>OX422210.1:371495916-374117166 GCA_949130495.1 Sambucus nigra
TCCGGAGCTCCCGTGGATCCAAACCCCATTTATCTAATATTCTCTTAATTTCAAAGGTCTGCGCCAGCGGCACCCTATGCCACTACTACCCACCCCAAATCGTAGCTCTGATGAAGGTCGTTGACGCTCCGACAATGGGGGTGGGTAGTGATGAGGATTGAATATCGCTATCGCAAACCTTTAAAAATATGGTAATTTCGAAAAAATGAGGTTTAGATCTACAGTGTGTATATATATATATATATATATATTAACTCAGTAAATATTACTGTTTGTGAAAATGTTATATATATAAAACTATTTTATAAATATATTAACACGGTAAGTGCTATTGTTACTAAAAATGTCACAGATATAAAACTATTTCATTTTCTGGTGTATAACGTAAAGTTTAATATCTGTGACATTTTTGTGAAAATGTTATATATATAAAACTATTTTATAAATATATTAACACGGTAAGTGTTATTGTTAGTGAAAATGTCACAGATATAAAACTATTTCATTTTCTGGTGTATAACGTAAAGTTTAATATCTGTGACATTTTCACAAACAATAACATTTACTGTGTTATCACATTACACTATATATATATAAGGAGAAATGGTGTTTTCACTATTCATAAGATGGGAAGACACTTCACGGTTCAGATCGATGCCAACAAGGCAACGATCCAAAAGTTGAGATTAAAATGCCCCTCTTACCATTTTTGGCCTTTACATATTTGAGTTCCCCATCTTTTTTAACCCTTAATTTCCTTTCCTCCTCTTACCCAAAATTCAAATACATGAATAAAATAGTAAATTAACACATTGGAACATTTTTGACACTAGCCAAGTACACGGTTCTCTCTATCTCTAACAATTAACCGTACTCATTTTGGCTTTGCAATCCCATTCTTTCACGATTACCCCCTCATTCTCTCCCAAAACTCAAACCCTCCTGTGTCTCCCTCCTCCGTTGCGTCCCTCCCAAATTTCCCCTCCTCCGCTGCGTCGCTCTCCTTTGCCTCCCACCTCCTCCGCCGCTTCAAAATCAAATCTAAAACCCTACTCACTTTAGGTTTGTTTAATCACAATGGCACCATGGAAACACAACACAAGGTACTTTGGGTATTTTTTAAATTTGTAAATTTACTATATGGGTTTTGGGTTCTTAAATTATAGATTTTTTTTAAAAATTATTTGTATTAAATTTTGCAGGTTATTCATGACAATGGTACTATGGAAACACAAACCAAGTGGTATGTTATTATTATTTTTTTCATTAAATTTTGTAGGTTATTCATGACAATGGTACCATGGAAATATAAACCAAGTGGTTTGTTATTATTATTTTTTTTCATTCAATTTTGCAGGTCATTCACGACAATGGTACCATGGAAACACAAACCAAGTGGTATGTTATTATTTTTTTTTTCATTTTAGATTTCTTATGTATTGGATCTAGGGTTTAATGGGCTTATTGAAAGTAATTTATGATCTAAAACCCTACGCACTTTATCTGTTCTTGGTGCTCTCTCCCAGATGCAACATACATTTATACCGCCGAACACAATGCAACCTACTGGTACTCTCTCTCTATCAGATAATCTCTTTATCTTTGGGATTAAATATTTAGTGTATATTTTTAAATTTTTGTTTACCGTATATTTTCAAATTTTAGTATATCTTTTCATACTTAGTGTATTGTTTGCTCAGATTTTACATATAAAGTGTTTATTTATCTCAGTCTTTAGATTCTAAATTTCAGAGGAGGGTTTTCACCATGTTTGTTTAGGGGATGATGATATTTAGTAATCATTGTTCTTTCACAGTTGTGGAACAATTTGTAGAACTATTATTTTTTCAGGCAATGTGACCTACATTTCCCGAGGTACAGGTGTGGAAAAATTATGCAGTGGTTATTTCATATATTTTTTTGTGTGGTGAATTTGGGTTTATGTATATTTGTTTAAATTTTTTTAATTAACATGTATAATAGTTTGTTTATGAAAATTACAGAGCTTCTAAATCAAAATGTGCAATGAGTTTCGATGATGTACATGACATTTTTGTGATCAAATTATACTTAGGTGATTAAGTTACTGTATTAACTGAATTGAATAGTCGTTTTGGTTTCGTTCGTATTTGGAGGACGAAATTTAATTCGGTTCTGAATTTGTAGTAAACAAATTGATTCAAAATGTACATGGGCCTGCATTTTGAGTTTACGATTTGGGGTTCAAATTCCAAATAACAATTGGTGTCTTAGTTATTATTTTGAACCAGCTGTTATAATAATACTTTTAAAGGAACTTAGGTTTGAAATCTTCTTTTTCTGTGTAAAACTATGAAAGTATGTGACGTGCACAGCTACACGACAACGTGAAAATGCACACTATTGGGGGTACGAGCCTAAGGTACGCACACTGAGCCTGGATTCTAACTGTACTGAAATAAATTATACTCAATAAAGTTTTTGTGGTGATATTATCCGATGGATGATAATATAACTTAGTTTGATCCATTGTATATAAATCTTAGATTGCATTGTGTTGTCATTGGTTTTTGGTGGAGGTGGTGTTGTCATTCGTGTATATATATATTTTAAAATCATTTTAATATATATTTTGGGTTTTTATTTACACACTTCTGTTGCATCTTTTCTGATTTGGATACAAGAAAGTCTTGTTTGGCTTTATGATATTACATTTTGTTGATTTTGTCTTCATAACAAGTTCAATATTTTGTTCGGACATTTCAATGCAATACTATACAACTCATATCTTTCTTTTCCTCTGTTTTTTTCTATTGTTGTTTATTCATTCTAAAGTTATTTGGATAGAGATTGGTTGGTTGTGCAAAATACAAGAGAAAAAAATTATTGGTGTAGAGGTTGGTTGTGCGCGTGTAGAGGAGGTTAGAGAAATGGGTAAATATGGTATGGGTTTATAGGTGTAGCTGGGTTTGTGTGTGAGAGTATAATTGCATGGGGAGCAGAGAGATGTTTGGGACAGAGAGAGGGGATGGATTGTATAGGTTGTGTTGGGCGTGTGGAGGAGCAAACGAGTGTGTGCGTATTGGTGCAGTGTGTGTGGTAGTTATGGTTTTGGTAGGTTAGCAGGTTACATGAGAAAGAGATAAGTTGATTTATGGTTTAAGATCACATTTTTTTAAAATTAATTTTTTTTGGTAGTTTAACCTTTTTTGAAATTACTTTTTTTGTGTGTGTGCTGAAGATGTATCGTTCTCACTACAATGGTAATCTTCCACTCACCAATATTTTTACAACAAAATTTGTATTATGTTATGGTCGTAGCCTTATTTGAGACCCAAATACCTATTTTTCTGATCCTTACTATTCTCAATAAATTCAAATTATCATTACGCTATGATTTTGTTGGTATTTCGAAAGGTTTTCTATTTATTTACACTGAATTTATTATATGAAAATCACTTGAGTTTTACTTGGAAGGTGGATTGAAAAGAGTATAATTGAGGACGAGATAGCTGCAATAGTTCTTGAGTTCAATATGACCATCAATACAATTAATTTCACTTTTCGTATATGTTATTTTTGAGTGTGACATTTCATATGTGTTGCTTTTGCTCATTTTATGTAGAGACCTGTTTTATATTGGTGCCACTAATGTTATAACTGCCTTTAATGCCTTTTCCCATATTTAGTTTATTGTTGGTGGTAAGTCCTTTAATCATTCAATACAATATATATAAGTGCCTTTAATGCCTTCTCCCATATTTGCTCAATGGTTAAGAAATATAAAATGATTGTGTTAACAATTGTCCATTTATTTGTCTTACTTTTTATTTATTATTACAGTTTATTTGTGCAGAAGTAGCTTAATATTTTAATTTTTTCCTTGTTATGTTCATCATTAAAGGCATTCGTCATTAAGGCATATTGATTTAACAAATAGGAGATGTTGCTCTTCCAGATTTAAACGCCATAGATGGGTCTGCTGCCTTGGTATATGCTATATTATATGCTACATATGTTATCTGTTCACATTTTTTAGGATTTGATTTTAACTTCTAATGTTACCGCAAGGAGTACCACCATTCACAACGAGTCTTGAGGGTGAAAATAGTTAAAACAATTTGTGAATGCAAATACGATGACAATGATACTGATAATGTATGCGTATTTGCATTCACACACACCCCCTAATTTCTTATCTATCATTTTTTTATGTAGATCTGAATTATGGTTTTCATCTAACCATAAATATGTATATTTCGTACAACCATAGATACACATATTTTGTGTTAGATCTATACATCTGAATGGTTCGACAATATTATGATTTTTGCCAATATTCTGTACATCTGAATGTTAATTTTGACAATAATCTGCTTTTTGGCTAATTAGATTATGGTTCTTTAATTTATTTGGACAATAATCTTCTTTCGGAAATAACTTGATAAGAGCGGCTCCAGAACTTGATAGGAGTCAGATAGGAGCGGGACAATAATATGCTTTAGACAATTTATTTCTGCAGTTGCAGTCAGATAGGAGCGGGTTCAGAACTTGAAAAGTTCATGGTATTATATACATATACTCCCTTGATATAGTTGGATTCATTGTATAATTTTGTTGATGTTTCACCTTTTGATTCTTTTGTTGATGGTGACGGAATTGATACCTTTTGATTCTTTTGTTGATGATACGTTTTCTGAGCTGGAAAAACCATCTGGTGTTGATGTGGCTCAAGACGACAATGTAAAGGACGAAAATGACGAAAAATTAATTTTCGAAGTTGACTCTCTGGAGTGGCGGCTAATGATGAGGATGTGGACGGACCTTCAAAAGAGTTGGTGTTATCAGATACTAGGACAAATGTTCATAGGAAAAGTTCTCAAAGAAAAATAGGTCCTTTGGCATTGTTCGAGGCTATCATGGATGTTCCAGGTTTGTCTGTTAGTAATGCTTTGGATAAATGAGTTAAATATGGAAATGATTTTACCAGGACAGAGATAGCGCTGGTCGTGCTCAATCTTCGAAGGAGTCGGATGTATGGGAGGGCCTTCAAGGTATTTTTACTCAATTTCATATGCATTCTTTCTGATAACATCCTCATGATAATGTATCAACATGCCTTCGAATTGTGAAAGAAAGTAAGACCTACTTAAGACTCTTCTTTCTTTATTTCTTTAACAGACTCAACATGACTCTAAAGTAATGTTTATTTTATTTTATTTTTTTGCAGAAATTACAACATCTATTATGTTACATTCAAATCAACAATTTAGCCATAATCTAACAACTCATTTTGCAGAACTTACAACATCGCGTATGAATAAATATTTTGATTCTTAATTGAGGCGATTCTCCTCATTATTATTTTCAAGCTATAATCTAACAACTCATTTTTTTTTTTAGTTTTGATTTCTATACTTTGAAGTTTTCTAATATTGTTGCAGAGACTTGAAGATCATGACCATATAGGATTCTTTATTCGTTTGGCAGCCGATCAAACCTGTGATAACATGAGGACTTTCAAAGATGGGTTTATCGGAAGTGAGCAGGGATATTACTCCACCGGTGGCACCAAGTGTAGAAAAGAAAGACATTCCTGCTAGAACTTTTGGGTCCAAATCTTTAGCCTTGGCCTTCTCCTCTATGGGTATTTGGATTTCCAGTAGTTCAAACAAATCATAAACACCTACGAAAGTAAATGACTATGAAAGTTAAAGTTAACAACTATGTTCGTTAATTATTTGTCAGATGATAGAGCAACAGTTATGTTCTTATTTGTTTATTTCACATTGGGCCACACAAATTGCAAGCGCTCAGAAGCAACCTTTATGCCCCCTTGACAAACAATCATCTGTAATGTTCCTTAGGCAGTGTTCTCTTAATTTTTAAACAACGGTCAGTATATCAAGGTTTTGAGATTTCATTTTATTTGTATTTAAAAACTGCCTTGGGCAGCGCTCTTTTGACGTTTGAATCTAAAAATCGTGATTACATTCTCTCTTTTCTTTTCACCGAGAAAATCTTTGTCATCATATTTTATGTTTCGAGCCACATTGAAGGCTGTTCAACCTTCAATCTCATAATGAATTTTATAGTTCTATATGTAAGTCTTCTGATGCCATTTTTTATAGATTAAACAGAGCTCTATTACTTTTCGAAGCAACTTTTGCACAAAAATGCATAGTAGTAACGCATGTAATTTATGTAGTGAAATAGGCATGTTAGTTATTCTTGAGAGTTATAAGAGTTATTTAAAGCTTTGAAAGGTTTGATGTTTTCTTTAAAATATCTCATACCCTCTATTTTTTTTTACGATATACTATTTTTCACTTTTGTTTTAAGGTTTGTTTGTGTGATTACATTAGTTTTTTTAAAGAATTAATTATCGTTTTATTTGTTAATTTCCATTGCCTATTAATTAGTGTCCATTTCCTAATGTTATTCTTTTTACGTTAGATGTGAGCTACGAAAGACCATCGCAGAAACAAATTGGAGACTATTTTTTTACTGTCGTCTTGGATCTTGATAGAATATTTCAAGAGTTTAGTTAACTAGGTTTTTAATATGCCCACTCATTGCAGAGTTGCATTATAATGTACTTATCTTTAATTCATTCATAAATTACTGAATGTGTTTCATTTTTCTTGGGTGTTCTACTGGATTCAACAATCAGTTTTATGTTTAATACAAAATGTTGCGATTTATCTTCATCTACATTTGATTTTATGTTAACTATTGGTGCTTCTTCATCCCGCTCTAACTTATGAATTCAATTGTTTTATTGACAATGCGGTTTATACGAGGTCCCAAATGGACTATTAGTTTTGTGGGAGTATTTTTTATCTCTTACACTTATTTGTGTTATAAAATAAACTTTTTAAATTAAATTATACACGAGTCAATACTTTCAAAATTTTCTTCCATGCCTTCAGGCATTCTCACCAATTTATTTAAAATTACATTTTGTTTTGTTGGTAAACAAAAAGTTTGCCTTATTGCAATTACATACTTTTGAAATTTTTTGTCATTTTGCGATTATCATTGTGCCTTCAGGCACGGGCATATATATATATATATATATTATTTTTATAGGTCTGCACCACCGGCACCTAATGCCACCCCTACTCACTCTAAATCGGCGATCCGGAGGATCCAAATCTCATTTATCCAATAGTATCTTATTTTCTAAGGTCCGCGCCAGCAGCACTCCATGCCACTCCGGTGGATCCAAATTCTATTTATTGAAAAGTCTCTTATTTTCAAAGGTCCGCGCCAGCGGCACCAAATGCCACTCCTACCCACCCCAAATCGGAGCTCTGATGAAGATCGTTGAAGTTCTAACAATGGGGGTAAGGATTGGATGCCGCTAGCGCGGACCTTTAAATATAAGGTAATTTTGGAAAAATAGGGTTTGGATCCACCGTATATATATATATATATATATATATATACACTGCTTAATATTACCACATAAATGTTACTGTCTGTTTGTGAATATGTTACATATATAAAACTATTTCATATTGCAGTGCATACAGTAAAGTTTACTGTTTGTGTAATTTTTTTCTTTGAAATTTTATATGCTTCATGGATCTTGTTTGATAGATCTCGTCGAGCAGATTTCAAAAATAATAATTGTGCGAAAAACGGATTTATGAATCAAAAGTTATGATCATTTTAAAATTAAAAAAAGTCCAACCACTTATGGAAATTACGGATGATTGGTTATAAAAAGGGTAAAATTGTGAAAAAATTCCCTAAAATGTTGGAATATGACCTATATTGTTATTGAAAAGTCAATATGACTTATATATATGTTGACCTGACAAATGGGACTTAAATATAATGTTATCTAATTAAAAAGTATTTTATCAACTGGTCTCGTTTATCAAATATGTAATGTAATAATTCATACGATCTTTCATTTGTTTCAACTGGTTTCATAAATTTTTTTTTCTAATTATATTTGAAAAACATGTAGTGAATATTCATTACATATATAAATTTTTCATATTGAGAAAAAAAATGTTTTAATAGAAATCATTAGGAAATCTCTTATACAAATAGAGTTTCACTATTTCCATTGCTCTACAACATTCCCCTACTCCACCTTTATATTAAGTGACTATATTACCCTTAAAATCCACAAACTCATTTTACTCATCTAATATCCATTCCTCACTTTCTTTAATGTAAAATAAAAAGGCAGAAAAATTCATACGTGTATATGTATAAACAACATTTTGTTTATTTAATAAAAAAAAGTTTATATGAATTAAAAACTGTTTTGATTATGAAAAATATTTATTATTGAAAAATATATATATTTTTTAAATTGTATAAAAACTGTGTTAACTTTTTATAATTGTTAAAAAAACCATTTCAACTCTTTTTTTTTAGAACTTTTTTATTGTAGTTTTTAAAAGAGACTATATTTTTTATGGCCTAAAATAATATCAATTAGGAATATAAGACAACAAACATTTGGTTTACACTTTCTGTCCCTATTTTCAAATTATCGATTGACATGACATGTTATAATTGGTTAACGTTTTATTGATGTGGGTCCGCATCAATGCCTTTATTAAAAAAATAGAGATTAAAATTATAAATGAAATATTTGTTGTCATATTTTCATAGTATATATCACAATAGCCCTAAATTTACAAAGCCCCTTTTTAAAAACTTCTTATAAAAACTAAAACAACGTTCTACATAATATGAAAAAGTATTTTTCTTACAAAAGTAAATTGTTTTAACTGTTAAAAATATGTTTTTGTATAAACAATTGTACATTTGGTTTAAAACTATTTTATAAAAAAATTACACTATTTTCTTTAAATATAAATAAAACACTAAAAAACCGTTAAAACAGTTTTTTTTATAAAAGAGTAATGTTAAAAACCTGTTTTCGTTTAAAAAATAAACAAAAGGGTTTTATTTTATTTTTAACTCAATTATTGCCTTTAAAAACTGATTATAAAAATTAAACATTTTTAAGTGTTAAAAATCTATCTTTTATATAAAGAAAATGTACATTTTTATGGTGACAAGAAATCTCAACACAAATTATAAGTAAATGCAATCACCAGAAAAATAAAGAACAAGAATAAAAATAATCACAATCACACACAACACAAGATATACGTGGTTCGGCAAATTGCCTGCTTCCACGGTGGTAATCTCAGTTTGTATTTCTCTTTTCTCCAGGGGAGTATTTTTGGTTGCATACCCTTTTCCCTTGGCCAGGGATATAATATATATAGGTAAACTTCGAAGAGTGGGGGTGTTGGGCACTCCCACGTTAGCCCACTATCCCTAGAATATCTTATGAGAGATTTTAGGAACATGATGGGTCATTGCTAACTAACTGTTATTAAGGATTTTGGAGTTTGGGTCGGGCTCTCCCTATTTTCAATAAGTCTAAGTCCGTCTACTTCTTTGGGCCTACACAAATGGATGAGGTACCCACAATTTCCCCTAAATTTTTTGGGTCACAATTTGGGCTCAATAATTTTAAATAATAGCTCTGATGGAACTTTTGTGAATTGAGTGAAACTTTCAGTTTCTTCCTAAGAGAATTAGGCGACAGATTTACTTCGTTCTCCATGCATCATCATTGAGAGGTTTTAAAACTATTTGAAGGAGCCATTTTTGACGTCGCTTCACAAGTTTCAAACTCTCGAGACATCTTTTTCTTCTCACCTCCAGGTCTTACCCTTCTTCTTCGAGATTTTCCTTGTCTTTCCATCTTCCTCGCTTATGGCCTCGCGTCACCTCAGGCTGATCCTTACTTTGTAACTCTTCCAAACTTCTTTTCTTTTCTTTTCTGTAGAGATTTCTTTTCTATCACTGCTGGGGTTTATTTGTGGAAAAAATAGGTAATAGATCAATAGATGAGTTTAGGGAGTTCTATAACATCCCCAACTGGGTGGACATTGAATGTGACCCTGTTCCTCATAATATTCGAGACATCGAGGACAGGCATTGGATTCATGTTCTCCTGTTGTCTCAAGGGGGTCTAACCTTTTCCCCAAATCGCTTATTTTTACATTTATTTAGTTATTTCTACATAGTTCCTGCCCAATGTTCCCCAAATGTTTGGAAAATTGTGAACGACGTACATAGGATCAATCAGCTTTATGGCACTAATTTAGGTCTTGCTGAAATGTGTTATTGTTATACCTTTTCTCGAATGAGCTATGGTCTACTCTATTTGAAAGCTAGGAGTCCTGACAGGGTGTTGGTAGTCAACCTACTTAATTCCCATAAGGATTATTGTCACTAAGGCTTCATTGCCAGGAACTGGCAGTTCCCTCCCCAGACTGGGGAGACTAGGTATAGGGGACCTACGATTCCCTTTTACGGGAAGGAGTACATAAGTAGATATTTTTCTTGTTCTGCTTATTAATTTTCTGTTAGTGTACTTTTTCTCTTATGTCCTCATTTTTCCTTATGCAGCGAAGATGAAGAACTTGGAACTTGCTCTCCACTAAATCCGAGCTGCTAAGTTGATAAAAGCTTTGAAGATAAGGGAGGCTCTGGAAGACGGCGAGCATCCGAGATCATATTTTTTCCTTTTAGAGTACAAGAACATAGGAACCAACGTCATCGCCCGATCTGTTGATAGCTTTCCTCACCTCGATATCCTAGAAGAGGTCATTGCTGAGCCAATTCAATTAGACGATGAGGAGAGTTCCTACGAGGAGACTATGGCTCCCCCTAGGAAGAATTTTATCTAGGATAATAACGAAGATAATACCATTCTGTCTCGCAGGCTGATGAAGAAGAAGTCTGGGAGTGGGGACACAACCATTGGCTCCTAAACTATGGCTCATGAAAGGGAGAGGAAGAATAAGGAGGAAGCATTGATAAGGGGGAGAGAGAGGAAGAAAGAGGAAGATAGGAAGAAATAAGAAGAGAGGAAGAGGGTTTAAGTGGAAAAGAATGAGAGAGAAGAAGAGAGGAGGAGAGAAGAAGTGGGGACAAAAAAGGGACAGTCCTTGGTGCCTATGTCTGCCTTGGCTGAGGGGATTTTCATTGCCCTTGCCCCTCAACTAGCCCCGACAGTGCTCGAGAGAGCAATCTTGCGAGAAGACCACCAGAGGTCATCAATCATTGGGACCGACCAGTTAGCCCTGAAAGCGAGTCAGGGGCTAGCCTTGGTAAGTCTACTTTTACTTATTTACTCTGCAATTTTCTTTTCCATACCTTCTTCGCTAAAGTTCTATTGTTTCTCTGCAGTTTGTGTCTAATTTCACCGCCCTCTATCACAGTCGTGATGAGCTGGCGAGGAGAAATTCTGAGCTATATGCAAGCCTAAAAGATGCAAGTGCTGCTCAAAAATCTTTTGATCTTGCCTTGGCTGAAGCTAACAAAAAGAAGGAGTCAACGTTTAAAGAGTTAGAGGAGATGAGGCAATCCTATGACATAGTCTGTACTAGCAAGCTGGAAATGGTTGAGGAGAATAAAAATCTTGTCGAGAAGATAAAAAAGCTAGAATCTGAGGCCACCACCATCAAGGAGAGATTTTACAACACTAGGTGGCTTGCGGCATACGAGGATGTTAAGGTTCAAATCAACTACATCAACCCGTTAAACTTCAAGAAAGATTAAGACAGGGCTTTGCTCACTGTTGAGGGATATTGATTCCCCTTTCTCTGATGAGCATGACCCTGGTTCGAAACCTGTTGTAGAGGGCGTTCCTCCTCCTGCTATCAATGAAGGTGTTCCATATGTTCTAACTACTGCTGTTAATGCTCCCATAGATTAGGTAATGGTGGTTGTTCCATTTAAGGGCGGTGCAAATGAGGCTGCTGCAGATAAGGTGAAGCAACCAGCATCCTCAGAGCAAACTGAGGTTACCAACTAGTCTTTTTAGGGGGCCCTTGTATTTTTTGTGTTTCTATTGTTCTCCGTTTCTCACTGATGTAGCAGTACTTGAACTATTTTGGTTTTAATGAAATGAATTACTCTTCCTTTTTCACATACTGATTTATTTATTCTCGATGCTTGTATGATTGGTAGCTTATCGATCTTGAGAAATATATCTCGATTACTTCTTGTTTAGGCCAAATTTTTAGTACTAATATGAGCGATCAGGTCAGTCATGCCTTTATAAGAATTTTCAAATCTCTACGAGAAAGGAATCGGGACTATAAGAACCAATTCAAGCTAGTTGCTAAGTTAAAAGATAGACTCGAGGAGATGAGTGAGATTGGTGCCTCTGTTCAAGAAGAGGTCAATGCTCTCAAAACGAAGCTCCTAGAAGCGTTTGAAATCAACTTAGTTGGCGAGATGCTCCGACAAGAAAATAATACATTGAAGTGAAAGCTCGCCCGTTTGAGGGAGAATGCGCTGAGCACAGATCCGTTGCTTATCTAAGGTTCTTCATCATCAATCACATAATGAGATGGAAAACTTCCCAGCAGTTCTCAAAGGTAGATCACCGAGCTGAAAGGGGACGTCGTTCGGGCTTCAGCGAGATGTTACCAGATTGAGACAGTTGTTCAAAAATGGTCCTCGTCAGGCGTGGGAGGATGGATAGGACCAGGTTTAGGTTGATGCTCCAACGAAGTTGAAGGAGGTCGAGGAGTTATCTTTTATAACAGGGTGGTTGAGTGCCCTCAGGGAGTTACAAGTTCCCATGAACTCTGTTATCTGGTATAGGCATGAAATATCTCCCTCAACTTTAATGTCGAACCCATTCAGAAAGGATGATCACTGGGTTCCTATAGATGTGATCTTAAGAATTCTCTTGGAGCCAAGTTCAGATAAAATCGAGGAAGAATTCGCTCATCACCCAGACGATGGCCGAAGAGCGTGAGTAGCTGACTACCTCGCTCAGCGACCTAGTTCTAACTAAGGTTTGAATTACTTAACATATGTAACTCTTTGTACATGTAATGATGTAATAAAATATTTATGTCTTGGGCAATTTGCCGACTAAACATGTGTTTTATTATTTTTGACTTTTTTAATCTCTTGTTCAGTTATCTTGGGCTCTTCCATCTGACTAGATATGACTTAGACAGAGTTGGTTTTTGAGTGAGTATCCCCCCAGTCTAGTATGCTTTAAGTGTACCATTCTTCCTTACTTGACCTTTTAGGTCGTGTTGTCACACTTCCTTAGGCCTAAGTGAGGTAATGGCGAGGATACACCTGGTATCGAATATTCTATCCGAGCAAGACTTTTGAGCCAAGCAATGTTGGTGACCAACCTAGGTTGGCCATATTGCCTAAGGGTCCCCTGTAGGGCTTCATGTATTGCCAGGGGCAAGCTAGGAGGTCATTTGTGTTAATTGACAAATTCCTGAGGAGGGTCATTACATATTGACCTTGCTATTTTAACCAATAAGTTATTTGTGATCTTAGTTTTGCATATTAAGAGGGGAGCCTGTGACTTGGAAATGGTGCATATACTAAAATGTAGTTGAGAAAAGCAACACTTCATAAAATGTCAATGCTAAAAAAATATTATTAATAGGAGAAGTAAATTTAACATTAAGGTCAAAAAATAAAAAAGAAATCTAGAAATAGAATTTCTTTAAGTTGGCTACATTCCAAGATCTTGGTATCTCCTTTCCCTCCAGTGTTTCTAAGTGGCAGGCTCCCTATAGGTCGTCTCTTATCACCTTGAATGGTCCCTCCCAGTTTGGTCCTAGCTTTCCATCTGATGGTTTCACAACGCTACTAAGAACATTCCTCAGGACATAGTCCCCAACTTGGAATGTTCTTGGATTGACTTTTTTGTTATAGTTCTTAGCTAGTTGTTGCTGGTAGGTTACTTGTTTTACTAGATCCAACTCACTTCGCTCCTCGGCTAAGTCAAGTTCAGCAAGCAATGCTGCATCATTCCGGCCTTGGTCGATCAGAGTGGACCTCATCGTACGGAGGCCAGCTTTCAAAGGGATAATTGCCTCTATTCCATACGTAAGTGCGAATGGTGTCTCTCTAGTTGATTGCCTTGGGGTGGTGCGGTAAGCCCATAGGATGTGGGATAGTTCGTTTACCTATGCTTCCTTGGATCGCTCTAAACTCTTTTTTAATCCATCGATCGCCATTTTATTAGAAGCCTCAGTCTGTTCGTTGCTCTGAGGGTATGCCACAGAGATGAAGTAGTGCCTGATCCCATGGCCACTGCAGAAACCTTGGAAGAGTCCAATATCGAACTGGGTTCCTTTGTCAGCGATGATAGTCCTGGGGATACCAAAGCGAGTGATGATGTTTCTCCATATGAATCTTATCATGTCTGTGTCTCTAATGTTCACTAGTAGCTCTACCTCTATCCACTTGGTGAAATAGTCTGTTGCGACCAACAGATATTTGCGATTACTGGATGCATTTGGTAGAGTGCCTATGATGTCCATACCTCATTGGGAAAAGGGCCATGGGCTAGTAAGTTACTTTAGGTCACTAAATGGCTAGTGAATCATAGGTGTATGAAGTTGGCACTTTTTGCACTTTCGAGCGTAGATTCCAGCATCTTTCTGCATGTACGGCCACCAATACCCTTCTTTTATTGCTCGAAAAGCTAGTGACCTGACCCACTATGAATCCCACAGATTCCCTCATGGAGTTCATGTAGGACTCGCTCAACATCCTTTGGATGAACGCACTAGAGGTAAAGGCCAGTGAAAGATCTCTTGTACAACTTGCCCTCAGGATATAAGTGAAAGAGAGCAGCTTTGACTCTTATCTAGTGAGAGTTCTTCTTATTTGTTGGTAGTACACCATTTTTTAAATAATCTATTATGGGGTCTATCCAACTGGGGGCTGTCTCGATCTAGAGAACGTGATCTATGCTTGGCAGTTCGTTGATGTGGTTGATACTTGGCTAGGCAAGAAAATCAATCTAAATTTTCCTCTTCAAGTCGGAGTTGATTGCTGAGCTTAAAGTTGCTAGGGAATCAGTATGACTACTCTATCCCCTGTGAAACTACTGGACACTGATGTGCTCGAAGATGGACATCAATCCTTTTACAGTAGCGAGATAGGCTGCCATTTTTTCATCTCTTATGTTGAAATCGCCACTTATTTGGTTGGAGATCAACTATGAGTCACCGAAAACTTGGAGTCGCTTTTCTCCGAGAATTTGTGCCTTTTGTAGGACCGCGATCAGTGCCTCATATTCTGCTTCATTGTTAGAGGCTTAAAATTCGATCCTGATTCCTTGCTCGAGTATTGCATCTTCGGGTATAACTAGCACGATGCCTACTCCTTCCCCTATAGATTTGGAGGCTCCATCGACGTATAGTCTCCAAACGTCTAATGCTAGGGGAACTTCATTCTTATGACTAGTCTGGGGTTGGTCGCAAGGATGTTATCCTATAAACTTAGCGATGAAATCGATGAGGACCTACCCTTTGATGGCAGTCCTTGGCTGGAAGTGAATGTCAAATTAGCTGAGCTTGACCGACCATTTTAATAATCTACCTAAAAGGTCTCCTCTCCTTAAGACTTCTTTAAGAGGGTGGGATGTAAGTACGATGATGGAGTGGGCTTCAAAATAGTGTTATAATTTTCTTGAGGCTACCACTAGTGCAAAGGCGAGCTTTTCTAGTGGAAGGTATCGCTGTTCGGCGTCTAAAAGAGTCTTGCTCGCCTAGTAGACTGGGTATTGAATCCCATTCTTCTCGCATACCAGTGCAGAACTTAAATCATAACTAAATACTGCAAGGTAAAGGTATAGAGAATCATTCTCCTTAGGAATTAGGAGCAAAGGCGATTTGTTGATGTACGTTTTGATTCCTTCCAATGCCCTTGATCAATCCTCATTCCACTCCACATCCTTGCTTTTCTTCAACAACTAGAAGAACGGTTGGCACCTTTGAAAGACTTTAAGATGAACCAATTTAGGGCGACGAGCATTTCAGTGAGCTTATGCACGTCTCTTATCGTTCAGAGGGGATATACTCTATTGATATCATCAATCTGGTCGGGGTTGGATTCAATACCTCTCTTGCTGACCAAGTACCCAAGGAATTTTCTTGACTGGACACCGTAGGAACACTTACTCGCGTTGAGCTTCATTCGGTACTTCCTGAGGATTTCAAAGGTCCTTGATAGTTCAGAGAGGTGGTCATATTTGAGCTTGCTCTTGATGAGCATGTCATCGATGTAGACCTCCACGGTGCTTCCCATTTGGTCTTTGAACATCTTGGTGAACAATCACTAGTAAGTTGCTCTTGTATTTTTTTAGCCCAAATGGCATAACCTTATAGCAATATAACCCAACTATGGTTATGAATGCTGTCTTGTCTTGATCCGGATCGTGTAGAGGGATCTGGTGATATCTAGAGTATGCGTCCAGGAAGTTCATCCTCTCATGTACTGCCATGGCATCCACCAACCGTTCGATCTTTGTGAGGGGGAAGATGTCTTTAGGGCATGCTTTATTGATATCGGTGAAATCGATACAAATTCTGCTTTTCCTGTTACTCTTTGGGATAACTAGTGGGTTGGATGTCCATTTGGGTAACTAGACTTCTCGTATGGATCCTGCATCTAGTAGTTTTTCAACTTCCTTCTCCACTACCTTAGCTTTCTTCAAAGCAGTTCGTCGAGCTTTCTGTGCTATTAGTTTGAATGCTGGGTCGATGTGCAATCGATGACAAGTGATGTTAGGATCAATCGCGGGCAGCTCGTAAGGCTCCCATGCAAAGACATCTAAATTACTCCGAAGTAGGGTGACCAACTCCATTTTTTCTCGGTCAGTGAGTGAGGTTCCAATTAATAACTTTCTTTCATTCGAGTTGCTACTAGCTATGAATTCCTCTAGGTCCTCGACGACTCTTTCAGAGGGGAGGATCTTGGTTTCCTCCACTCTTAGTCTCCCATATTTTAGTTGCTATTTGGAGGGCATTAGCCTATCCCGTTCCTCATTCTCGCTTCTAACTTCTTCAACCTTTTTATTTGGTTTGGGATAGATGGCCGCTATAAAGCACTTTTTTCCATCGCCCGATCTCCGTGGATCTCCACCACTCCTCGTTCAGTTACACATTTGAGTTTTTTATGGTAGGTGGATGGGATGACCTTCATCACGTATAGGCATCCTCTGCTGAGGATTTCTTGGTATGGTGAATAAAAATTAACCACGAGAAATTTGATCATTTTTTAGATGTATCCTGCCCTTACTAGCAGGACGATCTTTCCTAAGGGTATGGTTATCTTTCTAACGAAGCCAACTAAAGGAACAATGGCTTCCTTTAGGTAGGCGAAACTTAATTTCAATTTCCTGAATAGGTCGAGATACATTACTTCGGATGAGCTACCTTGGTCGACGAGTAATCTATTAACGTCATAGTTAGCTATCCCGAGTGTAATGATCAGTGCATCATGATGTGGGGTTCTCACTCCCACTAAGTCTTTATCTTTGTACACAATATGCTTGCTGTAGTCGACATCTTTTGCTCACCGATGCTTCCCATCTTGTGTTTTTGCTGGATCGATCTGAATTGACAGCTACATTCTCTACCTTTTTCTCCACGAATTCGCTCAAATGTCCAGCTTAAGCTAACTCTTCAAGGTGGGACTTAAGGGCTTTACAGTGTCGGTTTTGTGCCCTCCCTCCTTGTGGAAAGCACATCTCAGTGCGTTGTTCCGCTTGGAAGGGTCTCTGCCCATCTTCTTGGGCCACTTGATGGATAGTTCATCCTTAATCTTCACCAGAATCTTGTAGATCGGTCCTCTGAAAACTGTATCTACTGATTGAAATGCCTTCGAGGCCTCACTCTTGTTCCCATTCTTGGGGCCATTCTTACCCCCATTCTTACTCCCTTTCTTTTGGCTTTCACTCTTGTCGCTCCCCTTGCTAGAAACCTTGTCGCGACCATTTTCCCCTGCACTGAGATGGGTCACGTCTTTGATTTTGGCATATTTTTCAATACGAGCCATTAAGTCGTCGATGGTTCTGTCCTCCTTCTTAGTAAGGGACTGGTGTAAGAGGAATGAGCTAGGTAAGACAATCTTAAAGGATATAATGACGAACTGTTTCGAGAAGTCCTCAACCTCGTTAAACAACTCCCAATACCTCTTCGCATAGTCTTTGAGGCTCTCCTGGGGCTTTTTCTTCATTGTCAATAAAGAATCCATCCATTTCGGATGGGAGCTACTGGTAATTAAGCGAGTTGTGAAGAGCTCAGCCAGGGACTTAAAGTTCCTAATAGATCTATGAGGGATTTTCTTGAACCACTTCTGGGCCACGTCGTGCAAGCTCGATGGGAATATTTGGCACATCAGTGCGTCCTTGTGGTTCCAAAGGGTCATGGCCTGTCTGTACTGTCTGACATGGTCGATGGAATCATTCTTTCCATTATAGATCTTAAACCTGGGTATTATGAACTTCTTGGGGGCTTCCTCTTCCTTTATTTCACTTGAAAAATAGGATTTCATCTGGGTCCTGAGATCTCTCCTAGCTAGCTCCCTTATCGATCTAGCACCACGATGTGCTGGGTATTGGTCCATCGCTCTCTGGACTAAGATTCGTATGTCCTCATTTCTTCGGCCTAGGCTCCTGTAATGGCGAGCTGGTTGCTATTACACGGACCAGTCATTATCTAACTCGTGTCCCTCAATTCTTTGAGACCCATGCCTTGGGCTCCCTCCTCAACTGCGAGATCTACTCGCCTGAGGGCTAGGAGTTCGATAATGATGTTGCCTCGTGTTACGATGGAGTTATCTCTCCATCTTTTCCGGTCGTCTTTTGAGACGAGCATTTTTGTCTTCCTTCTTGCGAGTAGCCTCCTCCTGCTCTTGGAACCTGGCCTTATAGGCGTCGATCAGCCTGGAGACTTGTGTGGACCTAGCTGGCCCTAACTTTCTTCCGAGGCTTGCCTTTCCAGGCGAAGCCTTGGGTTTGAGCATCGAACTTCATATCTAACCCTATGAGGGATAGGTTGCTCCTGAATATCCCTTGCTTGAGGGGCACTGTTGCAGTGATCAGACATTCTAAGTTATTGTTGGTGAAAATTTTCTTAAAGGAAGAACAACCGCTTCCCAAAGACAGTGCCAGTTATGGTGATAAGAAATCTCAACACAAATTATAAGTAAATGCAATCACTAGAAAATAAAGAACAAGAATAAAAATAATCACAATCACACATAACACAAGATATACGTGGTTCGAAAAATTGCCTACGTCCACGGTGGTGCTCTCAATTTATCTTTTTCTTTTCTCCAGGGGAGTATTTTTGGTTGCATACCCTTTGCCCCGGGCCAGGGATATAATATATATAGGTAAACTTCGGAGAGTGGGGGTGTTGGGCACTCCCACATTAGCCCACTATCCCTAGAATATTTCATAAGAGATTTTAGGAACAGGATCAGTCGTTGCTAACTTACTGTTCTTAAGGCTTTGAAGTTTGGGTCGGGCTCTCCCTATTTGAAATAAGGCTCAATCCGACTACTTCTTTGGGCCTACACAAATGGACGAGGTACCCACAATTTTATTTTAAACTATTTTATAAAAAAGTTAACACTTTTTTAATAAATACAAATAAAATACTAGAAAGACAGTTAAAACCATTTATATTTGCGAAATATAGATTTTGTATTATATAGAACATTGTTTTAGTTTTTATTAAAAATAAATAAAAAACAACAATTGAATTTAAAAAAACAATTGAAATGTTTTTTCTTATTTTTTAACGAAAACATTTTCTTAATAGGACTTTTTGTAAAAAAATATTTTAACTATTTTTCTAGTGTTTTATTTATATTTATAGAAAACAGTGTTAATTTTTTTATAAAACAGTTTTAAATAAAATGTATAGTTTTTTTATCTATAAAAGACAGATTTTTAAGGGTTAAAACAGTTTGTTTTTGTAAAAAGAATAGTTTTTTTTATATTATACAGATCATTGTTTTAGTTTTATAAACATTTTTTAAAAACAACCATTAAAACTAAAAAAAACAGTTGACATGTTTTTTTAAACAGTTAGAAAAAGTTGAAATAGTTTTTTATATAATTTAAAAAAAATAGTTTTCTATAATAAACATTTTTGTTATAGTCAAAGCAATTTTTAATTTTTATAAAAAAATAATAAGTAAAGAAGCTGTTATTATATATATATATATATATATATATATATATGGGTTTTCTCCCTTTTTGTCTTACACTAAAGAAAGTGATGGATGAATTTTGGATGAGTAAAAAGAGTTTGTGGGAGGGTAATATAGTCATTTAATATAAATGCGGACTGGGGGAATGTTGTATAGGAGTGAGAATAGTGGGACTATAAATATGACTCGTTTGTCAGACATTCAATTGAATATCCCTTTTGTCTTTTCCTAAACCTAACTACTTCAACTTATTAAAATAGTATTAGTTACCCTCAAAGCCTAACAGTATTAAATATTTGGACAAAAAATTGAGGGTATTTGCTTCCAATCCAATATAAAAGGATTTTTTTGTAAATAAGTACATAATTGAGGGTAAAAAGGTAAACATAATCAAAACATATTATCTCCCTCTCTCCAATTGGCATTCATGGTTGTTGCCAAGGTTGTCCTCTCTCTTCTTTTCATCTTCTTATCTTTCTCTCACAAACACGAAAATACACACACACATGGAATTAAATGTATGGTTTAGATCTATGAAAACATATCTAAAATCCTAGAGGGGAAGTGAATAGATATACACTAATTTTGATTTAACTTTGACATATAACACCTTATATTTTGGGGAAAATTGTATAAAATTAAATATAACCCATCAATCTAAAATTAAATAAGTATGAGGGAGATTTTAAATCTTACAAAACATATTTAAGTAACTTGAATTGCAACTCCCACACAAAAGGCTAGATTTACATAGATTAATGATTGTTAAGTAAGTTAAAGACTTAAAAATTCAACTATCCTATCAAATTATGATCAACCTTAGATATAAGTGTAGGAATGTGTAATTTGAACTAAATTAATAATTCACGCTACAAGCAATCACACAAAACCAGATCTACGAGGAAAAAAATCCCACATGGGAAAACCTTTGGTGCATTCATCTCTCTCATTCAGGTTGAAAAATAATTTTACAAAATACAGGAAAATATCTATCACCTGATCCTTCATAGGTGGTTACTAATTCACATTTTAACTTCCTCCTTTGAACATGAAGCACCCCGAAACTCCACCAAGCATGAGGGGAACTCCATGATTCTCCATTGAATCAACACATTAATCCAAACCCTCCAATAAATGCCTAATGTGATTAGATTTAGTTTTAAATCTAAATTTGGAAATGATTTTGATGTGAATTGAAGCTTTTATGGTTTGAAAAGAAAATCATTCAATAGAAGTCTTAACAAGACATATATCAAATGTGGATTTAATTAGTTCTCTCAATTTATGAAGAATTGAGTAATTGCAAGAGAGACTCTAAAAACTTCTAAAAATGAGTTTGGATGATAGTTTAAATGTCTCTATCTTTTCCCTTTCCTTTTGAACTTTTGGTACTAAAAGGTATTTATAGGAAATTCCAAAAAACAAGGCAACCGTGTGTACAGTACAAATATTATTAGCTAGTATAAAGCGATGTGGATTTTTCCACTATTTATTCAAATCGTACGCACAGTCGTCAATTAGCATAGTGTAGACACTTGTGCATAGTGAGCCTAATTTCCAACTCTGCGATTATTTTAATTTGCAAAGCCCAAAGGTTATAAAAACTTTACACATCTTAAAAATATTTTGCAATATACTCAAAGTCCAAAAGAACGTTTTATAAAAGCATGTATGTATGCAAAGCTTAGATGTCACAACACTTCAACCAAAAGGATATCAAAGTCTATATTGGGTTGGAAGCTTGTAGTTGCGTTGAGTCGCTGATGCCAAATAGTGTGCAATGCAATATAATATGTTTACGTCTCTCACCTACGACATCTATATGAGAATTAAACGATGAGCTTGATTATGCAAGACTCAATATTTTGACGCGCGAGATAGCTAATTCTATATATAAATGAATTACAATATATTTTTAATCTCCCTCTTTGGCTAGTCCGTGGCAAAACCCCAAAACCCAAAAAATCTCTTAGTCGTGACTATCATATGAAACCTATGTAACACCTCGTATTTTTGTGCATTCGATATTTAAATTATTCGGTTAATTTTAAATTACTTGTGTGTCGTAATTTAATTGAATTAATTATTATTAGTATTTATTTAAATATTAATCTGGAGAGTAAATGGTTAGTATTTATGGAATTTAAATTACTAAGTGAATAGTAATGATTTATTTACATCATTACGAGTGATAGTGATGTGGCATTAATTTATCTCAATTGGGAGTCGGGTATAGACTATATTGGGATCGAGATGAGGACTTTTAGTAAAATATTTCGGATGACAATGTTGAGTGTATGGTTGATTCCGAATCGGTCAAAATAGTCAGAAAAGAGAACTCAGGGGTAGTAGATGGGTCTTGGGAAATTTTTAGGCATAATCAGGCCCACACGGGAATGTTTGGGCCATTTTAATAAAGCCCACAAGCCTAAAAACGGGCTTGGCTTAATAAAACCCTAAAAGTGAGAGGGTGTGGCAGCCATAACTCATTTAAGAAAACCTAATTAAGTAGAGGAGAAAAGAGGGAAAATTTGGATAACTCTTAGGAGTAAAAAATAAGAACAAGTGTGGGTGTTCTTCATCAAATCATCAGCTACACCAGACCCTACGAACCCTATAAGGCAAGTGGTTAAAATTTCTTTCAATTTTAAATTGTGATAATTATTTCATATCATAGCGGGCGTGACAAATTTGTTTTTGGGTGGGTATCCATATGAGATTGGGTTTTCAATTTATGGAACACTTTGATGAAATTAAAAGTGGAATTAATTGGGTTATGTGATTCTAGAGTTTAGAAATCCGAATCATATGTTAAACCCATATGAATTGATGATAAATTTATGCTATTAGAGTTGTAACTTTAATCGAATGAATCAAACCTGGAAACTAAAATACCCGAATCAGAATATATATATATGGGTAAATTCGTGAATGATTTAAAGCATTTGGGTGTTTAGAACCTGTTTATGTATGAATTTATTATGGATAAAGGTTTGGGTGGATATTTTGAGTATGTGATGGTTCTATATAGTTTTCCATTGTACTTAATTAATGGCTTGATTATTAAAAGATAAAATTTTGGCACAGGCTTAATTAACTAATGTGTGGTTAGTAATTAATAAGGTTTTTGACAGTGATGCTAAGAATGAACTAGATGAAAATCCTATTTTAATTTAATAAAGGCCTGATCACCCGATATTTAATTAAGCGGGGTGTCACAGATGATATCAAAGCATCAGGTTTTAGTGTCCATAGTATCTGTAAGGCTTACTACGATTTCAACGTAGCGTTATTTTGATATAAAGCCCTATTATTAGGACTGGTGATTTATCTTCATGCTTATAAGATATCGTACTTCTGTTGTTAAGATTTGTATTAACAGTGACCTAATACAACTCGTTTTAAATTTCAAATGCCACGTGGGAGAGGTAGACCTTCCAAAGGTAATTGGATAAGAATCCGGCACACGAAGCTAACCGAGGGGGTTCTTGTATGCAATTTTAACCCCATAGTGCATCGTTCAATCAAAGGGACCAATATTTCTGGTTAGGATCGACGATTTTTTCGAGAATGTTTTTGAATTTTAGCTCGGCTTGCCCACTCGTTTGAGGGTGATAAGTTGTCCCAACCTTATGAATGACTCCATACTTTCTCATAAGCTTTTGAAACAGCCTTTTGTAGAAATGTTTACCGTTATCACTAATAATTGCCTTCGGAGCACCGGAAAGAGAGAGTATGTGTTCTTGTAAGAACTTAATCACCACTTTGTTGTCATTCATTTTGGTAGCTATGGTCTCTACCCATTTAAAAACATAATCTACCGTAAGGAGGATGTATAAGAAGCCAATGGAAGGAGATAAAGGGCCCATGAAGTCAATACCCTAGTAATCAATTATCTCAATAACGGGTATAGGGGTCGATGACATCATGTCTCGACGGGTGATAGCTACCATCCTTTGACATCTATCACAAGATTTGCAATAAACGTTCACATCCCAAAAGATCGTGGGCTAATAGAGACCACTTTGAAGAATCTTAGCGACTGTCTTATTTGTGGAAAAGTGTCCTCCACATGCTTCTATATGATAAAAACGGATGATGCTATGAGTCTTTCCATCCGGTACACAATGTTGGATGATTTGGTCTTCACAATATTTAAATAGGAATGGATCGTCATAGAAAAACATGCGTGACCAAGTAATGAACTTCTTCTTTTCTTGCAGTGTTCAATCAGGAGGGACGGATCTCGTGACAAGGTAGTTAACTATATCCCCAAATAATGGGAGATAAAAAGAGGCAAATAATTGTTCACCCAGGAAGTATTCATCTATGGGTATGGGATCACTGGTATGTCGGATGAAAGCCGGGATAAATAATCGGCAAAGACATTTTCTACCCCTTTCTTATCTTTGATGGAGAGATTAAAATCCTGTAGGAATAGGATCCACCTTATTAGGCATGACTTAGCATCTTTCTTAGCAAGGAGATATTTCAGCGCCGCGTGGTCAGTAAAGAATGTGATGGGCGAATCAATGAGGTAGGCGTGAAATTTATCTAAGGGAAAAACTACCGCTAGCAATTCTTTCTCTATGGTGGAGTAATTGAGTTACGATTAACGTTCGGCTAGCGTAATAGATGACATGAGCTTTCTTATTCTTTATTTGGTCCAAAACAACCCCTATAGCATAATCACTCGCATCACATATAAGCTCGAATAGAAGGGACCAATCTAAAGCTTGCATGATGGGGGAGGAAACAAGCATGCATTTCAATTTGTCAAAATCTCTTTGGCATGCTCCGTTCCACTCAAATGGGGCATCATTCATAAAGAGGTTACTCAATGGTCTAGCAATGGCACTAAAATCCTTAATAAAACTTATATAAAACCCCGAATGGCCCAAGAAGGAGCGCACATCCTTTAGTGATTTAAGTGGAGGAAGCTCATTTATGACATTTATTTTTGCCCTATCGACTTCAATTCCTTTGGACGACATAATGTGTCTAAGAACTATTCATTTGGTTACAATGAAATGACATTTTTTCTAATTTAAAACCAAGTTCTTTTCCACTCATTGGACAAGTACTTTTTCAAGATTTACAAGACAAAGGTCAAAAGAGGGGCCAAAAAGGTTAAAGTCACTCATAAATACCTCAAGGCCTCTTTCAACCATGTCTCTAAATAGACTAGGCATGCACCTTTGAAAGTTCGCGGGCGTATTACACAATCCAAATGGCATACGTTTGTAGGCTAACGTGCTAAAGGAAAATGTGAAAGTCGTCTTCTCTTGATCAAGAACGTCTACCTCTATTTGGTTATATCCAGAATAACCGTCAAGGAAGTTATAATATGGGTGTCCCCCGCTACTCTCTCCAAAATTTGGTCGATGAATGGTAAGGGAAAATAATCTTTACTAGTTACCACATTGAGTTTCTGGTAATCAATGCAAATGCACCACCTGGTGGTGGTACATTGTGGAATTTACTCACCCTTGGCATTCTCGACCATAGTCATTCTCGACTTCTTCCTAAAAACTTGGATAGGACACACCCATTTGATATCCGAGATTAGGTAAATGATCCTAACGTATAATAACTTAATGATTTTTACTCATACTACCTCTTTCATGGTGGGGTTCAATCTCCTTTGCATTTCCCTCGAGGGCTTCACGTCCTCCTCGAGTTGGATTTTATGGGTACGAATCAAAGCTTTTAAATTCGTAATGTACCAACCAAAAGCACTTCAGTGCTTCCTTAAAATTGCTAATAGTTTACCATCTTGCTCTTTATCTAGGCTAAAGGAGACAACAACAGGAAATGTCTCATCCTCTCCCGAATAAGCATATTTAACGTTGGATCATAGTTTCTTTAATTCAAGGGTGGAAAATTTTTCATCGGAGGGAACTGTGTGTGACTCCCTTGGTGGAAATTCCTCAAATTTGGAAACCTAAAACACATCTCTCACATCCTCATCTGATGATGTCTCGTCCAATTTTGCTCTCCACTCTCCTACCTCTCTCTCAAAATCGGTGTTTGTCCAATCGCTCTCACTACTCGAAATAAGGCATGCTCCTTAGGCATCCCCACTAAAATTTCCATCTACGTTATCCTCTACTATCTCCTTAATAAGATCCAATGAGTGAAAATCATCCTCATCACCCACTTAACTCGCGATATTGGAGATATTTCTTTTAAGGTCATGTTCCCAATAATGAGTTGCATTTGCCCATTATGAGTGTTAATCGGGTCGTTAGCCCTAGCTAATAATGGGCAACCAATAATGATGGGAACATGATTACTTAGGGTGATGCAGGGTTTCGTGTCCCAAATGATAAAATCTAGCGGGAAGTAGAAGGTGTTAGCTTGGACTATCACATCTTCTACATTGCCTCGTGGTACCTTCACGGTATGACTAATGAGTTGGAGAGTATTTTTGTGGGCTTAAGGTCCCGTAAATCAAGTTGCCTATATATGGAGTAGGGAAGAATGTTGACACTCCCCCCTAAATCAAGTAAAGCCTTTTCTATTCGATTCTCCCTAATGATGCATGAAATCGCAAGTGCACCCGGATCTTTAAATTTTGGCGGGAGGTCATTAAGTAGAACGAAGCTCAGAAGGTTTTCTTTTTCACCTTTAGCCTTCCTTTCACCATCAATAAGTCCTTAAGGACTTTAGCATAGGCGAGAATTTTCTGTATAGCATCGAAAAAAGGTAAATTCATCTTGACTTTCTTAAATACATCTAGCACATCATTACGGGGGATTCCTTTTTAGGGAGGATCCAACTGTTGAGGGAACGGAGCGGCGGTGGGTGGTTTCACAATAACTTTAGGCTTAATAGTGTCATTATTGTCACTCTCCTTCAAGGGGCATCTTTGGCCTCTTTCATGTTAGGTGAAACTTCCTTGTCTTTAGGTGTGTCATGTGGGGGAAGTGATAAATAAAAAACTCTCCCATTATGTAGAGTGGGAACGACTTGATATTGCTCTTGATGTTCATTACAAGTAGAGATAACACTAGTTTGACCTTGGGCAGGAAACTTACCCTTCTTTTGGATACTTAAAGATGATTTCAACCTAGAGATATTCGCATTTATTTTGATAAACATGCGATCATACTTAGCATTGGTTTCATTTTTGGATTAGATGATTTTGTGTATAGTATCCTTGAGATTTCTCCTCGGTGGGGTGATATATGGTGCGGGAGGTGGTGATTTCATATGTGGAGCTTGTTGAAAATGTGGAGGCAGTGGTAGAGGAGGGGTAACATGTAAATTAGGATTCAACGCAGCATGTTATTGCCCGTAGCTAAAACCAGGATGGTTCCTCCATGAAGGGTTGTAAGAATCCCCATGTGGGGCATTTAAATTACCCTTAAATCCTCCTATTGCATCCACTTGTTCATGTAGCATTACTTTATAGGTGGGTATCGTCGGGCATTCCTTCGTTGAATGGCCTGCCTCATAAATAACACACACCTTATCTTTTACGGGTCGGGTTGGTTCTCTTAGTCTTAATCCGACTACATCTCCCACATGATAAAGGCCTGGAGATGAATGAGCAGTGGGATTTTGTCAAACCCAATTTTGGGTATTAGGATTAGATGTGTCGAACAATTGAGTTATCTCAATGACAAACTTAAGGTGGGCACCTCCATTATGTTCATCTAATTCCCAAAATGGTCTCTAGTGCATTGTCTCAATGAGTTGTTTAGAAGATATACTTAGCCTGTGGTGAAAGAAGGACATGAGACGGTACTTCTCAAAACCATGATGATGGAACGTACTAACTAGCTCGTTGAAACGTTCGTAACATCGATCAAATGACGCATTTTCTTATTTTCGAAATGTTTAAATTTGAGCTTGGATGGAATTTATTCGATGTTGGGGGAAAGAAATTTAAGATAAATTTGAATTGCATTTCCCTCCATGATCCAATTGAGTTTGGTGATAAAGACCAAAGCCAGGTCTTAGCTTTATCCGTTAAGGAAAAAGGAAATTTTTTGAGGTGAACAATATCTTGTGTGCAAGCTTGATTGATAAATGTATTCCATGCCTCTTCGAACTCACGAATGTGGAGATAAGGATTTTTCAAATCCAACCCATGAATGGGAAGAATTCGTATCATCCCATTATGAAAATGGAACTATCCGACATTGTAAGAAAGTAGAATGCATCCTAGGGTGATAGTTATCTCGAGATAGAGGAGTTTTCTCATGGGACGATTTGGCATCTCACCCTTACCCCTACCAAAACTAGCGTGCTCAAACATGTCTCTCTCTACAATTGACTCAGTATCCTCACTCGATGTCCTAGAAATGTGACTCGTAATTAAGTTTGGAGGTATAGGAGGTGGAACCCAGAACCGAGATGTGTTAGGAGTGTGTGAGATTTTAGGATCATACTTAACTATTGAATTATTGTGAATGCGTGTAGGAGAAGTTGGGGGGTTTGTTGCGGATTTTGAATGAAATGGCTTTGAGAGATGTTAAAAAAAAATGCTTTTCTTCTTTTCTATTTTTTTTTTGGATTTTTGAGTTTGTAGTTTGTTTTGGTGTTTTAAGATTTGGAATCAATTTTGGATTAAATTGAACTAACCTAAAAGTCTACCTAAATCTCCAACAACGGTGCCAAAAACTTGACGTGATTAAAAATGTGTCTCTTGTGCCTGCTAATTACGGTTCAAGTGCAAACTGATCGTGTAAGTAATAAACCCGGTAAGACGGGGTTGAATCCTTAGGGAAATAGGATGCAGAATGTGATGACAATAGGCAAGATGACTAATCATAAGCTGACTAAAAAAAAAGAGGGAAAAGTTGATGCATTTTTGGAATTTTATCTCTATTAAATAAATGAAAATTAATTAACCTAATAACTAAACTACGTATGCAGGAGTAAACTACTGTGACTGAATAAATATGAATGATACAAATAGGTTGGATTACAATCCCCCAAAACCTAGTATGTTTACCAGATATAAAAGTAGTTATAAATTAAATAATAAATCAAACCCAGACATTATTAATTTCAAGCATTACGTATATGAGGGTACAAGCCCGCATCATACATAATCAAGAATATAAATAAAGAGGTATCGACATAGCTGACACGTGCATCACATTCTTAAACACTCCGATTATTTAGGGAAAACGAGGTTAAAAGCCCTACGATGGTTGTAGCAACTAATCAACACGATTCAATCATTTATTTAATTAAAAGAATTACTTCTATTTCCATGAAAACCACATCGGGTTAGGTTCATGCATCCCAACCCTCAGAAATCTAGCTTGACATGATGAAACTACAATTAACCAAGGATTCTATGATGCATGAAATCATAATTGCGTGAAAAGTAAAGTTAATCATGCAAGGAAAGATTCTAACTAAGAAGAATGAATTACCTACAATAAATATGAAAGCAATTGAAAGCAATAAAGAAGAAATTACTTGGAATGAATAGAAGCGTTGAATTAATGCAAAAACATGAACAAATTCTTGAACAATATGAATCCTACACTTCTTGGCTTCAAAACCCTCTCAAAACTAACTAAAAAGAAGCTCCTTAATGTCTGGTATGACAAGAAATAAGAACATCATGTTGTTTTGAGTGTTTGAATCATGCAAAACTCTTTTTATGAGAAAATAAAAATTAGAATTTCGTCAGCCGAACTGGTCTGGTGTCTCCTTCTTTAATGGGAGAATCGATCTGGTATAAAAAAGAACAGGGGACCTGTCCGGATGTTTTTCCATCGGTTCGGTATGGTGAATCCAGTCCAGTGGATAGATGTCTAGTGATACATCCGTCAGTTCTGTTTGGTGAATCTAGTTCAGTGGACCGGTCCAGTGATATACCCGTCGGTTCGGTTTGGTCCTTTTTTTTTAATTTTTTCTTCCCTTTTCTCCTTGATTTCTTCTTAACTTTAACTCTTCATAACCTGTTACCTCGGACTTGAATTTGATGTCGTTTCTTCCTACATTCTCATGGACTCAAGGTCATCAACTTTCCTTTAAGTTCCATGTCTGAATTCCTGGTGTAGAATTACTGTTTTGCCCCTGACTTTCCTTCACTTGTAACTTTCTTAAGTTTGAGTTTTCTCTTTTCTCCAATTGTGTAAAATACCTGTAAAATGTATGATAAATATACGAAACTCGATGCACTAAATAGAGAAGGTTAGTAGCAATAATATGAGATAAATCAACTCAATTTGCACTGCACAAGATGATAAAAGCCTCTAAATTAAGGGGATAAATACCAAGAATTTATGCATAATCAATTATGTCCTCAAGAGAGTGCGACACTAGCTTAAATATGAAGAGCATTCATTTTAAATTACATCAATTTAATCACTAGCAAAATATTTTTAAATTGTTTTGGGTTCTCACCCTTGTTGTCAAATATTTTAAAAACCTTTTAAGTGTCCGGCCACAGGGACACCAAACTTGATTCTATTCCAGGGTTACGCACCTACGGCATATGTGGATGTTGCAGGAGTTGGATAGACGCTTCTTTCATTTATTTCTAGTTTAGGAATTCTATCTCAGTCTTATTTCGAGAATATTGCTCACTACATGTATTCAGATTATTTTAGTTCAGATTTTATGGAATTTATTTACTATCTGTCGAATTTATTTGGTTTGGATTTTAGCCGATGGTTAGTTCGGCAAGACTTTGATTCAGTCATTTGATGGTATGTTTAGACTATATTATTTAGGTGATGGTTCTATTTAGTTTTCCGTTGTATTTAATGGCTTGCTTATTAATAGATTAAATTTTGGCACCGGCTTAATTAACTAATAGGTGGTTAGTAATTAATAAGGTTTTCGGTAGTGATGATAAGAATGAACTAGATGGAAATCATATTTTAATTTAATAATGGCCTGATCACCCGGTATTTAATTAGGCGGGGTGTCATACCCCACATACGCCAATAATGAGTTGATGATAACCACAACACTAAATAAGTCAAATGATCAACAAATAACTACCAAAGTCAAGTCTGAATCTGGGTCGAATCTAAATCCATCATGTCAATACTTACAAACCATGAGCAAACAAGAAACAAACACATATGTGTGATAACATAAGAAGAAATCCCCCCTCTTGAATTATCCATAAACAAATATCAATATGAAATAACATGGGAATTAATAATAATAAAATGCCCCTAACTGATAATAATAATCAAGTTATTGTTGGGAATATATTCTTTAAATCATGTATGATGTTTACTCTTTAGTAAATGTATATCAGCTCGTTTTGAAATAAGATCATATTTGTGAGAATTCCTTATAGTTATATTAAATACATTGTATATATTTCATCAATTAGATTTAATAGGAATTTCAATGAGTTGGGTTCGGCTTGATCAGAAGATATCAAAATTTTGATTATAGTTTAATTGAATAAGCTCATAGACTATATGGGAAGTGACACTATATCGGTAAATCTATGAGTGAAATCCTAGTAGTTTATCTCAAACTACGGGAACCTATATGATGGTTCAGGAACTTGTTTGATAGTTCAAAGAAGATAATGACTGGTACATTCAAGAATATATTTAATAGACCACTCATGAGATTCAAGTATAGATGTTGACTAGATTAGACTTGAACACTCTCACAACATTTGCAAAGTGTACATAGATTCTTAATTCGAAGGATTATGAGGATTAAAATTCTTACATAATTATTTCTTTGACTATAATGGGAAAGATTCAATTTTAGATTGAATCAAATGATCCTCGCAAGTTCGAAAATCATTGTGCGAGTAGGTCTCAGATCATGATTAGGAGGAATTTGTATCCAATAGATATCTTGTATTGTGATACCCCTTATAAGACTTATATGTTTTGATTCTACCAGTCAAACTCGATCGGTGGATTATTTTATAATTTGGTAGAGTAACAAATGAGTTAAGTCTCAGAATTAATGAATTGATTAGATGTTGGTAAGAAATCGATTAGTAAAAAATTGATTTGACCAATCAGATATTGGATACTTATCGTGGAGAATCATATTATATCCCAAATCCACTTTGGAAATAACACTTCTTTATTACGAGTGATTTAAAGGTAATTAAATTGGAGTATTATTCCGATTATATAATGGAATTAATCATGATTAAATAAAGAAAGGAAGTATATTATAGGAATATAGTTTGGGAATTCAGAGTATATATCTGAAAACCAATTTAATTATTTGTTTGGAGTCCCTAATATAGTCCATTGACCAAGTATTAGGCTTGAAACTCTCTATAAGCCCAGTTGAGTTAAATCCCATGACTTATACCTATATATATTGGTTTAAGTTAGGGTTTTAGGGTAATGATCCCTTATGGAGGGTTAGAGAGGTATAGGAAAAACATTGTCCACATTTTTTATAAAGGGGTGAGGAGAGAGAAAGTGTTTTCTCTCATATTTGACTAAGTTTTCATTTCCAAGAGTGTCCACAACGCTTATTTTAGGTGGATTATATACTAGAAAATTTAAGATGTTCGGGAGGTTCTAGCCAGATTTTTAGAGATATTAGGAGGGAAGCAAGATCATTATTTTTCATAAATATATTTCTCCTCGTACATATCACACATGATTAATATGTTATTTTATTTGAAACCCTAGGCTTATTATTTAAACCTAGTTTTTTTTTACTTTCTATTGCATGATTAATTGAAGTTCATTCAACTATTTTTTTTGCACTTATGCAAACCATGTGTCCCAATAATTGATATCAGAGCCCCAATTGATATTGATCGTATTTTGGAAAGGTCCATATTGTCCAACCTTGAAAACCCTAGTTTTGCATGTTGTGTGTCAATGTGTGTATGTGTGTGTCTGTGTGTGTATGATTTCGCATAAATTCTAATGTATATCCCTTCAATCATGGTCAGATGAATGTTATTTTGTATAAATGGACCCTACACTAGTTTATCTGCAGTTATTTTATCCTCCTAGATTCGATTTGGTTGTAATAATTAAGGTTTAGTAATTATTTCTTTGATTAATGTGTATGGAGGACTTTGTGAGGGAATGGTTTTTATTACTTAGCATCATGTATTTACATGAATTATATCCTTGGACAAAGTTTCATGGATTTTGGTGAAGTTTCGAGGAAGTTATGGTCGTTTTTGCATGAAAATTACGAACCCAAGACAAAAATGGCGAGCTACCAAGGGGATCGATTGAACCCCATTTAGGATAGACTGGATTTAAGGAGAATGAATAGTTTAATATGTTTTTGGTATGTTCCATCAATTTGTGGTGTGGTTCTTCGTCCCGACTCTTCCCGGATCATAATGAAGTATTTTCAGAGGTTCAAATATGTGAAGAACTTCTGGTTACAAAGAAATTTACTTCATTAAGGACTCTTATTTGAAAGGAAGTCTACTTCAGGTGGGTTTCTTGATCTTAAAGAGTTATACTTCAAGAAGAACTCTAGCCCATGATGGAAAATGGGAATTTAATTCCCATTTGAATTGTGATTGTATATTACTATGTTTTATTATGGTTCTTCTATCTCTTGTATTGTAATTATTTTCATGCATTGTAAGAGAAATATTTATAATTGCTCATTATGTTTTTAAGTTTGACATACTTAGTTACACATCTACATCATCATGTACATTCTCAAGAGCTTCAATCGAAGATAAGTTAGTGACTGAATGCAACAAGAGAAGATCAAAGAGTTCAGGTCATATCATCACTACATTCATTAGAGAAGGTATATGAGTTTGATTTTGTGTAATCATTATGTTTAGGGGTATTTTAAACTTGTTTAAGTCCAAAATATTTTTTAAAAATTCACAAAGCTGTGAGAACAACATTTGGATGTCAGAATAAGTGCATATACCTAGTGAGAGCATCTTCAAACGAACTTCGAACGAGATCGATTTTGGCAACTTGTAGCCCAATCCATTTTCTCGTTAGATAAGTAGCTAAAAGTGGTTTGAATGAGATCATGTGCTTCATTAGAATTAGATGTACCCCGTTCGCACAAGTCGACGAAAATTTGGTTTTTAGTTGATTTCAAATACTATCTTTTTAAATCTATCTCTTAGAGATTTTTCTCTTTAAATTCTTAGTAAGACTTTTACACATTTTTTGTGATCAAACTCTTTGATTTTTCAAATTCAAACCTCTTGGATGTTTTGTGATCACTTTATCAAACATTGAAGAACACATCACATGTTCATGTCACTATGGAGTTAATTCTTCACTGCTCAAGATAAGAAATGAGTTTTTTAGGCTGATTGGTGGACACCGAGGCAAGTGGAGTTTTCTATGTGGAGCTATGCTGGATATGCCCCAGTTTTTATTATCAATAAGGAAGCAAACATACTACAATACTTAGTGGATTCTAAGTTTGTAAGTATGTATGTGTCATTCTATAATACCTTAGTTGTAACAGTACTAAAAAAGTGTTTTTTTCGAATGGATTTTTTTCTCATATTTGGTGTTGTGATTTTTTTATTCAATTTATATTCATTATCTTGGATGTTTAGTTTCATTTAATTAATCAAGATAAAATTGGACTAAAATAATTAGTTAGTTTGTGACCTACTCTACGATTTTTACATTTGACCATATAACCGGACCACTCTATAAACACATTTTTCTTGCGCTAATTAATTGACTAATTAGGATTTCCCATTTATTATGGACAACAAGGATTTTTATTCTGATTGGCCAAGATCGCTTTTTTTTGGGGGGGGGGGGGGGGGGGGGGGAAGGGGATCTGTTTTTATTTATTGAATGTATAAATTAAATTTTGTTTTCAATTTTTTATTTTAATTTTAAAAAGGTTTTAGTTCAAGAAAATTAAAATAGTGAGATTGAAAAATGTAATTTGTACAACTAGAATGAGAATTACCATAAATTTGATTCGGGGATTTAGAATTGAATGAATTATTTTTCAAAATACCCTCAAGTTCAAAATATTAAGTGAAAAAGTGACTTCCACATAAATCCCATCGTATCTATTGATGTTTTGAGAATGTGATGTGAGTACTTTCTCATGTCAGATGGATTTAATCATGGCATCTGTTATTCTTAAGACTCTTAAGTGATAGTTTAACAAAAAATGTAATGTCAGTGAGTTCAGTCCTACCATCGGGGAAGTTCTACATGAGTGTGCTTAATTTCAATTAATGAACTGATGGTATACACTTAAACGTAATTAATCATATCCTCCCCATCGGATTAATTGTGATTAGACGTCAGACCAAAAGACATTGGTTATTCATTATGTTGGCCATAAGTTCCCTAGACTAGCTAGATAATATAATGAAATATTATTTTCAGTTCAAGATGATGTGATTAAAGCTCCCATTGAGAAATCTCACTTCATAAGGGAACGAGGATGTTTGACATAATTAGTTTTTAATTGGTGATAGATGGATGTCACTTTAAAATTTAATCAAACTAATTCTCGTGTTTAAATTAGAAATTAATTTTTTCAATGATGATTCTATAATTTCAAAACTGAAGTCAACTTTCACTCATTAGGTTTAGTCTTAATGTTTTATTTGGAATTAAATTTCAAGAACTGAAAATGTAATTAAACATTATTCATAAACTGATTTAACCCACGATTTTCATCTATATTTTAAAAGTGTGATGTGATAGATTCCTAGTGTTATTATTTGGATCTCTTCCCCATCAGAGGGAATTGATCATGAAATCAGAGTAATTTAAAATTTTATGGTAATTATTTTTAAATTATGTGTTATATATCTTTGGTCCATCGATCCCGGAAGTTTTGTATGAACATTTTAATTTAATAGAATTATCTGGTGGGAATTTGCAAACACTAATATTGGTTGGTGACGCTTAGATAAGGATCATGTTCTTAAAATAATCTTCATTATTGATTGAACAAGGGATTCTTTGGATTGGATATGGTGGGGAAACCTAGATCCATTTCGTAATTCACGGTTAAGCATCATCGTTAGCCAAAGGATGGTGTTAGTTGTTGAGAGGAGCTTTAATTCCTTTTTAAAGAGATAGGGAAGAATAAGGCTATGTCCCAAGTGAAATGCTTTGGAGGTAAGAATGTTCATATTCCTCAATAGTAGTAAAAAATGTTAAATACAGGTGTTCTAACTATAATTAGTTAGAGCTTTTACAACAATGATGCTCAATGTTTCGTGGCTCTATAAGGACAAGGACATGGTAATGGTTGTCCTCTTAAAAGTAGCGGCACAATTTATGGTCCGGTCTACAAGAACCTAGTGTGTAGACTCGGAAACTATAAATCAGGTTTGTAACTCTTTGTAAAGGTTCCAAGTAACCGACAACTACTTAAAGGAGAGATGTTCCTAATAATGGGCATTGAGAATAATGCAACAACATTAGCAGTAAAAAATATTTATTGATGATAAAGACATAAATATAATATGGGTAAATTATGTAATTATGGGGACCATAATTACGCTGTCAAATGATAGGCAAGAGCGTCCAAGCTTTTTTCACTATAAGTTATTGAAGGGTACAAATCACAGAAGACTACCATGTATCCATCATTTGGAACAACTGAAGTTGATAAAGGATAGGTTTGAACTTTTAGGGATAGCTATTGATAGAGGTTAGGACTCTCCTAAGCTTCTTAATAAATATAAGCTTTCTCCCCATTGAGTGGGGTGTGTGATATTGTATCATCGAGCAGTACTTTAAGTCAGTCTACTAGTAGTATCAAGTAATAATGAGCAAAACCTAAACCTAGTGAACATAGTCATGTTGTTGAACAATATACATATTTCTTTGTGTGTGGGATTCCATTATTCTCTTTGATATTTATTCTCATTTAGCTCATGAACATTAGATACTATCATCTCTAGGAAATTACCACCTACAATTGGCGTTGTATGTGGGAACAATCTGAGTTTTTTTAACACTAGCCAATTTTTTAAGATGTCTCATTCACCCAACCAAGATCATCAAAATATCAATAACTAGGAGGGTTATTAACAACTCAATTGTGGCGACTCCGACTGCCATCCCCTTGATAATAATATACTTGTTTTCATAGGATTAGATACGAGATTGGTAATTATTACCAATCATCTAATGCACGTTACCGTCCTTAGGAGGAAAAAATAGTGAATAGTAATAAGCTTGAACTATCTAACGAGATCTCAAGGCTCATTGACAACTATGAGAAGAACCTCTTAAATGAATGGGATACCAATAGGATCAGAATTCAATACTCCAACGTGGACTAGAAAATTCAGAAAGGGAAGCCCACAAGAAGAAGCACAAGAATCAGCATAGGTTGTAAGATCCTAGTATGGAAACCCGCTCACCAAAATATGGGTGGCGAGCCCGATACTCCAATATGACAGGAAGCATGGATGGAATCATTCTCAGCATCACAACAAAATAAAAAGTATACAGGATAACCACTCAATATTTTAGAAAAACGGGTTGCCAAAAATTTTGGTTTTAAAGTTAAGTAAAGAATTTAAACAACCCAATTTAAAAAGAAAGTGGAACCCTAGTAGAAACTTATATTACATACACATCAAATGTACAATAAGGGATCGAATATGCTGTCAGTCAACAGACTCATACTATAATATTAAATAAGTTCAGTAAGGCACATAATACATTACATTAGACAATTACAAAACCTTGGGCCTCACGCCTGAGTAAAAGACCCGATCATAACTAGAGTACAAGGATGACGACGTTTATACCAAATATCCCGTAATATTTGCAAAGTATCACGGCTCCCCAAAGACATCGGAGTAGGAAAGTCAGAACGAGCGTCCTTGCGACGGAGCACCTGAGCGGATGTAAGATTTATGCATAACAAGAAATATGAACGGGTCAGGGACCGATTTTATATAATCACCAGATGAATAAAAAGTATGACAGTTATGAATAGTAAATCATGACTAATAGAGATAAGAATCTACCTACACAATTTAATGCATGAGCTAAGACATTTTAAATAATCATGAATCTAATTTAGTTATGCAGGAAAAATAATAATTTATATTAATTTAAAAGCCTCATCACGAACACTAATCCATTTCATAGTTTCGTTCCTTATCAGGAAACATAATCATAATTTTAAGCTATTTACGGCTTTTATTTCAATCAAATGCTCTTTATGGCATTCCATTCCGTATCAAGAATATCATCATCATCATCATATGCTCTTTATGTCATTTATCATACATCAAGTCCCACTTGATTAAGAATTGTTATATTCATATACATATAACGATTCAAAGACCGCCCCTCCGAGTTTCCCTACTGGGCGCCCCCCTAAATGACTATCATCTTCTAGGGCCTATCAAACAAGACAACTTGAGCACCAATAACGCAAGACGTCGAGAAGCATCCACATGCCTGCGGTAGAGTCATGACCACACCCAGAATCACCTCATCGGCATAGAAACATACAATAATCGCTCATATGTCCTAGGACTATATCCACCCTGCATTCATTAGCCAGGGGGCATCACCTCACGCGCAAACTTCCCTTATGATAGCATTTAAAGAGGCGTGTTTAAGTAAATTATCATTTACCATATTCATGATTAAGTAAATTATCATTTACCGTGATCGTTACCATTTCCATTTCATTTTCATTTACCCTCTATCATATGTATGCTTCATTTTATCCGAAACCATAATCATTTACATTTTGTAAATAATTCACATTTTATCAGGAGCCATACATAATTCACATCGTCGTTACAACCTCAAAGAATAAGTGAACTCCCAATTTAATTCTCCCAACACCCTTTTGTGGTGTTATACTATTAACCATCAAGACTAACATAGCTCAATTGAGCTTCTAAAGTCTCCCAAGCATAACACTACAACTCCTAGTTTCATAATAATCAACTAGAAGAAAATAATGCCCTAACATCAATTGGCATATCCCCTGAAAAGCCCCCACATAACACATTTCTAATGTAGGGTAGTTAACTAACCCATCTAGGACTCTAGAACTCTAAGTTTACTTCATAAAAGAAGGTTCCTAGGTCCTAAGCCTAAAGAAAAAGAATAAAAATTGAGTTAGAAAAACAACTAAAAAACAACCTGATTCCAAACCGATTCGCCCAAGGGCCGAATGGATTCGCTCTAGGCAGCGAATTGATTCACCCAAAAGCGAATCGATTCAGATGACAAAACCAACATTATGCAGTTGGCCAAATCGAATCGATTCGGGTTTTGCAGACCTGTAAGCTGACCCCTTAGCGAATCGATTCGCCCCTGCGAATTCTCCAAGAATGGCTTACGGGTTATAAACCCTAGTTTTTTCCCAAAACTCAATCTATTCCATTTTTACACACATCCAACATCATTAATCTACCCCAAATCATCCTACATGGTTATTAACTACTATAACCCACAATTTCATCATCATAAACTAAGATTTGGGTTAAAACACCATAAATTTCATTTTTGATCCATAAATGTTAATACACAACTATCACATAATTTACTCATCTTAAATCATATATTAGCAAGTAGAAAACTTGCCTTGAGGTTGGAATTTCAGATTTCTTTGTGGTAGATGCAATCCCAATCTTCAATCTCCAAATCTCTCTTCTTTCTCCTCTTTTCTCTTCTTTCTCTCTCTCTCTAGGTTTGGTAACACACAAATGAGAAATGAAATAAGGTGCAAGACTTAAGATCGTGATTTAAGTCTAAAATTTCCAACTTAAATGGTTTATACCACATTAAAATGACTCCGAAATATGCATTTAAGTTAAAACTAGTCAAAAGTGCCCGGAACCTAAAAATACAATATGACACTTATTTTGACTGTCTCGCACATTCCGGGACTAACTACGTCCTCTAAAATGGCATCCGATAATTTTATAATTCATTTTAAGTTCCGATTTCATTTAAACCATAATGTCATTTAAAACACATGACACTATAAAACATGCAACATGAGGATATTTACTTACACATATAGTAAATATGTAACAATCTAATAAATATTAACTTTCAACTCATTCAATTAATATTTACTCCAGTTCCAACATTTTATATAATTACTTTATGCGGTGAATTAATATAAAACGAGTCTCCTAAAAGAGAGGGTTGTTACATACTCCCCTCCTTATGAGGGAATTTTTCCCTCAAAATTCGGGCGTACCCTAATCGTATAAAGGGGTATACTATCCTAAACTATCATGCTGACCCTCTTAACAAACCCCCCTCGTTGTGGTGGCGTACCAAATGGACTCGGACTAAGGTCGTCACTATCGATCTCGGTCTACATCCTTTGTGCTTTAACATAGCACCAAATCGTTCATCACGAACTATCGATCCTACCTTCCCATGGCGGAAGACGATACTCACGTGACTCGGCGCAAATAGCCTTACTTCCTGAATCATGTTACATCCCTCCTAGGGGATACCTACACCAATGCTAAATTGCTTGACCCCAACACTGCACAACTACTCTTCGTATAAGCGGAGCCCTTTTAAAATATACGACTCAATAAGCCCAATCATTAAAGAAAGGTTTCTAAACTACTCCAAGTCTGAGGAGCATATTGTCCGTTGGTTCCATCTGACGAGTATGCGAAATACTCAACCATCTACACAAGGCCACTCACGGTGCCATACCTTAGAAAATGATCTAAATTATTGTATGGAAATTTCCATCCATATAAGCTACTGCTCCCGTCCATCCAGTTAGCTTAAGGCGCACATTCAAGATATGCCCTTCGATATTAGGTTAACTTCTTCGATTCGTTCATCCACTTTAGGGTGGTAAAATATACACTATTTCCATACGGTTACCATTACTTCCTGGAAACTTTATCAAACCTTCAACACGAATATCTAGTCTCGGTCCACCACTATTTTGATAGGCACTTCATATGGCTTTACCACTCCTCCATAAAGATCGGGACGTACTCCTCTACATATCGTCCACCCACAATGGTAAAAAAAGCAACGATTTGGTCGAACGATCAATAATTTCCTCAAATAAGATCATGACCATTTCGATGTCGGAAATTCAAAAAGGACGTCTATGAATATACCCTTCTTCATTCCACCACGACTCTCTTCACACGAGTGGGTGAAATGGTCAGTCACAAACATGAATGCTCTTGCTCCAAAGTCTTCCTAGTTATGCTCATTCTATTTGGCTTTCCATGCCATCACTAATTTTTCGACGGGTTTTCTACTCGACGCACCTACTACCCCAATCGCATTCCCTTAGCGAAAAGGGACTGTCCAATTGATAGTCCTTTATGAACTCCATACACCAACTCTATTCTTCCCATAACAAATTGCAACAACTTGTTGCTCATGAGAAAGATCAAATTTCCTGCCGAGGAAGTAATGCCTCCATTACTTTCAGGCAATTGCTACCACAATGAATTCTAAATCAAACATGGGATAATACTTCCCAACAAGTTTAAGTTTGTGAGACGCATGAACAATGGGTCCATGCTCTAGTATTATTACTTCCCGTTCCTGGCAGAGACTTGTTCGTTAAATCCACCCTCAAGCTTAACAACATAGGCGCAAGGGTAAAAGTCAACTCATCCTTTTAACTCCCCAAAAAGTTAGGTTACCAACATAACACTCTAACTGAGAGAGGTCTCGTCTCCTTTGTCCCAACTTCCCGAATCACTCGAGATTCCATACTTCTCGTTCCTAGGGACCTAATCCATCTTAGAGTTAACCCACAACCTATTCATGGTCAACTCCCTACAGCCTTCCTAAATCAACGTCACATGCCCTTAAGGCCTCGCATCCTAATAATCCTAAGGTCGATATATATCCTAGTCGAGTCGTATACGTATTATACTAAGTATATCCCTAGTGCCCAATACCTTTCTCAATTTCTGACATTCGCTCGGTTTCATGCGTGGGACGTCTCGCCAAAGCGAAATCCAGACAAGGAACCCTCCCGTTACACTACTACCTCGCATTGTCGGTCATCAAGATATAACGGTCAAAGACACATGCTCGGGATCGGTAAAATTCTAACTCTCATCCCTACTAATTAAGATTCTACTTCTATGTCTTACCATTCAAATAATTTAGGATTTCAACTAATCGGACATTTACTTTCAGTAAAGTCTGACAAATATTTATCCCACAACATATATACATCTTTCTAAATGGCCTTCTCATCAAGGCATAACCAGAAGTCTCAATTAGACTTCATATTTCAGTCTCCCTCACATCAATCAGAGGAGAGAACTATATTCAGTGCTTCTATCTCGCACTTTAATAGCCCTTAATCACTCAACTACGCGATTCTCGGCTAAACCTTTCAATCCAACTCTCAATCAACAAAATAAAATAAAATAAAATAAAAGAAGAAAAAGAACAACATCTCTCCACTTCCAACGTCGTTAAGGTTCACGCGTGGAGCGTCTCGCTAAAGCGAAATCCAAACAAGGAACCCCTCTTATGCATTACTACTTAACCTTGTTGGTCGTGGAGATAAGGCACAACAACCACAAACATAGCAAACAAACAATCAAACACTCAAACAAGATAACACAACAAGTAATGAAAATCTCCTACCTACCTCAAAACACCTTTATAAGTCTCAACCTATACCCAGGAGAGATATTATAGGACAACTAGTTCCATATTGAAACTAGAAGTAGGATAGCCTCGCGATTTATTCGCTTGCTATCACCCCAATCAAACCAAAATATCTTTACTCGCATAATACACATCATACAAGTAGCACATAACGCACGTAATACTTTTAAAAATATCATCACTCACTTTATAACGAGTGAAGGAAAATATAAAACTTTCCTACCACGGAAGCCATATAATTACCCTATTTATAGTAGCGTCGATACTACCACAAACTCAATATACACACTCGATTCTAGAGTAAACACAATACTACCCTATATTATCATGAGAAATGCACCACCCACTACTAAGGTGGAATTCCCGCCACCACTCTTGCCAATCACCCCGGGTCAATCCTAATGGTTCTCAGACATCGTCCTCGAGTCTTATTAGAACCAATATTACTTTCATCAATGCCCCAACCAATCACCTTATCCTCGCCCTTGCTCTCCAATCAACAGAATCAAAATGAGTGGTTCTACATTCCACATTATAGCCAGTGTTCCATCCCTAGCTGCCAAACAATTTCCCACGCAATCCCTTGCACTTTCTCAACAAAAAGGGAACATGCTACCGGCCTCCCCTTCCTTAGTTCAATGAAACCTCCCTGGGCGGATATCCACCAATGGGGTTTCATGAACACTGTTCCTTTAGAAGTGTTAACGACACTTATACTGGAGCTTATTGATAACACCTAAAAGTGTAAAATTTATACCCCGAATATGTGCATTTTAGTCCCTCATTTTAATTAAAATTGGCCTTATGTCGTATTTTATTATTTTTCAGGTCAATCAGCAGTCGCATTATCAAATAATTCTAAATCAATGCAATTACGACGCAGAAGCGATCAAAAGCGTGCATCGAAGAAATCAAAGGAGACCGCAAAGTCTGGAGTCCTAATTCAACTTGCCCAGAAGAGTTCCGATACCCCGAAACAGTCCCGTAATCCAAATCTAAGCCTACACCGAGCCCAGACCAATCCCCGAGCCCCGTGTGTGTTGAGTTTTTGCTTTTATTATTTTTCTAGATTTTTATTTTTAGGATTTATTTTAGATTTATTTAGCTTTTTTTAAGATTTATTTTCTATTTTTTTTTATTTTGATTTTGATTTTTATTAGTTTTTAATTTTTAATCTTTATTTTATTTTATCATTTTTCTTAGGATTTGTTTTTAGGAATTTATTTTATTTAGTTTTAGTAATAATTTATTTAGTTAGGATTTTATAGAGTTTTATTTATTTATTCTCTTAGTAATAAATTAGAGTTTTTCTAGATTTTTATTTTTTATTTTAGTTCTAGTTTTTTTTTTTTTTAATGTGTCATTTTTTTAGGGGTACAAATTAAACACTAACACACCCAAACACTTTCTAAGCCTACACCCTCACCCTCACACTAAACCCCCTACACCTCACACACCCAATACCCCCCCATCAATCTTCAACCTACAAACCATCTTACTCTCTCTCCTCCATAACCAACAACACCAAACACACACACCCATCTCTCATCTCTCACCCTACCTCTAAACTCCCTCCTTGTTACCCATTTCTCAAACCCGACCTACCGACGACCCAACAGCCCTCCATCTTCGGCCACTGCTCCGACCAAAACCATCCCTTATCCTTAACCCGACCTACCCACGACCCAGCTGTCGACCCGCGATTTGTCCAGCCCTATGATGAAACCGAAACCCACAACCTAGCGCCAGACCCAACCCGCGATCGGACTTGCTCCGAACCGGCCACCTCAAACCGCAACAGACCCGAATTTATATCGAAGCTCGGATCCAATTCAGCCCAACTCCCAGTCCAACCCGCTATAAACCCACAAACTTAGGAGCCAAAATCGGTAAACCAAATATCATATAAATCACCTGCCAATCCAAATATTCTTTTGACTTACCCTTTCCAATCCTAAGAAAATCCCAGAAAATCCTCCAACAGAACAAACAACAATGTGGGTATGGCTTTAAAAGAGAAGAAGGGCATCTTATGAAAAGAAGTCTCATAATAGCAAAAGAGAGGAGATACGCAGAGAGAGAAAAACACAGTGTATATTATGTACAGTTTAGGGTCATAAAAATTCCAAAAACATTAGTTTAATTTTGGAATAAATTTTTAGGTCTATTTTTTTTATTCTTTTTCGTGTGATCAAGTGCTGGATTTGTGAAAACATTGGGACACAAGTGAATGAACGCAATTCAAGGAATCAATTCAAAGGGAGACTTTTTTGTATTGTATTTCTTGCCCTACTCTTTAATTTATTGTTCCATGTTTGTGGTTGTGATTAATTGTTTCATTATGTTTGTCTAACCACCCCGTTCAAGGGGTGGGATGCACTGCGTATGATGTTACTTTAATTAATTGATTTCATTAATTATACATTTCTAGGTAAATTAATTTTAAATGTCGCCAATTAATTTATGTAACGAGAGTTAGTAAATTAATTGAACGAATTGATGTTTGAATTTAGGAATCGAACTAGAGATAGGTTTTTTCGATATTTGAATATTAATTCGGTATTGAAATTTGAGGATTGATATTGTTTTCGTTAAATTGATCCTAGCGGGTGATTTTCTGAAAATAGTATAAGTCCTAATTTTTCTTTGTGTGACATTTTTAAATTAATTTTTTGAAAAAGATTTTATTAAATTTATAATTTTAATGAGAGTTAGATTATCGATTTAATATTTTCTCGAAATATTTCAAAATTAATAAATTGAGAAATTAAAATAATTGACGATGTGGTGTAATCCCATCTCTTGACCTTCTCACATATTTCACACTCGATTGCACATTCTTTTTCATTATTTAGTCATTTTATAATTTTTAGCATTTGTTAGTTAATTTTTCCCTTGAAATTGTTTTTAAAAATAATAAAAAAATATTTTCAGAAAAAAAATTAGAATTGCACTTTTTCACATTAATTGTTTCACCTTGAAAGTTGTATTGATACCCGTACTTACCGCAATACGAGTTATTTTTAGATAAGTTTTGTAGGAACTCAAGGAAATTTTGAGAGTGGCTTTTGCATAACAACGATACATATATAAAAAAGTTTCTTATCAAATGGCGTCGTTGCCGCTTTCTTGACGTGGAGACATGATTGAAGACTTGTAATTTTATTTATCTTTTTTAGTGTAGTTCTTCCTCCTCCCTCCTCATTAGACTGGTTGTATAGGATTTTTGAAGCTGTGTATTTATTTGGGTGCCTTTTGACAACGATTTTTTTTTTTGTAATTATTATTCATAAAAAAAAGCGAAAAGGGAAACCGGACAAGGTAGAGAGAGGGCGTCCAACGACGAGAATTTTTGAAGCCTCTCTACTTTGGGTCGGTAGGACTCTCGGGGACGACTAAGATAGGCGAGATCTCCCCCCGGTCGACTCAACTCGGTCTTCACCCCACGTGTGTAAAAACAGTGGGAGGTACAATTTTTTTATCCCTCGCGATTCTCCTGCCAGCGAGTTCATTTTTATTTGATTAATTGCTCCTATGTGCTTTTAATTTCTGCATCGCACTTAAATTGAATGGTTTGATGAATTAATTTACCTAAGACCTGGACCCGATCATTGCAACGAGAAGGGGTTTCATCACCCGACTCACTCGCTTATCCATTGTGTGCTACCCTAGATTTCATTAAATTTAAAATCAATCAATTAGCTAGCTCCGTAGGAACACATTTTTCCAATAGGCGATCACAAAGATAAATTCCATGCATTTTGTTGCCCATGGACTTCATTAAAATTTGACTACCCCTTTCACTAATTTTGAAGATAATAATTGGCTACGTGCTCGTTCGGATCTTTCTTGACTCGTGTGTGTTTAATTCCATTCTTTAGGTAGTCTATTTTAGTTAGTTCGACCAAATCAAGAGTCCAATTTTTCCCATTTTCCGAAAAATACCAAAAATAATTTCCTTTTTAAAAATATTTTCAAAAATCCCAAAAATATTTTCCTTCTTTTTTTAAATATATTAAAAAAAATACCAAAAAGATTTTCCTTTTTTGATTTTCAAAAATCACAAAAAGATTTTCTTTTCTTTTGACAAATATTTAAAAAAAAAAAACATTCCTCTTGTCATGGCCGAAGAACGTCTTTACGGGAGTACTTTGGCCATTTCCCATTGTTTGATGTTAAGCCCGATTCGAACCTTCATTCATTAATTGATGTCTTTAACTCTCAAATGCCCACCGTTGATACTCGTGTGTCATCCATGCACACATATCATCTTCCACCGCCTCCGGTGAAGAGTGTCAACCCATCACATGCTTCGCCGTGTACACCTGCTTTCTTAGCGATCACTTGCCCCATGAGTGTCCATTTATATTCCTCCATCTGAATCCACCTTGGAACATGTGTATCCCTATGACACTGTTTTGGACCCACCCTCGGCTTATTGTCACGACATATATAATGTCGAGGGGTATGAGTACCCAAGCTATTCATGGAGGCCTGATCATCCTTCCATGCAATATGAATCCCAACGCCATGTTGTGGATCCTTACGTTTTCCAAAAAATCATCACGGTCACCTCGTGCACATCATACCTATAAGTCCCCTTTATATGCTCCTCATGATGATCACACTTTTGACCCTCACTGATATGCTTCCCCGTGAATGCTACACTTGACCCTAATCCACACACTTCATAAGAGTATTCTCCACATCCTAGTGTTTCTAGCGAGTTGTGTCAACCTCGCACACCGCCGCCACCCGCCACCACTTCACCACCACCTTGCACATCCTCTCTCGAAATTCTTTTGCACAAGTTCGCGCACACTCTTCAATCTCAAAATAAATCACTTCAAAGGCTTGAACAACGATTATATGATTTTGAGTGTGCGAACTAGATGAATTCCACACCAAGTCAACCCATTATTGACCCCGCGTGGGACGATGATGTGTCATCTTGTGCCACTGATTTTGAGTGTGACCAACCCTAACCTCCTGAGAATCTTGAAGTTGCGACCACCTAGTTTTCTGGGACCCAAGTTGACAATAGTTTTGACATATCCATTGACAGTGAGACTGATCCCACACCACCTTACCTTATCTAACCCACCATAGAGGTTTTCCCTTCCCCTTCCATAGATTTTTCCTTATGCCTGAGACTACACCTATTGCGCCCACTACATGTGTTCCCGAGGAACCACTTCATCCTAGGTTAGCTCCGGCTACGAGTGCTCACCATTTTCTTGATATTGAATCTGAGATGGTTTCTACCTCTCTTGATATGGATCCTACCGCCTCATATTTGGCTCCCCTTGAGCCGAATATTGATGTAGATTCATCTATCTTGCATCTTAAAGCCTCGTTAGACCCTTTCACCACCTTTGATGGTGACACATTAGTGGATAAGTTGATCACTCCTTCATTTATTTCCACACTTCCTCCCGCGAGTGCCCTTGAGGATCAGTCCGCGCCTCATAAGGAGTGTGTGTCTCCTACTCGTGAGTTAGATCATCTTCCCCCACCTTTTGTTCCACCCGATCCACCCACTATCCCTTCCACCCCACCACTTGGTTTGGACCTTGTTATTGCACCTCACTTGTTCACATCTAAGCATTTAGGTCCTCACCTACACCCACCCTCCACCCTAGTACTCCACGATCCCATTTGTGCACTTTTCATCGACACCACTATCTGTGAGAGTTTTTGTGCAACTCTTATCCTTAGTGACACCGAGCGTGTTACTCTATGCACACCACTTCCTTGTGTTGTTGAATTTTTTCATCGACAGCTCCCTGGCGTGTCACTGCGCGACCATTATCACTGTCCATTTATAGAAGGGTCGTGCACTTTCTCTGACGCCCACTCCATTATTATTGTCAAACCTTTCTGCCTCCCTCACCAACTAGAGCACCATTCTTATAGGTCCCTTGTTGCCCTCACATTTACGCTCAATAAGGCCCGTGATCGGTGCCTCTTCACCCTCTCCCTTGCCCATCTTTGTCCTACCCTCCTTCCCACCCACCCCTGGTTCATCGATGCTTTGCATCGAGTGATGCACTTCGCTATACAAGTGCATTGACCATATTTCGCCTTTATCCAACAAGACTGACGCTTCAGTCTTGTTTGGGGGTGATTCTCATCACCCAATTTTTTCTTCCACCCGTGCTTTCCTAGTTCCTATCATTAGGGTGAGACTGATTCAGTCTGGCTGAAGACGTTAAACTTAGTGCTACCGAGAGGCAGCTCGTCGTTCATTGTTTCTGAGTAGGAGTCTTATCTTGTTTAGGGGTGGTGTTTTACACCACCCAATGATTTTCATAAGCTTTATAGACTTGTACGTATTTTTGTATCACATCTGTTCTTCAGGTTTCATCTATGACCTAGAATGCAGTACATTTCATTAGTGGTTCATTCTGGTACTATATTTCCTCCCTTTTGCTTTTCATTTTTAGATGCGGTTTTAAACATCGAGGACGATGTTCTCTTTTGTTTGGGGGTGGGAAATTTATCAAAATCGTACCTCTTTTGAAAATTTTCAGAAACAAGTGATTTTAAACTTTTTGTGAAGTTAAATTTAAATTTTTATGACATGATTTGTCTATCATCCCTCTTTTAGAAATCTCGGGATACCAGTGTTCAACCCTAAAATTACACTTTTTACAAATAAATTAATTAATACCTATTTAAGCGTATTTCCACCATGAATTCCTAAACTCGGTAATTTTCACTATCACTTTTACAATCAAAAGTTGAAGAGTAACAATATTCTCAAGAGAGCTTTAAAAGATCACTAGTGGCAACTTAAACCCATGAGATTTGAGATTTTCACCTTTTTGAGGGTTTTTACGTATTTCCGAGTCACCAGTTGACTCAACTTCCTTTGGGTACCACATTTAGTCATTGCGTGATCTCATTATTTTTTCAAATTTGACTTAATCACTGAGAATGACATTACTTTCGAGTTGTAAGAAACATGTGTCTTATAGTTTGTCCCGAGCACTAAACCGATTTTTCCATACACTTACCATTTTCCCTATCACATTATCATTCACCCATTATCATTTTTCATATTACCCTTATCCATATGTCCCACATACCATCCATCATTGCCATCATTTTTGGGAAAAAGTGTGTTTGAAATTTTTCATGTAAATTGTCTTCATTTGTGCTGTGAAAAGAAGAATGTATCGCAAAAAAAGAAAGAAAAAAAAAGTAAAGCAAGAAAATAAAAATAGAAAAGAAGAAAAAGAAAGCATGCGATCATAAATTCAAAAGATGAAGACAATAGTCAATCAAAGTGTGTCACACTCTTCTCAAAAACCATATCATTCATCTTCTTCATTTCATTATCCCCTCGTACCATTCATAAATCATATTTTCACCCTTGGTAATGTGTTCGAGCAAACGAGAAGATTATATGGTGAATAACTCGACATTCTCGACATAGTGGTTAGCATTCCTTCATGAGATCAGATTTTTTCACGTATCCGCCCTTTCTTATAAAGTGTGTGAGACGTTTGAACTTGTTTACATTTACTCACATCCTCACACACTAGAGAGATACACTTACCCAATTCTCAGAGAGTTCGATTCAGAGAGTTAAATCCAGTGAGAATTGAAGTCAAAGCGTCGATTCCTAAAAGGTGATCTTAGAATTACTCTAATGATATTTAAGATTGTTTTACACTACACACGTTGAGTTTTAGGAAGGATTATGCTTTTGGTATTAAGTAATTTCATATCTTATTTTTTTAATACGGTGTTCCTTGATGTCCTTTTAAAATTGGGTTGTATAGCGTTTCATCCTCTACTCAGATACTGCATTTAAATAAGTTTTGAATTTTGTGGGTATATTCACTGCAAACCCTCACGAGACACCACTCGTCCTGTAGGGCAATCTATAGATTTAACGGCTTGTTGCACATGCTAAGTCTAATCGCTAGTGTCTGCGAAAGTGGCACACTTTTGGTTACTTATCTCTGTTTTCTCTCTAATTTTTGCTCGAGGACTAGAAATGTTCTGTTCAGGGGTGGTGTGATAAGCACCCAAAAGTGTATAATTTATACCCCGAATATGTGCATTTTAGTCCCTCGTTTTAATTAAAACTGGCCTTATGTCGTATTTTATTATTTTTCAGGTCAATCAGCAATCGCAGTATCAAATAATGCTAAATCAATGCAATTGCGACGCAGAAGCCGTCAAAAGCGTGCATCGAAGAAATCAAAGGAGACCGCAAAGTTTGGAGTCCTATTTGAGCTTGCCCAGAAGAGTTTCGATATCCCCAAACAGTTTCGTAATCCAATCCTAAGCCTACAGCGAGCCCATACCAATCCCCGAGCCCCGTGTGTGTTGAGCTTGTACCTTTATTATTTTTCTAGATTTTTATTTTTAATCATTTTATTTGTAGGATTTATTTTAGATTTATTTGGGATTTATTTTCTATTTATTTATTTATTTTGATTTTGATTTTTATTAGTTTTTAATTTTTAATCTTTATTTTATTTTATCATTTTTCTTAGGATTAGTTTTTAGAAATTTATTTTATTTACTTTTAGTTTTAATTTATTTAGTTATGATTTTATAGAGTTTTATTTATTTATTCTCTTAGTAATAAATTAGATTTTTTCTAGATTTTTATTTTTTATTTTAGTTCTAGTTTTAATTTTTTTTAGTGTGTCACTTTTTTAGGGGTACAAATTCAACACACACACACATTAAACACTAACACACCCAAACACTTTCTAACCCTACACCCTCACCCTCACACTAAACCCCCTACACCTCACACACCCAATACCCCTCCTTCCATCTTCAACCTACACACCATCTTACTCTCTCTCTTCCATAACCAACAACACCAAACACACACACCCATCTCTCATCTCTAACCCTACCCCTAAACTCCCTCCTCGTTACCCATTTCTCGAACCCGACCTACCCACGACCCAACATCCCTCCAGCTCCGGCCACTGCCCTGGCCGAAACCATCCCTTATCCTTAACCCGACCTACCCACGACCCAGCTGCCGACCCGCGATTTGTCTAGCCCTATGCTGAAACCAAAGCCCATGACCTAGTGCCAGACCCAACCCGCGGTCGGACTTGCCCCAAACCGGCCACCTCGAACCGCACCAGACCCGGATTCAAACCGAAACTCGGATCCAATTCATCCCAACTCCCAGTCCAACCCGCTACAAACCCACAAACTTAGGAGCCAAAATCGATAAACCAAATACCATATAAATCACCTGCCAATCCAAATATTCTTTTGACTTACCCTTTGCAATCCTAAGAAAATCCCAAAAAATCCTCCAACAGAACAAACAACAATGTGGGTATGGCTTTAAAAGAGAAGAAGGGCATCTTATGAAAAGAAGTCTCTTAACAGCAAAAGAGAGGAGATACGCAGAGAGAGAAAAATACAGTGTATATTATGTACAGTTTAGGGTCATAAAAAAATTTCAAAAAAATTGGTTTAGTTTTAGAATAAATTTTTAGGTCTGTTTTTTTTATTCTTTTTGGTGTGATCAAGTGCTGGATTTGTGAAAATATTGGGGCACACGTGCATGAACGCGATTCAAGGAATCAATTCAAAGGGAGACTTTTTTGTATTGTATTTCTTGCTCTACTCTTTAATTTATTGTTCCATGTTTGTGGCTATGATTAATTGTTTCATTATGTTTGTCTAACCACCCCGTTCAAGGGGTGGGATGCACTCCGTATGATGTTACTTTAATTAATTGGTTTCATTAATTTTATATTTCTAGGTAAATTAATTTTAAATGTCGCCAATTAATTTATGTAACGAGAGTTAGTAAATTAATTGAACGAATTGATGTTTGAATTTAGGAATCAAACTAGAGATAGGTTTTTTCGATATTTGAATTTTAATTCGGTATTGAAATTTGAGGATTGATATTGTTTTCGTTAAATTGATCCTAGCGGGTGATTTTCTTAAAATAGTATAAGTTCTAATTTTTCATTGTGTGACATTTTTAAATTAATTTTCTGAAAAAGTTTTTATTAAATTTATAATTTTAACGAGAGTTAGATTATCGATTTAATATTATCTCGAAATATTTCAAAATTAATAAATTGAGAAATAAAATAATTGAAGATGGAGTGTAATCCCATCTCTTGACATTCTCACATATTTCACACTCGATTGCACATTCTTTTTTATTATTTAGTCATTTTATAATTTTTAGCATTTGTTAGTTAATTTTTCGCTTGAAATTGTTTTTAAAAACAAAAATAAAAAAATATTTTCATAAAAAAAAATTGGAATTGCACGTTTTCACATTAATTGTTTCACCTTGAAAGTTGGATTGATACCCGTACTTACGGCAATACGAGTTATTTTTAGACAAGTTTTGTAGGTACTCAAGGGAATTTTGAGAGTGGCTTTTGCATAACAACGATACATATACAAAAAAGCTTCTTATCCCCTATCATTCCACTGAAGGGCTCTACCTTCCTTATACCTACCTTATTGGGGTGTACGGCCTCCCTAACCGTACAACACTTTATTCACTATCGGCCTCTGATCGAGCGTCGCATGAACATTTGATAATTCACCTTCTAATCATTCCAGTTATCCCAGAGAAACACGCTGTTGAAAATATCCACCAGGTTTCTCCATGGGCAAAAATTCCTGCACCCACAAATATGGTGACTACGTTCCCACCATTTCAACACTACTCCTACGGGTGAAGGATTTTCCTCCATCATTTTCATCTGGGCACTTCTATACCCCTGTCTAGGCCAAAACTCCTGGACCTTATACTTCTACCAAATGAGGATGCATCTCCTCCATCTTACTTCAACAAGTGGCCTTTGTCATGGGCTCTTCTCCACTTCAATTTTAACGTTGCTTGGAATCCAAAGCTTAGTACCACTCTCTGCTTCTAGAGGTACTTGGAAAACTATATCTACTGTAATTAGTAGTCGCAGTAGCAAGATAAGAAAATTCTACAAAAGGGAGCGACCTCCAAAGCGGTCCTCATCCCCGACCACAACTTACAGTTCCTAGTAATTCCATCTCGCGATGCCTTCACAACACCCTTCCCTAGTGCCCTTCTTCAATCGACTTACTAATATCACACGAACACGCAACAAATATCTATGGGTTCTAACTCATGGAAGGAGAATGAAATCTCACAAGAGAAATCAATTATCTTAATCCTAAGGCTCTATGTCCAATCAAAAGCAACGCTGAAAGCGTAAAGCGTTCACACAGACTCCTAAGGACTCTAGAACCTGATGCTCTGATACCATCTGTGACAACCCGCTCACCAAAATATGGGGATGCCATCCCGATACTCCAATATGACAGGAATCATGGATGGAATCATTCTCAGCATCACAACAAAATAAAAAGTATACAGGATAACCACTCAATATTTCAGAAAAACGGGTTGCCAAAATTTTGGTTTTAAAGTTAAGGAAAGAATTTAAACAACCCAATTTAAAAAGAAAGTGGAAACCCAGTAGAAACTTAAATTACATACACATAAAATGTACAATAAGGGACCGAATATGCTGTCAGTCAACAGACTCATACTACAATATTAAACAAGTTCAGTAAAGTACATAATACATTATATTAGACAATTACATAAGCTGGGGCCTCACGCTTGAATAAAAGACCCGGTCATAACTAGAGTACAAGGATGACGGCGTTTATACCAAATATCCCGTAATATCCGAAAAGTATCACGGCTCCCCAAAGACATCGGAATAGGAAAGTCAAAACGGGCGTCCTTGGGGCGGAGCACCTGAGCGGATGTAAGATTCATGCACGACAAGAAATATGAACGGACCAGGGCCCGGTTTTATATGATCACCAAATGAATAAAAAGTATGACAATTATGAATAGTAAATCATGACTAAGAGAGATAAGAATCTACCTACATAATTTAATGCATGAGCTAAGACATTTTAAATAATCATGAATCAAATTTAGTTATGCAGGAAAAATAATAATTTATATTAATTTAAAAGCCTTCATCACGAACACTAATCCATTTCATAGTTCCGTTCCTTATTAGGAAACATAATCATAATTTTAAGCTATTTACGGCTTTTATTTCAATCAAATGCTCTTTATGGCATTCCATTCCTTATCGGGAATATCATCATCATCATATGCTCTTTATGGCATTTATCATACATCAAGTCCCACTTGATTAAGAATTGTTATATTCATATACATATAACGATTCTAAGACCGCCCCTCCGAGTTTCCCCACTGGGCGCGCCCCTAAATGACTATCATCTTCTAGGGCCTATCAAACAAGACAACCTGGGCACCAATAACGCAAGACGTCGGGAAGCGGCCATATGCCTGCGGTAGAGTCATGACCACACCCAGAATCACCTCACCAGCATAGAAACATACAATAATCGCTCATATGGCCTAGGACTATATCCAACCTGCATTCATTAGCCAGGGGGCATCACCTCACGCGTGAACTTCCCTTATGATAGCATTTAGAGAGGCGTGTTTAAGTAAATTATCATTTACCATATTCATGATTAAGTAAATTATCATTTATCGTAATCTTTACCATTTCCATTTCATTTTCATTTACCCTTTCTCATATGTATGCTTCATTTTATCCGAAACCATAATCATTTACATTTTGTAAATAATTCACATTTTCTCCAGAGCCATACGTAATTCACATCGTCATTACAATCTCAACGAATAAGTGAACTCCCAATTTAATTCTCCCAACACCATTTAGTGGTGTTATACTATTAACCATCAAGACTAACATAGCTCAATTGAGCTTCTAAAGTCTCCCAAACTTAACACTACAACTCTTAGTTTCTTAATAATCAACTAGAAGAAAAGAATGCCTTAACATCAATTAGCATATCCCCAGAAAAGTCCCCACATAACGCATTTCTAATGTAGGGTAGTTAACTAACCCATCTAGGAATCTAGGTTTACTTCATACAAGAAGGTTCCTAGGTCCTAAGCCTAAAGAAAAAGAATAAAAATTGAGTTAGTAAAACAACTCAAAAATATCCTGATTCTGAATCGATTCGCCCAAGGGCCGAATCGATTAGCCCCAGGTAGCGAATCGATTCGCCCAAAAGCGAATCGATTCGGATGACAAAACCAACATTCTGCAGTTGGCCAAATTGAATCGATTTGGGTTTTGCAGACCTATAAGATGACCCCTTAGTGAATCGATTCGCCCTAGGGCCGAATCGATTCGCCCCAGCGAATTTGCCAAGAATGACTTACGGGTTATAAACCCTAGTTTTTCCCCAAAACTTAATCTCTTCCATTTTTACACACATCCAACATCATTAATCTACCCCAAATCATCCTACATGATTATTAACTACTATAACCCACAATTTCAACATCATAAACTAAGATTTGGGTTAAAACACCATAATTTTCATTTTTGATCCATAAATGTTAATACACAACTATAACATAATTTACTCATCTTAAATCATATATTAGCAAGTAGAAAACTTGCCTTGAGGTTGGAATTTCAGATTTCTTTATGGTAGATGCAATCCCAATCTTCAATCTCCAAATCTCTCTTCTTTCTCCTCTTTTCTCTTCTCACTCTCTCTCTCTAGGTTTGGTAACACACAAATGAGAAATGAAATAAGGCGCAAGACTTAAAATCGTGACTTAAGTCTAAAATTCCCAACTTAAATGGTTAGTACCACATTAAAATGACTCCCAAATACGCATTTAAGTTAAAACCAATCAAAAGTGACCGGAACCTAAAAATAAAATATGGCACTTATTTTGACTGTCTCGCACATTTCGGGACTAACTACGCCCTCTAAAATGGCATCCGACAATTTTATAATTCATTTTAAGTTCCGGTTTCATTTAAACCATAATGTCATTTAAAACACATGACACTATAAAACATGAAGCATGGGGATATTTACTTACACATACAGTAAATATGTAACAATCTAGTAAATATTAACTTTCAACTCATTCAATTCATATTTACTCCAGTTCCAACATTTTATATAATTACTTCATGCCGTGAATTAATATAAAACGGGTCTCCTAAAAGCGAGGGTTATTACACCTAGCCCTCGGTGTTCATGAAACCCCATTGGTGGATATCGTTTACCGAATAGGTTGTGATAGCATCCTTTAAGATCTCCCTATGGAGAATCTCCATGCTTTACCAGTCCCTCACCAAGAGAGAACCCATTACCATCAACAACCTTATGGAGAGAATCGAAAAGTACGCTGATTGTGGTCATAGCCGAGTGGTCGTGTAAGGGTCCTATCATTTGTTTATTTACCACCTCAATGCAAAAACCTAAACAATTTGTACACTTTTTTTATAAGTATAGAGGCGTGTAGGGTATCAAATCCACAGAGAACATTATGTAGAATTTAGTTGATTTATTACTTACAAAAAAGTGTAAAATATCATTTTTGTATTTTTAAAGGTTTTATACTACAATTAATCTTGGCAAGTAATGAAACTAAATTAATTTTAAAATATAAAACTTATAGCTTTAGAATTAAATCTCCCACATCATAATTCATAGCATAAATGGTTACATGGTTAGACAACCTTAACATACGATTAATATTCATTTAAATCCAGAGTGTCACTCCCTAAATTTTTCCAAACGTTTAAATAGGAGTTTGGCATAAAAAATATTCTCAAAATTACATATGAATGGTAGCAAATATAGTGCAAATGTGAAAACCCCCATTAAGGTTCCTAAGTGTAAAATCGAAAACAATTAACCTATCAAAACTAGTCTATTCCATCATACCATAGCAAAGCAACTATATACCCAAGGTGAGTTCATTAATCTCAACCTAATTTAATTAACTAAAAATCATGTTTAATTAATTAAACTAAATAATGTATGAGAGAAAGTGTAAAAATAATAACAGTTACTTGAACAAAAATGTAAAGAATTTAGATTGAATATTTGAATGTGTCACTCTATTTTCATATTATAACCTTGTAAATCTCTCGATAAAAATACTAAACTAATAAAGCTTTTGCAAAAAACTACTAAAACTAGGAGATAATTTCTTACTCTAAAAATTAGATGTTTAAATGTGTCTTTTAATGGCCCTATTTATGGGTTGAATTTTCTTTAGGGGTTAAAAATGGAATTACATATTAATAGGTGATTTAATTAAATAATAAAAAGGTGGTGATAGTAAAACTAATTGTTATATGAGGGCATGTGATGGTTAATAGGAATATTATATGAGAAGAATAAAAAATAGGGCAAAGAAAGAAGAAGGTGAAAGAGAGAGTGGGTAAAAAAGATGGGGAAAGAAATTGGATTGAATTATGGGTTATATATAATTGGGGTCAGTATAATTATCAACGTTATACTTAGTCTGATAGTTAAAGGAAGGGAAGGGGGAGGGAGAGGTCATGGGTTTAATTCTCCCCGGCCCATTTAATTATAAGAAGCAACCTTAGTGCCATGTGTCATGATTCGACGGTGCCACATGTCATGTGATGCCACATGTCATGATGAGATGGTGACTTGTTTTATCATCATATGATGCCACATGTTGCCATTATGTGCTGCCATGTGGCATGATCTGGCATTACCACGTGTCACAATCTACTTGACCCGTTTTTCGTAATTGTAATTTCCCCCCTAAAGTTTGAAACTTCTTCGCTTGACCTCGAATTCGCGCACTGTTTGAACCGATATGATCCTTGTTTCAAGGTCAAAAAAATTTCCAACTGCGTCCAGGTTATAGAAATTTGACTTTTTCATTGACCCAAAGTCTTGACTTTTGTCTTTTCTCAATTTGAAACTTTAACTCTTTATAACTTCTTAATTTGATTTTGGATTGACATGTCGCTTGAATCCAGACGATACTTTTTTTGCCGCCAACAATCTTTGTAAGAGTTTGTTACCCCCCTTAAAACTTACCATTTTACCCCTGAAAGTGCATTTATGAATGTTTCTTGCTGAGAATAATTTCAGACTTCACCATTAGCATCCCAAACGCAGTAAAAATACTTAAATAAACCTTGCAAAAGCAATTAACCATGAATATTTAAGGTTATAAAGTAAATGAGTGTAAAACGTGAATTTTAGCGGGGACTACAATATTTGATGAAAAGGGGATAATAAAGCATAGTATTTGACGCTAATCATGTTCCTTAACTAATGTGCTGGCAGTCCCTAGAGACATAGTGAAAGATATGTTTGTGTCAAATTCGTTATTTTACTCATGAATTATAAAAAAGATAGAGATAAACTTTCGTGGGATGCACAATTGCATTTAACTTATGCAACAAGTTATTATACCTTTAGGTTATCCTAGTGGATGAGTTTTGTCTTGTGAAAGTTTATAGTGATGATACTCACAAACATCAGATTTTTTTCCAAATAGTTACCCATTTTCTTAACACAAAGCTCGAATACAGTCTAAGATTTTAATAAGAAAATAGAAATGACTAGAAAATTTCTCCAATAGTTTATATTTTTATAACCATTATGTTAAAGCAATTCATGAGATTCATATATTGACTAAGTGCATGGTGTGAAACACAAAATTTACAAGAGATATTTGTATTCATCTTTTAATAACTTGATATTTTTAATGAAGCGCAGTAGTTCAATTCTCACCGGTTGTTACACTCAAAAAATAAAAACACTCTAAATTAATGTAAGTCACTCGGGACATGTAGGCATAAAGAGTAAATGTAATTGGAAGCAAATCCTTGCACATGTCAGTGATGAAAGACATTATATATAAAATGGTATAATATAATCTCGTGATAGGATACCATCTTATAAAAGATGTGAAAATATAATCTTTTTAATGTTAAGAAAATCAAGTCAACCCTGTGATTTTTTAAGGACTTTTTAGGATGAAAAATATGAACGTGGATGATAAAATCAGCACCTTAAAATGATTATTATTTTTAAAAGGGAAAACTTGAAGAGTTATTTTTTTTATTTTCTTTAAAATTCTTTGCTCATTTTGAATTCCTTGTTTTCATTTTTCATTTCTTCTTTTTCTTTTTCTCTCTTATTTTGTTTTTGTTTTTGTTTCATCCCTGTTTCACTTTGCATTTATTTTTTATTTTCAAGGTGTTGGTGAAGTGGATGTAATAGTGAATGAATTTACTTTGATAAAAAATGAGGGTAAAACATAATTTTAGAATGTTATATCATAAAGAATATATCATCATCCTTTAGTCAACAATCAAAATAAAAATATTGAGGTTACCAGCTACTTAAAATATTTTTTAAAAGAATAATGAATAAGTATATATATCACTCAACATAGAGGAGAGAACACCAAGCTCACTTGGAAAGTATACATATGAACCTTTAAATTTATTGAGTTATTTAGCTTTTAACAATTACGCATGTAATATCTGTATTGTGCATAAGGTGTTAGTACATAAATCATATGAACTAATAAAGCATAATGATGATCGTAAATATACTAAAGTGCTATTTAGGCAAGTAAATTCTTATATATATATATATATATATATATATATATATATATATATATATATATATTTATATATAATAATAATAATAATAATAAAGTAAGAAACTTAAGTATGTCATAAGATCATAAGATGATGTCATCTATACAAGTTTTTCCTGCACTACCTCTTTTACCCTTGAAAATTTGTATTCCCCCCTTTTAATACACTCTAATTTGTTTCCCCCTTCTCTTTAAAATTCAAAAACAAGGGTAAAGTAGTATTATAACATTTTAAGCTCATTATATTCTCTAAAACCCCCACGATCACTTTTATGTACCTTTACCTTCTCAAACATCATCTTCTCTCATTTCTCACTAGAACCCCAAGGCCACCTCTTCGTCCACCGCCTCAACCCCTGCGTCTTCCTCCCATGCTCTTGCGGTGCCTCCCTCTGCCAAAAGGTCTCTCTCTCTCTCTCTCTCTCTCTCTCTCTCTCTCTCTCTCTCAGGTCTCTTCGACTTCTCTCTGGGATACTATTTTTTGTTAGGGTTTGGATTCAATCAATTTGTGGGTTTCATTTGTTGTTTAGTTTCCACTTTTGAAATATTTAAAATACAGTATAATTTGTTCTAACTATTTATTTCGATTTACAGGTGCTTATTTAGGTTTGCTTTCACAAACATGTTCTTCAAATCAAAGTTTTGTATCATGTGGGTTAGTATATCATTGAATAGTGATCTAAATATGGCTTTCCCATCTTCCTCTCAATTGTTAAATATTATGTGGATTAGTAAGGCTTTGTTTTGGGTTCTTTTTGTAGTAGTCATGAAAATGGAGGAGTCTTATTTGATTGTGAGTGGTAATTTTTCTCCTTTTCGATCTTCTCATTCACTATTTTGATTTTAGTTGTGATTTTTTTACTTTGGATTATAATCTCAACATTTTAGATTGAGATATTGTTATGTTACTTTGGATTATAAGATCGGCATATCTTGGTGGAGGAGTCAGATTTTATTATTTTGATTTTAGTTGTGATTTCTACTTGAATGTTGTTATCTTACTTTGGATTATAAGCTCGACATATTTTGATTTTTGGATCATAAAGTTATAATTTGATTTCAAGTAATGTTAATTTGTATTTTTTTGTGTTTTTTGCAGAGTCAACAGTTAAGTAAGTGTTTTTAATACCAGATTCGATTATAAAGATTCTGCCTTATGTTGTTTCTTAGTTCAAATTTGTTTAAAAATGGTAATTTTTTTTTTTTTTTCTTATTCTTTAGTTTTTTTAATGTGTGTTGCAACTAGCTATTGTGTTTATTCTTTAGTTTTTTTTAATGTATCATTCGTGGTGTTGCAAGTAGATATTAACATTGTTAAATAAGTGTTTTTTGTGTGAGTTTATTATAGGAATGAGTACTGACCAAAGTACGGATCAACTTCAGGGACAAATATGAGCTGACTATTTTCACGCTAGTTAAATATAGGTCTTTATGTTTTGGAAATTAAGTTTTCAGGTGTGAATATCAGGTTACGATAAACTTTTTGTTTGATTTATACAAATTTTGACATTTGGGGATTGCAATATAATTTTTTTCTACCTTCACCATTATGTAGGTAGATCTTGGATTCACTTCTCGAGAAAGTGATTAACATGCTGAGATGCCGTAGATTTGTGTCACCTATACTAGGTTTTATAATTTCAAAATATTATTCAGTGAAAACATTTTCGAAATGAAAATTCTTTTAGTTTGTTGGAAACTGTCATATTGATGTGAGAATGTTCTTGTGGGGAAAACTGTCATGATGTTTGGTATTCTTTGGGTAATCAGTGTGTACCCAAGAGGACCAATTATCTCCGTAGAAGCCTTCATCACCCCCGATCCCATCCACAGCCCCACTCTGAAGACAACTCTGAAAGTTTTGCAATAGCGTACATGAATCTCTATTTTTTAATTCTTCATCTTTTATTAGATATTCTTTAATCCACATCACTTTATCTGTTTTTCTCTTTCGACATTTTAACTTCATATTCTTTCTAATTTTTAAAATGTAGATGCCATAATTTTGTCATCATTTGAATAATTGTGTCCCCCGTTTGTTTTGTGTTTAGGAAAATTTACAGTAGAGATCAATTGAGTCCCTTATCATAAGATTAGTGGTTCATGTCCTGGAATGGAAGAGCTACAATATATCTGGATGTATGCAAATGACAAGTACTTATAAGAGTAATTACTGTTTGATTTTCATGAAATGCCTGTTTGATTTTTATGTGTTTTTATCTAATAGATTGTTTTGTTATTTCTTTATTCTATTCAGAGATATAGCCATCTTACCATTGGACTCAGTTGCCAATATGTTTCAACAACATGCTACTGCCAAAGGCACTGTCCTGCTCCAACATTTTTTAGATGCAGGGGGCAAGTCATTGTTGAAGTAGTAATTGAGTTGCATGATAAGTATATGGTATATGTGAATAAGTGTTTTTCAAACAGCTCTCTTTTTCACTATGCTCTTAAAGATTTGTGATCTTCTTCAATAAAGTTGTTACTGGTAGTTCAAGTGCAGAGTTACTGGCTTCATTATGTGATAATATCCTTGAGAACGTAGGGGATGAAAAATTAAGTAATGAAGCTATTCGAAACTTGCCACATCGATGGAAAATTCGAGCCAAAGACTATAGAGCTGATTGTGGGTACTTACCAGGCTGCAACTTTGTTGCTATTCAATACTAGAGATAGATCAAGTTACTCTCTCTTCCCCTCTTATGGATGAAAGAAAAAAAGTTTTTGAAGATGTTGACAGGGAAATACGCTATGCTATTGATGCCACAATTGTGCGCACCTTGAAGAGTTAGAGAGTCCTGCATCACCAACAGTTGATTTTGGAGTGTATTGAGAAGTTAAGCCATATGTTCAAGCCTAATTTGAAAGAAATTATGAAGCGCATTGAAGATATGATCACCCGTGAGTACTTGGAAAGAGACGAGGAGAACCTAGATACAATCAACTACTTTGAACCACATGTAAGTTTATACGGATTTGCTTGTAATACATCTCTTTAAATTCCTTAAATACGATGATAACTGCAGTTGTATATACTTAATTTCTCCTTTGATTAATTGTATGTTTGAAGATTTATCAAACTTTCTTTTAGGTCGAGATCTCTAGAGCATAAATTTAATTGGTAGGTAATGCGTAATTCATATAATTGCGACGATTTAAATGAAAATCGCAGATCGTAAATAATTGCGATCACAATTGTTTTATAGATAAAATGGGGGTCGAGGCCGGTTTTGTCCATATTTTGTAACCTCTGTATTTTATGTCCTTCAACGGGGGAAGGTCAAGATAGCCTACAATGAGTATCATTTTTGGAGTGCTGTGGGTTTCATGGTTCTTTTAAGATGTTTAGGTTTCAAGGGTTTTAATTCATTTTGTATTTTTTGTCGGGGTAACTTATTTTCATAAAAACATGACACTACTTTCTTTTATCACTCACGTATATGACCTAGCTAAATACCAAATGACATGTCTTTTAAATTCACTCATCGAAACATAATTATAAAGATGTGATTAACGTGCAAGACATTATTAATGTGACTCATAGTTTTGATACAAACATTACAACATTATTTTGTTTAAAAATATTCGACACGGATATGACCTTTTATATTATAAAAGAAAACTAATTTATGCAATATTGTTACTATAATGGGTACATAGATGTTGATGTTTGTTATGCGTGTAAGATTGAAATCGACCAATTCACATTTGATAATTTTTCACACATTTTTTAAATTCTCAACCATGCCATCGGCACGAGTATATACATGGTATTTTTTAAAGTGACATTAAAGTGTTTATATCTAGTGCTATAAATGTGTCATTAATAATATCATACATGGCATTTCAAAAAAATTTAAAACAAAAAATAACACATTTGATAGGTATGAGTTGTTCCTCCCTTTAATCTGTTCCAAGTTGTTCGTAAAAGTTGTTTCTCACAGTGCTGTAATTAATTACTGAATGTGTAACAAGAACTAAATGATAGCTCCCTCTTTGAAATCCTACCAAAATAATTTGTGGTTGATTACTGAATGTGTCCACACTTTATTTCATTTCATTTAATTTGCTTCACTTAATTTCATTTGATATGGTCTTCAGATGAAGTTGTGGTCCAACGCAATTGAGTTATGCGATTAGCCTTGCAAAAATTGTGCTCCACAACGGTGTTGTATTCGTCGAGGTGTTTGTCGACCTTCGCTTGGACAAGCATAAGGCTCTCTGGTAGGATAAGGTCGGTCATTGAAGTAAGCACGGTAAGTATTTACAGTCAGCTAATTTGTTACTGGTTAAGTAGGGTGGATAGTCCTATAAAAAAGGAGATTATGACCATTTTTTTAAAAACTACATTTTGTTTTATTGTGAAATGAATTTTTTTCCTTTTTACAATTACGTACTTCGAATTTTTTTACCGTTGTGTGATTATCAGCGTGCCTTCAGGCACGGGCATACCCTAGTGTGTGTATATATATATATATATATATATATATATATATATATATATATTTGTTAAAGAATGAGGTAACTAGAAAGTAATTTTTTTTTGTTATATTAAATAAAAGTGTAGGAAAAAGGCCTAAAAATAATAAAGAAAGAAAATGTTGTTGATTTTTTTTTATTTTCAATCTTTTTAATAATATATATATATATATATATATATATATATATATATATATATATATATATATATATATATATAAGCTTGGTGATAATATGTAATTATGAAAAATGAACATGATGTATGCAAACACATATTAACACCCCCTAACAAAAGCAATACACTATCCTCAATGTGAATGAAGAATAATATTCAATTAAAGTGATACAGTGATATTATTTAGTATGAGGTGATCCCTGGATTTCAAGTTCAATGATCCTGCAAAACAAGTTAGAACCAAGTAAAACAAACAAAAAAAAAATTGTTTTTGTGTTGTTTTGCTTGGTTCTAACATGTTATGGAAGATAATTGTACTTAATATACAGGCATCGCCCCATACTGAACAACATCTCTCTATCACTTTAATTGTATATTGTTCTTAATTCACATTGAGGACAATATAATGTTTTAGTTAGGGGATGTAATTATGTATTTTCATACATCATGCTCATTTTTCATAATTACATATTATCACCATGCTTATATATATATATATATATATATTTAAAATCAAGAATATTTTCTTTCATTATTATTTTTAGGATTTTTGCCTAAACAGCTTATTTAAAAAATAAAAAAAATCACTATCTAGTTACCTCATTCTTTTAGAAAAAAAATAATATTAAATATATCTAAGAATTTACTTTCCTGAATAGTACTTTAGACTATTTACCATCATTATGCTCTTTTAATTCGTATGATTTATATACTGACACTTTATGCACAACAATTGTTAAAAGCTAAATGACTCGATAAATTTAAAGATGCATGGATATACTAACTACGTGAGCTTTGTGTTCTCTTTCATATACTGAGTGACGTATACACTTATTCATTATTATTTTGAAAAATATTTTTAATTGTTGGTAATCTCAATATTTTGTTTGATTGTTGACCAAAGGATGGTGATATATTCTTTATGAAACAAAATTCTAAAATTATGGTTTACCCTCATTTTTAATCAAAGGCAATTCATTCAACACTACATCCACTTCATCTACATCTTGAAAATTGATTAAAAAATAAATGCAAAGTGAAATAGGGATGAAATAAAAACAAAAGAAGGGAGAAAAAATGAAAAGAAGAAAAGAAAAGAAAAATAGAAACAAGGAATTCAAAAGAGGCAAAGAATTTCGAAGAAAACAAAAGAAAATATAACACTTCAAGTTCCCCTTTTTTCAAATAATAATCATTATAAGGTGTTGAATTTTACCAACCATGTTCACATTTTCCGTCCTAAAAAGTCCATAAAATGACCACAGGTTTAATACGATTTTCTCAACATTAAAAGATTACATTTTTATATCCTTTAGAAGATGGTATCCTATCATGAGATTACATTTTACCGTTTTATATATAATGTCTTTCATCACTGACATGTACAAGGCTTTTCTTTCAATTACATTTATTCTTTATGCCTACATGTCCCGAGTGACTTACATCAATTCGGAGTGCTTTTATTTTTTGAGTGTAATCATCAGTGAGAATTGAAAAAGTGTGCTTCATTATAAATATCGAGTTATGAAAATTTGAATACAAATATCTCTTGTAAATTTTGTGTTTCATACCACACACTTATTCATTATGTGAGTCTCATGAATTTATTTAACATAATAGTTATAGTAAATAAACCGTGGGAGAAATCTAATAGTCGTTTTCATTTTCTTGTTAAAATATTAGATTGTATTTGAGCTTTGTGTTAAGAAAATGGGCAACTATTTGGAGAAAAATCTAATGTTTGTGAGCACCATCATTATAAACTATCACGAGACAAAACCCCTAATCCTGATTTTCACTCTGAATTGATGATCCAGTGACGTGGATTGCTCCATGTTGTGGTGTGATCCAGCGGCCATAGGCGCACCACATGGTGCATCTTCCCCGTCTTCCTTTTTCGATCTAGCAGCCATAAGCACACCACATGACCCAAACCAATCCCTTCCCCTTTCCTTTTTCGATGCTCTAGAGACTTGTCCCTTCCCCTATGTTCTCTTTCTCCTTTTGTTTATTTTTTGTTCAGATCCCTTTAGTTTTGTTTTTTGTTCTTCCCATCGGCTACCCACATGATACCTCCCAAACAAAAGATTTGAAAAAATTCTATTGCCCCATCTTACATTTTGTCCTTTTCTTATTTATTCTTTTGCCCACAAACATTTTTACCCCATTTTTCTTTGTTCACCTTGCCAACTTAGTCATGACAAATTTTATTTCCACCCATTAAACCCATATGAGCATATTTTTCACAGAATTGAAGGAGTTTTATTCCCATTTTTATAATATTATCCATTGGCCAAATAAATTTGTAATTCCGTCCTACCGTTGAGTTTAATTTTCTTCACCCATATAAAAAGTCATTTCGGATCATAATAAGAAACATATTTTTAGAGTAAGAACACCATGTTTTTAGAGTATAGTAGAGTAATTTGTAATTCGTAATATAATTTCAGTTTTAATAAAATATTTAGTTATTTAAACAAAGTTTAAGGGATGGATTTTTGATTTTTAAAGGTTTTATACTAGAATTTATCTAGGTGAGTATTAAAATTAAATTAATTTATAAGTATAAAAACTATATATTGACAATTAAATTTCTCATTAGAATATATAGCATAAATGGTGAAATGGTTAGACATGCTTAAAATGTTATTAATAATCATTCAAACAATTATTTAATGTCAAAGTCTCACTCCACAAATTTTCATAAAAATCTAAATACGAGTTTTGCATCAACAATATTCTAAAAATTACACACGCAAGGTAGCAAATATAGTCATACGTGATATACCCCATTAATGTTCCTAGGTGTAAAATCGGGAACAATTAACTCATCAAAATGAGTCTATTTCATCATACCATAGTGAAACAACCATATACCCAAGGTAAGTTCATTAATTTCAACCTAATTTAATTAACTAGAAATCATGTTTAAATAATTAAATAAAACCGTATATGAGGGAAAGCGAAAAAAATAATAACAAAAATGAGAAGAATTTAGATTCAATATTTGAATGTGTCACTCAATCTTCATATTACAACCAAGTAAATATCTCAAAAAAATACTAAACTAATAAATCTTTAAAAAAACAACTACAACTAAGAGAGAATTTCCTACTCTAAAAATTGGATGTCTAAATCTGTCTCCAAATGGCCCTATTTATTGGTTGGAAAAATTAGTTAATGGATTAAAAATGGAATTACATAATAATGGGTGATTTAATGAAACAGTAAAAAGGTGGTAATGGGCAAAAGAATTTTTATATGAGGGCATGTGATGGTTGATGGGAATATTATGGGAAAAGAATAAAAAATGGGGGAAATAAAGAATAAAGAAAGGAAAAGGTGGAAGAGAGAGTGGGTTGAAAAGGATGGTGAAAGAAACTGAGTTAAATTATGGGTTACATATTATTGGGTCAGTATAATTATCAAAGTTCTTCTTGGTCTGATGGTTAAGGGGGGGGGGGAGGGCAAGGTCATGGGGTTTAACTCTCCCCAGCCCCATTTAATTTTAACAAACATCATAAGCGCCACGTGTCAACATCCTATAGTGCCACATGTCATGATCAGATGGCCACATGTTTTGTCATTATGTGGTGCCACATGGCATCATCCCGTGGAATCGTGTTTCATCATCTTGCATTGCCACGTGGCATGATATGGCGCTGCCACGCGTTACGATCTACTTGACCCATTTTTCATAATCACATCTTCACCTTAAGGCTTGTAACTTCTTAGTTTGACCTTGGATTCGCGCGCCGTTTGAACTGATATATTCCTTATTTTGAGGTCAACAAATTCCAGTAGAGTTTGGGTTATAAAGGTTTGACCTTGTCATAAACCTGAAGCTTTGACTTTTGACTTTTCCTGATTTCAAGCTTTGACTCTACATAACTTCTTCATTTGATTTCAGATTGATGCACTGATTGAACCTAAATGATACTTATTTCTAGGCCGACAATCTTCATGAAAAGAGCAAGTCTAGTAATGTCCTTATGAAATTACTATTTCCCCCTGTAAAACCTATGTGTGAAAAAGATTCGAATAGATTCGCAAATTTCCAAATCAAACTTATTTAATTGGATGTCTAAATTTTCTCAAACCAAACGCCAATTATATCCAGCCCATAAACATGCATCTACGTGTCAAATCAAATCAATAAATTAAACCATGCGATGATTAAGCTGACAAACAAAGATTTTAGGAACAAAAACTTTCGAGTAAAAACCTTTATTTCACTATAATTTGTAAGTACCTTACACGAAATCTACAGTGGTTCACACTCTGCTATACCACAAGAACCGCAGCTCAAATCAGCCTAGGAATACCACAACACACCCTATGACATGCAGTCGATCATTCAAGTACCTCCCTCAAGCGGTACCTATTATCAGCCCAGTACCTTCAATGGCACCTAGTTCAGCACCATAAAATTCCAGCAAAATATGTCTTGGGTTCCACAAAAATAACTCATATAAAAGTAATTGGGATTGTGAATTGAAAAACAAAAGCTTTGAACACTTAAATGGTTGGAGAAGAATACAAACATTATAAAAAGGTATTATGTTAAAATTAGTGTTTCTCCATGCCTAAAACAAATAGTCTGACACTCAATATATAGCCGAAATTGAGTCGGTTATATGTCAGCCTAAAACTCATGTCGTTCGAACGACATATTATGTCGTTTGAATTAAACAACATCTCATTCAAATGAGATACCCCGTCATTTGAACGACTGAGGCGGTGATCCCAAAAAAACTTCAAACTTTTACATAACTTCGAAACCTCAAAAAGCAAAACTTGTTACGGGATCAGAAAACTTTTATATAAAAAATCTTTTAAAAGAAAATGTTTTTATAAAAACCATTTATAAAAATTTCATAAAATATCCCAACACTTTTAATATGAAATATAAATGGGACTTAAACATAATTTTACCAAAATTAACTTGTTAGGCATGAATGTTGAAGTCCACTTGAAATTCAGATCCATCTTTTGTAGATGTTAGCTTCCTCAATCCTTCGACGCATTGTAGCGATATATGACATAATTAATTATGACAGACATTATCCTTACAAATCTCCCCATATGTCTATGCCGATACAAAATAAAAAAATATGAATTATCAACTTGAAATGACCTATACAAATCTACCCTCCCAAAAACAAAAGTGGAAAGATAAAATGACAAGTTTTCAAAATTTTCTTCAACAAGCAACTTTTTAAAACTTCAAGCTTTTCTCATCAGGGTGTGCAATCCCAAAATCTTCAATTGCACCTGCACACATGAGATAGAGAAAATACCACATGACGTTACAAGTTTGAAATGATATAAACATAAAAATGAAAGCATAATCAATTCTCCCTCATACATAAACTCCCCCATAAAGTCATAATTCATTCTTCCCCTTTTTATTTGTCCGAATTAGATAAGGAAAAGAATAAATCAAATTGGGGTGTCACGATAAACCAAGGCAAGCAAAATATTTTTGATTTTTCATATTTTTCATACAAAAATGCAAAAATGATGTTACAAAAATCACACACCATGAAGTTACACTAAGATAACCAAATCATGGAAATGGAGTGAATGGGTGTGGACAAATTCGATAGGAAAATCGACTCAATAATGACATGTGTGCACAATGCATAAGTGTACTCCTAACGAATGAACATCAAAATAGTCCTTGGGGGTAAAATTGTTGAATTTAGATGACATTGTCTTAATCATATCAACAAATCAAAGTATAAATGATTTTCACACCAATAACGTCCAAAACTATGTAAAGATTTTTCATGATTTTCAAGGACGTTCAAACCTTTTTAAATTCCATCCAAACTCCCTCATTAAAAGATAATGCCTTTTATTTTTCTTATGAGGTGTAGAAACTAAAATCTATTGGCCCTTTTGGCATATTTTTCTTTTTATTGTTTTTTAATTTTTTTCGAGCTCTTTTAAACCTCATTGGACCCCGGATAATTTTCAATTCCTCACTGTTTTAGGTCCATTTAAACGGTGGCTTTATCACAAAGGAAAAAATAAAATATTTTTCGCAACCCTTTTCCGTTTTTAAAATAAATCACACAAACTCACAAACGGTTTATAGCATGCACTACTTTCTTGTCAAGTTTTATCTCATTTGGTTTGTTGTATAGACAGAACTGAGATGGAAACACTTAACCAACATGTGATAGACAAGAACAAAAGTAAAAAAAATCCATGCATGTGTGTGATAAATAACAAATGAGTCAAACATGTAGGTAGCAACACTATATATCATCTCAAAGACTCCAAAATTTGTGAAGCACATGAATGACACAACATATTGTCTCAAAACACTATCAAATAGTCACATGGATATGAAATGAAATTGTGATTCGATCATCCTAAGTGTCCATTCATATATGGTGTAAACACAATATAAAACTCTTTTTGGATTTTTTTTATAAAAAAATTTCAAAAAATGAAAATCTTTTTATATTTTTCGAACACTGTTTAGAATCAACCCAGCAGTACCAAATAATAACACAATATGAACTAGAGGACTGCAAATAGAAAATCTCCAGGGGTCACTCGAACGAAGCATCATGTCGCTCGAACGACAAGGCTTCGCGCGACATCATAAGTCGCTCGAACGAAAACACCCCTCATTTGAACCAAAAAAATTTCACAGTTTACCCAGAATGTCATGCAGTTTTGTCCAGTGAAATTTTTTCGTGAAAACAGTTCCTGGAATGGGCAAATAGATCCAAAACAGTGTTATAATAGTAGAAACACTAAGATAAATATATCAAAAAGGAAAATATAAATACAAAATGATACATACTAGTAATAGGCAAAAGTGACATCATGTAAATCATCATATGCTAGAAAAAGGTATAAACCTCATCGATTAGGTGTGGAGGAGTTTTCCAAAGATGGTGACATCTTTTGAAACAACTCCATTAAATCGTGTGAAGTCAATATGTTCAAACTCTCTATCATTATGTGCAAGCAAAGTATCATGGGTGGTTGCATGTGTGCGAACATGTGCAGAGCAAATTGTGACACATAACCCAATTTAAAGAAAAAATCCCTAAGGTGTCCTCTCTTTTTGCAATGGGATCAAACATAAACAAACCTAGGTACACCTCTCTCAAATAATTTAGGATGTTCTCTCCTAATGGGGATGGGATACCTAGGTGGGTCAGGATGAGAAGCATGTGAATTTATCACTAAAGCGGAAACAGGATCGGGTGCAACAAAAGAAGTGGATGCACGTCATGAACTGTTACTAAACTCTCACTACATTCCAAAATGGGATTGAGAACCATCTTTTCAACCTTCTTAGATTCATTATCTAAAGGGACTTTGACCTCCCAGGTACATTCGAGATCACTCTCAAGTTGGGATACACGTGTCATCATACTAGACACCATATCGGTCAAGTCACATTTTTCCCTCCTTAAACCTTCTTTCTTTCTCTCCAAATATAAACCCTGAAGAACTAAATCTCTATTATACATTTTTGTTTTCAAGGTCTCGGTGTACAAATACCTAAATGATTTTTGGAGATCACTTTCATCTCCAATCTCAAACTCGCTTTCACCCCCACTAGAAACACTCGACTCATCATCGTTGCTCTTGTGAACATAATCATTGTGGGGAAAAGTGGGTGTGCTAGCATGAATCGAAAAATCTACACATATACCATGTGCTAAATATTTACCGGACTCATCTCCCTCACTATCACTAAGAGTAGCAGGCATGGCTACATTCTTCCCTCTTATCCTTAGCCTAGTAGGACACTCATATGCTCTATGTCCTTTGCCTTTACACTCAAAATAAGTCATATCTTCTAAATCTTACTCACTATCTTCCTCTTTATCACCCTCTCTCTCTTTTTCACAACCATCTTTGGCCTTTTCTTTCTTTTTATTTTATCAAAAGAATTTGTATTGAAAAATTGGTTTTGTTCATTTTGAGAAACTTTTCAAAAAAATTTGTAAACAAGGCCACATCGTCAATGTTAAACTCTCCCTCAGAATCAGACTCATAAACTCTCTTTTTCTCTTTCTTCCTAACTTGAGTCTCTAAAGCAACGCCTCTATCCCTAGACTTAATGGTTTGGGGAAATATGCCAATATCATAAGCTTGTAGGTCTCCTACGAGCTCTTCTAACTTCAGTGGATTTAACTTTCCCAATGAATTCAAAACAGTGACTTTAGGAATAAAACGTTTCGGGAGAGATCTCAAAATATTTTTAACGACACGTGTGTTATCAATTGGCTCACCTAAATTAAAACTTGAGTTAACAATGTCCGACAAATTTACATAAAACTCATCAAAACATTCAGACTCAAACATGGTGAGAGTCTCAAACTCGGTGGCCAAATTTTGTAACTTTGATTCTTTAACCGCGTTCGTACCCTCACGTGTTAATTAAAGGACATCCCATGTCTCTTTAGATGTGGTTCACGTCATAATTCAGCAGAACTCGTCGGGGGTGACGACTCCAGAAATAGAACTTAAACCACGAGAATTAAAATTATACATTTTAAAATCATCTTCAATCCAATTTGACACATGTTTCAAAGAGGTGATATTATTAGCAGTGATAGTGGGAGGAGTCCACCCTCTTTCAGAAAATAGCCAAACACGTTCGTCAATGGATTTTAATTCTGATTTCATATGGGCTTTCCAATAGTAATTCAATTATATAAGTGATCCATCGAAAAAGTTGCGATTTTTCACGAAACAAAATTTTCAGAAAAATCAATATCACACAATTTATGCGGAAAATAGGAATACACGATAAATTAGCGCAACCTTCTTTGATACCAATTTGTAAAATGCCTTGTGCAATACTAATTCCAATAGGATCACAAATTTCCAAATCAAATTTCCAAATCAAATGCCAATTTTATTAAGCCTTTAAATATGCATCTACGTGTCAAATCAAATCAAATAATTAAACCATGCGATGATTAATCTGACAAACACATATTTCAGGAAAAACCTTTTGGGTAAAAAACATTATTTCACTATAATTTTTAAGTACCTTACACGGATTATAATGAAATCTGCAATGGTTCACACTCACCATTACCACAAGAACCACAATTAGAATCATCCCAAGAAAACTGCAGTACTCCCTATGACATGCAGTCAATCAGCTCAGTACCTCCCGCAAGCGGTACCTATTGTCAGCCCAGTACCTTCAACGGCACCTAGTTCAGCAGCATAAAATCCCTGAAAAATATGTCTTGGGTTCAACAAAAATAACTCACATAAATTAATTAGGATTGTGAATTGAAAAACAAAAGCTTTGAACCCTTAAATGGTTGGATAAGAATACAAACACTAGAAGAAGGTATTCTGTTAAAAGTAGTGCTTCTCCATGCCTGAAATAAATAGTCTGATACTCAATATATAGCAGAAATTGAGTCGATAACGTGTCAGCCTAAAAGACCTGTCATTCGAGCGACATACGTCATCATTTGAGTGAGACAGTATGTCTTTCGAATGAGATGCGTCGTCATTTGAACGACAGACGCGGTGATCCTAAAATAACTTCAGACTTTGAAAAAAATTGGAAACCTCAAAAAGCAAAAATGTATATGGGATCAGAAAACTTTTTACAAAAAAAACTTTCATAAGAAAATGTTTTTATAAAAAGCATTTATAAAAAATCATAAATATCCCAACACTTTAATATGAAATGTAAATGGAACTTAAACATAATTTGACCAAAATTATCTTGTTGGGCATGAATATTGAAGTCCACTTGAAATTTGGATCTGTCTTTTATAGATGTTAGCTTCCAAAATTCTTCGATGACTTGTAGTGGTATATGACATAATTAGTTGTAATGGACAATGTCCTCACCCCCCCTGAAAGTGTGTTAATGTTTCTTGCTTAGAATGTTTCTAGACTTCACCGTTAGCATCCCAAACCTTGTAAATACTCAAATAAACCTTAAAAAAGTAATTAATCATGAATATTTAAGGTTATATAGTAAATCAGTATAAAATGTGGGTTTTAGCGACCGCGGGACTACAGTACATGATACAAAGGGGGTAATAAAACATAATATTTGACATTAGTTATACGCTAAGGTTGAAGATATAGTGTGACTTGAGTTGGTCTGGAAGGAGATGGATAGAAATAAACCAAGAAAGAAGACAAGGAGGGGATGAACAAGAAAGCATGGAAGAAACCAAACGAAAAGCATAAGGAAACGAAAAAGAAGGATCCTGAGAAAGTTTTCAGCTCCATTAACACAGTTTTCTCCGAACCAATCTACAAGGTATTTTACAAGATCATAGGTGAGAAACACTTTGAATAGCCTGAGAAGATGTTCAGTAACTAGAATAAAACTCAGTCACTGAAGTGTGTATATCATAAAGATCAAGATCGGTTACAAGATCGAAAATTGCAAGGTACTCAAGTCCCACCTTAAAGAACTGGTTCAGGCCTCACACCTAAACGATTTCATTAGGACGAAGGAAGGTTCATCACTTCCTATGCACGATTAGAGACTAGACAATGTCCTAGACAATGACATGGGACACGAGTTCACAATAATCCATGGGGGACCAATATCAAATAACTTCTTGGGCGAATGTTTAGGTCATGAATTCGCAGTGATTCATGGGGTCTCAAACCAAAATATGATTAAGGGGAATGCCCTCAGGATGGAAGTCAAGAGGCTTAAAGTAGTTATGGAAGCCTTTCAGATCAACCTGTCCAAGCCCATCATGGGGAAATTTTAGCGACTTGAAGATATTGATTATCAAAGCACATCATTTTCACTAACAATAATCTGGTCGAAGTAAGGACTCCCCACTATGATGATCTCATAATCACTCTCAGGGTTGATAATTGGGACAAACTATTGGTGGATCGGGGGAGTTCCTCAAAATTGACGTATCTCAGAATATTTAACGAGTTGAACTTGAATATAGAATACCTGTAAATGGCCACTATACCTCTGATCGACTTTGAAAAAATGATAACTCTGCCCTAGGGGAAGGTTGTTCTCCTCGTTAGAGAAGGAGTAATCTATAATCTTATTAAGTTCATCGTGGTAGATATAGATTCACCATAGAATGCCATACTTGGCAGAGGATGGTCGCATGCCACAAGGTTGATGCCATCCACCTACCACCAGCAGATAAATTGCATCAACGATAGGAGGTGATGGAAATTCGAGGGAACCAAGCCTTGTCCCTAAAGTGCTCCATAGATGCCATCTGACCAAAGCAAGAAGATAAGAAGGATTAGGTTAAGGAGCCAGCGGAGGGCTCTGTACCCTCCAAGTAGTAGTTAAACTATGGGAGACCTGGTGTTGAGGAAACCAGGGTGGCCCCTGCTGATAAGGTTATGGAACCTCTTCATAAGATAGCCATTGATGACAACTAGTCTGGGAAGAAGTTATTGATTGACAGCTCACTCCACGATGAAGAGAGAGAAGAACATATTTCTTTCCTAAAAAGGAATTAGTACATATTTGCCTAGAAACAATACGATGTGCCAAGAATAGATACAAACATGATGTGCCACAAGATCCACGTGAACTCGTCACATCCACTAGTGACACAAAAGGTGTGACGAACATCTCCAAAGAAATCTAGGGCACTCGAAGAGGAAGTGGGAAAACGTCTTGAGGTACAATCCATAAAAAAAAATTAATTTCCTAAGTGCATATCAAATCTAGTAGTTGTGAAGAAAAGTAACGGGAAGTGGAGAGTCTATATACACTTCATCAATATGAACCGAGCATGTCCAAAGGATATATTTCCTTTAACTAAGATAGATCTGTTGGTTAACTCCACCGAGCGTATGAGATTCCTCGATGCCTACTCAGGCTAAAACCAATTCCAACTATTCGCTCTTGACCCGAAAAAGACTTCCTTCATCATTAGACTTGGGCTATACTGCTATGGAGTGATGTCGTTCAAATTGGAGAATGTCGTGGCAATTTATCAGATATTAGTGACAAAGATGATCAAGGAGATATAATAGAGATGTACATAAATATCTTTCTTATGAAAAGAAGAAAGAAATAGAGCCATCTTATTGACTTAGTGAAAGCTTTTGAAGTTCTTCGCTATTACAGGATGAAACTAAATGCTGCCAAGTGCTCCTTTGGGGTATATTTATAAAAGTACCTTGAATACCTAGTTAGTCAAAGAGGTATCGAAGCGAACCCCGACGATATTGAAGCCATAAGGAAAGTAAAATCCCCCATAACTATGCATGAGGTGCAAAAGTTGATTAGCATGGTCTCTATACTCACCCGTTTCTATTAAGATCCTCGAAGAAGTTTTGATATTTCTTTTAAGCACTTAGGAATGAATGGAAAGAAATATGTAATTATGAATGCACAAAGACACTTAAAGAAATAAAAAAACTAGTTAAAATAATCACCATTCGTGATAAATCCTAATGATCAGGGACCTTTGCACATGTATTTGGCAGTGTCCAGCAATAGTGTTAGCTCATCTTTGATTTGGAAAAAGAGTGAGAGTCAGTCTCCTACTTACTATGTGAGAAAACCTTTTTTTAACACTGAGAAGTGGTACCTCCCGCTGGAAAAACTTATATACGCATTGGTGATAGCCTCCCGAAAGTTGAATCACTAGTTAGAAGTACACATTATCATTATTTTAACTTTTTTCCCTCTAAAAGTAGTTTTCAGGAATGCCAACTTATCATGAACGGATGTACAAGTGGTCAGTATAACTTGGAAGGTTTGATATCTAGTTTCAACTTAGAACCTTATTTAAAGGGAAAATCCTAGCAAACTTGATGTCGAATTTTATAGGAACCAGTATAAACTAGCACCGAAAGAGAGGAGTATGTCTGGTAATCAATTGAAGAGGGTGAAAATGGGTATTATACATTGATGGAGCCTCAAATTCCAAGGGGGAAGGAGTTGGGATAGTACTGGTATCCTGAGATAAAACTATTCTCGATCAAGTAATTCACTTGGGATTCAAAGCCTCCAACAATGAAGTTGAATAAGAGGCCTTTATCGACGGATTACGAAAGAAATTTCCCTAGGCGCCCGTCACCTTGACGTATTATGTGACTCAATGATGGTATAAAATTAGATATTAGGAGGCTACGACTCTAGGTATGAGCACATGGACACATATATTGAAGACGCTCATCACTTGGTCTCCTAGATCAAGTAGGTACAAATGCTATAATTCCTAATGGAAAATAATAACCACGCAGACGCAGTGGCCACACTCACTTAAGATATTAAGGGGGATAAATGGAAAATTGAAGTAGAATACCTCAAATAGCCTTGTATCAATAAAGGTAGTTTTGTGAGTCAAGTTATGATTGTCAATAGGAATTCGAGATGGATAGATGTAATCGTATGCTACTTAATAAAAGATTCCATGTTAGTTGATAAGAAGGAAGCACATAAAGTAAGAGTGAAAGCCACTCGTTTCCATTTAGTGGCAGATCAGAAGCTTTATCGATGCTCTTTTTTGAGACCTTACCTCCAATGCGTGCACCCAGACGATGTCGAATAGACTCTCTGCAAACTTTATGATGGGATATATGGGAACCACACAAGGGTAGGTCGCTAGAATTTAAGGCAATGAAAGCATGATACTGGTGGTTATATATGCATCATGATGTGATTTTCTACGTTCAAAAATGCTAAAATTGTTAACTCTTCTCAACATTTGTGCATCAGCTAGCCAATGACCTCAAGTCCTTAATAAGTCCTTGGCCTTTTATTAGTGGGGGCTTGGTATCGTCATCCTATTGCCTCTTGCCTCTTGAAGTGGTGAGTATATGTTGGTTGGTACATATTACTTCTCTAAATAGATTGAATTAGACTCCTTGGTTAACATCCGAGATACCGACATAATTAAGTTCATATGGAAGAACATCATAACATGCTTTGGTATCTCTCATATCATGATTACGGATGATAAACTCAGTTCGAAAGCAAAATCTTCCAAAGCTTATGCGAAGAGAATGCCATTAGGCACTTTACAGATCAGTGGCCTACCCTCAAAGCAATAATCAAGAAAAAGACTCCAACAAGATAGTCCACAATAGAACAAGAATGAGATTGGAGAAAGAGAAGACCATCTCCCACACGTTCTCTTGGAATTTTAAACAATGTATAGGCTATCAACGAGGGAAACACCCTTTGCCTCGGCCTATGGAATGGAGGCAGTCATCGCACTTGAAGTAGTCCTCACCACCATAAAGTCCATCTTAGTAGACCAAGACCTCAACAACGAAGCAACTAGAGAAGATCTTGACTTGACTGATGAAAAAAAGTAATTGTCCCTTGTAAATATTGCCTCCTACCAACATTGGCCAAGCAGTACAATAATAGGTCAAAGGGAAGAGCTTAAAGTTTGGGGGCTACATACTTAAAAAGATTATGGGAAATGCTAAGAATCCCTCAAATGAGAAACTCAATCCCACCTTGGGAGACCCATTCAAAGTCATTCGAGATGATTTGTTGGGAGCCTACCACTTAGAAATAATGGAGGGTAGATAGGTTCCCTAAGCATGGAATGTATTTAATTTAAAGAAGTTTTACTTTCAAAGTCTAAGTTTTTTTAGTTTATTTCAATTTAAAATTATTTTTTAGAAGTTATTTTTGACTTCTCGCATTTATCTCTATGGATTGTTCCAAGGGGAAGTAAGATGAGTATTTGATGAAGAAGATAAATTAGTTGAATATATTTCTCACTGACATGTTACTTATCATTATGATGATTACATTCTTTCATAAGTCTTCTTTTATAATTGATTAATGGAATGACCATTGACTATCTCTAAATTTAATGTCGGCATATAAGACTAACTGGTTTGTCGGCTAACGATAAACTAAACCTAAAATGTTTAGGTGATCAACAAAATGTAAACAATGTCTCACATCCGATAAAATTCCTACGGGAAAACCGTAGGCACCCATGACCAACTAGATCATAAAAATCCTCATTGGGGAACAACCCCACGAATATATACATTTTTTTTATTTTTTGGCTCTAGGCTTAAGTTTTGATGTGACGACATAGCCTAAAAGGTAAGACCAGAATACCACACACCATAAAGGGAAGAAAAGTGCAAAAATTTCCCTTAACACTTTTAAGTTATTATAAGGAATTTAAAAGGCAAATAATTTACAACAAAATGATAAATATAAATGGATCAATTAAATGACCGAATGACTCATTCGCTGATACCCTAACTCTATCAAGAGGGATGTCCAATACATAAGGAGTTATGGTCATAGACATATCCCTCATCCTTGATGGTCCCCCGGGACTCTCCCTGTCAACCAAGTGCTGAGGTTGGTAAAGTTTGTTACCTCCCTCAAAGTTGTAGTCACCAAGGTACTTCTTTATTGAGATAACTAGAATGGCATACATTTGGGATCCATGAGACATGAATTTTATAAGGAGGCTTTTTTTTATCAAGGTAACCTAGGTGAACCACTACCATAACTCAGAATTCGGTGGTACCTTTGCCATTGTAAAGACATTGAGACAGCAAATTTTGTAGCCAATGTTTTGAGCATCATTCGTAGTAGAGTTCATATTAAGGAGGTCCTTATTGTAGTTGTTCATCTATACTTATCGAGGTTGCTTATAGAATTGGAATGTGAGATAGTTAAGCTCTAGGTCATATTTTTTATGGTTATCACTTTATTGAACTAAGACTTCTTGGTCTTCTCTAGCTCTTATGATAGACGACCATCCTTATACATTTGGGAGGAAGATAGACCCTTAACAATTGTAAATTTTTTATTCAAAGACTTTTGAGTCTTCTTCAGTTCCTCTCTCACGTAGTTGTTCTATTTTTCTTAATGGGAAACTCCCTCTCTAACCTGATCGCTCGGATTGGACTTGTTATGTTTTAAGCCCATGCCTCATATCATTATTCTCTTTCTTAAGGATAATGGTGAAAACCCTGGAACCCGTGAGGTCAATATGAAAAATAAAATTTCTCCTCGTATGAGCAGACTAAATTTTGACTAGCTTTTTTTTATCAAAACCTTTTCTCGTTGTTCATCTCGGTAATCTTCTGGTAAAATTCGTCCTTCAGATTGGCCAAATACTCCTTATTGTGACTTTGGGCATTGAAAATCTTATCATGAAAGGAATTATTATCTTTTATGGCCCGATGGAAAAGGCAACGAATATTATAGTAAGCCTCCTTTGCTTGGACGGATAATTTAGGACCTAAATGTTGGTTGGTGTCATCATCCTTATCATCTTCATTATGACCGATTGCGAATAGTCTTTCGCTTTTTTTTTAAAAGTCATGCTGAGCAGTGACCAATGCTATAAGTCTTACATTAAACTGCATGAACAAGTGGTCAAACATATAATCTTGGGAAAATAAAAGAAAAATGTGAGGAATAAGAAATCATGCAAAAGGGAAACAATTGGATCAAACTATACATTTCATAAAATAGATTGTACATGAGGTAATTCTCTACATCAGTCATTGAAAGGAAATAAATACAATGTTTCCAAAAATATCTTAAGAAGCAGTCTCATCGACCTTTTCCTTCTTGACAACTTGCTGAGAAGCTATCTCTTTTGGATGGTCACCATCAATCATAGTTGTTTGATTAATTTGCACTTGATTAAGATCGGTTGCAGTATCCCTCTCTTTGACCGTCACCTCATCATTATCCTCAACATCTTCCTCAAATTGAGGAGGGGAACCTATATGGTGCTCTTAGAAAAGGTTAAAATATTCAGCAGTGCCGACCTTGGTAATGGCCTCATCCAAGACATTCTTAAAGAACACCTCCATACGGTAGGCAATTTGTATTTGGCCATTATCAAAGGACCTATCCCATCCATAAGTGAAGGCCTCGTCCTTGGCCTTTGACACTCCAGTTAAGGCCTCCTTAACTTTGACCTTGGCATGTGAGGCCTATGTCTGGGCAAGATTGGACTCGATCTTAGCATCCTCGGCATCTTTGTTGCATAGTTTGATAATAGCAACCATTTTGGTAGAGTCAATCATTTTTGCAATCTTGATCTTCTCATCCTCTAGGCTTTTGACCATTTCTCTGAGCTTCAACTTCCCACTTGCCTAGGAAGCATTAAGCTTCTGAGAAGACTTTAGAAACTTACCCAACTCCTTAACATCCACCTCCATGATAGTAGAGGATTTATTAAATACGTTCCTCTTCAATAATTTATCGTGATCGATTAGAAACTACCACACAATGGGCAAACAAAGATAATCAAGAAATAAGTAAAAGAGGCGTAAATACCATAACATAAATAAAGGATATACTTACAAGGGAGAGATTATGGTTAGCATATTCCAATAGTTGAGAATAGGGCATGCCAGAAGTAGCCACACTATTAAAAGGAAATAATCCCGATCAAATCAAGACACGAGATAACTCGAGTTGAGGAACTACGGATTGGGTAGTGCCCTTGCCCTTAATAACATTATTTTTCCCTACAATGTATAGTGGGGGAGTAAGGATGTGATTTTTTTTTCCTGTTTGAAAGGGGAACTCGGTCTTTGGAGCGGAGATCCTTAATTTCCATGGGGTTAGTAGAACCCCTAACTTTATTTTTCTTGCTCATTGACCGAGTAAGATCTTTCTCTTTTCCCGATGGGTGAGAAGGGGGAGGAGATCTGGTACCAACATTTGAGGCAATCAGGTTTACAACCTTCCTCTTTTCCATAACACTGGGAGAAATAATAGATAAAGCCAATGAAACATCTTGAGAATCAAAGGAAGATGATATTCCTTCCTCGTTAGATCCCTCCCCTTATAAGTTTTGGGAGGTGGAAGCTTCTGGGTCGTCCAAGGAAATAAGAATAACCATCGTTCGTTCTACTAGACTTGTAACATAAGAGGAGGTAAAACTCTTATAGCCAAGCAAGAATTCCTCTGACCTAGGAATATTAACAGTTTCGATTCTCTATCAGATAACCCAAGTTTTTTGAAGATCAACAAAATTAACGTCACTTTCGCGAGAAATTTTCTTCTTATTTTTTTTGTTGCAACAAACAAAGAAAAGCACACAACATTACAATCAATCAGGAAACGATGGAAGAGATAGAAATATAATTTCTTCCTAATCTATCTCTCGACCTTCCTAGGGGCATCTTGGTCCCTCATATGATGAACCCTCAGAAAGGGGAAAAAACTTTCATTTTTTCACAATTAGCCGGTGATCCCAATAGTATTTATTGGAATCAAGAGATTAATTACCAGGGCCGATTGGACGGCCTATTCTTCATGTAATTAATATTCTAATTAGTTGTTGTCCATCGGTAACAACACATTATTTCAGTAATACCAAGATGGCCCTCGTGTAGCTCATTAATGTGATTAACCCCATTAACAATATTCCATATGTTTGGGGAGACTTGGGTTGGGACCACATAAAAATATTACCAAAACTCAAAAAATAAGGAATTTGGAAGAAAAGTGACCCCACATTTAGCAACAAAGATTAAAGGCTGCCAATGACCATCAGAAAGGTCACATTGACCTTCAAATAATGCTACTGTTACCCACTGGGTCATTTGATGATCATATATGAATTTTTCCACGCTATTTTTTCCAATAACGTACACCATGGATAGAGATGATAACTTAAGAAGAGAAATTAAAGAAGTGGAGAAAAGCGATTGGAATGAAGTTAGGATTTTTTAAATTTCTTATAAACGAATGAAGATAGTGAAGAACCCTCCCTTGAAGTTCATAGGTTATTTAAATGAGCAAGAAAGTGAGGAAAGAGAGGGAAATGTTATTTTGTGGTGAAAAATGGCCCTATGGTTTCCCTAAAAATGTAGTGATCGCACGCGCGTGTGACGGCTTTCAAAGCGACGGTTCACCATAAAAGATAATAGTCTATAATTACTAGCATGCCCTTAGAGCACATAATGAATAAAAAATCTCCAGTTTGAGGGCTTATACTAAATTTTCCTCCGACTAACTAGAGGAGATTCCAAGTAGAAATTATCTTCTGAGGAAAGAAAACTTATATTCCCTTAAGTATGAAGACTTGTCAGGATCAACATTAAACCTAGATAAAACAAAGCCCAACTACCTCAAAGCTACCCTGAGCTTTAGGGGAAATTGTGAGGACCATGATTCCGATAGCACATGCTTGGCACGTTCTTGGCATGAGTGTGCAATCTTCTTGTACTCTCACTTATTGAAGAGACCAAATCACTGAACACTATCACGTATCCATCATTTATAACGACTGAAGTTGAAAAAGGATAGGTCCAAACTTTTAGGGATAACTATTGATGGAGCTTAGGACTCTCCTAAGTTTCTTTATACATGTAAACCCTATCTCCATTAAGTGCGTCATGTTATATTTTATTATCGAGAATTACAATAATTCTTTCGAATAGTTATAAAGTAATGAAGGGAAAAACCTAAACCCCGTGGACATAGACACGTTGCCAAATCACATATATCTTATGTTGTGCGTGTGATTCCATGATTTGTTTTTATATTTATTCTTATTTGGCTCATGAGCATTGGATACTATCATCCGTAGGAAATTACCACCTATAGAATATACCTAGTTTTAGAAAGAAAGAAAAAGTGGTATTAATTTCTAAATTGGTTTTGACTATTCGATTGTTTAAATAAAATAATATTTTTTAATCAAAATTGGGATGTCTTTTATTTATTTAGGTACGTTCGAAAATAACTTATACATTATAAGGTTTGTCTCATCAGTACTACTAAATAATGAAATGAGTAATTAATGGACAAGTCATTAAACATAAAGTTTCTTTCTAGAACCAATCACAATTCGTGTCATTTACACTTAGGTTATTTTATTCTAAAATGAATTCAAAGACTAGTTTATAATGGACAATTAAGTTCATTATAAGTAGTGTCACTTCTAGTCTTAAATCTCATTTCGAAACTAAAATGGCCAAGGGTCCCTTGATGACCAAAATCTAAAGAGCCAAAGATGTGTTGGAAATGGCTCATTTCGATTTGTATGGTCCTATGAGTATAGGATCAAGAGGTGGTTTTGAGTTACTCATCCATCTCCTTGATGATTACTCAAAATATGGATGTATTTACCTTATGAACCACAAGTCTGAAGCCTATGGTTAGTGACGCGACTAAGAATGTGTCTCAGAAGTGCACACTCTTTAGGATCAAGTGCAAGCCTATTGCTCAAGTTATAATCCGATAAGTCGGGTATCGATCCTCAAGGAAATAGGACAAATGAGTTGCAACGACGTTGGACAGACGAAGGAACCCTCACTCTGACTCTAAAGAAAAGGGAAAGGTAATTTTATTGTTGGAATAACTACAAATAGATGCAATTTTGAAAAGGGTTAACTAATGAACTAAAGTATGCATGAAATGAAACTATTCTAAATAACTTGAAATACTCATGATGATTGAATTAAAACTTGAACTATATGATGAGGAAAACAGGACGGGAATACAATCCCTCAACCCTAGAGTATTCATGGTATAAAACTAATCATAAATTTAAGTGATTAATTAGACCTAGACTTTAATACTCCCAAGCATTACATATATGAGGTTCAAGCCTGCACCTTACATAATCAGAGGACGAGTAAATTGGTATTGCGATAGTTACACTCGAATTCCATTCTGAATCATCCCGATCACCTTGAAGCAAACGAGATCCAAAGATCTACAATTATCGCATTTCTACATAATATGGTCATAATAAATCATTGAATTTAGAGGATTAATTTTATACACATGCAACTACCACATCAGGTTGAGTTCATGCATCTCGACCTTAAAAATCTAGCCGGACATATAAAAACTTGAAGACAACACTTTTGGAATGAAAGAAAACATTTGTATAACTGAATGAAGATGAAGAGAGATGAAGGTGTTATTAGAAAAGTAATTATTGTAGTAAAACAAGAATTAGAATGGAATTACTTGAATTACAAACTGAAAGCAACTAGGGTTTATTGTTTTTCTTCTCTAAAACTAATTACAAAGCTTCCCTAACGAATCAGAAGCCTCTCCCTGATGTTTGGGAGGAGTTAAAATTTATAACCTACGAAATATAAGAGTTTTAACCAAGTAGGATTCTAATTTTTACAATTAGATAGGTTCGGATAATCCAGAACAAAACGAGTCCTGTTAAGGGGTTCGATTCGGTTCTGTCTTTGACAGCCTTTACAGAGAATTCTTCAAGCACCGGATCGATTATTTATTTCCTCCCTTCGGTTCGGTTTTATCTTGATAGCCTTTATAGGAACTTTCCCAGGATGGAATCGGTTCTTTTTCTTTCCACTTAGGTTCGGTTCGATCTTGTCTGATTTTGCAAAAACCTTTCCTTCTTGTACTACTTTGAAGCTTTTAATACGAAGCTCGGATTAAAACACTGAATACCTGCGAAATAGATGAAGAACACACGAAACTCGGTGTACTTATTAGAAACTTTCCAATTGTAATGATATGATATAAATCCACTTGAATTACACTTTGCGGAGCGATAAAATCATCTAAATTAAGGGGATAAATGGGAAGAATTTATGCCTAATCAAACCCCCCTAACTTAGAACTTTGATCATCTCGAGCAATGTAAAAGAATCAAAACATGGTCTAACTCGAAAATGGGATAGAATACCACTTTCACGGGTGAGCGATTGCATTTAGCGTATGCAACAAGCCGTTAAACCTCTAGGTTACCCTAGTAGGACGAGTTATGTCTCGTGAGGGTTTGCAGAGAATATACCCACAAAATCGACTCAAAGAAAACTCAAAATACGCAAAAATTTTATAATTCAAACTTTTCCTGAAAATAGTCATCATCAGTCCATGTCCAAGACTCTCAAATCATAGTGTGCGGTGTGAAATCGAAAATTTCCACCGCAAATTTCCACCGATTGACCATTACGTTACTTATCAGAAAATTTGTTTTGATTTCAAAATTTCACGGAGTGCTCTCACAAACGAATCACTCATAATGTGGCTATTCTCTCAGTATGCGTGATTTATAAGAGTAAATGTCGTGGAACAAAGTTCACGCACACGAGTAAAAAGACGGAATTTTATGGTAATCGGATCTCATGATTGGATTACGGATATAAAAAAATGGGAACATTGCCTCTAATTAGTATCTTTTATCTCTTTTATTATCTTTTTGTGTTTTTGCTTTCCATGCGGTAACCAATTTCGCAATTTTGGACTCGGTTAGGACTTTTTCGGGCTACGGTGTATTGGGTAAAATGAGAGTGGTACGGGAAATATGGAATTGGAAAGTTTTCTTATGATGTCCGTTAGTGCGTTTCCCGGATTTTACTCATTTTTTCACGCTTTTCTTTTCTTGCTATTTTTGTTGAGCATAACTATTTTTTTCTTGCCCTTTTTTCTGCACTTTCCGGACATAATTTCTAGAATTGTCCCCTTTTCACAATTTCGGGCTAGTTGGGGTTTTTCGGGTTGTCAAACGAAAGGAAAAAATTTATTCGGCTCAATTTCGGTTACAAAAGGGATAATTTGTCACTACTTTTTCTGGCCAATATTTTTGGGTGACAAACGAGGGCCTACTTCATTGTCCAAAATACTAATTGCGTTACCATATGTGTTTCGAGACGAATTAAGTTTAGAGATCAATTTTAGCACGTTTTTCAAGGCAATATCGCACATATTTTCCATAACTGATCAAAGTGAAAGGATTTAGATCCTCGATGACTTTTTAGACACTAAAAATAACTTTTAAGTTAACAATTAACTCGAATTAATTTATAAATTTCACAAAGATGAAAGGCTCGAATCTCACCGGGGTTGTTAATCTCCACACTTATTCGTTAAGTCGCTTACGTTTGCTCAATTTCCATCTTTGGTAAATTTTGGCTTTTTGCATTATGTTTTTACAATTTGAGAGTTTAAACTGACTTTTAATGATATTTTTGAAAAAATTAAATTCCAATTTTTATTTATTTTGAACAAGAAATATTTTTGTACTTTTCAAGATTTTATGATTTTTTTGAAATTTCTGGACATTTTTGAAAATTTGTGAAGTTTTAGAAATACGCACTTGTGACCCCCCAACTTAGACTTTTACATTGTCCTCAAGTAAAAAGGGAAAAAATCTAACTCAAAGAGAAATAAAAGTGTGAGAAAATAAAACAAACAAATGAAATAGAAATGCAGCATTTTATAGAAAAAAAACATATGTGTTACAAAGGGTAAGGAAGAACACACAGCCAACACCGCTAAACAACCACAACAAACAGCTAATAATAGACAAGGGCTTAATTGGGATGGTGAATTTGAGGGCCTGGGTGCGCTGGGATCATAGGGATCATAGAAGAAGGTGGGGGCGGCCTACTGAAGTTGAACTCGTATATGTGGGCTTGGAGTTGATGCATCATGCTCGTGTCCTTCCGGTAGGCGTCCTGATCCCTTTGATAGGCAGCTTGGTCTCGGTTTCATTGGGTGATGAACCCATCAAAACGGGATTCCACCGCTGCAAGGCGTCGATCAAAATCTGCACCCAAGGGCTCAAAATCCAAATCATCATCCTCGTTGTACTCTTCTTCTTCAGCCCCGCCTATCTCAACGTCCTCGGCCTCAGGCTCTTCAACAGGGATTTCCTCCTTGACCTCTAAATTAACTTCTTCCCGAGTGGCTCGAATGGAAGCCCTTTGTTGGACACTCTGAGTGCGTGATACCTTCCCAATGGGCTCAGGGAGGCATGGGAAAGCGTGGGGTGGCTGGATACCAGCATCACAAGGAGGGAAGTTATGAGGCAAGCATAATGGAGGGGTATCGCACCTCTTTGCTCCCAGGTCGTGTAAAGGATATCAGCGTAAAGAATGCGGGTCATATTTAGGGTGAAATTTGGGTCAAAAAGGTGGTACACGAGTGTGGCTTGGCAATGGCGCATCGTCGAGTCGTTGGTGGTTTGATGAAAGTTGGCGCACACTATATGGAAGGTAATGCGTGCCTTATCATTTAGGCGGCCCACGGGGAAGGTACCCTGTTCCCAAATATCGTTGGGTGCGAGCCGGTTGATGCATTGTTTTATGGTAATGGTGGGGGCATTGGTTGGGTAGTCATAGATTTTCGAGTGGGGGACGCCCTTATCAGCAAGTTTGCGGGCGAGGATGGCTAAGGAGAATGGGATGGGGCGACCGTCGATAAAGGCTCGGCACTCGAATTCTCCCGTGCGAACGAGAGAGCCATAGAAGTACCAAACTTCATCCGCCCACACGACATTGTGGGGTTCTTGGAGGTATTACATCCACCCCCTTTGGCTAAAAAGGGTAGTGACGAAGAGGGGCAGCTCGGCCCAATTGACGACTCACTCAATGTGTAATTAATGGGATAAGCTGAAGAATCTTTCGCACCATACGCGCTCCATGTGGGAGAGGTATTCTTCATTGTCGTTTGGCATAATCTCGGTGGACATATATTTTACGATAAGAGTGAGATTTGCAATGGGGAAAGCTGGGATTTTAGGAGATGAAAGACTAGGGTTGTAGAGAAGGAAGGTAGAGTGGAGGTGTGAGTGGAATTGTAGGATAGAGGTGGTTTTCATAGGTGGTGGGGAGGGTTGGGTGGAGGGATTTTTAGAGGGAAAGGGGAGTGGATATTTTTTAGAGGAAAAAGAGAAGGGATGGAGGGAAGGGAGAGGATAGGGGAAGGAATAGGCACCTCGGGAAGAACCAAAACTGTAGAAATCAAACCGATCCGGTTCAGGGGAAAATCGATCCGGTTCAAGGGTTTTTTATTTTGCGATTTTTCAAAACCGAACCGATCCGGTTAGGGGTTTCGATTCGGTTCCATCTTTAGCAGAACCCTCTTCTCAGACTGCTGCACTAGAATCCTGCACTCTCAAATTTCTGGATGCTTTCGCACTTATTCACCCACTTTGATTTCTCGACGCCCTCGTGAAGTGCGTGTTGGAATGCGTGATCTTAACCCTAACCTCATGTAACCTACCTACGGACTCAATCTAATCTACCAAAGAACAACTACTATACATAAGAAATCACCCCATACGTGTCGGGGGTGCGACAACATCTCTTTCAAGCTCATTCGACCCTGTAAATGGGGTTAGATAACCAAATGGTGGCAACTTCTTGCGCACACGCCTCTTGATATGGCTTTAGGTGTTGTCCATTAACCTTGAATGTATTTCCCCCTTTTAAATCATTTAATTCCACAGCTCCATGAGGGAATACATTCTTTACAATGAACGGGCAAGACCATCGTGACTGCAACTTGCCTGAAAATAGATGAAGTCGAGAGTTATAGAGAAGCACTTTTTGTTTGGGAAGAAACTCTTTGCATCGAATAATGTTATCGTGAGTGAGTTTCATCCTTTCTTTGGAAATTTTCACGTTCTCATACGCATCATTGCGTATCTCTTCTAACTCGTTTAGTTGAAGCTTGCGAGCTTCACCGACTTTATCTATGTCATCATTCAACTTCTTAATTACCCAATACGCCTTGTGCTCTAATTCAACGAGAAGACGACAAGGTTTTCCATACATAAAGCAGAATGGGAATATGTTGAGTGTATTTTTGTATGCGGTACGATAGGCCCATAGTGAATCGTTCAATCGAAGTGACCAATCTATCCGAGTGGGATTGATGTTCTTCTCGAGAACATTCTTGATTTCTCGATTTTCTAATTCGGCCTTCCCATTCGTTTGTGGGTGATAGGTCATTCTAACCTTGTGAACGATGCCATACTTTCTCATGAGCTTCGCGAATGTCCTGTTGCAAAACTGCGTGCCATTATCACTAATTATCGCTTTCGGATCACCAAAGAGGGAAAGTATGTGTTACTGTAGGAACCTAATCACCACTTTTCTGTCATTTGTCTTGGTAGCTATAGCTTCCACCCATTTACAAATGTAATCTACCGCGACAAGGATGTATAGGAAACCAAAAGATGGGGGAAAAGGGTCCATGAAGTCAATACCCCAACAGTCAAAGATCTCAATAATGAGTATCGGAGTTAATGGCATCATGTCTCATTGGGTAATCGCTCCCATCCTTTGACACTGTGGCCATCCCCAATCCTCGTCTGCGAGCGGGCGCTCGATGGAAAGGATCTTCGGGTCCCGTGTATCCCTCTCGGGAGCGCTTAGGCCAGCGTCATTTGAGATGAGGTGTAAAAATGTAGAGAGATTCAGAGTCGCCAGTCTATTTTACTCAAAACAGACAAAAGAAAAAGGGAAATCCATCCCGAAGGATGGCATCTAAAGACATACTAGTGCATACGAAACCAAAATGATTCGAGAGGGTTCAGAGGCTAAGTTACGAAATGGGAAGGTGTTAGGCACCCATTCCGCCCTTTCGGTCTCTCATGGTTTGTTGCTATTTTCCTTTATTTCCCCGTGATATGTGTGCATGTGTATATGTAGCGGAGATAGGCATCATCGACTTGTATCATGGAAGAGATAAAGCGAGTCATCCATAGGAATGTTCCTAAAAAGTAATATTAGAAAATAAGATTTACGCGATTACCCCTACGTTGATTGTTATAATGGAACGATAATGCATATGGAGTAATATGTCACTAAGACCAAGTATATAGAATATAAGAAGATTAGATTTAGAGAAGATAGAAAATGAGAGAAAAGTGAGAAAAAGGACTCGAGTCTTGGGTTTTACCCCGAGATGCCTACGTAGCCTGTAAAGGCATCAAAGTCCACGTAGTTCGCATACAAAACGAGGGGTGGGGTTTACCCCATAAATCCAAATGGTGGATCTCTTATTTGTGAGTGTGTGTGTGTGTGTGTAGAAAAAGTGTTTTAGTTGTGAGAAAAGTGTGAGAAAAGTATGAGAATCCCTATTTGGAATTTATGAGCAAACCCTATTTTTCTTGTTTTTTGGGTTTTATTTATATGAAAATAGGAGATGTGTAATTATACTAAATAAAAAGTATATTAGGATGTGTGAGATGAGATAATAAAAGTGCTAAGTAATAAAACAAGTTATTGCGAATTTAAGAGAATTTGAAGAGAAAGTTAAGAAAATTGGACCTTCTTGAAGATCTTGAGCTTGATTTTGAATGTTGGAGAGCAGCCCTTGCACTTAGATGATGATGGAGAGTGGTTAATTCACCAAGTTTGATGAAAAGGATGATGAAAAGTGGAAGTTAGGAAGGGATTTGGATGTTGAAATCGCGCTGCCTTCGAGAGAGGTTTTTGGGATTCGTTGAGAGCGATTTGTATCAAATTTGGGCTCTCCTTGAAAATGAGGTGAAGGCCTAATTTTATAGGCCCAATTCATTGCCGATCGGCGTATACCTAGTCCTTCCTATCAGTACTTACTGATAGGAAGGGTCTGGAACCTGTCGTTTGGTAGTGTGTTTCAGGTCTTTTCGGAAAATTGGCTGTCGAGGGCAAACTGTTGGTCAGAACTGTGCATGGGGTAGACCATTGAAAAGTTAATTCAGATACCTTTGAAAGTCCTTTGGACCGCTCCTGGGTTTGGGAGTTGACTTTGGGCCAAATATGGCTCGAAAGCGTTTGTCGGTCCATTGGACGGAGAATCGTTCGGACGTAAACGGATCGTTCGTCCACATGGTAAGTCCAAATTGCCCATGGGATGGATCGTTGGAAAGTTTAGGAGATGTACTTCGACATTCCAAAGAGTTTGACCCGATTTTGGGTGTTGACTTTGGTCAATCGGGCCCTGGAAGCATTCGGTGGCCTCTTGGAGTCAAACGGATCGTTCGTCCGCATGGTAAGTCAGAATCGTGCATGGATCGGACCAATGGAAAGGGGTTTCAGTGACCTTTGAAGATTCATTCAGTCTTGGTCGAGCTAAAGAGTTGACTTAGGTCAAACAGAGCCCAGGAGCGCCCGATGGCCTCCGGATCAAGTTTCAGACGCAAACGGATCATTCGTCCGCATGGTAAGTCAGAATCGCGCACGGAGCAAACCATTGGAAAGGGGTTTCAGTACCCTTTGAAGATTCATTTAGCCTCAATTGAGATGAAGAGTTTGACTTTTTAGTCAAACGAAGCCCGGGAGCGTCTGGTGGCCTCCGGATCAAGTTTTGGATGCAAACGGATCATTTGTCCGCATGGTAAGTCAAAATCTCGCATGGAGCGAACCATTGGAAAGGGATTTTAATGCCCTTCGAAGATTCATTGAGCCTCGGTCGAGCTAAAAAGTTTGACTTTTTGGTTAAACGGAGCCTAGGGGTGCCCGATAGCTTCTAGGTCAGTACTCGGGACATGACCTGGGTTAGTAGTGATGAAGGGAGGTTCTAGGGACCTTAAGAGAGTTAGGGGGTAACACAATGGGTTGTCTACAGAACCCCTCGATGGTTGAGTTTGGAACAAATGATAACCGTCGAATAGACACCACATGATGCTTTTGAGGGAGTATGACCGACTGAGAGGGTCGAGGTCGGTTCTGAGGACCTGAGGGGTGTTCTAGGGATGACCAATTTTGTGGGTCAGAGACAAATCTTTGGGCTTAAGTGATGAGGGTGACCGATTCTGCGGGTAAAAATTGATTCTGCGGGCTTAGGGTGAAGATCTAATAACCGAGGTCAATTCTAACCTAAGAGTGGTGACGAGCGAGGACCGAGGTCATTTCTGACCTAACTGAGGTGATGATCCAATACCGAGGTCAATTCTAACCTAAGAGTGGTGACGACTGAGGATTGAGGTCAATTCTAACCTAACTCAGGTAACGATCCAAGACCGAGGTCAATTCTGACCTAAGAGTGGTGACGACCGAGGATCGAGGTCATTTCTGACCTAACTCAAGTGACGATCTAAGACCGAGGTCAATTTTGACCTAAGAGTGGTGACGATCGAGGACCGAGGTCAATTGTGACCTAACTCAGGTGACAATCCAATACCGAGATCTATTCAGGCCTAAGAGTGGTGACGATCGAGGACCGAGGTCAATTTTGACCTAACTTAGGTAATGATCCAAGATCGAGGTCAATTCTGACCTAAGAGTGGTGACGACTGAGGATCGAGGTCAATTTCCTACCTAACTCAGGTGACGATCCAAGACTGAGGTCAATTCTGACCTAAGAGTGGTGATGACCGAGGTGAACACGCAGATGAGGCATTTGTTGGCGCATGAGTTTGACCATTCCTGGTAACTCGGGGAGAGGGTGGTTCTCCAGATTGCTGAGGAGGAGGTGGTGGTACCACCTGAGCAGCCTCCTACGTCTATGAGGCGGGAGCAATTGCTGTCGGAGGATGCGAGGATCGGCAAGTACTACTTTTTGTACACTAATATGGCTGCACTGTATGGCTATATGGACTTTGTGATGAGCTGGTTGATGGTGCCCAGCATATATGATGCCCTTCCTTTCCCTCCTGCGGGTTCGAGTCGGGCGGTGGGATCTTCCCACAGTGGCAGCGGTTCGACGGCATCTGCGGCGATGATGACCTCAGAGGTTCCTTTTGTGCGGTTGCACACTCCTTCGTACAACATCCGACAGGCTGATGGAGGGATGGTGCCTATGCTGCATCGTCCTCATGCGATGGATCCTTTCTCTTCTCCTCTTTCTTTCTTTTCTATTTTGGTCATCTCTGCTTTGATACTGATTTCGCTTTTCCTTGCAGCAAGTTCGAGTGTCAACCACTTAGTTAAGAGACATCAGAGATTGGATATCCTCAGCGACTGCCCATAGTTGGGATGCGATTCCTGTTCCTTCTTGCTTGGTTCCATCTGCTTCGTCTAGAGAGTACTCTGGCTCGAGTAGTTGAAGTGCATCATCTCGCCATAGGGGAAAGAGAGCACATCGCAGGGGTGGAAGCTCTTAGTGAGAGAGAGAGAGAGAGAGAGAGAATGTGGGCTCAGGCTGAGTCCCATTGTTTTTTTGCTTTTTCTTTTTATTTCCTGCAAAAATTATGTAACACAAAAAATAGATAGATGCAATGCAATGGAGTTTTTTTATTATCTTTTATTAATGATGAATGAATGCATGCACATGTGCTTTTTACTTTGCTGTTGAGACCGTAAAAAGGAGTATTTTTGGAATTTTTTTGAAGGAAAGTTTTTAATTAAAAGGGGAAATTATATAAGGAGTAAAAGGGATTTTGAAATTCTGTTGAGAATATCAATTTATTTTTATTGAGTTTTCTGTTTTGACAAGAGAGGGAAAAGGGAAATTTCTAAAAATGGGCAGTTGTAGATCGGTAAGCACCCTGTCCTGTCTATCGATAGTTCAGTCTAGTCCCATAACCTCAAAGCTTTGATTGGTACCCTCTTCAACCTTTTGTATTTTGTGGGGTAGGATTCCCTTCGATTTCTGCAGGGATTATGTCTCTTATGAAGGTTCTCAAGTATAAAAAAGGGGGTAAGGGTGGAGTGTTTTCATCACACCTTCGCATTTTTACTTACTTGCCCACTATCTCTTAGCCTTGGAGGATGGCTCTCCCTGGTAGCATTTAGTTTGCTAACTACCTCGAAGCCTTGGAAGCAATGTGCTATTATAATGTGGACTATGATGCTTTCAACATGCGTCGAGTCTCCTTTTGGCGCAATCGGCCCATCGAATGGAACATGCTGATGGAGGCAGAACAATTCTGGTACCCTGAAGACCATGTATTCCGCTTTGGGTTGGATGAAGTTTGTCCTACCTACGAGGAATTTTTTGCCATGCTGGGTATAAATCTCAGTGTTGCTGCGACTTTGCCCGAATTTTCCCGTTCTCCCAGGGGTTTGTTGGTTCGACTTCTTCATATTTCACCTTCGGCGGCCAGATCATTGGTTGCTGGAGGAATGATCTCCCTCCCGGTGGTGCTGCAGTCCTTGCATTTGCGATAAGTAGGTGATACTGGCTATACTAGAGCCGTTTCTTTGGGCATGGTTTCAAAATTACTGCTGGTGACTAGGGAACTGCTGGTGGACCCGCAACTTTCAGCCATTACTTCGTGGATGTCATACCATCATAATCCTGCGGCGGTGATACTGGCGGAAACGCTGAATGGTCTGGATGCCTGGAGAGAAGGTCATTTTAACTTTCTGAGGGGTAGCCCTGTGATGCTGTTCATGTGGTTGTCTGAAAGACTCTGCTTGGTGGTTCCTCCAGAGTATCCTTTATCGATTGTACCCAACTTCTTTTCCCGTTACTTCATCAATGTTGGCTTGTATGTTGAGAGCTGGGAGAATTGGCTTGTGGAGCATGGGGATCAGATTCTGCGCTGGTCAGTGCCTTGGTGGGGACAGTTGCTTCCTGTTCTGGAGCTAGGAGAGTACTCATATGTGCGGTCCGTTAGCCTCAGACATACCTCTTTTTATTTCCCTTGGTGGCTTCTATGCCAATTTGGTTGGGCACAGGTCGTGCCACCTCGAACCTCAAATTTCTTTTCGGTAGACATTTTGACGGAGCGCCTGCATCTGTTGCTTAGCTCCTTGTGGGAAAATCGGCCTCCGTTGACCCGTCCCTCTCAGTCTGTTGGGAGAGTTTGGCATGTCCCTAAAGATGATATGAATTGGTTGTGGAGGAAAGTAGTCAGCAAGATATTGGCAGTAGAGACTGGACAAAGGTGGTTTATTTTATTTAACACCATGGAAGGGGGCGTTGTGGTCTTTTCAAAGATGGTTCGGTCTCATCGGTCCATGGAGTGTTTACGACATTCTATTTAGGCAGGGGAAGTTTAGGGACCCCAGGATGTAGATGCTGAGGGTGCAGGCTCCTCTGGTAACTGTGGGTAGGACTCTTGGAGAGTTTATTTATCTAATTGGGAATAGGTTTGGGGGTTTTATTTGGCTTTTTATGGCAGTAGGGGGAAGGGAGTTATCCGTTCCTTTTCTTATGTAATCCGTGCTGTAATTTCTTATTAATGAAATAAGAAAGTTTCTGATCATCCAGCTGTGCCTTTCGATTGTATTTTTGAATAATCTATACCGATCGCTAGGGCATACATAATCCTTTTGTTGGAGAATTTGTCAGAATGAACTGTCATTCTCGAAGATAAGAAAAGAATTGTATTTTCTGAAAAAGAAAGGGTCGCGCACCTGTAAGATGTATGAGCTTCCTATGTACCTCTGGGGTTTTTGAATTTTTTTTTAATTTTTTTGAAAAATAGTTTTTTTGCAGAGGATCAGACCCACGTAGTTCTGGGTAGAGGGAAATGAAGAGAGTTTTTTTTTTAGAATAGAAGGGAGATGAGAAAAGTCATAGCTTGCTGAGATTTCGGACTAGGGGTAGAATTTCTTGAGACGATCCAGGTTGACTGGATGAGCCATCTCTTCCCCATCTAGGTCAGTGAGCATGGCGGCACCACCGGATAAGATTTTCTTCACAATGTAGGGGCCACTCCAATTGGGCTTGGATTTCCCTCTAGGGTTCCCGATGGGTTCTATTATCTCCTTGAGGGCTAAATCCCCTTCCCGGACACCGCAGTCCTTGAATATCTTATTGAATGACCGCGTTATTCGGCGATGGTACCCTGTATGTGGTAAAGAGCTTTCAATCTCCTTTCATCTAGGAGGGTCAGCTCGTCGAGATGGCCTTGGCACCAGTCATTTTCGCTAACTTCTCTTTCGAGCATGACGCACATCGAGGGTATTTCCAGCTCCACAATAGGACTGTTTTCATGCCGTAGACCAAAGAGTAAGGGGTAGTCCCAGTAGAGGTTCGGATTGAGGTTCGATATCCCCATAGGGCATACGAAATTCGATCGTCCCAATCCCTACAGCTTCCGATCATCTTACTGATGATGGCTTTGAGGTTCTTGTTGGCGGCTTCAACTACACCATTGGTCTGAGGTCGGTAGGGAGAAGATTTGTGTCTCTGAATCCCGTACTATTTGACTACTTCTGTGACTTCTTCTTTGAAGTGAAACCCGTTATCTGACACTAGCTCGTGCGGGACCCCATATCGGCAGATGATATTTTTCTTGAGGAATTTGGCCACTTTCTTGGCGTTCAGTACTGCGTATGACTCAGCTTCGACCCATTTGGTCAAGTAATCAATGGCAACTAGGATTAACTCATGCCCGTTTGAAGCCTTTGGTGTAACCTTCCCTATGATGTCGACACCCCAGGTGGAGAATGGCCAGGGATAGGTCATGTTGTATAATTCTTGCTGAGGTAGGTGTTGAAGATTAGAGAACTGTTGGCATTTGAGGCAACTTCGGACATAGGCGGTGCAATATTGGGCCATGGTGGTCCATTAGTATCCCTGTCGGATGATATTCTTGGCAAGCATGTGACCGTTCATGTGGGGCCCGTATTCCCCGTTGTGGATCTTCTGCATTATCTTTTCAATCTCAGCCCATGCGATACAGTGTAGATGAGTTCCATCGAAGTTCCTCTTGAGTAGAGCTTTATGACAGATGATGTACTGGGCGGACAGTCTTCGGAGGGTTGTTCGGTCTTTCTTATTGGAACCATCGGGATACCTACCATGTTTGAGGAGGCACCAGATATCATAGTACCAGCAATTGGCTAGTTCGGGATCTTCAGTGGAAACAAGCTCAATATGGTAGCAGTGGGTTAGTTTGTCTTGCTTTTGAACTAGTAAATAGGTCATTATTATTCCTTTGGGCATGTCGACCATGGAGGCTAAGGTAGCGAGAGCATCGGCTAGGTTATTCTTTGCTCGGGGTAGGTAATGGAAGGTGATATCTCGAAATCGGAAGGCTAACTCTTCTAAGTGGGCATGAAAGGGTTGGAGCTTTTTGTCCTTGACTTTACACTTTCTGACCACTTCATCGATGATGAGGGAAGAATCCCCGTAGACATCAAGGTATTGAATACCTTTATTGAGAGCAACTTTGAGTCTTACTGTGCATGCCTCGTATTCCATCATGTTGTTGGTGCAAGGGAAATCCAGTTTGATGGCGATGGGAGTGTGGGAATCATCTGGGGCGATCAGAATATCCTAACGACATACCCCTTTTTGTTGGTAGCTCCGTCAAAGAACATTTGCCATCGAGTGTTATCTTAAGCGGTGCAGATAATATTTTCATCTGGGAATTCGGAGATCCTGACATCTGCTTCTTCTACGGGGTAATCAGCGAGGTAGTCGAAGATGGCTCTTCCTTTAATGGCTTTCTGCGTGATGTACACGATATCGAACTCGGTTATAAGCATCAACCATCGGGCAATTCGACTGAATAAGGAAGGTTTCTCAAGCAGGTATTTGATGGGATCCATTCAGGACACAAGTTTGATGGGGAAGGTGAGCATGTAGTGTCGTAACTTTTGGGTGACCCAGACAAGTGCGGTACACGCCTTTTCCAAAGCAGTGTAGTTAATCTCGTACCCGTCCAGTTTGCGACTGGCATAATATATGGCTCTTTACTTGCGGGAGTCTTCAAGGTATTGGGTTAGAAAAGCCCTAGCTGCAGTGTCGATTATGGTTAGGTATAGGAGCAAAGGGAGGCCAAGCTGTGGTGGCATGAGCACTGGAGTTTGGGTTAGATATTTTTTTATTCGATCAAAAGCTTCTTGGCAGGCCTCATTTTAAACCTTGGTTGAATCCTTTCGGAGGAGCTTGAAGATCGATTCGCAGGTGGAGGTTAGCTGGCTGATGAACCGACTGATATATTGCAATTTCCCAAGAAAACCTCGGACTTCTTTCTCTATTAGGGGAGGTGGCATCTCAAGTATGGCCCTTGTCTTTACAGGATCTGCTTTTATCCCCTTCTCACTGACCATAAATCCCAAGAGTTTTCCCTTTGTAATGCCGAAGACACATTTCTGTGGATTGAGTCTCATCTGATATCATTGCAGTCGTTCGAAGAACTTCCAGAGAGCAGGAACATGACCTTCTCTAGTTTTGGACTTTATAATCATATCATCCACATAAACCTCAACCTCTTTATAAATCAGATCATGCAGGATGGTTGTGGCAGCCCTTTGGTAGGTAGCCCCAGCATTCTTATGACCAAATGGCATAACAGTGTAGAAAAAGGTTCCCCATGGGGTGATGAATGCGATTTTTTCTTGATGGTCTGGGTGCATCTTGATTTGGTTGTATCTGATAAACCCATCGACGAATGACTTGAGAGCATGATTGGCTATGTTGTCCACGATCATGTCAATATTGGGTAGAGGATAATCATCCTTTGGAGAAGCTTGGTTTAAATCTCGGTAGTCCACACACATTCGAACCTTCCCTCATGATTTCGGCACATGTACTATGTTGGCTAGCCATGTGGGATATTCGATCACACGAATGAAGCCCATGTTCAACTATTTGACCACCTCTTCTTTGACCTTGAGCGACCATTCAGTTCGGAGCTTTCTCAATTTTTGTTTAATTGACTTATAATCTGGGAGAGTGGGGATCTCGTGCTGAGCTATTTCAGGATAAATGCCGGACATATCATTATAGGATCATGCGAAGACTTCCATGAATTCCTTTAGCAATTCTTCGAGTTGTGCGCGCTCATGTTCGTCAAGGGTGGCCCATATCCTAATCTCGCGTAGTTGGCTACTAGAATGGGATTAATAACAACAGTCTCCTCTTTATTAACTTGAATGCGGTTATGTTGTTTATTATTAACCTTATTTAGATCAGTTAAGAATTGTTCATTTACAAAATCATCATCATCAAAAGTTCGATTAGAATCCAAACAATTAATATAAGGCACAACAAGATGCTCAAAATCTTCGTTTATTTCATTGATAGGAAAAAAGCATTGAGAACCTCGTCAAAAGAGGTCTTGATTACATTTGAATAAGGATAGACAATAGAAGAGGAAATAGGGTAAACATTGGGGTTAGGGGGGATTTCAAGAGGTAGAACTGGCGTAGCATGCCAGTTGAGGAGGGGTGTATCAACAGCTTTAATAAGATGGGATAGATCCATTGATATAGTGCCTAAATGAACCATGCAGAGTGCCAGCCCCAGTGTCTATAAGTTGAAGGAATCTTCGGAATCACTTTCCTCAGTCTCTTCGGTATCTTTGGTGAGTGGTTGTACTCGGTAGCCATCTTGGAAAAAGATCTCCATTATAGGCTTCATCTTCTTGTCTGTGTGGTCATACCATGGTTATGGAAAATCACAAAAGGGGAAGTCTTCACCTTCTTTGATGAATTGTCCATTCAAGGAGTCTTCTGGGATAGTTGGGATGCAGTCTAACCTTCTCTTTGGTCGAGACTGGTGGATCATTCTGAGTTCTTGTTCTGATGGTTGATAACCCAAGCCATAAGGAGGAAAAGCTTTCTTTAGTTCGATGGGCTCAAGTATCCCTTGCTGCCTTTGCCCTAGCCCCAGTCCGGGCATGAAGTGGATGTTTATGAACATCTGAATCACATTGCCATTGCCATGAGGGTCATATTCTGGATAAACCCTTTCTCTGAAACCGTCCCCTACCGGGAGTAGGAGTGGCTCAACCCAGAATCCTAATAGGAGCATATCATTTGACCCGTGTTGTATCTCAAGGATTCGACTACTGGTACTTTCACCCTTGACATTTTCATCATTGCCTAAAATGGTGATGACTCACCCATCGACGATGAACTTCAATTTTTGATGGAGTGAGGAAGACACACCCTTGATACTGTGGATCCAGGGTCGTCCGAGCAACAGGTTGAAACAAGATGGGATGTCTATGACTTGGAATTCAACGACAGGGTTTATAGGGACAACCCCTATTACAAGCTTTACAAATCCCATCACCTCCCGACGGGTATTATCGTAGGCACGTACAACGACAGAGGTTGGAGTAGGGTCGCTTTCTTTCAGGCCTAAACACTTGAAGGTTCTCAGTGGGCAGACATTCAAGGCGGATCCGTTATTGACAAGAGAGAGTGGCATGGCCTTCCATATAACTTCGACGGAGATATTGAGTTCATGATTGTTATTCGATCCAATTCTAGAGATTTCTTCTTCAGAAAAAGATAGCATTCGGGTAGATGTCAAGGATTCGACCAGATTTGCCGCCTCTTCTGGTGTGGTAGAATGAGGAATTGTGGGTCCAGTGAGCATCTTGATTAAAGCATTTATGTGCAGCTGGGAAGACATGAAAAGCCCCCATAGAGTGATGTTAGATTGAGTTTTCTTCACTTGATCAAGGATCTTGCTCTCCTCGATGGTCATCTCTAGCATAGTAAGGTTTTCAACCCCCTTCCCTTTGTCATTTGCTAGTAGTCATGTGATTTACTGAAGAAGGAAAGAACATGAATGTCGTTTCCTCATCATTCTCATGTTGTTCTGTCACCCTATTTATTTCTTCGAGGAGTTCTTTAAATGATATCGTCCCACATATGTGTACTACTGGGCCAATTCTTGTTGAAGCTTGTTCTTCACTCGAATCTTCGAATTCTTCCCCCCATCCGATGGCAATAATTTTTTCTTTCCATATAAAGTCAGTGCAATCCACAACTTCAACGGCTTCTTCATACAGGTCTTCCCATTCTGTGGGGATATGTATGGTTGAAGGGACCAAGCACCCTTGTAGCTTCAAAATGTTAAGTAACCCGGTGATACTACAAGTGCTGTTGGTTTGCTCGAATAATTATGCCATAATCTGGACAACATCATTTAGGCTGACTTCATCGGTTGGTACCACCCACTTGTCTGAATCTCAGGCCCATTTCCATGCTTCCAAGAACAGTGTACTGGCAATCGATGACCATCTGGGAGGGAAATTTCATCCCGAACTATAGGATTTGGTTTAACACCTATGACAATTCCATGCTTCCATTTTTAGAATAGGTACGAACATCGATGCATGCTCTGGTAAGGAGTGACAATGCCTAATCAACGAGGCTAATAGGGTGTAGGAGGAAATATGGGCAAATTTGAAGAGGTTTAGGATAGTATATGGGTGTGATTTGGCTTGAGGGATCGAAATCTGGGATTTCTTCTAAGAAGACGGCATTGGTATGATTTGGGAGTGGATTTTGAGTAGTGTTGGGCTTAGGATTGGCTAATGGGGAGATGGTACCCCGATCGATGAGATCTTGGATTATGCTTTGGAGGTGAAAACATTGGTCGGTGGTATGGCCAGCAGTTTGGTGAAAGGCGCAATGAGCATCGATCTTGAAGTTTCTTAGGAGTGGATTTGGCAATGGACGGAGATCCAAGGGTTTCATGAGGTTTCGACTTAACAAGGCTTGGTAAACATTGGAGAGGGGAGCATGGAGCTCAGTGTATTCCCTTTGGATGGTGGCAGGGCGGCTTTCTGGTGCCCATGATGTGGTTAGTTGAGGGATGTTGTTGATGGTTGATACTGTAGCAATGGAAGGCTTGTCATACTTTCTAGGGGTTAACTGTCCGGACACCTTTTTCGGTTCAACCTCTGTTTTAACAAGGCTTTCCTCGATTTCTACTCTTGCCTCTCTAAGAGCTCAGAAGTGGGGATAGTATTGTCCTCCCATCGTCTCTTGGACATGAGGTAAGAAGTTCTTCTTCACTATGTTGACCTGTTCTTCCTCAGATGGCCGATTGGTCATGGTAGCTGCTTGTTCCCTCCACCGGGTTATGAATTTACTGACTGATTCCCCAGGCTTCTATTTGAGCAGCTCTAAATCACGACGGGTGACCTCAAGCTCTTCGTTGTATTTGTACTGCGACATGAATTCTCGGGCTACATCCTCTAGCTACGGATTCTGGATTCCTCGAGAGACAAAAATCATTGGAGGGCACTATCCTTTAAAGTTTGCTAAAACAATTGGGCCATCACTTCTTCAGAAGCCCCTAGTAGATTCATGAAACAATGATAACTGCGAAGATGAACAATCGGGGGTCCACTCCCTCCAAACTTCTCGATATTTGGCATCTTGAACTTCTCGCGTAGCCTCGCTTTAGGATAAGGAGACGTGTGGGTGTAGTCCATGTAATTCCCAGAGATTCTAACTTGGTCAAACTTCTTGGTGAGTATCTTGAGATACTCTTTGACTTTACTCAACTCCTCCTCTTTTGGATCAATGACCATAGGCAGGTTAGCCACAGGCTGGGCAATGTTTGGCATCTAAAGATGGGCAGGCAGTGGAACATTGATAGGAGGGCCACGTGGAGCGTGTTGATATTCTTCGAGAACCCAGATAGGCTCGAGTGGACCCATAGCATGAGGGAATAGGGCCTCGGGCTCTTGAGGAATAGGAACCTGGTTTCGTTGCATCTCTCAGACCTCAGCTTGGAGGTTGTCAATCTTAGACATGAGCTGAGCTAGGACTGCCATCAGATCCGGCTGTATGATTGGTACTTGATCTGTATTCTCCATGGAAAGTGGATGGATTCTAGACTCGAAAGAAGTAGTAGAGGAACGGACGAAACTCCGTGATGATTTGACTGAAGACTGAAGCCAATCAGGAGCCAGGCCAAGGGCTTGCGATTGACCTGAGAAGGCGTAGAATGGGATTTATTTTTGAGAAAAAGGGAAGAAACTATTAATTGATTTTTGATAAAGAAGGGAGAAATTTTTTTGGAGCGGAACTCAGCATGATTATTATGTTCTCACTTGTATTTAATTCTCCTAATGCAATGTCGGACGGGACCCGAGCCCGGAAAAGTGGGGTTTTTAATATATGTAAAGTTACAGCTGGACTTATAACTAGGCTCACGGACAGGGTCCCGTTTTAACAATGCGCGAAAATTGGGGGACAAGCCGACCCGGAATTCCGGTAGAGTTTCGGGTTAAAACCGAAAATCTAAAGTGCGTGTCCTAGGTTTGACACCTATATGCGGGTATGTAGTTGGTTGAGTGAATCGGTATGGGTTCCCCCCTTTGGCGTGACTTCCATGATATACGTCTTGCTCTTGTGGGCAATCGGTACGTGTGGACAAGCCATTTGATATACTTGAGTGTACGTCAATTGCCTCACTATATACCTCGTGGGTACAACATGTGTGAGAGCGAATTAGATATACTCGGCGTATGTGAATGAAGTCCCTGCGATATACCTCCCGTTATGACTTCGATCAAGCGGTACAATGCGGGGGAACCGTTCGATATACGTCCAAGGTACTTGGCCAATGGAAGGTGAGAGTCATATCGCTTAGGCTAACTGCGACCTGCCAAACAAGCGCCCATCACGAAGTGACCCTCCAGTTACTGGGTAAAATTTGGTCAATACCAATGCTATTTGGTTATGTCGTGTGAATCATGCTTGATTCTCTTATTAGTATCTTATGATGAGAATGCCTTTCTTGATTATGCCAAACAGGGATCAAAATATAAGTACTAAAGGTACACCAAGTATGGATGGGTGATGCGTGCAACATGTAGATATATGTGATCCTAGGTGCACGTGGTGCGAAGTGTACATGGAGAATTTACAAGTGTGTGAACATAATCATAAGCATGGGATACACATGGAAAAAAGGGGAACATGCAGATATGGGGGCAACATAAACAAATATAACATCCATGTAAATTGAGTCAAGCCCTCAAAATATACATATATCCGCAGCAGAGTCGCCACTGTGGCCATCCTCGATCCTCGATCCTCGCTTGCGGGGGGCGCAGGAAGGAAAGGATCCTCGGGTCCCGCGCATCCCTCTCGAGAGCGCTTCGGCCGGCGTCATTTGAGATGAGATGTAAAAATGTAGAGAGATTCAGAGTCGCCAGTCTATTTTACTCAAAACAGACAAAAGAAAAAGGGGAAGCCATCCCGAAGGATGGCATCCAAGGACATACTAGTGCATACGAAACAAAAATGATTCGAGAAGGGTTCAGAGGCTAGGTTTAGAAATAGGAAGGTGTTAGGCACCCATTCCGCCGTTTCGGTCTCTCTATTTTCCTTTATTTTTCCCTATGATATGTGTGCATGTGTATATATATAGTGGAGATAGGAATCCTCGACTTGTACCATGGAAAAGATAAAGTGAGTCATCCGTAAGAAGGTATAAAAATAATATTAAAAAAACAAGATTTACGCGATTACCCCTACGTTGATCGTTATAATGGAATGATAACGCATATGGAGTAATACGTCACTAAGACCAAGTATATAGAATATAATAAGATTAGATTTAGAGAAGATAGAAAATGAGAGAAAAGTGAGAAAAAGGACTCGAGTCTCTAGTTTTACCCCGAAATGCCTACGTAGCCTATAAAGGCATCAAAGTCCACGTAGTTCGCATACAAAACGAGGGTTTTATGACATAAATCCAAATGGGGGATCTTTTATTTGTGACTGTGCGTTTGTGTAGAAAAAGTGTTTTAGTTGTGAGAAAAGTGTGAGAAAAGGTATGAGAATCACTATTTGGAATTTATGAGCGAACCCTCTTTTTTCTTATTTTTTGGGTTTTATTTATATAAAAATAGGAGATGTGCAATAATACTAAATAAAAAGTATATTAGGATGTGTGAGATGAGATAATAAAAGTGTTAAGTAATAAAACAAGTTATTGCGAATTTAAGAGAATTTGAAGAGAAAAATGAGAAAATTGGACCTTCTTGAAGATCTTGAGCTTGATCTTGAATGTTGGAGAGAAGACCTTGCACTTGGATGACGATGGAGAGTGGATAATTCACCAAGTTTGATGAAAAGGATGATGAAAAGTGGAAGTTAAGAAGGGATTTGGATGTTGAAATTGCGCTGCCTCCGAGAGAGGTTTTTGGGATTCGCTGAGAGCGATTTGTATCAGATCTGGGCTCTCCTTGCAAATAAGGTGAAGGCCTCCTTTTATAGGCCCAGGTCATTGCCGATCGGCATCGACCTGGTCCTGCCTATCAGTAACTGCCGATAGGCATGGTCTGGAACCTGCCGTTTGGCAGTGTGTTTTAGGCCTTTTCGGAAAATTGGCTGCCGAGGGCAAACCGTTGGTCAGAATCACACACGGGGTAAACCATTGGAAAGGTAATTTAGAGACCTTTTAAAGTCATTGGACAACTCCCGGGTTCGGGAGTTGACTTTGGGTCAAATATGGCTCGGAAGCGTTTATCGATCCATTGGATGGGGAATCGTTCGTACGCAAACGGATCGTTCGTTCGCATGGTAAGTCTGAATCATGCACGGGATGGACCATTGGAAAGGTTAGGAGATGTACTTAGACATTCTAAAGAGTTTGACCCAGTTTGGGGAGTTGACTTTGGTCAACCCAGCCGTGGAAGCATTTGGTGACCTCTTGGAGTCAAACGGATCGTTCGTCCGCATAGTAAGTCGTAATCACGCACGTAGCGGACCATTGGAAAGGGGTTTCAGTGATTTTAGAAGATTCATTTAGTCTCGATCGAGGTGAAGAGTTTACTTAGGTCAAATAGAACCCGAGAGCACCCAGTAGCCTCCGAATCATGTTTCAGATGCAAATGGATCGTTCGTCTGCATGGTAAGTCAGAATCGCGCACGTAGCGTACCATTGGAAAGGGGTTTAAGTTCCCTTTGAAGATTCATTCAGCCTTGATCGAGCTGAAGAATTTAACTTTTTAGTCAAACGGAGCCTGAGAGTACCCGATGGCTTCTAGGTCAGTACTCAGGACATGACCTGGGTTTGTAGTGATGAAGTGAGTTGCTAGGGACCTTATTAGAGTTAGGGGGTAACAGAATGGGGTGTCTACAGACACCCATCGTAATATTTGCAACAATTATTCACATCCACAAAAAGTGTGGGTCAATAGAGGCCGCATTGAAGAATCTTAGCGGTCATCTTTTTCGTCGAAAAGTCACCTCCACAAGCTTTCGAATGATAGAATTGGATGTCTTTCAAAATCTCGTCATTCGGTACACATCGTCAGATGATTTGATCGATGCAATATTTAAAAAGGAAAGGATCATTATAGAAAAACATGCGCAACCAAGTGATGAACCTCTTCTTATCTTGTGGTATCGAATCAGGTGGGATGGCTCCCGTGATAATATAGTTCACTATATCCGCAAACCAGGGCAAAGAAGAGGTAGCAAAGAGTTGTTCATCCAGAAAATATTTGTCTATGGGTATTGGATCAAAAGGTACATCGGACGAAAACCGTGATAAGTGGTCGGCAATGACATTTTCTACTCCTTTTTTGTTTTTAATGGAGAGATTAAACTCTTGTTAGAGTAGGATCCACCTTATGAGGCGTGGCTTTGCGTCTTTCTTCACAAGTAGGTATTTCAATTCCGCGTGGTCGGTGAAGTAAGTGATGGGAGAACCGATAAGGTAGGACCAAAATTTGTCAAGAGCAAAAACTACCGCTAGAAATTCCTTCTCCATGGTGGAGTAATTGAGTTGTGGTCCGATAAGAGTCCGGCTAGTGTAGTATATGACATGAGCTTGTTTGTCTTTTCTTTGGTCCAAAACAACCCCTATCGTATAATTGCTAGCATCACACATAAGCTCGAATGGTAAGGACCAATACGGAACTTGCATGATGGGAGCGGACACAATCATGGTTTTTAGTTTTTCAAAAGTGCTATGGCATGCTTCTATCCACTCAAATGGGGTGTCCTTCATAAGAAGGTTGCTTAAGGGTCTAGCGATGGCGCTAAAATCCTTAATGAATCGTCGATAAAATCTCATGTGGCCCAAGAAGGAGCGCACGTCTTTGAGAAATTTTGGTGGGGGTAGATAGGCTATGACATCTATCTTAGCTCTATCAACTTCAATCCCCTTGGATGACACTATGTAGCCAAGAATTATTCCCTCAATGACCATAAAATGGCATTTCTCCCAATTTGGCACTAAGTTCTTCTCCACACACCGGGAAAGTACTTTTTTCCAGCTTTGCCAAGCAAAGATTGAAAGAGGTGCCAAAGACACTAAAGTCGTCCATGAACACTTCAAGTCCTCTCTCAACCATGTCGCTAAATAGACTCAATATGCACCTTTGAAAGGTCGTGGGCGCATTACACAAGTCGAATGACATACGTTTGTAGGCAAACGTACCAAAGGGGCAAGTGAAGTTTGTTTTCTCCTGGTCAAGTACATCTACCTCAATTTGGTTATATCCGAAATAACCATCAAGGAATTAATAGTAAGGGTGTCTCGCTACTCTCTCAAGCATCTGATCAATAAATAGCAAGGGGAAATGGTCTTTTCTAGTTCCCGCATTAAGTTTCCGGTAATCAATGCAAACACGCCAGCCGGTGGTGGTACGTTAGGGAACTAGCTCTCCCTTAGAATTTTCAATCACTGTCATGCACGACTTCTTCAGGACAACTTGGATAGGGCTCACTTGCTATCTGAGATTGGATAGATAATCCCAACATCCAATAACTTAATGATTTTGGTCCTCAACACTTCTTTCATATTGGGGTTTAGGTTTCTTTGCATTTCTCTTGAGGTCTTGACATCCTCCTCAAGGTGGATCTTGTGGGTGCAAATCAAAGGAATTATCCCCTTCAAATCAGCAATACACTAACCGAAAGCACCTTGGTGCTTACTCAAAATATTTAATAGTTCACCCTCCTGCTCTTCGTCTAGGCTAGAGGAGACAACAATAGGATATGTCTCGTCCTCTCCTAGGTATGAATATTTTATATGGGAGGGTAGTTTCTTCAATTCGAGGGTTGAAAATTTTTCGCTGGAGAAAACCATGTGTGCCTCCTGTGGCGGTAACTCCTCGAATCGAGAAACCTAACTTACATCTCTCGCGTCCTCGTCTGACGCTCTCTCATCAAGTAAGTCTCTCAACTACTCAACTTCCCTCTCGGATTAAGTATACATCCCCTCACTCTCATGGTTCGACACTAAACAGGACCCTAGGGAATCTCCACAATAATTTTCCTCAAAGTAATCCTCTACGATCTCATCGATTAGGCTCACTGCGTGAAGATCATCTTCTTCTCCCGTATATTGGGCTATATGGAAGATGTTAGTCTCCAAGGTCATATTCCCAGAGGTGAGTTGCATCTGCCCATTTCGAGTATTGGTAATTGCGTTAGTCGTAGCTAAGAATGGGCGCCCAAGAATGATGGGAACATGATTGCTTGAGGCGAAGGAGGGTTCCGTGTCCCAAATGACAAAATCTATCAAAAAATAGAAACCGTCAACTTGAACGATCACATCCTCAATATACCCCTTGGGATATTCACGGTTCAATCCGCTAACTGGAGAGTGATCTTTGTGGTCTTAAGGTCGCCCAGATCAAGTTGCCTATAAATGGCATAAGGGAGGATATTGACACTGGCTCCTAAGTCAAGTAAGGCTTTTTCAATTTTATTTTCTCCAATGATGCAGGAAATGGTGGGTGCACCGGGATCTTTGAATTTTGGTGGGAGATCATTAAGTAGAATGGAGCACACATTTTGTGCTAGAAATATGTTTTTCTTTTTCTTCATCTTTTTCTTTACTGTTAACAAGTCTTTGATGACTTTTACATACGATGGAATTTGCTTAATGGCATCGAGGAAAGGTAAATTTATCTTTACTTGCTTTAGCACGTCTAGCACTTCATCATGGGGGTTTCCTTTATGGGAAGGAACCAACCTTTGAGGAAACGGTGCCACGGTGGGTGGTTTCACTACTACCTCGGGCTCACTGGTGTCTTCTTTACCACTCTCTTTCAAGGGGACATCTTCAGCCTCTTCTGTGCCGGGGGAAATCTCCTTATCTTTGGTTGCGTCGTGTGGAGGAGGTAATAAATCAATGACTCTCCCACTACGAAGAGTGGTCACAGCTTGACATTGATCTTGATGTTCTATTGAGGTGGAACTAACACTAGTTTGACCTTGGGGCGGCCTTTGGCCCTGGGCAGGAATCTTTCCCTTCTCTTGGATACTCAACGATGATTGTATCTTCAAAATATTTGCATTTATGTCACTGATCATATGATCATATCTAGCATTACTTTTAATTCTGGGTATTGATAAATTGGTTCATCGTGTTCTCGAGATTCTCTCTGCGGTGGAGTGATATATGCCCCTCAAGGTGATGGTGCTTACACATGTCCTTGCATGTGTGGAGGTTGCTGAAAGTGCGATGGTGTAGGAGGGGCAACATGTGAATTAGGATTCATCACAGCATGTTGTTGCCCATAGCTAAAACCAAGATTTTTTTCCATGAAGGGTTGCAATAATTCCCGTGCGGTGCACCGAAATTACCCTTGAATCCTCCTATACCACTTACCTGCTCTTGAAGCATCAAGGTGGGTATTTTCGGGCATTCCTCTGTTGAATAACTCACCTCACAAATTGCACACACCTTCTCGATGGGGTTTGGGATGGATCCAGTTGGTCCTCTTCCACATACCTCAAGTATTTCTCGTATTCCTTTCTCAAGTAGATCGAGTCGGCTGTCCATCATAGCATTCTTTTCCACGTGAAATAGGCCGAAACTCGATCGAGTGGTGGTTGCTTGACGAGTTCAATTTTAAGCACTAGGTTCAGATGTATCCCAGGATTGTGTAGTCTCGGCAACATACCTCAGGTGAAGCTCAGCATCATTGGCGTCTAAGTCGACAAAGGAACCATCACACATAGTCTCAATGAGTTGTTTGGAATTCATATTCAGCCCATTATGGAAGAAGGAAATGATTTGCAGTTTATCAAGTCCATGATGAGGGCACGAAGTGAATAACTCGTTAAAATGCTCGTAACATCGATCGAATGACTCATTTTTTAGTTGTCAGAATGTTTGAATTTGAGCCTTGATGGAGTTCGTTCGATGTGTAGGAAAGAATTTCTTGAGAAATTTAGATTGTAACTCAATCCATGATGAAATCGAGTTTGGAGGTAAAGACCATAGCCAGGTCTTAGCCTTATCCTTTAGCGAAAAAGGGAAGAGTTTGATGAGGATCACATCTTTTGTGCAAGTTTGATCGCTGAGGGTATCGCACGCCTCCTCAAATTCCATGATGTGGAGATATGGCTTTTCTGAATCCATTCCATGGTAAGTAGGAAGTATTTGGATCATCCCATTCCTAAAGCGAAATTGCCCTGCATTATACGGGAGTAAAATGCATCTCGGAGTGACAGTGCGCTCGGGATATAAGAGTTCTCTCAATGGACGGTACGGGGCCTCTTCCTCACCGACGGTTGCACTACCATGTTGTGACATATCTCTCTCACTCAAAGACTCTGTGTACTCACTGGGTATACTCGGAGCTTGCTCTGAAGTGTGTCCTAAGAGGGAAAATGGAGTGTTATTTGCGATTAAGTGTGACGGTGTGGGAGGTGGAACCCAGAATTATGGAGCGTTAGGAGTGTGAGGGCAATCAGGGTCGTACTCAACTATCGGGCTTTCGTGAATGTGGGTTGGATTATTATGGGGAGCTGGAGTGAGTTTAGAATTTTGCATTAACATTCTTATGAGAGATGATGAGGAATATTTTTGTGTATTTAAAAAAAATTATGTTTTTGGATTTTTGGAAATTTTTGGTCAAAGTTCGAGATTGACTTGATATAATCCTAAGGCTACCTAAGTTCCCCGGAAACAGCGCCAAAAACTTAATGCGACTAAGAATGTGTCTCAGAAGTGCGTACTCTCTAGGATCAAGTGCAAGACTGTCGCTCAAGTTATAATCCGACAAGTCGGGTATCGATCCTCGGGGAAATAGGACAAACGAATTGTAACGACGTTGGACAGACGAAGGAACCCTAACTCTGACTCTAAAGAAAAGGCAAAGGTGATTTGATTGTTGGAATAACTACAACTAGATGCAATTTTGAAAAGGGTTAACTAATGAACTAAAGTATGAATGGAATGCAACTATTCTAAATTACTTGAAATACTGATGATTATTGAATTAAAACTTGAACTATATGATGAGGAAAATAGGACGGGAATACGATCCCTCAACCCTAGAGTATTGATGGTATAAAACTAATCATAAATTTAACTGATTAATTAGACCCAGACTTTAGTACTCCCAAGCATTACATATATGAGGTTTAAGCCCGCACCATACATAATCAGAGGACGAGTAAATCGGTATTGCGATAATTGTACTCGAATTACATTCTGAAGTATCCCGGTTACCCTGAAGCATACGAGATCCAAATATCTACAATTATTACGTTTCTACGCAATACGGTCGTAATAAATCATTGGATTTAAAGGATTAATTTTGTACACATTCAACTACCACATCAGGTTGAGTTCATGCATCCCGACCTTAAAAATGTAGTCGAACATATGAAAACATAAAGACAGCACGTTTGGAATGAAAGAAAACATTTGTACTACTGAATGAAGATGAAGAGAGATGAAGGTGTTACTAGAAAAGTAATTACTGTAGTAAAACAAGAATTAGAATGGTATTACTTGAAGTTCAAACTAAAAGCAACTAGGGTTTATTATTATCCTTCTCTAAAATTGATTACAAAGCTTCCCTAACGAATCAGAAGCCTCTCCCTAATGTTTGGGAGGAGTTACAATTTATAATCTACAAAATATAAGAGTTTGAACCAAGTAGGATTCTAATTTTTACAAGTGGATATGTTCGGATAATCAAGAACAAAATCGATCATGTTAAGGGGTTCGGTTCGATTTGGATCTGTCTTTGACAGCCTTTACAGAGAATTCTTCGAGCACCAGATCGATTCTTTATTTCCTCCATTCGGTTTGGTTCCATCTTATTAACTCTTCACATGAAGTTTTCCAGGTGTAGGATCGGTTCGTTATTCCCTCTCTTCAATTCGGTTCTGTCTTGACAGTCTTTACAGGAACTTTCCCAGGATGGAATCAGTTCTTTTTCTTTCCACTTAGGTTCGGTTTCATCTTGTCAGCTTTTGTAGAAACCATTCCTTCTTGTACTTCTTTGAATCTTTAGGTACGGAACTCGGATTAAAACACTGAACACCTGCGAAATAGATGAATAACAAACGAAACTCGACGTACTCATCAGAAACATGTCAATAGTAATGATATGATATAAATCCATTTGAATTACACTTTTCGAAGTGATAAAAGCCTCTAAATTAAGGGGATAAATAGGAAGAATTTATGCATAATTAGTTAGTTTAAAGTGTGCAAGGCTAAGGTGGATCATAGGTGAGATAAATTAAGCCAAACTCTTCAATTTTATCGTAAGGGTGTGTATCTCTTAGGAGAGAAGAGGAATCATTTATCGAAGGTTAGGTTATATCCCAGTTGTCTGCACTAGGTATTCCACTTTGGAATAGTGTAGATGGAAGGAAGGAATAAGGCTTTTTTAAGATATGATAAGGTCTATATTTTATTATTCATGACTACAACATTCGTATAAAGATTTTACAAAAGCGACATCTATAAATGTTATGGATTTAGTTTCATCTTAATTTGTCTCTTCATTTCCCTGGGAACTATGGAGGGGGCATAAGCTAATTCTAGAATATTTTTGGATCTAAGGGTTCATGACACTCGTACTGTGGAAGGAGCTAAGGTAGTTAAAATCAAGGACAAAAGTATGTATCTTTACTAATAATTCCAGTGGTTTTAAAGTATTTTATATCATGTTCCTTAACACAATAAGGTAATTGATTATATCCATAACCAATTCTTAGAAGAGGATTATGTAATAAAGCAAAGGCCCAAGTGTAAACAAATCTTACAAGATAAATTGTTACATCATATTAGTGATGAATTACAACTTACTATCAATAAAATACTTCCTAATGGTAGTGGGAGTATGAGCAAACCTTCTCATTATTCTCCGTGCTAAAGTGTATAGGGATTCTTTTAACATTAAGATTATGTTCTTGAACGATTATCTTAAGAAGTACATAGTAAGAGGTTAGGAAAGAAAAGTGTGTAAGCTTTTGAAATCCATTTTTGGAGTTAATAAAACATCAAAGTCATGGATAATTCGATTTGATGAGGCAATGAATATTTTGATTTTGATAAAAGTACAAATAATAATTGTTTATACAAGAAGCATGATGAAAATGTGGGGAGTATTTCTACCACAATATGTGGATAATATTCGAATTATCGGCAATGTTTAAGGTATAATGTCTAACATGAGAGTGTTGTTGTCCAGGTAGCTCGATATAAAATGTGTAGGACAAGCTAGTCACATCCTTATGGTCAAGATTTCTCTAGATCGGAATAAAAGGATATTGGACTCATCCAAATGTGACACCTCGTAAAATTTATTAATAGAGTGATCAGATATAATTTAAATATATTGGAATCAAACAATTGAATACCATTCTAAGCATGTCTATAAAAAAAACTAAATACATAAAATAAATAATTGTACATAAGTAAGAGTAAATCCCATACACGTCTGATACCATAGCTAATAATAACGAATGAAGATGCAAATAAGAGATTAGGGCATAAGTGAAAATAATATCCTAGATCCTAAAAATGTTAAATCCACAACGTTAATAGTAAGTCCATTTAGAATAAGATTTTAATTGAATTTGACCACCATATTACTTTGCATCTTCCTCCTGTTTTTTTTAAGTTTATCCTAAACTCAAACGACGCTAGATATCTCATGTGTCAACTCAAAAGCGCAGCTGATTCCATGATTAGGTATTATTCATCTCGATTGAATATAAATAGTAGATTTCCATTAATTCCACACTCAATATAACCAATGTATCATAATATGAGTAAACACATTCCATAAGTCAACTATTAGCATCCGTATGGTCCCAACCATGTACAGCAATATATAAGGGCCCCATTCCATCCTTCATATAACAAAGGCCTACATAATAAATTCGGGAACTATCACATCATACTAGGTAGAGTTATAGATTTTCCCAGCCCTATAACCCAAAAAATATCGACTAGGGATCATTAATACGCCTTAACACCAATCATATGGCCCCACATCCAAGGCCATATGAAATATTTCTCTCCTAGTATCCATATGGTATAACACATGCATAATAGTCACGTAGTGTCTGGGGTAAACTAATCAAGGTAAAGCCCATCTCATAATCGGGGTACCATTCAATGTCACATGCTCCCGATAAGGATATCCCCTCTAGTACGTAATATCACGAGGACTCAACACCAGATATGTTGCACATAAAATATAAGAATAGTAAACCCTAGCGTAGAAAGTTTACTAATTTTTTACCAAAATATGTTACTTTAAAATTTTCTACAACGTTAATTATTCGGTTCTAACATCAATTCTAATAATTCTAATTAATAAGATCCGTATAATCCAACATGGGTAAAGAACCTCCAAGTCATTCTAAACTATTCCCTCACTCCCAAAACGAATTGAGAATAAGATATAAACCAACTTTGATCCAAACAGTGATGGTCGATCGATTGACTAGCATCGATCGATTGATGGTCCCAATGTTCATTCCCTTCCTATTTATGGGACTGAAAACCCTAAACCTCCATTAACATATATCAAGTTCCTCAATCTAGAATGTAAGTCAATATCCTTCTTATATATTTGATATATTAACATTCCAAACCTATATCTAACCGTTTTACAAAATTCTAATAGTATTAAAGGTTAATTTGAAAATTAGGTTAAGAACCCTAGTTTACATATAATCCAACAAATGTGATTAAATTGTCCATAAATTTGAATAATTGTCGTGGGACTTTTTAAGATTAAGATGAATATAATCAATCCTACTCTTTCGAGAACAATTTGAATTATAAATCATATGGAAATCCTCAATAAACAACTATGCCATTAGTCTAGTTTCTTATTTTAATTAAACAAGTTACTATCCATCTAAAACCATCCTCTAATTCGTACTGAGAAGTGATTTAATTCAGATTCTATAGAATAGAAATATAATAATAAAACAAAATCAAAATCAAATCCTAATTAAACTTGCCTCAATCCCAAATGTTGAAGAAATGATGCCCAAGTCCTCTCTATTACTCATCTCCTCTTGAAGTCCCTCCTCTCTAATCCTTATGAAGCCTTCCATATTGTAATTTGTGAAATAAGGAAACCCTAATGGCCTCTCAAGACTTATAACCCATGAAATTAGGTTAAACGCCTACATAGGACTCATCTAAATGAGTCCAAAAACATTTTTAATAAGCCTAAATCATTATCCAATTTCTATACTAGTCTAATGGGCCCCAAACTGAATCCTTTAGACTGAAAACAAACACTATATGCATCCTAAAACCAACCTGAAACATTTCGTAAAATTAATTATTAATCTAACTCGGTAGTTTAGTAGCTTAGGCTTATATTATATGAATTAAAACTTCCACAATTTAATTAACACGACATTATAGGAAACTACTTCACAGTCGTTACAACTCGACACCGAGAGGATAATTCAAACAAGGAAACCCTCTATACAAAATTCATGACCACTTTATAGTCTCGCATAATACACAGTCACCTTAAAATACACAATCAAGTTAAAATGTTTATTTTCTATTTTATCGTGCATTACATTCGATTTCATAAATAATTTATATAACACGTAAGAACATATAACAATGGCGACATCACATGTCACGACATGCAATTAAGATAAGATATTTTCATCATTTATTTAATGCATAAAAATACGGGGTATTACATTCTTCCCCCAAAAAATAAGGAATTTCATCCTCGAAATTCGAATTCATTATACTTCTGCTCAAAAGTCAAACAATATCTCACCCGTAGCACCCTCATACTATACATCGTATCTACTCGTACTATTACCTAATATACACTAAGGTCTCTCAACATAAATCGCATTCGTCTAACACTTAACCAACTAGTCTAAAAATTTTAAAAAAAAAATTTGTCCCATAAGAACATCCTCCCTTATGTACCCATATCAACCGCATCTCCGCACTAATAATGATAAGGTGGGGTCAAATATTATCGGTCCTACCTTATCCACGAGTGGGAAAAAGACCCGTGTATTGGAATGCCAATTTCCCTTTGGAATTCGACTTCACAATTTCCATCCTCAAGGAGGTCTTTAGAAGTACTCGACCTACCTCCTAGTATCCCAAACCATACTTTCGTTCATCTAAAAATAATCTTTTGCCTGCTCTTTCAATGTTCATACAGTCTACTATAAACACCATTTCTTCTTAAGTGTTTTGAACACATTCCCAAATAACAACTTGTTAACTCTTAGATTTTATTAAACTTAGTGAATCTAACTCAAATATTCCCAGTTGGCTCTATGTATTCTTTTGAACCACTGAACCTAAAAATATTAATATAAGATGATAGTTTAACTCTTACACATCTAAACTTTTATTTCAAGTACTGCAACCCCTATACACAAACTATGTCCATAATTTATTTGTCACACTGCCACTACAAACTCTTCAAGTTACTAAACATATAATAGTTTATGGACTTTAAAGTGAACCATGTAATACGTGCCTCAGACAAAACTACCTCTCATAGATTGTGGCCCTCCGTTATAAACCCCCTTAAAAAACCCTCCACTTTCATTGAACAAAGAAATGAACTCCACCCAATTATAACTTTCATACCATCTTTCGGTAAAACTTTAATGCTTGGGTGTAAACAGCCCCTAATACAATTTAGATGTAAAAACCATCATTGATACAAATGTTTCTTCTTCATAAAGGTGTCATCTTTACACCCTATAACGAACTCGTCACCACATGAAACTCCTATTTAATTGATCCAACGTGTCGTTAACACGTGGAAATGAGCACTCATTTCATGTTACTAACTTATTGACTCCCTTTAAGGTCCAAGTCACATGTCTGAAGCATGTCTTACAGCATCTAGTTCACCCGCTCAGTCTGATCGTTTAATTGAGGATGGGATAATGTATTCAAATTTATATGTACTCCCATAGTATCTTTAATACTCCTCCATAATTGAGAAACCCACCTACTATCCCGATCGGGTCACATTTTTTAGTTGACTCATGGTATACATTGACATACATTTGTCAACATATTTCTTTAACCTGATTCATCAATACGGTATATGTATAACCTTGTATGTCTTATCCTCTCTAGAATGTACCATGAATCGTGAACTGTGTACCTCTACAAGCACTACTCTCCTCACTCAAGACTCTTTGGAACAACCAGTCCCCCCTGACGTCTGAACTGATCGAGAAAGAAAGAAATTTGACTGACAGTAGTTGTTATAGCTTCTCTTAGTAGAAATAATCTGAAGCATGTGCCTATATCACCCGCGTCACCATGGCTGGAGTAATGGTCACTATTCCTAAAAATCATCAGATAATTCTAAGTCTCATATGAAACTCCATTGTGCTGACCAGATGTCGCGTAAATCATCCTTATGCTTGTTCCTCTAATGTTGTCAATGTAACAACCGGTCTCCAACTCAACACACCAACTACCACATTCGCCTTCCCCGGATGGTACTTAAATGAAAAATGGTAGTCCTTTGCAGACTCGAGTGACTCTTGTGATCATAATATAAAGTGAACCTCTCGCCAAGCAAGTAATGTCTCAACACAAAGGGAAAATACTACTATAACCAACTTCCAATCATGAGTGAGGTAGTTACCCTCATAAGGTTTAAGCTCTCGAGATGCATAAGTTATAGGCCTCTACTCTGGCATTGGCATTCCTCCTAGCTCCTGAAGTAATGCATCTTTAAACACTAAATACTCCACACCAGCCTATGGTAATGCAAGTATAGGCATGGTAGTCAGCTCCTCCTTGATCTCCTCAAAATCTCTCAGGAAGTCTACACTTTAAATAAAATGTACTTCCTTCAGGATGAGGTGAGTCAATTGTACTGCAATCTTTGAAAACCCTCGAATGAACCTTATGTAGTACCCCCACCAAACCCCCAAAACTCATGCCCTCTATAAGTTTCATGAGTTGTCTCCATTCTCTAAATGTATATACCTTACTAGGATTCACAGAAATACCATCCTCCAGTATGACAGAGTTCAATAATTACATCTCCCAAAGCTAAAACTCATCCTTAGAGAACTTAGCGTACAACTTATGTTCTCATAGTGTCTGTAAAATCAATCGCAAATAATCCACGTGATCCTCCTACGAACGAGAATACATTTGAATTTTGTCAATAAATATGATGATGAACCAACCGGGAACAGTAAAAAAAATCCAATCCATCAAGTCCATGAACACTATTGGTGCATTAATCAGCCCAAACAACATGACCAGGAACTCATATGATCCATACCACAACAAAATACATCTTCAAAATGTCCTCCTCCCAAATACGTAATTGGTGATACCCTGAACATAAGTCAATCTTAGAAAATAAAGACATGTCCCTAAAATGGTCGTATAGATTATCGATACGTGATAATGGATACTTATTCCGTATATTGACTTTGTTAGTGTTGATGTATAAAAATTAACTTAATCCAGATTTATAATCATAAATAAAAATATAGTAGGTTAATCAAATCACACACACGTAAGAGAAGATATTTTTAGAGTGGTTCAGCTATAAAATAACCTACATTCCACTGTTGGTATTATTTTATAGGGTTTGCAATAGCTCAGTATGGTGTGCATATGAGTTATTCGAGTTCTTCCTTCAACTGAGGGTTTATTTTGTAATTATAGTGGTGTAAAACCCTAGAGATGGAATGCATTTACATTTCCAGGCATTTACATAGGTTTATAATAAATGAAACTCTTGTAATTAAGTGTTGGTTGGCATCTCATCTGAGTAACTTTTGATATTCCAAATGGTTGGCATTTTGCAATTGGTTAGACTTCCAGTCGAATAAGTATCTTTGATGCCTATCTTAGTAGTTGGTCGACCATGTAGGAGGACAAGTGTACATTCATAATTAGTACACATTAATGATGCTAAGATTTAGCATCACCGGGTAAGTGATAAGGAGCTCAAACAGTAGTAACCATGGCAGCCATAGAGATGTATAAGTGTATAAGTATGAAGAAGGGGATGAGTATAAGGGGGGAAATAAGACAATGATGTATAGTGGTTCAGCCAATTTGGCCTACATCCACTGTGAGTGTGTGATCCACTAAGTATGGGCACTAATGGCCTTGGATACAATGCACATAAGCTCACTTTCTCTCTCTACTGTGTGTACAAGCAGAGTTTTAGCTAGGGTTACAATAAATTGATCGATCCCTATAAGGTTATAGGTGACAAGTATATATAGGTATTGGGGGGTGTAGTGTACCCCCCAAGTATGCATGGTGCATGTGAATGATGATCTAACCAATCCCCTATTGACACCTGTAGATGCTAAATGATGACATAATATTCCCTCACGTGAGGGTGTGATTTGGTTATAACAGTCTCCCAGGTGCCATGTGAGCCTCACACGCACTGTTCCACGCGTCTCCCAAACCACGCGCTGTGATGATGTCACCCTCGGCCTATAAGCCGAGGCCGAGGGCAAAGTTCCTTCCAGTAGTGAGTCTGGCCCAATTCTGGCCTCGTACTGTTGTACCCTCAGAGGGTCGTCCGGAGCCTATCGAAGGGTCGGCCTCCTGAGGGGTCGTCTGGAGATTGGTGAAGGGTCGTCCCCCTGAGGGGTCGTTTGGATCCTGGTGAAGGGTCGGCCCCCTGAGGGGTCGTCCGGAGCCTGGTGAAGGGTCGGCCCCCTGAGGGGTCGTCCGGAGCCACCTGATGAAGGGTCGGCCCCTGAGGGGTCGTCCGGTTGGAGGTAATCTTCAGCCAAACCGAGGATATAAACGGGTATATCAATCACCCCCAGCTCTTAGCCATTGATGTTGTTGATATGGCTGAGGGATAGTGTTGTAATTGAGATGCGTGTATGATCAGTTAGGTGAGTGACACCTAGGCAGATACTCATTATTGTTCCAGTTTCCAAGGCATGGCGGCTGCATACTTTGCTTGGGGCTTTGTGCCCTAATGATGCCTTCCTCGTGGGCTGTGCCCTGCCTTGGTTAATGGTCCCATTCATTACTAAGGTATTTAAGAGATTTTTGAACTCCCTCTCTTCTTCTTCTTCTTCGCGCCCAAGTTCTCTCTCTCTAGCCTTTCATCAGTCTTCATTTCCATTTCTGCAGTCTTCGATCCTTCAAGCTTAGCAACTGTCCTTTCTCTTCAGGTAATCCTTCTGCCCCAGTGTCCTCTTTACTTTCATTTCTTTTTTTGCTTTCTTGCCTTAGGCTTGTAGGGCTGGATTTGAGTTGTTTCTTAACTTTTCTGGTGACTGGTTTTCGAATGTTCTTGAGTGAAACCCATCGATTCCCTTTGTTTCAATCCAAAAGTCTAATCCGGTCAACTGCCAACTTGCTTGTAGCTAAGTTTAGTTAAAATCTCTAAGTGTAGGGTCCTCCCTTTAATGCTTAGGAGGATTTATAGTTTAGCATCTGAATTCCCATCCTTGAGAGAGAAGCACTTTGCAGAGATCAGACGAATAGAGGAAGAGGAAGAGAGGAGACGAGGGTCCGACCCTAATTGGGTACGACCCATCTTTCCCGTTCCTCTAGCCACAATAAATCCATTTGAATCGTCTGAGTCTTGTGGGTCGTCCCATCGTCCAGTCGAGTGTCATTCAAGAGAGATGGACGAGAGAGCATCCTCGCCAACTGGAGTTGGACCTTCTGGTAGGAGAGAGACATCTGACATAAGACCAGGCCGAGAGGCCGAGGGTATGGTCCCCTCCAAGGCTATCCCTATGACAACCCTACCTCCACATGCCTTCCAGATGGCCTTTCCCCACGATCCTCTGGCAGATGACAAGGCCGAGGGAGAGGGGTTTGAAGACGAGGGCGATGATACAGATGACCAGGTTAATACCTCCCATGCCTCATCCTATATCTCCTCCGTTAGGGATCGCGACCTCTTGCTATGGAGGCATGCCTATGGAGTGTCCCCCAATATAACTATGAGGGTTCCCTCTGATTCTGAGAGGGTCTTCGAGGGTGAAGAGGGAGAGGTTGCAGTATACAAACAAATGTTCAAGGTTGGTGTCAGATTCCCTCTGCATCCTGCCATCGTAGATATCTTGTTAGCCCTTGGTATTGCCCCCTCTCAGCTTCCTCCCAACTCTTGGAGGACGATCCTGGGCTACATCTCCCTGTGGAAGAATGCTTTCATTGATGAGCCCTCGGCTGACGTATTCTTGGCCTGCTACAATATCACCTCCTCGTCCAAATAACCTGGGTACTATCATCTAGGGGCGAGGAGGTCTGAGAAAAAACTTCTCCACGTGGCACAAACCTCCAACCACAATAGGAAGAAGAGATTCTTCTTTATCTCTGGGGAGTGGGAGTTCACCGCCGAGGCTCAACTTGTAGCCGATGGTCCGAGGGTCCCCAGAAGATGGTCTAACCCTTCAATGAAGGCGAGGTCAGACCCCGGACTTAGTCTGGAGGAGAAGGACATCGTTGAGTATCTGAGGGGACGAGGGAGAGGTGGTGAGCTTGCAAAGTTTGAAGAGTTGATGATCCCTCGGTTCCTCAAGGAAGCTGGTCTCAGGGTCAGCCCCCTGACAGAACTATGTGAGTTACACTTAACGTTTCCCCTTCTTTACTTTTTCTAGTGTTACCTCTTTATCTTTGCACTTTTCTGATGTGTCGTCCTCTTTTCAGGTCGTCCTGCAGGTATATCAGACTATCTTTGGGAAATGACTGCTCCCAGTTTACTATCAGGCCTGGAAAAAAGAAGGGTAAGGAGCCTCAGCAGGCTCCGAGGAAGACCAAGGCAGCGGGGCCGACGGTTGTTGAGCCGACAGCCGATAGACACAAAAGAAAAGGGCCTGAGATTCCTGTTGACCCTCGGTCGAACTCTCGGACGAGGGCCAGGGTCGAAGCATCAGAAGGGGCTGCTTCTTCGTCCAGCATGGGGGCCTTTTGGTCCCAGAACTTAGCACATCTGAGGGTCGAGCCCTCATCACTTATCACAAATTTGAGGGCAGCCAAGGCGTCAATGTTTTCTGCTCCCTCGGTTGTTGACTACGACTTCTTGTCAAAGATGCCTCCAGCCAAAGTGTATGACTACGGTCTGCACGCTCTAGCCCAGGTATCGGTCTTGATTTATTTCTTTAATTGCATTCTTTCACCAACTGTTTCCTCGGCCTCTTGACATCTGTTTATTTTTCTGTGCAGTCTGTATGCGCCTTTACTTCGGCAACCAAATGGATGGCTGAGAATCAGGAGAAATTCCATGAGGCCGAGAGGGCCATCCAGCATGAGGCCGACCTGTAGGCTGACTTAGATACTGCAAAGGCTGAGCTAGAGAGTGCCAAAATCGAACATGCACGAATTATGGACGAGCTGACGAGGCAGCATGATGAGGATATGAAGGCTAGAGACTTGCTTCTGAAGGAGAAGGATGAAGCTATGACCCATCGGGAGGCCCAGTTTAAGATTGAGTTGTCTGAGGCTGTGAAAAAAGTCGAGGCTGACGCTGTGGAAGCATATAAACTCTCGGATGAGTTCCAAGGTTTCGGCCTTGAGTACTTGGAGAGAGGGATAAGGACGGATTGTCGGTGGGTCGTTCTCAAGTTTGGCGACATCATCTCTTCCGTTCGTCTTTCTCTGGAGGCCGTTCAACTGGACGACCCCCTGATTGTCGAGGCTCTAACCCAAGTGGAATCCCAAGTGCTAGTCGAGGGGGTCGGCACATCTGAAGATCATCCAGTTGTGGTCATTGAGGAGACCCCTCTTGTAGATGTTGAGGCCCTGCTCTCTGATGTTGTTCCATATGGTGGCTGTCTGTAGCCCATACCCTCTTGATGTAATCAATATTTTTGTACTCTACTTGTAGAACACTTGATATTTCATTAATACTATCGTCTCCTTTGCTGTCTTCCATATTTGCTTCTTGTACTATTTGTGTTGTCTTTGTTAATTCCACTAACCTCTCCCTCGTCTTTCTCGAGGGTGAACGAGGGGTCATACCCTGCGTTGGTCCTCATTATAGCCGAGGATTAACCACCAAATTAACGGTTTTAAACAAATCATTCCCTCGTCTTTCTTGAGGTCAGTGGTGGGGTCGTCCCCTCCACTGGCCCTCATCATAGCCGAGGGTTAATCACCAAATTAATATTTTTAAACAAGTATTCCCTCGTCTTTCTTGAGGCCAGTGGTGGGGTCTTCCCCTCCACTGGCCCTCATCAGAGCCGAGGGTTCAACTTACCAAATTAACGGTTTTAAACAAAGTTTTCCCTCGTCTTTCTTGAGGTCAGTGGTGGGGTCGTCCCTTCCACTGGCCCTCATCAGAGCCGAGGGTTCAACTTACCAAATTAATGGTTTTTAACAAAGTTTTCCCTCGTCTTTCTTGAGGTTAGTGGTGGGGTCGTCCCCTCCACTGACCCTCATTATAGCCGAGGGTTCAACTTACCAAATTAATGGTTTTTAACAAAGTTTTCCCTCGTCTTTGTTGAGGACAGTGGTGGGGTCGTCCCCTCCACTGGCCCTCATTATAACCGAGGGTTCAACTTACCAAATTAATGGTTTTTAACAAAGTTTTCCCTCGTTTTTCTTGAGGTCAGTGGTGGGGTCGTCCCCTCCACTGGCCCTCATCAGAGCCGAGGGTTCAACTTACCAAATTAATGGTTTTGAACAAAGTTTTCCCTCGTCTTTCTTGAGGACAGTGGTGGGGTCGTTCCCTCCACTGACCCTCATTATAGCCTAGGGTTCAACTTACCAAATTAATGGTTTTTAACAAAGTTTTCCCTCGTCTTTCTTGAGGACAGTGGTGGGGTCGTCCCCTCCCCTGGCCCTCATTATAGCCGATGGTTCAACTTACCAAATTAATGATTTTTAACAAAGTTTTCCCTCATTTTTCTTGAGGACAGTGGTGGGGACCCTCATTATAGCCGAGGGTTCAACTTACCAAATTAATGGTTTTTAACAAAGTTTTCCCTCGTCTTTCTTGAGGACAGTGGTGGGGTCGTCCCCTCCACTGACCCTCATTATAGCCGAGGGTTCAACTTACCAAATTAATGGTTTTTAACAAAGTTTTCCATCGTCTTTGTTGAGGACGGTGGTGGGGTCGTCCCCTCCACTGACCCTCATTATAGCCGAGGGTTCAACTTACCAAATTAATGGTTTTTAACAAAGTTTTCCCTCGTCTTTCTTGAGGACAGTGGTGGGGTCGTCCCCTCCACTGGCCCTCATTATAGCCGAGGGTTCAACTTACCAAATTAATGGTTTTGAACAAAGTTTTCCCTCGTCTTTCTTGAGGACAGTGGTGGGGTCGTCCCCTCCACTGACCCTCATTATAGCCGAGGGTTCAACTTACCAAATTAATGGTTTTTAACAAAGTTTTCCCTCGTCTTTCTTGAGGACAGTGGTGGGGTCGTCCACTCCACTGGCCCTCATTATAGCCGAGGGTGGTTCTCTGTAGATGTTTTCATGCGTACTAGAACTGATAACCACAGGATGAGGGGAAGCACTGATATTTCTCATTAATTTTCCAAGTGTTCTGTTGGAGCAACTCTTATTACAATTATGGTCTTTCAAGACCTTACAACACTACTGATAGTATTTCTTCAAATGATCTGCATTCCAGGGGTTGGAAAAAGGTTCCCCTTCGAGGTTTTCTAGTCTATAGGTCCCACGGACGACTTCATCAATGACCCTATATGGGCCATGCCAATTAGGATGGATCTTGTTGGGCTTTTGCCAATTCTTCTTGAGGACCAAGTCCCCCACTGCGATAGGCCTCTGTTTCACCCTCTGATTATAAAACCTTGCGATCCTCTGCTGGTAGGCTGCCTGCCTTATCTCAGCGTCCTCCCTTCTTTCCTCAATCAGGTCTAAGTCGAGTCTCCTCTCTTTCGCATTTCTCTGGGGTCATACATTTGGACTCTATGCGTAGGAAACTCAATCTCGGTGGGGATGACGGCTTCTGAGCCATAAGCTAGCATGAATGGGATCTCTCCGGTAGAGGTCCTCACTGTCGTCCTGTATGACCACAGCACGGCATATAACTCCTCGACCCATCTTCCTTTTGCCTCCTCAAGCCTCTTCTTGATTCCATCTAGGATTGTCCTGTTTGTAACTTCTATTTGCCCATTGTCCTGAGGTCGGCCTGGGGTGGAGAAAAATTGTTTGATACTCACCCTTTCACAGTACTTCTGTAGAGAGGTATTCTTGAACTGAGTCTCGTTATCCGAGATGAGGGTGTTGGGGAGACCATATCTGCATATAACATTTTTCCAAATGAACTGGAAGGTCTTCTGCTCTATTATCGTGACCATCGGTTCGGCCTCCACCCATTTTGAGAAATAGTCAATAGCTAAGATGAGGAACCGATAGTTATTGACTGCTCTTGGTAAGGGCCCTACGAGGTCGATCCCCCACACTGCAAATGGCCATGGGGATGTGATGGAGGTAAGAGGCTGATGGGGTTGGTGAGGGATGGTGGCAAATCTTTGACATTTGTCACACTTTTTTACATATGTTGTGGCATCCTTCCCCAAGGTCGGTCACCAGTACCCTTGGGTGATCACCCTCTTCGCTAGGGATCTGCCCCCGATGTGGCTTGAGCACGATCCTTTGTGCACATCTTGCAAAATGGAAGGGACTTCTGAGGGATGCACACACCTAAGTAAGGGGAGAAAAAACCCCTTTTTGTACAAAGTGTCTCCGATGACAGTGAATTTTGCAGCCCTGTACCTCAGCTTCTTCCTTTCTTGCCTTGCTTCTGGCATCTCACCCTCTTTAATGTATCTGGTTAGAGGGTCCATCCATGAAGCTTCTTGAAAAACATTTAGGAAATTTCCAAGTGTTCCCTCAGCGTCTTCAATAGTTGGCCGAAGCAAAATTTCTACTGGGACTGTCCTCCTGATGTCTGTCCTCGTTGCCGAGGCCAACCTAGCAAGGGCATCAGCACGGCCATTGTTGAGCCTAGGTATCCTCTTTAATTTCACTTCTCTGAAGCCCTTCAGTAATGACCTCACCTTCTCAAGGTACCTAGCCATCCTCTCGTCCTTGGCCTCGTAGGCTCCTAGTATCTGATTCACTACTAGCCTCGAATCACTGTGAACCAAAATCTGGCCGATACTCAGTGATCTGGCCAAGGAGAGGCCTGCTATCAAGGCCTCATACTCGGCCTCGTTATTAGAGGCCTTAAAATTGAACCTCAGGGCGTACTCAATGTCTGTGCCATTGGGTGCTAATACTATTAACCCAGCTCCGCTCTCGCTTTCGCAAGAGGACCCGTCGACGAAGAGACTCCACACGGTGTGTTCTTCTGAGAAACTTCCCTCGGTGAGTGACCCCTGTCTAAAGAAATATCTTCCTTATTCATTTTCAACCACTTTCCTTCTAGCGGTGCTCGTCTCAGCCTTATCTGTAGGCGTGTCGGTGAGCTCACCCTGTCGGGTATCTATCTTCCCGAGGCCCTCATCCTCGGCTTCATCATCTTCCCAAGTAAACTCAGCCACGAAGTCTGCCAATGCTTGCCCCTTAATGGCCGTCCTAGGCTGATACACAATGTCAAACTCCCCCAGCTCTATAGCCCAGGCCATTAACCTACCTGATTTTTCTGGCTTGTGTAGGACCTGCCTAAGAGGAGAGTCAGTGAGGATGACCATTGTATGGGACTGGAATTACGGCTTCATCTTCCTTGAGGCATGGATCAAGGCGTAGGCCAACTTCTCCATCCTCGGGTATCTTTGCTCTTCCCCCTGGAGTGCCTTGCTGTTAAAATACACAGGCTTCTATATTCCGTCTTCTTCTCTCACAATGGCTGCACTAATGGCCGACTCTGAGACGGCGAGGTACACATAAAGTCATTCACCCTGCACGGGTCGTGACAGCAGCAAGGGAGACCTTAAGTATGACTTTAGATCCCTGAAAGCCTCACCACACTCTTCACTCCATTCAAAGGCCTTCCTAAGGGTCTTAAAGAATGGCAAAACACTTGTCTGTGGCCCTAGACACGAACTTGTTCAAGGCAGCAACTCTCCCCGTGAGTCTCTGAACGTCATTAATGGACTTGGGGGTCTTCATCTCAACAAGGGCCTTTATCTTTTCAGGATTGGCCTCGATGCCTCTTTGGTTGACAATGAACCCCAAGAACTTCCCTGCTCCGACCCCGAAGACACACTTGGTCGGGTTGAGCTTCATCTGGTATTTTTCCATCGTATTAAAGGTCCTTTCCAGGTCTGGCATATGATCCTCTGCCTTCAAACTCTTAGTCAGCATGTCATCTATATAGACCTCCATAGACTTCCTAATTTGGCCTTCAAACATTTTATTTACAAGCCGCTGGTACGTTGCCCCCGTATTTTTTAGGCCAAAGGGCATGACCCTATAATAGTACGTCCCCTTGTCAGTAATGAAGGTTGTCTTCTCCGAGTCTTCAGGGTTCATGAAGATCTGGTTGTACCCTGAATAGGCATCCATAAAGCTCATGAGCTCATGGCATGCGGTAGCGTCTACCATCTGGTCAATGCGTGGGAGAGGGAAGCTGTCTTTGGGACAGTGCTTGTTGAGGTCTGTGAAGTCCACACACATTCTCCACTTCCCATTGGCCTTTGGGACAATGACTTCATTGGACATCCATTCAAGGTAGATGACCTCTCTGATAAATTTAGCGTCTTCTAATTTTTTGACCTCGTCCCTAATGACCTCATACTTTTCTCTAGAGTAAATTCTTCTCTTCTGCTTTACCAGCTTCACTCCCTCTACCACATTGAGCTTGTGGCACATGATTTCAGGGTCAATCCATGGCATATCTACATGACTCCATGTGAAGACGCTTCGTCTTCTCCTCAACAGTTTAATGAGGTCTTCCTTGATATTGGGCTTCAGAGACTTGCCGACTTGGACGGTTTTTTCCGTGTCATCCTCATCGAGGATGATGGATTCTACCTCTTCCGCGGCCTCTCCTTTCTTGAGCTTCGTCTCGTCCCTGGGGTCTAGGGTATCAATATTGTAAGTGGTCATAGCCCTCTTGTGTGCCTCCCTTTCTTCAGTGGAGTTGTAGTAACATTCTCGTGATGTTGTCTGTTCTCCCTGAACTTCCCCCACCCCGTAAGGGGTAGGAAATTTGATCATCTGATGGACCGTAGACGGCACAACTTCAAACCTCTTGAGGGCCACACGCCCCAGTATGATGTTGTAGGCCGAAAACACATGCTCATCCATCACAAAGAAACTGACCTTCTTGGTGAGCCATCTCGGCCATTCGTCCCCCATCCTGACATCAGCCTCATACACTCCAAGGGGATGAACCTTTTCCCCACTGAACCCAATCAATGGATGATGGTACGGGACGAGTCTAGCACGACTGAGACGTAAGGCTTTGAAGCACGGCCAAAACATCACGTCTGCAGATGAGCCCCCATCTACTAGGATCCTCGGAACCTCGTACCCGTGCACCCTGGTAGTGATGACGAGAGGGTCATCTTATGGGCCTAAGAGGCCTTTGAAGTCCATTATTGAAAATCCCACTATCAGAGTGTCCATATCAACCTTCTTCTCTTTTCTTACTTGACCTCCTGAGAGGTCGAGTGTACCGTCCTCATCACTACCTTGGCCTCAGCCACATGGGCCTTCCTGCCGGCGACCTCAGACCCTCCTCCTGCTAGACCCCCGGAGATCATTCCCACTCCAAGCGAGATCATATTAAGCCTCTTGACAGGTCCGTGGTCATCTCTCGGCGGGAGGTCAGGGTCGTCCTCATCATCAGAAGGGTCGTCCCCTCTTTTTTGAGGACCTTCTCTACATGCATCGCCTCGCTTCTTTCTGGGGTCGTCCCCTCGGCCCCTCGGCCCCTCTTGAAGGCACCTTTGTCGACGTACTTTCTGAGCTTCCCTTCTTTCAGCATCTTCTCAATCTCATCTTTCAGAGCAAAGCATTTGTCTGTTACGTGGTCGTGGTCTTGGTGAAATTCACACCATAGGTTCTTATTCCTCTTGCTGGGGGCTGCCCTCAACTTCTCAGACCACTTCAGGGACCGGTCACTCTTTATCTCATTGAGAATCTGTTCACAGCTGACCGTTAGAGGGGTATCGGTGGACCTCTTCTTCCCCTATTTGTTCTTCTTAGGGTATTTACCCCCACTAGAACCTCCTTTTTCGTCTTCATATTTTGCTACCATCGCCTCTTCGGTGTTCATCACCTTTCCTGCTGTCGATAGAAATTCAGCCATCGTCTTCGGAGGGTCTTCAGCAAGCTTCCATAGCAGCTTCCCCTTTTGGAGTCCTCCAATCAGGGTTGTCATAGCTATGCTCTCCTCATAGTCTTCCACCTCCAGCTTCTCTTTATTGAATCTAGCTATGTAGTCCCTCAGACTCTCGTTCTTCCGCTGCTTAACATAGAGCAGGTGGGTGGTCTTCTTCTGTGGCCTCATCCCAAAGCAAAAGTTGTGGATGAACCGGTCTGCCAACTGCTTAAAGTTTTCAATGGAATTTTTTGGAAGAGACGTGTACCAGACATGTGCAGCCCCTGTCAGGGTACCAGAAAAGGCACGACACCTCATCTCATCTGAGATAGAGTATATATTTGCTGCTGATTGATACATCTCAACATGGCGGACAGGGTTGGTGCTCCCGTCGTATCTTGGGGTGACCACAGGTGGCTTGAACCTTGATGGTGTAGGGAAGTTGACTATCTTTACCACAAAGGGTGAGCCTATGGTGTATCCCTTCTGAAGAGGGTCCCGGCTCTTCAGCATATCACCGATCTTATCCTCTAGTCGCTAGATCGAGTCATTCCAGGGCCTCACAGGGTCGGCTTAGCCGATGTTATCCCCTGCCGCCTCTTTAAGGTGGACGGAGGGTTCTGCTGCGGCAGGCCTGTGTCGGCTGTTTACTTCCCTTTGGCTGTCATCCCGTCCTTGGGGTCGACCATCTGCTGCCTCCCTCCTGGACCTCGCAGCACTTCTTGTCCTGGACAATTTTTCCCGCAGGTCATTTACTGGGCCCAGCCTCTCAAAGGCTGACCCCCTGCTCAAGTGATCAAAAGCAGAGCCTCTCGGGCGATCATCAGGATTTGGTCTCCCTCACTTTCCTCTATTATCCTAGAGAGGTCGTATAGTATTGTTGGAGACCTCATACGGTTCCCAGCATTCTATAGGGGCATCCTCTCCCTCCAGATCATCATACCTGTCCTCAGGGCATGGGTTTCCTTGCCTCCCCAGGCATAGACGCCGGGGGTCAGCAACATCCCTATGCCGCTGAGGGGGTGGCAGGTCTTTGCGTGGTGCCTGGGGTGGTCCCCTGGCCTCATGCTATCCTGGAGCTGCTGCCAGAGTAATCATCTCAGGTGAAACCCCTGGTGGTCTTAGTATGTTCTGGCTTAGAGCTGTGAACTGCTCCTGCATCATCCGCTGGCTTGCTTCCAGAGACTTTAAGGCTGCCGCTACATCAGCCATCTCAGACTGAGGCGGCGGCTGACTGGAACTGGGTCTTCCCCCATCATCCAGTGGGGGAAGCGGTGGCGGTGGCATTTTAGGTGCCATGTGTTTGAGCTATGAATAGATGAACTGAAGAAAAGACTGGTGAGCTTGAGAACCTTAGTGGGTCTCTTTCAATGGTGAAACATCTCCTCTCAGGGGGAGTGCTGGATCACCACCAGAGTGCCCAGTGAGGTCAAGCTGTACAAAGGAAGAGATGTCTTCTCGTTGCCACAGACGACGCCAAACCGATGATGCTAAGATTTAGCATCACCGGGTAAGTGATAAGGAGCTCAAACAGTAGTAACCATGGCAGCCATAGAGATGTATAAGTGTATAAGTATGTAGAAGGGGATGAGTATAAGGGGGAAATAAGACAATGATGTATAGTGGTTTAGCCAATTTGGCCTACATCCACTGTGAGTGTGTGATCCACTAAGTATGGGCACTAATGGCCTTGGATACAATGCACATAAGCTCACTTTCTCTCTCTACTATGTGTACAAGCAGAGTTTTAGCTAGGGTTACAATAAATTGATCGATCCCTGTAGGGTTGTAGGTGACAAGTATATATAGGTCTTGGGGGGTGTAGTGTACCCCCCAAGTATGCATGGTGCATGTGAATGATGATCTAACCGATCCCCTGTTGACACCTGTAGATGCCAAATGATGACATAATATTCCCTCACGTGAGGGTGTGATTTTGTTATAACGGTCTCCCATGTGCCATGTGAGCCTCACGCGCACTGTTCCACGCGTCTCTCAAACCACGCGCTATGATGATGTCACCCTCGGCCTATGAGCCGAGGCCGAGGGCAAAGTTCCTTCCAGTAGTGAGTCTGGCCCAATTCTGGCCTCGTACTGTCGTACCCTCGGAGAGTCGTCCGGAGCCTATCGAAGGGTCGGCCCCCTGAGGGGTCGTCTGGAGCCTGGTGAAGGGTCGGCCCCCTGAGGGGTCGTCCGGAGCCTGATGAAGGGTTGGCCCCATGAGGGGTCATCTGGAACCTGACGAAGGGTCGGCCCCTGAGGGGTCGTCTGGTTGGAGGTAATCTTCAGCCAAGCCGAGGACATAAGAGAGTATTTTTACGACAGCAAAAGCCCCCAGTACTCCATGCTTGATAATTGATTAAAAGTATGGAGTATTTGGCCTAGGAAATTGCTCGGCGTACTGTTTTGATTGTTTGGTCAGCAGCCAACCTCCCATACTTGTAGAAATTTCAGTGGTACTGTTTGATAATGACTTTTTTGTAAATAATTCAAACTTTTTCAATCTTTTAAAGGGAACAATGGTCTTTTGACGCTTTAGGAAGTTTGCAACCGGTGGTAATTCAACTGTTCATTCAGTTAATCATTTTGTTCCCATTTATCAATGCATCTTATAAATTGGTACAATTTTCTCTCCTTTGTTTTTATCTCAAACCTTCTGCACTTAAGAGTTTTCCTTCGTTTTTAAGCTTTCTTTGTAAGACCGTTCGCTGTTATTATTTTTTCTTCATGTTAATGAATTTTTCCTGACTTCTGGTGTTTGTCCTATTTTGCAGTTTTTGGTTGACTTCAACGAAATGATAGAGAAGGAAGATCAACTGAGGTCTTCTCCTGGTGAAGTGAAGAGGATTTTGAGGGCTTGAAATAATCTTTGGCTACTTTCTAATAGGATTTGGAATCAAAGCATAAGTTTTGGGAGGAGGAGCTAAGGAAAGCTAAGGATAGGGAAACTACAATAGAAGATAAAATAAATTCTGCTGAGGAAAAGGTCCAAACTATCGAGAAAAAATTGGGTGATGTTAAGGGTAGAGCCAAGGTTATCGAAGATAAACTTACAAAAGTCATATCTCGGGAGCCCAAACTGCTAAAGATAAAGTGGTTGGCTTGACTTCTCAAGTTACTCTTTGAAAGATTAGGGTAAAGTTACTTTTGACAACGGTTAGGAGAAGGCCGTTTTTGTTGCCTCTTATCAAATTGAGCATTCCAAAAATTATCCTTCAAGAAAGGTTGGTCGAAGGCTCTGAAGGTGGTCAACGCAAAGGAAAACTCTGAGTTGTTCTAAAGTCATGACCCGGGCACTCCTCCTAATTTGGATGAGGTATTTGACGATGAAAAAGGGTCATGAGAGTCTTCAATGATGGCCCTTAAGTCTTCAGTGGTTCCAGAAGCAAGTGCCAACTTACCTGTTATCGGTCAAGACCAAGACAAGGATAAGGATAAGGTTTATCTTATTCTTAGCTAGTTTCCTTTTTTATCCTTTTTCATATGTATTTTATTCATTTTTCTTTCTGAATGATGTATCCACCTCTGTACTTCAATATTAATCAATGAAAGAACATGTTTTTTCTCAATTGTTTATACCTTCGAATGACTTTAAATTCTTTCTGATTTGTTCTTTTTTATATTATCTATTTTTTTGTATTTGCCCCACAAACTCATATACTTGTAACTTTCCAGTCTGATGCTGGAAAAAGGCCATAATCTCTATTGAATTCGACCTACTTAGGTAGAGTAGAAATCTTTTGAAAGTTGGTCATCTTCATATGTCTGGGGAAGAATTAGTAGGGTTCTTTAGCCCAGTTCTCTCTGACTAAGTTAAGGCGTCATATATCCATCTTCACTGCCTTTTGGATAGGATTCTAGCTAATAATGTTGCTTATTATGAGATAATTGAGCAGTTGCAAGATGATCATAAACTATCCCCAGCTTTACTTCACTCTGATTATGAGGCTAAGTACAAGGCCTTGAGTGAAGAAAATTCCCTTGACAAAAAATTACAAGCTATCACTTCTGTTATGAATAAGAAATATTTGTCTTTAAAATAATATATGAAAGTACCCGATCAATTGTTGCTATGTTGGAGAGAGAAAATAATGCCATGAGGAATGAACTTAACAGACTGAAGGGATCAACTATTACTGGTCCAGATGAAGGCATTAAATTTTTTGAAGTTGAAAATGCTAGATTATTGGAGAAGCTTGAGGCTTTGCAAAAAAAAAAAGATGACCAAATCTGTTTCTGGCCAATGATAGAAGACGAACAAATCTGTCTTTGGCCAACAATCAAGGAAAAATATAATTGTTCGGCCTACTGTTGATGAGGAAAGAACTAGGAGAACCTTCGTTGAGCAAGCTTATCAATTTAAAGAGAAAGATAAAGCCATTAAAAGGCTTTAGGATAATGTGGAATGACTTACTTTCCATTTCCATAAGCAACCCATAGTTGTTTGGATGGATAGATATGATGAAGCTCTGACTTATCTAGATGTGCATATGGAACAAGCTAGAAATGAAGGCTGTAAATGGGGTTAGTTCAACCTTCTTGCCTTGTTAAAGATACCCAAGAATGATGAATTGTGGCACTGGCATACTCCTGGGATCATGAATTAACCTGATCCTCCTTTCTTGATTGACTCCAGTTGGATTCCTCCAGATGAAATTCCTCAGAGTTTGATTAGAAATTATGTTGGGGACTTTGGCTTTGAGGGGGAAGTAGAGTATGTTCTTTCTTAGCATCTTCTTGGTTGGCCAAGTGGCAGTAGGCGTTCTAGGATGAATCCTTTTGATTATATCAATCATCCAAGCACCCTTGATGATCCTCCTCTTAGGTTAAGGAAGGCTGATGGAAAGTGCCCAATAGAATAGTTTTATACTTATTTTTCTATTATAATGCATTTTAATCAATGAAATGAAGTTATTTTTTATTGAGTTTCCTTTATTTAAGATTGTATAATTAGGAATGTATACTTATTCCTATGTTTTAACCTGGTCGAGTAAAATCTCTAGTAAAGAAATTTTACTGACTTCTTGTTCTTAACTTGCCGAGGATAAATCATACAGGAAGTTTAACTTTTTTAGAAGTTGGAAATTTTCGAAAAAGTTTAAATCATGCACTTTTCTGAAGTTGGAAAATTTTGAACCATACACTTTTTTGAAGTTGAAAAAGTTTGGATTAACTATTCTGAAGTTGGAAAAGTTTGGACCATGCTTGTTTGGATCAAAATTAACTTGTCTGAAGTTGGAAAAGTTTTAACCATGCTTTTTTCTGAATTTGAAAAAGTTTGAATTAAAATGGCTCATTAATTTAATAATCTATGGTTAAGGTGTATTGCATCATACTCCAAAAAACAAAACACAAGAAGAAAGTATAATGGAGGAAAATGTGAAATTTCATTAACTTGAATTATCAATTACATTAAAAATGGAATTATTGATAGTAATTGCACAGATGGTCTACAGTCCAAGGATTCTTGAATTTCTCTCCTTCCAGAGTTTCCAAATGATAAGTTCCTGGTCAGATAACCTTCGAGAAACGGTATGAACCGTGCCAATTAGGCTCCAGTTTGTTGTTCTTCTAGATTACTTTCTTGAGCATAAGATCTCCTTGGTCTAGGTTGGTCGGTTTAACCCTTCAATTATAAAACCTTATAGTCCTTTGTTGACAAGAAGCCATTCAAATAGCAGCATCTTCCTGAACTTCTTCTATTATGTACAGATTTAGTCGCCTTATGAGGTCACTATTGGGTGAATCAAAGTTCAATACCTTGTGAGTCGACAGACCTATTTCAACTAGTGTCACTGCCTCAGTGCCAAAAGTTAGCATGTATGGGGTTCCCCCCATTGTTGTTCTGGGAATGGTCCTATATGACCAAAGGACACTATAGATTTCATTAATCCAATTGTCTTTAGCCTCATTCAACCTTTTCTTCAATCCATCCAGCAAGGTTTTGTTGGTGATTTATGTCTGGACATTGCATTATGGGTACACAGGTGTTGAATGAAGTTTCTAGATGCCAGACCTAATACAATACTCTTTACATTCCTCATTTTCGAATTGAGTGACATGGTCAGTGATGAATCCCAACCTAATACAATACTCTTTACATTCCTTATTTTCGAATTGAATGACATGGTCAATGATGAAGGCATAAGTCATGTCATACCTACAAAATGATCTGCTTCCATATGAACTGGAAAACACTATGATAGGGCATATCAATAAAAGACTCAACCTTCACCCGTTTGGTGAAGTAATCAACTAACACAACCAAATATTTGAACCTTCCCTTGGTGGTCGACTGTGATCTGACCAAGTTAATTCCCTAGATAGATAAAGGCCATGGATAAGTGATGGGTATTAGAGTTGCTCCTAATATTCTATGGATGGTGGAGAATTTTTTGCACTTATCACACTTTTTAGTGAAAGCAACACAATCTATTTTCATCATCGATCAATAGTAACCTTGCATTACTATTCATTATCTTAAAGACCTCCCGACTTTGTGAGCTCCACATGATCTTTCAAGAACCTCTTTTATTAGATCATTTAGTTCATTTGGATGAACACAACAAAGTATGGAAACAATGTATGCTCGCCTAAATAGAACACCTTTTTCTAACACATAACTATATGATTTATACCTCATCTTCTTGGCTTATTTCTAGTCGAAAGGCAGTGTTCCTCTTTTGATGTACTCTTTAATTAGGGCCATCTATGAAGGAATAAATTCCATAGAGATTACGCTGACTTCCAAACCGTCAATGCTTCTATAGGCAAGAATTTCTATTGGGATTGTTCGCCTGAGTTCTATTTGAGTTACTAAAGCAAGCCGAGCAAGAGCGTCTGCTCAGGGATTCTCTATTCTATAAATTCTCACCATCCTGACTAAAGTGAACAAAGAAATAACCTTCATAACTTTTTTATGATATCTCATCATCATTTCCCCTTTAACGCCATAAATTTGCTACATTTGATTGACAATTAGTTGGGAATCACTATGCACCAATACCTGGTCAGCGCCTAATAATGAAGCCAGTTCCAGTCCTGTGATCAATGATTCATATTCTGTTTAATTATTGGAAGACTTAAATGGTAATATCAAAGAATATTCCACATTTAAGTTGTTCGGAGTGTTAATTAATAGGCATGCTCCACTTTAAGTAGCCCATAAGGATCCATCTACAAATAATCATCAGATGGGAGTGTCCTCGAAAAAATCTTCCTCTACCAACACTCCATGTTTGAACATCTTCTTAATCTATTGAATTCTTTCTTGAACAACTGATGATTATGGTTGATCGGTTACAGTCCCTATTAGCTGTTGATCTCAGCTCTCTTCTGAAGAAGTTTGCTCGGCCGACAAACTTGGATTATGTTGCACCTATTCATATGTGAAATTTGACAACGAATTTGGCCACTACGTGGCCTTTTATTGTAAATATAGGTTTATAAATAATTTCATACTCTTTTCATTAGACTGCCCAAGGCATTACCTTCATGAGTTCTCAAGTTTACGCAATGCCTATCGTAGAGGCAAATTTGTGTAGACAATAATGGTGATAATGTTAACTTCTCTAGGCATGGATATCTAATTTTCGATCCTCATAATGCCTTGCTAGTATAATATACTAGCCTTTGAACTCCTCTATCTAGTCGGATCAATGCTAAGCTAACAGTCGACCTTGAAATTGCCAAGTATAAATATATTTTTTCTCCCAAAACTGGTCAGGAGAAGAGTGGGGGAGAACCCAAGTGCTTCTTTTAAGTACAGTAAGTCTTTTTCGCATTAGTCATTCCACTTAAAGGTCTTTTTAATCACCTTAAAGAATGGAAGATATTTTCTCGGGAGACAAAACGGTTCAATGTCGCTACTCTTTCTGTCATCTTTTAAACATCTTTCTTGTTGGCCTGGGACAATCCTTCCTTTACTATGAAGATACATTTGGTTAGAATGAGTTTCATCTAATGTTTTTTAGTTGATCGAAGGTTTGATCCAGATTCGTATTATGGTTTGAAGCAAAGGGCATGACCTTATAAAGTAAGTTACTTGGCGGTTAATAAAGGAAGCGCTCTCCTTATCTTCAGGTTTTATTTTAATCTACTTATAACTAGAATAAGAATCCATAAAACTGAGCAATTCATAACCTACTATGGCATCGACCAATTGATCAATCCTTAGTAAAGGAAAGTGATCTACTCCCCAAAAGTTTTTTCACATTCTTCATTCTATTCAAAGATTTTTCTAAGCACCTTGAAGAACGTCAGGCATGTATCTGTATCTCGGGGCACAAATTTGTTCAAGACTGCTACTCGTCCGGTTAGTCTTTGCACATCCTTCTTGTAAGTTGGAGATTGCATTTCAATTAGTTCCTTGATCTTGTCTGGATTTGCTTCAATTCCCCTTTGATTTATTATGTACTCGAGGAACATTCCCTCTTGCACTCCAAAAACACATTTGGTCGGATTCAGCTTCATCTTGTGCTTCTAAAGTTGATCAAAAGTCTAGCTAAGGTCGGCAATGTGATCGAATGCCTTTATGATTTTTGTAAGAATATAATCTACGTATACTTCCATATTCTTTGCTATTTATTCCTCGAACACCTTATTGACCATACCTTGATATATAGCACCTGCATTTTTCAAACCAAAAGGCATAACATTATAACAATATGTTCCTCGGGGAGTGATGAAAGAAGTGCTTTTCCTGTCCTCAGGTTTCATTTTTATCTGGTTATATCCAAAATAAGCATCCATAAATCTGAGAAGCTCATGTCCTGATGTATCATCCATGAGATGATCTATTTGGGGCAAAGGAAAGTGATCCTTTGTGCATGCTTTATTTAAATCCGTGAAGTCTACACACATTCTCCACTTGTTGTTTCTCTTTTTGACTATAACTACATTGGCCAACTAGTCTGGATATTTCAATTCATTAATAAAATCTTATTTCTAAAGATTTTTGACCTCTTCCTGTATGGCTTGGTTCTTCTCGGGGATAAACACTCTTCGCCTTTGTTTGACTGGTTTAATTTCTTTGCTTACGTTAAGCTCATGACAAAGGAAATTGGGATCTATCCCATCCATGTCTTCATGACTCTAGGAAAATACATGCTTTATCTGTTTAAGGAAGCTCACTAGTTCCTGTTTAAGAACAGGATCCAATGTTGTCCCTATTTGAGTGGTGCGTTCCACTTTATCATCATCTAACACAATGCTTTCAGTTACTTCCACAATTTGTCCCTTTACCATCTTTAATCCTCTCTTGGATATAAGGTTTCAACCTCATATTCTTCATTAAGCACACTAGTATCCACTAGGTAAGTAGTGGTTTTCTTATTTATTTCTTTCAAGTCTTCTTACTCGACAGAAGAATAGTAACACTCTAGAGCTACTTTCTGATCACCTTTCACGATTCCCACACCAAAATTAGTAGGGAATTTTAGACACTAATGAACAGTGGATGGTACTGATTCAAACTTCTTTATCCCTACTCTTCCCATGATTATATAGTAAGCTGAAGAAACATTTTTATCCACTACAAAGAAACGGATCTTCTATGTTCGGCTAGCTGGCCAGGTGCCTATCATCATCTCCATTTTAATGGTTCCCAAAGGGAATACTTTCTCACCTATAAAGCCTATTAGTGGTCGATGATAAGGCTCTAATTGGCTAAGTTTAAAATCCAAGTTATTGAAACAAGGATAAAACATGATATCCGCCGAGCTACCATTATCTACTAATACTCTAGAGACAATGAATTTTTCTTTTCAAACTTTGATTACCAGTGGGTCGTCATGAGGATACAGTACTCTTGAAAGGTCATTTTTAGAGAAACCAATTACTAATTTGTCTTTGTTAACCTTCCTTGGTCAATCCTCCTCTTAAGGTTGATCCTATGTATATACGAGCAAGCTTGTGCCTCATGGAGATGAGCTTTTCACTCTGCTATATGATCTCCTCCCCTTGCGTCTCCACCTATAATTATTTATCAATTAAAAGAACCAAAATTGATACAGAATACCTCACGTTTTGGTTTCTAGGATTTTTTTAGGGAGATCGGCATCATCATTATGATCATCTTCATGAGTTCTTTTCTTCTCCTCTCTGGGCTTGCAAGGAGATTTTGATCTACGCTGACCTCCTACGTTGTTCTGCCGATCAATGTACTGATTCAGTTTTCCTCTTCGAATGAGAGTTTTAATCTCATTTTGAAGAGCTATGTAGCATTCCGTCGTGTGACCATGATCCCTGTAAAATTCGCAGTACTTAGTTTTATCTCTCTTGGTCGGGGAACTTTTCAACTTATCAGGCCGACGCACACCTTTATTATTCTTGATTTCCTTCAAAACACGGTGAATTCCCATAGTTAGCGGAGTGTAGTCACTGTACTTCATGAGTCGCTCCAAAACTCATTTTTGTCTTGATTCCCTGTGTTCTTTGGGTTCTTTATGATCTTTCTTATCATTTTTTCCATCAACTTTTTTGCCCAAGCTATGCTTGGATGCAATTGCTTCCTCGACATTTATGATCTTTGCTACCTTTATCCATCAATTCTTCCATTGTCTTCTAAGGATCCTTAGCGAGAGTGTAATACAATTTTTCGGGGAGCAATCAATACACCAGGGAAGTTAATGCAATATTCTCCTCATAATCTACTACTTCTAGTTTCTCGTTATTAAAACGAGTGATGTAATCTCTGGTTCTCTCTCTTTCTTTTTGTCTCACACCAAGTAAGTGTGCCACCCTTTTCACAGGCTTTGCTCCAAAGCAAAAGTTGTTAATGAATAGCTTATCCAGTTGGTTGAAGCTACAAATTTGTTCCTGAGGAGGACCATTGTACCAAATTTGGGCAGATTCGGTAATGATTCCAACAAATTCTCTACACCTTATTTTGATAGGGATGGCATAAATATCAGCACCTACCTGGTATTGCTTTATACGGAGGACTGGATCGCTTTTTCCATCATATTTGGGCGTTACTACTGGAGCTTTGAACTTTGCTGTAGTAGGGAAATCCATAATTATTTTCACAAATGGGGACCCTTTTACAAAACTTCTCCCAATTTGTCTTCTAATCTCTATATGGAGCCTTTCCATGTATCATTGGCAGCACCAGATTTATATGTTGCAACTGTATTAGTTATGGAGATTTCTTCTTAAAATCGTTGCTTGGTCCGAGTAACAGTTCGTCAAGCGTTTGATCTAGATTGAGCCGCGCTTTCCCTTTGATTGAATTATCGTCTAGTATAACCAGATCTTTCCCTAGGAACATTTATGTTCCCCCTGGGTCCCAAATGATCAAAGGGAGATGCATGACTTAATCTTTCTAAAGAGCTTGGTCTCTCTCGAGAATAAAACTCTGTATGAAAAGATTCTGATGTCCTAAGTAATGAAGTTGACCTTGGATGGTAGGAGACATCTCTTCCTGATATCGAATGGCTGCACCGACCACCTCTTGGTGGGGGTGGGGGCGGGGGCATATTTCCTTGAGCAGATAGAGCAGGTTCTCCGGGTTGGAGGGTTTGTGCAAGTTTCCTGATAGTATCTTGCATGGTCTCTTGCAAGACTGGCCAGAATCCTGGCTAAATCATGTGCAGATGGAGGAGCAGAAGGAGCAGGCAGAATACCTTCGTTCCTGAGACTTGATTCAGGAATTTCAACCATTTAAATGTTTGATTGAGTGAGATCGATTAGAAATATCATTCCCACGGACGACGCCAATCTGTTGATGCAAAAAACTAGACTAGGCCAATTAATTGATCACCGATAAATAGAAATAAAAAAGACAAGATATTTTTAAAGTGGTTCGGCTTGTTGGAAGAACCTATGTCCACTATTGTGTATTGCTTTGGGATCGTTCAATTGCCTCTCTTTTCATGTGTCCCTATATGTAGGGTTTATAATGTATTTATAGCCCCCATGGGGTGTACAAGAGATGGAATATCAAAGGATGGAATGTCTTTATATCATAGACGTTTACATCTGTATAGTCATTGATGTATACAATTGTTGGTGTTTGCCTGTCATCGTTGGTTGACATCCCTGGTGCTGGCCGGTATCCCTGGAGTTGGATGGTATTCCATCCTTAATGACTAAGATTAATCTCCCACTGTATAAAACGTGTTAGTATCTAAATGGTCCATGTAGATGAATAATTTTTGGTATGAACACCAACGTTTATACAACCTAGATTAAGAGAACTAGTCTCTTCCATATTTATTAGCCCAATTTTAATTTCATTTTTTGACAGTTTATTTTGTTCCAATTGTTATGACAATTTGAAATATTTTTTAACTTCCATTTGCCTTAGTATAAATTGGTGGTTTGCATTTCGTTTTTTGTTTGATTTTTTCCAATCATATTTTCTGTGAATGTCAGTTCACTTCGTGTTCATAACTAGAGAGAATTTTTCCATTGTTAGTTCGTCTGTTACTTGTAATTTGGAATTCTACTATTGCAAGTGTTGATTGTTATATCTTGGAAGACGATTTCCATTGAGTCCGTGAAGCACCATTGTGGGGTAAATTTCGTCCTAAGTATAGAGTGTTGAACACTTGCCTCAGTCGTTTTAGTCTCCATTAAAGTAATTGTAAATTTACATACTTATTCAGATTATCACACACACACACACACACACACACACACACACACACACACACACACACACACACACATATATATATATATATATATATATATATATATATATATATATATATATATATATATATATATATATATATATATATACATATATATATTGTGACACCCCGCTTAAAATAATAACGGCTGGCTTGCCCTATACTACATTAAATCAGGAATCTCAGTTGGCTCAGTCTCAACATAAACAGACTATACTACGATAGATAAGGCTAACTACCCGAAACCATAAAAGCGGATGCCAAAAATTAAATACAACATGCAACGGACAATAAACCAACAATATAGAACTACAAGATAAGGCAAAAATGTACATAAGTACTATGATAAAAGAAATTTTTCGAATAAAAAATGAAACGGGTACATATAAAGACATATACCCGAATAAGCTTTCGGGGCACAGACAGTACAATAACCATAAAGAAAAAATATAAATAGCTACAAATAACCCTTGGGTGTAAACCCGATGTACAACAGGAATCCTATCTAGATTTATACAGGAATAAGAAGCGACTACAATCTAAATCCCGCAACAGTCCGCATCTACTACGGCTCCCAAGACTCAAGATAGAAAGGCATCCGGTATCCATGCGGTAGGACACCTGCAGTACAATATATATATATATATATATATATATATAGAAGAAGAGAAATATAAACGGGTCAGAGCCCGGGGTATAAAAATGTTTAGCAAGTGTGTTAACCATTCATAATAAATATAAATGCACTATTTCATAATTAAAGTGGAGTCGCACTCTTATGAAACTCCAAACTCACCTCTCATCTACAGCATGCACCTAGACGTGTCCTGGAACCTTAAATAAGCTACCCCACCCATATAAGGACAACCTACCTTACCATAGGCACGACCTATACCCACGTGACCTGCCACCGTAACATGACCCAAGAATCCTTTCCATTCTAATCCCACCAAATATATATATACACATATATGCCTTACTAGGCTCTAGTGGTTCCAATTATTAACTTAAACAAGTTATAAGTCTTAATACGTCACACATTAACATTAAGCTTCAATATAAAACTTTATTCTCTAAACAACATATAATCAAATACTAAGGACGAAACTTCACTCCACTCTTAACAATTGCACTGCGTTTCGTGCGTGGGGCGTCTCGCAAAGCGAAATCCAAACAAGGAACCCCCCCAATACACTACTCCTTGACAATGTTGATCGTAGAGATCCATTATGTCATCTAAACAAATCCTATTACTGCAACTACTTAATTATAGAGTAATATCTAAGAACATAATTAGAATCTCCATTAAATCTTTGGGTCGATATACCGCAATTGTCTCTAAGTACGATCCTTCGACCCCAATGAACTACTACACCAAAATCACCCCAGATGTATATCATCTAAACTTCATAGCCTCTTCACCTATAGGATATACAAATATATATATTTACTCTAAACATATATATAAGCAATCATTCGTTCCTATAACCACGTATACATAATACACACATAATTTACACTTTGCAATACACATAATATAAACGGCTAGGATGCCAAAATACAGCACCATGATATCATCTTCCAGAAATTACTCACTTTCTCCTGGGGTCACAACCTATCGGACTACTATCACACCGCCATGGCGACAAAATCAATCCTAACGTATGGGAAGCGGTCATAATTCCTACCAACAAGTGAGAATGACTCATACCCAATACTTCTCACCCCCAAAATAAAATGACACAAATAAATAAAATGGACAACTATGACCTGGGGAATATTCACACCCTGCTCCACAAGCCAAGGGCTCACCCTCATCGCGCAACTTCCCATGATAGCATGTGCCGGGTATGCTTCATACTATAAGTATATATATCATTCACACTACATATATACATCCAAATGATCACATCATATATACAAACCATCACGCATTGTATAGACATTCACGCCATAAGTACACATATATACATATCTACACATATCGATATATACATATACATAACATTTCTCGTCCGTATCTATGAATTTTATAACTCGGCTATAAGCATACATAAACCTCAATATACTATCCATCGTCCCAAACATATTAACTTACTTATTTATATAAATATGATCCCTCACTTGAAGCATATCCAGTACCCCTATGAAATGAATAGTCTTCCAATACATATAACAACGAGGTTACTAACTCCCAAGTTTAGCATATATAAATATCACTATATATTCCATCTATATCCGAATACACTTCGATATATCTAATAAGAATCCCGACTATAGGTGTGCACATAACTAATAGTCTACAAACCTCAAGCTCAATCCTAAATTCATTCCATGATCCCATCCATTATTGGAACCCCCATTGTTAATCACAAACACAGATATATAACTACTATCCCAACTAGATTGACAACACAACGTATTCTAGTTGATAGTATGACCCGATCGATCTCAATTCCGACTACGGTTCAATTGTCCCTATGAACCCTTAACATTAACGCATAAATATAAAATAACTAACTCGGCTAGAAGTACACACATAAACATGAAGGGACTATCTCTACAATTTATACCTATTTCATGATAGCCCACCCCTATCAAATTAAGATAATCCGCCAATCAATTCAGTCCCATAATCATTTCCTTACTAAAAGAGGCATCCTACCTTCAAAACCCAATTCTTACATAGGTTTGAAAGCCCTTATTCATCCTAGGGTACCTATTTCCTTAATATAATATCATAACCCTCCATAATAAGTCCATTAAGAAAGCCCCTAAGGATAAAACCCAAAAGAAAAAGGTTAAAAGAATATCCCTATCTTGGGCTAAATATAGAGGACCGGTCGACCGACCCCATATCCCTGGTCGACCGCGAATCTAAAATTGTGCCCTACAAAGAATGCAGTAAGCTTTTCCCTTGAGGCACGGTCGACCGGTTCCCTAGCCGCGATCGACTGGCCATACCAGATATCTTGCCCCTTTTTCCCATTTTGATCAAAACCCTAACTCTTTAAACACCCAAATACCATCATCTAACCCCCAATCTTTAACTCAATCATATTTTTAACATTAAAACTCATCCTACATTTCATCCCATCAATTTATATGCCATCAATCCCATATAAAGACATCAAATTCAAGTTTTAGTCCCAAAACTCTAGGTTTTCACATATAACCCAAAAATCCATTTCTTTTATCCACTAATTATGAAATGAAATACACAAATGAAATATTTAGTAAGATTAAACACATGCCTCCAAATTGTAGTGGTTGAATCGTCCTCGAGATCGCGTGTTGGCCAGAATCTCCGAGCTTTTCTCCTCTCTCTCTCTCTCTTCCTTTCTTCTTTCTCTCTTTCTTTCTTTTTCTCATCATCCAACCCCAATCTTTAACTCAATCATATTCTTAGCATTAAAACTCATCCTACATTTCATCCCATCAATTTATATGCCATCAATCCCATATAAAAACATCAAATTAACATATAACCCAAAAATCTAGGTTTTCACATATAACCCAAAAATCCATTTCTTTTATCCACTAATTATGAAATGAAATACACAAATGAAATATTTAGTAAGATTAAACACATGCCTCGAAATCGTAGTGGTTGAATCGTCCTCGAGATCGTGTGTTGGCCAGAATCTCCAAGCTTTTCTCCTATCTCTCTTTTCTTTTCTTCTTCTTTCTTTCTTTCTTTCTCTTTCTCTCTTTCTCTCAAATGAGATGGGCTGATTTCGTAAGCCTCTTAAATCCTTCAAAACATAAGTCCCAGTTTTAAATGATAATACACACTTTAAATGACTCGTTTACTCTAATTCGAGTCAAACTTACTTAAAAATATTCTGGAACATAAATAAAACTCAAGAACAGTTATTTCGACTATCTCGACCCATCCGGAATCAATGGCACACTCAAAATTGTCATCTGAAATACTTTATAATGTCCTAAATTTTTGGATCTCAATTTCCAAATTTTAAAACTCTCCAATTTAAATATATTTTATTTCTCCCAAAAATCTAATTTCTCAGTCCCAAAGTCACGGAATATTACATACTTCCCCCCTTACAAGAATTTCATCCGCGAAATTTAAGTTATGTCTAGGATTTCGAATCTCATCTAGTCCTTACATCTACCCTCAACATTGTTATACCTATCTCTCCCAGTTATCACATCGAACCCTATAACTTGAAAGTAATACTATCTACCTAAGGTGCCCATACACCCTGTACCCGAGCTCCACTCGTAAAAACATAACCCGTCTCCGCTAGCCTCAAATCGTAATATAACTCTCAATAAATTCCTATAGCAACATCTTAAGTATATATAAACGTTTAAAATTTCCAATGGTTAAACTCTTCTTAATTCCTGACATAATCTACCTTCATGCGGGGGAGGTCTCGCAAGAGAAATCCAAACAAGGAACCCTCCCAATACACTACTGTGTAACTATGTCGGGGATTGAGATCAATTGAACCAGGATTAAGGTCTTATAAAAAGATTTTCGAATTACAAACATTACCCGAAGGCCTATATAACAACATACTATAAAATAATTTCATACATTTCAACACACCAATCAAACACCTTATATACAAGACATAAGGCCCCAACAATACAATACTCTCACCAAACCCTAGTTCTCATAACTAGCACAACCATGAGCTAAATTGTCTACTCAATAATAAATCTTCTAAACTCTTAACCTTCTCAACTATACAAATCCTTAACATCTCATTAAAGTATTGCCACACAATAAGTCCTTCCCTCATTGGAATACCACAATTACCTGCCCTAGCCTAACTAAAAAATAATAACCTTATCGTTACTGCCCAACAACCTTAACAATTCGCACTTTCGAAAATCAATAACACAACTTTTTACTAGCTCCTCACGAGACGGTCTATTATCCCAAAAGATGCCACACAAAGGCCGCACTTACTCACTCTTCCCCCAAGGAAATTCTATACACACTATAGTTATAGCGGCTAACCATTCGTTATACCTTAGGCGCGATGTTCCCACTACCGTGTAAAGCGTTACCTAAACCCGAAGAAAGGTACTCTACCTTGTACTTCCATAACCCAACTGTTTCACTTCATCCCTTGGTCCCTTTACTCCTTCCGGGACAAGCCCTCCTTCCTAAGGCCTAAATTTCCTTATAGAAACCTCCTCTCGAAAGTCCCTCCTAACCATCTTATAGGATGAGGCGCTATTGTGACCCCCTGACAACTCCTTCAGTCCTACTCAATGGACCTAAGTCTCCAAATTCCTTACTCCCTCTTCCAAGAAGACGGTACTCCTAAAAATGGAACAATGCCACATACCTTTCATCGGTAAAAGTCAGCAACACTAGGTTTCCTAACAAATATTGACTAATTCCTCACTCTAAACCTCCCCAGGACTTCACAATTCGCTTATCCTCAGCACTTACCTTACTAATCACAAAATTCTCCATTCGAGTCAATTCTCCTTCTCACTCGACCACCATCAGATCACCTGGAATTACCGCTAGAAATCTCTTCCTTATCTCCGCCTGAATCACGGAAAGAAAATACCTCCAGTCAGAGCGTACCCAAAATATGTTATGGGTGTTGCATCTCTCAGCTACCCCTTTCTGAATGACTTATTCTTGGCGACGTCTGAGATGAAAGCAACTGTGTCATAACGTCATTCAAGTGAGTACACTTCGCAGAAGAAGATAAACGTAATGAACACAACAATTCTAATAATAGGGCTCTACATCAAGAATATTAGCGGAAGAACGCAGAAAACCCGCACAGATCCTAAAGACACTAAAACCTGATGCTCTGATACCATCTGTGACACCCCGCTTAAAATAATAACGGGTGGCTAACCCTATACTACATTAAATCAGGAATCTCAGTTGGCTCAGTCTCAGCATCAACAAACTATACTACGATAGATAAGGCTAACTACCCGAAACCATAAAAACGGATGCTAAAAATTAAATAAAACATGCAATGGACAACAAACCAACAATATAGAACTACAAGAGAAGTCAAAAATGTACACAAGTACTATGATAAAAGAAAGTGCTCGAATAAAATAAAATGAGTACATATAAAGAAATATACCCGAATAAGTTGTCGGGTCACAGACAGTACAATAACCATAAAGAAGAAATATAAATAGCTACAAATAACCCTTGGGTGTAAACTCGATGTACAACATTAATCCTATCTAGATTTACACAGGAATAGGAAGCGACTACAATTTAAATCCCGTAACAGTCCGCATCTGCTACGACTCCCAAGACTCTAGATAGAAAGGCATCCGTTATCCATGCGGTAGGACACAAGTAGTACAAATGTATAGCAGAAGAGAAATATAAACGGGTCAGAGACCGAGGTGTAAAAATGTTTAGCAAGTGTGTTAACCGTGTATAATAAATATAAATGCACTATTTCATAATTAAAGTGGAGTCGCACTATCATGAAACCCCAAACTCACCTCTCATCTACAGCGCGCACCTAAGCGTGTCCTAGAACCTTAATTAAGTTACCACACCCATATAAGGACAACCTACCTTACCATAGGCACAGCCTATACCCGCGTGACCTCCCATCCTAACATGACCCGAGAATCCTTTCCATTCTAATCCCACCAAAATATATATACATGTATATGCCTTACTAGGCTCTAGTGGTTCCAATTATTAACTTAAACCAGTTATAAGTCTTAATACGTCACACATTAATATTAAGCTTCAATATAAAAGTTTATTCTCTAAATAACATACATTCAAATACTAAGGACGAAACTTCAATCCACTCTCAACAATTGCACTGCGTTTCGTGCGTGGGGCGTCTCGCAAAGCGAAATCCAAACAAGGAACCCCCCAATACACTACTCCTTGACAATGTTGATCGTAGAGATCGATTATGTCATCTACACAAATCCTATTACTCCAACTACTGAATTATAGAGTACTATCTAAGAACATAATTAGAATCTCCATTAAATCCTTGGGTCGATATACTGCAATTGTCTCTAAGTACGATCCTTCGACCCCAATGAACTAGTACACCAAAATCACCTAAGATGAACATCATCGAAACTTCATAACCTCCTCACCTAAAGGATATACAAATATATATATTTACTCTAAACATATATATAAGCAATCATTCGTTCCTATAACCACGTATACATAATACACACATAATGTACACTTTGTAATACATATAATATAAACGGTTATAGTATGCCAAAATACTGCACCATGCTATCATTTTCTAGGAATTACTCACTTTCTCCCAGGGCCACTACCTATCGGACTATTATCACACCACCATGGCAACAAAATCAATCCTAACGTATGGGAAGCGGTCATAGTTCCTACCGGCAAGTGAGAACGACTCATACCCAAGACTTCTCACCCCCAAAATAAAATCACACAAATAAATAAAATGGACGACTATGACGTGGGGAATATCCACACCCTGCTCCTCAAGCCAGGGGCTCACCCTCATCGCGCAACTTCCCATGATAGCATGTGTCGGGTATGCTTCATACCATAAGTATATATATCATTCACACTACATATATACATCCATATGATCACATCATATATACAAACCATCATGCACGGTATAGACATTCACGCCATAAATACACACACACACACACACACATACACACACACACACACACACACACACAGATATATATATATATATATATATATATATATATATATATATATATATACATAACATTTCTCGTCCGTGTCTATGAAATTTATAACTCGGTTATAAGCATACATAATCCTCAATATACTAGCCGTCATCCCAAACTTATTAACTTACTTAGTTACATAAATATGATCCCTCATTTGAAGCATATCCAGTACCCCTATGAAATGAATAGTCTTCCAATACATATAACGACGAGGTTACTAACTCCCAAGTTTAACATATATAACTATCACTATATATTCCATTTATATCCGAATACACTTCGATATATCTAATAAGAATCCCGACTATAGGTGTGCACATAACTAATAGTCTACAAACCTCAAGCTCAATCCTAAATTCATTCCATGATCCTCTCCATTATTGGAACCCCCATTATTAATCACACACACAGATATATAACTACTATCCTGACTAGATTGATAACACAACCTATTCTAGTTGATAGTATGACCCAATCGCTCTCAATTCTGACTACTGCTCAATTGTCCCTATGAACCCTTAATATTAATGCATAAATATGAAATAACTAACTCGGCTAGAAGTACACACATAAACATGAAGGGACTATCTCTACAATTTATACCTATTTCATGATAGCCCTCCCCTATCATATTAAGATAATCTGCCAATCAATTCAGTCCCATAATCATTTCCTTACTAAAAGAGGCATCCTACCCTCTAAGTCCAATTCTTACATAGGTCTGAAAGCCCTTGTTCATCCTAGGGCACCTATTCCCTTAATATAATATCATAGCCCTCCATAATAAGTCCATTAAGAAAGCCCCTAAGGATAAAACTCAAAAGAAAAAGGTTAAAAGAAAATCCCCATCTTGGGCTAAAAACAGAGGACCGGTCGACCAGTCCCAGACCCCCGGTCGACCGCGGATCTAAAATTATGCCCTACGAAGAATGCAGTAAGCTTTTTCCTTGAGGCGCGATCGAGCGGTCCCCTGGCCGCGGTCGAGCCCCTTTTTCCCATTTTGATCAAAAACCCTAACTCTCCAAACACCCAAATACCATCATCTAACCCCCAATCTTTAACTCAATCATATTCTTAACATTAAAACTCATCCTACATTTCATCCCATCAATTTATATGCCATCAATCCCATATAAAATATCAAATTCAAGTTTTAGTCCCAAAAATCTAGGCTTTCACATATAACCCAAAAATCTATTTCTTTTATCCACTAATTATGAAATTAAATACACAAATAAAATATTTATGAAGATTAAACACTTGCCTCGAAATCGTAGTGGTTGAATCGTCCTCGAGATCGTGTGTTGGTCGGAATCTCCAAGCTTTTCTCCTCTCTCTCTCTTCCTTTCTTCTTCTTTCTTTCTTTCTTTCTTTCTTTCTTTCTCTTTCTCTCTTTCTCTCAAATGAGATGGGTTGATTTCGTAAGCCTCTTAAACCCTTAAAAACATAAGTCCGAGTTTTAAATGATAATACACACTTTAAATGACTCGTTTACTCCGAGTCAAACTTACTTAAAGCTATTCCGGAACCAAAATAAAACCCATTAACAGTCATTTTGACTATTTCGACCCATCTGGAATCAATGGTACACTCAAAATCATCACCCGAAATACTTTTTAACATTCTAAATTTTTGGATCTCAATTTCCAAATTTTAAAACTCTCCAATTTAAATATATTTTATTTCTCCCAAAAATCTAATTTCTCAGTCCCAAAGTCATGGGGTATTATATATATATATATATATATATATATATATATACATACATCGCACAAAAACAAAATGCGGGACTAGATAATTGCTTTAACATTGGTTCCATTACCGCAATCTAAGGAACAAGGAGGGGGATAGGGTAGTTGAATTTGTAGTTTAAATGATATAAATCCCTCCTGAAATATAGCTACAAGTTCCTAAAATCTAGCTCCAACTATATTTGTTTGCCTCAAGTTTGCAATAAAAATCTGAGATATTGAATAGTCTGTATCTAACTCCTATACGGGAAGACCATATAGGAGCATTATTATTATTTATTTATTTATTTTTGTGTATATATATACCCCTAACAACATATCTATGAAAATACTCATTTTAAAAAAATAGTAAATAAATGTAATTTTCAACAAATTTAATATACATGGTCTTCATAATGAAAGGATCGCCTATAAAAAAAATCATCTAAGAATTCAACTTGAAAGAGGGTGAGAAGATGATCACAAGTTTCAACGGTTGAAAATGCACGTGTTCATCCAATTTTCAAATCACCCACTTCCAATTTGTTTTGTATATAATCTTCTTATTATGGAGATCATGTATACAAAATTTGGTTAGAAAATAAATTATTTTAATATTTTTAAAAAATAGGTATGTTCATAGATATATTGTTAGGAGCAGTGGCGGAGCCACATTGTACCTGACTTGGGCACATGCCCAAGCCAACCCAGGTAAATCCCTTTTTTTTTTGTATGTGCACATATATTAGTAAGGGCATTAAAGGAAACAAAAATTTCGTAACCAAACCTCTCCCATTCACGGTAAAAAAACAAAAATCCTAAAATTAACACACGTTTTCACTCTTTGCTCTCCCTATTCTCTTTTCTTCTCTTCCAATTTTGTCGACTTAAATCTCCACACTAAATCAAGGTATGTTTTTCAATCTCTCTCCATTTTATCTAGGTTTTATATATTTATCATTCCTCTTACTTCTCCCCCTCCCCCCCCCCCCCCCCCTCCTTTTTGTTAGTAAATATCCATTGTTAGGATTTGTTGAAATTTTATGTAGCAAATATTCATTGTTAGAGTTTGCTAGAATTCTGAAAATATGCCTTTTTTTTTGTTTTACCCATTTTAATATTAGTATAATTATTGTTGTTATTGGTTTTTAGTAATTATTTTTTGGGCATGAAGTTGTTGAAATTCTTTTTTAAATCGTTATAATTCATCTATTAATAATATGTAATTTCCTATGCAATTAGAAGATTATTATAAATACCCCTAAAAAAATCCGGGGGCTACCACCCCCAAACCCCAGGAATTTTCCTGACTCCGCCACCGGTTAGGAGGTATGTTGGAGATCATCATTGTGTGTGTTTGTATAAAAAATGAATGTTCAAAGAATATGATTTTTGGATAACATAAAAAGCATTTACTCAAATATAAAGCAGAGACTTTGCGGTGGATGAAGACAAGTGGGTTGTTCTCATCTATTTAGAGATTTGGTTAAGAAAGAACAATAAGGGCCCGTTTGGTTGTCCCAAAATTATAAATTGGATCATTAATAAATTAATCCATTTACAAATTGACCTATTAATTGTGTTTGGTTTCATTAATGAAAGGATTCATTAATTGCCCAATTTTAGCGCATGTGCAAAATCTGAAATTGGATCATTTCACAAAAAACGTGAAATGAATCCATTTGAAATAGGAATCAAATAAAAGTGCACGTCCCCTCTCCCTCTCCCCCTCTCTATTCCCCCCCCTCTCTATATATGTATTTACCTTTTTTTCATAGAACCTTAACATCAATTTCAAATTACCAAACATCGTGTAAAATTGAATTTAACTCATTTCAAATTCACTCATTTACAATTCACTAACTCACAATGAACTAATTTACATAATCAAACAATTTGCGCAACCAAACTGGACCTAAGAGTTTTATAATGTAAAACTTTGGATGAAGGGAAGGTGTTAGTATACTTCTAAATGATAAATATATTTGGGTACTTTCAAAATTCAACCTTTTTATGTACTTTGTTTATGTGAATTTGGTTTCCTTTATATCCTAAAATCAATTCGACCACCTTCTCCCACTCTCAAACACCTAGAAGGACACCACCATAGTCGTCCTAGCACTTAATATCTTTAGACCTTATGACAGTGCAAATGATTTTTTTTTAATGAAATATGGGGGGGGGGAGGAGAGAGGACTACTTACTAAGAAAATTAGGGTTAAAAAGGGTCAAAGTGATGCTTCTTAAAGTTTTGATGCTTTTATAGTAGTAGTAGATTTGAAGACTTGCTTTTCAAGTCAAATAGGTAACTATAGTTACTGTGTTGGTATTTCCTAAATGAATAGGGCTTTGGCCTTGTATGGACAAGAGGGTGTATAAACTTATAATCCGGTTGGGTTTTTGGCTTTTATCCCTTGTTATGGGAGAGACTCCATGCATAGGTGTACTAGTGTGCAGAACATTTCCTTCTCTCTCTCTTTTGAAGGCTCATCGCCAAGTACCATATATCCCGTCCGAATTATTAATGTGCGGTCAGTCCGCTCGTGAACAGTATTGTGTATGTATATATTTTGATCGTTTTGTATGTGATCAAAATCACTAATTAGCATTTTTGCACAAGAAGGGAAAGGAAGAGAGGAGAAATGATTGCTAAGAACATCAAGCTGGGAACAAAATGATTGTTAGTATACAACCAAGATAAGTTTTTGTGATAACTTAGAGAAATGGTGTAATAACAAGTTGGATCGTGGATTGTAAACAACACGAACAGGACCCCTCAGTTGCATAATGTACATTTCCTTTGTTTCCTTTACATGATGGTCCACAGCAACTAAACTGCGGCTCCTTGAATCAGATTATGAACCTCTATCTTGTAATACATCATTTGTTAATAGTTCGAAGAATTTTTGCTATGAAGTGCATCATAAAGATACCCTCCTCTGCTCAAGGAGACATCTAACTTCACACAATCCAAATTCAGAGGTATACTTTGTTGCAATGCAAATTTGTATCCCATCAGCTGTGATAGTGCTTTACTAAGCAAAGGCCGTCCATTGACGTTAGGGTTAAAGAGATAATTAAGAATTTACACTTCCTCCGAACCAGGGTCACGTCTTTCTTTGATTTTTCTCATCTAATGTAAACTTTCTCGCCTGTTAAAACTCCTGAAAACTCTCTTGACATTGCACAGTTGAATCCTCACTGCAGATTTGCTTCCTCACATTGCCATGTAATTTGTCAAGAATCCTCCATGTTACAGCATCGGGTGCCAGCCCATTTTTTTTTCATTTCTCCCAAAATTTGGTAAGCTTCTTTCTTCAAACCAAGCTTGCAAGCACCATCAATCAAGATATTATAGTTCACATTATTTGGAGTAACCCCACAATCTATCAATTCATACAGAAAATCACAAGCCTCATTCAATTTGTCCGAGCGGCAAAGCCCTTTAAGAATAGCTGAATAGACAAAATTGTCATGAATCTTTGAGGGCCAAATAACATTGTCCCAAAAACTCTTAGCATCGTCTATCCTGCCAGACTTGCATAATCCATCAATTAAAATTGTATATGTAGTACTATCAGCAACCACGCCACCACTTACCATGATATTAAAAGTCTCCATCGCTTCATTTGCTCGATTTAATTTAAACAACCCACGAAGAACTGCATTATAAGTCACAACAGTAGGCTGAAAGCCTTTTTCCGGCATAACATTATTCAGAAGATCAAGAGCTTCTTCAGCTCTCCCAACATTCAACAAACCACCAATAACTGTAGTGAAAGTCACAGCATCAGGTGCACAAAACTTCCCCGTCATCATATCATGGAGTACCATCAAAGGCTCTTCGATTCTCCCTATCTTGCAGAATCCATGAATAACTGTGTTGAGGGTAATTACATCAGGCTGGCAATGTGTCTGAAGCATAAAAACAACTACATTTAGAAGCTCAGTTGGGTTATTCATTAAACAAACAGCCCTTAAATATATATTGTATATTCTCGTACTATCCACTCTTTTCCTGTTTAACATCATTTGAAGAAGTTCTTTGGCCTTGCAAAGATCAGATTCCTTACAAAGACATTCTATGAGAACCTTGTATGTATGCTCTGATGGTAAGTACCCAAATTCTATTCCTTGTTCCACCAACTGATAAGCTCGCATAATACCACCTTGTACACAAAGCCCATGTACTATAGAATTATACGATACCAAACTTGGCATGATCCCTCTTTTCCGCATTATATAAACAATCCTGGAGGCCCCATGATGCCTACCAAATCTACAAAGAGAATCTATCATCTGCCCGTACGCAAACTCATCACAAACACTCTTCCCTTGAGGCATATCTTCAGCAATGTTAAACACTTGTTGAAAGAACCCTTCTCGACACAAAGCATGAACAAGATTAGCGAAAGCCGCATTATTCACGGAATTGTTCATTTCATCTGCCATCACTTCCCAAAGCTTCCCCATTACCTCCCTCCCACGCTCAACATCCCGCATTCTAAGAACCCCACGAAACAAAACGCTGTATGTAAGCGAATTAGGCTTAACCGCACAGTCGAGCATTTCATCAAACAATTTGTGAGCAGAACCCACTTCACCAATCTTACAATAACCATTTATAATCGTAGTATACGAAACAATGTTTGGGCAGTGGCCTCTACTTTTCATATCAAAAAACAAGCTGTGAGCTTGATTGGGACGTTCAAGCGAGCAAAGCTGGTCGATCAAACGGTTGTAATTAATCAAAGAAGGTACAAACTCAGGCTTCACCGCAAATAAACGATGAACAACGCGTAATGTGGTACCGGGGGATAGAGAATCAAGAAGTTTAGCAATAATAACATTACATGTTCTCTCATCTGGGATGAAGCCAGAAGATATGGAGAGGTAAAAACGATGGTGAGCTTCAGAAAAGCGGCGGGAATCGCATAGAGAATGGATAATGCTGCTGAGATTGAGAGAGTCAGGGATGTAGCCGCGGAGACGGAGATTGTCGAGGAGACGAAGGGCTTCGTCGACGTTGTGGTGGGTGGTGCAGAGTTTGTGGATTTTTTTGGTCCAGTAGGGGCGGTTGGTTATACATATACTCTCTTCTGGTTGGAGTGATTGTTGTTGTGGTGGTGGTGGTGGTGGTGGTGGAGATGGGTTGGGGTGTGTGAAGAAGAGGGATAAGGATGTAGTGATGGTTTTGGGGTGGAATGGGGGTTTTGGTGAGGGGAGTGTGGGGAGAAACATTAAGGTAACATGTTTCCTACCCTGCACTTCATGCTTGAAGGGACGGAGCATGTGTTCAACATTGATTAGTAGGCCCCTCTATTGCGCTGAGCAAGCCTCAAGTGCTCAACCCTTTAAATTTGGATGGAGGTATTATTGACTTCGAGTGGAAACGAGTTTGAATTGAGATATTAAGTTCGAATTAAATTTGAGTTGAGCGTGAGTAAAGTACTTTTAAATAAATTTGAACTAGAGTTGGTCCGATATATATATATATATATATTATTTTCTATAATATGTAAAAAATATTTAAAAGAAAAGAGTTTTTATAATTTTATTCATGCGCAAACAAACTGTTGGGCTTAATACTGTGGAGTCAATGTTTAATTTATCTTAGTTGGCAAAGGCAGGTTAATATCACACAAGCAGAATCGACCGTTCATGGCATAAGCTCTGGCCATTTTCAAGCAGATTCGATATATTTTCAAGTTCGGGTCGTTTATGGGTTTGATTTTATATAAAAAAAAAAAAGGAAGTTTGGGGTTAGTTATAAAATGAAAGTTGTTTATGATTTTAGTACACCATCACTTTGAATACACAGAATAATTTGGTAGAATATAAGCTATTTAGAATACACAGAAGTTTTTAACTTATAATTGGATTCCATGTTTCCCACCATCCATATGATTTTAGGTTATATTTTTGTCCATGTAGGAAAGATATATTTAGAATACATATAAGTTTTTTACCGTTGTTCCGAAATTTTTTACTGCTCTTCCTAAATTTTTAGCAACAGTTCCTAAGTTTTTAACTGTTGTTCCTAAGTTTTTGGCAGATAAATGGGCATATGTTCCTAAATTTTTTTACTGTTGCTTGAATTTCATTACTAAAAAACATTTTTTTATTACTGAAATAAGAATTTTATTATTGAAATATAAATATTTATTATTAAAATAAATAAATATGTATTTAAATATTCAATTCAAATAAGGCCTGAAGCTTGATATACTTTATGAGCTAAAGCTTGAGCCGAGTAAATCAAAATCGGACTAAGCCTGATCAACCCTAAGCTTCGCTCATAGATCTCGATTGATGGGCCTATTGATTAGGATGGGGGCGGGATTGGGACGGATTTTTAAAAATTCTAATATGTCCATTTAAAAAAATTAGTTTGTTTTGTCCCGCGATCCGTGACGAGTTTATTTCAAGGAGTTTCGAATCCACTTAAATCTATTTTACATGAAATCATACACGTCCTATTTAAACCTCGCGGGTCACAATTCGCCCCGTTTATATTACTCCACCTCGTTTATTCTGGAATATTAAAAAAATCATTATCAAGATATTTTATTAATGCCAAAAGCATTCAACATTACGATAAATGTCAATATTAAAATTTCATCATCACCTATAAATTTCAACATTTAAGTGAAGCATCACCTATAAATTTTAACATCAAATTTTAAATATCACTGAAGTATTTTAACATTACATCAAAATATCTCTAAAAATTCACCAATATCCAAAATAAAAAGTTACACAACATAAAGAAGGTCTCAACAATTTCAAATAAAAAATGCACACAACATAAAAAACTAATCATGTGACTCTCCATGAACTTCAACATCTATCATCAATTCGTCCAAACCTTAAAAAGTAAAAAATAAAAAATAAAAAATCCAACATGTTAAAAAAATGATATCAATATTAATAAAAAATTAACAATTAAAAATTTATCTTAAGCCTCCATTGGCTCAGCCTCTTCTTCACAAATCGTAGGCCTCGAATCAACGGTGGAATCTTCATATACAAAAATTCAAAATAAATATAAACAAACAAGTATGAAATTTTTGTTTATGGATTGTTTTCAAAACAAATTTTATTTATGAAATTTTATTTATGAAATTTTATTTATGAAATTTTATATCATGAATTGTTTTAAAAAAGAACATGTGTGAATTGTTTTTAAAATGAACATGTATGAAAGATAAGTTCGGGACTCCTACGGGTTGGGTTAAATTACCATCCCTAACATTGATGGATGGGCCTGCATCTGTTGGACCATCCAATCGGAACCAAATTAGAGGTCTTCCACTTGAATTTATAATAGCATCCATGGTCGTTGTTGATACAAAAAATTACCGACCTATGTGGACTAATCAGAGATGAACACTTGTCCACCTATGTCGCATTAATCCTAGTCAGCAAATAACAGCGCCGACCAACTGTATGAATGTCAACCAACGCAAGGAATGACAATCAACTTAATGAAGACCGACCAACATAATCAGCGAAGCATCAACAGTCATATTCATTATGTAAGTATATGCTTAAATATATAAAAGTATTCCATCCCTAAACATTACAACCCTTAGCCTCCGAGTCATTATAAATATAGATTTACACATGCCATCAAAGGCAAGCAAGCAAGCTATTACAACTATTAATACCATAATAGTGGACGTAGGCTTTCATAGCTAGTCGAACCACTTTAAAATGTTGTGTTGTTCTCTTTATATTTACATATTTTATTTATGATTTAAGAATTAGATTAATTCTAGTTTTTTACATTAGCAGATTGGCGTCATCTGGAGGAACGTGTTTCTAATAATCGTTTTCACTCTCATACACATGTGTTAATGAAACGATTGACTGATATTCTTAACTTCAGTGCCGGGAATGAAGGCAACTTGCCTGCTCCACCTATTCCACCGGCAAACAATGATCTGAATGGAATTCTTATCGATCTCACCAAATGATAGGAGACAATGCAAGATACGATGAGGCAATTGGCCCACACGTTACAAGCCAGATCTCCTGCCCCATCCAGACAGAGAGAAATGCCTCCTCCACGATCTAAAATACATAGATATTCCAAAACATCAAGAGATACATCTTATCGTACAGGAGCGAGTTCATCATTAAGGTCCACCAAACGCTATGATGTCCATTATTTCTCTCTTGAAAGGCTAAGTGTTTTGGAAAGGCTAAGCAGAGCTTCGCATTTTGATTGCCTGGGCCCCCGAGTGAATATAAATCCTTCTAGGGCGTTATCTAGGAACACTCAGCATACTTCCGATCAATGTGAAATGTCCATCCGATCAAGATCAAGTATTCGCCGATCTATAGGCACCGAACAAACCTCTGAAGAGGAGAGCTCAGTGCAAACAGATCGCCAGAAGAGACGAAAAACTTGCAAAAGTCAGATGTAGGCAATCCCTCGTAGAAAGGATCAATACAAAGTTTAGAAGACAAATTAGGTGAGATGGTTAAAGCAAAGAATTCTTTACAATAATGTTTTGTCAAAGGATCTCCTTTTATTCAAGTAATTGTGGATTTTTCAACCCCATCTAAATCCAAAGCTCTTGTGGTTATTCCCAAATACAATGGAAAAATTGATCCAATTTTCCAAATAGAGCAGTATCAGGCAGCAGCAGACATTTATGCAATACCAAATGAGATGAGATACAGAGCATTTTCCAGCACCATTATGGGTTCAGTCCACATATGGTATAATAACTTGCCCTGAGGACAAATCACCAACTTTAATTAATTATCTGAGCTATTCATTAACAACTTTTGTTTTAGAGTTAAGCCCGTAAAAAGAGTAGCTCACCTTCTGAGTGTGAGGCAGCAAGTGGGAGAAAGCACCAGGGACTACATTACTCGGTTCATTAATGAAAAGTTGGAGGTGATTGATTATGAGGAAAAAAAATCCATCGTTGCCCTTATAAGTGGCCTGCTTATCGAGAAGCTATATTATACTTTAGCTAAAGATTTTCCCAAGATGATGGCTAAACTCATGGCAAAAGAAGGAAAAATCATGAATGCCAAGGAAGAAATAGCTACAAAACAAAATCCAACTACCAAACCTAATGTAAAGTCTAAAAAAAAGGACCAAAATGAGCAAAGGGAGTCGAAATAATAGAGGGCAAAGAAGGAAGAAAAGCTCAAGAAATATGGGAACTACACTCCATTGGGTGTTAGTATCCACTATATCTTAGAAGAATCAAGCACAATAAGGATTTGCGATGGTCTGGAAAATTGAGAGCACCCCCCAACAAGATGGACAAATCCAAGTATTATGAATTCCATAAGGATCATGGTCACACAATGGATGGTTATATTGATTTGCCAAATGAGATCAAATCTCTCATCCACCTAGGAAAGATCAATAAATTTGTTGATCAATGTGATAGCAAAGAATCCAGAGGAATATCAAATTCTCCATGTAAGTTTAGAGAAGGAAATAAGTGAAATCGCAAGGATAATTATGAGGGTGATCTCGAACTACTGAAGAAGCTTAAATAACCCGAATGTGAGGTATTTATGCTCAGTTTTGGTTCATTTGACTATTATATGATTACAGGTGGCTATGCAGGAGGAGGTAATCACACGACTGAAAGAAAAGCCTACTTAAATGAGGCTCAAGCTTATTTTTATATTCAAATAATTCATTTGGCTAAAGATGATCGCCCGAGGAAGGTCAACAAGGACAAGCTCGTGATTGGGTTCTTTAAAAGTGATCTTTCGGGAGTCCTATATCCTCATGATGACCCACTGGTTGTAAAATTTAGAAACCACAATGTGGTTGTTTCCAGAATTCTAATTGACAACGGGACCTCGACAGATATTATGTTTTATCCTTGTTTTCAAAGTTTAGAACTAAAGCTCAGTCATCTAGAGCCATACCAAAGGCCACTAATAGGCTTTTGTGGTGAAAAGGTTTATTCTTTAGGGAAAATCAAGTAAAGAGTATTGTTCGGCACCTGATCAATAAGTCGCACAGAGAAAATACATTTCTTTATAATGGACAAAAATGTTTAATTAGCTTATAATGTGCTCCTCGGCAGGGTAGGGCTCAAGAAGTTTGAGGTTGTCCTATCAACAATTCATAATGTTTGAAGTTTCCTACTCATTTTGGGGTAGGTGTTGTGAAGGGTGACCAAAAAATGGTCAGAAAGTGCTGCTATTCCTCAGCCAAACAAGAAGAACTGAATGAATTGAAGAAGAAGAAGAAGAAAAAGAAGAAGAAGAAGAAGAAGAAGAAGAAGAAGAAGAAGAAGAAGAAGAAGACGAAGAAGACTATTACTTATTAGGTAGATACTACTGAGCCAAATAGTGAATCTGAAGTAGAAACTTTAGATCCAAGGGATGAAATAGAGTTGGTTAAAGGGCAGATCATAGAAGCCACTAAAAGCATTATCCTGGATGACAATAAATCGAAGAGAACAACATAAATCGGCTCAACATTGGGTCCCATCCTTAAACATGAATTGATTATGTTCTTGAGGTAAAAAAAGAATTTATTTTCCTGGAGTCATGAGGACATGCCTAAGATTGATCCCGACTCCCTTTACCATGATCTCAATATTAGAAAAGAGGCAAAGTCGATCAAGAAGAGGTGAAGAGTTTTTAGTCCAAAGAAAAATCAAGCTATTCAGGACGAGGTAGAGAAGCTTCAAAAATCCCAGTTCATTGAAGATGTTAAATACCTAACTTGGTTGGCCGATGTCCTAATGATTAAGAAAAAGAATGATAAATGGTTAATGTGTGTAGATTTTAATGATTTTAATAATCCTGTCCAAAAGACCATTCTCCCTTATCCCGAATTGATCAAATGGTGGATGCTATATCGGGACACAAACTTTTAAGCGTTATGGATGCCTATTCCAGTTATAACCAGATGAAAACAAAGCTTGAAGATAGGGAAAGTATAACTTTCATTACTCCTTGAGGAACTTGTTTACATAATGTAATGCCTTTTGGTCTAAAAAGTGTAGGTGCAATACACCAAAGGCTAGTGAATAAAGTCTTTAAAGAGAAGATAGGAAAAAATATGGAGGTTTATGTGAATGATATGTTGAAAAAGAGCGAAAAAGCCTCAGACCATATTGTCGACCTAAGTCAGGCTTTTGATCAGTTGGAGAAGCATTAGATAAAGCTTAATCTAACCAAGTGCATTTTTGAAGTTCGAGAAGGGATATTCCTCGACTTCATTGTTAGCTAAGGGGAATTGAAGCTAATCGTACGAAGATGAAAGCTCTGTTAAAAATGTAATCACTAATTTGTAAGAAAGATTTGTAGAGGCTGATTGGAAGAGTGGAAGATTTGAACCAATTTATTGCCCAAGAAATAGATAAGTTTTTGCCTTTCATTAAAGTATTGAGAAAGACTTTTGAGTGGAATGAAGAATGTGAGAAAGATTTCTAGGAGTTGAAGAAATACTTGGGATCATCACCACTTCTCTCCCGACCAGTTTTAGGAGAGAAATTATACTTGTACTTGGCTATCTCTAAATTAACAGTGAGTTCGGCTTTAGTCAGATAGGATAATGGAGTATAAAAGCCATTATACTAAACGAGTAAAGCCTTTAGTGGAGCTGAGAGTAGGTACCCACGCTTGGAGAAGTTGGCCTTAGTGCTTATTAAAGATGCTAGGCGAATGAAACCTTATTTTCAAGCACATACCATAGTAGTATATACAGATCTTCCCCATTGATAAGCACTCCATAAAACTGAGAAGTCGGGAAGGTTGATGTATTGGGCAATAGAATTAGGAGAATATGATATTATCTATAATCCCTGATCTTCACTGAAAGGTCAAGATTTTTTAGACTTCATTACCGAATTTACTTACACATAAATGCTTGACCAATAGAATTTACCCGTCGAGCAGAATTCAGAAGAGAAAAACTCAACTCAGAAGCCTGCTAAAATTGCTGTCGAGCAACTTGAATCCCCCAAAAGTCAGGAAATAGCACAAAAGTACGTTGACGAGAGTAAGAGGATATTTCGAAATGGGGAGCTAATTTCTGAAAGTTTCAGTAGTGATGTTCTAATATGGATTTTTTTTGCTGATGGCTATTCATGTGCTACTGACATTAGAGCAGGTATAATACTTAACAGTCTTGATGATATAGATATTGAGTATGCCCTCGTGTTTCAGTTCAAAACATCAAATAATGAGGCCAAATATGAAGCATTGATAGTTGACTTAAATTTAGCCCACTCACTAGGTTCCGAGCAAGTAATAGTGCATAGTGATTTATAACTGGTTGTTAACCATATACCTTTTGTAACACCCCGCCAGCCCGGAGAGAGCGAACGGAGCGCTAATGCGATAAAATAAATCCAAATCCACAAGTGACAAGGTATAGAGCATTTAAGTCCCACAACAACAAAAGAGAAACTACAAATCTCAATCTCTTAAAATTAAATACCAAATCTCTCGAATTACATACAACAACTAACTCGAAAATAAAATACAAATCTCCAAAGCTCTATACATCAAAATAATACAAATCTTTTCCAAACAATCCTCGCTAAAATCAATCTCCATAGCGCCCCAAAATCTGCGCTAACCTGTCACTAAAAGAAAATATGGGGAAGTACACAATACGACAAGAAAGATACTCAATAAATATATGGATTAGCATTGAATAAAGCGTAACAACACGATTACGAATATTCAAATCAAATGCAAATCTCATAGCATTTATCAATATAATTTCTCAACAACACTTTAACCGGGTCACCAGGCCTCACCACATCCGTATATGCATTATCAAGCCATAGCCCGGGAAACAGGAATTTTGGCGGGTGCCCAACATCCGTGCCATATTAAAATCTCATGACAACGTGCTCATCAACAATATAATGATACCACATGAATCAAAATAATTTCAACAATTATGTTCCAGATTTTAATGAATTTATCAATTCAAATATGAGTTCAATTAAACAAGAATTCAAAGAGAATGACACTCACGAGATTTAAGGAGCATATTGTGTAAAACCTCATACCTCAAACCATGATGAAAAATCAATGATCACATACTCAAGATCAACACAAAAGATCTACAAAATTCCCTTCAAGAACCTCCAATAAAATAGCCCCAAGAACACCTATAATCTAAGGTTGGAACTCACAAATCTCAAGGGCCAATCTATATATAAAAAGAAGAGGAATACAAAATATATTTGCTGCCAAAATTTGTGCCAAAAGTAGGTTAAAAGTGTTGCCTATGACTCCCTTTTATAATGCAAAGAAATGAAGAGTTGGAATCCAAAAGACTCCTTTAAACAAGGCAAATAAATGAAGAGTTGGAAGTCAAAACAACTCCAAGAGTTAAAAACATTTAAAAACCATTTTAAAATCAGTTTTAACTCCGTTTTTGAAACCGTTTGAAATTCTCGCCTTTAAAAATAATAACCAACATATTTGAGCAATAAAAATAATTTTATCAAAAACTTTATTTTCCTCCATTTTCCAAAAATTAATTAAAATAGCCCAAAATTACGCGGGTTATTACACTCCCCCACTAACAATGGAATTTCGCCCTCGAAATTCGCCAAATGCCTAACTCTCAAAAATCAGGCTAACAATCTCAAAAAAATATTTTCGTCTCAAAAAATAAATTCCTCACCTCTAATCTCGAAACCTATCACGAATATCACCTAAAATTTGGCAATAGCACTATTATTTACGTAGCACTGTTATTGACAATAACACCCCGCCAGCCCGGGGAGAGCGAACGGAGCGCTAATGCGATAAATCAATCCAAATCCACAAGTGACAAGGTATAGAGCATTTAAGTCCCACAACAACAAAAGAGAAACTACAAATCTCAATCTCTTAAAATTAAATACCAAATCTCTCGAATTACATACAACAACTAACTCGAAAATAAAATACAAATCTCCAAAGCTCTATACATCAAAATAATACAAATCTTTTCCAAAAAATCCTCGCTAAAATCAATATCCATAGCGCCCCAAAATCCACGCTAACCTGCCACTAAAAGAAAATATGGGGAAGTACACAATACGACAGGAAAGATGCTCAATAAATATATGGATTAGCATTGAATAAATCGTAACAACACGAGTACGAATATTCAAATCAAATGCAAATCTCATAGAATTTATCAATATAATTTCTCAACAACACTTTAACTGGGTCACCAGGCCTCACCACATCCGTATATGCTTTATCAAGCCATAGCCCGGGAAACAGGAATTTTGGCGGCTGCCCAACATCCGTGCCATATTAAAATCTCATGACAACGTGCTCATCAAAAATATAATGATACCACATGAATCAAAATAATTCAACAATTATTTTCCAGATTTTAATGAATTTATCAATTCAAATATGAGTTCAATTAAACAAGAATTCAAAGAGAATGACACTCGCGAGATTTAATGAGCATATTGTGTAAAACCCCATACCTCAAACCATGATGAGAAATCAATGATCACATCCTCAAGATCAACACAAAATATCTACAAAATATCCTTCAATAACCTCCAACAAAATAGCCCCAAGAACACCTCTAATCTAAGGTTGGAACTCACAAATCTCAAGGGCCAATGTGTATATAAAAAGAAGAGGAATATAAAATATATTTACTGCCAAAATTTGTGCCAAAAGTAGGTTAAAAGTGTTGCCCATGACTCCCTTTTATAATGCAAAGAATTGAAGAGTTAGAATCCAAAAGACTCCTTTAAATAAGGCAAATAAATGAAGAGTTGGAAGTCAAAACAACTCCAAGAGTTAAAAACATTTTAAAATCATTTTAAAATCCGTTTTAACTCCGTTTTTGAAACCGTTTGAAATTCTCGCCTTTAAAAATAATTACCAACGTATTTGAGCAATAAAAATAATTTTATCAAAAACTTTATTTTCCTCCATTTTCCAAAAATTAATTAAAATAGCCCAAAATTATGCGGGTTATTACACCTTTTCTGTACGGAGTCAAAGGAGAATTGATGACCAGGCACTTTTCTAAAGGCATAGAAGTTATCATTAAGTTTCTAGTTGTATAAATATAAAGAATCCCAAGAATAGGGAATGCCCGAGCAGATACAATTGCTCGGTTAACATCAGCAATAAGAGTTGATCTCAGAAAAATGATCCGGATAGAGATTCTATCTAATCGGAGCATTAATGAAGACCTAATGATCAATTTCATTGAAATAAATATGGGACCTTCCTAGATGGATCCCATCAGAGCTTATATTGAAGATGGAACACTACCATCAGATTTTATGGAAGCCAAAAGGCTTAAATACAAAGATACGAGATATGTACTGGACAAGGGAGTGTTATACAAAAGGGACTGAAGACCTCCCTACAGAAATGTGTTCACCTAATAGCAGTGAAAGACTTGATCTAAGAAGAATATTGCTTCAGCGAATCAGCACTTAGGGATACTACTGGCCGACCATAAGGGCAGATTGCACATCTTCTGTAAAGAAATATGATAAGTGCCAGAGGTTCTATAACACTCGATGTTTCTTTGACTCCAATTACTTCACCTTGATCATTCCTTATCTAAGGAATAGATTTGGTCAGACCATTTCTGACCACCAAAGGCAGGTTTAGATACTTGGTCATTATTGTTGATTATTTTACCAAATGGGTTGAGGCAGAACCACTGGTTGACATACCCTATGAGAAGGTGTACCAGTTCAAATAAAATAACATAATTTATAGATATGGGTTGCCATATTCTTTTATTATATATCATGGCACTTAGTTTAATAATGAGGAGTTTAAAGCCTATTATGTCCAATCTAAAATCCATAAGCTGCATTCAGCACCAGGCCATCCTCAAAGTAATGGTCAAATAAAAGTGACAAACAGAACTTTACTGAATGAGTTAAAGAAGAGGCTTGATACTGATCAAGGAAACTAGATTAATGAGCTATATTCAGTCTTGTGGACTTATAGAACAACGCCGAGAACAGTAACATGAGAGACGTCGTATATGCTTACGTTTGGAACTGAATCCATGATACTAGCCGAGATCGCCCTACCAACCCACAGGGTATTGAAATTTGATACTGCAGTCAGTGATTTGATGTGGCGACTAGATCTTGATATGCTGAAAGACATACGGGAAGATGATGCCATAAGAAATGCTACCTACCAAGAGAGAACTGCTGACTTCTACAATAAAAGGGTCAAGCCGACTAACTTTAAAGAAGGATACTACGTTCTTAAGAAGGTGATACAGAAGAATAACAAGCTTAAAGATAAATGGCATGGCCCATATTGCATTTCTGCAGTCATCCAACCAGGCACATATCGGATCGAAACTTTGGGCAGTGAAGAGTTCAAGAATCCTTGGAATGCTTAGCACCTCAGAAAGTATTATCAGTAGTTCAAAAGATTGTCAGTTCTGGAAGTATGGTGATATATATACATATATCCCCCATACTAACAACAATGTAATATCAGTTCTGACCAAGTCAATATAGGATACAAATCTATTATCCTCACCTAGGACTTAGTCAACAAAAATCAAAGCAATAACCGACTAAGTAGAAATAGGATTCCAATCCTCAATACTTGATCGGCTATTACAAATCCAAGTCAAGATAGGATTAAAATCCTTATCACTTGGCAAAAAAATTTAGTGGTAAAGATTCATTTTACCCAAAAAGAGTCAAATGAAGGAAGGCATTTAAAATTTCCTAAATAAAGGAATATAAAAATATATTCCACATACACTTGGTCACCACTGGTAAATAGTTCTAATCTTAGGTCATAAAATCTAAGTGCATTGGTATAACCTATAAAAATACCACTAGCAACTAGTGCTAAACTTAGGTCGATAAATCTAAGTGCATTAATATAACTCATAACACTCCCAATGGTAAGTAATGCTAAATTTGGATCAATATATCTAAGTGTATTAGTAGAACCAATGGCACAACAATTACAAGTTAACTAATTGATTTAAATAATCATAAGTTAACCAAAATAAAAAAAACTAATATATTTCATTCATATAAACTTTGTTATAATCAAATGTATTTCAAATGAATTATAGGAATATTATTCCATTGGACATTTTCAGCTTTGGAAGAACACTACACTTTCTCCATGCCAGTAGGGGGATCATCTAGAGTATAAGGAGAATTGATAAAGTTAAAATCCTAGAGCATTATTCTATTACTATTGCTCGGCGTATCCATCAGATGAGAAGGCCGACCTATCTCTAGTTCATCATGTAACCTATAATCCCCTAAATATTTTGATATCGAGCATTGGGGAATTAAGTCGATAGGAATCAAGCCAACATCCAACTTGAATGGACACTTATCAGAATTTAAAACTCCAAGATCATCCCAATACCAAAGCTGACTATTCTGATCAACTTTCATCACAGTCAAGTAGTTAGTCCATCCCCACTTGTAGCCTTTATGATGAGCTTGAGCGAAATGATCATACATGCGTCCCAAAGCTTCATTATAGCCTTCCATCCACACCTCTTTATGGTGTTTATGAAATTGGAAGGTCAACCTTTCAACCTAATGTTGGAGTTTCTTCAACATATCATCTTTCACCTGTAATTGAGAGGATATGTCAGAAATTATTTTATTTTAAGGTTCTAGTTTTCTGGATAGCTTGGTGATAGCTCGACTTTTGGCTTTAAATTGGGCATCTTGGTCGGCCAAGGTCCTCTCAGTTCTGGATTCATCAACAGTTGGTCGACTGGTCCTTTATTTAGAAGAGCAAGCAAACTTGTACTTCTTTAAAGCTTCAAGATCTTCTCATTCTCCAGGAAAGATGATCATTCGTCGGCATCATCAGTCGAAAGAATTTTCAAAGATCCAAGTTCATCCTTCAATTTATTGTTCTTTTCCTCCAAGAAATTGGTAATTTCTCTTGCCTCATCGACCTCATGGTTCGACAATTTTTTTTTCTTGTAAGCAGAAGCATACTTCTCTAACTTTTCATCAAAACCCGAAGCTTCACTCAAAGCTTTCAATTTAGCTTCATAATCGACATGGAGCAATGCCTTGACTTCATTATGATCTACTTGAATTTCTTCACTTATTTCAAAGTAAACCACATTATTGGCCACTGCTTGATCACAAATGAGTATGAGGTGTGAATAAGCATTCTGCTTGAAATGAAGCATCTGCTCCGAGAAAGTTATTTAAGTCTTCATCTGTTAAGTCCAGGTGACCAAACTTGAACAGATCATTACAATGCTTGAGTAAGTCAGAGTCTTTAGTAGAGATGTGTTCCAACTTGGCCACAAACTAAAAAAGGATAAAGCAACAGTTAATCAACTACTCAAATGATAGAAAATAATAAGACAATTGGAAAAGGAAGTTCTTTTATTAACGAATGACAGTCATATAAAATTACATCAGAATAAAATCAAAAGAAGAACAAAAAAGTTGCAAAATAAAAAGATTATCAACTAAGCAAATCTACACCTTTTTTCTGATTATCCTCAACATTAAGGACCTCTTGCTCGCCAGAACGAATGACAGAAATATCTTCTTAGTGGACATGAGGGGTAACAGAATCAACGACCAAGGAAGATTCCATTAAACCAGTATTATCTTTAATCTCCTCATCAAAGTTGGGAGGAGATACTAGGCCATGCCTAAGGAAACGTTCAGAATCCTCAGCAATGCCCACTTCTCGCAATGCTGCCAACCAACCTTCCTTAGAAAATTTCTTCTTAGCATAGCCGACCTGGGCAGAACTAGCAGATACAACTTTATCCCAACCCTTGTTGAAGGAGTTTTCTCTTATCTTCTTCCTCATCTCCTTCTCGATAGATAAATCCTTAGCCATTTTGGCTACTTGATCTTGGGTTGCCTTTGCCCTGCGTTCAGCTTCAGCAGTAACCGAATTAGCAACCATCAAAGCATTGTATGTATGCCTCCATGCTTCCTTGGCAGTCTTGACCTTTCCCTCCCAGGCTTTCTTTTCACTCTCTAAAGCCTGTTGATATTATAGTAAAGACCTTTTCAGACCATCAAAGGTCTCGTTCACCTCTCCTGAAGAGGAATGAAGTTGGTTGTCCTTCTTCAACATCTGGTTAAAATCAAACATAAACTATAAAGAGAAAGACAGAGTTAGCATAAAAGGAAAATAGTATAAAGTATAAGTAATATTCGAGAAACTATAAAAGATGAAGAAATCTCACCATGGTAAGGATCTGAGAAGCCCTTTTAGATAACCTTGATCGAGTTATGGCAGAAGCAACAATTTTGTGATCTGGGAGGGTGCTAGACTTGATCAATTTCCTAGCTAAGCTAGGAACCATAGTCACAAATGGGCCAGTAGCAAAGGAGCTTGGTTAGCAGGGGCAACTTTATCAACCTGATTATCGACAATAATTTTCCTTAGTCTCTTAAAATGAGACTTTTCACCTTTATTGGTAGGGGGCTTCTTCCCAGCATCCACTTTCTTCTAGGCACCAACACCAGCAGACTTCAAGGTGCCAGTGGTTGATTCATCTCTAAGAAGGTTGGGAATTTTTCTTTTACCTATACTAACAGCAAGAGGAATCTTTGAGTAAAAAGATGATGAAGGTCCCACATAAGGTTCACCACCATCAAATTCAATAGCAGAAGATGTGGAGATGGGATCTCTCTCCAAGTTTATCACGTTGGAAGGAGTAGCAAATGTTGGTCGAGCAATAAAAAAAGTTACAGAGATTTTATACTTCAACAAGTATGAAGCTGATCTAATGTGCTCCTCACCTATTCTTTGATGAATTCCCCACAAGAACTTGAGCTCGTCAAGCTTAATGTCACTTTTCGTGGGACTTTTCTTCTTCCTATCAGCTACAAGAAAATAAACAACAAATGTTAATCAACATATCAACAAGTATTTCATCAGCATGAATATACAAAAATATATTTATTATAACCTATTACACGGCCCTCTTGAGGCCCTCTTGGTCCATCATATACTTCACCCTTTTAAGAGGGATGTATTGCTAGTTTTTTGCAATAACCCCATAATCAAAATAGTCTCTATTGGATTCAGGGAAAGTGATGACTAGGGCTCTATTGGCAAACCTAGTCTTCAAATAATATGTACTGTCACTGCTGACCCATTAGTAACATAACACAATTTTAAGGATTCTGATATGAGTCCCATAGATTTGGTTAAGCTTATGGATTCTATTAACTATTCTCTAAGTATTGGGGGCTACTCTAGAGGGTACAACATCAAAATATTGATAGAACTCGAAGCAAAGATGATTTGGGGGAAAAGTAAAGCCACACTCAGCTATGAATAAAGAGGGAATCCAATGACCCTTAGATAAAGAGTAGACATCAACATGAGGATCGGGAAACTCTAAACCTACCCAATCAAGAATATTCCATTCCCTCCTAAATTCATCTAACGAATCAACATGAACTATGTAAACCATGATTCAAGAAAGAGAAAAAGGCAAAAGGAAATAATTCTTACAAAAACTTAAGGATTTAGTAAAAACTATCAAAAGAGAGGAAAAATGATGACACACGGTCATACAAGAGTTCAAAGATAGCTGCTACAGTTCGAAAGTTTGGAGTAAAGTAAAATCGAGAAATTCACTGCCTTTTATAAGTTGCCTCGAAAATAGCGAATGTAATGACTAAACGTACCAACGATTGACGTTCCGATGAATTAGCCAATCAGATGGTGAAAAATACTCATTTACCCTTGGATGGTTCGTTAAAATTCTAATTATTTACAAAAATGCCATCTTCAAACAGTACCAGTAAAATTTTATAAGTGTGGGAGGTCAGCAGCAGACCAAGCATCATAAATACAACCCGAGCTATGTTCTGGAGCAAATACTCTATACTTTCACACAAGCATCAAGCATAGAATAGTGGGGGCTTCTATTGATACCAAAAATTACCTACCTACGTGGACTAATTAGACATGAACACTTGTCCACCTATATGTCATTAATCCTTATCAGTAAATAACAGCGCTAACCAACTATATGAATGTCGACCAACTTAAGGAATGCCGATCAACATAATCAACGAAGCATTAGCAGTCATATTCATTATGTAAGGATGTAAATGATTAAATATATAAAAGCATTTCATCCTTTGACATTCCAACCCTTGGCCTCCGGGTCATTATAAATACAGATGTACCTATGCCATCAAAGGTAAGTAAGTAAGTAAGTAAGTTACTTACACAAGTAAGTAAGTTATTCCAAAGATTAATACCATAGCAGTGGACGTAGGCTTTCATACATAACCGAACCACTTTAAAATCTTCGTTCGTCCTCTTTCTATTTACATATATTATCTGTGATTGAAGAATTAGATCTAGTCTAGTTTTTACATCAACAGTGGGTAATGAAAGAAATAAAGAAAATATGGTGGGCTAATATTTTATTGGTAAAAGATCATAAAATTTCATTAACTCTTTTTTAATGAACCAAGTCTTTGTTTATTATAAATCATATATATTTAGATAAATGTACCCCTCACCCATACTCATTTTAAACTCACTTACTATTTCTCTAAAAGCAAATACATAACCTCACATTCTCTCTCTCTCTCTCTCTCTCTCTCTCCCCACCCCTACCTCATCATAGACTCACCGGAAAATTCCACCAGAGAAGCTCATCGATAGCTACCGGACATTATCGTTGAAGTATTTATCTCTCTCTCTATCTTTGTTTATTTCTTTCCTTTTTTGGGTCCGCAACAGTAACACCATCTCCGGAGTTAGAATATAAGATTTTTCGTAAAAAACTGAAGGTTTACAAAAACAACAAATTTATTTTTTTCATTTTTTCCTAAAAAAATATCGAATATGGGTGTTGTTTAATAGATCTTGACGAGTAGATTCTAAATATATAAATTTTTTGAATTTTGAATTTTGAATTTGTAGATTTGAAGTTATGAACTTTTAAGATTTGATGTTTTTTTTTTGCAAAAAAAATAGGGTATTTAGCCGTGAAAGATATTTTCGGAGTATGTTGGTCATTTTAATGCACTGAGTTGGAGAAATAGGACATTTGACACTATGGACCCAATTAAAAGATCTCTTGCATCAGGTCAATGGGATTTAATACCTATTACCTCCCAAAAAGAAAAGGTGATGAAAAATTCCTTTAACTTTATAGTAATTTTGTGAAGTTTTGAATATGTTCACGTGTATTATTCTTCGCACACTTAGTTCAACAATTGCCACCGATATATGTGATATTTACATATATTGCCACCGTTAGTTTAACTTTGATATTTATCGATTTGCCACCGTTTTGATGTCTACTTTTTGTAGGGACATTACACATGTTATAGTATTTTCCTTTACATTTTATTCCCCTTATTGCCAGGTGTTTGCTTTCCCCCCAATTGGAGTACATTTTGAGAGATTTTTGGAGAGAGGATTTTAGAGATATTATTATGGAGGTTTTTGTATTTTACAAATTTGAAGTGTTCTTCATTCGATACAGAGGTAAGCTTGTGTATTATATGATGATGATTAATGTGTCTGTCTTATTATGTTTATGCTCTCTTTCATGCATTTGGAGTATTTTTTTTTTGTATTTTGTTCACTATTTAGTGATTGTTGTTTATGTATAGGATTATAAAGTATTGTTCATTGTTGTTTGTTGGTATATATATTGTTAGATTTTTATTTAGTATTAGTGTTATTGTCCATTTTAGTGAACATCGAAGATTTTAATATTTTTATATAGAGGATTTAGATGGATCATTGCTTATGTTACAAGTTTATGAAGAGTTAGTTGTAATATGTTTATGTTTTCGTTATTTTAAGTATTTTATTGGTATGTTTCTTATTTATATTTATTTTTTACATTTAATTTATGTAAATTTTAACTATTTACAGTTATGGCTCTATTTATGACATTATTTTTTGTCAATTATTATAGTTCATTTATTTATCTTAGTTATATGTATATATATATATATATATACTTTTTTTTCAACTAAACTAATATTTTTTTTATTGAGAATTAGAGAGAAAATCCCTCTCTAGATGGCTTACAGATATGAGGAAACAAAAGCAACAACATTAAGGAGCATCTACACTAATAGCAATTTTGATATTTCTTGGAAGATCATTTTGATTTGAATAGAAGATGATTCTTTGGAGGGAGGATCCATGCTTGGATAGCAAAGTTGCGACTTGATTTCCATATTTAGAGCAGACAGATGTTGGACAACGCAGCATATTAAAATGAACTTGAACCAATTTGAAGTTGGATCTAGAAGACCAAGGAATTTGAGCAGTAGCAGAAGAGGAGAAAGACTCAATCAACTCTCTCGATTCAGCGTCTATGTCTATGTTGAAAATGTTATTGTCTGAGCAGAATTGAAGTCCCTCTTTCAAAGCTTGGATTTGAAACTCTTGATAAGAACCAGAAGCTTGGAAATTTGAAATAGCCCAAATGAATTTACCATGATAGTCTTTAAGGATGGCACCACCTCCCAGATGAAGATGATGATCTCTATAACTAGAGATATTGAGTTTAACTCTCCCTATACCAGGATTTGACCATAAATGATAAGATACGAAAGAAGGGGATGAACGAATTTGTTTGAGATCAAAACATTTGATGTCTTCTTGATGAATCGAGCAGTCACCACTCTTTAATTGAAAATCTTTAGAAAGCTCAGAGATTTTAGATATCTCTTTGTGAATAATGAGGTTAGATTTCATGGGAATACCTTCGAAAAGGGACTTATTCCTACACAACCACATTTCCCACGAAATACAAACTGGGATGCTGCTGTGAATCCATATAGACATCTTAGACTTACCTGAGTGAATCATCCATTGAGTGATAGAACCATGAATTGAAGAAGACTTGCTTCTAATATTCATCAAAGAATTGAAAAAATTCCACACCTGAGAAGCAATGGGACCATTAATGAATAGGTGACTAGGAGATTCAGTAGCCGAAAAGCAGCATTGGCATCTAGATTCCATCCTAATTCCCAACTTTTGCACCAAAGAGTCAATAGGAACACGATTTGAGAGGGCTCTCCAAGAGAATATATACAGATTGGGGGGGATTTTTGGGTGCCAAATCGAATAGAAATCCATTGAGGAAATTTTGTGGCTGCATTGGAGGTTAAAAGCTGAAGAGAAACTAAAATCACTAAATAAGGAAGGTTTCCACACTAAGGAACCATCAATCACCTCTGAATTGCCTTCCATTAAGTCCCAACAGGGCTGTATTCTTTTAAAAGTCATAGATCCAGACCTCATATCCAAGTTTCTATACTTATAGTTCATGAAATTGGCCCATAAGCTTGTATTTTACTTAAACTTCCATGCTAGTTTAACATTTGCAGCTTTCACAACTGTATCTAAGCTTCTGGTGTCTAAACCTCCCTCCTTCTTTTTGTAACAAAGAGACTTCCAATTAACCTAATGATATTTTCTCCCATGTTCTTTATGGACTCACCAAAAGAAAGAACTAAGAAGCTTTTCAATAGTTTTAATAATCAACTTAGGAGGGTTAAGAGCCAAAAGAGTATACAGTGGGATAAAAGACAGGACAGCTTGAATAAGAGTTAATCGTCCTCCCAAAGATAAGAATTTAGACTTCCAGCAATGAATTTTAGAGGTTATAGATTGGACAAGAGGTTCAAAATATATGGCTTTCCTTCTACCTTTAAAAAGAGGGCACCCAAGGTAAGTTAAAGGACCTCTTTCAAACTTTAATTCTGTAACTTCAGCAATTTTGTTCCTTATTAAAGCAGGGCCATTAACACTCACAGAAAAGCTTCTCTTGTCTTTACTGATCAATTGGCCTGATCTGCTCTTGTTTTAGTTATATTATTGTATCAATTTATGAATTATCTTTTTATATTGTATATATTTACATGATTTGATATAATTATCACTCTGTTTTTTCTTTGTATATGTTTTCACCTGTTTTAAGTTTTAATTTGTAAATGTCGTGTCTTACATGTGTTTGCAATTGTTAAATTATATTTCATTTATTTATAATTGTAATTGTATCTATTTAATTTATAAATGTAACGTTTTTAGCTGTATTTGTATGAGATACAGTGTTATTTTCTATTTTGTAGTTTATTTGTGTTTGTTATGTTTACTTTATACAAATTGTAATTATTTATAGTTATATTTGTTTAAATAGTGTTATATTGTTATTTTATCTCTTTATGCAATATATTTTATATTGTATTTGTTTAGTAGTTATTTTAGTTTTGTAACTGTTTGTATAATTTGGTTTATTTATCAATTTGTTCAGTGTGTTTGTATATGTTTTCATTTGTTATAATTTTTATTTGTATATGTTATGTCTTATATGTGTTTGTAAATATTTAATTTTATTATAGTCATTTATAATTTTAATTGTTTGTACCTGTAGATGTTTTGTTTATATTTATAATTGTTTATAGTTGAATCTATTTCACCTGTAATTGTTTGTAGTTGTATCTGTTTTATGAGCCATATAATTATTGTAATAGGTGTATTAGGTACACTATAATTATGTTTTTAGTATTGCTTCATATAATAATGATATATAAATACATGTGCTCATTGTAACATACCAATTGTAACTATTATTTGTAAAACTATAATTTTTTCATTTGTGTAACTATTTTTAATTGTTACATATCAACTATAACTATTATTTGTGTAACTATTTATATTTGTAATTGTGACTTAGTATAAGTGTTTGTGTAAATTTAATTATTTTATTTACACAACTATTTATGTATTTATTTGTAGTTATATATATGTTTCATTTATATTTGTAACTGTTTGTAGCTGTATATGTTTCACTATTTTTTGACTTATTGAATTTTTTTTATGTACTAGAAATTATGTCAATTGCTTCAACGAAATGAAAAATTGGGTCACGGTCTTAATCGACTGATGGTTCTTTGGAAAATAAATAATGCAAAGTATTTGACTAATATCATAATTTTTTTTGTGAACATGTGTCGAAGAAGTCAAAGCATATTTTGAAAATGTTGATTATAGTAATGCTGAAGGGGAGGTAAAGGGTTGTAGGCCTCAGTATAGGCATAGTTTAAGTGGTTTGATAGAGGTTCTTAGTAAAATTGACTTATTTGACAAATACAAGGAAACGATTAGGAAAATTCCCTTTAGTGGGATATTGTTGCCAATCATCGAGAGGAGTCTTGACAATAAATTTATCCATAAGAGCATTGATGGCATAATGGTTGTTCTTAAGTGTTTTGATTTCAAGAAGAAGTGTTTTATTATTAAGAATGAGGAGATGAAGATAAAGGATGATGATGTTAGGGCCATTTTGGCATATATTAGGGATTAGATGAAATTAATTTTGTTGTATCTTTTAGATTTTCAAGTCTTTTTATCAAGAAAATATTTTCTGGTGTTGATAGTGTGAAGGGGACTATGTTGAAAAATGCAATAGTGTATGCTGCAAAGGGGGAACATAAGAGGACATTTCAGATGTTGCACAATTTCTTATATTATATTTCTGTAACTCCTTTTCTTCACGATGAGTGGCTCATTTAGTAGGTAGGACTATACATTATTTGTTGAAAGTCTTGAAAAGATGAACAATTATAATAGGTGTGGGTATATTAATCGGTGGTTGATTAATTCAATTGTGAAAAATGAAGATGATTTATCGAAGGTTGAAGAATGCATTTCACTTTTATTGGCATGTCTAACTGTCACACCGCAAACCCAATATCCACACTAATCATTTGTTATTGGAATAATTAGATTATAATCTTGAGCCCATTGGAAATATGATTCATTCATCAATATTTTCCTACATAATGTACATAATGAACATAATATTATTCTTATACCATACAACGAATCAATATCAGAGTCATAATTAAGCGGACATACAATACTGTGATTAACTATGATCAACTCAATCCATACTAAATCAATATATACAATGTGTGATTATATTAAAATCTTCAGTGTGACAACGATAAAATCCCCATTTTTAAACCCCCAGCTCTCTCCAACGATGCAACTCTCAAAGTTAACGGTCATATGGTATCCTAGCTGGCAGCGTACGAACCTGAAATTATAAAATATAAACCATAAGCATTAAGATTAGTGAGGTACTCCTTCCCTTCAATGGAATAACAATTCTATATCGAATATGTGGACATAAGATCCAAATAATTCTGCCCGTTGGCAATAACAAATCATGGATCATAAGATCCAAATAATTCTGCCCGTTGGCAATAACAAATACTGGATCATAAGATCCAAATAATTCTGCCCATTGGCAATAACAAATCCTGGATATTTGAATATCCAAACAAATCCTGAATACCAAAGTATTCAAACAAATCCTTCTCTTAAAGCTATATTCATATATCTGTATATATGAAACAATCATAAGTACACTCACCTTGATAGTTTAACTGGCTTTTCCATTGCCTTTATCCATTACTTATTCAATTAACTCTTCTTCACTTCTTATCATTATTACAATATTATTATCATCATAAGAATATTAATAATCTAAAGAATGATTTAAACATAATTCAGTCCATAAGCATCATATGATTCCATTCAAATCATTTATCATAAGTGAAGTTCCATCCAAAATCATGTTAATACATCTAACATATCCAAATCATAGAACAAATATACATTCATTTATTTTTCTTAATTCAATACTTATCATATTAGGATTCCAATACAAAATACGGTACATCATTTCAAGTCTCCTAGAGCAAGATATACCCATTTCTTTACCACATAACAAATCTGCCCTATAGGCTCTTTTATCGTTTATTCAACTTCTAGGAATTTTCATAATTTTTATACATCATAAATTTCTATGATATTTCACCAAACATCAGTAAACATATGGAATAATAAAACATTAAAGTTTCATAATTTTGAAGGTTCGTTTGCTTGTCAAGCAAAAACATCGAACACATGGCGGGCATACTTTCACCCTTAGGGCAGATTTCATACCCGAACTTCAAACTCTCACCAAAGACTCATTTCTTGGTATTTTCACATGATTTTAGGATATGTCATACATATATGAGTCCAAGTTAATCTCCAATTATAATAAATCAATTCCAATATGTATACAAAAATATATGGAAGTTTGAATAAATAAAGTTTCTAAACAAAGCAATTTTAGGGTTTTGTACATTCAACTTAACTTAAACTTGCATATATCCATACATATGCACCCAAGAATGAAAGGTCAATAAAAAATAAAGGATTTATATCATATAAATCATAAATGCAAGAAAAATAACAAGATTCATGGTTGGAATTACGTTAGGGGCTTTTACGTAATTTTCTATGAATTTATTTTAAATGTTTCTCCTCACTTTCTTCTTCCTAACCCTCACAATTGTTTTTCCTCAACTTAAAACTCTCCCAAAATGAGTTTGCTGAAGAAATGAGGATATCTCAAGGGTTTAAGTCGTCCAAAACAACCTCCACCTCCAACCAATCAATTTATAACATGTGGCATCATATAAAACAAAATATCATTTAAGGCTAAATGACTACTTTAGCCCCTGTTCATATAAAGACAATATCTTCCCACTCGGATGTCCGTTAGATGGACCGTTTGTTGTGTTACAAATATAACTCATATATCTACAAATATCTAGTGTATACCTCAAGTCAATTGTTATGTCATAAAGGTCAAAACTAGTCTTAAATATGAACATTCCTACCGAAAACTTCAAAATTTCACATTTGTAACTAATTCAATATTTCATGCTTTATGACGCTAGGATTAGACTAAATATAATGACTTAACATTATATATATACTAATAACATATTATCCATATCACATCATCTAATCATGATTTAAACATAATTTATCATAATTATATTCGGGTTGTCACACTAACAGTTTAATTACATGTTTTATATCTTTTGTAAAGTTATATTAATGTATATGAAAATTTCATGATATATACGTATGAATGTAATGTAGATACAATTATATTTATAAGTGTATTACAAATACTATTACAGTTATATATGTAAATATAGTTACAATTATATATATGAATACATACATAATTAGAGTTACGCTTATTAATGTTTGTGGATAGAATTACACTTTTTAATTTACACACACTTAGTGTGATGAATATAGGTTTAGTTACACTAGATATAGTTACAGTTATTAATGTAGGTAGGGTTATTCTGATGAATACAAATAGAGTTATACTAATTAGTGTAGATATAGTTACGCTAATTATTTTAGATATAACTACTGTCATGAATACAGATACATATACAGTTATCAATGTAAATAAAGTTACATTTATTAATGTTGATGTAGATAAATTATAGTAATATATATTAATTCAATTACACTCATTAGTTTAGGTACAATTACACTTATTAAATTAGATACAGTTATAATGATGAAAACATATTCAATTAAACTTATTAATTTAGATACAATAATAATGGTGAAAACAGATACAACAACTAATATTAATTTCGATACATTTATAATGATGAAAACAAATAAAATTACACTTTTAAAATATATATGCAATTCAATTAATGAAAACAAATACATTTATAATGATGAAAACACATACACTTACAATGATGAAAACAAATATAGTTACACTTATTAATGTGGGTGAAATTTCATTTATGAATGCTTTTACTATTGCATTAAGTAATGCATATGAAATTAATGTTACTAATGCAGTTACATTCTCATAGACAATTGTAGTTATAGTTTTCAATGTTTTGTATACTTTCATTAATATGAATTTAACAATTGAAAATTAATGTTTGTATTATTAGTTTGGTGAGTACACGACTCTTTTCCAAAGTGATAATCCAACTGCCTTTCTATATTTTCTTTGGTGGAACACATTCAACATTCAACGTTTGTTAAGTGTCAATGACCTGCGATCACTGTCGCCTGATTAGGTATAAAAATAGTCATAATTTTTTAAATTAACTTAACGCATTTATTTATTTGAGATGACATGATAAATTAAACTATATGTGATTTTATTATTACCTCATAAATTGACTTTAAAGAAATAAAAAAGAAAGTCTAAGATAATAAAGAAGATTAGAGAATTAGTTGTGGAGGTTGATAGGCCCAAGGAGAAGAGGAAAGAAGGTCAAGGTGGTAAGAAAATTAGGTTAAAATTGAAGTAAAAAAAAGAGTGGGAGTAGGGACAAATTAAGTAATTTGGATGAAGAAGGTTTTGGAACATATGAAGATCGCCCTGGTATCACATGTGTTGTTTTTGCTGAGACATGGGGTATTGAAAAAAATGAATGAGGTCGAGAGTCATTATTTTTGTTGTTTTAGAATTCGTGATGGTGTAAGGCACATCGGTCATAGAAATGCTATTGAAGAAAGACTAGTTACTGATAGCTAAAGTGAAGTTAATGAAGTAGGTGGGGAAGTTGGTGGGAGTGCTAAAACTGAAGAAAATAGTGGGCTTGATCAATATGATAGCTAGGAGAGGAATGAAAACTTGGATCAATTTAGTTGACTGATGGAATTATTGTAGTTGATAGTCTTGACACAATATATAAAAACGTGATGGGGGAGATAGTAAACAATTTAGAAACCATTTATACACGGATGATGAAATTATAGATAACAAAGCCTCTAAATCATCGTCTATCTGTTAGTTGTGTGCTAATATTTTTTTTTGAAGTTGATGTTTATGCAAATTTGAATTATTCTAAAGATTTAAGATGAGAACATGTTAATTGTTTTGTTCTAAGTGTATCGTCTCCAAATTTTAGTTTACATATTGAAAATCCTGATGCTATTGTATTCGATGTTGTTGCATCTTAGAACAAATCAATGATTACAACATTCCAAAAAGCCATATACGAGATAAATGTTGCCCTTTGGGAGGTAAAAAAAGTTAGTGAGATAAATTAAATATATTGAATATGAAAGAGATTCGGTAATGAAAAATATGAAGATGTTGATAATCAAAGGAAAAGATTGGTTGTTGAGATGGATTCAATAATTGATGAATCTGTTCGAATGAAAATAGACAGTGAGAAAAAAGATCTTTAAGAACAGAACAATGAGTTCCTCAATTTCATAGATACTTTGAGGGATGATATCACGGTATCCTAAGAATCCCATGAGGTATTGAAAAGTGAATTGGAATTTATGCTTGAATCAATATCAACATCGAATCAATAAAATGTGAGAAAATAAGAGGAGGAGGAGGAGGAGGAGAAGAAGAAGAGATTGAGGGATGGAATTTCAATAATTTATGAATGAGTCGAATTAAAATGTTTCTGGTTTAGAACGGGAAATGGGTGACATTGATTCATTAAAATGCAGTTTGAAGAAAAGGTTGGTTAGTTGCGGGAGAAGGAAGTTGAATTAATGATTTTTGCAGAGAAAGTTGTACAATGTCAGGAAAATATTTGTAAATACAAAGAAGAACTATTCAATAAGGTCAAAAAGCTCAATTAATATTTTTGTGAGTCTAAGATAGGATTTATGATGAAGAAAATAAATGTTGCCAAAGAAGAATACATCAGAAGAATTGATGATGTGAAAGAAGGAAAATTGAAAGGACTAAAACTTAAAGGATATTAAAAGTAAAAACCATCAAATTGAAGTAGTTATTTTAAGGTTATAAAAATCAAAGAATCATTTAAAAGTAAAATGAATGATGAAAGAGTGAAGTTGTTAGAGAGGAAACTAGAAGAGGCAATGCAGGTCCCAGACAGAAGCAAGAAGAGGTCCCTTTACAATGAAGTCAAAAGCAAAAGAAGTTGATATTTTAATTCATAAACTTTCTTGTCAAAGGAAGAAATTTTCTAAGAGTGAGTAGGAGAAAACTATTATTAAGAAAAAACTAGTGTCATTTTTGCAAGGTAAAATTATATAGAACACAAAAGGTTAGTATTGTGTTTTTTTTATAGTCATTTGTTTTCTTAGCTTGGTCCAATTGTTATGTTTTGGAAAATACGTTTTTATTTTATTTATTTTAGGTTCTGGAAACATGAAACTGAAATTATGAACTTCAATCAAGAACGAGAGGAAGCATAGTTGAAAACTAAGAGTTTAACTAAAGGTAAAAATTTAACAAAGTTATGATTGTAATATAATTACCCAAAAAGAATTTTAATTACTCTTAAAATTTTCTTTTATTTTTTTGGTATAGAGAATCTCAATTTAGAATAGAGATTAAAAGATTAAAGTGGTAAAAATATCGCTAATGAAATGAAAATTCGCTATCTTATTTCATTTACAGAAATTATATAATACCCCATACTTTTACATGCATTATTTAATTATGAAAATTTGTGAAAAATTAATTATGTGTTTGTTGTGATAAGAAATGCCACTATTTACATTTTTATGTGTTATTTAATTTGGATTTGAAATCCAATTTTATATATGTTAATTCATTAATTGATTAGCTAATATTTGGAGTCGTACCAATTGATTATTAAATTTTTGAGTTGTTAGTTACTTGATTTGGCTATTGGAATGTATATAATGTTTTTTTTTGGCTTAAAATTATGGGTTTTAGGACTTTCGGGTTACTATAAGGCTTGGGTAAGGTTGTAAGTCATTTAGACATAATTTTGGGCTCTTTTAAATGAGGCCCACTTATGTCCCAAGTCGAATTTCGAGATTAAAGGGTTTTTATGAGTCATTAGACATATTATAATTCACATATCGCAATTTGGGAGACACCTTGATACTAAAGAGAAGGAACTTCAAGAAAATAAGAGTAATTGGGAGGATCTTGGCATGGTTTTCTCCACAAAGTAGATTGAGGCAAGTTTGTTTATAATTTTATTATAGTTGCTTTTATGTTAGATTAAACCTATTCAGTGAAATCTAAACTTAGTCATGTTATAATCTGATCTGGATGACTAAATAGTTAATTCTAGTAATTAACCTAATCAAAATATTTATTATATCAATTTTCATTTAATGTTGATTGATTTCCTGATGAACTTAAATTGGAATTATTGCAAAAGTGTTGGGGCTTATTTTAATATTGTAAATCCTTTAAAAGACCCATGCTAATTGAATAATTTTATGAAATCCCTAAGTCAATTAAAGATCTTTCTGAAACTATAGTTCTTATTATTAAATAGGAAAATTATGCCAATCCCCCCTAAAATATAACGATTTTGCAGATAACCCATAATATAAAAAACTCGACAAAGGGTCCTCGAAACTAATATAATTGAAACATAAAAATATGCATAAAAATTTAACAGTTTTTATGCTTAAAATCATGTTTTTGTCAACTTCGATTCTATGAAAATGTGCAGGGTGTCGAAATTCAATAGTTTAAGGGGATCTTTGTTGTGGTTTTTAGATTAGGGGGCTATCTAGAAAATTGATATAGTTCAAGGGGGTTTGGTATACTTTACCCTTTTTAAATATGAATTTTTTCTTTAAATCAGGATAGAAACTTATGCATTTATTGTTAGAATTTATTTCCAATTAGATATTTGTAGTGGTTTTGTTGTTTGGTTATGGGTTGGGGCTCAGAAGAATCTTTGAAATTTATTAATGGAGTTTTAGAGAGAGAAATTGGGTTTCGTAAAAGATGAATCCGATTAAAGAGGTAAGTGTTAATTATCTGGAGTGATCAACCAATCGACCGCAGGCCATTGATTAACCGATCGTCCTAGGTTTAACCTAGAATGGTCTTAGTGATTGTTTGGTTAATTTTTAGGATTTTAGGGAATAGGGATGGTTGGATATGCCTTAAATGTTCTTATAATTGTAGAAGAAGGTGAATATTTACACTTTAAGATTTAGAATTTGGGATATTGTTAGTTGGGTATTTTTTTACCTCGATTAGTTGTAGGTGTTAAATTGACTTTGTTTTCTTAGTTTGCCAAATTTGAGAGTATGATGGATTATTATATGAGATTTTGTAAGTTTAGATAATTGAGTTATTTAGAAGGGACTGTTAGGGTCATTATGAGATTTTAGTAGGGCGTGTATCCCTTGGGGAGGCTAAGATTAAGTTAAAAACCCTAAACGGGGGTGGTTAGTATATTCGACGTTCTTGTACAAGTTAGGTATGGGATGATACCTAGATGAAGAGCTTTGGGAGATTGGTTTAGGGTTATTAGAGATTGACTATAGTTATGTGGCGTGCTTATAGTGTAAGTTAGATGTAAGACTATACCTAGATTTAGGAATCCTAGGAGTTAAGGTTAACGATGTATGAAATCGATGTAAGGTTAAAGTTTGGTTTACCATTTTATGAATGCGATGATAAGTGTGACCCGGTAGCTTTGGGTCTGTATATATATGGGCTCATTAGCGAGGGTTATATTCATTTATATGTTTATATTCAAAGCATACCATGTGTGAGTGCTCGCGGATGATGTACTTGAGGATATATCCTTTATAGCGAGTGTACGACTATGACCATGCTGGTATCCTAGTGATAACAATAAGCTTTACCTTAGTTATTTTACCTCGGACACTAGTACTTATGTACCCATGTATCTAGGGGAGATACATGGGGGTTGTCATCGTGTAGTGTTTGTATATGGGACTGATGGTCATCATATAGTCCTGGGTATGGTAGTATATACAGTAAAGGGGAAAACTTAGTGATTATCCCTTATTGATGCTTCGAGGTTATAGGGGAGGGATTACTTATAATTACACAAAGCACGCGCGGGTGATCCTTGAATTAATAGGGATAGGACTTCGTTATGTGCAGGCGTGAGAGTAGCCCATTTACTTATAGATATCGGGGATGTACCTATGTGTGGATGTTAGATATAGAGATTGTCTTACTCCTGACCTATATGATTCTGTGTTGCAGTACTAGAGATAGATGTACACCGGTTTATGTGTTGTACCAAATATGTATATAATTTTTATTAGGGATGCATAATTACAATTATGACGCGATATTATTATATCATATATTCCAGACGTATATATTATATCGCAGCATGAGATATACTTGAATTGATAGGTTTGAGATATAAGATCGTTAGTAGTACCTGGTTTATTTAGCAAGATATACTTTAGGTTTGAGACCACCCTAAATACATGATTCATAATGCACGAGATTAGCCTAATACCGTGATAATAAGGAACTAAGAGATAATTTTATTCATATGGGTTGCACATGGGTTTGGAATTAGAATTGTATGTTATTCTAAGTTATTGGGTTGGTAACTAATAACTTAAAATCTACTAAAAGATGAGAGGAAGATGTATATTTTTATCGTAGCCCAAATTTAGTTATAATCTTATTCTTCATAAACTAGCGGTTTACGTTATTATATTTGTGTTTCATGGGTCTTACAATGTAGTAGTTATATTTTACTTTAATTCATTGGAGGATCACCTATGGCCGCATTGTACTCGTCCTTACTAGGATGTATGAGTCAAGAAAGTGTATCTCATCCACTCTATGTACTTATTTGGATTTAGAAGTCGTTGTATTTTATAGTTTATTTTCCTTTTTATTCCGAGACAGAGATTGTATGGGATACATTGGTATTCTAGAGTTTGATTATTACATTAACACTGATTGGTAATATAAATGGTTTTATTTTGTTCCTCATTTGTTATCTCTCGTGATATTATTTGTTTAGTTTTATGTATTTTGTTATGCTGAGAATGTTACCAAAAAATTTCTATTCCCGTGATTTTTTTATTAGACTTGATCAATTTACTTATGGATTTTATGGGGTGTCACAGTTAATATCAAAGCATTTCAGATTCTAGTGTCCCATGGTCTTAAGTACATTCATCACTTTTCCATTTTGAATTCTTTAATTATTGTAGATATTGATCATTTATGATTTGTAATCTTAATAACAATTATCGCTTAGGGGTTTTGCATCATTGTCCCAGACTAACGATTCGAATAAAATCGAGTGTACAGGGAGGGTTCCTTGTTTGAATTTCGCCAGCGAGACGTCCCATGCATGAGGTTGATTTTTATTGAGAGTTAGTAACCATTGGATGTGAGACATTTAGTATGTGTTTAACTATGGTTCGAGGGGGATTATTCCACTCACTATCCGTAACAACATTAGAAGTAAGTTTTTGAAAACCTCATCGATGCGACCCCATGGTAACCATTATGAGGAGGATTTCAACTATATTTATCTTTCTTCCATAAGATATATTGACATGGAAAAAAAAGAATGATGTTCACGTTATCAATTTCAATGAGAGAATATTTTGTTTTGAGTTTGTAAAAGTATTACGTGAAAGGGTGGCAGGGGATACTAGGTAACCTATTCTTCATCACTTGCACTTGGATGGTGGAAGTTACCTTTCTTAATCAAAAGGTCGTTATAACTATCAGAAGGATAAAGATTCCTAAAGTTGTGAAGACCGATGCCAATATAGGCCCATTGACTATAGACGGTGTAGCATTGACCAGAGTATGGGACCTCACAAGTAGAAGGAACCATATAGGAACCATTGAGATCTGACCCCAAGACGTTTCCAAGAGTAGACTATATGATTTGTTAGGGTTAGTAGGGCTAAGGAAATTATTACTAGTGGGAATGTGGCTAACGAGAATATGACAAACAAGGAAAGTTTTAGCATAAATGACCAAAGAAGTAAGGTCAGCAGGGCCATTAGTAGGGTCTCCATTTTGATAATTCCTTTTGAGGAAAGTGTTAGACTTGTGGCGACTGAGGCTAGATAATTATTAGATGCCTTGGTGGAAACTAACATTCTTGGGGTACCTCCGGGGGATGGTTATTGGTGTGACACGTATGATTCTGGATTAGACATAGAGGATTTGTCATTATTTATTAGTAGTAGTGTGTTTACTACGATTTTAAGTTATATAGATTTTATCTTCGAGCTTTGTGTATATGCGGATACCCCAGCAGGTGGGGGCTGCTTTACATCATGATTTTTGAGATGTAGAGGTTTGTTTGATCGGCTTAATTTTCAGCCGGTTTATTGAATTTTAGCTAAGATGTCAACTTATTATCGGCCATCTTGTGCGTATAGCTATGTTTTACGCTTATATCGACTACCGAGGGTAGTATTTTGTATATCATTTTTAGGTTAGGATTACTTTGGGTAGTTGCACTCAAGCTTGGGAGAAGGTATATCACACTTGTTTTTATATGGATGTGAGTACATTAAAGTGGTTTACAGTTGAATAGAGGCATCACTAATAGTCCAAGGTTCTTCTAGTTTTATTTGGATAGGTATTAAGTTATCGTCTACATAAGAGATTAGTTTTTGCCTTAGAGTTCGCACTAGCTTTGGATCCGTCGCGAGGGTATTTAATGGGACTAGCTTCGTTAGGGATAATAGAGGTGTCGTGGGAGAAGACACCGCTAATTTTGGGCTGGTAGAGTATTAGGGGACGGTGTTACCTTGAGGAAGCTTCAAAAGAAGGATGGTTAACTAAACGGATGTATTGACCACCAGAAGCATGTTATGGTAAAGATAGGGGGCGGGTGGTTGCTATTACATATCAACGACATGTTTGAACTGTCCAGGAGAGTGTTTACTCCTAAAGATTGAAATATGAGAGAGTTATCATCAGTGGTGAAATAGGGAGGAGAACAAACCTCAGACAACCTTCTAACACAACATGGATCTCGGGCACATCATTAGTGAATTTTGACCGCATGAAGTTGTAGTTTGCTGCGATTTGCGATAATATCTTGTTGAAGAGGGAGTGATGTTGTAGTGGTGTCCTTTACCCCCAAATATGTGTTAGAGCTTATGCTACCCCAATTATTGCAGTTTACCTAGAGATGGTATGAAAGTAAGAAGTGGGAAGAGTTTCTTCCTTCGTTTGATGATAGGAAGGGGTTACATTTTTAAGGAGAAATTATTGCCGTAGAGTCCCAAACTACGAGAGGTGGTTTTGACCAAGTCATGTGTTGAGTGATTGATTTTACTTTTCAGAAAAGGTTGGAAGTACATAATTATGAGTGTATACTCATTGATTCTAATAAGTTTCAGGGGTTCCAAGGCGAGCATGGGACCCTTTGGGGTTATTTGAGTTAGATAGGCCATACTTATTAGAACTTTGATTTAGTAAGCTATTCGTTTTAGGTCGTGTTCAAAACACCTTAAAGTACGGGATGTTCAAAGTAAGGCATGTGAACTTTTTCTGAGCAGTCTAAGGAATTTGAGAGCGAGTGGAGGCTCGGTTTGGAGTTTTAGGTTAGGAGATCAGGTATTGTTAACGATCTCTCTAGTGTGGGAACATATGAAATTTAGGTTCTAATAAGGATTGGTCAACCCGATGGGAAGTTCTTCTAGGAGTTTTGGATTATCGTAACAACAATTTATAGCGTGGTGTAGAGTTTTAGCAGAACAGGATTTACCACAAGAGATAACTTACTGTGTGTTGGGTTGTAGAGGGAGTAGAATTCCTTACAGTAGTGTATGGATGCTACGAGCAAGATATCTCTAGACTTTATAATAAATCTATAAAGAATTTGAATTTCGAGGATGAAATTCCTTATTGGGGGGGGGGGGGGGGGGGGAGCGGAGATGGGATGTATTACCCCCATAATTTTGTGTATTATTTAATTGTGAAGATTTTTGAAAAATAAATTATCTATTTGTTGTGGTAGGAGATGCCACTATTTACATTTTTTATGTGTAATTAATTCGAATTTAAAATCTAATTATTTATATTTATTAATCACTTAATTGATTAATTGATATTCAGACTCATACCGGTTGATCATTAAATTTATGAGTTGTTAGTTACTTGATTCGGCATGCATTATATTCGGCTTTTGGGATGTATAGAATGTCTGTTTTTAGCTTAAAATTATGGTTTTTAGGTCTATTGGGTCAGTATAATACTTGGGTAAGGTTTTAAGTTACTTGGAGGTAATTTTAGGCTCTTTTAGATGAGGTCTACTTAGTGCCCAAGTACAATTTCGGGATAAAGATTTTTAATGAGTCATTAGGGATCTCGTGAGTCACGTATTACAATTTGGGAGGCACTTTCAGACTAAAGATAATGAACTTTAAGAAAAAGAAGGAATTGGAAGTATTTTTGCATGGTTTTGTCCACAAACTAGATTGAGAAAAGTTTGTTTAGAATTTGATTATAGTTGCTTTTGTGTTATATTATACCTATTCATTGAAATCTAAACTTAATCAATTTATAATCTTATCTACATAACTAAATAGTTAATTTTCATAATTAACCTAATCAAGAAATTAATTATGTTAATTATCATCCAATATTGATTGATTTTCGTATAAACTTGAACTGAAATTGCTACAAAAGTGTTAGGACTTGTTTTATATTGTAAATACTCTAAAAGACCTATGTTAATTGAATAATTATACGCAAATCTTATGTCAATTGAAGATGTTTATAAAACTAGGGTGCTTATTATTAAATATGAAATTCCTCTTTAAATCTTGGTAAAAACTTGTGGATTTGTTATTAGAATTAAGTTCCAATTATATATTTGTAGTGGTTTTATTATTTGGTTGTTGGTTAGGGCTTGGATGAAACGTTGAAAGTCATTAATTAAGAGAGAAATTGGGGTTTAGAGAATATGAATCCCATTAAAGGGGGAAGTGTTAATTTTCTGGAGTGATCGACCCCAGACCATCGATTGACCGATCCTACCAAGTTTAGCCATGCATGGTCTTAGCGCTTGTTTGGATGGTTTTGGGTATTTTGGAGCTATAGGTCTAGGTTGGATATGCCTTAAAGTTTCTTATAACTGTAGAAAAAAATGAAAATTTACATTTTGAGATGTTGGAATTCGGGATTTGGTTAGTTGGGTATTTTTTACTGCACATAGTTGTAGGGGTTATATTGAATTTGTCTTCTTAGTTTGAAAAATATGAGAGTATAATGGATTATTACATGAGATTTTAGAAGATTAGATAATTGATTTATTTGGTCGGGTTTATTAGGGTCATTGCGATACTTTAGTAGGGCGTGTATACCTTGGGGAGGCTAGTATTACGTCACCCTAGAGTGGGATGGTTAGTATAATGTACTTATATAAGTTAGTTATGGGATGATATCTAGACGTGTATCCTTGGGAGATCAGTTTAGGGTTATTAGAGATTGACTATAGTTATGTTGTGTGTTTATAGTGTAAGTTAGATGTTAAATTATGCCTATGTTAAACTGTGCCTAAATTTGGGAACCCCGGGGATTAAGGTTAACAATGTATGGGATAGATGTAAAGTTAAAGTTTGGTTTACCGTTTTATGACAATGAATGCAAGTGTGACTTGGTAGCAATGGGTGTGTATGTGTATGTGATTATTTCAACCTGTTAGCGAGGATTATATTCATTTATATGTTTGTATGTAATGCATATCATGTGTGAGTGCTCGTAGATAATGTACAAAGGCTAATATCCTTTAAAAGGAGTATACAACATCAATCGTGCTAGTACCCCGATGATAGCGATGGGATTTGCCTTGGTCATTTTATCCCGGTACCTATTGCTTACGTTCCCATATCAAGGAGGGGGGGAGGGGGATACACGTGGGTTGTCATCATATAGTGTTTAGATATGTGGCTAATGGTCATCGTATAGTCTTGGGTATGATAGTCAATGAGATTGACGAAAAATCATAGTGATTATCCCTTGCTGATACTTTGATGTTATAGGGTTGGGATTACCTATAACTATGCCTAGTACTCACGAGTGACTTTGAAGGCAATAAGGATAGACCTTCGTTATGTCTGGGCATGAGAGTAGCCCGTTTACATTTAAATACCAAGTACTATACCTATGTGTGGATATTAGACGTAGAGATTGATTTACTCTTGCCATATGTGATTTTATGTTACGGTGCTAGAGATAGTTATACTAGTTTATGTGCTATAGTAGAGATGTATATAATTTGTAATCGTGACGCATACTTACATTGTATGACTCAGATTATTATATTCTATATATTTGAGGTATTTATTATATTATCACATGAGATATCCCTAGATTGATAGAATTGAGATATAAGACCGTTAGTAGTACCTAGGTTTTGTAGAAGGGTGTACATTAAGTTGAGAGCACCGTAAAATACATTATTCATAATGCAAGAGATTAACCTAATATCGTGATAGTAAAGAATAAAGAATTAAAAGAGAAACTTTATTTATATGGGATGCATATGGGTTTAGGATTAGAATCACATGTTATTCTCGATTGTTGGGTTAGGTAACTAATAACATAAAATATACTAAAAGACTAGAGGAAGATGTGGATTTATATTGTAGCCAAAATTTAGTTATAATCTTATTCTTTATAAACTTGTTGTTTATATTGTTATATTTATGTTTCATATGTCTTACGATGTTGTACACTACACCAAAACTGGCGAATGGTCATGGTCAAAATCCCTGACCAAGACTGTGGGTCGCGAACTTGGGTCATGACCATTTCGAGCGCGACCAATTTCGTCACGGCCTAAGTTCGTGACCAATCGGGGGTCATGGCCCCGAGGGATCACGGCAGATGGTCGTGGACTTGGTCCATGACCAACATCGCGATGGGAAAAAAATGGTCGCGGCCAAAGTCCATGACCCCTAACCGTGACGAAAAATGGTAGTGGCCAAAGTCCGTGACCCATATCGCGACCATTTTTTCCAAACATTTTTGTCGCGATGTGGGTCACGAACTTTGTCTGCGACCATTTTGTATCACGGCTGGGGGTCATGGACTTCGGTCGCGACCATTTTTATGTACAACGAAAAAAATAAAAATGGTCATGAACAAAGCCCAAGACCATATTTAACTATAATAATTTTTTTACAAATATTTATTATTGGCAAAATAATAAAAAAAAATCAAAAATTGCGAATCGGGAACATTGTTAATAAATTACTATACATACAAACTAAAAAAATATTATACGTCTTAATAATTCACAGAACAAAAAGATTTAGGCAGATTTTCCTCTGTTTTCTGAAAATTTCAAACCCTGTTAATATAAAAACCTACTTAATATAAAGCCCGCACGATCATAAAATTTAATAATCAAATTATAAAAGCCCGCGCAACCATAAAACTAAGTAATAAAACTATAAAATCCCGCACGGACATAACACATAAGAAAATAATCCTGAATGTCAACAACATTATATAAACAATCTTCATGTTGCAGACCATTGCCTTATTCATGTGTAACATGTGCATAAAAGCAAACGATACAATGTTATCCTGCAAAAAATAGGATACAAAAAATAAATGATATCAGTAACCAAGTAGTTTTAAATAAATCATATTCAAGCTGAAAAATTTCATATACGAGTTATAATTATCATCATATCAGTTCCTACGAGTTACATTGGTCCCGTACGAGGTGTTGTGCCTCTCACGGGGCCGTTCGGGGGCTGTTTCGGGGTGTCGCCCTCAAGCGCCATTTTTTTAAGCCTAAATCTAAATATTTTTAAATTATCGTCGTGTTCTCAAACCGGGAGTCACAGGACCATGCAGTCATTTCTTATGAGTGACATTGGTTCCGCGCGAGGTATTGGTGCCTCTCACCGAACCGTTCAATGGTTGTTTCAGAATTTATCCTTCTAATGCCATTTTGTAAGCCCAAGTCTATATATTTTCAAATTATTATCATATTCTGAAACTGGGAGTCTCATGACTACGCGGTTAGTCCCTACGAGTTATATTGATCCCGTGAGAGGTGGTGGTGCCTCTCACGGGACCGTTCGAAGGTTGTTTCATGGATTCACTCTCTAATACCATTTTAAGCCTAAGTCTATATATTTTCAAATTATTGTCATATTCTCAAATAGGGACTCCCGTGACTAAGCGGTCTATTCGTACGAGTTACATTTGTCATGTGCGAGGTGTTGGGGCCTCTCATGGGGCCAATTGGGAGTTATTTCGGGATTTCGCCCTCTAATACCATGTTTTTAAGACTAAGTGTAGATATTTTCAAATTATCATCGTATTCTCAAATCGAGAGTCCCATGATCGCCCAGTCAGTCCCTACGATTTACATTGGTTCCGTACGAGGTGTTGTTGCCTCTAACGGAGCCGTTCGGGGGTTGTTTCGGGGTGTCGCCCTCTAATGCCTTATTTTTTAGTCATAACTTTGTGAGCATGTTATTTCATTTATCTTATACTAGCCTATGTACTTTTTATTCGTATATGATTTTATATTTCATTTATATTATTTTTTATAACTCACATGTGAATTGTTCGTCTTCTTGATTTGTTCTTGCTTCACATCATGAATAATTCAAAAAGTTTTTATTTTTTGAGTATACTTCACTTTGTTTTTTTTAAAAATATGGTTAGGATTGTCACATATAGTTAATCATTTATTTGATCAATGTATGTTATATTCTTATGCATATTACAAGTGTTTATCCTCGGATACATATTTATTGCTTATATTTATGATCCTTGGTTTTTACCTAGTCTTGTACTTATGTTTTACATGCTATATTAGTCTTAACCTTATGATTTATCTAGATTTATTATCTTAGGACATTATTCATTATTTTCATAATTAGTTGAGTTTGGTGGAACATGTCTAGGATTATGTGCTTCATGTATATCTTTCAATTATATGCCATTCTCCTTTGTGGTTGTACATATCTTCCAACTGAAAGTACAAAAAAGATATTCTCTGGTACAATCACATTTTTCCCTTTTAGATGATATGCTCCATGACTATATTTTTGTATATCATAATAGCTTATTTGATCATTTTTTTTCATTTATTTGGGAATATGATGTGCTTCATGAGATGATTTCGATTTTCTTTGAAGTCTTATAACTTTGAGAAAATTATACTTTGATAATTCATTATCATATATTCTTTCATTTTACACTGCACTACACATTGTATATATGCCACTTTATGAGGAATGATAAAGTTATGCAATTTTTTACAAATAATTTGAAAATCTGAATATTTGTGAGAGAGAGAAAGTCAATCATTCTCAAATGTGTATATATGAGAATTTATCATGATTTAAAGGAGATGAAAAGTTAAATGCTACATATGAAAATCATGAGTAAAGATGTGGTTAGGTCTATAACTTTGATTGGATGATGCTAACTTTAAAATTTTGAAATAATATCCCATGTTAGTAATGAATGAGTGAAAGCCACCACTTGCAAAAATAATTTTCAATAAAGTGATGTTTCAATATATATATATATATATATATATATATATATATATATATATATATATATATATATATATATATATATATATATATACTCAAAATTGAGTAACATCAAGGATTTAAAACTAAATATTTTAACCAAATCTCTCATTGAGGAAGAGAAAAGTGTTAGTTGAAAATACCTAAAAAAGGTATTGAAAGTTTTCACTATTATTGAAGCTTTGAGCCATTTGTTCTTGAATTGTTATTCCTAATTGAACACGATGTTGGTTTTATTCTTTCAGTGGTGTTCTTTTTTTTCTTTTCTTTTCACAATCAAGATATGATCTAACTCTCCTGGTTAAATACCTCATCATGTTATTAGCCTTTTATGGTTAATATTTTCTATGTTATAAACATCGGACATAGCTCTGTAATTTTGTTAAGTGTGATAATATTGCCTATATCGTTCAAATCAAAATTTATTTGAGATACACTGCTAGAAGATCAATTGTTATTAAGTGTTTTGCATGTTATTCGCTTTTCCCATGTAGTATATAGTGAACAATCACAAAAGATTGATTTAAAATGCTTGTTTGGGGATATTGCTCATTATTGAGTGATAAAATTTTGGTATATACTTTCTCTTGTATAGTCCTAATTGGCCTTAGAGTTGATGTTGCTTATTCATGTTATTAGATTGTGTTGTATTATCATTGAATTTAATATTGATACAATACTTTCATATACGTTGATATCATAGTTTTTAAAATTTGGGAAAAACATTTTACATCCAAATGTTGTTTTTGATCGTTTATTGTTTTCATCATATTTGATAGGATGCTCAAATAAATTGTTATAACTTATTTTGGCGTATTCAATTTCCAGGGTAGTTGCTAAAATATTATTTCATCCATGCTTCACCTTTGGATGTTTCTTAGACATATTTAATATATACTTTCTTTGACATCATATATCATTTGGTATCAAGAATTGTGTTTATGTTTTGAGTTTTAGGACTGATCACATAAATTCGTATCTTTTATATTGTAAGGACACAAATTTCCAATTGAGTCCATATATAGTTTTGGCTCAATTCCGGACAAAAACATTTATTCATAGGATAGTATTTATTGTAATATTCTCAAGCCTATGAAGTATATATTGAAGACGTAGCGACAAAGAACTTAAAGCTTCATCAAAATGCCGGTTTGTGTGCCTCGTTTCTACGTCATCAATTAAGGTTCCATGCTCACAAGGTATGAATGTAATTATATGTATATAGGAGCTTGGAACAATTTTTATTGGGTGTTAGGTTAATAAAAACTGCATTTTATTTTCAGAAAGAATCAATTAGAAACTTAAAAATAAGTATATAAAAGTTTCTGGGCCAAAATCGCATTTTATAAACTTTCTGGACGTTCGTTAGAAATGTCGTTCGAACGAGTTTTTTTCGTTCGAACCAGATTTCGTTCGAACGAGTTTTGTCGTTCGAACCAGGTTCGTTCGAACGAGTTTTGCCAACAACCCTAACTGGACAGTCGTTCAATATGTCGTTCGATATGTCGTTCGAACGAATGTTCGTTCTAACGAGGTATCTAACGAACTTCTAACGAGCCCAGGCTGGTCACTCGTTAGAAGTCTCATTCGAACGAGAATCACGTTCGTTCGAACGAACTTCCAGCGGGAACAGTTATTTGGCAATTTTTTTGCAGTTTTTCCCCACTACTCCACTTGGTTTTCAACCAACCTTTTTCATACTTTATTATGTGCGGGAAACACATTTTCCAAGACAAATTTTCCATCTTAATACATCTCCTAAGAGAGAGTTTGAGAGATTATTTACAAAAGGAAAATGTTCATGTTTGAGTGTTCTTCAACTTAAAGAAAAATCTTTAAACACTTAGTTTACACCCAATTGTGTTTATCCAAGTTTCTATATAAATATTAATTGCTTGGAGATTGTTTTGGCACCGGTTTTTCTCTACACCGAATTGAAGAGAAGTTTGTTTCATTTCTACCCATTTGGAGAAAGGCTCCATGGTAGGGTGACGGTGTGCCTAATTGTCCCATTGGTGAATTCCGAGACCACGGTGGATCTCCGTCGGTTATCCGCTAATTGGAGGTTGATACAAGAAGGAGCATCACGGCTTGAGAGGGTTCGAGTTTAGGAAGTAAGTCTTTTGTCTTGTATTTTGTAATACCGTTTTTAGTGGATTTGAGGCTAGGGCCGTCCCGAGGTTTTTTCCCGTTAGTGGGTTTTTCCTCGTACATCGCGGTGTAGTGTGAATTTGTTTATTTTATCTTGCACAATAATTTAGAATCCATGCTTAGGATAATTTCAAGATAAAATTCGGTTTAATTCTCACACTCATTTAATTTGGGACTTAAATTAAATATTGGGTAAAATTGGTTTATTCAAGTCATGTACTAAAATTGGTTTCGCCTAACTTTGGATATAATTTGGTAATTATGACTTAGGCATATTCTAGGACTTGAATTGTGTTTTAATTTGTTTTGAGAAATTAAAACTTGTTGTTATATTTGAAAGTTAAAACCATCTCAACGCTTCCGCATTAATTTAAAAGGAAATTACATTTTAATCTGCGATTATTAAAATCCGGGGTCTTTCAAATTGGTATCAGAGCCAAAGCGATAAATTATTTCGTTAAACGATCCTTTAAATAATCTTTGGCTAAAATGGATTTTTCCCCATTTTCAAAATTTCCTATTTTTGATGGTTCTAACTACGCGTATTGGAAAGCGCGAATGAAATCGGCACTTAAATCTATCGATGAACGTGTTTGGATGTTTGTTGTTACCGGGTACTCCCCACCAACTCATCTAATTGAAAATGAACGTGTTCCCAAACCCATCGACAGATGGACCGAAAATGAGTTTAAGCTTGCAAATTTTAATTCCCGTGGTTTAAATGCCTTGTTTAGCGCTGTCGCACCGGATGAATTTCGACGTATTATGACGTGTGAAACCGCTAAAGAAGCTTGGGATATTTTACAATTAACTCATGAAGGAACTAGTGTCGTTAAAGCTTCTAAACTCCAAAACCTCACCACTCAATTTGAAACTATCAAAATGGATGAAAAAGAAACTTTTGATAAATTTTATGCTAGACTTTCTGATATTTTCAATTCATCCTTTAACTTGGGAGAGAAAATACCTGACGACCGTGTAGTAAAGAAAATTTTAAGGTCCCTACCCGATAGATTTATTCCAAAGGTGACCGTTTTAAATTCTTTACCCACTTTAGCCTCTACGAAATTAGAAGAGCTTGTAGGTGATTTACAAACCTATGAACTAGATATGTTTCCCTCTAAAAATGAAAATAAAATCGAAAAGGGCGTTGCTTTAAAAGCCCGCAAAGAGGTTAAACAAGTAGTAGAGAGCGATAGTGATAGTGACTCGGAAGATATGGCTTTGTTTGCTCGTAAATTTAGAAAATTTCTTAAATTTAACAAAGATAAAGTTAAAAATGATTTTAAGAAATTTGAATCTTCTAAACATGATAAAAACGAGAAGATTTCTAAAGCCAATAAGATCCCTAAACCTAGTAATGAAAATATTGACAGGGACGAGTCTAATAAGTGTTTTGGTTGTGAAGGTTATGGCCATAGGGCTTATGAGTGCCCCACTAAACTAAGGAAAGAGGGTAAATGACCCACTGCATATAATGCAACCCTTAGTGATAGTGATAAGGAAGAAAAGCCCGATTCCCCCACTAAGAAAAATTTTGTGGCTTTTATGGCTAGACATGTGAGTGATAATGAGAACTCATCGAATGATGAAATTATAGCACATGCCACTTCCAAGGTCATTGTACATGATTCTCTTATTTTTGATGATAGTGAGAGTGAAGAAGAAAGAGAGAGTGAAAATGAAGAAGAGGTTGATGAGAGTGAACTTCAAAATGCTTTTCATGAATTATATAAAGAATCTATTAAATTGAAAAGAGCTAATTTGAAGTTAGAAGCGAGTTTAAGAGAGAGTGTCAAGGTCATTGATGAAAGTGCCTTAATAGAAGACCTTAGGACACATGAGAGGACTCTTCAAGAGAAGCTTAACTATGTAGAAGGCGAGAGAGATAGCCTTAGGGGTTTAATGGAATCCTTGAAAAAGGAGCTTCTTGCTTTTGAAGAGCGAAATGTTTTACTAGAATCTAAAATTTTAGAATTGGAAAATAAATTAAAAGATTCTAGTAATGTCAAATTTGATTTGGAGTGTCGTTCGGAAAAACTAGATAAAATGTTAGGAACGGTCCAAATTAAAAATGACACTTTTGGTTTAGGCTTCAATTCTTGTAATGATGTTAACCCTAAAGTCAAAACCAATGTTTTAGGAGAATCTTCTAGGAATGCATTTAATGATCACTCCTTAGATAAATCTTTTCGACATATTCTTACTTGTACACATTGTGGTCGAAAAGGTCATCTTAGGAAATTTTGTTTAGATCTTAAACGAATTCCTAGAAAATCCCATAGTAAAGTAACCACGATAGCTAACGTTCCTACACCCCAAGATAGTAATTCTTCATTAATTTGGGTTAGGAAATCCGACTTGGTTGCCTTACAAAATAGGGATTTTGATTCTCATTTACTTACACATGCTTCCTCCCTTGCTACATCTAATGGATGAATGTGTTAGTGTTTGCATACTTTAGCGTTTGTACTTCATGCTATATTCATATGCTAAATGTATGCTTGTTTAGTCATTTTCTAGTCATTGCCTTATTTCATATCACATGCTAGAAATTATGACTTGTTTATCTTTTTGTATTATATTTTGTGTTTGAATTGACTGCATAATATAAAAAGATTTTTTGTTTATCATTTGTGTTTTATTTATTTCATTTAAGCTTAATGAAAAATACAAATGACTTTTGTTTGTCCTTTTGAGTAAATATTTATTTTTGATTAAAAATGTTAAAAACTCAAAAAGATTTTGTTTTGTGTGTATTTTTGTTTGACACACTTTATGTGGCATATATTTGTGTTTGAATCCTATCGTTTACGCTTCCATGTGGCTAGAACTTTTGGTTTAGATTTTCAATCCTTAAAATGTTCTTTACCATGTTTTATATGGAGTAGTTGGATTTTGTATTGTTTAAATGGATTCTATTTCTATATGCCTCTATTCACACATGCACGAGCTCTTTTGAAATCTTAATGTCACATGTTATATTTGAGCTTTTTGAGGTGTTTATCAATCTAGTCATCTACATATCTATGACCTAGGAGGACTAGTGCATGTCAAAATCCGTTGCATGTGAGATTTGTGTGAAAAATGAAAACATGATAAATTCATATATGCACGGGGAAGGGCTCCGAAAGGATGAATTAAATCCTTTGCGATAGTAAGCCACCGTTGATTGGATCTAAAAGAAATACGTGATCCAAAGGCCTAAAAACAGAATATTTGGCATTAAAAAGAAAACAATTGCCAAGGCCTATGTTTGTATGATATATTCATTCAAAAACAAACGAATATATATGCTCATTGAGGGAGAATTGGATGGTATATCAACGGTTTGCACAATGTCCGTTTATCCTAGTTGTCTTTAATGTCATGACTCTATTTGGTTATCATCATCATGCTAGGCTTGTATGCATTGTGTATGTTTGTTCATTGAGTTCAATCTTTATATTGTCACATGAGGTTATATTTAAATGTGATAAAGTTTGCAATCAAATGAGAACTCCATGAACATTTCTTAAGTGTTTGGGCCTAAATTTAATTGTTGCTAGTTCACACCCCTACACTTCCGTTTCCATATGACACATTTTTGCCATACGAGTGTGCAAACCTATTGTATTTTGTGTCATGTGCGTGTTTATATCTATCTATATATGCATGTACTTATTGGTATATTTATAGTATATATATATATATGTGATATTTGTTTGTCTTTGCCTTGCTTTTATTGCCCATATGCTGTCATGTCTTTTATTTAAGCTTCCACATGCTGTTTATTAGTTCTTTATCCTTTGCCTATTCCCGAACAAAAAGGGGGAGAATGATGATAGGGGGAGAAATGGTATCTAATCCTATTATAATCGTATCTTCGTTAGGGGGAGATTCATCTTAGGGGGAGACGTCTTTCTAAGTAGGTCATGTGTTTAAAGGGAGAATTAATTAAGGGGGAGTAATTAATTAATTGCATTTAATATTTTGATGTTCCCTATGCATTTGATGAGTTTGCTTAAGTGTGCAGGAATTATTCTAAAGCGGCATCTTTCTATGGCAAAGAGTTTGATCCTTGGGTTGAGTCAAGATTGGGTGGGTTATGTTTTGGGTCTAGTAGAGCTTGACGGCCCTTTAGGATTTTTGTTTAGTTTTTGTCCCGGAATATCCAAAGGGGGAGATTTGTAAGGACACAAATTTCCAATTGAGTCCATATATAGTTTTGGCTCAATTCCGGACAAAAACATTTATTCATAGGATAGTATTTATTGTAATATTCTCAAGCCTATGAAGTATATATTGAAGACGTAGCGGCAAAGAACTTAAAACTTCATCAAAATGCCGGTTTGTGTGCCTCGTTTCTACGTCATCAATTAAGGTTCCATGCTCCCAAGGTATGAATGTAATTATATGTATATAGGAGCTTGGAACAATTTGTATTGGGTGTTAGGTTAATAAAAACTGCATTTTATTTTCAGAAAGAATCAATTAGAAACTTAAAAATAAGTATATAAAAGTTTCTGGGCCAAAATCGCATTTTATAAACTTTCTGGACGTTCGTTAGAAATATCGTTCGAACGAGTTTTTTTCGTTCGAACCAGATTTCGTTCGAACGAGTTTTGTCGTTCGAACCAGGTTCGTTCGAACGAGTTTTGCCAACGACCCTAACTGGACAGTCGTTCGATATGTCGTTCGATATGTCGTTCGAACGAATGTTCGTTCTAACGAGGTATCTAACGAACTTCTAACGAGCCCAGGCTGGTCACTCGTTAAAAGTCTCGTTCGAACGAGAATCACGTTCGTTCGAACGAACTTCCAGCGGGAACAGTTATTTGGCAGTTTTTTTGCAGTTTTTCCCCACTACTCCACTTGGTTTTCAACCAACCTTTTTCATACTTTATTATGTGCGGGAAACACATTTTCCAAGACAACTTTTCCATCTTAATACATCTCCTAAGAGAGAGTTTGAGAGATTATTTACAAAAGGAAAATGTTCATGTTTGAGTGTTCTTCAACTTAAAGAAAAATCTTTAAACACTTAGTTTACACCCAATTGTGTTTATCCAAGTTTCTATATAAATATTAATTGCTTGGAGATTGTTTTGGCACCGGTTTTTCTCTACACCGAATTGAAGAGAAGTTTGTTTCATTTCTACCCATTTGGAGAAAGGCTCCATGGTAGGGTGACGGTGTGCCTAATTGTCCCATTGGTGAATTCCGAGACCACGGTGGAGCTCCGTCGGTTATCCGCTAATTGGAGGTTGATACAAGAAGGAGCATCACGGCTTGAGAGGGTTCGAGTTTAGGAAGTAAGTCTTTTGTCTTGTATTTTGTAATACCGTTTTTAGTGAATTTGAGGCTAGGGCCGTCCCGAGGTTTTTTCCCGTTAGTGGGTTTTTCCTCGTACATCGCGGTGTAGTGTGAATTTGTTTATTTTATCTTGCACAATAATTTAGAATCCATGCTTAGGATAATTTCAAGATAAAATTCGGTTTAATTCTCACACTCATTTAATTTGGGACTTAAATTAAATATTGGGTAAAATTGGTTTATTCAAGTCATGTACTAACATTGGTTTCGCCTAACTTTGGATATAATTTGGTAATTATGACTTAGGCATATTCTAGGACTTGAATTGTGTTTTAATTTGTTTTGAGAAATTAAAACTTGTTGTTATATTTGAAAGTTAAAACCATCTCAACGCTTCCGCATTAATTTAAAAGGAAATTACATTTTAATCTGCGATTATTAAAATCCGCGGTCTTTCATATATCCTATACTCTTTGCTCATTGTGCTTACCTCTGTTTAGTACATTTTGAGTATTTGTGCTAAAATCTTGATGATGGTTTATATAATTTTCTTATTATATAATTATTGATCATTTGTGATTTTATATGTTATACTATGTGATTCATATCCCATATTTATATCATCTCCTCGTGCTTATTCTAATACATAGCATGATTTTCACACTTTAAGCTTATTTTCTCAAATTATATTATATAGATACATTCCTCGTGTACTTAGTGATTCGGTTCCTTAATTTCTCCATCTTTCCTATATAGGGAGAAATCCCCTAAGGGGGTAGAAGACTTAATTAAGGGGGAGAATCAATTTATGATAAAAATAAATCTAGCTATAAGATAAAAAGAGAGAGAATTTGCTGTCTCAAGTTATACTTTATGATATAACATGTTACAAAGATTTTAGTTAGGATAACATATTTTTATCATTTTAGGTGATATATATTTGGTTGTTATCATAGTTATCATTGTTACCTCATAAATTGTTATTGTCAGAAAATTTTTTATGATTGCTCATTAGATTTTTGTTTGGCATTTTTCGTTACACCCCACTTCATAATGATGTACATTCTCAAGATTACAAGTGAAGACAAGTTAGTGATCGAATGCAATAATCAAAGATATATCGTCACTAAATTTATTGAAAAAGGTATATGAGATTGATTTTGTGGAAACATTTTATTCAGGGGTATTTCAAAAGTGTTTTTATAAAAATATTTTAGGGATGTTTTAAAAAGTTTTTCAAAGGAAAAATATCTTATATTTTTAAGTTGTTCAAACAACTTTATGGTCTTCGTTCAAACGAGCCTTAAACGAATATGGAGCGATATTTCTCTGCTAGAAGAATAAATATCGTTCGAAGCTTATTGGATGTTGGTTCGAAAAAGATGAGTTATTCGTTTGAACGAGTTTATTTTTGGTTCTAACAAGTTATACAGTTTTATTTGAATGAACTCTTGATTTCGTTCAAACGAGTTTTCTCAAAATTTATGCCACCTCAAAAATCATGTTTCCTATAAATAGGAGTGTTAGCATCATCTTGTTGTGGGATTCTTAGTCAAAATTATTTTCCCATGCATATCCAAAACGTCTTCAAATCCTCGTTTCTTTAAATAGTTTTTTTTTTCCAAATCCAAACTCCTTGGATGATTTTTCAAACACTTTATAAAACCTAGAAGAACACATATAATGTTCATACCCTTGTCAAGTTGATTATTCATTGCTGAAAATAGGATAAGAGCGTTGCTAGATCTACATCGCTTTCTATCAACAAGGAAGGAAGAAATAATTACAATACCTAGTGGAGTCTTAGTTTGTAAATCTGTTCGTACCATTCTACAATATCTAGTGGTAACAGTGGTAAAAAATGGTTTTACTCGAAAGTTTTTTTTCCTCATATACTATCTTGGGGTTTATTTTGATTTGATTTAGATTAATATATCTTGCATGTTTAGGTTCACCTAATTAATCAAGATAAAATTTAGATTAAATTGAATTTGGCTTATGTGTGACTAAATCTACAAACTCTACATTTGACCACATAACTGAACCACTCTATAGAGAATTTTCAAATTGGTAGGAGAGATTTTTTTTACAAGTTATTTTAATGAATCCTGGTGGTTATATAAATAATTCTACAATATTCCACCTTTTGTTTGATGGACCAAATTATACGTATTGGAAATATTGAATTAGATCATCTTTAAAATTGTCCTATGGGCGCGCCTAGCTTGCTTTTGAAAGGGAGGTGGACTCCTCCTACTACGACGAATGAAGATGTCATTAGTCTCAAACAGTTGCCATTTGGACTAAAGAGGATTTTAGACTGAGTAATTTTAACTCTCGCTGTTTAAATGCTATTTTTGGTTCTGTCACGCTCAACGGATTTCATTGTATCATGATATGTGCCACATCTAAAGAAGATTAGGATATCCTCTAGCTCACCATGAGGGTACCAATGCTATTGAAGCTTCTAAGATTCAAAGCCTCACAACACAATTTGAGATTATAAGCATTCTTGAAATTAAAACTTTTGATGAATTTTATGCACGTTTGTCTAATATTGTGAATTTGAGTTTTAATATAGGTGAGAATTTCGAAAATGAGAGACGGTAAGAAAATTACAGGATCTCTCCCATCTCGTTTTAGTGCAAAAGTTACCATCCTTAACTCTTTGGGAATTTTATACACACTTAGCCTATAAGAGCTCATAGGTGATCTTCAACCTTATGAATTAGACATATTCCCACAAACCTAAAAGAAAAAAAAGAATAATGAATAGATTTAAAAACTAAATCTAAAGAAAAATAAGTGACTCTGATTTTGAATTTGATCTAGGTGATCTTTCCCTATTTGCTAAAAAATTCAAAAAGTTTCTCAAATGTAGAAATCAAAATTCTTCCCAAATAGAAAACAAAAGTTTTGAGGAAAAAAATTACAAAGTAGTAAGAACATTTTTTAGACTAATCAAAAGAATTCTAGAGGTGAGTTACCTAAGAAAGATAAATGGGTGAGATGTTATGAGTGTAAGGGGAAAGGTCACAAAGCCTATTTAATGTCCCACTAGGCTTAAGAGATAATGCAAAGGTAAAGCTGCATAATAATCCGCTCTAAGTAATAAGTCAGTGGATTCCGAGGATGAATCACAACATAAACGTAACTTCACCGCATTCATGGCTAGTCATGTTAGCACTTCAAGTATGTCTCATGCTGATGAGGAAGTCTCTAAATGTGATAACCATGACAATGAGTTGAATAATTCCAATGAGTTTGAGGGAGCGAGTTATCCAATCCGTATGCTTCAAAATTTACACTGTATCATCAAAAACTAAAAATAAAAATGAAATTTTGACTGTTTGGGTGTTGTTATTAGAAAAAGGAGTTGAAAGTTTTGAGAGAAAGTGAGGCCTTGGTTAGAATCTCTTGGTATGTAGGGAAAATATGGACTTGACCAACAAAGTGGATAGTTTTACGAGAGATATTGAAGCATCATTGGATACTCATGAGAAACTTAAAGACCATATTTCCTAACTCAAAAAAGATATTAAACATGCCCAGGAAGTCAAATTCAGCTTAGAGGATTCATCGAAGAAGGTTGGAAAGATGTACATAGGTCCCACTTTAGATTTTAAAGAGAGGAAATGGATAGGCTACGAATATGAATCCACTTCTAATATTGCACCTGAACCGGTTCCTAAGTTTGTGATGGATCCTTTTGAGACTTGACCTAACCCACCAATGAGAACGTGTCCTTAGCATTTTAACCAAGGTCAACCCAAATGAATCTATGTTTATACCCATTATAAATTAGGAGATCACCTTAGTGAGTTTTTCTATAAGCTAGGAAGAGCCTCTTATACACATGCTCCCATTCACCACTATAGCAACCTTGATAGTCTTAAGAGAAAGTTGAGTTTCTAGTAATTACTTCTAAAAGTTTCATATAAAAATTTCAAAGGATGTCTACACCTTTCGAGAACACTTTATGACTAGTGCCAATAATGATAAGGGAAAGAAAAAGATTACCACCACTTTGATATCTAAAAATTACAAAAAATCCCTTGTTATTTACATTTTTTGTTCACATCTCTCTTAAGGTTATCAATGGTATTTTGATAGTGGGTGCTCAAAGCACATGACTGGTGATAAGTCACAGTTTACAAACTTTGTGGATCACAAAGAAGGAAAAGTCACCTTTGGGGATGGGAGTAAATGTAACATATTAGGATGAGGTTGCATGGAGATTTTAGGGATTTCCTAACTTAGACAATGTGTTGTATGTTTACGATTTGAAAGAGAACTTAGTAATCATAATCCTAGTTTGCAATGCTAACTTTGTAGTAAAGTTTGACTGGTTTAAGTGTAATGTTTTTTTATCATTTCGGTGAAATTTTGCTACAAGGTATCATGACTACCAAAAATTATTACGGTATCATTACCAAGTCCTCATTAGCGTGAAATAATGCTAAGGTATCCACCATGGACCTTTGGCATCAAAAAATAAGTCATATCAATTTTAGAGATCTTGCGAGGTTAGTTAAGAAAGACCTAGTTTGTATCTTACCACCACTTGGAGAAACAACTTCCTCGGTTTGTGATCATTGCCAATAAGGAACACAAATCAAGAGTTCCCATATGAAGTTGAATACCATTAGAACTTACCATGTTTTATAGTTGATACACATGGACCTTATAGGTTCCACATGTATGGAGAGTGTTGGTAGTAAGAAGTATATTCTAGTGATGGTTGATGCTTTTTCGATATATTCCATCATTGTATTTCTTAGAAAAAGTTCAATATTTCAAAGTTTTTAATAGCTAAGTTTTATTTTCTTTAGAATAAACATGGTGTCACTATAAATTGTATTCATAGTGACAGTGGCACTCAGTTGAAAGAAGTTAGAGTTGATGGTTTTGTGATGATGTTAGCACCAAAGATGAGTTTTAGCCCATCCGTTCTCCTCAAAAGAAATGGGATTATTGAGAGGAAGAATAGAACAATATAAGAGATGGTTAGATCCATGCTCCTTGGTAGGATGGGCCTAGACATTTTTGGGGTAGAGGCGGTTAACACCGCGTGCCACATGGTGAATATGATTTATCTTTATTCACACACACACACTTCATAATCCATATGGGTTTTGGGACAATAAGAAACCCAATTCATCGCATTTATGTGTTTTGGGGAGTCCTTATTATATACTTAGAGATAAAGAGCAATTAAGTAAGTTCGAATCTAGAAGCAACGAGGGAATATTTTGAGGGTATTCATCAATTAATAGAGCCTATAGGGTGTATAACCATAAAATATCTACGGTCATGGAATCGATAAATGTTATGATTAAATATCATGAGTCGGATATATATGTTAATCAATGTCTTGTGTGTGAGAAAAACAAACCGCTTATGATGATCACATTGTTCTTCACACAGCTATGGTGAATCCCACTCCAGACATCGAGGATCCACCCTCTTGGGTTCGAAAGAGACATGACCCTACTGACATCATTGGTGATCCCACAGTAGATGTCACTCAACTAGATAGTGTGGTTAGCTACTAATGATACACTTCCATACTAGAGCCCAAGAATGTAAAGGAAGCACTCAAGGATGAGAATTAGATATGTGTTATGCAAGATGAGTTTCTTTAATTTTGAAAAGAATGGTGTTTGGTAATTAGTCCCTCGACTTAGCGATATTAATGTGATTGGTACCAAGTGGGTGTACAAAAATCAGATGGATTAGAATGGTACCATCGTTCGTAATAAATCTAGGTTGAACACTCAAGGTTACATACAAGTTAAGGATGTAGACATTAATAAGGTATTTCCTCATGTTTCTAGGCTTGAGTCGATTTTCTTATTACTCGCCATAGCATGTCATCTATGATTTAATCTTTACCAAATGGATCTCAAGAGTGCCTTACTTAAAGGAGTTCTTTAGGAGGAGGTTTATATGGAATAACCAAAGGGGTTTGAAGACCCAATGCAATCGGGACACTTATTTTCTCTAAAGAAGGCCTTGTATGGTTTGAAGCAAGCATTCCGTTCTTATTACGAAAGGATAACTTCTTATCTCTCAGATCGTGGCTTCAAGAGAGGGGGAGTTGATACGACGTTGTTTGTTAGGAGAGATGGTGGTGGTATCTTGGTTACTTAAGTATATATGGATGACATATTCTTTGTATCCATGTGTTCCCAACAAGCTCACACTTTTGAGGAGGAAAGGAAGAGTAAATTTTAGATGAGCATGGTTGGTGAACTTACTTTCTTTCTATGTCTCCAAGAGCGTCAACTCGAGAATGAGATATTTATATCTCAATATAGATATGCCAGGTGAAGAAGTTTTGTACGAACTCTGCTAACACTCTGGCACACCCATGAGTTCCTCAACAAATCTTTGCAAAGAAACTTTAGATAAGGATGTAGAGAAAACACTCTATAGAAGTATAATAGGTAGTCTCCTCTCCTTGATCACTAGCTGTCCTGATATTGCCTTTATTATTGGAGTTTTTTCACATTACCAAGCATTCCCAAAAGAAACACACTTTCTTGTACTTAAATTTATCATCAAATACGTGAGTGGCACTCTTACTTATGGCATTTGGTATTCCTTTGATGCATATGACCACTTATCTACTTATTCAAATGCCAATTGGTCGTGGATGTTGATAGTTATAAAAGAACATTGGGTGGATGATTTTACTTTGGGAGCGATCTTATTCTTAATTGAACAAAATCAAAACTCCATTTTTTTGTCCACGATGGAGGCCGAGTACATCACCACCAGGGGTTGTTAGAAACAACTCTTATGGATAAAGAAAATGTTTGAAGATTATGGGATTACTTAAGGAACTATGACTATTTCTTGCGATAATAAGATTGCAACTCTTATTTCCCGTAATCCCATCCACTATTCTTTTGTGAAGAACATTAGGATACATGAGCATTTTTTTTCGTGATATTGTTGTAGAGAATATAATTTCCTTAAGCTTAGGGAGTTTCGAATGTCAATTGGTTGACATTTTCACTAAATCTTTCAATTCACTTAGATTTGCGAATATTAGGAAATCTATGGTATTTGTTCCATTGATTGAGTTCAGGCCTTGTTTCTAGTTGAGGTTGATTTTCATGTTGTTGTCATTCGACTCTACAACTAGATTGAATACTCATGTCTATATCTTGAAAAATCCAAAAAGATTTTCTTTTTTTTTTCTAAAAAATGTCCCAAAATTTTTAAAATGACTTTTTTTTATAATGAATTTAAAACTTAATTTTGTATTTTGTTTTTCACCATGTATTGATGTGCATTTAATATTTTCGAATCACAACTTCATTCTATCCATTTATCTGACTTAATTATGGTGTCCTTTTCCTTGTCTATGGCTTTGTTTGTGTACTTAATTGTGCATGTTTAACATTGCATCGTTTATTGTTGATTACTACCTTCATGCTAGACTCATTATATCGCATTGAGTTCACACACACATGAACTTTTTGAACATCGTACAACCTTCCCGAATTTTACAAAAATGACATCCTAATCACTTCTTGTCTACCCAAGTCAGACTTTTAAACCTTTGATTGGTTATGACGTAATTCTTATCATATTACTTCTCTACGCGGAGTAGTTTCCAATTATCCCCAAAAATAGAAATGCATATTCTTTGTACTTTTCAACATTCTAATCACCCCCTTTCCGTCTACTCTAAGGTTTCTGGTGACCAGCCTTGCTATCAACGCAAATATATTCTCTTTGCCTTATTTTAGTCCCATATCTATATTACCTGTGCATCTACGTTCGTTCCATATATTTACACATTTTCTCCTCGATAATGATACTAGAAATTTCAACTAAATAGGGCGCCTATAAACCCCGTATCTTGTGTACTTCATCATAAATCAATTGAGCGTAATATACCTTCATTTACTGTAATATATTTGGCATGACTATACTGTAAGGTTATACTCAACCAACCACCTTGTTGTAACTCCGTTATTTTCTAAGTTGCCCCACCAAATCAATTCGCGCTGAAGTTCTACACTAATTTTCACAATAGAATTTTATGGCTCTACTAGCCTTAAATCAAAATAGAACTATCAACTCTCAGTTATATTCATGTATTTGTATAATAACCAAGGTGCTACACACATGTACTAAAGACCAAACCTCTCCCGACTTCCAACATTCGCTAAGTTTCTGGCGTGGGATGTCTCGCAAAGAGAAATCCAAACAAGGAACCCCCTATACACTACTATCTAACATTGTTGGTCATCGAAATCCATTAGGTCCTCAATCCATCATATATACCCCCCGAATCCCCATCTGCTGACATAAGAGTGTACTTGTCCACTCTTATGCCACTAAAGACGACAAACAACACACCGCTCTTACTATCAGAAGTTCTTAGTAATATAAAGATAATGAGCTACGCATCTTTACTCGACAAAGAACATAAAGCACATTGAATCTCATCTGTGAACGGTCCCTACGCACTAGGATCAAATACAACTAGACTACATACTCACCGAAGTATATAATATTTTCGTATCCATATAACATTAAAGATATAGCTCTTTATATTTGATCATCACATACATACAATATATGAAAGTAGGCTCAACCCTCTTTCAGGCTATGCTTCACAAAATAATAAATCTCACCATGGAATAACAAGCACGATACTCTTATCACACAGCCTATTAATGTTCTGTAATACCCCGTATTTTTATGGCTTTTAATTTGGGGATTTATTAAATTTAAATTGAGAAATTAATTTAATATTAATCCGAATTTTTTTTAAAATATTTACTAGAGTGAGTAGAGTTAGTAATTATTGGGAATTTGTTGAATATTACTAGATGAGTAAAGTAATATATAAGATTTATTTTATTGAAATTGTCACGAGTGAATAAAATGGCAATTATGGAAATTTAAGTCGGGATGTGCTTGTGTCGTGTCGGGACTAGATTATCATTATTAAAAATGAATATATTATAAGTCGCTCGTATGGTCATTTTGAGTTCACCAATGTGTCCGGAAGGTTGAGATAATCATAAAAGTATACCCGAGGGTTTAGTTTGGGCCTCGGGGCATTTTTAGGCCTAATTGGCATCCCAGGAGGGTAATTTAGACATTTTGTATTTTTGGATAATTAAACCCACGTATTTCCCTAAGTTATATCATCCATTTGAGTTAGGCTTTTAGGGTTAACAATCACAAAACTCAAGAACGTCCATTAGAGAAGAAGGTAGGAAGCTTTTCAAGCAGTCCAAGGCCAAGAACTCATCCATTTGCACCGCCACTACCACCAAAATGTAGATCGTACGACGAGAAACGCAACCATACCTTTTTCATCCACAAATCAGACCCTTGAATTTCCAGGCAAGTATCCATCTTGATTTTCTTTTAGTTATTATTTCATCCATGTTAGATTAGGATTATTATACACATGTTTCATAAAAGAATTTGCGGAATTTGAGGATTTAATTACATGTCTTGGTGGAAATAGTTATATTCTGGGCATCCCAATCATATGTAGAGGATAACCCATAAATTGGTATGAGTTTAGAAGCGAGAAATCTGGGAAAGAATTTAAAAGAATGAAAGTTTTATGAAAATTAGGGTTCTTGTTAAATATGATGAATTACCCCATTAATTCAATAACTTTGACGAATTTGGAGATGTTTCATGTAGGAAATCATGTACGTAGGTATGTGTAACAAGTAGTAATATTTTTTGGAATTTTGAGAATCGTTAATGGCGTTTTGGAGTAATTTGGAAGATGAAACTCGTAGGTTGAAATTGCAGTTTCTGGGCAAGAATTGCTTGATCGATCGATCGACCCAAGAACATCGGTCGATCAACCCCCTTTCATCGATCGATCGACCCCTCCTGGAAAACTGCATATTTTTTCCCTTTTTGTTTAATCCGATTTAAATACGTAAGAACCCTTGATTATTATTTATAGAGTATAATGGGTCGTGAGGAGGACGAGTAGGGTCTAAATAGACTCCGTTGAATGAAATTTAATATGGGAAGAAATTGTGGGTTAATGGGGAATTTCGATACATATTAGAGATTGTGCATAAAATTCGTTAATGAATCGAGAGACTCGTGAAAGACTTAGACCAGAAGGTTAGAGAGGGTATACCTACTGAAATTGTATATATCAAGAGAGAATACTTCGAGAGATGAAAAGTAAGTATGAAATAAATTATAAGTGGGAATAAAAGAGATGAATCCCTTATGCGAGATAATTGGGTAAAATTTTACTAAAAATGGTTAATAATAATTATGGGTCGTGGGCGAACCTTATTGGAAATTGTGTATCTATATATGGACGTTCGACTGTGTACTTACATTAAATACTTTATTTGTGAATAATCATACCCGCGCTACTTTGTATCACGGGGGTTGCCGCACCGGGACAGTCTTATTCGATGGGACCTTTATGGGGGATATTAACTTGTACCCTAGAACATAGGTTTGCTTGGTACAGGTTATCTGAGAATGATAGTTAGACGGTCCTTAGAGACGTGAGGGGTATGTGCTGACCTCTTAGTGACTTGGAACTATGCTTCTCCTCCTTTTTGTGTGTATTATGATAATATAGTTCGAGAGTGATTCCGAACTAGTATTTTCGTTAGTACGAGTGATATGGGGACTTGATAGCAGAGTATGCCAGCACCATAGAATTTATGTGGAGTGCCGATAGTATATATAATATATGAGTGACTGATATATATATATATATATATATATATATATATGGAAACTTTCTACTGCGCGTATAAGTAGTTAAGTAATGAATAAATTCTCCAACTTTATTATGAGTGTTCGGGAACTTTGTAACAGTACGGTGTTGCCCTAAGTAACGTAATAAATTTTGAAGAGAATGATTTTCTAAAACGGCATATCATAACCTTTCTACTTCTCGGGACAAAACTTTATGGAAAAATAAGTTAGATAAACTTATGAGTTTAGTAGTACGGTAGGCGTGCACACTAGATGAGAGGCGAGAATTCACAAGAGAGTGTCGCATACTAACATGGTTGTTAGATTAGCCGGTAAGCATTTTAAATACTTGCTAAACTATTTTAAATTGTTTTACACTTGGGCTTTGAACCGTTTTTTGTCATCTTCTCTCTCTCTTGTATATATATATATATATATATATATATATATATATATATATGTGTGTGTGTGTGTGTGTGTGTGTGTGTGTGTGTGTGTGTGTGTGTGTGCGTGTGTGTGTGTGTGCGTGTATTACAGGTGCCCAGCCATAGGGGCGTCATGCTTAGGGTCTTTGGATTGGACGTGCTGCAACTTATGTGGAAGTTGCAGGTTCTTGCTTAGACGACCTCTTCATTGATTCAGTTTCTATTTTAGTTTTTTCATAGTTAGCGCATGTGTCGCCCGATCTCCTATATCGTTTGGATTTGTCAGAGATTTATGTTTATGTTATTTCCAGTATTTGGTACTCTTTGGGAGTTAACTCTTATCAAGATGATTTCATTTATAGTTTATAGCTTGGTTTGGTTTATCCAGATGGTTTAATTCTTGTGTGGTAATTGGTATCCTTATTATTTATGTGGTTCTTAAACTGTTGGTTATTAAAAATGTTTTCATATTGGAATTTAAATAAAATGTAAATAAGGCTTTAGATTGTTTTGACACTTAGCTTAATTATTTAAGGTGTTTAAATTTGGAAATTTATTTTGCGACGGTGATGCTAAGAATGAACCAACCGTTCACCTTAATTTTAATTTAATAAAGGACTGATCACCCGGTATTTAATTAGGTGGGGTGTTACAAGTGGTATCATAGCATCAGGTTCTAGTTTCTTTTAGGATTTGTACGAATTATTTCGTTTCCAGCTTAGTGTCTTTATTTTAGAGCCCTATTTTAAGACTGTTGTATTCTTGCATTTACGTTTACGTCTTCAGCTATTTGAGATTTGTAAACAACTGTAGAATAATAAACTTCCTTCTCATTTTAGATGCCTCCGAGATGCGCACCTCGAGACAAGAATGCCCATCCCAAGAATCCAGCAACTCTGGCTCAGGGAATGATGAACGCAACTGAAGTAGCCGCCATTATTGCTCAGGAGGTGAATGCCGAATTTGCGGTGGTGCAGCTGGTTCCACCCCAGGTTTAGGTAGTAGCGCCAGTACCGGTACAGCTTCCCACTGTATGGAAGCGAGTTAAGGATGCCTTTCAGAAGGTACACACCCCGGAGTTCTCGGGTAGCTCAGACATAGTAGTCGCCAGCCAATGGAAGAAGGATATCGAAAGGGATCTGCGCATGTATGAGTGCACCGACGTGCATAAATAATTATTGGATTCCTTCAAGCCAGTGACGGTCGCTTTGTAGTGGTGGAAGTCCACCACCACCTTGGATGAGAGGGACAACATCACGATCAGTCATTTTGGGCGCATTTTGATCGCAAGTACTTTCCATCCGCTATGCAGACTGAGATGAGGCAGAGGTTACTGAATCTTAAGCAGGAGAGTATGACCCTTGCTGAGTACGAGGAGGAGTTCACCAGACTTCTCACTATAATGCTGGATGAGGCACCCACTGAGGAGAAGAAGATACTATTGTACGTAGATGGATTGACCTGGAGGATCCGTCAACACCTCATAGGTAATCTATCATTGAGTACTTACACTGACGTACTCAACGCTGATTTTTTGTACTGTTAGGATCACCTCTTCCATCAGCAGGGGAGAAAACGAGCAGGGGACTCCGACCAGTAGGGCAGGACAGGGGGCATTAGTACTGGTGGGGGCACCAGCATCCCAAGGATAGACCCGTCATAGTGAGAAAAGTTCCCATCATGGGGACCCTGCAAAGCAATTTTGATCAGGTGATTCCATAGAGGGATTTTGAGGATTTAGGCAGGGCCAACACCATCACCAATAGGGTCAGCAGCAGGGCCATCAGTATTTTTGGCAGGGCCAGTGGAGGGGTGGTAACGGCTAACAGGGCCGTGATGAGCAGGGGTAGAGGGGAGGTAACTTTAGGGGCAGATGCTTCGGATGTGTCAAGAATGGCCATAGGCCCCAGTATTGCCCAGAGGGGGATAGGGCCCTATAGCAGCAAGGTTCCCGTAATGAGCCACAGAGGCCACTCTTTTCAACCTCCCTCCTAGCGCCAGCTCAGGTACCATCCCTACCAGCCATCCCAGCAGCTCCAGTTCAGCAGGGGAATTGAAGTATGGACATGTCTATAACGTCCACCAGGTAGCAGCACCTCAGGTACCACCCGCGATTGAGGGTACGTTTCCTATCTATGGCACTATGGGTCGGGTTTTATTTGATACTGGGGCGTCGCACTATTTTATAGATACTCATTTTGCACGGGCCTTAGGGTTATTAGACACAGCAGAGAGCACTGTGATATGTGTAGACTCACCACTGGGGAATGGGTCTTTGATTTTCTTTATATGCTGGGGTGTGGGGATAGAGATTCATAGCTTGACTTTATCGGCATACATGCTAGTCTTAGAGATGCATGAGCACGATGTTATTATTGGCATGGATTGGATCATTGCGTACAGAGCCATGATAGATTGTTTTAGTAGGAGTATTATTTTTTCCATCCCGGGGTAGGAGATGTTTTTGGTGGTGATGCCTTGCCCAGAGGGAGGATCTTTCACCCATTTGTACTAGATAGAGGAGGATACCTCTAAGAAAATTGTGATTCCTCTAGATTCGATTCCAGTCATTCGTGAGTTTTTGGATGTATTCAAGAGATACCGGGCCTACCCCCCAGTCGAGAGATAGATTTCGTCATAGACTTGATGCCGGACACTCGATCGATAGCACATGCACCGTACCGTATGGCTCCAGCGGAGATGAGGGAGTTACATGATCAGATAGAGCAGCTTCTAAGTCAAGGCTTCATTCGTAGGAGCACCTTACCTTGGGGCGTTTGAGTGTTATTTGTGAAGAAAAGAGACAGTTCACTGAGGTTATGCGTGGATTATCGGGAGATGAATAAGGTCACGATACGGAATAAATATCCGTTGCCTCGAATCGATGACTTGTTCAACCAGTTGAGAGGAGCAGCCTTCTTTTCGAAGATAGATTTGTGATCGGGATATCATCAGCTACGGGTTAGGGAGCAGGATGTGTCGAAGACTGCTTTCTTGATGAGATATGGATCCTATGAGTTCAGAGTCGTGCCATTTGGGCCGATAAATGCTCCAACTGTATTCATGGACTTGATGAACCGAGTGTTCAACGAGTTCTTGGATCAGTTTTTCATTGTCTTCATTGATGACATCCTGATTTATTCACACACCAAGGAAGAACATACCGAGCACTTGAGACAGGTTCTTCAGAATCTACGAGAGCATTAGCTGTATGATAAGTATGAGAAGTGAGGATTCTGATTACGGGAGGTACAGTTTTTGGGGCATGTTGTGTCGGAATTGGGGATATCAGTTGACCCGAGCAAAGTGTCAGCAGTGAGGCAGTGGAGACAGCCCACAATACCGACAGAGGTGCATAGTTTCTTGGTGTTAGTCGGGTACTACAGGAGGTTCATCCGAGGCTTTTCGAAGATAGAGGGTCCGTTGACAAATCTGAATTGTAAAGGAATTTCGTATGTTTGGGATAATGCTTGTCAATTATCTTTTGATGAGATGAAAGATAAGTTGACTTCGGCGCTAGTTATTACTTTGCCCAAGCCGGGAGTGGAGTAGCTGGTGTACACTGACGCCTCTTTACGGGGACTCGGGGGAGTACTTTAGAAGGAGGAGAAGGCTATAGCTTTTGCCTCCCGCAAGCTTAAGCTTCACGAGAGGAATTACCCCACCCATGACCTAGAGCTAGAAGAGGTCATATTTACACTACGAATTTGGAGACATTACTTGTTGGGGGAGAAGTTTCGCTTGTTCACAGACCACAAGTCACTGCAGTACTTGTTCACTCAGCAAGAGTTGAACATGCGTCAGCGCAGATGGTTGGAGTTTGTGAAAGACTACCGGTTCGAGATACAGTATCATTCGGGGAAGGCTAACGTGGTTGCTGATGCATTAAGTCGTAGATCGGAAGGAGATCTAGAGGAAGTGTGGAGAGCGAAGTGGAAAGAGTTGGGACACCACGATGCGGTAGCCCGTTCCTTTATATCTGTTATGTCAGTCACACCCGAAATCGTAATGAAGGTGATACAGGCATAAGCAGCGGATTCATTTTTCCAGGAGAACATTATACAGCTCTTAACTGAGGGCGCTAAGTCCATTCAGTGAGTTCTGATGGGGGTTTGAGATTTAATGGGAGATTAGTGGTCCCGAAGGGAGAAGACTTACGTCATGCAGTTATAACACAGTCGCACGGATCCCGATTTGCGGTACATCCCGGAGGGGATAAGATGTACCAAGATATGAGGCGGCAGTACTAGTGGAGTGGGATAAAGAAGGACATTGCAGAGTTCGTGTCCAAATGTCCTACCTTTCAGATGGTAAAGGTGGACCGCCAGAGATCGCTAGGATTACTTCAGACGTTGGAGAGACCAATATGGAAATGCGAAAGTATTTCCATAGACTTCATTACTGGGTTGCCTACATCATACCAGGGTCATGATTCTATATGGGTGATTGTGGATCGATTGACCAAGGTGGCTCATTTTGTACCAGTACGGACAGACTACACCACGGGCCATTATGCACAGTTATTCATTACCGAGATCATTAGGCTACATGGGGTGCCCTTGGATACTATGTCTGATAGAGATAAAAATTTTGTGTCGCACTTCTGGGAGAGCTTTCAGAAGGCCATGGGAACAGAGTTGAGATTGAGAGGAACAATATAACAATATAAGATATGGTTAGATCCATTCTCCTTGGTAGGATGTGCCTAGACATTTTTGGGGCAGAGGCGGTTAACACCGCGTGCCACATAGTGAATATGATTTATCTTCATCCACACACACACACTTCATAATCCATATGAGTTTTGGGCCAATAAGAAACCCAATTCATTGCATTTATGTGTTTTGGGGAGTCCTTATTATATACTTATAGATAAAGAGCAATTAGGTAAGTTCGAATCTAGAAGCAACGAGGGAATATTTTGAGGGTATTCATCAATTAATAGACCCTATAGGTTGTATAACCATAAAATATCTACGGTCATGGAATCGATAAATGTTATGATTAAATATCATGAGTCGGATATATATGTTAATCATTGTCTTGCATGTGAGAAAAACACACCGCTTATGATGATCACATTGTTCTTCACACAGCTACGGTGAATCCCACTCCAGACATCGAGGATCCACCCTCTTGGGTTCGAAAGAGTCATAGTCCTACTGACATCATTGGTGATCCCACAGTAGATGTCACTCAACTAGATAGTGTGGTTAGCTACTAATGATACACTTCCATACTAGAGCCCAAGAATGTAAAGGAAGCACTCAAGGATGAGAATTAGATATGTGTTATGCAAGATGAGTTTCTTTAATTTTGAAAAGAATGGTGTTTGGGAATTAGTCCCTTGAGTTAACGATATTAATGTGATTGGTACCAAGTGGGTGTACAAAAATCAGAAGGATTAGAATGGTACCATCATTCGTAATAAATCTAGGTTGAACACTCAAGGTCACATACAAATTAAGGATGTAGACATTAATAAGATATTTCCTCATGTTTCTAGGCTTGAGTCGATTTTTTTATTACTGGCCATCGCATGTCATCTATGATTTAATCTTTACCAAATGGATATCAAGAGTGCCTTACTTAAAGGAGTTCTTTAGGAGGAGGTTTATGTGGAATAACCAAAGGGGTTTGAAGACCCAATGCAATCGGGACACGTATTTTCTCTAAAGAAGGCCTTGTATGGTTTGAAGCAAGCATTCCGTTCTTAGTACGAAAGGATAACTTATTATCTCTCAGATCGTGGCTTCAAGAGAGGCGGAGTTGATACGACATTGTTTGTTAGGAGAGATGGTGGTGGTATCTTGGTTACTTAAGTCTATATGGATGACATACTATTTGTATCCATGTGTTCCCAACAAGCTCACACTTTTGAGGAGGAAAGGAAGAGTAAATTTTAGATGAGCATGGTTGGTGAATTTACTTTCTTTCTAGGTCTCCAAGAGCATCAACTCGAGAATGAGATATTTATATCTCAATATAGATATGCCAGGGATCTAGTGAAGAAGTTTTGTACGAACTCTGCTAACACTTTGGCACACCCATGAGTTCCTCAATAAAGCTTAGCAAAGAAACTTTAGATAAGGATGTAGATAAAACACTCTATAGAAGTATGATAGGTAGTCTCCTCTCCTTGATCACTAGTTGTCCTGATATTGCCTTTATTATTGGAGTTTTTTCACATTACCAAGCATTCCCAAAAGAAATACACTTTCTTGTACTTAAATTTATCATCAAATACGTGAGTAGCACTCTTACTTATGGCATTTGGTATTCCTTTGATGCATATGACCACTTATTGACTTATTCGAATGCCAATTGGTTGTGGATGTTGATAGTTATAAAAGAACATTGGGTGGATGATTTTACTTTGGGAGCAATCTTATTCTTAATTGAACAAAATCAAAACTCCCTTTTTTTGTCCACAGTGGAGGCCGAGTACATCGCCACCAGGGGTTGTTAGAAACAACTCTTATGGATAAAGAAAATGTTTGAAGATTATGGGATTACTTAAGGAACAATGACTATTTCTTGCGATAATAGGATTGCAACTCTCATTTCCCGTAATCCCATCCACTATTCTTGTGTGAAGAACATTAGGATACGTGAGCATTTTTTTCGTGATATTGTTGTAGAGAATATAATTTCCTTAAGCTTAGTGAGTTTCGAATGTCAATTGGTTGACATTTTCTCTAAATCTTTAAATTCACTTAGATTTGCGAATCTTAGGAAATCTATGGGTATTTGTTCCATTGATTGAGTTCAGGCCTTGTTTCTAGTTGAGGGTGATTTTCATGTTGTTGTCATTTGACTCTACAACTAGATTGAATAATTATGTCTATATCTTGAAAAATCCAAAAAGATTTTCTTTTTTTTCTGAAAAATGTCCCAAAATTTTTAAAATGACTTTTTTTTATAATGAATTTAAAACTTAATTTTGTATTTTGTTTTTCACCATATATTGATGTGCATTTAATATTTTCGAATCACAACTTCATTCTATCCATTTATCTGACTTAATTATGATGTCCTTTTCCTTGTCTATGGCTTTGTTTGTGTACTTAATTGTGTATGTTTAACATTGCATCGTTTATTGTTGATTACTACCTTCATGCTAGACTCATTATATCGCATTGACTTCACACACACATGAACTTTTTGAACATCGTACCACCTTCCTGAATTTTACAAAAATGACATTCTAATCACTTCTCGTCTACCCCAATCAGACTTTTTAACTTTTGATTGGTTATGACGTAATTCTTTTCATATTACTTCTCTACGTGGAGTAGTTTCTAATTATCCCCAAAAATAAAAATGCACATTCTTTGTACTTTTCAATATTCTAATCACCACCTTTCCGTCTACTCTTCGGTTTCTGGTGACCATCCTTCCTCTCAACGCAAATATATTCTCTTTGTCTTATTTTAGTCCCATATCTATATTACCTGTGCATCTACGTTCATTCCATATATTTCCACGTTTTCTCCTCGAGAATGATACTGGAAATTTCAACTAACTAGGGCGCCCATAAACCCCATATCTTGTTTACTTCAGGACAAATCAATTGAGCCTAATATACCTGCATTTAATGTAATATACTTGGCATGACTATACGGTAAGGTTATACTCAACCATCCACTTTGTTGTAACTCCGTTATATTCTAACTTGCCCCACCAAATCTATTCGTGCTGAAGTTCTACACTAATTTTCACATTAGAATTTTACGGTTCTATTGGCCTTCAATCAAAATAGAACTATCAACTCTCAGTTATATTCATGTATATGTATAATAACCAAGGTGCTAAACCCATGTACTAAAGACCAAACCTCTCCCGACTTCCAACGTTCGCTATGTTTCTTGCATGGTGTTGATGTAAAAAATTAGATCACTCTAATTATTCAATCACGGATAAATAAATTAGACAAAGATTTTTAAAGTGGTTCAGCCTTATAAGAATGGCCTACGTCCACTGTTTTGGTATTACTGTTTGTAAGGGAATTCTTGATTATAAATTATCTCAAGAAATTTTGGGTCTCGATTCCGGGTCTCTCTGCAATGAGGATTGTACAATGTATTTATAGCCCTGAGGCTGTAATGTGAAAGGGTAATACATTAAATTGGATACATGTGAAAGGGTAATACATTTAATGCCCCTTAAGCGTGTGTGTCTGAATGATAAGCATTTAATGAATCAGTTGAACTGTTGGTTATCCCGCTATTAATGCTTTGTTCGAGGTGCAGCTCGGACCGCCTGAGTTTCTCAGACCGCCTAAGCTTCTTGGTACTTAAGAGTTCCTCGGTGAGGTCTTGTTCCTCGGAGCGTATGAGTTCCTCGGGGAAGCAGTGTTCCTCGGGGAAATAGTCTTCCTCGTTGTTATCTTATTCCTCGGAGCGTGTGAGTTCCTCGAAAGTGTTTGTTGTTGCCATGTAGATTACCACGTGTCTTCGTTCAATTGGGACATGTTAGCAGACTAAATTTGGTATCAACATAAGCCCCCAATGTTTCATAGTTCAAAATTTGAGGAGTAGGGAACATTCTTTCTCGGAATATGGTAACTTTATATGGTCATCCTGATTTTTAGGAGTGTTTCCTTCGTATTTATTTCTCCTTCTAAATTCATAGAATCATGCTTTTTTGAATTTTTATAACCGCCTCGATTTCTGCATACTTTTTGTCCTTTTAGCCGCTGTTGCCCGCTTTGATTCCCATGTCCCTTTTCGTCTTTTTAACCGCTGTTGTCCGCTTTGATTCCCGTGCCCCTTTTCATTTTTTTAGTCGCCGGTAACGTAATCATCCTTTTTTGTAATCATTACTTCACCATTTCCCAAGGCAAGGTATTTAAACTTTACAGACACTCCCATCGTCTTCTACCTTTTCGAATTTTTATCTTCGAGTTTTTCGTCGTCTCTTTCTCTCCTGAGTATTCATCTCTTCCATCGTCCGTTGTCATCAGATCCACTCTTTTTCTGTAAGATTTTCTTCCTTCTTCTTCATTTCTTTTATTCATCATGGTTTACCCTGTTGAATCTCTTATTGATGATTGCTCTTTCTTTCTCTGCTAGTTTCTGGCCAGGATGGAATTACTATCTGCCCATGATACTAAGTTGCTGCGACAATGTAATGAATATTTTAAAGTTGGTCACACAGGCCTGAGTGCAGCACAAGTTGTAGACATTCTCGGCCAAGATGCTTCGGAACAGGCAGTGGAAGCATATTAATATCTGAAGTGTCTACTTGATCGAGCGGTGGCCAATAATGTGGCCTATTATGATATGATCGAGGATCTTCAAGGCACCCTCGAAGACCTTCGGCTTTAATACAAAGAATCCACTGCCCTGTTGTATGAGGGGTATGAGAAGAAGTACAAGCTGATCATTGCCGACAAGGTCTATGAGAAGCTTTTTGCTGGGTACGGTGTGAGGGAGAGAACCCTGAAAGGTGAGGTCGAGGAATGCAGACAGATTGTCGAGTTGCTGGAGCGAGTGAACAATAACTTGCAGAAAGAGCTATCACAGTTGAAGTCTACAGCCTCTTCTTCAAAAGCCTTAATCCCAGTGACCAATGAGGGATTTTCGTTCCTAGAGGTCGAGAACGCCAACTTGAGGGACGAGTTGGAAACCTTGAAGAGGTCTGGCCCTTTCACATCTTCTCGGGGTCGAGCAAGGGCTCCTCGGGGACGAGCAAGAGCAGCTCGGATTCCTGTCGAGGAACAAAGGACTCAGTCTGCCCTAGAAAACCAGGCCTTCCAATTAATGGCGAAGAACCAGGCTTTGGCTGAAATGTCAAAGAAGATCAGAGACCTTGAAAAGCAGCTCTCCACGCAGAAGTCTACCTTGGAGAACAATGAGATCTTCATCAAAAATCACCACGAGCAGCTAGAAAGACTAACATATCAGTTCCACAAACAGCCCAGGGAGTTCTGGATGGCTGGATACAACGAAGCTCTCTTTCACTTGGACGATCGTATCCAGAATGCCAATAACGAGGGCTACAAGCAAGGCTGGTTGAATTCCTTAGGTGTGCTGCAGCTCGAACAGGGTCATTACTTGTGGGACTACCATGATCCCGGGCTTCTCGACTTACCCGTGCCACCATTCAAACTGGATATGAGTTGGATCCCTACTCGGGCCATTCCTCGGAGCTAAGTATCTCGACGACTACAATCTCCATTCAATTGTTGAAGTATCTTGTCCCGAGCATCTTTTAGATCGACCATCCGTAATGAATGTCAGGATGTTAAAGGATCTCAACCTCATAAATTCTCCTCTGGCTTTAAATGATCCGCCTGCTGGCGAGGAACCTGTGTCAAAAGCAGAGGGGAAAAGACCAGTAGAATAGGAATTTTGATGTAATTGTTAGTATACATATAAATGTAACTTTCATTTTATTATCAATGAAATTTGTTTTGGATTTAATGAAAGACTTTCATTTTTATTCGCTATTGTTTTATAACACTTTAGTAATAATTACGAGTATAAAAAATGTTACTCGATCATTTAATAATAAAGTTTTATTTCTTGACCAACTTAGTAATAAAGTAATAAGTATAAAAATGTTTAAAATGTTTCCAACCAACCAAGGTTGTTAAATTCTTCATGTCGACCACCTACAGTTAGTGAGTTTTTATCCCCGACCAACTATAGTTAGTCTTTTTGAAATAATTTTGCCCATAAAATGTTTTCGACCAACCAAGGTCAGTAAATTTTCTTTGTCGACCAACTACAGTTGGTGGGTTTTTATCCCTAACCAGCCATAGTTAGTAGACTTTGGTGTTTTCTGGAATAATTTTACCTCCCGACCAACATAAGTTGGCATTTTCGAGAATATATTTACTTCCTAACCAACATAAGTTGGCATTTTTAGGAATATTTTGTTTCCTAGCCAAACAAGTTGGCTTTTTTAGGAATATTTTGTTTCCTAGGCAAACAGGTTGGCTTTTTTAGGAATATATTATTTCCTAGCCAAACAGGTTGGCATTTTTAGGAATATTTTGTTTCCTAACCAACCGGGGTTGGTATTTTTAGGAATATTTTATTTCCTAACCAACCGAGGTTGGCATTTTTAGGAATATATTGTTTCCTAGACAAACAGGTTGGCATTTTTAGGAATATTTTGTTTCCTAACCAACCGAGGTTGGCGTTTTTAGGAATATTTTTGCTGAGTAGTTTGATCTTTGCCGAGTTTTGCCGAGTAATATGTAGCACTAGTATTCCTCGAAAAATTCTCAATAAAAGGAAATTTTTTTGCAGAATATCTTCATTTTATTGATGGAACTGCATTACATGGGAATATACATCACTGATAATACTAGCGCAGGTGCTCTGCGTTCCATGCATTCTTAAACTCCTCCCCCTCTAGAGTTGCTATTCGGTAAGTTCCTGGTCGAACAACTTCTGTAAGTCGGTATGGTCCATGCCAATTTGCCTCCAATTTATTATGCTTTTGAATTAATTTCTTCAGCACATAGTCTCCTTCTTTCAGGTCGTATTTCTTCACCCTCTTGTTGTAAAATAAAGTTGTTCGCTGTTGGTATGCAGCATTTCTGATGGCTGCTTCTTCTCTAACTTCCTCGAGCATGTCTAAATCCAGTCTTCTCATTAAGTTGCTGACAGGGGAATTGAAATTCAGTATCCTGTGTGTTGGGAGGCCCAACTCAACAGGTATAACAACTTCACTTCCAAACGCCAACATATATGATGATTCTCCTATTACTACTCGGGGAGTAGTTCGGTAAGCCCAAAGTACTGATTGTAGCTCATTGATCCAGTTTGCTTTCGCATCATCCAGTCTTTTCTTCAAACCATTCAACAACGTTCTATTTGTTACTTCAGTTTGTCCATTGCTTTGAGGATGGCCTGGTGCTGAGTGGACCTTCAAAATGTTTGACTGATGGCAATAGGCAGCGAACTCCTCGTTATCAAATTGTGTTCCATGGTCTGTGATGAAAGCATGAGGAAGACCATATCGACAAATGATGTTCTTCTAAATAAATTGGTACACCTTCTCGTACGTCATATCAATGAGTGGCTCAGCTTCTACCCATTTAGTAAAATAATCCACTGCGACGGCTAGGTATTTGAACCTTCCTCGGGTCATTGGCAGCGGCCCAACCAAATCAATTCCCCACATGGCAAATGTCGAAGGGGAAGTTATGGGTGTCAACAATGCTTGTGGAGTTCTTCAGATGGAGGAAAAGCGCTGGCATTTGTCACATTTCTTGGCATAGGCTATACAATCGGCTCTCATCGTCGGCCAGTAGTATCCCTGCGTCATCACCCTTTGCAAAAGAGTCCGACCTGCTACATGTGCTCCACAGGACCCTTCATGGATCTCTTCAATTAAATCTTTCACCTCGGAGGGATGTACACATCTCTGTAAACCTGCCATAGTTCCTCGTCTATATAAAACACCATTAGTTAATACATACTGAGCAGCTTTAAACTTTAATTTCTTGGATGCGAGCTTGTCAATTGGTAATTCTCCCCCTCAATATATGCCCTGATGGGATCCATCTAAGATGGTCCTAAATTAAGGGTGATAAAGTTCATCGTCAGATCTTCATCTATACTTCAATCAGCCAACACTTCAATTGGGATTGTTCGTCGTAACTCGGTGCTAGTAGCTGATGCTAGTCGAGCTAGGGCGTCTGCTCTCGCATTCTCCATTCTTAGTATTCTGACCAGCTGAACAGCGGTAAATTCTGACACCAGCTCCTTTGCCTTTGCATGATACCTGATCATTAATTCTCCTCTAACTGCATATACTCCCAACATTTGATTTACGATCAATTGAGAATCACTGAAGACAATAATCTGCTGCGCCTCCATAATTTTTGCCAAACTAAGTCCTGCAATCATGGCCTCATACTCAGCCTCATTGTTGGAAGCTTTGAATTGGAAACGCAGGGTGTATTCCATGTCGACCTCGTCTGGAGTGATTAAAACTATCCCCGCGCCACATCCTGTAGTACAAGATAAACCATCTACATATAGCCTCCATATAGTTAACTCGTCTTCAAATTTCTGATCAGTCAAAGTTCCTCGGTGAAATATTTGCTGCTTCCTTTCATCCTCCCCAGATTTTTCTTTATCTTCATCGATCACCTCTTCTTGCCCTTTTACCAACCGGAGTTGGTCTGAGCTCGAATTTAATGATCCTGTAACATACACTTGCCCTTTTACCAACCGAAGTTGGTCTGAGCTAGTGTTTGTTGATCCTGTAACATCCACAGGTTGATCAGCGAGTAACTTTTGCTCCTCGGGGGTATTAAGATAGGTGAATTCTGCTATAAAATCTGCTATAGCCTGCCTTTTTAGCGATGATCTGGTTTCATAAACTATATCATATTCACCGAGCTATATTGCCCAGTACATCAATCTCCCTGATTTTTCTGGTTTATGAAGGGCTTGCCTCAATGGCATATCGGTATATACTACTATGGTATGAGCCTGGAAGTATGGCCTCATTCTTCTACTTGCCTCAATAAGTGCCAGTGCTAACTTTTCCAGCCTTGGATATCTGATCTCTGCTCCTTGGAAGGCCTTACTTGTTTAGTAAATTGGTTTTTGCACTCCATTCTCCACTCTGATCAACGCCGACCTAACTGCATTCTTGGACACTACAAGGTACAAATACAATTTTTCTCCCATCACTGGCCTGGATAACAGTGGAGGTGCTCCCAAGTATTTCTTAAAGTCTTGAAAAGCCTTCTCACATTCATCATTCCACTCAAAAGTCTTTCTGAGTGTCTTGAAGAATGGGAGACATCTATCTGTTGCTCGTGACACAAATATGTTGAGTGCTGTTACTCGTCCTGTGAGACTCTGTACTTTCTTCTTCTTCGTTGGAGATCGCAGCCCTAATATAGCTTTGATCTTTTCAGGATTTGCCTCAATGCCTCACTGATTGACAATGTATCCGAGAAACATGCCTTCTCGTACTCCAAATATGCACTTCGTCGGGTTCAGCTTCATTTGATATTTATCTAGTTGATCAAAAGTCTGACTTAAGTCAACTAGATGGTCGGCAACTTTCTTGCTTTTTGTCAGCATATCGTCAACATAGACTTCCATATTGTAACTGATTTGTTCAGCAAAGACTTTGTTCATCAGCTGCTGATATGTCGCACCTGCATTTTTCAAACCAAAAGGCATAACATTATAACAATAAGTTCCCCGAGGGGTAGTGAAAGAAGTACTCTCCCTGTCTTTAGGTTTCATTTTGATCTGATTGTAGCTAGAATAAGCATCCATGAAGCTCAGCAACTCGTGTCCCGATGTAGCATCCACCAGTTGATCAATTCGGGGCAGTGGAAAGTGATCCTTTGGGCATGCTTTGTTGAGGTTGGTGAAGTCTAAACACATCCTCCACTTGTTATTTTTCTTCTTTACCATCACCACATTGGCTAACCAGTCTGGATATTTAACATCTTTAATGAAACAAGCCTTCTGGAGCTTCTCGAATTCCTCCTGTATAGCTTGATTCTTCTCGGGACTAAATACTCTTCTTCTCTGCTTCACAGGCTAGATCTCCTTATTCACATTGAGCTCGTGACATAGAAATTTGGATCTATCCCTTGCATATCTTCATGAATCCACACAAAAGTTTGCTTTCTGCTTCTAAGGAAAGTTATCAATTCCTGCTTTAGTGATGCTTCCAACGATGAACCTACTTGAGTAGTTCGCTCAGGGTGCTTGTCGTCTAGGATGATGTTTTCAGTAGCTTCCACCACTTGACCCTTCACGAGTTGCGACTCATCTCGAGGATCCAATGTTTCAATCTCTGCACCTTCATCGACTTGATAGGTAGTAGTCTTTTTCTTTGATTCCTCCAATTCTTCTTGCTCGACGGATGAATAATAGCATTCCCGAGCTACTTTCTGATCACCTTTCACAAATCCTACTCCAAAGTTTGTTGGAAATTTTAGACAATGATGCACTGTAGATGGTACAGCCTCGAACTTCTTCAATCCTACTCTTCCCATGATGATATTGTACGATGATTGGACATTCTTATCCATCACGAAGAAACTTATTCTTTCTGTCCGATAAGCAGGCCACGTACCAATGAATATATCCAACTTGATCGTCCCACATGGAAATACTTTCTCGCCAGCAAAACCGATGATGGGTCTGTTGTAAGGCTCCAGTTGAGATAACTTTAGATTTAAACTATCGAAGCACGAGTAGAACGTGATGTTTGCCGAGCTACCATTGTCTACCACTACTCTTGAAATCATAACCTCCTTCATCCTCATTTTGATCACCAGTGGATCATCATGAGGATATAGAACACCTGCGAGGTCATTTTTTGAGAACCCAATGACCAACTTCTCTTTGTTCACCTTTCTCAGGCGATCCTCCTCAGCTAGATTTATTCGCTGAATGTACGAGCAAGCTTGAGCCTCACCTAGGTAAGATTTTCTCTCTGCAGTAAGATCTCCTCCTCCTGTATCTCCACCTGTTATAACATTACAGTCAAACGACCCAAAACGTATTGAAAATACCTCTCGTTCTGGCTGCCTTGGTCTCTTGGGAAGATCGGGGTCGTCTTCTGGATCAACTTCATGGTTTCTTTTTTGTTCTCCTCTGCTCGACGAGGAGATCTAGACCTCTCTCTTGCTCGGTCATTGTTTCTTCTTTCGTTTCCACGATCAACATACTTTGACAGCTTTCCTCGTCGAATGAGTGTTTCGATCTCATTCTGAAGAGCTATGCAATTTTTGGTCATATGGCCATGATCTTTTTGAAACTCGCAATATTTTTCCCTATTCCTCGTGTCAGGGTCTGCCTTCATTTTCTTTGGCCAGTTTAACTCCTCGCTGTTCTTAATTTCTTCTAGGACGTGATTGATATCTACCTTCAAAGGAGTGTAATTATCAAATTTCTTCAATACCTCCCATGACGACCTATTTTTGGATTGTTTGTCACCACCATTATTCTTATGTTCTTTCTTCTTGGTTTTGTCGACTTCCACCTTGGTTTCTTTATTCATATTCTTCTTCGCAGCCATAGCCTCCTCGACATTCATGATTTTGGCTGCTTTTTCCATCAATTCTGACATAGTTGTGGGTGGATCTTTGGCCAAAGTGTAATACAACTTGTTAGGCAATAACCCACTCATCAAGGCAGTGATCGCTGTCTTTTCCTCATAATCAATGACTTCAAGTTTCTCGTTATTAAAACGAGTTATATAATCTATGGTACTTTCACCATCTTTTTGTCTAACACTTAACAGATGTGCTACTCGTTTAACTGGCTTTGCCCCAAAGCAGAAATTTCCAATGAATAACTCGACCAGTTGAAAGAAAGTTGAGATCTTACCCCGAGGAAGATTATTATACCATATTTGAGCAGATCCGGTAAGAGTTCCCAAGAATGCCCTGCATCTCATCTCGTCTGGGACAGCATAGATGTCGGCAGCAGCTTGATATTGTTCTATATGAAGAACAGGGTCAGTATTTCCATCATATTTGGGGGTCACAACAGGTGCTTTGAACTTTGATGGTGTTGGAAAATCTACAATGGCCTGGACAAAAGGTGTTCCTCGAACAAAGGTTCGTTGTAGAGGGTTCTTGGTTTTAACCATTTCCCCTAATCTATCCTCCAGCCTTTGAATAGAGCCTTTCCATGCATCATTTCCTTCTTCGGGCCTGTTGGTTCGAGCAGCTGATCGCGTTGAAGTGGCTTCCTGGGATCTATCTTAACGAGCATCATTTCCTTCTTAAGGCCGTTGATCGTTGAAAGCTCCTTGACGCTGTATTAAGAGGACTTTTGTTCCTCCTAGGGCCTAATCGTTCGAAAGGAAAAACCCTACTTAACCTTTCCAATGCACTGGCCCTTTCTGGGGAGAGAGTGACACGTTGTTCAGTATTCGTGGCTCGCACTGACGAAGTTTGTCCAGGTTGATAAGAGAAATCTTCAGATTCTTCATTGCGATATGAATTGGTACGCCTAGTACGTGAGGATGGTGCACATGTGTTTCTTTGAATACTTCGTGGTCCTGAATGGGCTGACGCATCGCCATGGAGAGTTTGGATGAGTTATCGCATTGTTTCTTGCATGACGGTCTGGCCCTGAGCCAGATTTGTCATTATTCCAGCCAGATCTGGAATATTTGGGGGAGCAGATGGGTTTGGAGGGGTTCCAATGTTGCGATTGCTGGATTCAGGAATATTAGCCATTTGTGATGGATTATTTTTGGTGAGAAAACGATATTACCAGTCGTTTCCCACAGACGGCGCCAATCTGTTGATGTAAACAATTAGATCACTCTAATTATTCAATCACAGATAAATAAATGAGACAAATATTTTTAAAGTGGTTCAGCCTTATAAGAATGGCCTACGTCCACTGTTTTGGTATTACTGTTTGTAAGGGAATTCTTGATTACAAATTATCTCAAGAAATTCTGGGTCTCTCTACAATGAGGATTGTACAATGTATTTATAGCCCTGAGGCTGTAATGTGAAAGGATAATACATTAAATGGGATACATGTGAAAGGGTAATACATTTAATGCCCCTTAAGCGTGTGCGTCTGAATGATAAGAATTTAATGAATCGGTTGAACTGTTGGTTATCCCGCTATTAATGCTTTGTTCGAGGTGCAGCTCGGACCGCCTGAGTTGCTCGGACCGCCTAAGCTTCTTGGTACTTAAGAGTTCATCGGAGCGTATGAGTTCCTCGGGGAAGTAGTGTTCCTTGGGGAAATAGTCTTCCTCGTTGTTATCTTATTCCTCGGAGCGTGTGAGTTCCTCGGAAGTGTTTGTTGTTGCCATGTAGATTGCCACGTGTCTTCGTTCAATTGGGCCATGTCAGCAGACTAAATTTGGTATCAACACATGGGATGTCTCGCAAAGAGAAATCCAAACAAGGAACCCCCTATACACTACTATCTGACATTGCTGGTCATCGAAATCAATTAGGTCTTCTGTCCATCATATATACCCTTGAATCCCCGTCTGCTGACATAAGAGTCTACTCGTCCACTCTCATGCCACTAAAGACGACAAACAACACACCGCTCTCACTATCAGAAGTTCTTAGTACTATAAAGATAATGAGCTATGTATCTTTACTCGACAAAGAACATAAAGCATATTGAATCTCATCAGTAAAAGGTCCTTATAACCGGCATCAAATACAAATAGACTACATACTCACCGAAGTATATAATATTTTCGTATCCATATAACATTAAAGATATAGCTCTTTATATTTGATCATCACATACATACAATATATGAAAGTAGGCTCAACCCTATTTTAGGCTATGCCTCTCAAAATAATAAATCTCACCTTGGAATAACAAGCACGATACTCTTATCACACAACCTATTACTGTTCTGTAATACCCCGTATTTTTATGGCTTTTAATTTGGAGATTTATTAAATTTAAATTGAGATATTAATCCGGATTTTTTTTAAAAATATTTACTATCGTGACGAGAGTTAGTAATTATTGGGAATTTTTTGAATATTACTACATGAGTAAAGTAATATAGAAGATGTATTTTATTAAAATTATCACAAGTGAATAAAATGACAATTATGAAAATTTAAGTCGAGACGTGCTTGTGTCGTGTCGGGACTAAATTATCATTATTAAAAATGAATATGTTATAAGTCGCTCGTATGGTCATTTCGAGTGCATCAATGTATCCGCAAGGGTAAAGATAGTCAGAAAAGTATACCCACGGGTTTAGTTTGGGCCTCATGGTGTTTTTAGGCCTAATTGGCATTCTGGGGGGGTATTTTAGATATTCTGTATTTTTGGGTAATTAAACCCACGAATTTTCCTAAGTTATATCATCCATTTGAGTTAGGCATTTAGGGCTAACAATCACAAAACATAAGAACGACCATTAGAGAAGAAGGTAGGAAGCTTTCCAAGCAATCCAACGCTAAGAACTCATCTGTTTGCACTGCCACTACCACCAAAACGTAGATCGCACGACGAGGCACGCAACCATATCTTTTTCATCCATATATCAGACCCTTGAATTTCTAGACAAGTATCTATCTTTCTTTTCTTTTAGTTATTGTTTCATCTATATTAGATTAGGATTGTTATACACATGTTTCATAAAAGAATTTGAGGAATTTGAGGATTTAATTACATGTCTTGGTGGAAATAGTTATATTCTGGACATCCCTATTCTTATTCATGTCTACTTCAATGGAACCTATCATAGCTTTGCTAAAATTGGTCCATCTATCATCATATAAAATCACTAGGGTCTTGTAACCTAATTCGTTTCTCCCTAATCCTTTAATTCCCATAACAATTAATCCTAAATGCATAAATTTGTAATTGTTATCTAATAATTGTCTGGAAGAATTCTTATTAATAAGGTTTAGGATTTTAACATCATTAGCAAAACATCTTATATTTATTTATCTATTATGTCTAAAGAATCCTTTTCCTAAAGGTCCAATTACCTGTTTTGTATAAAACTTTAGGGTTTAAAAGCCCTATGCCTCTATTTGGTGTCAAATAGAGGCATTCCCTTATAAAGTTAAACTTGTTTTGCTCTTCTATCTCACGAGGTATCCAACTATCATAGAAAATGGACTCGGTATTTTGGGTTACAATTAAATTGGTTAACATGAGTTGCATGCAAAACAGGAAGAAAAAAGTTGGTATATTTTTTTGGGTTTGGGATATGGATAAAAGTCATTGAGGGGGGACTTGTTTGATAGTTCTCCGTGTGTCTCTGGATCTGTCATAGCTAGGGCCGGCAATATGAGCTCTTGAGAATGAAATCGTCCATAACCCACCCAAAATAATGTGTTTGGGGCCCATTAATAGTGTTTGTGGGTCAAAATGGTTTGAGCGATCCAATATGATGTTTTTTTGGCGGGTCATTAGTGGGTCAAAATAGTTTTGAAACCTCTCAAAAATAAAACTCAAATTACTAAAGAGTTTAAAGATTTTTTTTATTTAAGTGCTTACTTGTATATTTTTTTTCAAAATTATTATATCATATTTATCTGTATATGGTATAATAATTATTTTTCCCCCAAAAAAAAAGTGGGTCAACCAGAACCGACTTGGGATTGACCTGACCCAACCCGTCAAAATTATTATGTCCGACTCGCTTTTGATCCGCTCAAATTTATCCATATTTATTTTTGATTCGTGCATAACCGGCCATTTGCCCGTACTTGTCATAGCATCAAAATGCCTATGACACTTGGCATTGTGTAGCTTTCAGCATAGTTTCTCTTCGAGGCGTTGTAGAACAATACTAAACTCTTGATCGATAGTCTTGCAGTTTAATAATGCAAAAACGAGAAATAATAATAATAGTGGGACCACGAGAAAACCCCCTGTAAAACCCTTCTGAACCTTCCTCCTCTCCTCACTGCACGCACCATGACTCTCGCTGGTGCCGTGAGCGCTTTCAGGTCTTCAACTCTCATTTTATGGAAATCAACTGGTAAGCTCCAATAAACAATATCCCAGTGTATAAAGAAAACCTAAAGGTCTGTCCACTCACCACTGTTAGGATTTGGCCGGAGTTGGAAGGAGAAAGAATATACTTCAATTTTCATTCTAACTTTATTCGAACGGTGGAGCACCTGCTTTAATCCTTGGAAGCCACCAATGTTGACAACTGTCGAATCCAGATCACAAATGTCCATGGAGAAGATCGTGTTGCTAAGGTTCCTATTTTAGATGGTTCGATAAGAGATTGGGTGAAGGCAATAGAACAAGTAGGACTGAAGGTTGCCAAAGATTGCAGATGTAGCAGTTGTGAAAAACTAGCACCCATTTTGAATGAACCTATTCATGTGTGGAATAAAGATTCATTTATAGTAGCATTTCCATTACAAAAGGTTGACATCACTTATGGAATAAACTTTCTGCAAGTACCTGCTATTGGCTGCCAATGGTTTTCGTGCGTCTCCTTGGACGTCTCTTTCTATGCTACGAAAATCTGATTTTTGAAAAGGAATTACATACTTGATTTACGTTGCTTTGGTATAAGAGACTTATTCTACATTCAAATTAGAGTCTATATGTTGATCAGTTTTGTGATCTGTGATAGTAGGCTTATGCTGCTGAATGTTTTTTGCCAAACATCAATAAAATTGACAAATGTGTGTGTGTCAATATGACCTTTCTACTTCATCAGACCTTTTTTGAATAGAATTTAGCCCTCGTTGAGGGTGATATTTTTTCTATTAAGAAAGCACTTATTGTTGTCTCTCGGTGCCTTCAAGATTTTTGTGAACATGAAAAAACAAGGGTGAATACAAGTTGACCAAGTTCTGCCAATTATGCCTCAGGAGGACGTCTTTTGCCATTACAGATGCTGGCATGGGTCCCACTAAAACACCATTGTCCTCACAGAAAGAAGTCATTTTTAGGAGGCTTTGTTCCAATGTTTAGTGTTTCAACTGTTCCAATGTTTAGTTATTAGTTTTAACAACTTAGCTTTTAATTTCTAGATGATGCGTGCAAAAAAAAAAAAATAAGAGCCTTATTTGTGGATTTAATAAAAGATGATTATGGGATTTGTAGTAAATCCATGCAATAAATGTTTCTGGTTTCACAATCATCACAATAGAATATATTTCTTCTAGTTTTCCATAATTTCTTATTGTATAAATTTTTTGTTTTTGACTGTTTTCTTTGTCCCAACCCCACCCCCCAAAATAGAGACTTAAGGTGTTGGGGATTCTTTTTTTATTAATTATTTCTTAGTGATGTTGTAAAATAATTCGGCTCAGGATCTTTTATGTGGAAAACTCAAAAAATAAATTCATACACATAAAATGCAATATTCACAAGCATCTTACTTGAGAAAAATGGAGGTTCTTATTGAGAGACACAAAGTAAGAGAGAGGATTGTAAAATAAAAAATCTTATAAAGTTATATTTTCCACCAACAATACACACACTAGTTTTGGTTCCTTCCATTAAACAGTGGTACTCCCACTGAGTAGATGTGGTTGTATGGTAGGACTAGGACACGTGGTGGATAGGCTGCTATTAAACATTCACACCCTGGCTAGAAAAATGGATTGTTATACTAGAAGGGAGTTTTAGTTATTTAACATTCACAACTTTGTAATTTAGCATAAACTAGTTGATGAGGTTCAGCCGGAATGAGATGTTATAACAAAATTTTAGTTATTAAATTGTCCCAACTATGTGTGTATGTGTGAAATTTGGCATCAATATTTATAATATGTTAAAATTAATTTAATTTTTCTGGATCTGATATTATTTAATTTCTTTGATGTTGCGGTGGGTTTAATTTATGTGTATCAAACATGACCTCGTACTGCTAGTCGTCGGATCGGATAGGAGACTTGTTATTGTAGTTGTCATTAAGGAAGCTCTTGTAATTGTTAGTATAGTTGCGTTTGGTGTTGTAATTGAGGGTTGGTTATTTGATTCGATGTTCATTTTGTATGCGGCACCCGAGATGAGTTTCTTTTAGTTTTTTTTCATTCTATGTTCATTTTGTACTTGGCGCCCAAGAAGGGTTCGTTTGATGTTAAATTAACTTTAAACAAGTTTTATGTGTACCAAATATTTGGAATGTTCGAAATATAAATGAATTGTTGTCGAATTTTTTTTTAGACTTGTTACATGTTCATGAAATTTCATTTACTTCTCTATTTTAGTTTACATTTTTTTATTCTACTCTCATAATTCATCATTTTGTGAAAATATAAATATATTTGTAATAACTCTTGCGATATTTAATAAATTCATCATTTGTAACTGCTAATAGCAGTTACAAATTTCTCACTCCTGTCAATTTTTTAACCGTTGTGAGTATTTACAAATTTTAGATTCGTAGCTGCTGACAACAGTTACAAATATTAGATTCGTAACTACTGATAGCAATTACAAAGAGTAGTTACAAATTGGGGTCACCGTGTAATAACCACCATAGGGAATATTGATGCAAAAAACTAGACTAGGCTAATTAATTCATCACAGATAAATATAAGTAAAAGAGACAAAATATTTTTAAAGTTGTTTGGCTTAAAGGAAGAGCCTACGTCCCTTATTGTGTATTGCTTTAGTCTTGTTCAATTTCCTCTTCTCTCCTCCCCTTGGATATAGGGTTTACAATGTATTCATAACCCCAGGGGGTGTACAAGTGTTGGAATATCAAAGGATGTTATGTCTTTATAACGTAGACATTTATATATGTACAATTATTTATGTATACAACTGTTGGCATTTTACTATCATTGTTGGTCGTCCTTCATTGACAGGTTGATCGGCATCCCTCAGTAGGTCAGCATTTCATCCTTGCTGACTAGGATTAACCTTCCACTATATAGCACGTGTCAGTATCCAACTGGTCCACATCAAAGACTAATTTTTTGTATCAACAGGAGCCCCCAATGTTTCATGCTTGAAGTTTTTACAAGAGTATGGAACATTTAGCTCATAAAGTTGCTCGGGTTATAATTTTAGGCTTGGTCAGCTGCCGACTTCCCATACTTGTAAAAATTATTACTTATCTGTGGACATATAAGCCGCATGGAATTTTTGTAATTATCCATCACTTTAATGAATCATTTTTGGGCGAATTTGTCTTTTCTTCCTTAAGCCGCCGTCAGTTCAATAGATGCTGCCTTTTAATCATTATTTTTCCAGTTTTCAAGAAAACCTATAAAGAGCAGGAAAAGCCACGATCTTTTCTTACCTCAAATTTTCTAAGTGTTTTTGGTTGTTGCGTCTTCATGCTTTCTTTTTCTCTCTTGTGCGGTCCTTTTTAGTCCTTCAGTTCTTGATGAATCCTTAATCTCTATAAGAACTCTTTTTATTTTCTTTTATTCTTCATCATGATTTGCTCTATTGATTCTCTTGACGAATTCAAAAATGAATTTAACATTCCTACTTAGGTTGATTAGAACACCCTACTATGCTTGCTGATTTTTTCTCACTTGCCAAGGGTCACTGTTTTCCCTCTATCTTTATAGCTAAGTGTGGGTTTACCTTTCCTCCAAACCCATTTTCCCTTGAGTTTTGTCAACATTTTGATGTTGTCCTAGCTAGGGTAGCCCCCAACACTTGAAGGTTCATAAATGGAGTATACATGTTGAATCAAATTCATGGAACCCATCTAGGGATTCCAGAAATAATGTTTTGTTATAAGTTGGTGACATGTGACACCACTTTTTATTTAAAGACTAGGGATGCAAACAAAGCATTAGTAGTCAATCTTCCAGATTCCAATAGATATTATTTTGAGAATGGACTTGTTGGAAAAAATTGGCAATACGCCCCTTTGACTGGGAATGATGAGTACCAGGGGCCTAGATGCCCTCCTTTTAGCAATGGGATATGTTATTCCTCATTTAACTGTCTTTTCCTATATATGCTTGTTTAAAGTTAATACTAATTATTACTCTATACATTTTAATTACAGTTGATCAGAATCATAGGATTGCCAAGGAGCACATTAGGCCTGCCTCATATTTGATGCAATACAAGAATACGGTTTCCTCCTTTGTTGCTTGTCCCACAATATCCAGTCCTGAAGCACCCTATAACTTTGGCTCACTTGAGTCTATATTATATAGGACCTCATCTAGTTTGGAAATAGAGACAAAATTGTGTCTATCTCAAGTTGATCCAAAAAGCCTCAGAATTTTCACAGCTTCATTGATATTCCTCTACAAGTTCAAAAAGGTATATCACATACACCACACTAGGACTGCATTCATATATTGATTTAGTCATGATGTAATCATGTGTGAATTATATCCTTTTAAAATATTTTTAAAATAATTTTTGGGATTTATTTAAAATTTTCTAGGCTTTTTAAATGATTTTTAGGAAATGAAAATCTACTCTTAATAAAGTTGTGTGGTACATTTGTAATTATATTTTCTCCATAAAACTGCTCTGGGTAGAAACTAAAACCGGCATAAACTTATGTGGGCTCAATTTGTATTTTTTTTAAACTCTTAAAACACGCATTTGAAACAGATCTTGTCCATCCACGTGTTGAGTTTATAGCGAACCGATTTGTGTTTCTTCACAGACTCATATTCATTTATTTAATCTGGTTCATTCATTTGTGTTAATCAACGGTTTCATGTTATTCCTCTGCGAGCCATGTGAAATCCTATCCATATATAAGGATTATAACCCTTTATCTCAGTTTTAGTTTTTTCGTCTTTTAGGGCTTCCTCATTTTTTTGAGAGACAGAAGAGAGAGAGAGAGAGAGAGAGAGAGAGAGAGAGAGAAACATTTTGAGAGAATAAACCTTTTGTTTCTTCCGTACAAACCCAAACCTATTTTCGATCAAACACTATATATCTTTAACCCTCAACCAAAACCTGAGCATTTTGAGAGTTGTTGTTGGGTTAGCTAAAGCTAGTTCATGGTTTGATCCTCTGTTGTTTGAGATCTTCATTCCAACTTAGTCATATTGGTTTGATCTCTATTTCTTCTTATAGAAAATTTTGATCTAACTATTTTATGTCATATATCACTTAGATCTACATTATTTTGTTTCTCATCTTGAGAAATCATATTTGTTGATTATTTCGATTTGTAAATATTTTTGAAAACTTCAAAATCAACAAATCTTATTTATGTTTCTAGTTCTTAAAAAATAAGACGTCTAGTCTAGTTCAAATCGCAATCAGTGGTTTATAATTTCAAAAAAAAAATTCAAATCCTCTAAAATTGTTTGAGACCTTGACCGTCTTTGGAGCAAGGTAACCTTGGATTTGGGGATATATTAAAATATCAAGCAGTCTTTTGTTCTTTAAAGAAGAGAGAAATAGAAAGCCTAACTCATTTAGATATGCTCTGTAATTTAATAGGATCTGTTTGTATAAATAAGTGTGAGTATATACATGCATGTATTAGAACACTATCAAAAAACACTTATCACAATACTATACAAGAAATGTTGGATTTAAGATCTTGAAACTTCAAGAGTTGACATAAATCTGGAATAAAATCAGAGAAGTTACGAAGTTGAGAAAGACAGCAACATCAGAACTGCAGAGAACTTAGAATCAAGCCAGTGGAGTTGGTATATAATCTAAACTTGTACAGGTCTGATTTACTTGCTTGTGTGTTAAATATCTTATAACTTGAATATTTTATTTTAGTGGATTTTTGGTTTGTGACTTAGAAGTCACCATGGATGTTTTCTCAGTTGGGTGACGTTTTACCACGTTAAAAATGGTGTGCACTTAATCTTTCTACATCATCTCATCCTCTTCTAGTTGGTATGATGAGTTAAACTGATTTAAATTGTTTTAAGTTTTATTTTTCAAAACTAGTTATAAAATCTTGAAGATATATCGTACATAAGTTGATTATACACATCTTGTGTTTAAACATTTTGGTTTAAAGAAAAGAGTTTCCTCAAAAAATATTTCGGAGCTACTGAGATAGTTTAATCTTATGTTAAACAACATAAGTGGTATTTTTCAATTGGTATCAGAGCTTGGGAAATTCTCTTTAAACATCTTCTGTTTCTGAAATTATTTTCTTGAAATCAAACAATGGACGAGAAATTTGAAAGATTTGGTAACTTGTCCGGACCCCCCCCCCCCCCCCCCTTTAATGGAAATAACTTTACTTACTGGAAGGTAAGGATGGTTGGTTTTATACAAGGAACCTTGGGAGAGGATGTCTGGGACATCGTTGAAAATGGATATACTTATCCTACAAAACCAGATACTATTGGAAGCACTGAGAGGATTAAGAAAATTTTAAGTGAATTCATTAAAGAAGAGAAGCAAGATTATCTGAACAATAATAAAGGCAAGAATGCCATTTTTACGTCAATAAATGATAATGAGTTCAAAAGGATCTCATCTTGTACCACTTCTAAGGAAGCTTGGGATACACTTATGACTGCACATGAAAGTGATACCAGAGTTAAGGATGCTAAAACACAGATACTCACTCAGTAGTATAACTCACTGATTCTAATAGACTTTGAGTCCTTCGATGACTTCTTTATCAAATTTATTGATATTGTGACTAAATTTCATGGCAATGGTATTACTTATGATAGGAGTGAAATTGTATCTAAAATTCTAGTATCATTACCACATAAATTTGATAATAAAAGTTATGCAATTGAGGAGATGAGTGATCAAAATCTTACCCCTCAACTCCTTAATAGTAAATTGAGAACTATGGAAAGGGAGCTAGAATTCAAGAAGCAATTAACTCAGTCCCATAGGAAACGGTCCGATTCTAATTTGAACTTCTCCTCTAAGTTAATAAAAGTTGAATTGTCTATACCCACTGTTGACTTAGAATCTGATGAGGAATGTAACTTGGATAGTCTTGATAATCAGATTGCCTTGATGTCTAAACAATTTAAGAAACTGATAAAGTTTAGAAATAAAATGGAAAGTGGACATGAAAAGACCAATTATCAAAATCCTTCCAGTACCAGACCTTATGATAAGAGATATGAGAACCATAATACCCATAATCCCAAGAGACCTGAGAGATATCTCAAGAATGATGAATGCTATATATGTGGAAAGTTAGGTCATATGGCACAAGACTATAGAGTAAATTTAAGCAAGAACCATAAACATAATGGGGCTAACCTATGCAAGACATGGGATGACTCAAATGACTCTGAAAATGATGAGCCTGAGTCACCCAACACTATTGACCCTTGTATGTCACTCTTTGTTAAAATCATTCATAATGAGGATCTGCCTGTGTCTCTGACTGAACTTGATACTAGTAGTTATCCTCATGCTATAGTGAATAATCATATTATTGGATTGGATGCTTTAATACTTAAGAATACTGTTGATGCCAATGCGGGGTGTGTTAGTGAAATGGGAAGCGATAATGTCGATGCCAATGTGTGTGTGAGTCCTAAAACTGAATATCCAAGGGATACTACACACTATGCACATAGTGATTCAGATAATGAAGATCTCCTTGATATACACACATTGTATGCCATGACTCTAAAGAAAAGCCCCAAACTTGACAAAGTTGTCAAAGACCTCACTAGGAAACTAGATGACATGAGCCAAATGGTTAAATTTAATACTGACGAGTACACCACACAAAGTCTTGTTTATGACCATCAAACAAAAAACTTTGTTGAAAAAATCAAGGACTTGTCCGAAAAGAATGAAATTCTAGAAAAAAAAATACAAAGCTACCTTGTTGGAATTAGGAAAAACTAAGGAAAAGACCTATTGGTTTTCAAAAAATTTACTAAGTTTGAAAACAATTCAAAATGTTTTGAGGAACTAATTGTTGATAGCAAAACCAATTCCGATGATCATAGTGGAATAGGATATTGTCCCAAAGATGACAAACAACCTATAATGTTTGAAAATATTAGGTTTGTATCTGGGGGGAAAAAGACCTATAGAAGTCTATCCATATTTTTAGTCTTTAAAAAATGATTTTGAGACAAAACATAAAATTCTAGACATTGGTGAGTCAAGTAACTCTAAGGAAAAAGTTGAAACGAAGACCAAATACGTTTGTCCTCCTATAAGGCATTTCGTACCTCCATTTCAGCCAGTGGTTAATAAAAAAAAACTAGAGTTCAAACTAGTCCTATACCTATGTTTAGTAACTTTCCTAAGGAAAATACATCTACCTATAACCTCTACTGCTCATATTGTGATGTCTATGGACATTCACTTGAAGGATGTTTTCCAAAACGTCTTTATAAACTAGTTTACTCCTCTCCTATGTACCAGAACTTCAACTATTGTGGGAAGAATCAAAACCACTATATCTTACATAGACATCCTGATAGGAATTCTAACTATAGCAATAGGAAGAGAAGATCCAATACTAAAAGGACATTATCAAATAGGAATTCCAGATTCTTTACCACGTCTATTGCTCGACATGATCAACCTTTTCATAAAATACAAAGGCATGCGCAAAACATTTTTCAACAAAAATCTAATGCTAGCAAGTTTTATCAAATAAGAGCAAATAAGTGCAAGCTTTTGAAGACAAGAGAAATTTGGATTAGGAAAGACGATCTAGTACCTCAGATGAAGTGTAACATTGTTATCAATGCTTTAAAAGCCCAACACACATCATTTGGTTGGTATTTGGATTCTGGTTGTTCTAAACATATGACTGGGTATGATAGCAAACTTTCTAATAAAATTAATTTCTCCGATGGAAGTGTCATGTTCAGAGATGGTATATCAACCCAAATCATAGGTAAAGGAGCATTTCATGAAGAAGGTCTTCATGTTCTTGAAAATGTGCTATTAGTTAAGGGTCTTAAATCCAACTTACTTATCATTTCACAATTTTGTGACTCAAATCATACTGTCACCTTTTCAAAGAATAACTAGAAATTTTAAATGAAAATGGTGAGTGAATTATTACAGAACTTTGTACTCCAGAAAATTATTATACTGTTAAGTCGAGTACTGAAGTTTGTAACATTGCCAGATTGGATGATAATAAGATATGGCATAACAGATTGGGTCACATAAATTACGATAGTCTAAGCAAGTTGTATTCTCAAGAGATAGTTAGAGGTATCCCTAAGATCAAACCTATTTCCAACGTAACTTGTGGACCATGTTAAATAGGATAAATAATTAAGACTCCTCACAAGAAGGTTAAGGATGTTCTTTCCACTAGACCTCTAGAACTCATCCATATGGACCTAATGGGTCCCTCTCGAACTGTTAGCCTTTATGGAAATAGTTATATTCTTGTTATGGTTGACGACTTCACTATATTAACTTGGATTGTTTTTTTAAAACAGAAATCTGAAACCTCTAGGAAATTTTTGAAAATTTTACTTCGCATTAAAAATGAGAAGGACTCCCAAGTGAATAAGATTAGAAGTAATAAAGGCGGTGAGTTTATTTATTTTGGAGTGATTGAATACTGTGATTATAATGGCTACAAACATGAGTTTAGTGCACCTAAGACCCCCAAACAAAATGGGATTGCTGAACATAAGAATCGGACTATTCAGGAGATGGCTTGTGTCATGCTCCATACCAAAGATTTAACTAAATACTTTTGGGTTAAATCTGTTCGAACAACTTGTCATATAATAAATAGAGTGTATCTTTAAAAAACACTAAATAAACTCCTTATGAACTCTGGTACAGCAAAAGACCAAACCTGAAATACTTTAGGGTTTTTGGTAGTACATGCTTTGTTTGTAAAGATAGAGAACACCTATCCAAGTTTGATTCTAGAGGTGATAAAGCTATTTTTTTAGGAAATTCTCCTAATAGTCGTGATTATCGAGTGTATAATCTTAACGCTAAGACTCTTATGGAATCCATTAATGTAGTTGTAAGTGACACTAATGAAGAGAGTAGTAATAAAAGGCCAACTATCGTGAATGAGTTTGACAATTCTTTAACATCCGACTCCTCAGTAATAGATTATCATTTACCAATTGAAATTCCTGAAGTACCTAACTGGGTTTCAAAAGACCATCCTGTAGATAGTGTTATTGGTAACCTTACCGAGCCTATCCAAACAAGATCTAAAATGCGTAATTTAGCTCGTTTAGCATGTTTTGTTTTGCTCTTGGAACCAAAGAATGTAAATGAAGCTTTGAATGACTCTATGTGGATACTTTCTATGCAAGAAGAACTTAATCAATTTGTCAATCATGATGTTTGGAATCTCGTTCCCAGGCCTAATAATAAAAAGGTTATTAGAACACTGTAATACCCCGTATTTTCAGGCTATATTAATTTGGGGATTTATTAAATTTAATGTGAGTTAATTATTTAATAAAAATCTGGAAATTAATTATGTTATAATTATTAACGCGACGAGAGTTAGTAATTATAAATAATTTGTTGAATATTACTAATGAGCCAAGTAATATATTATATTGGTTATATTGAATGTCATGAGTGAATTAAATGACAATTTTGAAAATTTAAGTCGGGACGTGCTCGTGTCACGTCGGGACTAAATTTTGATAAATAAAACGTGTATATTTTATAAGTTGCCCGTATGGTCGTTTTGAGTGCGCCAACGCGTCCGGAAGGGTCGAGATAGTCAGAAAAGTGTACTCGGAGGTGTAGTTTGGGTCTCGGGGCGTTTTTAGGCCTAATTAGTAACCCGAAAGGGCATTTTGGTCATTTTACATTTTTGGGTAATTAAACCCACGAAAATTAGAGGGGCTATATCTGATATTGAGGTTGTCACCTAGGGTTATAATTCCCAAAACCTAGAACGGCCATTGGAGTAGAGAGGAGAGAGCTCTCAAGCAATTCCATGGCTCAAAACTCAACGGTTTGCGCCGCCGCCACCACCAACGCGTAGATCACGAGACGAGGAACGTAACCACACCAAAACCAGCCGTAGACCGGACTTCTGAAAATCCCAGGCAAGTGTTTATATTTCTTATTTCGTTGGTGCAATTTCCATATTAGTTTAGGAATGATTAGGGATGAAATATATGGAAGAAAACCCAAATTGTGATAGGAATTTGCATGTAGTAAAGACTTAAACCTTACTCTGGAAATATTTTGTGATATAAAAGAATAATCCATGAAATTTTGGTGTAATTAAGAAAGGAATTCTGGGGTAAAACAGATTAGAACCATGATTTAGAGATTTTTAGGGTTCTTGAGTTTTAAATGAATTTCGGCATGATTAATCCATGTATAGTGACGTAAATTGACATGCTTTACGTAGGATGTGTATCATATCATGTTAGGATGTTAGTAGGACAAGATTTTGGACGTTTGGGAATGTAAAACTTGAAATTGAATGAGAATAGGTGTTATAACCCGTAACTGCAATTCTGCAGAAATCGCAATACCTGCTTGATCGATCGATTGAGCCCAGAGCTTCGATCGATCGAATGTTCGATCGATCGAGCCCCAGACCTCGATCGATCGACCCCTCCTGGAAAACTCGTATTTCCCTTTCTAAATTAGTTAAGTTCAATTTATTGTGAAATAATTCTAGGGCATCCTTAATAAAATGTTTTGGGAGATAGGGAAGACCAGTAAGACATGTAAATAAATTTTAGGACCTTTGATGTCGGGCTAAGATCGTATTTTAGGATAATTACATAAGGGTCGGTGAATTTATGATTTATAGAGAGAGACAAGTAAGAGAGTTACTTTGGGACAAATGTGTATACCTACTGAATTTTATAATTTAGAGAATAAAGCCATGAGAGTTGTGTGGTACGTTGGAATAATACCGAATCAAGGTTAGAAACGAACCGTTATAAGTGTTTATTAAAATATGATAATATGGATAAAAGTCGTAACTATGGGATTTGAGAATATACTTAATATGGATATGGTAATATTAGTATAGTTATATGATTGTGTATGCATAAGCTATCTATGTGTGAAAATCATGCCCACGCTACTTGCTATCCCTGAGGTTACTGCGCTGGGACAAGTCTTATCTCAATGGGACCTTTATGGGGGATATTGACTTATACCCTAGAAGATAGATATCCTTGGTACAGGCTATCGTTGTGATAGTTCAGACGGTCCTAAGAGACGCATGCATGTGCCATCCTCTTAGAGACTTGGAATCTATACTTCGCTACAATTTTGTTTGTGTATGTGTTAATACAATTCGAGAGTGATTCCGATTGTATTCCCCTTAAAATGAGTGATATGGGGTTTTGGATAGTAGAGTATGCCCGCACCATAGTTTTTATTTGAGGTGCTGTTATGATATATATATTTTACGAGTAGTATATATATATATATATATGAAATTCTGAAATTTGGAACTACCTACTGTGAATCGATATGTAGGACATGGTTGATGACTCAAATTGTAAATACTTGTTTTGAGAAAGTATAAAATGACACTGGAAAAACTTTATTGATTAATAAAGTTAAAATGAGAACTTTGGTTATTAATTAAAATATTCTTTTCAAACAATTGTATCGATAAATTTTGAATCCTGCGAATAACCTAAGATAAGTTAAATCATTGGGGAAAGATAGCGTGATATATGATGAGATAAACCATTTGGAGGGTTAGTGCGATAGGAGTGCACATTAGAAGAGAGGTGATAATTTCTCAAGAGAGTGTCGCACTAATATGTTGTTGCACTGGCCTGTATCAATTTAAATACTTGGTAAACAATTTTTAAATCATATACACTATCAGGCTCTGACCCGTTTCTCTCTCTCTCGCTCTCTCTCTCTCTCTCTGTATTGTATATATATGTATGTACTACAGGTGCCCAGCCACAGGGGCGTCTTGTTTAGGATCCCTTGGAAGGAACGTGCTGCAGCTTAGGTGGGAGTTGCAGGCCACTTGCTTAGACGATTTCACTTACTTGATTCCACTCCTATGATTCTCAGTTATTGGGGCATGTGTCGCCCTTTCCACTATTTATCTGTTCTGTTGGGACATTTGTATTTCAGTTATTTCCAGTACTGCTACTTTGGGATTTATTCAGTATGTATGTTTTACATTTAGTTTTAAATGTTGGGATTTTGGATGTTGAATGTTTAAAGTAATTGTATTATGTTCCAGGATAACTGTTGTATGATTCTTACCTATTGAGAACGTGGTTAATAATTAGATAAATAAGTTTTTCTTTAAAAATACAATTTGGTTAGAAAGGTTAAAAATGGTTTTGACACTTAGCTTAATTAATTAGGGTGTTAATTTGGAAAAGTTTATTTTTATGACAGTGATGCTAAGAATGAACCAACTGTTCACCTTGATTTTGATTTAATAAATGAGTGATCGCCTGGTATTTAATTAGGCGGGGTGTCACAGGTGGTATCAGAGCATCAGGTTCTAGTGTCCTTTAGGATCTGTGCGGCTTATTATGCTTTCAGCGTTGCTTTCTTTGATATAGAGCCCTAAATATTAGGAATGTTGTGTTCATCTCTATACATTTGGAATTCGTACTTCCGCGATTTATTTATTTGAATGATGAAATCATCCAAATTTACTTAAATTTTTAGATGGACCGTCAAGAAGAACTAGCAAAAACGATTATGGGAGTCAACGTGCAATATCGACTCCCACCTCAGGTATCCTCAGAGAGAATATCAACCGCCGAGTTAGCAGGTATCGTGGCACAAGCAGTTACCACTGCAGTTTTACAATACCAAGAACGCAACATACAACTAAAAGGAGGCAAAAGACCTAGAGAGGTTAGCCAAATGCATCTGAATAAAGCTGACAAATGTGCGAAGACCCCGAAATTGCGACAACAAACTACCCAAGACCGAGTCAGTTCTAGTCAACAACGTGGTAAAATGAAGCAGTTTCGAAAGAGGAATAAAGTCCCAAGTAAGCAAGGCCGACACCATCAGCAGCAGGGACAGAGGGGGATTAACTTCAGAGGCCGATGTTTCATGTGTGTCACGTATGGCCATAAATGCCAGGATTGCCCAGAGGATGTTAGGGCCCCACAGCAGCAGGGTGCCCGTAATGATCCACAGGGACACTTTTTCCAGTCGCTCCCCCAGCACCAGCTCAGGTACCAGCCCTACCAACCTTTCCAGTAGCTCCAGTGCAGCAGAGGCAGTTACAGTACAGACATATCTATAATGTCCACCAGGCAGCCGCCCCACAGGCACCAACCGCGAATTGGGGTATGTTTTCTATCCATGGGACTTTGGGTCGAATTTTGTTTTGTTACTGGGGCAACGTATTGTTTTATAGCTACATATTATGCGAAGACCTTAGGGTTATTAACCACAGTAGAGAGCAATGTAACGTAGGTAGACTCACCACTGGGGAATGGTTCGCTTATCTTCTTTATATGCCGAGGAGTGGGGGTAGAGATTGATAGTTTGGTATTACCTGCAGACATATTTGTCTTAGATATGCATGAGCATGATGTCATTATCGGTATGGATTGGATCGCAGCTTATAGAGCCATGATTGATTGCTTCGGTGGAAGCATTATTTTTGCCATTCCGGGGCAAGAGATGTTTGTAGTGGCGATGCCTCGCCCAGAGGGAGGTTCGACCGCTCATTTATATTATATAGAGGAGGATACCTCTAAGGAGGTTATGATTCCAATAGACTCGATCCCAGTTGTTTGTGAGTATTCCGATGTGTTTCAGGAAATACCAGGCCTACCCCCAGTCGATAGATAGACTCTTCATTCACAGGAGTACCTCACCTTGGGGAGCTCCAGTTCTATTTGTGAAGAAGAGAGATGGTTCACTGAGGTTGTGTGTAGGCTACCGAGAGTTGAACAAGGTCACGATACGGAATAAGTATCCGTTGCCTCGAATCGATGATCTGTTCGATCAACTGAGGGGAGCAACTTTCTTTTCGGAGATAGATCTGAGGTCGGGGTACCATCAGCTACGTATTAGAGAGCAGGATGTTTCAAGACTACCTTCTTGACGAGATATGGGTCTTACGAGTTAAGAGTGATGCCATTTGGTCTCAGAAACGCTCCAGCCGTTTTCATGGACTTATTGAACCGAGTATTCAGAGAGTTCTTGGATCAGTTTGTCATCGTCTTCATAGATGACATTTTGATATATTCACACCCCGAGGAGGAGCATGCCAAGCACTTGAGGCAGGTTCTTCAGACTCTACGAAAGTATCAGCTGTATGGTAAGTACGAGAAGTGAGGATTCTGGTTACGAGAGGTACAGTTCTTGGGGCATGTTATTTTTGAGCAGGGGATAGCAGTTGACCCGAGTAAAGTGTCAGCGGTGAGGGAGTGGGGATAGCCCATGACACCGACGAAAGTGCGTAGTTTCTTGGGGTTAGCTGGTTACTACAGGAGATTTATTCGAGGATTCTCCAAAATAGCGGGTCCACTGACAAATCTGACTCGTAAAGGGGTACCGTATGTTTGGGATGATGCTTGTCAGTTGGCTTTCGACGAGCTGAAAGACAAGCATACTTCAGCGCTAGTCCTTGCTTTACCGAAGCCGGGTGCGGAGTACCTGGTTTACACCGATGCCTCTTTACTGGGACTTGGGGGATTACTTCAGCAGGAGGAGAAGGCTATAGCTTTTGCCTCCCGCAAGCTTAAGCCGCATGAGAAAAATTACCCCACCCACGACCTGGAGTTAGCAGCGGTCGTTTTTGCATTGAGGATATGGAGGCACTACTTATTGGGGGAGAAATTCCGCTTGTTCACAGACCACAAGTCATTGCAGTACCTGTTCACTCAGCGAGAGCTGAATATGCGTCAGCGCAGATGGCTAGAGTTTGTGAAGGACTACCAGTTCGATATACAGTATCATCCGGGAAAGGCCAACGTAGTTGCTGATGCATTGAGTCGTAGATCGGTAGACAAGGTAGCGAACGTCTGGAAGGCAAAGTGGAAGGAGTTGGGTCACCAGGACGCAGTAGCCCGTTCTTTCATATCCGTTATGTCTGTCACACCCGAGATTATTACGAGGGTGATACAGGCACAGACCACAGACCCGTTTTGCCAGGAGAAGATTGTGCGACTTCTAGCCGAGGGTTCTAAGTCCTATTCTGTTAGTTCCGATGGAGGTTTACGGTTTAATAGGAGGTTGGTAGTTCCTGAAGGGGATGAATTATGTCATGCAGTGATGATCCAATCTCACGGGTCCCAGTTTGCGGTGCATCCTGGTGGGGATAAGATGTACCATGATATGAGGAGACAATACTGGTGGAGTGGGATGAAGAAGGACATTACTGAGTTCGTGTCCAAGTGTTCAACCTGCCAGCTGGTGAAGGTGGACCATCAGAAATCGTCAGGGTTGCTTCAGCCATTGGAAGTACCCGCGTGGAAGTAGGAGAGCATTTCCATGGATTTTACTACAGGGTTGCCTACATCACAGCGGAGCCATGACTCTATCTGGGTGATTGTAGACTGTTTGACCAAGGTGGCTCATTTTCTACCGGTGCGGACAGATTATACCACGGGTCAGTATGCTCAGCTGTTTATTGCCGAGATCGTCAGATTACACGAGGTGCCCCTGAATATTGTGTCAGATAGAGACAAGATCTTCGTGTCACACTTTTAGGAAAGCTTTCAGGAGGCTATGGGTACTGACTTGAGGTTGAGTTTAGCTTATCAGTCACAGACATATGGACAGACAGAGCGTACTAATCAGATGTTGGAGGATATGCTACGCATGTGTGTTCTTGATTTTGGAGGAGGTTGGGAGCCACACCTTCCACTGGTAGAGTTTGCTTATAATAACTCTTATCAGTTCACGATTGGGATGGCTCGATTTGAATCTTTGTATGGAAGGCCTTGTCGTTCCCCAACTTGTTGTCTCGAAGTGGGGGATAAAAAGTTGCTAGGACCAGAGGTGATTCAGGAGACCTCCACGAGGATCGAGATGATCAGGAGTCGCATTCGGGTAGCCCAGGACAGGCAGAAGAGCTACGCCGATGCGAAATGGTTCTTCCGAGAGTTTAGTGTGGGGGACCAAGTGTTATTGCGTGTATCTCCTATGAAGGGAGTGATCAGGTTCGGGAAGAAGGGGAAGTTGTCTCCGAGGTACGTGGGACCATTTCCCAAAATCGAGAGGATTGGGCCGGTTGAATATAGGTTTGGACTGCCAGAGCATTTACATCGCATCCACGATGTATTCCACATCTCGTCGTTGAGATGATATCTTCGGGATGATATGGCCCATACTCACATTGCGATAGATGAGATCGACTTACAGCCCGATAGCTCTTACGAGGAGAGACCGGTGGCTATCCTAGACTATAGTGAGAGGAGATTGAGGTCGAAGATAGTTCCACTTATACGGGTCCAGTGGGAGCACCATAATGTGGAGGAATCCACTTGGGAGCGCGAGGCGATATGCGCAAGAGATATACAAAGTTGTTTTTACCAGGTATGCCTTACTTTCCGAATTTCGGGATGAAATTCCGTTACTAGGGGGGAACTATGTAATACCCCGTATTTTCAGGCAATATTAATTTGGGGATTTATTAAATTTAATGTGAGTTAATTATTTAATAAAAATCCGAAAATTAATTATGTTATAATTATTAACGCGACGAGAGTTAGTAATTATATGAAATTTGTTGAATATTACTAATGATCAAAGTAATATATTATATCGGTTATATTGAATGTCATGAGTGAATTAAATGACAATTTCAGAAATTTAAGTCGGGACGTGCTCGTGTCACGTCGGGACTAAATTTTGATAAATAAAAAGTGTATATTTTATAAGTTGCCCATATGGTCGTTTTGAGTGCGCCAACGCGTCCGAAAGGGTCGAGATAGTCAAAAAAGTGTACCCGGGGGTGTAGTTTGGGTCTCGGGGCGTTTTTAGGCCTAATTAGTAACCCGAAAGGGCATTTTGGTCATTTTACATTTTTGGGTAATTAAAACCACGAAAATTAGAGGGGCTATATCTGATATTGAGCTTGTCACCTAGTGTTAGAATTCCCAAAACCTAGAACGGCCATTGGAGTAGAGAGGAAAGTGCTCTCAAGCAATTCCAAGGCTCAAAACTCAACGGTTTGCGCTGCCGCCACCACCAACGCGTAGATCGCGAGACGAGGAACGCAATCACACCAAAATCAACCGTAGACCATACTTTTGAAAATCCTAGGCAAGTGTTTATCTTGCTTATTTCGTTGGTGCAATTTCCATATTAGTTTAGGAATGATTAGGGATGAAATATATGGAAGAAAACCCAAATTGTGATAGGAATTTGCATGTAGTAAAGACTTAAACCTTATTCTGGAAATATTTTGTGATGTAAAAGAATAATCCATGAAATTTTGGTGTAATTAAGAAAGGAATTCTAGGGTAAAACAGATTAGAACCATGATTTAGAGATTTTTAGGGTTCTTGAGTTTTAAATGAATTTCGGCATGATTAATCTATGTTTAGTGACGTAAATTGACATGCTTTACGTAGGATGTGTATCATATCATGTTAGGATGTGAGTAGGACAAGATTTTGGACGTTTGGGAATGTAAAACTTGAAATTGGATGAGAATATGTGTTAGAACCCGTAACTGCAATTCTGCAGAAATCGCAATACCTGCTTGATCGATCGATCGAGCCCCAGACCTCGATCGATCGACCCCTCCTGGAAGACTCGTATTTCCCTTTCTAAATTAGTTAAGTTCAATTTATTGTGAAATAATTCTAGGGCATCTGTTGATACCAAAATTAATATGCTGATGTGGACGAATAGTATGAAGACACGTGTCGATCTACGTGGCACAATAACAGCGAGGAAGATCATTTACTGAACAACCGTGGTTGGTACCGAGCAACGAGAATACACCGAGGAGCTCTATCATGCCGAGGAACTCCATCCGAGGAACTATATCATCCCGAGATACTCTAAGCACTCCGGGGAACTCTTGATCAACGAGCAACTAAGGCGGTCCGAACTGCACCTCGGCCGTGTCATCAATTATCAGACGGACGACTGTTCAACTATTCATTAGATTCTTGACGCACACGCTGCATTAAATGTATTACCCATTCATATGTATATCATTTAATGTATTGGACCTTTCATGTACAGCCTTGAGGCTATAAATACCTTGTATCAATCCCATTCAAGGGGATCGGAATTTCTTGAGAGAACTTGTAATCAAGAATTCCACAAACACTCAGCAATAACATAACAGTGGACGTAGGCTTTATTCCTAGCCGAACCACTTTAAAAATCTTTGTCTTATTTATTTATCTGTGATTGAAGAATTAGAGTGATCTAGTTTTTTACATCAACAGATTGGCGCCGTCTGTGGGAAACGACTGTTGTTATCGTTTTTCATAAAAATCATTTATCACCAATGGCAGATAATCCGGAATCCAGTAATCGAAATGCTGGAAATACTGGAAATCTTCCAAATCCATCTGCATCTCCAGATCTGGCCGGAATTATGATGAATCTAGCTCAGGGACAAACCGCCATGCAAGAATCTATGAGGCAACTCCTTCAAACTCTTCAAGGCGGTGTACCTACTCATTCAGGGCAAAGGACTGATCATGGGCAATCACGATCCAGACGTATTGGGTCATATCGCAATGGGGAATCCAATGATTCTTCTTATCAACCTGGACGAACTTCATCAATACGGGCAACGGATACAGATCAACATATCTCTCTTTCTCCGGAGAGAACTAGCGCTTTAGAAAGATTAAGCAGGGTGTCTCCTTTCAGTCGGTTAGGACCAAGGAGGAACATGAGTCCACCTAGGGCTCCATCAGGAAGTTTTCGACCACCACCAGGTTTGAGAGAAGGATCTGCACAATCACGACCAATTACTCGTCGAGATAAATCTCAGGAAGCTACGTCAGAGCAATCAGTTGCTCGGACTAAGCGGCCCGAGGAAGGGAATGAAGCATGGAAAGGTTCCATTCAACGATTGGAGGATAGACTGGGAGAAATGGCTAAGGCGAGGAACCCCTTACAGAGAACTTTTGTTCAAGGGACACCTTTTGTGCAGGCCATTGTGGATTTCCCCACACCGTCGAAATTCAAAGCACCTGTAGTGACCCCCAAGTACGATGGAAAGACAGATCCCGTACTTCATATAGAACAGTACCAAGCTGCTGCAGATATCTATGTTGTCCCCGACGAGATGAGGTGTAGAGCATTCTCGGGAACTCTTACCGGATCTGCACAGATATGGTACAATAATCTTCCTCGGGGTAATATTTCAACTTTTGTTCAGTTAGCCGAGCTGTTTATTGGTAATTTTTGTTTTGGAGCAAAACCAGTAAAGCGAGTAGCGCACTTACTAAGTGTTAGACAAAAATCAGGAGAAAGTACTAGAGATTACATAACTCGTTTCAATAACGAGAAGTTGGAAGTCATAGATTATGAAGAAAAGACAGCAATCACTGCTTTGATGAGTGGTTTGCTGCCTAACAAGCTATACTATACTCTGGCCAAAGATCCGCCTAAAAATATGTCGGAATTGATGGCAAAGGCGGCCAAAATCATGAATGCCGAGGAGGCTATGACTGCGAAGAAAAATATGGATAAAGAAGTTAAAGTGGAGGTCGACAACTCTAAAAAGAAAGATCAGAAAGGTAATGGTGGTGACAAATATTCCAGGAATAACAGGATAAAGTTGGAAGCCCTAAAGAAGTATGATAATTATACTCCATTGAAAATGGGTATTAATCATGTTTTAGAAGAAATCAGGAATAACGAGGAAATCAAATGGCCAGAGAAACTGAAGACAGATCCAGACATGAGGAATAAGACCAAATATTGCGAGTTTCACAAAGATCATGGCCATATGACCAAAAATTGTATAGCCCTTCAGAACGAGATTGAAACACTCATTCGAAGAGGAAAATTATCAAAGTATGTAGATCGCAGAAGTGAAAGGAGGAATGATGATAGAACTAGAGAGAGATCTAGATCTCCTCGTCGTGCAGAGGAGAAAAAGAGGAGGGCCCATGAAGAGGATCCAGATGATGACCCCGATCTTCCCAAGAAGCCGAGGAAACCTGAACGAGAGGTATTTTCCATACGTTTTGGATCATTTCATTGTAACGTTATTACAGGGGGAGATGCAGGAGGAGGAGACCTTACTGCAGAAAGAAAAGCTTATCTCGGAGAGGCTCAAGCTTGCTCATATATTCAGCGAATAAACCTGGCCGAGGATGATCGTCCAAGGAAGGTAAACAAAGAGAAGCTAGTAATTGGTTTTTCAAAAAACGACCTGGCAGGTGTTCTTTACCCTCATGATGATCCTTTGGTGATCAAAATGAGAATGAAGGACGTGATCATTTCAAGGGTGTTGGTAGACAATGGTAGTTCAGCAGACATCATGTACTATTCATGCTTTGATAGCCTGAATTTGAAATTATCTCAATTGGAACCTTATCACAGACCCCTTCTGGGTTTTGCTGGCGAGAAAGTTTTTCCACTTGGGACGATCAAGTTGGATATATTCATTGGAACCTGGCCTGTTTGTCGAACAGAAAGAATACGATTCTTTGTGATGGATAAGAATGTGCAGTCAGCCTACAACATCATCATGGGAAGAGTTGGATTGAAGAAGTTCGAAGCCGTTCCCTCTACAGTACATCAATGTTTGAAATTCCCAACAAATTTTGGAGTTGGAGTGGTGAAAGGTGATCAAAAAGTAGCTCGGGAATGCTATTATTCGTCGGCCGAGCAAGAAGAACTAGAAGGATCGATGAAAAAAACTACTACTTACCAGGTGGAGGAAGGTACAGAAATTGAAACTCTTGATCCCAGGGATGAATCTCAACTTGTAAAAGGACAGGTGATGGAATCTACAGAAAATGTTATTTTGGACGACGAACATCCTGAACGAATAACCCAGATAGGTTCATCGTTGGATATGTCAATAAAAGAGGAGTTGATAACTTTCTTGAAGAATAGGAAAAATACTTTTGCTTGGAGTCATGAAGACATGCCAGGAATAGATCCAAACTTCTTATGTCATGAACTCAATGTGAATAAGGAGATTAAACCTGTAAAGCAGAGGAGAAGGGTGTTTAGTCCCGAGAAGAATCAAGCCATACAAGAGGAAGTCGAGAAACTCCAGAAAGCCCAATTCATTGAAGATGTAAAATATCCAGATTGGTTGGCTAATGTAGTGATGGTAAAGAAGAAAAACAACAAATGGAGAATGTGTGTCGATTTCACCGATCTCAATAAGGCATGCCCCAAGGATCATTTTCCATTGCCCAGAATTGATCAACTGGTGGATGCTACCTCGGGACACGAGCTACTCAGCTTCATGGATGCTTATTCTGGCTACAACCAGATCAAAATGAAACCTGAAGACAGGGAAAGTACTTCTTTTATTACCCCTAGGGGAACTTATTGTTATAATGTTATGCCTTTTGGTTTAAAAAATGCAGGTGCAACATATCAGCGGTTGATGAACAAGGTTTTTACCGAACAAATCAGCCGCAACATGGAGGTCTATGTCGATGACATGCTCACTAAAAGCAAGAAAGCTGCTGATCATTTGATTGACTTGAGTCAAACTTTTGATCAATTGGATAAATACCAAATGAAGCTTAACCCGACGAAGTGCACCTTTGGAGTACGAGAAGGAATGTTCCTCGGATACATCGTCAATCAGCGAGGTATTGAGGCAAATCCAGATAAGATCAAAGCTCTTCTAGGGCTGCGATCTCCGACGACGAAGAAAGAAGTGCAGAGTCTTACCGGACGAGTTGCAGCGCTCAACAGATTTGTATCTCGAGCAACTGATAAATGCATACCATTCTTCAAAACACTTCGAAAAACCTTTGAATGGAATGAGGAATGTGAAAAAGCTTTTCAAGACTTGAAGAAATATTTGGGAGCACCTCCACTGTTGTCCAGACCAATAACAGGAGAAAAGTTGTATTTGTATTTGGCAGTATCAGAGAACGCAGTCAGTTCAGCGTTGATCAGATTGGAGAATGGAGTCCAGAAGCCAATTTATTACACAAGTAAGGCTTTCCGAGGTGCAGAAATCAGGTACCCAAAGCTAGAAAAATTGGCATTGGCACTAATTGAAGCAAGCAGAAGAATGAGGCCATATTTCCAAGCCCATACCATCATCGTTTATTCTGATATGCCATTGAGACAAGCCCTCCATAAGCCAGAAAAATCAGGGAGACTGATGTACTGGGCAGTAGAACTTGGTGAATATGATATTGTGTATGAGCCCAGATCATCATTGAAGGGGCAGGCTGTAGCAGATTTTATAGCAGAGTTCACATACCCTGATACCCCCGAGGAGCAAAAGATGCCTGCTGATTTACCTGTGGACGATACAGGATCAACAGAAACATTTGCTGACCTACCTGTGGACGATACAGGATCAGCAGAAATAGGTCCAAACCAACCAAGGTTGGTAAAAGGACTTGTGGATGTAGAGAAATCATTATATTCAAACTCAGACCAGCCACGGTTGGTAAAAGAGTACGAGCAGATGACTGACGAGGAGCGAAAGATACCGGGGGATGATGGAAGAAAACAGCAGATATTTTATCGAGGAACTCTGACAGATAAGAAATTTGAAGACGAAATACCTACATGGAGATTATATGTAGATGGATCATCCTGCACAGCTGGTTGTGGAGCAGGAATTGTTTTGATCACTCCAGACGAGATTGACATGGAATATGCTTTGCGATTCCGATTCAAAGCCTCTAACAATGAAGCGGAGTATGAGGCCATGATAGCAGGTCTTAATCTAGCAAAGACTATGGAAGCACAACAAATGATGGTATTCAGTGATTCTCAATTAATTGTGTATCAGATGATGGGAATGTATGCGGTTAAAGGAGATTTAATGATCAAATATCATGCAAAGGTGATGAAATTGTTGACAGAATTTGAGGCCATTCAATTGGTGAGAATACCGAGGATGGAGAATGTACAAGAAGACGCACTGGCCCGACTAGCATCAGCTACTCGTACCGAGATGCGAAGAACCATACCGATTGAAGTATTAGAAGGTCGGAGCATAGATGAAGATCTGACAACGAATGTGATTACCCTTGATTTAGGACCATCTTGGATGGATCCAATCAGGAAATATGTTGAAGAGGGCGAATTGCCGGAGGACAAACTCGCTGCCAAGAAACTGAAGTATAAAGCTGCTCGGTATGTATTAACTAATGGTATTTTGTATAGACGAGGAATTATGGCAGGTTTGCAGAGATGTGTACATCCCACCGAGGTGAAAGAATTGATTGAAGAAATCCATGAAGGATCTTGTGGAGCTCATGTAGCAGGTCGAACACTTTTACAAAGAGTGATGACACAGGGATATTACTGGCCGACAATGAGGGCTGATTGTATAGCCTATGCCAAGAAATGTGACAAGTGCCAACGTTTTTCTTCCATCCGACGAACTCCACAAGCATTGCTAACACCAATAACTTCCCCTTGGCCATTTGCCATGTGGGGAATTGATTTGGTTGGACCACTGCCGACCACCCGAGGAAGATTCAAGTATCTCGTAGTTGCAGTGGACTATTTTACTAAGTGGGTGGAAGCTGAGCCTCTTATCAATATGACGTACGAGAAGGTATACCAGTTTGTATGGAAGAATATCATTTGTCGATATGGTCTCCCTCATGCTTTCATCACAGATCATGGAACACAATTTGATAATGAAGAATTTGCTGCCTATTGTCATCAGTCGAACGTTTTGAAGTTTCATTCAGCACCAGGACATCCCCAAAGCAATGGACAGACTGAAGTGACGAACAGAACATTACTAAATGGGTTGAAAAAGAGGCTAAGTGAAGCTAAAGCAAATTGGATTAATGAGCTCCAATCAGTATTATGGGCCTACCGAACAACTCCCCGAGCAGCAATTGGAGAATCACCATATATGCTAGCATTTGGAAGTGAGGCTGTGATACCGGCCGAGTTGGGTCTCCCAACGCATAGAGTGCTGAATTTCAACTCTCCGATCAGTGACTTGATGAGAAGAATGGATTTGGACATGCTCGAAGAAGTAAGAGAAGAGGCAGCCATTAGGAATGCTGCTTATCAACAACGAACAGCTCTGTTCTACAACAAAAGGGTGAAGAAATGCGATTTGAAGGAGGGTGATTATGTGCTGAAGAAAGTCGTTCAGAAACAGAATAAACTGGAAGCAAACTGGCATGGACCTTACCGAGTTACAGAGGTTGTTCGACCTGGAACCTACAGAATAGCAACTCTAGAAGGAGAAGAATTTCAGAATGCATGGAATGCTGAACACCTGCGAAAGTATTATCAGTAATGAAAAATGTAAAGTATTTCCTTCATTATGAATAAAACGAGGATGGTTCACCATTTTCTTTCTGTTGAAAGTTTTTCGGGGAATATTAGTGTTGAACACTACACTGCTTGACAAGAAGAAGACTGCTCTACGGAGTCATGCTCTACGGAGCCATGCTCTACGGAGTCAAGCTCTACGGAGCGCTCTACGGAGCAAAAGTGCTATAAGTAGCCAACCTCCTTTGGTTAGGAGGATAAGCTCTCCGGAGCGCTCTACGGAGCAAAAGTGCTATAAGTAGCCAACCTCCTTTGGTTAGGAGGATAAGCTCTCCGGAGCGCTCTACGGAGCAAAAGTGCTATAAGTAGCCAACCTCCTTTGGTTAGGAGGATAAGCTCTACGGAGCGCTCTACGGAGCAAAAGTGCTATAAGTAGCCAACCTCCTTTGGTTAGGAGGACATGCTCCAAGGAGCCAAAAAGTTCGAAAGAACCCTACTACTCCTTTGATTAGGAGGTGTAGACCAGCATGATCAACTACGGTTGGTAAGACTTTATATACTCTCGCATTACAGCTTATGTTTGTCGGGAGGTAACATTATTACAAAAAGTTCTTTAAAGAACAAAATATTCCAAACTGTACCAAGTATGGTTGGTCGGGGATAAAAACCCACTAACTGTAGTTGGTCGACGAGGATAAAAGTATTGACCTTAGTTGGTCGGACACATGTTTATATTTGAAAATTGAACCAAGTATGGTTGGTCGGGGATAGAAACCCATCAACTGTGGTTGGTCGACAAACATTATTTATCCACCTTGGTTGGTTGGAAACAATTTTGAACAATGTATGCTTATTATAAATTCTAATTTGGTTGATGAACCATATAATTTGCAAACAGAAAAATAGCTATTGGCAAAACAGAAAATGAAACTCTTTCATTAAGATAAAAATGTATTACATGTTACATGTATGTGCTAACTATTACATTAAAGATTCCTACTCTATTGGTTTCTTTCCTTTGTCCTTTTAGACAGGTTCCTCGCCAGCAGGAGGATCCTCTAGACAAAGAGGAGAATTAATAAAGTTCATGTCCTTCAGCATTCTGACATTCATTATTGTAGGAGTGTCCAACAGGTGCTCAGGACGAGATACTTCAACTTGAGAATGAAGGTTATAATCACCAAGATATTTAGAGATCAAACTCCGAGGAATGGAACGAGCAGGAATCCATGCCATATCCAATTTATAGGGAGGAACAGGCAAGTCTAGCAATCCAGGAGCATGATAATCCCATAAATAATGACCTTGTTCCAATTTTAATACACCCAGGGCGTTCAACCATCCCTGCTTATAACCTTCGTTGTTAGCATTTTCAAGGCGATCATCCAAATGGTAAAGAGCTTCATTATAGCCTGCATTCCAGAACTCCCGAGGCTGTTTATGGAATTGGAAAGTTAATCTATCTACTTGCTCGAGAAAGTTCTTGATAAGAGCATCTTTATTATTCAGATCAGACTTCATCGCAGCCAATTGATCCTCTAAAGATAAATTTTTCTTAGACAAATCAGACAGAGCACGATCCTTAACATTCAGTTGGAATGCTTGAGTTTCCAGAGTAGATTGGGTGCGAGATTCTTCAACACTACGGCCAAGAACTCTTGATCGGCTCCGAGAAGCAACTGGAGAACTTTGCTCCTCGACGATTCTTCCTCGCCCCCGAGCAGTCACAGGGATAATAGACTTTTTCAAGTCATCCAACTCTTGCCTTAGTTTGGCATTTTCAACCTCTAGAAACGAAAAACCTTCATCAGTAACTGGTACTAATGCAGTGGAAGAGGAGGCAACGGATTCGTATTGAGCCAATCTTTTCTGCAGACTATTATTTTCTTGTTCCAGGATCTCGGCAATTTGTCGGCAGCCTTCAACTTCACCTTTTAGGGTCCTTTCCCTAATGTCATATGCAGCAATGATCTTTTTATGACCTGTATCAGAGGAAAGTTGTTGATATCTATTTTCATATTCCTCGTGTAATGAAGCCATCGATTTATTGTGCTGGCCTTGGAGATCCTTTAAGGAACAATGCAGCTCTTCAATCAATTCATAATAAGCGACATTGTTAGCTACAGCTCGGTCGAGTAAATTTTTCAAGTACCGATAAGCCTCAGTCGCCTGTTCTGAAGCATCATGACCAAGAATGTCAGCAATTTCAGAAGAACTAAGGTCTGTATGACCAGCCCTATAGTATTGGTGACATTGCTGCATCAGATCGGTATCATGAGAAGAGATTAGTTCCATTCTAGCAACAAACTAAAGACAAGAAAAAGACAACAATCAACAAAGAATCATCAATAACGGCGATGAGTAAAGAAGTATTTTATTAGATCATAAAAGGATTACAGTGTCCGATTACAAATGATAAAAGATAAGAATGATACCGAACAACTTCACACCTTTTCCTTGTCTCCCAAGACTTTCTCGGGAGGCTGGGACGAGGAGCTCGGTTGCTCGGTGATAACAACAGCTTGATCAGCAGAAATCTTCTCGGCAGGAGGAGGCATAGAAGAAATATCCTCAATGACAGAGGGTTGAGAAGCAGAAATGGGGACATCCACAGCCATGGAAGATTCATCTGATGCAGGTTCATCTTCTTCTTCTTCTACAATTGGTGGAGGAGGACCAGGGAGATAACGTTGGAATAGCTCAGAATTGTCTTGGATTTTTAGCTCTTGTAGAGCAGCTACCCAACCGTCATGGAAGTATTTCAACTCCCCATATTTGAATTGAGATGTCATAGCTGCAATCCCTTTATCCCATCCTTTTTCCCAACCAGCACTGAAATGTTTCCTAACTGCAACTTTTCTTTTCAACTGCTCCGAGGAGAGTTTGACATCCAATTGTTCTTTCTGGATTTTGATGTCTCGCAGGATAGACAGTTCTTCTTCTGCCTTCTTCAGTTGGTCATCGCACTTTTGCTGATTGACCTCTAAGCTTTTCACCTTCTCCTCCAAATTCTTGGAGGTTTCAGCCATCTTCATCTTATCAGCCTCAGCTGCAGCCAATTTTTTCTCCCAGGCAGCTTTCTCCTCGACGTACTGCTGGCGAGATTCTTTCACAGATTGGGATAAACCCAAGAGGGCATCGTCAACATCGGACGAGGAACTAGAAGCTTTAATAGCTTGATCTTTCTTCACGATGGTATTGAAACAATTCACCAGCTGAAAGATAAGAAAAACAATAGAGTCAACACAAATACAAGATTTCAGGAAAAAGAAAAGAAAGACCAAAGGTATGAGAAATTTACTGAAGAAAGATGGCGAGCAGCTAGGGATGTCAGTGTATCCCTAGGAATCTTTTCATCAACCCCGAGAACCTCGGGTATAACTGAGCTCGTTGAAGAGCTCGGAAGAATGATTTTTGAAATACTACTACCACCAGCGGGTAGAGAAGATGCAGTTCCAGCAAGATTAACCGAGGATGATTTCCTCAATCTCTTCAAAGGAGGGTCAGCAGCATCAACCAAGGAAGAGGTCTTGGTCGGAGAGATTGTAATTACATCAGCTTTCTTGCTCGGGGCCACTGGGGGCTTCTCGGCAACTTTGGAGGAACTAACATCTACTTTTTTAGTCCCCTCTGGGACATCAATTTTACCTTTCTTTGCTTCAACAGCAGAAGAAATTTCACCAAATAGAGCAGGAGGAGCTCTTTTCTTGCCCATTCTCTGAGATAGGGGAATATGAGAATCTGAAGATGAACTTTCTGGTGTTGAGGCTGGTTCAACAGGGCGAGCAGTATAAGAGGTTGTGTAGCTCTTATACTGCAGCAAATATGATGCAGATCTAATATGCTCGTCTGCAATCGTCTTATGCAAATTCCAGATAAGTTTTAAATGTTTGATATTCACTTCCGACTCTTTTGGAGTTTTTCTTTTACTATCAACTGCAAATAAATACATAAATCTCAGTCATACATTTTGTCAAACATGATGAAAACGCAATTTCATAAGTAAAATAAAAATGAAAAATAAACCTATCCCATTGCCGTATGGGGGGCATCTGGGACCGTTGTATACTTCATTCCCAGATAAAGGCGCGTGTTGCCAATTTTTTATGACCAACCCATGCTCAAAATAATCTCTATTTGAATCAGGGAGGTTAACTACAAGGGCTCTATTTAAAAACCTAGTTTTTAAATAATAAATATTATCTAAAGTGGCCCATTTATAGCAGTACATGATTTCTGGGATCCCTATACGAGTCCCATGAGTTAGATTTAACTTGTGCACCCCGTTAATTATTCTCCATGAATTGGGGGCTATTTTTGCAGGAACAAGATCAAAATATTGACAAAATTCAAGACATAATGGGTTTGGGGGAAAAGAAAAACCACATTCAGCAATGAAAAGACTGGGGAACCAATGTCCCTCAGCCAATCGAAAGTAATCTAAAGGCTCAGAAAGAACCTCTAGAGTTACCCAAGAAGGAATGGAAAAGTCAGAACGAAATTTCTCAGCAGATTCAACAATATAAACCATATTGAATAAAAGAGATGCAGAAGAAAGGAAGAAAATCTTACAGAAAGAAAGGAGATATGTTGACAACGAACGGAAACAATGATGAACACACAAGAGAGAGGAAGAGAATAGAAAACTTGAAGACAGAAAAATGGAAAGTGTAGACGACGGTATGGTTACCAAAGGGGTTTAAATACTTTGCATTGGGAAGCGGCGAAAGAAATGATTACTAAAAAGAAACTACTGAACTTCCGGCGGCTAAAAAGACAAAAGTTGCACGAAGATCGAAGCGCTTATAAAAAGGCGGAAACTGCGAAATGAGAAGGAAATTTGAATACAATGCTCCTAAAACCCAGGAAGGTCATTTAATATTACCATATACCGAGAAAGAATGTCCCATACTCCTCAAAGTTCAAAATATGAAACATTGGGGGCTTCTGTTGATACCAAAATTAATATGCTGATGTGGACGAATAGTATGAAGACACGTGTCGATCTACGTGGCACAATAACAGCGAGGAAGATCATTTACTGAACAACCGTGGTTGGTACCGAGCAATGAGAATACACCGAGGAGCTCTATCATGCCGAGGAACTCCATCCGAGGAACTATATCATCCCGAGATACTCTAAGCACTCCGAGGAACTCTTGATCAACGAGCAACTAAGGCGGTCCGAACTGCACCTCGGCCATGTCATCAATTATCAGACGGACGACTGTTCAACTATTCATTAGATTCTTGACGCACACGCTGCATTAAATGTATTACCCATTCATATGTATATCATTTAATGTATTGGACCTTTCATGTACAGCCTTGAGGCTATAAATACCTTGTATCAATCCCATTCAAGGGGATCGGAATTTCTTGAGAGAACTTGTAATCAAGAATTCCACAAACACTCAGCAATAACATAACAGTGGACGTAGGCTTTATTCCTAGCCGAACCACTTTAAAAATCTTTGTCTTATTTATTTATCTGTGATTGAAGAATTAGAGTGATCTAGTTTTTTACATCAACAGCATCCTTAATAAAATGGTTTGGGAGATAGGGAAGACCAGTAGGACATATAAATAAATTTTGGGACCTTTGATGTCGGGCTAAGATCGTATTTTGGGATAATTACATAAGGGTCGGTGAATTTATGATTTATAGAGAGAGACAAGTAAGAGAGTTACTTTGGGACAAATGTGTATACCTACTGAATTTTATAATTTAGAGAATAAAGCCATGAGAGTTGTGTGGTACGTTGGAATAATACCGAATCAAGGTTAGAAACGAACTGTTATAAGTGTTTATTAAAATATGATAATATGGATAAAACTCGTAACTATGGGATTTGAGAATATACTTAATATGGATATGGTAATATTAGTATAGTTATATGATTGTGTATGCATAAGCTATCTATGTGTGAAAATCATGCCCACGCTACTTGCTATCCCTGAGGTTACTGCGCTGGGACAAGTCTTATCTCGATGGGACCTTTATGGGGGATATTGACTTATACCCTAGAAGATAGATATCCTTGGTACAGGCTATCGTTGTGATAGTTCAGACGGTCCTAAGAGACGCATGCATGTGCCATCCTCTTAGAGACTTGGAATCTATACTTCGCTACAATTTTGTTTGTGTATGTGTTAATACAATTCGAGAGTGATTCCGATTGTATTCCCCTTAAAATGAGTGATATGGGGTTTTGGATAGTAGAGTATGCCCGCACCATAGTTTTTATTTGAGGTGCTGTTATGATATATATATTTTACGAGTAGTATATATATATATATGAAATTCTGAAATTTGGAACTACCTACTGTGAATCGATATGTAGGACATGGTTGATGACTCAAATTGTAAATACTTGTTTTGAGAAAGTATAAAATGACACTGGAAAAACTTTATTGATTAATAAAGTTAAAATGAGAACTTTGGTTATTAATTAAAATATTCTTTTCAAACAATTGTATCGATAAATTTTGAATCCTGCGAATAACCTAAGATAAGTTAAATCATTGGGGAAAGATAGCGTGATATATGATGAGATAAACCATTTGGAGGGTTAGTGCGATAGGAGTGCACATTAGAAGAGAGGTGATAATTTCTCAAGAGAGTGTCGCACTAATATGTTGTTGCATTGGCCTGTATCAATTTAAATACTTGGTAAACAATTTTTAAATCATATACACTATCAGGCTCTGACCCGTTTCTCTCTCTCTCTCTCTCTGTATTGTATATATATGTATGTACTACAGGTGCCCAGCCACAGGGGCGTCTTGTTTAGGATCCCTTGGAAGGAACGTGCTGCAGCTTAGGTGGGAGTTGCAGGCCACTTGCTTAGACGATTTCACTTACTTGATTCCACTCCTATGATTCTCAGTTATTGGGGCATGTGTCGCCCTTTCCACTATTTATCTGTTCTGTTGGGACATTTGTATTTCAGTTATTTCCAGTAGTGCTACTTTGGGATTTATTCAGTATGTATGTTTTACATTTAGTTTTAAATGTTGGGATTTTGGATGTTGAATGTTTAAAGTAATTGTATTATGTTCCAGGATAACTGTTGTATGATTCTTACCTATTGAGAACGTGGTTAATAATTAGATAAATAAGTTTTTCTTTAAAAATACAATTTGGTTAGAAAGGTTAAAAATGGTTTTGACACTTAGCTTAATTAATTAGGGTGTTAATTTGGAAAAGTTTATTTTTACGACAGTGATGCTAAGAATGAACCAACTGTTCACCTTGATTTTGATTTAATAAATGAGTGATCGCCCGGTATTTAATTAGGCGGGGAGTCACAAACACATTGCCTATTTAAAAAAAAAACTGATGAGACTGGGATGGTAATTCAAAACAAAGATAGGTTAGTAGCTCAAGGATATTCTCATATTAAAGTAGAAGATTTCAACGAGACTTTTTCACCTGTCACTCGTATGGAATCTGTCCGAATACTATTAGCAATAGCGTGTTATTTATAATTTACCCTTTATCAAATGGATGTAAAACCAGCTTTTCTCAACGGCATCTTAACTGAGGAGGCCTATGTAGAGAAACCAAAAGGATTCATAGATCCATACCATCCAAATCATGTGTATCGTCTAAAGAAGGCACTTTATGGGTTAAAACAGGTTCCTAGTGTCAGGTATGAGCGTCTTTCCACTTTTTTTTTAAATAATGGTTTTAATAAAGGAGGTAATGACTCAACCATTTTTATTAAAAAAATTGACAAAAATATTATAATAGCCCAAGTGTAAGTTGACGACATAATCTTTGGATCCACATATCCTACCGAAGCTAAGACATTTTCAGATATCATGCCTAATGAGTTTCAAATGTCGCTTATGGGGGAGTTACAATTCTTCTTAGGGCTCCAAGTGAAGCAAAACTCAGAAGGATTATTCGTATCGCAATCTAAGTACACTCTAGAGATAGTCAAAAAATTCGGATTAGAAAATTCTAAAGAATCTAAGACTCCCATGAACACGTCAGTGAAATTATCCGAAGATGAAAATGGGAAACCTATTGATTCCACCTTATATTGCAGTATGATAGGAAGTCTTTTATATCTTACTGCTTCCAGACCTCACGTTATGTATGTCGTGTGTGTTTGTGCACGATACCAATGTAATCCTAAAAGGAGCCACCTTATATGTGTGAAAAGAATCATTAAGTATGTGAAAGGTACTCTAAACCTAGGTCTATGGTACACTAAAGACACGTCTAGTAGCATCATAGGATATATCGACGCAGACTGGGCAAGATGCTCAGATGACAGTAAAAGCACCTCAGGAGCTTGTTACTATATTGGTAATAACTTGGTGGGATGGAACAGTAAAAAATAGAATTGTACTTCCCTATCGACTGCTGAATTCGAATACATCGTAGCAGTTAGCTGTTGTGCCCAATTACTGTGGTTAAAACAAATGCTAAATGATTATGGCATTTATAAAGAAAAATTGCATCTCTATTACGATAACCAAAGCACGATCAATATATCTAAAAACTCAGTTCAACATTCTCATACTAAACATATTAAAATACGTCATCACTTTATACGAGATCTTGTCGAAACTAAGGAACTAAATATCAATTATCTTCCTACTGAACTTCAATTAGAAGATTTATTTACCAAACCTCTTGATAACATTTGGTTTGAGTGTTTACGTAAGTCTATTGGCATGATTGTTTTTTAATAAACTGTTTTTCTATCCATGCTATATATTTCCCTTCCTTTTGTCCATTTGAGACAAAATGGGGGAGAGATGTTTTGAGTCTATCTTAAATATATTTTAACTAAAAATGCTTGATCTTAGTTTTTTATCTTACAAGTATCAGTATTGATTCGTTGTATTGCAGATTTTGATAGGGTATTGATTTGTAATTAGTTGAGTTATGTACTTTTATCTTTCTAGGACCTGGGTAGATAGAAATTTGTATAGGAATAGGTTTTTCCTATTTTTTCCGTATCCCTACGAGTTCTAGAAGACTTAAAGGAGATTTTATCTCATATTTTTAAATGGGGAGGCTGAAGCACCCTATATCTTTGACTCACTTGAGTCTAAATTATATAGGAGCTCATTTAGTTTAGAAATAAAGGAAAAATTGTGTCTATCCCAAGTTGATCCAAAAAGCCTCAGAATTTTCACAGCTTCATTGATATTCCTCTACAAGTTCAAGAACACATACACCACATTAGGACTGCATTCATATATTAATTTAGTCATGATGTAATCATGTGTGAGTTATAGCCCTTTAAAACGTTTTTTAAATAATTTTTGTGATTTATTTAAAATTTTCTGAGCCTTTTAAATGATTTTTTGGAAATTAAAATCTACTCTTAATAAAGTTATGTGGTTGATTTGTAATTATATTTTTCTCCTTAAAACTGCTCTGGGTAGGAACTAAGATCGGTACAAACTTTTATGAGCTCAATTTGTATTTTTTTAAAACTCTTCAAACACGCGTTTGAAATAGATCTTGTCCATCCACGTGTTGAGTTTATAGCGAACCGATTTGTGTCTCTTCAAAGACTCATATTCATTTATTTAATCTGGTTCGTTCATTCGTGTTAATCAATGGTTTCATGTTATTCATTTGCGATCCATGTGAAATCCTATCCATATATAAGGATTATAACCCTTTACCTCAGTTTTAGGTTTTTCGTCTTTTAGGGTTTCCTCTTTTTTTAGAGACAGGAGAGAGAGAGAGAGAGAGAGAGATTTTGAGAGAAGAAACCTTTTATTTCTTCTGTATAAACCCTAACCTGTTTTCGATCAAACACATATATCTTTAACACCAAACCAAAACCTGAGTGTTTTGAGAGTTGTTATTGGGTTGGCCAAAGTTGGTTCGTGGTTTGTTCCTTTGTTGTTTGAGATCTTCATTTAAACTTAGTCATATTGGTTTGATCTATATTTCTTCTTATAGAAACATTAAATCTAACTATTTTATGTCATATATCACTTGGATCTGCATTATTTCGTTTCTCAACTTGAGAAATCATATTTGTTGATTATTTCGATTTGTAAATATTTTTGAAAACTTCAGAATCAACAAATCTTATTTATGTTTCTAGTTCTTACAAAATAAGACTTCTAGTCCAGTTCAAATTGCAATCGGTGGTTTACAATTTGAAAAATATTTTTCAAACCCTCTGAAATTGTTTCAGACCTTGGCCGTCTTTTGAGAAAGGTATCCTTGGATTTGGGGATATATTGAAAGATCAAGAAGCCTTTTGTTCTTTAAAGAAGAGAGAAACAGAAAGCCTAACTCATTTAGATCTTCTTTGTAATTTGATAGGATCTGTTTGTATAAATAAGTGTGAGTATATACATGCATGTGTTAGAACACTGTCATAAAATACTTATCACACTACTACACAAGAAGTGTTGGATTTAAGATCTTGAAACTTCAAGAGTCGACGTAAAGCTGGAATAAAATCAGAGAACTTACAAAGTTGGTAAAACCACAACAACATCAGAACTACAGAGAAGTTGGAATCAAGCCAGTGGAGTTGGTATATATTCTAAACTTATATAGGTCTGATTTACTTGCTTGTGTGTTAAATAGCTTGTAAATTGAATATTTTATTTTCGTGGATTTTTAGTTTGTGACTTAGAAGTGACCTTGGATGTTTCCTCAGTTGGGTGAGGTTTTACCACGTTAAAAATTATGTGCACTTAATCTTTCTACATCATCTCATCCTCTTCTAGTTCGTGTGCTGAGCTAAACTGATTTAAATTGCTTTATATTTTTTTCAAAACTAGTTATAGAATCTTGAAGATATCTGGTATATAAGTTGATTATACACATCTTGTGTTTATACAGTCTGGTTTAAAGAAAATAATTTCCCCAAAAAATATTTTGGAGCTACTTAGATGGTTTAATCTTGTGTTAAACAACATAAGTGGTATTTTTCAATTCCTTTCCCTATAATTGATCTTGACCAAATACCTCTCTTTACCTCCTCAGCTGCTTCATCTAGCAGTGATGAACATTCTTCCCACTCCCCTTCTACCTTGGATTCAAACTTACCTCTTGTCGTTGCGATGGGAAAATGAAATGGTCGACATGGTTGCCAATGCTCCTTCTAAACAAGCTGACGAGGGGGTGAAAAATAAGCATGAAGCTGAGAAGAAACCCCCAGCCAAGAAAACTGAAGAGAGCCCCTTGAAAAGAATAGGTATAGGGCTTCCTTCTAAGTTAGCAGAAGGCTCTTCAGCCCTTCCCGACCAATGAGAGTTGGTCGATCTATCTTCTTCTGCCTCTCCATTGGTCCTTGGCCCTAGATTGGCAGGTCTGGGATTTTACCAGACCACAGGGGTGAAGCAGCTGCACTACCTCATTCTAAAAGTTCTAATAGGGCTACTCAAAGCCTTGCTATAGTATATTCTTTTACCTTCTTTATTTTTTTGTCTCTTTGTTTGTTCTTCATAATACTGACTTTCCTTGTTGTCTTTGTGAAGTTCCTCGTTGACTTCAACAACATGCAGAAGAAAGATGAGGTTTTGAGAGCTTTTTTGGGGGAAGTTGAAGAGGCTTTTGATGAGCTGAAAAAGTCACTGCTTGACTCCTAACAAGCACTGGCCAATGAAGAGAAGAGATGTGAGGAGAAGGTGAAAGCTGCTGAAACTGCTCGGGGTCTAGCTGATAAGTTACGGAAAGACTTAGATATTAAGAAAGCCAAGACTTCCAAGCTACAGAAGGATTTGGATATTGAGAAGGCAAACATGACTAAGGCCAGGGAGGCTGGCTTCAATAGAGGCTGGGCTAAGACCATTAGAGCAGCTTCTTCACAAATTGAGTTTGCGAAGAAAAAATACTTCAAGGATGGCTGGTCAGCTGCCCTGGTAGAGGTCGGCACTCCACAAGACTCCGAGCTGTTCTTGTGACATGATCTTGGGGGCCCTCCAAACATAGATGAGGAAGTTGATGATGATGATGGGGGTTCCAGTGAATCCCTTATGGTAATGGATTCTGTCGATCAACATGATAAGCACCCAAAATTGTACATTTTATACCCCGAGTAGATGTACTTTAGTTGCTAATTCACGATAATTTGAGTCTTATACACTTTATAGTCTATTTTATAGGTCGAATGCACGTTGCAGTGTTCAATGCATATTTCAAGGCAATTATGCAGATTATGGAGCTAATTACCCTTGTCCCGTATCCTAGCTTACCCTAACCTAACCTAAGCTCCGTCCCAAGATGTGTGTGTTTGATTTGCTCCCTTTCGTATTTTGTACTTTATTTTTTTAGATTTTTAGTTGAGTCATTTTTATTTTTAGGGTTTATTTTAAATTTATTTAGAATTTTCTAGGATTCATTTCCTATTTTTATATTTTTATACTCTATTTTTTTATTTTTATTTTGATCTTGATTTTTATTAGTTATTAGTATTTATTTTATTAGTTGTTAGGAGGTTATTTTTAGTTTTATTATATTTTATATTTTTTAGATCTTTAGTTTTTATATTTTTATTTTTACTAGGTTTTTAGTTTTATTTCTTTTATTTTAGTTTTATCTTATCGATTTGAAGTTTTATTAATTTTAGTTTTTATAGATTTTATTTTTAGGATTTTAGTTATTTTAATTTTCATTTTTTTTAGGGTCCAAATTATGCACACACACTTATCCTAAACGCACTCATACCCGACACACTATCCTACACCTAAAACTACTCCTCACCCTCACCCACCTTACCCTACACCTCATAAACACAAACCCACCTCCTTCCACTGTTCATCATCATCTACCCTCACTCTCTCTCTCTCTCTTTCCACACAAACCACACACTCACCCTCATACTATCCCCTACACCCTCACTTACACAATCCCACCAAAATCGATTTTCGTTAGCTCCCCAACCACAAATCGAAAACGACGCCCATGGTTGGAATCCCTTAACCCGAGACTCACTTCCCCGGTTGCGCCTCAACAAACCAGCCCCACGACCGCCTACCCACTACCGGAGCCAACCCGCGACTTCACCTCTACCCACCATCTCGAACCCGGCAGCACCCTATAAACCCCTGCAACCCGCGACTATAAACCATTCCCTATACCCGCTGTTTAAAACCCGAATCGACATCCCCTGACCCGAGAAAACCCAACTGACTGAACCCCCAACCCGTGTCCAAGCCGAAGACAACACCAACCCGAACCTCATTTCCCATTTTCAAACCAAACCCATTTTAGCCCCCGGCCCTTACACGTTTCTCTTACCTGCCAATTGCCAAAAGCCAAAAACCCACATGTGACTATTAAACCCCACTTAACCCTCTTTTCCCTTATTACCCCCAACTACCTCTTTTTACCCCAATACCCAAAATACCCCATAACCATATCAGATTTTGTCACCCAATTCCCTCACCCATACACCTTTCTTACCTCACACCTTTGCCATGCACATGTGCCCTCCCAAATACCCAAATTACTCCCATGCTCCATACGTACAATTTAAAGAATGGAAGACTCAATTTGAAGCAAGTTTTAGAATAGGAATTAGTAGAGAGAATTATAGAGAGAGAAACACATTTTTTTTTGTTTAGTTTTTTTTTAGGTTAGAATTTATTTTTATTTTACTTTTTTTAGATTAGTGAGAAAAATAAATTAGTGAGAATCCATTTTTGAGTGTAATTGTTGATGTAATTTTGGTTTGACCACACAAATTGGAGGGATGTAAATTGCAAATTCAAGGATTGGAGTCCAATTTCACTCAAAGAGATTTGGTTTGATTGTTCTTCTCTTCTACTTTATTTTATTAGCCTTTGATTATTTGATTATCATGTTTGATATTATGTTAGGCTAAATCCCCTTTCAAGGGGTGGGTTTATTTGATGTTATTTTGATTTAATTTGTTTGATTACTTGAAAATTCCCTTTGAATATTAATTTTGACCCCTCACCCTTAAATTTACGCCTCGAGAGAGGGTAAATAATTTTTTGAGAGAAAATTGAAATTCTAAGTTATAATATCCATTTTAGTTTCGAACTAGAGATAGGGGTTTCTTAAGTGTGGTATTATTCTTTGAATTTCAACTCTAAAATTCATTTTCTTGATTTACATAATTTTTGATAAATCGATCCTAGCGAAAGGAGTGTAGATCTATTTTCTAGAGTTGTGGGGGGTTAAACTTAATTTTTTAAAAGGTTAACTTTAAATTACATTTGCAACAAGTGTTGATTTGTAATTTTGATATCAATTTGGGAGAATTCAATTAATTGATTAGAATGGCTAAAATTTGTGGTGTAATCCCATTCCTTGATCGTTCTCACAATTATTTACCTCACTTTATCTCTTATTTTAGTGTTAGACTTTATTTTTCACTTTTAGTCACTTTCTAGTTAGTTGTTTTCATCTCAAATTTTAGTTTAGTGTTATTTCACCTCACCTCACCCAATTGTGTTAATACTTGAAAAGGCTAAAAAATAAAATAGAAAAAGCAAAGGCCCAAAAAAGAAAATAAAATTGAATTACAATTGAGTTTGTTTCTAGCTTACCCCCTTCATGTGGATTGATACCCTTACTTACCTCTACACTTTAGATTATTATATTTTGTAGGTAATTGAGGATTTTGACTAAAGGAGCTTTTCAAGCAACGACGAAATAAATATACACCGAAAAGTTCTTTCTCTCAAATGGTGTCGTTGCCATTCTTGGGAGCATGAAGCACTCGAGGCGGATTTCATTTTGAAGTACATTTATTTTTCACACTTAATTATATTTTTTTAGTCCATTTTTATTTATTTTAGAAGGCTTGTATTATGATTTTTATTCTTGGCTTGTATTGCGGTGCATGGAGACAAGATTTATTTTTAATCTTCAAATTGTAATAATTGAAGAAAACGTGATAAGGAAACCGGACAAGTTAGAGAGTGGGCGTCCAAAGGCGAGAATTTAGAAGCCTCTTTACCTTGGGATGGTAGTACTCCCGGGGCCGACTGAGATTGACGTAATATCCCCCGCGTCGACTCAAATTTTTCGGCACCCCATGGCGTAAAAATTGTGGGAGGTATATCTATTGAACACTCGCTCCTCTCCTGTTAGCGAGCCAATTATTTGTGTGCTTAGTGTGCTCGTATGTGATTTTATTCTCGCATTTATTTTCATATGGTCTGATGAATTAATTGACTAAGACCTACACCTGGTCACTCACGAGAAGGAGTTTTATCACCCGACTCACTCGCTTACCATTGTGTGCTACCCTAGCCATCATTAAATTTAAAATCAATTAACTAGGTAGCCCACTAGGAGAATATTTTTGCAAAGGCGATCACTCAGAAAATTCAGTGAATTTTTATCGCCCGCGGACTTAATTAAAATTTGACTACCCCTTTCACTAAATTTAAAGATAAAAATTGGGTATGTACTAGTTAGGAAATTTTCTTGACTTGTGTGTGTGTCCAATTCATTTTTCGGTAGTCTAATTTTAGTGAGTTCGTCCATTCAAAGAGTTCATATTTTTCCCCACCTTTCTTTGTTATTATTATTATGTCGATCACATGTCCCATGAGTGCCCTTACATTCCATATCCATCCGAACCCAACATGGAACATGTGCATCCATATGACACTTTTGAGGAACCCACCTCGGCCTACTATCCCGATGTATCTAATCCCAAGTTGTGTGAGTACCCTAGCTATTCTTGGAGGCCTGATCACCCTTTCACACAATATGAATCCCAACCCGATGTTATGGATCCTCACACGTTCCAACAGTCATCATGGCAACCTTGTGCACCCATTCACGATCAGTTCCCTCATTATGCACCCTATGAGTATCACCATTTTTCCATCACAAAAGAGATCCTTTCTTGTATGATGAACTTGGCCCCACTCCATATACTTCATTTGAGTATTCTTCGTATAGTCATGACCATAGCGAGTTGTCTCCACCTCCTTCACCGCCACCACCCATCACTCACCCACCATCATCCACCTCCACTCTCGAGGCGCTCTTGTAAAAATTTATCATCAAGCAAGAGAAAGCCACTCAAATTCAAACTCAAGCTCTCCAAAGGCTTGAACAACGCTTTAATGAATTTGAGCGTGCGAGAGAGTCAGACATTACTATGGTTCATCCCATTGATGCAACCGAGTGTGATGATGATGTGTCCTCTTGTGACACAGATTTTGAGTATGACTAACCCTACCACCTTGATAATCTCGAAGTTGATACCATTCCATAGTCCGACCCCCAAGTAGACAGTTGTGTTGCCTTTCATTAGTGAGCCTGATCTGATTCCACCGTATCCAAATGAACCCATCATTGCGGTTCACACTCCTGTCATATCCAAAAATGTGTTCGAGATTTTACCTTATGCCCCAATTGCATATGTCTCTGACATGACCATATCTTTTAGGTTCGCTCCGGCTACGAGTGCTCACTATTTTACCGAGATAGAATTCATGATAGTTCCTAACTATCCAGACATGTATGATGTCCCACCATGCATGGCTCCCTTTAAGCCCGATATTTCTAGTGATCCCTCTATATCTGATCATGGTGCCTCGTCTTACCCACCCACCACATTTATCAATGCTACTCTTGTGGAGAAGTTGACAACTCCACCTTTAGAAACCACACTCCCTTGTGAGTATTCCTTTACTCTCCCCAATGAGTGTGTGTCTCCCACGCTTGAGTTGGATCGTCTTCCTCCACCATTTATCCCACCCGACCCACCCATTATCCCTTCCACCCTACCACCTGGGTTGGATCTTGACTTTACACATTTCAAGTTTCCATCTACATTTTTAGATCCTCACCTAAAACCATCCTCCACTTTCCATAGAGTTATGGTGCTACTCTCCACTTCCGTGACACCGAGCTTGTTCTTCCATGCCCGCCACTTTCTTGTGGTGTTGATTTTTCTTCTCAAAAGCTCCATGGTGTGTCACGACATGACCCTTATCATCGCCCATTCATAGAACGGTCATGCAATTTCTCTGAGGCCCAACCCATTACACTTATTAAACCATTTTTCCTTCCCATACAACTTGAGCACCATGCCTATAGGACCCTATTTGCCCTCATCTTTAAGATAAACAAGGCCCGTGGCCAATATCTATTCACCCTTTCCACCATCACCTTTACCCTAATACCCACCCGCCTATGGTCCACCGATGCTTTGCATCGCGTGATGCATTTTGCTATACAAGTGCATTGACCACTTTAGCCTATTTGCAACAAGACTGACGCTTCAGTCTTGTTTGGGGTGATTCTCATCTCCTAATTTTTCTGTCGCCCTGCTCCATCATAGATCATATCCTTAGGGTGAGATCCCTTCGGTCTGGCTGAAGACATTAAACTTAGTGCTATCGGGAGGCAGCCCGCATTTTTTTTACTAGTCTCATCCTGTTTGGGGGTGGTGTTTCACATCACCCTATGTTTTGCCATGTTTATAGACTTGTACATTTTTTTCTCTCATTTCATTCAGGTTTCTTCTTAGCTTCATCTGTTCATTTCATTATTGGTTGATTCTGGTACTATCTTTCCTACCTTATGCTCTCAATTTTAAAAATCATTTTATCTAACATCGAGGATGATGTTCTTTTTTGTTTAAGGATGGGGAATTTTATCAAAATCGTACCTCTTTTGAAATTTTTTGATTTTTGAACCTGATTTTTAAAATTTCGTGCAGTTTCTTTCGTCTCACTCATTGATGTGAATTTTCAATCATCCATCAGTCTAGGAATAAAGATAGAGAATATTTTTTCTAAATAACTTATGTAATACATAACAGGGCATGTTGCACCATGAATTTCAAGACTTAACAAAATTTGCACACTTATCAAGTCACTATAGTTTAGAGTGGAAGAGTACTATAATTCTCAAGAGAACCTTAAGGATCACTAGTAGAGACTTTAGCTTGTGAGATTTGTGCCTTTCACCTTTTCAGAGTGGATTACGCAATCTCCGAGTCACAGGTTGATTTAACTTCGTTTGGGTCTGCACTTTAAATCGTTGTATGATCTCATTATTTTTCATTAAATTTTGGCTTGATCACTGAGAATGACATCAATTTCAAGTTATAAGAAACACGTGTCTTGAAATTTGTCCCGATCACTAGGTTTACACTCATTCACTTCCCCCATTACATCACCATTTTCTTCCATATTTCCATATATTTCTCACATCATCCATATATCATCTCATTTCATATATTCTCCATCACTTTGAGAAAAAGAGTGTTGATTCCAAATACAAAATGTCTTCAGTGTTGGTTTGAAAAGAGAGAAAAAAGAAAAAAATAGCAAAAAAAAGGAGAAAAAAAATTGAAAAAAGAGAGAAAAGAAAAGAAATATAGTTTGTAGTTAGTTTTATGTAATAAAGACATTTGTTATTCAAGTATATAACACTCTCCCATCGCATTACACATCCATCATATCATCCATCCATCCTACCTCATCCCACATATGCCATTTCATTTACCCATCACCCATATACATCTATATTTCCCCTAGGTGTTCGGGCAATTCAAAGTCAACGTGGTGAATACCTCGACGTTCTCACTATAGTGATTAACATTCTTTCGTGAGATCAATTTTTCTTTCTTTTTATTCGTTCTTTCTTATATGTGTGTGAGACATTTGAACTTGCTTACATTTACTCACCTTCTCACACACAAGAGCGATACACTGACCCTAATCTTTAGAGTTCGTTTGAGAGAGATATATCCGTGAGATTTGAAGTTGAAGCGTTGATTCTGACAAGACAATCTAGGAATTAGTCTTGTGATACTCGACCCGTTTTGACTGATTCACACTACACACGATGAGTTCTAGGAAGGATGTGCCTTGAGTATTTACTTAGCTTAATTTTTACACATTCTAGCTTGTATTTTTGAAAATATTTATCAAGTGATGGATTGTGGGACTGTTCTATGTCTAATAAGAGATTGACTGCCGTTGTAAATAAGAATTTTGTGGGTATATTCCCTGCAAACCCTAATGAGACACAACTCATCTTGTAAGGCAACCTATAGGTTTAAAGGCTTGTTGCACATGCTAAGTGCCATCGCAAGTGCCCGCGAAACTGGTACACTTTTGGTTAGTTATCTTTCTTTTTTTCTATATCTTATTGCTCGACGACTAGTAACGCTCTGTTTGGGGGTGGCGTGATAAGCACCAAAAACTATACATTTTATACCCTTAATAGACGTACTTTAGTTGGTAATTCTCGATAATTTGGGTCTTATGCGCTTTATTATCTATTTTATAGGTCGAATGCACATTGCGGTGTTCAAACGCATATTTCAAGGCAATTGTGCAGATTATGGAGCTAATTACCCTTGTTCCGTATCCTAGCCTACCCTAACCTAGCCTAAGCTATGTCCCGAGCTGTGTGTGTTTGATTTGTTCCCTTTCGTATTTTTTATTTTTTTTATTTTTTAGATTTCTAGGTGAGCCGTTTTTATTTTTAGGGTTTATTTTAAATTTATTTAGAATTTTTTAGGATTCATTTCCTATTTTTATATTATATTTTGATCTTGATTTTTATTAGTTTTTAGTATTTATTTCATTAGTTTTTAGGAGGTTATTTTTAGTTTTATTATATTTTTTAGATCTTTAGTTTTTATATTTTTATTTTTACTAGGTTTTTAGTTTTATTTCTTTTATTTTAGTTTTATCTTATCGATTAGAAGTTTTATTAATTTCAGTTTTTATAGATTTTATTTTTAGGATTTTAGTTATTTACATTTTCATTTTTTTTAGGGTCCAAATTATACACACACACTTATCCTAAACGCACTCATACCCGACACCCTATCCTACACCTAAAACTACTCCTCACCCTCACCCACCTTACCCTACACCTCATAAACACAAACCCACCTCCTTCTACTGTTCATCATCATCTACCCTCACTCTCTCTCTCTCACTTTCCACACAAACCACACACTCACCCACACCCGCACAATCCCACCAAAATCCATTTTCGTTACCTCCCCAACCACAAATCAAAACCGACGCCCATGGCCGGAATCCCTTAACCCGAGACTCGCTGCCCCGGTGGCTCCTCAACAAACCAGCCTCGTGACCGCCTACCCGCTGCCGGAGCCAACCCGTGACTTCACCTCTACCCACCATCTCGAATCCGGCAGCACCCTATAAACCCCTGCAACCCGCGACTATAAACCATTCCCCATACCCGCTGTTTAAAACCCGAATCGACATCCCCTGACCCGAGAAAACCCAACTGACTGAACCCCCAACCCGTGTCCAAGCCGATGACAACACCAACCCGAACCTCATTTCACATTTTCAAACCAAACCCATTTTAGCCCCCAGCCCTTACACGTTTCTCTTACCTGCCAATTGCCAAAAGCCAAAAACCCACATGTGACTAATAAACCCTACTTAACCCTCTTTTCCCTTATTACCCCCAACTACCTCTTTTTACCCCAATACCCAAAATACCCCATAACCATATCAGATTTTTTCACCCAATTCCCTCACCCATACACCTTTCTTACCTCACACCTTTGCCATGCACATGTGCCCTCCCAAATACCAAAATTACTCCCATGCTCCATACTTACAATTTAAAGAATGGAAGACTCAATTTGAAGCAAGTTTTAGAATAGGAATTAGTAGAGAGAATTGTAGAGAGAGAAACACATTTTTTTAGTTTAGTTATTTTTAGGTTAGAATTTATTTTTATTTTACTTTTTTTAGATTAGTGCTAAAAATAAATTAGTGAGAATCCATTTTTGAGTGTAATTGTTGATGTAATTTTGGTTTGATCACACAAATTGGAGGGATGTAAATTGCAAATTCAAGGATTGGAGTCCAATTTCACTCAAAGAGATTTGGTTTGATTGTTCTTCTCTTCTACTTTATTTTATTAGCCTTTGATTATTTGATTATCATGTTTGATATTATGTTAGGATAAATCCCCTTTCAAGGGTTGGGTTTATTTGATGTTATTTTGATTTAATTAGTTTTATTACTTGAAAATTCCCTTTGAATATTAATTTTGATCCCTCACCCTTAAATTTACGCCTCGAGAGAGGGTAAATAATTTTTCGAGAGAAAATCGAAATTCTAAGTTATAATACCCATTTTAGATTCGAACTAGAGAGAGGGGTTTCTTAAGTGTGGTATTATTCTTTGAATTTAAACTCTAAATTTCATTTTCTTGATTTACATAAATTTTGATAAATCGATCCTAGCGGGTGATTAATTAAAAGGAGTGTAGATCTATTTTATAGAGTTTTGGGGGGTTAAACTTAATTTTTTAAAAGGTTACTATTAAAATTACATTGCAACGAGAGTTGATTTGTAATTTTGATATTAATTCGGTAGAATTCAATTAATTGATTAGAATAGCTAAAATTTGTGGTGTAATCCCATTCCTTGATTGTTCTCACAATTATTTACCTCACTTTATCTCTTATTTTGGTGTTAGACTTTATATTTCACTTTTAGTCACTTTCTAGTTAGTTGTTTTCATCTCACATTTTAGTTTAGTGTTATTTCACCTCACCTCACCCAATTGTGTTAATACTTGAAAAAGCTAAAAAAAATAGAAAAAGCAAAAGCCCAAAAAAGAAAATAAAATTGAATTACAATTGAGTTTGTCTCTAGCTTACCCCCTATATGGGGATTGATACTGTTACTTACCTCTGCACTTTAGATTGTTATATTTTGTAGGTAATTGAGGATTTTGACTAGAGGAGATTTTCAAGCAACGGCGTAAGAAATATACACCGAAAAGTTATTTTTATCACAACACCAAGATGTTTATTCTTATGCCCCCGCCATAGTCAATCCTCATCTTCCTTTTACCCATGATTCTACTTCAGCTGATCCTGAGGCAGATAAGAAGAAGGTGTAGATCCGAGCAGCTTTTTTTTTTCCTTTTTTAGTAGTTGTACTTTTTCTTTTTCTTCTTGAAGATGTACTTGTACTTTCCCCTTTTATTAATGAAAAGATAAATATTTTTGTTCCTTTCTTAGTATTTTTCTATGCTCTGCACATTGTTGATTGATGATTTTCTTCTTCTTTATAGTTTATGGATAAACTGGAATAATTCTCATCCACTTACTCTGAGCTACTCCAGAGGTGTAATGATATTTTTAAAGATGGTCACTTATCTCTGACTGAGATGACCTACTGAAGTTGCTCAGGGAAGGGGTATATGAGCAAGCCAAAGAGACCTATGTTCATCTAAAGTTCTTGATCGAGCAGTGGACAATAACGTTGCCTACTATGAAATGATTGAAGAACAACAGGGGACCATAGGGATGATAAGCATGAGGATTACGAGAAAAAGTACCAGGCCCTGAGTGATGGTTGGGGCTTTGAGTAAAAGTTGGATAAATTTGCCTCCCATTTTTGAAGGCAGAATTCCTGCTTAATCGTGAAGTGGAGGAAGCAAGGGCCAATGCCAAGCTTCTGGAGGAAGAGAACAATAATTTGAGAGATGAACTTGCTACATTGAAATCATCCACTATTGTTGTTGCTACTATGGATGAGGGTCATTCGTTCTTGGAGGATGATAATACAAGGTTGAGTGAGGAGTTGGAGGCCCTGAAGAAATCAAAACCCGTTTCTTCATCTTCCCGAGCTAGAGTCAAACATGCCCAAGGTAATACAGAGGAAATCAGGACCCAACAGACTCTTACCAATCAAGTTGCACAATTAAAAGCTAAAAATTAAGATATTTCTGAGATATCCCAGAAGCTACAGTCCTTCTCCAAGCAACTATCCACTTAATCTTCTCAGTTACAAGCTAAGGATGGAGTGTTGAAGAAACTACATCACCAGGTTGACAGATTGACCTTCTAATTCCACAAATAACCAAGGGAAATCTGGATGGAAGGGTACAATGCATCTCTAGGGCATCTTGATGATAAGCTTCAATAAGATAAGAATGAGAGCTGTAAATAGGGTTGGATTAATGCTTTGACAGTGATGAAGGTTGACCAAAATAACCAACTGTGGGACTAGTATGATCCAGGATTCCTTGGCCTTGACGATCCCCCTTTTAAATTAAATGTCAATTAGATTCATGTCTGAAGTATTCCTCAATGCTTGATTTCAAAGTACTTGGAAGATTATGAGCTTCATGGTGAATTAGAGATCGTCCGACCTCCTCACCTACTTGATCGTCCCAGTAGCAGCAATGCCAGAATGCTTCAGGATTTTAACATCATTTATTCTCCTTACACTTTATATGATCCTCCTGCTAGAATGAATCATGTTTCCAAAGATGAAGGGAAGCGTCTTGCAGAATGAAGCTTTATACATTATTTTGTTAACACAATTATGTAATTAATTTGATTTAATGAAATGAAAGCGTACCCATCCCTTTCGATCCTCGTGGAGGGAGAGGCGAAGAAGAGAGGGGGGTTTCCCCTTCCTCTCGAGACGCTATTGGTCCCATGCATACCTCTTAGGGACGCTTCGACCGACGTCGGTGATGAGGTGAAAAATGATTCGAAAAGGGTCTGGAGGCTAAGTTACGAAATGCGAAGGTGTTAGGCACCCATTCCACCCTTACAATCGCTCATGGGTTATTGTTATTTTCCTTTATTTTCCCATGATATGCGTGCATGTGTATATCTACCGCAGATAGGAATCATCAACTTATATCACGGAAAAGATAAAGCGAGTCATCCATAGGAATGTTCTTAAAGGTAATATTAGAAAATAGGATTTACGCAATTATCCTAGCGTTAATCATTATGAGGGAATGATAACACATGAGGGATAATACGCCGCTAAGAACAAATACATGTATATAGAGAGTCTAAGAGTTTTAAGTTTTTAAAGAATATAAAAAAAATAAGAAAAAAGTAGGAAAAGGACTCGAGTCTTGAGTTTTACCCCGAGACGCCTACGTAGCCTATAGAGGCATCAAAGTCCACGTAGTTCGTATGCAAAATGAGGGGTGGTATTTATCCCATAAATCTAATCGGGGACTTCTCTTATATGTGTGTGTGTGTGTGTAAAAAAGTGGTTTAATTGTGAGAAAAGTGTGAGAATTCCTGTTTGGAATTTACGAGCAAACCCTCCTTTTCTTATTTTCGGGGTTTTATTTATATAAAAATAAGAGGTGTGCAATAATACTAAATAAAAAGTATATTAGGGTATGTGAAATGATAGAATATAAATGCTAAGTAATAAAACAAATTAATGAGAATTTAGGAGAGTTTAAAGAGAGAGTTGAGAAAGTTGGACCTTCTTGAAGATCTTGAGCTTGATCTTGGATGTTGGAGAGCAGCCCTTGCACTTGGGTGATGATGGAGGATACTTAATTCACCAAGTTTGATGAAGAAGGTGATGAAAGGTGAGAGTTAGAAAGGGATTTGGATGTGAAAATCATGTGGACTTCGAGAGGGGGTCTCTAAACTTGGTGAGAGTGATAGGTTTCAGATCTTGTGTCCTTTGAAATGAGGTTAGGACCAACTTTTTATAGGCCCGGGGCATTACCGATTGGCATAGACCTGGTCTTGCCAATAGGCAAGTGTGTTTAGGCACAGTGTCAATAGGCAGGGTTTGGAATGTGTCGTTTGGCAGCCTCTTTTAGGTTCCTTAGAAAATCTATCGTAGAGCGCAAACCGTTGATCTGAATCATGCACGGGGAAAACTATTGGAAAGGTACTTCAGAGACCTTTGAAAGTCTTTAGATTAATCCCGAGCTGGGGGTTGACTTTTGGTCAAATGTGGCTCGAAAGCATTCATCGGTCCTTTGGACGTGGAATCATAGGATGCAAACGGATCCTTCGTCTGCATGGTAAGTTAGAATTATGCACGGGGCTGACTGTTGGAAATGTTAGGAGATGTACTTCGACATTCGAAAGAGCTTGACTCAGTTCGAGGAGTTAACTTTGGTCAACTAGGGCCTGGAAGCGCTCGGTGATCTTTCAAAGTAAAACGGAATTGTTTGTTCGTACCATAAGTCAGAATCGTGCACGGGGCAGACCATTGGAAAGAGGTTTCAGTGCCCTTAGAAGATTCATTAGGTCTCATTCGAGATGAAGAGTTTAACTTTTGGTCAAACGGATCTTGGGAGTTCCTAACGGCCTTTAGGTCAGTACCCGAGGTGTGACTTAGGTTTGCAATGATGAATGGAGGCGCTAGGGACCTAAAGAGAGGTTAGGGGGTATTAGAATGGGGTGTCTACATAGCCCCTCGACTGGTTAGTTTGGAACAAATGATAGTCGTTGAATAGACACCACATGATGCTTTTGAAAGAGGATGAGCTGAGGGTCGAGGTCGATTCTGAGGACCTAAGGATGAGGATGATCGGTTCTGTGGGTCGAAGCCAATTCTGAGGGTTTAAAGATGAGGGTGACCGATTATGTGGGTCGAAGGAAATTCTGAGGGCTTAGGGATGAGGGTGACTAATTCTGCGATTCGAAGCCAATTCTCTGAGCATGAGTTTAAAATGACCAATTCTACGGGTCGAAGCCAATTCTGAGGGCTTAAGTTCAAACGACCAATTCTATGGGTCGAATCCAATTCTGTGGGCTTAAGTTGAGATGAATAACTCTGCGGATCGAAGCCAATTATGTGGGCTTAAGTTAAAATGACCGATTCTGCGGGCTTAAGTTAAGATGACCAATTCTGCGGGCTTAAATTGAGATGACCAATTCTGCAGGTCGAAGACAATTCTGAGGGCCTAAATTGAGATGAATAATTATGCGGGTCGAAGCCAATTATGAGGGCTTAAGTTGAGATGACCAATTCAGCGGGTCGAAGCCAATTCTGAGGGCTTAAGTTGAGATGATCAATATATGGGTCGAAGTCAATTTTGAGGGCTTAAGTTGAGATGATAAATTCTGCGGGTCGAAGCCAATTCTGAGGGCTTAAATTGAGATGACCAATTATGCGGGTCAAAGATAATTTTGCAGGTTAAAATGACCAATGCTGCGGGCTTAAGTTGAAATGACCAATTCTACGAGTCGAAGCCAATTCTGCGAGCTTAAGTTGAGATGACCAATTATGCGGGTCAAAGCCAATTCTGAGGGCTTAAGTTGAGATGACCGATTCTGTGGTTCGAAGCCAATTTTGAGGGCTTAAGTTGAGATGATCAACTCTACGGGTCGAAGCCAATTTTGAGGGCTTAAGTTGAGATGACCAATTCAGTGGGTCGAAGCCAATTCTGAGGGCTTAAGTTGAGATGACCAATTCTCCGGGTCAAAGTCAATTCTGCGAGCTTAAGTTGAGATGACCAATTCTATGGGTCGAAGCCAATTATGCGGGCTTAAATTGAGATAACCAATTCTGCGGATCGAAGCCAATTCTGAGAGCTTAAATTAAGTTGACCAATTCTGCGGGTCAAAGCCAATTCTGAGGGCTTAAGTTGAGATGACCAATTTTATGGGTCGAAGCCAATTCTGAGGACTTAGGTTGAGATGTTCTCGTGGAACTCTGCTGGGAAAATTACCTCGTGATTTTAATTCGAGCTGGGGAGCTGATTGCTGGGGAAATCCTCGTGTCTTTTAGAGACTTTATCGGGGGAATAACCACTTTGATGCTGGGGAAGTGATTTGGTGGTCCAAGGTTTGGACGTATTCTCGGGGAAATTTGATACCTTTAGGGAATAGGAGATGATCCTGAAGTTTTGGATATTTTGGAGGTCCTTTGGGGACGTTAACGGGGAGAGATTCACTTGGCTTTTGAGAGTTCTGCTGGGGAAATAGGGATTCTTCTTGAGGAAGTGCAAAATTTTCTTGGTGAAAATGTTCTAAATCCTTTATGATATTTTTAGAAATTTTCTGAGGATTTTTCAGGGTTTTTCGGTATTTTTTGGGAATTATTGTACAAAATTTAAGGGGGGTTCCAGTCGGCATGGTGTGGAGGGTGCCATTCGACAGTGGAATGGACTTTTGGACTGCCTCGAGAAGGCAAAGGGTCAATGCCAATCGGTAGGTAGGGGTGTAGTGTTGATCAACATGAACCTTGGCATCCTATATAAAGGGGCGGGTTCCCCTCATTTTTCACAGCTTCTTTCCTTCTCTCTTTCTGCAATTTTCTTTTGCGAATCGTTCTATCATTTTGCAATCTAAAAAATGGCCACATTTGTGAGCACTGTAGTATACAGGGGGTGGTTGGCTGTCGACGACTGCGCAAATGCGGAGTGGAGGGTCAGGGCGCCTCTTGCTTTGGGGAGTGAGAACTCTTCTGACGCATTTGAGCCGGGTGTGGATGAGCGGACTTTGCTGCGAGAGCCGTCGTGTCATCACTCTTCGAGGGTGGTGAACCATGGAGGTTATGTAAGTAAAATGACTTTTGGCATTCCTTTTTTGTGGTTTTTCCTCTTTCTTGGATTTTGACAAGTTTTTTGTCTTTTGGCAGTGTGATGTTTCTTTGTCGACTATGCGTGCCCGCGAGATTACGGGGCTTAAGGATATCTGGGAGCATCTTCCACCTGTGGTGCGCTGGGTGGTATCCTTAGTAGGCTTTGGGAGCTTGGCGTCTGTGCTGGACGAGATGCCTCATTCGACGGCGATCTTATGCGCTCTGAGGGAAAGGCGATGGGACACTACCCACACCTTCCACTTTGGTTTCGGGGAGATGACTGTGACTCCCATAGATGTGAAGTAGCTGCTAGGGCTGGATTGTGATCGAGAGCAGATAAAGGTCGATCATTCTTTGTGGGTGAGGTCGGAGGCAGTGCGAGCGGAGCTTGTTGATGTGGGGAGGATAGTGTCTGGAGACTCCATCCGTCTGTCGCTGCTGAAGGATGTTTTATTGGGTAGGGTGATTGATGTGGAGGACGGTCTACATGTGAGACAAATGACCCGGTTGTTTATTTTGCTGGTGGTGGTGGATTTCTGGTGGCGTCAAGCGGAGACGTTGTCCACTTATATTTTTTTTCATATCTGAGGATGTTTTCGAACATCCCTCTCTATGATTGGGGGATCCTTACTTTGGTGACCCTTTATTTTTCTCTGGATGCATTCAGTCGGTGCTACCAGCAGACTTTCACTGGAGCCATGTATCTTCTTAAGGTATTCGTTAATTTGCGCTTTTTCCTTTCATGCATTCGCATTTTACTTATGCATCTCTTTTTTTATTGTGGATTTTTGTCTTTGGAAGACGTGGTTCTATGAGGGGATTGGGTGTAATACCCAGCTGATCGCTTTGAAGGATGAGACTGTTGGGGACTTTTACTGGTTGTATCGATGGCGGAAGGCCAATCGGCAGTCGAGGAGGTCTCTCTCTCTGAAGGCGGTGCATCAGGTCTTAAATGGCCTAACCAGTGATAGGGTAAGACCTTTTTTCTTCTTCAGTCTAAGACCTTTGGGTGCTCTGATTCCATATTTCTTTATATTTTGCTGGGAATTTTTAACCTTAGGGGATGACCATTCAAGACACGGGGTTAATTAGAGTGAATGTGCAAATGATGCATTTTCTGGCGCATGAGTTTGGCCACTCTTAGTATCTTGAAGAGAGGGTGGTTCGACAGATTGCTGAGGAGGAGGTGGTGGTGCCACCTGCGAGGCCCCCTATGTCTATGAGGCGGGAGCAGCTATTGCGAGAGGATGCGAGGATCACGGAAATGATTGGTGAGTCCTACCTGTTGTACACTGATACGGCTGTGTCGTATGATTATATGGACTTTGTTACGTGCTGGCTGATGGCACCCAGCATATATAATGCACCGCCCTTCCCTTCGACGGGTTTGCGTTGGCCAGTGGGGTCCTCCCACAGCGGTGGCGGTTCGTCGACATCTGCGGCAACTTCGGAGGTCCCCTTTGTGCAGTTGCATACTCCTTCCTACAACATCCCACGGGTTGATAGAGGGATGGTACCTATGCTGCATCGTCCTCATGCGATGGACTCGGAGGAGTTGGGCTTGACAGAGGAGGTTCTTCGTCCTTTGGTATATCTTTATGTTCTTCTCTTATTTTCTTTTTTATTTCTTTTGATCTTTTCTACTTGATACTGATTCTTCCTTTTCTTGCAGCAAGTCCGGGTGTCCACTACTTGGCTGAGGGACATTAGGAACTAGTTATCGGCGACTGCCCATATTCGGGATGCGGTTCCTGTTCCTTCTTATTTGGTGTCGTCTGCCTCATCCGGGGAGGAGTCTGGTTCAGGTAGCATTGGTGCGTCATCTCGTTGTAGGGGAAAGAGAGCGTGTCGCATGAATGGAAGCTCTTAGGCGAGAGAGGGGAAAGGGTGAGAGAGAGAGAGAATGTGGGTTTGGTCTGAGTCCCATTATTTTTCTGCTTTTCTTTCTTTCCTGCAAAATTGATGTAACATAGAAAAATATACATGCAATGGAATTTTTTATTATCTTCTATTAGTGATGAATGAATGAATGCATGCACATGCGCATTTTACTTTGCTGGTGAGACCGTAAAAAAAATATTTTTGGGATTTTGAAGGAATTTTTTATCCACAATGAGGATTTATATAAAGATGCAAAGGGGATTTTTGAAATTATATCAATTTATTTTGAGTTCTCTGAATTTTGACAAAAGAGGAAAAAGGAAAATTTCTAAAAGTAGGGGATTGCCGATTGGAAAGCACCTTGTCCTACCTATCAGCAGGTCAGTCGAGTCCCATCAATTCAAATCTTCGATTGGTACACTTTTCAGCCTTTGGTAGCTTGTGGGGCAGGATTTCTTCAGATTTTTACAGAGGTTATGTCTTTTGTGGGGGTTTTCAAGTATAAAAAGGGGGTAAGGGTGGAGTTTTTTCCTCACATCTTCATATTCTGACTTTCTTATTATGTGAGATGGCTTTCCCTGGTAGTGTTGAGTTTGCCAACTACCTTGAGACTTTGGAGGCGATGTGCTCCTACAACATCGACTTTGATGCTTTCAACATGCGTCGAGTTTCTTTAATGCATAATCGGCCCAGAGTGGAATATGCTGATGGCGACTGTCAAGTTTTGGTATCCCGAGGATCATGTCTTTCACTTCGGGTTGGATGAGATTTGTCCTACCTACGAGGAATTTTCTTCCATGCTGGGGATAAATCCCAGTGTTGCTACGGCTCTACCTGAGTTTTCCCATTCTCCCAGGAATTTATTCATCGGGCTTCTTTGTATTTCGTCCTCGGCGGCCAGACCACTAGTGGATGGAGGTATGATCTCCCTTCTAGCGGTGCTACAGTCCGTGCATTTGTAGGAGGTTGGTGATGCTGGATATGTCGGAGCTGTCATTCTGGGCTTGGTTTTAAAATTTCTACCGGTGATCGGGGAGCTATTGGTGGACCCATAACTTATAGTTATTACTTCATGGATGTCCTACCATCGCAATCCGACGGCGGTGATACTGACGAAGACTCTGAATGGCCTGGATGCCTGGTGAGAAGGTCATTCTGACTTTCTAAGGGGTAGCCCTGTGATGATGTTCATGTGGTTGTCTGAAAGATTCCGCCTGGTGACTCCTTTGGAAAACCCTTTGTCAGTTGTACCCAACTTCTTTTCGTTCCATTTCATCAGTGTGGGTCTGGATATTGAGAGCTGGGAGAACTGGTTCGTGGGGCATGGGGCTCTAAATCTGTACTGGTCAGTGCCTTGGTGGGGACTGCTGCTTCTTATTCTGGAATTAGGAGAATACCCGTATGTCTGGCTGGTTGGTCTCAGACAGACCTCTTTTTATTTCCCTTGGCGGCTTCTGCACCAATTTGGATGGAAGCATATCGTTCCACCTCGAACACTAGACTTCTTTCTGGTAGAAGATTTGACAGAGCGTCTGCGCATACGACTTGACTCTTTGTGGGAGAGTCGGCATCCGTCGACCCGTCCCTCTCACTCTGCTGGGAGATTTTGGCACATCCCTGGGGATTATATGAAGTGGTTGTGGATAAAAGTAGTCATCAAGATGTTGGTGGTGGAGACTGGACAAAGGTGGCTTGCCTTATCTGATACCATGGAGGGGTGTGGTAGTTTTTTCGTGGCTGGTTCGAGCTTATCGGTCCATGGAGCGTCTGTGGCACTCCAATTAGGGAGGGGAAGCTTTGGGACCCCTGGATGTAGATGACAATGATGGAGCGGGCTCCTCTAGTAGATGTGGGTAGGACTCTTGGGGGAGTTTGTTTTGTAATGGGAAATAAATTTGGGAATTTATTTGACTTTTTAGGAAGGTAGGGGGAAGGGAGTTATCCGTTCCTTTATGTAATTGCACTGTAACTTCTTATTAGTGAAATAAACAAGGTTTTTATCATCCAACTCCGACTTTGATGAATTTTGTATTTTTGAATTATCTATACCGATCGCTAAGGCATTCATAATCCTTTTGTTTAAATATATGTTAGAATAAACTGTTGTTCTCGGAGATAAGAAAATAATAGTTTTTTTTATGAAGAAGAAAGGGTCGTGCTCATGTAAGATGCATGAGCTGCCTACATACCTCTGGGGGTTTTTGAAAATTTTAATTTTTCTTAAAATGGTTTCTGTAAAGGATCAAGCCCACGTAGTTCTGGGTAGAGGAAAATGAAGAGATTTTTTTTTAGAATAGAAGGGAGATGAGAAGAGTCGTAGCGCGCCGATATTTTAGACTAGGTGTAAAATTTCTTGAGATGGTCCAGGTTGACTGGACGAGCCATCTCTTCTCCATCTAAGTCGGTGAGCATGGCGGCACCGTCGGACAAGATTTTTTTGACGATATATGGGCTGCTCCAATTGGGCTTGAATTTCCCTCTAGGGTTCCAGATGGGCTATACTATTTCTTTGAGGGATAAATCCCCTTCTCGGACACCGCAGTACTTGACTCTCTTATTAAATGATCGCGCTATATGGCGATGGTACCCTTGTATGTGATATAGTGCTTTTAGCCTCCTTTCATCCAAGTGTAGTAACTCGTCGAGACGGCTTTGATGCCAGTCCTCCTCACTGACCTTGCTTTCAAGCATGATGCGTAACAAGGGTATTTCCAGCTTCACGGGTAGTACTGCTTCCATGCCGTATACTAGAGAGTAAGGAGTAGCCCCAGTAGAGGTTCAGATTGAGGTTCGGTATCCCTAGAGGGTGTATGGGATTCGATCGTCCCAATCTCGATAGTTTTCGATCATCTTGATGATGATGTCTTTGAGGTTCTTATTGGAGGCTTCGACTGCACCATTGTTTTGAGGTCAATAAGGAGAATATTTATGTCTCTGGATCCTATACTTGTTGACCACTTATGTGACTTCTGCCTCAAATGCAACCCGTTATTTGACACTAGCTAGTGTGGGACCCCATATCGGCATATGATGTTTTTCTTGATGAATTTGGCCACTTTCTTGGTGTTCAGGACTGCGTATGACTCAGCTTCGACCCATTTGGTGAAGTAATCAATGGAAAATAGAATGAACTCATGCCCGTTGGAAGCCTTGGGTGTAACTTTACCTATGATGTCGATGCCCCAAGTGGAGAACGTCCAGGGAGAAGTCATGTTGTATAATTCTCGCAAAGGCAGGTATTGGAAGTTGAAGAACTATTGGCATTTGAGGCATCTCCGAACATAGGAGGTGCAATCATGGATCATGGTGGTCGAGTAGTAGCCTTGTCGTATGATCTTCTTGGCAAGCATGTGACCGTTCATATGGGGTGTGCATTCCCCACTGTGGATTCTTTGCATCACCTCTTCAATGTCAGCCCCTGCGATGCAGTGTAGATAGGTTCCATTGAAGTTTCTCTTAAATAGTGCTTTGTGACAGATGATGTATTGGGCGGCCAGTCTTCGAAGGGTTGCCCGATCTTTCTTGTTGGAACCCTCGGGATACCTACCATGCCTGAAAAGGTGCCAGATGTCATAATACCAGCAATTGGCTAGCTCGGGATCTTATTTGGTGATGAGATCAATGTGGTAGCAGTGGGTTGGTTTGTCTTACTTTTGGACTAGGAAGGGGGCATTGTTATTCCTTCGATCATGTCGACTATGAAGGTTAGGGTATCAAGGGCATCAGCTAGGTTATTTTTTTCTTGAGGTAGGTAATGAAAGGTGATGTCTTGGAAATGGGAGGCTAGTTCTTCTAGGTGGGCGTGGAATGGTTGGAGTTTCTCATCCTTGACTTTCCATTTTCTGAGTACTTGACCAATGATGAGGGCACAGTCCCCGTAGACATCTAGGCATTGAATACCTTTCTTGAGAGCAACTTTGAGGCCTACCGTACATGCCTCGTATTCAGACATGTTATTGGTGCAGAGGGAATCTAATCTGATGGCGATGGGAGTGTGGGAGTCATCTGGGACGATCATAAGTATCCCAATGCCATATCCTTTTTTATTGAACGCGCCATCAAAGAACATTTACCATCAAAGTTCATCTTGAGCAACGTAGAGGATGTTTTCATCTGGGAATTCAGAGATCCAAACATCAACTTCTTCTATGGGGTAGTCAACGAGATAGTCAGAGATGGATCTTCCTTTCATGGCTTTCTGTGTGATGTACACGATATCAAACTCGGTTAAGAGCATCAACCATCGAGCCATTCGGCTAGATAAGGAGGGTTTCTCAAGAAGGTACTTGATGGGGTCCATTCGAGATATAAGCTTAATGGGTAAGGCGAGCATGTAGTGTCGCAACTTTTGGGTGACCCAAATAAGCGCGATGTAAGCTTTTTCCAAAGCAGTGTAGTTGATTCCGTACCTGGCCAGTTTGTGATTGGCGTAATATATGGCTTTTTCTTTGCAGTAATATTCAAGTTATTGGGCTAGCAAAGTCCCAACTGCAGTGTCGGTTATGGTTAGGTATACGAGCACGGGTAGACGAGGCTGTGGTGGCTTGAGTACCAGAGTTCGGGTCAGATATTGTTTGATTTGGTCGAAAGATTCTTGGCAGGCCTCATTCCAAACTTTGGTTGAATCTTTTCGGAGGAGTTTGAAGATAGGTTCGCAGATGGAGGTTAGTTGGTTGATGAACCGACTGATGTATTGAAATTTCTCAAGTAAACCACATACTTCTTTTTTTGTTCGTGGAGGTGGAATATCAAGTATGGCTTTTAGCTTGGCAGGATTGTCTTCTATACCCTTCTCACTGACCATGAATCCCAAGATTTTTCCCTTTGTAATGCCAAAGACACATTTCTGTCGATTGAGTCTCATCTGATATCGTCGCAGTCGTTCGATGAACTTTCAGAGAGCGGGAATATGACCTTCTCTAATTTTGGGCTTGATAATCATATCATCCACATAGACCTCGACTTCTTTATGATTCAGATCATACAGGATGGTTTTGGAAGCCCTCTAGTTGGTAGCCATAGCATTCTTGAGACCAAATGGCATAACAGTGTAGCAAAAGGTTCCTCATGGTGTGATGAACGCGGTTTTTTCTTGGTGATATGGGTGCATTTTGATTTGATTATACCCGAAAAATCCATCGACGAACAACTTGAGAGAATGACTGGTTGTGTTGTCCATGATCATATCGATATTGGGTAGCGGGTAGTCATCCTTTGGAGAAGCTTTGTTCAAGTTCTGGTAGTCTACACACATCAAAACTTTCCCTCCTGATTTAGGTACAGACACTATATTGGCTAGCCATTTGGGATATTCAATTTCTAATGGAGTGAGGAAGACAGATCCTTGATATTGTGGAGCCAAGGTCGTCCGAGTAACAAGTTGAAACAAGTTGGGATGTCAATAACTTGGAATTAAATGACAGGGTTTATACGACTAGCCCCTATTACAAGTTTTATGGATCCCATCACTTCTCGACGAGTATTATCGTAGGCGCGTACAAAAGCGGAGGTTGGAGCGAGATCACTTTCCTTCAGTCCTAAGCATTTGAAAATTTTTAATGGGCAGACATTCAGGGCAGACCCATTATAGACAAGAGAGAGTGGTATGATCTTGCCCATAACTTCGACGGAGATATTGAGTGTATGATTATTATTTGGCCGAATTCTGGGGATTTCTTCTTCAGAAAAGGATAGCATTTGGGTAGAGGTTAACGATCCGACTAAAGTTATTTCTTATTCGAGTGTGGTAGAAGGAGGAACTGTGGGTCCAATGAGCAATTTGATCAAAGCATTTTTATGCAGTTGGGAAGACATGAAAAGTCCCCATAGAGTGATGTTAGCTTGAGTTTTCTTCAGTCGATCGAGGATTTTGCTTTCCTCGAGGGTCATTTCTGGCATAGGAAGGTTTTCAACACCCTTCCCCTTATCATTAGCTGGTAGTGAGCTTGGGACCTGGTAATGCCTTCCTGATTTGGTCATGTGATTTACTAACGAAGGGACAAACATGAGCTTATTTCTTCGTCGATCTTGGTTTGTTCTGCTACCTTATTTATTTGTCCGAGGATCTCCTCAAATGATATCATCCCAAACATGTCGACAACCGGGCTAGTTTTCTCTGAAGCTTCCCTTTATTCAGATCGTCAAATTCCTCCCCCCATCCGGTGGTAATAATTTCTTCTTTCCATGTAAAGTCAATGCATTCCATAACTTCAATGGATTCTTCATACAAGTCTTTCCATTTTGTGGGGATGAGTAAGGGTGAAGGGACCAGGCATCCTTGTAGCTTCAGAGTATTAAGTAATTCGATCAGAATGAAAATATCGTTGGTTTATCTGAATAATTATGCCATGATCTGGATAACTTCATTTAGGCTGGCTTCATCGGTCGGTACTACCCAATTGTCTGACTCTCGGGCCCATTTTCGTGCTTCCAAGAATAGCGTACTGAACTTTTGGCAATCAATAATCATCTGTGAGGGCAATTTCAGCCCGAACTCTAGGAGTTGGTTTAACACTTCTGATAATTCCATACTTCCATCTTAAACGGGCAGTGATGCATGCTCTGGTGAGGAGTGAAAGTGTCTGATTAGTGAGGATAATAGGGTGTAGGAGGAAATATGGACAAGTTTGGGGAGGCTTGGGAGAGTGTATGGGTTTGGTTTGAGTTGAGGGATCAAATTATGGGCCCATTTCTAGGAAGATAGCATTGGTATGATTTGGGAGTGGGTTGTGAGTAGTGTTTAGCTTAGGATTGGCTGGCGGGGCAATGGTACCCCGGTCAATTAGAAGATGGATTATGTTTCGGAGGTGAAAGCATGGTCGGTGGTATGTCCAGCAGTTTGGTGAAAGGGGCAATGGGCATCTGCCTTGAAGTTTCTTGGAAGAGGATTTGGCAATGGACGGGGGTCCAAGGGTTTGATGAGGTTTCAGCTTAATAGGGCTTAATAAACTTAGGAGAGGGGAGCATGGATCTCGGTGTATTCCTTTTAAACTAGGATAGGGGGGCTTTCTGGTGCCCACGAAGTGGTTGGTTGAGAGATGTTGTTTATGGTTAAGACTGCAGCACTGGGAGGTTTGTCATATTTTTTGGGGGTGAACTATCTCGACACTTTCTTTGGTTCAACCTATATTTTAGCAAGACCTTCCTCAATTTCTACTCCTTCTTCTCTGAGAGCTCGGAAGTGGGGATAGTATTGTCCTCCTATGGTTGCTCGGACATAGGGCAAGAAGTTCTTCTTCACTATGTTGACTTGTTCTTCTTCAAATGGCTGATTGGTCATAGTGGCCACCTTTTCCCTCCATCGGGCTATGAAGTTACTGACTGATTCCCTAGAGTTGTGTTTGAGTAGTTATAAATCACAGCGGGTGACCTCAAGCTCTTCATTGTATTTGTACTACGACATAAATTCACGGGCAACATCCTCCCAGCTACGGATTCTGGACTCCTCGAGAGACAAAAACCATCGGAGGGCGCTATCCTTCAAAGTTTGCTGAAAAAATTGGGCCATCACTTCTTCAAAATCTCCTAGGAGTGTCATGGAACAGTGATAACTGCTAAGATGAACAATTGAGGGTCCACTTCCTCCGAATTTATCGATATTTGGCATCTTGAACTTCTCGGGTAACCTTGCCTTAGAATAAGGAGACATGTGGGTGTAGTCTGTAATTTTTAGAGATTCGAACTTGGTTGAACTTCTTAATTAGCATCTTGAGATCTTCTTTGAACTTTTTTAATTCTTCCTTTTTCGGATCAAGGATCATAGGCAAGTTAGCCACAAGCTGGGCAAGGTTTGGCATAGGAAGCTGGGCAGGAGGTGGCCCATTGACAGGAGGAGCACGTAGCGGGTTCTGATACTCTTCAGGAACCCAAATAGGCTCAGGTGGACCCATAGCACAAGGAAATAGGGCCTCGGGATCTTGAGGAATAGGAACTTGGTTTCGTTTCATATCTCGGACCTTAGTCTGAAGGTTGTCAATCTTGGACACGAGCTGAGCTAAAACTGCCGTCAAATCTGGCTCCGTAACTGGTACTTGATCTGTGTTCTCCATGGAAAATGGATGGATACCGAACTTGAAAGAAGTAGCAGGGGAACAGACGGATCTCCGGGGTGATTTGACTGAAGATTGAAGCTAATAAGGAACCAGGCCAAGGACGTGCGATCGACCTGAGAAGGCGTAAAATGTGATTTATTTTTGACAAACAAGAATGAAAATATTTTTTTTGATATTTTTTTTTAAGATTGAAAGACAAAATATTTTTGGATTTTTGATAAAGAAAAGAGAAATTTTTTTGGATTTTTGATAAAGAAGGGAGAAGTGTTTTTAGATTTTGATAAAGGAATGATAAATATTTGGGAGACGCGTCTCAGCATGATTATTATTATTACGTTCTCACTTGTATTAATTTCTTCTAAATGCAAAATGAAATGTCGGATGGGACCCAAGCCTCGAAAAGTTGGGTTTGTAACATATGCAAATCTATGGTTGGACTTGTAACCAAGCTCATGGGCAGGGTCTCATTTTAAAAACTGCGTGAAAATTTGGGCAATAGGCCAACCAGGAATTTCGACAGAGTTTCGGGTCAAAATCGGTAATCTAACAATTGTGTCCTAGGCTTGACACCTATATATGGGTATGAATTTGGTTTGGTGAATCAAAAAGGGTTCCCCCCTTTGAAGTGGCTTCCATGATATACGTCTTGCTTTTGAGGGCAATCGGTACGTGTGGACAAGCCATTTGATATACCTTTGTGTACATGAATTACCTCACTATATACCTCATGGGGGCGGTATGCGTGAGAGAGAATTCGATATAATCGGCGTATGTGAATGAGTTCCCTGCAATATACCTCCCATCATGACTTCGATCAAACGATATGATTATGTGGAATCGTTTGATATACATCAAAGGTACTCGGCCAATGGAAGGTGAGAGTCATATCGCTTAGGCTAACTGCATCCTGTCGAACCAGCGCCCATCATGAAGTGACCCTCCAGTTACCGAATAAAATTTGGTCAATCGCAATGCTCTTTCGGTGATGTCGTGTGAATCATGCATGATTCTCTTTTTAGTATCTTATGAGAGTATCTTTCTTGGTCATGCCCAACAGGGAGCAAAGTACGATTACTAATGGTATACCAAGTATGGATGGGTGATGCGTGAAACATGGAGATATAGGTGATCCTAGGTACACATGGTGTGAAGTGCACATGGAGAATTTTCTACAAGTGTGTGAATAGAAGCATAAGAATGAGGTACACATGAATAGTAAAGGGGGACATGCAAATGGGAGGATATATAAGAAAATATAACACCCATGTAAATAGAGTCTAGCCCTCAAAATGAAGTATCCCCAGCGGAGTTTCCACTTTGTCCATCCCCTCTGATCCTCACGGCGGGAGAGGCGAAGAAGAGAGGGGGGTCTCCTCTTCGTCTCGAGAAGCTCTTGGTCCCGCGCGTCCCTCTCGGGAGCGCTTCATCCGGCATCGGTGATGAGGTGAAAATGTAGAGAGATGGAGTCTCCAGTCTATTTTACTCAAAATAGATAAAAGAAAAAAGGGAGCCATCCCGAAGGACAACATCCAAAGACATACTGATACATACAAAACCAAAAAGATTCAAAAAGGGTTTGGAGGCTAAGTTACGAAATAGGAAGGTTTTAGGCACCCATTCTGCCCTTATAGTCTCTCATGGGTTATTGTTATTTTCCTTTATTTCCCCACGATATGTGTGCACGTGTATATGTAGCAGAGATAGGAATCATCAACTTGTATCATGGAAGAGATAAAGCGAGTCATCCATAGGAATGTTCTTAAAGGTAATATTAGAAAATAGGATTTACGCAATTATCCTAGCGTTGATCATTATGAGGGAATGATAACACATGAGGGATAATACGCCGCTATGAACAAATAAATGTATATACAGAGTCTAAGAGAGTTAAGTTTTTAAAGAATATAGAAAAAAATAAGAAAAGGACTCGAGTCTCGGGTTTTACCCCGAGGCGCCTACGTAGCCTATAGAGGCATCAAAGTCCACGTAGTTCGTATGAAAAATGAGGGGTGGGATTTATCCCATAAATCCAATTGGGCACTTCTCTTATATGTGTGTATGTGTGTGTGCATGTGTGTGTTAAAAATTGTTTTAGTTGTGAGAAAAGAGTGAGAATTCCGATTTGGAATTTACAAGCAAACCCTCTTTTTCTTGTTTTTGGGTTTTATTTATATAAAAATAAGAGGTGTGCAATAATACTAAATAAAAATTATATTAGGGTATGTGAGATGAGAGAATAAAAGTTCTAAGTAATAAAACAAATTAATGAGAATTTAGGGGAATTTAAAGAGAGAGTTGAGAAAGTTGGACCTTCTTGAAGATATTGAGCTTGATCTTGGATGTTGGAGAGCAGCCCTTGCACTTGGGTGATGATGGAGGATACTTAATTCACCAAGTTTGATGAAAAAGTTGATGAAAGGTGAAGGTTGGAAAGGGATTTGGATGTGAAAATCACGCTGACTTCGAGAGGGGTTCTCTAAGCTTGCTGAGAGTGATAGGTTTCAAATCTTGTGTCTTTTGAAATGAGGTTAGGCCCTCCTTTTTATAGGCCCAGGGCATTTCCAATCGGCATAGCCCTAGTCCTACCAATCGACAGGTGTGCTTAGGCACACTACCGATAGGTAGAGTTTAGAACTTGCCGTTTGGCAGTCTCTTTCAGGTTCCTTCAAAAAATCGACAGTAGAGCACAAATCGTTGATCTGACTCGTGCAAGGGGTGAACCGTTGGAAAGGTAATTCAAAGACCTTCGAAAGTCTTTACACTTATCCCGAATCCGGGGGTTAACTTTAGGTCAATTGTGGCTCGAAAATGTTCATCAGTTATTTGTACGGGAAATCATCGGACGTAAATGAATCGTTTATCCGCATGGTAAGTCAAAATTGCGCAAGGGGTGGACCATTGAAAAGGTTAGGAGATATACTTTGACATTCCAAAGAGCTTTACTCAGTTTGGGGAGTTGAATTTGGTCAATCGGGGCCCGAAAATGCTTGATGACCTTTCAGAGTAAAACGGAATGGTTCGTCCATACCGTAAGTCAGAATAGTGCACGGCGTAGACCATTGGAAAGAGGTTTCAGTGCCCTTCGAAGATTCATTCAGTCTCGTTCGAGCTGAAGAGTTTGACTTTTTATCAAATGAATCATGGGAGTGCCCAGTGGCCTTTAGGTCCGTACCTGGGGTGTGACTTAGGTTTGCAATGATGAAGGGAGGTGCTAGGGACCTAAGGAGAGGTTGGGGGGGTATTAGAATGGGGTGTCTACAGAAAGTTTGATCAACTTATCTTGTGTTAAATGTGTAATATTAATCCTTTCTATACCATTAGTTTTATTGATACACTTAGATTAAAATCTAAAGTGAGTATCAATTACTAATAAATGCAGATGTTCTACTAGCATAGTTAGATTAAAATCCAAATTTAGAGCTAGTTAGATGAATACATAGATTCTACTAGCATACTTAGATTAAAATTTAAATTTTGAGCTAGTTACCCATGTGTCTCCAAAGGTTTTACTAATGCACCCAAGTGTTAGGTTTTTGCGTTAGATACTAGTGGTGCGACCAGGCATATGTCGAATATGTGCTTACATTCCTCTTGAGGTATCTTTGCAACATTCTTCCTGCACTTTATCCAATAGGGTAAAGATCTTATTTTATCCTTATGTTTGTGGACCAAGTTTCTTGCGGACTTAGTGTCCTGTTGACTTGGACTTTGCATATCAATGATCAAATTTGTGACTTTTTCGAGCAACTTATTACTTGTTTCGAGAAACTCTCTTATCTTTTTGTATTTTGTCGAGCATCTTTTAGGGAAAGATTTTCTTAACCGAGCAACAATTTGATAGTAGTGCATAGCACTAGTACTTCTAAAAAAATTCAACAACAAAAATTAAAAGAACTGATTATGTTATTAATACTGAAATTTGATTTCGAACCGATTACAACTGATAACATTATTGGTAATATTTTCTGAGATGCTCAGCATGCCATGGGCTTTTGAATTCTTATCCTCCCAAGGTTTTAATTTGATAAGTTCTAGGTCAGATGATTGCTGAAATACGGTATGGTCCTTGCCAATTGACCTCAAGCTTGTTATTTTTTTTAAGAACTTTCTTTAGCACATAATTTCCTTCCTTCAAGTTGGTTGATTTCATCATTTTATTGTAAAAATGGGTTATTCTCTGCTAGTAGGTTGCATTTCTCATGGAAGCATCTTCTCTTTCTTCTTCCAGAATATCTAGATCCAACCTTCTCATTAGGTCACTTACAGGAGAGTTTAAATTTAAAGCTCTATGGGATGGTAAACTCAGCTCAGCAGGTAAAACAACTTCAGTCCCAAATGCTAACATATATGGGGATTCTCCAGTTATTGTTCTCGAGGTTGTTCGGTATGCCCACAAGACGGAGTGTAGTTCATTTATCTAGTGTCCCTTTGCATCATCAAGCCTTTTCTTCAACCCATTGAGTAGAGTTCTGTTCGTAACTTAAATTTTTCCATTACTCTGAGGATGTTGTGGAGACGTATGTAATTTTTGAATTTTGGACTGAGCACAATAAGATGCAAATTCATCATTGTTAAATTATATTCCATGGTCGGTAATGAAAGCATAGGGCAACCCATACCTACAAATGATGCTTTTCCATATGAAATTATAAACCTTTTCATAAGGCATGTCTATCAAGGGATCTGCCTCGACCCATTTTGTAAAGTAATCCATTGTGACGACCAAGTACTTGAATCTTCCTCGGGTGTTTGGCAGTGGTTCGACCAGGTCTATGCCCCACATGGAAAATGGACATGGTGAAATGATTAGAGTGAGAACATCCTATGGAGTTTTTGAATGCTGGAGAATATTTGGCATTTATCACACTTCTTCGCAAAAGTTGCACAATCTCCTCATATAGTTGGCCAGTAATATCCTTGCATACTTATTCTCTGCAGAAGTGTTCTCCCTGCTATGTGAGATCCACACAATCCTTCCTGCACCTCCTGAATTAGATCTTGTACCTCTGATGGATGCATATAGCGTTGCAAATTGACTATTAGTCCTCTCCTGTACAAAACACCTTTGTCTAGCACATACTGAGTTACTTTATACTTCAGCCTCTTAGCTTCCACCATATATATTGGTAGAGTTCCTTCTTCAATGAATGCTCTGATGGGGTCTATCCATGATGGACCCATGTCTATGGCAATAAAATTGATCATCAGATCTTCGTCTATGATCCTATTAGCCAAAATCTCAATAGGGAAAAGTTCATCGGAGTTCAATCCTGGAAGTTGAGGCTATCCAAGCAAGAGAATCAGCTCGGGCGTTCTCCAACCTTGGGATTCTATTCATGCGAATAGCTGGTAATTTTACAATTACTTACATATCCTTAGAGAGATACCTAACTATTAATTCTCCTTTATCTCCGTATAAACCCAGTCCTTGGTTCACCACCAGCTGAGAATTACTATGGGCCACAACTTGCTTGTCGCTCAATGATTAGGCTAAACTTAAGCTCAAAATAAGGACTTCATACTCTACTTCATTGTTTAAGTCATGGAATTGAAAACACGGGGCATACTCAATATCAATACCATCACGAGTGTTAAGTATTATATCCGCTCCACTATCGGTTGCACAAGATGACCCATCAACATATAAATTTCATAGTAGGGCGTTGTTGTCAAACGCTTGCTCTATTAAACTCCTATAATGGAATATTTTTCCTCTTGCTTCTTCATACTTCTTGGTCATCTCTTGTGTTCGGGAAGAGGAATCTGGTAGGTCAGTAACTGCTTCATTCGACGGAGGTTCCTAGGGAGCTTTCTTATTAACATCACTTCCTCCCGATTCTTGTTCAGCATGTTCACTTTATTGCTCGGGGACCTCAGAGTAAGTGAACTCAGCTATAAAATATGCCACTGCTTAGCCTTTCAAAGAATACCTTGGTTCATATATAATATTTTATTACCCCAATTCCATAGCCCAGTACATTACTCTACCAGATTTCTTTGATTTATGCAAAGCCCGCCTTAGAGGCATATTAGTGTAAATTACGATTGTATGGGCTTGGAAATAAGATTTCATGCGTTTGGATGCTTCAATCAGTGCTAACGCCAATTTTTTTGAAATGAGTGTACCTGATTTCTGCTCCTCAAAAAGCCTTACCAGTATAGTAGACGAGTTTTTGAACTTCATTCTCCTCTCGGATCAATGCAGAACTCACGGCTGATTCAGAAACAGCTAAGTACAGGTACACTTTCTCACCTGTGATTGGTCACGAGAGGAATAATAGTTACCCCAAATACTTTTTTAACTATAAAAAATCTTCTTCACATTCTTCGTTCCATTCAAAACTCTTTCTGAGTACCTTGAAGAATAGTAGGCACCTATTTGTAGCTCGGGACACGAATCTATTCAGTGCGGCTACTCGTTCCATTCAGTCTTACAGGTTGGGGATTTCATTTCAATTAATGCCTTGATCTTATCTGGATTTTCTTCAATTCCTATTTGAGTTACTATGTACCTAAGGAACATTCCTTCTTGCACTTCAAAAATGCACTTGGTCGGGTTCAGCCTCATCATGTGCTTCTCAAGTTGATCAAAAGTCTGACTGAGTTCGGTAATGTGATTAGACGCATTTTTTCTCTTTATAAGCATATCATCCACGTAGACTTCCATATTCTTGCATATTTTCTCCTCAAACACCTTATTGACCAACCTTTGATATATAGCACCTGCATTTTTCAAACCAAAAGGCATAACATTTTAACAGTATGTTCCTCGGGGAGTGATGAAAGAAGTGCTTCCCCTGTCTTCAGGCTTCATTTTTATTTGGTTATAACTAGAATAAGCATCCATAAAACTGAGTAGCTCATGTCCTGATGTAGCATCCACGAGCTGATCTATTCGGGGCAAAGAAAAGTTATTATTTGAGCATGCTTTATTTAGATCTGTGAAATCTACACACCTTGTTCACTTGTTGTTCTTCTTTTTTACCATAACTACATTAGATAACAAATCTAAACATTTCACCTCATCAATGAAAGTTGCCTTTTGAAGCTTTTCCACTTCTTCCTATATGGCTTGATTCTTCACGGGGCTGAACACTCTTCGTTATTGCTTTACTAGTTTAACTCCTTTGTTTACGTTAAGCCCATGGCAAAGGAAAGTGGGATCTATCCTAGGCATATCTTCATGACTCAAGGAAAATGCATGTTTTCTCTGTCTAAGGAAGCTTACCAGTTCCTATTTAAGAATAGGATCTAGTGTTCCCCCTATCTGAGTGGTGCGCTCAGGTTTGTCATCGTCTAACACAATGCTTTCAGTTGCTTCCACAATTTGTCCCTTTACCATCTCCGTTTCTTCCTTTGGGTCTAAGGTTTCAACATCATATTCTTCATCAAGTTCAGAGGTATCCACTTGTTAGTAGTGGTTTTCTTATTTATTTCTTCCAAGTATTCTCACTTGGAAGAAGAGTAGTAGCACTCCCGAGCTACTTTCTGATCACCTTTCATAACTCCCGCACCTAAGTTAGTCGATAATTTTAAACACTGATGGACAGTGGAAGGTATTGCCTCGAACTTTTTAGCCCTACTCTTTCCATGATTATATTGTAAGATGAATGGACATTTTTATCCATTATAAAGAAACAAATCGTCTCTGTTTGGTTTTCTGGCCATGTGTCGATCATCACCTTCATCTTAATGGTTTCCAAAGGGAAGACTTTCTCAGCTGTAAAGCCTATTAGTGGTCAATGACAGGGCTCTAATTATATGATTTTAAAATCCAAGTTGCTGAAACAAGGATAAAACATGATATATGTCGAGCTGCCATTATCTACTATTACTCTAGAGATAATGATTTCTTCCTTTCTGACTTTGATTACCAGTGGGTCGTCGTGAGGGTACAGTACCCCTAAGAGATCATTTTTAGAGAAACCAATTACCAGTTTGTCTTTATTAACCTTCTTTAGTCTATCTTCCTCGACAAGGTTGATCCTCTGTATGTATAAACAAGCTTGTGCCTCATTGAGGTAAGCTTTTAATTCTACTGTATGATCTCCTCCTCCTGTATCTCCACCTGTAATCATTTAGTAATCAAAAGAACCAAAATTGATACAGAATACCTTGCGTTCCAATGGTCGAGGTTTTTTAGGGAGATCGGGATCATCATCCTCGTCATCTTAATGAGTTCTTTTCTTCTCCTTTCTGGGCTTGCAAGGAGATTTTGATTTATGCCGAGCTCATTTATTGTTCTGCCGATATACATACTAATTCAGCTTTCCTCATTGGATGAGAGTTTCAATCTCATTTTGAATAACTATGCAACGCTCCATCGTTTGATCGTGATCCCTTTGGAATTCATAGTACTTAGTCTTATCCCTCTTGGTCGGGGAACTTCTCAACTTATCAGGCCAACGCACATCTTTATTATGATTTCTTTCTTCCAAAACATGGTGAATTCCCATGGTTAACGAAGTATAACTATTGTACTTCTTGAGTCACTCCAAAACTCATTTTTGTTTTGACTCCCTGTGTTCTTTGGGGTATTTATGATCTTTCTTATCATTTTTTCCATCAACTTTTGTGCCCGAGCTATGCTTAGCTGCCATTGCTTCCTCGACATTCATGATCTTTGCTTCTTTAGCCATTAATTCTTCCATTGTCTTTGAAAGGTCTTTAGAAAGAGTGTCATACAGTTTCTCAGGGAGCAGTCCACTCATAAGGGAGGTTATTGCAGTCTTTTCTTCATAATCCACAACTTCTAATTTCTCGTTATTAAAATGAGTGATGTAATCTCTAGTGCTCTCTCCTTTTTTCTGTCTCACACTAAGCAAGTGTGCCACCCTTTTCACAAGCTTTGATCCAAAGAAAAAGTTGCTAATGAATAGCTCGTCCAGTTGGTTAAAGCTAGAAATTTATCCTCGAGGAAGACTATTATACCAGATTTGGGCAGATCCAGTAATGGTTCCAGAAATTGCCCTACACCTCATTTTATCGGGGATGGCATAAATGTAAGAACCTCTTGATATTATTCTATATGGAGAACGGGGTCAGTTTTTCCATCATATTTGGGTGTTACTACTGGAGCCTTAAATTTTGCTAGAGTAGGGAAATCCACAATTACCTACAGTGGGTTTTTAGCCTTCGCCATTTCTCCTAATCTGTCTTCCAGTCTCTGGATGGAGCCTTTCCATGCATCATTGGTAGCACCATATCTATGCGTTGCAACCTTGTTATTTGCTGAGCTTTTTTCCTGAAGTTGTTGCTCGGTTCGAGCAGCAGTTCTTCTGGCATTTGATCTAGACTGGACATTGCCTTCTCTTTTATCAGATGGTCGTCGGGTGTTACCTGACATTACCCTAGGAATATTTATGTCCCCCCTATTTCCAAATGATCTAAGGGAGAAAAAAGACTTAATCTCTCTAAGGCATTTAGCCTCTTTGGAGAATAAGATTGTGTGTGGAAAGATTCTGATGTCCTGAGCAATGAATTTGACCTTGGATGGTAGGAGACATCCCTTGTCTCCATTGATTAGCTGCGCCGACCACCTCTTGGTGGGGGTTGACATATTTCCCTGGGAAGATAAAGCAAGTGCACCGACTTGAAGAGTTTGTACAAGTTATCTGATAGTATCTTGCATAGCCTCTTGGCCTCTTATAAGACTGGCCAGAAATCCAGTTAAATCATTTATAGATGGAGGAACGGAAGGGACAGGTGGAATGCCCTCGTTCCTGAGACTTGATTCAAGAATATCAGCTATTTAGATGTTTGAATGAGTGACATTGATTAGAAATACGATTTCCATAGACGGCGCCAATATGTTGATGTAAAAAACTAGACTAGACTAATTAATTTATCATGGATAAATATACTTAAAAGAGACAAAAGATTTTTAAAGTGGTTCGGCTTAAAGGAAGAGCCTACGTCCACTGTTGTGTATTGCTTTGGCCTTGTTCAATTGCCTCTTCTCTCCTCCCCTTGGATGTAGGGTTTATAATGTATTTATAGCCCCCAAGGGGTGTACAAGTGTTAGAATATCAAATAATGGAATGTCTTTCTAACGAAGACATTTACATTTGTACGATAATTTATGTATACAACTGTTGTCATTTTACTATCCCTATTGGTCGGTCTTCCAGGTGTTGGTCGGGCTTCATTGGCAGGTTGGTCGGCATCCCTCAGTAGGTTGGCATTTCGTCCTTGCTGACTAGGATTAACCTTCCACTATATATCACGTGTCAGTATTCGATTGGTCCACGTAGCAGGATAATTTTTTGTATAAACAGGGGTTTTAAAAAATTATGACGGCTGTTAGGAGTAATAATTTTCTTTTTGTGACCTCCTAAATCGTGACGACAAATAGCAGGTACAAAGGTTATTTGTAACTGTTAATGGCTTACAAATCTCCTTCTTTGGTGTAGTGCACTTAACCCATAAAGAGTCTTTTTTCCAAGCAAGATCCCAAATATGCCTCAACATACACGAATTATTCCAGATAATTAAGTCCTTAATACCTAACCCTCCCTCTTCCATGGGTCATCATATACCATTCTAAGAAACGTTGGTGCCAGACTTATCAAGATTAATGCTAGACCAAATAAAACTGTTAAAAATTTGATTAAAATCCTTAATAATCCTCTTAGGTAGGATAAAAATACTAATCGAGTAAACACTAATACTCCTGAGAACTTAAATGAATAACGGAATCCTCCCTGCATATGATAGCCACCTATTAGTCCAAGTTTTGATCTTAAGCATCAATTTCTCAACAAGGATCTTGCCGTTAAGGTGCCTAAGCCTTGTAAAGATAAGTGGAGCCCTAAGATATTTAGCTGGAAGAACACCTAACCTCATAATCATAATACCAGCCAATCTATTCTTTTTCACATCATCCATACGAGTAATAACGATCTGACTTTTAGTATTACTAACTCCAAGACTAGATGTGACACCCCGACTAATTAAATACCGGGTAGCTACTCCTTTATTAAATCAATACAAAATGCCAAATTGGTCCAGTTAATAGCATCACTGTCGAAAACATTTTTAATGATTACTAACCACCTAGTATTTAAAAAGTGAGTTGTCAAATTTTAAATTAAATCTGATTAACATGCAATAAATGAAATATAGAAATGTAACACAACCATTCACGATAAAGTCCAACTATAATGAATCAAAAATTAAAGATGAGTCTAGAGGAAATAATCCTCACAAAAATCCCAATATGAAAGGAAATAAAACAAGTCTACATCCTGAATTAATTACAAACCAAAGTCTGAATAACTGAAATATAAAATGAAATGTCTCTCAAAGAAATGGGTGACATGCCTTACAACTGATGAAGTCTGAATATAGAGTCAAGGCAAATGAAGCGTCTAATAGCAAGGCCCTGTAACTTCCACAACAGCTACAGCTCGTCACCTGACTGGAAATACTATGCATGGTGTCCTTGTGGCTGGGCACCTAAAAATGGTTTTTACAAAAAAATAGATTTGAAAGCAAACGAGTCAGAGCCCGAATGTGGAGAGTATTTTAAAAACAGCAAGTGCTTTAATAACAATTAAAATAATGAATGCAAGATACATGTTAGGACGTGCTCTCACATGAAATACTCACCTCTCGTCTAACAGTGCACTCCTAACGTTCATGTACCCATTCATGCGTTATTTATCTAACTAAACCATCATAAGTTCTAACCCAACTACTCGATTCACAATATGAATTCTCAATGTTATTACTTAAATAGATAGCTTTACTTGAACTCGGATCCTCAATTGTTAGCATTACCGTTTACTGGAGGTTATCCCCTTATTCATCTTCTCATGGAGTTACTATAAATGATTTTCATAAATAAACATCACAATTCCTTTTCATTCAACCGTATATTATTCGCATCATAAATATACAATATAAGCACCCCGAGGCTAAGCTGCGGTGCACACATACTCTGCTATCCATCCCGGTACATCACGTACATAAGGATTACGAATTCCGAATCTCTCAGGAATTGTTAGAATAAACACCACACACAAAAATGGAGGCGAACATAATTCAACATATCCATGGTCACGTACATACCTACGCTCCATAGTCAGCTGGCTTAATAACTCACAATTAAGTCATTCCCTTGAACTATGTCCTTTAGGTACCAAACTAAATCCGGGCACACAAGGATTAGAAGGCCCTAAGCAAACGTAAACCTCCCGTGATAGCAAGTATGGTAGGTATGTCATACACATAAGATTATATACTAAGCATGCACACATCTTAGATGTCACAATATTAATAAAGGTATTTACTACATCCTTATATCATTATTCCAATTGTATACATTTTTAGTCTTCCGATAATATATAATGTAGACTGTCGACACATCTCACGTCATAGATTCTTATACTTAAAACCTATCTCAAAGGGGTTATTAAGTTTCCTATTATTCCCACATAATACATCATTATTCTTAAGGTCCTTACTTCTGCCCCAAACCTCAATTCATCAACTTATTCAAAATTTCTCTATTAATCCTTATATTATCTCACTCATCGAGCTTCAATAGCTTTTAGAATAATTCCTCAAATTAAATTCTAATTAAGGTCCGAACTTTATAACCATACATATTGGTCTTCCTTAAGTCTAAGGATATTCATAAGGTCTCCAATAATATTTTCCAAGGGTTAACATCATTAAAATTTAACTAGGGAAAATTTTACTCTTTCTGGGAAGGTCGATCGATCGACCTTGACCTTCGATCGATCGATGGTGGTCGATCGATCGACTGATGAATGTCGATCGATCGAACGCACCAGGTAGGCTGCGGACTGCTTCGATTTTCATTTTTCAAATCATCTCAAAACACCATTAACAAGCATGAAACCCTAAATAATGTTATAATATCATCATACAACAATCCTACAACAGTTTTAACGTTCTAAAACCAATAATTCATCATTCAAGGGCTTTGTTTGGATCAAAACTTCATCAAGAATTCCAGTTTTCTATTTCTTTCAAGAACATGTTTTGAATGTATAATTCGTCCAGAATGTTTCTACATGCAATTCCTAACATAGTTCATAGTTTTAATCCTCAAATTCATGGGTCTAATCAATCTTCCAAGATAAATTTGATGATTATCCTAAACATGGAAAAGCATAGCATTGAATCAATTATAATTAAACCACTTGCCTCTAATCTTCTCTGAATTTGATGTTGAATCTTGAAGGCTGAGTTCTTCTTTCTCTCTCTCTCTGCAGAATTCTCTTCTCTCTCTCTCTTTACAAGTTCTTCTCTAAGGATGATGACAATGGAGGTGGAGTTGGTTTTTGGCAAGTTAGAACTATTTCTTAACTTCTCCCGTAGCCCATTAAGTCCCTTAGTGTAGTTAGTGGGTTTAGTGGATAGAGAATAAGTCAGATTTTTATTTCTAATTTTTGTGGGTTTTAATTCCCAAATTTCCGAAATTACCAAAATGCCCTTATACGTTGCCGGTCTAGCCTAAAAATGCCCGGGACCCAAACTAAACCCTCGGCTAGTGTTTTCTGACTATCTCGACCCTTCCGGACGCGTTGGCGCACTCAAAACGACCATACGGTTAGTAGAAATAAAATTCACTTTTTAATTAAAATAAATATATTCCGGACGCGACTGTCACATGTGTCTCAACAAAATTTCCCGAATTGTCGTATATCAATCTCACGAACAACCCAATGGTGCGTGAAAATCCCATAGAAATAAAACAGTGTGTAGCCCCCGTGTCAAATAAAATGCGCCCCAGAGTCCCCCGAATAGAGAACATACCCTCAATAGCTGGCGAATTCTGTGGGGCTGCGGCCTGCTGAAGCTGATACACTCTCCCATACTGAAGTTGTCCCTGCTGAACTGGGACCACTGGAATGGGTGGTAATGCTGCCATCTGCGGTGGTGCTTGGAGGGCGGCATGAAATATAGGCCTCTGTGGCTCGTGTCGAGCACCCTGTTGCTGCTGCTATGGGGCCCTGCCCTTATCAGGATAATCCTGACGTTTGTGGCCAATCTTACCACAAATGAAACACTTCCCCGGGAAGTTTCCCCCTTGCTGTCCCTACTGCCCTCGGCCATGGTGGCCATTACCATTTCTGCCCTGGCCTTGCTGGCCCTGGTGAAACTGCTGTTGTTGACCATTTTGACCCTGTTGGCCCTTATGGCCGTTATGACACTGCTGGCCATTCCGGAATCCTCCCTGACCGTTCCTGAAACCCCCTGATCGGAATCTCTTATGATCCCCCTGCTGGGAACCCTGATCACTCTGCCTATACTGACCCTGAGCTGATTGTGCCCCGTTGGCACCATTTCCCCCTATCCTGCCCTGATGGCTGGACTCTCCTAATCGCTTCCCCTCTGTCAAGTGAAAGCGGTGGTCCTGGAAATGGAGCAATGCGGCGTTAACCACGTCAGAATAAGTGGACAACGAGAGGTTCCCCAATAAATGCTGACGGATCCTCCAAGTCAATCCATCTATGAATTTCTGAATCTTCTTCTCTTCCGTCGGTATCTCATCCGGTACAATGTTCAGCAAATTTGTGAATTCGGCCTCATACTCGGCCACAGTCTTACCCTCCTGTCTAAGGCTCATCAACCTCCTCCTCATTTCCGTGTGAACAGCTGACGAAAAATATTTGCGGTCGAACTGCACCCAGAACTCCTATATAGTGAGAGTATCTCTCTCCTCTGCGGTGGTAATAGACTCCCACCACTGCAATGCAGCTCCCACTAGCTTGAAAGTAGCTAGTATCTACCTCTGAACATCGGTGCACTCATACATCCTCAAGTGCCTCTGAATATTCTTCCTCCACTGACTAGATACCACAACATCGGAGCTACCTGCGAACTCCGGAGGGTGTGCATTCTGAAAAGCATCTCGAACTCATTCCTAAGCAGACGGGAATACATATGCCTGAACTGGCACGGCTACCGGCGCCTGGGGTGGTGCCTGTTGTACAACGGCGAGAGCGGCATTTACCGCTTGGGCTACAATGGCTGCAACCTCGACGGCATTCATGGTGCCCTGTACTGGAGCTGGTTGTCGCTCGGGCTGTGCATCCCTAGGAACTCGCTGCGCACGTCGTGGAGGCATCTTAAATGAGAATAAAGTTTATAAGTTCGCAGTTATAAACTTAAAATAGCTGAAGAGCGAAGCATACATAAAAGAATACAACAGTCCTAAAATATAGGGCTCTATATCAAAGAAAGCTCAGCGGAAACATAATAAGCCGTACAGATCCTAAAGGACACTAGGGCCTGATGCTCTGATACCACCTGTGACACCCCGACTAATTAAATACCGGGTAGCTACTCCTTTATTAAATCAATACAAAATTCCAAGTTGGTCCAGTTAATAGCATCACTGTCGAAAACATTTTTAATGATTACTAACCACCTAGTATTTAAAAAGTGAGTTGTCAAATTTTAAATTAAATCTGATTAACATGCAATAAATGAAATATAGAAATGTAACACAACCATTCACGATAAAGTCCAACTATAATGAATCAAAAATTAAAGATGAGTCTAGAGGAAATAATCCTCACAACAATCCCAATATGAAAGGAAATAAAACAAGTCTACATCCTGAATTAATTACAAACCAAAGTCTGAATAACTGAAATATAAAATGAAATGTCTCTCAAAGAAATGGGTGACATGCCCTACAACTGATGAAGTCTGAATATAGAGTCAAGGCAAATAAAGCGTCTAATAGCAAGGACCTGTAACTTCCACAACAGCTACAGCTCGTCACCTGACTGGAAATACTATGCATTGTGTCCTTGTGGCTGGGCACCTAAAAATGGTTTTTACAAAAAAATAGATTTGAAAGCAAACGGGTCAGAGCCCGAATGTGGAGAGTATTTTAAAAACAGCAAGTGCTTTAATAACAATTAAAACAATGAATGCAAGATACATGTTAGGACGTGCTCTCACATGAAATACTCACCTCTCGTCTAACAGTGCACTCCTAACGTTCCTGTACCCATTCCTGCGTAATTTATCTAACTAAACCATCATAAGTTCTAACCCAACTACTCGATTCACAATATGAATTCCCAATGTTATTACTTAAATAGATAGCTTTACTTGAACTCGGATCCTCAATTGTTAGCATTACCGTTTACTGGAGGTTATCCCCTTATTTATCTTCTCATGGAGTTACTATAAATGATTCTCATAAATAAACATCACAATTCCTTTTCATTCAACCGTATATTATTCGCATCATAAATATACAATATAAGCACCCCGAGGCTAAGCTGCGGTGCACACATACTCTGCTATCCATCCTGGTACATCACGTACATAAGGATTACGAATTCCGAATCTCTCAGGAATTGTTAGAATAAACACCACACACAAAATGGAGGTGAACATAATTCAACATATCCATGGTCACATACATACCTACGCTCCATAGTCAGCTAGCTTAATAACTCACAATTAAGTCATTCCCTTGAAATATGTGCTCTAGGTACCAAACTAAATCCGGTCACACAAGGATTCGAAGGCCCTAAGCGAACGTAAACCTCCCGTGATAGCAAGTATGGTAGGTATGTCATATACATAAGATTATATACTAAGCATGCACACATCTTAGATGTCCCAATATTAATAAAGGTATTTACTACATCCTTATATCATTATTCCAATTGTATACATTTTTAGTCTTCCGATAATATATAATGTAGACTGTCGACACATCTCACGTCATAGATTCTTATACTTAAAACCTATCTCAAAGGGGTAATTAAGTTTCCTATTATTCCCACATAATACATCATTATTCTTAAGGTCCTTACTTCTGCCCCAAACCTCAATTCATCAACTTATTCAAAATTACTCTATTAATCCTAATATTATCTCACTCATCGAGCTTCAATAGCTTTTAGAATAATTCCTCAAATTAAATTCTAATTAAGGTCCGAACTTTATAACCATACCTACTTGTCTTCCTTAAGTCTAAGGATATTCATAAGGTCTCCAATAATATTTTCCAAGGGTTAACATCATTAAAATTTAACTAGGGAAAATTTTACTCTTTCTGGGAAGGTCGATCGATCGACCTTGACCTTCGATCGATCGATGGTGGTCGATCGATCGACTGATGAATGTCGATCGATCGAACGCACCAGGTAGGCTGCGGACTGCTTCGATTTTCAGTTTTCAAATCATCTCAAAACACCATTAACAAGCATGAAACCCTAAGATAATGTTATAATATCATCATACAACCATCCTACAACAGTGTTAACGTTCTAAAACCAATAATTCATCATTCAAGGGCTTTATTTGGATAAAAACTTCATCAAGAATTCCAGTTTTCTATTTCTTTCAAGAACATTAATAAACTTCTTCTAAAATCCGTTTTTAGATCATCAATGGTTCTGTTTTGAATGTATAATTCGTCCAGAATGTTTCTACATGCAATTCCTAACATAGTTCATAGTTTTAATCCTCAAATTCATGGGTCTAATCAATCTTCAAAGATAAATTTGATGATTATCCTAAACATGGAAAAGCATAGCATTGAATCAATTATAATTAAACCACTTGCCTCTAATCTTCTCTGAATTTGATATTGAATCTTGAAGGCTGAGTTCTTCTTTCTCTCTCTCTCTGCAGAATTCTCTTCTCTCTCTCTCTTTACAAGTTCTTCTCTAAGGATGATGACAATGGAGGTGGAGTTGGTTTTTGGCAAGTTAGAACTATTTCTTAACTTCTCCCGTAGCCCATTAAGTCCCTTAGTGTAGTTAGTGGGTTTAGTGGATAGAGAATAAGTCAGATTTTTATTTCTAATTTTCGTGGGTTTTAATTCCCAAATTTCCGAAATTACCAAAATGCCCTTATACGTTGCCGGTATGGCCTAAAAATGCCCCGGGACCCAAACTAAACCCCCGACTAGTGTTTTCTGACTATCTCGACCCTTCCGGACGCGTTGGCGCACTCAAAAAGACCATACGGTTAATAGAAATAAAATTTACTTTTTAATTAAAATAACTATATTCCGGATGCGACTGTCACACGTGTCTCAACAAAATTTCCCGAATTGTCGTATATCAATCTCACGACAAATTTAATAATTCAACATTCATATATAGCCATATATATTCATTAAAATCAAATACCAACTCGCATCTCACTAGTATTTTTATCCGGACTAATTCCCAATTAATAAACATTTAATTTAATTAATCCCCAAAATAAATATCGTAAAATTACGGGGTATTACACTAGACAATTGATTGAACTCCTAAAGGACCTTTTTAATAACCTACAAAGAATTATTTTCTCAATTTGAACGACAATCTATGTTATTCTATACTTTTTCTAGAAAAATTGTTATGAAGCATTACATCCCAATCAACTGCTTCATTAAATCTATATGACTCTAATAATCAAAACAAAATTTATTTTTTTAAAGGAAAATGCATATATCGTTAATAATAAACAAGAAATACAAAGATAATGACACAACCGATCATGTAAAGATAAAAAAACACAAGTCCTAAATATTGAAGTAAATCTAAATCTGAAACAAGATAGCACCAAAAATGTAAACTTCTCAACACGATAAGATGTTACAATGGTCAAACATTAGGTAAAACGGACTTTCCACTCGCTCATAAAATGAGGTATGGAAAAATTGCACCATACATTTGGGAGAAAATGACTAATCGGTATCAAAACCTTTTGAAAATTCGGAGTCAATCTAGATATGTCCTACTGAAGCTCGTCCCCAAAATAGGAGTAACACCAACTAAGAAAAAGAAGCCAAATGCACTTAGAGATGAAAAGTAACCATAAATCAGTGATCGGGTCTCAACCCAAACTGAATGGAGACAATGCAGATAATGACAATATCAGTCGTAACTCTGTCGGAGAGAAAAAGACATACCACAAAGCCTCCAAAAAGAATAAAAAACACACCAATGGAGAAAAACTCTCACATATAATCCTACCAAAAGGAGGGGTAAAACTCTTATATAAGAGAGACAAATACTTCTCACACGGGAGAAACCATTTTATGATACTTAAAAGTAACCTATTGCAAGAAAAAAGAAGAAAAAAGAGAGTTCTCCCCCTCCTGGAGAGGAAGAGGGGAGGTGGCTAGGGCTTTTTAGAGAGAGGTGGGGAGAAGGAAGAGGTTTGAGTGCCAATTTATATTCTATAAAAAAACTAAATTTATTTTTATTGATTATAAATGCTAGTAGGGAAGCTCTATTGGCGCTCCAACATAATTCTCCACTGGTCCATCTTTTTCCTATAATGAATTAATGGAATATCCTCCTTACCCTTAAGCCACTTCTTATATATTCCAATTTGTTAGTATAACTCGTATTTGCGTCATTATATGCTTCACACAAAATTGACATATTTTCTACGACACACTGACATGTTGCACCAGTATTATCTCATGTCCGAACTCTACACGTATTTATATGACTATACGTATATCTTAATTTATATATTATAAAATATATAGTATATATATATATACGAAATGATCCTGTAATACTCGTGCCTAATATTTGATTATTTTTTTCATGTGAATTGTGATGATTTGAAACGCTTAGGATTTGGATAATTATACGCGGGCTTCTATCTCTATATTCAATTACGCTTTTGGCCTTGATGTTATTTATTGGAAGTTAGTAGGTGAAATTAGAAATTTAATGAATTTGGGTAGATTGAAGGAACTTACAGGTCGTTCGAACAAGGTTCTTGTCCCATTCGAATGAGAATACAAGTGATTCGAGTGAAACACCTTCCTCGTTCGAAGTGGATATCTAATGACGATCGAACGACTCACCTATGTATAGGTGCACAACCTCATTAGAAGGCCGTTTGAACGACTGATCAAATGAGAATTTAGTCTTATTCGAATGAGGTCCCATTCTCGTTCAAACGACCTGAGTGAAAATCGATTAAATCGATTGGGCTTGGTGTGATGTCCCGTTTTTAATCGTTGGATTGACGACGTGTGAACTTTTGGTGGCCTTAATAGGGAGACTCATTTTTGGTGTACTTTATTTTTAAGGGTCATTTACAGTTTGGGGTATATTTGTTCATAATAATTGGGGTTTGGGGTACACTAGTTTGCTTTATAGTTGGTTGGGGTTCAAAATTGACAAAAACCATTAGTTGACTGATTTGATTGTCAATTGACTTACTTTTTCAACCAAAAATACTTTTTTACCCTTTAATGCATTAATACACATTATTATAAGTATATATTAATGTATTAAAAATAAATTCTACATTATTTCTAATTGTTTTTAATTAAAAAAAATTATTAGATATTTTTTATAAAATCAAAAAGTTTTGTAAAATGAAAAATAAATTATGTACTTTTTTTATTAACTGTTTTAATAAAATCAAAAGGATTTTACAACTGTTTTAAAATAATTATTTTTAAATAAAAGTGATTGTTTTAAACAATTTTTTTTTAAGTTTTAATAACTATAATTAAAAATAGAAAAACTAAATGTTTTAAAAATAACTTCTTATTCAAATATTATTCCTCACATGTTTTTAATTCAAATATTTACATATATTGGGCTGATAAAAGGAATAAAATAGGATTTTAGTGATATGGAAGAATTGCAGTTCCCACTTTGCAAGCCAACTACGTTTGCATTTTATGTTCTTTTTAAACTACAACATAAAGTCAATCCAAAATAATAAAAAAATCATTATATGTTTATGGGTTTGTTATTGAGAGACCAATGTTCTCATATTAATTACCAAAACTAATTATTTATATGGCATACTTGCTCATAAAAATGAATAAAAATGATAAAATTATGATAGGTCCTACATTAGCACAATGGGTTGTAGTAGATCCAGCCTTTTTTTTTTATTTCAATAGGTAAGTTGCATGTATTTTGCTCATAACAGCTTTTTTAAAGTTTTAATAACTATTATTAAAAATAGATAAACTAACTATTTCAAAAATAACTTCTTGTAACTGTTTTATAAGTATTTTTAGAAAACAATTTTTTTTACGTAATTTTTTAACAGTTCTTTATAATAATAAAAAACATTTTTAGAACAATCGTGAAAAACTATTTTTAAAACAGTTTGGAAAACATTATTTTTAATTAAGAAAATATTTTTATAATAGATTTAAAAATAAATTTTTTTAACAGTTAAAATTTTTATTTTCACAATTGTTATAATACAGTTATTTTTAATAACTTTTATTTTTAAAGCAATTACAAGAAGTTATTTTTAAAACAATTTTTTTTAATAATAGTTATTAAAATCGAAAAAACTATTTAAAATAGTTGGTTTTAACAATTATTTTTAAAATAGATGTAAAAACCTTCTGATTTCATGAAAAAATAGTTAATAAAAAAGTATATAATTTTTTTCCATCTTATAAAAAAATTTGATTTTGTAAAAAAATTAATAAAAACTTTTTGTAACAAATCAATGAGAAATAATGTAGAATTAATATTTAATATACTTATATGTACTTATACTAATGTGCATTAATGTATTAAGGGTAAAAGAGTCTTTTTAGTTAAAAAAGTAAGTCAACTAACGGTCAAACCAGTCAAATAACACTTTTCGTCAATTTTGAATTTTAAATAATTTTTTTATGGGTTTTATTTGGGGTTATAAGAGGAGAGAAAGGGATGAGTCTTCTCCCTCATATTTTCAGTGGGTTTTATTTGGGGTTATAAGAGGAGACAAAGGGGTAAGTCTTCTCCCTCATATTTTCAGCATCTCTCTCTCTCTTTTTCTCTCCCTCTCTCTAATTTCAAGAATGTTTTCATCTTCCCAAGCCCCTCCCACCATTGCTACACCATGCCACCACCATACCTCCACCTTGTGTCACCATATTTCTCAAGTATTCCACCATACATGAACCTTATACACCCATTTCCTCCATGGTTGAACAAAGCTACGAATTTATGGAGTTGTTATTGGGGGTTTTGAAGAAGAAGAAGAAGAAGAAGAAGAAGAAGAAGAAGAAGAAGAAGAAGAAGAAGAAGAAGAAGAAGTGTATGAAGTTTTGAACGGAGGATTTTTCTTGGTGCTTTCATGGAGCAAACTTGTGGAGCTAGGCAACCTCTTTAAGGCCACATTAGAAAGTGGGAGGTTATCATCTTCTTCTACCTTCATCTTACCATTTTGAAGCTTCTATTGAGGTGCAAAAATCTCTACTCTTAAGTCTATGACTCTATGTTATTAGGTATTTGATCTAGTATATAAGGTTAAGAGTAGGATGAATGTATGATTCAAGAATGATGTTTCTTGTGATTTTTGAAAATGGGTTTGCAAAAGGATTTCAATGGTTTGAGAAAAAAATTATATTTCCAGAAATTTTGAACCCTAAACATTGTATGGAATAAAATATTTGAAATAATATTTGTTTATTGAAAATATGTTTTGGGCAAATGCCTAAAGATTTTCTTATGAAAAATGTGGATTTTTATATAAATAGACATTTATTCAAGTTTTAAAGAAACAATAATGCCTTTTGCCATGAAAAAAATATGTTTGTGCAGACATTATGAAATTTCTAGAATATATTATATGCACTACACTAAAATGGGTAAATTGGCACCCTTTCAGCGGCTAGCCTTGTCACGGTCATTGACCGAGACAAGTCTGTGACAACGTATTGTCATGGTCATTGACCGTGACAAACCTTATAATATTATCACGATCAATGACCGTGACACGTCCTTGATAATTTGTTCAGTAAAAAAAACGTACGCTTTCTTTTCACATTGACCGTGACATTTTTCAGCTTTATTCACATGCATTTGGCTAACCTCTCTAGGTCTTTAGCCTCCTTTAAGTTGTATATTGCGTTCTTGGTATTGTAATAATTACTAACCACCTAGTATTTAAAAAGTGAGTTGCCAAATTTTAAGTTAACTCTGATTAACATGCAATAAGTGAAATATAAAGGATAACATAACCATTCACAATAAAGTCCAACTATAGTAATCATCAAAATAATAAGTCTGGAGGAAATACTCCTCACAACAATCCCAATAATGAAATGAATAAACAAGTCTGCATCCTGAATTAATTACAAACCAAAGTCTGAATAACTGAAATATAAAATGTCTCTAAAAGAAATGGGCGACATGCCCTACAAATGATGGAACTGAATATGGAATCAAGACAAGAAAAGGAGGCGTCTACTATCAAGGCCCTGTAACTTCCACAACAGCTACAGCTCGTCACCTGAATAGAATTCCTATGCATGGTGTCCTTGTGGCTGGGCACCTAAAATGGTTTTTACAAAAAGATAGATTTGAAAGCAAACTGGTCAGAGCCCGAATGTGGAGAATATTTTAAAAACGACAAGTGTTTTAACAACATTTAAAACAATGAATGCAAAGTACATGTTAGGACGTTCTCTCACATGAAATACTCACCTCTCGACTAATTGTGCACTCCTAACGTACCGTACCCATTCAAGTGATTCTCATATCTAACTAAACCGACATAAGTTATAACCTTCCTACTCAATTGACAATATAAATTCCCAATGTTATCACTTAAATAGATAGCTTTACTTAAACTCGGATTTTCAATTATCAGCATTACCATTTCACGGCAGGTTATCCCTTTTTTTTATCTTTATCAGGAAATTACTACAATCATACTCGCAATTAAACATAACAATTCCTTTTCATTTAACCGTATATTATTTACATCATAAATATATAATATAAGCACCCCGAGGCTAAGCTGTGGTGCACACATACTCTGCTCTCCATCCCGGTACATCACGTACATAAGGATTACAAATTCCGAATCTCTCAGGAATTGTTAGAATAAGCACCACACACAAAAATGGAGGCGAACATAATTCAACATATCCATGGTCACGTACATACCTACGCTCCATAGTCAGCTGACTTATTAACTCACAAATAAGTCATTCTCTTGAACTATGTCCTCGAGGTACCAATCTAAATCCGGGCACACAAAGATTAGATGGCCCTAAGCGAACGTAAACCTCCCGTGATAGCAAGTATGGTAGGTATGTCATACACATAAGTTATATACTAAGCATTCACACATCTTAGATGTCTCAATATTAATAAAGGTATATTATACATCCTTATACCATTATTCCAATTTTATACATTTTAAGTCTTCCGATAATACATAATGTAGACTGTCGACACATCTCACGTCATAGTTTCTTGTACTTAAGACCTAACTCAAAGGGATTATTAAGTTTCCTATTATTCCCACATATAACATCATTATTCTTAAGGTCCTTACTTCTGCCCCAAACCTCATTTCATCGCATCATTCAAATTTACTCTTTTAACCCTAATATTATCTCACTCATCGAATTTCATTAGATTTTAGAATAATTCCTCAAATTGAATTCTAATTAAGGTCCAAATTTTATAACCATACCTACTGGTCTTCCTTAGGTCTAAGGATATTCATAAAGTCTACAACAATAATTTTCTAAGGGTTAACATCATTAAAATTTAACTAGGGAAAATTTTACTCATTCTGGGAAGGTCTATCGATCGACCTTGAACATCGATCGATCGATGGTCGTCGATCAATCGACTGATGAATGTCGATCGATCGATTGCACCAGATAGGCTACAAACTGCTTCGTTTTGCAGTCCTCAAATCGTCCCAAAACTCCATTATAATGCATGAAACTCTAATCTAACGTTATAATATCATCATACAACCATCCTACAACATTGTTAACTTTCTAAAACCAATAAATCATTCCCCAAGGGTTTTATTTGGATCAAAACTTCATCAAGAACCCTAGTTTTCTATTTCTTTCAAGAACACTAATAATTCTCTTCTTAAATCCGTTTTCAGATCATCAAGGGTTATATTTTGAATTCATAATTCGTCCAGAATATGTCTACATGCAAATCCTAACATGGTTTATAGTTTTAATCCTCAAATTCATGGGTTTGTATTAATCTTCCAAGATAAATTCGATAATTACCCTAAACATGGAAGAACATATCATTGAATGAATTGTAATTAAATCGCTTGCCTTAATCGTTCTTTAGATTGTTGTAGATGAAGATGATAGAAGATGATGGTTGATATCCACTCTCTCTCTCTCTCTGCAGAATTCTCCTCTCTCTCTCTCTACAATTTCTTCTCCAAAGATGACAAATGGAGGTGGAGGTTTATTTTTGGACTTTTAACTTCTTTTCTAAACTTCTCCCGTAGCCCAATACTTAGTTTAGTGCTGATAATGGGTTGGTGGGTTAAATGATAAATCGTAATTAAACTCTAATTTTCGTGGGTTTTAATTACCAAAATTTTGAAATTACCAAATTGCCCTTTTGGGTTGCCGGTATGGCCTAAAAATGCCTCGGGACCCAAACTAAACCCCCGGCTAGTGTTTTCTGACTATTTCGACCCTTCCGAACACGTTGGCGCACTCAAAATGACCATATGATTGATAAAAAAAATTCACTTTTTAACTAAAATAATTACATTCCTGACGCGACTGTCACGTGCGTCCCAACTAAATTTTCCAAATTGCTGTATTTCAGCCTCGCGACAATTTCAATATTTTCAATATTCATATATTGCCATATATACACATTATAATCAAATACCAACTCACATCTCGTTAGTATTTTATCCGGATTTATTCTCAATTAATTCACATTTAATTGTATTAATCCCATAAATAAATATCGATCAAAATGCGGGGTATTACATACTCCCCCCTAATAACAGAATTTCGTCCCGAAATTCGAAACTAAAAAGTACCTGGTAAAAATAACTCTGGATAACGTTCGTGCATCTCATCCTCACGCTCCCATGTGGACTCCTCGACATTATGATGTCGCCACTGAACACGCACTAACGGAACTATCTTTGACCGCAGTTTCCGCTCACTTCGGTCCAAAATAGCAATCGGCCCCTCCTCGTAGGAGCTATCGGGCTGGAGATCGATGTCCTCCAAAGCAATGTGAGAATGAGCCAAATCATCTCTAAGATATTTCCTTAGCGAGGAAATATGAAACACATCATGAATCTTGTGTAAATGCTCTGGTAACCCAAGTTTATACGCAACAGACCCAATCCGCTCGATGATAGGAAATGGTCCCATGTATCTCGGTGCCAACTTCCCCTTCTTCCCAAATCGCATAATACCCTTCATAGGAGATACTCTGAGTAAAACCTGGTCCCCACTTGGAACTCCCTGAAGAACCTCTTCGCATCAGCATAGCTCTTCTGCCGATCCTGAGCTACCCGAATGCGACTCCGTATCAATTTTATCCTCACCGAAGTATCCTGAATCACTTCCGGCCCAAGTAGTTTGTTGTCCCCCACCTCTAACCAACATGCTGGGGAACGACAAGGTCTACCGTACAACGCCTCAAATGGAGCCATGCCAATGCTGAAATGGTAGGAGTTGTTGTAAGTAAACTCCACCAGTGGAAGATACTGCTCCCATCCACCCCCGAACTCAATGATGCACATCCGCAACATGTCCTCCAACATCTGATTTGTACGTTTGGTTTGCCCATCGGTCTGCGGATGATAAGCCGTACTCAACCATAATTCCGTGCCCATGGCCTCCTGAAAACTCTCCCAAAACCGTTAAAAGAATATATTGTCTCTGTGAGACACGATATTTAGGGGCACACCGTGAAGTCTCACTATTTCTGCAATAAAAAGCTGGGCATACTGTCCCGTAGTGTAGTCTGTCCTTACGGGTAGAAAATGAGCAACTTTGGTTAACCTGTCCACCATTACCCAAATGGAGTCGTGACCTCTCTGTGACGTAGGTAACCCCGTGATAAAGTCCATGTAGATGCTCTCTGACATCCACATCGGGACCTCTAATGGTTGTAGAAGTCCTGCCGGTCTCTCATGATCCACTTTTACCAGCTGACAAGTGGCGCATTTAGAAATAAACACGGCAATATCTCTCTTCATCCCGCTCCACCAATACTGTCGTCTCATGTCTTGGTACATTTTGTCCCCACCAGGATGTACCGCGAACCGTGAGCCGTGCAACTCTGCCATCACTTCGTGTCACAATTCCTCCCCTTCCGGAACTACCAGTCTCCCATTGAAGCGTAATCCCCCATCTGAGCTAACAGTATAGGACTCGGCTCCCTCTATTAGTAATCGAACTATCTGTTCCTGACAGAACTAGTCATTTGTCTGTGCCTATACCACCTTCGTGACAATCTGCGGTGTAACAGTCATCACAGACATGAATGATCGGGCCACTGCATCCTGGTGTCCCAACTCCTTCCACTTTGCCTTCCACACCCCTGCCACCTCATCTACTGGTCTACGGTTCAACGCGTCTGCTACCACGTTAGCCTTCCCCGGGTGATATTGGATATCAAACTGATAGTCCTTCACAAACTCAAGCCACCTCCGTTGTCGCATATTCAACTCCTTCTGCGTGAATAGGTACTGTAGGGACTTGTGGTCTGTGAACAATCAAAACTTCTCCCCCAAAAGGTAATGTCTCCAAATCCGAAGGGCAAATACCACTGCCGCTAATTCCAAGTCATGGGTTGGGTAATTCTTCTCGTGAGGCTTAAGCTTACGGGAAGCATAAGCTATGGCCTGACTCTCCTGCTGCAATAAACCTCCAAGTCCTTGTAAGGACGCATCGGTGTAAACTAGATACTCAACTCCCGATCTATACAATGCTAACACAGGTGCTGAGGTCAACTTGTCCTTCAACTCATTGAATGCCAACTGACAGGCATCACTCCAAATTAACGGCACACCTTTACGAGTCAGATGTGTCAAAGGACCCGCTATCTTTGAGAAACCCCGAATCAACCTCCTGTAGTATCCTGATAGGTCCAAGAAACTACGGATCTCAGTCGGTGTCATGGGCTGTCCCCACTCCCTTATCGCGAATACCTTCCCCGGATCAACAGATATCCCCTGGTCGGAAATAATATGCCCCAAAAACTGAACCTCCTTCAGCCAAAACCCACACTTCTCATACTTTGCATACAGCTCGTTCTGACGTAGCGTCTGCAAAACCTGCCTCAAATGATCGGCGTGCTCCTCCTCTGTCTGGGAGTAAACCAGAATGTCATCAATGAAGACAATGACAAACTGGTCCAGGAACTCGCTGAACACCCTATTCATCAAGTCCATAAACACGGCTGGTGTGTTGGTCAAGCCAAAAGGCATAACCCGAAACTCGTAGGAACCATATCTCGTTAAGAAAGCAGTCTTCGAGACGTCATCTTCCCTGATACGCAACATATGGTATCCTGATCACAAATCAATCTTTGAGAAGAAAGAAGCTCCTCTCAACTGGTCGAATAAGTCATCGATTCGTGGCAACGGATACTTATTCCGTATCGTGACCTTATTCAACTCCCGGTAATCCACACACAACCTCGACGATCCATCCCTCTTCTTAACGAACAACACAGGGGCACCCCACGGCGAAGTACTCCTCCGTATAAACCCTTGACCCAACGAATGCTCAATCTGATCCCGTAACTCTCTCATCTCAGCTGGAGCCATACGGTAAGGTACGCGGGAAATAGGCCGAGTGTCCAGCGTCAAATCGATCACAAAATCTATCTCTCTACTCAGAGGTAATCCAGGTATATCCTGAAGTACATCGGCAAACTATCGAACAACCGGAATCGAATCAAGTGGTATCACCACTTCCTTAGAGGTCTCCTCCTCTATGTAGTACAAATGAGTGGACAATCCTCGCCACTAAAAACATCTCCTGCCCGGGAATGGCAAAGATAATACTCCTACTAAAATAGTCAATCATGGCTCGGTACGCAACTAGCCAATTTATACCAATAATGGCATCATACTCGGTCATCTCTAACACTAACATATCCGCGGGTAATACCAAACTACCAATCTCTACCCCCACTCCTCGGCATATAAAGAAGATACGCGAACCATCCCCCAGTGGTGAGTCTACCTACGTTACAAGGTTCTCTACTGTGGTTAATAACCCTAAGGTCTTCGCATAATATGTAACTATAAAACAATGCGTTGTCCCAGTAACAAAAAAAATTCGACCCAAAGTCTCATGGATAGAATACATACCCCAAATCGCGGGTGATTCCTGTGGGGCGGCTGCCTGGTGGATATTATAGATATGTCTGTACTGTAACTGCCCCTGCTGCACTGGAGTTACTGGAAAAGTTGGTAGGGCTCATACTTGAGCTGGTGCTGGGAGAGCGACTGGAAAAAGTGGCCCCTGTGGATCATTACGGGCACCCTGCCGCTGTGAGGCCCTAACACCCTCTGGGCAATCCTGGCGTTTATGGCCATGCGTGCCACACACGAAACATCGGCCTCTAAAGTTACTCCCCCTCTGACCCTTCTACTGACGGTGTCAATCTTGCTGACTTGGGACCTTATTCCCCTGTCGAAACTGCTTCATTTTACCACGTTGTTGACTAGAACTGACTCGGTCCAGGGTAGTTTGTTGTCGCAATTTCGGGGTCTTCGCACATTTTTCAGCTTTATTCACATGCATTTGGATAACCTCTCTAGGTCTTTTGCCTCCTTTAAGTTGTATGTTGCGTTCTTGGTATTGTAATAATTACTAACCACCTAGTATTTAAAAAGTGAGTTGCCAAATTTTAAGTTAACTCTGATTAACATGCAATAAGTGAAATATAAAGGATAACATAACCATTCACAATAAAATCCAACTATAGTAATCATCAAATAATAATAAGTCTGGAGGAAATACTCCTCACAACAATCCCAATAATGAAATGAATAAACAAGTCTGCATCCTGAATTAATTACAAACCAAAGTCTGAATAACTGAAATATAAAATGTCTCTAAAAGAAATGGGCGACATGCCCTACAAATGATGGAACTGAATATGGAATCAAGACAAGAAAAGGAGGCGTCTACTATCAAGGCCCTGTAACTTCCACAACAGCTACAGCTCGTCACCTGAATAGAATTCCTATGCATGGTGTCCTTATGGCTGGGCACCTAAAATGGTTTTTACAAAAAGATAGATTTGAAAGCAAACGGGTCAGAGCCCGAATGTGGAGAATATTTTAAAAACGGCAAGTGTTTTAACAACATTTAAAACAATGAATGCAAAGTACATGTTAGGACGTGCTCTCACATGAAATACTCACCTCTCGACTAATTGTGCACTCCTAACGTACCGTACCCATTCAAGTGATTCTCATATCTAACTAAACCGACATAAGTTATAACCTTCCTACTCAATTGACAATATGAATTCCCAATGTTATCACTTAAATAGATAGCTTTACTTAAATTCGGATTTTCAATTATCAGCATTACCATTTCACGGCAGGTTATCCCTTTTTTTATCTTTATCAGGACGTTACTAGAATCATACTCGCAATTAAACATAACAATTCCTTTTCATTTAACCGTATATTATTCACATCATAAATATACAATATAAGCACCCCGAGGCTAATTTTTGGTGCACACATACTCTGCTATCCATCCCGGTACATCACGTACATAAGGATTACAAATTCCGAATCTCTCAGGAATTGTTAGAATAAGCACCACACACAAAAATGGAGGCGAACATAATTCAACATATCCATGGTCACGTACATACCTACGCTCCATAGTCAGCTGGCTTATTAACTCACAAATAAGTCAGTCTCTTGAACTATGTCCTCGAGGTACCAATCTAAATCCGGGCACACAAATATTAGATGGCCCTAAGCGAACGTAAACCTCCCGTGATAGCAAGTATGGTAGGTATGTCATACACATAAGTTATATACTAAGCATTCACACATCTTAGATGTCTCAATATTAATAAAGGTATATTATACATCCTTATACCATTATTCCAATTTTATACATTTTAAGTCTTCCGATAATACATAATGTAGACTGTCGACACATCTCACGTCATAGTTTCTTGTACTTAAGACCTAACTCAAAGGGATTATTAAGTTTCCTATTATTCCCACATATAACATCATTATTCTTAAGGTCCTTACTTCTGCCCCAAACCTCATTTCATCGCATCATTCAAATTTACTCTTTTAACCCTAATATTATCTCACTCATCGAATTTCATTAGATTTTAGAATAATTCCTCAAATTGAATTCTAATTAAGGTCCAAATTTTATAACCATACCTACTGGTCTTCCTTAGGTCTAAGGATATTCATAAAGTCTCCAAAAATAATTTTCTAAGGGTTAACGTCATTAAAATTTAACTAGGAAAAATTTTACTCATTCTGGGAAGGTCGATCGATCGACCTTGAACATCGATCGATCGATGGTCGTCGATCAATCGACTGATGAATGTCGATCGATCGATTGCACCAGATAGGCTACGGACTGCTTCGTTTTGCAGTCCTCAAATCGTCCCAAAACTCCATTATAATGCATGAAACTCTAATCTAACGTTATAATATCATCATACAACCATCCTACAACATTGTTAACTTTCTAAAACCAATAAATCATTACCCAAGGGCTTTATTTGGATCAAAACTTCATCAAGAACCCTAGTTTTCTATTTCTTTCAAGAACACTATTAATTCTCTTCTTAAATCCGTTTTCAACTCATCAAGGGTTATATTTTAAATTCATAATTCGTCCAGAATATGTCTACATGCAAATCCTAACATGGTTTATAGTTTTAATCCTCAAATTCATGGGTTTGTATTAATCTTCCAAGATAAATTCGATAATTACCCTAAACATGGAAGAACATATCATTGAATCAATTGTAATTAAATCGCTTACCTTAATCGTTCTTTAGATTGTTGTAGATGAAGATGATAGAAGATGATGGTTGATATCCACTCTCTCTCTCTGCAGAATTCTCCTCTCTCTCTCTACAATTTCTTCTCCAAAGATGACAAATGGAGGTGGAGGTTTATTTTTGGACTTTTAACTTCTTTTCTAAACTTCTCCCATAGCCCAATACTTAGTTTAGTGCTGATAATGGGTTGGTGGGTTAAATGATAAATCGTAATTAAACTCTAATTTTCGTGGGTTTTAATTACCAAAATTTTGAAATTACCAAATTGCCCTTTTGGGTTGTCGTTATGGCCTAAAAATGCCTCGGGACCCAAACTAAACCCCCGGCTAGTGTTTTCTGACTATTTCGACCCTTCCGAACACGTTGGCGCACTCAAAATGACCATACGGTTGATAAAAAAATCCCTTTTTAACTAAAATAATTACATTCCTGACGCGACTGTCACGTGCGTCCCAACTAAATTTTCCAAATTGCTGTATTTCAGCCTCGCGACAATTTCAATATTTTCAATATTCATATATTGCCATATATACACATTGTAATCAAATACCAACTCACATCTCGTTAGTATTTTATCCGGATTTATTCTCAATTAATTCACATTTAATTGTATTAATCCCACAAATAAATATCGATCAAAATGCGGGGTATTACATACTCCCCCCTAATAACAGAATTTCGTCCCGAAATTCGGAACTAAAAAGTACCTGGTAAAAATAACTCTGGATAACGTTCGTGCATCTCATCCTCACGCTCCCATGTGGACTCCTCGACATTATGATGTCGCCACTGAACACGCACTAACGGAACTATCTTTGACCGCAGTTTCCGCTCACTTCGGTCCAAAATAGCAATCGGCCCCTCCTCGTAGGAGCTATCGGGCTGGAGATCGATGTCCTCCAAAGCAATGTGAGAATGAGCCAAATCATCTCTAAGATATTTCCTTAGCGAGGAAATATGAAACACATCATGAATCTTGTGTAAATGCTCTGGTAACCCAAGTCTATAAGCAACAGACCCAATCCGCTCGATGATAGGAAATGGTCCCACGTATCTCGGTGCCAACTTCCCCTTCTTCCCAAATCGCATAATCCCTTCATAGGAGATACTCTGAGTAAAACCTGGTCCCCACTTGGAACTCCCTGAAGAACCTCTTCGCATCAGCATAGCTCTTCTGCCGATCCTGAGCTACCCGAATGCGACTCCGTATCAATTTTATCCTCGCCGAAGTATCCTGAATCACTTCCGGCCCAAGTAGTTTGTTATCCCCCACCTCTAACCAACATGCTGGGGAACGACAAGGTCTACCGTACAACGCCTCAAATGGAGCCATGCCAATGCTGAAATGGTAGGAGTTGTTGTAAGTAAACTCCACCAGTGGAAGATACTGCTCCCATCCACCCCCGAACTCAATGATGCACATCCGCAACATGTCCTCCAACATCTGATTTGTACGTTCGGTTTGCCCATCGGTCTGCGGATGATAAGCCGTACTCAACCACAATTCCGTGCCCATTGCCTCCTGAAAACTCTCCCAAAACCGTTAAAAGAATATATTGTCTCTGTGAGACACGATATTTAGGGGCACACCGTGAAGTCTCACTATTTCTGTAATAAAAAGCTAGGCATACTGTCCCGTAGTGTAGTCTGTCCTTACGGGTAGAAAATGAGCAACTTTGGTTAACTTGTCCACCATTACCCAAATGGAGTCGTGACCTCTCTGTGACGTAGGTAACCCCGTGATAAAGTCCATGTAGATGCTCTCCCACATCCACATCGGGACCTCTAATGGTTGTAGAAGTCCTGCCGGTCTCTCATGATCCACTTTTACCAGCTGACAAGTGGCGCATTTAGAAACAAACACGGTAATATCTCTCTTCATCCCGCTCCACCAATACTGTCGTCTCATGTCTTGGTACATTTTGTCCCCACCAGGATGTACCGCGAACAGTGAGCCGTGCGACTCTGCCATCACTTCGTGTCGCAATTCCTCCCCTTCCGGAACTACCAGTCTCCCAATGAAGCGTAATCCCCCGTCTGAGCTAACAGTATAGGTTTCGGCTCCCTCTATTAGTAATCGAACTATCCGTTCCTGACAGAACTAGTCATTTGTCTGTGCCTATACCACCTTCGTGACAATCTGCGGTGTAACAGTCATCACAGACATGAATGATCGGGCCACTGCATCCTGGTGTCCCAACTCCTTCCAATTTTCCTTCCACACCCCTGCCACCTCATCTACTGGTCTACGGTTCAACGCGTCTGCTACCACGTTAGCCTTCCCCGGGTGATATTGGATATCAAACTGATAGTCCTTCACAAACTCAAGCCACCTCCGTTGTCGCATATTCAACTCCTTCTGCGTGAATAGGTACTGTAGGGACTTGTGGTCTTTGAACAATCAAAACTTCTCCCCCAAAAGGTAATGTCTCCAAATCCGAAGGGCAAATACCACTGCCGCTAATTCCAAGTCATGGGTGGGGTAATTCTTCTCATGAGGCTTAAGCTTACGGGAAGCATAAGCTATGGCCTGACTCTCCTGCTACAATACACCTCCAAGTCCTTGTAAGGACGCATCGGTGTAAACTAGATACTCAACTCCCGATCTCGACAATGCTAACACAGGTGCTGAGGTCAACTTGTCCTTCAACTCATCGAATGCCAACTGACAGGCATCACTCCAAATTAACGACACACCTTTACGAGTTAGATGTGTCAAAGGACCCGCTATCTTTGAGAAACCCCGAATAAACATCCTGTAGTATCCTGCTAGGTCCAAGAAACTACGGATCTCAGTCGGTGTTGTGGGTTGTCCCCACTCCCTTATCGCGGATACCTTCCCCGGATCAACCGATATCCCCTGGTCGGAAATAATATGCCCCAAAAACTGAACCTCCTTCAGCCAAAACCCACACTTCTCATACTTTGCATACAGCTCATTCTGACGTAGCGTCTGCAAAACCTGCCTCAAATGATCGGCGTGCTCCTCCTCTGTCTGGGAGTAAACCAGAATGTCATCAACGAAGACAATGACGAACTGGTCCAGGAACTCTCTGAACACCCTATTCATCAAGTCCATGAACACGGATGGAGTGTTGGTCAAGCCAAAAGGCATAACCCGAAACTCGTAGGAACCATATCTCGTTAAGAAAGCAGTCTTCGAGACGTCCTCTTCCCTGATACTCAACAGATGGTATCCTGATCGCAAATCAATCTTTGAGAAGAAAGAAGCTCCTCTCGGCTGGTCGAATAAGTCATCGATTCGTGGCAACGGATACTTATTCCGTATCGTGACCTTATTCAACTCCCGGTAATCCACACACAACCTCAACGATCCATCCCTCTTCTTAACGAACAACACAGGGGCACCCCACGGCGAAGTAAACCTCCGTATAAACCCCTGACCCAACGACTGCTCAATCTGATCCCGTAACTCTCTCATCTCAGCTGGAGCCATACGGTAAGGTGCGCGGGAAATAGGCCAAGTGTCCAGCGTCAAATCGATCACAAAATATATCTCTCTACTCGGAGGTAATCCAGGTATATCCTGAAGTACATCGGCAAACTATCGAACAACCGGAATCGAATCAAGTGGTATCACCAATTCCTTAGAGGTCTCCTCCTCTATGTAGTACAAATGAGTGGACAATCCTCGCCACTAAAAACATCTCCTGCCCGGGAATGGCAAAGATAATACTCCTACTAAAATAGTCAATTATGGCTCGGTACGCAACTAGCCAATTTATACCAATAATGGCATCATACTCGGTCATCTCTAACACTAACATATCCGCGGGTAATACCAAACTACCAATCTCTACCCCCACTCCTCGGCATATAAAGAAGATACGTGAACCATCCCCCAGTGGTGAGTCTACCTACGTTACAAGGTTCTCTACTGTGGTTAATAACCCTAAGGTCTTCGCATAATATGTAACTATAAAACAATGCGTTGTCCCAGTAACAAAAAAAATTTGACCCAAAGTCTCATGGATAGAATACATACCCCAAATCGTGGGTGGTGCCTGTGGGGCGGTTGCCTGGTGGATATTATAGATATGTCTGTACTGTAACTGCCCCTGCTGCACTGGAGTTACTGGAAAAGTTGGTAGGGCTCATACTTGAGCTGGTGCTGGGAGAGCGACTGGAAAAAGTGGCCCCTGTGGATCATTACGGGCACCCTGCCGCTATGAGGCCCTAACACCCTCTGGGCAATCCTGGCGTTTATGGCCATGCGTGCCACACACGAAACATCGGCCTCTGAAGTTACTCCCCCTCTGACCCTGCTACTGACGGTGTCAATCTTGCTGACTTGGGACCTTATTCCCCTTTCGAAACTGCTTCATTTTACCACATTGTTGACTAGAACTGACTCGGTCCAGGGTAGTTTGTTGTCGCAATTTCGGGGACTTCGCACATTTTTCAGCTTTATTCACATGCATTTGGCTAACCTCTCTAGGTCTTTTTCCTCCTTTAAGTTGTATGTTGCGTTCTTGGTATTGTAATAATTACTAACCACCTAGTATTTAAAAAGTGAGTTGCCAAATTTTAAGTTAACTCTGATTAACATGCAATAAGTGAAATATAAAGGATAACTTAACCATTCACAATAAAGTCCAACTATAGTAATCATCAAATAATAATAAGTCTTGAGGAAATACTCCTCACAACAATCCCATAATGAAATGAATAAACAAGTCTGCATCCTGAATTAATTACAAACCAAAGTCTGAATAACTGAAATATAAAATGTCTCTAAAAGAAATGGGCGACATGCCCTACAAATGATGGAACTGAATATGGAATCAAGACAAGAAAAGGAGGCGTCTACTACTAAGGCCCTGTAACTTCCACAACAGCTACAGTTCGTCACCTGAATAGAATTCCTATGCATGGTGTCCTTGTGGCTGGGCACCTAAAATGGTTTTTACAAAAAGATAGATTTGAAAGAAAACAGGTCAGAGCCCGAATGTGGAGAATATTTTTAAAACGGCAAGTGTTTTAACAACATTTAAAACAATGCATGCAAAGTACATGTTAGGACGTGCTCTCACATGAAATACTCACCTCTCGACTAATTGTGCACTCCTAACGTACCGTACCCATTCAAGTGATTCTCATATCTAACTAAACCGACATAAGTTATAACCTTCCTACTCAATTGACAATATGAATTCCCAATGTTATCACTTAAATAGATAGCTTTACTTAAACTCGGATTTTCAATTATCAGCATTACCATTTCACGGCAGGTTATCCCTTTTTTTTATCTTTATCAGGACGTTACTACAATCATACTCGCAATTAAACATAACAATTCCTTTTCATTTAACCGTATATTATTCACATCATAAATATACAATATAAGCACCCCGAGGCTAATTTTTGGTGCACACATACTCTGCTATCCATCCCGGTACATCACGTACATAAGGATTACAAATTCCGAATCTCTCAGGAATTGTTAGAATAAGCACCACACACAAAATTGGAGGCGAACATAATTCAACATATCCATGGTCACGTACATACCTACGCTCCATAGTCAGCTGACTTATTAACTCACAAATAAGTCATTCTCTTGAACTATGTCCTCGAGGTACCAATCTAAATCCGGGCACACAAAGATTAGATGGCCCTAAGCGAACGTAAACCTCCCGTGATAGCAAGTATGGTAGGTATGTCATACACATAAGTTATATACTAAGCATTCACACATCTTAGATGTCTCAATATTAATAAAGGTATATTATACATCCTTATACCATTATTCCAATTTTATACATTTTATGTCTTCCGATAATACATAATGTAGACTGTCGACACATCTCACGTCATAGTTTCTTGTACTTAAGACCTAACTCAAAGGGATTATTAAGTTTCCTATTATTCCCACATATAACATCATTATTCTTAAGGTCCTTACTTCTGCCCCAAACCTCATTTCATCGCATCATTCAAATTTACTCTTTTAACCCTAATATTATCTCACTCATCGAATTTCATTAGATTTTAGAATAATTCCTCAAATTGAATTCTAATTAAGGTCCAAATTTTATAACCATACCTACTGGTCTTCCTTAGGTCTAAGGATATTCATAAAGTCTCCAACAATAATTTTCTAAGGGTTAACATCATTAAAATTTAACTAGGGAAAATTTTACTCATTCTGGGAAGGTCGATCGATCGACCTTGAACATCGATCGATCGATGGTCGTCGATCAATCGACTGATGAATGTCGATCGATCGATTGCACCAGATAGGCTACGGACTGCTTCGTTTTACAGTCCTCAAATCGTCCCAAAACTCCATTATAATGCATGAAACTCTAATCTAACGTTATAATATCATCATACAACCATCCTACAACATTGTTAACTTTCTAAAACCAATAAATCATTACCCAAGGGCTTTATTTGGATCAAAACTTCATCAAGAACCCTAGTTTTCTATTTCTTTCAAGAACACTAATAATTACCTTCTTAAATCCGTTTTTAGATCATCAAGGGTTATATTTTGAATTCATAATTCGTCCAGAATATGTCTACATGCAAATCCTAACATGGTTTATAGTTTTAATCCTCAAATTCATGGGTTTGTATCAATCTTCCAAGATAAATTCGATAATTACCCTAAACATGGAAGAACATATCATTGAATCAATTGTAATTAAATCACTTGCCTTAATCGTTCTTCAGGTTGTTTTAGATGAAGATGATAGAAGATGATGGTTGATATCCACTCTCTCTCTTTGCAGAATTCTCCTCTCTCTCTCTACAATTTCTTCTCCAAAGATGACAAATGGAGGTGGAGGTTTTTGGACTTTTAACTTCTTTTCTAAACTTCTCCCGTAACCCACTACTTAGTTTAGTGCTGATAATGGGTTGGTGGGTTAAATGATAAATCATAATTAAACTCTAATTTTCGTGGGTTTTAATTACCAAAATTCTGAAATTACCAAATTACCCTTTTGGGTTGCTGGTATGGCCTAAAAATGCCCCGGGACCCAAACTAAACCCCCGGCTAGTGTTTTCTGACTATTTAGACCCTTTCGAACACGTTGGCGCACTCAAAATGACCATACGGTTGATAAAAATAAAATTCACTTTTTTACTAAAATAATTACATTCCTGACGCGATTGTCACGTGCGTCCCAACTAAATTTTCCAAATTGCCGTATTTCAGCCTCGCGACAGTTTCAATATTTTCAATATTCATATATTGCCATATATACACATTATAATCAAATACCAACTCACATCTCGTTAGTATTTTATCCGGATCTATTCTCAATTAATTCACATTTAATTTAATTAATCCCATAAATAAATATCGATCAAAATGCGGGGTATTACACATGACATGTTTATTCTTGGTTGCAGACACTCGCAGTCATACCTGTTCTTACTCATGGTGTTGTTCAACTTGGTTCATCAATGGCTGTAAGTTTTTCCCCTTCCCAAATATCCTGAGTTGTCACAAAAGAAAAAGAATAAAGATAGAAAGTATAAGCACATTCTTCTTTCGATTTTCATGAGTTATTAATACCTCATTGCTGTGATGAATAGAAGAAATATCTTTCGAGTAAACTCGTATCTATGTTGTAGTCGAATCAGATTTATGTCTTTCTAGTGTGAATAGGAGATTACTAGATTTAGATTAGGGTTTATATTTAATTGTGTTTTATTTTATCTAGGTTTGTCATTTTAATAATTTGTTAGATTTAGGACTGTGGTTAGTTAGGCTATAAATAAGGTCAATCGTAATAATCTTTCTACGTTACTTTAATTTTGGCATATAATATTTGAGAAATTGCTTTGGCTTTTGATTATGATTATTCTTTTTTGTGCGTGCTAGTGAGTTAATTACGGTGTGTTTACTATGGTTTCTTACGTCCACTCTGTATTCTCTTTGGACTCTAAATGGCACCCATGAAGACTATGATTTTTTTCATTTTTTTACATCCATGTGGAAAAACGAGAAATGTGATTTTCTGTGCATCTGAAGCAATGTTCTAATTTAATCTTGTTCTACGTTTAAATAATTGCACTTTCATTCTGAAAAGGTGGATGATATATTTTAGTTTTCTATTTAACTTTATTACATACATAATTTCCCCCTCCTCGACAATTAAGGTGAACAGCTGTCAACATTGCTTGGGCAATAGACTTGTCTCTAGGGTCAATGTATGTTGACCTAATTAGGAAATTGAGGTCAATGTATGTTGACCTCCTCGACAAAATTTTTCTCCTTTTAATATTTTTATTGGTTTTTCAAATTGAGGCTTACGCCTTGATTTAACCCTAAGCTTATTCCTCGTCTCATCGGGCATTAACTCAAATTCACCTCACCAAGAACCAAATATTTGCTGATTTAATGAATCAATTTAGTAATTTTAGGGAATTACTTATTGGAGTTTAAACATATATATTAACTTGATAGTGGCAATTGATTAAACCTATATATATTACATAAGTTGTCCTGATTTTACAGTAAGATTTATATCTACTATGATTCTTGTTGCTTTCATTTGTTGGTTCCTAATGTCATTGTTGGTATTCGGGACTACTATATTATATAAAAATATTTTATCCATGTATATATACATACACTGTCGTATGCCCGTGCCTGAAGGCACGACAAAATTTTCCAATGTACGTAATTGCGAAACGACGATAATTTTTCAAAGTACGTAATAGCGAAAAGCAAAAATTTTGAAGTGTAATTTTAAAACAATGTCAAATAGTCCAATAACATTCAAATAGTCCAGATTCATCAAATATATTCACATACAATACAAAATATACAATATTCATCCATCGAATTCATAGTCTCAAAAAAACAAAGTGTCAAATTTTTAAAAAAATTGGGCATAATCTCATTTGTGTATGGAACTATTCACCCTGCTTAACAAATAACAAATAGTCCAACATCCAAATTGTCTAAACTCTTCAAACAAATTCATATATAAAATGAAATATACAATATTCACCAATAAAATTAACCGTGTCTCAATAAAACAAAGTGTCAATTTTTTTAAAAAAAATGGGCATAATCTCCTTTGTTTATTGGACTATCCACCCTATTTAAGGTCGGTAACAACAAATCCAACATATTAAAAAAAATACCAAATTCGGAGATGGGAGCTAGAAAGCAGGGGAAGGAGAATATGTGGGACTTCCTAAAAATGTCTGTGCCATGGTGCTTCTGGATTACGTGCTACTACTGCTGTCTTCCCATCCTTCTTCCCACCTCTAGCCATGATCACTCTCTCCCTCTCGGTTTTCTGTACGATTTGACAAACAATAAACATAATTAATCAGTTTCTCGAACAAATATATAGTCACATAAGTAAATATACAATCAGTAAAATGAAATATACAATCACATCCAAATTGTCTAAATTCGAGATTGATTCAGTCGAATCCAATTGGATTACCTCTTTTATACAAAAATGCAGCTTCGAGTTTGATCCTATCATATTTGGTCTACAAATAAAACAAATAACGATATTAGGAAAAATAAACTATTTGAATAATTGCATATGCATATATGCAGTGCGTGTGTGCATGTTTATGTGTGCGCGCGTGTGTGCGGGTGTGAGTGGGAAAGGGGAGGGGATGAGCAGGGGGCACGTGTGTGTGTGTGTGTGCGCGTGTGCACGTGTGTGCGTGTGAGTGGGGAAGGGGGGAGGGGATGGGCAGGGGCGCGTGTGTGCGTGTGTTTGTGTGCGCGTGTGTGAATGGGGAAAGGGGGAGGGGGCGGGGCAGGGGGCGTGTGTGTGCATGTGTACATGTGCGCGTGTTTGCGTGTATGCATATATGCAGTGCATATATGCATATGCATATATGCAGTGCGCGTGTGTGCATGTTTGTGTGTGTGTTTGTGTGCGCGTGTGTGCGTGTGTGAGTGGGGAAGGGGGAGGGGACGAGCATGGGGGTGCATGTGTGCATGTTTGTGTGTGTGTTTGTGTTCGCGCGTGTGTGTGTGTGAGTGGGGATGGGGGGAGGGTACGGGCAGGGGCGCATGTGTGCGTGTGTGTGTTTGTGTGCGCGTGTGTGCGTGTGTGAGTGGGGAAGGGAGGAAGGACGGGGCATGTATGCATATATTCAATCTGTATATATGCATATGCATATATGTAGTGCGAGTGTGTGCGTGTGTTTGTGTGCACGTGTATGAGTGGGAAAGGGGGGAGGGGACGGGCAGGGGGCACGTGTGTGCATGTTTGTGTGTGTGCGTGTGAGTGGGGAAGGGGGAGGGGACAGGAAGGGGGAGCATGTGTGCATGGGTGTGTGTATTTGTGTGCGCATGTGTACGTGTGAGTGGGGAAGAGGCGAGGGGACGGGGCAGGTATGCATATATGCAATCTTCATATGCATATATGCAGTGCATATATGCATATGCATATATGTAGTGCGAGTGTGTGCGTGTGTGAGTGGGAAAGGGGGGAGGGGACGGGCAGGGGGCGTGTGTGCGCGTGTTTGTGTGTGCGCGTCAAACTGTAGGGCAACCATTGAGAAAATATATTATCTCTATAATAGTACATAGAAGCAGTTATGTTATTCAAGCCAAGCCCTGTCTAATTTGAGACAAATGCGCATCGAAAAAAGAAAAGTTAAAGTGTTGCGTGGATATAAATTTTCATGGACAAAGTGTAATTTACATGCATATATATGCATATGCAGAATGCATATATATGTAATATATATGCATATGCATATATATGTAGTCATATGTAATATATATATATATATATATATATATATATTACATATGACTACATATATATGCATATGCATATATATGTAGTCATATATATGTTGCATATATATGCAGTCATATATATGCTGCATATGCTGCAGATATATGTAGTCATATATATGCTGCATATAAATGCAATCATATATATATGCAATGCCATATATATGCATTGCATATATATGCAATTTGCGAGGCAGTGTGTAGTGTAACTCGAAATGAGGGTCAATTGATCTGTCAGAATGAGGGTCAATTGATCTGTCTGAATGAGGCAGTGTACAGTGTAACTCGGAATGCGAGGCAGTGTGCAGCTCGGAATGAGGGTCAATTGATCTGTCCGATCAAGCACTGTAACTCCTTTTTGCTTCTTGGGGAGTGGGATCCCGTCTCGTTGCTGCCTACCTTGATCATGGGGTAGGGGGTCTCGAGGGATGTTTGATTATCCACAAATTGCATATATATGCAATGTGCATATATATGCAGATTGCATATATATGCATATTGCGTATATATGCATATTGCGTATATATGCACTGTGTGTGCAGTGTAGGCCACAAATTGCATATATATGCATATGCATATATAAGTGCAGTGTAGGCCACAAATTGCATATATATGCAACATATATATGCATATATAAGCAGATTGCATATATACTTCATATATATGCAAATTGCATATATATGACTGCAATATAGTTCAGCAATATATATGCAGATTGCATTTCTTTCTCCAGTTCGTAATCCACAAACCTTCCTTTACTATATTCTTCATTAGCAGATTTATCATTCTCCTCTTCTTCCATAAATGATACCCAAGGACTGTTTTTAAAAATGTTGAGATTCAGTTGCATATCTAATAATGCAGGAGGTGGTTCATCATTAAGGATTGGGATAATAGCAATATGTTTTACCTCTTCAGGTTGGACTGCTTCTTATGTATTTACTCCATTTAACTAAATGTTTAGTACTAGAAATGCCTTCCAAATTTAAATGATTAACAGATTTAGGAACATAAACTTACTTGACTTAAGATCTACCTCTAGTCTTAGTTCTTCATATTCTTGAAGTATTTTATTTATCTTGTGGATGTGTTTGTTTCTTCATGTCAACTCCATCCAATTGAATTATTCTAACCACTTTATAGTTAATAACCAAATGTCTTAAAATTTCGCAATGTGAGCATTTAGTTTGGAGTTTTTCATATTCTACTTCCTGCTCATATCTAACCTCTGTTGGAAATTTGAAGGCACACAAGTGCATATAAAAGAGAGGAGAAAGTGTGAGAAGAAATACTTGCTTGAGTTGATTTCCAGAGGAGTTAGTCCGTCAGGTAAAAGTTGCTCTCATGATTGAGATCAATCGTGCTTTTGTAAACCCATCATTTATTGACCTATTCTTTGAAGCTACTAATATGAGTATAGGTGTTTGTCCTATGATGCCGTTGTTGAGTTTTCTCTAAAATATTATTACATACCTCTCTTTCAATTTCAGCTTTACTAATTCATATTCATCCATTAATATTTGTGTGTGTGTATATATCTTTATGATTAACATTGGTGACATGTTTTTTATCTTTGTTTTCAACAGGTTTTGTTGTAAACATGGTTTTTGATCTTCATCAAGGTCGGTTCTTCTTTATGATGATCAGAGAAATTACGTTTATGATCTGCCTCTTCTTAGCGCATCGAGACCAAGGCCCAAGATTGGGAAGCAGAAACTCAAGTATTTAAGCAATTGTTCTCCCATTAAATATGTTGTATATATGCAACAAATATGATATTGTGAGCATATAGGCAACATATATGTTGCTGCGTGCATATATGCTACGGCATATATGAAATTGTATGCATATATGTTGCATATATGCTGCTGCGTGCATATATGCTACTGCATATATGCATACAGCTACTGCTATTCCTCTATATTTGTGTTCAATCTCCTGTTCAGTCCTCGAAAAATCCCATCATACTTTTACATATATTCATCTTTCTTTAATAATATTAATTTCAATGTCTCTAGTCGGCTATTTTCTTCTTCCTAATCCTCGTTGAATGAGTAGGCCACATCCTTCAAAAATTTAGAGATTACATAGGTGATAAAAGTCGTTGAAGATTACGATAATTTCAAAACATATAGATTAGGCTTGAAAACAATCCGTTGAAGGGTGAAAACCTAAACCATCCTCGAAATGTCCCCGTAGGAGGCACGAACACCTTGCACGGGATAAATGTAACTTGTACGAACTGATCGCGTAGTCGCGGGTCTCCCGGTTTGAGAATATGACGATAATTTGCAAAAATTAACACTTAAACTTAAAAACAGGTCGTTGAAGCGTGAAAATCCAAACCAGCCCCCAAACGACCCCGTAAGAGGCACGAACACCTCGCACGGGACCAATGTAACTTGTAGGAACAGACCGTGTTGTCCCGGATCTCCCGGTTTGAGAGTATGACAATAATTTACAAAAATCAACACTTAAACTTAAAAACAAGCCGTTAAAGGGTGAAAACCCAAACCAGCCCCCAAAACGACCCCGTAGGAGGCACGAACACCTCGTACGGGACCAATGTAACTTGTAGAAACTGACCACGTAGTCTCGGGTCTCCCGGTTTGAGAATATGATGATAATTTACAAAAATCAACACTTGAACTTAAAAATAAGCCGTTAAAGGGTGAAAACCCAAACCAGCCCCCAAACGACCCCGTAGGAGGCACAAACACCTCGCACGGGACCAATGTAACTTGTAGGAACTAATCGCGTAGTCTCGGGTCTCCCGATTCGTGAATATGATGATAATTTGTAAAAATCAACACTTAGACTTAAAAATAAGTCGTTAAAGGGTGAAAACCCAAACCAGCCCCCGAACGACCCCGTAAGAGGCACGAACACCTCGCACGGGACTAATGTAACTTATAGGAACTGATCGCGTTGTCCCGGATCTCTCGGTTAATGAATATGAAGATAATTTTCAAAAATCAACACTTAAACTTAAAAATAAGCCGTTGAAGGGTGAAAACCCAAACCAACCCCCAAACGACCCCGTAGGAGGCACGAACACCTCGCACGGGACCAATGTAACTTGTAGGAACTGACCGCGTAGTCTCGAGTCTCTCGATTTGATAATATGATGATAATTTGCAAAAATAACACTTAGACTTAAAAACAAGTCGTTAAAGGGTGAAAATTCAAACCAGCCCCCAAACGACCCCATAAGAGGCACGAACACCTCGCACGGGACCAATGTAACTTGTAGGAACTGACCGCGTAGTCTCGAGTCTCTCGGTTTGAGAATATGACGATAATTTACAAAAATCAACACTTAAACTTAAAAATAAGCCGTTAAAGGGTGAAAACCCTAACTAGCCCCCAAACGACCCCGTAGGAGGCACGAGCATCTCGCATGGGGCCAATGTAACTTGTAGGAACTAATCGCATAATCTCGGGTCTCCCGATTTGTGAATATGATGATAATTTGCAAAAATTAACACTTAGACTTAAAAATAATCCGTTAAAATATGAAAAGCCAAAACAACCCCCAAACAACCCCGTAAGAGGCACGAACACCTCGCACGGGACCAATGTAACTTGTAGGAACTCATCGCATAGTCCTGGATCTCTCGGTTTGTGAATATGACGATAATTTGCAAAAATTAACACTTAAGACTTAAAAACAAGCCGTTAAAGGGTGAAAACCCAAACCAGCCCCCAAACGACCCCGTAGAAGGCACGAACACCTCGTACGGAACCAATGTAACTTGTAGGAACTGACCGTGTAGTCCTGGGTCTCTCGGTTTGAGAATATGATGATAATTTGCAAAAATAACACTTAGACTTAGAAATAAGCCGTTAAATGATGAAAATCCAAACCAGCGCCCAAACGACCCCGTAAGAGGCACGAACACCTCGTACGGGACCAATGTAACTTGTAGGAACTGACCACGTTGTCCTGAGTCTCCCGGTTTGAGAAAATGATGATAATTTGCAAAAATCAACACTTAAACTTAAAAACAAGCCGTTAAAGGGTGAAAACCCAAACCAACCCCCAAAACGACCCCGTAGGAGGCACGAACACCTCGTACGGGACCAATGTAACATGTAGGAACTGATCGCGTAGTCCCGGGTCTCCCGGTTTGAGAATATGATGATAATTTACAAAAATCAACACTTAAACTTAAAAACAAGCCGTTAAAGGGGGAAAACCCAAACCAGCCCCCAAACGATCCCGTAAGAGGCACAAACACCTCGCACGGGACCAATGTAACTTGTAAGAACTGACCGCGTAGTCCTGGGTCTCCCGATTTGAGAATATGATGATAATTTGCAAAAATAACACTTAGACTTAAAAGCAAGCCGTTAAAGGGTGAAAATCCAAACCAGCCCCCAAACGACCCCATAAGAGGCACGAACACATCGCACGGGACCAATGTAACTTGTAGGAACTGACCCCGTAGTCCCGAGTCTCTTAGTTTTAGAATATGACGATAATTTACAAAAATCAACACTCAAACTTAAAAATAAGCCGTTAAAGGGTGAAAACCCAAATCAGCCCCCAAACGATCCCGTAGGAGGCACGAACACCTCGCACGGGACCAATGTAACTTGTAGGAACTGACCGCGTAGTCTCGGGTCTCCTGGTTTGTGAATATGACGATAATTTGTAAAAATCAACACTTAGACTTAAAAATAAGCCGTTAAAGGGTGAAAACCCAAACTAGCCCCCAAACGACCCTGTAAGAGGCACGAACACCTCGCACGGGACCAATGTAACTTGTAGGAACTGACCGCGTAGTCTCGGGTCTCTCGGTTTGTGAATATGACGATGATTTGCAAAAATCAACACTTAGACTTAAAAATAAGCCGTTAAAGGGTGAAAACTCAAACCAACCCCCAAACGATCCCGTAAGAGGCACGAACACCTCGCACGGGACCAATGTAACTTGTAGGAACTGACCGCGTAGTCCCGGGTCTCCCGGTTTGAGAATATGACGATAATTTTCACTCATATATGTAATTTTTTAGTTTGAGTAAAAAACAATTTGTAAATTATTGGTTTACTAATATCGTATCTTTTTTGTATCCTTTTTTTTTTGCAGGATAACAGTTTATCGTTGGTATTTATTCATGTGGAACACACAGAGAACTCAACGGTTTACAACAAGGGGTTTATTCATGATTCCATTTTTTTGTGTTATGGTCGTGCGGGCTTTTGTAGTTTTATTGTTAACTTTTATGGCCGTGCGGGCTTTTTTAAGTTAATTGTTATATTTTGTGGTCGTGCGGACTTTATTTTAGGCAGGTTTTGTATTAGCAGATTTTGGAATGTCCTGAAAATAGAGGAAACTCTGCCCAATTTTTTTTTGGCCCGTGAACTATTAAATACTTGTAATATTTTGAAGTTTGTATGTACATTAGTTTATCAGCAACGTGCAATATTTTTAATTTGTGAATTTTTGTGCTTTCAAATAATTAATTTTTTTTCTTTTTATAAAAAAATTTGGCACAGTTCAAAACCGTGGCAAAAGTGTATCATATTTTGGCACGGTTTTGAGCTGTGCCAAATTTTTTTAAACTATGTTGAATCTGGCACAGTTAAAAACTGTGCCAAAAGTGTGCCAGAAATATGAAATTCTGGCACGGTTTAAAAGTGTGCCAGAAGTGTTCCTGTTTGGTCAAATCTGACACACTTTTGAGCCGTGCCAGAAAAAAATGGTCGTTTTGGAGCACCTGATTCTGGCACAGTTCAAAACCGTGCCAGATTTGATCTGGCACAGTTTTAAACTGTGCCAGATTCTTATTTTGGGTGTAGTGCTCTCTCTCTCTCTCTAAGCGATTTCGAGCTCTCTCTCTCTCTAAGTTATGTGTTTTTCCTCTCTTTCTCTTTCATTTCTATATGTGTGTGTATGTATGTGTGTGGTGGTGTGAGGTGGTGGGGAGGGGGGCAGGGGGTGGGATGGGGTGGTGTGGTGTGTGTGCAGGTGTGTGCACGTGTGTGTGGTGGGGAGATGGGAGGGGAGGGGGCAGGGGGTGGGGTAGTGTGTGTGCATGTGTGTGGTGGGGGAGGGGAGGGTGTGGGGTGGTGTGTGTGGTGGAGGTGGGGTGGGGTGTGTGTGTGGTGGGGCAATCTCAACAATTGAAACGGGCAAATTGATTATAAAATATGTATTGCCCCTTTCATATGCAAGTAGGATTGCCCCTCATTAACAGATAATTGTTGAGATTCGAAATAACTTTAATTGTATAGCTTTAATAAAATAAATTGTATAGCTTTAATAAAATAAATTGTATAGCTTTAATTGTATAGTTTTAATTGTAACTTTAATTGTATAGTTTTATATGAAAGTAAATTAATATTTAGTACCCATTTCATATAAAAGTAGGATTGCCCCTCATTGTAAATTAGTAAATTAATAATTGTATACTTTAATTGATGAAATGATTTAATTCAGTAGATGAATTAGAAGGAGTACGGGAGACACATTTGTTGTTGCGATTGAATTATAGTGGATCGATTTTGGATTAGTGGTGGGGTGTGTGTGTGATGGGGCAATATCAACAATAGAATTGGACAAATTGATTAATAAAATATGTATTGCCCCTTTCATATACAAGTAGGATTGCCCCTCATTAACAGATAATTGTTGAGATTCGAAATAACTTTAATTGTATAGCTTTAATGAAATAAATTGTATAGTTTCAATTGTAACATTAATTGTATAGTTTTATATGAAAGTAAATTAATAATTAGTTCCCATTTCATATGAAAGTAGGATTGCCCCTCATTGTAAATTAGTAAATTAATAATTGTATACTTTAATTATTAGTTTAATTGATGAAATGATTTAATTGAGTAGATGAATTAGAAGGAGTACGGGATACACATTTGTTGTTGCAGTTGGATTATAGTGGATCGATGTTGGGTTGGTGGTGGGGTGTGTGTGTAGTGGGGCAATCTCAACAATTGAAACGGACAAATTGATTAATAAAATATGTATTGCCCCTTTCATATGCAAGTAGGATTGCCCCTCATTAACAGATAATTGTTGAGATTCGAAATAACTTTAATTGTATAGCTTTAATAAAATAAATTGTATAGCTTTAATTGTAACTTTAATTGTATTGTTTTTATATGAAAGTAAATTAATAATTAGTGCCCATTTCATATGAAAGTAGGATTGCCCCTCATTGTAAATTAGTAAATTAATAATTGTATACTTTAATTGTTAGTTTAATTGATAAAATGATTTAATTGAGTAGATGAATTACTTTGTATCACTCTTGTGTAGTGTGCGTGTGTGGGCAGTAGGGGTGGGGTGGGGTGTGTGTGTGGTGGGGCAATCTCAACAATTGTTAGTTTATTTGCATGTATTATTTTAATTCATTTTGATATGTACTAATAACATTTTTTTACAGCAAATGTCTCCTTCAGGTATTAAGGCGAGGATGATGATGCTTGTTATAATGATGTCGTCTGGGCTCAGTGGTAGCGAGGCGACGAGGGATCCTCGACCCCTAGACTCCCCAAATATGGAAAATTGGGGATAACCATCGAGAACAAGTCGGGGCTATTAGCGAGATCCCTCGAGCTGGTAAAGACGATCATCGGCCCGGGGTACATTAGTTGGAAGGAGGTGCCATATGAGTTCAAGTTAGCTCTTTGGGTGGCACTACAGGTAATGTATTTATATTTATATTTATATTTATATTTATATTTATATTTATATTTATATTTATATTTATATTTATATTTATATTTGTATTTATATTTATATTTATATTCATATGAATATTTCAATTTCGATTTCAATTTCATTTTATATTTATTTGCAACTAACATTTTATTTGTTGGACATGAATAATTCAGCCTGGATCTAAAGCTACGCGATTCCGTCTTGCAGCAGTTGAGGGAGCAACACAAGACGTGGAAGAAAAATATGAGGACCCGATACTTTGGGAAGACACGAGAGTCCATTATCCAAAGGCGTGAATCCATCCCGCCAAAGGAGCCGATCTCATTGGCACAATGGCAAAAGTTCGTCGACAATGAGATCGAGGAGAGACAATTGGAATCTCACCAATCAGGGAGGGAAAATCGGGCAAAAAAGACGGACGTGCACTACGCCAGACGGACGTCTTACGCCGAGGTGGAGCATAGGATGATGGTAAAATTTAATTTTTCTATAACTGCAGAAATATATTATTCTGCATTATTTTACTTTGCAGGGCCGATACTAATTTTACTTTATATTATTTCAGGGGATAGGGAGTGGCACTGGGGGTAGGCCACATAGGCTCGATACTTATGTGGCTCTTCGGACGAAGAAGGGGAAGGACAAGGAGGTGTCCCCGAGCGTCGCGACCACGATTGTAAGTAATCCGAAAGTTTACTTTTTATTAATTACGTTATAATTTTTTAATTTACTTATTTTACTAATCATGTACTTTTTGTCGTTTCAGGCAAAGCTTAAAGAAGTGCATGAGTCGCAGTATGATGCCGACAAGGCATCTTTGTCCACAGATGCACTCAGCCAAGTGCTTGTCTCTGATCGCAAGGGGAGGACAAGGTGGTTGATCTCGCGGGTGGCCAAATCTAGGATCATCGGATTGGAGACAAGCGACACCGAGTTGGATCGAATGGTCGACTCGCATGACGCGAAGCTGTCCCATTTGGAGGCGATGCTCCGAGATATGTTCTCATTCATGAAGCGTTCATTAGGGGGTGGAAAACACAAGGGGAAAGGGAAGGATAAGGTGGGGGAGGGTGGGTGTGAGGACGAGGTGCGGGATGACGAGGATGTGGACCTCGCTGCTTCATCACCGACACGTGCGGACTTTGATGATCCACTTCCCTATTTGGCTCCCTTCAACCGACCGATGTCAACGTTTGGTTGGCCGAGCGTGTTTATACTGGACATATTTGATGGTCAGCGGATAGGGCGGGGGTTTAGGGATCCGAATATCGTCCAGGGTGGACTAGCTCATGGACGTGAGCTTCAAGGCATCGAGTCCAGGGTGTTAGTCATGCATGTGATACTCGGGAAGGAGAACTCTCCGTTGTGGTTGCGTGAACAATACGGCACGATGTGAATCAGTGGGTGTGTCAATTCGTATATCGTGTGACCTACTCACTTCCTCATATTTAACCTTACCCAAGACATGTGGTGACATTATTTGAATTGAATTGTATTGCCTTTTAGTTGGTACATTTGAATTGTTTTTAAGTTGGTACATTTGAATTATTTTTGAATTATATCGTGATGCATAATGTTTTTATTTTGAATGTATATTTGCATTATCTCTAGTTTATTTGGATATATGATGTTTGAACAGGTACAACGTTGCTATAACAGGTACAAATATATTGCTGGGCAGTGGCAGTGGCCATACTGCCCAGCAGATTTTTTTTTCAATTTTGCCTAGAAATTTTAACGGTCATTGACCGTGACAAGTCCTTGACAAATAAAGTTGTCACGAACTTATGAAAGTCATTAACCATGACAATTTTTTGAAGAATGTCGCGGGCTTGTCACGGTTTATAACCATGACAAACTTGTCACGATCATTGACCGTGACAAGACCGTGACAATTCTAATGAACTTGTCACGGTCCTCTCGCCCAGAATTGTCACGGTCATTGACCTTGAAAAAATGAAATTGTCAAGGTCAATGACCGTAACAATTCGGCATATTTGGTGTAGTGATATTTGACCCATTTAATATAATTTTTGAACTTAAAATCCATCTTCTCATGCATACAAACTTGTAGTAATTTGATGATGAGTAAATTAACAAGTTTAATGAAGGTTTTATTGGATTTAAACATGAAATAAAGGAAATAGAAATTTCATCCCTTAAAATGTATGAAAAAGTGTAGGAAATGTGATGGGTGTAAGGTTTCAAGACTACATGTAGTAATGAAGGAAATAGTATATTTCTTATAAAGTAATCTTTAAATGTACAATGATTTCGTAAAGAAAGAAATTAATGAAATAAAGATGTTTCTAACTTGAGAAGAATATTATTCCAAAGTGTTAAATAAGTGTTAATGAGTTAAAAACACTTAAGAAGTTAATGTGGGTAACTTAATGATATTTTGGGGGATAACACATGTCAAAATGGAGGAAAAGACAAGCTTGAAAATAAATGGGTAAAATAGTAATCTTATGTAAAGTGAAATATTTTTATGAAATAAAAATTTTGAAAAAGGTGTTACACAAAATGGTCCTAAATGAACATTATTTTGAGATAAAATCAATGCTAGAGTAAAGGGAACAAGAAATGATGATTTTAAAGTGTAACACAAGTAGGGGCACCCCAGGTTTTGGCTTCGGTCGGTAAAGAAAAAAAATAATGTGGACATTTGTAAAATGTTAAAACACATTAATATGGAATCGGATAACACCAGAATAATTTAGGAGGACCCGGAGCCCTGGGGTAAAAGATCCAAAATCATTGGCCAGAGCATATGATAGCATAGTTTGCAGTGTGAAGCCCGTTAAAGTATGCAGATATTAAAAGAAATCAAGAATAAGATAATGAAAAGTGGAACATGTCAAGAAATGGATTGTGAGGTGGATATAAGAAAAGACAACCTAACTTGAATGAATTAATAAATATTTTGGTAAAGGATAACATGGACAAGTAAATGTGAAAATTGATTAATGTCCATAAAGTAAAGGAGTTGTAAAGTTAAGTGGTTAAAAAGGTAGTTAAGCAACATAAATATGTTTAAACCATAATTAATATAAGAGTGTGTTTATGAAAGGTTTTCAAAGAAAAAATAAGTATTTTCTAATATGGAGTTTGCGTGTACTGAAAGAGTGATTTTCAATGAAAATACTAACGTGGATTGGTATGAATAAATGGGTAATTTCAGTGAAAGAAATATTTTTTTCTTAAACAAAGTGTATTTATTTAAAATATTTAATCGGGTGTACTAAATCAAGAAATAAATGCCATGTTAAGAAAAACAGAGTTCTTTATAAGATTAAGGTGAATTAATCGGGATAAGTAACGTTTTTGGAATAAAAACGGTTTCATGCAGTAAAGTATATATGTGTATATACATAAGGTAGTTGCATATACACGAAGATATAACGTGTTAGATATTCCTTTATGCTGTTCGATTCTATATTACATTATTGTATTTTTCTCACTGGGCATTCCGCTTACTCTTTCGTCTTTATTACGGAAGGTTGGGTGCATTTCGTATTTTGAGAGCGTTGTATATATAAGTATTCTATTTATTTTAAGTTAGTAGCTCTGTATGATTGGATTTCGGGGATGCTTTACACAGATCCATCACGTAGCTTGATTTAAACAGGAATCGCATGCTAAACAAGGGAAATGTTAATTAAATAAAATTAGACAGGCAACATTATGTAGGTTGTTTCATTGCACTTTACACCTAACGTTCGGGTCAGACCGGATTGAACGCGAGAAACCCATAAATTCGGGTCGCGGCGTTACAAGATCCCATTAAAATATGACACATCGCACGACACATCTTAGTTTGTTAATTAACAAAAGAAGATCCTTATAAATACACAATAAAAAAAACTTGTTTTTTTTACCTAACATAAAAGACCCAAATAAAACGACACAACACGGAATCTTATTTTTTTTACTAAACACAAACACGACCCAATTAAAAAAGAACACATTACGTAACAAAAAATCTTAACTTCTTATTTAGCACGAGCCAAAATAAAATAAAATCTTGAGTAAAAAAATATTTCATTGAAAAAAATCTCATGTCGTCTTGCATTTATTTGGGTTGCGCTCGTGTTAAATAAAATGTAAATATTGTATTTATTTTTTACTGAAAAAAGTGTGTCGGTAAAAAAATATTTTTATACAAAAAAATATGCTTTTTTAAAGAAAATTTGGGGTGTGTTTGTGTTTGTGTTATGTAAAAAAATATAAGATTTCATGTCATGTCACGTTTTTATTGGGTTGTTTTCGTGTTCAGAAAAAAAAATTTCGTGCCCTATCATTTTTATTTGGATTGCGCTCGTTTTAAATAAAAAGTAAAGATTACATGTGTTACACCCCGCATAATAAAATATCGGGTGATCAGTCCCATATAAAATTAAACTGGAATCTCATCTGGTTCATTCTTAGTATCACTGTCAATTTTTTTTTAAACCTTACTAACCACCTAGTATTCAAAAGACATGGTGTCAAATTTTATCTTTTTATTAAACAACACTAACAACAACCGAAAGAATATATAATAAACCACTCATACAATCACTGAATCAAACAATACTAAAAATGAATAGTTACGAACTTTGCCGAGAAAACCACTGGCTACAACCCAAATATAAAAATATAACTACAAGAATGATAAAATGAGTACATCGTCGGGCAGGAACAAAAGAAATAAATAGGGCGACATGCCCAAGTGAATTACTAGCAGCATCCTACTCTAGAAATGAAATGACTGAAGCGGTTAAGTCAAAATCCTGCAACATCCACATATGTTGGAGCTGGGTAACCCCGGAATAGAAAAATTCGAGCGTCCTTGTGGCTAGACACCTAAAAGGTTTTGAAAATATTTTATAGCAAGGGTTAGAACCCAAAATATATTGAAAATATGTAGCAAGTGAATTAAATTGTAATAAATTTAAATGCATGAATGCTCTTCATATTTAAGCTAGTGTCGCACCCCCTTGAGTACCGTCTTACCCCTCAACTATTGTGCACGCTAACGATTTTCTATATAACCGGCCTAGTCACCTACCCCGTAACTAGTTCTTGATGATATCCTTCCTATCACACTACTCTAGCCCGAGTATGTTTAATATACGTTTTATAAGTTATTTATCACATTAACTTAATTAATCATTACTCATTAGGAACCATATAACATTCTCACAATTTATATATCATCAATACAATTCAACACATGTATTTTACCCCTATATATATTTATTCCCACCATATATACTTATCAACTATTTACAACATTGACACACATGTAATAAATATATATAACCATCCTCTCGAGTAGGCACTCAACGGATGTTCTCCAAAATGCTATCATTTTCATGTATACTCATCCACCCGGACACCCTGACACGGTTAGCTCCCTAAATCAGTAAAAACAAATAAACGCATTGGAGACGGTCATAGTTTTCCCGGAATGAGACTGAATCATACCCAAAGTGTCTTATTCTTGATTTCGAAAGCTATGACCTGGGAACTATACTCACCTTGCTCCTCAAGCCAGAGGATTCAGCTACATCGCACAACCTCCCATGGTAGCACTAGAGGGGTATATTTCTCAATAAATATTATTCACATAAATATTTATACTTCACACACACACACACACACACACACACACATATATATATATTTAGAGGCAGGCTCCTGTGCACACTAAGTTTGCACATTACCTTTTAAAAGTAGGCAAACTTAGTGCTGGCGCACACCAATTTTTTTATGTGATATTTAAACATTTCAAGGAACCCATATAAAAAAAATCAGCTCAAAAAAACATTTTTTGCTATTCTTAAAAAATCGGTCAAACTTTCGCAGTTTTTAAAGGGCTTAAAAACTGCGAAAGTTTGACCGATTTTTTAAAAATAGCAAAAAAAGTTTTTTTGAGCTGATTTTTTTTATATGGGTTCCTTGAAATGTTTAAATATCACACAAAAAAAATCAACTCAAAAATATTTTTTTTACTACTTTTAAAAGGTAATGTGCAAACTTAGTGTGCACAGGAGCCTGCCTCTATATATATATATATATATAACTAGGCTACCTTTGTACAAAACCGTAACACTCGCCTAACATTCCCAAGTCTATATGTCGACTTGATAATTAAATAATTCCAACATTTATTTATTTATTACTCAAGTTGTGTCACCCAACTAAATTACCCGGACTTGTACCTTCAGTCTGAAATCTCATTCCTCAAATCCCACTTATTAAGTATTGCACACTTTTTATTTTGAATATTCCATGAAATATCATATACCCATATAATGAATTCAATAGGCTAAATTCGTGCCTAAGCCCTAGTAGAACTAGGCCCAAAATTATACCCGGGTCAATATCCCGACTCTAATTCAATTAATGAAGCACTAATTAATTTTAATACTTTGGTGTCGCTCAACAAACATACCCGGACTCACTTACATGGCCCAAAAATAAAAATATCCCAAATTATTATTCAAATTCTTTCTAAGAGTCTTGCACGCCGATTATCTTAAGGTTCTCAAATCACTCTATATAAACCTTCATTTTCCCTTTGGAACTATTTCTCTAATTGTTCCATTTAATTCTCATAAGAGGCCTAAGCCCATAATTGTTGCCAATTGAAAGTTCCAAAGAGAACAGAACTCCCAAACCAAGTAAAAACAGTATACAAGTCCGAAAACAGGGGAGGGTGAAGTGGATGGACCTGACCCATGGTTCTAATGAAACCATATGTCATTCGAACGATAATGGTTCTCTTTCGAATGGTCACTCATGTCGTTCAAACGACCTCTAGATTTCTCTTTCCCCTCCGTCTCTAATCTGACAGTCCGCATTGGCACTTTTTTAGGTCCCAAAACTCATTCAGTTCTTCCACAAACATATATACATATAACGCACGATTTCAAACCCCAAACAGATTTGAGAATTAGTACTTTCCATTCCTCAATTTCTTTACAGATTAACACACTAACTATATCTAACCCAAATTAGATGTTAAACTAACCCACGAACATGGCATTTATCCCACACCCACCATGATATGAACAATAAAATTTCAATTAATCAAAAGCATTTTTAACCACTTGCCTTAAGGTTCGTAGAATCTGAATCCTTTTATGTTGGTGATGATTTGATGATGAATCCACACACTAGTTCTTGATTTTTGGCTTATATGGCTTCTCCCACTTGCACCCACTCTTTTCACTCCCATTAGGGTTTTCTAAGAATGTGTTATGGCTACCACACCATCTCATATTTAGGGTTTAATAACTCAGTCCTGTTTTTAGGCTTGTGCGCTTTATAAAAAGGGCCCAAACACTCTTATGTGGGCTCAAATATGCTTAAAAATATCTCGAGACCCATTTACTACCCCTGGGTACTCTTTTCCAACTATTTCGGCCCATTCGGATCCAACCGTGCACTCAAAATTGCCATTCGAATTAATTTATAACATTTTCCAATTTTCGACCTCAAAATGCGCCACAAAAATATTTCGAATGCTTAAGCCTCAATTTGCCAATTTAAATAAATCCTCCGATTTAAAAATAATTTCTCCAAATCACATAATTTACTAAATATCATAAATTTAATTTCTCCCAAAAATATTACTATTTCCAAAAATAATTAAATTAAAAGACCTTGAATTTATGGGGTGTTACAGCATGTTGTGTCCTTTTTTAGTTGGGTCGTGTTTGTATTTGGTAAAAATATAAGATTTTGTTTTGTGTCATTGTTGATACCAAATTTAATCTGCTGACATGGACCACTCACTTACAGACACGTGTCTGCCAGCATGGTAATTATGTTTCTATCGAGGAACTCAAGACCACCGAGCAACTAAGAAGCCACGAGGAACTCAAGACCACCGAGCAACTAAGAGGACACGAGGAACTCAGGGGACTCCAAGCAGCTCGATCGTGTCGAGCTACTTAGGCGGTCCAAGCAGCTTAAGCGGTCCAAGCTATTCAGGCGGTCCGAGCAACAAATCATTCTAATGAGGATAATCAAGGAGATGACTGCACATTAAATGCTCATTTATTACCATACAGATGTACATGTCTACTCGATAACAGCGCATTGTCCTTTCATTTGTACAGACTCAAGGCTATAAATACATTGTAACCTCCTCATTGAGGGGGACCGAAATTTCTTGAGCAAACCATACCTCGAGAATTTCAAACAAACAGTCAGAAATAACAAAAACAGTGGACATAGGCCATTCTTGCAAGGCTGAACCACTTTAAAAATCTATTGTCTATTATTTCATTATTTTTTTTATCTGTGATTAAAATAATTAGGTTAAATCTAATTTTTTACATCAACAGATTGGCGCCGTCTGTGGGAAATGACGGTAATTATCGTTTTTCACCAAAATAATTCATCACCAATGGCTGATCATCCTGAATCTAGCAATCGAAACGCTGGGATCCCTCTAAATACTCCATTTACTCCTCCAAATGTTCAAGATCTGGATGGTATAATGGCTAATTTGGCCCAAGGGCAAACGACCATGCAAGAAATTATGCGTCAACTCATACAAACCGTTCAAGGCGGAGTGCCAGCCCAATCAGGGCAACGAAGCGTTCAGAGAAATACTTGTTTACTCTCTTCGCGAAGACAAACGTTATTCCTAGAGGAATCTCAGTCCAGATGCATCGATTCATATCGTACTGAGAGATCCAATGATCCTTCTTATCAGCCTGGACGAACTTCCTTGGTACGAGTTACAAATACTCAACAAAACATCACTCTATCTCCAGAAAGAAAAAGTGCTCTTGAAAGATTGAGTAGAGTCTCACCTTTTGATCGTTTAGGTCCTAGGAGGAATAGAAGTCCCCCTAGGACTATGTCGAGGAACTCTCAACGACCATCTGATTTAAAGGAAGGCTCTGCCCAATCACGACCAGCTGCTCGTCAAGAGGAAAATTCAACACGATCAGTTGCTCGAACCAATAGTATTGAGGAAGGAAATGATGCATGGAAGGTCTCAATTCAAAGGTTGGAGGATAGATTAGGGGAGATGGCTAAAACCAAAAATCCTCTACAAAGGACTTTCGTCCGAGGAACACCATTCATACAAGAGATTGTGGACTTTCCTACGCCATCAAAATTCAAAGCTCCTGTAGTAAGGCCCAAATATGATGGAAAAACTGATCCTGTTCTCCATATAGAACAATACCAGGCAACAGTTGATATCTATGCTGTTCCAAACGAGATGCGATGCAGGGCATTTTCAGGAACCCTTACTGGATCTGCTCAGATGTAGTACAATAACCTTCCTCGTGGGAAAATTGTGACTTTCTTTCAGCTAGCAGAACTCTTTATTGGAAATTTTTATTTTGGAGCTAAGCCAGTCAAACGAGTAGCACACTTGCTAAGTGTTAGACAGAAGGCAGGTGAGAGCACTAGGGATTATATTACTCGTTTCAATAATGAGAAGCTCGAGGTCATTGATTACAATGAGAAGACAGCAATTACTGCTCTGATGAGTGGACTGTTTCCAGATAAATTGTACTATACTCTAACCAAAGATCCGCCTAGAACCATGGCAGAACTAATGGCAAAAGAAGCCAAGATTATGAACGCCGTGATACGACGCAAATATTGCGTATTTCACCCGTTAATCTACGCCTTATTAGCCCCCATGGATATCTTAATCCCTATACTTATGCTCGTTAACCATACAACCTCGGATTTCTATGTTAACATGTTTTGCAGGGGTTAATTGAGCTTTAAAAGACGTTTTGATGCTTAGTATGAAGTTTGGACACTTTCCGAAAAACTTTCGTCGACTATTGCAGCTTCGGGGGCATTTTAGTAATTTTAGCATTCGGGTTTGAATCCCGAGCTCTTCACAAAATTTTAATCTCTTTAATTTCTCTTCGCGTGGCCGCCGACGGTGCATGATTCCGAGTTATATTGATGGAGTTATGGCATTTTTAGGATGGTTTTTACTTCAAATTCACACTTAAGGCCACATTCAAGGGCATTTTCATCATTTCAAAATTTGGGTTTTTGGTCCAATGTCTTCTTGGATGTTGTATTCCTCTGAGTTATCTTCACGTAGCCTCCGACCGTGCCTAATTCCGAGCTATAACGAAGAAGTTACTGCCTTTTTTGTAAAACAGGACAAAGCTGCAGATGTCATACGTGTAGGTACCGAATCGATTCGGACACCCCAAATCGATTCGGTTTGGACCAGTGTGATCAGATCCCTTTGAACAAATCGATTCGGACACCCCAAATCGATTCGGTCCTGCAGATTTTAATTTTTTTTCCCTTTTTTTACAAGTTTGCCATGGGATATTTTTGGGTATAAATACTCTCTTCTCTCATTTTTGAGAAAAAAATCCATATCTTCATTTTGTCTTAGATTTTAGGGTTTGTAAAATTGGGAGATTATCCCTACTCCTCTCTTGTACTCTTTGTTTTTTAAGTTGTACCTTAACTTTAATTTCATTAATTTAGTTGTCTTCCTTAATTTCCATGCTTTAATTTACTTCCTTTCTTTACTTTCTTGTCTAGATTAAATTATTTCTTGCTTAATTAGTTTATTGCTTTGTTAATTAGTTTAATTCATGTATTGCCCTTAGATAAATAGGGTCGGGGTTGTGTTCCGCCATTTACGGGTTTGGACCTCGAAAGTTAGGTTTTGTGTAAAATTGCATTTAATTGAAACCTCACGTATTAAAGTTGGATTATTATGCGTTTAACTTTATTTGTCACGCAACTTTAGTGTTTATAGTGATATTCCGAATTTAATTCGTGTGTGACCATTTTCCGTTAAATGTTTAATCTCGCAACTTTTGGATTGAATTCCTTATTGTGTGATGTTTATGCTTAATTGAAAATGCTCGATTAAATTGCTTTTGAGCCTTAACTCTAATTAGTAGTTGTTTCAATCCGTATGGTAGAATGCGATCCCGATCCTCGCTTTACTTTTGTGTAGCATAACTTATTCTTTTCTTTTTCCACCATTCCCAACCATCACCTTTTCTTTTATTTATTTTACACTTTTATTCCTTAAGTTTTAAAGAAATTAACATCTCAAATTCAATCACTCCCTGTGGATTTCTTACGATACCCGACTTACTGCTGTGCTTTCTTGTCATGTTCAGTCGTAGTTTAGGTTTTTGTATTGAGTAGGCGAAACGAAAACAACGATTAGCGTTCTGACGCGACGCTACTTTTCGCGCTCGATCAAAATGGCGCCGTTGTCGAGGAGTGTATTTTAGATAGTAATTGTTTTATTATTTCGTAGTATTTCTTTCATTCATATTTGTATTCTTTATTTTCCCCTTTCTTTTTTACTTGAGCTAGATTGTTTCGAGAAATTGAAATCTCGGTGCTTGTCGCTTTTGTTGAATAGCTTATTGTGAAATATCTCGCTATTACGCTTTAGATAACCTTAATTGTTATGAGAATTGTTTTCCAAGTTATACTCCCAAAACAATGGGAGAATTCCTACAAATTCTTGAAAATGAGCGCATTGAGCGTGAAATTCAAGAGTATGTAAGTGATCCCTCATCGCCTTGTGAGGGTAATTTGGAATGCGAGGAATCCATTAGCTATAAGCAACCTGCACAAGAAGATGAAATGTCTTCTTGTTCGTTTGATTATGAGTTAATGATAAAGGAAATTAATGATCGATCTGAAAGTTCTCAAGCTTGGTTTCTAGAAATCGATGCCATGCTCGATGAGATTATTTCTTCACAAAATCGGGTTGAGGTTGAAACTTGCGTTTCATCTCCACCCCTTTTTGTTGAAGAAATAATTGAGAGTGAGTCAAGCTTTAGCACTTTCGATTTTCAACCTCTTATTAATTCTGCCGATTATATTGAAGTTGTCGGTCCTTCCTTTCCTTTACTCCCTACTATTCCCGAACCATTAAATTTATCACAAGAACCGGTTGAAAGTCTTAAGTACTTTGACCCAATTCTTGAACGAGAATGTTATTTTGAGATACTTCATCTCTTGGGCTTTTCACTTGCACTTGCCCCACCTCCCCTTCCAATTGAAGAATCTTGGGTATGTGATTTTGATTTTTTTGAGACTAATGTAGTCTTGTCCCCCATAGTATCCATATCCCCCATCGTCCGCCCAAAATTTCAAATTGGCGATGGTTCACTTTTTTCACCACCCACATGCCTTCCGTTTTTCAAACGGAATTATTATTTTTCGGGAGGCATGTTCATTTTGGAGGGTCCACTATTGATCTTTCAAAGTCAAATCCCTTTTTGGGTGGACCCTCAACTATTTAGACTTCTAGTGTATAGTTAGTGTGAAGCCTAAATAGTAGGTTGTAAATAGTTAGTTTTTTAATTTTCTTTCTTTCCTTTTTTTTTCCTTCCCTTTTTATTTAGTATAGTGTAATTAGTTAACTTTTTGTTATTTGTTTTTGATATCCTTGGTACTAACTTGTTTTTGTAGATTTCATTGGACTCATGCTTATGGAGATCGCTCCAATTTTGGGTAATATCGTTCTTTTCCTCTCTTTGTGTTGTGTTCTTAATGCGCATTGAGGACAATGCAACATTTAAGTTAGGGGGTATAGGATATTTTATCCATTTCTTTGTTTTGTCCATGGATTTGCTCACATTTATTACTCAGTATACCTTTTTGTGAAAAAATTGAAAATTTTCAAAAATATTTTCTTTCTTTTTTCTCCTTTTTGGGGCACTTTGCCTTATTTTCGATGATAAATTTTAATAATTGCCCGATCCGATTGACAACTGAGTGATGCATGTTCTCGATTTCAGAAGTTATTAGACTTTAGTCCTCAAATCATTGATATTGTGAATAACTTCAGGAATTAAACTTTATCCCATGAGCATGTGCACTTTCCTTGTTATATTGATTTGGTTTAAGATTTTTATAACTCGGTAATATTTTGTTGCATTGTATATACTTACACCGAGTAAGCTTTGTACCTTTAGTCGTTTGTGAGTGTATACACTATTCTTTCCTCTTTGAAAACGTTGAATTCGTCGTTAATCTCTCTATTCTTTCATTGATCGTTCATTAATTGAGTTTATATCTTGAAATGTGTTACTTGAGCATGATTTTCATATATTATTTTGACTCGAGAATTGCGTAAACATTATGAAATGATCATAGGCCATCTTTGTTATATCACCCATAATAGCCTTAACCTCACCTTATATGTTTCCCTAGTCAACCCCTTTGAGCCTATATATAGCCTTTCTTTTCATAACCCAAAATCCCATACCCAACTCCAAATTGGAGTTATACACCATACATATTACCTTACATACCTTTGTTTGGAATGATACTTGGGATTGAATGATGTTATTGTAGTGTGGTTGCAATTTAAGCATATGAGAGTTTGAAAAGTAAAGAAAAGTGATGTGAAAAAAATGAAGAAAAAGAGAAAGCGAAAAGCAAAAGAAAAAAATAAGAAAAAGTGAGAAAAATAAGAAAAGAAAGAGAAAGAGAAAGTTGTATATGTTGTGTATAGTGTTCAATAAGATTTGATTACTCTCCCCGATGATATATCTAATGCTTGTTTGGAAGTTACTTTCCATTTTTGATATTGCCCGCATCCTTCCCATTATTCCAAGTTTTCATCTCCGAACACTTTGAATTTGTACATATACCTTTCATTTCGTACCTTAACCCCAAACCTACATTACAACCCTATAAATTCCTATGTGATCTTAGGGTGAATTTAATTTAAAAGTTTAAATAGTTTTGATAATCTGTGAAAATGCATTTCGCCTCTTTTAGTGTGCGGTATCCTTTCATTGAAATTACAGTTTTTCATTTTATATATAGCGTTCTTCATTTGTGACATGTGTGCGGCCTAGTTTCCATTTACATTTACTCTTTATGCCCGCATGTTCCGTGTGTTAACTCCCGTTACGAGTGAATTCATTTGTTGAGCGTAATGCCCATGAGGATTTAATATATGCTTGCTTTATGTTTATCCAGTTTATTTAAGTTTTTGCCAAATCATATTTTGCATATGCTCTCCCCCCCTCCCACTTTTAAGTTTCAATTCTATGAGGTGCATTCAACCTATTAATAACAACGGACTTTAGCTTGAATTCGTTCAATATGCTAATAACATGTTTGAAATCTTTTTCGTTGTTGTTGAGTTTGTCGCATGTTGGGTTGAGCGTATTTTGAGGAAACCATGTGATGTTTGTGGGTATCATCCCTGAAAACCCTCACGAGATAACACTCGTCCACTAGGGTAACCTAGGGGTTTAACGGCTTATTGCATATGCTAAATGCAATCGTTCGCCCGCGAAAGTGGCCTTATCTTTTTATTGCATTTTCATCCCATTTTGCACTTGTATCCTGCTTTTGGTTTACTTGTAGCTCTTGTTGTTTCTTATTTCATTGCTAGGGACTAGCAATGTGTAAGTTAGGGGGTGTGATACGATGCAAATATTGCGTATTTCGCCCGTTAATCTACGCTTTATGAGCCCCCTTGGGTATCTTAATCCCTATACTTATAATCGTTAACCAGACAACCTCGGATTTCTATGTTAACATGTTTTGTAGGGGTTAATTGAGCTTTTGTAGGCGTTTTGATGCTTAGTATGAAGTTTGGACACTTTTCGAAAAACTTTCGTCGACTATTGCAGCTTCAAGGGCATTTTAGTAATTTCAGCATTCGGGTTTGAATCCCAAGCTCTTCACGAAAGTTTAATCCCTTTGATTTCTCTTCGCGTGGCTGCATATGGTGCATGATTCCCAGTTATATTAATGGAGTTATGGCATTTTTCGGATGGTTTTTACTTCAAATTCGCACTTAAGGCCACATTCAAGGGCATTTTTGTCATTTACGAATTTGGGTTTTTGGTCCAATGTATTCTTGGATATTGTATTCCTCCGAGTTATCTTCGTTTAGCCTCCGACCGTGCCTAATTCCGAGCTATAACGAAGAAGTTACGGCCTTTTCCGTAAAATAGGACAAAGCTACAGATTTCATACCCGTAGGTACCGAATCGATTCGGACACCCCAAATCGATTGGGACACCCCAAATCGATTCGGTTTGGACCAGTGTGATCAGATCCCTTTGACCAAATCGATTCGGACACCCAAAAATGATTCGGTCCTGCAGATTTTTATTTTTCTTCTCTTTTTTTACAAGTTTGCCATGGGATATTTTTGGGTATAAATACTCTCCTCTCATTTTTGAGAAAAAAATCCATATCTTCATTTTGTCTTAGATTTTAGGGTTTGTAAAATTGGGAGATTTGCCCTACTCCTCTCATGTACTCTTTGTTTTGTAAGTTGTACCTTTAATTTCATTAATTTAGTTGTCTTCCTTAATTTCCATGCTTTAATTTACTTGCTTTCTTTACTTTCTTGACTAGATTAAATTATTTCTTGCTTAATTAGTTTATTGATTTGTTAATTAGTTTAATTCATGTATTGCCCTTAGATAAATAGGGTCGGGGTTGTGTTCCTCCATTTACGGGTTTGGACCTCGAAAGTTAGGTTTTGTGTAAAATTGCATTTAATTGAAACCTCGCGTATTCAAGTTGGATTATTATGCGTTTAACTTTATTTGTCATGCAACTTTAGTGTTTATAGCGATATTCCGAATTTAATTCGTGTGTGACCATTTTTCGTTAAATGTTTAATCTCGCAACTTTGGATTGAATTACTTATTGTGTGATGTTTATGATTAATTGAAAATACTCGATTAAATTGCTTTTGAACCTTAACTCTAATTAGTAGTTGTTTCGATCCGTGTGGTAGAATGCAATCCCGATCCTCGCTTTACTTTTGTGTAGCATAACTTATTCTTTTCTTTTTCCACCATTACCAACCATCACCTTTTCTTTTATTTATTTTACACTTTTATTCCCGAAGTTTTAAAGCAATTAGCATCTCAAATTCAATCACTCCCTGTGGATTTCTTACGATACCCGACTTACCACTGTGCTTTCTTGTCAAGTTCAGTCGTAGTTTAGGTTTTTGTATTGAGTAGGCAAAACGAAAACAACGATTAGCGTTCTGACGCGATGCTACTTTTTGCGCTCGATCACCAAGGAAGCTATGGCTGCGAAAAAGAATATGGACACCAAAGAAATCAAGGTTGAGGTTGATAAGCTTGAGAAGAACAATGGTGGTAACAGGCAGTCAAAAGCGAAGCAAGCATTGGAACAATTAAAGAGATTTGGAAATTATACTCCTTTGAAAGTAGATATAAACCACATTCTGGAAGAGATCAAGAACAGCGAGGAGCTGAACTGACCAGAGAAAATGAAAGCAGATCCTGACAAAAGGAATAAGTCCAAATATTGCGAGTACCATAAAGATCATGGTCACACAAACAAGAATTGCATAAATCTTCAGAATGAAATTGAAGCACTCATCAGACGAGGAAAGCTGACCAAGTATGTTGATCGTCGAAATGGTGGAAAGAACAACGACCGAGCAAGGCAGAGGTCTAGATCTCCTCGTCGAGCAAAAGAAGATAAGAAAAGAAGTTATAAAGAATACCCGGATGATGACCAAGACGACCCCGATCTCCCTAAAAGACCAAAATAACCAGAACGTGAGGTATTCTCTATCCATTTTGGATCATTTGAATTTAATGTCATTACAGGTGGAGATGCAGGAGACGTAGATATGACTGCAGAGAGAAAAGCTTACCTCAATGAGTCTCAAGCTTGCTCGTACATTCAGCGAATAAATCTGGCTGAAGATGATCGCCCGAGGAAGGTGAATAAGGACAAACTGGTCATTGGTTTCTCTAAGAACGACTTGATCGGCGTACTATATCCTTATGATGACCCATTGGTGATCAAGATGAGAATGAAGGAAGTGGTGATTTCACGAGTACTGGTGGACAATGGTAGCTCGGCAGATATCATGTTCTATCCATGCTTTGACAGTTTGATTTGAATTATCCCAGTTGGAGCCATACCATAGACCCCTTCTTGGTTTTACTAGCAAAAAGGTTTTTCCACTTGGGACGATCAAGTTGGATATGCTTATTGGTACATGGTCTGCCTGTCGAACGGAAAGAGTACGCTTCTTTGTAATGGATAAAAATGTCCAATGAGCTTACAACATCATCATGGGAAGGGTAGGACTAAAAAAATTCAAAGGAGTACCATCTAATTTACATTAGTGTTTAAAATTCCCAACCAATTTTGGAGTAGGAGTGGTAAAGGGAGACCAGAAAGTAGCTCGGGAATGCTACTATTCATTTGCCGAGCAGGAGGAGCATGAAGAATATGGAAAGAAGACTACTACCTACCAAATAGAAGATGCGGAGATTGAAACATTAGACCCTAGAGACAAGTCCCAACTCGTGAAAGGACAGGTCATGGAGGATACTGAGAATGTCATTCTGGACGACGAGCATCCAGAATGAACAATTCAAATTGGTGCATCCTTAGATGAATCAATAAAACAAGAATTGATTGCATTTCTAAGGCGGAGAAAGCAGACTTTTGCGTGGAGTCATGAAGACATGCCATGAATAGATTCGAATTTCTTGTGTCACGAGCTCAATGTGAACAAGGAAATCAAGCCAGTAAAGCAGCGAAGAAGAGTGTTCAGTCCTGAGAAAAATCAAGCTATACAGGAGGAAGTTGAGAAGCTACAAAAAGCCTCTTTCATTGAGGATGTCAAATATCCTGACTGGCTAGCAAATGTGGTGATGGTAAAGAAGAAAAATAACAAGTGGAGGATGTGTGTAGACTTCACCGACCTTAACAGGGCATGCGCGAAGGATCATTTTCCTTTTCCCCGAATTGATCAACTGGTGAATGCTACCTCGGGGCACGAACTATTAAGTTTCATGGATGTTTATTCTGGTTATAACCAGATTAAAATGAAGCCTGAAGATAGGGAGAGTACCTCTTTTATTACCCCGAGGGGAACTTATTGTTATAATGTTATGCCTTTTGGACTTAAAAATGCAGGTGCTACCTATCAGCGGTTGATGAACAAGGTGTTTGCAGAGAAAATCAGTCATAACATGGAGGTTTATGTTGATGATATGATAACGAAGAGCAAGAAAGCTGCAGATCATCTAGTTAACTTAGGCCAGACCTTTGATCAACTAGAGGAATATCAAATGAAGATGAATCCCACCAAATGCATATTTGGAGTACGAGAAGGCATGTTTCTCGGATATATTATTAACCAATGAGGAATTGAGGCAAATCCTAAAAAGATCAAGGCTCTATTGGAGCTGCGATCTCCGACGACGAAGAAGGAAGTGCAAAGTCTCACAGGGCGAGTTACAGCACTTAATAGGTTTGTGTCACGAGCAACTGATAGATGTCTTCCATTCTACAAAACACTCCGAAAGACTTTTGAGTGGAAATGAATGCGAGAAGGCCTTTCAAGAATTGAAGAAATACTTGGGAGCACCTCCATTGTTATCCAGGCTAGTGATGGGAGAGAAATTATACTTATATCTGGCAGTTTCAGAGAACGCAGTTAGCTCGGCGTTGATAAGAATGGAGGATGGAGTGCAAAACCCCATCTATTACACTAGAAATGCCTTCCGAGGAGCATAGATCAGATATCCAAAGCTAGAAAAGTTATCACTGGCGTTGATCGAAGCAAGTAGAAGGATGAGGCCATACTTCCAAGATCATACTATAGTTATGTATACAGATATGCCGTTAAGCCAAGCTCTATACAAACCAGCGAAATCAGGAAGATTGATGTATTGGGTTGTAGAATTGGGAGAATACGATTTAATTTATGAGCCTAGGATGTCACTCAAAGGTCAAGCAGTGGAAGATTTCATCGCAGAGTTCACCTATCCAGACACCTCCGAAGAGAAGAAGTTGAATACCGACCAGCCTATGGATGTTAAAGAATCATCAAATTTTAACACCGATTAACTTAAGTCGATAGACGAGCAATAAAGGATGATCAACAAGCAGCGAGAAGCGTTAGGGAGGATAAAAGAAAGAATCAAATATTCCACCGAGGAACTCTGTCTGACCTAGAATTTGACAATGAGATACCTGTGTGGAATTTATATGTAGATGGCTCTTCTTGCACCATAGGCAGTGGAGCAGGGGTTATTTTAAATAGCCCTGATAAAACTGATGTGGAGTACGCTTTGCATTTTCAATTTAAGGCTTCTAATAATGAGGCTGAATATGAAGCTATGATCGTGGGTCTCAGTCTAGCCAAAACTATGAAAGAGGAGCAGGTCGTTGTATACAGTGACTCACAGTTGATTGTAAATAAAATGTTGGGAGTGTATGAAGCAAAAGGAGAATTAATGATCCAATATCATGCGAAAGCAATGGAGATTGTATCGAGCTTTAACGCAGTACAGTTAATTAGAATACCAAGATTAGAGAATGCAAGAGCAGATGCCTTAGCTCGGTTAGCCTCAGCCACATGCACCGAGCTACGAAGAACAATCCCCATAGAAATTCTAGCTGATTGGAGCATAAACGAGGATCTGATGATGAACTTCATTACCCTTGATTTAGGACCATCTTGGATGGATCCCATCAGGGTCTATATTGAGGAGGAGGCTTTGTCAACTGATAGAATTGCAGCCAAGAATTTAAAGTTTAAAGCTGCTCGTTATGTATTGACCAATGGCATTTTATATAGACGAGGAATTATAGCGGGGTTACAAAGATGTGTCCACCCCTCCGAGGTGAAAAATTTGATTGAAGAGGTCCATGAAGGGTCTTATGGAGCCCATGTAGCAGGTCAGACACTCTTGCGAAGAGTAACAACACAGGGGTATTATTGGCCGACGATGAGAGCTGATTGTTACATCTTACGCACAGAAGTGTGATAAATGTCAACGTTTCTCCTCAATCCAAAGAACTCCCCAAGCATTGCTAACACCCATCACGTCTCCTTGGCCATTCGCCATGTGGGGAATAGACTTGGTCAGGCCACTTACAACGACCCGAGGAAGATTTAAATACCTCGTGGTCGCTGTAGATTATTTTACTAAATGGGTAGAAGCTGAGCCTCTTATTGATATGACATATGACAAGGTGTATCAATTTATTTGGAAGAACATCATTTGTAGATATGGCCTTACCTATGCATTCATCACAGATCATGGAACTCAGTTCGACAACGAGGAGTTCGCTGCATATTATCATCAGTCAAACATATTGAAGACCCACTCCGCACCAGGCCATCCCCAGAGCAATGGACAAACTGAGGTGACGAATAGAACGCTACTGAATGGTTTAAAAAAATGAGTGGATGATGCAAAGGCAAATTGGATTAACGAGCTACATTATGTGTTGTGGGCTTATCGTACTACACCGCGAGCAGCAACAGGAAAATCTCTATATATGCTGGCCTTTGGAAGTGAAGCTGTTATACCTGTCGAGTTGGGCCTACCCACACACAGGGTGCTGAATTTCAATTCTCCTATCAGTGACTTGATGAGGCGATTAGATCTAGATATGCTCGAAGAAGTTAGAGAAGAAGCAGTAATCAGGAATGCTGCATACCAACAACGAATAACTCTGTTTTACAATAAAAGGGTAAAGAAGTGTGATTTGAAGGAAGGAGACTATGTGCTGAAGAGAGTAATTCAAAAGCACAAAAAACTGGAAGCTAACTGGCATGGACCCTGCAGAGTAACAGAAGTTGTTCAACTAGGTACATACAGGATTGAAACCTTGGAGGGAGAAGAATTTAAGAATGCATGGAATGCATAGCATCTACGCAACTATTATCAGTAGTTGGTATTCCTATGTAAATGCAGTTTTCTTCAGTATGAATAAAGTGTTGAATTCTTTACCCAATTTCTCTCTTTTTATTGAAACTTTTCGGAGTATTAGTGCTACACACTACGCATCAAGATCTGAACAAATATCCACCAACTCCGGTTGGTCAAAAAATTAATCTCCTCCAACTCCGGTTGGTGGGGAATTAATATACACCAACTCCGGTTGGTAGGCAAATTAATCTCCTCCAACTCCGATTGGTCGGGAATCAATATCCACCAACTCCGATTGGTCGGCAAATTAATCTCCTCCAACTCCGCTTGGTCGGGAATCAATATCCACCAACTCTGGTTGGTCGGAAAATTAATCTCCTCCAACTCCGGTTGGTCGGGAATCAATATCCACCAACTCCGATTGGTCAGAAAATTAATCTCCTCCAACTCCGGTTGGTCGGGAATCAATATCCACCAATTCTGGTTGGTCGGAAAATTAATCTCGTCCATCTCAGGTTGGTCGAGAATCAATATCCACCAACTTCGGTTGGTCGAAAAATTAATCTCCTCCAACTCTGATTGGTCAGGAATCAATATCCACCAACTCCGGTTGGTCGGCAAATTAATCTCCTCTAACTCCGATTGGTCGAGAATCAATATCCACCAACTCCGGTTGGTCGGCAAACTAATCTCCTCCAACTCCGGTTGGTCGGGAATCAATATCCACCAACTCCGGTTGGTCGGTAAATCAATTGCAATCAACCCCGATTGGTTAAACTAAGAAGGATCATGGGATGTAAGTCATTTCATTGCTTAGAATCAAAGAGTGATCAGTCACTATAATCAAAAAATAAAACATATCAAAATATGCATTCACAAACAAAGATATTCTGGAAAATACTTAGAAGAAAATAAAATAGCAAAAGATGAAAAAATTTCTTCATTCAAATTAAGAAGAATTACATATACTGTGAAAACTACAAGTCATTACATCAAAGACCCTACTCTATTGGTTTTTTCCCTTCTGCCTTCGAAACAGGTTTTACTCCAGCAGGAGGATCGTCTAAAGCATAAGGAGAGTTTATGAAATTTACATCTTGAAGCATTCAAACATTCATCACTGACGTCCGATCAAGCAAATGCTCTGGGCGAGATATGTCAAAATTTGAATGAAGATTGTAATTGCCGAGGTACTTTGAAATCAAGCACTGAGGAATTGCCCGAGCAGGAATCCAACTCATGTCAAGCTTAAAAGGAGGCAAGGTCAACTCAAGTAATCCAGGATCATAATAATCCCATAAGTAGTGACCCCGTTCCATTTTTAACACGGACAATGCATTCGGCCACCCTTGCTTGTACCCTTCATTATTTGACTGTTGAATCCGATCATCAAGATGGTAAAGGGCTTCATTATAGCCAGCCATCCAAAATTCTCTGGGCTATTTATGGAACTGGTAAGTTAACCTCTCCAGTTGCTCGTGGAGATTCTTCACCAGGATTTCTTTATTTTCCAAGGCAGAGCTTTATGTGGAAAGTTGCTCACTAAGGTTCAGATTCTTCTTAAACATCTCTGATAAAGCTTGGTTCTTTGCCATCAATTGAACTGCCTAATTTTCCAAAGCTGCTTGAGTTCTTGCATCTTCAATGGAGTTCCGACCAGCCCTTGCTCGTCCCCGAGTAGAGGTGGAAGGTCCAGCTCTTTTTAGAGTTTCCAATTCATCTCTTAAGTTGGCATTTTTGACCTCCAAGAAAGAGAAACCTTCATCAGTGACAGGGACCAGGTCCCCCAAGGAAGATGCGGCAGACTTAAGCTGTTTAATATCTCCCTGCAAAACAAGGTTTTCCTGCTCCAACAACTTGACGATATGCCTGTGTTCTTCAACCTCAAGTTTCAGAATGCTCTCTTTCTTCTCATAAGCAGCGATAAACTTATCATATCCTTTATCAGCACTTATTGCTGATATTTTTTCTCATACCCTTAGTGCAAAAGGGTAGAAGACTCCTTATATTGTTGTTTGAGTTCATCGATGGTACCGTGGAGATCTTCAATCATCTCATAATATGCCACATTATTGGCTACTGCACGATCGAGCAAACACTTCAGATACTGGTAAGCTTCAACTGCTCGTTCAGAAGCATCTGAACCCAAGATATCAATGATTTAAGCATCATTCAGATCTGCACGATCAGCCTTGAAATAGTCATTGCATTTTTTCATCAGTTCGGTGTCATGAGCTGACAAGATCTCCATCCTAGCCATAAACTAGTAACGAGAAGAAATAGAAAGAATCAATAAGAATGCATACAGAGCAAATAGAAGAAGAAGTTAAGACAAACAACCAAAAGTTTGAATTTTATCTCATCACAAAAAGAAGTACATATTACATTCAACAAAAAGCAAAAGAAATATTCGAATAACTCTACACCTTCTCCTTGTTTCCTAAGATTTCCTCGAAAGGATTGGACGAAGAGGTAGGTTGCTCGGAGGGCAATGAAAGCTGCTCGAAAAAAGTGTTTGTTGGTTGGGGCTGCTCGGAGCAAGGTTCAACAACAGGGACCTAGTCCCCAATTATAATGGAAGATTCTTCTGAGGCAGCTTCGTCCTCTTCTTCTTCTCCAGGAGAGGGAGGAGGGTCATCTCTGAAATATTTAAGGCTGGCAAACTCCATTTGAGAGGACATAGCATCCAGTCCTTTATTCCAGCCTTTGTCCCAACCAGCGCTGAAGGACTTCTTAACAACATTTTTTCTTTTTGCCTTCTCCGAGGAAGTCCTCTCATTAAGAAGTTCCTCGGCAGCCTTCAATTTCCCTTCCACCTCCTGTTTCTGACGATCAACATCATGAAGTCTAACAACTTCCCCTTCAGCAATTTTGAGCTTATTCTCAAGCTCTTCAACAGTCTTGAGCTTCACCTCAAGATCTTTATTATTCTTCTCAAACTCTCTCAATTTCTTCTCCAATCCTTTGGAGGCTTCCACAACTCGATCTCTCTATTGCTCGACGGACTTAACTTGTTTCTCCCAAGCAACTTTACTTTCCTCATACTTCTGATGAGAGTCTTTCAAAGATTGGGTTAAACCAGTAAAAGCCTTTTCTACTCCATTCGAGGAACTAGTGGCCCTGATGGCTTCATCCCTTTTTACAATGCTGTTGAAACACATTACCAGCTGAGAAAATAAATAACTCAAGTCAATGTATGAACATAACATTTAAAAAAAATGAAAGGCTCAGATCAATAATACTTACTGAGGCAATGTGTTGAGCAGATAGAGCAGTAACTCTCTCACGAGTAAGAGAGTTTTCAATATCAGGGACCTCTGGGATAGTCCAAGATTTTACTAAGCCCACAGCGGAGCTCGGGGGAATAAAAGTTGAAACACCACCTTCAACAGATGATGGTTGAGAGACTGGTTCAGCAAGTCTCTCATAAAGATTTTTCTTTAACCTCCTTGGAGGAATAGGAACATTCTCAAATAAGGACATTGTCTTAGTTGGTGATATGACAATAACCTCACTAGGAGGAGTGATAGCAACAATCTTGCTTGGGACGACATGGGGCTTTTCAACGATCTTGCTCGGAGCCACAGGGGGCTTCTCACCAAATTTCTTGGTAGCATCAGAAGGGGGTACCTCTACAGTCTTTACCCCCTCTTCTGGGACATCTTTTTTACTTCTCTTTGCCTCCATAGCAAGAGAATCAGACTTGTCGAAAAAGGAAGGAGCTTTTCTTCTCTTCATTATGTCACCAATAGGAATATTTGACTCTGAAGAAGAACCTTCCACACTAGTGTCAGCAGCTGGTACTTGGCCAATGTCAACCACCACTGGACGAGCAGTAAAGGATGAAGTATAGCTCTTGTACTGTAACAAATAAGAAGCAGATCTAATGTGTTCCTCGGCCATAGACTGGTGCAAACTCCAGATAAGTTTCAAATGCTTTAAATTAACCTCTATCTCCTTTGGAGATTTTCTTTTGCTGTCAACTGCAAATAATAAAAAATTAAATGTCAGTGATACATTTTATCAAACATCAAGAAAACAAGATTTCAAAAAATAAAAAACTACCTATTCCATTGCCATAAGGGGGACACTTGGGACCCTGATATACATCATCTCCATTGAATGGAGCATGTTGCCAATTTTTTATAACAACCCCATGTTCAAAGTAATCCCTATTGGCATCTGGAAAATTAACAACTAAAGACCTATTCAAAAACCTAGTTTTTAAATAAAAAGTACTATCGCTGACAACCCATCTGTAGCAAAACATAATTTCTGGAATTCCTAAACGGGTTCCATGAATTTGGTTTAACCTATGGACTCCATTAACTATTCTCCAGGTATTCGGTGCTATTTTTGCAGGAACAACGTCAAAATATTGACAGAACTCCAAATATAAAGGATTTGGAGGAAAAAAAGCCACATTCGGCCACAAAGAGACTAGGGAACCAATGTCCCTCAGCCAAAGAAAAATAGTCAGAAGGTTCAGAAAGTTCTTCTAATATGACCCATGAAGGAATTGAAAATTCAGAACGAAATTTGTCAAGAGATTCAACAGGGTAAACCATGATGAACAAAATAAGTAAAAGAGAAGGAAGAAGATTTTACAGGAGAAGAGTGAATCAGTTGACAACGAACAATGGAAGAAACGAACGCACAAGATAGAGAAGAAATGAAAAGTTTGAAGACACAGGTTTGAAAAGTAGAAGACGATAGAATTTTTGCCGTGTTTAAATACTTTACCTCGGAAATAGAGAAAGGTAATGATTAATAAGAAAGACGTTTGTGTATCCGACGGCTAAAAGAAGAAAAAGATCACAAATATCGAAGCGGTCATGAAAATTCAAAATATTTATGAGGCCTGATACTGTGCACCCAAAAAAGAAGTTATATACAGCGAATTCTCTCCTAAAAACTATACAACGAATGCAGTTTCCAAGCAGAATGTTCCATACATTTCTTCAACATCAAACTATGAAACATTGGAGGCTTCTGTTGATACTAAATTTAGTCTGCTGACATGGACCACTCACTTACAGACACATGTCTGCCAGCGTGGCAATTATGTTTCTATCGAGGAACTCAAGACCACCGAACAACTAAGAAGCCACGAGGAACTCAAGATCACCGAGCAACTAAGAGGCCACGAGGAACTCAGGGGGCTCCGAGCAGCTCGATCGTGTAGAGCTACTTAGGCGGTCCGAGCAGCTTAAGCGGTCCGAGATATTTAGGTGGTCCGAGCAACATATCATTCTAATCAGGATAATCAAGGAGACGACTGCGCATTAAATGCTCATTTATTACCATACAGATGTACATGTCTACTAGATAACGGCGCATTGTCCTTTAATTTGTACAGCCTTAAGGCTATAAATACATTGTAACCTCCTCATTGAGGGGGATCGGAATTTCTTGAGTAAACCATACCTCGAGAATTCCAGACAAACAGTCAGTAATAACAAAAACAGTGGACGTAGGCCATTCTTGCAAGGCTGAACCACTTTAAAAATCTATTTTCTATTATTTCATTATTCTTTTTATCTGTGATTAAAATAATTAGGTCAAATCTAATTTTTTACATCAACAGTCATTTTTTTAGTCCTTTATGTTAGGTAAAATATATAAGAATTTTCGTTGTGTCTCTATGAGGAGTTTCTCGTGTTACTTAACAAAATGAGACGTGTTGTGTTTTAATTGAGTCATGTTCGTATTTATATGTATTCGATATTTCTTAGTATACAAATTAAGATATACTTATAGTCATATAAATACAAATGGAGTTCAGATACGAGCGAATACATGTGTGACATGTCAGTGTATCGCACCAAATATATCAATTTTGTGTGTAGTATAATGACCGAAATACGAGTTTTACTAAAAAATTTAAAATATATAAGAAGTGACTTGACAAAAAGTTGATTTGCGTTCCCATTTTTGGAATTGTAATGAGAGTTTAGGATAGTTAGGATATATTTTTTTTTATATCGTGGCTTTAATGGGTTTCATGGGGAGTTTGTGGGCAACGATAGTAATTATGTCCCTTGATTCATTATAGAAAAAAGATGGAGCATAAGAAAATTATGTTTGAGGGCCAATAACACTATGCTTGCCGATATTGCTATCATCATCAGCATTATACTGTGTAAATCTTGGAGCTTCGTGTTGTTTCAAATTGTTTTTCGAATTCTATATCCCTTTAGAACTAATCTTAAAGTAAATGCTCGCAAAGCAAATAATCTACTCAATAAAACATTGAGTTTATAAATAGCATTTTAAATTTTGTTTTTTCATGAAAGAATAAACAAAACCGAAAAGTGTGTAATTTCCATCATTTTGTGCAACCCCGAATATATTCTTGAATCATCCCCCGAATATATTGGAGGTTGTATATTTTGGTGGGATACAAGTACCTAAAACATTCATGAATGATTTTTGTATTAAGGAGACAGTTTTTTCCGTGAAGCTAAACCCTCATATCAATTGGATATTCTTCCCCATTGTATATTTGTAATAACCCTCATTTTCTCACGTAAAGGCTGGCCAGGCACGATACGCCGAAGATGGGGCTTGTCGATCAATTCAAACCATTCTCAGCACAACATGATATAAGTATTGTTATTTTAAATCCCGATACTTTAAACTTTATGAATATTTCGCTGACCATAATTAAACTCAAACCAACACCAATTAAATAATAAATCCAATAGCAAGTAAAAATCACAGCTCCAACATAATGTAAATAAATAAATAAATCTCGCGCTTATGCCCTTACAAATATTTGTTTCCAAATAAAATAACTAAACTCTGGCAGAAAAGCACCTAGGCTAAAGTCAATAAATCTTACAACTGATAAGTACGAGAGATCACAAGGCTGGTACAACAAGAGTCCCGTTATCTCTGTCTAGAAACAACTTGGGGGAAAAATATTTAAATTTGGGTCAGAGCCCAAAGTGTACAAGAATTAACTTAATTAATTTATGATGCAATAGTACAATCTATGCAAAATAAATATTCCCCCTTCGTCACTCACATGCGTTTAACACCCCACCCCTCATCTAAGTACGATATCATCTGTATCCCAACAAGCCCCAATTAATAACTATGACAACGTGTCAAATTAAATATAAATGAATTTTGTCATTAAGTGAATGATTAAGCGTACCGACTACATTTAATTACCAATACCGTAATATCACAGTCTATTAAGTTTCATATAAGTGGCATAACATCTATTATGAATTAAAGAATTACAATTATAATTTATGTTCACATTCTTAGACATTTAAATCTGCCTCATAATAAGTCCGAGTAACTATATGTATGTCCTTTATAGATTTGACACACAAAAGCATCTACCGTTGGTGTCTAATTCGTGCTCTATCGGTAAGTCAGGAGGAATCCCTTATCCTAAGCGGACATCACAAAACACACATAAATGGGGGGTGGTCCCTAGGCAGAATAGCTGTACACGGCCCATACCCACCCCTGCCGACGTATGGTACCCAGTTCGAACGGGTGAACCTCCGAGTAGATAAGATAGTCCACGAATATTGGTATGTCCACACAAATACATAATAGTACATATTGTTATCCCATATAATATGTATACATAATTATTCTATAATTACCATAAAAATCCCAACTGAAGTCCACAACCTTTTATTTATTTATTACTAATTTACCATCTAATAAATTAGTAATTTCATTCCATAAATAATTACTTAACCAACTAGTTATTGTATTTTTCCTGTTTAATGTGGGTACATCTGTATTTTTAATAAATTCTTTATTGTTCCAAACTCGGTTCCACCCACTCACTTGGACTCATAAAAATACTCACAACCAATATCCCAGGCCCAATATCCTCATTTATGTTAATATTCCTCATTAATATTATTGTTCCTAAAACTTCCATTTAATGTTCCTCCAATTAAGTTCCCCTTTTTAAATCATATATTATAAACAACCCCTTTAACTCCTATAAAGTAGACCTAACCCAATTTTAGCAAACCAACACACACCCAGGCCACACCAAAAATGAACGAAGTGTCAAAAACTCATACACGTCGCTCGAACGAGGCAAGGGGTCATTCGTGAGGCTTGATATATCGTTTGAACGATATGTGTAGTCGTTTGAACGACCTGTTGTCTCCTACCTCCCGCTGGTTCACTAAATTCTTTTTCCAAGATTAAATTTCCAATCCGAAGAACAGTTACGCATACTCAAAATTTTAAACCCAGAATTTATATGTTCGAACCCAAAAACAAACCCATAACGTTATACTAAAACCCTAAAAGAAAGAAGTATCTATTAAGGATTTTAATGCGTGAGCATTCTCCAATTTCAGTCCTATTAAACTCAAAACATGGGCATGTGTTATGGGATTTTATCACGGTTTTAGTCTAAATTAATAGTAATGTCCTCTACATTAATTTATCAAGATGTCCCCAATTAAATATCAAACCCTAAGGCATTTGTCATCAATATTCAGGTTCACGATACCTAAATTTCTGAGATAAGTTGTACATTAAATTTAATCCTATATATGCATTATTCATCATCAATTCAATCATACTCAAACCTAAATCCTAGAAATTTAAGGGGCAGTTACATGCATCAAGAAATATATTGAAAAGCATAAATGAAGCAAGAGAATTCTTGCCTTAATGTCTCGTAGAAGAAATCCTCTTGAAACCCCCTTGATTTTCTTACCTCTTTTCTTCCTTGCTTGGTTTCTCTCATCTTATCTCTTGATAGCAATCACGTTTAGGTTTTCTGAATAATGGAGGGGGAGTGGTTTACCCCCACTTAAATAATAATTAAACCTAAATCCCGAGTTGGGTTCAAAATCCAACTTTTGGACCCTCAAATGGGGTTGAATCCATATCCAAATTAGCCCAAAAGTTCCCCAACTCATATACCTATGATCCGAAACCAATTATAAATATCAAAACACCAAACCGAGTCTCTAAAGTTTCCCAAAACGCGTTCCAATTATTTTTATTTCACTTAGAAATTTTTATTATGTTCCAACGACACGCGCCCATAAATTTATTTATGTGTCATTTATTTTTCACTAGCAAGATCATAATGTCGAATTGAGTTTTGTATTTATATGGCCATGAATAAATATTTATTTTCAATTTAAATTTTACTTGTTTATATTTTAATTCATCTGATTTAATTTATTCCCGAATTAATATTAGATTATTTAATTTAATTTAGTTGAAATATTTTATTTAAAAATTACGGGGTATTACATTCTCCTCCTCTTATAACATAATTCCATCCTCGAAATTCGCCAAAGCCCAACCTTATATTTTAATATGCATTGTTAACCCATGTCTTACACCCAATTAGTCTGTACTCATATCCCATGAGGTAAAAGAAAAGTCTCACCCATAGCCTATCATTGGGGTGTTCATATACATTCCACATTATATGTGCGCACATATAATCACTAACAATGATGGATGACACATATGCATCTAATTTGTACCAATCATACCAAGCATATTCATACACCAAGTATACCACCATATCTGTACATGAGAAAGAACGTAATGATCTTAGTATTTGACTTCCCTTAACTCCCGACTTTTGCCAATTTCGTGCGTGGGAGGTCTCACAAGAGAAATACAAATAAGGAACCCTCCTGATACACCACTGTATGGCTTAGTTAGTTATTGAGATCCATCGGCCCAATATTTAAAAGAATGTGGAAATAAAAATAAATGTATGCAGTAATTATGTAAATTTTAACTTTTGTCCATTGTCAACTAAAGTCTTATATTACCGAAGGGGTACCCTAAATCCCAATGAATATACCCATTTAATTATACTAGAATCAATAATCCAAAATGTCCTAGGGTCTAACATCTCCCAGCTCTAGACATTTGCTACTTTCATGCGTGGGATGTCTCGCAAGCGAAATCCAAACAAGGAACGCTCTCGATACACTAGTGTATAGCATTGTCAATCGACGATATCTGTCAGTCCAGGACCCATGTCTATAATGTGCTCAATTAATTTTATAAGGCTCTCCAGACCTTATAGTCACCCATTTAACCATACTTAAACTCAAGGTGTCACAATTTCTTTAGTATTTTCCGCTATGAAAATGAAATAAATATTAATGCCAACTAGTCACACTACATTTGACTATCAATTTTAATTTGTTTCCGTATAAATCAAGGCAAACCCTATGGTTTAAGTCATCCTAAGACAAATTCCCACCCTTACAAACTAGGCCTTATATATGTATGTCCCTCAACTCGCGGGTGAAACAAAGTAAAATGCTTAAATAAAACGGAGTCTATCCACCCCAATATGTAGACGATATATCATTTACTATGGAGTACTGTGCACTAGTACTAAACTAAGCATGTCCTACCAAATAAAGGAATGTGGGATCATACCATCACTATCTATGCTGGAGTTAGTCCCTCTCCTGATACGAGGGGATATACGCGCCTGGACTGCAGCTGCAGTTGTTTTCCCTGAGGTGGATCCAGTAGCGCTGGAGCGGCTAACACTACCGCTATTGATTGTACCTGCAGTGGTTGGCACTCCCCTTGGGGGGCCTGGTGTCCTCACTGTCCCCCTGACTCATGTGCCGCTCGATTCCCCTAACGGCACCTCCTGGTAAAGTGTCCCTTCTCACCACAAACATAGCAGTTGTCCGGGAACTGGTGCTTGTCTTGCTGTAGCCCTTGTTGGGCTTGATTTTGATGCCCTTGGCCCTGGTGGCCTCTCTACTATTGGACTTGGCCCTGTCGGCCCTATCTGTTCTCATGATCGAAACCCCTAGATCTCTTATGTTGCTCTGAAGGTTGAGGACCCCAAGATTGCTGGGCCTCCTAACTGTTACTCCCATTCGCCCTACTTTGCTGATTAGACGTCTTCGTGCGGTATCTCTTTTTGCCCTTATCTTTCTGAAATTCCCTATGATCCTGGAAATGCAGTAAGGCAGCATTCACTACTTGGTTATATGTAGTGAAAGTCGAGTTCCCCAATAGTGATTGTCTGAATTCTAGGCTATCCCTGACAAGAACTTCTCTATCTTCCCCTGTTTTGTATTCACATCATCCTTAGCAAAATATGAAAGAGCGTTAAACTCTTCCTCATATTCTTCCACATTAAGACTCCCCTACTTAAGGTCCATGAACTTCTTTTGCATCTCTGTTTGCATTGCCCAAGGAAAATACTTCCCCTCATATTTCTCCCAAAACTCATATATGGTAAGACTATCCCTCTCGAAAACCATCATAATCGTTTCCCACCATTGAAGTGAGGCTCCCACTAATTAAAATGACGCTAACATCTTCTTTTGCACGGATGTGCACTCAACCATCCGTAAGTGTCGCAGAATATCTCTTTGCCACCTACATGCCATTAGAATATCTGAATTTCTCACAAATTACAATGGTTAGCCTTCAGTGAAGGCCTCCCTAGCTCTGCCACAAATCAATCCAAGTGTCTGGACTGGTAGCACTGCCTATTGTGGGTATGGCAGCTACTGTTGAGGCTGCGGTGGTGGAACATTCCTTAACATAGCTACCATGGCGGTAGACACTGCCTCGGCCACGATAGTGGCAATCTCTGTCTGTCCTACCACAGGTGGGGATAGAAGTGGTTGATACTGCGGCTCCTGTTGGGCCCCCTCCTTTGTAGCTGGGGTGGTGGCACGCCTCGGTCTTCCTCTCCTACCATTTTCCATCTAAAAGCAACCGAGGTTGTATTAGTAACTAATCGCAAAGAGTAAAATGATTCCTAAACATATGGCTCTATATATCAAAGAATGCAACACATAATGTAACGAGATCAAACACCGATCCTAAGAACACTAGAACAGTGCTCTGATACCAACTCTAATAACCCTATTTTCCCATGCAAAGGCTGGTTAGGCATGATACGCCGAAGATGGGGCTTGTTGATCAATTAATACCATTCTCAGCACAACGTAATATAAATATTGTTATTTTAAAGGCCGATACTTTAAACTTTATAAATTTTTCGTTGACCATAATTAAACTCAAACCAACACCAACTAAATAATTAATCCAACGGGAAGTAAAAATCATAGCTCTAGCGTAATGTAAATAAATAAGGTCCTGTTTGGTTCTCTATTCAGAAAATTCGATTTAAACACTGTTTTTAAATACAGTTTTAAAATTTAGTTTTTTGTGTTTATAATTATTGGTGTGCGTTTGGTAAAGTTGTTTTTAAATACAGTTTTTTGAAAATTTGACAAAATTTACAAATATGTATATTTATATCATACATATGCGTGTGTGTGTGTGCGTGTGTGTATATATATATATATATGTACATATAAACATACATAAAACTTTCATACATACATGATACATGAATGTATACATACATGCATACATCATAAATTATATACATGTACATTTAGTAACATGTATTATTAGGTATATTTAATGAGGTATGTTGTGGAGTTTATATATATATATATAAATAAAACTTTCATACATACATGATAAATGAATGTATACATATACATACATACATCATAAATTATATACACGTACATTTAATATCATGTATTTTTAGGTATATTTAATGAGGTATGTTAGGGAGTTTAACTCTCTCTCTCTCTCTCTCTCTCTTTATATATATATATATATATATATATTTATATATATATATATTTATAATGATGTCGCATATATAATTCACTATAAAATTATATACATACATGAATTGATAATATTTTTTAATACATGTGTACTATATGTATATTTTATATTATTCCATACATTAATAATATATGTATAAAACTATATATAAGTATCATGTATCTATTGATAATATTATTTAACTTTATATTATTCCATACGTAATTTTGTGTATATGTACATATATATTTTTTATTTATAAGAATTACACACATTAATGTATTATGTATGTATATTATATATTAAGGTATAATTGCTTTAAAATATTAAGAATGAATAATTCTGAGTTGAAAAATAAAAAAAAACAGATGTTATAAAACACCCAAAATCTGTTTTCTGAAAAACTTGATTATAACACAGGAATATTATAATTCTGTGTTTAAAAACAGGTTACCAAACGAAGATTTTTATCAGAATTGTATTTAAACACAGAAAACAGAATTATAGTTGCAAACCAAACAGGCCCTAAATGAATCTCGGGCTTATGCCCTTACAAATGTTTATTTCCAAATAAAATAACAAAACTCTGATAGAAAAGCACCTAGGCTAGAGTCAATAAATCTGAAAACTGATAAGTACGAGAGATCGCAAAGCTGGTACAACAACAGTCCCGTTATCCCTATCTAGAAATAACCTGGGGGTGGAAACCTTTAAATTTGGGTCAGAGCCCGAGGTGTGCAAGAATTAACTTAATTAATTTATGATGTAATAGTACAATCGATGCAAAATAAATATTCCCCCTTTGTCACTCACATGCGTTTAACACCTCAGCCCTCATCTAAGTACGATAACATCCGTGTCCCAACAAGCCCCAATTAATAACATGACAACGTGTCAAATTACAAAAAAAAATGAATTTTGTCATTAATGGAATGATTAAGTGTACCGACTACATATAATTACCAATACCCGTAATATCCCAATCTGTCAAGTTTCATATAAATGGCATAACATCTATTATGCATTAAAAAATCACAATTATAATTTATTTCCACATTCTTAGACATTTAGATCTACCTCATAATATGTCCGGATAATTATATGTATGTCTTTTATATATTTGACACACAAAAGCATATACCGTTAGTGTCTAATTCGTGCTCTATCGGCAAGTCTGGAGGAATCTGTTATCCTAACCAGACATCACAAAACACACATAAATTGGGGGAGGTCCCTACGCCAGACACGTGTATACAGCTCATACCCATCGGTAACACAGGAAGGGTCAGCATCAACACCTACCTCTCGTAGATGGAGCCTACACGTAGTACCTATATGACCTACACATCGTCAATCCTACATGTGCCGGCGTGTGGTACCCAGTCCGAACGCACGAACCCTTGAACTAATAGGACAGTCCACGAATATTGGTGTGCCCACACAAATACATAATAGTACATATTGTTATCCCATATAACATGTATAGGTAATTATTCTATAATTACCATAAAAATCTCAATTGAAGTCCACAACATTTATTCATTTATTAATAATTGGTATCTAATAAATTATTAATTCCATTCAATAAATAATTAGTTAATCAACTAGTTATTGTAATTTTTCGTGTTTAATATGGGTACCTCTGTATTTATAATAAATTCTTTATTGTTCCAAACTCGGTTCCACCCACTAACGTGGACTTATAAAAATACTCACAACGAATATTCCAAGCCCAATACCCTCATTAATGTTAATATTCTTCATTAATATTATTGCTCGTAAAACTTCCAATTAACTTTTCTCCAATTAAATTCCCCTTTTTAGCTCATATACTATAAATAACCCCTTTAACTCCTATATAGTAGACCTAACCCAATTTCAGCAAACCAACACAAACCTATGCCAAACCAAAAATGAACGAAATGTTAAAAACCCATACACGTCGCTCGAATGAGGCAGGGGGTCATTCGCACGACATGATATGTCATTCAAATGACACGTGTCGTCATTTGAACGACCTGTTGTCTCCTACCACCCGTTGATTAACCAAATTCTTTTTTCCAGATTAAATTTTCCATCCCAATAATTTTTACGCATACTCAAAATTTTAAACCCGGAATTTATATGTTCGAACCCAAAAACAAACCCATAATGATATACTAAAAACCCAAAAGAAAGCAGTATCTATTAAGTATTGTAATGTGCGTGAATCACTCTCCAATTTCATTCCTATTCAACTCAAAACATGGGCATCTATTATGGGACTCATATCACGATTTCAGTCCAAAATTAATAGTAATGTCCTCTACATTAATTTATCAAGATGTCCCCAATTACATATCAAACCCTGAGGAATATACCATAAATATTCATATTCACGATACCTAAATTTCTAGGACAAACTCTACATTAAATTTAATCCTCTATATGCATTATTCATCATCAATTCAATCATACTCAAACTTAAATCCCAGTAATTTAAGGGGCCATTACAAGCATCAAGAAATATATTGAAAAGTATAAATTAACCAAGAAATTCTTGCCTTAATGACTCGTAGAAGAAATTCTCTTGAAACCCCCTTGATTTTCTTGCCTCTTTTCTTCCCTTCTTAGTTTTTCTCCTCTTCTCTCTTGATAGCAGTCACGTTTAGGTTTTCTGAATAATAGTGGGGGAGTGGTTTACCATCACTTAAACACTAATTAAACCTAAATCTCGAGTTGCGCTCAAAACCAAACTTTTTGACCCCCAAATGGGCCCGAATCCATATCTCAATTAGCGAAAAAGTTTCCCGGCTCATATACCTATGACCCGGGACGAGTTCTAAATATTAAAGAAACCAAACCGAGTCTCTAACGTTTCTCAAAAAGCGTCCTAATTATATTTGTTTCACATAGACATTTTTATTATATTCCAACAATACACGCCTATAAATTCATATATGTGTGATTTATTTTTCACTAGCAAACCCATTATATCGAATTGAGTTTTGTATTTATATAACCATGAATAGATGTTTATTTTCAATTTAAATTTTACCCATTTAAATTTAAATTCATCTGATTTAATTTATTCCCGAATTAATATTAGATTATTTAATTTAATTTAGTCGAAATGTTTTAATAAAAAACTACAGGGCATTACAATATTGAAATTGATTCATAAAGTGAAATGAAGTTATCTAATGAATGTCTTGCTTGAAGTAACTGGGATCATCAGAATGAAGAATAAGGGATCTAAAACCCATTTTGTTTTGTGGGTGGCAGTGCGAACTATTGGCTAAACTCTTACTTGAATTTTGTTTTCTCACGAGAAAGGCGAACTATTGAGGAGGCTTTGCCCTACTATACTTTTCATTTTCTTCATTTTCTATCATGGAAAAAGCATTTGTCTTTTCATTAAACACATTTATCAAAGAACACAAAAACTGTAAAACATAATTTAATTAAAAATATTATGGTTATATTTGGTTGAGCAAATTGTTTGATTATATAATTAGTTCATTGTGAATTGGTGAATTGTAAATAAATGAATTTGAAATGAGTTTAAATATAATTTTATGCAATGTTAGATAATTTGAAATTGATGTTAAGATTCTATGAGGGAAAAAAAAGATAAAAACAAACTAAGAGGGGGGGTGAAGAGAGAGAGAGGGGAACATACACTTTATGCGACTCCTATTTCAAATGAATGCATTTCACGTTTTTTATGAAATGATTCAATTTCAGATTTTACACGAGTTAAAATGAAAAATTAACAAATCATTTCATTAATGAAACCAAACACAATTAATTGATTAATTTGTAAATTGACCAATTTATAAATGAGTCAATTTACAATTTTGGAACAATCAAACGAAGCCTATATAAATTATTAATTAAACATGTTATTGTTCTTTATAATATATGATTTTAAATCATCAAGAAAATCCCAATATACCCAACTAAAAAATCGAAAATGTTTACTTATTTACTTTCATCCTCGCAGTGTTCTTAAAATTGAGTGAAAAATGAATGAGTAGTAGATACTAGCACCTTGAAATCTTTCATTTCTATTTTTCTTCAACAAAATCGAACCCTTTATGAGAATTTTGGATTTCTCACTGTTGATCTATTATTTCAATTATCATAATTTCAAGAAAAATTACATTAAGCTGCCTGAACTATAGGAGTTGTACAAATAACCCTTTAATTTTAAAAATCCAACAAAATGCCCCTAAATTATTAAATTTTGACAAGTAATATATTGGGATTAGAAAAGTAAAAATTTTACTAGATAAAATAATTTTTTTTATCAACTTTTGTATAATGAAAATATATATTTATCAAATTTCAATAGTTTAGGGGATGTTTTACTAGTTTTTAAAATTAAGGGATTATTTGCAAAAATGCTATAGTTCTAGCGGTTTACTAAAATTTCCTCTAATTTAAATAATAATTCTAACAATTTCAACTTATTCACCAAATTCTTCAATAAAAAGGTAAAATATTGGAAAATGTTCAAACATACACAAAAGCATGAAAAAATTTATTCATGAAAAAAAAAATGCGATCTCATAACAAAATTTACTCAAGTGAAAATGTGAGTTAGGTGTCCCTCTCATCTCAATAATTTAAACATTAAAATAGTTAATTTTTTACAAATACAACCCCATTTATTAAGTTTAAAGTCAAATAGATCCTAAAAAAAAAAATTACTCCGTGAAAATGTGTTAGGTGTCCCTCTCATCTCAACAATTCAAACATTAAAATAGTGAAATTTTTACAAATAGATCCCCATTTATTAAGTTTAAAGTCAAATAGATCCTACAAATTTTTCTTCAATACATTTGGGCCCAATAGAAAACATTTTTGGTTCAATAGATCCCATTAAGAAACAAATAGTAGTATTTAGGAACATTAGCCAATAAATCTCTTGAAATGCTTTTTATATATGATTAGTCGAAGATGTAATCTTATTAGCATGTTAAGATCATAATTTTTTTAATTAATTAATAATAAGTCCAAACAATACAGTTACACTCATTAATATAGATACAATTACACTTATTAATGTATATATACTTGTAAGTGTAACTTTATCTATATTAATAAGTGTAATTGTATCTACATTAATAAATATAATTATATTTATATTAATCGACATAAATGTATCTACATTAATAATTGTAACACACGTGAATACAAAAACTAATTTTAGTTCATTATTGTTAATTTATGATAATGTTTTCCTAATATTTACTATTTATGCAAACTATAAAAAAACATACAGTAATATTAACTATTTGTGAAAATGCGTCATAAAATCTATTGAAAAATTTTACTTTTGAAATTTTACTACTGGTATAATTGGAACTTATTAGGTCACTAAAATCAATTAAGCCATCTCCAATGAGTAGTGTAAATGTGCACATTTGCATTTTTTTTCCCTTCTACAATGGGTAGAGAAAAAGTCTATCGGCAATGTAAAACAAAATTGTCACTACACATCGTGTAAATGGTGTGTCCCACAGCTGGGTGGCCAACAGTTACTCGCCCAGACTGTGGCGAACAAAACTTCTCTGTCCAACTCCAATTTTTGTTTTAAAAGAACATAAAATGTACGATTAGTGAGGAAAGAAATTTAATAATATTGTTAGGCGGGTAAAATTTATCCGCTCAGGATGTGTATCTAAACAAAAAAAATATACTGAAGATGGCCTTATGCACATGTATTTTGAGCGTGTGGTTCTCGATGATTCAACAAATGGAGCGTGTGGGTCACCCTCACTTTTTAATAGGGGTCCAACACATTTAATAGTCAATCAATGTTATAACCAATCATATTTAAAGTGTATATTTACTAATTTAAATTCAAACATTTTATTATTAATTGGAAAATGGTGGTATTGTAATTATTGCGGCTTATGAAATCGACCAAAAAATTTCAGTCTCAAGAAAAAAATACTAACAAGCTGCATAGTGCAGAAAGTACATACTGCAGAAAATGTTAATCTAAATACTTGATAACGATATAAGATTGGTTACATTGTAATACAAAACCAGCCACGGATTAACGAGAAAGTATATGGTAATACCGTGTAGAAACAAAAAACAGCTCCATCAATGCACTAATACGTAGAAAAGAAAGAGATAAAAGTACATATGAAATAGTGAGTAACAGTGGTTAATGGTGAGGGCAGAAGGTAAGCAAATAGTTACCACCCGTGCAGGTAGCAATACTAGTGGGATCGTCATAAGCATAAGAATAAGCCCTTGGACACGCCGTCTTAAAAATCCTGGAGTAGGCTGTGGGCTTGCACGACTGAGGGTTCCCAAAGCTCCCAGTGCAACAGTACCTGGGCGAGTTGAAAGCGAAACAAGCACTCTTACAAGCCACCACACGCCGGTTATCATGAGATCTCACCTGAAGCCCTACTGGACACATCATGTTCAAGTCACTCACACACCCAGCATAGCTGCATTTTCCCTTACCCTTGAAGGGAGTAATAGAGATGCCCAGATTGTAACCATCAACAAGGCTGACATCGTAAAAGTCCTGCTCATTTCCCAGGGTGATTTCAGCTAGTGTGGCAGGTGGAGCACCTCCCATGCCGTTGCAGAAAAGGGAACCACCGCAGTCGCCGGTGGCGCAGTGGCCGCGGCCGGAGGCATCGAAGGCGCAGCCGTGACGGCCCCAGAGTCTGCCGGACCAACCGGCTGGGAGGTTGAGGGAGTAGGATTTTCTGGCTGGGAGTTTAAAACCGCCACGGGCGATGATGGGATGACCTGCTCCCGGTTGGATGCCTGGCCAAACTGGGTGGCTGCACTTGTTGTGCATTGTTATTGTTGTGCCTGAGACCTCTACTGCAACCACCGCAATGTTAGGGTTAAGATGATACATTGTTGAAAGGGACATTTGACCCCAAAACACTACTACTAGGGAGCACTTTGACATATCTGAGTGACACGTGTAGTGATACAACTAGTTAAACTTTTGATTTTATTGCTATCTTGTTTCATTGCTAAATGTAAATATTCACAGAAAACAAACAATAAAAAAGAACACTTGAATTTAGTGCAAAAAATAACAAATCTAAATAATGTCATGATAACATGTCCATTGACGCCATACATTAAAAATTTAAAAATAATATAAACAGAGTTTCCACCTACGTTTAATAAAGTCTAAATAGTCATATAAAACTTTAATACTAAATATTTTAAAGCTGTCCTAAGACACAAATTAACATTTTCCATCTAAATATATAGGTAGGTATTGAAACCTAAATACACCATTAATAATGTACTTAAGTTAAAAATATGTATGTATTTCACGGAGTCAAAGGGAAACAAGTAAGAAACTTTGGACTAAGACTTAAGTTGTACAAATAAGCAAGGGAAAAATGTCAAAATAACCTGAAACTTGCCCGCATACACGTACGAAAACAATGAGAATAGTGCGTAGGCATGCACAAACCATTTTTGAACTAAACATGGGGAAATAATCAGATTGTGTCTTTTTGTTTGAATAGTAATATTAGTATTATAGGTTACGTACCTGATCTGTGGACGGCTAGGATGGAAAATAAGAGCAGGGTGAAGAGAGATCTCGGCATTACTTCCATGGCTGAAGTTAAAAGAGAGATTTTAGTAAGGGAGAAAAAGGAGATGAAAGGGTCCTCTTTGTCAATTAGAACCTCTTAGCTGGTGTGGGATTTTATAGGAAAGAGAAAAATATAACAGATGAAAGGTCACTCACTAGTAAATTTTTTGGCAGAGGTGAATAAAGAAAGCTAAGGACGGTAAGTGGGCCAATGTCGTTGAGAGTTTAGAGGGAGAAAGAGGACCGCTGAGGCAGTATTTTGGGGTAAAGTTAGCTCACATTTTTCGAGTGTGTCAGAGAGGTGAGTTGGGGTTGGGGAAGAGTTGTCTGTACCTCAAAGAAAAAGTTAGGGATTCACATGTCCAAAGGGAATCACTCTGCTACCCTATGAGTGCACTCTGCACTGCCGTTCACTGGCTTACTGTGGAGAATCAAACCGAGCTTGAAAAATCTAAGAATGTGTCAAAACAGCACTTCCCACCTAGCTCTGTTTCAGCGCGTAGAACACGCTGCCCTTTTATTCCTCCTCTAAGCTTGTTTTTACATCAGCACCCTATTTTTTACCCTTATTTGACTTTAGCCCTATGTATTTTATTTTCCGTGAGGACACATGGCTTTTTCAAGCTTTACAAGGCCAAGGTAGCTCTACCCAACACGCTAATATCACCTCATAAGTTACTTCGGCAATTAAATTTTAAGTGTGGTCCATAACCTCAAGTTAGTGACCTTAGACCTTATAGATGTCGGCCTCGGATAGGGGTGTGCACGAACCCAAATAGATCGAATGGATTGAAAAAATCGAATCGAACCGAACACGCTTTTGTGATTTTTTTTAATTCGGTCTAAAAATATCCAGGACCGCATAATTCGATTCGGTTTCGGTCTTGGCTAGTAAAATTCGGGTTTGGACCGGATCGGGCCGCTTTCATTATATATATATATATATATATATATATATATATATATATATATGTAATTTTTTTTTAATTTCGCTCCTACACGCACGCAGCGTACCACAACCACACACGCACACAAGTTGAGTTCATAACCAGCATCTCTCTAATTCCAAAGAAAAATGGATAACAAAAATCAACCACACGCTCCACCCCAACATTCATAACCTAATTTCCTTCTCTCTCTCTCTCTTCTACGAACAGCCACACACACCTCATCTCCCTCATATCCGACCGGCCACAACCCATCTCCCTCAGATCCCGCCAACACCCATTTCTCTAATACCAGTAGCCCCTCACCATCTCTAACACGCCACGGCCACAACCCTCATCATTTATTGCGGAGATCCGGCACAACCCTCGCTACGAACAACCATGCACGGTACATCTCAATTTGCAAACGGCCACACACGGTACGAACAACCACACATGGTGCAAACAGCCACGCACGGTACATCTCCGTTTACAAATCAAAGTTGAAAACCCATATGTTATAATATTAAAAAAATTCTATCTGTTATTTGTTTGTAACATTAACTTTGAGGAGTTGAAAACTTTCCATCTGTTATAATATTTGTTTGAGAAATTTCCCTGTTAACACAAAATGCTCGAGTGTGTGACAAGGTTTTGAAAACCCATATGTTATAACCATGTGTTAGCATTTTGCGATATTGTGACACAAATGGCTGTGATTTGTGATATTGTGACAAGGTTATTTGGATCCGTTAATTCAACACTTCAACATCTTTTATTTGTGACACAAATATGTGATGTTTTATATCGGTTGGACCGAATAGGACCGAGACCGAACACGGACCGTTTGAAAACTGAATAGGACTGAAACCGATTATTCTGGTCCGGTCTCGGTCAATAATTTTTTTGGACCGATTAATGCGATTCGGTCCTAAAAATACCCCAAAACCGGACCGGACCGCGAACACCCCTAGCCTCGGCCTAACCAAAGCATGTCAGGATCACGTCGTTAGTCTTTCACCATCAACAAGAACCGTTTGGCATTTAGAATGAAATGCACAACCCTTCCAAGGAGATAACAAAAAGAACATGTGGTGATGTTCTCTTTCCATGTGAATTAATAAACTCATCATTATCTCACTTTAGCTCAAGAAGAACGTGCCTTTGCTAGTAGGAAGAATAAAATCCTGGCCCTAACCGCACCCTATCATCCCACTTCTTCCTATAAATATCCTAGTTAGTTATACTTAAGGGCCAAGTGTATTTTATATAGTGTTATGTTGTTAAATTGAGAAGAATAATAGAAATATATGGCTTCTTCAATAATGAGACTCGGTGAACTCAACTTATAGGACTATGAAGCCTGGAGTGCTCACTTTGGACACGAACATCCTATTTGGGATTGAACCAAGTAAATCACAATTTCTTTTGCTTTCTTCTACCTTTTATTTTGATTTATCATTCATAGTGAAAATGTATTGTAGTCTATTTATATTTATATTATATTTGTATATCTCGTACATCAAAACATTGAGTATTTCATTATCAAGCTCATCATTTGATTATTATATAGACCTCATAGGTGAGTGACTTTATCCTTTTAGATTTCCTTGCACACCATTCATCATCAACATATTCAACACAACTGCTTTGCTTCTAACCCGATGTGACTTTGATATCTTTTTTTTTTGCAGTTGTGATTGATTGACATTTAAGCTTACACATGTATATTTTTCAAAACGTCCTTTTGTACTTAAGTAATTGAAAAATCTTTTAAATATGTAAAGTTTTTAATGATTAAGGGCGTTGTTTGATTAGAACTATGGCACAACTCTCTATATACATTCGTGTGTATAGAGGACATGTACACCCATGTGCATGACTTTAAATGATGCATTGTGAGATCAACATAGCACATTCTTAGCTAATGGATTTAAACCATGCGCACGGAGATAGTAAGATCTCATGCATATGACAATCTGGAATTTTAGAGATGCTTATAAATTCATTTTTTGGTTCCAGATCTAAAACATGAAACAATAGAGTTTTATTCATAACTCGTTTTTAGATGTTTTTCAGTGACTCTTGCAATTTCAAATTTTCTTTCAAAATTGAGAGAATTGACTAGATCTAGACAGATCAATGTTTATTGGAGGGTTTTTAAGAGTGAACTAGTTTACAAAATGACTAAAGCGTATATTCAACTTCAATCTACATTAGAAAAATCATAATTGGGTCTAAAACTAGATAAATCATTTTACATAATTCACTAGAGGAATTGATTCAAGGTGCGATGGCTATGAGGATAATAGACTTCGAAAACACTTTAATGGAGTTTTGAAGCGATTTTCATGCTATAGGGGGAAGTGTTGACGTACATAGGTTGTTACTTGAAATGAAGAGAAGTTAGAGGTATCTTCTTACATCGTGTAATATTTTTTCCAAGTTGAATGGAGATAAACCTAGGTGGGGGTTTTCCTCATGGCTTTTGTGTTATTTAATTGATTTTTGGATTTTCCTATTGTTTATTTCAAATCACACACTTGTGCACCTAGATCTAGAGTTACTATATAAGTTGGTATGCTAAATTGAATTAAAAAGGTTTTAGACTAATTAATTGTCAATTAATTAGAGTAGATTTAACCTTGTCTCTGTGAGTTATAATTCAAGCCATTTACATATGTCTTTAAGATTTAAAATCATATTCACACTTATTCAATTTAAAGACTTAAATATGTTTTCTATTTGATTTCTTAAATCTAAGGTTCTAGATTTTTAATTGGGCAAATTTTCTCTAAATTAGTATTATATCCTAGTTACCTCTCCTAGGATTTTAAAGACGTTCACATTAATTCTAAGTCGTACCCTCATTTGGTATCAAAGAAATTTGCTCTTATTTGCATTTAAGTGCTTTAGTAGATTCTTTTTTTAGAATTTTTGAGATTTTGGTGTTTACATCTATTTGTGCTTGATCTATTTGTGAGGTTGTTTTTATCTAGTTTTTTTAATAGACATAATGCATATTGGCGATTCCACTAATTACCCGACTCATTTTTATGGGAACAACTATGGTCACTAGTGAGAGTGCAGCTACAGCGGAAATATTGCGACTTCTCAAATAAAATCCAGTTTTTAATTAAACCCAAATTTTAGTTAAAACCCTAAGACATGCATCTAGATGATTTATCAAATAAAATATAGCATGCAGGATAAAAACAAACAATTTCAGGAAAAATCCCTCAAAGGGGCAAAACCTTTTATTTTCACTATAATTTGTAAGAAAACGGCTTACAATCGGATTACAATGAAAATACAGTGACTAAGAATTACCCTCACGTATCGGATTCTGTAGTCGGCGGCTGGAAATATCCCTTTCCAGGAGGGCTGCAATGAAGAAGAGAAACGGCTTCTCCACAAGTGTGTGACACAGAAATACCCGCAGGTGTCGGTTCCTATGTCGGCGGCTGGAATTTTCCCTTTCCAGGAGGGCAGCAGTGAAGAAGAGAACGGCTTCTCCACAAGGGTTGAACAATAGCTAAGCTTCTGTTTTAGGGTTCCAAAAGATTCACAAAAGTAATTGGGATTTTTGTGTGAATCAAAAAGATGTTTTGCACATCAAAAAGGTGAAGACTTAGAGTATTTAGGACTCTGAAAATCGTCTTTAAAAGTCTTAAAAAATAACTCCCCGAAGTTGGCTTTAAATAGGAAAACTTTGAGCCTAAAAAATCTGCAGCGAATCTGGCCGAATTTATCCCAGTCGGACCGGTCCGGTTCTGAGGCGGATCGGTCCGACCTCGGATCGGTTCTTTTAAATTTTCGCTTCTTCGGTTCGCAATCGGTCCGGGGTATACTGGATCTGCAGCAAGCGGATCGGTCCGGTTGAGAGGCAGACCGGTCCGGTTTTCCCAGAAAATTAAAATCCTTTAAAAAGCCTCATTTTGCTTGAAAAACATTTTATAAAAATTTCCCAATACTAAATATGAACTTTAAGGAACGTAAAAACAAAATTTTACCAAGTTCATTCTTGCAGAGGCTATGATGTTGAAGATGCTTTGATATTCGGATCCGTTGATGTAGATGCGATCTTGAGTTTCTTCAACGGTGTAACGGTGTACGACATACAAATTGATAATGGACAAAAATGTCCTTACTAATCTCCCCCTATGTCTATGCCGGTACATACATAAAAAAATATCCGAATTATCAACTAATGATCTATACAAATCTACCCTTCCATGAACCCTAAAGATGGAAAGATACAAATGTTTAAATCTTCATCGTTTGTTCTTCAATCTTCAACAATCATCAAATATCAAAGCTTTTCTCATCAGGTTGTGCAACATATTGATCTTCAATCTTCATACCTACACACATGAGACAAAGCAAATACCACGTGACATATCGAGTTTGAAATGAGATAAATATGGATACCAATATATGATAAAAACATAAGCTATATCTCAAAAACTCCCCCAAAATTCAAACTCCCCCATAATATGATAATTCTTTCTCCCCCTTTTTTATGATGTCCCCAAATAGACAAATGAGAAGAATGAATCAAATAAGCACAATCGGGGTGCCACGGTACACAAAAAAATAGAAACTATTTTTGAATATTTCAAAATTTTTCATACAAAGATAAAATACCAATATGAACAAATATGATACAAAAATCACACCATGGATTTTAGACTCAAACAACCAAGTCATGGAAATGGAATGAATGGGTGTGAACACATTCGATAGGTAAATCAACTCAATCAATCATATGTGCACGATGCATATGTGTACCCCTAACGAATGAACATCAAAAGTATCCTTAGGTGAAAAAATTGTTGAATTTAGATGACATCGTCTTATGCAAATCAACAAATCAAAGTCAAAGTGATTTTCACACCAATAACGTCCAAAACTATGTAGCACATTTTTAAGAATTTCAAGGACGTGCAAACCCGTTTTAATTCTCCAACCAAACTCCCTCATAAATATTTTCTTTTAGAGGTAATCTAAATTCTCAAACTTTGGAGAATTGGTGCAAAAAACTAAATGGCCCATAATTGGCATGAATTTCTTTTTATTGCCTTTCAATTTTTTCGGGCTCTTTTAACCTCTTTGGACCTCGGATAATAAAATTCCTCAATTTTTTAGGTCCTTTTTAACCGTGGCTTTTGCGCAAAGGATAGATGATTACCTTTCGCAGCCCCTCCCCGTTATCAAACAAAGCACACAAACTCACAAAACGGTTTTTATATGCACAATTTCCTTATAAAAAAAATTATCGCGCTTGGTTTGTTTTAAAGACAGGATTGAGATGAAGACACCCAACCAACATGTGATAAGACAAGCACAATAATCAAACAAATCCGTGCATGTGTGAAATAAAGGAAACATGTAGGAAGTAACACTTAATTACATCTTAATGACTCCAAACATTATAAAGCACATGGATGAATTGACCTATTGTCTCAAAACACTATCAAATATTCACATGAAAAAAATGGAATGATGTTGTGACTCGGTCATCCAAAGTGTTCATCCATAAATGGTGCAACAAAAAAAAATCTTTTTGTATTTTTCAATTTTTTATAAAACAATATATACAAAAAGTACATGTCACAACGCTAGCAAAAATATATCATGAAACCACAACTAGTGTATGACAAACATGCAATCACAATCAACCAAAAGATTTCACATAGGGTGAATCACGTGCAAGCAAACGGGAATCGTGGACAAAAAATCCATAAGCCTCTAAATCCTATTTTCTAACCCAAATAGATTTGTAACGAAGTGTGGGGGTTTTAGGAATCGAATTTATTCTTTCATTAACCTTCCTAGGTCCATTTAAAAGCTTGTAACAAAATCGCCTAAGATGACCTTGCCTACCGCAATGTGTGCAAGTGTAAATCGGGCGGTGTGTGTTACCTAAAGGTGGCCCTCTCCTCAAATTCCTAGGTGGCGCTTTCTAAATTTCCTTAGGTGGATCTCTCATAATCATCCTAGGAGGCACTCTCACGATGTTCCTAGGGGGCTCTTTCCTAACACCCGTAGGTGTCTCTTTCTTAACAAACCTAGGAGGCTCTCTCACACGTGTGGGAATGGGTGCAACATATTTTTCAAGACCAATCCCACCCCTATCAGTTTTGATCTCGACTGTGCCTAAAATCTTATCAAGTTTTTCAGACCTAGACTCCAAATCAAATTTCACTTTACTTGAATATTTCAATTTCACCTCAAGTTCACCTATCCTAGATTCAAGTACTCGTTTAGAATCCTCAAACTCTAAAATCTCTTTTTTCATAGTCTCCATCAACCCTTTAAGACTATCTCTCTCACCCTCGACGTACTCAAGCTTCTCTTTCAAGATTTTCACATGAGCCCTAAGTTCTTCAACTAAAAAATCATTATTTTTTATGGCACACTCTTTCAACTGAGCTTTTAATTTCACATTTTCTTTCTTTGTTTTCAAAGTTTCAGCATAAAGTTCATTGAAAGCAGTTTGCAAGTCATGCCCATCTACACTTTCCTCCTCACTTTCATCCACACTCCCATCACCTTCACTATCACTAATCACATGGATGGGAAACTCTCGCCTAGAAGCATAAAAAACTTCTTCTTCCGAATCACAATCACTAAGGGTAGAAACATGAGAAATCGTTTTATTCAATTTCTTCTTCAAATTTGTGGTACACTCATGTAACGTGTGACCAACACCCTCACAACAAGGACACCTCTCAGATTCGTTTTCAACAGAAGATTTAAAACAAGAGTTCGTGTGAATTTTCCAATTAATTTTTTCAAAAATTTGACATCGAAGATCATCAAAACCATCAAAAGCCATTTTTGCAAAATTAGGATCAAAACACAATAACTTAGTGCAACAGGCTCTGATACCAATTTGAAAACGTGAGTAGACAAATTGTATCAGAAAGTAAATCCTCGAAAAATCAGGATCACGCGATAAATTAGCGTAACCCGCTCTGATACCAATTTGAGAGCGCAGCTACAGCGGAAATATTGCGACTTCTCAAATAAAATCCAGTTTTTAATTAAACCCAAATTTTAGTTAAAACCCTAAGACATGCATCTAGATGATTTATCAAATAAAATATAGCATGCAGGATAAAAACAAACAATTTCAGGAAAAATCCCTCAAAGGGGCAAAACCTTTTATTTTCACTATAATTTGTAAGAAAACGGCTTACAATCGGATTACAATGAAAATACAGTGACTAAGAATTACCCTCAGGTATTAGATTCTGTAGTCGGCGGCTGGAAATATCCCTTTTCAGGAGGGCTGCAATGAAGAAGAGAAGCAGCTTCTCCACAAGTGTGTGACACAGAAATACCCGCAGGTGTCGGTTCCTATGTCGGCGGCTGGAATTTTCCCTTTCCAGGAGGGCAGCAGTGAAGAAGAGAACGGCTTCTCCACAAGGGTTGAACAATAGCTAAGCTTCTGTTCTAGGGTTCCAAAAGATTCACAAAAGTAATTGGGATTTTTGTGTGAATCAAAAAGATGTTTTGCACATCAAAAAGGTGAAGACTTAGAGTATTTAGGACTCTGAAAATCGTCTTTAAAAGTCTTAAAAAATAACTCCCCGAAGTTGGCTTTAAATAGGAAAACTTTGAGCCTAAAAAATCTGCAGCGAATCTGGCCGAATTTATCCCAGTCGGACCGGTCCGGTTCTGAGGCGGATCGGTCCGACCTCGGATCGGTTCTTTTAAATTTTCGCTTCTTCGGTTCGCAATCGGTCCGGGGTATACTGGATCTGCAGCAAGCGGATCGGTCCGGTTGAGAGGCAGACCGGTCCGGTTGGGGGCGGACCGGTCCGATTTTCCCAGAAAAATAAAATCCTTTAAAAAGCCTCATTTGGCTTGAAAAACATTTTATAAAAATTTCCCAATACTAAATATGAACTTTAAGAAACGTAAAAACAAAATTTTACCAAGTTCATTCTTGCAGAGGCTATGATGTTGAAGATGCTTTGATATTCGGATCCGTTGATGTAGATGCGATCTTGAGTTTCTTCAGCGGTGTAACGGTGTACGACATACAAATTGATAATGGACAAAAATGTCCTTACAACTAGAAAGTGAAATTGTGATCTCATTTGATATTTAAGCATGAGCGTGTTTAGATGACTGATGTAGATGAATGGTCTTCGCCATTCATCAATGTCAATGGATTCCTTAAGAGATAACCTATCACTAATTGCAGTGAAGCAGAATTTATAACAAGTAATTTCAAATCAATTATTTTAAAAGCCTTATCTTCTTTCTTGAGTACTCAAGAGTATAATCATGTTTGTAATTGTGTAACAACCAAGGAGGATTGGTATATTATAAGAATTACTCATGAGGAAACTTCGATGGTGAACAGAGAAAAGTTATATAAACTTGTGACTAGCTTGAGATGATGGGAATGAATGAAGAAAAGAGTTTTGATGATTACTACATTATATTGACGTAAATGGTCCATGCATCTTATGAAAAAGACGGAAACTGAGAGAAGATGATAAATATAGTTGTTGTTGTGGGTTTGGTCATGAAATAAATATTTATCCTTCTCGTTTAAAGAAAAATGAGAATGATATAGGTTTTGAGAAGAAGAATATAGAATATAAGGGTAGTCTTAGTGATTCAGATAGTGAATCCTCATCAGATTCTTCAAGTGATGAGAGTACATATTTTTTTTCTTGAGTACTCAAGAGTATAATCGTATTCTTAATTGTGAAACGAACAACGAGGATTGGTATATTATAAGAATTACTCATGAGGGAACTTCAATAGCGAAGAGAGAAAAGTTATAAAGACTTGTGACTAGCTTGAGATGATGGAAATGAATAAATAAGAGAGTTTTTGTGATTACTACATTATATTGATGTAGGTGGTCCATGCATCTTATAAAAAAGAGGGAAACCGAGAGAAGACGATAAATATAATTATCGTGGTGGAGTTGGTCATCACATAAATATTTATCCCTCTCATTTGAAGAAATATGAGAATGATATAGGTTTTAAGAAGAAGAATATAAAATATAAGGCTAGTCTTCATGATTCGGAGAGTGAATCCTCGTCGAATTCTTCAAGTGATGACAGTACATATGCCATTTGATTAGGCATAAATTCTTCCTAATTTATCCCTTAATTTCGGTACTTTAATCACCTCGAACAACGTAATTGGATTGACTTTATCTCATAATCTTGCTATTGACTTATCCTAACAAGTACATCGAGTTTCTGGTACTTCGTTATGATTTTACAGGTATCTAATGTCAAGAAATGGAAGAAGGAAACCGGAAGAATAGAAAAAGTCAACAAGAAAAGTCAAAAGGGCAAAAGAGTCATTTTTACCCAGAATCCGGATGAGGTACCTAAAGAGAAGTTGCAGGTATCATCCTCAAAAGCACCTAGGAAGAAACGACACCTCAATCGGATACCCGGAGCAAAAGATATGGGCAGTCAAAGTTTGAGAGAAAAGTCAAATAGGCAGACCGGTCCGCCCTCAACCCGGACCGGTCCGCTGTGCAAACTCCAGAGGACTGCGAACCGAAGGCAAACCGAAGAGCCAAAAAAAATAAAAGAACCGGTCCGCCCCGGACCGGTCCGCCTGGAAAATAAAAGTACCGATCCGCTTTAGAGGCAGACCGATCCGCCTAAGGGCCGGACCGGTCCGCCCATCGAGATTTTGTTTTCTGATTCTCCTCTAAAGACTCCGACTTATACTCAACCTCTTGGAATTTTTTGTAGGTTATAAAAACCCGAATTATTTTCGTTGTAAAGAAGGCTAGAACGTGGGGAGTTAATTTCAATTTCTCATTTTCTTCCACAAACCCTAGTTGTAGATAGAATTTCCAGTTTTATTCAAGGATTGAAGGTTTATTCCAAGTTTGTGTGATCACCAATTTTATCTATTGCTGCGATTGTTCCTTGGGTAATTTTAGTAAGTTATTTCTTCTTTGTGATTCTCTTCTACAGTATTCCATCAATTGTCCTTAGATTAATCATGAACACTTGCATATTAAACACTGTTTTCATCATTTTCGGTATGTCCGGCTAGATTTCCAAGGTCGGGTTACATGAACCCAACCTGATGTGGTCATTGCACGTATAAAGTTAATCCTCTGAATTTAGTAATTAATTTTGACCGTATTGCGTAGGGACACAACAATTGTAGGTCTAAATATCTCGTTTGCCCCTGGGTAACCGGGATGATTGAGAATACAATTCGAGTGTCGTTATCGTGATACTGATTTACTCGTCCTTTGATTAAGTATGACGCGGGCTTGAACCTCGTATACGTAATGCTTGGGAGTACTAAATTCCGGGTCATATTAATTAGATAAATTTACGATTAATATTATACTGCAATACACTAGGGTTGGGGGATTGTATTTCCCGTCCTATTTTTCATCATCTCATTTAAAAGTTCAATTAAATCCTTCATTCTTAATTTAGGTCATTTAGTTAGCTGTATTTTTCACCATACTTTCATAATTGCATTTAGTGTAATCGAATCCCAAAAACCAAATCAATCTTTTCTTTTCTTTTTAGAGTCATCGTTAGGATTCCTCAGTCTTATTCTGTCGTCACAACTCTCGTTGTCCTTTTTCCCTGAGGATCGATACCCGACTTGTCGGATTATTACTTGAACGACAGGCTTGCACTTGAGCCTAGAGAGTAGACACTTTAGAGACACATTCTGAGTCGTGTCAAGTTTTTGGCGCCGTTGCCGGGGAAATAGGTAGACTTAGGATTAGATCGCGTTAATCCAAAGCTTTGACCAAAAATTCAAAAATCCAAAAAAAAATCAAAAAAAAAAAAATATATATATATATAAAGCACAAAAAGATTCACCACCATCTCTCACAAACTTAATGCAAAATTCTGAAACCACTCCCACACCCCATAATACTCCAACTAGAATTCACGAAAATCCACTTGTTGAGTATAATCCTGATAGTCCCCACACTCCACAAGCCCCACAGTTCTGGATCCCACCTCCCACACCGTCACACTCAATCTCTAGCAACACTCCTTTCTCCTTCGTAGGACACACGTCGTGCACACCCAGTGAGAGCGCCGAATCGTCGAGTGAGAGAGAGATGTCGCAGCACAGTAATGCAACTACCGGTGAGGAAGAGCCTCCGTACTGCCCGTTGAGAGAATTCTTATATCCCGAGCGCACTGTCACTCCGGGATGCATTATACTCCCGTATAATGCCGGGCAGTTCCGATTCAAAAATGGTATGATCCAGATGCTACCACACTATCACGGTATGGATTCAGAAAAGGCATACCTGCATATACGGGAATTTGAGGACGTGTGTGATACCCTCAACGATCAAACTTGCACACAGGAGGTGATTCACCTCAAACTCTTCCCGTTCTCGTTAAAACATAAAGCTAAGACCTGGCTATGGTCTTTATCTCCGAGCTCGATTCCATCTTGGAACGAGTTACAATCTAGATTTCTCAAGAAGTTCTTTCCACCACATCGAACAATCTCCATAAAGGCTCAGATTCAATCGTTCAGGCAATTGGATAATGAGCCATTCCATCGATGTTATGAGCGTTTCAATGAGTTAACTGCTTCATGCCCCCATCATGGATTTGATACAGCCCAAATCATTTCCTTCCTCTATAATGGGTTGAACCTTAACTCCAAGCAACTCATTGAAACCATGGGTAGTGGTCCGTTTATCAAGCTAGATTTCCATGATGCTGAGCTTCACCTGAGGTATGTCGCCGAGACTACCCAATCTTGGGATATTTCTGATCCTAATGCTCAGAATCGAAATCGTCAAGCGACCACCACTACATCGGCGTCCGGCCTACACTATGTAGATAAGACCTCTATGTCGGACTGTCGATTGGACTCCCTTGAGAAAGGATTTCGAGATTTATGCGAGGTAGTTGGATCTATCAAGAATCCCGTCGAAAAGGTGTATGCAATTTGTGAGGCGGGACATTCAACTGAGGAATGCCCGACAATACCCGCCTGCAAAGTAATGTTGCAGGAGCAAGTTAGTGGTATAGGAGGCTTTAAGGGTAATTTCAGTGCCCCGCACGGGAATTCATACAACCCTTCGTGGAAAAATCATCCCGGATTTAGCTACGGGCAACAACATGCCGCAATGAACCCTCCTTCGCATGTTGCCCCTCCTCCTCCACAACAATTTCAACAAGCTCCACACATGAAAAGTCATGTGCAAGCACCGCCACCCCATTGAAATTATATCCCGCCACAGCGGAGAACTCTCGAGGATACGATGAATCAATTCATCACTAGCCAGACCGCAACCAATGCCAAATATGATCGTCTAATTGGCGACATAAATGCGAACCTGTCCAAAATTCAATCCTCGTTGAGCGTTCAAGAGAAGGGCAAGTTTCCTGCCCAGGGCCAAAGACCTCCCCAAGGTCAAACTAGTGTTAGCTCCACTTCTACTGATCATCAGGAGCAATGTCAAGCTGTGACCACTCTTCGTAGTGGGAGAGTCGTTGATCTATCACCTCCCCCACACGACCCAACCAAAGATAAGGTGATTTCGCCCGGCACGAAAGAGGCCGAAGATGTCCCCTCAAATGAGAGTGATAAAGATGACACTAGTGAGCCCGAGGTAGTAGTGAAACCACCCTCCGCAGCACCGTTTCCTCAAAGGTTGATTCCTTCCCAAAAAGGAAACCCACGTGATGACGTGCTAGAAATACTAAAGCAGGTAAAGCTGAATTTACCATTCCTCGATGCCATCAAACAAATTCCAGCTTATGCAAAAGTCATCAAAGATTTGTTGACGGTAAAAAGGAAGTTGAAAGTAAAGAAGAATGTCTTCCTAGCACAGAACGTGAGCTCCATCCTACTCAATGAGCTCCCTCCTAAATTCAAAGATCCCGGTGCACCCACCATTTCCTGCATCATTGGAGAGAACAAAATTGAAAAAGCCTTACTAGACTTGGGAGCAAGTGTCAATATTCTCCCTTACTCCATTTATAGGCAACTTGATTTGGGCGACCTCAAGCCCACAAAAATCACTCTCCAACTAGCGGATCGAACTGTGAAGGTCCCACGAGGTGTAGTAGAGGACGTGATCGTTCAAGTTGACACTTTCTACTTCCCGGTAGACTTTGTCATTTGGGACACGGAGCCTTCATTAATCTCGACCAATCATGTTCCCATCATTCTCGGGCGCCCATTTTTAGCGACAGCTAACGCTATTATTAATACAAGGAATGGGCGAATGCAGCTCACTTTTGGGAATATGACATTAGAGACCAACATCTTCAACATAACCCAACATACGGGAGAGGAAGATGATATTCACGCGGTGAGTCTCATCGATGAGATGGTAGAGGAGTACATTGAGGAGAATTGTTGTGGCGATGCCTTAGGATCCTGTCTAGCTTCGAGCAATGAGAGTGAGGGGACGTAAACTGAGTACGAGAGGGAGATTGGGGAATTAAGAGCGTTACTCGATGAGAGAGCGTCGGACGAGGACGCGAGAGATGTAAATTGGGTTTCTAAATTCGAGGAGTTACCACCACGGGATACACGCGTTGTTCCCTCCGACGAAAAGTTTCCAACTCTTGAATTAAAGAAACTCCCCTCCCATATCAAATATGCATACTTAGGAGAGGATGAGACATTTCCTGTTGTTATCTCCTCTAGCCTAGATGACGAGCAGGAGGGTAAGTTGTTAAAAATTTTGAGGAAGCACTTAAGTGCTTTTGGTTGGTGTATAGCTGATTTGAAGGGGATAAGTCCTCTAATTTTCACCCACAAGATTCACCTCGAAGAGGATGTTAAGCCCTCTAGAGAAATGCAAAGAAGACTGAACCCTAACATGAAAGAAGTTGTGAGAACCGAGATCATTAAACTATTAGATGTCGGGATTATCTACCCAATCTCGGATAGCAAATGGGTGAGTCCTATTCAAGTCGTCCCGAAGAAGTCGGGTATGACTGTGATTGAGAATGCTAAGGGAGAGCTTGTTCCCCAACGCACCACCACCGGTTGGCGTGTTTGCATTGATTACCGGAAACTCAATGCGGGAACAAGAAAAGATCATTTCCCGTTGCCATTCATTGATCAAATGCTTGAGAGAGTTGCAGGCCACCCATATTATTGCTTCCTTGATGGTTATTCCGGATATAACCAGATTGAGGTAGATGTACTTGACCAAGAGAAGACGACGTTCACTTGTCCTTTTGGTACGTTTGCCTACAAACGTATGCCATTCGGCTTGTGTAATGCACCCGCGAATTTTCAACGGTGCATGTTGAGCTTATTTAGTGACATGGTCGAAAGAGGACTTGAGGTGTTCATGGACGATTTCAGCGTTTTTGGCACCTCTTTCGATCTTTGTCTAGAAAAATTGGAACAAGTACTTGCTAGGTGTGTGGAGAAGAACTTAGTGCTGAATTGGGAGAAATGCCATTTCATGGTCACTGAAGGAATAGTTCTTGGCCACATAGTATCATCTAAAGGCATAGAGGTTGATAGGGCTAAGATAGATGTCATAGCTGACCTTCCCCCACCGAGATCGCTTAAAGACGTGCGCTCATTCTTGGGTCACGCCGGGTTTTATCGAAGGTTCATTAAGGACTTTAGCGCTATCGCTAGACCCTTAAGCAACCTTCTCATGAAGGACAACCCGTTTGAGTGGACCGAAGCATGCCAAAGCTCCTTTGACAAATTAAAGAACATGCTCGTGTCCGCTCCCATCATGCAAGTTCCGGATTGGTCTCTACCATTCGAACTCATGTGTGATGCAAGCGATTACGCGATTGGGGCCGTTTTGGGCCAACGTCAAGATAAGCAAGCTCATGTCATCTACTACGCTAGTCGGACCCTTACCGGACCTCAACTAAACTACTCTACCACAGAGAAGGAGTTGCTAGCAGTAGTCTTTGCCCTTGATAAGTTCAGATCGTATCTCATTGGTTCTCCTATAATTGTCTTCACCGACCACGCGGCTTTAAAGTATCTACTTGCGAAGAAAGATGCCAATCCGCGCCTCATAAGGTGGATCCTACTCCTACAAGAGTTCAATCTCTCTATCAAGGATAAGAAAGGAGTAGAAAACGTCGTTGCCGACCATTTGTCTCGGCTTTCGTCCGACGTACCTAGTGATCCTATACCCATAGACGAGTATTTTTAGGATGAGCAACTCTTTGCTACTTCTTCGTATCCCTGGTTTGCGGACATAGTGAACTATCTTGTCATGGGAGCCGTCCCTCCCGATTGGACACCGCAAGATAAGAAGAGGTTTCTTACTTGGTCGCGCATGTTCTTCTACGATGACCCCTTACTCTTTAAATACTGCGCCGACCAAATCATCCGACGATGTGTACCGGATGACGAGATTCCAAAGGTCATCCAGTTTTGTCATTCGGAAGCATGTGGAGGCCACTTCTCAGCGAAAAAGACGGCCGCTAAAATTCTGCAATGCGACCTCTATTGGCCCACAATCTTCCGGAATGCAAATGACGCTTGCAAGTCATGCAATAGGTGCCAATGGATGGGAGCCATCTCTCGCCGCGACATGATGCCCCTTACCCCCATACTCATCATTGAGATATTCGATTGTTAGGGTATTGACTTCATGGGTCCCTTCCCCCCATCCTTTGGTTTCCTATACATCCTAGTCGCGGTAGACTACGTTTCTAAATGGGTAGAAGCTATAGCTACTAAGACTAATGACAGTAAGGTGGTGATAAAGTTCCTACAGGAACACATACTTTCTCGCTTCGGCGCACCGAAAGCAATAATTAGCGACAATGGCACGCACTTTCGCAATAGGCCATTTGAGAAGCTCATGAGAAAGTATGGCGTCGTCCACAAGGTTGGAACGACGTATCACCCACAAACAAATGGGCAGGCCGAACTAGCGAATCGTGAGATCAAGAACATTCTTGAGAAGACCGTCAATCCTAACCGGAAAGATTGGTCAATTAGACTGAACGATTCGCTATGGGCCTATCGCACCGCATACAAAAATCAGCTTGACATGTCCCCTTTCCGCTTCGTGTATGGCAAGCCTTGCCATCTCCCCGTGGAGTTAGAACACAAAGCGTATTGGGCAATTAAGGAGCTCAATTATGCCATGGATAAAGCCGGTGAAGCTCGCAAGCTTCAAATAAATAAGTTGGAGGAGATACGCAATGATGCGTATGAGAATGCCAAAATTGCCAAAGAAAGGATGAAACTCGCTCACGATAGCATCATTCGACGGAAAGAGTTTCTTCCCGGGCAAAAAGTTCTTCTCTATAACTCTCGGCTTCATCTCTTTCCGGGCAAGTTGCGGTCGCGATGGTCTGGCCCGTTTGTTGTCAAGAATGTTTTCCCCCACGGAGCTGTCGAAGTAGAATATTTAAAAGGGGGAAACACATTCAAAGTGAATGGACAACGCCTAAAGCCATATCTTGAGGCGTGCGAAGAAGAAGTCGACACCGTTTGGTTGTCGGACCCCGTTTACGGAGTAGAGTGAACTGTTTCCGCTAGGTCGTCGCACCCCCGACGCGTATGGGGTGAGAGTCGTGTGTGTCGTGTGCGTTAGTGAGTGTCATTAGGATTTTGGTACATTCAGGTTTAGCATGTGCATGTTCGGGAATTGGGTCAATTCGGGTGACTAGTGATGTTGAGAGGTCCTTAGTCTATAATTGGTGAGGAGCGCGTTTTAAAAGTGCACTATTTCGAAGAAGCGAGGTTGAAATCCAGTTTCGGGGAAATTCCAGTCAAAAATCCCCAAGACAGACCCGTTCCTTTAATTTAAGGCCGGACCGGTCCGCCCCGGACCGGTTCCTTTAATTTAAGGCCGGACCGGTCCGCCTGTCGAATTTCCTAAAAATTAAAGACCCGGACCGGTCCGCCCCTGGACCGGACCGGTCCGCCTTCTGCAGATTCGTTGAATCCCTTTCCTCCCATTCACCCCTCCTTCTCCCCAATAGCCACCCTTCCCTCCATTTCGGTTTCCCACACCCCCATACATACCTTTACCTCCAAAACCCTTTCCCTCCAACCACCCTTTCCCTCCAAATCCCTTCCCCCCTCCACTATAAATTCAACCCTACCCCCTCCCCTTCTCTTCACACCTCAAACACCACTTCTCTTCTCTCTCTCTCCAGATCTCTTAAGTTCCTTCTCTCTGCCTAGTCTACATGGCCCCCCGTGCCCCTCCCACCAAATACGCATCCACCGACATCCTACACTCCGGGAGCAACGAGTTCCGCTCCCGCCAAGAGGAGCGATGGTGCACCAACTTCTTCGGGTCGAACCGCAAACTCCATATGGAGCGCGCGATTCAATGGAACCCGCTGCCCAATTCTGTCACAGCACTATTTATGGCCCGGGGGTGGTGTCGTTTCCTCAACGAACCCCATGACGCCGTGTGGGCTTCCGAGGTCCGGTTATTCTATGGCACGCTTGTGCGGACGGACCAATTTGAGGCCCAAGCTTACGTTGATGGAACGGTCATTCCTTTTTCCTTAGCCCTCCTCACGGCCAAATTGGCCACCTTTGGTGTCCCGGACCCCCAAGACTTCACATATCCTAGGAACGTCCCTCCAGTCGCTAAGGACGTCATCATGGCGCGCATTGCTCCTAACGTGGCTTGGGCGGGTCAAACCGTCGCGGTTGGCCGACTCAATGAAACGGCGCGCCTCACCTTCCAAATCGTATGCGCCAACATTCTTCAAACGTCCAACGATTCCGCCATGAGACCTCGGCAAGCCACCTTGACCTACCATCTCTTCGATCCCCAAACCTCCATCCATTTGGCCCGCACATTGTATGCCGACATCATTGCCGCTTCTTTGGATGAGAAGGGTATCGCTCCTTTGCCCTATGCCCGTTTGATCACGTCTATCCTCCAAGACGCCGGCATTGAGGCCCCTGTCGACCGCACTCGGATTCCCGGTCCCTTTGGACAGGGCATTCGCACTAAGAGTGCCAAACAGCTTGCCATAATCCGGGCACGGCGGGGGCATGATAGCGAGGAAGAGGCTGCCTCGGAAGAGAGCAAGGAGGAAGAGGCCACCACAGCCGACGTTGAGATGGGTGACGTCGCCACCGACGACGAGTCGGCGGACGAGGAGGACGACCCGGACTTTGAGTGGGCGGGTACCGATATCTCGACTCGGTTGTCCACCCTTGAGACCCGATTCGAGAACTTTGAGAACAAGTTCGACACCTTTGTGATCGACTACCAACGAGATCAGAATCGGGCGGCTCGAAGGCAAGCGGATATCTACCGACGCCTAGGGGATCCTTATGAGCCACTCCCATCGCATTATCATGACCCCTATGGCCCCGACGCGCCCAGCTCTTCCCAATTCCTCCCCCCCCCCGTGATGTTTGTTGCTTATGGACTGTTTTGATGTATTTATTCTCACATCCTACATGTGCTGTATTCCTGTTTGTACCACAGTCTTATGATATAAAAAGTTGCATTTTCTATATTTGTTTGTTTTACTTATTGCACTTATTATTTTGCCTTATTTAGATTTTAGTCCTTTTTGCTTGAGGACAATGCAAAAGTCTAAGTTAGGGGGGGTCACAAGTGCATATTTCTAAAACTTCACAAATTTTCAAAAATACCCAAAAATTTACAAAAAAAAAAAAAAAAAAATCATAAAATTGTGAAAAATCCAAAAATATTTTTGTTCAAAATACATAAAAATTGGAATTCAAATTTTTCAAAAATATCATTAAAAGTCAAATTGGAGTCTCAAAGTGTAAAAAGTCAACATACACAAAGCCAAAATTGACCAAAGATGGAAATTGTGAAAAAAATTGACGACTTAACGAATAAATGTGGAGATTAACAAACCCGGTGAGATTCGAGCCTATCACGTTTTGCTAGATTTTAAATCAATCCGAGTTAATTGTTAACTCAAAGTTCTTTTTAGCGCTTAATAAGTTGTCAAGGATCTTAATTCTTTCATTTTGATCGGTTTTGAAAAATGTGGGCATTATTGCCTTGAAAAACGTGCCAAATTAGTCTCTAAAATTAAATTCATCTCGAAACGCATATGGTAACGCAATTAGCATTTTGGACAATGAAGTAGGCCCTCGTTTGTCATCCCAAAAATATTGGCCAAAAAAAAATGCGAAAAATCACCCCTTTTGCAACCCAAATTGAGCCGAATAATTTTCCCTTTCGTTTGACAACCCGAAAAACCCAAAATAGCCGGAATTGTGAAAAAATGAAAAAAAAAGAATCAGAATTTAAGTCCGAAAAGTGCAACAAAAAGGGGCAAGAAAAAATAGAAGAATGCTCAACAAATAATAGAAAAAGAAGAAAAAGATGAGAAATAGCCCGGAAAATGCACAAATGGACATCACGAATGGTTTTTCCAATTCCAACTTTCCTTACCTCCTTCATTTTACCCAATGCAACCTTAAACCCGAAAAAGTCCTAACCGAGTCCAAATTGCGAAAATTGAGTACCGCGTTGAGAGCTAATACACCAAAAGATAATATAAGAGGTTAAATGCGCGAAATAGAGGCAATGTTCCCGTTTTTAAAACCGTAATCCGTTGATGAGATTCTTTCACCATGAAATTTCCGTCTTTCTAATTGTATGCGTGATTTTGCATCCATTATATTTACTCTTATTATCACGCATACCGAGCGAAAAAGCCATATTCCGAGTAGTTCGTTTGAGAGAGCTTCCCGTGAGAATTTGAAATCAAAACGAATTTTCGGATAAGTAACGTAATGATTAATCAGTGGAAATTGGCGGTTATATTTCTGGCTTCGCACACACACACTACAGTTTGAGACTTGTAGACATGACTTAATGATGACTATTTTCTGGAAAAGTTTGAATTATACAATTTTTGGTTATTTTGAAGTTCTTTGAGTCGAATTTTGTGGGTATATTCTCTGCAAACCCTCACGAGACACAACTCGTCCCACTAGGGTAACCTAGGGGTTTAAAGGCTTGTTGCATACGCTAAATGCAATCGCGTGCCCGCGAAAGAGGTATTTTATCCCAATAAAATGTTTTTCAAGAGTTGAGCCTTGCTAGAATTCTTTTACATTGCTCGGGACGCGCAAAGTTCTAAGTTAGGGGGGTTTGATTAGGCATAAATTCTTCCTAATTTATCCCTTAATTTCGGTACTTTAATCACCTCGAACAACGTAATTGGATTGACTTTATCTCATAATCTTGATATTGACTTATCCTAACAAGTACACCGAGTTTCTGGTATTTCGTTATGATTTTACAGGTATCTAATGTCAAGAAATGGAAGAAGGAAACCGGAAGAATAGAAAAAGTCAACAAGAAAAGTCAAAAGGGCAAAAGAGTCATTTCTACCCTGAATCCGGATGAGGTACCTAAAGAGAAGTTGCAGGTATCATCCTCACAAGCACCTAGGAAGAAACGACACCTCAATCGGATACCCGGAGCAAAAGATATGGGCAGTCAAAGTTTGAGAGAAAAGTTAAATAGGCAGACCGGTCCGCCCTCAACCCGGACCGGTCCGCTGTGCAAACTCCAGAGGACTGCGAACCGAAGGCAAACCGAAGAGCCAAAAAAAATAAAAGAATCGGTCCGCCCCGGACCGGTCTGCCTGGAAAATAAAAGAACCGATCCGCTTTAGAGGCAGACCGATCCGCCTAAGGGCCGGACCGGTCCGCCCATCGAGATTTTGTTTTCTGATTCTCCTCTAAAGACTCCGACTTATACTCAACCTCTTGGAATTTTTTGTAGGGTATAAAAACCCGAATTATTTTCGTTGTAAAGAAGGCTAGAACGTGGGGAGTTAATTTCAATTTCTCATTTTCTTCCACAAACCCTAGTTGTAGATAGAATTTCCAGTTTTATTCAAGGATTGAAGGTTTATTCCAAGTTTGTGTGATCACCAATTTTATCTATTGCTGCGATTGTTCCTTGGGTAATTTTAGTAAGTTATTTCTTCTTTGTGATTCTCTTCTACAGTATTCCATCAATTGTCCTTAGATTAATCATGAACACTTGCATATTAAACACTGTTTTCATCATTTTCGGTATGTCCGGCTAGATTTCCAAGGTCGGGTTACATGAACCCAACCTGATGTGGTCATTGCACGTATAAAGTTAATCCTTTGAATTTAGTAATTAATTTTGACCGTATTGCGTAGGGACACAACAATTGTAGGTCTAAATATCTCGTTTGCCCCTGGGTAACCGGGATGATTGAGAATACAATTCGAGTGTCGTTATCGTGATACTGATTTACTCGTCCTTTGATTAAGTATGACGCGGGCTTGAACCTCGTATACGTAATGCTTGGGTGTACTAAATTCCGGGTCATATTAATTAGATAAATTTACGATTAATATTATACTGCAATACAATAGGGTTGGGGGATTGTATTTCCCGTCCTATTTTTCATCATCTCATTTAAAAGTTCAATTAAATCCTTCATTCTTAATTTAGGTCATTTAGTTAGATGTATTTTTCACCATACTTTCATAATTGCATTTAGTGTAATCGAATCCCAAAAACCAAATCAATCTTTTCTTTTCTTTATAGAGTCATCGTTAGGATTCCTCAGTCTTATTCTGTCGTCACAACTCTCGTTGTCCTTTTTCCCTGAGGATCGATACCCGACTTGTCGGATTATTACTTGAACGACAGGCTTGCACTTGAGCCTAGAGAGTACACACTTTAGAGACACATTCTGAGTCGTGTCACCATTGCATCTATAGCTAAGCTTGATGATTTGGAATTTGGTGATTATGAAAATATTTTGTGTGATACTCGTATTAATAAAGTGAATGAGAGTATTATAGAACATGTTAAAAGTCTATTGAATGATGAGTCTACCTTTAAACTCGTAGTGATACTTCATCTCTTGGTATTGCTGTGTATTTCTTGTTCTAATTATTCATGTGGTAGTAAAAATGATGATGAAAATTTGTGATAATGTGAATTCTATAGATTTATTTGTATCCTAGGACAAACATATAAATTCAAAATTTTAACAATTTTTATCTTAATTTACTTTTGTCTGTATGCAATGATGAAGTCCAAATTAAATAATCAAACCCACATAAACAAACTAAGCATACGAAGAAGTAAGGAAAAATTCCTTTCAGGCAAAATCTCTATTTTAGCACTGTATCAGAATTGACAAGCACTATATGACTTACAAACTATTTAGTTCACTAGGTATAATACGAAGTTCGTCAAGTCTTGTACAAATACGACACAATCCAACACCATCCACAAGAAGCAATCTTCCCTTAGTATCGATTGATCAGCCTTCTTCTTCGGCATTAGATCCTCAACTCCACAAATTCGTAGTAGAAAAAATCTTTATAAATTTTATTGAACATGGATTGTGTTCTTCTTGATTTGGTAAAGTGATCTTTGAATTTCTAAAGGGTTTTGATGAAAAACGGTAGAGTTTGATCACAAAAGGAACTCTAAAATCGCTTGTAAAAGAGTTCAAATTACTTGTTTTAAACTATAATCTCGCATTTCTATTTATAAGGAAGTTTGTTACAAAAAGATAGTCATTAGAGATTTGGATCAGATTTGATTAAAAAATAAAAACTCACATGTTTGTTCGACCGATATGATACCTCGTTCGAATGGCGTACCCTATTTCATTCGAACGGGTTTCGAATCGTAACTTCGAATAACATTCCAGTGCTTGACCAAAAGGCATCGCTTCAAATTTCATTCGAATGTGGGAAACTCGTTGTGCCGATTCACCCAATCTCATTTGAATGATATCCAATGAAATATCGAACGATATTCCAAAACTAACCAAAAGGTGACATTCTAGATTTCATTTGAATGATGGAATCTCATTTTAATGACACTATGTAGACTCGTTCGAACGACCTATCAAACTCGTTCTAACAAGCCGTTGAAATTTTCAAAAAACTTTAATAATCATTTTAAATATTTTGGAAATTTTTAATGCAAACCCTAATTATGAAAATTCCCTGAATAAATAAAGACTTTACCAAACCACTTCAGAGTGATGGTGAGACGAACGATCTTTAATCTTCCAAAATGTTATTAACTTCTTATCTTCGAATATGTGGAAGTAATCATGAAGGTACAATGGGGTGTAACGGGATAAGATAAATAAAAACTAAATTGAGCAATTGTAAAACTTGCTCTTATAAATCTCCCAATTTGTCTATTTCGGCACATAACACAAATCGAATCCAAATTGAACCCTAAGACTAATACAACTAATGCCCCCCCAAATCATGCATAAATGTATGAGTCTTCATCTTGTGCAGTCCATGAAATTATCATCAAGGCGAAAGAGAGCTACTCACATAAGACAAAAGAAATACTGTGATGCGTACGAGTTTTAAATAAATAAAACTCCCCCTCAATTTGTTCACCCCCCCTTTTGTTTGTAATGGACAAATGAGTAGAATCTAAATATGAATAATAAGCATCACATCAAGAAGTAAAGATATCATCACAAAGATAATCAATAGAACACATTCAATGATAATTTAAAAGGCATATTGTGTTTCTCCCCTTATCAAACAACTATTTTTGAAGTTTTTTCAAAATTTTCAACTATAAGGTATAAGAATTACACACACACACACACACAAACACACACACACACACACACACACACACACACACACACACACACATATATATATATATATATATATATATACAAACGACTAAGATACCCGAATTGCGAAAATGCAATGAAATTGTGCAAACATTTTCCATAGGCAAATCAATATAAACATTCCTAATATAGGTGCACGAAGTCATGAGATACTTCTGAAGAAAGAACTAAATTTCAACGTTAGGTGTAAAATGTTGAACTCTAATAAAATTAACTCAACTTATGCAATATGTCATGAATTTTAATTATTCTTAAAACAATAACGTCAAACTATTTAATATTTTTTAAGAGAGTTCATTATGCAAACCTATTGATCCTATACTTCATAACTCCTTCAAACTCTTACATATATAAGAATTCACTCTCAAATATTTTGAAGAAATCATAATGCTAAAATGCAGAGAAGCATCAATGAATGTAAACTAAATGGCCTTGGCACTTATGTTTTTGTGTGCCATTAATCTTTTTAGGCTCATTTTACAAATGGTGGATTTTAACACAAAGTGTATTTTGCTCTTTCGTATCCCGTTTCCATTGCTTAATATATATCAATACTTCCTAGAAAAAAATTCGAGCAATGGTTCTTACAAGCATAAGTTATCTCTTTTTACATTTGGTTCATTATTAAGCAGGATTGAGATGAGTACATCATATTCGACACATGACAAGCAAGTACAATGATAAAAAAACATTCGTGCACGTGTGCAATAAAGGTCACAAAAAGTCCAATATTTAGAAAGTAATCATCGATAATCATCAAAACGTTATCCACACATTATTAAGCACGCTAATGAAACAAAGCCATGTCTCGAAATACTACAAAAAAATTCATGTGAATGGATGGAATGTATGGGTGATCCAAATATATTAACTGCTTATCCATATACGGTGATAACTCTCATACAAAAATCTGTCTTTTTCAAATTTTTTTATCAAAATAAAATCTTTTCACTTTTTCGAACTTTTTTCTTAAAAACCAAATATCTTTTTGAATTTTTTAGCTTTTTCATGAAAACCAAAAATATTTTTGGAATTTTTTCAAATATATCAAAAAGAAAACATATGAATACAATGATAATATAATCTAGCAATTGTGACACCCCGGTTAATTAAATACCGGGTGATCAGTCATTTGTTAAATTAAAAACATAATGTCTAGTTGGTCCATTCTTAGCATGACTATCGAAAACTTTTTAATATTTACTAACCACCTAGTATTTGAAAAGATTATATGAAATTTTATCTTTATCATTAACAAGCAATGATATAAAAATAATTAAATAATTCAAATATCACATTCCATAATTCTAAATAAATCAACATCGCAAATAGGGAAATAACTAAATCCAATATCATGTGACGGAGGTAAAGACCCCAATCTGAAACACCAATACTATAATCCATAAGTAAAAGTCTAAATACACAACTGAAAATAAAAGAAGTGCAATGTCTCCGGAACAACTACGAAAGGAAAATGGGTAACATGCCCGACTGAAATAAAGTAATGAGTGCATCGGATTTTCAAGGAAATGGATGCCTCTATCAAACTAGGACCTAGAATCATCCACAACAATTGCAGCAATGAAAATGTAAATGAACTCTTAAGTTGAGCCTCCCTGTAGCTGGGCACCTAAAAATGGTCTTTAAAAAAAAGAGTTGGAAAACGGATCAGAGCCCGAGTAAAAACATTTAAAAATTTAGCTAGTATTTAAAATGCATAATTTTCAGATATTATATGCATGTTAGTTTCATGGTTCTCACTTGAGATTCTCACCCCTCAACTAGTGTGCACGCCAAACGTATATTCCTAACCCGTCCTAGTTATGCGACCCCGCCTAGCTAGTTCGAATTAAATATATCACCACACCTACTAACTCTTGGTGCTTATCTTTATTACCCATACAATAGCTATTGATATTCTATATCAATTAGACATTTATAAATTCCTCAATTAAGATTTAGTTCCCCCATATTTAAATTAATTTAGATATCACTATCTTTCTCATCTACTAAGCACACACATAAGATTTAAATCAAAAGTATATATATACTTGTCACTCTAATTATATATATATAGCACCCCGAGGCTGAGCTGAGCTGCGGTGCATGCATACTCTGCTATCAAGTCCCGGTACGTCACGTACAACTAAAGGACTAATGGTCCAGGATCTCTCTCAAACCAAAAATACAAATGACATATATTGGAGGCAAACATAGTACTAGTACTTTGGGCTACGCACATACTTACGTACCCAAATGATCGGGCACAACCTCATTCACACAAGTGGTGTTCATCCCTAAGTCCTATGTTCTGAGGCACCAGTCAAAATCCCCCAAGATGGCTCCTCAAGACAAGACTGTCCCCTTTCAAAACCTCTTGCAATAGTAAGTAGCATAGGTATGTAATACACATAATAAGTCACACATTATGTATTTATATCACCTATATATATACAATCAATTTTTTGTCATTCTATATCCCTTACAATATTCTATACATAGTCTACACACTCTCGTATAGCCTACATATTTTTAATGTACAGTTAACTTCTTATTTGAATAATCTCGGGTGTCTTATCACTTGGAAGGCATCCAATTATCTCTTGAGTTTATTAAATAGATATCTCACTCATTCCAGACTGGTGTAGGTCATCATTCCCACCAAATTCCTGTGATACTATATTATTCTCTTGGGCTTTTATTCCTCAATTGGGCCTAATTAATCTTAGCCCTGAAGTTTCCCCCTATGGGTCTAAGCCTTACCCCAATATTGACCTACTAACATTCTTAAAGTAAATCTTTTTAAATATAGAAATCGTCTCAAAAGTTAATTCAATCATTCCCCATAAATTCTAATTAAAAAGGGACAAAACTTTGAAAATCTCGGCAGCCGAATAGAATCATCCCTGAATCAAATCGATTCACCTACCGAATCGATTCGGTCAGGGAGCCGAATCAATTTGCCTGCTATAGGTTTGTTTTCTTCTTCCTCAAACAGTTATGGGTTTCCACCATTTTTTACACTACCAACTCCATTAATCAATTCCAAACTCCCAACCAATCATAATAAACGTTATACCAACATATATAAACAATTTCTAATGTGATAGAATCATTATATCACCAAATATTACTCCCCTACTTCATCTTTTTGGTTCAAGAAATCCATTTAAATCCATATTTCTTCACATTAGGACTTCATAAATTCATGAATTTCATTCTACATGCATCAAGAGAGTTAACCTATCATGATTCCTACCCCAAAAATGGTTTAAACTCTTCTAATTTGCATTAATTCTTCACATAATCATGAATTGATTCAAAGAAATCTAACATGGATTAAATACATGTTCTAAATTAGTAAGATAATTACTTAACTCAAAGTGCAGGTCTAAATCTTTATGAATTTATGGTGTGGTCTTGTTCCTCTTCTCCCAATCTATGCTCTGGTAGTGTTTGTGGTGCAAAACGTGCAATAATGATGGTTCTAGCCTTGGGGGTGTCTCTCCTTCTTCCTCTAATGGCCTATGTGAGTTTTGTAGATTCTAAACATAATGGCCTTAACCTAACATTGATATACACTTAGAAAAATTTCGTAGGTTTAATTTCTCCAAAATTTCAAACGACCAAAATATCCCTTCGAGGTGTCGATTTGGCCTAAAAGTGTCCTAGGACCCAAACTAAACCCCAGGGTATATTTTTTTGATTATCTCAACCCTTACACACACTTTGGCGAACTCTAAATGACCATTTGAAATACCCAATAAAAATTACGTTTTATTTCTCAAATTATGTCCCGACACGACTCACACCTGCGCCCCGACTACATTTCTCGTAATTGTCGTATTTTTCATTCACGATAATTATAATATTTTCATATCATTATTATTACTCGTTCATTAAGTAATATTCAATATAAATAAATATTAACCCTTATCTCGCTAATTAATATTTATTATCTCGAATTAATTATTCCAAATCAATTTAATTAATCTCAAACTAATTCACACAATTAATCCAAATATAAAAATCATTAAAAATACGGGGTGTTACATACTCCCTCCCTTATAACGAAATTTCGTCTCAAAATTCCGAAAAAGAAAAAACTTGGTATGAATAACTATGTGTATCTCCGCGCATCTCATCCTCGCGCTCCCAAGTAGACTTAACGACATTATTATGCCCCCACTGAACACGTACAAGCAGCACTACCTTCGACGTCAATATCCTCTCGCTATGGTCAAAGATAGCAACTGGTCTCTCCTCGTACGAAATATCAGGTTATAAGATTATCTCCTACAGTGAAATGCGAGTGTACGCCAACTCATCGCGTAGGTATTGCCGTAACAAAGAAATATGGAACACATCATGAATACGGTACAAGTGCTCCGGTAACCCGGGCCTGTACGCTACTCGCCCAATTCACTCGATAATAGAAAATGGCCCAACGTACCTTGGCACCAATTTTCCTCTTTTCCCAAATCTTATTATCCCATTCATATGGGACACACATAGTAGCATCTGATCCCCCACATCAAACTCCAGAAAGTACCGCTTAACATCGACATAACACTTATGTATGTCCTGAGCTATCTATATACGACTTTGAATTATCTATATTCTGTCTGAAGTATCCTGAATCAACTATGGGCCAAGTGGCTTGTTATCTCCCACCTCCAACTAACAAGTGGGCGAACGACATGGTCTACCGTACGGCGCCTCGAATGGGGCCATGCCAATCATATACTGGTATGATTTATTATAAGCGAACTCCACAAGTGGAAGGTACTACTCCCAACCTCCCCGGAAGTCGAGGATACACATTCGTAACATATCTTCCAACATTTGATTAGTCCTCTCCGTCTACCCATCCATCTGCAGGTGATAAGCTATACTCAGTTTCAACTCGGTACCCATAGCCTCCTGGAAACTCTCCCAAAATCAAGATATAAAAATCTTATCCCTGTCAAACACAATGTCTAATGGAACCCCATGCAATATCATTATCTCAACAATTAAATTTTAGGTGTATTGTCCCGTAGTGTAATCAGTCCAAACTGGCAGGAAGTGAGCTACCTTAGTCAAATGATCCACTACCACCGATTTGGAATCGCGCCCCCTGTGTGAAGTAAGTAACCCGATAATAAAGTCCATGGAAATGTTCACCCATTTCCACATAGGAATCTCCAACGACTGTAGGATTACTATTGGTCTCTGGTTGTACACCTTTACTAGCTGACAAATGGTACGCCTGAAGACGAATTCAGTGATGTCTCTCTTCATCCCACTCCACCAGTACTATCATCTCATATCTTGGTACATCTAATCCCCTCCTGGATGTACCGTAAATCGGGACTCGTGCGCCTCTTCCATCACATCGTGTCGTAAATCCCCCCCCCCCCAGGAACTATCAACAGCCCATTGAATAAAAACCTCCCTCTGAACTAATGGAGTACGACTCGGCTCCCTACCTAAAATTTGCCTAATTCGCTCCTGATAAAATGGATCAGTCGCCAATGCATGTACCACCCTCGTGATAATCTGGGGTGTAACGGTCATAATTGACATGAATGATCTCGCAACCGCATCCTAATAACCCAGCTCCTTCCATTTTGCTTTCCACACCTCGACTACCTCCCCTACTAGTCTATGGCTCAAAGCATCAGCCAAGATATTGGCCTTCCCCAGGTGATACTGGTACTCATTCACAAAATCAAGCCATCTGCGCTGGGGCATATTCAATTCCCTCTGAGTGAACAAATACTGTAGTGACTTGTGATTAGTGAACATGAAAAATTTCTCACCCAACAGGTAATGTTTTTGAACCCAAAGGGCAAACGTGACTGCTGCTAGCTCCAAGTCGTGGGTAGGGTAATTCCTCTCGTGAGGCTTAACCTTGCGGGAAGTGAAAGCTATAACCTGATTCTCCTATTGAAGTACTCCCCCAAGTCCCTGTTGGGACACATAAGTGTAAACTAGGTACTCCACTCCTGGCCTGGGTAGAGAGAGAACTAGTGATAAAGTCAATTTTAGCTCATCGAAAACCATCTGACAAGCGTCATCCCAAATGTACGACACTCGAATAAATACATCAATAAACTCATGAACAACCGAAATTGAATCAAGTGAGATCACTACCTCCTGAGAGGTATCCTCCTTTATGTAGTATAGGTGGGTGGATGAGCCTCCCTCAGGACGAGGCATCATTACCAAAAACATCTCCTGGCCTGTTATAGCGAACAAAATACTCCTACTGTAACAGTCAATCATAACCCTATAAGTGGCTAGCCGATCCATGCCTATAATAGCGTCATACGTTATCATGTCTAACACGAGCATGTCGACGGGCAAAATTAGTCTCCCAATGTCTATACTCACCCCCTGACAAATAAAATATATGAGTGTCCCATTGCCCAATGAAGAATCTACACATGTAATTGTACTATTAGTCGTATCTAAAAATTATGCTGCCCGTGCAAACCTAGTGGCTATGAATGAGTACGAAGCCCTAGTGTCAAACAAAATGCACCCAGAAATGCCATGGATGAGAAACGTACCCTTAATAGCAGGTGGAGCCTGTGGTGCTGCAGCATGGTGGACGTGATATATGCGCCCATATTGCAACTTCCCTTGCTGAGGTGGGGCTACTGGAGCTACTAGTGCTGTGGGTAAGGCTGGTATGGGTGTTGGTGCTGGGAAGGCAGTGGGGAAGATAGGTCTCTAAGGCTCCTAGCAGCCTCCCTGCTACTGCTGTGCTCGACCCTTATCAGGGAAATGATGGCCCTTGTGGCTAATCCTACCATAAATGAAACATCGGCCTACGAAATTACATCCCCTCTAGCCCTGCTGGCCTTGACCCTGTTGACTGTTACTGCCCCTACCATGACCCTACTGGGCTTGATAAAGTTGCTGACCCGACTGGCCCTAGTGGACTTGGTCTCCCTTCCTATAACCACCATGTCCCTACTGATAATTGCCAGAATGGAACCTCTTAGCAGCATCCCCCTGGTGGGGACCCTGCTCACCCTGCCTCTGTTGATTCTGGCCGAATGTGCCCCATTGGCTCTGTTGCCCCCAGTCCTGCCCTATTATCGCTTTCTCCCCTTAACATGGAAGTGATGATCTTGGAAATATAACAGAGCCATTTTCAGTACCTCCATGTAGGTCTTCAGTGCTGGATGACCCAACATGTATTGTCGGATCCTCCAAGGGAGGCCATCTGTAAACAACTGTATTTTCTTCTCCTCCTTAGGCACCTCACATGGGACAATGTTTGCTAACCTCGTAAACTCCTCCTCATACTCAGCAACAGTCTTCCCCTCCTGGGTGAGATCTAGAAGTTTTTGCCTCATCTCTATCTGGATGGTGGATAAGAAATATTTGCGATCAAACTACTCCCAAAACTCCTGTATCGTTATACCGTCCCTCTCCTCGGCGGTGGTAATAGACTCCCACCACTGCAGTACTGCCCCGACTAGCTTAAAAGTAGCTAGGATCTGCCTCTGAACATCGGTACATTTGTACATCCTCATGTGCCTTTGGATGTCCTTCTTTCATTAGCTCACAACCACTATGTCTAAACTCCCCTGTAACTCAGGAGGTTGTGCCTTTTGGAAGGCATCTCCGACTCGCTCCCAAGAAGAAGGGAACTCCTGCATCTAAATGGGTGCCTCCACGTGTGCCTGGGGTGGAGCTTGTTATGAAACTGTGGCCAATGCTACACTAACCGCCCTAAGCAAGTATGACGACAACTTCTATGGCGTTCATAGAACCCTGAGCAGGGGATGGTTGAGTCTCTGGTTGTGCCTCTGGGGTGGCTCGTGTGGGGCATCGAGGAGGCCTCTGAAAGGAGAAATAATTTCCTATCAGTCCACAATTCAATATGACTTAACATAGCTGAAGACGTAAATGCGTAATAAAGAATACAATAATCCTAATAATAGGGCTCTACATCAAAGAAGGCTACACTCAAACGCAATAAGCTGCACAAACCCTAAAGGCTCTAGAACCAAATGCTCTAATACCATCTGTGACACCTTGCTTAATTAAATACACTACACCAAATCTGCCGAATTGTCACGATCATTGACCTTGACAAGTTCAACTTGTCAAGGTCAATGACCGTGACAATTCTCGGTGAGATAACTTTTTTTATCACGGTCATGGACTGTGACAAGCTCGTTAGAATTGTCACGGTCATGTCACGGTCCTTGATCGTGACAAGTTTTGTAACGGTTAAGGATCGTGACAAACCTGTGACAATGTTAAAAAAATTATCACGGTTAATGACCGTGACAAGTCCATTACAACTCTCTTTGTCAAGGACTTGTCACGGTCAATGACCGTGACAATTCTGGGCAGAATTGGAAAAAAATTTGCTGGGCAGTATGGCTACTACCACTGCCCAGCAGTATATTTGTACCTGTTATAGCAACATTGTACTTGTTCAAACATTATTTATCCAAATAAAATAGAGATAGTACAAATATACATTCAAAATAGAGACAATATGCATTACGATATAATCCAAATATAATTCAAATGTACCAACTTAAAAACAATTCAAATGTACCAACTTAAAAACAATACAATTCAATTCAAATAATGTCACTACATGTCTTGGGTAAGGTTAAATCCGAGGAGGTGAGTAGGCCACACGACATACGAATTGACACACCCACTGCCGCATTATTCGCGCAACCACAATAGGGAGTTCTCCTTCTCCGGTATCACATGCGTGACGAGAACCTTGGACTCGATGTCTTAAAGTTCACGTCCATGAACTAGTCCACCCTGTACGATATTTGGGTCCCTCAACCCCCGCCCTATCTGCTGGCCATCAAATATGTCCAGTATAAACATGCTCGGCCAACCAAATATCGACATCGGTCGGTCGAAGGGATCCAAATAGGGAAGTGGATCATCAAAGTCCCTACGTGTCAGCCATGAAGCATCGAGGTCCACATCATCATCATCCTACACCTTGTCCTCCCGCACCTCCTCCCCCACCACCTTCTCCTTCCCTTTCCCCTTGCGTTTTTTGCTGCCCAACGAACGCTTCATGAATGAGAACATATCTTGGACCGTCGCCTCCAAACGGGACAGCTTCGTATCATGCAAGTCCACCATTCGAGCCAACCCGGTGTCGCTCATCTCCAATCCGACGATCCTAGATTTGGCCACCCACGACCTCACCCCCTTGTCCTCCCCTTGAAATCAGAGAAAAGCACTTGGCTGAGTGCGTCTGTGTACAAAGATGCCTTGTTGGCATTAGACTGCGACTCATGCACTTCCTTAAGCTTTGCCTGAAATGACAAAAAGCACATGATTAGTAAAATAAATAAATTAAAAAATTATAACGTAATTAACAAAAAGTAAACTGTCGAATTACTTACAATCGTGGCCACGACCCTCGGGGACACCTCCTTGTCCTGCCCCTTCTTCGTCCGAAGAGCCACATAAGTATCTAGCCTATGTGGCCTACCCCGAGGGCCACTCCTTGTCCCCTGAAATAAAATAAAGTAAAATTAGTATCGGCCCCACAAAGTAAAATAATACAGAATAATATATTTCTGTAGTTATAGAAAAATTAAATCTTACCATCATCCTATTCTCCCCCTCGGCGTAAGACGTCCGGCCGGAGTAGTGCACGTCAATCTTTTTTGCCCGGTTTTCCCTCCCATATTGGAGAGATGCCAATTGTCTCTCCCTGATCTCATTGTCAACTAACTTTTGCTATTGTGCCAATGAGATCGGCTCCTTCGGCGGGACGGATTCACACCTTTGGATAATGGACTCTCGTGTCTTCCCAAAGTACCGGGTCCGCATATTTTTCTTCCACGTCTTGTGTTGCTCCCTCAACTACTCCAAGACGGAATCACGTAGCTTTGGATCCAGGCTGAATTGTTCATGTCCAACAAATACAATGTTTGGCAAATAAATATAAATATAAATATAAAATGAAATTGAAATTGAAATTGAAATATTCATTTTCATATAAATATAAATATAAATATAAATATAAATATAAATTTAAATATAAATATAAATACATTACTTGTAGTGCCACCCAAACAGCTAACTTGAGCTCATATGGCACCTCCTTCCAACTAATGTACCCCGGGCTGATGATCGTCTTTACCAGCTCGATGGATCTCGCTAATAGCCCTGACTTGTTCTCGATGTCCATCCCCAATTTGCTATATTTGTGGAGTCTAGGGGCCGAGGAGCCCTCGTCGCCTCCGCTACCATTGAGCCCAGACAACATCATCATAACAAGCATCGTCATCCTCGCCTTAATACCTGAAGGAGACATTTGCAGTAAAAAAAATGTTATTAGTACATATCAAAATGAATTAGAAGAATACATGCAAATATGTACAATTACTACAAATAAAAATGAATTGTTACTGTCAAACACCACACACACACATGCGCGCACATTCACACACACAGACGCATCCCCCACCCCCACCCCACCCCCACCCCCCACCCACCCATCGCTGCACCCCTCCCCCCAACCCTTCCCCCACCCCCTCCCCACCCCCCCAACACACGCACACACACACACACATATGTAATTTCAAGTATGTTTTATTTAATTATCATACTATATATATATTGTTCGATATACAAAGTAATTTTCAAAAAAAGTTGAAAAATACCACCCCCATATGGACAATAATCCAGTGGTCATGCCACTTTTAAAACTAACCAACCCAACATCGATCCACTATAATCCAACAGCATTGTCAACAACAAATGTTTATCCCGTACTCCTTCTAATTCATCTACTCAATTAATTATTTTCATCAATTAAACTAACAATTAAAATATGCAGTTATTAATTTACTAATTTACAATGAGGGGCAATCCTACTTTCATAATTAATCACATATTAATTTACTAATTTACAATGAGGGGCAATCATATATTAATTTACTAAAAAAATTAATAACCAATCAATTCATTTACAAGGGACATTACGCACAAACACGCACATACACACACATATACACACACGCACAAAAAAAGTTGAAAAATCCCACCCCCATATGGATAATAATCCAGTGGTCATGCCACTTTTAAAACTAACGAACCCAACATCGATCCACTATAATCCAACAGCAATGTCAACAACAAATGTGTATCCCGTACTCCTTCTAATTCATCTACTCGATTAATTATTTTCATCAATTAAGCTAACAATTAAAGTATACAATTATTAATTTACTAATTTACAATGAGGGGCAATCCTACTTTCATAATTAATCATATATTGATTTGCTAATTTACAATGAGGGGCAATCATATATTAATTTACTAAAAAAATTGATAACCAATCAATTCGTTTACAAGGGACATTACGCACAAACACGCACACTACACACACATATACACACACGCACAAAAAATTTGAAAAATCCCACCCCCATATGGACAATAATCCAGTGGTCATGCCACTTTTAAAACTAACCAACCCAACATCGATCCACTATAATCCAACAGCATTGTCAACAAAAAATGTGTATCCCGTACTCCTAGTTCATCTACTTAATTAATCATTTTTATCAATTAAACTAAAAATTAAAGTATGCAGTTATTAATTTACTAATTTACAATGAGGGGCAATCCTACTTTCATAATTAATCATATATTAATTTGCTAATTTACAATGAGGGGCAATCATATATTAATTTACTAAAAAAATTGATAACCAATCAATTCGTTTACAAGGGACATTACGCACAAACATGCACACTACACACACATATACACACACGCACAAAAAAGTTGAAAAATCCCACCCCCATATGGACAATAATCCAGTGGTCATGCCACTTTTAAAACTAACCAACCCAACATCGATCCACTATAATCCAACAGCATTGTCAACAACAAATGTGTATCCCGTACTCCTTCTAATTCATCTACTCAATTAATCATTTTCATCAATTAAACTAACAATTAAAGTATGCAGTTATTAATTTACTAATTTACAATGAGGGGAAATCCTACTTTCATAATTAATCATATATTAATTTACTAATTTACAATGCGGGGAAATCATATAGTAATTTACTAAAAAAATTAATAACCAATCAATTCGTTTACAAGGGACATTACGCACAAACACGCACATACACGCACACTACACACATATACACACACAAAAAAAAAAGTTGAAAAATCCCACCCCCATATGGACAATATTCCAGTGGTCATGCCACTTTTAAAACTAGCCAACTCAACATCGATCCACTATAATCCAACAACAATGTCAACAACAAATGTGTATCCCGTACTCCTTCTAATTCATCTACTCAATTAATTATTTTCATTAATTAAACTAACAATGAGGGTCAATCCTACTTTCATATGAAATGGGCACTAATTATTAATTTACTTTCATATAAAACTATACAATTAAAGTTACAATTAAAGCTATACATTTTATTTTATTAAAGCTATACAATTAAAGTTATTTCGAATCTCAACAATTATTTGTTAATGATGGGCAATCCTACTTGCATATGAAAGGGGCAATACATATTTTATTAATCAATTTGTCCGTTTCAATTGTTGAGATTGCCCCACCCCCACCCCCACCACCCCACCCCCTGCCCCCTCCCCCCACCACACACACGCAAACACCTGCACACACACACACATACATCCCACAACCCCCTGCCCCTCACCCCAACACACACACACACACTCACACACCTGCACACATAGACACACACACCACCACCACCACCCCCTGCCCCATGTCCCTCCCCCCCACCCCACCACACACGCAGACATGCACACACACCCCACCCCATCCCCTGCTCCCCTCCCCCCACCACACACCACCACACACATACATACACACACATATAGAAATGAAAGAGAAAGAGAGGAAAAAAAATATACCTTAGAGAGAGAGAGAGAGAGAGAGAGAGTGTGCTCAAAATCGCTTAGAGAGAGAAAGAGAGGGAAAATCAAAAGGGTGAAAAAAAGAAGGCGTAGGTTTTTTTTACTGAAGAAATTATCACGGACATGTCACGGTCAATGACCATGACAAGTTAATACTATTGTCACGATCAATGACCGCGACAAGTCCGTGACAAATGTACTTGTCATGGACTTGTCAGGGTCATTGACCGTGACAAGGTATTGTCACGGCCTTGTCATGGTCAATAACCGTGACAAAAAACACGTATTTTTTTGTCATGGTCAATAACCGTGACAAAAAACACGTATTTTTTTGTCAGGGTCAATGACCGTGACAAGGCTGGCCGACTAAAGGGTGCCAATTTAGCCTTTTTGGTGTAGTGATACCGGGTGATAGTGATACCGGGTGATCAGTCCTTTATTAAATTAAAAATAGAATGTCTTGTTGGTCCATTCTTAGCATCGTTGTCAAAAACTTTTCAATATTTACTAACTACCTAGTATTTTAAAAGCTATTGTCAAATTTTATCTTTATCATTAACATGCAATGATATAAAAATAGTTAAATAATTCAAATATCACATTCCACCATTCTAAATAAATCAACATCACAAATAAGGAAATAACTAAATCCAATATGATATGACGGAGGTAAACACCCTAGTCTGAAACACCAATACAATAATCCATAAGTAAAAGTCTAAGTCCACAACTGAAAATAAAAGAAGAGCAATGTCTCCAAAACAACTATGGATGGAAAATGGGAAACATGCTCGACTGAAATAAAGTAATGAGTGCATCAGATCTGCAAGGTAATGGAGTTGTCTATCAAACTAGGACCTGCAATCATCCATAGCAAATGAGACAATGAAAAATGGTAATGAACTCCTAAGCTAGGCCTCCCTGTGGCTGGGCACTTAAAAATGGTTTTTACAAAAAAAAAAATAAATTGATTTGAAAAACGGGTCAGAGCTCGAGTAAAAACATTTAAAAATTCAGGAAGTATTTAAAATGCATAATTAGCAGATATTATATGCATGTTAGGTTTATGGCTCTCACTTGAGATTCTCACCCCTCAACTAGTATGCACACCTTACGTATATTCCTAACACGTCCTAGTTATGCTACCCCACCTAATTAGTTTGAATTAAATATATCACCATACATACTAACTATTGGTGCTTATCTGTATTACCCATACAATGGATATTGATATTGTATGCTGATTAGATATTTATAAATTCCTCAATTAAGATTTAGTTCCCACATATTTAAATTAATTTAGATATCACTATCTTTCTCATCTACTAAGCACATACACAAGATTTAAATCACAAGTATATATATATACATGTCTCTCTCTCTCTCTCTCTCTCTCTCTCTCTCTCTCTCTCTCTGTATATATATATATATATATATATATATATACGTACAACTAAAGAACTAATGGTCCAGGATCTCTCTTGAACCAGAAATACAAATCACACATATTGGAGGAGAACATATTTTTTGGGTTACGCACATACCTATACACCCAAATGATTGGGCATACCCTCATTCACACAAGTGGTGCTCATCCCTAAGTCCTATGTTCTGAGGCACCAGTAAAAAAAACCCAAGATAGCTCCTCAAGATAAGACTGTTCCCTTTCAAAACCTCCCGCGATAGCAAGCAGCATAGGTATGTCATACACATAATAAGTTACACATTAGGTATTTACATCACCTATGTATATACAATCAATTTCTTTGTCATTCTATATCCCATACAATATTCTATACACAGTCTATATACTCTCGCATAGCTTATGTATTTTTAATGCACCGTTAGCTTCTTATTTGTATAATCCCGGGCGTTTCCCTTCACTTGGAAGGCATATTATTATCTATTGAGTCTATTCAATAGATATCTCACTCATTCCCTACTGGTCTAGGTCATCATTCCCACTAAATTCCCGTGACACTATATTATTCTCCAAGTTAGGCTTTTATTCCTCAATTGTGCCTTATTAATCTTAGCCCTTAAGTTTTCCCTCCTATGGGTCTAAGCCTTATCCCAATATTGACCTACTGACATTCTTAAAGAAACTCTTTTTATATATAAAAATCGTCTCAAAAGTTAATTCAATAATTCCTCGTGAATTCTAATTAAAAAGAGAGAAAACTTTAAAAATTTGGGCAGCCGAATCGATGTGCCTGTTACAGGTCTTTTTTCTTCTCCCTCAAACAGTTATGGGTTTCCACAATTTTTTACACTACCAACTCAATTAATTAATCCTAAGATCCCAACCAATCATATTAAACATTATACCAACATATATAAACAATTTCTAACGTGATAGAATCATTATATCATCAAAGATTACTCATAAAATCGAATTAATTCAAGATTAACCCATAAAAACCCTAGTTCATCGTTTGTTTCAAGAACTCCATTTAAATCCATATTTCTTCACATTATGACTTCATACATTCGTGAATTTCATTCTACATGCATCAAGTGAGTTAACCTGTCATGATTCCTACCCCCAAAATGGTTTAAACTCTTCCAATTTACATTAATTCTTCACATAATCATGAATTGATTCATCTAACTCTAATATGGATTAAATACATGCTCAAGATTAGAAAGATAATTACTTTCCTCAAAGTTAATGTCTAAATTTATGTGAATTGATGGTGTGGATCCGGTGGTGTTTGTGGTGCAAACGGTGCAACAATGGTGGTTCTAGCCTTGGGGGTTGTCTTTCCTTCTTCCTCTAATGGACTCTGTGAGTTTTATAGATTCTAAACCTAATTACCTTAACCTAACGTTGATATAAACTTAGCAAATTTCGTAGGTTCAATTCCACCAAAATTCCAAAAGACCAAAATACCCCTTCGGGGTACCGGGTTGGCCTAAAAGTACCTCAAGATCCAAACTAAACCCCCCGGGTACACTTTTCTGACTATCTCGATCCTTCTAGACACTTTGGCACACTCTAAATGACCATTTGAAATACCAAAAGCAAACTTTAATTTTATTTCTCAAATTATGTCCCGACACAACTCACACGCGCGTCTCGACTACATTTATCGTAACTATCGTATTTTTCACTCACGACAATTATAATCTATTCATATCATTATTATTACTCATTCACTAATTAATATTCAATATAAATAAATATTAATCCTTATCTCGCTAATTAATATTTATTATCCCGGATTAATTATTTCAAATCAATTTAATTAATCCCAAATTAATTCACACAATTAATCCAAATATAATATACATTAAAAATACGGGGGTATTACAGCAATAGGAATGCAAAATATAATCATGAAAAATATCCTATACTAGAAAGTTACCCGAACTCAATCAACGGAGCAAATAAAAAAAGACTACCTAAGATTATTGAATCTAAGTGCATCTTAAGGTTTCGTGAAAATATCGGCTAACTGATGTTTGGTGCTCATAAAGCTCAAGGACACGACCTTCTCATCAACGAGATCATGAATAAAATGTTCACGTATCCTAATGTGCTTTGTGAGAGAATGTTGGACTGGACTATGGGATATATGGATCACACTCGTATTATCACAAGAAATTGTCATTGTGCCATGTGAAATCCCATAATCTTCCAACATTGGCGTCATACATAAGAGTTTTGTGCAATAACTCCCAGCCACTATATACTTATCCTCTGTCGTGGGAAAAGATATGTATTTTTTCTTCTTGATCAACCAAGAGACAAGAGCACTCCTAAAGTAAAAAGCACCTACCCGAGGTGCTCCTACAATCATCAATATCCCGGCCCCAATTGCATCGGAATAGGCGAACAGATTGTAATCGGTATCAAAGGAATTTCAAATACCGTAGTAAAGAGTGACACTCATGTATTTGAAATGTTTAAGTGCATGTAAGCGTGACTCTTTCAATATTCTTAGTATCGCGCACATAATCCAACGCTAAAGGCAATGTTAGGACGATTAGAGGTCAAGTAGAGAAAACTACGTATCATTTTCCTATAAAGGGTTTGTTCCTCATCTTTGCCTAAAGAATATTTGCTAAGCTTACTCGATGTACTAATAGTGGTGCATGAGTGCTTAGCGAAGTCTAAACCAAAGTTCTTCACTAGGTCCCTAGCATATTTGGATTAAGATATGAAAATCCCATTCTCTAACTAACGGACTTAGAGATTAAAAAAACTGTAAGCTCACCTAGAATGCTCATCTTAAACTCGCTTTTCATCTCCTCCTAAAAATGTAAGCATGTCGGGAGCACGTGGATCTAAATACTATGTCATCCACATAGACTTGGGTAACCAAGATAAAACCACTCTTTCCCCTCATAAACAACGACTTATCCACTTTCCATCTCCTGAATCCACGAGCTAAGAGATAGGGAGTGAGCCTCTTGTACCAAGTACGAGGTGCTTGCTACAAATTATACATGGCTTTTTTTATGATAAAATATGTGACCCTGGTGTTTTGAGTCTTTAAACCCATTTGGTTGTTCCACATAAACTTCCTGCTGTAGAATGTCATTAAGAAAGGCACTCTTGAAATCCATTTGATATAACTTGAAGCATAGATGACATTCTATGGAGAGTAGTAAGTGAAAGACTCAAGCCTAGCAACAGGAGAGAATGTCGTGTCAAAATCTTCACTCTCAATATGTGTATAGCCTTAAGAGACGAACCTAGCCTTATTGTGAACTATCGTACCATTCTCATCCATCTTATTATTGTAAATCCACTTTGTACCTATCACATTAGTCTCGCTAGGTGACTAACTCATAGACATCATTCTTACAAAATTAAAGCAACTCATCTTGCATTCCTTGAGTGCTTCTTTCACATTCTTGGTCACAACCAAGGAGGTGTAACAACGGTAGCTAATCACATTCTCAAGTTTAGCACGAGTATTGACACTTAGTGTGGGATCACCAAATAAAATGAAAGGGTTAGGAATATTTCGAACCCAAGCAGGTGGATCCTCTAAATTAAGAGTGGAATCCACCAGGGTTGTATGAGGAAGGATGGGGTCATCACTATGAGGTGCATCATCCTCACACTTGGGGCTAGGATCAATAGATGTCGACGACTCATCATTTCTAATCAGGAAGTTTATTCACTCCATAACCTTGGAACTTGTAAGGTTAAATACCATGTATGCCTTACTCGACGAAGAATTACCTAAGAATATCCCTTTTGTCGCTCGTGGAGTTGAACTTTCCTAATTAGTCTCTATCTCTCAAGATGTAGCAAGTAATACCAAATACACAGAAATACGATAGGTTGGGCTTCTTCCCTGCCCACAACTCATATGGCGTGTGTATCATGTGCGGATGAAGATATACCCTATTCACGGTATGGTGTACTGTGCATACCGTCTCTACTTAAAAATGTCTACGTACATTTCTCCATGAAGCATGTATCTAGCCATTTATTGTATCATCCAGTTCTTCCTCTCAAATATCCCATTTTCTTGAGGAGTACGAACGATTAAAAACTCGATTTTTATGCCCACTCCATTACAATAGCTATCCACTTCGAATTTTTTAAATTTAGTGCCATTGTCACTATGCACCCGATTCATAGTAACATCCAAACATCGTATTAATTTGCAAGACATGACACTTGGTTGCTAGGAACTCAACCATATCTAAATTTTCTCTAAGAAATCCCATGATAGAGTATTTAGAAAAGTCATCGACCATCGAGAGAACATATATCTTACCACTTAAACTCTCCAAGTGAGTAGTATCCATAAGATCCATGTGAATCACCTCCAAAACAATTGTGGTGGTAAAGATATTCAACGTTTAATGGGAACTTCGAATTTCTTTTCCTTATTGGAAAGATCCACAAATTGAGGAAGTTGATTTTCCAAGTGATGGTAAGCCACAAAATAGGTCCTTTTTCACTAATATCTCAAGATTTTAAAAGTTCACATGACCTAATCATTCATGCCAAAGGTCCATAGAGGAGATCGTGGCATTGTCGAACGCAAAGGAGGACTTGCGAATGAACCCCTATCAATTATCTTCGGTCCTCACTCCTTGTAGTAAGATTTCACTGGATTAATCATATAAGTTACATTCAGACCGGTCAAACTTTATCACGAAGTTTGCTTTGCATAGTTGGCTTATGCTAATTAAGTTCGCCTCCAACCTTTTTACGTACAACACATTGTCTAGTTTAGGGAATCTGTGTATCTCAATACATCCACGTACTAAAAGGCTAAACCTACTCCCATCTCCAAAGGTGACTTTTCCTTCCTTGCGATCCCTAAGGTTGGTTAAAAATGATATGTTACCGGTTATGTGCCCAGAGCACTTACTATCAAAACACCATCGGGAAGTATTTTGAACGTTGAGATCAACTTGAACAATAAGGGTTTTATCATCTTTCTTAGGTACCCAAGTGGAGGTTAAGTTTTGTTTCCCTAATCGTTGTTGCTTCTAGTCAGAGCATTAAAAGCATTCTAAACCAGCATAGACATCCATTGAAATTCTTCTATTAAGATTTTTGAAGTTACAACTAGGAACAATTTGCTCTCTAAGACTATCAAAGTTGCTATAGCGGTGCGCGGGAGTCTGCGTAGGTATAGTTCTACCTAACTTGTAAAAATATCCCCTGATGTGACCTCTACTCTTACAATTAGTTCAAACATAGACTTATTTAGGTCTAGCTTGGTTCTATTTCTTAAGTTAAACTTTCTTTGTTGGGTTAGGTTGAGGCCCATAAGGACCCACTACAAACTTAGGAACCGATATTGGTGCAACATGGGATGTGGATGCAACATCATAACCTATTCCTTGCCTCTCCCTAAAACCTAAAGTGGTACTGAGGAGCATCCTTCCAACCTTCTTTGATGTATTTTCTATAGTAACCTTGACCTTCTGGGCACGTTCAAGACCTTTCTTGAGTTAGGATACAAGGGCTTCAAGTTTATCATGAGTCTCCATGGATGCTTGAAGATCTCTCGTAAGACTATCCATTTTGCTGGTCAAGTCACCATTTTCCCTATATACTAAAATGATTCTTTCTCCTAAAGAAACTCTCACTTATTACTCTCTCTCTCTCTCTCTCTCTCTCTCTCTCACACACACACACACACACACCTCTCTCAAATCCTATTATAAAGATATATTCAAGTGCTAAACCTTTGTTTTTCTTTTTCATTTTAAAAGACCCAGTATAAAGATCGGTGTAAGCACGTTGATGGCCACTCTCTTCCTTACTCAAAAGAGTTTCTTCATTTGTTTGAGGTGCACTAGATGTGATAACATGAGTAGCTATGAATACGGTGAAGTTACGTCCATATAGTGGTTCATCCTCAAAATCCACCGACTCAACATGGCTATCACTAAGCGTGACATTGAATCTAGCTTTGCGTTTGCCTTGTCTCTTTAATCTCGTAGAACACTCGTGAGCTTTGTGACCCTTATTCTCTCAGTCATAACATCTCTCTTCATCTTTATTAGGGTAATCTTTTCGTTTTATTTTTTCAAAATTTTTCTTCCTCGATTTATATTTTTTATCTTTCTCAAAAATCTAATTTTCTTTGGAAGTATTTTCTTTTCTAAGTTTGGGAATTTTTTTAATTTTTTAACAAAAATGCCTAAATCATTATTGCCAAAATCATCCACGGAATCAGACGATAATTCCCCTCTCTATTCAGATTGAACTTGTAATGCAATTCCCTTTTTCTTAAGTTTAACTATTTTGGGAAATATGTCGATCTCATATATTTGAAGGTTCCCTACAGGTTCTTCTAACCTAAGCATATCTAATATCCTTAATGAATTAAGAACGGTAACCTAGGGAATAAAACGGGTTGGATGTGATCTCAAAATCTATTTAACTACATGCGTCTCAGGAATTTTCTCACCTAAATTAAAACTAAAATTAATGATATCAGGCTATCGTGCATAAAATTCATTGAAAGAATCAGACTCTAGCATGGTAATAGTCTCAAACTTTACGGTGAAGTTTTGCAATTTAGAAGCTTTCATTGTGTTGGTACCCTATTGAGTGAGTTGGAGGGTATCCTATGCTTCCTTAGACATGGTGTACGTCATGATGTGGGGAAACTCGTCAGGGATGACGACTCTAGAAATAGCACTTAAAGTGCGTGAATTAAAACTATTCCATTTAAATTCATATTCTGTCCAAGCAGAAACATGTTTTGGACCTATGACATTGCCATTGGTCACTGTGGGTGGTGTTCACCCTCTTTAACAAATAACCTAGACTCTTTGATTAGTAGATTTTTAAATAGAACCCATCCTAGCTTTCCAATAAGCATAGTTATAACCATAAAAAACAGGCAGCCTATTATAAAAATTATCCATTAAATCCAAATTTTTAAGGATCACACGAAAACTTAGTATAACATGCTCTGATACCAATTTGAGAATGCAGTAACTATGGATTTATTCATATCTTAGGACAAACACGTGAATTCAAAAGTTAAAATTTTTTTATCTTGATTTAATTTAGTTTGTATGCAATAATGAAGTCCAAATTAAATAAGACAAACCACATAAACAAACCAAGCATGCGAAGAAGTAAGGAAAAATCACTTTTCGGTAAAACCTCTATTTCAGCACTGTATCAGAATTGAAAGACACTATACGACTTACATACTACTTAGCTCACTAAGTATAACACATAGTTATTCAAGTCTTCTATAGATACGGAACAGTCCAGCACCGTCCATAAGCAGTGATCTTCCCTCGGTATCCGCCGATTCAACCTTCTTTTTTAGCAGTAAAGCCTTAATGCCATAAATAAATATTAGAGAAAACCGCTACAAGGATTCTTAAACATGAATTTTTTTCTTGTTGATTTGGTAAAGTGATATCTAAATTTCCAAGGGGTTTGGATGAAAAACGGTAAAGTTTTATCACAAAAGGAACTCTAAAATTGCTTAGAAAAGGGTTAAAATGAGTTATTTAAAACTCCAACCTTGCATATCTATTTATAAGGATGTTTGTTACAAGAATATAGACATTAGAGATTTTGGATATGATTTGATTAAAAATTAAAAACCCACACGTTCTTTCAAATGATCTATTACCTTGTTCGTTCGAATGGGTTTCCAACATAACTTTGAACGACATTCAAATGCTTGACCAAAAGGCATCGCTTCAGATTTCGTTCAAATGTGGGAAACTCAGTTTAACGATGAACCCAATCTCATTTGAATGAGTCCAGGGAAACTTCGAACAACGTTCCAAAAGTAACCAAAAGATAACGTTCCAGATTTCGTTCGAACACTAGAATCTCGCTCTAACGACACAGTGTAAACTCATTTGAATGACCTATCAAACTCGTTCTAATGAGCCATCAAAATTTTCAAAAAACTTTTAGAAATTATTTTAAACATTCTTTAACTTTTAATGCAAACTATAATTATAAAAATCCCATGGATAAATAAAGACTTTACCAAACCTTTTCATACCACTTCAGAATGATGTTGAGACGAAGGATCTTCAATCTTCCAAAATGTAATCAACTTCTTGCCTTCTAAAACGTGAAAGTAGTCATAAAGGTGCAATGGAGTGTAACAGGATAAGTTAAATAAAAACGAGATTGAGCAATTGTAAAACTTGCTGGTACAACTTGAGTCAAGATTTTTTTGAATTGTATCAAGAATCAGTTAAATTGAAAAGATTGAACATAAAGCTCATGTTAAAATTCAAGTATTTTCAAATTGAGAAAGAAAAGGCTTTGAAAAAATATAGAGAAATTTTAACTTGAAAATAAAGAGTTTGTTGACTTGAAGTAGGGCTGGAAATTTTTGACACGATAACCGATTTATGGTAATAACCCGAAATGACCCGAACATGAAATGATTAGCTTGTATAGCATAAGAGTACCCAAAATTTATACTCAAATCAAAATCAACGTGACTCGAAAATGACCCAACTAATTGGAATTGCCACCTTTAACTTGAAGAATGTTGAAATCTCTTGAATGGAGAAAGCGAATGAGATTATTATTAAAGGAAAAAAATGAAATTGAGTTGCAAAACATAGTTTTACAGATTTATTTTCAAAAATTATATTTTGAGTTGAAAGAAGCAAATTGTTTCTAAATGCAGTGGAAGAAATATTCTGTAAACTTGTAAAATTGTTTTGGAACATGGTCAAGTCAAGAGATACGTTTCGAATTGGATTTTCAAACATAAACGACAAGTTGAAAGAAAAGGTTAAATCACCCTTTGAAACCAAATATTGTGTTGAGAGTTCAACCAAGGTACAATATCCAAAAAAAATAAAAGGAGAAGGTTGAAAAAAAATTGTTACTAAAAACTAAGAAGACCTTTTATCAAAAGGATCAAAGTTAATCTGAGTCTTTTGGATGATCATTTTATGGTAAATATAACCACATTGATCAATATTGTTTCAAGAAGAGAAAGTGAAGAATGTTCCTTGAGAATGCGAGTCCTACACAAAATTTTTGTAGGCATGTTCCTTTTTGTTCACATTGCAAGTTTAATTGAAATACAATCCATAAGTGTCAATGGTTTAGAATGTTCCTTGAGAATGCGAGTCCTACACAAAATTTTCTTAGGCATGTTCCTTTTTGTTCACATTGCAAGTTTAATTGAAATACAATCCATAAGTTTCAATGGTTTTCGGTAAAAAAATAGGATTTATTGATAGAAGAAAAAATATAGTTAAAAGGAGGGATTACATGAGGAACTTGAAATTTTGGTTGGGTAATTTAATATAAAAATTTAATTTTATGGTCAATTCAGGAGCAAGAAGAGAATAAGAAAAAATGATGAGAGAAAGGTTTTATGGAGTGATTGATCGACCTAGGAATGCACCTAAATGGAGGATTGAGAAAGTGGATTCTCATAAGGTTAGAAAAGAGGTTGTGTTTGTACTTCCAATGGATTCGTGAGGCATCCCATCCATTTATACCTCTATAGGTTGTTTGTGGGTTATCTAGGATTAATTCTAGGTTGATTTGTCCTTTCCTAGGTAATAATGATTCTTATGGGATATTTCTTGGTTAGGAGTAATCATTGTCATATCCAGAATTTTTTCATAATTTTGGTAAGATTTGTTTAGCATTCCATTTTCATTTCATGCAAATTATGTGACTTATCTTATCAATTTTACGTGTACATAACATCTTTTATAAAAAACAAAATATTTTTTTTGTTTTGTTCTTTTTATTTGAAATTAACATGTTTAACTTAAATTGATAATATTTGTTAATCATAAGAGAATTTGATTAGTTTGATTTCATGTGTTTATGAGCTACATATTTACAATTATCTTAAAAATAGCATTTTTTTAAATGTGTTGTGAATTCTTGACTTGTATATTAACTACACCGCATTATCATACTTGTCTAGTGGTTTTTAAGACTTACTTTGATGATTGATATATGATTCAGGTACTCTTATCATCGTATGGAATGCTTGTAAGTCTTTAGGGTTCACTTTATGTGAGTGAGAGTTATTTAAAAATGAAGGAGTTGGATATGATACGTCTATATGCGTTGATAATGGCTATAATTAAAGTGATAACGCCTAATTTAAATTTAAGTATCGGTGGGTAGGTATCTTCTAAAGTTTGTGTAAAAGTCCAGTCAACGATAAAAACCTATGTTGTGTAAAATACAACAAGTCAAGTGCTAAAATACGAATATGCATGATAAAAATAATACATGACAAATAATTTCACAAAAAAATGCTATTTAGTTTTGGCGTGAATATTCTTTAACAACATGTTCATTAGGGAGTTTAAAAATGGATGAATACCTCTTGCTACTTTATAATATGATGTTATGTTTTCTTCGATCAGTTCAATCGTCGATGTAATCAAATGTCATTTGAAGCATTTATTGATTCATTTGTTATTTTTGCACATGCGTGATATTATATATAATATTTAATGCTAAGGTTGGATTTATATATTAATTGAAATACGTGTATAATGGGTTAGAACAAGTTCTACATGATAATATACTATGATGATTCAAAGTGTCTAATGATATTTTAAATGTTGATTTTTGGATAATTGTTATGTTTAAATATTGTGTTTTGATGACATGTATATATTCCTTTTTTTGTTTTGATTTTGTTGATGTTCATAAGAAATATTCAAAAAATTATAAAAATTCTCATCAACAACATTGCATATTTTAAGAGAGGTTGTCTATTTTGGGATTTCTACACACGAAGTATTTTTCTGGATACATTCCTTGACTGTTGTTTCTGTCTAAAAGCATCCCCATAGTTGATTTTATGCTCCATTCAAAAGGATTTCAACTTTTGGATCTCCATAAGTTTTTGTCCAAAATTATTCGCACGGATTCCAATTAAACTTGTGTGCACAGACGATTGGTTTTTGTTGAAATTGAAAGTTTCAGTTAATATTCATTCGAATAGATGAATTTTCTATGGAATTACTATTTATACTGATTGATGTCCTTGACAAAATTTGAATACCCCGTGCACCTTGTGGATGGATGGATGACTAAGGCCCCGTGCACCTTGTGATACCCCAAAACCCCTTTGTATTCTCATGGGTCAAATTTTGATCATGCATTTGTAAATTTTTGTCCTTAAAACCCTAGGCAAATTCATTTTACGGTTGACTTTGTATCCCGTTTATTTAAATTCCAAGTCTTTTCGTGATTTTCTTGACAAAAATTATGAAGCGGAATACGATTTCTCTTGTTAGGGTGGACTTAGTGGTCATGGTGGGTTGTTTTCCATTGTGAATAGATTCACCTATCAGTGTTCTGTACGTATCATATTTCCCCTTTTAATTTATATGGGGGTACAACTCATAATTGGCCAATCTACCATTTTCATCACTCGTGAAGGTCAGACTCTTCTTGGCATCATTGCCATTAGTCCTATTCACACTCATCGGGACATCGAACCAACTCATCTATAAAAGACCCCAAAGGGGATTTTTATGTCAAGAACATATGACATTTATATTATCCCTGTTTGATTTTGAATCACTATCAGGCAAATGCTTTGTGATCTGCGTGTTTTTTGCGAACCTCATTATTTCATGAGAGGACCCTCAGACTTTGTCATCATTTATACATGATCATAAGATTATTTTCATAATGGATGTACCTTTTGTTGGGGTTTTATTCTTAAACAATGTAATGATATTGATTTTCTAATAAAAGTGTACCAGGATTATTTGAAATAAGAATCATCTTTGTGAGAATGCCTTATATTTATGCTTTAAGTATATTATATGTCATGTTGGTAGATTGGACCTAATAGAAATTCCAACGAGTTAGGTGTGTCCTAATCACAGGGATCAAATTTCTAGTTCTAATACAATTAAACAGTTCACATCCTAGATAAGGAGTTGAAATCCTATCAGTAATGCTTCAAATGCAATCCTAATAGTTTCCTCAAACTAAGGAATCAATGTGATAGTTCGGGAATTTGTTTAATAGTTCAAAAAGGATTGTGATTGGTACATTCAGGAATGTATTACACAGGACCATGAGTGAAATTCAAGTCGCTAACCAAATTAGACTTATACAATCTCACAAGTTCGCCAAGGGCACATAAGTTATTAATATTGAGGGTTGTGAGGATTGGAATGCTTAGTGGGAAAGCTAGTGCGCCCCAAACAAAAATACCAATTATTAATTTTTTATAATTTTAATAAACTTTGCACCTTTTAAAACCACGAGTGTTGTGTTAAATAGTTTTACCAATTTTAGTCCCGACCTAAGTATACATCTAGGTGTGAATAAGAAAGAATAAAATAAGCAACCCAAAACACGACGATGTATGAGGAAAACCACAAGGGAAAAAATCTTGGACGGTCCAACAACACAAGTCCACTAAGATATAGGCAGTTTACAAGAACAACTTAGACTTACTCACAAACTCGATGCCTTCAAGACATGATGTTCTTCCTCATTACTTATAACCTTCTTCACCACCACTATTGGAGCCTTTTGAACAACCAAACAATGTAGGTGCATTCCCATGTTTCGGTATCCCAATGATCTTACTTGTCTCATGACCAGTCTAGCCGCTGCTCAACACAAACATGCTTTCCACCACTCAAAATGTTCGTAGTATGAAGAGGAAATAGATTTAGTGCAACATGAAATAAATATCAAACATTCATAAGTTTAAAGGATTCTTAGATCTCAAACTTAGGTGTAAACTAGGGCTTTGGAGGCAGAAGATAAACCTTGAAAAATTATTTTCGTAAAAACACATTATGAAAATTGACACCAAACTTGAGTATTTATTAAAAACATGAATTTTGAGATGACACATTTTTTGAGGCAAATCGTTCGAACGAAAACATAGGGTTCATTTGAACGAAAATCTTATCTCATTTGAATGAACTTAAACCTCATTTTAACGAACATGGGATGTCGCATCTGTGAATTTTACGTTTTGATGATAAATAAGAATAAAATAAAATACAACAATTATTTTAGTGCAACGAAATTTAAAAGAATTTTATTATGGGAATGCCTACAATCTTATTATATATCGGAATCTAACAATAAAAGAAAGTACAATATTACCCATTCTTGCCGTACATAAATTTAAAATATCGGAGAAACACTCGGGATTCAAAAGAGCTGATAAGTTGTGGTGAAGATATTTCAACAGGGGCTACCTTCTTTATCTGTCACTTCCCACACATACGTAACTATGAATATTTTCGGGGGTAGAAGAAAATAAAAGTTCAAAGACATGACGGTAACTGATCATCTTCAGGTTCGTCGTCTATCCGGAATAAAAATAATTAAGCAGACATGGCAAGTAGATACTTTATATTTTTATACAAGATATAGAAGGTGATAAGGTGTTACAAAATAATATAAGGAAATTATTGAATATTTAGCAGTTGAAACAAAATGAAATATCATAAGACTATCAAGGGTATATTAAAGCCTACAAATATATAAATGAATAATATCGTGAAGATAAACGGATAAGATGAGTATCAAGTTATTGTGCTATTGGTTCAAATTATAACTCAATGACCCATAAATTATTGAGTATAAGGCTCCAACAACGTAGACATACCATTTCAATATAGATCAAGGCATAAAATACATTTGAACACATAATCCTAATAATCAGGGAATAGAAAAATATAGCCCGGCACACTTAGCTAGAGTGACACTCATACGTATGTAGCAAATAAACAACTAGGCACTCAACATCTGAGTCCTAAGGCCAATTAGAATTACAGTGGTATACCGAGGTCTAATCCCCGAATCGTAAGGTATACGATTTGGGATTTCAGTGATAAGGACAATAAATTGTAGGGTTATATGCAATTATTCAAAATATGTTGCAAGGTTATGCCATAATGAAAGGTAAAGAGGTTTAGCAGTTCGCGTATAATGGTTTATCAGTTTCGAGAATAATCAAGAATATTGAGGGAATCAATTATATAATAAAAATTTGGACTACACAAAGGAATTTGTATTTGAATTAGGAGTTCAAAATTATCACAGGGCGATATAGCAATCTGTAATTAAAAGACATAAGCTCAAAAATGTATAATATTGAATTTTAAATCACCTATTTTGAGTTTTATCATCTTTGGTTGGTTATGCGGCTAATTAGCCAGTAGACTGGGTAGTCTGAAACCATAACAAGTGTAAGTACGTCATATAGGTCTAAAAAAATGGGTATGTGATGTAGTAGGATGTAATTTCAAAAGAGATTTTAGTGTAAAAATAACTAAAAGGGTATAAAGTATATATTTTAAAACTTTTTAAATAAATGTTTTCCCCTTATTCTATTAGGATTTAAAGTTACTCAAGGAATAATAAAAAAAATGGGGAAGTTTTGAAATACTGGAAAAAGTAGGCAGGGGGTTATGTATGAATACAAAAGTTAATTTTTAAACTTAAAACTGACTTTATTGAGAAAATATTTTCCTAGAATCCAAATAGGGTGATGTAATATACAAATTTGTCTAGAATTAAAAAATAAAAAAGTTGTGAAAAATTAGAAATTTTGAATGGAGACGAGCCCTCACGCGCTAAATCAAATCTGTGACGCTCCTAATTTGACTTGCACTCGCGCGCATGTAGGTCAGTCACCTTTAACCTCTCGACATTTTGACTTTAGGGTTTTAAAAATTTGACTTTGATTTCAAAACGTTTTAGAAATCCTTTCAAGTTGATTTTTGAATGAAAGTTACCAAATTTTTAAAGAGGAATCTAACCATAATGGTTTTAAGAATTTTGGTGGGCTAAATTGAGTTATTGGATTTCTGTAAAAATGGTAAAATTTTGACTAAAGAGAACGGACTAAAATTTATTATTCTCATTCCAGCATCATAAAGGTGTTCTTCTATATCATAGAATGGGGAAGATTGAACTTAGTTTGAGGGATTTTGGTGGAGTAAAAACTGCGAATTTATTTTCTGAAATTTTTAGGGACGAAAACTTCAACCCGTGATTTGAGGTATCAAAAGTCACTTTTAGTACAATTAAACATACACCTAGGTTACTGAGAACTTATTCTCAAGTTATGCCACTTTTAAACTGGTTCAAAGTCAAGGAAGCAGAATCCACCATTGAAGCTCAAGCTTCAATGGTGTTTTGTGGTTTTTGAGCTATTTCACTGTATATACACGTCAAGTTTCACATGTAAATACATATTTCTACTCTATAGATATGTAGAAACATAAAACACATTCAAGAAGCAAGCATTCATCCATAAAATTACAGAAATGTAAAAACTCTCAAAACTTTACTTTGAAATTGCACTCAATTGGGATAGATTTCGACTAAGGTAAGAGAGGGTATTTATAAAGTTCATCAAGGGGAGTTGATTGGTGGTTTTAGAGGTGGAGTTTGGGCTATTTCACACAGGTTTCCATTGTTGTTCCATTGGATGTAAAAAGAGTACCATGGGTTACTCAAAAGATAAAACCTTTGCTAGTTGTCTAACTAGTGCCATGTCACTAGGGGTGTAGGGTAAATAAGCTTAGGTTTAAGTTTAGGTCATTGGGTAGTTTTCATATAAGTTTTAAGGTTTTTAGTTTGTTTTATCAAAGTTTAGGATCTTTGGTGTAATTTTGCAAACTTAATGGATTTTTTTATGAAAATCCTATAAAATACATGTCCTTAATTAGGTTAAACGTTGAGACTAAGTTAGGGTTAAATAGGTATAGGGATTTATAAAATATCCTAATTCTACCTATAGGGTCATTTTGGTAGTTTAGGGAAATTTAGGATTTTCTTCGGAAATTATTTTATTTAAAGGACTAAAGGTTAATTTAAGGTGTGTTGTTACATTCTTCCTACCCAAAAAAAAAAATTGTTCTCAAAATAACCTGGGAAAAGTGTGGAGTATTGATGTCTCTTCATGTCTTCTATTTTTCATGTAGCTTCTTCAACTCCCTGATGTCATCAAAGACCCTTGACTAGTGGTATTATTTTTCGTTGAAGAACCTTTTCTTATCGATCGAGAATTTGGATAGGAATTTCTTCAAATTCATGTTTGGGTCCAATGGTGATACCTTTCTAAGTAATGACATGACTTTCATCAGGGACGTATTTTCACAATTGGGAGAAGTGAAATACGTTATGAAGATTGAATAGTTCGGGAGGTAATTCCAGATGATAAGCTGCTGGTCCAATACGTTCGATAATTTTAAAGGGATAAATATAGCAGGGTGATAACTTTCCTTTATTTCCAAAGCGTATTATTCCTTTTCAGGGAGATACTCGTAAAAACACTTGATTATGGACTTGAAATTGTAAGGGCTTTCGTCGAGTATCAAAGTAACTTTTTTGTCGACTTTGGGCTGAATGTAATATTTTTCGAATGAGACGTATATTTTTTATGGTTTAGGTAATGATTTTGGGTCCAAGTGAATGATTATTTCCAGATTCATTACAACATAAGGGTGTATGGCAAAGTCGTCCATACAATGCTTTGTACGAGGTGGTTTGAATGCTAGATTGATAATTATTATTGTAGAAGAAATTTGATCAAGGAAAGATGATTGTTCTATGAACCAGAAAAGTCTAAGGTACGTGCTCATAACATATCCTCTAAAGTTTGAATTACTCATTCGAAATGTCCACCGGTTTGGGGATGAAATGTTGTGCTTAGGTAAAGTTTGGTTCCTAAGGCTGTCTATAAGGATTTCCAAAATTTTCCTATAAATATGGGATCTTGATCGGATATGATAGAAATAGGTACACTCTATAATATCATAATTTCTTTGATGTAAAGTTCACTCAATTGCTGAAAAGAATCAGTGAACCTAGTTTGTATAAAATGGAAAAATTTTGTACGTCGATTAACGATAGCCCATATCGTATTGAAACCTTGAATCGTTCAGGGTAATCCGCTGACAAAGTCCATAGTTATATGATCCCATTTACATTCTGGGATAATAAGTGGTTGGAGTAAACTGATGGGATATTGGTGATCAATTGTTACTTGCTGACACGTTAGACACTTGGCTACAAAGTGTACAATATCTTCATTCATGCTGGGCCACTAATAATGTTACTTAAGATTCTGGTACATTTTAGTGCTATCGAGGTAAACCATGAATTTAGAATGATGAGATTCATGTAAGATTTCTTCTCAAAGTGAAGATACGAGGGGAACACATACTTGGTTTTTGAATTTTAATCCACGCTCGAGGTCTAAAGTCCAATCTTTTTTCGGGAGTTTGTTTTGATGTTTCTGGTTTTGGGAATGCAAAAATTCGTCTTGATCTTGAAGATCCATGATTTTGTTATGTAGAATGGGGCGAGAGATAATCTTTCGTAACACAATTCGGGTTGTAGAGAAGTCTCGTTGTAAATTGAAATCTCCAATAGTTTGCAAGAAAATAAACATATTATGGAGGCTTCCTTGGGCTTTAAGACTTAAGGCATCAGAAACTACACTACCTTTTTTGGGATGGTTAAGTAAGTTAAATTTATAATCTTCTAAAAATTCTATCCATCGTCTTTGTCGAATATTAAGATCTTTCAGCTTGAATATGTACTTTAAACTTGATCACAGAAAACCTCAAATTCTTCTCCATACAAGAAGAATCTCCAAATATTTAGCGCAAAGACTACTTTAGATAATTCCAAATCTTGTATCGTATAGTTATGTTCGCGAGTATTCAATTGTCGAGAACCATATTCTATTACTTTACCTTATTTCATCAACATACAATCGAATCCTTTTCAAGAGGCATCAGTATAAACATCGTAGTTGATATTACTAGGGGGAATAGTTAAGATGGGGGCAATGTGTTCTCACTCAGGGTTCCATATGAATCGAACATCCTTTCTGGTTAACTTCATTAGGGGTAGGGCTATTTAGGAAAATCCTTCAGTAAAACGTCAATAGTATCCAGCAAGACCTAAAAACCTTCATAGTTCTGTGATGATGGTAGGTTGAGGCCATTCAAGTATTTTGGATGGATCTACTTGTATACCTATTTTCGTAACTACATGTCCAAGAAACTTCACTTCATTCATGAGAAAATCACATTTGTTTTTCTTTGCATACAACTGATGTTTACGAAGAGTTTCCAATACTATACACAAATGTTTTTTTATGTTTTATCTGAGTTTTGGAATAAATTAAAATGTCATCTATGAACACGATCACAATCTGATTTAGGAAAGGTCAAAATATTCTATGCATTAAATCCATGATGGTAGCAGGGGCATTGGTTAAACCAAAGGAATTCACCAAAAAATCAAAATGGCCATAGCAGGTTCGAAAAGCGGTTTTGGATATATCTTCTTCTTTCACACGTAGTTGGTGATAACCAGATTGTAAATCAATTTTGGAAAATATCCTTGTTCCTTGCAATTGGTCAAACAAATAGCCTATCCTAGGCACTGGGTATTTATTCTTGATGGTAACTTTATTTAATTTTCGATAATCAATGCATTGCCAAAAAGGTCTGTCTTTCTTTCGTATGAATAAAACTAGGTCTCCCAAGGGGATGTGTTGGCACGTATAAATCCTTTACTGAGTAAGTCATCCAGTTTTGCTCAAAGTTCTCTTAATTCTAAAGGGACCATACGGTAAGGGGGTATTGAAATAGGGGGAGTATTGGTAATAGGTTGATGAAAAACTCAATCTCTCAAAGGGGAGGTAATCCAGGTAAATCTTCAGGAAACACATCTTTATATTGATTAAAATATTGGAAAGGGAAGAGGTCTTTTTGTCACTTATCTGAAAAAGTAAGATTTTATGGGGATTTCTTCCTTGAAAACAAAATGAAGTTTAGTGATGTGGTTTGAATGCTACCATCTTCATATGACAGTCAATGTGAGTGTAATTTGGAGATAAAATTTTCATTCCTATTATTAAATCGAATTCCATCAAATCAAGGAATATTAAGTCTAGGGTTAATGTCCTGGCTCCAAAACGTAAGGTATGAAGTTTAAATATTCTATTGGTAATGACCATTTCTCCTATTGGCATTCTTATAGTGAAAGGATAACATAACGGACTATAAGATTATTGTAACCTAGTCAGGCATGACTGGCTAATGAAAGAGTGTGTGGATCCAAAACCAAACAATACATGTGTTAAAATATTATAAAAAGGAAGATTACCTTCGACCACACCTTGGTAATTTGGATTTTTCGTTGGTAAAAGGGAGGAATTCCAACCTTGATTTTTAGTAACTGGTTCTTACTTGTTTTTATGGGAATTTGATTCCGACGGACAGTTGATGTTATTGGTGGGATTTTTGAAAGGAGGTTTAACAAATTTAAGGGAGGTAGAAGGAGGAGGCATTTGTAAATTTGGGCACTGGGGTCTCAGGTGTCTTACTTGGTTGCATTCATGACAACGTATAAAAGGTCTGTTGTTATTGTGTTGAATTTGGCTGAATGTTCTGCCATCCTTGGGTTTATTGTAAGGATGATCTCGTTGATTTGGTTGATTCCAATAATATAGGGATTTTGGTAAGGATTAGAAATAGGTTCTAGGTAATTAACTGGGGGATTTTTCTCTATAAGAGAGGATATTTCAACAATTTGGTTAAACCCTCAGACTTGCAAAGGGACAATAAAGGATTTTATGGTTTGGCATAAACCTCTTTCAAAGCATTTTTGGGCTCGGTGTCAACGTATTCCTAGGAATATCGAGATAGTTTGGTAAACTTGGCCTTATACTAGGCTACTGTCATTTGTTGTTGCTGTGGGTTTAAGAAATTTATGGTCATTGGATCTCTTACGGTCTTTAAAAAGTTCATTTTGTAGAAAATTTCTTCAAGTTTTCCCTAGGTTAGTTCATTCACATTTTGGGAACGTATTATGGACTGCCAAAAAAAATTTGCTTCTTCTTCGAAGAGATATGAGGCTAACTTTACCCTAAGTTCAGAGATAGTTCCAACTCCATCAAGTACCTTTAGTGTTTGGCAATTAATTTCTCTACTTTAACTGCATCGGGCTTTCCAAGAAATGCTGGGAATTTTTGTCTAAAAAATCCCTTATGAGCGTTCATCCTTTGAGTTTCTTCTAAAATTTCATTATTCACAGGGGGTGGAGGTATATTTAGTTGTCGCTGGGTTAGTGTAGTTAAATCTTGGAGACAACGTAAGATTCCTTTATTAGTGGTAGTTGGATTCGGCACTTGGGAAAAATAATGTTCTTCTTGAGTTCCACTGGTAGTTGCTCGAGTAGTAACCATCCTATGTAAACAATATTGTAATAGATAAAATACAAGTAAAGTGACTGCATTAACTAGTCATTTTTATATCATATTAGACCTTCCAGTACACAGTTAACATATACAAAGAAAAAAATAATATTGCTGTCAGTTCTACTTTACAATAAAAAAACCCAATAAAAGAACTATTAGGTTATGCTACGGTGGTGATTTGGGAATAAGGCTGTCATCTATTTTCTGACTTGAACTTTGTTTAATTACAACCACACTCTGGTGATTGGTTTAATCCATTCGGGGTACTACTTGCTCATGTTCGGGACCAGTGTTATCTTCGAAAGGATTGGGGTCATCGTCTAAGGAGTCTGGTGAAGTAGTGGTATTGACAGGGGTAAAGATTGTAGTCATGAAGGAAAGAGGTTCATAGTTTATCGGGGAATCAGGAGGAGTCATGGTAAGTTCAGTGGGCGGTACCACGTCCCATGCCAGATGGATTGCTTAATGTAGAAATTTTGAATTTTTGAAAAACCTTTTAGCTTCTTGAGTGGCCTGAGCTTCTCCCATTAGACGATCAATGAGTAAACTGTGTTTAATATTTATATTGGCACTTTTCCAGTCACGGTTGATGCTTCTGATATGTTGGCACAGTTTAGCATATCCCACTTCTTTGATAGCTCGCTCAAAGCATTTGTGCATTGAGTCATGAATGTCGAGATAAATATCGTCCCAAATATTCATTACACAAAACAGTACGAGTAACAAAAATATAATAAGGAAAATATTTAAGATAATAATCATATAAGACATAGGCGAAGATCCTCGTACTTGTCCCATATAGGCATAAAACCCAATTACACTCTGACACCTTGATGCCGCATCCTTGAATTTTATGTTTTGATGATAAATAAGAATAAAATAAAATACATCAATAATTTTAGTGTAAGAATTTAACAGACTTTTATTATGGGGATGACTAATATCTTATTACGTATTGGAGTCTGATAATAAAAGAAAGTACAATATTAATTGTTCATGCTGTACATAAATTTAAAACATCGGAGATACACTCGGGATTCATAAGAGCTGATAAGTTACAGTGTAAATATTCCAATAGGGACTACCATCTTTGTCTGTCACTACCCATGTACGTAACTGCAAATTTTTTTAGGATAGAAGAGAATAAAAGTTCGAAGGTGCGGGCAGTAACTAATCTTCTTCAAGTTCGTTGTCCATCTGGAATAAAAATAATTAAGCAGACATGCTTTGTAGATAATTTATATTTCTATACAACATATGGAAGGTGATATGTTGTAGAAAATAACGAAAGGAAAATTTTGAATTTATACCTGTTGAAACGAAATGAAATATCATAAGACTATTAAGGTGTAGACACCCCATTCTAACATCCCCTGACCTCTCCTTAGGTCCCTAGAACCTCCCTTCATCACTACAAACCTAAGTCATACCCCGGGTACTGACCTAGAGGCCATAGGGCACTCCCAGGCTCCATTTGATCAAAATTCAAACTCTTCATCTCGACCGAGACTGAATGAATATTCAAAGGGCACTGAAACCCCTTTCCAACGGTACGCCCCGTGCGCGATTCTGACTTACGGTACGAACGGACGATCTATTTTACTTCAAAAGGTCACCGAACGCTTTCAGGCCCCGATTGACCAAAGTCAACTCCCCAAACCAAGTCAAGAACTTTGTAATGTCGAAGTATATATCCTAACCTTTCCAATGATCCACCCCGTGCACGATTCTGACTTACCATGCAGACGAACGATCCGTTTGTGTCTGACGATTCCCCGTACAAAGGACCGACGAATACTTTCGATCCACATTTGACCAAAATTCAACTCCTGAACCAGTGATCAGTCCAAATACTTTTGAAGGTCTCTGAAGTACCTTTCCAACAGTTCGCCCCGTGTGCGATTCGGGTTAACGGTTTGCGCTCTACGACCGATTTTTCGAAGGAACCTGAAAGAGATTGCCAAAAGGCAGGTTCTGAACCCTGCACACCAGGCGATTGGCAGGACCAGGGCTATGCTGATCATAATGCCATGGGCCTATAAAAAGTAGGGTCTGACCTCATTTCAAGAAAAAAAGAAGATCTGAAATCCATCACTCTCAGCGAGCTTAGAAAACCCCTCTCGAAGTCAGCGTGATTTCCACATCCAAATCATTTTCCAACCTTCACTTTTCATCAAAATTTTCATTAAACTTGGTGAATTAACCACTCTTCATCATCACCCAAGTGCAAGGGCTGCTCTCCAACATCTAATATCAAGCTCAAGATCTCCAAGAAGGTTCAACTCTTTCAACTCTCTCTTTAATTTCTCCTAAATTCGCATTAATTTGTTTGATCACTTAGCACTTTTATTCTCTCATCTCACATATCCTAATATACTTTTTATTTAGTATTATTGCACATCTTTTATTTTTGTATAAATAAAACCCAAAAAACAAGAAAAAGGGGTTTGCTCATAAATTCCAAATGAGAATTCTCACACTTTTCTCACAACTAAAACACTTTTTACACACACACACATAGAAGAGAAATCCCTAGTTGGATTTATGGGATAAATCCCACCCCTCATTTTGCATGCGAACTACGTGAACTTTGATGCCTCTATAGGCTACATAGGCATCTCGGGGTAAAACCCGAGACTCGACTCCTATTCCTAATTTTTTTTATCTTTATATATCCTTTAAATTTAACTCTCTTAGATTCTATATGTTTATATATACATATATTTGTTCTTAGTCGCGTATTATTCCGTATGCGTTATCATTGCATTATAAGGATCAATGCTAGGATAATCGCATAAATCCTATTTTCTAATATTACTTTAAGGAACATTCCTACGGATGACTCGCTTTATCTCTTCTATGATACAAGTCGACGATTCCTATCTCCACTACATATACACATGCACACATATCACGGGTAAATAAAGGAAAACAATAATAACCCATGAGAGACCGTAAGGGAAGAACGGGTGCCTAAGACGTTCCCATTTCCTAACTTAGCCTCCTAACCCTTTTCGAATCATTTTGGTTTCGTATGTGTCAGTATGTCTTTGGATGTTGTCCTTCGGGATGGTTCCCTTTTTCTTTTGTCTATTTTGTAAAATAGACTAGCGACTCCATCTCTCTATATTTTTCACCTCATCACTGACCCTGGCCGAAGCGCTCCCGAGAGGGATACGCGAGACCAAAATCCCCTCAAGATGAAGAGACACCCCTCTTCTTCGTCTCTCCCGTCGGGAGGATCGGGGGGATGGCCACATAGGGGTATACTAAAGCCTAATGATATATAAATGAATAATATTATGAAGATAAATGAATAAAATGAGTATCAAGTTACTGTGATATTGGTTCTAATTATAACACCATAACCCATAATTTATCGATTATAAGGCTTCAACAACATAGACATACCATTCTAATATCACTCAAGCCTTAAAATACACTTGAACAGACAATCCCAATAATTGGGGAATAGAAAAATATAGCTAGGCACACTTAACTAGAGTGGCACTCATACATATATAACAGGTAAACAACTAGGCACTTAACATCTTAGTCTTACAGGCCAATTAGAATTATCGTGGTATGCCGGGGTCTAATCTCTGAATCGTAAGGTATGCTACTTGGGTTTCACCGATAAGGACAATAAATTGAAGGTTTTTATGCAATGATTCAAAATAGGTTGCAGTGTTATGCCATAATGAAAGGTAAAAAGGTTTAGCGATTCGGATATAACTGTTTATCGGTTCCGAGAATAATCAAGAATAATGAGGAAATCGATTATACGACATAAATTTGAACTCAAAGGAGTTCATATTTGAACTACTCAAAAAAGTTCGTATTTGAATTAGGAGTTCAAAATTATCACAGGGTAATATTGCAATCAATAATTAGAAGACAAAAGCTCAAAATTGTATAATATTGAAATTTAAATCATTTTCTTTGAGTTTTATGCATTCCGGTTGGTTGTGCGGCTAATTTGCTGGTAGACTCGGGAGTCTGAAACCATAACAAGTGTAAGTAGGTCATATAGGTCTAAAACAATGTTTATTTGATATAGCAGGATGTAATTTCAAAATAGATTTCAGTGTAAATATAACTAAGAGGGTATGAAGTATATATTTTAAAACTTTTTAAATAAGTGTTTTTCCCTTAGTCTATCAGGATTTAAAGTTAGTGACGAAGGACAAAGTAGGTTTATTCATACTTAAGTAATTATAAAAAAAGTTTGGGGAAGTTTTGAAATACTGGAAAAAGTAGATGAGGGGATTATGTGTAAATATAAAAGTTATTTTTTAAACATAAAACCAACTTTCTTGAGAAAACTCTTTTATAGAATCCAAACAGGGTGATGTACTACAAATTTTTTTTCAAAAATAAAAAATAAAAAATAAAAAATTGGAAAAAAATCAAAAAATTTTGATTGGAGAGCACCCTTATCCTCTTAGTCAAATATGTGATGTGCCTGATTTGAGTTGTACTCACGTGCGGGTAGGTCAGTTAACTTCACCCACTCGACATTTTGACTTTAGGGTTTTAAAACTTTGACCTTGATTTCAAAATATTTTAAAATTCCTTTCAAGTTGATTTCTGAATGAAAATTGCCTAATTTTTAAAGAGGAGTCTAACCATATTGGTGTCAAGAATTTATACGGGCTAAATTGAGCTCTTGGATTTCTATAAAAATGGTGAAATTTTGACCTAACATAATTAATTAAAAGTTATGATTCTCATTCCGGCATCATAAACGTGTCATTCTATATAAAAAAATGGAGAAGATTGAACTTCGTTTGAGGGATTTTGGTTGAGGAAAAACTGCGAATTTATTTTCTGAAATTTTCAGGGCTGAAAACTTCAGCCCGTGATTTGAGGTAACAAAAGTCATTCTTAGTTCAATTAAACATACATCTAGGTTCCTGAGAACTTTGGCTCAATTTACCTGACTTTCCAACTGGTTTAAGGTCGAGGAATCAGAATCCACCATTAAAGCTCAAGCTTTAATGTTTTTTTTTGTTTTTGAGCTATTTCAGTGCATATACAGGTCAAGTTTCACATATAATCACATATTTCCACTTTATAGATATGCAGAAACATAAACACATTCAAGAAATACGAATTCGTACATAAAATTACAGAAATGTAAAAACTCTCAAAAGTTTACTTTAAAATTGCACTCAACAAGGATGGATTTCGGCGAGGTAAGAGGGGATATTTATAGGGTTCATCAAGGTGAGTTGATCAGTGATTTTAGAGGTGGAGTTGATCAGTGATATTTATAGTTTTTTTGTTTTTTTGTTTTTGAGCTATTTCACTTGGCTTTTAACACAGGTTTCCATTATTTTTCCATTGGATGTAAAAAGAGTACCATGGGTTACTCAAAAGATACAACCTATGGTAGTTGTCGAGTTGGTGCCATGTCACTAGGGGGTGTAGGGTAAATAAGTTTAGGTTTAAGATTAGGTCCTTGGGTACTTTTCATATAAGTTTTAAGGTTTTTAGTTTGTTTTATCAAAGTTTAAGATCTTTTGTGTAATTATGAAAACTTAATGGATTTGTTTATGAAAATCCTATAAAATATATGTCCTTAGGTGTCACGACCTCGACCCAAAATTAGTAGGGAACGAGTGCCTAGACATGCCACCAAGGCAACAAATATTCTTGCTTAAAATTGCTTCCTTAAATAAATGCAGCGAAAATACAATCACATGGTTATGAATCGTAAAATACTGAAAATTAAGGAATCACATCATCAAAACTTTCTACAGGAAACTTCATTTATATTAAAAGTAATAACGAGTTACAACTGAAGATAAAATTTAAAACTTATTACAAGAGAGACAAACATACTCTATATGATAAAACATACATTTTATTTAAATTAAAAAAAAAAGAGTTCCAAAAGAGGAATCTTCAACATAGTCCTTTTACGTTCCATCCGCGAGCCAACACATTTCTGGAAAATTGGTTATTTATACAACATCAGCTAAAAGCCAAGTGAGACATAATCTCCATATATTCCGGGGTTTTTCAAAAAAATGATACCTATTCAATTTAGAATAGAAGGCATATATATAGAGAGATAGGAGTTTACAATAATATATATAAAGTAACTGACAATATATATTTTCGGAATAAATAGTTTAGAACATAACAAATAAACAAATAACCAATATCTCAATAATTTAGTCTCAAATTTTGATGGCTATGTACACTCTAATACCCAGATAGAGAGATAACACCACTAAATGTTTCCACTTGGTATAACAGAGACAAAAAATCATGATCTTCGAAACAACGCCTTGATTAGGGCACACCAGTGATAAACTAGCTGGGAAGGTACAACCCTAATATTTCCACCCTGTAGGCCAACATAGTAAGAGAGTTTTCATAGGCCGAATCAATAATTTCAGAATTCAAATTAGATGTTTATATCGAGAGATATACACATACAACAAACGATGGAATCATCGGTATCAGATGAATTTGAGAATAAAAATAATTTCACAAAATATATGTAGTTTGCATAATATAATATAATCAAAACACGCAAGGAATTATCATAGAGTACTCACCAAAAACAAAAGTGCGAAGTTAAAGATATCGAGTCTTGGATCACTAAGACGAGACTTCTTCTTAAACTTTCCCACACTTTCTCTCACTATTTCCTGTAAGCTTTTGGATTGATTGCGTGTAATAACTAATCCTAAGGGCTATATTTATAGTTTTTCAAATGTTTTTGGGTGTTTACACTTGTCTGGGTGTCTAAGCATTCATTTTGGTGAGTCGGCATTCACGTGTCGCATAACAGAGCTGTCTTGCAGTCTTCATTCACCAAACTGCGATACGTATTTTAGCCTTTTCTAAATGCATGACATGTGTTTTAGCTTTTCCTTTAAAGATGACACGTGTACGGTGGAGGTGTCCAAAACCAAGCACGAGGTGTCAAGCATGAGGTGGAAATGTATTAAGGTTATAAGGGTCATTTTACATATAAAAGGGTATTTTGGTAATTTCACACTATATATTTTCAATAATTCTTATAGGCCACTGAAAATATTTTATTTATAAAATGTTCCTTTTTATATTTTAATTTTATCCCCTAAAACTTTATTAATTAAAACCCAATCCTTAAAGTATCATAAAATTACATTTTCTACCCCCAAACTTATCATTTAAATTAGGATATGCCATAAAACTTGGATTTTGTCCAATTTACAATTGATTCTTCGTATTTAAAAGCGTGTCTTGTTGTATAAAGAATTCAAAATACTACAAGTCCCTAAAGTTTCATAAATTTACTTTTCCACCCCAAAACTTATCATTTAGTTTAGGATGTGTCATAAAACTTCAATTTAACCCATTTTATAGTTGATTCTTTAAATTTAAAAAATGGCTTTGTCATATTAGGACTCCAGAATATCACATATGTAATAATATAACATTATTAGATAATAAGTAAGAGGCACTTGGAAAAACAATTATATATTGGCATATAAAAGTGGGGTCATTACATCCTACCCTCCTTATAAAAAGTTTGGTCCCCAAACTTAACTTACATTAATTTTCAAATAGGTATGGATATCGGTCCTTTATTTAATTTTCCCTCTCCGATGTTTCTTTTTCAATAATATGGTTATGCCATAATACTTTGACGAGTGGAATTACCTTTGTTTATAATATTTTCTCTTTATGGTCCAAAATTTCTAGTTTGTGCTCAATGTAGGTTAAATATTCTCTAATTTGAAGAGGTACATGACTTAAGATATATGTCGGATCTGGGATGTATTTCTTCTGTAGTGACACGTGAAACACATTGTGCACACCAGAGAGTTCAGGGGGTAAGGCTATTTTATATGCAATAGCTCCTATCCTTTCAAGGATTTTAAAAGGTCCTATGTATCTTGGATTCGACTTCCCTTTTTTCCCAAGTTGGATTACTCCCTTTGCTGGTCATACTCCCAAGAACACATAATCTCATTTTTGGAATTCCAACTGTCGGTGGCGGTTGTCGACATAACTCTTTTTACGGCTTTGAGTGATTCGAAGTCGGTTTTGTATCAATATAACCTTCTCTGTTTTGATCTGAATTAATTATGGTTCCAATAATTTTCTTTCTCCAACTTCTACCCAGCATACGGGGAAACTACACCTTCTAACATAGAGTGCCTCATACGGAGCCATTTTAATACTTGCTTGATAACTATTATTATATGAAAATTCTACTAACGGTAAATGATCATCCCAATTCCCCTCCAGATCAAGTACACATCCCCTAAGCATATCCTACAATGTTTGAATGGTTCTCTCAGATTATCCATCTGTTTGAGAATAAAAAGTGGTGCTGAAATTCAACTGTGTTCCCATTGCTACTTATAGGCTTTTCCAAAAGTGAGACACAAATCTAAGGTCACGATCAGAAATAATTAAAAATGGGGTTCCATGAAGCTTAATAATTTCCCGCACGTATAACTTAGCTAACTTTTCTAAAGAATGGGTAATATTAATAGCAAGAAAATGAGAAGATTTAGTTAACCTATCAATAAATACCCAAATAAAATCATTACTATGTGAACTCCTTGGTAAACTTGTCACAAAATTCATAGTAACATGTTCCCATTTCCTCTCAGGGATAGGTAGGGGTTGTAGTAATCCTGATGGTTTCTGATGTTCATCTTTTACTTGTTGACAAACCAAACATTGAGACATAAATTTGGCTATCTCCCTTTTTATGTTATTCCACCAAAATACTTCTCGAAGATCCCTATACATCTTTGTATATCCGGGATGAAATGTGAATCTTGAGTAATAATTTTCCTCTAAAATTTGACTCTTTAATTGGGCATCGCATGGCACATACACTATATTTCCTAAATTCAATATATCATCTCGTATCCCGAATTCAATCTTCTTCCTTTCAATAACTTCTTCTCTAATCTTCTTCAGTTATGGGTCATTTACATGTGCAGTTTTGATCCTTTCCATCAACATGGGTTGTATTTGTAAGTTTGTGATTATTCCTCCTTTGCTATAAATATGTAAATCTATTTCCATACTTCTTAAATCCTTCAATAGAGCCTCCTGGCTTGTAATAAGACATGCTAAATTTTGTGTAGACTTCCAACATAAAGCATCAGCTAGTATATTAGCTTTCCCTGAGTGATACTGCATATTCAAATCATAATCCTTCATTAATTCTAACCACCTTCTTTGTCTCATGTTCAATCATTTTTGGGCAAAAATATTGTAACAACCCGTCTTTTTGGAGACAAGTAAATCCCATAATTGAGTATAAATTGGCAGTTTGGAGAATTTCTCAAAATAGTAATTTTTGGGATTTTCGAGGATCTAATGATTTTCGATGGGTATTGTAATTACTTTTGGGACTAAATAGGTCGAAGTATTTTAATTATATGTCGTCATGGAGTATTGCGGAAAAGAGGTAAGATTTTAATTGGAAAACTCGCATTAAATTTTATGGGTTAGAATAGTGATTTGCGGTCAAGTACCTCGGATGGTAATTTCGATTACGCCGTGAGTCTTGGAATGTCCGAGATAGTCGGAAAAGAGTGTCCGATTACCGAAATTGAGTTTCGGGGAATTTTGGAGTTAAACGGGCTCGTAATTGAGTAAACGAGTCATTTTTGGATTTTTAGGGGTTAAACCCTTTCTTCCTATATAAATAGGGAGAGGGGAAGAAAAGAGAAGAAAGAAAGAAAGAAAAGAGAGTGAAGAGAGAGAGGAGGAAGATAAGAGAGGAGAAAAAGGAAGATTCGGGCCAAACTCCGTCGGATTCGGCTCGAGGTCGTCGGATTATATCCACGAGGCAAGTGTTTACTTGCTTTATTTCCTTTTTTTGCATAAATATCTCATACCGTAGTTTGGTATAAACAAATCCTAAAGATTTTGGGTTGGGTTTTCCGTGGATAAAACAGGTTTTTGGGAGTTAAAACGAACAAACCCCTAAAATTTCCTAATTGGAGAAACCTAGATATTTAATTGAAATAAATTGGTGATTTAGGGTTCTAGGATGTTTAGAACTCTTAATATATATTTATTTGTAGGTTGTTGAGGTTGTAGGACGTTGGGTGAGGCGACAAAAGCCCGGGAGAAGGTTTAATGGCCGGAACCGTCTCAGAGAAGACGATGAATAGTTGACCTACGTCTTTCCGAATCGATTCGGCCCTGATGCGAATCGATTCAGCTCCTGGTCAAAAAATAAAAATTGAAGATCTTTTCGATGCGGTCGCATGCGCGCCCGCCCGCGTACTTTTCGGATTTTTTTTGGATTTATAGTGATTTTCTACGGAAAGCTGTCCGGGATCGAAATCAGTAGTTAGAACTTTGGAGATAAATATTAGGGGTTCTCAAATGCAGTATTAGAACCTCTAAATAATTTGGGGAGATATAAAAACTTTGGGTTTGTAGTAATAACTCCAAGTTATGATTTAGATGGAGATTGGATTGAATTTTGGGTATTTGGTCATTGAAATTTTTTTTGCCCAAACAGTGCCCCTCGAACAGGCCGAATCGATTCGGGTCTTGGACAAATCGATTCGCCTAAGGGGATCTGGGTTTATGCAATGAGCCGAATCGATTCGGATCTAGACCGAATCGATTCTCCATTAGGGACCTATTTGCAGAACACTTTACGAATCAATTCGGATTGGGGGCCGAATCGATTCACCCAACCGAATCGATTCGCAAATGGGGCGAATCGATTCGCTTTGGTCAGAAATGCCAGTTTTCTCTCCTTAAAAGTATGAGGAGTTAGATTACAATTTAGAGATTTGTTTGGGGGTTCCTAGTTATTATATTGGGACTGTTAAATGATGGTTTTGAGGGTTAGTGAACCTTTAGATGAAAGAATATTTTAGTGGGCATTTAGGCCTATATAATGATGCGGATAGAAAGCATAATTATATCGATTATTATTGGGCAAATCCTATGAGGAGATTAGGATGAAATTGAGAATATAAACCTATATTCAATTGGTATATTTTGGAATAATTGGAGATATTCAGTAAATCCTTAGATGGTATTAAGGTATGTATCGTTTATTAAAGTAAGGAAATACTTTGGGTTTAGTATCATGCGTATATGAATGCATGATTATGATTCTTTGAGAGAATCTTTGGGATTATTGGTCATCTTTAGATGGTTTGGCAAATATGGTCATTTGAATATATTCGAGGAATAATATATGGTATATGTATACTATGTGATTCAAGTATATATATAATTTGAGATAAATGACTTTTGAAAAAGTAAAAATGAATGTTTTCAAAATGGAAAAGAAATTATTTTCATAAATAATAAAATATGGATACACACCTCTCTAAATCTCTATCATAAAGGAAGTTGCGTACGTATGGTGAAGCCCCCTGTCTAATGAATGCAGGGTGGATATAGTCCTATAGGCCATATGAGCATTAATTATATATTTCTGCGCTGGTTAGGAGATTCCGGGTGTGGTCTTGACTATCCCGCAGGCATATGGACGATTCCCAACGTATTGCGTTGTAGGATCCCAGGTTGTCTTGATGATAGGCCCTGGAATATGATAGCCATTTAGGGGCGCGCACAGTGGGTAAACCCGGACGGGCGGTCTTAGAACGCGTTATATTATATATTAAAGCAATTTATGATAATAAATTGGCTTTAATTACATTTCATGGATGGAAGTAGGGAGATAGGATAAAGTTTTTGGCTTCGGTAACACTTCCCGGATGGAATAAGGGAAGTGGAAGCATATGATATGGTAAAAACATTTTTATGATAATGAAAATGGCTTTTAATACATTTCCTGAATATAAAAAGGGAAATGGGATATTTTGAAATGGAAAAGCATTTTTATGATAATAAAACTGGCTTTCAAAAGTATATGATTTCTTAAAGAAATTCATGATAATGAATTGGCTTTTAAAATACATTTCCTGGATATGAGAAGGGAAATGGAATGTTTTGAGATAAAAATTAAAAGTATTGATAAATACTTTGTATATGAATCCTCAGTCCGGGAGATAGATCCGGATGTATAGTGTAATATGAATATATGTATGGATGAATTTTGTACCGAGGGTCTAATGGATCCCGATGATCGACCTTGCCGCATAGTAGTGTATCGGGGGGGTTCCTTGTTTGGATTTCGCTTTGCGAGACACCCCACGCACGAATATGGCATTGTGTTGAGACCGGGGAGAAGTTTAATCCTTAGTGCTCTAATATAAATATTTTTTGGTATATATATTTATATATATTATGTACTGAGGGACTAGAGGATCTCGACGATCGACCTTGCCGCATAGTAGTGTATCGGGGGGGTTCCTTGTTTGGATTTCCCTCAGCGAGACACCCCACATATGAACATGGCATAGCGTTGAGACTGGGGTGAAGTTTATCCCTTAGTACATTACTTGGACTATCTAGGGTTGATAGTAGTTGGGTGATAGACTAGTTTAGCAGGGTAGTTTAACTAGGATGTTAGAGGGATGCATTAGGAGTGAACTATTATTGGAGAGGTGAGGGGTATCTCATGGGAGTGCGATACCAAACTTAAATATGAGATAAAATCTTTTTCTAAAAATAAAGCATTTATGCACTTGCTAAATATTTTCAAAACTCGGGCTCTAACCCGTTTATCTACTTTTCCTTTCTTGTTATATATATATATATATATAGGTGTCCAAATACAGGGAAGCCTGGATGACACTTCTTTCGAGTCAGACGTCAGCTGCAGCAGCTGTGGATGCGTGCAGGATTCGCAGTAGACGCTTGATGATGCTGGAATGAGCACCACCAGATAAGGTGTTTTCAAGCTCAATCTAAGAACAATAATGGCAGCATAGTTATGTAAAAGGTAAGAGAATGAGATGAGGGGAAGAGGAGAGAGCACCAGGATATAAGTGGTTCAGCCTAGATTGGCCTACGTCCACTGTGTGTGTGAATAACCTCACTGTAATAAGGCACTAATGGCCATGGATACAATCTCTCAAGCTTTCTCTCTCTACTGTGTATCTAGACAGGGTTTCAGCTAGGGTTGAATATCTGGGGATCCTCCTGCAAGGTAGAGGATGGGCTCTATATATAGTACCTAGGGGGTGTAATGTACCCTCAATGCATGCAATGAGCATGTGTGTGTTTGCCTCACCAATATGGGAGTGCCATATGTCATTGTCACATGTAGAGAATGATGATGCCATACTCCCCCCACGTGTGGGGAATAATCTTTATTGTAACTAATTTGTGTCCACGTGTCCTTATCCAAATGTCAGCAGATGCTCGGCTATCGCGTCTGGTGTATGACCTCGGCCTTGGGGAGGCCGAGGTTGGTGAGTCTTAGTACCTGTTCAGTCCGAATATTCCATGGAGGCCTCGGCCTAACCCCAGCCGAGACAATGGACAAGGTCAGCCGAAGACGAGGTTGAGCTGGAATGTTTGGATTATCGACTAATGTCTTGATGAGGTTGCTGGTGGCTTCTTGCGACCTCAGCCTGTGCCTGGACGAGGTTTCCATTCCAAGGCATACATGAATGGAGAGGCTCATGGTAGTGTCGTCCTGGGACGACCTAGATATGGTCGAGGGGTGATATCGCGTGTCCAAGACATGCCCAACGTCGGCCACAATATTGGCCGAGGTTGGTGTCTCTAGGCCGAGGTCACACTTGGGGCATATCAATCACCCCTCAACCCTTAGTCATATGTGAGAGCAAGTGACTAGGGGATTACCACACCTCCGAGGCCTGTTTATTACAAGCCAATACTTGTTTGACACTTTTTCAATGCTGGAACATGCTTGCTTGGTAAGCGTGTGCTGTCAGCCGCCCTTTGGGGCTCCCAAGGCAATGACAGGCCTTGGGAATCGTGCCTGCTTATTTAAGGGTTTTGAACCCTCATTTCTTCTTCCTTCTTCAATTCCCTCTCATGCGAATGTTTTCTCCCTCTAAAAGGCATTTCGAACAAGATTCTACTGCAGAGGTCTTTGTTGATGGTTTTTTCTGAATTTTCATCACTTCCCCTTGTCGTTTCATTTCCAAGTATCTTCTCCCCTTCATTTTCTTTGGTTTTTCCTTCTGGTTTGCATTTTCCAGCGAGTTTCTGAGTTTTTCGGCGAGTTTCTGAGTTTTTCGGCGAATTGTGTTTGCTTTGAATTACTTGATTTGATCTTTAGATTCCTTTGTTTTATCAACCAGTCTTGTTTGGAATTTTTGGAATTTAGGAAAATCCCCAAGTGTAGTGTCATCCTCTAATGCTCAGACCCTTATATCAGCTTCTTGAGGAGTTCCCCTCTCTTAGAGAGAAGACTTTAGAAAAGATTAGGCAAATAGAAAGAGCACAGGAGGAGGCTCATAGATCACAACAGTTTCCCATTAGACCCATATTTCCACCACCTCTAAAGGTGATATATCATGACCCCCCGGAGTTTTTCTATCAGATAGAGGTTCCTGCTGATCCCATACTGATGTCTGAGTCTGAATCTTCTACCTCAGACCCCATGTCTGTGGATTCCTTTCAGGAGGCCATGGACTTCACACCTCGGCATGATCAGGCCTCTGATCAGGCCAAGGTATCCAACCAAGCCTCATCCCATATTAGCTCAAGAACCTCATCCTCTTCCTCAGAGGTTGAGATTCTTGATCCGAGTGTGTCCATTCCACCACCACTCGACGCCATCCCTCTGTCGGATTTCACCGGGGAAGAGTTCGCTCAGAGGTTCCCGAGTAACTTATCAACATCTGCTCCGGCCGACGTTGAGTTGGATGATGATGAGGTTGAGAGCGATGTCGATGTCTCTGAGGCGACCAAGATCAAGAGTACTATTACTGAGGTAGACCTTCTCTGCTTCAGATATCTGTATTCTATTAGACCCTCAATAAAGCTTAGGAGACCTCTGAGGGAAGAGAGGGCTTATCATGGTCGAGATGGCGAGATCTGCCTGTATGAGCAGATGTTCAAGTTAGGATTCCGTCTGCCCATTCACCCCATTATCAAGTCCATCCTTTCTTATATTAATTTGGCCCCCTCTCAACTCTCTCCTAATGACTGGAGAGTCCTAATAGGGGCCATAGTGTTATGGAAGGCTGTCCACCACTCATACCTTCCAGTTCAGGTCTTCGTAGGTTGCTACGTCCCTTCCTCGGACAAAAATCATCCGAGCTACTACCATTTTGTAGCTCGGAGGCCTGAGAAGAAAATGCTTCAGGTGACTCAGACTTCCAACCATAACTGGAAGCCTCGGTACTTCTTTGCTTCAGGGCCATGGGAGTTTGGCCCATGTGTTCCCTCGTCTAATCTGGAGCAGAGGATGCCCCTGAGGTGGGGTAAGGTCACCATGTCTGCCAGGGCTGACCCTGGTCTAAGTCTAAAAAACCTCCAGAAGGTGAAATCCCTTCAAGATTAGGGGGGTACATGGTCTATTTGTCAGGTTCGAACACTTGATGACTCCCCACTTCCTCTCTGGGACAGGTCTAGGTGGAAGTCCCCTTGCCGAGCTTGGTAAGCATTTTTGTTTTTGAATTTTAACCTCTGAGTTTATTCATATCTGATTATCTAACTCAGGTTTACTAATTTTTTGTAGAGAGACCAAAGGATATTCCGGACGAGCTTTGGGAGATGGCTGCACCGAGCTTGACGAGACTTGCCATGAAAGAAGGTATTAATGCTCCTCCCCCAGCTCCCTCTGCCTCTAAGCCCCCAGCCACAAAGAAGAGGGCTCCAGGGGGTCATGCCCTTGAGGATCAGAGGCCGAAGAAGAAGACTGCCGATGCTGCCATCCCTATCTCTTCAGCTGATGCCATGTCGGTCGTCTGGATCAGTTGAAGTTAACCGATAGTGTAGTCGGCCATAGCCTTCAAGCCCTGGATACCGTCGGCTCTGTAATGATCGAGGCTGACAAACGCTTCTTCAGGTCTCTAGACACCCCATTGCTGGTTGAGTTCGGCCTTTACAGAGTCATTCAGGTATGATTTGATCCTTCTTCAAAAATTCTTCTAAGCGTAACATCTGATTTCTCTTCAGCTTATTCATGATCACTAAGTATGCAGGGCTTGACAGCTACGCATCATTTATCCAAATGGACTCTAAGGAAGTTGCCCGTCATCTAAAAGGGGCAAGAGGCCGAGAAAGTCCAGAGTACTCTGAACGCAGAGATCGAGCGCCTTAAGTCTGAGCTGAAGGACTCTGAGGAGAAGGTGAAGGGGTTGGAGAATGACATCTCCCAGCTTGGCAAGCTTCATGCTGCTGCAATGAAGGCTAAGGACGGCATTCGGCAGCAGAAAGTCAACTCGGCTGCCAGGGCCGCCCTTGATGACGCCTCTGAGAAGATAATTGCTGACTACAAGGCCTCCGATGATTTTGTGGGCTTCAACTTTGAATACCTTAAAAGTGGTATCAAAGCCACTATTAAATGGGCAGACGCCAGGGAGAGAGAGGCCGGCACTTTGAAGGCCTCTGATTTTGTTGGTCTCGGCTTTGCTGATCCTCAATTTGCCCAAGCTCTTCAGGAGGTTGAGGAAGAGACTGTCGCTCCTGCCGAAACTGCTACATTGGAGGTCACCGAGATTGGAGGGGCAGATCATTATGATGATGCAGCCGAGGATGTCAACGTTCCCTCTTCAAACCCTTTTTGATCATTGTTTGTAACTCATTGTATTATGGAGTTTCTGTAATCGTTGAACATATTATTTCTGAATATATATCAACCTCTGATGAGGACCATCTTCACTTTCTTTTCATTGAATGTCATGTGATGCTTTTCATTCTTAACTCATTAATTTTCATTCTTAGTTTTGTTGCAATGGTCTTGTTTAAACTCAACCAATGGTCCTGAGCTCAGACCTCGTCACCACTGAATGGTGTTATGAGGGTCTGAGATCATCACCTAAGATGTTATCCCCATAATAAATCTTCACCAAATTAATGATGTTAAGGGTCCGAGGTCATCTCATTATGGTGTCTGATCTCAGACCTCGTCACCACTGAATGGTGTTATGAGGGTCTGAGATCATCACCTAAGATGTTATCCCCATAATAAATCTTCACCAAATTAATGATGTTAAGGGTCCGAGGTCATCTCATTATGGTGTCTGATCTCAGACCTTGTCACCACTGAGTGATGTTATAAGGGCCTGAGGTCGTCACCTAAGATGTTATCCCCATAATAAATCTTCACCAAGTTAATGATGTTATGTGTCTGAGGTTATCTAATTTATAGTGTCTGACCTCAGACCTCGTCACCACTGAATGGTGTTATGAAGGGCTGAGGTCATCACCTAAGATGTTATCCACACAATTAATCTCACCAAATTAATGATGTTAAGGGTCTGAGGTCATCCAATTATGGTGCCTAACTTCAGACCTTGTCACCACTTAATGATGTTGTAAGGGTCTGAGGTCATCACCTAGGATGTTACCCTCATAATTAATCTCACCAAACTAATGATGTTATGTGTCTGAGGTCATCTAATTTATAGTGTCTGACCTCAGACCTCGTCACCACTGAATGGTGTTATGAAGGGCTGAGGTCATCACCTAAGATGTTATCCTCATTAATGAATCTCACCAAATTAATGACGTTAAGGGTCTGAGGTCATCTCATTTTGGTGTCTGACCTCAGACCTCGTCACCACTGAACGGTGTTATGAGGGTCTGAGGTCATCAACTAAGATGTTGGCCCCATTAATTAATCTATGATCTAAGTATGAAGCAAGAACTGCCATGGGAACTGATCTTTATTAATAACCTCTTCATAATAAGATGGTACATTTACATAAAACTCTATGCAACATCATATGTAGTATCTCTTTAGGTGATCAGCATTCCATGGGTTGGTGAAAGGTTCTCCTTCTAGGTTTTCTAGCCTGTAAGTGCCAGGCACAACCTCTTCTGTCACTTTGTAGGGGCCATGCCAGTTTGGGTGAAGCTTGTTTGCTTTCTGTAGGGTCTTCTTTAGCACTAGGTCTCCCACTGTAATGGGTCTTAACTTCACCCTCTGGTTGTAGAATTTCGCTGCCCTTTATTGGTAGGCTTCTTGTCTGACCTCTGCGTCCTCTCTTCTTTCTTCGATAAGATCTAGGTCTAGCCTCCCCCCTTCCCCATTATTGTCAGGGTCATAGGTCTGAATCCTATGAGTTGGGAGCCCTATCTCCGTTGGTATGACGACCTCTGAGCCATGTGCCAACATGAACGGGGTTTCACCTGTTGGTGTCTTTGCAGTGGCTCTGTAGGCCCATAATACAGCGTAGACCTCTTCAGCCCATCTTCCCTTCGCATCCTCTAATCTCTTCTTGATCCCATCCAGGATAGTTCTGTTTGTGACCTCGGTCTAGCCATTTTCCTGAGGTCGGTCAGGGGATGAGAAGAATTGCTTTATTCCTACTCTTAGGCAATACTTTTCTAAATAGGAGTTCTTGAACTGGGTACCATTGTCCAAGATGAGAGTGTTTGGGAGGCCATATCTGCATATGATATTCCTCCAAATGAACTGGAAGGTCTTCTTCTGTGTGATTGTTATCATCGGCTCTGCCTCCACCCACTTTGAGAAGTAGTCAATGGCAACTATCAAGAATCTATAGCTATTGACAGCTCTTGGCAAGGGTCCTACTAAGTCAATTCCCCATACCGTAAATGGCCATGGAGAAGAGATTGACATCATAGGCTGATGGGGTTGATGAGGGATAGTGGCGAACCTTTGACATTTGTCGCACCTCTTCATGTAGTCTGCAGTGTCCTTGGACAAAGTAGGCCACCAGTATCCCTGAGTGATGATCCTCTTGGCCAAGGGCCTTCCCCCTATGTGGCTAGAGCATGAACCCTCATGGACTTCCTGTAAGACCCTGGAAACTTCCGTGGTATGCACGCACCTAAGGAGAGGCAATAGGAATCCCTTTTTGTACAAGACGTCTCCTATCATCGAGAACTTGGCAGCTCTATGTCTCAATTTTCTCCTATCTAATTTGGACTCAGGAAGCTCTCCCTCTTTTATGTATCTGACGAGCGGGTCTATCCATGAGACTCCTAGGTTCAAATTATGACAAGGGTTACATACCTCTTCTTCCTCGATGGTTGCCTTTCCTAAGACCTCGATCGGAACGGTCCTTCTAATATCTGTCTTTGTTACCGAGGCCAACCTTGCCAATCCATCTGTGTGGCTGTTACTTTGTCGAGGCACTCTTTTCAGTTTTGCCTCTTCAAAATATTCCAACATCTTTCTAACTCTTTCCATGTACTTCGCCATCCTTTCATTGTTGGCCTCATAGACTCCCAGCACTTGATTTATAACGAACCTTGAGTCGCTGTGGAGTAGGAGTCATCTTACACGAAGAGTCTTTGCCAATAAGAGACCTGCTATCATGAACTCATACTCGGACTCATTGTTTGAGGCCTAGAAGTTGAATCTCAAGGCGTATTCAATGTTGGCGCCATCTGGAGACGAGAGTATTATCCCCTCACCGCTTCCACTATCACAGGAAGATCCACCAATGAAGAGGCTCCAGACGTTTGTATCTGATGAGAAGACCCCTTCTGTCATAACTCCTTGCTTGAAGAGGCATCGATCCTCTTCGTTTTTTTCTATTCTGCTTCGGGTTTTGCCTGAGATGACCTCTTCCCGATCTCGAAAGATGTTTGGTTCCGTCTCTTCCGAGTTTCGGAAAACACTACTGTTTGTCTCTTCGGCTTCCTCTAGGCCTTTCTCTTTCTCCGCCTCTTCCCAAGTAAATTTTGCAACAAAGTCCGCGAGGGCCTGCCCTTTGATGGCTGTCCTAGGATGGTAGGTAAGATCATATTCTCCCAACTCGATGGCCCAGGTCATCAATATCCCGGACTTCTCAGGTTTATGCAGGACCTGCCTTAGTGGGGAGTCAGTGAGGACTACCATGGAGTGAGCTTGGAAGTAAGGCTTCATTTTTCTTGAAGCATGTATTAGGGTGTAAGCCAACTTTTCCATACGGGGATAATTTTGTTCAGACCCTTGAAGGGCCTTACTGTTGAAGTATACAGGCCTTTGGATCCCATCCTCTTCCCGTATGATGGCCGCGCTGATGGCTAATTCAGAGACTGCCAGATACACAAACAACCTTTCTCCTGCGATGGGTCGAGACAACAATAAGGGAGACCCTAAGTAGGACTTGAGTTGGTTGAAGGATTTTTCACATTCTTCGCCCCATTGGAAGGCCTTTCTTAAAACTTTAAAGAATGGGAGACACTTGTCCGTGGCCCTAGAGACGAATCTGTTAAGCGCAGCCACTCTCCCCGTGAGTCTTTGGACATCCTTGATACTCCTAGGAGTCTCCATGTCAAGCAACGCCTTAATTTTTTCAGGGTTCGCTTCGATTCCTCTCTGGTTGACGATGAATCCCAGGAACTTCCCGGCGCCTACTCAAAAGACACATTTCGCTGGGTTGAGTTTCATCTTGTATGAGTCCATCACATCGAAGGTCTTCTCAAGGTCTGCTACATGAGTGCAAGCTTTCAATCTTTTTGTCATCATATCATCTACATACACTTCCATGGTCTTACCTATTTTCTCTTCAAACGTTTTATTGACAAGACGTTGGTATGTTGCCCCTGCATTTTTCAGACCGAAGGGAATCACTTTATAGCAGTACGTCCCCTTATTCGGTAATGAAGGCTATCTTCTCTGAGTCTTCGGCATCCATGAAGATTTGGTTATAGCCTGAATACGCATCCATGAAGTTCATGAGCTCATGTCCTGTTGTAGCATCCACCATCTGATCTATCCGAGGTAAGGGGTAGCTGTCTTTTGGGCAAGATCTGTTTAGGTCAGTGAAATCGACACACATTCTCCACTTCCCATTGGCCTTGGGCAAGATGACCGCATTTGATAGCCACTCCGGATAGGTAACTTCTCTTATAAACTCAGCCTCTTCTAAATTTTTCACCGCTTCACGGATGACATTGTATTTTTCCCTGGAGTAGACTCTTCGTCTCTGCTTGATAGGCCTGTCATCTTTGGTTACGTTGAGCTTGTGACTCATCACCTTAGGATTGATGCCAGGCATGTCTGCGTGACTCCATGCGAAGACACTCTGCCTCTTCCTGAGGAAGTTTATCAGCTCTTCCTTGATTTCAGGATTAAGGGCTTGGCCGACCTGGATGGTTTTTTTCGGCTCTTCCTCATTGAGGCCTATGGATTCTACCTCTTTCGCGGCCTCTCCCTTCTTCAATTTTGTTTCATATCTTGGATCAAGAGTGTCAATGCTATAACTGGTGGTGGCCCTCTTATGGGCTTCTCTCTCTTCAGCCGAGTTGAAGTAACATTCTCGCGCTGTGGTCTGGTCACCTTGCAGTTCCCCTACTCCATAAGGAGTCGGGAATTTTAGCATCTGATGGACCGTTGATGGCACAGCCTTGAACTACCTAAGGGCCACCCTTCCTATGATGAGGTTATTGGCCGAGAAGACACTCTCGTCGATCACAAAGAAATTAATCCTCATTGTCAACCTCTTAGGCCCTTCATCACCCATCCGTACGTCCATCTCATACATGCCCAAGGGGTGAACCTTTTCACCACTGAAGCCTATCAGGGGGTGGTGATAGGGAACCAGTCTCGCTCTACTAAGGCCTAAGCTCTTGAAGAAAGGCCAAAACCTCACATCTGCTGAGCTCCCCCCATCCACGAGGATCCTCTGCACCTCATATCCATGCACCCTTGTTGTTATGACCAAAGGGTAATCATGGGGGGCTAAGATACCTCTGAAGTCGAGTCTGGAGAACCCAACTACGAGGGTGTTCATGTATACTTTCTTCCTCTTCTGTACTGTATCGGAAGACATTAGATTCATAACTTCAAGCTTGGCCACTGATTTGGCCTCGGCTACATGAGCCTTCCTATCAGCTACTTCAGATCCACCACCTGTAAATCCTCCGCATATTGTGCCAACACCGAAAGAGATCATACCAACCCTCTTCACCGGGGTGTTGTCATCCTTTGGTGGGAGATCCGAATCATTTTCATCATCACCTTATGAATCATCGTCTCTTTCGGTCGGGACGTTGTCATGGCATCTGTCATTCCTCCTTTTCTTATGGTCATCTCTTCCACTCTTAGGAGCCTTATCGTCTATATATTTTCTCAATTTCCCAGATTTTAACATCTTCTCAATATCATCCTTCAAAGCGAAGAATCTATCTGTGACGTGCACCATAGGCTTTTGTTCCTCTTATGTGGTGGGGCTTTCAGCTTCTCTGGCCATCTCAGAGCCCTGTCATTCTTAATCTCATTGAGGATGTGCTCACAGCTCACAATCAGAGGAGTATAGTGAGCGAACTTGTCATCACCCGATCTCTTCTTCCCATCTTTCTTGCTTTGGGACTTTCCAATGCCACCGCGGTTCTCATCCTCATACTTGGCGGCCATTGACTCTTCCGCATTCATTACTTTCCCTGCAGTTACCAGCAGCTCCGCCATAGACCTAGGGGGCTCTTCTGCCAGTTTCCACAATAGCTTCCCCTTCTGGAGACCTCCTATAAGGGCGGTCATGGCTATGTTCTCTTCATAATCTTCGACCTCCAACTTTTCTTTGTTGAATCTTGCTATGTAGTCTCTTAGGCTCTCACCCTTGGCCTGCTTGACAAACAACAGGTGGGTAGTCTTCTTTTGAGGCCTCAACCCAAAGCAGAAGTTGTGGATGAATCGCTCAACCAAGCCTTTGAAGTTGTCAATTGAGTTCTTCGGAAGGGAGGTGAACCAACTGTGTGCAGCCCCTGTTAAGGTCCCAGAGAAGGCTCTACACTTCATCTCATCGGGTATCGAGTAGATGTCTGCTGCTGATTGATACATCTCGATATGATGCACAGGGTTAGTGCTGCCATCATACTTGGGAGACACCGTAGGAGGCTTGAACTTAGCTGGGGTTGGGAATTCCACTATCCTAGCCACAAATGGGGAGCTCTCTGAGTAACCCCTTTGTAATGGGTCCCTTCTTTTAACGAGGTCTCCTATCTTCTCCTCGAGGCGTTGGATAGAATCATTCCATGGTCTTCGGCCATCGACTTGGCCGAAGTTATCCCCTGCCACCTCCCTGGGATGGACCAAGGGTTCCCCTGCCACGACACGTTGGCTGTTGACCTCTTCATGTTCCCTGCCTCTTCTTTCACAGTGTCGGCCTTGGTCTGGCCGACCCTGCCTGTTCCCTCTCTGAGAGCCTGCTGCGCTCCTTGATCTCGACAGTCTCTATCTTAGGTCATTTATCGAGCCCAGTCTCTCGAAGGCCGACCCTCTGCTCAACCTATCAAAGGCTGACCCTCTTTGTTGGGCCTCTTCACCTCTTCGACCGACACAATCTTGACTTTGCCTAAGAGGCCGTACAGTGTTATTTGACACCTCATACGGATCCCAGTAGTCTTCTGGGGCTTCTTCCGCCTCTAGATCATCATACCTGTCCTCTGGGCAAGGGTTTTCCTGCCTCCCCAGGCGCAAGCGCCTAGGGCCAGCAATGTCCGTTCTCCGTGGGGGTGCAGGCTGGTTCTTCATTGGTGCCTAGGGTGGTCCCCTGGCGTCAGGATGAGGCTGAATTGCCGCCGGAGTGATCATGTCCGGTGAGACTCCAGGTGGCCTCATCATAGTTTGGCTAAGCTATACAAATTTCTCTTGCATGGTTGTTTGTGTTGCAGCTAAAGATCTCAAGGCTACAACTACCTCCGCCATTTCGGACTGGGGGGGAGCCTGACTGGAACTAGGGCCCCCGCCCCCGAGCGGCGGAAGAGGCGGTGGTAAGTCTGGTGCCATATGTTAACACTATAGAGCTTGAGTAGCAGATGATCTTAGTACCTCACAGGACCTCTTTCAATGGTGAAACAGCTCCGCGCTAGGGGGAGGCCTGGTTCACCACCAGAGTCTCCGGTAAGGTTAATCAGAAAAAGAGGAAGAGATAGCTTCTCGTTCCCACAGACGGCACTAAAAATGATGATGCCGGAATCAGCACCACCAGATAAGGTGTTTTCAAGCTCAATCTAAGAACAACAATGGCAGCATAGTTATGTAAAAGGTAAGAGAATGAGATGAGGGGAAGAGGAGAGAGCACCAGGATATAAGTGGTTCAGCCTAGATTGGCCTACGTCCACTGTGTGTGAATAACCTCACTGCAATAAGGCACTAATGGTCATGGATACAATCTCTCAAGCTTTCTCTTTCTACTGTGTATCTAGACAGGGTTTCAGCTAGGGTTGAATATCTGGGGATCCTCCTGCAAGGTAGAGTATGGGCTCTATATATAGTACCTAGGGGGTGTAATGTACCCACCATGCATGCAACGAGCATGTGTGTGTTTGACTCACCAATATGGGAGTGCCATCTATCACTGTCACATGTAGAGAATGATGATGCCATACTCCCCCACGTGTGGGGAATAATCTTTGTTGTAACTGATTTGTGTCCACGTGTCCTTATCCAAATGTCAGCAGATGCTCGGCTATCGCGTCTGGTGTATGACCTCGTCCTTGGGGAGGCCGAGGTTGGTGAGTCTTGGTACCTGTTCAGTCCGAGTATTCCATGGAGGTCTCGACCGAACCCCAGCCGAGACAATGGACAAGGTCAGCCTAAGACGAGGTTGAGCTGGAGTGTTTGGAGTATCGACTAATGTCTTGATGAGGTTGCTGGTGGCTTCTTGCGACCTCGGCCTGTGCCTGGCCGAGGTTGCCATTCCAAGGCATACATGAATGGAGAGGCTCATGGTAGTGTCATCCTGGGCAGACCTTGATATGGCCGAGGGGTGATATCGCGTGTCCAAGACATGCCCAACGTCGGCCACAATATCGGCCGAGGTTGGTGTCTCTAGGCCGAGGTCCCACTTGGGGCATATCGACGCTTCTATCCTTGTAATCTAGATAGGAGGTACTGTATACACATTCGGGCCAATGGCCCAACTGCATTTATTTATTCTTTTAGTACAACATTCGTTATGGTTGTATATTTTGACCGAGTGTTTGGTTATTTTATTTAATTTCAGATTCATTTATGCAAAACTGTGTGGATGTTTTAATTTTAGTAGTTAAAAAGAGTAGTTAAGTAAAATTTTGACACCGGCCTAATAGGTTATTAGTAATTAAATGGATTTTTGACAGTGATGCTAAGAATGATCCATATGAGACTCCAGTTATAATTTGATATAGGAGTGATCAACCGGTATTTTATTAGGCGGGGTGTCACAGATGGTATAAGAGAATCAGGTTCTAGTGTCCTTAGGAATCTGTACGGACGTACTACGCTTTCAGCGTTGCTCTCGATTTGATATAGGGACTCAGGATTAGGATTGTTGATTTCTCTTGTGAGATTTTGTTCTCCTGCTATATTATAAGATTATAGAAATCTTTTGCGTGCTCGTTCGCGAATCGTGTGCGGGGATTGGATGGCAGCGGGAGGTGGGGCTTAGTTGGAGAAATAAGGTTGAAGCTTGTAGTGGAGTTTCCTTTTAACGGATAAGTTAAGGGGACTAGTAAGATGATTGTAAGGAGCAGGGTAAAGTGGTTATTATGAGTTTTACCTCAATGGAAGATGTATAATTGATGTGGCTAGATAAAGTCGCGGTGTTTATTAGCGCTAGACTCGTGTGTGTAATTTTGAGTTTTGTGGCGGTATCGATAACATTATATCATGTATGCCTGTGTGTTTTTCACGCTAGCGGAGTTTTATTTTCCTTCAGTCACCATAAAGGCGGGTGTTGATATATTGAATATATATATATATATATATATATATATATATATATATATATATATATATATATATATATATATATATATCTGGTTCGGGATACTCTTTTTATATGTCTATGCGAGTATGGTAATATGGTGTATATTGAGAGAGATAGCAAGCTAATGATGGCAAGACTATCGTGTCCGCAGTTCTAGGGTGGAACTGATTGTTGTTCCGGTGTCTCACCTAGATATAGGTTGAGTTTGCCTTATTTATTGTGGGTATATGGATCTTCAATAAGCAGAGGCTTCTTTATCGTGATTTGGGTATACGACGACCTTATAGATATGATTTAAGGCTGCAGTACTATTTTTAAGCTGTAGGATTAAGCTCATTATTAATTGCGCAAGGACTTAAAATTAGTTCGAGCGCGGGGTGGTGTGACTCTTAGTTAGAGATAGTAGTTCGGATAACCTTTTTGTTGGTATAGGGGATAGGGTTATCCCGGTTACATGTTTGAAATAACGGACCTCCATGACCAACGAAGTTAAGTGTCAATGTGTGGAGGGGTTCCTTATTTGGATTTGTCTTTGCGAGACGCTCCACACATGACTCTTAACGGCGTCGGGAGTGGGGAGCTGTTATAGGATGCAAGGATGTTGGTTCTGTAATAAGTCTTATAGTGTGGATGAACCACTATAGACTATGAGCCATCTGATGACGGTATGATTATGGAAATATTGTGCTATGGAAAAGCACTAAAGTGGTCCTCTCACCACAAGTGGATGGGTGAGGTTGGACTTAGAGAAATTGATTTGAGGATGATAGTCAGGAATTAAATAAAGGCAAACTTTGATGAAATATGTGTTGGGTATGTTGTACGTAGTGCTCTTATAGAGATTGGGCACTTCGATTAGTTAGGTTTCCTTTCATATGGGCAGAAGGATAGAATCGTAGGGATGCGTTCTTAGGTTAGCGAGGTAGGATTTAGGACGTCCCGCTAGTGTGCCTTAGGTCACTATATCTCGATGACCGACAATGCGAGGGAGTAGTGTAACGGGAGGGTTCCTTGTTTGGATTTCGCTTCGGTGAGACGTCCCATGCATGAAACCGAGCAAATGTCGAGAGTTGAGAGAGGCCTTGGGCACTAGGGACACTTAGGATTACACTCGTTTCGCATAGGTAGGACTTACCATAGACCTTAGTAGTATTAGGATGGAAGTTTAGTAGGATTAGTGACGCCGAGGTTAGGAGAATTGAATTTCGCGGGTTGGGAGGACCCATGTGTGAGTATTACACCGAGAAAAGGAGACCCTTATTGGGAGAGAGTGTTACGTGTCAGACGTTCACTAAGGATGTACAGATGTGCACGGGTTAGAAAGGTGTATGGGAACCTTAGTAAGTTGGTTTATATACCGCCTGAAATAGAATGGTCGTAGTATATAAATTTGAAGTTTATGCCGTTATGCACTATAAATGATGAGTGTAATGTGACGCGATTGGAGTCACTTTACGACCATGGTATTCGTATGGTATATGGTTGGGAACCATTGGGTTAGTATCGTTCCCCTTTGAGGTAATAGAATGTGGAGCGATTCTAGGATTGGTGGTGTAGGATGTACCCGAATTTTGAGGACGAAATTCCGTTGTAAGGGGGGGGGGGGGGAGTATGTAACAACCCGTCCTTTTGGAGACAATTAAATCCCATAATTGAGTATAAATTGGCAATTTGGAGAATTTCTCGAAATAGTAATTTTTGGGATTTTCGAGGATTTAATGATTTTCGATGGGTATTGTAATTACTTTTGGGACTAAATAGGTCGAAGTATTTTAATTATATGTCGCCGTGGAGTATTGCGACCAAAGAGGTAAGATTTTAATTGGAAAACCCGCATTAAATTTTATGGGTTAGAATAGTGATTTGCGGTCAAGTACCTTGGATGGGAATTTTGACTACGCCGTGAGTCTCGAAATGTTCGAGATAGTCGAAAAAGAGTGTCCGATTGTGGAAATCGAGTTTCAGGGAATTTTGGAGTTAAATGGGCTCGTAATTGAGTAAACGAGTCATTTTTGGATTTTTAGGGGTTAAACCCTTTCTTCCTATATAAAGAGGGAGATGGGAAGAAAAGAGAAGAAAGAAAAAAAGAAAAGAGAGAGAAGAGAGAGAGGAGGAAGAGAAGAGAGGAGAAAAAGGAAAATTCGGGACAAACTCCGTCGGATTCGGCTCGAGGTCGTCGGATTATATCCACGAGGCAAGTGTTTACTTGCTTTATTTCCTTTTTTTGCATAAATATCTCATACCGTAGTTTGGTATAAACAAACCCTAAAGATTTTGGGTTGGGTTTTCGTGGATAAAACGGTTTTTCGGGAGTTAAAACGAATAAACCCCTAAAATTTCCTAATTGGAGAAACCTAGATATTTAATTGAAATAAATTGGTGGTTTAGGGTTCTAGGATGTTTATAACTCTTAATAAATGTGTATTTGTAGTTGGTTGAGGTTGTAGGACATTGGGTGAGGCGACAAGAGCTCCAGAGAAGCTTTAATGGCCAAAATCGTCTCGGAGAAGACGATGAATAGTTGACCTGCGTCTTTCTGAATCGATTCGGCCCTGATACAAATCGATTCGGATCATGGTAAAAAAATTCTATATCTTTTCGATGCGGTCACGTGGGTTCTGACCGCGTATTTTTTTGATTTTTTTTGGATTTATAGTGATTTTTCTACGAAAAGTTGTCCGGGATCGAAATCATTAGTTAGAACTTTGGAGATAAATATTAGGGGTTCTCAAATGGAGTGTTAGGACCTCTAAATAATTTGGGGAGATATAAAAACTTTGGGTTTGTAGTAATAACTCCAAGTTATGATTTAAATGGAGATTGGATTGAATTTTGGGTATTTTGGAGATTGAAAAAAAAATTACCCAAACAGTGCCCCTCGAACAGGCTGAATCAATTCGGGTCTTGGCCGAATCGATTCGCCTAAGGGGATCTGGGTTTCTGCAGTGGGATGAATCGATTCGGATCTAGACCGAATCGATTCTCCATTAGGGACCTGTTTACAGAACACTTTCTGAATCGATTCGGATTGGGGGCTGAATCGATTCGCCCAACTGAATCGATTCGCAAATGGGGAGAATTGATTCGCTTTAGTTAGAAATGCCAGTTTTCTCCCCTTAAAAGTATGAGGAGTTAAATTACAATTTAGAGATTTATATGGGGGTTCCTAGTTATTATATTAAGACTCTTAAATGATGGTTTTGAGGGTTAGTAAACCTTTAGATGAAAGAATATTTCAGTGCGCATTTAGGCCTATATAATAATGCGGATAGAAAGCATAATTATATCGATTATTGTTGGGAAAATCCTATGAGGAGATTAGGATAAAATTGAGAATATAAACCTATATTGAATTGGTATATTTTGGTATAATTGGAGATATTCAAGAAATCCTTAGATGGGATTAAGGTATGCATCGTTTATTAAAGTAAGGAAATACTTTGGGTTTAGTATCATGCGTATATGAATGCATGATTATGATTCTTTGAGAGAATCTTTGGGATTATTGGTCATCACTAGATGGTTTGGCAAATATGGTCATTTTTATATATTCGAGGAGGAATATATGGTATATGTATACTATGTGATTCAAGTATATATATAATTTGAGATAAATGACTTTTGAAAATGTAAAAATGAATGTTTTCAAAATGGAAAAGAAATGATTTTCATAAATAATAAAATATGGATACACACCTCTCTAAATCGCTATCATAAGGGAAGTTGCGTACGTATGGTGAAGCCCCCTGGCTAATGAATGCAGGGTGGATATCGTCCTAGAGGCCATATGAGCGTTTATTGTATATTTTTGCGCTGGTTAGGAGATTTCGGGTGTGGTCTTGACTATTTCGCAGGCATATGGCCGCTTCCCGACGTCTTGCGTTGTAGGATCCCAGGTTGTTTTGATGATAGGCCCTAGAAGATGATAGCCATTTAGGGGCGCACACAGTGGGGAAACGAAGACGGGCGGTCTTAGAATGCGTTATATTATATGTTAAAGCAATTTATGATAATAAATTGGCTTTAATTACATTTCCTGGATGAAAGAAGGGAAATGGGATAAAGGTTTTGGCTTTGGTAACACTTCCCGGATGGAATAAGGGAAGTGGAAGCATATGATATGTTAAAAGCATTTTTATGATAATGAAAATGACTTTTAATACATTTCCTGAATATAAGAAGGGAAATGGGATATTTTGAAATGGAAAAGCATTTTTATGATAATAAAACTGACTTTCAAAAGTATATGATTTGTTAAAGGAATTCATGACAATGAATTGGATTTTAAAATACATTTCCTGGATATGAGAAGGGAAATGGAAAGTTTTGAGATAAAAATGAAAAGTATTGATAAATAGTTTGTATATGAATCCTCATTCCGGGAGATAGATCCGGATGTATAATGTAATATGAATATATATATGGATGAATCGAGTACCGAGGGTCTAATGGATCTCGACGATCGACCTTGCCGCATAGTAGTGTATCGGGGGGGTTCTTTGTTTGGATTTCGCTTTGCGAGACACCCCACGCATGAATATGGCATTGTGTTGAGACTGGGGAGAAGTTTAATCCTTAGTGCTCTAATATAACTATTTTTTGGTATATATATTTATATATATTCTTTACTGAGGGACTGACGGATCTCGACGATCGACCTTGCCGCATAGTAGTGTATCATGGGGGTTCCTTGTTTGGATTTCGCTCTGCGAGACACCCCACACACGAACATGGCATAGCGTTGAGACTGGGGTGAAGTTTAGCCCTTAGTACATTACTTGGACTATCTAGGGTTCATAGTACTTGGGTGATAGACTAGTTTGGAAGGGTAGTTTAACTAGGATGTTAGAGGGATGCGTTAGGAGTGCACTATTAGTGGAGAGGTGAGTGGTATCTCATGGGAGTGCGATACCAAACTTAAATATGAGATAAAACCTTTTTCTAAAAATAAAGCATTTATGCACTTGCTAAATATTTTCAAAACTCGGGCTCTGACCCGTTTATCTACTTTTCCTTTCTTGTTATATTATATATATATATATATAGGTGTCCAGACACAGGGACGCCTGGATGACACTTCTTTCGAGTCATACGTCAGCTGCAGCAGCTGTGGATGCGTGCAAGATTCGCAATAGATGCTTATATCCTTGTAATCTAGATAGGGGGTACTGTATACACATTCGGGCCAATGGTCCAACTGCATTTATTTATTCTTTTAGTACAACATTCGTTATGGTTGTATATTTGGACCGAGTGTTCGGTTATTTTATTTAATTTCAGTTTCATTTACGCAAAACTATGTGGATGTTTTAGTTTTAGTAGTTAAAAAGAGTAGTTAAGTAAAATTTTGACACCGGCCTAATAGGTTATTAGTAATTAAATGGATTTTCGACAGTGATGCTAAGAATGATCCATATGAGACTCCTATTATAATTTGATATATGAGTGATCGCCCGGTAATTTATTAGGCGGGGTGTCACAGATGGTATCAGAGCATCAGGATCTAGTGTCCTTAGGAATCTGTACGAACGTACTACGCTTTCAGCGTTTCTCTCGATTTGATATTGAGCCTCAGGATTAGGATTGTTGATTTCTCTTGTGAGATTTTGTTCTCCTTCCATATTATAAGATTATAGAAATCTTTTGCGCGCTCGTTCGAGAATCTTGTGCGGGGCTTGGATGGCGGCGGGAGGTGGGGCTTAGTTGGATAAATAAGGTTGAAGCTTTTAGTGGAGTTTCCTTTTAAGGGATAAGTTAAGGGGACTAGTAAGATGATTGTAAGGAGCAGGGTAAAGTGGTTATTATGAGTTTTACCTCAATGGATGAGGTATAATTGGCGTGGCTAGATAAAGTGGCGGTGTTTATTAGCCCTAGACTCGTGTGTGTAATTTTGAGTTTTGTGGCGGTATCGATAACATTATATCATGTATGCCTGTGTGTTTTCCGCGCTAGCGGAGTTTTATTTTCCTTCATTCGCCATAAAGGCGGGTGTTGATATATATATATATATGGTTTGGGATACTCGTCTTATATGTCTATACGAGTATGGTAATATGGTGTATATTCGGAGAGATAGCAAGCTAATGATGGCAAGACTATCGTGTCCGCAGTTCCAGGGTGGAACGGGTTGTTGTTGCGGTGTCTCACCTAGATGTAGGTTGAGTTCACCTTATTTATTGTGGGTATATGTAACTTCAATAAACAGAGGCTTCTTTATCGTGTGTTGGGTATATGGCGACCTTATAGATATGATTTAAGGCCGCAGGACTATTGTTGAGCTGTAGGATTAAGCTCATTATTGATTGCGCAAGGACTAAAAATTAGTGCGAGCGCTGGGTGGTGTGAGTCTTATTTAGAGATAAGAGTTCGGATCACCTTTTTGTTCATATAAGGGATAGGGTTATCCCGGTTGCATGTTTGAAATAACGGACCTCCATGACCAACGAAGTTAAGTGTCAATGTGTGGAGGGGTTCCTTATTTGGATTTGGCTTTGCGAGACGCTCCACACATGACTCTTAACGGCATCGAGAGTGGAGAGCTTCTATAGGATGCAAGAATGTTGGTTCTGTGAAAAGTCTTATAGTGTGGATGAACCACTATTGCCTATGAGCCATCTGATGACGGTATGATTATGGAAATATTGTGCTATGGAAAAGCACTAAAGTGGTCCTCTCACCACAAGTGGATGGGTGAGGTTGGACTTAGAGAAATTGATTTGAGGATGATAGTCAAGCCTTAATAAAAGGCAAACTTTGATGAAATATGTGTTGGGTATGTTGTACGTAGTGCTCTTACAGTTATTGGGCACTTCGATTAGTTAGGTTTCCTTTCGTATGGGCGGAAGGATAAAATGGTAGGAATGCGTTCTTAGGATAGCGAGGTAGGATTTAGGACTTCCCGCTGGTGTGCCTTAGGTCGCTATATCTCGATGACCGACAATGCAAGGGAGTAGTGTAACGGGAGGGTTCCTTGTTTGGATTTCTCTTCGCCGAGATGTCCCATGCATGAAATCGAGAAAATGTCGGGAGTCGAGAGAGGCCTTGGGCACTAGGGACACTTAGGATTACACTCGTTTCACGTAGGTCGGACTTACCGTAGACCTTAGTAGTATTAGGATGTAAGTTTAGTAGGATTGGGTGTGCCGAGGTTAGGAGAATTGAATTTCGCGGGTTGGGAGGACCCATGTGTGAGTATTACACCGAGGAAAGGAGACCCTTATTACGAGAGAGTGTTACGTGTCAGATGTTCACTAAGGATGTGCATATGTGCACGGGTTAGAAAGGTGTATGGGCATCTTAGTAACTTGTTTTATATACCGCTTGAAATAGAATGGGCGTAGTTGTAGACACCTCATTTTGTTACCCCCTAACTCTCTTTAGGTCCCTAGTACCTCGAATCATCACTGCAAACCCTGGTCACGTCCCGAGTACTGACCTGAAAGCCATCGGGCACTTCCTGGCTCAGTTTGACCCAAAAGTCAAACTCTTTATCTCGATCGAGACTAAATGAATCCTCGAAGGTCACTAAATACCCTTTCCAACTATCCTCCTCGTGCGCAATTCCGACTTACCATGCGGACGAACGATCCGTTTGCGTCCGAAACTCGACCTAGAGGCCACAGGGTGCTCCCGGGATCTGTTTGACCTAAGTCAACTCTTCAGCTGGACCGAGACTGAATGAATCTTCGAAGGGCATTGAGAACCCTTTCCAACGGTCTGCCCCGTGCACAAATCCAACCTTCCATGCGGATGAACGATCCGTTTGACTCTGAGAGGTCACCAAATGATTCTCGGACCCGGTTGACCAAAGTCAACTCCCTGAACCAGGTCAAACTCTTTGGAATGTCGAAGTACATCTCCTAACCTTTCTAACGGTCCTCCCCATGTGCAATTCGGACTTACCATGCGTACGAACGATCCATTTGCGTCCGAACGATTCCCCGTCCAGCGGATTGACAAACGCTTTCGAGCCACATTTGGCCAAAAGTCAACTCCCGAACTCGGGAGCGGTCCAAAGGACTTTCGAAGGTCTCTAAAATAACTATCCAATGGTATGCCCCGTGCATGATTCTGACCAACGTTTTTCCCTCGGCGACTAATTTTTCAAAAAAGCCTGAAGCACACTGCCAAATGGCAGGTCCCAGACCCTGCCTATCGGCACCTGCCGATAGGTAGTGCCATGGAAATGCCGATCGGCAGACCCCTGGGCCTATAAAAGGAGGCCTTTACCTCATTTGCAAGGGGAGCCCATATCAGAAGCAAATCACTTTTAGCGAATCCCAGAAACCTCTCTCGAAGGCAGCTTGTTTTCAACCTCCAAATCCTCCTTTTACTCCCACTTTTCATCATCCCTTTCATCAAACATGATGAATTAACCACTCTCCATCATCATTATCCAAGTACAAGGGTTGCTTTTGAACATTCAAGATCAAGCTCAAAGTCTCCTAGAAGGTCCACCTTTCTCACCTTTCTCTTTAAATCTTCTTAAATTTGCAATAACTTGTTTTATTACTTAAGCACTTTTATTATCTTATTTCACATATCCTAACATACTTTTTATCTAATATTATTGCACATCTCCTATTTTCATACAAATATAACCCAAAAAAACAAGAAAAAGAGGGTTTTCTCATAAATTCCAAATAGGGATTCTCACACTTTTTCCACACTTTTCTCACAACTAAAACACTTTTTTTACACACACACACACACACCCCTACAAATAAGAGATTTCTCAATTTGGATCTATGGGTTAAACCCCACCCCTCATTTTATATGCGAACTACGTGGACTTTGATGCCTTTATAGGCTACATAGGCGTCTCGAGGTAAAACCCGAGACTCGAGTCCTTTTCTTACTTTTTCTCTTATTTTCTATCTTCTATTTATCTCATTTTCTATCATATTCTATATATTCGTTCTTAGTGGCGTATTATTCCACACGCATTATCATTCCCTTATAACGATCAGCGCAAGGGTAATTGCGCAAATCCTATTTTCTACATTAATCTCACATTCCTACGGATGACTCGCTTTATCTTTTCCATGATACAAGTAGAGGATTCCTACCTCATTCTATATATGCACATGCACACATATCACGGGGGGAAATATAAAGGAAAATAGCAAATATTCATGAGAGACCGAAAGGGCGGAATGGGTGCCTAACACCTTCCCATTTCGTAACTAAGCCTCCGAACCCTTCTCGAATCATTTTGGTTTCGCAAGTACCACTATGTCTTTGGATGACATCCTTCGGGGTGGCTTCGTCTTTTTCTTTTGTCTGTTTTGAGTAAAATAGACTGACGACTCTGAATTTATCTACATTTTCACACCTAAAAAATTGACGCCGGCTGAAGCGCTCTCCCGAGAGGGGACGCGCGGGACCCAAAGGATCGTTCTCCCTCCGCGGCGGGGATCGGGGATGGCCACATTGGCGACTCTGCTGGGGATGATTATTATTTTGAGGGCTTGACTCTATTTACATGAATGCTATATTTCCTTATGTTTCCCCCCATACCTGCATGTTCCCCTTTCTCATGTGTATCCCATGCTTATGCTTATATTCACACACTTGTAGAAAATTATCCATGTACGCTTCACACCACGTGCACCTAGGATCACATGTATATCCCCATGTTTCACGCATCACCCATCCATACTCGGTGTACCTTTTGGGGTACTTATACTTGGCTCCTTGTTTGGCATAATCAAGAAAGGCATTCTCATCATAAGATACTAATAAGAGAATCATGCATGATTCACACGATATCACCAAGGAGCATTTCTATTTACCAAATTTTACCCAGTAACTGGAGGGTCACTTCGTGATGGGCGCTGGTCCGACAGGCCGCAATTAGCCTAAGCGATATGACTCTCACCTTCCATTGGCCAAGTACCTTCGACGTATATCGAACGGTTCTCCCGTATCGTACCTCTTGACCGAAGTCATGACGGGAGGTATATCGCAGGGAATTCGTTCATGTACGTCGAGTATATCGAATTCACTCTCACACGTACCGTCCCCACGAGGTGTATGGTGAGGCAATTCACGTACACTCAGGTATATCAAATGTCTTGTCCACAAGTACCGATTGCCCTCTAGAGCAAGACATATATCGTGGAAGTCACGCCAAACGGGGGAACCCATTCCGATTCACCCAAACCAACTGCATACCCAAATATAGGTGTCAAACCTAGGACATGCACTTTAGATTGCCGGTTTCAACCCGAAACTCTGCCAAAATTTCGGGTCGGCCTGCCGCCCAATTTTCGCGCATTTTTTAAAATGGGACCCTGTCTGCGAGCCTGGTTACAAGTCCAAACATAGCTTTGCATATATTAAGAAGTTATATTGGTCCCGTGCGAGGTGTTGGTGCCACTCACGGGACCGTTCGGTGGTTGTTTCGAGTTTTCACCCACTAACGCCATATTTTTAAGCCTAAGTCTTGAGTTGTGCAAATTATCATAGCATTCTCAAATCGGAAGTCCCATGACAGCACGGTGAGTTCCTACGAGTTATATTGGTCCCGTGCAAGATGTTGGTGCCACTCACGGGGCTGTTCGGGGGCTGTTTCGAGTTTTCACACACTAACGCCATGTTTTTAACCTTAAGTCTAGAAATATGCAAATTATCATCGTATTCTCAAATCGGGAGTCCCGTTATCACGCGGTAAGTTCTTAAGAGTTATATTGGTCTCGTGCGAGGTGTTGGTGCCACTCCCAGGGCCATTCGGGAGTTATTTCGAGTTTTCACCAATAACGCCATGTTTTTATTTCGAAGTCTAGAATTATGCAATTCTCAAACCAGGAGTCCCGTGATAGCGCGGTTAGTTCCTACGACTTTCATTGGTCCCGTGCGAGGTGTTGGTGCCACCCACGGGGCCGTTCGGGGGTTGTTTCGAGTTTTCACCCACTAACGCCATGTTTTTAAGGCTAAGTCTAGAAATATGCAAATTGTCGTCGTATTCTCAAACTGAGAGTCCCGTGATCACGCGATCAGTTCCTACTAGTTATGTTGGTCCCGTGCGAGGCATTGGTGCCACTCATGGGGCCTTTCGGGGGTTGTTTTGGGTTTTGACCTGTTAACACCTTGTTTTTAATCCGGGAGTCCCATGGCTACACAATTAGTTCCTACGAGTTACATTAGTCCCATGGAAGCTATTGGTGCCTCCCATGGGGCCGTTCGGGGGATGGTTCGGGTTTTCCCCCACTAAATCCATGTTTTGCTTAAGTCTAAAAAGATGTAAAGTATCATCGTATTCTCAAAATGGGAGTCCCGTGATCGCGTGGTAAGTTCTTACGAGTTTTATTGGTCCCATATGAGATGTTGGTGCCACCCACGGGGCCGTTCGGGGGTTGTTTCGAGTTTTCACCCACTAACACCATGTTTTTAAGCCTAAGTCTAGAATTATACAAATTATACTCATATTCTCAAACCGGGAGTCCCATAACAGCACCGTCAGTTCCTACAAGTTATATTGGATCCGTGCAAGGTGTTGGTGCCACTCACTGGGCCGTTTAGGGGTTGTTTTTGGAGTTTTCACCCACTAACGCCAAGTTTTTAAGACTAAGTCATCATAATTTCAAATTACCGTTGTAATCTAAAACCAATAGTCCCGTGGCTGCGCGATTAGTTCCTACGAGTTACATTAGTCCCCTGGGAGTTGTTGGTGCCTTCTATGGGGCCATTCGGAGGTGGTTTCGAGTTTTCACCCACTAGAGTCATGTTTTGCGTAAGTGAAAAAATATGCAAATTTTCATCGTATTCTCAAATTAGGAGTCCCATGATAATGCGGTAAATTCTTAAGAGTTATATTGGTCTCGTGCGAGGTGTTGGTGCCACTATTTCGAGTTTTTAGACACTAACGCCATGTTTTTAAGCCTAATTCTAGAATTATGAAAATTATCGTCGTATTCTCAAACTGGGAGTCCTGTGATAGCGCGGTCAGTTCCTATGACTATATTGGTCCCGTGCGAGGTGCTCTACCACACATGGGGCCGTTCGGGGGCTGTTTTGATTTTTCACCCACTAATGCCATGATTTTATACCTAAGTCTAGAATTATGCAAATTATCATCATAGTCTCAAACCGGAAGTCCCGTGATAGCGCGGTCAGTTCCTACGAGTTATATTGGTCACGTGAAAGGTGTTGGTGCCACTCAGGGGGCCGTTCGGGGGCTATTTCGAGTATTCACCGATTAATGTCATATTTTAAAGCCTAAGTCTTCATAATTTCAAATTACCGTCGTACTCTAAAATCGGGAGTCCCATGGCTGCGCGGGTAGTTCCTACGAGTTACATTTGTCCCATGGGAGTTGTTGGTGCCTCTCACGGGGTCGTTCGGGGGTTGTTTTGGGTTTTCACCCACTAATGCCATGTTTTTCTTAAGTCTATAAATATGCAAATTATCGTCATATTCTCAAACCGAGAGTTCCATGATCGCGTTGTAAGTTCTTACGAGTTATATTTGTCCCGTGCGAGGTGTTGGTGCCACTCACGGGGCCGTTCGGACTATTTTGAGTTTTCACCCACTAACGCCAATTTTTTAATCGTAAGTCTATAATTATGAAAATTATCATCGCATTCTCAAACCAGGAGTCTCGTGATAGCACGGTGAGTTCCTACGAGTTATATTGGTCTCGTGCGAGGTGTTGGTACCACTCATAGGGCCGTTCGGGGGCTGTTTCGACTTTTCACCCATTAACACAATGTTTTTGAGCTAAAGTCTAGAATTATGCAAATTATTATCGCATCCTCAAATCGGGAGTCTCGTGATCGCGCAGTAAGTTCTTAAGAGTTATATTGGTCCCGTGAGAGGTGTTGGTTTCACTCACGGGGCCGTTCGGGGTCCGTTTCGAGTTTTCACCCACTAATGCCATGTTTTAAAGCCTAAGTCTAGAATTATGAAAATTATTATCGTATTCTAAAACCAGGAGTCCCGTGATAGCGCGGTCAGTTCGTACGACTTATATTGGTCATGTACGAGGTATTAGTACCACCCACGGGGCCGTTCGGGGGATGTTTTGTGTTTTCACCCACTAACGCCATGTTTTAAGCCTAAGTTTAGAAATATGCAAACTATCATTGTATTCACAAACTGGGAGTCCCGTGATATCACAATCAGTTCCTACGAGTTATATTGGTCCCCTGCGAGGTGTTGGTGCCACTCACGGGGCCGTTCGGAGGCTGTTTCGAGTTTTCACCCACTAACGCCATGTTTTTAAGACTAAGTCTAGAATTTTGCAAGTTATCGTCGCATTCTCAAATCGAGAGTCCCGTGATAACGCGTTGAGTTCCTACGAGTTATATTGGTCCCGTGCGAGGTTTTAGTGCCACTAACGGGGCCGTTCGGGGGATGTTTCGAATTTTATCCCTGTAACGCAATGTTTTTAAGCCTAAGTCTATAAATATACAAATTATTATCATATTCTCAAACCGAGGGTCCCGTGATCGCGCGATAAGTTCTTACGAGTTATATTGGTCCCGTACAGGGTGTTGGTGCCACTCACGGGGTTGTTCGGGGGCTATTTCGAGTTTTTACCAACTAACGCCGTGTTTTTAAGCCTAAGTCTACAAATATGTAAAATATCATCATATACTCAAACCGAGAGTCTCATGATCACGCGGTAAGTTCTTAGGATTTCTATTGGTCCCTTGCGAGGTCTTGGTGCCATCCACGGGGCCGTTCGGGGGTTGTTTCGTGTTTTCACCCACTAACGCAATATTTTTAAGCCTAAGTCTAGAATTATGCAACTTATTGTCGGATTCTCAAACTGGGAGTCCCGTGATAGCACGGTCAGTTCCTAGGACTTATATTGGTCCCGTGCGAGGTGTTGGTGCCACCCATGGGGCCATTCGGGGGCTATTTCGAGTTTTCACCCACTAACGCCATGTTTTTAAGCACAAGTCTTGAAATATGCAAATTATTATCTTATTCTCAAACCGGGAGTCCCGTGATAGCGCGATCGATTCCTACGAGTTATATTGGTTCCGTACGAGGTGTTGGTGCCACTCACAGGGCCGTTCGGGAGCTGTTACGCGTTTTCACCCGCTAACGCCATGTTTTTAATCCTAAGTCCAAATATTTTCAAATTACCTTCGTATTCTAAAATCGAGAGTCCCGTGGCTACGCGGTTAGTTCCTATAAGTTACATTGGTCCTGTGGGAGCTACTGGTGCCTCCTACGAGGCCGTTCGGGGGCTGTTTCGGGTTTTCACCCACTAAAGCCATGTTTTTCTTAAGTCTAAAAAGATGAAAATTATCATCATATTCTCAAACTAGGAGTCCCATGATCGCGCTGTAAGTTCTTACGAGTTATATTGGTCTCGTACGAGGTGTTGGTGCCGCTCACGGGGCCGTTCGGGGGCTGTTTTGAGTTTTCACCCACTAACGCCATGATTTTAATCCTAAGTCTAGAATTATGCAAATTATCATCGTAGTCTCAAACCGGTAGTCCCGTGATAGCGCAGTCAGTTCCTACGAGTTATATTGGTCCCGTGCAAGGTATGGCTTAAAAACCAAATCTTTAAAGAAATGTCCCGAGACCACTCCAAGTCCAAGGAACATATTACCCGTTGGTTCCTTCCAACGAGTATAGGAATTACTCACCCGACCACGCTAGGCCACTCACAATGCCAATGCCTTAGGAAATGATCCATAAGGCCATTCAAAAGCCTAATGGTTGTACAGGGATTTCCATCCATACGCCCTACTGCTCCGTCAGTCATGTACTCTAAGGCATACAATCAAGATACGCCTTTCAACATTAAGCCGGCCTCCTCCATACATTCATCCGTGTTAGGGGGGTAAGGTATACTCCATTTCCATACGGTTCCATCTTCATGGAAATTTATACCAAACTTTCGACACGAAAATCTAGTCTCGGTGTACCCTATTTATATAGGCACCTCCCACTGTTCGACCATTCCTCCATAAAGAGCGGGCCGTTCTTATCCACATAAAGTTCGTCCATAATGGCCGGAAATGCAACAGTCTGGTCAAACGATCAACAATTCTGTCAAATAAGATTATGACCAGAACGCTGCTGACAATTCAATGCAACCGTCTATGACTATACTCTTCTTCATTCCACCGACACTCTTCTTCACAGGAGTAGGTGAAATGGTCTATCACAGACCGGAATGCCCTTGCTACAGAGTCTTCCGAGTCATGCTCATTTCATTTGGCTTTCCAAGGCAACACAAATATCTCTGACGGTTCTCTTACTCGACGCCTCTATAACCCCAAATCGCATTTCCTTAGCGAATGAGAAAATATCCAATCACTAGTCCTTCTGAACTCCGAGCACCAACTCGATTTCTCCCACGAGATATAGCAACAACTCGTTGCTAGCGAGAAAGACTAGATTTCCTGCCCAGGAAGTAGTGCCTTATCTATTTAAGGTGATCACTACCATGATGAAATTTAATTCATGCATGGAGATATACTTCCCATAAGTTTAAGCTTGTGAGATGCATAAATAATGGGTCGACGCTCCAGTATCATTACTCCCCAACCTGGCAGAAACTTCTCCATTACAACCACTCTCGAGCTCACTATCATGGGCTAAGGAGTGAGGGTCCACCCGTCCTTTGAACTCCCCGAAAGAGAAGTTCCAACGTAACACTATTTCTAAGAAAGGCCTCATCTATTACGGCCAACCTACCAAACCTCTCGAGACCCCATAAATCTCGTTCCTAGGGATCTAATCCCAACCCATGACTTACTCGTGGTCCACTCCTCACCACCTTCCTGAATTAACATCATATGCCCTAATAGCCCTAAAGTTCTAATGAATTCTAAGGTCTATCTATAGATATCCTATCTAAGTCGTATATATATGAAATACTAAGTATATCCCTAGTGTCCAAGACCTATCTCAACTCCCAACGTTCGCTCGGTTTCATGCGTGGGACGTCTCGCCGAGGCGAAATCCAGACAAGGAACCCTCCCGTTACACTACTACCTCGCATCGTCGGTCATTAAGATGTGATGGTCTAAAACACATAATCGGGATCAATAAATTTTATCTTGCAATCATATCAACAAAATTCTACTTCTACGTCTTACCATAGCATTATTAAAGATTTTAACTGATCAGACATTCACTTTCGGTGGAGCCTTCCAAATACATAGCTCCTTATATAACATGGCCTTCTTATTAAGGCAAAGTCCCGAAGTCTCAATTCGACTTCGTATCTCAGTCTCCCTCGCATCGATCAGAGGAGATAACTATATACAGTGCTTTCATCTCGCACTTCAATAGCCCTTAATCACTCTACTACGTGATTCTCGGCTAATCCTTCCTATCCCACATCTAACAACAAAATAAATAAAATAAACAAGAAGGAAAATAATAGTGTCTCTCCAATCACAACATCGTTAAGTGTTCATGCGGCGGAGTGTCTCGCCGAAGCGAAATCCAAACAAGGAACCCCTCCGACACATGCCTACTTAACTAGTTGATCATGGAGAAAAGCGTAACATGCATAGACAAGACAAACAAACAATTAATCAAACACTCACACAAGGTAATAAAATTAATAACAAAATTTCCTACCTACCTCGATTCACCTCTATAAAGTCTCAACCTGTATACAGGGGAGAAATCATAGAACAACTAGTTCCATTTTGAACTAGAAGTAAGATAGCCTCACAATTTTATTTGCTTGCTATCACCCCAAACCAACAAAAATACCTTTACTCGCGTTTAATACATAAATTAAAAGAAAAGAAAACGGCATCTCTCCACTCCCAACGCCGTTAAGGTTCACGCGTGGAGTGTCCCGCAAAAGCGGAATCCAAACAAGGAACCCCTCCTATGCATTACTACTTAACTTTGTTGGTCGTGGAGATAACTCATAACAACCACATATAATGCAACAAGCAATAGAACACTCATACCACACATTACATGTAACACATATACCTTTAAAATATCATCACTCGTTTCATAAAGAGTGAAGAAATCATAAAACTTCCCTACTACGGAAGTCATAATTACTCTTCTATAATCGCATCAAAACTACAACGAGCTCAAACTACACACCCGAATCTACAGTAGATATAATACTACTAAGTCTTATCCTAAGGAATACACCACCCACTAATAAGGCGGAATTCCCACCAACCATTTATGCTAATCACTCCGGGTCAATACTAATGGTTGTCAGACTCCATATCCTAACCATTGTTCCAACTGGCTAACAACAATTGCCCACACAATCCCTCTTACTTTTTCAGTAAAAGAGGACACGCTCTCGGCCTCCTCTTCCTTAGTTCAATGAAATCTCCCCAGGCGGATGTCCACCAACGGGGTTTCATGAATCTTACTCCATTAGAAGTGTTAACGACACCTGTACTGGAGCCTATCATTTCCTAGTGCACGGTCTCCCTAACCGTACAACACCTTATTCCCCATCGGTCTTTAGCCGAACATTTGTGAACCTTCGAGAATCCACCTTCTCCTCAGTCCAGTTATCCCAGAGAAACTCGCCATTGCAAGTATCCACCGGGCTTCTCTATGGGCCAAACTTCCGGCACCCACGAATATGGTGACCGCATTTTCACCATCCCAACACTACTCCTACGGGTGAAGGATTATCCTCAATCCTAATTCAGGGCACTTCTCCACTTCGATTTAGCATCGCTTGAAATCTCAAGCTCAGTACCACTTTCTACTTCTCGCGGTACATGGGAAAACTACATCAACTAAAATTAGTAGCCGTAGTAGCAAGACAAGAAAATGCTACAATAAGGGAGCGACCTCCAAAGCGGTCCTCATCCCCGACCATAAATTACAGTCCTTCGTAGTTCCTGCTCATGATGCCCTTCTTCAATCGACCTACTACTCTCACACAAATGCTCAAGAGATTCTATAGATTCTGCCTCATGGCAGAGGAACGAGATCTCACTAGAGGAATCAACGATCTTAATCCTAAGGCTTTATGTCAAATCAATAGCAACGCTAAAACTTAAGGCGTCCACACAGATTCCTAAGGACTCTAGAACCTGATGCTCTAATACCATCTGTGATAACCCGCTCACCAAAATAAGGGGTGGCCAGCCCAATACTCCAATATAACGGAATCATAGATGGAATCATTCTTAGCATCACAATAAAAATATAGAGTATCCAGGATAACCACCCAATATTTCAAAAAACGGGTTGCCAAAAACTTTGATTTGAAAGTAAATAAATGAAAATAAACAACCCAATTCCTAAAGATAAGGGAAACCCCAAGACTTATATAAATAATACAACAAGAATACAATAACAAGACCGAATATGATACCGGTCACCAACTGAAACTCCAATAATACACAAGTTCAATAAGTTACTTATTACATTTCATTAGACATTTACAAAAGCTTGGGCACCTCGCCCGAATAAAAGACTTGATCTTAACTAGAATACAAAAATGAAAACGTCTATACCAATTGTGACCCGTAATACCCGCAATGCATCATGGCTCGCCGAGGACATTGGAATAGGAATTCATATCAGGCATCCTTGCGGAGGAGTACCTGAGCAGAGACAAGATGCATATGCAACAAGAAGTGTAAACGGGTCAGGGCCCGGTTCCATATGATTACCAGATGAATAAAGAGTATGACAGTTATGAATATTATCATGCTAGGAAGAATAAAGTCTATCTACACAATTCTAAAACATAGGTTAAGACAGTAAAGAAAAGCCTGAGTATAATTTTAACTAAGCAGGAGAAAGGAAAGATTAACATAATTAAAACTTCTATCATATACCCCGATTCATGTCATAGTTTATTCCTTAACAGGAAAATAAATCTATAACTATAAGCTCTTTATGACTTTTATTTTAATTACATGCCCATCCTGGCATTACCATTCCTTAACAGGAATATTATTATCAACAAATGCTCTTTGTGGCATTTCATTGTGCTCTTTATGGCACTACATCACGCTCTTTATGGCATATCTCATACATCAAGTCCCACTTGATTATGAATAGTTATATTAATATACATATAACGATTCTAAGACCGCCCCTCCGAGTTTCCCCACTGGGCGCGCCCCTAAATGACCATCATCTTCCAGGGCCTATCTATGCAAGACAACCTGGGCTCATAACGCAAACGTCGGGAAGCGGCCATATGCCTGCGGGAGAGTCAAGACCACACCCAGAATCTCCTCACCAGCGCATAAAATATAACATAATCGCTCATATGGCCTATGGACTATATCCACCCTGCATTCACTAGCCAGGGGGCATCACCAAGCGCGCGAACTTCCCTTATGATGTAATTTAGAGAGGTGTGTAACAACCATTTTATTTTACCATTTTCAAGAATCAAGTAAATTATCATTTACCGAGTTCATGGTTAAGTAAATTATCATTTACTAAAATTAATACCATTTCCACGTACATGTTTCATTTATATCCGAAACCTTTTTCCATTTACTTTGTTTGTAAATGATATAACTTATAATCCGGAGCCATACGTATATCATAACGGTATTACAACCTCAATGAATAAATGAAATATCAATCTATTCTCCCAAGATTTACTTGTGAAGTTATTATAAACCATCAAGACGGATCATAGCTCTATTGAGCTTCTAAGGTCTCTCAAACGTAATACTACATCTCCTAGTCTTAATTTAGTCAACTAGAAGAAAGAATGCCCTAACATTAATTGGCATAACCCCAGAAAAGTTACCCCCTATCCTATTTCTAAAGTAGGGTGGATAGCTAATTCATCTAGGACTCTAAAACTCTAAATTTACTTCATTCAAGAAGGGTACTAGTCCCTATTGAAGAAAATAAATCTAGGAAACAAAATAAGATTTTAAAGGTGAAAATAGGGGACCGGTCGACCGGTCCCAAGACCGCGTCTCAAGGATTTGCCTACGGAGAAAAGCAGAAAGCTTAAAAATAGAGGGGCCGGTCGACCGGTAAAGAAATCGCGGTCGACCGCGCTCAAAGTTTATGCCTTTGTAGGAAAGCAGTAAGCCCTCCCATGAAGGCCCGGTCGACCGGTCCCAGGACCGCGGTCGACCGGTCGTAGCAGACCTAGGGTTCTTCCTTCTTCCAAAAGCTAAACCCAATTCTCAAATCTCTATCATTTTGAACACAACCAACAACGTTTATCTACCCAAAGATCATCCTACACGATTTATAACCATTAATGCTCACCATATTATCATAAAAAATAAGTATTAGGGTTTAAATCCCATAAATTCCATTTGTGATCCATAAATGAAAATACACAACTATCATACAAATTATTCAACTTACATCACATATTAGCAAGTAGAAAACTTGCCTGATTGTTGTAAATTCAGATTTCATGGTGGTAGAAGCAATCTCCCATCTTCAATCTTCATTTTCTCTCTTCTTTCTCCACTTTTCTCTTCTTCTTTCTTTCTCTATATTTCTCTCTATGCTCAAGACATAAATGGGGGAAAAATAAGGGATTTAGGAGACTAAAATCGTGGCTTAGGTTAAAATTCCCAACTTAAATGGTTAACACCACATTAAAATGACTCCCAATTACGCATATAAGCTAAAATCAGGTAAAAGTGCCCGGAACCCAAAAATACAATATGACACTTATTTTGACTGTCTCGCACCATCCGGGACTAATTACACCATCTAAACTGGCATCCGGAAATTTTATAAATTATTTCGAGTTCCAATATCATTTAAATCAAAATGTCAGTTTCAATACCTGACACTACAAACATGCAACATGATGATATTTACTTTCACCTACAGTAAATATGCATCAAAATAGTAAATATTAACTTCAAATTCATTAAATTAATATCTACTCCAAACCCCACATTTTATATAATTACCTTATGCGGTAAAATTAGTATAAAATGAGCCTCCCAGAATCGAGGGTTGTTACAAAAAACCATTAAAAGTCCTTGAAAGTAGTTCTTGAAAAATGGCTTTGAAACCGTCCCTTTTTAAATAGATATAAAAACTAGGGTATAGTTGTAATTAATACAACGTTTAGGCTGGAAATTACTGAAATAAAGAGTTCAAATGATTTAAGGAATAATGAGAAAAAGAAATGATGGTCCTTACTCTTAATTCCAATGATTGACCAATTGAAGTTGTCCACTCGTTGAAAAATTCAAGCCAAAAAAATCATTTTATTCTAAAGGAATTTCACAACTAATTTTTCCTTTCTTTTTGGACTCTGAAAATAAGGTAGACTACTAATAATCTCCCATGCCCACAAAATCTTGATTGTCCCCAAAACCTAAGAAACCTTTCTTATAGACTAACTCCAGCGCATCCTTTATGAAAAAACCCAAAGCTTAGTCATCGTTTACCAATTTAGGCCCAACTGCAATCTTTGACCATTTTAAAACCTAAGCGACCAATCCATTTCTTTAAATCTCGCCTAAATTTCAGAAGACAACCCCCTTGGTTACTCTCCTCAATTTCATCATTGCTCTCAAACTTAAACACTTAACTGACAAATTAATTACTTATGAACCCCACCTGCCAAACTACTGTCAAATTATTATTATAAATCCTTTAATGCATTATTGTAAGCCCTAACGAAAACTATTAGCATCGCAACAAGAAAGAATTAGGAACTGATTATTTAGGTCAGCTGTAAATCCCCAATTGGACCATAAAAATGAAGCCCAATGCCATTTTATGAAAAAAGACAAACTTTATTGATTAAATAAATTTGGCACAAATGGGCTTGCAACGGAATAATATAAAAATGTCGATTTTTAGACTTAATTTTTGGGCTTTCAAAATGATGGCCTAATCTCATTTCTCAAGTTTCGTTTGGTTAATCTATGTCTCAAGTAAAGTTATTAAGACATATAATGCTTAAGATTCACAGTTTGACATTTTGTTCTTAGTAATCGAACAAAACAAAGAGTTTGAGATAACTGGATAATTAATCTCTTAAAAAAATTTGAGTTATTTTAAGTCAAATTGATTTAAATCTCTACAAAATGATGAGTGGGACAATTTCTAACAGGGTAAAAAATCTCCACATTTATTCATTAAATATATTAACTTTCGCCTCAATATCCATTTTCAATCATATTATATATCCAAGTGTCAAAATTTTATAAGTTGAGAGATTTGTGAATTCATTACATAAGAAATCCTTTCAAAACCCAATTATATTAAAAATATTTTTTGGATTTTTGATTTCTTTAATGTGGAGAAAACGACCTCAATACCCCCAAACCTAATTTCGACATCGTTTTAATGTAAAAGATAAATTGAAAAAGGCAAAAATTATTAAAGATATTACCATAATGAGGGGATTTCTTCAACATGCATTTCTTGAATAAAATAGAAAGACAAAAACAAAACTATGATACAAAACAATAACCCAATTTCATGTTCACTCGTGCTATACCGGGTCTTGGAGGAGAATGTCCACCACCTCCCGATCTCATAATTCCAGATACGGATTCAATCTTTGACCACTGACTTTAAAAATTTCATAATTTTTAGGATTTTCCATCTCAACTGCTCTATGTGGGTAGACTGTCCTAACGATAAAGGGACCAAATCAACCGGACCTTAACTTATTGAGAAAGAGATGCAACCTAGAGTTGTACATGAGAACTTTTTGTCCATGTTTGAATGACTTCCTTTGGATGGATTTGTCATGGAAAAATTTATTTTCTCTTTATAAAATTTTGCGTTCGCGTATGTATCATTCCTAATCTCTTCCAACTCATTGAGTTGGAGTTTTCGAACCTCTCCCATAACAGGTAGGTCAAAATTGAAGATGGTAATGGCCTAATAGGATTTGTTCTCTAACTCTATCGGTATATGCTCGACTTTTTCGTAGATAAGACTGTATAACAACATAACAAGTGGTGTTTTATAGACAATGCGATAAGCCTACATTGCATCTAATAATAGTAAGGACCAATTATTTCGATTTGGATTCACTATTTTCTCGATGATTTTCTTTATTTGCCTATTATAAACTTATACTTTATCACTGGTTTTAGGGTGATAAGAACATCCTACTATGTGCATGACTGAGTACTTTTTCGTATGACTCTAAAAGGATCAGTTACAAAAATAGGTTTCCTAATTACTAATGATGGTTGGAGGTGTACCGAAATAGGAGAAACTATTTTCCTAAATGAACTTGACTAGTCATTCATCTTTCTCGATATAGGTCATAATCACTTTGACACATAATCAATCGCCAAAAAGATATAAATATTATGATAGGAGTTGGGAATGGACCCATGAAATCGATGCCCCAAAAGTAAAAAACCTTGATAAGCAAAAGGATTTAAGGGCATGATATTCCTATAAGTGATCTTTTCGAACCTTTAGCATCGGTCAAACCTCCTAACGTAATCATTCGAGTAACAAAAAATGGTGGGTTAATAGAATCCACAATGCAAAATCTTCACAACAGTTTTCTTAGCACTGAATTGACCTCCACGTGCTTGGTCATGACAAAAAGAATTATGCTTTGAATCTCGTGATTGGGGATGCATTTTCAAATGATATGATTCGGACAATACTTGAAGAGGTATGGGTCATCCCCAAAGAAATGTTTGGTTTCCTTTTGAAATTTAGAACAATCTTATTTAGGCCAATGCAAGGGCATCTCACTCATCACCAGATAATTCATAATATAAAAAAACCACAAAAGATGGGAGATAAGAATTAGTTGCTTGTCTGGGAAGGACTCATTGAGTGGCAACATGTTATCAGATGATTCAATGGTTAACCTATACAAGTGATCCACCACTACATTCTCATATCCTTTCTTCTCAAATTTCAAGATCAAACTCTTGCAGTAATAGGATCCACCTAATGATTCAAGCCTTAGCATACTTCTTAGACATAAGGTATCATAGGGTCAAGTGATCAATGGAATGATAACTTTAAATTCTATTAAGTAAGTCCTAAACTTCTCTAGCACGAAGACAACATTGAGGAACTCATTTTTTTATTATGTAACAGTTCAATTGCGCATCATTAAGAGTCCTACTCACGTAGTAAATGTTGTGAGAAAGCTTTTATCATGACAACAAAGAAATGAACCTATGGCATAGTTGGAAGCATCACATATGATCTCAAATATCTCACTTTAGTCGGGAGGTCGCATAATGGGTGTAGAGGTATATTCTTTCTTTAACCTTTCAAAGGCTTGGAGGCAATCGTCGGTGAAATTAAAGGGCGTGTCCTTGGCAAGAAGATTGCATAAAGGTCGAGATATTTTTCTAAAAAACTTAATAAATCTTTGATAGAAAATAGTGTGTCCTAAGAATGATCGAACTTCACTCATAGTTTTTGGGGTAAGAGACTAGTAATGAGATCAATTTTATCTTTATCAACCTCGATACCCTTTTTAAGAATAATGTGACCTAACATTATGCCTTGTTTGACCATGAATTGACACTTTTCCCACTTAAGCATGAGGTTCTTTTCCTTACACCTCTTCAGAACGAGGGTGAGGTAGTGAATGCACTCATCAAAACTATACCCAAACACTGAAAAATCATCCATAAAGACTTCAAGAAACCGTTCCACCATATCTGAAAAGATACTCATCATGCATCACTAGAAGGTAGCAGGTGCATTGCATAAGCCAAAGGGCATGTGTCAATAAATGAATACCAAATGGACAAGTAAATGTGGTTTTATCTTAATCCTTAGTAGTAATGGGAATTTGATTATAGCCGAAATAACCACCAAGAAGATAGTAATAGGGATGGTCAGCTAATCTCTCAAGCATTTGGTATATAAAAGGAAAAGGAAAGTGATCCTTCCTTATTATGATGTTTAACTTACTATGATCGATATAGACTCCACATCCGATTTTAATCCTATTGGGAACTAACTTATCTTCATCATTTTTTACCACTGCAACACCAGATTTCTTTAGAATAACTTGAACGACACTGAGCCATTAGCTATCAGAGATAGAGTAAATGATACTTATATCAAGCAATTTGAACACCTCAATTCGGATGATCTCTTTTATATTGGGACTAAGTCTTATGTTGTGCTTCACAAGACTTTTTAGCTTTATCTTTTAAGTGTATCTTATTTATGCAAATCGATAGACTTATCCCCTTAACGTCAACTATGGTCCATTTAACGAATTCTTTGTATTCCTTGAGAAAATGTAATAACTTACCTTCCATTATTTATTCAAGTCAGATACGATAATAATAGTCAAGGTGTCAGAAGGTCCTAAGAACATGTATTCGAGAATTTTGGGCAGTGACTTCAATTCAAGCTCAGGAGGTTTCTTAATCGAGGGCGGAATAGGTGACATGGAGAGATAGAGTTTCCTAGGCTTAGATTTCCATCCTCCTACTTAAATTATATGGGTGGAGCCGAGGAGTGTGTTTACTTATTCAATTAAGTTTTTGATATAAAATTCAAATCCCAAAAAGGCGAGACATGCTGCGAAAGTGTTGTCATTGTGAGTTTGCTCGAAAGTCTCTTGGATAACGCTATTAATGGTGTTGATGTCCATGGGTTTATCATCATTGGGTTGTTATTTATCCAAATTGAACATGTTAACGTCCATATTTATGTAAACAAAGGATATGTTCAATTGGCCACTACGACACCTAATGAGGACATTGGATCTGGTGAGGTAGGGATGACCCAATATAACCAGAATTTGTACAATAGTATTATGTACGTGTTGGGTATCCAAAACCAAAATATCGACGGGAAAGACAAAGTCGCCCAATTTCATTAAGACTTTCTTAATGACACGACTTGGGATTTTAATAGAATCACCAGCTAAGCATAGGGTGATCCTAGTCAGCCTCAACTACCCTAAACCTAGTTTCTCGTACATAATTGTGACACCCCGTGATCCGAAATAATGGGTGGCGAGACCAATACTCCAATATAACGGAATCATAGACGGAATCATGCTCAGAATCACCATAAAAATATAGAGTATCCGAGATAACCACCCAATATTTCAGAAAACGGGTTGCCAAAATTTGAATTTTAAGTAAATAAAGTTAAACAAACAACCCATTTGCTGAAAAGATAAGGGAAACCACTACGATGTATATATATATACTATAACAACAGGTAACAAATAAGAGGACCAAATATGTTATTGGTCCGCTGATTCATACAACATTATTAAGAAATTTCAAAAAAATTTATGTATTACATTACATTAATCAATTACAAAAGCTTTGGCCTTACCCGAGTGAAAGAAACCCGATCTTAACTAGAATACAAAAAAAATGAAAATGTTTATACCAATTGTATCCCGTAATAGCCGCAATGCATCATGGATCGCCGAAGACATCGGAATAGGAATTCAAGTCAGGCATCCTTGCGGCGGAGTACCTGAGCGGAGACAAGATGCATATGCAACAAGAAATGTAAACGGGTCAGGGCCCGGGTCTATATGATTACCAGATGAATAAAGAGTATGAAAGTTATGAATAAAATCATGCTAGAAAGAATAAAATCTATCTTCACAGTTCTAAAACATAACTAAGACAGAAAAGAAAAGCATGGGTAACATAAATTTAAAAACTTCCATTTCATTATTATGTCCCTTATCAGGAACTCATAATTACAACATTTATGCTCTTTACTAGCATTTCATTCCTTATCAGGAAAATATAATTAAAATTTTAAGCTATTTATGGCTTTATTTCAATTACATGCCCATCCTGGCATAACCATTCCTTAGCAGGAATATCATCAACATTAAATGCTCTTTGTGGCATTGTACTGTGCTCTTTGTGTCACTTCTTCATGCTCTTTATGGCATATACCCATCAAGTCTCACTTGATGATGAATAGTTATATTTATATACATATAACGATTCTAAGACCGCCCCTCCGAGTTTCCCCACTGGGCGCGCCCCCTAAATGACCATCATCTTCTAAGGCCTATCTATACAAGACAACCTGGGCACCTATCGCAATACGTCGGGAAGCGGCCATATGCCTGCGAGAGAGTCAAGACCACACCCGGAATCTCCTCACCAGCCCAGAAATCATAACATATCGTTCATATGGCCTATGGACTATATCCACCCTGCATTCACTAGCCAGGGGCCATCACCAAGCGCGCGAACTTCCCTTATGATGTCATTTAGAGAGGTGTGTATCAACCATTTCATTTACCATTTTCAAAATCAAGTAAATTATCATTTACCAGTTTCATGATTAAGTAAATTATCATTTACTAATCATCAATACCATTTCCATCTCGTTTCATTTCCATGTATATGTTTCATTTTATCCGAAACCATTACTATTTACTTTTTGTAAATAGTATATCTTATTATCCGGAGCCGTACGATAACTTATATCGATACTACAACCTCAAATGAGTAAATAAACTCATTCATTATCTCCGAACATTTTTGGGTGTTATTTTAAAACCCCAAGAATATCATCCTTCAAAGGAATGAATGAACTTTCCATTTGTTCTCCCAACACACCTTTATGGTGTTATTATGAACCGCCAAAGTTAACATAGCTCAATTGAGATTCTAAAATCTCCCATACATAACACTACATCTCCTAGTTTTATAGTAGTTAACTAGAAGAAAAGAATTCCCTATCATCAATAGGCATAACCCCGGAAAAGTCCCCACATAACCCATTCCTAATGTAGGGTACTAAACGAACTCAACTAGCACTCTAGGACTCTAAGTTTACTTCAATATAGAAGGTTACTAGGCCCTAATCCTAAAGAAAAAGGATAAAAATTGAGTTAGAAGATCAACTAAAAAACAGCCTGATTTTGAATCGATTCGCCCCAAGCAGCGAATCGATTCGCCAAAAAGCGAATCGATTCGGCCTTAACCCGAATCGATTCGGGTTGGTAGACCTGTAGGATGACCCCTTAGCGAATCGATTCGCCCTAGGGCCGAATCGATTCGCCCCTGCGATTTGGCCAAGAATGGTCTATGGGTTATAAACCCTAGATTTTCTCCAAACCCAAATCTTTTCCATTTTATACACATCCAACATCCTTAATCTACCCAATATCATCCTACATGATTATTAACCATTATAATCCACAACTTTATCATCAAAACTAAGATTAGGGTTTAAATTCCATAAATTCCATTTTGATCTCCAAATGAATATACATAAATATCATACAATTTATTCAACTCAAATCACATATTAGCAAGTAGAAAACTTGCCTTGATGTAGGAAATATCAGATTTCTTTGAGTAGGAGCATCAATCCATCTTCAATCTTCATTTTCTCTTCTTTCTCCATTCTTTCTCTTCTTCTTTCTTTCTCTCCTTTTCTCTCTATGTTTTAAGACATAAAATGAGGAAATGAAATGAGGGGCAAGACCAAAATCGTGGCTTAACATAATTCTCCCAACTTAAGTGGTTAATACCAAATCAAAATGACTCGCAAATACGTGTTTACGTTAAAACCAGGTAAAAGTGCCCGAAATACAAAAATGCAATATGGCACTTATTTTGACTGTCTCGTACCCTCCGAGACTAACTACACCCTCTAAACTGGCATCCGGAAGTTTTTATAAATCATTTCGAATTCCAATATTATTTAAACCTAAATGTCATTTTAAATACATGACACTATAAACATGCAACTTCATGATATTTACTTTCACATACAGTAAATATACATCAATCTAGTAAATATTAACTTTCAATTCGTTAAATTAATATTTACTCCAGTTCCCACATTTTGTATAATTACCTTATGCGGTAAAATTAGTATAAAATGATTCTCCCAGAATCGAGGGTTGTTACAATAATGTAAGACAAAAGGTTCATGCTAGCTTCTAAATCTAGAATGGCTTTCATAATTATGTGCTCTCGAATCTTTATAGAGATTATTGGAGTCCAGGGATACTTATACTTATCAGGAGTTCTATAAGAAATGATCGAACTTACTTAATCGGCGAGAAAAGTTTCTTGGGAACGTTTGTATTTCTCTTGGGAACATTTTATTTGAATTAGTAACACATAATTACCCGATGACAGTGGGGGTAATCGAACACAAATAAATTTGAATTTTCTAATATAGGTGAGGAAAATTTCAATTTAAAATCCAAGTTTCCCAAGATTACTCGATGACAATAGGGGTATTCAAATTAATCTCCCTAATTAGACAACACCTACTATTTGATTAGAGAGAATTTAAAAGACGACCAACTACGATTATCGCTTAAAATCCTAAAAATTTCCTTTAGGTAGGTGGTCGGTGCGAAGACTCATTAAAAACTACCAATCCTGGACACGACAAAAAAGGAATTTATTTGACAAGTCTGCGTTAGAGTAGATTTTTATGCTAGCGCGGTTAATTTTTTTTTCTATGAGCTATGTGATACTTTAGGGCCAATGTTTATTTAATTTTAAAGTAAAAATTATGTCTCTTGGTATGCAAATGCTCAGGTAATTTAGTGATTTTTGGGCCAAGGAAGGGTGATGAAATACCTATCTTATCTTGTAATTGGGTTTTTGACTTTGAGTCAAATTTATGCAACGTGCTTATTGAAATATGCAAAAGAAAATATACATGAAGAGCACACAAAACCTACCTCTGGTGTGAACTTTTTACGGTCACTTGTTTATGCTGGGACGAAGTTTTATTTAATGTCGATTGGAGAAAAATGTCGCCTACTTTTCAGTTGTCTTCAAAGGTACCTTGTGCGCGGGGCAAGATTGTGCAAGTATCTTTAGCAATCAAATTGTTGCTTGCTTTTTTTTAGGGGTTTTCATCTCTTTTTCGTCTTTTTCTTTTTCTTCTTTTCTAATTTTTTGAATAAAAAATGCTACTGAAAAATAACACAAAAATAACTACACCGAGTGTAAAGTGCGATACAAAAAATATATAAAAATAACACGAGACATGCGCTAACGATGTAATTTGACATGAAAAAGGAAAGAAATAATAAAATAAAAAGCACACTATGAGATTTTTTTATATTCAGGAAAAAATAATGTCATTACAAAAAAGTTTAAATTTTCATTTTTTTTAATTTTATTTTTTATTTTTAAAGGACTAACTACTGAAAAGATGAATCTAGAAATTTTTAAAAAAAATATTATGAAATTTTCTTATTTTTCTATATATATATTTGTGTTTTTATGATAATACTAGTACCAAAACTACTATTTACTAACAAAATACATAAATCAAATTTTTTTTACTAACAACAAAAAAAATTATGAAAATATTAGCCAAAAAAAATCTGCATTTTTTTATTGGTTTTTATGTTTTTTTAATTTGCCCCTAAGTCAATAACTTTAAATTGACATAAAATCCCCAACAACGACGCCAAAAACTCGTTATTAAATTCTAAAATAATCTTAAGTGTATTAGCTATTATAATATAGCGAGTGTAAGTACAGGTCGATCCCACGAAGATTTGATCAATTTGTATAAATAATCGACTGTCCAACTAGACAATATTGGTATAGAGATATGATTAACCTCTACATTTAAAAAAGAAATGATGAATAGTATAACCACGAAATATGTAATCAAATATGGGAGAAACCTAGGACGTTTGATCAATTTATTAATTTTAATTAACACCACACATTAAATTAATTTTGTATTCCCAAATTTATGAATCAAAATGCACCGACTCTCACCCCGTACATTCCAAATAATATAAAAATAAATGTTCATAAAATATTTTAACGTCTCTAAATTTAGATGCCTTAAATCCATATTCCTTTGAAATTACTAAATTTAAATTAACGTTCTATTTACACATAAGATATCAAAAAATTTAATGTAAGTATAACCCATAAAAAATTACACACTTAAATTCCATAATATGAACTATTAAACTATTTCAAAGGATTAAAACACACACTCGTGTCATTTTAAGTGAATGCCAAATTTTTATTTCACTAAAACATGTCGAGCATTATAACAAAATTATAGTAAACACGCAATGTTAATTAAAACTACTTAGCATGATAATTAATATACAAGTATTGAAGATGAAATAATAATTTTCATTAAAAAAATTTAACTTACAACACTTCGAGTGCGAAACTTGAGTACCAATACATAAAGATCCTCCCAAGCTTGCACACAAGTTATCTCCAAAGACTCAACAATAAAACACAAGGTATAATATTTTTAGTGCTCTAAAATTCTAAGTCTCTAAAATTTTCTCCTTACAAAATTTTGTCCCAAATTACGTCTCTCACATGCACTCCTCTCTCCCCCTAAAAAAATGGTGTGCTTTCCCACATTTAAAGAGGATTCCCTCCCAATAATAACACTCTAAAATATTTTCTTGCTCCACCTGATGCTCTTCTTTTATGTTTGTCGAGTGTGTATGGTATATATGGCATATATTTTTTAGAAAAAAGAGCATGGGGGACATCATGAGGTGGGTTAAGGGTTATTTTGGGAGAGTGCCGAGAGAGAAAATGCAATTAGGTATGGGGTGTGAGTTGGGTAGTGGGTTCTGGCTGGTGGTGTGGTATGATGAGGGGTGTGTATTTGTGTGTATGCATGTGTATATACACACACACACACACACACATATATATATATGTGTATATATATATATATATATATATACCCCCACACACACGGTTTGTATATATGTACACACTCTCTATACACACACACTCACAAATTTAATTATATATGTATTGCTATATATATATACACATGCTTATATGCATATATATGCACACATGGTTTATATATGTATGTGAACACTCACTATATATATTATATACAGTTACATACATATATATACCCATATATGTACACGTGTGTGTATATATATAATAATACATATATAATTAAATTTGTGAGTGTGTGGTGTGTGTATGTATATATGTGTGTATATATATGGAGAGAGAGAGAGAGAGAGAGTTATATATACGTATATTTACTCATCTATATATATATAGTATATACAACGCTTTATATATATATATATATGAATACATTAATTTGACACATAAACACATACATATTATATATTATATATACATCCATACAAACATATAGTAAAATGACACAAACATATATAGTAAATATGCACAGATAAAATAACACAAAATAATAATAATTCTAATACATATAATATATTCCCACACATATATTTATATATATACAAAATATAACACACACATGGGATGTGGGAAATGGAAAAAGTTTGTGACACTTAAGGGTTTGGCTTTCATTTGGAACTCACATCTCAGGTCACATAGAATTTGACTTTTACGTATTTAACCGCGTTCTTACCACAATTGCATATTGACCTACAAGATAAACAATTATACAAAAAGTCTATATTAACTAGAACTCACAATTGAAATGAGTTTATTTATTCAAGGTACAAATGTACCCTCTAGGGTTGTCAAATTGCATTATTAACTTGAATTATTTTCAAACTTGTATTTTTCTGATAAATAAAAAAAATGACTTTAAAATATTTTTATTTATGATACAACGGGACTAACAACGCCTAAATTTGGGTATAAATTATACAAAATTATGCACTAATAAACTTTATGAAAAATCACTTCCTCTTAAATTTAGAGTTAAACCTTTGTTTTCACCCCCAAATGTCGGCTCTTCCAAATAAAGCTCTGCCTAACTAAACGATGCCACCTCATGGGAAACACTCCCTCGGGAAAATCATCTCACGCTACACGGGTAAAGAGACTCTACCTAAAATTTGGGTCGATATCATAAATAAAAACTGTGATATAGAACTGTCTATATATGTCCAGACTATCTAAATCCGACCCCCATTAAGGGACCGAGTATGCACTTTACAACATTTATATTTTGAAGCCTGGGAGTATGCACTTTACAACATTTATATTTTGAACCCTGGTTATTACCAACACCTCTTTCCATTTGAGTTATATATATATAAACAGATACAAATAAAAATGGATATGACTATGTAATGAGACAAAAACATACTTTTCAAGACCGTTCTCAGGAAAGTGTTCTTGAATCGAGTCTTTCCAAAACTTTTCTAAACCAAAGTATAAAATGAGAATAATCTTCACCACTTCTCCGAGTGAACATTATTGTTTCAACGGTAGCACCCATGAATTTGTAATTTTCAGGAATAATAATTAAACACCTATCCTTAAGTACATATTTTTTATATATGAATATGTACTCCAACTCAAAACAAAAATTCTACATAAGGACTAGGCTTCTTAATACCATAATGTTGTATATTTTATACTTGGTATCCCGTTGCCTCTACCTGTAAGTATTCCCTATAGGTTAGAACTACGTTGACTTTGATCCCAATACTTTTTGGTAATGTAGGCGCAATATCTAACTCTACTCGTGAGCCGAAGACTTATAATGCGTCTCTCGGTGCAATGTCTATAATAAATGTCTCCCACTCTAGTCTAAACCCCAATTTTTATATGGAGTGGTCATCTCTATCACTTTGGATCATCCTAAAGACCTACGACACCTCTAGGATTTTATCCATGTTGATAACTTGTACATAGATCTCTATTAGTGACTTTTGGTCCATTCCAATCCTAAAACACTCCTCCTCCTATTTAGCCTTCCTCCCAAATGGGTCGAGATAGTCGAAATAGAAAACATGGGGGTAGTAAATGGGTCTCGAGGCATTTTTAGGCATAACGGGGTCCACATAGGTGTGTTCGGATCATTTGAGCTTGGCCCATAAGCCTAATTTTGGGATTGGAGATAATTAACCTAATTTAAGGAATTGGGGAAACAACTCATCATTATGGAAAACCCTAGTATGAGAGAGGAAGGAAGAGGAAGAAAATGATAAGATTTTGGGAGACAAATCTAAGATGAAATTGGGTATGCTGTGTCAGATTTGTCATATTCTAACGTGAAATCAGACCCTACAAATCTAATCAGGTAAGTAGTTAACTTACTTTCAATTTAAATTTCAGTATTTCGATTCATATCATATTGGGCATAAATCAGAACCTATTTTTGGGCGGGTTGCCACATGTTAAATTGGAATTTTGAGATTTAAACATTTAGTTGTGATATTGACGTTTAATTAATGAAGATATGTTATCACATGATGTTAGGATATAATGTAGAAACGAAATCCAGTCACCGATATTGTGTAATTTAGATTTTTGAATCGGATTGAATATGAGGTTGAAAGAATTTTGAGAAAAAAAAACCTAATTCGTTAACCCTAGAAGTTTTTATGACAATCATTGATGATTGATGACATATATTGGTGATTAGAACTTGTTTATGGATGAAATAAACATAGTATATTATTTAGTTGAAATTTGGGTTAGAGTCAAAGATTTGAGGTTTCAAAAAGGTGGAATTTGTAATCAGAGAAGAAAGTTATCACCTACTCGATCGATTGATTGATTGATTTCATCGGTCGATTGATGATCCCAGAATTTTGACAATTTTACCTATTTAATTATATATGTTAAATTTTCTTTGGGATTTGTTTTAGGCTTATTTAGTAAGTGAAAAATGAATATGGGGCCTATCTCCTAACAATTATAGATGAATGTAACTGGGATTAGGAGGGTGAGACAAGGTGTGTCACATAATTAAGGAATTAGGTGTAATAAATTCTAAAGGTTAAATTGTGGGCCGAGTGAATGAGTCCGGGTATTGTAGTTGTGTGACACTACGCTAATAAATTAATAAATGGTTAATTAATTAAATTATGAGTCGAGATAGAGACTCGAGTATTTTAGGCTAGTGCTAAGGGGTTAGGCACGAGTTAGCCGGACTTATATATATATAGTGTGTGTGATAGTATAGACATATATTTGATTGAATTATAGATATCGGTGTGAATGATATTTATGTGAAAAGTATAAACTCTAGTGCTATCATCGGAGGTTACGAGATGTGAGTGAATCTCCTGGATTAAGGAGTAGGGAGAGTATAGTCCCTAGCTCATATCGTCCATGATTTTTATTGTCTGATTTATTTTCGAGGTGTGACATCTTGGGTTTGATTAGGTCTCACTCTCGGGAAAAAATGACCACCTACACTACGTTTGCAATATTTTTGCCCAAGTTCGGTGTGATCTAGTCTGACTTGAGGTGGCCGGGTTAGAGTGAGCAATCCTGGGACATGATAGCATTTTAGAGAAAGCATCCGGTGAGTTATTACTTGGGAATGGATGGTTATTATACACAACATGTGTGTGAATGTTATAGTATACTAGTACGTATATAAAATGAGTAGATAATTATATACAGGATTATTACATAAGTGTGAATGTATTTCTTATTTAACTAGTGTGAAGGTTATATGATTTGAAAAGTGGTTTCTTATATAACTTGTGTGGAAATTATGTGAATATAAAAGGGATTTCCTATATAACTAGTGTGAACATTATATGATATATTATAGTTCAACTGATTATTAAAGAATGGGTAGATAACTTAATAATCAATGTAAGAATACTTGGGTTAGAGTATTGTGGTAGAAAGAGGTGTGATACGACTAGTAAGGTGGGGTAGCCTAACTAGGAAGTTTAGCAGGAAAGTGTGAGGTATGCACATTAGATGAGGGATGAGCTATACCTCAAGAGAGTGCGACACTAGCTTAAATACGAAGAGTGTGCATTCATATTTAATTATTATAATTTAACTGCTTGATAAATATTTTCAAAATATTTTACTTGGGTTCTGCTCCGTGTCAAAATCTTTTTCAAAACCTTTTAGCTGTCTAGTCATAGGGATGCCCAATTTAAGGATTCTATCTAGCGATGCGCAACTGCAGCTCTTGTGGAAGTTGCAAGACTTTGCTATAGATGCTTTGCTCATTTATTACTAGCGTAGGATCTTTATTTCAGCACTCATTTGAGCATGTCGCCCTCAAATTTAGTATTCAGATATTTACTTGACCTTGTGTATCCAGATTGTTGTTTCAGTTACTGTTTTATTTTATTGTTGAATCGAAAGTTGATTCGGTCATCTTTATTCATATTATTCATTTGTGTTGGATTTAGTTATCAGTTTGTGTTGATGGTTTAAATTATTCTTTATATACCGCATGTTGTTAATTATTGAAAGATAAAATTTGGCACCAGTCTATTTACATTTCTAGGTGGTTAGTAACTTTAAAATATTTTCAACAGTGATGATAAGAATGGGCCATATGAGACCAATATTTTATAATGATCATGGGCTGGCCACCTGGTATTTTTGTAGGCGGGGTGGAATCAGAGCATCAGGCTCTAGAGTCTTTAGGATATGTGCGGTATGTTATGTTTCAGAGTAGCGTTCTTTGATATAGAGCCTTACAATATGATTGTTGTATTCCTTTACATATGCGGCTTACGTTCTCTTGCTATTAAGTGTGGTTAATGCGATTCATATATGAGTTCGATTAGGCTTCATACACCAAACAACTTTGGACGACCAATAAGGACCGTTAGAAGGACTATAGGGGGATAGTCTCCGCAGAAGCCATAGAATATTCTGGAAACGATGACCATGATAGAAGTCACCGTAGTTATGATTCAAGCAAATGATGTTGGGATAATTACTAGGGCGCAATAGTTTCTCTAAGCATCATCGTAAAAACCGGTGGTGCAAATTTAGACTCACCCAGCGTAGTTGGTAAAGAGTGCGGAGTCACAGGAACTCTTCCAAAGAGCCATCTATAAGGATTCGATAAAGTGAGGGAGTGTGATGGGTCAATGAAAGGAAAAAATCTAAAGACAATTGTGTAAGGTGGAGTGCAATGACACCCAGGATTAAATTTCAGGAAAATGTTTACTCATGGGAGCGACGTTGTAGTGATAAAAGTCAACCACCACAACCGTGGAGAGATACCATGAATAATAAGGAATTTAGGGTGCGGTTTGACCGTAAATACTCTCATTAGTTGTTTACATAGAGAGGTAAAGGAGATTTTAATACTTGTTTCAAAAGGGTTGTATAGTGGTTAGTCACAGATGAAAGTTAATGTATTTCGCGAACTTCTTACTCGATGAGGTGGATACCGAAAATAAAAAAGGTCCTTAAGATTAATAATGAACTTATGGGTAGAATATACAAGCATGAATGGGGGAATTTGGCTAGAACAACTGGTACTATTGTCATCACTGTCATACGTTTACAATTTGATATCAGCGCTTTAGTGAGATGGGCGCCAAGAGAGTTGGAGAATCTAACCGTAAGGCAAGACTGAATTTAACGGCTCTAGTGAGGCACCATAGGAGGGAATACCCAGTAGAGGACACATTTTAATGATTGAGATCAATAGAATTCTTGCCAAGTGACAGTGGATTCAATCAGGGTCATCAATACCAGCAATGAGTCCCATAGGACCAGTGGAGCCAAAGAGACAACGGGGGAGCAATTAGGGTTAAGACTACCAGGTCAGCGTGAAGTACAATCTTGATATGGCCAGTAGGGCCAGAGAAAGGGGAATAACACCGAGAGGTGTCTTATGGATAAAGAGTAGGAACACATGCATGGATCATGTCTGTAATAGCTTAGGGGACAGGAACGGGATGCCTAGTAGTGGAACTAGTTATAAAAAGTTTTTGGTTCGGTTGGGATGAGAGTGTTATGTCCAGAAATAATTTGAATCACTAGTGTTATTGTCAATTGAAAGTACGAATTTTATCCAGGGCTGAATGAGGTCTATTTTGTGTGACATAAGCGAGTCATTGTAGTCCATTAGCACTAGATTCGAGCGTGAAACGAGTTGAGTAGAACTATCGTGAATAATACTATAGTTGTATATATTTACTATTGAGTAGCGGGGTTCCCTTTAGTTCCAGGTGTAGGGGAGAGGGTATAGACACTTAAAGGATATATTTTATGAGGATAGCTCATTTTGAGAGGTGGTATGTGATGTATGATTTTATCCTGGGTATGGATTGGTCAGCGATGGTGGGTGGTTACAGTAAGACTATCATGTTCACTATTCCGAGGCAGGATGTATATTCTTATGATGTCTCACTTAAAAGAGGGTTGAGATCACGATGATATTTTTATGAAGTAGACTTGAGAGAGTATAGTTGTCTAGTAATATTGGATCCCAGTGCGTAGGGACTTTTACTGACATGATTCAGGATATGTCGGGTCTACACGTTTTTAACTTAGCACTGAGGACTTAGTGATAGTGCAAGAGTAATATTATACGACTCCTTTAGAGATGCGGGAGTCGATGATTAGAGATTGAGTAGGGACAGGGTTTTTGGTGTCCCGATTATATGCTTTTGACCTACATAAATCGATGATCGACAATGTTAGGGAGTTGTGCATTGGGGAAAGCTCTCTTGAGCTTTCTTGTGGGATGTTACATGCATAAAACATAATAAACATCGGGAGTGGAGAGACTTTGTTGGATGCTAGGGTATCTTTTATATGTTAATTTTTGAACATATAGAGCAAACACTTTAAGCTGAGAGTTATTACAAAATAGGGCCAGGGGAGCTGGGTAGTGCTGCGAAGGAAGCATTGTGAAAACTTTTTCACCACAAGTTAATGGGTGGGATAATATCGAGGATAATGAAATTGCGATTTCTAGGGTATTCATAAATACCTGTATTTTATAGCCACGCGTAGAGTGTGGGGCTGATATTGAAATAAGTATGTTATGTATGAGACATTTGTGGTAATTATGACGGGATGCGTATGTTATAGGGTATATAGGCGCTCTAGTTAGTTTGATTTTTAGAATCTCCCAGGATAAAGGAATGTGAAAGTAAATGTGTTAATGTATGCCTGAGGGGAAGTTAGGAACATATGTGGAAAGGTATGATGGACTGAAATTTGTTTGAGAAAGGAGACAGTCCGACTATATGTATATCAAGGATAACTATCACAACCGTGGGGAGTTTAAAGGAGGTAAAGGCGCATGTAAAACGATATCCATACACAAGGGAGGACCTCATAATTTTGAGAAAGTGGAGAAGAGTATCACTTAGTCAAATTCCTAGGGTGGGTTATGTATAAATAAGATGCTGATTATATCCGGATGAAAAAGTGCCCAAAGAATGCTCAGTTTTGGAGCAAAAGTAAGGGAAATGAGTTTCGTATATTGCAAAAAAGGGGAGTAACATGTTCCACATGATGTGAAACATTGATCATGGAGATTGGTGTTTAGTGAGACATAGTTAAGTTGTCTCTAGGTACACCATTTAAGGATTGAAAAAGGTCGATCCAAGGTTATTGACCACGATTTTTGTAATTTTGATCGTTCCAGTGATGGGATTAATGCACAAATTGGCAAAAAAATTCCCATTTCGGTTGTCCAAAAATCGTGGAGAGGTCAGGGTTTCCATCCGATTTGCAAAATGGATTGACCAGAATGAAATAATTGATATTTTGGGGTGGGGTATACTATCAGGCAGTCTATCCAACGTTTCATTTGAAGAGAAGAAGTGAAATGGAACAAGGTTCAGTCCAATATTTTTATAAATTAGGATGAGGCATTTTAGTCCCACCTCTGATAGGAAGTGTAAGGAGGCGATGTGGACGGAGTTGCATATCGTGCTAAACGTGTAAATCATAAGTCGATGGGTAGACGGGAGGTGACTAGGATGTTGGAAAATGCGAGAAATGCATATTCTGGATTCGTGCGTAATTAAGAGTTCTGATTTCCGTTGGTAAAGCTACGCATGACACCTCGTAGCTGTTTATTACCTGCGCAATGCCTTCTGAGGCTTCACATGGAAATTTTGCCAACCACGTTTCTTTTGGTTAGGAGTGGGGAATAACATACTTCTTAGACTCGAGATGATTTATAGTCCGTCGGCAAGGATTGAGTTAATCTACATCAGTTTCGTGTAGTTCAGGAACGAAGTCAGAGTTAGTCACCATGAATCGAAGTTTTAAAGTCTGACATGAGTGATACGGAATTGTTGCGAGTACTTACCTTTGATAAGGGAGGTCATGAGGTTCGACAAGAAAGGAAAGCTAGCACCAAGGTATGTGGGACCCTTTCTGATCATTAAGAGGGTGGAACCAGTTGCGTATAGGTTGGGCCTATACTAGTATCTGCAACAGATTCATGATGTGTTTAACATATCAATGCTGAAGAACTACCGGAGGAGTGAGAGGTCCTTCTTGTCACGTTCATTTAGAGGATATCGATCTACAATCAGATATTTCTAATTAGGAGATACCAGTGGCAATACTTAATCGTAGTGAGCATAAGTTACGGTCTAAGGTCGTACCTTTGTTTCGAGTCCAATGGGGGCACCACAATGTTAATGAGTCGACGTTGGAGCGGGAGGAAGATATGAGAGAGAAGTATCTAGAGTTATTCCCCGAAGGAATATCCTAATTTCGGGGATGAAATTCGTTTGTAAGGGGGAAGTATATAACACCCCATATTTTTGAGTATTTATTAATTAATTAATTCGAGAAATTATAAATTACAAGTGTGTCGTAATTTAATTGAATTAATTGTCATGTGTTAATTAAAATATTAATTGGGATAGATAATGGTTAATATTTATAGAATATAACTATTAATTTTACGTCCTAGTGAGTGATAGTGATGTGACGATATTTTATCTCAATCGGGAGTCAGTCTAGACTATGGAGGGTCAAGATAGTCGAAATAGAGTACCCGAGGGTAGTAAATGGGTCTTGAGGCATTTTCAAGCATAATGGGGCCCACACGGGGGTGTTCGGGTCATTTGAGCTTGGCCCATAAGCCTAATTTCGGGATTAGAGATAATTAACCTAATTTAAGGAATTGGGGAAGCAACTCATCATTATGGAAAACTCTAGTATTGGAGAGGAAGGAAGATAAAGAAAGTGATAAGCTTTTGGTAGCCAAATCTAAGATGGAATTGGGGATGTTGTGTCAGATTATGTTCTAACGTGAAATCTGACCCTACAAATTTAATCAGGTAAGTAGTTAACTTGATTTCAATCTAAATTACATTATTTCAATCCATATCATAATGGGAGTAAATCAAAACCCGTTTTTGGGTGGGTCGCCACATGTTAAATTTGGATTTAAACATTTATTTGTCATATTGATGTTTAATTAATGAAGAGATGTTATCACATGATGTTAGGATCTGATGTAGAGACGAAATCCAATAACAAATATTGTGTAATTTGGATTTTTGAATCGGATTGAATATTAGATTGAAATAATTTTGAGAAAAAAAAACAATTCGTTAACCCTAGAAGTTTTTATGAAAATCAGTGATGATTAATGACATATATTGGTGATTATAACTTGTTTATGGATGAAATAAACTTTGGATATTATTTGGTTGAAGTTTGGGTTTGAGTCGTAGCTTTGAGGCTTAAAAGTGGATGAATTTGCAACCGGAGAAGAACGCTCGATTGATCGATCGATGGATTTCATCAATCGACCGATGATCCCAGAATTTTGACAATTTTGCCTATTTAATTATATATGTTAAATTTTCTTTTGAATTTGTTTTAGGCTTATTTATATAGTGAAAATGAATATGGGGATGGATGTAATTGGGATTAGGAAGGTGAGACAAGTTATGCCGCATAATTAAGGAATTGGGTGAAATAAATTCTAAGGGTTAAATTACGGGCCGAGTGAATGAGTCCGAGTATTGTAGTTGAGTGACACTAGACTAATAAATAAATAAATGGTTGATTAATTAAATTACGAGTCGGGATGGAGACTCGGGTATTTTGGGCTTGTTCTATGAGTATTAGGCACGGGTTAGCTGTACTTTCATTATATATATATATATATATATTTGTATGAATTATAGATATCGGTGTGAATGATACTTATGTGAAAAGCATAAACTTTAGTGCTATCATCGGAGGTTGCGCGTTATGGCTGAATACCTTGGATTGAGGAGCAGGGAGAGTATAGTCCCTAGGTCATATCGTCTAGGATTTTTATCATGTGATTTATTTTCGAAGTGAGACGTCTTGGGTATGATTCGGTCTCACTCTACGGGAAATATGACCACATTCACTACATTTGTGATAGTTTTGCCCAAGCTCGGTATGAGCTAGTTCGACTTAAAGTGGACGGATTAGAATGAGCATGCCTAGGACATGATAGCATTGTAGAGAAAGCATCCGGTGAGTTATTACTCGAGAATGGATGGTTATTATACACGACATGTGTGTGAATGTTATAGTATACTAGTACGTATATAAAATGAGTAGATAATTATACACGGTATTAATACATAAGTGTGAATGTATTTCTTAATTAACAAGTGTGAAGGTTATATGATTTAAAATGTGGTTTCTTATATAACTAGTGTGGAAATTATATGAATATAAAAGGGGTCTCCTATATAACTAGTGTGAACATTATATGATTTACTGTAGTTGAACCGATTAATAAAGAATGGGTAGATAACTTAATAATCAAAGTAAGAATACTCGGGTTAGAGTAGTGTGGTAGAATGAGGTATGATACCACTAGTAAGGTGGGGTAGCTTAACTAGGAAGGTTAACAGACAATAGTTAGGTATGCACATTAGATGAGGAATGAGCTATACCTAAAGAGAGTGCGACACTAGCCAAATTTGAAGATTGTGCATGCGTATTTAAATATTGAAATTTAACTGCTTGCTAAATATTTTCAAAATGTTTTACTTGGGCTCTAACCCTTGTTAAAATCTTTTTGAAAACCTTTTAGGTGTCCACCCATAGGGATGCGCAGCTGAAGCTCATGTGAAAGTTACAGGTCTTTGCTATAGACGGTTCATTCATTTATTCCTAGTGTAGAATATTTATTTTAGTACTCATTTGGGTATGTCGCCCTCAGATTTAGTATTCAGATATTTACTTGACCTTGTGTATCCAGGTTGTTATTTTAGTTACTATTGTATTTTATTGTTGAACTGAAGGTTGATTCGGTCATCTTTTTTCATATTATTCTTTTATGTTGGATTTAGTTATCAGTTTGTGTTAAATTATTCTTTATATACCACATGTTGTTAATTAATGAAAGATAAAATTTGGCAGCAGTCTATTTCAATTACTAGGTTCTTAGTAACTTTAAAATATTTTTGACAGTGATGCTAAGAGTGAGCTATATGAGACCAACATTTTATTTGATCACGGGCTGGCCACCCGATATTTTAGTAGGCGGGGTGTCACACACAAGCCTCGATAATATATATCACAATTTATTGTCCACATAGAGATGATTCTATATCTCCCATTATATTTTAGATTCATTCTTACATCTAAAATGAGATATCAAACTATCTCAAGCCACATGTTCTCATGCATATATATACTTTTAACGGTGTCTCGTTATACAATTCGAGCTTCCTATAACCCATATATATACATACTAATGGTAACCTGTTACCCGAATATATACCCGCACATAAGAACACTTTTGTACCCACACCGATCCAAGTGACATTCCTAAACCTCTCATAAGCACTTTTTTATACCTAAAATTATATCTATATTTTAAAGGACTCTCAAATTAAGATCTATCAATATGCTATGAAATAAACTAAAAAGTAATAATAAATGTAAAATGCGATAATAAGTATATAGATAAAAAAACATAAAGAACAAGTGGGGTGCCTAATACCTTCCCCATTTATAATCTGATTCCCGAACCCACAACAAGAATCTTTACATTAGTCATACGCTTCAAATTTCCTTAGGATTAGCCCTAAAGGTCTAATCCTACCCATTTTGTTGGTTTTATGTAAAATAAACTAATGAATCTTAACAATCGACAACACCTCGTACAAAGAATTGGGCTTAAGCTGAAACATGGGCATGAAAAAAAAAACTAGATAGGATATCTAACATATTCTAGGGGTAATCATCATAGTAGAAAATCGACCTTAAGAGGAAATAGTGGATCGAGAGACAAGAACTTTCACACCCCACATGGATTAACCACACACGTAAACATTACATCCCTCTCCCCCTCCCATACGGGGCCCATAACACCACAAAAATGATAAATTCCCAAATTTTATATAAAACCACGAAGGGACTGATTAATTTCAATGCATTAATTTATTTACAAGGGCTTTCGAAACACGTTGGGTGAGTACACGTACCCATGCTCACTTTGGAAGCATGTGCATTGTCATGTGTGCAATGAATACAACAAAACAACTGATCAATGTCATGCATTGGGACTACGAGATAAGAACTTATCACGTCACTGTAAAATCCTAAGTGATAAAATGTAATTATGCTGAATAAAATTCCAAGCAATAGACATATTCGAAAGAGGCCAGAATGACAAAATTTGTAACATCAACATTAAATCAAAGCACCACTAGGTATGACAACAATGCACGTAGTGATAATACGCTTAGGCCACTATCAAGACTCTTCAGCTCCCCTCCATGAGCACAAAGAGACTTGGGAGTAATTGATGGGGGGAGCCTTGGGAGTAATTGATGAGGGGGACTTTTGGTCGGGTCTCAAGAACGCTATTCGTCAGAGGGATTGTAACCGAACACCATCTCTCACCTTATTAGACAATTGGTCAATCAGTCTCAATTACTTAGTCCACTAAACACTATTTTAAACAAACCTCGCGTTACCTATAAAGGCAGACCATTCTCCCAGTGAATAAAAAACGTTGAACATGTAAGGCTATTAAGTCCGAACACATGTCCCACTATGATGGATCTATCCTTGGCTTGAGGGAAGGAATAATAGGAACTTCTTTGTATGTCAATATATAAAGACAAGGTAGTATTGGATAAAAGTCAAGTCAATCATTTTTGTATGAAACCTTTATAACCTCTCAAGTTAATAAAACTCCCACCCCTCCCCCTTTGACCCGTGGACGTAGGTCAATACAATCGAACCACATATATCTAGTGATAATTCATTTACTTATTTTCATATGTTATTGTTGATATATCTCATTATTATTGTGTTGTGTGTGTGAATTAAATGTCTACCCCAATATAATTCATTTACATCGTCATTATTTATCTCGGTCATGCTTAGAATGTTATTTATTGTTTGACTATTGTAATATTTATATTTAATACTGATTAACCTAATTATGGATTTTATAGGATGTCATAGGGCATCTCTTGTTAGACTGAAAGTATCTAACACCTGCTTCTGCACCTTCGTGTAGTCCTACAATCTCAAGTGATGTTCAATATCACATCTGCATGGGTGGGCCAGTGTTGTCATGGTTGTCTGTGCAAAAAATTTAAAAATGTCATGGTTCCCATGTTAAACCTCATCTTGCCTCAGGTGAGTCCTAGAGGCTTTCCGAGTCCATGCCCCACCTCCACATCTTAGCCTTTAAGTATTTCTCACACATGAAAAATATTTTTACGTTAAAAATGATATTATAGAGTACAAATGGGCCTGTATCAAAGAAAAAATCAATGGAAAATGGAATAACCTTACATAGTCCCTAAGGCTCTAAATCATGATCTGATACCAGCTATAACACCAATTATATCCCACAAAAAGGTGGTTAACCTTATATGCCGAAGATAAGTTATGTAAAACAAATAATATCATTATAAGAATCAATAATACTAAAAATAAATCCATCCATGATCGTAAAAAAAATTCTTCTAAATAGAGGACACATCAAATATAAGTCCTAAATAATTGAACGATAATATAAACAATCTCCACTAGATAAAAGTCTCAATTAATCCAAATACAAAACATAAATATAAAAACCTGTAGAACCTACCATGTGCTGACAACATAAAATCTTTGAATCACTGAACGTAAAGTCCAACATAAAATAAAATATTGAAATAATTAAACTCTTACATATTGCATTTAATAAATTGAAGGATCCAAATACTACCAGTCTTATTGCTCAAACTTATTTCTCGAATTGAAAAAAAATCTAACAAGAGTTTTAAGAAAACCATGTGGGTGGGAACCTAAATTTGCAAGAAATATATTTTTATAGAATAATATTAATTATGACATGTTTAAATCTCATGCTATCCCCGCAAGCATTCAAACCGAAGTTACATAACCCTTTTCAATCTAAGATATATACGAGGCATATGCCAATTCTATATCAAGTAGATTAATTACTCAAGTCCCAATACTAATCATATTTCCTACACAAATCCTACCTCAAACTACCAACTAATATAGCCACCGATAAATATATTGTAATAACCCGAGTAATTTTGGGCTATTTTAATTAATTTTTGAAAAATGAAGGAAAATAAAGTTTTTGATAAAATTATTTGTATTGCTCAAATATGTTGGTTATTATTTTTAAAGGAAAGAATTTCAAACGGTTTTGAAAACGGAGTTAAAACGGATTTTAAAATGATTTTTAAATGTTTTTAACTCTTGGAGTTGTTTTGACTTCCAACTCTTCATTTCTTTGCCTTATTTAAAGGAGTCTTTTGGATTCCAACTCTTTATTTCTTTGCATTATAAAAGGAAGTCATGGTCAAGCCTTTTAACATACTTTTGGCACAACTTTTGGCAGCAAATATATTTTATATTCCTCTTATTTTTGTATACACATTGGCCCTTGAGATTTGTGAGTTCCAACCTTAGATTAGAGGTGTTCTTAGGGCTATTTTGTTGGAGGTTCTTAGAGGAGATTTTGTAGATATTTTGTGTTGATCTTAAGAATGTGATCGTTGGTTTCTCATCATGGTTTGAGGCATGGGGTTTTACACAATATGCTCCTTAAATCTCGCGAGTGTCATTCTCTTTGAATTCTTGTTTAATTGAACTCATATTTGAATTGATAAATTCATTGAAATCTGGAAAATAATTGTTGAAATTATTTTGATTCATGTGGTATCATTATATTGTTGATGAGCACGTTGTCATGAGATTTTAATATGGCACGGATGTTGGGCACCCGCCAAAAATTCTGTTTCCCGGGCTATGGCTTGATAAAGCATATACGGATGTGGTGAGATATGGTGACCCGGTTAAAGTGTTGTTGAGAAATTATATTGATAAATTCTTTGAGATTTGCATTTTGATTTGAATATTCGTACCCGTGTTGTTACGTTTTATTCGTTGCTAATCCGTATTTGTTGAGCATAATTCCTGTGGTATTGTGTACTTCCCCATATTTTCTTTTAGTGGCAGGTTAGCGTGGATTTGAGCGCTTTGGATTATTGGGATTATTTTAGAATGGAGTATTTGGGAAGAATTTTAATACAAGTTGGAAGAATTGTATTAATTATTTCATTGGTGTATAGAGCATTTTTATTCGAGTTAGATAGTTGTATTTTATTATTCGAGAGACGTTGTATTTTATTTGAAGATTGAGATTAGTGGATTTATATTATTGTGGGTTTATTTAGATGCTATAGACCTTATCACTTGTGGATTTGGATTTATTTTATCGCATTAGCGCTCCGTTCGCTCTCCCCGGGCGGGCGGGGTGTTACATATATACTAAAACTAAAAACCAAACTTGTAATATCCATATAGCATCCGATATCCAAATAGGTTAAGCCCTCTTTACGGACTAAATACTACCATTCACAAAACCCACATAAATTGTACTCCTTTTTAGTGCTAACCACGCCACTAACCAATATCTTGATGAATTATGCCCATATAAAGTGCAGCTGTTATACTATACAATGTTAGTACAAACTAAACCCTCATTGTCCTATTTATTATGATAGTGCACTATGGGGAAAATACTACTTGAAATGTAAGAATACGCGAAACTAATTTTTTTCCCAATTTTAATTAATTTTAAAAATAACAAGTACATCCTAAAGGTATAGGTGAAAAAATTTATGAATGATTTAATCTATATAATAGATATTAATCTACATTAAGCATTTGATATATAAATTATGTGAAAAAGTAAATCAAGTCACAACACCAGATGTACGCGAAAACAAATGCACTAATGGGAAAAACCTCTTGCTAAAACAAAAATCTCACTAAAACATGGTAAAATCCTATAGAGGGTAAATAAATCTTATGAGATGGATTTTTTTTAAGTTCTATTTTCTTGTAGGTTTTATAAAATTTGAGATAAATTGTACTATCAAACTCATGCTCATATCTTATCAAAGTATACATTGATTAGATGTCACTTTATAGGGGATGATAAAGTTTTATGGTCTTTTACAAAGTGTTTAAAGCTTCATTAAACTTATGAAAGCATGTCCAAAATCCTAAAATATGTATGTGAGGATTTTTTTCCACTTTATGAATTGAAAAAGTTTAAAAATATTATTGTTTGTTTAAAAAAATCAATAGTGAAGAAGTGATTACATCTACGACAATGAAATGTGTTATGCTCTCTTTGAAAATTAGAAATAATATCACATCTTTATTTCTATGTGAAAGTTTACACTTGCAAAATAATTTGATTTAAGGCAATGTCTAAAATAATTTTATCTATACAAAATTGATTAACATGATGGAAATTCTATAGAAATGGGTTTAACTAAAATTTCTTATTTAAGGGGTAAAAAGTGGTAGTAAAAAATAATCCTAATAGGGTGTTGGAGATTTCACTAAGTCAAATCTTTATGTTCTTTATTTTATGATTCATTATCCTAATTTAACTTGATCTTGGAACGTTTTCTCAATGGTGTTCATTATTTTTATTTTGTATAAACGACGTGTGATTTAATGTTCTTGGTTGATAAACATAATCATGTTATTAGACTTTTAGATAATATTTCCTTGACTATGAACATTGCCATAAACTCAAAATTTTGATAAGTAGGATAATTTTGTTAGTAGTTTTCCTCTTCCAAAATATGTGTTGGAGTTGTTATCTGATTTCATAAATGTTCTTTTACCTTCATTTAAAACCCTTTATAGAGATAAGTTACTGAAATATAATTGATATATTTGATTTAAATCTTATTCTCATTCACCTTATATGGTATATATTTCATGCTATCTTATTGGCTTAATTTTTCGTATGATTTGATGATCATAGTTCACCTTGGAATACTCTATTCTTTTAACTTCATATTTTAGGAAAGGTTGTCCATCATTGGGAATATGGCTTCTTTGTGAGTGAAAATTTTCTTTTCTATACCACATATCTATTTTTAGTCTTAATTGATTTAGGCTTGATGTTGTTTATTCATATCTTTAGGGTATGTGGTATTACTTTTGAATTTATATTTGATAACCAAATGCAATATATGATAATGTTATTATTTTCACATTCAGAATATTATACTTGTGGTCTATGATTACTTGTCAAATTTTTCTCTATGTTTGGAAAAGTTATTCCGATGTTGTCTTAATCATATTTTATTTTTGATGATGTTTTTAGGATTCTAGGATAATATTACATTTTGAAAAATGTGCAGAGTGGTCCACTTATATAGTCAAAGGTAGAATTCATAGCTTAGGTCATAAACAAGCCAATTTTAACTTTAATCCAATTTTATCTTCCTTAATTTGGTGAAACTAAACATGAAATATATTGAATCTAAATCAAACAAATGAACAAAAACACGAGATATGAGGAAAAAATCCTTTTGTGAAAACCCTTTTTTAACACTGTTACAACTAAAATATTACAGATGACACAAATATACTTACAAACTTAGGCAAATAAGTATCTTAGTTCGGTATCGTTCCTTGTTAATAACAGAAAGCGACGTAGATCCCGTAATGCCTAACAACAAGCTCCACTTGCTTTGGTGTCTAGCGATCAAGCTTAGGAAACTCCTTTCCGATGTTCAACAGTGAAGAATTAACTCCATAGGGATTTGAACAAGTGATATGTTCTTCAGGGTTTGATAAAGTGATTATGAAATATCCAAGGGGTTTGTATTTGAAAAACTATTTTTTTTATCACAAAATAGGTGAAAAAAGGCTTGCAACAAAGTGAAGTTTCGTATCTCTTAAATAAAAAGTAAAATCTCTAAGAGATAGACTTGAAAAGATTGGCTTTCAAACTAACTAAAAAATAAATTTTCTCCAGCTCGTTCTAATGTGGTACATCTCGTTTGAATGAATCATTTAATCTCATTCGAACCTTTTATAATGACATGTCTAAAGATAAACTAGAATTGGGAAAAAATCTCGTTCGAGGTTCATCGGAAGCTTATTCTAACGAGTACATAAACTCATTTGAACGATATGTCGTTATAACGACTTGGCGATTTTTTAGAAAAAATTTCAAAATTTATTTTGGATTCAAACAAGTTTAAAAATACCCCTAGACATAAGTTAACACAAAACCAACCTCACATACCTTCTTCGATTATTCTAGTGACAATATCAACTCTTCACTCCACAATTGATGCATTCGGTAACTAACTTAACTTCGATTAAAGCTTTTTGAGAAGTATAGAGGCGTAAAGGGATATGCCAAACTATAAATATAATGAGCAGAGCAATCATAAATTGTGCTATTATAAATCTCCCCCTTGGGCTATTCTAGTTCAAACAAAAAATCAAAGAAAAATCCTAAGACAAGTTAAACTAATGTCCTTCCCAAACCTGAAAAGGAAAAGATATTTGAAACTTTATCTCTACTGAAAATATTATTGTGTAGTCCATCAAGTCATTAATGCAGAAAAAGACCAATAGACATGAAGCAAAACAGTAGCATGATGCATGGAGTTTGAGAAAATAAATAGAACTTGTTCGCATAAAAATCCCCATTAATATGTTCTCCCTCCTTATTGTCCTTAATAGACAAAAGGTTAGAAGAAAAACCTGAAAAGTTAGCATCATGATTATACAAATTTAAAATATCATCATAAATGATATGCAATGAAGCATATGCGATGAAATTACAACAGACCAATAAGATATTTTTGGAATTTTTAAAATTTTTGAGTATAAAAATATACATATAAATACAAACAAACACACTATGGATTAGCACGAAAACATCGGAATCATAGAAACGGAATGTATAATTGTGAACATAATGCACGACAAAGTCAAAAGAGGCATACGTAGTGACGGTGCACGAAGTCAAAGCAACACTCCTAGATAAAGAACTCAATCAAACCTTTTGGGTAAAAAATATTAAGTAAATTGAAATTGACTCAAGTCATACAAAATGTCACGAATTTCAATGCTTCTCAAATCAATATTGACAAACTACTTAATGTTTTTGAAGAAATTTTATGATGAAAACTCATTGATCTTCAACTTATAACTCCCTCAAAAACTCACATTTTAAGCATAAACTCGTAGACTTATAAATTTTTGAAAGAATCATATTGCTCATTTTTATTGAAGAATCAATTAAACAAATTCTTCCTTTATCATTTATGTTTTTATGTTTCGAAATCATCTTTTAGGCTCTTCCTAATGATGGATTTTAACCCGAAGAAAACTTCTTCTTTCGTAACCCCTTTTTATTGTTCAAACTTTTAACAATACATATTTGGGTAAAAAAAATTCGGGCAATGGGTTTTTCATGCACACCTAGTTCCTAGTACATTTTGTTCATTATTAAGCATGATTGAGATGAGAACATACTATTCAACACATGACAAGCAAGTGAAATGTTAAAGAATGTGCAATCAAGGCAATATAATGAGTCTACCGTGAAGGTAGTAGCCAATAATGAACGATGCAATGCTAAACATGTATTATTAGGCACAAAATATTTAGCCAAGTCTTGTGACATCATGATTAAGTCACATGATTGGATGTAATGAAATTTTGATTTTGACATCTTAAATGCATATCAATAGATGATGTAAAACAAAATACAAAAACTATTTAAATTTTTAAAATTTTTATCAAAATAAAATCTTTTTGTATTTTTAGTAAATTTTTCAAAAAAAAATTATTTTATAGATATTTTCAATTTATAAACATAAGAATGCTCAAGCATAAAATAAATATACAATCTAGTTATAGGGACAAATGATAGAAATATAAAAATCACCCTAAACTATAAACAATACCTGATCTGAATCAATGGAACAAATACCTAAAGACTTCCTAATATCCTCAGATCTAAGTGCATATAAAGGTGTAGTGAAAATTTTGACCAGTTGACGTTCTATACTCACGAAGATCAAGGAAATGATCTTCTCCTCAATAAGATTACTAATAAAATACTCACAAATCATAATGTGCTATGTACGAGAATATTGGACGGGATTACAATAAATGTGGATTGCACTGTATTATTGCAATAAATAGTCATCATGTCTTGATTAATCCCATAATCCTCCAATATTTGCTTCATCCATAAGATTTGTGTGCAACAAGTCCTGATGGCTATGTACTCGGCCTCTATCATGGATAAAGAAATGGAGTTTTGCTTATTGCTCAACCATGAGACAAGTTCACTCCCAAAGTAAAAGAATCCACCCGATTTGCTTTTACACCCATCAACATCCTTGTCCCAATCAGCATCTAAATATGCCGACAAATGGCTATTGGTATGAAAAGAATACCAAATTCCATAAGAAAGAGTATCACTCATGCATTTGATGATACATTTAAATGCCATAAAATGTTACTCTTTTTGGGGGTGCTTGGTGTCGTGCACTAACTGCAACACTAAAGGTAATATTGGGATGACTAGAAGTTAAGTAGAGGAGGCTACATATCATACTCCTATAGAGTGTTTTCCCTATGTCCCTACCTAAAGTGTATTTGCTAGGTTTTGTAGATTAACTCAAGGTCATGCATGAGTGCTTAGCGGAGTCCAAACTAAACTTTTTCATTAGATAGATAACATATTTATATTTAGATATATATATATATATATATATATATATATACCATTCTCAAGTTGATGCACTTAGAGACCTGGGAAGAAAGTAATTTCACCAACCATAATCATCTCATATTCGCTCTTTATCTCGTCCTCAAAAGTGTGAGCATGTTGGAAACAGGTTGATCCAAAGACTATGTAGTCCACATTGAATTGGGAAATCAAGAAGCACCACCCACTCTCCTAATGAATAACATCATATTAACTACCCCTATTTTGAATCCACGAGCTAAGAGATAAGAAGTTAGCCTTTGTACTAAGAATATGGTTCTTGCTTCAAACCATATAAGGCCTTTTTTTTAGATAAAAGATATGTTTCGGGTGATTTAGTTTTTCAAACCCCTTTAGTTGTTCCACATAAACTTCCTCCTCAAGAGTTCAATTGAAATAGGAAATCTTGATATCTATTTGGTATAGTGTAAACCGTAGATGACATGTGGTGGTGAGTAGTAAGCTGATGGAATCAAGCCTAAAAATATGAGAGAACGCCTTGTCAAAGTCTACATATTCAATTTATGTGTAACCATGAGCGACCAACCTCGCCTTATTGCAAATTATGGTACCAGTCACATCCATCTCATTTTTATACATCCACTTATTGCCAATCACATTCGTCTCGCTAAGTTGGGGGCTAATTCCTAAACACCGTTCTTTTAAAATTGAAGCAACATTTATACCATATCACTTATCTAGTGCTCATCCTTGAATGCTTCCTCCACATTCTTGGGCTCTATTGTGGAAATGTAGAAAAAGTAGCTAACCACATTATCTAGTTAAGCGCGAGTCTAAACACCTATTATGGGATCATCAAGTATAGTAGTAGGGTCATGATTCTTTCTAACCTAAGAGGGTGGATCCTCTTTTTCTAGAGAAGGGTCCACCCTGGCGGTGTTGGGAATAATGGGATCATCACTGGGGGTGCATTATTCTCATATACAAGATCATGATCAATAAATATAGATGGTTTATCTCTAACAGTGACATTTATCGATTCCATAACCTTAGAGTTTTAAGGTTTTACACCCTATAGGCTACACCAGTCGATGAACACCTAAAAGTATTCCCTCATTGATTCTCGATTCTAATTTCCATAAATTCTCTCTATCTCTAAGGATATAGAAAGGTCTCCTAAAAACTCAGAAATATGATAAGTTGGGTTTCTTATCCGTCCACAAATCGTATGGAGTGTAAAGTGTGTATGGATAAAGATAAACATTATTCATCACATGGCATGCTGTGCTAACCACCTCCACCTAAAAATGTCTATCACGTTCCTACCAAGGATCATGGATCGCGGATGATTTTTGATAATACTATTTTTCCTCTCAATAATCCTATTTTTTGAGATGCGCCTACCGCCCAAAACTCATGTTTGATGCCTATACCATTACAATATGCACCAACACTGACGTCGATAAAATCTATGCCATCGTCACTTCTTAATATATTGATGGAAACTTTTCTTTGATTTTGAAGTAGACGACACTTGGTTATAAGTAACTCATAAGCATTGGACTTTTCCCTAAGATATCCAACAATGGAGTGTTTTTAAAAGTCATCGACCATCATCAAAATGTACTTCTTACCACTAATGCTCTCAATGCATATCGGGCCCATAAGATCCATGGGTATCAACCCTAACACACGTGAGGTGGTAATATTATGTAACTTCCTATGTAAAATCTTTATTTACTTCCTTTGTTGGCAAGGACAACAAATTATTGAAGTTGGTTTTCCAAGTGATGGTAAGCCACGAGCTAATTCTTTTTAAAATAATCTCACAAGATCTCTAATTTTAACGCGATCTAGTTGTTCATGCCAAAAGTTTATGGTGGTGACCTTAGAACTATTTCACACTAAAGAGGACATGGGCATAATACTGGAGAAACTATCAGTAGTCCTCACACTCTATAGAAAAAGTTTATTGGATTGATCGTAAAATTTACTTTTTGACCGATCAAACTTTATCGCAAAGTTAGCATCGCAAAGTTATCTTATTCTTATTAAGTTAGCGCTCAACCATTCTACATAGAACACACTGTCTAGCTTAGGAAAGTTGGAAATATCCATATAACCTCATATTAATATGCTAAACCTACTCCCATCCCCAAAGGTAACTTTTCCTTCCTTACGGTCCACACGGTTGGTAAGCTGAGACTTGTCACTGATCATGCGCTTAGAGCACCCACTATCAAAATGCCATTGCTAAGTATCTTCAACATTTAGAGTAACATGAACCACATGGGATTTTTCATCATCGTTAGGTACCCAAGTGGTGGTAATCATTTTTTTACCCTTATCATCTATGGAACTAGTCATTGTGTTAGAAGTGTTATCATAAGGAGTAGACATCCTTTGAAATTCTTTCATTCAAAAATTTGAAACAAGAAACTCAACTTTGTCCCTAAGACTAGCTAAGTCATTATAGTGGTATGTGGGAGCGGTGAGAGAATATTCCTAGCATGTAGTAAAACTACCAAAGTTGACTTCTATGTTTGTAATGGGTACAAACATAGATTCGTTTGGGTCAAACCTGGTTAAAACACCTAGGATGAGTTGTAATACCCCGACCCCATTTTGTATCTCTTTTTCTGTAATTCGTAATCATGCGAGGTTTATTAAAGGGGATTATTATTTAATGAGATTCTATATTTTCATTCGATTTAGTTTGGTGACTCTATTATGAAATAAGGATGTTGTTTGACTAATTTGTGAAATTTGGAATTTTTTTATCCTAACGAGCTTGTGATCGTATGGACGAGATTTTTGTCTCGTTTGAACAAGACCTTGAATCATTAGAAACGGGCTTCAAATGATCCATTTTTGAATTTTAGTAGCATGTTATTTGAAGGTCATTAGAAGGGTAACATCGAACGAGGACCATGTCATTCGAACGAGATTGGCGTCGTTTGAATGAACCTAACAAAGTCAAATTCTGGAAGTTGTGCTATCACAATTTAAGCCCTAAATCTGGAAGACGTGTCAATTTCTTGGAGCTTGAAGAATCTGATGGGTTTTGTAAGGTATTTATATGTTTTATGTGGGTCATAAAGCAGAGAGGTGGGATGGTAAAATTCCATCACTATTGCCATCTGCTTCATCTCTCTAAAGAGCTCACAACACTCATCTCCCTCCTTAAAGCCACTTTCCTCCATTTTTGAGTAGTGGAAACATCTCTCTTACTATAAAATATCCATCTTTACACATTTCCACTATTTTTAAGCTCTCTTCTTAAAAAAAGGAGGTAGTGGAGCAACATTGTATAGAAACTTGGCTGGAGCTTTGACGACGCTAAGGAATTACAGAGCTAGATTTTTGGAGCTTAGGAGTATAGGAGCATTAAAGTCACCCATTGGTAGCTCTCCTCTTCAAAAACCAATGGTAAGGTTTTCAGTCCATAATTTCAAGGTTCTTCTAGCTATGAAATTGGTGTAGGATTTGTTAGATGGATTTTTAAAGCCTAAAAAATGTATTTTTATTCACAAAATACTTGATCTTACAAAAATAGGATTTTCTTGAAGACAACCCCTAACTGGGTCTTTTATAAAAATGACATTTTCATACCTTGATAATTGGAAGAAAGCATGTGAAATTATAAAGCCCATGACTTATGTAGAATAAATGCATAATTGAGGTATTTCTAGGTTGAAAACCTCCTTTGAACATTTAGGAGGATATATCATGCTAACATGTGATAATGTAGGCTTAAACAATCTTGTTAAAATGAGTTTTTATCTTAAAACTAACAAGTGAAGAAAAACAGTCTCAAACTTGTTAAGAATTGATATAATGGAAATGAAATGAATATTCGGGTTTACACGTGATTACAAGACAAGACTATGAACTTTAGTGAAAATTATGTTAAGGACGTCAATATTGTTTTATGTGCTAAAACATAAGATGGAAAGATATGGTTTTGAACATGAAATGACAAACTTAGTGTTGTAAGAAAGATGGTTAATTCTAGTTCCAAATAAGCAGTAAAAAAGTAAATGTTTTTCACAAAAGATGATAAAGAGGGGGTGAAAAGGGGATTTTGACAAACTTAAGGGTCCTAAGGGTTAGGTCTCCTCTCGAGACCTCATCGATCTAATTTTGAATGAAAATGGATAAAAGATTAGTTTTACCACAATTCATAAAGTTATGATGATTCAAAACCATGGATGATGAAAATGGTAAAAAGGGGAAATGGAATACTGTGGACATTGGATAAATATTAAACACATAAGAAGTAAGACTAGAATGACACCGAGAAAATTAAGGAGGTCTCTGAGCCCCGAGGTTAAAGTCCCAAAACCATTGGCAAGAGCATGTGGTGCCGTCGCCGGTGGTGAGGAGCCCGTTAAAGTACATGGTATTTGGAAGATTACGAGAAAATATTAAAGAAAAGGAAAATTAAGCAATTTTACTTATAATTTAAGTAAAACGCGAAATAAAAAGTAATAATTGAGACTAAAGGATAAATTTTGAATAACTAGTCTCTAAACCAGATAAAAGTTAGGCAAACTTGGCTAATTGTGAGTATGATCTCATTGCTCGAGTGTGTTGTATGTAGTTGCATTAATACTAGCTAAATTGTCCACGTTTTCTTAATTAAGTAAATATACATTCTATGTTTAGTAATTCGTAGAAAAGTATTGCTTAGTATTGACCCCCCTATTGAGCATTCGCTCACATCTACTTTTCTTTACGTTAAAACACCCCACCCTGAGCCAAGTTACTGCGAGTGGGAACATTGGGCAGGACATGAGTAAATCCCCAGTGGGTGACCAACGTCATTAGAATGCTACGTACTAATTTTCAAACAATTGAGTTTTGGCATTTATACTTGGATATTTGGGATTTTATTTGGGCCTTGGCCATACTTTGTAATAATACAGGATGCTGTGACTTCTTTTCAGTTTAATTAGTATTATGGATTAATTTGTTATTTGATAAATATATCTTGCTAAATATATAACCACATAAAGTGGCCACCCTTTTCTCAAATACAAATAAGGAATTTATCTACCAAACTTGTGAGTTGTATATAATGGTTTTTCTTAAGTAAAATGACTAAATCTCCCCCTCTACCTTTAAATCCTTGACTCGGTGCAGGTTGACCCAACCGTGACCCAAAACCTGGTTGGGGAATATTACAATTGGTACCAGAGCAATAGGATCCTCGGGTGTTACATAGCGTTTACAATTTATTAATGCATCTCCCTTACTTTTTCGCATAACTCATGATTAATACTGTTTAGTAAATTGCTTCCGCTATCGTTTCATACATACCATTGTGTATTAAACTCTGCATTGTTATGTAAATGCCTCCACATCGCAGCATTGGTAGTGGTTTCGGCTCTAGTGAGCTCCAGAATATGGAGCAAGCTGTATGATAGTTTACTGACTCCCTCTCTCAACAGTAGGCCAATTGTACCAGAACCGTGAAAAGTACCACTTACGCATCGATCCTCAAATAATTCAGGAGGCTAAACCCTCCCACCTTTAATGGGGCATCGGGACCTGATGCTGATGAAGCATGGCTCGATGAGGTCACAAGGGTAATGCATAATCTATATGTGCCAGCTGGGCACAAGGTCAAGATTGCGACATTTCAGTTTACCAAGAAAGCATAATGCTGGTGGAGCGCCTAGTCTACCGGTACCACCTAGACCATTAATTGTGATAACTTTAGAGTTGCCTTCCTTCACCGGTACTTCCCACATGAATTTAAATATCCCAAGAACGAATTTTTACAGTTGATTCAGGAAAAGACTTCAGTGGATGATAATCTGGTCAAATTCGAAAGCATGCGTAAGTACATGGATTCCATTTAGAAGAACGAAGATAAGAAGACAAGGCTCTTTGTTAAGGGTATTAACCTAGGCATTCGGCAGATTTTGGAAAGTATGGATATGCCCAATTTTAGGACTGTTGTGAGCAAGGCGATTAGGTTGGAGATTAACGTCGGGGATAGCAAGTCTATCTAGGAGAAAAATAGGTTGCCTAGAGGCTCTCACTGGGGTGGGACTTGCGGATTCTTCGCGAAGCTTAAAAAAGTTATGGGGGTTGACTCCTCCTCAGCATAGCATAATATTGATCAGAGCCCTATCACCCCCATAAAGAGGATTGTTTTTAGTTGTGGGCTCCCACAGCACATGGAGAGGGAATTCCCCCAATAGTTTTTAAGTAATCAGCCAGGAAGAAAACATACCGTTAATTTCATGCCGGGTCAGAGTTCCAGTTACACGGTCCCCACTCAACAAAAATAATAGTTTTTTCTCGATACTAGTAGGCAACTAGGAATAGTGTGGACGGATCGCATCCAAGTCACAGGGTCAGGTGTCCAACGATCAAACTAGTAGGTTTAATCCCAAACGAGCTTATGCAGATTCCCAGCAGACTGCACCTCCTAGTTCCCCATCATTGATGGAATGCATGATTCTCCTGTATATTACTTGGGTAAAGGCATTGTTTATCTCTGGCGCAATGCACTCCTTCACATCTAGTTCCATAGACTTTAGTTTGGGTTTGGTTGTGGATTGATTTCATCCCCTTATCTTTATAGGATTTCTAGTGGTTGGCGACATGGTCGTCAAAAAGGTTTTTCGTAAGTGTGTGATTATGGCTGGAGACTTCATCCTTGAGTACGAACCGATCCTTATGGACAGAGATGGGTTCGAGATGATCTTGGGTATGGATTGGCTGTCAAGTTTTAAATACACCATCTAATTCCATCGACACAATGTCCAAGTGTCACTTTCGAATGGGTCTTACCATCATTCCAGTAGTGAGCAGGGTGTCGATTTTCCTTGAAAATTCTCTACAGTCTGTGAGTAGATGAAGTATTTCAGTTGGTTGAGCATTATGGTGGCTCAAGACAAGCCAGAGGGTATGATTTTAGATTATCCCATGGTTCGGGAGTTTCTCGACATATTTTCGGATGATCTCGCCAAGTTTTCACCATGACTAGAGGTGGACTTTGCGATATAGGTACATCAAGGTGTGTCGCCCATCTTAATCCCACCATATAGGATGGCCCCAATAGAGTTATAGGAATTTCTAACCCAATTAGAAGAACTAACCAACAAAGTCTTCATATGTCCTAAAATTTCTCCGCGGGGAGCCCCAATCCTACTCGCAAAGAAAATGGACAACTCTCAACGACTTTGCATCAATTATTGATAGCTCAATAGGGTGACCGTGAAGAATAAGTTCCCTAAACCCCGTAATGATGAATTATGCAATTTGTTGGGTGGGGCAAGAATATTCTCAAATATTTATCTCTTAACCAGGTACCACTAGTTACATGTCAAAGGAGAAGATATTCGTAAGATAACATTTCAAATGTGATATGGACACTATGAGTTTGTGGTAAATGCCTTTGGCTTGACTAACGCCGCAACAACATTTATGGATCTGATAAACCATATCTACCTACCCTATTTAGATCAGTTTCTCATAGTTTTTATGGATGAGATCTTGGTATACTCTGCATCTGATATAAATCTTGAGGATCACCTTCGAGAGACATTGCAAGTTCTCTCAGAGAAATAATTATATGCCAAGTTTAGTAAATGCAAATTTTGGAAGGAAGAGGTTAATTTCCTTGGCTATGTGGCTTTCAGTGAGGGTATTTCCATCGATCCATCAAAGGTAGAAGAAGTATTGAGATGGAGTCAGCCGAAGATAGTCGTTGAGGTGTGTAACTTTTTGGGTTTGCTCGGGTACTACCACAGATTTGTATAGGACTTGTCAAGGGTGGAAACGCCTCTCACAATGCTTACTCCGAAGGATATGCATTTTGAGTGGTATGAGGACTGCGTGTTAGTGTTCCAGGAGCTGAAGGCTAGGTTGACCCCCACACTCGTTCATGTCCTTCCAGAATGGGGCAAGGGGTACACGGTGTACTGCGATGCTTCAAGTTCGAGACTTGGAGATGTATTGATCCAAGATGGTTAGGTGGTAGACTATGCATTTTTCCAGTTAATGGTGCATGAAAGAAACTACCCCACTCATGACCAGGAGTTAGCCGTCGTAGTGCTTGCACTAAAGAGTTGGAGGTACTACCTATACGAGGAACGATTTGAAGTGTTTTTTTATCACAAGAGTCTTCAGTATATACTTACATAGCAGGATCTAAACCTCCAATGGAGAAGGTGGATGGAGTTGATGGAAGACTACGACTTCTCACTAGAGTACAACCCGGGAAATGCCAATGTGGTGGCCAATGCTCTCAGTTGAAAATCTAGTCTCACACTCGCAGCAATGAAATGCCACCGGGTAAAGATGTTTGGGAAATTGCAGAGGTTCGACCTGCATGTGCAACGGGGCTATGATAGAGCATATATTTGAGGTGTGGTGGATCATCCCCTCACCCAATAGAAAGTACTTGAGTCAAAGTCATGTGACCCTGAGTACATCCAATATCGTGACCGTATTTGGAATAGGGAAGTGTTCGACACCCCTACAGTGAACAAGGACAGTGGGGTGTGACATAAAGGAAGGTTGATTGTCCTAGTTATTGAGGAGCTCAAAGATTTGGTGATGGCATAAGCCCATCACTCTCATTTCCGTATACACCCTGGCGTCACCCAGATGTATAAGGATATATGCAGAGATTTTTGGTGGTCTAGCATGAAGTGAGATGTGGAAACATATGTGGCAAAGTGGTAAACATGACAACAAGTAAAGTCTTAACACAAGAAACCGATAAGGCTATTGTAATAACTACCCGTGGCAGAAAGGAAGTGGGAACACATAATGATGGATTTCATTACAAACATACCACAATTGGAGCGTGGCCACTATATAGGTTATGGTAGATCGACTCACCAAGTCTGCCCAGTTTTTGCCAATCAAGGTCAAGAATAGTGTGGCTAAGTTGGAGAGACTATATGTTTGAGAGATAGTCAGGATATATGGTGTTTTCCTCTCAATCGTATCAGACAGGGATGCCTAGTTCATTTCCCGATTCTGGAATAAGTTTCAATAGGAGTTGGGTATGAAATTGAACATGAGCACGTCATTTCACCCCGAGATAGACGAGCAGTCATAACTGACAATACAAATCCTAGAGGACATGCTGAGAGATTGTGCACTTGACTTCCAGGGCAGTTGGTCAGATAACTTACATCTGGAAGAGTTTGCCTACAATAACCACTGTCATGAGAGTATTGAGATGGAACCCTTTGAGGCCTTTTATGGGAGGTTGTGTCGCTCGCCAGTTTTTCGGACTGAAGTGGGGGATAAACACCTCACCAATTCAGGCTTGATCCAGTAAATGATGAATAACTTACGTATAATTCGCCAGAGGATAATGGTGGCATAGAGACAACAAAATAATTATGCTCACAAGTGCCGAACACAATTAGAAATATGGGTGGGTGATCATGTGATGTTAAAAGTGAGAGCTAGAACCGGGAGCAAATGGTTCGGGCAGAAGGGAAAACTGTAATACCCCGTATTTTTATGGCTTTTAATTATGAGATTAATTAAATAACATTGCTTTTAAATATGGGATTAATTAAATTAAGTTGGGATAATTATTGGAAAATAATTCAGATTTAAATGCTAGTGAGACGAGAGTTAGTATTTGGTTATTATAATGTTGTTGAATATTACAGAGTGATTATGGTAATATGTGATTATTGAATTTATTGAAATTATCATGAGTTGAAAATACGGCAGTTTCGGTAATTAAGTTGGGACGCGCGTGTCAGTCATGTCAGGACCCAATTTAATGGATTTAAAAGTATTTTTATTTTTATGTCATCCGTATGAGAATTTTGAGTGTGCCAACGTGTTTGGTATGGTCGAGATAGTCAGAAAACACTAGCCGGGGGTTTAGTTTGGGTTCCGGGGCATTTTTAAGCATAACCGGCAAACCGGGAGGGTATTTTAGTCATTTCTATTTTTAGGTGAATAGTGACCCACGAATTTTCGATAGTTATTATCAGCCAACACTTGAGTCCATTAAGGTTTCACAACCAAAAATCATAAATGACCATTAGAATGGAGGAGAAGGGAGTTTTCAAAGGAGAACCACCAATTAGAGCCTTTTTGCACCACCGTCACCACCACCGGATAGATTGGAAATCAAGGATCATCCCCATACCGTCTACTTAATCGAACCAGAATCTTCATTACCAGGCAAGTGATTTAACTTGCAATAATTTAGCGCATATATCATCCATGTTAGGTTAGAATTGAAGAATAACCTTTAATATTGATAATTAAATGGATTTGAAGAGTTGAAATCGTAATTTGGGTAGGTTTTGCATGTAGATTGACTTCTGGGATGTTAGCATCCATGAAATCATGATCCATGTGTAGAGAATTATGGAATTTTATGGAATTAGATATTGTTCTTGAAGAAATAGAAGAACTAGGGGTTTTATATGAAAATTTGGTAAATTGATCCAAGAATTTGATGTTCTACGTTGATTTGATGATTCTAAAACGTGGGAAATGATGCAAACATGTTGGTATGATAATTAGTATACTTGGTCGGGAGTTTAAGACTTTGTAATGAGGAATTAGAGGTGTAAAAAGAGGAAAACTTGTAACTGTTTAAGAAAATATGGGATGATACCTCCTTGATTGATCGATCGACTCAAGAATGTCGATCGATCGACGATAGATCGATCGACCTATTTTATTCGATTGATCGACCGGCCCCTTTTGATTTTTGGAAATTATTTTCCCTTAAGGCTTAATGAAAATCCCAAGGCTGATGATGATTCTTAGGATGTTTAAATTGATATTTTGGGACTTAGTTAAGGTCAGTAGGTCTTAGTTGATGCCAGGAAAAATGATTTACCATATGGAATTGAATGCTATTCCTTACGAGGGTCTACCGAGTGAGGTACGATTATAAATCGTTCGAATTGAAACTATAATGGGAATTTATGATGATGTAAGGATAAGATCAGTAACGTTGGGACTTTAAGTTACTGGAATAACATTAGAAACTAATAGGAGACTTAGTAACCTTTTGGGAGGGGTTTAAGTACTCAAATTGATTCGCCGAGAGAGTTATCAAGCTATATATATATATATATATATATATATATATATATATATATATATATATATATTATGTATGATGTTCGGGATAAACTTTCTACGTATGAGACTTACTAGATGGAATGTGTGAATATCTATATGGAAATATGATTACTTAGGTTGTGTGAATGCCCAGTGTATGGATTTCTTATGTGTATGACATACCTACCATACTTGCTATCACGGGAGGTTAGTTTTTGTAAAAGGGCCATCTTATCTTTGTGTTCCTTCGGGGAAATTTAGATTGGTACCTTAAGGACATAGGATTGTGAATGACTTATTTATGAACTGATAAGTCAGCTGACCATGGGAGCGTAGGTATGTGCGTGACCCATGGGTATGTGAACTATGTTTGCCTCCAATATGTGTGATTTGTATTTAGACGGTTCCTGAACGATTCGGAACACGTGATACTTATGTACGTGATATACATGGATTTGATAGCAGAGTATGCGTGCATCGCAGCTTAGCCTAGGGGTGACATATATGGATTTATGTACTGAGAGTGATATACTTATGTACTTCTAACTGGTTCCTTGTTGCTTAGTAGATGTTAATAACTAAGATATTTGAATGGGCTAAGAATGAGAATTTAATTAACACTTGAGGTAAGTAATTTTAATGAATGCGAATATGGGTAATGAATATAACTGGTTTGGGTACTAAGAGTAGACATCCTATGGTAGAATGCGAAAGCGGAAGTGGTACATGTTAGTTAGTTAGCGACTTAACTAGGATGGGTTAAGGGCATACGTTAGGCGTGCACATTAGTTGAGAGGTGAGGAACTCATGTGAGAGTATGCAACTAACGTGTATATAATATGCGTTGTTTATTTGTAATTTAAACACTTGCTAAACTTTTAAAATTTTTTCACCTCGGGCTCTGACCCATTTTCCTCCAAATCTATTTTTGTTTTGTAAAAACATTTTAGGTGCCCAGCCACAGGGACGCCAAGCATAGGAGTTCCATTCCGATGACATGTTGTGGTTGTTGTGGAAGCTGCAGTATCTTGTTATTAGATGCCTTCGTATTTATCCTTGGTTCCTTCAGAGTCATTTGTATCAGTTAGGGAATGTCGCCCATTCTTCTTTAGAGGTTGTAGTTATAGACTTTCATTATTTCGATTAATGGTTTATTTATTCAAACTCTTGTATTGGGACTTTAGTTACTCTGGCATTATGATTATTGGAGTGTTTACTCCAGACTCAGTTGATTTCATTTCGTTGGTTATTCATATGAGATTGCTTATGCGATTGATGGTTAATGATTTAATTCTTGGTCATTTGTTAACTTAATTAATAAAATTTGACATCTTTCTTTTTAAATATTAGGTGGCTAGAAATTAGTTAAATATTTTCGACAGTGATGCTAAGACTGAACCAACTTGATATTTTATATTAATTTAATAAAGGAGTAGCTACCCGGTATTTAATTAGACGGGGTGTCACAAAAACTAGCCCCATGATACATCAACCCCTTTGAGTTCCTAGAGCGGATCAGAGATGTGTTATATCACTTAGCACTGCCTCCACAACTGTCTCAGGTGAAAAATTTGTTCCATGTATCCATGCTAAATTAATATCCCCACGATTCCCTCCATATTATTGATTATACCCTTATTGAATTAGAAGAGGATGTCATGTTCCCCACTAGATCAATATCCATCATAGACCGTGAAGAAATGGTCCTCCATAATAAAGTTATTTTGTTACTGAGGGTCCTTTAGGAATTTCAAGGTGTTGAAGGTTCTACTTGGGAGCTTGAGTTAGATATGAAGGAGAAACACCCAAAACTCTTACCTTAGCCACTTGTACTGATTACGGGGACAAAATCCCCAAAGGAGGGAAAGTTATAGTACCCCAACCTAATGTTGTATCTCTTTTTGTGTAATTCGTAATCATGAGAGGTTAATTAAAGAGGATTACTATTTAATGAGCTTCCATCCTTTAATTTTTCTTGGTTTGTTGACTCTGTTGTGAAATAAGGATATTTTTGGGCTAATTTAAGAAATTCAATTTTTTTTTATTCGAACGAGGTTATGATTGTTCAAACGAGATTCCTATCATGTTTGAACAAAACCTTGACTCGTTAAAAACAAGCTTCAAACGATCCATTTTTGAATTACAGTATCATGTCACTTGAAGGTAGTTAGAAGGGTAACATCGAACGAGGACCATGTCTTTCGAAATATATTTACCTCATTCGAATGAACTTGAGGAAGTCAAATTCTGCCAGTTGTGCTGTCACCATTTAAGCCCTAGATATGGAAGTAGTATCAAATTGTTATAGCTTGACGAATATGATGGGTTTTGTAGGGTATTTTATACGTTTTATGTGGGTTTTGTGTGGGTTATAAAGGAGAGTAGTGGGATAGTAAAATCCCATCACCATTTCCATCTTCTTCATCTTTTTCAAGAGCTCAGAACACACATGTCCCTCCCTAAAGCCATTTTCCTCCATTTTTGAATAATGCCATCCACTCCCATACCATAAAATACCCATCTCTACACATTTCCACTATTTTCCAAGATATCTTCTTCAAGAAGGTGGTATTGGATCAACCTTGTAGAGAAACTTTAGTGGAGCTTTGAAGAAGCTAAGGAATTGGGGAGCTAGAGTGTGTGAGCTTAGGAGTATAGGAGCTTTCAAGTCACTCATTGGCAGTTCTCCTCTTCAAAAACCAGAGGTATGTTTTTTCTTCCATAATTTCAAGGTTTTTCTAGCTATGAAATTGGTGTAGGATGTGCTATATGTATTTTTAATTCCTAAAAATGTAGTTTTATTCACAGAATACATGGTCTTGCAAAAATGGGATTTTCTTCAAGACAAACCGTAAATGAGACTTCTATAAAAATGGCATTTTTATACCATTATAATTGGAAGAAATCATGTGAAATTATAAAGCCCATGAGTTGTATAGAATAAATTCATAATTAGTGTATTTCTAGGTTAAAAACCTCCTTTAAACATTTAGGATTATGTAGCATGATAAAATGTGATAATTTAGACTTAAACAAGCATGTTGAAATATTTTTTTATCTCCAAACTACCAATTGAAGAAAAATAGCCTCAAACTTGTTTAGAATTGATTTAATGGAAATGAAATGAATATTGGGTTTTAAATATGATTACAAGACAAGACTATGAACTTTAGTGAAAATTATCTTAAGGAGTTGAACATTATTTTATGTGTTAAGATGGAAAGGTATGGTTTTGAACATAAAATGGGAAACTTAGTGTAAGGAGATAGTCCGCCACACTTAGTATGTTGTATACCGCTACAAGTTTGTCGAAGCATTGGATAGCGCACATCTACAATCGACGATCCAAATTTCAAGTTATCTTCAACAATCATGCCCAACAAGGATGAACTTGGTAAATTGGTTACGTTCCATTTACATTTTGCATAAAAAGTGTTGGGATTTTTTATAAAAATTAAAATATTTTTCGTTTATGAAAAATTATTTTTGAATTATTTTAAATGGATTTGTATCTTTTCAAAAACATTTTTATCATAAGAACTTTTTGATAACTGCTCTCAGATGCATAAGAGTGTTGGTTTCTAGGTATCCAAATTTTTTAAAACTCTGTAAAATAAGTCTCATGATTTGGGCTGGTCGTTCAAACGAGATCCTATCTCGTTCGAACGAGACCAGAAGTCGTTCGAATGATATGAGAGTTCGTTCGAACGAGAAGTCTTTTTACTTGACATGTCATCACCTTAAAAGTTTTTCTAAATAAGGTGTTAGGGTTCTGTATTTAGAGTGGATAAAATTTTGTTTTGATCAGAATACGTTTTTGAGAGTTTACCTTTTCTCCAACACAATTTTGAGGGTTCAAATTTGTTTTCACAATTCACAAATCCCAAAGAGTTTTTTTTGTGTGAGTTGTTTTGTGAAACCCAAACCATACTTTGCCTAAAGTTCAACCTTTGTGAGGAGAACTCTGCAACTAGAGAGACGAGAGCTATTGTGGAGGGAGATCCTACAAAGAATCAAGACTGTGTCTGGTCTGCGTGTCCAAATTGGTACGGCTGCGAGTGAGCCACTGCTGAGTTCTAGCTGAAAATTTAAAGGTTTGACATACACATCGTGCATTACGCTTGAAGAAAGTTGTATGTATGTTAAAGGTCGTGTAACCGTGTTGAAGTTCTAGAATATAAAAGGTTTTGCCCTGAGGGGACTTTTCTCCTCAATTACTCTCTCACTTGCTTGCCTATTTTTATTTGCACTTGCACGCACATGGGCTGATTTTAATTTGATTTTTTTTTGTTAAATCTAAGTTACCTAATTAAATAAGTGGATTTTAAAATTAAATCAATTGGTATCAAAATGCGTTTATAAACTGGTTTCAGCGCAGGTTTCACTATTTCACTGTGAATTCCTATATTTCGTAAAAGTTTTTGTTATATTAATTCTTTTAAACTTTGAAGGATCACTTATATAATCGGGTACCTAATTTTGACGGCAAAAATTTTGCCTATTGAAAATCTCGCATGAAATATGTTTTAAAAGCTATAGATGAGCACATTTGGTTGTTGGTTGAAAATGGTTGGTCTCCTCCCACCGTTACTATTGAGAACATCACCTCTTTAAAACCTGTGTCAAACTGGACTAAGGACAATTTTAAATTATCTAATTTTAATTCACGTGGTTTGAATGATATCTCTGGAGTCGTCACTCCCGACGAGTTCCGCCGAATTAAGACGTGCACCACGTCTAAAGAGACATGGTATATTTTAATATTGACACATGAGGGTACCACCGCTGTTAAAGAATCTAAGTTACAAAACCTTGCCACCCAATTTGAGACACTCAATATGTCAGAGTCTGAGACTTCTGATGAGTTTTATGCACGTTTTTCGGACAAAGTCAACACTAACTTTAATTTGGGTGAGGCAATTGATAACACGCCAGTTGTGAAAAAGATTTTGAGATCTCTTCCAAAACGTTGTATTCCAAAAGTCATTGTTTTAAACTTGATGGGGAATTTGAGCACATTTAAGTTAGAAGAGTTGGTAGGTGATATTTATACCTAGAAGTTAGATATGTTTCTCAAATTGTTAAGCTTAAAGGGGTTTCACTTAGGACACAGTCGAGATTCAGTGGGGATGAAAGAAGAGAGAGCAAAAATAAGGAAAGTGTATGTGAATCTGAATCTGCTGATGACTCTGATATGTCCCTGCTTTCCACAAAAAATTTCTCTAGTTTTCAAAACAATGAAATCCCAATAAAAAGTGCTTGGAGAAATACAAAAAGAAAGACAAGGCCAAATAAAGTGATGAGAAAGAAAAAGAGAGTGAGGAGAACCTTGAGAAGATAAGATGTTTTGAGTGTGGTGGTAAAGGGAACAAGTCATTTGAGTGTCCCACTAGACTTAGGAGAGAGGGAAAGAAAGTTTCCATGCCTGCTACCCTAAACGATAGTGAGGGAGAAGAGAAAGAGGAGGACGATGAGTTCGAAAAAGGCTTAGGAAAAGGGCTGACTATTTCCTTTACTAGTCGTGTGAATACCTCCACTTTGTCCCACGATAATAACATCCACGAGAGCGTCGACGATGAGTCAAATGAAGATGAGAGTGAGGTTGATAATGGAGATGAAAGCGAGCTCCCAAAACCTTTTAGAGAGTTGTTTACCGAGACCATGAAAATAAAAAAGGTCAAATAGGGATCTAGGTCTTCGGATTTATGAGTTAGAGGAAGAAAATGGTGAGCTAAAAAGGAAAAAATGTGACTTGACTAACACGGTGTCTAGTCTGACGACACGTGTATCCCATCTTGAGGATGATCTCGAATGAGCACGGGAGGTCCAAGTCTCTTCAGAGAACACATCTTAGAAGGTTGATAAGATGGTTCCCTATCCCATTTTGAATGATGATGAGTATGTTGGAAAAGGTCATGACGGTGCATCCACTACTTTTAATGCACCCAAGCCTATTTCCACTTTGGTGAATGATTCTTATGGGTGTACGTCTAGGAAAACTCATCCCATATTTTTTGACTAATTACTTCCTAGACCGGTTTATGTTTGCTCCCATTGCAAGAAGAGAGGACACCTTAGGGAGTTTTTTCTAAGTTGGTTTCATGCCACATTATGCCACTTCACATGTTCACGCACATGCACCTACTCATGATACTTTGCTTGCACATAATGATAGAGAGTTTGCACATATTCGCAAGAAAGTAAAGTTTTTGGTCAAGACTACACATGATCTAATGGAGTTGGTTCAAAAGATGTCACCGTCTTTGACAAACTCCATCGCACTTTTCGGTTGAGATCGAGACACGTTTGCCAGCATATAGTGATTTACATGATGACACTTTTGCCTATTGCTAGCATGTACCATTTTTTTTATAGTTTTTTTTTATTTTTCCTATTTCTGGTACCATTTTAGAACTATTTAGCAATTTCTGCCCTTTCCAGGAACTGTTTCTGGGAAATTTTCCCACCGGTCAAAACTGTATGACATTCTGAGTAATTTGGGAAGTTTTGGCATTCTTGTTCTAACGATATTTCATCTCACTCGAACGAGATCGCCTGTCATTCGAATGACATGGCATCTCGTTAGAACGACCCCTGGAATTTTTGTTTGCAATCCCTATTTCTTACTGCTACATGTTATTGGTATTGCTGGGTTGTTTCTAAACAATGTTTGAAAAATAAATAAATATAAAAAGACTTTCCCTTTTGAAAAAAAATTAAAAAATCCAAAAAGAGTTTTGTATTTGATTTGCACCATATATGAATGCACACTTAGGATGACCAAGTAACAACTTCATGCCATATCCATATGAATGTTTGATAGTGATTGGAGACAATATGTTATGTCATTCATGTGCTTTACGAAGTTTGGAGTCTTTGAGCTGCTATAGTGTTGGTACCTACATGATTGACTCATTTTGTCCTTTATTGCACACATGCACAGATTTGTCCGACGTTTGTTCTTGTCAAATCACATGTTGGTTACGTGTTTTCATCTCAATTCTGTCTATTAAATTGAACCAAATGTGATAAAACAAGATAATAAAAGGTGTGCATATTTTTACGGTTTTCCATAAGTTTGTGTGAATTTTATAAACGGTGAAGGGCTAAGAAAGGTACACATCTATCCTTTACGATTAAGCCGCTGTTTAAATTGGACCTAAAAAATTGATTATTGCCTTAATTTAATATATGGTTCTTTATCATTTCAAAATCGATATGTCATGTGTTTTTTTTGCTTTGTCTCCTGTGTGTAGGTACAATTGAAAATTCTTTGGATTGCACATTCTGATGAGAAAAGCTTGGTGATTTGAAAAATTGATTGTTGAAGCCAAGTTTGATTGAAGACTTGTTCACTTTATCTTTCCACATTTTGAGTTTATGGGAGGGTAGAGTTGTATAGGATATTTTTGAGTTTTATAATTCGAATTCTTTTTATTTTGTACTGGCATAGACATTGGGGGAGATTTGTAAGGAAAAAGTCCACACTTAGTATGTCATATACCGCTACAAGTTTGCAAAGTATTGGATAGCGCACATCTACAATCGACGATCTAAATTTCAAGTTATCTTCAACAATCATGCCTAACAAGGATGAAATTGGTAAATTGGTTACGTTCTATTTACATTTTGCATAAAAAGTGTTGGAATTTTTTATAAAAATTAAAATATTTTTCCTTTTATAAAAAATGATTTTTGAATTATTTTAAATGGATTTTTATCTTTTCAAAAACATTTTTATCATAAAATCTTTTTGATAACTGTTCTCAGATTCGTAAGAGTGTTGGTATCTAACTATCCAAATGTTTTAAAACTCGATAAAATGATTCTTGAGATTTGTGCCTAGTCGTTTAAACGATATCTTATCTCATTCGAACGAGACCAGAAGTCGTTTGAATGACATGACAGTACGTTCGAACGAGAAGTCTTTTTACCTGACACGTCACCGCCTTAAAAGTTTTTACAAATAAGGTGTCAGGGCTTTGTATTTCGAGTGGAGTAAATTTTGTTTTGATCAGAATACGTTTTTGAGAGTTTACCTTTTCTCCAACACAATTTTGAGGGTTCAAATTTGTTTTCACCAATCACAAATCCCAAAGAGTTTTTTTGTGTGAGTTGGTGTAATACCCCGTATTTTTATGCTATATTAATTTGGGGGTTTTATTAAATTTAATGAGAGTGAATTATTTAATAAGAATCCGGAAATTAATTATGTTATAATTATTAACGTGACAACAGTTAGTAATTATATAAAATTATCGAATATTACAAATGAGCATAGTAATATATGATATGGGTTATATTATAGGTCACGAGTGAATGAAATAATAATTTTGAGAATTTTAATCGGGACGCGCCCGTGTCGCGTCGGGACTAATTATTGAGATATAAAAGTGAATATTTTATAAGTTGTTCGTATGGTCGTTTTGAGTGCGCCAACGCATCCGGAAAGGTCGAGATAGTCAGAAAAGTGTACCCGGGAGTTTAGTTTGGGTCTCGGGATGTTTTTAGGCTTAATTAGTGACCCGGGAGGGCATTTTGGTCATTTTACAAAATAGGGTAATTAAACCCACGAATTTCAGCCATCCTTAGCAGCCATTTAAGTCAGCCTTTTAGGGTTAGAACATTCAGAACCCTAGAACGGCCATTGGAGTAGAGAGGAGAGAGCTCTCAAGGTGATTCAAGGCCAAAAACACCACCATTTGCACCACCGTCACCACCAACGCGTAGATCGCGAGGAGGAGAACGCAACCACACCAATATCAGCAGGAAACCAGACCTCTGAAATTCCAGGCAAGTGTTTAACTTGCGTATTTTCGTTGGTGCAATATTCATATTAGTGTAGGAATGATTAGGAGTGTAATCAATGGAAGAAAACCCCAAATTTTGATAGGAATTTGCATGTAGAAAACATTATAACCATATTCTGGAAATAGTATGTGAAGTAGATGATTAACCCACGAATTTTTGATGTTATGTTAGAAGGAAATTCTGGAGAAAACTGATTAGAACAAAAGTTAAGAAAACATTAGGGTTCTTGATGTTTAAATGAGATTTTGGGTTGTTTAACCTTGTTTAATGATGGATATACGCATGCTTAACGTTAAAAACATCTGGAAATATGTTATTATGTTTGTAGTAGGAGTTTTGGGACGATTAGTGTTGGAATGTATTGATTTGGGTGAAGAATTTTGGTAAAACCCGTAACTGCACTTCTGCAGGATTTCGCAGACCTGCTTGATCGATCGATCGAGCCTAGAGCTTCGATCGATCGAAGGTTCGATCGATCGAGCCCCAGATCTCGATCGATCGACCATTCCTGGCAGATTCTTATTTCCCCTTGTTTAATTAATTGAACATGATTCACCGTGAAATAGCTTTTGGGATTTATGAATAAAATGTTTTGGGATATAGGAGAGACTAGTAGGGCATATGATTAAGTGTTGAGAACCTTATTATGAGATGATAAATTGTATTTTAGGGACAATTATTTAAAGGACGAGGAAACTACGTAATTCAAGTGAGAGATTACGTCAAATACTTATGATAGTGAATAGACGTTTACCTACTGATTTTGCTACTTGGATGGATAGAATCCACGAGTGTCACATAGCTAGTGAGAAAACCCTTCGAGTTAAGGTTAGAGACGAAACCTTATACGTAATCATAATAATGAGAAAATTAAGGATAAATGTCGTGACTATGGGTTACGAGAGGAACCTATATTAATATGATGAAATGAGTATATTTATATGATTGTGTGTACATATATTATATACATGTGAAAAACGTACCCGCGCTACTTGCTATCCCTGAGGTTACCGCGCTGGGACGATCTTATCCTGTGGTGCTTTATGGGGGATATTTATTCGTACCCTAGAAGATAGAGATCCTAGGTACGGGCTATCAGATTGATAGTCGGACGGTCCTAAGAGACGTGTTGGTATTTACTGACCTCTTGGACTTGGAATCTATGCTTCGCCTCAACGTTGTTTTGTATATGTTAATACAGTTCGAGAGTGATTCCGAACTTGTATTTCCCTTTGTGTGAGCGATACGGGGATTGGATAGCAGAGTATGCCCGCACCATAGTTTAGTTGGGGTGCTGTTATATATATATATATATTATACGGGTAGTTAATATATATATGAGGTTATAAACTTTAAACTGTCTACTGTGATTTGATAAGTAGAACATGGTGGTTGACTCAAATTATTAAATACTTATTTTGTGAAAGTATGAGAAGACACTGGGAAACTTTATAATTTAATGAAGCTAAAACGAGAGTAGTGCTACAAATTGAAAGTACCTTTTTAAAACATTGTCATCATTCGGTTTTGAAAACTTATGAGTAAGTTAAGATAAACTAAATTATTTGGGAAGGTTAGTATGATAGGCGTGCGGATTAGAAGAGAGGTGAGAATTTCTCAAGAGAGTGTCGAACTAATATGATTTGCATTGGCCTGTATCAATTTAAATACTTGCTTAACGTATTTTAAAATCAAACACACTTTCGGGCTCTGACCCGTTTCTCTTCCTCTCTCTCTCTCTCTCTTGTATATATATATGTATACTTTCAGGTGTCCAGCCACAGGGGCGTCTTGCTTAGGATCCCTTGAGAAGAACGAGCTGCAGCTTAGGTGGGAGTTGCAGGTCACTTGAGTAGACGGATTCTGTTATTGACTCCACTCCTATTATTCTCATTTATTGAGCACGTGTCGCCCTTTTCATCATTTCATTTGTTGTTGGGATTTTATATTTCATTTATCTCCAGTATTGTTCTATGGGATTTATTCAGGATGGATTTGTGGTTTTAGTTCCATTTGTTGACATTCGATTGACGAATGTATTATGTTATTTGGTTTATTGTGGTGTGATTCTTTATTGTAGAAATGTTGTTTTAATTAAAATAAATATTTTTTTTTAATTAAAATTCGGAAAGTTTTGTATGGAAAATGTTTTGACACTTAGCTTAATTATTTAGGGTGTTAAATTGGGAAAATTATTTTTATCGACAGTGATGCTGAGAATGAACCAACTGTTTACCTTGATTTAATTTAATAAAGGAGTGATCGCCCAATATTTAATTAGGCGGGGTGTCACAGGTGGTATCAGAGCATCAGGTTCTAGTGTCTTTAGGATCTGTACGGCTTATTCGCTTTGAGCTCAACGTTTTTGCTATAGAGCCCTATTTTTAGGATTGTTGTATTCCTGCTTTTACGTTTAAGTCTTCAGCTATTTGAGATTCAATGATAACTGTAGATTGATAAATTTTGTTCACGTTTCAGATGCCTCCGAGACGTGCTCCGAGAGATAGGCGTGCCCAGGCCGAGCAGCTAGTAGCTCCGGAACCAGGCACAATGAATGCTAATGAAGTAGTCGCCATAGTTGCTCAGGCGGTGAATGCCGCGATAGCAGTGATTCAGCAGGCTCCACCCCAGGTTCAGGCAGTGGCGCCAGTACCAGCACAGCTTCCATCTGCATGGGAGAGGGTTCGGGATGCTTTTCAGAAAGCACATCCCCCTGAGTTTTCGGGTAGCATCGATATTATCACGGTTAGCCAATGGAAGAAAGACATCCAGCGGCATCTTCGCATGTATGAGTGCACCGAGGTACAAAAGCAGTTATTGGCTTCCTTTAAGCTGGTGGGAGCCGCGTTGCAGTGGTGGGAGTCCACTACTACTTTGGAGGAGAGGGACACAATCCCTATTCAGATGTTCTGGGAGCGGTTTGACCGCAAGTACTTTCCACCTGCAGTGAAGACTGAGATGAGGCGGAAACTACTAAATCTGAAGCAAGATAATCTTACTGTAGCAGAGTATGAGGAGGAGTTCACGAGACTTCTCACCATTGTGCCAGATGAGGCACCTACTGAGAGCAAGAAGATTTTGTTGTTTGTCGACGGGTTAGCTTGGAGGATCCGTCAGCACCTTATTGGGAACTTATCCCTGAGTACGTTCACTGATGTACTCAATGCAGCGTTACTACATTGCTAGGATCACCGCTTCCATCTTCAAGGAAGCAAGAGAGCAGGAGAGTCCAGCCAGCAGGGCAGGACCGAGGGTAACAGTGCCAGTGGGGCACCATCTCATGGACAGACTCGTCAGCACGAGCAGAGTTCCCATCAGGGGGACCCTGCTAAGCGATTCCGTTCGGGTGATCCCAGGCAGGGAAATGGGGCTTATAGGCAGGGCCAGCAGGGCCAGCCTAATCAGCAGGGTCAGCACCGACAGTAGGGTCAGCAAAAGGGCCAGCAGGGCCAACAACGTGCACATCAAGGGCAACAGGGCCAATGGCGTGGAGGTAACGGCCAGCAGGGACAGAGGGGAGGTAATTTCAGAGGCCGGTGTTTTGTGTGCGGAAAGCACGACCATAAGCATCAGGATTGCCCAGAAGGCGATAGGGCCCCACAGCAGCAGGGAGCCCGTAATGAGCCACAGAGGCCATTTTTTCCACCTGCCCTTCCAGCTCCGGCCCAAGCGCCAGCCCTACCAGCCATTCCAGCAGCTCCAGTGCAGCAGGGGCAGTTACAGTATGGACGTGTCTATAACGTCCACCAGGCAGCAGCTCCACAGGCACCACCCGCGATTGAGGGTACGTTTCCTATCCATGGTACTATGGGTCGGGTTTTATTTGATACGGGGGCCACACATTGTTTTATAGCTACGTATTTTGCGAAGGCCTTAGGGTTGTTAGCCACAGCAGAGAGCACAGTGACGTGTGTAGACTCACCATTGGGGAGTGGGTCACTTATTTTCTTTATATGCCGAGGAGTGGGGATAGAGATCGGTAGTCTGGTATTACCTGCAGACATGTTAGTTTTAGACATGCATGAGCACGATGTGATTATCGGTATGGATTGGCTCGCAGCTTATAGAGCCATGATTGATTGCTTCAGTGGGAGCATTGTTTTTTCCGTTCCGGGGCAGGAGATGTTTGTAGTGGCGATGCCTCGCCCAGAGGGAGGCTCGACCGCTCATTTGTATTACATATAGGAGGATACCTCTAAGGAGGTCGTGATTCCTTTGGATTCGATTCCAGTTGTTAGGGAATATTCCGATGTGTTTCACGAAATACCAGTCCTACCCCCCAGTCGAGAGATAGACTTTGTTATAGACTTATTGCCAGATACGAGACCTATAGCACGCGCACCATACCGTATGGCTCCGGCAGAGATGCGAGAACTACGAGATCAGATCGAGCAGCTGTTAGGTCAGGGCTTCATTCGCAGAAGTACCTCACCTTGGGGCGCTCCAGTTTTATTTGTGAAGAAGAGAGATGGTTCACTAAGGTTGTGTGTGGACTACCGGGAATTGAACAAGGTCACGATACGGAATAAGTATTCGTTGCCTCAAATCGATGATATGTTCGACCAGTTGAGGGGTGCGAGTTTCTTTTCGAAGATAGATCTGAGGCCGGGGTACCATCAGCTACGTATTAGGGAGCAGGATGTTTCAAAGACTGCATTCTTGACAAGATATGGGTCTTACGAGTTCAGAGTGATGCCGTTTGGCCTCACTAATGCTCCAGCCGTATTCATGGACTTAATGAATCGAGTGTTCAGAGAGTTCTTGGATCAGTTTGTCATTGTCTTCATAGATAACATCCTGATATATTTCCATTCCGAGGAGGAGCATGCCGAGCACTTGAGGCAGGTTCTTCAGACTCTGCGAGAGCATCAGTTGTATGCTAAGTACGAGAAGTGTGGATTCTGGTTGCGAGAGGTACAGTTCTTGGGCCATGTTGTTTCTGAGCAAGGGATAGCAGTTGACCCGAGTAAGGTATCAGCAGTGAGGGAGTGGGGACAGCCCACGACATCGACAGAGGTACGTAGTTTCTTGGGGTTAGCCGGATACTACAGGAGATTTATTCGGGGATTCTCCAAGATAGCGGGTCCGTTGACGAATTTGACTCGCAAAGGGGTACCGTATGTTTGGGATGATGCTTGTCAATTAGCTTTCGATGAGCTAAAAGACAAGCTTACTTCAGCACCAGTCCTTGCCTTACCAAAACCGGGTGTGGATTACCTGTTTTACACTGATGCCTCTTTACGGGGACTTGGAGGAGTACTCCAGCAGGAGGAGAAGGCTATAGCTTTTGCTTCCCGCAAGCTTAAGCCACATGAGAAGAATTACACCACCCACGACCTGGAGTTAATAGCGGTCGTCTTTGCATTGAGAATTTGGAGGCACTATCTATTGGGAGAGAAATTCCGTTTGTTCACAGACCATAAGTCACTGCCGTACCTGTTCACTCAGCGAGAGCTGAATATGCGTCAGCGCAGGTGGTTAGAGTTTGTGAAAGACTACCAGTTCGATATACAGTATCATCCGGGGAAGGCCAACGTAGTTGCTGATGCGTTGAGCCGTAGACCGGTAGAAGATATAGCAGACATCTGGAAAGCAAAGTGGAAAGAGCTGGGTCACTAAGACGCCGTAGCACGTTCTTTCATATCCGTGATGTCAGACACACCCAAGATTGTTATGAGGGTGATACAGGCACAGACCACAGACCCGTTTTGCCAGGAGCAGATTGTGCGACTTTTAGCCGAGGGTGCTGAGTCCTATTCTGTTAGTTCTGATGGAGGTTTGCGATTTAATGGGAGATTAGTGGTTCCAGAAGGAGCAGAGTTACGTCATGAAGTGATGACTCATTCTCATGGGTCCCGATTTGCAGTACATCCGGGAGGCAATAAGATGTACCAGGATATGAGGCGACAATACTGGTTTAGTGGGATGAAGAAGGACATTGCTGAGTTTGTGGCCAAGTGTTCTACCTGCCAGCTGGTGAAGGTGGACCACCAGAAACCGTCAGGATTGCTTCAACCATTGGAAGTACCCGCATGGAAGTGGGAGAGTATTTCCATGGACTTCATTACAGGGTTGCCTACATCACAGAGGGGCCACGATTCTATCTGGGTGATTGTAGACCGTCTGACCAAGGTGGCTCATTTTCTACCGGTGTGGACAGATTATACCACGGGTCAGTATGCTCAGTTGTTCATCGCTGAGATAGTCAGATTACACGGGGTGCCCCTGAATATTGTGTCCGATAGAGACAAGATTTTCGTGTCGCGTTTTTGGGAAAGCTTTCAGGAGGCTATGGGTACTGAGTTGAGGTTGAGTTCAGCTTATCACCCACAGACAGATGGGCAGACAGAGCGTACTAATCAGATGTTAGAAGATATGCTACGCATGTGTGTTCTCGATTTTGGAGGAGGTTGGGAGCCACACCTTCCACTGGTAGAGTTTGCTTATAATAACTCTTATCAGTTCACGATTGGTATGGCTCCATTTGAGGCTTTGTATGGCAGGCCTTGTCGTTCCCCAACTTGTTGGCTTGAGGTGGGGGATGACAAGTTGCTAGGACCAGAGGTTATTCAGGAGACCTCTGCGAGGATTGAGATGATCAGAGGTCGCATTCGAGTAGCCCAGGACAGACAGAATAGCTATGCCGATGCGAAACGGTTCTTCAGGGAGTTTAATGTGGGGGACCAAGTGTTACTGCGTGTGTCTCCCATGAAAGGAGTGATGAGGTTCGGGAAGAAGGGAAAGTTGGCTCCGAGGTACGTGGGACCATTTCCCATCATAGAGAGGATTGGGCCATTTGCATACAGATTGGGACTGCCGGAACATTTACATCGCATTCACGATGTATTTCACATCTCGCCGTTGAGACGATACCTTCGAGATGATATGGCCCATACTCACATCGCGATAGAGGAGATCGACTTACAGCCTGATAGCTCCTACGAGGAGAGACCGGTGGCTATCCTAGACTATAGTGAGAGGAGATTGAGGTCGAAGATAGTTCCACTTGTGCGGGTCCAGTGGGAACACCATAATGTGGAGGAATCCACTTGGGAGCGTGAGGCTGATATGCGCGAGAGATATCCAGATTTGTTCTTATCAGGTATGCCTTATTTTCTGAATTTCGGGACGAAATTCCGTTATTAGGGGGGAAGTATGTAATACCCCGTATTTTTATGCTATATCAATTTGGGGGTTTTATTAAATTTAATGAGAGTGAATTATTTAATAAGAATCCGGAAATTAATTATGTTATAATTATTAACGTGACGAGAGTTAGTAATTATATAAAATTGTCGAATATTACTAATGAGCATAGTAATATATGATATGGGTTATATTATAGGTCACGAGTGAATGAAATAATAATTTTGAGAATTTTAGTCGGGACGCGCCCGTGTCGCGTCGGGACTAATTATTGAGATATAAAAGTGAATATTTTATAAGTTGTTCGTATGGTCATTTTGAGTGCGCCAACGCGTTCGGAAATGTCGAGATAGTCAGAAAAGTGTACCCGGGAGTTTAGTTTGGGTCTCGGGATGTTTTTAGGCTTAATTAGTGACCCGGGAGGGCATTTTGGTCATTTTACAAAATAGGGTAATTAAACCCACGAATTTCAGCCATCCTTAGCAGCCATTTAAGTCAGCCTTTTAGGGTTAGAACATTCAGAACCCTAGAACGGCCATTGGAGTAGAGAGGAGAGAACTCTCAAGGTGATTCAAGGCCAAAAACACCACCATTTGCACCACCGTCACCACCAACGCGTAGATCGCGAGGAGGAGAACGCAACCACACCAATATTAGCAGGAAACCAGACCTCTGAAATCCCAGGCAAGTGTTTAACTTGCGTATTTTCGTTGGTGCAATATTCATATTAGTGTAGGAATGATTAGGAGTGTAATCAATGGAAGAAAACCCCAAATTTTGATAGGAATTTGCATGTAGAAAACATTATAACCATATTCTGGAAATAGTATGTGAAGTAGATGATTAACCCACGAATTTTTGATGTTATGTTAGAAGGAAATTCTGGAGAAAACTGATTAGAACAAAAGTTAAGAAAACATTAGGGTTCTTGATGTTTAAATGAGATTTTGGGTTGTTTAACCTTGTTTAATGATGGATATACGCATGCTTAACGTTAAAAACATCTGGAAATATGTTATTATGTTTGTAGTAGGAGTTTTGGGACGATTAGTGTTGGAAAGTATTGATTTGGGTGAAGAATTTTGGTAAAACCCGTAACTGCACTTCTGCAGGATTTCGCAGACCTGCTTGATCTATCGATCGAGCCTAGAGCTTCGATCGATCGAAGGTTCGATCGATCAAGCCCCAGATCTCGATCGATCGACCATTCCTGGCAGACTCTTATTTCCCCTTGTTTAATTAATTGAACATGATTCACCGTGAAATAGCTTTTGGGCTTTATGAATAAAATGTTTTGGGATATAGGAGAGACCAGCAGGGCATATAATTAAGTGTTGAGAACCTTATTATGAGATGATAAATTGTATTTTAGGGACAATTATTTAAAGAACGAGGAAACTACGTAATTCAAGTGAGAGATTACGTCAAATACTTATGATAGTGAATAGACGTTTACCTACTGATTTTGCTACTTGGATGGATAGAATCCACGAGTGTCACATAGCTAGTGAGAAAACCCTTCGAGTTAAGGTTAGAGACGAAACCTTATACGTAATCATAATAATGAGAAAATTAAGGATAAATGTTGTGACTATGGGTTACGAGAGGAACCTATATTAATATGATGAAATGAGTATATTTATATGATTGTGTGTACATATATTATATACATGTGAAAAACGTACCCGCGAGACTTGCTATCCCTGAGGTTACCGCGCTGGGACGATCTTATCCTGTGTTTATTTATGGGGGATATTGATTCGTACCCTAGAAGATAGAGATCCTAGGTACGGGCTATCAGATTGATAGTCGGACGGTCCTAAGAGACGTGTGGGTATGTACTGACCTCTTGGACTTTGAATCTATGCTTCGCGTCAACGTTGTTTTGTATATGTTAATACAGTTCGAGAGTGATTCCGAACTTGTATTTCCCTTTGTGTGAGCGATACGGGGATTGGATAGCAGAGTATGCCCGCACCATAGTTTAGTTGGGGTGCTGTTATATATATATATATATTATACGGGTAGTTAATATATATATGAGGTTATAGACTTTAAACTGTCTACAGTGATTTGATAAGTAGAACATGGTGGTTGACTCAAATTATTAAATACTTATTTTGTGAAAGTATGAGAAGACACTGGGAAACTTTATAATTTAATGAAGCTAAAACGAGAGTAGTGCTACAAATTGAAAGTACCTTTTTAAAACATTGTCATCATTCGGTTTTGAAAACTTATGAGTAAGTTAAGATAAACTAAATTATTTGGGAAGGTTAGTACGATAGGCGTGAACATTAGAAGAGAGGTGAGAATTTCTCAAGAGAGTGTCGAACTAATATGATTTGCATTGGCCTGTATCAATTTAAATACTTGCTTAACGTATTTTAAAATCAAACACACTTTCGGGCTCTGACCCGTTTCTCTTCCTCTCTCTCTCTCTCTCTCTCTTGTATATATATATATATATACTTTCAGGTGTCCAGCCACAGGGGCGTCTTGCTTAGGATCCCTTGAGAAGAACGAGTTGCAACTTAGGTGGGAGTTGCAGGTCACTTGAGTAGACGACTTCTGTTATTGACTCCACTCCTATTATTCTCATTTATTGGGCACGTGTCGCCCTTTTCATCATTTCATTTGTTGTTGGGATTTTATATTTCATTTATCTCCAGTATTGTTCTATGGGATTTATTCAGGATGGATTTGTGGTTTTAGTTCCATTTGTTGACATTCGATTGACGAATGTATTATGTTATTTGGTTTATTGTGGTGTGATTCTTTATTGTAGAAATGTTGTTTTAATTAAAATAAATCTTTTCTTTTTAATTAAAATTTGGAAAGTTTTGTATGGAAAATGTTTTGACACTTAGCTTAATTATTTAGGGTGTTAAATTGGGAAAATTATTTTTATCGACAGTGATGCTGAGAATGAACCAACTGTTTACCTTGATTTAATTTAATAAAGGAGTGATCGCCCGGTATTTAATTAGGCGGGGTGTCACAGTTGGTTTGTGGAACTCAAACCATACTTTTCCTAAAGTTCAACCTTTGTGAGAAGAACTCTGCAATTGGAGAGATGACAACTATTATGGAGGGAGATCCTACAGAGAATCAAGATTATGTGTCTGGGTTGTGTGTCCAAATTGGTATGGCTTCTAGTGAGCCACTGCGGAGTTCTAGCTGAAGCTTTGAAGGTTTGTCATAGACATCGTGCATTACTCTTGAGGGAAGTTGTATATAAGTCAAATGTTGTGTAACCGTGCCAAAGTTCAAGAATATAAAAGGTTTTTCCCTGAGGGAATTTTTTTCCTGAATTACTCTGTCACTTGCTTGCCTATTTTTATTTACAATTGCACGCACATGGGCTGATTTTAATTTGAATTTTTTTTTGTTAAATATGAGTTACCTAATTCAATAAGTGAATTTGAATTAAATAAATTTGTATCACACTGTGTTTAAAACTAGTCTATGTTTCAATTATTTTGGACTCTGGTTTGCTCAGGTCCAAAAATAACACTGCATAGACGTTTTCAAGAGAGATGAACAGTTATAAGAATTCTCATTCTGTTTAGTTTCATCCTTTATTTATTCAAGATCCTATTATCATAATTCCAGAAGGTTTGTGATCTTGAACACATATAGAAGATGACTTTGTTATACTATTTATAGAAGGGATAAACATACTCCAGACTGAGGTCAAATTTCGGAGTGCTGCGGTGTTCCTTGCTGAAGATAGGACTGAGGTTCTTGTGGAGCTAAAGTAGTTGTTCCATTGCTGATGGCATCGACCAAAACCTGCGGGTATTCGTATGTAACCATATTTTCACTGTAATCCGAGTGTAAATCGTTCCTTTACAAATTATAGTGGAAACAAAAAGGTTTTTTCCCTTCGTGAATTTTTTCCTGAATTTGTTTCTTTTACCGCATGCTTTATTTATTCAATAGGTTAAATTGATTAGATGCATGTTTAGTGTTTAAGAAGGTAAAATTGGAAATAATTGATTTAGTTCGTTTTACCTAAAGAACTTATTAAAGAGTCTCTTCACTTAGTGTTATAAGAAAGACGGTTAATTCTAGTGCCAAATAAGGAGTCAAAATAAATGTTTTTCACAAAAGATGATAAATAGGGGTAAAAAGGGGATTTTGACTGACTTGGGGGTCCTAAGGGTTAGGTATCCCATCGAGACCTCATCGGTTTAATTTTGTGTGAAAAATGCATAAAAGATAAGTTTTGGCACGATTGATGAAGTTATGATGCCTTAAAACCATGAACGATGAAAATGATCAAAAGGGGAAATGGAATAATGTGGAAATTGGAAAAAAGTTAAACACATAAGAAATTAGACTCGAATGACACTGAAAAAATTAAGGTGGGGACGAAGCCCTGGGGTGAAAGTCCCAAAACCACTTTCTAGAGCATATAATGGTATTGTCAGCGGCGAGGAGCTCGTTAAAGTACACGGTATTTGGAAGATTTTAAGAAGATAATAAGTAAAAGGAAAAGTAAGAGGTTGCACTTGTAATTTAAGTAAAACAACCCAATAAGAAGTAATAATTGAGACTAAAGGATAAAAGTTGAATGACTAGTCTCTAAACCCGATAAAGGGTCGAAAAACTTGGCTAAGTGTGAATATGCGCTCATCGCTCAGGTGCGTTGCATGCAATTGCATTAATACTAGATAAATGGTCCACGTTTTCTTAATTAAATGAATACGCGTTCAATGCTTAGTAATTCATAGAAAATTATCTCTTAGGATTAATCCCCTATTGAGCGTTCTCTCACACCTACTTTTCTTTATGTTAAACCCTCACCCCACCCTAGGTACTTCGAGTAGGAACGTTGGGCGACTAGTGTCATTAAAATGCTTTGTACTAATTTTTAATCAATGGATTTTTGTATTTGCACTTGGATGTTTGGACTTTTATTTGAACCTTGGCCATAATTTGTAATATTGCAGGATGGTGTAACTTCTTATCAGTTTACTTAGTATCACGGATTAATTGAATTTTTCATAAATATCTCTTGCTAAATGACTACTCACATAAAGTGGCCACATTGTTGTGAAACACAAATAGGAACTTTAACTACCAAACTTTTGATTTAAATTCGATGTTTTTTCTTAAATAAAATGAATAAATCTCCCCCTCCCCCTTTTAACTCCTTGGCTCTGTGTGGGTTGAACCAACGGTGACCCAAAACCAGGTTGGGGCATTACACGAGGTCTCCTTGGTGGGTTAGTTTGAGGCCCGTAGTGATATGATACAAACTTAGCAACCGATTTAGGTGTAGTACTGGTAGTGGAAGCATCCCCGTAACCTTTGCCACACCTCTCTTTAAAACCTGAAGTAGGACCTAGGAACTTCTTTCCAACTTTCTTGGATGTGTCTTCTAAGGTGCCTTTGACCTCCTAGGAGCGTTTGAGATCTTTATCGAGATGGAAAATTTTCTCTTCAACCTTCTAACAAATATCCATTAATGCTTGAAGATAGATCGTAAGACTAGCCACTTTATTAGTCCAGTTGTTCTTTTCCTTACCTACCCAAACAAGTTTCTCACTCAAAATATTACTCAAGCCTCATCCTCTCTCAAAAATTTCAGCTCCTTCTCTAAAGAAAACACTTTAAGAGTAAAAATTTAATTTTTGTTTTTAGTTTTTAATGGTTCGATGTCAAGTTCGGAGTATAAGGATTGGAGTCCATGTTCTCCCTCACTAAAATTCTCATCAGCATCCTTAAAAGTTATGGAATGATTTAACTCATTATCGAGGTTATCACATTTCGAAACATCCTCATCGGTGTGAGATGTAATTGAAGTGCTATCATGACTATCCATGAACACAATGAAGTTATGTTTATACAGTGATTCATCACGAGAATCTACTGACTCAACATCACAATCTCTTAGAGTTACATTATAAGTGGATTTGACTTTTCCCTACTTCTTAAGTCTAGCGGACACTCATGGGCTCTGTTACCTTTCCCTCACACTCATAACATCTCTTCGATTCAACATTATTGTTATTTTCATCTATATCTTTCTTTTGATCATTCTCATTAAAAAACTTACCCGCCTTGAAAATTTTGTTTTTCTTAAATTTTTTATTTTTTAATTTGGATGTACTTTGACTTTTAAATTTAAGAAACTTTTTGAATATTTTAGAAAATAGGGAAAGATCATCTTGATCAACTTCAGAATCGGAATCAGAAATGTCCTCTTTTTTATTTATCTTTTAAAGATAATATTTCTTTCTTTTTTTCTTTTCGGGAACATGTATAATTCGTAGGTTTGGAGATCACCTATGAGTTATCTATCTTAATTGGGTCTAGAATTCTCAAAGAGTTAAGGACAGTAACTTTTTCATTAAAATGATATAGGAGATTCCTCAAAAGTTTCTTACCAACACTCATTTCTAGAATTTTCTCACATAAATTAAAATTTGAATTTTCTTACGTAAATTAAAAGTTGAATTCATATTATTAGATATACGAGCATAAAAATCATAAAAAATTTCAGTTTCAAGCAAGTGTATAACCTCAAATTGTGTGGTGAGGTTTTAAAGCTTAGAAAATTTAACACCACTTGTACCCTCGTATGTGAGTGAGAGGAAATCTCAAGCTTCTTTAGATATGGTACACATCATGATGCAATGAAATTCGTCAGCTGTGACATCAACAAAAATTGCATTCAAATCACGAGAGTTAAAATTAATCAATCTAAAGTCTACTTCGCTGTTATTTGTTACTGTCTTGAGACTAATAACATTTTTATTGGTCACAATAAGAGGAATTGACCGCCCTGTGACCCCTCGACTAATTAAATACCGAGTAGCTACTCCTTTATTAAATTAATACAAAATTCCAAGTTGGCTCAGTTCATAGCATCACTGTTGTAAACGTTTTAACAATTACTAGACACCTATTATTTAAAAAGTGAGTTGTCCATTTTAATTAAATCCGATTACCATGCAATAAATGAATCATGAGAAGTTAACATAACCAACAGAACATAGTCACCATAGAATAACCATCCAATAATAATCAGTCTGGAGGAAAACTCCTCACAACAATCCGAATACCGAAATAAATAAATACAAAGTCTGCATCACTAAAATTAATTACAACCCAAAGTCTGAAATAACTGAATAAGTAAGATGTCTCTAAAAGGAATGGGCGACATGCCCAACAAATGATAAAAACTAATAATGGAGTCAAGATCGGAAATGGAGGCGTCTACTATCAAGGTCCTGTAACTTCCACAACAGCTACAGTACGTCACCTGAATAGAAATCCTATGCATGGTGTCCTTGTGGCTGGGCACCTAAAAGGTTTTTACAAAAATAGATTTGAAAGTAAACGGGTCAGAGCCCGATTGTGAAAATAATTTAAAAATTTGCAAGTGTTTAATATCATTAAACAGTGAATATAAAGTACATGATAGTTTGTGCACTCACATGAGTTCCTCACCTCTCAACTAATTGTGCACTCCTATCGTACCCGTACCCATTCTAGTTATTTCCATATCTAACTAGTCTGTTACAAAATCTAACATTACTATACGATATCCAACTTAAATTCCCAACATCTTCTATTTCAGAGTGTTATGCCTTGCTACAAAGTTTCCCATATTAGTACTACTAATTACTAGGTATCTTTCATTTTCACTTAACAAACCGTTGCTATTATTTATACTCACATCTATTCATGACAATTTATTCTATTAATAGTATATTATTCTCTACATAAATATACAATATTAGAACCCCGAGACTAAGCTGCGGTGCACACATACTTTGCTATCCAATCCCGGTACATCGCGTACATAAGGACCACGTATTTCGAATCTCTCAGGAATCATTTCATTAAACAACAATCACAAACAATGGAGGCGAACATAGTTCACATCACATGGGTCACGCACATACCTACGCTCCCATGATCAGCAGACTTATTAACTTCTCAATAAGTCCTTCTCTGACCTATGTCCTCAAGGTACCAATCTAAATCCCCCCCGTAGGCACACAAAGATTAGATGACCCTGATCGAACGCCGACCTCCCATAATAGCAAGTATGGTAGGTATGCTATACACAGATAACTACTTACTAAGCATTCACACATCTTAGATATCATAATATTTCATGAGTGGTATACATCTCGTTCTTATATCAACATTTAGTGTTTTACAACTCACAAGTCCTCGGTTTATATGTAATTAAGTTATTAACTCTTCTCACGTCGTAATTAGGTACATGCTTCCCAATCTACAAATGTCATCCAGTTTACTACGCGATTCTAAGTTTCACTCTTCAATGTACCCCAATCTCCCAAGTATACCCACTAGTTAATAAGGGAAGGTTATTCTACCATTTAAATAAGTCTACGGGATACTAGAAATAAATTCAGGCCAAAAAGGCCATTCTGTCAACTCGTTAGAAGTCTCGTTCGAACGAGGTCGTTCGAACGAGTTTCTTTCAAACGAAATGCCAACTCATTAGAAGTCATACTGTCATCTCGTTATAAGTTCGTTCGAACGAGGTCGTTCGAATGACCTGGGCAGGTCTTCTAACGAGATGGCAGTTTCAGCCTAAAAATTTCCAAGTCCATTTTTCTCAATTCTTCTCTTCTCTAAATCCACCCTAAGTCCATCCAATTTATGTTTTAACGTATATAAACCATTTCTAATCACCCTAGATCATCTCTTAACATATTTTAGTGGTCAAATCTTACAAATCATCATGGAATTAATGTAGATCTCCAAATATTCCCCAAACCCTATAAACATGAACCCAAAATTTTTATTATGCCCCATTACTCATCAAAAATCCGTTTTGAAATCATCATATACAACTCTTCGAATATTAAATCAGTCCATTATCATTCTATATGCAAATCCTAACCCAAATTCAAAGTTTCTCCCACAATTTCATTGGTTTTCTTCAAAACTTTCAAGATAAGAAAAATTCCTACACTAAACATGGAAGAAATATTCAACGCGTTAAAAATATCAAATCACTTGCCTTATATTGTTCTTCAGGATTGATGTTGGTGAATGAATGTTGATTCTCTCCTTTCTCTACAGATTTTCTCCCAAGGTTGAAGATGGTGGTTGGAGGTTTCTTTTTGGAACTCTTCAAACTCTCCTATAACTCCGGTAGCCCTCTAACTCACTTAATGCTGATAATGGGCTTAGTGGGTTCCTAAATAATATATAATTAACTCCCAAAATTCGTAGGTTTTAATTCCAATATTTTTAAAATTACCAAAATACCCCTTTAGGTTGACGGTATGGCCCAAAAATGCCCCGGGACCCAAACTAAACCCCAGGCTAGTGTTTTCGGACTATTTTGACCCTTCCGGACACGTTGGCGCACTCAAAATGATCATTCGGTTGATAAAAATAAAATTCACTGTTAATTCAAATAATTACATTTCTGACGTGACTGACACGCGCGTCCCAATTAAATTTTCCAAATTGTTGTATTACTATCTCGTGACAATTTAAATACTTTAAGTATTCATATATTACCATATGTACGCATCATAATCAAATACCAACTCACATCTCGCTAGTATTTATATCCGGATTAATTTCCAATTATTTCTCATTTGATTTTATTAATCCCATAATTAAAAATCAATAAATATACGGGGTATTACATACTTCCCCCCTAATAACAGAATTTCGTCCCGAAATTCGAAACTAAAGAGTACCTGGTAAAAACAACTCTGAATAACATTTGCGAATCTCCTCCTCGCGCTCCCATGTGGACTCCTCGGCATTATGATGCCTCCACTGAACACGTACCAACAGTACTATCTTTGACCGCAGTTTCTGCTGGCTTCGGTCCAAAATAGCAATCGGCCCTTCCTCATAAGAACTATCGGGCTGGAGATCGATGTCCTCTAAAGCAATGTGAGTATGGGTCAAATCATCCCTAAGATATTTCCTTAGCGAGGAAATATGGAACACGTCATGAATCCTATGCAAGTGCTCCGGTAACCCAAGTCTATATGCAATTGGCCCAATCCGCTCGATGATAGGAAATGGCCCCACATATCTCGGTGCCAGTTTCCCCTTCTTCCCAAAATGCATAATCCCCTTCATAGGAGATACTCTGAGTAAAACCTGGTCCCCCACTTTGAATTCTCTGAAGAACCTCTTGGCATCGGCATAGCTCTTATGTCGGTCCTGAGCTACCCGAATGCGACTCCGTATCATCTCTATCCTTACCGGAGTATCCTGAATCACTTCCGACCCAAGGAGTTTGTTGTCCCCCACCTTTAACCAACATGCTGGGGAACGACAAGGTCTATCGTACAACGCCTCAAATGGAGCCATACCAATGGTGAACTGATAGGAGTTGTTATAAGCAAACTCCACCAGTGGAAGGTACTGCTCCCATCCACCCCCAAAGTCTAGGATGCACATACGCAACATGTCCTCCAACATCTGATCTGTTCGCTCGGTCTGCCCATCGGTCTGCGGGTGATAAGACGTACTCAACCGCAATTCAGTGCCCATGGCCTCCTGGAAACTCGCCCAAAACCGTGAAATAAATATCTTGTCTCAGTAAGACATGATATTTAAAGGCACACCGTGAAGTCTCACTATTTCCGAAATGAAAATCTGGGCATACAGTCCCATAGTGTAGTCTGTCCTTACGGGTAGAAAATGAGAAACTTTGGTCAACCGATCCACAATTACCCAAATGGAGTCGTGACCCCTCTGTGACGTAGGTAACCCCGTGATAAAGTCCATGGATATGCTCTCCCATATCCACGTTGAAACCTCTAATGGCTGTAGAAGTCTTGTCGATCTCTGATGATCCACCTTTACCAGCTGACAAGTGGCGCATTTAGACACAAACACGATAATATCTCTCTTCATCCCGCTCCACCAATACTGACGTCTCATGTCTTGGTACACCTTATCCCCACCAGGGTGTACCGCGAACCGTTAGCCGTGTGACTCTGCCATCACCTCATGTCGCAAGTATTCCCCTTCCGGAACGATTAGTCTCCCATTGAAGCGTAATCCCCCATCTGAGCTAACAGTATAGGACTCGGCTCCCTCTGCTAGTAATCGAAGTATCTTCTCCTGACAGAATTAGTCATTTGCCTGGGCCTTAACCACTCTCGTAACAATCTACGGTGTAACAGTCATCACAGACATGAACGATCGGGCTACTGCATCCTCGTGTCCCAAATCCTTCCATTTAGCTTTCCACACCTCGACCACCATATTTACTGGCCTACGGCTCAACGCGTCTCCTACCACGTTAGCCTTCCCCGAGTGATATTGGATATCAAACTGATAATCCTTCACAAACTCAAGCCACCGTCTTTTACGCATATTCAACTCCTTCTGCGTAAAGAGATACTGTAGAGACTTGTGGTTCGTGAACAACCGAAACTTCCCCCCCAGAAGATAATGTCTCTAAATCCGAAGGGCAAATACAACTGCCGCTAACTCCAAGTCATGGGTGGGGTAATTCTTCTCATGAGGCTTAAGCTTACGGGAAGCGTAAGGTATGGCCTGACTCTCCTACTGCAGTACACCTCCAAGTCCTTGTAAGGATGCATCGGTGTAGACTAGATACTCAACTCCCGGTCTTGGCAATGCTAACACAGGTGCTAAGGTCAACTTGTCCTTCAGCTCATCGAATGCCAACTGACAGGCATCGCTCCAGATGAATGGCACGCCTTTGCGAGTCAGATGTGTCAAAGGACCCGCTATCTTTGAGAAACCCCGAATAAACCTCCTGTAGTATCTTTCTAGGCCCAAGAAACTACGGAACTCTGTCGGTGTCGTGGGATGTCCCCACTCCCTCACCGCGGATACCTTCTTCGGATCAACAGATATCCCCCGGTCTGAAATGATATGCCCCAAATACTGAACCTCCTTCAGCCAAAACCCACACTTCTCATACTTTGCATAAAGCTCGTTCTGATGTAGCGTCTGCAAAACCTGCCTCAAATGCTCGGCGTGTTCCTATTCTGTCTGGGAGTAAACCAGAATGTCATCAATAAATACAATGATGAACTGGTCTAGGAACTCTCTGAACACCCTATTTATCAAGTCCATAAACACGGCTGGACCGTTGGTCAAGCCAAAAGGCATAACCCGAAACTCGTAGGAACCATATCTCGTCAAGAAAGGAGTCCTCGAGACGTCCTGCTCCCTGATACGCAATTGATGGTATCCCGATCGCAAATCAATCTTTGAGAAGAATGAAGATCCTCTCAGTTGGTCGAATAAGTCATCGATTCGGGGCAACGGATACTTATTCCGTATCGTGACCTTATTCAACTCTCGGTAATCTACACACAAACTCAACGATCCATCCCTCTTCTTTATGAACAACACAGGGGTACCCCACAGCGAAGTACTCCTCCGGATAAACCCCTGACCCAATAACTGCTCAATCTGATCCCGTAAATCTCTTAACTCTGCTCGAGCCATACGGTAAGGTGCGCGGGCAATAGGTTGAGTGGCCGGTGTCAAATCGATCACAAAATGTATCTCTCTACTCGGAGGTAGTCCAGGTATATCCTGAAATACATCAGCGAACTCACTAACAACGGGTATCGCATTGAGTGGTATCACCACTTCTTTAGAGGTCTCCTCCTCTATATAGTACAAATGAGTGGACGATCCACCCTCGGGGCACGACATTGCAACTAAAAACATCTCCTGCCTGGGAATGGCAAAGATAATACTCCTGCTAAAATAGTCAATCATGTCTCGGTACATAATCCATACCAACAATCGCATCATACTCAGTCATCTCTAACACTAACTTACTAGTGGGTAAAGTAAACCTCCCGATCTCTATACCCACACCTATACAAATAAGCAAAATCATGGAACTTTTACTCAATGGTGAATCTACACAAGTAACCGTGCTCTCTGCGATGTCTAATAACCCAATAGTGCATGCAAACCTCGTGGCAATGAAGCAATGTGTGGCCCCCATATCAAATAAAATATGCCCCATAGTCCCCTGAATAGAGAACATACCCTCACTGGCCGGTGGATCCTGTGGGGTTGCGGCATGCTGGAGCTGATACACTCTCCCATACTGAAGCTGTCCCTACTGAATTGGGACTGCTGAAATGGGTGGTAGTGCTGCCATCTGTGGTAGTGCTGGGAGGGCAGCGGGAAACATAGGCCTCTATGGCTCGTGTCGAGCACCCTGCTGCTGCTGCGGTGGGGCCCTGCCCCTGTCAGGAGAATCCTGGCATTTGTGGCCAGTCTTTCCATAAACGAAATACTTCCCCGGGTGGTTTCCCCCTCGCAGTCTCTGCTGCCCTCGCCCCTGGTGGCCATTACCATTCCTCCCCTGGCCATGCTGGCCCTGCTCAAACTGCTGCTATTGACCATTCTGACCCTGCTGGCCCTGATGGCCGTTCTGACCCTGATGGCCCTGTCTGAAACCTCCCTGACCACTCCTAAAACCTCCAGATCTGAATCTCTTATGATCCCCCTGTTGGGAACCCTGATCACCCTACCTGTGTTGTCCCTGAGCAGATTGTGCCCTGCTGGCACCATTTCCCCCGATCCTGTCCTGATGGCTGGACTCTCCTGATCTCTTGCTCTCAGACATGTCGAAGTGATGATCCTGGCAGTGTTGTAGTGCAGCGTTAACCACATTAGAATAAGTGGCCAATGAGAGATTCCCCAACAAATGTTGACGGATCCTCTAAGTCAATCCATCCGTGAACTTTTGAATCTTCTTCTCCTCAGTCGGTATCTCATCGGGAATAATGTTCAAGATATTAGTGAATTCGGCCTTATACTCGTCCACGGTCCTCCCCTCCTGCTTGAGCTTCATCAATTTCCTCCTCATTTCAGTGTGAACAGCTGACGAAAAATATTTGCAGTCGAACCGCACCCAGAACTCCTGAATAGAAAGGGCGCCCCTCTCCTCTGTGGTGGTAATGGACTCCCACCACTGCAATGAAGATCCCACTAGCTTGAAAGTAGCCTGTATCTTCTTCTAAACATCTGTGCACTCGTACATCCTTAAGTGCCTCTGATTGTCCTTCCACCACTGACTGGATACCACAACATCGGAGCCACCTACAAACTCCGGAGGGTGTGCTTTCTGAAAAGCATCACAGACGTGTTCCCAAGAAGACGAGAATGCATGAGCCTGAACTGGCGCAACTACCGGCGCTTGGGGTGGTGCCTGCTGTACAACGGCTAGGGCGGAATTTACCGCTTGGGCTACAATAGCTGCAACTTCGGTGGCATTTATAGTGCCCTGAACTGGTGTAGGCTGTGGCTCTGGCTGTGCATCCCTAGGAACTCGTTGCGCACGTCGTGGAGGCATCTGAAATGAGAGTAAAGTCTTATAAGTTTGCAGTTATTATTTCAAAATAGCTGAAGAGCGAAGCATACACAAAAGAGTACAACAGTCCTAAAATATAGGGCTCTATATCAAAGAAAGCTCAGCGGAAGCATAACAAGCCGTACAGATCCTAAGGACACTAGAAACTGATGCTCTGATACCACCTGTGACACCCCGACTAATTAAATACCGGGTAGCTACTCCTTTATTAAATTAATACAAAATTCCAAGTCGGCTCAGTTCGTAGCATCACTATCGTAAACGTTTTAACAATTACTAGGCACCTATTATTTAAAAAGTGAGATGTCCATTTTAATTAAATCCGATTAACATGCAATAAATGAATCATGATAATTTAACATAACCAACACAATATAGTCACCATGGAATAACCATCCAATAATAATGAGTCTATAGGAAAACTCCTCACAACAATCCGAATACCGAAATAAATAAATACAAAGTCTTCATCACTAAAATTAATTACAATCCAAAGTCTGAAATAACTGAATAAGTAAGATGTCTGTAAAAGGAATGGGCGACATGCCCAACAAATGATAAAAACTGATAATGGAGTCAATATCGGAAATGGAGGCGTCTACTATCAAGGTCCTGTAACTTCCACATCAGCTACAGTATGTCACCTGAATAGAACTCCTATGCATGGTGTCCTTGTGGATGGGCACCTAAAAGGTTTTTACAAAAATAGATTTGAAAGTAAACGGGTCAGAGCCCGATTGTGAAAATAATTTAAAATTTTGCAAGTGTTTAATATCATTAAACAGTGAATATAAAGTACATGATAGTGTGTGCACTCACATAAGTTCCTCACCTCTCAACTAATTGTGCACTCTTATCGTACCCGTACCCATTCTAGTTATTTCCATATCTAACTAGTCCGTTACAAAATCTAACATTACTATACGATATCCAACTTAAATTCCCAACATCTTCTATTTCAGAGTGTTATGCCTTGCTACACAGTTTGCCATATTAGTACTACTAATTACTAGGGATCTTTCATTTTCACTTTAAAAACCGCTGCTATTATTTATACTCACATCTATTCATGACAATTCATTCAATTAACAGTATATTATTCTCTACATAAATATACAATATTAGCACCCCGAGACTAAGTTGTGGTGCACACATACTCTGTTATCCAATCCCGGTACATCACGTACATAAGGACCACGTATTTCGAATCTCTCAGGAATCGTTTCATTAAACAACAATCACAAACAATGGAGGCGAACATAGTTCACATCACATGGGTCACGCACATACCTATGCTCCCATGATCAGCAGACTTATTAACTTCTCAATAAGTCCTTCTCTGACCTATGTCCTCGAGGTACCAATCTAAATCACCCCCGTAGGCCAATAAAGATTAGATGGCCCTGATCGAACGCCGACCTCCCATAATAGCAAGTATGGTAGGTATGTTATACACAGATAACTACTTACTAAGCATTCGCACATCTTAGATATCAGAATATTTCATTAGTGGTATACATCTCGTTCTTATACTACCATTTAGTATTTTACAACTCACAAGTCCTCGGTTTATATGTAATTAAGTTATTAACTCTTCTCACGTCGTAATTAGGTACTCGCTTCCCAATCTACAAATGTCATCCGATTTACTACGCGATTCTAAGTTTCACTCTTCAATGTACCCTAACCTCCCAAGTATACCCACTAGTTAATAAGGTAAGGTTATTCTACCATTTAAATAAGTACACGGGATACTAGAAATAAATTCAGGTCAAAAAGGCCATTCTGTCAAATCGTTAGAAGTCTTGTTTGAACGAGGTTGTTCGAACGAGTTTCTTTTGAACAAAATGCTAACTCGTTAGAAGTCATACTATCATCTCGTTAGAGGTCCGTTCGAATGAGGTCGTTCGAACGACCTGGGCAGGTCTTCTAACGAGATGGCAGTTTCAGCCCAAAAATTTCCAAGTACTTTTTTCTCAATTCTTCTCTTCTCTTCTCTAAATCCACCCTAAGTCCATCCAATTTATGATTTAATGTATATAAACCATTTCTAATCACCCTAGACCATCTCTTAACATGTTTTAGTGATCAAATCTTACAAATCATCATGGAATTAATGTAGATCTCCAAATATTCCCCAAACCCTATAAACATGCACCCATAATTTTTATTATGCCCAATTACTCATCAAAAATCCATTTTGAAATCATCATATACAACTCTTCGAATATTAAATCAGTCCATTATCATTCTATATGTAAATCCTAACCCAAATTCAAAGTTTCTCCAACAATTTCACTAAGTTTCTTCAAAACTTTCAAGATAAGAAAAATTCCTACACTAAACATGGAAGAAATATTCAATGCGTTAAAAATATCAAATCACTTGCCTTATATTGTTCTTTAGGATTGATGTTGGTGAATGAATGTTGATTCTCTCATTTCTCTACGGATTTTCTCCCAAGGTTGAAGATGGTGGTTGGAGGTTTCTTTTTGGAACTCTTCAAACTCTCCTATAACTCACGTAGCCCTCTAACTCACTTAATGCGGATAATGGGATTAGTGGGTTCCTAAATAATATATAATTAACTCCCAAAATTCGTAGGTTTTAATTCCCATATTTTTAAAATTACCAAAATACCCCTCTAGGTTGCCAGTATGGCCCAAAAATGCCCCGGGACCCAAACTAAACCCCCGTCTAGTGTTTTCTGACTATTTTGACCCTTCCGGACATGTTGGCGCAGTCAAAATGACCATTCGGTTGATAAAAATAAAATTCACTTTTAGTTCAAATAATTACATTTCTGACACGACTGACACGCGCGTCCCAATTAAATTTCCCAAATTGTCGTATTGCTATCTCGTGACAATTTAAATACTTTCAATATTCATATATCACCATATGTACGCATCATAATCAAATACCAACTCACATCTCGCTAGTATTTATATCCGGATTAATTTCCAATTAATTCTCATTTAATTAATTAATCCCATAATTAAAAATCAATAAATATACGGGGTATTACACGCCCTTCATCAACAAGCCAAACACGCTCATCAATTGATTTTAGATGCAACCTCATCTGAGCTTTCCACTAAGCATAATTAATGCCATCAAACATAGGTGACCTATTATAGAAACAAGATCTGATTCCAATTTAAAATACATACATAGTGATCTGGTTATAAGGTCTAAGGTAGAATTCTTAGTTTAGGCCACAAACAAGACAAGTTCAATTTTAATCCAGTTTTGAAAAGGATAGGACCCCCAATTTTTAAAATCTTATAATAAAAAAGTAATTTCCGTTTAAAGATGTGGAAGATAGATAGTTCAATTAAACAAATTAACTAATTTTAATTTCATTCAAATTAAAATTAAGCGAAGTGAAATAAGATTAAACACACACATATTTTTAATTTCACTTAAACCAACAAGTCCTAGAAATTTTCTTAAGTCATATTTTCAATATTCCCAAATTAGGCCAAACCATTTTTGTCAAATTAAATGACGAATTGAATTAAATTAACATAAACATTACCCAAATTAATTTATCACCAAATTAAATAAGTAGTGATATAAACCAAATTTTATCGTTGTACCTAAGCATGCGTTCTAGGTGAGTTTTTCCAAAGATAAAATGAAAAAATAAATCACTATGCCGTGATGTATGAGGAAAAACCCATAACGGGAAAAAACCTCGGATGACCCTAGCTTTAAGTCCACTAAGTATGGTTTTACAATTATAAGACAAATGACTTACTTACTCGACTCGACCCCTTTCAAGCCTTTACGCGTCTTCTTGTAAACACCTCCGCCTAGTCGACAACCCCAGAGCTCCACCGGAACCTTGGACTTCACCAATGAGACATTAGGTACACCGTCAACCACACATGGTGCCTTTAACCAAGTGAGAATGCCGCAACAAAACAGGAGACTTCTTCTTTGAGGGATGTAGAAGTAAACTCAAACTTCTCTTATTCAAGGTGTAGAGATAAACCGGAGCCAAATCACTCCAAGCAAGATATTTATATGGAAGATTGGATTAAACAAACTATGGGTGTAAAACAGAAGTGTTTTAAATATTTTTCTTTAAAAAATAAACACTCAAACATGAACTTTTTCTTTTTAGAAATTTTCTCTCAAATTCTCTCTTGGAGATGGTAAGGTATGAAAAAGTTAACTCAAAATAGTTGATTCCCGCACTTGATAAGTCTGTCAAAAGTTGGTGGGGAAAGAAGTGGGAAAAGTGGGAAAAACTGCTTAAAAGTGCCAAGAAAACTGTTCCCTCCAAATGTCGTTCGAACTAGATTTTTTTTAACGAAGTCTCGTTCGAACGACACTTCTAACGATGTACTAGTGTAAAAAATATGAAGTCGTTAGAAAACTCGTTGGAATTCTCGTTCTAACAACATTCTCGTTCGAACGATAATTCGAACAATGTTCCAGTGGACAATCAGGGAACTTGTTGGCAAAACCTCATTCGAACGACATTCTCGTTCGAACAAAAAACTCATTCGAACGACAATATCGAACGAACTTCCAGAAAGTATAAAAAATTAGTTTTATCCCAGAAACTTTATTTTAAAGTTTTAATGAAACTTTATGAAAATAAACAACAGAGTAAACAAAACTTACACCCAATATAAATTGTTCCAAGCTCCTATATAATTATGTAATGCATTCATACCTTAGGAGTAAACAAAACAAATGTTGTTGACGTAGAAACGAGACACAATAAACTCGGTATTTGATGAATCTTTATACTATTGGCTGCTACGTCTTCAACTTTAGTATGTTATAGGCTAGAAGGATGGTCAATAACTCTATCATATGACTCAAACCTTTTTATCCTGAATTGAGGCAAAACAACATTAAGACTCAATTGGAGAATTGTGTCCTTACAAGTTTTATCGTAATTAGTTAAGTGAAACCAACATGCAAAATATTAAACTTAAATCAAAAAAAAAAAATAAATAACACGTGATATGAGTAAAAAAACCCTTGTAAAAAACCCAAATTTTTAGCACTGTTACAACTAAGGTATTACAGACAACACAAAAAGACTTACAGACTTAGACACCACTGAGTATCACAGTTTAGCCGCCTTTCTTGTTGATAACAAAAAATGATGCAGATCCATCAACTCCTCATAATAAGCTCCATTTACTTTGGGGTCCACCAATTAGACTGAAGAAACTATTTTCCTATCTTTAGTAATAAAGTATTAACACCACATGGATTTAAACATGTGTTATGTTATTGGGGTTTGATAAAGTGATCACAAAATATCAAAGGGTTTGGATTTGCAGAACCAAAGTATTTGATCACAAAATAGGTGAAAAAATCTTGCAACAGAGTGTAGGTTTGGATCTATTAAATAGGGATGGAAATATCCAAGAGATAGACTAAAAAAGATTTCATTTGAAACCGACTAAAGTAAACAATTTCGACGGCTCATTCGAAAGAAGCACCTGCCCTTGTTCGAATATCTTCTAATGGCATATCTAATGAGAAACCAAAACATTCTCATTCCAATATCATTTGAAGCTTGTTATAATGAGGTATATAAACTCGTTTAAATGACATACTAGATATACGTATGACGACTTGACAATTTTTCTAAAAAACATTTTCAAAAAATATTTTGGAATGGAAAAAAGATTTAAAATACCCTTGAAAATAAGTTAATACTAAATCAACCTCATTTGATTTCTCCGATGATTGTTGTGATGATATTAACTCTTCATTCTTCGATTGATGCATTTAGTCAGAAACTTGTCTTCAGTTGAAGCTTTTTAAGATGTGTCGCAGGATAACATAATATGCCATGCTACAAACATAATGAGAATATGAATCATAAATTGTTTTCTTCAACATTATATCCTATTTTTATGTATCAGACATTTTTGATGGTGGCAACTGATTGAAATATTTGTGCATCACCTTTAGATGATTCAGCCTTTGATTTAATCGTGGGTTCTTAGATATACTTCATAAATACTCCCTTCATCTTGATATTATTTTTTCAACTAATATTTAGGATTATTTTTTATGAGTTAGAATTTGTATAATATAATATCAACTAATTATTCATTAATTGTTGTCTTAGAGAATCCAAAACTCTGTACTCATTGTGCTTATTTTTATATTAAATACATTTTGATTATTTATGCTAAAATATTGATGATGGTTTTATACATTTGGATTGTTACATCATTATTGATCATTTTTTTCCTTTATATAATATACCATGAGATTCACATCGCGTAATATTATAATCTCCTTGTGCATATTGGCATTTGTATCATGTTTCACACTCAAGATTATTTTCCCTACTTGTTTCATATACTTGTATGTCTTTTATCTTTGTTGATTCATTTAACAATGTTCTCATATATCTTAATTGATAAGAATTTTACAGTGTTCTCATATATCTTAATTCATTTAACAATGTTCTCATATGTCTTTTAAGGGGATAATTAATTTTATATGAAAGGAGGATAACCATAGGATAAAGGGAGAGAAAATTTATGTTCTTAAATTGCACTTTTTACATTGTACTTCTTAGGGGAAGATAGTTAATGCTATAATATGTTTGGGAGCGTTTCGTTAGGGAGAGTATATTTTAGCATTTGATGATATATATTTTTCCTTTACTTATTTCATAGTTATCTTGGATGGCTTATTATTGTTACATTCGGTTCAAACCCGATTTTAATTTTGTCTCAATTATATATCGTGGGATGTCGATTTCACTCCTTTGGTATATTTTCCTCGTTCGATTCTATATAATATATTTCATTATGTTCCTAATGATATTATTTCGTGATTAAATAGGATTTTTTTCACTATATCTACCATATGAAAAAACATGGGAGAAGTACTTCTTTGTAAAAGGGGGAGATATATCTCCTTCTATGCAGGATAACGTTTAATCAAGAAGGAGTATCATTATGATATATTATGGAATTGTATATGTTGAAACGAAATAGTAAAAGAATTAACTTAAAGAATGAAGTTTATATACTTTATCTTGTAGAGATTTTAGTTAAACTTGGTATATGGTCTTTAGTTATTTTATTAACCATGTTTACATTTTTATATCTCCTATTCACCTTATTACTTATGTTTCACTGTCGTTTGATTACGTGATAGTATCTTAATGAGTTTAATAGTGTTTGAGCGGAAATATATTTCAATAGTTTCGAGTGACTAAGAAATATTTTATCATTAATTCAAGTGCGTCTTTATGTCTTGTGTGGCTTTGGCCAGGTTAGGTCATGTTATAGGTAATATATTTAATTCATTTGTTCACAATTTTTTTTATTTGCATATTTTTAGGAAGAAATAGACAAAGGGGGAGATTTTAAGAGTACGTGTAAAAACATTTGCCTTTCGCTCATTTGATTGTCTTATTTTAGTTTTCAAAACACACATTGAGTTATAGTCCTTAAGGTCGCCGTCGAAGATTCACATAAAGATGTATTCACTAGACTTCAATGAATTTCATCCTATAGTATAATTCACGATCTTACTATTGATAATTCCACTTTAGAATAAAGGTAAAGTACATATATGATTTAGAAGACCCACAATTTTGACAATGTGGTCCCATACGGCAAGGATGGTATGATGACCAATTTTTATAGTTTTCAAATTTTAAAGATTGAAAATTTTAACAAACTAACTCAATTAAACTCAACATCAATTAAAACTTATTTGTTGTGGAAAACAAATTTATCTAATTATATATTTTTAACCTAAAGCATGCATTTAAGTTATAAGAAGACAAAATAATTAAATCATCCACAAAACACCGATGTATGAGGAAAACCACAATGGTAAAAACCTCGAACTACTCGACCAAACAGTTCACTATGATGCGTAATTACAAAAGATGATAGAAGACTTACACAACGACTCGATCCCCCACAAGTCTTGATGTTCTTCAATCTTTGACCGCTCCTCCACAGTGCAACGCAAGAGTCCACCCACATAAGTTGCCAAAAAAAAAACAAATCCACGCACATCTCGGTATCCACTAATGAGGCTAATTAACCATCAACACCACAAACGGTATGCACAGAGTCCACCGCACAAAAAAAGTTTTATCAATATGAAAGAAACAAACTTTGATGCTTCAATTTCAAGATCTCAAAGCATATGAATAGTTAATCTTGGATCTTTAAATATATAGTGTGAAATAAGGGTTTTGAAACTTTGGTAATCTGGTAGGAAAACATTTTTCACCAAAAGTTCATGAAAAATTTGAGTCCAACATTCTATAAATAATAAAAGCACAAAAATTGAGGCTACGAACTCTTTCGAACAAAAACTGGGGTCGTTCAAATGAGTTTATCACTTTCGTTCTAACAAAACTGCATGTCGTACTAACTAAGTTTTTTTCTTATTCAAATGGCCTTCCAACGAGCTTCCAATGAAGTGTGAAATCCTGATAGAAAATTCTCGTTTGATGGTCGTTAGTAAGTCGTTCTAATGAGATTTTGATTTCGTTCTAATGAGACTGAAAATCGTTCTAATGCGATAAAAATCAACAAATAGTTTTGTTTAAAAAATATTTTAAAAACAGTTCCAAATGAATTTAAGTCAAAAAACAAACACCCTTAAAAATTCTAACGACTCATAATCAATATGAATTCATATGTGCGAGATCCTAAGTAAACGTGAAGACAAACTTGGCACTCAACACGACATGATATATCCAATCTTTGAAGATTGGCCACTACATTTTCCTCAAACGCGTCATAGGATTATGGGATCAAAGCAAAAAATCTATCCTATGACTCAAAAGTTGTCTGGAATTATGCCAATTAGATACAAGTTGACTCAATTAGAAATTTATCCTACAAATCTTCCCCTTTGGCTATTCCGGGACAAAACCAAAAAAAAATTCTATGGGCCGTCAAGCTGTCTAATAATACTCATTCCACAACTACAAAAAGAGAAAAATATTACATACGCTCTACAGACTCACAAACTTAAGTAGTTTTGCTTTGCTTGAAAATTATGCCGCATTTATGTAAACCTGTAGTCCTATACACTTAAGCACACCTTCAAATGAAAAGAGAATATAAAAATGTATAAATCCACAAATTAATAAACATCTAACAATGTTTAAAATGATCTCAATATAGGTAAGAGGTATCCCCCTAAGATAAAGATATCCCAATCATGGAAGGTCTATATACTATTTATTCCCATTTTGTTCTCGAAGAGACAAAGCAAGATAGCATAGCACTATTACTCCCCCCAAATCACATCTCCCCCTAAATATGTGATCATAAGATACCAATTTTAAAACAAAGTGAGAAGGGAATAAAGTATGCGATGGTGTAAAGTGAAACAAACTCACAACATGGCAACTCAAGCACAAATAATCCAAACTATGATCAAACAACATCAATATTGACGCAAAAAGATTCCGATATAAATACACGATGAAGTATGATACCACTTTTGAAAAAAAATATAACAAAAGGAAATTTCAAAGCACGCAATGAAAGATATCAATTAGATCATAAAGAATGCAAAATGAAATCCAATGATAAAGCACATGGCAAACTTGAACTAGATACAAACTGCAATGACTTAAAACATGATAGCTTATGTAATATATGCAAAATAGACCAATGAAAATCTGACACACACACACACATACAATGTGTGTGTGTGTGTACATGTATAAACTAAAAAATTCGATACAAAACACATAAGCTTTAGACACTATTATGTGGGCTAGAACGAATGGGCATTAACTAGATACATATGAATTATGACCCAAACACCCAAATATGTTCAAGAGTTTCCAATTAACAACAAAACATTATCAAACTAAGATTTAGCCTCAAGTAATACAATAAAGTAAACTTAATGAACAAATAATTACAATGCACACTAGCCTAGACATTGATAATTCTACAAATCAATAGCGTCATGACAAAATAAAATTAACTAGGATTCATTTTGCAGACCAGTTGATCTTTAACTAAACACCCTCAAAAGATAAATATATAATTGTCACACCCCACGCAATTCGACAAATGGGGTGGCCAGCCACAACTACCGAACTACGCCGGGAGTGAACTAAATAAATACCATTCTTAGAATGAGACAAATATGAGACATAAAAATATCCATCCACAAGATCAATAATTGAATCAATCCTAAAAAATGATAACAACTAAACGATAAAGGATCCATCACATGCTAAAACTTCAAATAAATCCAATCTCCAATCATGATATAATTAAAACCTAAATATAACCAACTGTGAAAAAAAAATCCAACTGAAATCCTCTAACAACTTTGGAACCGAATGACCCAATAAAAAACCCAAATGATGTCTCATATTGAAATACGACTGAAAAGAAAGTCTAATCTAAATAAAGCAATAAAAATGAGGTAGACTCCAGCTGCACCTCCAAATGATAACTCTGAAAATCCTATGCAACTACTCCAGTACTAATACATGAAAATGTTAGTCAACACAAGAGGTTAGAGCCCCGAGCATGAATGCACACTACTCCCCTCAAATAGGGTCCGTGAACGCAGACAATGGCATTATACGCAATAAATATCTCAATAGAGTATTTTAATTAGACGTGTAATTTAAACGCAGGAAAGATAAATTACTAACTACCTCTAGAGATTCTTATAAAAATCACACCAATATATTTTAATTATCCCACTACCCCAAAGTATTAATTGAATTCAATTAACCCAAAGTTATAATTTATCTCAATTTCATTATCCATTACGGTACTTCCATAATAAATTCTACGCCACCCACAATCCTCCTCGCGATAGCCAGCCAACCCGTTTAAACTGTCAGCCCTGCACGTTATGCACGAGGTTCCACACCGACACGTCTTCATAGCTAGCCAACCCATTTAAACTATCATCCGCGCACATTATTTAGACATCACACACCCACAAGTCGCAATAGCCAACCAACCCGTTTAAACTGTCAGTCCTACACGTTATTAACGATGCTAATATATTTTAATATCCGTTTTATTATCTTAGGTATTAGATTCTAAATTTTCTCAATTTCAAAATTTATAAATTTCCCCCACCAAAGTTATCAATACGTCCTACCCTATGTATAGGATGAATTTTTAACATAACTCTCGACCCAGTCATCTACCTAGACTAGTGTAAAGACGATAAAATACCGAAAATCAACCCACCCCCGATATGATAAAATCGCGATAATCTACCCTCACTAGTCCCATACCTAGAAGGCGTAAATCATCAAAAGGCTTACCCACTAGTCCCATACCTAGAAGTCATCCTAAAATATAGGGAGAGAAAAAATACCCAACAACCCGTCGTCACAATGGCAATTTAATAATACCAACAACTCACACAAACAAGCATAATTAATCAATGTACTAGACTACGCATGATAGTCCAATTGAATTAAATCTTAATTTAATTTTCACATCGTCATAAATACCCAATTAATCCCATTTAATTATTTTAAATTAAATACACCGAGTTTTCATCATTAATACATCGTAATTCCAATTTCATTATCTCAAGACAAATGACATGAGTTATATGCCTCCAAATTCATTTAAATAAAAACTAAGGTTTTTCTAAATGAAACCTATACCAATAAAACCCAAAATCCACTTACAAATCCTCCGTGTACCCAAGGGTTACAAATATTATTCATATTGAAAGATTTTATAAAAATAGTCCCAAAAATTCTTATTATTATTCCTAATTAAGTCACTAATCTCTTTTAAGAAAAAACATGATTAAGGGTTTAGGCGACACTTAAAACGCATAATACTAAAGAAAAGTAATAGAGTATTAATGCTTGAAATTTAAATGAAGAAAATCCGAGTTGACAGTTGAATTCCTCTTGAAAAATTAGCAAAGAGTCATTCTTGAACAACCTTGAGAAAACCCGATTTAAAGCTTCAAAACTTGGATTGAAAATATCTCTCCAATGGAGTTAAGGTTTTGAGGGAGGAAGAAGATGTAAAAGAGGAAATTTTTGATCTTAGGGTTTGGAAGAATGTGTTTTTAAATGTACTAAATGTGTAACTTTGTTTATATACCAAAAAGAATTTGAGTCCTAATCAGATACAAACACTCGAAAAATTATTACAGACGATCCGACCATCAGAATGGCTTGAAATTTTAGTATGTTATAGCGAATGGCGACACAGAGCTGTTGTGAAAAATTTAGCTCGATCGGACGGTTAAATTATAAAACTTATTATTCTTACCCTCTTTAGCTCGAATCCTCACCCGATTTTTATACGAAAAGTTATAGTTTCCAATTTTTAATCCCGATTTAAATTCCACTTGAAACCTTATTTTATATATATATATATATATATATATATATATATATATATATATATATATATATATATATATATATTAAAGTAGAAAACTTATGTATGTCATAAGATCAAATGATGATGTCATCTTAATGAATTTTTATTGCACTTCCTATTTTGCCCCTCAAATCTTTGATTTCCCCCCTCTTTTTTTACTTACCAAATTTAGACTCAAATTCAAAATTGGGGTTAGTTTGGTCAAGATCACTTCTTCAATTTGTTCCTACCCTCTCATTTCTCACACAACCTCTCATTCTCCTGTTCTTTCATCAGCAAGCCCAAAGAAAACCCTCCTTCCCCACTCTCCCACGCTCACCCCTTTGTCACGGCCGCCCTCAACCTGTTGCCGCCGCCGCCTTCATCCCACTTTCTCTGCCTCACTCAGGTAAACCAGATCTCTACCCCCACTCTCTTATACACGCACATGTACACACTCATGCACTAAGTTTATTGAGTTTTTATGCATTCTTACTTCTCTTATGGTTTTATTTGGATCCTTTTGTTAGATGTATTTTTTTGTTTGTGTTTTTCAGATTTGGGAAAGTTGTAGCAATGAATGCCCAACCACCCAGTAGCAATGAAAGTTGTACGGATTTGGGGAAGGTTGTAGAAGATTTTAGGTTTAGTTTGTGTTTTTTAATCATCTCTGCTCCCTCTCTTTCTCTCTTGCATTATTTTTTTGTTACCGTTGAATGGGTGTTTACATGGTGAATGGGTGTTTAGTGTGCACAAACATTTGGGATTTTGATTTATATAGAATCGAACACACTACATTGTAGCTAAGACATTATGGTTTGATTTATATTTGTCCTCTCTATGGTGTGATTTATGTTGGGACGCTGTTGAGGTAGTTTTTAATTTGTGTTGGTTTCAATCTAATTTATTTTATTATTTTCTTAAGTAGAGAAAAATATTACTTTTTGTGTTCAATTAGCTGCCAATAAGTGTGTAAAAAGGCTTTTTAAGAAAGATGGAAAAGGCGATTTTGAAACTGTGGTGCGATCGGAAATTATATGGTGCGATTTTGCAATTTTCTTATGTAGATTTGCTTTATTAGGGCTTTATTGTTTTGGTATATATTTGGTTCATAGATTTTAATTCATCTTTCTATTCGATTTCCAATGATTAGAGAATTTGTTTTCGGAACCAAAATTTCAAGTCTTAAAATTGAGACTATTTGTCACTAGATGTTATTTTTGTTCTTGACCAAATTCCACAATACTTTATGATGTTATTTTTGTTTTTTTATGAAAACTTTCTTTCATGAGTTAACTCTTATAATTGAGACTATTTGTCACTATATGGATGCTGCGTATGTTAATTGATTTATATTAGTTTGGTTTAATTATATGAGTGTGAATTATTCTCACTTTAAAGAACAATTTATGTTTGATGATTATAAGGTTTTTATATTATATTCAGATCGCTTAATATGATTTATATTCGGGTTTTCATTCTTTATTGGTTTTCATGAGTTAACTCTTATATGTTAATTGATTTATATTCAGATCACTTTAAACAACAATATATATGATTATTCTCACTTTTATATGATTTTAGGTTCCATTTGTTGCATGCTTGATGTGCGACACTTGCAGCACGTTGTGATATGTAAGTCATGAGTTATGATATTTTTTATTGGTCTAAATACATGTACTCCCCTATTTTACTCTTCTTCACATTTAATTGCATATGGTCTTCTCCCTTGATTTATGCCTCTTTTCTATTAGCGTTATTGCTCATTCAAGTTGTATGACTCAAAATGATGAATGTATTTTATATTTAACTCCACGTAATGTTTCGAATTATTTTCCCAGGTGATCAACTACAAGCAGTATCATTTTCGTACATCCTTAAAACATATATTATTAGGTGTTTTTGCATTTCCGTCAATATGTTAAAGTGCGTTATTTTATGTGGATTGATATTGAATTTTGTAGCTAGAATTCGAGTAATGCATAAGCTGCATAAAGCCAATTGCATCCCCACTTTTCAATAAAATACATACGGGGGGTTGTTTTAGCATCTAATGATTGTTGAAATGTAATATTTGGGTGCAAAGCCTTGATATGTACTCTTCAATTATTTGGGTCTTTTTTTTTGTGTTTCGATGTTATCAATCACACTGTCACGTGTTAGGAGTTCTTTACTGTACTAAGCATAATGGACTTGGCCTATAAAATTATTAATACAACAGAACCATTGTCAGTTTATTCAATTTCGTTCATGTGGTTCAGATATATTTTAGCTTGAAGTAGTATGGTGTAGTGTATGCATGTTCTTTTATTGTGAATGTGTGATATGCATCATTTTCTTCTAATTATCTAGAATTATGAAATTTTGACGTTTGGAAACTCTATCTTTAAAGTACCTGCTAATGGTTTTTTAAGGTAACTAAGACTTTTTTTGTACGATAATTGAATGTACTTGTTTTTTTTAGGTAAATAAGACTTTTTTTTAGAGGTGACAGTAAAAATATCCCAGATTGCATAACTCTCAACTTCCATAAAAGGATTGCATTGTTGTTGCTTTTATGATTATCGACGCTATAATTTTCATTGTTGATGGAACTTTAGTGACAGTACAAATATCCTAGGTTGCTAGGAACATCACCACTATTGAATTAGCGAATGTTATACATTACATGTATCTACCATCAATAATGAGGGACCAAGAAAGTTACCATGTTAATTGTTGTGAGAATGTGTGATTAGGGGTCCCTCAACTCAAAATTTAATCTTTCTAAGTTGAAAAAAGTCTTGGATTTTTAATTTTGTAGCTCATGTGCTTTTTGTTTTTACCTCAATTTCGAATACTAATCTATTTAGACGTCTAAAACATAAGGATTGAATACCAATTTCTCATCCTTTAGATTTCTATCACCGAAGATGAGATGAATTATGTTTCCAAACCAATAAGTATGAATTTATACCTTTATGCCTCATTAAATTTGAATTGGGATTAAGGTGACTTTTGGTGCAGATTACCTGATATTGTACTCAAGTTATGCCTTAAAATTGGTTGTAATTTTCTGTTTTCTCATGTATTTCAGTTTTTGCGCCAAAAAAAGGGAAAATGATGTTTGCTCTTAGAAATTTATGGCTTTCTTTGATAGTAAGAATAATATTTTATACTTTAATCTGCATATATTTATGATTTTTGGTTACACAACTACAAAATGAGCACCTGTTTGGCATTTGTATTCAATAACCATAATTGAGAAGGCTGATGTTTCCCATATAATTGATTTTAAAGAGGGACTTGCTTTGCCTGTTATGGATCAAATTATTGAAGATGGGTAGTACCATGGGACATTTGACTTCATATTCACAAACGTAGATAAAGGAAACTACATTAACTACCACTAGAGGTTGATTGATCTGGTTAAGGTCGGGGGACTTATTGGGTATGACAACACCCCATGGAACGTGTCTATAGCAGCCCAACTGATGCTCCGATAGGGAAGTACGTGAGATACTATAAGGACGTCGTGTTGGAGCTTAACAAAGCCCTGGCCTCCGATCCAAGGATTGAGATTTGTATGCTTCCCGTTGTTGATGGGATTTCTCTGTGCCGCAGTGTCACTTGATACTCCCATATCCAATCAACTCTTGAAGGAAAATGTCGGCCAACGACCTGAAAAGAAGCCATTTTTTCCTTTTCTTTTTCGTAAATCTTTCATTTTGTTTGTCATCTGCATTATGATCTTACACGGGTAAAGAAACATATCAAGTATTTGATTTTTTTTTTTGATTAATACATTCATATGTCATGTGTTAGTCATATGAATAATATAATTTTTTAGCAGGGCATCTGTTATTAGACATATGACTAATGTTATACAGGCACACTTTTTATATGTCATATAGACATATGACTTATGACTAATTTCAGAGAAGGAGAGGTCATTAACAATCCAATATCTATGGATGGCTTATATAATAATATGTCCTTAACTAGATCTTGATCAGTGACTAATTTGGACTTATCAGTGACCAATTAGGACTATTCAATGATGGTACCAGATATCATTAAATAGTCTCAATTCACAAACTCATGATTTAGAATGTGAGATGATTGATGGGCCAACTTAGATATCATTAAATAGTCCCACGAATATCTTCAAATCGTTGTCAAAGGATTTTCATATAAATATGGTACTTGAAGTGCTTAAGCATTAATTAGTTCATACCTGATTTTAATTTTTGTTTCATTTATTTGGTTGTGGTTTGTTTTGGTTCTTTGGTGTCTGTAGATATTGAAGATGGCTTAGAGGCTCCTGGAGTCCTAAGGCAAAAGGTTCAAGAGAATATGGAGGCCTTACAAAAGGAGAGGCGCTCATAATGATTCTTAAAACTCGCCATGAACCATTTGTTGAAGGTCGAACTGATGAGTTTGTGAATTGGGCAACATCAAAAGCCCACCGTCTTTCACAAGATGCTTTTGGTGAGGCGAAGCTACATACTATCAGATATATCTACACAAGGCAAGCCATAGAATTGGGAAATGAAAAACGATAGCATATGAAGGTGTGATTTCTAGCAGCAATCGAAGCTTCCTTTTTTATGTAGAAACACATTAACCATTAAACGAGTGAAAGTAACATAACGTTTTCAAAGTGTAATCAAGTCAGATAATGGAAATATGGTTATTGCTGAAGTGAGGTGTTAGTTTATATATGTTCCTATAACTTATTTTGATTGTTTTTGTGGTTAAAAATGATACATGCGTGTATGTGTTATATTTGATTTATTAGTGATCCGTTATTCTCTTAATATTAGTGATTCATTTAAATAGTAGTTTAAAGCTTTATTTTATTCCCGTAAACTTACTGATATCGTTTGTTGGGTGCTAAGGTCTGGATGCAATGAAATCGCACAACTTCTGCCTCTTTTTCATTGCTGCAAAAGAAGGCATGGACTTATTCAACCAACATTATTAAGGGAAATCAAAACTGAAATTCGTGGTGAGATCTTACCTAGAGATGGTGGTGAGCCAGATGAGCTACACTTTCAACACGTAATTTGTAATGGGCAAATTTGCTGTTGCTACCCAAATTTGTTGTTGTTTGCTGTTGTTGCCCAGATAAAGCAAGGTAAGCTTGATGTTGCTGCCCAAAGGTGTGGACCTGTTAACATAGTGGTAATGGGAGTTGGAGCAGAGCTCAGCAAAGTTCGAATTCGATTTATTTTTATGTCCTAGAATTCCTGTCCAAAACATAAACATGCCAAACAATAATTAAGGGACACAATTTCCATGGCTGCTACATCCTTTACCCCAAGATACAGAACAATAGTATTGAGTCTCGGGTTAAGGCCTCTCATGGGTTATTTTATCAACTTGGAAACATACTTTATCACCTTGATTTACCAGATGCCCATGGATCTTTTTTTAAAGGCTATTACTTTGTTTGGGTGGTTACTGTTCCAGCCACTATTACGGGGACTGGGCCTGATACGCATCTCATCAATCTAATAATGATAGCCCACATCCAACATCCACCAAGAAGCAAGTTTCCTATTGTGACTTGATCCTAGAAAAAATAACTTTAAACCTTCAACTTTATATTTTGAGATTGGATATGCACAAAAACTGAGCACACGGATATCAACCTATTACTATTGATGTGTTTTTAGTGTAATGTATTGAATGTTATTAGCTCCATGATTTTGTTATATTGAGGTCTGTTGCAAATTTAAATTCTTTTTTAGTTGTTGATGTGATAAATATGCTTATTGAAATATTATATAATTACGATTCTGTAGGACTTTGTGACTAGGAAGCTTCCTCCCTTTTCGTGATAGTTTGAGAGAATTAATTACCATCAATATTTTCTAGGTTATTAAAGGTCAATACACGAATGATGCCTTTTTGGTTTGTGATGATGTTGAAACTAATATCTGATTTCGTTCGATGTAGCAGCTTGATAGGGTGTCCAGTGACAAATTCTCCACGCCAGAAAAATAACACTACATATATCTATCTAAGCAACACTATACACTGCGACAGAACTATCCATGACAGACGACATCACAGTGGCTAAACCACCATGGATGAAATTGAAAAGCCGCAAACTTTGGTGTAAAGCAAGAGGTCTGAATTTTTAAAGAAACAAATTTTCATGTTTTATAGTTATAACTCTTACAAGTTATTAGAAAATGAACTATCATAGCGAATTCCAGTTGTTTCTACTGCAACACTTCATTGATATGATTGTTGATTTTTCAAATGTTTTTCAATGGTCGCTTACGTTTGAATTGGCGAGATATGTAGGTAGGCAGACCAATAAGGGGTTCAGTCAGATCTTATATATATTTAATTAATTCATATTACGAGATATATAGGCAGACCATTTCGAGGCTCGGCCACACTAATAAACAAATTAACCCATTCTCTATAGACCCCTTGAGCCAAAGACTATCTCATGATTCGAACCAATGCTCATGTTGTATCATTGACAAAGGAAGGAAAGCTGTAGGTACCCTGCTGTTCATTACTTTTCTTATATGCATTTGTTATAAAGTACAAGAACTCTGAAATATTTATAATGCGACACCTCGTGCATTTGTTGCAAAGACCCACTACCTACATAATTCTAAAAAACTATCACATGGGTGTATCTGCAACAAATGCAGAGGCCACTTTTCCTTCTTTTTTTAATATTTTTTTGGTATTAGAATAGGTTTGGAGGTTTTATTTGCAAAGGCTACTTAGGTCAGCCTTTTTTTTTTACTTTCGCCTCAAAACATTTTTGTGTTGGAATTACGAATTAAAATAAATAAATAAATTGGTGTGGGCATACTTTTTAGATACATGGTCACGTCTCTAATCTTTTCGCAATTTTATAGTCAGAGTTAAAAGCTCTAATGTACAAGAGGACCATACTTATTCATGTGCGTGGATGGATGTCATACTTTTGGTTCAGTTGGAGAAGCTAAAGTCGTTAGTGCTCGAAGGTGAGTTAATTCCTTGAACAATATAGTCCAAGAACAATAAGGGAAAGTTCTCTTCCTTTTCTCCCATGTTCTACCCTTCTCCATTGGAAAACTTATAATCCAAGAACAATATAGTAAATAAGAGTGATTGGTAACATTATTAACATCCCAACTTTGCCACAAGCTTTCGTGTTATGATTTTTTTACCTTTCATGTTGTCTTGCTGCTGATTTTTTTCGACCTTTTATGCAAAAGTTGTTATCGTTTTAATTGTAATATTGTTGTTAATACCGCAATTGTCATTTATACATAATTATGACTGTGTTTTTTTGCTTACATTTCAAGATATATTGAAATGATTTTTGGGAGAAGCATATTCTAATCATGAATGAACAAGACGTGATGTTGGCGATACAAGCGACATGGTGTATTACAGTCATGGTTGTCATAATGACCAGGCTTTAAAGTTGAGTCCTATGAGATTTGTAATGCCTCAACATGCTTTATTGTCATAATGACCGGGCTTTAATTTGATTTTCTTCGAAATTTGAACTGTATATTGTGTTACATGAGTTTGTGAGCTAAATAATTGATGATGTTTATGTAAGGTCCAAGATATACTATTATTATTGATATTGTAGTATTTTTTTTAAATAGGGTGGATAGTCATAAAAACAAATTAATCTGTGTCGAAATTTAACAAAATATTTGTACTATATATATGACATGGAAAGAGTTGTAATAGTTTTTAAATTATCAACGTGCCTTCAGGCACGGGCATACCCTAGTATATATATACATATATATATATATATATATATATATATACTAGGATGTACCCGTGCCGATGGCATGGCGATAAATTTATTCCGATGACATTTTGTACCAGTGCCGATGGCACGATGGTAAAGTTGTTCCCGTGATAAATGTGTACCCGTGTCGATGGAACGATGATAAATTTACTCCCTAATATTTGTAGCTATAGGACACTCACACTCCCATTGGTCAATTTTCTGTCAAAAATGATATATTTGAAATTGATTACAAATTAATGAAGCATGACATTGTTACACATCTAAAAAAAATGATTTGCTTCCATTCCATCACCCAAAAAATAGGCCATAATTCAAAATTCAAACCAACATATTTAATATTCAATTACAAAATTCAAATCAACATGATTAGAGTCCATCCAAACCAAAAATTTTCATAAAAATATTTCTTGTCTTGTCGTGCTTAATTTGATCGAATTCTTTTTCGATTTAAGAAAACATATTGTGGTGTTCTGCTTTTACTTGAATCATATTCTATATTAGTAGAAAAAGAATATTTCATTTCATGTCGTATTGTGAATTGTCATGTTTACTTTAGTTGGGATCATTTTTGGTTAAAAAAAAGATTTTGTGTTGCACCACTTACCCTAATATTTTGTACCCATGCCGATAAGAGGACGATAAATTTGTTCTCGTGACAAATTTGTTTATATTCCACATCAATGGCACTATCTTTCATAGGGACATGTGGAGTATTGTTAAGTCATGGTACCCTATCATATTAATATTGTTGTGATATGTATATCCTAGAGCTATGTGCACATAAATAAAATTCAAATATAACTTTTACGAGAATAAAAAAATGATCATCCCGATATTTTTTATTAGATTAAAATCTGTAGTTTTGTAATAAATGCATCTAATGTCAATATATATATAAATATTAACCCTTAATATTTTTGAAATTAACCCCCTAATGTTTATCAACAATTTAAGAATAAAAATCATTAAATATTAATGGCATGGTACTTTAATGCAAGGTGTACTAATTTGGATATCAAAAACTTTTTTATATCAGCTACCAAACTTCCTCTGATACCAACTGTGGGTACCCTGAATTTAGCACCATAAGGCCTGGACGAGTAGCCTCTCCTTAGCGGCCCAAAGCCCAGGCCCATCACCTCTTGTACTCATCCGATTACCCCACGATCCCATGAAGAGAAGTTGTAAGGGAGCGCGATCCCATGTAGGGGAGATGGATAATAAGGAGGAACCCATCACCCCCATTATTCCAACATATACATGTATAAATTAAACCCTAAGTCCGGGGCAAAGGACAAGTTGTATTCTCTGTACTTATTCTTCAGAATATAGAGAAATAACACAGACTGAACCACCGTGGATGTAGGCACATCTTTGCCGAACCACGTATACCCGTTGTTTTGTGATTGGCATTTTATTTATCTTTTCTTGATTGTTACCTCTTTCATATTTATTTGTGTTGCATAATAATTGTCACCACAATTGGCGCCGTTTGTGGGAAACGTTTATCTTTCCCTGAGAAGAGCCCATTCCGAGAAAAAATCTAAGATGTCTGGTCACAGCAGCAACGCTTCTCAAGCAGGAGATATTCAGGAGCCACCCGCTCCTCGCAGGATTAGGTATGAAGTCCGACGTTCAGATCAAGGGGATCGCTTAGAAAAGCCAGCCTCAGAAGAAAGTCAAGGACCAGCAAGGTCCACTCAGATATCCAGATTGATCGATGCATATGAAGCTAGGCTCCACGAGCAGAGGGAGTCCTATCGCAGATATGAGGCCGAGAATGCTCGCTTGAAAAGAAGACTGGAAAAACTGGAGAAAGAACTACGTCCCGAACTAGGAGACGCCCCTATCGCACTCCTAGCCCTCAGGCGAGCGAATCTCGCAGCCGATGAAGGAGCCTTAGGCGGCAATATCAAGGGTTCGAAGGTGGTGACTCAGACGACGACCTCCACGAGCAACTGAGAAAAGCTCGCCGCTATCAGAGCCCTGCTCGCAGCGACGACAACATACGGAACCTAGTCCGTAGAGAAATGGACCAACATACAGCTCACCGCGGCACCAAGTCGACCAGAGAACTCGCCAGGAGAGCCCTCAAGACCCAGATGAAATAGCCCTTCACGAGGGAAATTGAAGAAGAAGAAGCTCCCCAAAAGTTTGCTATTCCAAGGTTCAAGATTTACGACGGGAAGAATGATCCCATTGATCATGTCAGGCAGTACCGGCAAGCTATGACCCTCTGGAATCATCGAGATGCACTGATGTGCCGTATTTTTCCCTCGAGCCTTCATGACGTGGCCCAGAAATGGTTCGAGAAACTCCCTCACCGATCCATCAGAAATTTCAAATCCCTGGCCGAGCTCTTTACGGCCCGGTTCATCAACAGCAGCTCCCATCCCAAAAGGATGGATGCTCTATTAATAATGAAGAAAATGCCTCAGGAGACACTCCGAGACTACGCGAAGAGATATTGTGAGTTATTCAATGAAGTCGAGGACTGCGCGGAAGAGGTGGCAGTGGCTTCATTCAAAATTGGGCTACCTAGCTATTCCCTCCTTTACCAGGCCTTGACAAAGAAGAAAGCAACCACCATTGATGACCTGATGGCCCGGATTGAGAAATACGTAAAGGTGGAAGATGTCACCCGCCTTAACGTAGGAGAAAACGGTCGAGCCAAGCTCGCTACCAAGGGAAGTGAGAAAGTTGATAACCAGAAAAAAGGAGGAAAGAATGGGAGCAAGAATGGCTCCAAGAACAGGGGGAACCCTGACGCTGCAAAGTCGTTCTAGGCGGTCAACATCGTCTTCAAAGAACCAATTTACAAAATCCTCGCGAAGATCAAGGATGAGCCGTTCATCAAATGGCCCCGGAAAATGGGAGGAGACCCATCGAAAAGAAACAATGAACTGAGATGCACCTTCCATAAAGAGGGAGGGCATAAGACCGAGCACTGCAAGGATCTTAAGTCCCACCTCGAGGAGTTGGCCCAATCCGAACATTTGAATGACTTTGTGGAAAGGAAGGTAGAGAGAATGACCGTCCACAAGGAGGCAAAACCCGACAACGTATTGGAAGATGACGCCGGACAGGAATTCGCAGTAATCCATGGAGTATCCGATGTTAAGCAAATCCAGGGTAACTCAGCTCGAATGGAGGTAAAGAAGCTGACAGCGGTAATGCAAGCTTTTCAGATTGATCCAGCAAAATCACAGGCAGGAAAACATCGGCGAGCAGAGGACATCAACTACAACAAGCATATTGTTTTCACGGATGAAGATCTTGTGGGAGTGAGGACCCCACATCACGATGCCTTAGTCATTACACTCAGGATAGCCAACTTTGATATCGACAGGCTACTCGTCGATCAAGGGAGCTCATCCGAATTAATGTACATCGACCTGTTTAGAAAATTGAAGTTGAACATCGCCGACCTAAAGGGAACAACTGTTCCTCTGGTCGGCTTCGCTGGGAAAATGAGCATGCCTCTGGGCAAGATTGTACTACCAGTGCTCGCTGGAAATGTTTTAAAAATGATTGAATTCTTGGTGGTCGACATCGATTCACCGAATCAATCCATCCTCGGCAGGGGATGGCTTCATGCAATGAAGGCAGTCTCCTCGACCTACCACCAGAAACTCAAATATGTCACCGAGCGGGGAGTGATGGAGATACATGGCGACCAGGCGATGGCGAGAAAGTTCTTCATAGCGTCCATCTGACCAAAGCCAGAGAAAAAAGCCGTTCAAACCAGCGAGAAAGTGGAGGAAGGTGCAATCCCTTCCAAATAGCAATTAAAATATGGAAGGCCCGGAGTGGAAGAGACCAAGCTCCTCCCTTCCGAGCGTGTTGTAGAGGACCTAGTAGAAGTAATTGCTAAAGAAGGCGACAACAGCAGAGTCTTCCTGATCGGGACCTCACTCACTGGCCAAGAGCAAAAGGATTTGTTAACCTTACTCAGAAGCAACATAGATGTTTTCTCTTGGGAACCCTATGAGCTGCCAGGAATCGATCCCAATATGGCCTGCCATCGGTTGCACGTCAATCCCACATTCAAGCCGATAGTGCAGAAGGCAAGACGAACTGCTCCCGAGAAGGCCAGAGCAATAGAAAAAGAAGTCGAAAAACTGCTGGATGCAGGGTCCATACGGGAAGTGCAATTCCCCAAATGGTTATCCAACCTAGTGGTAGTTCCAAAAAGCAATGGGAAGTGGAGAGTGTGCATAGACTTCACTGACCTCAACAAAGCCTGCCCCAAGGATAGCTTCCCTCTTTCGAAAATAGACCAACTAGTAGACGCCACTGCAGCTCACGAACGAATGAGTTTCCTGGATGCATACTCAGGCTATCACCAGATTCCCCTATATGCCCCAGATCAGGACAAAACGGCGTTTATCATGACGATTGGTTTATACTGTTACAAGGTCATGCCTTTTGGGCTAAAAAATGCGGGGGCAACCTATCAGCTACTGGTTACTAAAATGTTCAAGAATCAGATGGGAGACACAATGGAGGTCTACATCGACGACATGCTCGTCAAGAGCAAGGAGAAGGAAAATCACCTCTCGGACATGTCAAGTACCTTCGAAATCCTCAGGAAGTACCGAATGAAACTCAACGCGAGCAAGTGTTCCTTCGGTGTCCAGTCAGGAAATTTTCTTGGGTATTTGGTCAGCAAGCGTGGCATAGAGGCTAATCCGGACTAGATTGATGCAATCAAAAGAGTGCAACCTCCTCGCACAATCCGCGATGTACAGAAGCTCACTGGAATGCTCGCTGCTCTAAATCGTTTCATTTCTAAATCCTCCGAGAGATGCAAGCCCTTCTTCCAACTCTTAAAAGGCATCAAAATAGTAGAATGGACCCCAGGTTGCTCACAAGCATTAGACGAGCTCAAGTCCTACCTAAGCTCCCCACCACTGCTTGTCATACCATAGCAAATGGACTCTTTGTACCTCTACCTCTCTGTATTCAGCCATACTATCAGCTCAGTGCTAATGTGTGAAGTTACAGGGATCTAACATCCAGTCTATTATGCGAGCAAAACCTTACTAGACGCCGAGCAACGCTACCTGCCATTGGAAAAGCTCGCTTTCTCCCTAGTAATGTCCTCGAGGAAACTGAAGCATTACTTCGAAGCTCGTACGATCATCGTCCTTACATCACACCCCCTTAAGGCTGTCCTAAGGAAGGCGGATTTGTCGGGCAGACTGTCTAAATGGTCAGTCGAGCTCGGCCGGTTTGACATCCAATTTCAACCAAGGACAGCTATCAAGGGTCAAATCCTTGCTGACTTCATAGCTGAATTCACAGGCGAAGAACCCTTCGACCAGCCTAAGCCAAGAGAACAAAACAACTAGGCTACAGGGGGAAGCTGGAAACTATTCATTGATGGAGCCTCCAACTCAAAGGGGGAAGGAGTAGGAATTGTTCTCATCACTCCAGAAAACACAATCCTCGAACAAGGAATCAGGCTGGGATTTGGAGCCTCCAACAACGAAGCAGAATACGAAGCCTTAATAGCAGGTCTCCAAAGGGTGCAAACTCTGGGAGCAAAGCATTTACAGGTATTCGGAGACACGCAACTAGTTTCCAATCAGATAAGTGGAGACTATAACACGAAGGATGAGAGGATGGCAGCCTACCTCTCCCTGGTAAAAAACTTAATGACGAACTTTGAAGAAATCAACATCCAACAGTTTCCCAGGGGGCAGAACAGCCACGCTGATGCCTTAGCAGCCCTTAGCTCGGCAGTTGATTCCAGCCTTAAAAGGATCATCCCTATCGAGTTCCTCAGCTGCCCGAGCATTTACCCCAACTGCGAGCTGACCAAAGCGAAACCAATACTCCAATTGGAACCAGCCCCCAGCTGGATGGATCCCTTGAGAGACTATTTGAAGAACGGAACGCTCCCAGAGGATCAGAGGACTGCCCACCAGATAAGAGTCAAAGCTGCTCGCTTTCACTTATCCACGGGACTCGACTTGTATAAAAGATCTTTCTCCGGCCCCTACCTTAGATGCGTCCACCCAGGCGATGTCAAGACAGTGCTTCACGAGCTTCATGAAGGAATCTGCGGGAGTTATGTCGGAGGAAGGTCTCTAGCCTTCCGAGCAATGAAGGAAGGTTATTGGTGGCCATATATGCAAAAGGACTCCGCAGCATATGTCTGCAGATGCCTAAAATGCCAGCTTCACGACCCCATGGTCCACCAGCCCGCCAGCGAGTTAAAATCCCTGACCAGCCCCTGGCCTTTCGCCCAGTGGGGAATGGACATCGTGGGACCACTGCCCACCGCTGCCGGCAATCGCAAATACCTGTTGGTCGCAACTGATTACTTTACCAAGTGGATCGAGGCAGAACCACTGGCGAACATCCGAGATGCTGACATGATGAGGTTCATATGGAGAAATATAATCACTCGATTCGGGATCCCCAGAACCATCATCACTGACAATGGAACACAGTTCGAGAGTGGCCCTTTTCAGGACTTCTGCGACCAACACGGGATCAGGCACCACTTCAGCTCGGTGGCTTACCCTCAAAGAAACAGACAAGTTGAGGCTTCCAACAAGACAGTGATCGCTGGATTGAAGAAGCGGTTAGAACAAGCCAAAGGCGCGTGGACAACTGAGCTACCGCATATCCTATAGGCGTACAGAACAACTCCTAGGCGAGCCACAAGAAAAACGCCATTCTCACTAGCATATGGTATAGAGGCAGTCATCCCACTAGAAGCAGGATTGCCTACAATGAGATCCGACCTCGTCGAGCAGGCTCAGAACGATCAGGCTTTGCTCGCTGAACTCGACTTGCCCTAGTAAAACTAGCGAGCTATCAGCAACAGCTCGCAAAGCACTACAGCAAAAGGATCAATCTGAGGAAATTCGAAGTTGGGGACTATGTTCTAAGAAAGGTCCTTCGCAACACAGTGAAGCCATCAGACGGTAAATTGGGCCCGAACTGGGAAGGACCTTATGAGATAATTAGAAACGATCTGCAAGGTGCCTATCATTTGAAAATGATGGAGGGCAGAGAGATACCACGAGCATGGAACGCAGCTAATCTAAAGAAATTCTATTTTTAGGGGTTCTATTGTTAGATCTTTTATTGTACTCATTATGGGAAAAGACAGTTTATTTCTCAATTCACCAATGAAAATCTCTCAGTTGATCACTCTCTAAAAAGTAACAATTATATCTTATTGCACATCCTTTTCAAATCACAGGTATAATGGTTGGCATAGCAGGGGAATACCCCTCCTCAGGTCATCGTCATGAAGCATGACAGACCTCTTAGCATTGCCAATGGCAATATATGAAGCCCTACAGAGTATTCTTAGGCATCAAACCTACTTTGGTTAAACAAAATCCTGATCGGATAAAGACATCCAATAACAGGTGTGTCCTCGCAAATTGCCCTACTTAGGCCTAAGGGAGTGTGATGACACGACCTAAAAGGTAAAGGAAAGGCACAATGGTATTCTTAATACTAGACTGGGCGGACACTCACATGACAAGATAAAAAGGATTGTGAAGCTGCAAAAATATAAAAAGATTGGATGAACACGTTTAGTCGGCAAAATTGCCCAAAACTCAATCTTTCCATTAATCTTTTATATTTACAAACAATAATAGTACATGTTTAGTCGGCGAAGCTCGCCTAAAGCATTTACAATTATTAAAAAACAAAATATCAAGAAGGTGGAAGCCTCCGAGCAAGGTAGTCAGCAACTTTAGCTCTCCTCCCATCATCAGGAGCAGGATCGAACTCCTCCACGACCTCATTTGCATCCAACTCCAATAGTCGCCGGGGAATAGCATCGATGGGGATCCATCGATCATCTCGCCTGAATGGATTGAGCATCAGAGTAGAGGGGGACATCTCGTGTCGATACCACAATATCGAGTTCCTCGGGACCTGCAGCTCTTTGAGAGCACTCAACCACCCCCTGATGAAGGAAAGCTCCTCGAACTCTGATAATCTTGTGGGAGCATACAGCCAGCCCTGATCATAGCCATCAGTCCACACTTGGCGAGGTCCCTTCTTGAATAGATGCCGTAGTCGGGTGACGTCCCTCTGGAGCCCAGCAGCAGTCACATAAGCTCGGCGAACATTGCCGCGCAGCTCCTCCATTTCCCTCTCATGCTGCTCCTCGACTTCCCTACTCCTACCCCTTGTACTCCTACCAGCACGCGGGAGGGGAGGCCGAGCATCTCGCGACGAGGAAGAGCCTTGTAGGACTGCCGAAGCGGTGCTCGGCGAATGCTCCTTAAGCTTCGAGACCTCCCGCCTCAGGTCTTCATTCTCCCGCTGAAGGAACTCCACGACTTGGTTGATCTCGGTGGCCTCCAGTAACTTTACTCTCAGCTCGCTAACTTCTTCTTGCACTGAAGCACCGATCTCATCCATTTCCTGGAGCCTGTCCTTCAACTTGGCCACCAGCTCGGACCGATCCTTATATTTCTGGTTCCTTGACTTAGCAAACCTGCAAACCCTAGCAAAGGGCTGGCAAACTGCAGGGCTTGCATTAGGACCCAGAGTCCTACCTAGTTGGGAGGTAACAGGAATATAGTCATCCACATCAACCAACTACAAGTAAAAGAAAGAGAAAAGAAAGAGATCAGCATAAACAAAAATGAAGTCTTTTCATTGATAATGAACGAGGTTACATCAGATCAAAAAAGAAAAAAAGTTACAAAGAAGCCCTATCAATTGGCAACCTCGGTGGATGGACCCTTGTCCTTATCAGCATCAGCAGGGATATTACCCTCTGCAGGGGTGTCCACTGCCCCCTCGACCAAGGGAGCATCAGCAGGTGTCGCCTGAGAAACAGGATTGGTGCCTTCAGCAGTTTGGTCTGGGTCCTCATCCACAACCGGCTTTGGCCCTGGATCATGCTCGTCAAAGAGTGGGGATGCAACGTCCACCCCAGCAGCCACGAGGGCCTTGTTCCACCCTTTCTTGAAGTTCAGACGGCTGATATAGCCTATCTGAACCTCGGCGTCCTCATACGCTACAGCCCCGCCACAGTTGTACGAATCTTCCTTGAGAGTGGCCGCCTGGGCTTTCTCCGCCTCCAGCTGCTCGGCCAGAGCCCTGTTCTTCTCTGCAAGGTCTAGCTTGCTCGATCACACCAGGTCGTACGCCTTCCTCAGATCGCCAAGCTCCCTGACAGCGTCATCTCTCTCGCGAGCAGAATTAGCAAGGGCAGAGGCAGATGAGGCTCGAGCTGCATCAGCAGCCTTCAGATCGGCCTCCAGCTTAGAACCCCTGGCTACCACAGTAGACTTCTGCTGCTCCAACTCGCTATTCCTTCTCAACAACTCATCGCGAGAGCGATAGAGCACATCAAAGTCAGTCACAAACTGTAAAAAATGAGGGAAGGATCAGAAAGAAGAAACCATCAAAACGGATTAAAGGAAATTGAGAATCAGAAGAGGAACCTTACCAAGGCAAGCCTCTGGCTAGCTTGCAAAGCCAGTTGATCGGACCCCGACGCCCTCTCACGATCTGCAGGGAGGACTGCTCTCTCGAGCAGCGCAGGGGCAAGCTGAGGAGAGGTGGCCACCGAACCCCCCTCAAGCAAGGCAGATACTGGGACCAGGGCTTGACCAGTTTTGGTCCTCGGTTCCATCTTCCTCCTCTCCTCCTCCTTTTCTCTCTCCCTTCTCTTTCTCTCTTCCACCTTCTTCCTCTCCTCCTCCTTTTTCTTCTCTCTCTCTCTCTCTCGCCTGCTCCTCCTCTCTCTTGTTCTTCTCTTGCTCCTGAGAAGAAGGTCGAGAACTAGTAGCTATGGCTCCGAAGGCAGTCTTCGATTTCTTGGACCTCTGGGCAAGAAGCACATCATCATCATCATCTCTGATTAAATTCTTCCTGGGAGGCATCTCTTTACTAGAACTGCTAGTAGTGCTCGAAGAACTGCTACTGTCAACACTGCCTGCACCCAAATTACTAACACCTGCAGGATCACTCTCCGAGCTGCTCTCCTCTTCGTCCAATTGTATGGGCTCAGCAGAAATCTCTTCGGAAGAGTCAAAGTCCGTAACACTATCCACAGGTCGGGCTATGAAGCTGGACCCTGTGTTCTTGTATTCAAGCAGAAAAGCAGCAGACCTAGGATGCTCGCCGTCACCCAAAGGTTCCCTGATGTTCCAAGCTTTCACCAGTTCCGAGATACGAACCTCGCTGAGAGCAGGCTCCAAGTTCTTTGTCCTCGCTGTAAAAGAGAAATCAAGAAGAGGTTAGAAAAATCACAAAGTCAGCAAAGGTTGAAACAATAATACAACATCTACCTATATATTCTTCCCCATAAAAGGGAACAGTGAACCTCTCAAACCTCGACCCTTCAAATTGGGGGGAGAATTGCCAATTCCTAACAAGAAAACCTTCTTGCCAGTAGTCCTTATGGGAATCAGGTAAATTTACTACCAATACCCTATCAGGCCTCCTAGCCTTAAGGTACAAGACACCTGAACTCTTTCGAGAAAAGGAATAACAAAAGCAGACCTCGGTAAGCCCTAACCTTGTGTCGTACAATTGATTTATCCTATGCACGCCGTTCACTATTTTCCATACGTTGGGCGAACATTGTGCAGGCACAATACCAAAATAGCAAAAGAAGTTCAGAAACAGACCATTAGGGGGAAAGGTAAGACCCCCCCAGGAGAGTAGCAGGACGTGAATCCAATGTGCATCCTCTATATCCCTAACGTTCCTAGGCGGCGAGGCACAGCACTCAATCTCTACCCACTCAGGAATACTGTACAATTTTCTAAACTCAGTAACTGACTTATTTCCAATCTTCGCCATTGGAAAAATACAAGAAAAACTATAAACTCGAGAAAAGGGCACGAGAGACTTACAAGACAGAAGATCGGGTCAAATGGCAAAGAAGCGACGAGAGTGGAGACCGAAAACAGAAGGTACAAAGCTTAAGAGTTCTCAGAAGATAGAAGATTATCGGAAAAGATGAAGCGAAAATGTGTCTTATTCCAACAAGCCTTCAAGTCTAATCATAACGCACGGATAGCGAAGCGGGTGCCGCCAAAGCAACTTCACAGTTTTCAAAGAAATCGACGATCATAGCTAATTATTTAAATTCATTGGACCTGTAAAAATGGCCCAACAAATTTAGGGGCAATTGTGGGTACCCTGAATTTAGCACCATAAGGCCTGGACGAGTAGCCTCTCCTTAGCGGCCCAAAGCCCAGACCCATCACCTCTTGTACTCATCCGATTACCCCACGATCCCATGAAGAGAAGTTGCAAGGGAGCGCGATCCCATGTAGGGGAGATGGCTAATAAGGAGGATCCCATCACCCCCACTACTCCAACATATACATGTATAAATTAAACCCTAAGTCCGGGGAAAAGGACAAGTTGTATTCTCTGTACTTATTCTTCAGAATATAGAGAAATAACACTGACTAAACCACCGTGGATGTAGGCACATCTTTGTCGAACCACGTATACCCGTTGTTGTGTGATTGGCATTTTATTTATCTTTTCTTGATTGTTACCTCTTTCATATTTATTTGTGTTGCATAATAATTGTCACCACACCAACCACTAAAAATTAGAAATGTGCACCAAATCTTGGGAAAACTGATTCACTAATGCTCTGATTTGTGAAGCACTAATTGGATTGTGAAGTAACAACAAATAAAACTGGATTGTGAAGCAACAACAAAATACCTAGATCATGTGGATGCAGAACGAAGAACCTTGTGATGAATAGTAAGGATCTGAAGCTGTGGAGGGTGAGAGAGGACGATGGGAAGAGAGAGAGAGAGAGAGAGGGAGAGAAAGAGTGAGTGAGGGATGAATAGTCTCGAGCATTGTGCTCTGTAAATACCTCGAGCCTTGTCCCCTGTGGTGTAAATAACCTTTTTGACAAAAGAATCATCTTAATATGAAAAACCTTCAGAGCCGTTGGATTCAAAATCGTAAGAGGTAATATGAGCCATCTGTTGATAAAGACGAAATTCATCATATTTAATCATGACCGTTAGTTGGGGGAGACCAAAACCCCCCTCCTCCTTTATTATATATATATATATAATTTTGGTATGTAAAGATGTTAGTTTATATATATATAAACTAACATCTTTACATACCAAAATTAAATAGATCCCATATTTTGTTTTTTTCGAAATCGGAGATAATTTAATTAAAATCGGTTTAAAAATCACAATTTGTTACGTACTTCCCCCCTGGCAAAGGAATTTCGTCCTCAAAATTAGACGAAGCATAAACGTCAAACGTAAATCGCAAAAAATAAAATATGTCTCACATATACCTACCGGTAGAATGCCATAATTGGGTGCCCATACACCCAATCCTACCCGCAAAAAATCCCACGATCTCAAAATACAATATATATACACCTACACATATAACTATCTAGGAAGTAGTGATTACGTATCGTGACACTCCACTAGCAATGCAATCTATCCTGCTCTGCCTAAGGATGAAGTAAATAATACCTCCCATTCCCGGTTTGGTTTGGTGTTGCGGTCATTCCCTGACCTCCTGATCCTGCCGGTGCTGCTGGTGCCCCTTGATCACCTGACACTTCCAGTGCTATTGGCGTTCCCCGAACACCTGCTGCTGCTAAGACTGGAGCCCTCCGTCCTTGCTTCCCCTGTACTCCTTGACCTTTCTTCCCTAGTGTACTTTGACCCTGTGGGCCCACCCTCTTTGCACATTGTGATTCCTTGTGTCCTTTATCCCCATAAACAAAATATGCACCCCTATAAGTTCAAAACTGTCTATTTGGTGCTTGCTCCCCCCACTGTCCTTGACGTTACTAATTAGTCCTCTATTTCTTCCATGCCTGGTCATTGCGACCCTTATTCTCACCTCCCTTCCCATTGAACTCCCATCTCTTTCCAAGTTTCTTTTGATAATTAGCCTTATCTTGCCATAGCAATATTACGACATCCACCTCCTGAGCATAGGTAGTGTACGCCGGATTCCCCAACACATCTGCCTAATCGTATGTGATAATCCTTTAATAAAACACTCCATCTTCTGCCTCTCAGTATCCACCTCTTCAGGTACAAAATTCCCTGTTCTTTGCGCACCTAATGGCATATGGAAAATATTTGGTATTGAACCTTATCTGAAATTCTGCATATCTCAACCGATCTCTCTCCTCTGATATGGTGGCACTCTCCTACCATTGCAACTCATCTCTTCTCAGCTTAAATGTCGCTAACATCTGCTTCTGAACATCTGTACAGCCCACCATCCTTAGTGCCTCTCCATATCCCTCCTCTATTGATGAGCAACCGTTGGGTTAGATCCCCCTCCAAAGGTGGAAGGATTGACCTTAAGAAAGATGGTCCTCACTCTATCCCAAGCCGAAATAGGCATACCCTTCTCCTGCCCCTATACAGTCAACCGCCTCTGCCTCCTCATCTCCATACCGGCCACTTTGGCCTCACGAATGATAGCCGCTAACTCCTCGGCCTCCAAAATAATCTGCCGCTGCCTCTCCTGAGTCGCGGGACCAGAAACAGACTCTTTTCTCCTACTAACAGCTCTCCATATGTTCGCCATCTGAAAATATAGGAACAAAACAACATCAGACTAAAAGTAAAAAACATCAAAAGGAACCAAAAAATAGGAAACGCGGAAGATAAAATGGACTCATAACCTACGAGACCTAAGACCATGCTCTGATACCATCTGTCACACCCTACGCAATTCGATAGACGGGGTGGCCAACCACCGCCACTGAACTATTCCATGCGTGAACTAAATAAATACCACTATTAGCATGAGACAGATATAAGACATAAAAAAATCCATCCACAAGATCAATAATTGAATCAATCCCAAATGATAATAACAACTAAATAATAAAAGATCCATCACATGCTAAAACTTCGAATAAATCCAATCTTCAATCATGACTTAATTAAAACTAAATATAACCAACTGTGAAAAAATCCAACTGAAATCCTCTAACAACTTTGGAATCGAATTGCCCAATAAAAAACCCAAATGATGTCTCATAATGAAATATGACTGAAAAGAAAGTCTAAGCTAAATAAAGCAATAAAATGAAGTAGACAACAGTTGCACCTCCAAATGATAACTCTGAAAATCCTATGCAGCTACTCCAGTACTAATACTTGAAAATGTTAGTCAACGCACGAGGTCAGAGCCCCAAGCATGAATACACACTACTCCCCTCAAATAGGGTCAGTGAACCCAGACAATAACATTATAAACAATATATATCACAATAGAGTATTTTAATTAGACGAGTAATTTAAATGCGAAAAATCCAAATTGCTAACTACCCCTCAGAGATTCTTATAAAATCACACCAATATATTTTAATTATCCCACTGCCCCAAAGTATTAACGGAATTTAATTAACCCAAAGTTATCATTTATATCAATTTTATTATCCATTACGGTACTTCCGCAATAAATTATACGCTACCCGCAATTTCTTTCGCCATAGCCAGTCAGCTCGTTTAAACTTCCAGCCCTGCACATTATGCACGAGATTCCACACATGACAGGTCTTCATAACCAGCAAGCCCGTTTAAACTGTCATCCGTGCACGTTATTCAGACGTCACACACCCACAAGTCGCAATAGCCAGGCAAACAGTTTAAACTATCGGTCCTGTACATTATTGACGACGCCAATATATTTTAATACCCGTTTTATTATGTTAGGTATTAAATTCTAAATTTTCTCAATTTCAAAATTTATAAATTTTCCCCACCCTTATTATCGACGTGAGATCCTCAAAATACCCTTTAGTCGTATATCTAAGGATCCCAAAGTTATCAATACATCCTACCCTAGGTATAGGACGGATTTCAAACATAAATCTCGACCCACTCATCTACCTAGACTAGTGTAACGACGATAAAATACCGAAAATCAGCCCTTTCCCAATATGATAAAATCGCGATAATCTACCCTCGCCAGTCTCATACCTAGAAGGCGTAAGTCATCAAAAGGCTTACCCACTAATCTCATACCTAGAAGGCATCCTAAAATATAGGGAGAGAAAAAAATACCCAACAACCCGTCGTCACAAGGACAATTTAATAATACCAACAAGTCACACAAACAAGCATAAGTAATCAATTTACAAAACTACGCATGATAGTACAATTCAATTAAATCTTAATTTAATTTTCACATCGTCATAAACACCCAATTAATCCCATTTAATAATTTTAAATTAAATACATCGAGATTTCATCATTAATACATCATAATTACAATTTTATTATCTCAACACAAATTACATGAGTTACACGCCCCCAAATTCATTTAGATCAAAACTAAGATTTTTCTACAGGCAATATACACTAATAAACCCTAAAATCCACTCATAAATCCTACGTACCCAAGGGTTATGAATATTATTCATATTGAAAAATTTTATAAAAACAGTCCCAAAAATTGTTATCATTATTCCTAATTAAGCCACTAATCTTTTTTAAGGAAAAACATGATTGAGGGTTTAGGCGACACTTGAAATGTATAATACTAAAGGAAAGGAATATATTTTTCATGCCTGTCATTTAGGTGAAGAAAATTTGAGTTGATGGTTGAATTCCTCTCGAAAAATGAGCAAATAGTTGTTCTTGAACAATCTTGAGAAAACTCGGCTTAAAGCTTCAAAACTTGGATTGAAAATAGCTCTCCAATGGAGTTAAGGTTTTGAGGGATGAAAAAGATGTAAATAAGGAGATTGTTGCTCTTAGGGTTTAGAATAATGTGTTTTTAAAAGTACGAAACCCGTAACTTTGTCTATATACCAAAATGAATTTGAGTTCTAATCAAATACAAACACTCGAAAAATTATTACGGACGATTCGACCGTCAAAATGGCTTGAAATCTTAACATATTATTGCGAACGACGAGACGGAGCTACTGTGAAAAATTCAGCTCGATTGGACGATCAAGTTTTTAAAAATAATATTTTTATCCTCCTTAGCTTGAATCCTCCCACGATTTTTTTACGAAAACTTATAGTTTTCAATTTTTAATCCCGATTTAAATTCCACTTGAAACCTTATTTTATATTTATATAGAAACTAACATCTTTGCATACCAAAATTAAATAGATCCCACAATTTTTTTTTCGAAATCCGAGATAATTTAATTAAAATCGGTTTAAAAATCACGGGTTGTTAAAATATTGTGTTTTCTTTTTCTTTTCTTTTCTCAATTCTTTTGAAGCTATTGCTTTTGTAAGATCAAACAAAATAACTATGTTGGCCTTTGGCACTTTTTATGTTTTTATTGCCTTTAATCTTTTGATTAGGCTCTTGCCAAAGGTGGCTTTCTTGCAAAGGAGATTTGATCCTTTTGTAGCCCTTTTCTGTGCACCCACATTTTTAAATCAATTCAAACATTCTAACATGCAACGATTCTTACATGGAAAAAACCTCTATAGTCACAAAACGTATAGATAACAAAATAATAGGAGAACACCTCAAAAATATCAAATGTACATATGAAGTAACATTCAAAAATCTCGTGCATGTATGTGCAGAGGCATATACAAAATCGAATCCATTAAACAAATCAAGTTCTAAACAACTCCATCCAAGAATGATTAAGACAAATCTAAGTATCTACAATCATAATCAAATGTCCATCCATATGAAAAGTATGTGATGAATTATATTCAAACACACCAATATTCCACACCACATTTATAAAACTAAAATACACAAAAATAAAAAATCTTTTCAATTTTTTTTTTCTAAATTTTTTCAAAATAGAATATAATTTTTTTTAAATTTTTTTGAAACCAAAATCTAACTCAAAAGACAAAAAAAATATTTTTGTATTTTTCAATATAAAAAAAATAAGAATTGAAAGATGCACATGCCATAACACTAGCAACCATATATCATGAAGCACAAATTAGAGTATGACAAACAAGTTAACACAATCAACCATTATATAGAATGAGAAGTATCATATGCAATAAAATGAGAATCAATAAGTCTATTATGTAAAACCTCCAAATTCGATATCCTAACCCAAGTAGGTGTATCACGACTCTTAGGGGCTTTGAGAACCACTGTGACTCTATTCTTGGACTTTTTAGGACCGTTCTTAAGATCATAACAAAAATGCCTAAGGTGACCTTTCGTACTGTAATGAGTGAAAGTGTAGACAAGTTGAGTGGTGTTACCTAAGTATTAACCTAACCTAATGTTCCTATTCAACTCTCTCAAAACACATGGACTTGGATTTCGTAGTGGAAGGAATATGATCATCGAAGACAATTTCACACTTGTCATCTTTGATTTGGAAGGTGCCTAAAATTTTGTCCAACATTTTCGGCCTAGGCTCCAAATAAAATTTAACCTTACTTGAATATCTCAATCTTTCCCCAGGCTTAACTATCCTTGACTGTAGTAAATGCCTAAACTCTTAAAACTCTAAAAGCTCTTTCTTCATAGCTTCCATCAAACCACTCAGACTTTCTCTCTAACCCTTAACGTAATTTAGATTCTCTCGAATAGTTATCTCATGTTCCCTATGATCCTCAATCAAAACACTATCATCATTCACTATGGCACGTTCTTTAAACTTAACTTCCAAATTCAAGTTATCATTTTTTACCTTCAATGTTTTCTCATACAATTCAGTAAAAGAAACTGTAGTTCACTATTCTCATCCTCTTCTTCATCATCACTCATCACCCTCTCAACCATCATTCACTTGGGATCCACAAACTATGGCCTCGAAAGTTTCATATAAACAAATATCTTCACGGGAAGATTTCTCATCAAAGCTCACATGAATAGCTATGGATGCAGTAAAGTTACGCTCACTAGGAGAATCATTTCCCTCTTTCGAATCATTATCACTATGGGTGGCATTAAATGCTATCATTTTCTCATCCTCCTTCCTTATTTTAGTGGGGCACTCAACTACCCTATGGACATAACCCTCACAATCATAACATCTTTCTAACTCATCCCTCTTAATATTATCATTTCGATTCTTAAGGAAATGATTAGCCTTGCTGTTAATTGTTTTCTCAAACCTTTTTGCATATTTCGATTGTTTTTGGAATATGATAAATTTCCCTAATTTCTTTGCTAACATGCCACATCCCCGGGATTGATGCGAGACTCATCATTCTAAATAAGTGTTTCCTCCTTCCGAGGTTTCAAAGCAATGTCATTTTTTTTCTTCATCACATTTTTGGAGGCAAACATGTCAAGCTCATAAGTTTGGAAGCCACCTACAAGCTCTTTAAGTTTCATAGAGTCAAGAGTATCCAAATAATTCACACGGTCACTTTAGGATTAAATATTTCAAGCAATGGCCTTAAAATTATCTTGATTACCCGATTGTCGGGCATCTTCTCTCCTAAATTAAAATACGAAGCGTAAAACTCATAAAAGGCCCCACTCTATAATATTTTAATCGTTTCAAACTGAGTGGTGAGGTTTTGGGGTGTGGAGGCCTTAATAACACTAGTTCCTTCATGGGTGAGTTGGAGTTTGTCTTAAGCCTCATTGGATATCTCACAAGTCATAATACAACGGAACTCCTCTGACGTGATAGAACAAAATAGAGCATTTAAACTTCTAGAATTAAAATTTGAGAACCTATTATTGGCCTCAATCCAAGATTATATAGGTTATAAATAAATTGATTCTCCATCTCTAGTAGTAGGTGGAGACCAAACTTTAATAATAGTTAATCAAATCGTCTTACTTATATCCTTAAATGCAGATTTCATACGCATTTTCCAATATGTTTAGTCTGACCGATGAAACACCAGGGTTCTAATACTATCAAATCTAGCAAAATTCATGCCTAATGACGTGGGATCAAAACCCAAAAATTGAGTGTTCTAGCTCTAATACCAATTTGAGAATGAGGACCCACTAGGCAAGGATGGTATGAATAAACAAAAGTCCAATTTCTATATTTTTCAAATTATAAAGATTAAAAGTTCAAACAAATTAAAGGAATTAAACTTAGCACCAATTAAAACCGATTTGATATGGAAAGCATCTATACCCAATTTTATCATTTTACCTAAAGCATGCATCTAAGTGATAAAAAGAAAAAATAAAGAAATCATCCCAGAGACGTCGATGTATGAGGAAAATCACAAAGGGAACAACCTCGGACGACCAAAGCAAACAGTTCATTATGATGACGAATTACAAAAGATGATAGAAGATTTATAAAATGACTCGATCCCCCACAAGCCTTGACACTCTTAAATCTTTTATCTCTCTCGTACAGTGCAACGTAAGAGTTCATCCACGCAATCTACCATAACGTATGAGTTCACTCACATCTCAGTATCCACCAATAAGGCTCAACAACCGTCAAAATCATAAAAGGTATGCATAGATTCCACCACATGAAACGAGTTATCTCAAGATGAAAGAAATAAACTTTGGTGCTTAATGTAAATATCTAAGAGCATATAAATTATGAATCTTGGATCTTTAAATTTGTAAGGTGAAACGAGGGTTTTAAAACTTTGGCAAATAGGTAGGAAAACGTTTTTTTGAAAAAAATTCTTGAAAAATTGGAGTTCAGCATGTCACAAATAATTAAACCATGACAATCGAGGCGATGAAATAGTTCGAATGAAAACTAGGGTCGTTCGAATGAGATTAGCACTTTCGTTCTAACGAAACTGAATTTCATTCGAATAAAGTTTCTTTCTCATTCAAATGGCCTTCCAACTAGCTTCAAATGAAGTGTGAAATCCTTGATAAAGAATTATCGTTTGATGGTTGTTAGTAATTCGTTGTAATGATATTTTGATGTCATTTTAATGAGGCTGAAAATCATTCTAACAAAATTGCATCTTCATTCTAACGAGCATCTATCTCGTTCTAACCAGATCAAAATTAAAAAATATTTTTCTTTAAAAGATATTTTAAAAACAATTCCAAACGGATTTAAGTTAAAATATAAACACCCTTAAAAATTCCAAGGACTCATAATCAATATGCATTCATACCTGCAAGATCCTTCGTAAACGTGAAGAGAAACTTGGAACTAAAAAAGACACGATGTATCTAATGTTTGAAGGTTGGCCTCTATGTATTAACACGCCACAGTATTATGGGATCAACATCACAAAGACTATCCTATGACTTAAATAATTTGTTCGTAATTATGCCAATTACATACAAATTGACTCGATTGGAAATTTGTCCTTACAAGTTTAATATATATAAGATTGGATTTTCATGAATTGGAAATTGTTTTAAACTTGTGTGCGTTTGAGGACTTGCTTTTTTAATGTTCTTTATATTTATCACATTCAAACATACTTTAAAACAACATATTGTGGTTTTAAGAGACATGTTTTTTTGTTAAAAATCTTCGAAACAAGTTGCCGAAGTTCACTGATGCGAACTGAAAGGAGTGAAACTTGGTCCAAAATTATAAAATTGATAAATATTTACCCATATGCATGGCCTCCTTCGTCTAAAAAAACTTTGAACTTTATACCGTGAATCACCTAGGCTTTGTGGATCTTATATCGACAAGTTATTTTCAACTTTTTATGTGGCTTTTCTCTCTACAAGCAAGTTATAAGATTTCAAGGTTTTCTTTAGACAATTTTTGCCTCAAGATTTTCATTTTCATATCTTTAAAGTGAAAAAACCTTCTTTGTATTTCTGAGATATTCTTATTTTAATTAGGGCTTTAAAGTTATTTGAAGTTTGATTACTTTTTCTCAATACATGGAAAGATATTTTCCCAATTTTGTTCTTTAGAGACTTTAGATTATTGACATCTCAAAAGTACTTGTGATTTTATTTTTTTAGTTACCAAACACTTTTATACACTTCCCTTAATCTTTCGGTACCTCATATTTTATGAAGAAAGAAAAACATTGGTGGATTCTCACTTATTCCACCAAAACATAAAAGTTTACTTAAACTTCAAATGATAATTGATTAAATGTTTAAACTCGACATTATTAATGAAGGTTGACACCTGCGACGTGGTGTGTGGTAAAGATAGATTCATACTTGCTCGTGCTAATACGAGGTGCAAAAATTTGGTTATCAAGGTTGTGCATATTGAGTCTAGGAAGGTACAAATTTGTAAGTCATTTCTACCTTGTTATGATACTTTACCTATTCAAGGTGTCAGTTTGACCCAAGATTTTTTCTTGTCGTGTAGTTTTAGTCATATGAATGCTTGTGTTAATGGTATGATTTACTTTTCTACATTTTAATTATTTTGTATACTTAATGAACACATGTTAACAAAAGAAATATTTTGTAAATCACATTTTGTCTATTAAACTTCAGAATTAATTTTTTCCCCAAATTTGTATTGAATAATAATATTACCTAAACTTTGGTAATAAGATTATTTTTGTAGGTTCTCCTATTGATCATTTTCTTCTTATTTTCCTAAAACTTGAGTATGTGGGTTTCTACCTTTATAAAAATTCAAATAGTTCTCAGCCTTTTGTAAAGAGTGAAAGTGGTCACATACCAAAGAATTTTTAAAAGAGATGTCTTAAAGATTTTTATCTACAGAAAATTACATAACACCAAAGATATGAGATTTTAAATAATCATAAATCAATTAATGAGTAAGTAAAAGGTTGTAGTTGAAAATATTGGAAAAAAATGAAACTTTTTCTAAAATGTATAAACCCAAAATTTTCAGAACTGAGCTAAAAAATTAACTTTAGTTTTGATTTTACTAGTTAATGCTCATTTTATTCTGTTTTTTCACCACTTCTGGTTTTGAAATCACTCTAATATACAAATGGTTATAGTTTTACTTTCAATAATTTGACTGATAAATTATTCTTATGTAGAGTGTTTCATATAAATATATACATTGAGTATGATTTTTCAAATTATGTACAATTATTTCAAAGTTTGTTTAGGGATAAAGTGTTACTGCTTAAACTTAGAAGATTTAAATATACAAATCATTTTTCCATTCTTCCTACACATTTTTGGAACCCCTGGATAGGTTCGGGATTCACAAACATTTAGTATCGCTACAATAATGGATCATATAAGCGTAAAGATCACTTCGCGGTAGCGAAAAATTTATTGTGCTTCCCAAATCCATAATTTGGAAGATTAGGTGCTTTTGTACTAGATATAAGTGGATATTCATTTTATTGATAGGTATTCTTCCTAAATTTTGTTGATTTCCCATTTTTTTAATTTTAGGTTTTGGTGTTGTTATTTTTGGTTTGTAGTTGAATCTTTGTCTATGATGATGAATTTATGTGTCTTAAGATGAGATTAAATTTATTAGAGTAGTTCTTCTTGTGTTTGGATTTGTGATTTCTTACACTATTGTACCTATTTAGGACTTTGTTACTGGGGGTGCCTCGATTTGTCACCACGGGCCCAGGCGAGTAGTCCAGAAAGGCCCAAAGTCTGGAGGCCTCATTTCCCTACTCGAACCGATTATGACTTAGTCTATTCCTAAAATCTCGTAGAGATATATTCTAGAAAGTGAAGGACTAATGTGGGGGAGTCCAACACCCCCACTCCATAAGAACAAACATGTATATAATAAATCCTAGGCCTGGGGCAAAAGGCACACATTGTATTCTTTGTAAAACACTCCCCGGAGTATATAGAAATAACATTGAGAGCACTATAGTGGACGTAGGCATTCTTGCTGAACCACGTACATATTGTGTTATGTGACTGTTATTTTTTATATTCTTTATTTCCTCTGGTGATTGCGCTTTCTCACTAATTTGTGTTGAACTTAATTGTCATCACAATTGGAGCCGTCCGTGAGAAACGATTGTCTTCCTTTGAAAAACCATCACCAACAAAGAATCTAGAATGTCCGGTCATAGTAGCAACGCCCCTCAAGCAGGGGATATCCAAGAATAGCATGCCCCTCGTAGGATCAGATCTAATGTTCGACACTCAGATTAAAGGGGTCACCCAGAGCGACAGGCCTTAGAAGAAAGTTAGGGACCAACAAGGTCCACACAAATCTCTAGGTTGATCGATGCCTATGAGGCAAGGATCCAAGAGTAAGGAGAGGCCGCTCGAAAGCAAGAGGCTAAGAATTCTTACCTCAAAAGGAGATTGGAAAAGATGGAGAAAGAGCTCCATCGCAGCACTAGGCGATGTTCATACCGCACTCCTAGCCCTCAGGCGAGCAAGTCTCGCAACCGAGGAAGGAGACCTAGAAGCGGATCCCAAAGATTCAAGGAGCACGAGTTGGATGACGACTTGCTCGAACAACAACGACCATTCCGCCATTATAGGAGCCCGTCTCAAGGTAATGAGGATATTCAAAATTTGGTTCGAAGAGAGATGGACCAGCACCCAGCACATCGGGGTGCCAGATCAACCAGAGAACTTGCTCAGCGAGCTCTCAAGACCCAGATGAAATCCCCTTTCTCAAGAGAGATAAAAGAAGTAGAAGCCCCCCAAAAATTTGCTGTTTCGAGATTTAAGCTCTATGACGGAAAGACTTACCCTATCAATCATGTTAGGAAGTACAGACATGCTATGACTCTCTGGAACCATCGGGATGCACTAATGTGTCAGATTTTTCCCTAGATACTGCATGATGGGGCCCAGAAGTGGTTCGAGAGGCTCCCTAACAGGTCCATCAGGAGTTTTGAGTCCCTGGTCGAGCTCTTCATGGCTCGCTTTATTACCAGCAGCTCCCATCCAAAAAAGATGGATGCTTTGCTAACAATGAAAAAAATGCCTCAGGAGAGCTTCCGAGACTATGAAAAATGGTACTAGGAGTTGTTCAACGAGGTCGAAGACTGATCCAAATAGGTAGCAGTGGCCTCTTTTAAGATCGGCCTACCCAGCTCTTGCCTTCTGCACCAATCCCTCATGAAGAAGGAGGTGACAACCATTGATGGCCTGATGGATTGCATCGAGAAGTATGCCAATGTGGAAGATGTGACCCGCCTTAGTGCAGGGGAGAATGGCTGGGCTAAGCTCACTACCAAGTGCAATGAGAAGGCCAAGAACCAAAAGAAAGGGGGCAAGAATGGGGGAAAGGCTGGCTCGAAGAATGGATGTAAGAATGATGTTTCAAAAGATTTTTAGGAAGTAAACACTCTCTTCAAAGAATCAATATATAATATCTTAGCAAAAATCAAAGATGAACCATTTGTTAAGTGGCCCATAAAGATAGGAGGAGATTACTTAAAAAGAAACAACGCGCTGAGATGCTCTTTTCACAAGGAGAGAGGACATAAGACAGAGCACTGCAAGGCTATTAAGTCTCACCTTGAATAGTTGGCCCAGATCGGGTATCTGGACGAGTTTGTGGAGAAGAAGGCAAAGAAGACTACTGCCAATGGAGACACAAGACCTGACAGCGTACTTGAAGATGATTCCGGCCAAAAATTTACAGTATTTCATGGGGCATCTGAAATGAAGTAGATTCAAGGGAACTCAGCTCGAATGGAAGTAAAAAATCTTACAACAGCAATGCAATCTTTTCAGATCGATCCAAAAAAGACACAGTGGGTAAAGCGTCGATGAGCAGGTGACGTCGACTATAGCAAACACATTGTGTTCACAAAAGAAGATTTGGTGGGGTAAGAACCTCACATCATGACGCGTTGATTATTACGCTCAGGATATCCAATTATGACTTCGACAAGTTGCTCATCGACCAGAGGAGCTCATCCGAGGTAATGTATCTAGGCCTGTTCAGACAATTGAAGCTAAGCATTATCGACCTGAAGGAGGCCATTGTCCCTCTTATTGGCTTCGTTGGGAAAGTAACTATCCCATTGGGAAAGATCGTGTTGCCAGTAAGGGAAGGAAGTGTCTCTAAGATGATCGAGTTTCTGGTAGTCGACATTGACTCGCCATACCAAGCTATCCTCGGAAGAGGGTGGCTATATGCAATGAGGGAAGTTATGTCGACCTACCATCAGAAACTCAAGTACGTGACTAAGCGATGAGTGATGGAGATCCACAAAGATCAAGCGATGGCAAGAAGGTGCTTCATAGCGGCCATCCGCTCGAAACTAGAAAAAAGGTCAAAAAGGCTAAGGAGAAGGTCGAGGAGCAAGAAGGGTTGGTACCTTCTAAATAGCAACTAAAGTATAGAAGACCCGGGGTGGATGAGACCAGGCTCCTCCCCTCTGAGCAGGTCATTAAAAACCTAGAAGAGGTCATAGCCGGTGTGAGCAAGGAAGACAGGATGTTCTTGATTGGATATTCTCTCACAGATCAAGAAAAAAAGGAATTAACGGTACTGTTAAGGAGTAATATAGACATTTTTGCATGGGAACAATATGAGCTTCCTGGAATTGACCCCAGTGCGATTTGTCATCGGTTGCACGTCGACCCCACTTTCAGGCCTATTACGCAGAAGGCACCACGAACTGCGCCCAAGCTGGACAAAGATGTAGAGAATGAAGTAGAGAAGCTGCTGGATGCAGGATCCATATGGGAAGTTCAATTCCCTAAATGTCTTTCCAATCCAGTAGTAGTTCCAAAGAGTAATGGGAAGTGGAGAGTTTGTATAGATTTCACTGACCTTAATAGGGCATGTCCTAAGGACAGTTTCCCCCTCCCTAAGATCGACCAATTGGTAGACACTATAGCTGCTCATGAGAGAATGAGTTTTCTAGATGCATATTGGGTATATCACCATATTCCTCTATATGCACCAGACCAGGACAAGACCACATTCATCACCACCGTCAGCGTATACAGTTATAAAGTTATGCCCTTTGGGCTCAAGAATGCATGAGCAACTTACTAGAGGCTAGTCACCAAGATGTTTAAATAACAAATGGGAGATACCATAGAGGTCTACATTGATGATAAGCTCATCAAGAGTAAGCGCAAAGAGGACCATCTCTCAGACCTATAAAATACCTTCGAGATCCTTAGGAAATACCAAATGAAACTCAATGCGAGCAAGTATTCTTTCGATCTCCAGTTAGAAAAATTCCTCGGGTATTTGGTTAGCGAGAGAGGCATTGAGGCCAGCCCAGACCAAATCGATACGATCAACAGGGTACACTCCCCTCGCACGATATGAGACGTACAGAAGCTCACATGCATGATCGTCGCTTTAAATCATTTCATCTCGAAGTCCTCTGAGAAGTGCAAGTCGTTCTTCCAGCTCTTGGAAGAAAATAAGACAGTAGAGTGAAATCAAGATTGCTCGAAGGCATTGGAAGAGGTCAAGGTCTATCTCCGCACACCGCCTTTGCTCATCATACCTCAGAAAAATGATTCCTTGTACTTATACCTCACCGTATCTAGCCACGCCGCCAGTTCTGCATTGGTGTGTGAAAAATTAGGGATCCAACACCCAGTCTACTATGCGAGCAAGACCTTATTGGATGCCGAATAGCGGTACCTACCACTGGAAAACTCGCCTTTGAACTAGTGATAGCTTAAAGGAAGATGAAGCACTACTTCAAAGATCACACTATCATCATCCTTACATCACACCCCCTTAAAGCAATCTAACGGAAAGCGGATCTATCTGGCAGACTATCCAAGTGGTCAGTCGAGCTCTGATGGTTTCACATCCAATTTTAACCCAGGAATGCTATCAAGGGGTAGGTCCTCGCTGATTTCATCACAGAATTCATGGGCGAGCAGCCCTGCGACCATCCTCAGACCATGAAGCAAAGGAAAGATCACTCATCAGAAGAAGTTTGACGATTATTTGTTGACGGAGCCTCCAACTAAAAAGGGGCAGGAGTAGGCATTGTACTTGTTACTCCAGAAGATACAATCCTGGATCAGGGAATTAAACTTAGATTTGAAGCCTCTAATAATGAGGCATAATATGAGGCTCTGATAGCCGGCCTGCAGAAGGCACAGACGTTGGAGGCAAAAGCAACTGCAGGTGTTCGGCGACTCACAATTAGTCTCCAATCAGATAAGTGGGTACTTCAATGTAAGAGACGAAAGAATGGCAACCTACCTCGCCTTGGCAAAGAAGTTAATGTCCTTCTTTGAGGAAGTCAGTGTCCAATAATTTCCCAAAGGAAAGAATAGCCATGCCGACGCCCTGGAAGACCTGAGTTCAACAATCAATTTTGACTTAAAGATAACAATCCCCATCGACTTCCTCGCCCATTCGAGCATCGACAAGAGCGACGAGCTGCGAAACATGGGACATATGCTCCAGATTGAGTCATCACCCAGTTGGATGGATCCTCTGAGTGACTATTTGAAGGATTGCACACTTCCAGACGATAGGAAAGTCGCTCATCAGATAAGAGTCAAAGATGCCCACTTTCACTCATCTCCTGAGGGCCGACTATACAAGAGATTGTTCACCGGCCCTTACCTTCAATGTGTTCACCCAAAGGACGTCGAGAAAGTTCTCCACAAGCTTCATGAAGGAATCTGTGGAAGATATATTGGAGGAAGGTCAATATCTTTTCCAGCAATGAAGGAAGGCTACTGTGGCCATACTTGCAGAGAGATTCTGGGGTATATGCTCGTAAGTGCGAGAAATGTCAACTATATGCTCTTATGGTCCACCAACCTGCCAGCGATATAAAATTATTTACCAGCCCCTTGAATTTTGCCCAATGGGGAATGGACATCATAGGCCCTCTTCCATACACTATCGGTAATCGTAAGTATATGTTGGTCGTAATAGATTACTTCACCAAATGGATCGAGGCAGAGCCACTAGCGACATCAGAGATGCAGATATGATGAGATTCATATGAAAAAACATAATTACCCACTTTGGAATCCCCAGAACCATCATCAGTGAAACATAACGCAGTTCGAGAGCGGCCCCTTCCAGAACTTCTACAATAAAAATGGGATAAGGCACTATTTCATATCAGTGGCCTACCCCAGAGTAATGGTCAAGCCGAGGCTTCCAAAAAAACACTGATCTATGGGCTAAAGATACAACTAGAGAGAGCCAAGGGTGCAAGGTGAGCGAGCTTCCACATATTCTGTGGGCCTACCACAGTACCCCATGGTGAGCAACTGGGGAAACCCCATTCTCACTAACGTATGGAATGGAAGCAATCATCCCTTTGGAAGCTGGCCTACCAACCATGAGGTCCAACCTGGTCGACCAGGGGCAGAATGATGCAACATTACTCGCTAAACTTGACCTAGCTGATGAACGCAGAGAACTAACCTTAGTGAGACTAGCGAGCTATCAACAACAGCTCGCGAAACATTATAACAAGAGAGTCAATCCAAGAGCATTCCAGGAGGGGGACTAAGTACTAAGGAAAGTCCTTGGCAGTGTAGTAAAACCATCAGATGGCAAGTTAGGACCGAACTGGGAGGGACCATTCAAGGTAACAAGAGTTGATCTACAAGGAGCCTATCACTTAGAAATGCTGGAGGGCAAAGAGATACCCTGAGCTTGGAATGCGGCCAACCTGAAAAAATTCTATTTCTAGCTTTTCTTCATTTATCTTTTATTACATTATTTGAAGTGGAAACTCATTTTTTATTTTGATTAATAAAATACTATTTAGCAATGGCATTTTATGGAGTGTTAATTCTTTATTTGGAACTTTATAACTTACATATCTTTCCCAAGCAACAGACACCTTACCCAAAGCCTAAAAGCAGGGTCTTACCCTCCTCAGGTTTTTGTTATGAAACACGAATAACCTCCTAGCATGGCCCTGGCAATATATAAAGCCCTATAGGGGATCCTTAGGTATCTCGACCAAATCGAATTGTTCACCAAACTACGTTTGGTTCAAAAAACCTGATCGAATGGAACATCCAACACCAGGTGTGTCCTCGCCATTGCCAGAGTTAGGCCTAAGGTAGTGTGACGACATGACCTAAAAGGTAAGGTGAGGTAGAATGGTATCCCAAAAGCATACTGAACTAGGAGGATACTCACTCAAAGAAATAACCCTACAAATCTAGTTGGCTACAAAGGGCCCAAGATAACCAAGTGGGAAACAAATGAAGTAATAAATACACAACGCATGTTTAGTCGGCAAAATTTCCCAAGGAATAAATATTACTCTACTTCATTACATGTACAATGAGTTACATTCGGTAAAAACTTAATGAGGATTAGGTCGCTGAATAAGATAATCAACCACTTGTTCTCTTCGGCCATCATTCGGATGTGGAGCCAATTCCTCACCTCATTCATATCTTACTCTAACCGCTACTTAGGGATAGCATTTATAGGGATCCACTGGTCGTTCCTCCTGAAAGTTTTAGGCCTCAGATTTGAAGGAGATATCTCGTGACGCTACCAGAGTACTCAATTCCTGGGGATTTGCAGCTGCCTGAGGGCGCTCAACCATCCCCTAATAAAGGACATCTCTTGAAACTCTATCAACCTCGTCGGAGCATCTGTCCAACCTTGGTAATAACCATCAACCCACACTCAGTGAGGACCTTTCTTAAATAAATGCCTCAGCCGTGTGACATCTCTTTGAAGCCCAACATCAATCACGTATGCTTGATCAAAATCTTCTCGAAGCTCGTCCATCTGCCTGGTTGAACCCTCTGCATTTGTGCTAGCTCGTCGACCAACTGATGGGGTAAAACCTCGCAAAACTTGGGGGGCGGTGCTCAACCCTGTGCTAGCTCGCGAAACGGTCGATGAATAGGAGCCCCTTAAAATTTAGGGTGCAACACTTGGTGCATGCTCCCTGAGGTGCAACACTTCCCTCCTCAGGGTCTCATTCTCCTATTGCAGAGCTTCTCCAACTTGGTTAATCTCAGTAGCATCGAGGAGTCTAGCTCTAAGAGTGTTCACTTCTTCTTAGACAAAAGCACCAACCTCTTCCATCTCCTGAAGCATATCTTTCAATTTGGCGACGATCTCAGACTGGTCTATAAAGCTCTTATTCCTCGATCAAAGCAACTTGCAAATCCTTACGAAGGTTTGACGAACTTGATAGATCTCATTAGGACCAAGAATCCTTCCCAGTTGAGAAGTGGAAGGTATATACTCATCTACATCAATCGACTACAAGCCATAAAAAACCAGTAAAGAATAAGAGAATGAGTAGGCTGAAGGGAAAGTGTTTTCATTTCATTAATGGAGGTCTAAATTACATCGATAAAAAAAGGAACAGTGTAAATAAAGAAAAAATATAGAGAGTTCCTAAGAGTAGGCTAGCTGGCAACCTCGATTTGTCCAGAGGTGGTTGTTTGTTTTCCCTTATCAACAGGAGTAGTAGTATCTCCCTCAGAAGGAACTGTTGTTATTCCAAGAATAAGGGGAGCACCGACAGGAATAGTCTGAGTGGTAGGGACTACACCATCAACGACAGGGGAAGGTACATCATTTATAATTGGCTTCAAGCCTGGATCATACTCATCGAACAAGGGTGAATCAACATCCACCCCATTAGCCATAAGATCCTTGTTCTATCCCCTTTTTAAGTTCAAACGGCTGATGTAGCCTATCTGAACTTCAGCATCCTCATATGCGGTATCCCACCGAGAGTTATATGATCTTTCCTTAATGGTGGAAGCCTTGGGCTTTGCCTTCCTCTCCTTCTCTGCCAGCACCTTATTCTCTTCAATCACAACCAACTTTCTCATGCAGACCAGATCATAGGACTGCCTCAACTCAGTTATCTCCTTGATTGACGCTTCCTTCGCTCTCTTGGCTTCGATAAGGGCAAGATCGAAGGACTTCTAGGAATTGTTAGATGCCATCAAACTAGCCTCCAACTAGATGCCTTTCCCCTTCAGTTCAGCATTCTGTTTCTCTAAGTCTGCATTCCTGCTCACCAACTCATCGCGAGTACGATAGAGAACAACAAATTCGATCACGAACTGCAAGAAAAGAGAGCATTAGAAAAAAGCATTAAACATAATATTATAAGTATTAAGGAATGGAAACATACTTACCAAGGCTAGCCTATGACTCGCTTGTAGATCTAACTGGTCGGTCCCCATTGCCTTCTATCAATCAACAGGAAAAATTGCTCGCTCGAGCAACGCATAAGCCAATTAGGGAGAGGTGGCGATAGAGGCCCCTCGGGCAATGCGGAAACCGACACTAAAGCTTGCCTGGACTTCATCCTCACTTCCACTCTCCTTCTCTCCTCTTACCTCTCAACTCTAGTCCTCTTTTCCACCTTCTTCCCCTCTTCCACCTTCTTCCTGTCCTCTTCTTTTTTTCTCTCTCAACTGTTCTTCCTCCCTCCTCTTCTTTTCCTTCTCGATGGCAGTAGGATGGGAGGTAGTGGAAACTTCTCCACTACTTGACTTTTGCTTCTTTGACCTCCTGGAAAGAAGCACAACTTCCTCATCATCATCATCCCTGATCATATTTCTTTTAGGAGGAGCCATTTCTGCCTCACTAGAACTGCTCGACTCGCTGAAAGATTCTCGAATCTCTGAAACCTCTTTTGATCTGGAAGACTCTTCACCAGAGCTCTCTACACTAGAACCACCTTTAGCAGTACCCCTATTGTCACCCTCGCTATCCTCACCAGAGATGCTCTCTTCCTCGTCCAATTGAATAGGATCTGTAACAACTTCTTCAGTGATAACAAGCTCGAGGATACTGTCTACAGGTCGTGCAATGAAACTAGACCTAATAATTTATACTCCAAAAGAAAAGAAGCGGACCGAGGATGTTCACCGTCAGCCAAAGGTTCTCTGATGTTCCAAGCTTTGATCATCTTGGCAGCTCGAATCTCACTAAGAGCGGGTTCCAAATTCTTTGTCCTTACTGAAAAAATGAGATAAGAATATCAAAGAAATCATATATTAACAAGAAGATCGAAGAGCAGAACCAAAATTAAGCTTACCTACGTACTCCTCCCCACAAAAGGGGACCGTGAACCTGTCAGACCTCGACCCCTCGTTATGGGGAGGAAATTGCCAATTTCTAGTAAAAAAACCCTCTTTCCAGGAATCCTCGTAGGAATTAGGTAGATTTACTACCAATACCCTCTCAGGACTCCTGGCCTTGAGGTAAAGGAGACCAGAACTTGTTCGCGAGAAAGAGTAGCAGAAGCATATTTCAGCAAGCCCTAGATTGGTGCAACAGAGTTAGTTTATTCTATGGACACCATTAACTATCTTCCAAACGTTTGGCGAACATTGTGCACGAAAGATATTGAAATAACCAAAGAAGTGTAGAAACAAACTACTTGGAGGGAAGGTGAGGCCCCCTTAGGATAATAAAAGGACGTGAATCCAATGAGCGTCCTCTAGCTTTATGACATTCTTAGGGATAGAGGTGCACTCAATATCTACCTAGTCTGGGATATTATAAAACTTTCTAAACTCAGACACTGATCTATTGCCTATCTTGGCCATTTATAAACCCTAATTACGAATTCGAAGAAATCTCAATAGAAAAAACACAGAGAGAGAGCAAAAAGGACTTATAGATTGAAAGTCTGGCTTAGAACGATGCAAGGTTACAAACCTAGACGTTGAAGGAGATTAAAAGAAAAAATTGAAGACCTCGAGAGGAGAGCGCAGCATCGGAAGCTTGGGAAAGATGGGAAAATGCGAAGGAGTTTGAAACGACAACAACATAATACTGCTTCAAAAGGTTTTTTGAACATCTCTAATCATATCGCGCGAGACCCGAAGAAATCTGCTGCAAAAATCAAGTTGAGAGGAAAACTTCAGTCTTGGGAAGAGTTACACAATTTACAAGAGAGCCATTATGACAAATCATTTAAATTTATTGAGCCGAAATTGTGGCCCAATAACTTTAGGGGCAATTGTGGGTACCTCGATTTGTCACCACAGGATCAGACGAGTAACCCAGAAAAGGAACAAAGTCTAGAGGCCTCACTTCCCTACTAAAATCGATTATGACTTAGTCTACTCCTAAAATATCATAGAGAGATATTCTAGGAAGTGAAGGACTGACGTGGGGAGTCTAACACTCCCACTCTCTAAGAACAAACATGTATATTACAAACCCTAGGCCTGGGGAAAAAGGAACGCATTGTATTCTCTATAAAACACTCTCTGAAGTATGTAGAAATAACATTGAGAGCACCACCATTGACGTAGGCATTCTTGTTGAACCACGTACATACTGTGTTATGTGATTGACAGTTTTTATATTCTTTATTTCCTCTGGTGATTGCGCTTTCTCATTAATTTGTGTTGAACTTAATTGTCATCACAGTTACTCTAGTGTCGAGAATGGGTGAGAGTTCATGATTGTATGACACATTGTCTTATATAAAACTCTTCACATATTTTTTGTATATGATCCTTTGGTTTATATATTTATGATATCCATTGTTTCATAGGATTTTTGTATGTTGTCTTGGTTCGTGATTTAAAGGATAATCACAAGGCTCCCAAATCGCGTTCACATACTTTGACATCTACCACTGCCCACTCTATATTTCTACAACTATTTTCTTAGCTCTCCATGCATTAAGAATTTTTCGTTGATCTATAATACCTTTATCGAACTTGTGTTCCTCAATTTTTAAGATGTTTGGCTCGCTTGGTTTTTATTCTCAAGGTGATGAATGTTATTCCAATTTTCTAAGAAAATTTTACGCAACCATTAAAGATTAGAATGACAAGATGGGGCTACCAATACTTATATCCCAAATCTGTGGTATGAAAGTAGGTATTCTTGCTGAGATGAGAACTGATCACTAAAATATAAAGGAATAATTTAATACCTCTTACCCGTTTTAAACATTTTCTCTTAGTCCCTATCAACCAAAGGTGATATTTTTTTTAGAATTGGTCACTTCAAGATCTATCCCCAAAATAATTTTACTTAAGTCTTTTTGTCTATAGAATTTTATATCCTTAATATGGTGGTATCCTCATGTATTTTGCCTATGATGAACCCTCACAAGATATCCGTTGTCATGCTTACTTGTTGCATGTGATTCAAAAATGATATAATGAATTTTATAAGACTTATAGTTATTCACACAGTGGATTATTCGAGGTACAATATGGTGACTCATGCTTTACCCTTTTGTCAATTGACCAGGCATTTTCTTAAGGAGTTAAGGGTTCCAGTTCTTCTAGATACAGTTATAAAAAAACTAGAGGTTAAGATCAAAGTGATGTAATATTATTGATCGGTATCTCAGTTAGGTAACTACAATGATCTTCATAAGACACAACATGTTGTGCATCCTCCTACTCTTCATTATTCTCACACATTTAGTGAACCTAACATTTGACTACTCATGAAGAGTTAGATGAGATGATTTATCATATAATCTCAACACTCTCATCTCTCCCTTGCATTTTACGAGCATCAACATATGATTTTATTTTTAGGTTCTTCCTTTTCACAATATTTTTTTGAGAAGGAAATAAACAATAACATTCAAATTGATCAGGTTAGGATTCTTAACAAGACGTTCAATCGATTGTTTGGGATATTGAAGCTTTGATGAAGATCAACAAAATAGGGAGAGATGTATCTTATTTGTTTTTTCAGGGCTTTGTTGTTTCAAAGTTAGGATTTAACTTCATTTCCTTATATCTTGAATAATCCTATAATATTATTTCTTTTAAATTATCATCACATTTTGGCACGAGTTTAATATATATATATAGGGGGGGGGGGGATTTGATATACTATCCATATCCATGTGTATTTGTTGATATGTTTATTTTAGGCTTGTTTTATCATATATTTCATATGTTGCCTAACATGTTTATGCACTATTAATTTCTCAGTTTTACTTATTTCATTATTTGTTGAGTTATTTCCTTTATCTCATTCGGGATAAAATGGGAGAAGTTTATAGATAGGGGAATTCATATTTTTGATAATTTTGGGTTATTAAAAGTGTTTGTTTGCAATATTAAAATTATCGAGAGGAATTTTGAGAGTGTGCCTCTTGACGGTAGGTGATATGCCCAAAGTGCACCCTCTTACTCAGAGCAACTAACCTCGGCTAGTATCATAGCCGAGGTGACCAGAAGCCCATGACAACCATCGATAATATCGTCTCTCATAAGGTCGACCCTCTTACACCAACCTTAGCTGGTCAATAGTCGGGGTCAGCAGGGTCTCACGGGCTCAATCATCTACCAACATCATTATCGGCCCCAACCTATGTTGCGGTCACCAGCCGAAATCAGCATGTCTCATGGGGTCAATCATCTACTAACATTATCATCGGACCTAGCCGACATTGCGGTCACCAACCGAAATCAGCATGTGTCATGTGGTCAATCATCTACTAACATCATCATCGGCCCCAACCAACGTTACATTTCATACCTAACCTCTGCCATCCCACCTGACCCGAGGTCATTAAGGATATTAACCTCAGACAAAGCAACAATCGAACTTCATCAACCTCATAGTCTTCCAGGCCGAGGTTACAGAAGTCAAGGACATAAGGCCGAGCATTTATAAACGCATGCAAGGTTGGGAACACATGGAAAAAATCAGTTGTAATCGAATCAACCCCCTCACGTGAGGGAATATTTCATCATCATCCTCTACATGTGACAGTGACAGATGGCTTCACTAGATTGTATAGATCATCACACACATGCTCATTGCATGCTTAGGGGGTACATTAAACCCCCCAAACACTATATATACTTGTCTTCTTCTACCTTGTAAAAGGGATCCAGAAATATAAACCCTAGCCAAACTCTGTTGCATTTACAATAGAGATATAAAGTGGAGTGATTGTATTACTAAGGCCATTAGATCCCTCTTATGATAGTGATATTTACACTCACCTGCACAGTGGACGTAGGCAATTTCCGAACCACTTATATTGTTGTGTTCATTCCCTTCTCCTCACCTCATTCTAGTATATATATATATATATATATATATATATATATATATATATATATATATATATATATATATATATACTCTTGTGCTGCCATTGTTGTTAGTTTGAGCTTGCCAACACCTTATCTGGTGGTGCTATTTCCAGCATCATCATTTTGGTGTCATCTGTGGGAACGAGAAGATTCATCTCTTCCATTTTGCAGCTTAACCTCACCAGAGACTCTGGTGGTGAACTAGGCCTCACCCTTCGTGTGAAGCTGTTTCACCATTGAAAGACATCCTTTAAGGTATCAAGCTCTCTATTGTTTTCATTTCAAGCTCTTTAGTCCTAATATATGGCACCGGAGTTACCACCACCTCCTCCACCATCTGGTGTTGGTGGACCCAGTTCCAGCAAAGCACCACCCTAGTTTGAGATGGCTGAGGTGGAAGCAGCCTTGAGGTCCTTGGATGCAACGCAGCAAGCAATGAAGGAGAAATTTCCCAGCTAAGCCAAAATATGATGAGACCACCTGGGGTCTCACCATAAATTATTACTCCGGCAGTTGTTCAACCACATCCTGAGGCCAGGGGACCACCCCAGGCACCGCGAAAGGACCAATCTACACCTCAACGGAGGAGGGAAGGTGTTGACCCTAGGTGTTTATGTTTAGGGAGGCAAGGAAACCCTTTCCCTAAGGATAGGTACGATGACATTGAAGAAGAGGATGCTCCAGCAGACTGCTAGGAGCCATATGAGGTTTCAGATAACACAGTACGTCCAATATAGCAGAGCCGAGGTTACGGAGCAAGAAGGGTCGAGGTTGGTGATGCTTAGCAAAGAGGATCAACTTTTGATCGCTTTAGTAGAGGGTTGACCTTTGAAAGGATCGACCCAGTTAATGATCTGAGGCAGAGGTTATCTTGGTCAAGAAGTACAGCTGGCTCACAGAGGGAAGATGGTGATCATCATCCTCACCATGGCCGACCCCTATATGGCCTAGATGGTGTCAAAGAGGTCAACAATCGACATTATGCAACCGCTGCCTCGGCCAAGCAGACATTGTTAAAGCATGGAATGACTCCATTCAACCGTTGGAAGAGAAGATGGGGAACCTCATAAAAAGCTGAGACCCACTACAAAGGGGATTCTCAGAGGATTCCCCATTTGTGACAAGGATTATAAACTTTCCAACCCCTGCCAAATTCAAACCACCAATGGTGTCTTCGAAGTATGATGGAAGTACCAACCTGATACATTATATTTAGATGTATCAGTGTGAAATATACATTTATTCAATCCTTGATGAGATGAGGTGCCGAGCTTTTTGAAGCACTTAGACGGGAGCTGCGCATATTTGGTTCACTTCTCTTCCAAAAAAATCTATGGAGAACTTTAAGGGATTGGCCAAGATGTTTATACACAACTTCTATTTTGGGGTAAGACCTCAAAAGAAGATGACCCATTTACTCTACGTAAAGCAAGGCAAGAATGAGAGCCTCAGAGACTACATTTCAAGATTCAACAAGGAAAAATTGAAGGTTGAAGATTACGAAGAGAATATAGCTAGACAACCCTTACAGGTGGACATCAGAAGGGGATGTTACTTTGGAAGCTTCCTTAAGACCCTCCTAAGTCTATGGATGAGCTATTAGCAATAGCTGGTAGGGTTATGAATGCTAAAGAAGTAATGGCTGCAAAGTATGAGGATGAGAATGAAAGTAGCATCGGGAATTCCAAAGAAAGAAGGATGGAAAGAAGAGGGCTTAAGATGAAAAGTTTGCACACTAGACTCCTCTAATAGTGAGATGCGAACACATCCTCAATGAAATAAAGAATGGAAGGTCCCTGAGATGGATGGTGAAGCTGAAGTCTCCTCCATATAAGAGAAATAAGAATCTATGGTGCGAGTTCCACCAAGATCACGGTCATCTGACTGACAAGCATTTCGCCTTGAAGGATGAGGTTGAGAAGATGTTGAAATATGGAAAACTAAGAAAGTACGTAGATGGAAGAACTTCGAAGGGAGGAATATACGACCCTAAAAAGAAGAGAAATGATAGGTTTCGAGAAAATTCCCCAACCAGAAGAGTTGAGGACTCAGATGATGATTATGATGACCCTGACCTCCCACTAAAAGACGACAATATCTGATGTATTTTGGTGTTAACACCATTTGTGGAGGACTAGAAGGGGGTGGCTCAGAGGTAGCCGATCGCAAAGCTCACATGAAAAAGGCCAAGTCAGTGACCAAAGTAGAGGTTGTGAACTTGGCATCTTCAGAGGTAAAACATGAGAAGAGAAAGAAGGTAGATATGAATACCCTCATAGTTGTCTTCTCAAGACTTGATTTCAAAGGTATCTTAGCTCCTCATGATGACCCTCTGGTAATCACTACAAGGGTGCATGGGTGTGAAGTTCAAAGGATACTCGTTGATGGGGGAAGTTCAGCGGACATCATATTTTAGACCTGCTTCAAGAGCCTAGGCCTCAGAAGATCTAGGATTGTCCCTTATCATCATCCTTTGATTGGTTTCAGCGGTGAAAAGGTTCATCCATTGAGCATGTATGAGATGGATGTGAGAATGGGAGATGAGTGGCCTAAGAGGTTGACTAGGAAAATTAATTTATTTATGACGAATGAGAACATCCTCTCATCTTATAACCTCATCATAGGAAGAGTATCACTCAAGGAATTCAAGGTCGTGCCTTCAACGGTCCACCAAATGCTAAAATTCCTGACTCCCTATGGAGTAGGGGGAAGTGCAAGGTGACCAAACATCGGCACGTGAATACTACTTCAACTCTACAGAAGAGAGAGAGGCTCATAAGAAAGCAACAACCATATACAACATCGATACACTTGATCCTAGAGACGAGATAAATCTCAATAAGAGAGAGGCCACGGAAGAGGTAGAATCCATCGTCCTCAATGAGGACAAGACAAAAAAACCATCTAAATCGACAAAGCACTAAGACCTGAGATCAAGGAAGAGTTGGTGAAGCTTTTGAGGAAGAGACAAAGCGTTTCTGCCTGAAGCCATGCAAACATGCTAGGTATTGACCCTGAGGTCATGTGCCACAAACTCAATGTTATGGAAGGCGCTAAGCCCATCAAGCAGAGAAGAAGAGTATACTCAAGAGATAAGTATGATATCATCAGAGAAGAGGTTAGAAAAGTTGAAGAGGCTAAGTTCATCAGAGAGTTCATATACCCTAAGTGGTTATCTAACGCCGTCATCGTGCCAAAAGCTAATGGGAAAAGGAGGATGTGCATTGACTTCACTGATTTGAACAAGTCTTGTCTAAAAGATAGTTTCCCCTACCTCTTATTGATCAGATGGTGGATGCCACAACTAGACATGAGCTCATGAGCTTCATGGATGCCTATTTTGGGTATAATCAGATCTTCATGAACTCGGAAGACTCCGAGAAGACATCGTTCATCACAGATAAGGGGACCTATTGCTACAAGGTTATGCCCTTTGAGCTGAAGAATGAAGGGGATACTTACCAATGTATTGTAAATAAGATATTTGAGGATCAAATAGGCAAGTCTATGGAAGTTTATGTGGATGACATACTGACGAAGATCTTGAAGGTCTACACTCACATGGCCGACCTTAAAAAAACTTTTGACACCGTGGACAGATACATGATGAAGCTTAACCCAGCCAAGTGTGTCTTCGGGGTTAAAGATGGAAAGTTTCTAGGATTCATCGTCAATCAGAGGAGAATGAAGGCTAACCCTGAGAAGATCAAGGCTCTATGGGAAATGAAGACACCCAGAACTATCAGAGATTTTCAGAGGTTAATCGGAAGAGTTATAGAACTTAACAGGTTTGTCTCAAGAGCCACAGACAAGTGTCTTCCTTTTTTAAAAGTGCTTAGAAAGGCCTTCAAATGGGATGAGGAATGCGATAAGGCTTTTGAGGAGCTCAAGTCCTACTTCGGCTTTCCCTTACTCCTGTATCGGCCTATTCTGGGGAAAAAGTTGTATTTATATCTAGATATTTCATAATCAACTATTAGTGCAACCATAGTAAGAGAGGATGATGGAGTGCATAGGCCAGTATACTTCAACAGTAAATTTCTTCAAGGATCTGAACAGAAGTACCCATGAATTGAAAAATTACCTTATGCTCTGATACACGCTTCAAGGAAGATGAAGCCATACTTTCAAGCCCACTCAATGGTTGTCCTCACTCATTCCCCACTCAGACAGGTCCTCCATAAGCTTGAGAAGTCAGATAGGTTAATGACCTAGTCCATTGAGTTGGGGGAGTATGATATTGTTTATCAACCCAGGGTTGCCATCAAGGGTAGGCACTTGCGGACTTTGTAGCAGAATTTACCTGGGAAGAGGTTGAGATTGAAATTAGACAGAGGGCTGCTGATGAACCAAATAGAAAAATTTTCCAAGATCTGAACGAGGTTAGGCCAAGCAGGCCCGAAAGAAGAATAGTTGAGAATGAGGAATACATGTACCTCTTCAAGCAAGGGACCCTGTCAGAGCGGAACTTCTCTTAAAATGAAGATGTTTGTAAACTCTTCGTTGATTGGTCATCTTGTGAAAGCGGAAGCGGAGTGACACTCGTAGTGTCAGCACCAGATGGTAATGACATTGAATATGTGCTGAGGTTAAACTTCAAAGCTTCGAATAATGATTTAGAGTATGAGGCATTGATAGCAGGTCTCTCCTTGGCAAAAGCCCTTAGTGTTGGACGACTCCTAGTCCACAGTGACTCAAGGTTAGTTGTTAACCAAATACTGGGGGTTTATGAGGCCAAAGATGAAAGGATGGACAAATATCTAAAGAGGCTGAGAATGATGCTAGAAAGCTTTAAGGAAGTGAAGATGAAGAAGATACCTTGGCAAGACAATAGTCGAGCTGATGCACTTGCAAGGTTGGCGGTTGGCCTCACAACAAGGACGGACATAAGAAGAATAGTACCAGTTGAAATTATGCTCAAGACAACCATTGAAGAAGAAGAGGTTGCCAGAACTTACCTCAACTTGAATATGCGAGCCTCATGGATGGACCCTCTTATCAGATACATCAGACAGGGAGAGTTTCCAGAATCAAAGTTAGAAAGGAGAAAGCTGAGGTTTAGGGCTACCAAGTTCTCAATTGTAGCAGATGTTTTGTATAAGAAGGGGTTCCTACTACCTCTCCTCAGAAGTGTCCACCCTTCACAGGTTCCACACATCTTGTAAAATGTACATAAGGGATCTTGTTCCAATCATATAAGAGGAAGACCTTTAGCTAAGAGGATAATAACTCAGGGGTACTGGTGGCCGACCTTGGCCAAAGATATAATGACATAAGTGAAGAAATGCGATAAGTGCCAGAGATTTTCCCCAATCCCCTATCAACCCCATCAACCTATGACGTCAATCAGATTACCTTGGCCATTTTCAGTATGGGATATTAACTTGGTAGGACCCTTGCCAAGAGCTGCGAACAACTATCAATTTTTAGTAGTGTCAATTGATTACTTCTCCAAATGGGTAGAGGCTGAACCAATTATCACAATTACAGAACATAAGACCTTCCAGTTCATCTGGAAGACCATCATATGGAGGTATGGTCTTCCAAACTCCCTCATCTCAGACAATGGAACCTAGTTCAAGAATGCTCCCTTAGAAAAAAACTATGAAAGAGTGGGGATCAAGTAGTTCTTCTCTTCTCCTGGACGACCCAAGAAAATGGTCAGATCGATGTCACGAACTAAACAATCCTTGATGCGATAAAGATAAGGTTAGAGGAGGCCAAAGGAAGATGGACATGGGAAGTATATGCCATATTATGGGCCTACAGGACGATAATAAGCACACCGATGGGAGAGACCCCATTTATGTTAGCCCATGGCTCAGAAGCTATCATCCTTACAGAGGTAGGACTTCCCACTCATAGAGTTCAGATCTATGACTCTTAGATGCATGGAGAAGAAATAAGACTTGATCTAGGTTTAATTGAAGAAAGAAGAGAAGATGCGGAGATTAGACAGGCAACCTACCTGTAAAGAACTGTGAGGTTCTACAACCAAAGGGTGAAATCAAGGCCTATTGCTGTGGGAGACCTAGTGCTAAAGAAGACGTTGCAGAAGGCAAATAAGATCCACCCAAACTAACATGGTCCTTACAGAGTAGTTGATGAGGTTGTGCCTGGTACCTACCGGCTAGAAAATCTCGAAGGGGAACCTTTCTCCAATCCTTGGAATGCGGACCACTTGAAGAAATATTACATATGATGTTACAATTATTTCTTTGTAATGCATGTATCATTTCATGAAGTGGATTTTAATGAGAAGAGCAATGTTGTGCTGATACTTTTGTTATATGCCTTAAACATCATTAATTTGATAAAAAAAAATGAGGGTAAACATCATTTTATGCTGACCTCGGACCTTAAACATCTAGTTGGTTGAAAATAATGAGGGTAAACATCATTTTATGGTGACCTCAGACCTTAAACATCATTAGCTTGGTGAAAATTATGTGGGTCAACATCATATTATGGTGACCTCGGATCTTAAACATCATTAATTTAGTGAAATCTATGAGGTGAAACATCATATTATGGTGACCACAGACCATAAACATCATAATTTGGTGAAAATTGTGAGGATAAACATCATTATATGATGACCTCAGACCTTAGACCATTAATTTGGTGAAAATAATGAGGTAAACATCATTATATGGTGACCTCAGACCTTAAACATCATTAGTTTGGTGAAAATTATGAGGTGAAACATCATATTATGGTGATCTCAGACCTTAAACATCATTAATTTGGTGAAATTATGAGGGTGAACATCATTATATGGTGACCTCAGACCTTAAACATCATTAGTTTGGTGAAAATTATGAGGTGAAACATCATATTATGGTGACCTCATACCTTAAACTTCATTAATTCGGTGAAATTATGAGGGTAAACATCATATTATGGTGACCTCACACCTTAAACATCATTAATTTGGTCGTTATTTATGAGGTGTAACATCATTATATGGTGACCTCAGACCTTAAACATCATTAATTTTGTGGTAATTTATTAGGTGAAACATCATATTATGGTGACCTCAGGCCTTAAACGTCATTAATTTAGTGGTAATTTATGAGGTGAAACATCATATTATGGTGACCTTAGACCTTAAACATCACCAGTTTGGTGAAAATAATGAGGGTAAACAATTTTATGGTGACCTCAGACCTTAAAAATCATAATTTGGTGAAATTTATGTGGTGAAACATAATAATATGGTCACCTCAGCCCTTAAAAAGCATGTAAGGGGCAAGACATTCAAGCATAACATTAATAGAAGTAATATAATCTGAAGAATATGGGATTAATGATTATCATTAAACAACATTCAAGACTTATAAATCAGATATACCAAGGTGCCATTAGAGTTCACAAAAGCTAAGAGGTACAAACAAGAAAGGAAACAAAAATTACAACTCAAAAGATTCACAAGAAAAGGCCTAAGTCTCTGCATCTACAGTTGTGTCTTCGTGGCTGATGTTGGTCACCTCAACTATATCATCTTGAGGATTAGCATCTTCAGTGTCAGTGACTTTCAAGGGAGCAGTCTCAGGAGGAGCAGCATCGGCCTCCTGCAACCTCCTGCAAGGCCTGAGCAAACAGGGGGTCACCAAAGCCTAGACACTCAAAGTTTGAGGCAGTCAGACTCCGTGACTCTTTTTCCTTAGAGGATGCCTATTTTCTAGTTGCTTTGATACCTCTTTTAAGGTATTCAAAGCTAAAACTGATGAATTCTTCAGAGACATTATAATCCTCAATAATCTTATTTGCAGCATCCTCTAAAGAAACCTTGACTACAGTAGCCACCTTAGCCTGCAGGGCTTCATTTTTAGCTTTCAGAGCTACATCGTGGTCCTTCCTGAGCTTGGCCATGTCCCTATATCTTTACTGAACAACTTCCTTCATCTTATCAACCTCCTTCATCTCTTCCTTCAGACGTTCAACCTCTGTATTCAAAGAGGCCTGAACCTTCTGAGCTTCTTGACCCTTCTCTATGAGAGGCAGTTTCTTCAAGGTCTAATTAACAAGATAGTGCATGGACTAGATACCCTACAATAGAAGGCCAAATGTATAAGCACACGAGTTATAATATGTAAAATAGCTGAGGTTACAGTTTGAGAAACTAATACATAAATTGATCTATGAAGAGTAAACTCAGGACATCTAAGGAGCGTAAGAAACGCTTATCCTCTTCAGTCATCACTGCACCGATTGCGTCAGAAACCTTTAGACTATGGCCAATGAGACTATCACTGATCTTCAGCTGAGCAAGATGAGCTGCTAGGGCATCATTTATGGAGATGGGGATGGCACGATCCCCTTTCTGAGTCTTCCCCTGCCTCTGATGTGTCGGGTCAGCAGTGGTCTTCCTCTTCTTGGTAACATCATCCTGGGATGTGCTGACATTCTTCTGACTGCTAGAAGGGGGAACATTTTTGCCACCTCTCTTATGGATAAGCTTTGCCAGACTTGGAGCAAACATTTCCCACAGGTCATCTGAAATGCCATCATGTCGCTTTGCAAAAAGAAGTATCTGAGTTAGTAAGTTAGAAATATAAAAAGTAAGAGGTAAAACTTATGAAAAATGGGACTTACGAATATATATCAAAGAACCACCCCCCAGGCCTGTCTGAGAGAGGTAGTAGGGGTCATCAGATGTTCGTATTTTACTAGAAGACCCTACTTCCCCTAATCACGAAGATCCTTAACTTTTTAAAGATTATCCTGGCTAAGCCCAGGGTCATCTTTAGTATCAAGTGAGACATTCCCCCATCTCAGAGGGGTCCTTGGAATCGACGTTCCTGCAGACTCATACGGACAAAATTCCCATTCCCCGGAGGTAAAGAAATACCGAGGTTTCCAGTTATGGTTTGAGGTCTGGGTAACCAACAACATTTTCTTCTCTGACTTCCTAACTAAGAAGTTATAATAGCTAGGGTGGGTTTTGGCAGAGGAAGGGACATAACAACATGTGAAAACCCTAACTGGATGTTCTGAGTGGTGTAAAAACCCCCAAAGGATGATAGCCCCAATGATAACCCTCCAGGCATTAGGGGATAATTGTAAAGGGGCCAGATTTATGTGGGATAACATGGCTCTGATAGAAGGGTGGATAGGAAGATGGAAACCCAACTTGAACATCTGCTCATAGCGGCAGATCTTTCTATCTCGGCCGTCGATTGCCCTCTCTCCACTCAGAGGTTTCCTAAGGTTGATGGAAGAGTTTATCGAATAGAGGTGCCTAAACTCTAGGAGGTCATACTCGATGATGGAGATCTCAATATCGGCCGCCTTAGATGTATATATATAACTCTCTTGACCATTATCATCATCCTCGATAACATCGACCTGAGTAGGTGCGGGAACACCACTAGGAAACCTCCGAGAAAAATCAGTGGAGGTGGCGGACATCAGAGTAATTGCATCAATGGGTGAGGGAATGGACACACTTGGCCCAATGATTTCAACATCTGAAGACCTATGTGAGGTGCTAGCACCCTGGTGAGACAAGGAACGGATTGAAACCTCAACTTCCTCAGGGACCTCATCGTGCCTAGGAGAGTAATCCATAACCTCTTGGAAAGGGTCTACAAACATGGGGTCTTACGAGGACGACTCAGACTCAGACATTGGTTTTGGTTAAAAAAAGCATCTGCAGGCTCGACAGGCTCGGCTGGCTCGAGGTATATAACCTTCAGAGGTGGAGGAAATATGGGTCTGAAAGGGAAGGCCTCAGCCCTATGAGCTTCCTCTTGGGCTAGCTCTATTTGCCTAATTTTCTCAAAGGTCTTCTCACGAAGAGATAGGAACTCTTCTATGAGTTGTTACAAGGGTATGGGCATAAATGATATGATATAACACTTGGAAGAAAAACCATAAATAGGAAAACAACTTAATTCAATCTAAACTAACGATCAAATTAGGAATGTGAAAGGTTTTCAAATGAAGAACATCAAGAACACTCAAGAACCAAGTCGCCGAAGAAGGAGACCAGAGATTCACCGGAGACCCAAAGAAAGGATTTTCTGGGTAAATAACCTCTGAAGTTACCTATAAATGCCCCTAAATCACTCAATCACTAATATCCTAACCTCACAACCACCAAGACAGGTGGAAACCACTTGCTGGAAAACACAAGACCTCGCTGAAAAATTCAGAAATGAATAATAAAGGCTAAAATTGGAAAAGGAAGGTGGAAATGATACCTGAATAGTGGCGAAATGGAGGAGAGGAGGATTACAAGCAAGGGACACCCTCAAATGGCATCCAACAATGGAGGTGTGAATACACAGTTGCAGAGAGAGCTCAAACAGGGAGAAGAAATGAAAAAAGAGAAGATGGAAAGAAAAAAGTTTTAAACCTATCTAATGATGGAGGCACGAACTTCAAGGGCCCATCATTGACCTGGGGAACCTAAAGGATAAAGAATAACCATCATGCCTTGATAAGAACACTACCCACTTCAGAATGTGACATATGGAAAGGTAGTATTTCTGCATAGAGAAATCCGGCCTCAGCCTAAGGAACATACCCCTCAGTCATCTAATTACATAGAAGACTAAGGGTTTGGGGGAGATTGATATGACAAAAGTGCACCTTATTACTAAGAGAAACCAACCTCGGCTAGTCTCATAACCGAGGTGACCAGAAGACTATGAAAACCATCGATAATATCATCTCTCATAAGGTCGGCCCTCATACACCAACCTCGGTTGGTCAACAGCCGGGGTCAACAGGGTATCATGGGCTCAATCATTTATCAACATCATCATCGTTCCCAGTCGACATTGCGATCACTAGCCTAAATCATCATGTCTCATGTGGTCAATCATCTACTAACATCATCATCGGCCCTAGCCGACGTTGCGGTCACCAGCAGAAATCAACATGTCTCATGGGGTCAATCATCTACTAACATCATCATCGCCCCAAGCCGACGTTACATCTCATACCTAACCTCCACCATGCCACCTGACACGAGGTCATTGTGGATATTAACCTCGGATAATGCAACAATCGGACTTCATTAACCTCATAGTCTTCCAGGCCAAGGTTGCACCAGTCAAGGACACAAGGCCGAGCATTTATAATCGCATGCAAGGTTGGGAACGCATGGACAAAATCAGTTGTAACCGAATCAACCCCCTCACGTGAGGGAATATTTCATCATCATCCTCTGCATGTGACAGTGACAGATGGCTTCACTAGATGGGTAGATCATGACACACATGCTTATTGCATGCTTGGGGGGGGGGGGGGGGGGGAGGGGGGTACATTACACCCCCCAAACACTACATATACTTATCTTCTCCTACCTTGTAAAAGGCATCCAGAAATATAAACCCTAGCCAAACTATGTTGCATTTATAATAGATAGAGAAAGTGGAGTGATTGTATTACTAAGGTCATTAGAGCCCTCTTCTGATAGTGATATTTACACTCACCTGCACAGTGCACGTAGGCAATTTCCGAACCACTTATATTGTTGTGTTCATTTCCTTCTCCTCACCTCACCTCATTCTACTATATATATATACTCTTGTGCTACCATTATTGTTAGTTTGAGCTTGTCAACACCTTATCTGGTTGTGCTATTTCTAGCATCATCAGTAGGTACCAACATAAAAATCAAATCCCCTAATTTAAGAAATAAGGTTTACTAATTTGTTATTATCAAAAGGGTTTAACAATCAGAACGTCTATGTGACAAAATATTTTACTAGATTTTGATGCCTTATGTTATCTTCACATTTAAGACAATGATTCTAAAAAATTCAAAAAAGTAAAATAAGCACAAGACTGGTTGTACGAGGGAAAAACCCACGAACAAAAAAACTCTTAGATCGATAAGAAAGAAAAGTGCACTATGGTGTATATATTACAATTATAAGATAAATACTTAGAACCACACAATGCTATGACCGACTATATACTCTTTTACATCATATTCTCCGAGGATAGTATCGACTGTTGAAGTACGCTGCACAATCGCCGTCGGTTTTGTTATGCGACCAATGTCATCATATCTCTTACCAAAGCTATCTTCCTTAAAGTTGAAGTGGAATATTCCATGAATGGAACCTTCAAGCATATAAAAAATCTACATGAGTGATTTTAGTAGAATCCTAAAAGGTCGTGTTGGTGTACTACAAGGTTATGGTTCTCCAAATATCAAAGTAACATTTTCAATCCAAGGAAGAGAAAATATTTACTCATGAACAAAATAGTTTAAAAGAAACATTTTTTAACACAAAGGTGAGTAAATAAATCTACTAAGTTTTCTCAAAGAAAATACCCAACAACAACGACCTGAATACTCAAGGAAGAGGAGTGAAAAATGTGCTCTCAAATAAATAAAATGTTTTTGATTAGCCGAAGATCTTTTCAAAGCTCTTACTCTTGGTTTGGAATAGTATGAAACACTTAACTACATAACTTTTTATTTGAAAGTGTTTAAAATATAATATTTTAAGTTCCCCACTTTATGGAGCCAAATAGTCACTTTAAGGCCTAAGTAATAAAAAAAGATGTACTTAATACTAAAACAAATAAGATCTTAGAGAAAGATCTTGTCCAAAAAGTGATTTTAGCATTGTTTGGTGCGCTTCATAAGAGCATTGCTACATCAAGGAATTTCTTCACTATGTAAAAGCCGAAGTAAGACGGGTTGGAAAATAACCAGAGATTTTTCAGTCGATACAAAAATTCCCAGGAAGATATTTCACTACAGCAAAGAAAATCTTTATTGGAGCATCGCTGTAGCAAAAACTTATAAGAGAATGTCTAGGGAATTTGTCCAATTTAGGCTAAAATAAATTTTGAAAATAATTTTTTGTCAAAACCCCAACTATGTTTTTCGTAACCAAGAACACTCATACTTCAAATATACACAAATATGTAATTCTCTATAAAATAGATTTTATACTATATGAAAAGTATATTTGCATTGTGTTTTTGATAAATTTACAAAATCTAGCTTATTAAAAAAGATCTTTCAATTATAAAATAATTTAACCAACGTGTGAATCTAAGCCCACTAAATCTTATACCTTTCCTAAGTGGTGCAGTTCCGTTTCAGCATGAGTGAATTTGAGATATTGATGAATCTTTCAAATGACCGCTTGGATAAACACTCAAATATGATTTGACAAGGAATTTAGACAATCTATCCTATGGAGCATATCGAGTATAATATACTCTAACAATATCCACGTTTGTCAAATCCCTAGATAAAACATAAAAAACGAATAATTGCAAGCAAATAAAGGGAATCTACCATTTTACGAATGGATAGTTCAAGGACAAATACATAAATAGAAAATTACATTATGTTTCTAGTAACTAATCACTTCTAGATACTCAACCATCTTCATGGATCAAAATAATCCCTTGCACAAATATGGTAAATACGAACATGTGGATATAACAATAAGAACATGTGAGCATCATATCTACATAAAACAACTTACTCCTCAAATATACAATTCCTCTGAATAAACATGACAACAAAAAATAACCCTCTACTATGATTTAGGAACTATACTCCCCCTATCTACAAATTTCTCCATCGTTTATCACAAAGAGCTACTAAGGAAAGAACTATGCACATAATGGGATCAAGTTCTCAAGGAATTTTAAGAGAGTAAAACATGCTAATCAAATCAACAAATAAAGAATGAATCATATATTGAGTGAGTCAATCAAAATGAATTCTAGGCAAGATATATTCATGAGAATAATATGCCTAAGATCAACAATTTTAACTACACAAAGAGAGAAAAAATATATCATGCAAATTTATAAATAATGCTAAAATGATAGAATCATTAGAATAAAAGTTAAGAGTTACAAGGATTATAATAAATGTTATTCCTATAAATCTAAATCCAATAACTCTTAAACAAACAAAGTCCAAAACACGAAACTAATTACATAATTTATTCTTTTTAATGTCTTCCAAACAAAGAAATCAATAATGTCGTTGTGAACATCTTGAAAGGTGTCCATGACATTTTCCACTTGAATTGAAAATGAGCAATGGAAGTCATTGCAGAAGGAAGAAAACTGATTCCTAGAGTCCTTAAAGACGGGTTACAAACTAGAACTCAATTGAGTAGATAATTGAGAAATGGTAGAATCTAACTCATCTTTATTTAAAGGGAGTATAGTAGGTGCACATTATGTAGAGGAAGAATGGGGAGTTGGTTAAGGAACAACATGATGTGGTGTCGGGTACCACTGTACTTGCCAAGCTGAGCAATAAACATATAATAAGATAACAGGCCCCATCGCTATTTCATACCTTTGATTAAGTCCTACAATGGAGTGGAACTGTTTTATGCATTGCAAGTAAATGATGGACATAGGGTGATGAAATTTATTTGGAATTGTTGTTTGAGGAGAAAGATCTTAAAAAGGTACCTGAACTGCTCAAAGATCTTTTAGAAGAGTTCAAGGATGTAATGCTTAATGAACTCATTGTCAATTTTCCACCTATCTAGGAAATTAATCATACCATTGAGTTTCTTCCATTAGTGAAACCTCATGCAACAGATCCTATCGAATAGCTATAGCTGAGTTAGCAGAGCTACAAAAGAAATTGACAAAGATATTGAAGGCGAGGGAAATTCGACATTCAAAATCACCTTATGTACTCAAGTCCTATTTTAGTAGAAGAAATATGAATCAATGTGGATGTGCATGGACTATCTGAACAAAGTTACCGTGAAGAAAAATTACCCGATTCGAATTACGAGGGAGTTTTTTAATTGTTTGGGCAAGCACAAATACATCACGAAGATGGATCTCCATTCAGGTTATTATCAGGTTTGGGTTGTAAAAGGGGATGTGCCAAAGACCACGTGTGTTACAAGCTATAGTTCATTTGAGTTCTTAGTGATGCCTTTTAACTTAACTAATGCTCTTGCAATGTGATGAATAATATATTTCGAGATTACATGGATGATTTTATTGTGATTTACCTTGATGACATAGTGGTGTATAATAACAGTATGGAAGAACAAACTGAACAGCTTCGTACTGTACTTAAAAACTTTCAAGGTTCGATTTTGTACTTGAAACTTAAAAATTATGAGTTTGGTTAGAACGAAATTACGTTCCTTGGCCATTTAATTTCTGAAGGGACAATAAAGATGAACCCGGAGAAAGTTAATGCTATTTCGAATGGCCAAAACCCTAAAAGGTGACAAAATTGAGGAGTTTTATGGGTTTGGTCAACTATTACAAGAGGTTAATCAAGGTTTTTTGAAAAACATTTTGTTCTTTATTAATATTTTATGGTAAGATCATCCTTGGAACTAGTCTTACGAATGCTAGGAGGCATTCTACAAGATAAAGGTGGTAGTAAATAACCATCCAATTCTACGACTTCCAAATTCTTACAAGGCATTTGGAGTTTATGTCGATGCATAAGACTTTACATTGGGTGGGGTTTTGGTACAGGTTGGACATCCAGTGGCATTTGAAAGCTAGAAGTTGAATGATATTGAAAGGAAATATTCAATTTATGAGAAGGAGATTACTGCAGTTGTGCATTGCATACATACTTAGAGGTATTATTTATTGGGGCGTAATTTCTTAATTTATATGGAAAACATTGCTACTAGTTGCTTTAACTCAATAAGGAGATTACCCCAAAGAATCCTAGCTGGCAAGATTTTGTTTCCATGTTAGTATTATTGTATAAATTGATTAGTCCAAATCTGGTTGTTGATTCATTGGGTATAAAATCAAAAATTTTCGGATCAAGAAGATTCCAGTGCAAAAAGTGTCTCTATACTTTCTATACTTTCCCAGATTGTAGGTGACTTGCTACCTCAAATCAGAGAAAAACTTTGGAAGATACTATTACAAGTGTGTTATTGCAGTAGGTTACGGATGATGTGACTCGCAGATTTTAGGTAGATGATGATGTTATCTACATAAAAAGGGAACATGCCAAGTGTTCTGAATACTAGGGAACCGAATTAAGGTTACTGAATAAAACACATATTATGTTGTGATAAGGTCATCCAGGTAAAGACAAAACTCTTGATTTATTTTCTAAAAGTTACTATTGGCCTTGAATGGAAGCAGACGTTGAGTTGTATGTTCGAACGTGCTTGGTTTGCTAGGAGGACAAGATGGAAAGGAAGAAAACTACGGGAATTTTCGAACCTCTTCTCATTTCAAAAAGCACTTAGAGCGTTTCCATGGATTTCATTAGTAGGTTGCCAAAGATGAAAGAAATCATTTTGATGATGGTAATAATTGATCATTTTCCAACTATATGACATTCATTCTAACTCCGAAGGTTTTTCAGAAGAAGTGACAGTGTACTTGTTTTTTAGACATGTTGTAAAATGGCGGGGTTTGCTCCTTGACATCGTTAGCAATTGAGACACGCGATTCATCGGGCTATTTTAGACTACCTTTTTTGAGTTATTAAGGTCACAATTGAAGTTATCTACAACAAATCATCCTCAAACTAATTAACAAATGGGTAAGATAAATGCATTATTAGAGGAGTATTTATGGCATTATGTAATTGATAATCAACAAAATCAAGTTGAGTTACCTAATGTTGAACAACTCTGCTACAATCTATATCAAATTTCATCAATGGGCCAGAGTCCATTTGAGCTTGTAACCCGGTAATAATCTCTCACTCCGTATGATGTAGAAAAATAAAAGTTCAAAGGGTGTTACCCCACAGTGTATCGACATGCACGTGGAAGGCAGGAGAGGGATAAAGAAAATGTTGTTTTGTCTAAGTCAATAAGGAGAATAAAAAAATGGGCAGACAAAAACTGGCGATATATTGAATTTGATGTTGGGGGTATGGTAATGTTGAAGTTTATTCCACGGGATTAGAAGGAACTAAGCCAAAAAAAAACAAAAAATGGGCTAATTCTGCGATACAATGGTCCTTTTAAGATCACACGACGAATATGAAGGTTGTCGTATCATCTTGAGTTTCTGTCAAGACTCAAGTTACACCCTATTTTTCATCTTATCTTTTTAAAGTGTTTTAATGAGGAAAAATTAGACCCTAGCCGAGAAAGTCGAGTTAGGGCCTCTCCTATAATTAGGCATAAATAATCAATGGTTATCAAAAGAATCCTAGATTACCAAATCGAAGGGTCAGGCAGAAAGAATAGAAGAAATTTCTATCTTGTGAATTTGAAAGGGAAGCTAGACAAGGAAGCAGCGTGGAAGAAAGATACATAACTTTGATAGTTAAAGAACATAATTCGCCAGTATTTGGACTTGATTTTGAGAAGGATGTCATCGATTCGTGATGAGGAGGATTTGTCACACCCTAATTGAACCTAAGTTATGGGCATGACAATACGCAAGTCTTAGTTTCACTTTGGCTAAGGCATACACTCGAACAAAGTTGATTATGCCATTCGAAGTTGGTGCAGTATTGGAGTAGCCTCATCACTTATGGAAGTTAATGTCCATACTACCACTATTGATTTTTCATTAAAAGGTATTAAATAGAGGGGGTCCTCCTAAGGCAGAACTGGTTTTTGACCATGACCTCTCCTAAGCTCATGGAAACGTTGTATGCATATGTGGGATATCAAATGATCAAATATCAGTTTGGTTGTGCATGGTATTGTGGCATGATCGAGAAAATTTATTAGGCCATCCCCATTTTACATCATGGGTTGCGTCAGTCGGTTGAATTACTTATTTTGCTATGGTATTGTCTTAAATTCATGGAAATGGTTACTGGTTGACTTTAAGGAGCGATTGTGCTTGTCCAAATATAGGTTTTGGTTATTTTCATGTGAGTTACTAAGATGAACATGTGTAAAAATGGGAATATAGCAGCTCGTCATATCGAGATCCTGGGTAACCACACTGGACACCTGTTGGGAAATACCCCATATTTTCATGGCTTTTAAATTATGGGATTTATTAAATTTAATTGAGATAAATTAATTTAATTTTAATCCGGAATGTTGTTCTAAATATTTACTAGCGTGACGAGAGTTAGTAATTATTGAAAATTTGTTATTTGTGGCATATTACTGGATGAGTATAGTAATATATGAGATTTATTTTTATAACATTGTCACGTGTGAATAAAATGACAATTGTGGAAATTTAAGTCAGGACGCGCCTGTGTCGTGTCAGGACTAAATGTGGATTAATAAAAGTGAATATTTTATAAGTTTTTCGTATGGTCGTTTTGAGTGCGCCAACGCGTTCGGAAGGGTCGAGATATTCAGAAAAGTGTACCCGGGGGTTTAGTTTGGGTCTCGGGTTGTTTTTAAGCCTAATTAGTAACCCGGGAGGGCATTTTGGTCATTTTACATATTTGGGTAATTAAACCCCCGAAAATTAGAGGAGTTATATCAGATACCTAGGTTACCTTCTAGGGTTAGAAACTCTAAACACAAGTGACGGCCATAGGAGAGGAAGGAGAGAGCTCTCAAGGCTAATTCAAGGCCCGAAACTCAACCGTTTGCACTGCCGCCACCCCCAATGCGTAGATCGCGAGACGGGGAACACAACCATACCGAATTCGACACCAAATCAGAACGTCGAAAATCCCAGGCAAGTTTTTATCTTGCTATTTTCGTTGGTGCAATTTTCATATTAGTTTAGGAATGATTAGGGATGAAATATATGGAAGAAAACCCAAATTTTGATAGGAATTTGCATGTAGTAAAAACTTAAACCTTATTCTGGAAATCTTTTGTGATGTAGAAGAATAACCCACGAAATTTTGATGATGTATTAGAAGGAAATTCTAGTAAAAACAGATTAGAACCATGATTAAGAAAACTCTAGGGTTATTAATGATTAGATAAGATTTTGGGTTGATTATCCATGTTTAATGATAGAAATACACATGCTTTACATTGAAAACATCTCGTATAATGTTATAATGTTAGTAGTTGAATTTTTGGGACGTTTGGAGTTGAAAAATATGGATTTGGATGAAGATAGATGGTAGAACCCGTAACTGCAATTCTGCAGAAATCAAAATACCTGCTTGATCGATCGATCGAGCATAGAGCTTCGACCGATCGAAGGTTCGATCGATCGAGTCCTAGACCTCGATCCATCGACCCCTCCTGGTAGACTCCTATTTACCTTGTTTAATTAGTTAAATTAAATTTATCGTGAAATAATTCTTGGGTATTCTTAATAAAATGTTTTGGGAGATAGGAAAGGCCAGTAGGGCATATGAATAAGTGTTGGGAACTTTATTATACGATGAGAATTTTGCTTTTGGGATAATTATATAATGAAAGATGAAACTACGTATTTCAAGTGAGAGATTACGGCGAATAGCTACGATAGTGAATAGAGGTTTACCTACTGAATGTTCTACTTGGAAGGATAGAGTCTCGGAGTGTCACGTAATAAGTGAGAAAACTCTTCGAGTTAAGGTTAGAAATGAAATCTTATACGTAATACTAATAATGTGAAATTAAGGATTAATGTTGTAATTATGGGTGACGAGAGGAACCTATATTAATATGATAAAAGTGGTATATTTATATGATTGTGTGTACATATATTATATACATGTGAAAAATATATCGCGCTACTTGCTATCCTTGAGGTTACCGCGCTGGGACAGTCTTATCTCGATGGGACCTTTATGGGGGATATTGACTTGTACCCTAGAAGATAGATATCCTTGGTACAGGCTATCGAATTGATAGTTCAGACGGTCCTAAGAGACGCGAGTATGTGCAATCCTCTTAGAGACTTGGAATCCATGCTTCGCCTCGATATTGTTTGTGTATGTGTTAATACAGTTCGAGAGTGATTCCGAATTTGTATTCCCCTTGATATGAGTGGTATGGGGTTTGGATAGTGGAAGTATGCACGCACCATAGTTTTATTTGGGGTGCTGTTATTTTATATATATTATACGAGTAGTTAATATATATACATGAGATTTGGAAATTTGAAACTGCCTACTGTTATTTGATAAGTAGGGCATGGTTGATGACTCCATAGTAAATATTTGTTTTGCGAAAGTATAATATGACACTGGGAAACTTTATAAATTAATAAAGCTAAAACGAGGGTTGTGCAGCTAATTGGGAGTATTCTTTTAAAACAATGATATTGTTCGGTTTTGAAATCTTATGAGTAAGTTAAGATAAGATAAATTATTGGGAAGGTTAGTATGATAAAATGATAAGATAAACCGTTGGGAAGGTTAGTACGATAGGCGTGCACATTAGAAGAGAGGTGAGAATTTCTCAAGAGAGTGTCGCTTTAATATGTTGTTGCATTGGCCTGTATCAATTTAAATACTTGCTAAACGTACTTTAAATCAAACACACTTTCGGGCTCTGACCCGTTTTTCTCTCTCTCTCTCTTGTATATATATGTATATATTTCAGGTGCCCAGCCACAGGGGCGTCTTGCTTAGGATCCCTTGAAAGGAACGTGCTGCAGCTTAGGTGGGAGTTGCAGGTCACTTGCGTAGACGGCTTCCTTTATTGACTCCACTTCTAGCATTCTCATTTATTGGGCATGTGTCGCCCTTTCCATTATTTCATTGTTATTGGGACATTTGTATTTCAGTTATTTCTAGTATTGCCACTATTGGATTTATTCAGTTTGAATTGTGTTACTTTAGATTTCGCATGTTGACATTCGATTGACAAATGTTTTAAATTAATTGGATTATGTTCGAGGTTTATTGTGGTGTGATTCTTATTTATTGAGATGTTGTTAATAAATAAATAAATAATTTTTCTTTAAATAAAATTTGGAAAGTAATGTTTAAATATGGTTTTGACACTTAGCTTAATTATTTTAGGGTGTTAAATTTGAAAAATTTATTTTACGACAGTGATGCTAAGAATGAACCAACTTTTCACCTTGATTTAATTTAATAAAGGAGTGATCGCCCGATATTTAATTAGGCGGGGTGTCACAGGTGGTATCAGAGCATCAGGTTCTAGTATCCTTAGGATCTGTACGGCTTATTATGCTTTCAGCGTTGCTTTGTTTGTTATAAAGCCCTATGTTTAGGATTGTCGATTCCTATGACGAGATTTAGTTCTCCTGCTATCATATGTATACATTAGTATATTCTAATTTCGTTCGGATGTGTGCGTGTGCCGAGCGATGACGGATGTCAGAAGAGGATCGTTAAGCGTACATCAGGAGGCAGGGCTCAGTTGAGATTATGAAATATATCCGAGGATGATGACCGTAGTCGAGGTCACCTCCATTGTGGCACGAGAAGCCAAGACTAAAAAGGCGACTAAGGTGCAACAATGATTTTCGAATGCTGTTATAGTCAAATGAGATGCGAGGGTAAACTTACCCAACGTATTACAAAAGTGTGTAGAGACTGTCAGTGGGAAATTTTAGAAACGCGAAAATTGTATGTGTTTACCAAAGGAGGTAAAGTGTCCAAAGACTTAAATATAGAACGGAGTGTGGCAAACTGAAAGTGAAAATTTAGAGAAAATTTTTCTTGGCTTTCGGGACGAAATTATAATGGTTGGAGTCAACCACAAATTTTAGAAGTGGAATGCTATGCCTATAGGAGAACCTTAGGTACAGTGATGACCGTATGTTCCTTCCTTAACTGTTCAGGATTAGAAGCAAATGTGGTTCTGAACTCATCAAGAGAGGGCATGACAGAAGTCCATTCGTGAATATGAATCCTAATCATTAGAAAATTTTGTATCGAAAGAGGTAGATACTAGTGGAGGAAACAACTCCAAGTGGGAGACCAACTTGTAATAATAGTTGATAATACTCGAGGAGGAAATTCTGATGGACGACCGATTCAGAGGTTGACATTGTCCCATTTTTGTCAAGATAGATGATAACGCTTCCTTGTGTGGGAAGTTAAAGGAATCGAAGAATTTAGTCGAGAATGAGACTGAATGCAACGGTGGTGGTATAGCACCACAAAAGGATGTGGATACACATCAGGAAAACCATTTAAATGTTTCAGATAGTTAAATTCTTGCCAAGTGATGGTAAATTCAGTAAGTACTATTATAGATAGTAACATGATCTTTATGGCCTAAAAAGTTAAGGGGACAATTGGGATGGCTAACGGGAATTGAGTCTACTAAAGTTCGAGAGAAGGACAATCCTAACCTGGTTAGTAGTACAGGTGATAAGTGGATTATGTGTTGAGGTATTTTAGTGCGGAGTGAAATTACTCGCGATAATATGTTCCAAAGTGAGAAAAAGGGGCAAGAATACGGTGCCTAATAAAAGACAACGATTAAAGTAATTTTGTTTGGTTTGAGTAGACATGTTACATCCAGAAACCACTTGCGCAGTCAAAACGATTGACAAGGTGGAAGTATAAGTTGTATCCTTAGAGGATGCGGCGTGTTTATGTGACACGAGCGAGTCACCATATTTTGTTCATTGCTAGATTAACATGTGAGATGAGTTTAATGCATATCATTATAAATGTTACCATTATGTGAATATTTTTCCCTAGTGTAGCGGGATTTTTCTTTAGTGCTATCCGCAGAGGATGAATGAGTATATTAATAGTGTTTTATACTTTATTGAGGTTACTCGTTGTAGTGATGCAATACACGAGTATGATATTATCTTTGTTAAAATGTTATAAAAAAAATGGGTAGTATGATAGTGGACATTTATTGCAAGGCTATCGGATTAGTTGCATTGGTGCAACATGTTTTATGTTTGTTTTGGCGAGGCTTTACCTGTAAGAAGGTTGCACTCGCACCTATATTATCTATCCAAGAGACTTCGGAGGAGATAGTGGGCTCGAGATATTCGATGCCAATGTATGTATAGACTTTGTCAGTATGATTCGGTATGTATCGGGACTTACCGTTGAGCGAAAAGATTTGACGCAGTATTATGTTTAGCAGTCCGGACTTAGTGATAAGGAAAGTGCATTGTTATATTTATCCTTTAGAGATGTGGGAGTTAATATTTATACCCCTATTATTAGGGAAAGGAATTTCGAGAATTCCGATTGTATGTATTCGAGGTTTATGGAATGCTATTACCACCAACCTATACTGAACAATAGTGCAATTAGTGAAACGTTCTTTGTTAAGCATAATTACGGGAGAAATTGTAACTTTTATGTCAAGGGACGGAATAAAGGGGTATACACTATGGACGGAGGGCCTAACGAATTTTGATAACCGACAATGCTAGGTAGTAGTGTATCGGGGGGTTCCTTGTTTGGATTTCGCTTTGCGAGACATCCCACGCATGAAACTTAGCGTAAGGTTGGAAATAGGGAGACGTTTGGTCACTATTCCATGAGTTCAGTACCCTGGTCGAAATGGGATCAAGTAATTATGTTTGTAAGTTGGAAGTTGAATTTTGTTTTAAGGTCATTGGTGCCGGATTTTTATGGTAGGAAAGCATTGAAAGTTATCTGTACGAGTTGAGAGGTGGAACTATGATAAAGAGAATTTAAGAATTTTAATTTCTAGGGTGATTGGGAGTACCCAAATGTCATAACCGCGTACAGAACGCAAGATGAATAAAGAGTTCGAATGATTTTTAGCATGGATTGTCTGGAAAGAACTTTATATTATACAAAAGAGATAACCTGTAATCATTTTGATGAATAGAGTGTTAGTGAATTATTTTGGTTGTTGTACAAATTTGAGAAATTTTTGTACTTATCAGAGGAAGGTTGAGGATTATTATTCCTCTTTTATTGTCATGGAATTTGAATGCCCTATTCCTTCTATTCCGTTGAATTTAGTTGGTCCTACAGATGAGTAGCACGCCTTTCGCTCTCCCAGGGCGGTCGGAGTGTTGCAAAAATGTGGGCATCATTGTTGGCTACAGTTAAAATAGTCCGAGTCGAACGGACGTGGTAATAAACGTGTGAAATAAATGTTTGTGGGACTAGCATAACGAAGTGGAAGTGATAGAGTGGATTAAACGTCACATGAGGGGCGATAATCCATACATAAGTGTGCAATTAGAATATCACGCCCTAACTTGATTAGAAGGCTGTGGGAAGCCATTCAAGAATTGGTATTCCTTGAATAGAGTAGAATTTAATTGTTATGAAGAACACTCGGAGCAGAGTTGTTAGTAGACAAGAATGAGAGCGACTTGAACATAAAAAGGGTGATGATGTTGGTATGGTGTAAGAGATCCAGAAGTGCGCTTCGTGGAGAGTAGAGCACGGGTGGAACTTTCGGCATACTACAAGGAAGGAAGGGGAGTATTACGTGTCACTTAATGTGAGACATTTCAAGGAAGAATCGATGTTTAGCGGGACGTAGTGAGTAGTCTCTACATGCACCGCCCATAGGTAAGGTTTGGTTGAAAGAGAAGAATCAACCAAAGAAATTTTGTGTTTATCGACAATTTCTGAAATTGGAAGAGGTTGGTAAAGTCGGCAAAGTTCTTGGATGAGTTGCCATCCTCAAAACAAGATCAAGGGTTTATCCCGAACATGTGAATTAAGTCGTCGAGAAGGAAGTGATTGATATTCCTTTGGGCTGGCTTACAATATTAACTAGTATGCCCAGACTTCCTTTGAAAGGAAGGATCGCGCCAGTTCATGGTCCGGCGCAGTATAAATTTCTGAATCAGGATGAGATTGGTGAATCCCACCTTTGATATGGGATTTCAGGAACCAACGGAGATAAGATTTCATTTCGAGTAGGATGTATCACCCTTAACCAGGGAATAAGCGCATGGTGATTAAAGATTAGTGGAGCCACGTGAAGGAAATTTTGAAATCTTGGTACGATGATTTCAAGCATGCTCTGTAGAAGCACTCGTACCTGTTTGTCGCATACGAGGTACTTATTAAGGTTTTGTTATGGAAGAACCTCGACTATTCTCTTTCCGTATGTTTAGAGGAGAGTAGATAATCAAAATTTTTGGATCGGTCGAGAAAACATCCGATAAATGTGGTAGAATTCCACGACTGTTTTAGGCGAGCAAGAGTGATCAAATGTTTGTAATATTTTCTCAGAATGGGAGTTTTGTATATGAATAAATCCGAGTATTTGTCATGTAGTGAGGTGCGTCCTCCTAATGTTAGTGAGATAATGAAATTTATAACGTATAGGAGTGACCTATGCGAATGTGGTCGGTTGGGAGCACAAGATGAAGTGTCTCCAATGAGAATGTAAAACAATGTTGCTGTGAGAGGAAAGCTATAGTGATTGAGCACCGTACTATGTAGATAATTGCATACTGACAAGGATATCCAGAATTGTGCTACCTGGTAGGCCTTATTTTTCGAATTTCGGGACGAAATTCCGTTATTAGGGGGGAAGTATGTAATACCCCGTATTTTCATGGCTTTTAAATTATGGGATTTATTAAATTTAATTGAGATAAATTAATTTAATTTTAATCCGGAATGTTGTTCTAAATATTTACTAGCGTGACGAGAGTTAGTAATTATTGAAAATTTGTTATTTGTTGCATATTACTGGATGAGTATAGTAATATATGAGATTTATTTTTATAACATTGTCACATATGAATAAAATGACAATTGTGGAAATTTAAGTCAGGACGCGCCTGTGTCGTGTCGGGACTAAATGTGGATTAATAAAAGTGAATATTTTATACGTTGTTCGTATGGTCGTTTTGAGTGCGCCAACGCGTTCGGAAGGGTCAAGATATTCAGAAAAGTGTACTCGGGGGTTTAGTTTGGGTCTCGGGGTGTTTTTAGGCCTAATTAGTAATCCGGGAGGGCATTTTGGTCATTTTACATATTTGGGTAATTAAACCCACGAAAATTAGAGGAGTTATATCAAATACCTTGGTTACCTTCTAGGGTTAGAAACTCTAAACACAAGTGACGGCCATAGGAGAGGAAGGAGAGAGCTCTCAAGGATAATTCAAGGCCCGAAACTCAACCGTTTGCACCGCCGCCACGTCCAACGCGTAGATCGCGAGACGGGGAACAGAACCATACCGAATTCGACACCAAATCAGAACGTCGAAAATCCCAGGCAAGTGTTTATCTTGCTATTTTCGTTGGTGAAATTTTCATATTAGTTTAGGAATGATTAGGGATGAAATGTATGGAAGAAAACCCAAATTTTGATAGGAATTTGCATGTAGTAAAGACTTTAACCTTATTCTGGAAATCTTTTGTGATGTAGAAGAATAACCCACGAAATTTTGATGATGTATTAGAAGGAAATTCTGGTAAAAACAGATTAGAACCATGATTAAGAAAACTCTAGGGTTCTTGATGATTAGATAAGATTTTGGGTTGATTATCCATGTTTAATGATAGAAATACACATGCTTTACGTTGAAAACATCTGGTATAATGTTATAATGTTAGTAGTTGAATTTTTGGATTTGGAGTTGAAAAATATGGATTTGGATGAAGATAGATGGTAGAACCCGTAACTGCAATTCTGCAGAAATCAAAATACCTGCTTGATCGATCGATCGAGCATAGAGCTTCGATCGATTGAAGGTTCGATCGATCGAGTCCCAGACCTCGATCGATCAACCCCTCCTGGCAGACTTCTATTTCCCTTGTTTAATTAGTTAAATTAAATTTATCGTGAAATAATTCTTGGGTATTCTTAATAAAATGTTTTGGGAGATAGGAAAGGCTAGTAGGGCATATGAATAAGTGTTGGGAACTTTATTATAAGACGAGAATTTTGCTTTTGGGATAATTATATAATGAACGATGAAACTACGTATTTCAAGTGAGAGATTACGACGAATAGCTACGATAGTGAATAGAGGTATACCTACTGAATGTTCTACTTGGAAGGATAGAGTCCACGAGTGTCACGTAATAAGTGAGAAAACTCTTCGAGTTAAGGTTAGAGATGAAATCTTATACGTAATACTAATAATGTGAAATTAAGGATTAATGTTGTAATTATGGGTGACGAGAGGAACCTATATTAATATGATAAAAGTGGTATATTTATATGATTGTGTGTACATATATTATATACATGTGAAAAATATATCGCGCTACTTGCTATCCTTGAGGTTACCGCGCTGGGACAGTCTTATCTCGATGGGACCTTTATGGGGGATATTGACTTGTACCCTAGAAGATAGATATCCTTGGTACAGGCTATCGAATTGATAGTTCAGACGATCCTAAGAGACGCGAGTATGTGCCATCCTCTTAAAGACTTGGAATCTATGCTTCGCCTCGATATTGTTTGTGTATATGTTAATACAGTTCGAGAGTGATTCCGAATTTGTATTCCCCTTGATATGAGTGGTATGGGGTTTGGATAGTGGAAGTATGCACGCACCATAGTTTTATTTGGAGTGCTGTTATTTTATATATATTATACGAGTAGTTAATATATATACATGAGAATTGGAAATTTGAAACTGCCTACTGTGATTTGATAAGTAGGACATGGTTGATGACTCCATAGTAAATACTTGTTTTGTGAAAGTATAATATGACACTGGGAAACTTTATAAATTAATAAAGCTAAAACGAGGGTTGTGCTGCTAATTGGGAGTATTCTTTTAAAACAATGATATTGTTCGGTTTTGAAATCTTATGAGTAAGTTAAGATAAGCTAAATTATTGGGAAGGTTAGTATGATAAAATGATAAGATAAACCGTTGGGAAGGTTAGTACGATAGGCGTGCACATTAGAAGAGAGGTGAGAATTTCTCAAGAGAGTGTCGCTCTAATATGTTGTTGCATTAGCCTGTATCAATTTAAATACTTGCTAAACGTACTTTAAATTAAACACACTTTCAGGCTCTGACCCGTTTTTCAATCTCTCTCTCTCTCTCTCTTGTATATATATGTATATATTTCAAGTGCCCAGCCACAAGGGCGTCTTGCTTAGGATCCCTTGAAAGGAACGTACTGCAGCTTAGGTGGGAGTTGCAGGTCACTTGCGTAGACGACTTCCTTTATTGACTCCACTTCTAGCATTCTCATTTATTGGGCATGTGTCGCCCTTTCCATTATTTCATTGTTATTGGGACATTTGTATTTCAGTTATTTCTAGTATTGCCACTATGGGATTTATTCAGTTTGAATTGTGTTACTTTAGATTTCGCATGTTGACATTCGATTGACGAATGTTTTAAATTAATTGGATTATGTTCCAGGTTTATTGTGGTGTGATTCTTATTTATTGAGATGTTGTTAATAAATAAATAAATAATTTTTCTTTAAATAAAATTTGGAAAGTAATGTTTAAATATGGTTTTGACACTTAGCTTAATTATTTTAGGGTGTTAAATTGGAAAAATTTATTTTACGACACTGATGCTAAGAATGAACCAACTGTTCACCTTGATTTAATTTAATAAAGGAATGATCGCCCGATATTTAATTAGGTGGGGTGTCACAGTAATGTAGCAGTTATCGAAGGCAACTTCGTGGGAAAATCTGATAGCAATGTTATTGAGACACTTGTCGTAGCAGTTGGGGTTGTCAACTAGATTGTAACCTCTATTTCTAAGCTTTTGTTACTTGCATTTTTGGGTAAAGAATGCCTAGATGTTTTTGTAGTATTCCTTATATTTGTTGAGTTAATAAAATATAAGGTTGGGGTTATTTTACCCCTATATTTTTGTGTGCCTAAATATAATTTGTGTGTGTGTTTCTTATATGGAATTGCTGGTTTACCAAGTGTAAATGCATAAAAGGTGTGGGAAATTCGGAATTAATTTTTTTCATGTGACAGCTAGAATGGTGGAGAGTTCCATGTTATGTCTTTTGAGGTTTATGGATTCCTCATAGAGCCTAACATAATATGCTTGGAAATCATTTTCTTCTTATTACTCGATAGTTCTCAAAGAAGAGTTTCAAACTTCATTTAATAACTAACCCAATGAGGAACTTAAAGATCCTCTAAATCGTCCCACTCGTCAAATTTCTCTCTTGCTATAAAAGAAGAAGAATTGCAATCTTGAGAGTCATTTTCGAAGTTTGAGTCATCGTTACGAAAAGTGCCTTGATATGAATTTTTACCACCACTATGACTCAAATTCGAGGTACATTGATTCAAAATATACCCTCTACCACCACACGTAATATACGTTATGGGTTTTAGAGATTCATCTTTCTTATCCCCACTTCCTTAACCATTTTCAAATCTTAGCGAGTAATTCTTGGGAGCCACTTAGGATTGAGTTTTTTTTTTGCCATTTCTTGGAAAACCTAGTGATAAATTCCATATCATCCTCACTAACATTCAGGATAATAAAATCAGGAGATGCCTTATTTACCTTGAAAGAAATATTTTCTCTTTAGGAGGTATTCTTTGACGATAAGATAAATTTGCCTCGTGTCTTTGGAGAGAGCCATCCATATTTTTATACACGCATTAGATTCAAAAGCAAAGATCTAAACTCATAAATGGCATCAACTTTGTTTCCAAACCTACTAGGGAGATACCTAAGGATTTTATCAACAATTATATCCTCTTTAATATTTTTCCCCAAACCAAGGATGAAGTTCACTACGTTGTTTAGCTCGGTATATAAATCGTCAAACGTTTCGTTCTCCTTCATGGTTAGAAGTTCGAAACGGGTGGTATGCCGTTGAAGCTTGGAATGCTTTACGGTCTAGGTGCATTCATAGGTCATTTGAAAAATTTCCCATGCTTCTTTAGACGTCTTACATGTGGATATATATCTAAACTCATTCAGGGGCACGCAATAAAAAATAACTTTATGTACCTTCACTTCCACCCACTCTCCTAAGATTATTCTCACCCTAAATAGATTTAATCTTGTGTACTTAGAAGTCATCACCAACAACCTTATCATAACTCCATGCCAAAATTATACTATTCCATATTCGATCATCGATAGAAAGCAAGAAAGTTGTAACATGAGCTTTTAAATAAGAAAAATAGTACCATCAAATGGAGGAGGTCGGAGGGTTCAACATCCTTTCATTGCATGCAAAAAGTATCTAAACCTAGATTATTAAAATTAAATTTAAAGACCCGCTCTGATACCAATTTAGAGTGTGCCTCTCGATGGTAGCTACCAAAACAAAAATCAATTCCTTAAATTGAAGAAAAAGGTTTGTTAATTTATTATTGTAAATGGTCATAACAATCAAAAAGTCTATGCAAAAAAATATTTTATTAAATTTTAAAATCTATGAGTTTTATTTTTTCTTATTTAAGACATGGATTTCAAAAGATGCGAAAAGAGTAAAAGATGCACAATAATTGATGTACGAAGGAAAAACCCATTAACTAGAAAAACCTTGGGCGAATAAGTATGAAAAATTTACTATGGTAGATATATTACAACTAGAAGACAAAGACATACAACCACACAATGCTATGACTGACTAGATACTCTTTCACACCATATTCTCCAAGGACAGTGTTGATCACTCAAGTGCATTGCATAACTGCCACCAATTTTGGTCTGCAACCAATGTCATCAAATCTCTCACCAAACCTTCTTTTTTTGGAAATATAACTTTATTATATAGCAAGTGAAGAAAAACCCTTCACCAATGGTTTACAAAGAAGATCATGAGCAAGAAATAAAAAAATATGAAATGAAACCTAAAAAAAAGCAAGTTTTAGGACCTTTGTAAGGTCTATCTTGAAATGAAATTAACATATCTTTATGGAGTAGATTGATAATCTTGGACGCTTTCACCTCAACACCATCATATTCCCTGATATTTCTCGAGCACCAAATCCTCCAATAAATGTAGAAAGGAAGAATAATAGATAGCAAAGCTTTGATATTGTTTCCTCTAGAATCCACTAAGACATGAGGAACCTTTTGAGAGAGGAGAAATTAAATCTATACCCCTATAATACCGAAAAATGCTTCCACGCTTCTTGAGCAAGTCTACCAGACACGAAAAGATGATCAAAATCTTCTTCAATAGGAATTATGGAACATCAATATTTTGAAGCTAATAAGATGGGGAGGTTCTTCAAACATGGATCCAAAGGAATTTCCTTATGAAGAAGTCACCACATAAATAAGGAGACTTTAGGAAGAATTTTGGGGTTCCAAATAACTCAAAAAGAGAAGAGGTTGCAATCTCTATAACGCACAAGATCCCAAGAGAATTTTAAAGAAAAAACTCCACTTGGATTTGGCCTCCAAACTGATGGATTATTAATCTCCAAATTATGATGGTATATGTACCACACTTTTTGCATTCTATACCATTTTAAGCTTGAAAATGAAGGTGGTCCATAAAAATTACACCCCTCAAGAGACTTGTATCTTTTATGCATATGATCTTCCCAGATGTTACCACCTCTATAAAAAGAAGTCCAAAGCTTACACGAGTATGCCTTACAATATCTGCTAAATTTTTTAACAAACACACCACCTTCTGAATAAGGAATACACTTTTGCTTCCATTGAACCCATTTATGATTCAGTTGATTACCTTTAGCCCCCCATATAAATAAATCAAAGTTTCATTCTAAACGCTATAGAATCGAAACCAGTGGGTCTAGGACACTGAAAATGTGGAAGCACATAGATTGCAATGCTGATATCAGAGGTGTGAGTCGACTACTATGTGTAAGCATTTTACAAGACCAATTCAAAACCTTCTGATTGAGAGACGCCTCTAAATGGCCAAATAACATGGAATTTTTTTTTATCGCAAACAGAGGAACTCCCAGGTATTTTATCGGAATCTTTTTGTCAATAAAACTGGTAGCTGACTTGATGATATGGCAGCGAGCATTGGAAGTGGCATCCGGACATGAGAATAATGATTTACTGTTATGTATAATTTGGTTAGCAGTGGATTGTTATTGACGCAAGAATTCCCTTAAGCTTGTAAGTCTCCTTTTGTCTCCATTTATGAAAATAAGATAGTCATCAACGAATGATGGAGATTGAATAATGACACAACCATTTGGAGTTGAAAAAATTTTCATCGTCTGTTGAATAAAAAGTTTGAGGAAACTTCTTGAAGGAATTTCTGTGACAATAATAAATAAGCTTGGAGAGAGTGGATCACCTTGAGGGACTCAAAATTTATATTTAAAGAATCCACATGATTTATCATTAACACAAATGGAATACAAATAATTAGAAATCGCATGCCACACCATATAAATAAAAGTTTCCAAAAATCCAAATGCATGAAGAACTTTGATGATACATAGCCAAAAAACCCTATCATACGCCTTTGACATATCCAATTTAATTTGAACATTGGATCCTCGTTCTTTTTTGTTGAAATTTGATATAAGTTCCCGTGCCATCAAAATGTTATCCATGATATTACGACCTTTGACAAAGCCCACTTGAGATTTTGAAATAATTTTTGGAAGCAAAAGGCTAAGCCTATTATTCATGATTTTTGTAATTATTTGATTACAAAAATTACATAAACTAATAGGCCTATAGTCGCTGCAAAACTTTGGTTTTTCAATTTTTGGGATGAGAACAACATTAGTCGATGTCCAACTTCTTGGAAGCTCATTTCCTGCAAAGAAAGACAAAATAGCATTATTCAAATAATATTTAATAGTTTCCCAACAATGTTGAAAAACCATCCATTATACCATCTGGGGGCCCGCCGCGCTATTTTTATCCATTCCAAAAATTGTAATTTTAATTTCTTCCATCTCTAGAAACCTTGTGAGGAAAGAATTTTCTTCTTGAGATATTATAGAGGGAATGACATCCAAAAGATTAAAATCCAAAGGAAAATCGGACGTGTTAGTGAGTATCGCTTCAAAGTGCTTAACCAATTCCTCCTCAATATTGTTTTGGCCAATAACATCTTCTCCTCTTTCATTTTTTACACTATGAATAAGAAGCTTGGATTTTTTTCCCTTAGATATAGTATGAAAAAAACTTGTGTTGAAATCACCTTCAGTAGGCCATTTGAACCTTGCCTTTTGACGCCAATATTCTTCCTCAATGCCCATTTCTTTGTTGAACAAAGCTTTAGCCTTGAAAAATTTCTCCCTATTCTCCGATTTAGGATCAACATCATAAGCATTTTCCTTAGAAATTAATAAGTCTTTCGCATTTTTAACTCTTTCATGGATATTCTTAAAGACATTAGTATTCTAAGATTTAAGAAGATATTTCAACCTTTTAAGTTTGGTTGCAATTATGCATAAAGGTTCACCACCCAAAATCCATTCCAAGAGTTTGAAATCAACTTATTAAAATCCTCGTGTTTTTTCCAAACATTAATAAATCAAAAAGGCTTAGGAATACCATCTAAATCCAATTTAAGGCTAAGAATAAGTGGAGAATGATCTGAATTTGTTCTATGGAGGTGCTCTATTGAGGAGATAAATCCATTATTAAACTAGTCAAAATTACAAAAGAGTTTTCCAAGTCGTGGTAAAATATGATTGGCCCCATATCTAATATTGAACCATGTAAATTTTGACCCTTTAAAATCCAGTTCCAACAAGCCTGATTGAGTGATACATCTATTTAATTCTTTGACTACCAACTTTTTAATACCTCTCCCTCCCGCTTTATCTGATTGAGACCGTACTGCATTGAAATCACCCCCACAATCCATTGGCCTTGAATAGAGTATGAAAGATTTTCTAAATCTACCCATAACTTCCTTCTACCAGCCAGTTTATATTTAGCAAAAGCACAGGAGATGAAAAAAGGATTAGGGAAATTTCCATGATCCACTTTGAGTGATAGAATCTGATTATAATTACTTAAAACATGGAATGACCAGTCATATTTCCAAAGCACCCAGATTTTGCTAGAAACATTTGATACCCCACCATGAAAATTTATTCATCTAAATAGATATACTACATTCTCAACATCAATTTTAGGATCCATTAAGCAAAGAACACACAGGTTATAATTTCTAATTAACTTTTTCAGTCTTCGGACTGTAGGAGCATTTCCCACGCCCCTGATATTCCAAAGCAGGAAGCTGATCATTTAAACATTGGAAAAAGAATTATGTGAGGGCTTACCTGTATACCTTGTTGTGTAATCTTTGTTTTGGATCCACAGTTTCCTGGGATGTTTATCTTTTTTTTTTCAAACTTTAAACACCTTTTTGTATTTAAATCCAATGGCTTCTGAGAAATCTACCAACTTCTCAGTATTCAATGGTTTTAAATTTTCATTCTCCTCACTGTCAGAAGACTATGATGGTTTAAAAAAAAATTTGTCCTTGGAATTCCATCTTTTTGGTCTTGGGGAGACATTTATCCTGTTAAAAATCCCCGGGTCAAGTGGAACTGATCTAAGTTTTGGAAGATCATGCATGTCGAATCACCATATCTCTCCTTCTTCGTAAGTTTCTATATCCAGACCTGATTCATCTCTAGGTAAAATAACCTTAGAAGTGTTTACATCTTGTGAATTTGCATCTTTGCTAAGTAAATGAGAATCTAAGTTTTGCTCGTCTGTTTCATCAGCTAATAAAGCAAATTTATTGGTGCAAGAGATAGGTAGAGAAGTTAAAGGTGGGACAATAGGTGGAGGAGCAAAGTTGGTGGGGTTTGGGGACGTTGAAGCGAGATTTAGGTTTTGCGAAACACTAGGTTTATTTTTTTGAAAATCAGTTTTGGTTGGTGTTTTAGAAGGAATACTTGGTGAAGTGGATGAGTTTTTTTTGTTACTTGAGATCAAGGCTGATATTATTGGATTTGGTGCAACAACGTTTGAAACAAAATCTGAACCCTTTGATTGTACGAATTTGTTAGTTGACTTATTCTTCCAAGTTGAATCCGCCACCACCACTTCTCCTTTATACACCAGTGCCGAAAAGTAACTTTGATTATCAATGGGAATAATTTCTCTGTAACGAGAACAATCAGCTTCAATATGCCCCTTCCTCATGTAGGAAATACAAAAACTGGGTGCATTTTCATAAATAATACTCTGCCAAAATCCTGGATTAGATCCACATCCGACCCAAACTCATGGTGGCAAAGGCTTAGAAATATTAATTTCAACGAGAAGCCTAGATTGTCTAGGCCTAGACACCAATGCAGTAGCCTCATCCAATTTAAGATGAGTTCCAAGGAGATTTGCAATAGAGAAGAGAGCTCCTTTATCAAAAAATGAACAGGCTGGTATGGAAGTGAAACCCACAAAGGCTTGACTGGACAATTATGACCTCTATTAAATAATGGAGTCCAATTTGAAACCTCCATGGAATATTTAAAGATTTACCATTGACCTCGCAACCAAATACGTAAATTGTCTTCTTCTTAATGAAGCCGGATCAGAATGTGTTGATTATCTAATAGGCCTAGAGTAAAACCTCCTCTAAGATACAAGTTTTGAAAAGCTTTTATGATGACTTCCAGATGAGGTCTGCCAAATGAAAATTTCCCCACCAGTGAATGCCGAAAAGAAGGTGCCAGAATGTCGATATCTCCATCCTCAAAATGAAGCGTTGGTTCACCCTTATACAAACATGGTTGCTTGATGAGGGAACTGTATTGGTTCGATGGGTCTAATATAAAAGCAAAGCATTTCTTTGCTTCCCTAGCTATGTCAGGGGTTTTTAGAGGGTTTGCATGGCAGTCTGGCTGAAGAGTCGCCATATAGAGAGAAAGAGACAGGTGTTTTTGTCCCAAATAAGTAATCTTATCCTCGCATTCTTCTTTAAATTTGAAGCAAGTTATTTCAAGAGTGGAACCTTCAAGTAACCCAAAAAACGACGCAAAGGATTTTGAGGACAAAGGTTATGTTGGTGTATTACAAGGTTCTCGTGTTTTAAATATCAAAATAAAATTTTCAAGTCAAGGAAGAGAAAATATTTACTTAGGAAAAAATAGGTTAACAACAAACATTTTTTTACACATAGGTGAGTAAATAAATCTCTAAAGTTTCTTCAAAGAAAAAACCAAACAATAATATCTTGAAGAACTCAAAGAAAAGGAGTGAAAAAATGTTTTCTCAAATATATGAAATGTTTTTTTATTAGAAAAATATATTTTCAAAGCTCTCACTCTTAGTCTGGAAGAGTATAGAACACTTACCTATGTAGCTTTATAATTTAAAAGTATTTAAAGGCTAATATGCTTGGTGTCATACTTTTATTGAGACAAGTAGTCATTTCAAGGTCTAAGTCAGTCAAAAAGGTGTACTTGATACAAAAACAAAGAATATCTTAAAAATTACTTGTGAAAAAGTGCTTTCGTCTGATAGGTGCACTTCGCAGGAGCATCGCTGCAGTGAGGAATTTTTTCACCATGGCAGAGCTGAAGCAAGATAGGTTGTAGAGACCACTAGATATTTTTCATGGAACACAAAAATTCCAACGCAGAGATTTCATTTCTTCCAAGATAATATTCACCGGAGCATTGCTGCAGCGAAAATTGCTTGCAGGAATGTCCATGGAATTTGTCCACTTTTACCTTAGAAAAAAAACTCAAAAATAAGTTTTTAGCAAAACCCAATGTATGTTTATCCCAACTAAGAACACTCATACTTAAATAACATATAAAGATTTAATTATTTATAAAATAATTTTTTCTGTATGAAAAATATATTCTCATTCAGCATTTGACAAATTGACAAAACCAAGCTTAATTAAAAAGATTTCTCAATCATAGAAACAATTTAACAAAGGTGTGAATCTAAGTGCGCTAAATCTTATACCTTTCCTAAGTGATGTATTTGACTTGTGGCACGAGTGAATCTGGGATTTGCATGAAGTTTTTTGCTGACCTCTTAGACAAATACTTAAATATGTTTTGGCAAGAAATTTAGACAATCTATCCTATGGAACTTATTGAGTATACTACACTCTTACAAATTTCATAGTTAAGGGGATTTACTTTAGTATTTTGATGCTCACGTGTGTACAAGGTTATATTCATATGTTTCATCTTATTAACGTCATATTTTTCTATCTTTGAATTAAACATTAGTATTTAATGAATTTGATACTGTGTTATAGAAAAAGAGGTCTAAGAAATTATTAAAAAAGTCCTCAAGAATCTTCGTTCTACATTGTTTGCAATTTTATTTAGTTTATCTTATATTCCTTTGATCGGGAAATTAATGTCCCATATGATAGATATGATTCATTTGCTTGTAGTTTTTTTTTTTTATTTTGTCACGTAATAAATAAATGGGAAGATCATAAGATTATATGTATACCCATGTGCTTTATGTCATTTTGATTGTTGTATACTTTTACAAAACACACTTTGAGTATAGTCTAGGATATCTTAGTAAAGATCCATCAAATTCATAGCGGATCATTCTTGTCATTACCCGAGTTAATCACTTAAGGAAAATGTATATTTCCTAGAGGACTTAGATTCACCCTCTCAATTAAATATTTTCTTAAACTAAAAATTAGCTTATTTTAACATTGTGTGTTTTTTAGATTTGCAAAATATATTGTGACATCCTATAAAATTCATAATTAGATTGATCAGTTCTAATATAAAATTTACGACAGTCAAACAAGTAATAACATTCTATGCATTAAAGAGATTAATAATAAACAAAGACGATGAAAAATAATAAAAATGATAATTAAGAATACAACTCTGATACCATCCAACTAAAATGTAATGGAATCCACCACTAGCATATCATACACCACAACAATTCAATATCAAACACTAAATAATACTCTAACATAAGTAAAATAATTTCATAAAAAAATTGAGAAAATAATAGGGGCGATACGAATTTACTTTTATCTTAGGCCAAACACAAAAATGCACATATTACCAAATTTTATCTTGATTTAATTTAAAGTGAACATGCAAGATAAATTGTGAAGCCAAATTCCAATCTAAACAGAAGAGGAAGATGATAGAGAAAAATCCCTTTCACGCAAAACCTTTAATTCGACACTGTTAAAAGATAAGATAGACACTAAATGACTTATAGACTACTTTGAGATCCACTATATATAATGCATAGATATCTTCAGATCTTCAATAGAAAATAATGTAGTCCAACACTGCCCAAAGAAAGCAGATCTTCCCTCGGTTTCCACTGATAAGTCTTTGAAATACGTAATTTCGTTCTTTTACATCCTAGAGACCTAACTCCACAAATTAGTAGTATGGAGTTCCTCAAAAGGGTTTAGAACTTTAAATTGTGTTTATCTTGGTTTGGAAAAGTGATCCTAAAGGATGCAAGGGGTTTGGATGAAAATTTAATAAATTTTGGTCACAAATAGAACTCTAAAAAGGATTACTGAAAAGTCTAATCCCGTACCTTTATTTATAGGGAAAGTTATGGCAAAGAGATAAGGATTAAAGATTTGGAAAAGATTTGTTCAAAAAAACATGCGTAGTCATTTGAACGCCTGCCACCTCGTTCAAACAATGTACGTGATCTCGTTCTAACAACTTCTAATAAAACTTAAAATGACATTCTAGAACTGGCTAAAAAGGCGACTTCCTAGATCTTGTTCGACTGTGGAAACATTGTTACAATGACTAGCCGAATCTCATTCGAATGGCATGTCAGTTCGTTCTAACAAGCCTATGAATTTTTCAAAAAATCTTTAAAAACTATTTAAAAACATTTTGTAAAAAAACTCTATTTAAAAACAACCCTTGAAACTTTAAATATTTATAAACCACCTCATAACACTTCTTGGGTAATGTTTTGACAAACAATCTTCATTCTTATAAATGTCCCCAACGATTATTCTTTTCGAAGACTTTAAAATGGTAATGAAGGTGCAGTGGGGGATTAGGAAAATAAAAATAAAACGATAAATTATAAATTTTTCTCTTACAAATATCCCCCTTTGGCTATTCTAGTACCGGACACAAACCAATGACAAATTGACCCCTAAGACTAATAATCTTAATGCCCTCCCAAACTAAGAATTGAAAACACATAAATGTAGAAGTCTTCAACGAAAGTCTTCATCTTGTGTGGTCTATGAAATCATCATCAAGGCATAATGACCTATACACACGAGACAAAAGAAATACCTTAATGTGTACGAGTTTATAGAAAAAATAACTCCAAAAAAATAACTCCTCCTCAATTTGTTCTCGCCCTTTTTGTCTATAATAGACAAAGAGTTAGAAACTAATCATGAATAATAAGCATCATATAAATATAATGAAATAATATCACAAAGAAGCAATTAAGTACATGCAACAAGATTTCGAAGAAGCATACCAACTATTTTTGAAAATTTTCAATTTTGTCAAGTATATGTATAACAAGTACATATAGGTACAAATACATCACACCATGGAATAACACAAAAATATTCGAATCGTGAAAGAAAAGTGTAATTGTGTGAACATTCTCCACAGAAAAATCAAAATAGGCATTCATAACATAGGCGTACGAAGTCGATGAGATACTTCTAAAGAAAGAACTTAATTTCAACATCAGGTATAAGAATGTTGAAAAAGATGAAATTGACTCGACATATGCAACATACCATGAATTTAAATAATTCTCAAAAAAATAATGCCAAATTATTTAATGTTATTCAAGAGAATCCGTTGTGCAAACCCATTGATCTTTTGTTTATAATACCTTGAAAATATAACCTATATAAGAATTCACTCTCAAAATTTTGAAGATATCATAATACTCATGTGTAGTGAAGCATTAATGAAATAAAATATGGCCTTGGCACTCCAGTTTTGTGTTCCGTTAATAGTTTAGGCTCATTTAGAAAGTGGTGGATTTTAAGGAAAAAATAATTTTTTCTTTCGTAGCCCCTTTGCAATGCTTAACATATAATAAATATTTTTGAGAAACGAAATTCGGGCAATGGTTCTTATAAGAACAACTTATCTCTAGTAAATTTGGTTTGTTATTAAACACTATTTAGATATGAACACCATATTCGACACATGATAAACAAGTGCAATATTCTCTAAGTCCCTGTATGTGTACAATAATGGTGATAAAAAGACTAGGATGAAGAAAGTAATCGTCAATGAATAATGAATTGTAAGCCACGCATTATTAAGCACAGTAAAGAAATGAAGTCATAACTCAAAACACCATGAAAAATTCACATGAATGGATAAAATAAGGGGTGATTCAAACCTCCTATATATATATATATATATATATATATATATATATATATATATATATATATATATATATATATATATATGATGAAAAATGAAATACAAAAATCTTTTCATTTTTTTAAAAAAAATTAGCAAAAACAAAATCTTTTTGAAAATTTCAAACTTTTTCTTAAAAACCAAAAAATCTTTATTGATTTTTCAAGATTTTTCAAAATGTAAACATAAATAAACATAAAATTCAATAGTAATACAATCTAGTAATAAAGACAAACTATATGAACATGACAATCATATTACAGTAGATAAAGTACGTGAACTTTATGGAACAAATACCTAAAAACTTCCCAAGATTCTCGAATTTAAGTTCATCTAAAGGTTTTGTGTAAATATTGGTTAATTGGCGTTCGATGCTAACAAATCTCAAGGACACGACCTTCTCCTCAGTAAGATCACAAATGAAGTGCTCACTTATCCTAATGTTCTTCATGCAATAATGTTTGATCGAATTACGAGATATGTGGATTGCACTCGTATTATCACACGAAATAGTCATTGCGCCTTAGGTAATCCCATAGTCTTCCAACATTTCCTTTATCCATATGAGTTGTGTGCAATAACTCTCGACGTCTATATACTCGGCCTCTGCCATTGAAAAAAGAGATTGAGTTTTTATTCTTGCTCATCCAAGAGACTATAACACTCCCAAAATAAAAATACCAACACGAGGTGCTTCTACAACCATTGACATTCCTGGGCCAATTGACATTCACATAGGTGGACAAACGGTCACCAGTATCAAAGGAATACCAAATATCATAGGTAGGAGTGCCACTCACGTATTTGATGAAACTTGTAAGTGAAAGCAAGTTAGACTCCTTTGGGGACGCTTGGTAACATGCGAAAACTCCAATGCTAAAGGCAATGTCAAGACGATTAGCGATTAAATAGAGAAGACTACCTATAATGCACCTATAAAGGGTTTGCTCTACGTCCTTGCCTAAAGTGTCTTTGTTAAGATTAGTCGATGTACTCACAGGGGTGTGTTAGTGCATACCGGAGTCTAGACAAAACTTCTTCACTAGGTCCCTAGAATATTTGGATTGAGATATGAATATCCCATCCTCAACTTGATTCACTTGTAGACCTAAGAATAATGTAATCTCACAACCATGCTCATCTCAAACTTACTCTTCATCTCCCCCTCAAACGTGTGAGAAAGTTAGGAATACGTGGATACAAATACCGTGTCATTTACATAGACTTGGGGAACAATTATAGCAACACTCTCTCTCCTAAAAAACAATGTATATTCGCTCCCCCTATATTGAAGCCACAAACTAAGAGATAATAAGTGAGGTTCTCATACCAAGTACGGGGTTCTTGCTTCAAAACATATAAAGGCTTCTTAAAATAAAAGATGCGTGCCGAGTATTTGGGTGGCCCACAATAAGGAGAACTTAGAATAAAATTCTATGAACATTAAACTTCTTCAATAAAAGGAAAAATTGAAGAATCTAGTATAATTTCTATCTTAATTGTTCTTGGAATCTAATATATTCTATGATACCTTGTTATACATTTATGAAATTCCCGTTATTTTGAAAGAAGGACTGTAACATTGTTAACTTCTCTAGTACAATGATAAAGATAAAAAGTAATCCAATGGAGGATATCTTGAACTTCTCATGTGATGCTTCTAATCTTCCATGGTATTATATTAAATTTGTATGTAAGGATATTAAATAGTATGACTGAGTCAATTTCAACATTGATATTGATGAAGTCATTTTCAATGCAATGGAAAAACTTCATTTAAAGCTAATACCAGAGCTTGAATATTTGAAGCACCTGCTTTAAAATTTAAGGCTGCCCAAATCATGCTTCCTTTGTCATCTCTTAAGACTACTCCCGTTGCCGTGTTATCAAATAGATAACAACTCCCAGATAAATTAAGTTTGATTCTTTCCCTTGATGGATTCTTCCAATAAACCAAGGTTCTGACTTTTGGTGAATGATGATTAATTTTGATTTGAAGCTTCTTTACAATCTATGTTAGAGCCAAATTTGAAACTGATATGCCGAGATAAATGAGAAAATCTAATGATTACTCTTTGAATAATGATACTAGAATTCAAAGATTTTGAATAAAATAAAGACTTGTTCCTACTCAGCCATAGTTCCCATATTCTTACTGGAATCACCTTAAACGACCATTTTTAGATACTTGAATTACCTGATTGAAGCCACTAATGAATGATAGTTCCATGAATAGTCTTAGACATTTAATTAACAACCATTAAACATCTGAATACTTCTAAATTTCTTTTATAATTGGAGCATACATGAAAAGATGATTCAAGAATTTTGTTGACTGATAGAAGCACTGCATCTAGATTCTAATTTCACTCAAACATTTTGGATTATCTCTTCTACTAGAACACAATTAGATAGGTCTTTCCATACAATGACAAAAATGTTACGAGGAATATTAGGATCCTACATAAACTGATAAGACAAAGAGGAGATCTTATAATCTCTGATTCGATCATAAGCTGAAGCAAAGGTAAAAGTATCACTTTGAGTAGGTTTCCACAAAACCTCATCTTTTATCCAAGATGAATTAGATTCCAAAACATCCCAAACTGAACAAATCCTCTTTAATGACATTAAACCATTTGAGCCATTCAATTGAGGGTACTTTGTATTAATAAATCTAACCCATAAACTTTTTCCTTCTTTAATTTTTATGCGAATTTTATGTTGGTTTCTTTCATAAGTGAACTCAAGCTTTGAATACCCAATCCACCTTCTTTCTAGGGAACACATGTTGTATCGCATCTAATCTAATGAAATTTCTTGCCATATTACTTATTAACCCCCCAAAAGAAGGAAATGTTAACTAGATGAATAGTCTTCTGACAAAGATTTAAGGAAAATAAATAAAACACGACCATAGAGGTAAGAACTGACTAGATTAAAGTAAGTCTAACTCCCATAGATAGAAAATTGGACTTCCAACCAATGAATTTTTAAAGCTAATGAGTGAATAAGAGGCTCAAAGAAAATGTCTTTAAATACTTTAAAGGCCCTTTGTTATAATTGAATCCTCTTACTATTGTAATACTATCTCTGATGCTGACTGAAGCTTTGGAACTCAAAGAAAAACAACTCTTTCCCTTACTAATGAGCTATTGAGATTTAATTTTATAATTCCCTAAAAATTCATTAGATATTTAAGAATCCTCTTTAAACATCTAGTGAAATGATTATATCATCTGCGTAACCCAAATGAGTAATCAAAAGACAACTCCTAAAATGAGAAAAGGTCTTACAGTACCGTTGGACATCAAATCATTAATTTCGCTGCTAAAACACTTTGGCATAATGACAAAGCGTCTTGGGGATATAGGATCCTCTTGCCTTAGGCACCTACAAGGTTTAAATAATCCTATTGGATAACTATTAATGATGACTGAGAATGAAGTTAAAGAAATACATCTCCAGATGATGTCAATAAAAGTCTTTGAGAAGCTAAAAGCTCTTAGAGATTTAAATAGGAAGATCTATGAAACTTTATCGTAGGCCTTGGCCATATCCAATTTGATGATTACATTACCTCCAAAATATTTACTATCAATTAATTGCATCATCTCCTATCCTATTAGAATGTTATTAAGAATACATCTTCATTGCACAAAGCCAGACTGATTGCGAGAGATTATGGAATAAAGTATAGGGTTATGTCTTGAATTAGTAATACTAAAGATTACCTTATATCCAAAATTATATAGATTGATAGGTCTTAAATACTTTCAAAGGGAAGGTCTAGTAATCTTTAAAATGAGTCATATACGAGGGGATCACTAAGACTGAGGAATTTCGGCACCTAGGAAGAAGAATTGCATAGCTTTTTATGATGTCCTCTTTGAAAATATCCCAGTAGTACATATATGAATAACGATTGTAACCATCTGAGCCAACTAAACTATTTTGATTAAGATCTTTAATTACCTTCAACATCTCCTCTTCCTCTAAAATTGAACCCAAATAGCTATTCATTTCATCTATAATTAGTTTGGGCATGACTTTTAGCATATCTTTAGATTATGTTGAACCTGGAACTAATAAATTTGAAAAATAAGAAAAAAAGTGTTAGCTATATCCTCTTTGCTCTCATGCCCTCTTTCATCTTCTTCTTTAATTTTATGGATGCAAACCTTTCTTCTCTATTGTTGAACTTGAGCATGGTAGAACTTTGTGTTCATGTATCCATATTTTACCCATTGACTCATTGATTTCTGGTCCTATAATATTTCATCCTAGCTAAGGTTGAATTTTGGGCAACTTTCAACTTTTAAAATTTTGCTCTTTGTTCTCCACTTGTATCAAATTCAAAGGCTAGTTCCTCGTGGAGGAGATTATCTTCTAGCTGTTATATTTGCTCAAAGATATTTTTGAATTCTTCTTTACTTCACCTGTTCAAATAGGGCCTTATCCTTTTTAATTTAAATGCAAAGATATCCATGTGTTTACTAGAAGCTGGATCTTCCTAAGATTTCTCAATAACCTTTTTGAATCCCTCATGCTGACTCCACATATTTTGAAATTTAAAAGATTTGATCACTGATTGTTAACAGTTTGGGATTGTAATGGGTTAAGTACCATGGTCTAAGAAATTTCTATTACGATGTTGAATTGTAAAATTTGGAAAATAGTTTATTCAGTTTGGGTTTGTTAATCTCCTATCAAGTCTCTCCACAATCATGGATCCATTCATTTCCTTATCCCAAGTTAATTTAGATCCTATAAACAAAAAGTCCTATAATAAACAACTTGCTAAACAACTATTAAAATCAGTTGCACCACCCAAGTCTATATATCTACCTTATGCTCTTTGAGAAGTATTTGAAATAATACTAAAATCCCATCCACTATCAATGTCATTGATGATATAACACAATAATATGGAATATTGTGTCCCATAAAAATTTCCTCTCTTACCCAGAACACTTTGCATAGACCATATTGACACCTATCTCCATTAGAAGCTAAGTATGGTCTATTTTCAATAGCGTATTTTTATCTCAGTCATTGATTAGTTCACTTGAAATACCACACCTCCAAAAACACTAAATTTTATTTACTTGATTAAATGAGCAGCCTTCAAAATTTAAAATTCTCCCAAAGTCTTCAATTTTAGATCTATCTATAATAGGTCTAAGATTTAATAAAAATGAAAAATTACAAAACTTATAAAGCTTTCTAACCTCCTTTTAGTGAACTTGTCACAAACTCCCCTTACATTACATATCATTGATATTGTCATTCGGACTTTCCTATAATAACTTGTTCGACTCCTTTAATAGTTGAACTCGTCATTTTTCTTTTTGCAACTAATCCTTTTATTTGAACCTGATTGATTGCTTTGGTAACTTTTACTACCTGTGTCACTAGAAAGGCTTCATCCAAACACTTCTTTGTGTTATTCTCATTTTTAGTTTTTTAATATGCTGGTAGTTTCTCTGATAGAAAAATTGAGAAATTGATAAGTTCTTCCCAAGTTGAATCTTTTTTATAAGGAAGGCATTTTTGACATCCATTTGGTATAACTTGAACCATATAAGACATTCATGTGACACCCTTCTCAATTAAATATCGGGAAACCAGTCCTTTATTAAATTTAAACAGAATATCGAGTTGGTTCATTCTTAGCATCAATGTCGAAAACCATTAATTACTAACCACCTATTAGTTAAATAAGCCGGTACCAAATTTTTATTTTTTATTTTTAACATGCTACAACATAAATGATTAAATAATTGAATCATCACTGTTGATGTAAAAAACTAGACTTAATTTAATTTAATAATCACATATAAAATATGCAATAGTAATAAAGAGAGAGAGATTTTCTAAGTGGTGAAGCTTTGTAAGAAAGCCCACGTCCACTGTTATTTTATTGATTTGTGTGGTTATAGAAAGCTAGGTACGCTTCTAGATAATAATATCCCAGAATTCATTCGATCGGGACCTTGATGAAAGGGACAAAATGTATTTATAATGACCCAAAGGTCAAGGGTTGGAATGTCAAGGGATGGAATGGTTTCATATAATTCATCATTTACATATTTACATAATAACTATGTTGATTGGTTGTATAAACCACGTGTAGTATGACCCTTGGTATGCGGATGCTTCACTATCTTGTTGGTCGACCTTCTTTGTGTTGGTTGGCATTCCATGTATTGGTCGGCAGATTTACTTCTTATTGACTGGGACTTTGGACACGTAGGAGGACTCGTGTTCACTTCTGATTAGTCCACGTAGGTGGATAATTTTTGGTATCAATAGAAGCCCCCAATGTTCCATTCTTGGCGCTTGCGTGAAAGTATGGAGCATTTTATTCTTAATAGTACTTTGGAGTATTTTCATGATGCTTAGTCGGAAGTCGACCACTCACACTTGTAAACTTTAATGGTACTATTTGAGAATGGCATTTTGTAAATAATTTGAATTTTAGCGAACCACCAAAGAGAAAATAGGTATTTTTAACTTTTTAATTTGTGAAGCTATCGAATTGTCAATCATTGGTACATTTAATCATTTCGTTTGTTGTTTTCAAGGCAGCCTATAAAAGGCAGGAGCTTTTCCAGGTTCTTCCTCACCCCCAAAATTTTGAACTGTAGAAGCTATCTCTAAGCTTTTGTGCGACCGTTTGCCATCGTTCCTTTTTTATAGTTCTTGCTGAATCCTTAATATTTTGTAACAATTCTTTCTTTTATTTATTTTTCCTCATTTTCATCTTTTGAACATGGTTTATACAGTTGGCGACGAGTCTTTAGAGGAATTTAGGTAAAAGCATAAGATTACCTCTTGGGATGAATTAGATGTCCCTCATGGACCTTTAGATGTATATTCCTTGGATGAAGGTCATTGGATTCCCACTTTGTTTATAGCAGAGTGTGGTTTTTCATTTCCACCAAACCCTTTTCATCTTCGTTTTTGCCAATATTTTGACGTTGTCCCAGCACGAGTGGCTCCCAACATCTGAAGAATTATCAACGGGGAAACATATTGAACAAACTCTATAGGACCCACATTGGGATTCCATAGATTATGTTCTGTTATAAATGGTCCATTGTAGGGGAAAATACATATTACTTGAAAACTGGAGCTGCTAATAGAGCTTTAGTGTTGAATTTTCCTGACTCCAATAAAGATTATTGTACTCATGCTTTAGTATCTAAGAATTGGAAACATGCCCCCCTTGATGGTGGAGTAGCCTACATGGTCCCAGATGCGCTCAATCAGGGAATGGGATAGGTTATTATTTCAATTTTTCTCTTTTTTTTTGATATCTTTTCTGATGTGTACTAAATATCACTCCTTGTTGATTTGTTTCAGAGGAGCATGAAAGAAAGTCTCATAAATCGGGTGAATTTAATTTGGAAGAACTCAAGTTCTTGTAGGGACTGAATCAAAGAACAGGAGAAGATAACCCCCAACCAGCTTCTACATTACTGGAATATAAAACCTCCATTACTTCTTTTATAGCCCGACCAACATTTGGCATTCCATAAATTGTAATTGACTTGGAGGAACCCAGTATCTACTTCCTATGCCAGTGAGTCTGTTAGAGTTGTTGCTAAAATCGATACTTATACCTCTCTTGACTTCGATCTTCCACTTGCTGTCAGTATGGGTAAGAGAAAAATTCCTAACCTTTTGGAGGATGATTCTATGACTGGTGCCAAGAAACTAGTTGATACCGATATCTAAGAGAAAAAGATTGATGTTGGTAAGAAGCCCCTAGCCAATGAGTCTCCTTTGAAGAGATTGAGGAGGGATGCTGCCAATAAGTATGTTGAGAAAGTTATTGATGACGATCAATAAGGTTTGATTGGTGTGGTCCCATCTATTGCTAGCTCATCTGTAGCCTTTTGTCCTAGCCTAGTTAGGAAGTTGATCAAGTCTGGCACACTCCCAGACCAGAGAGTTATTACTGCATCTATGTCGCAATCATAACTAATAACAAGATCTTCTTAAAGCTTGTCCTTAGTCCGTTTTCATATTTGAAGTTGGTCGAATACCTTTCATATTTTCTCTGACTTGTACTGATTTGACTTTTTCTTGTGGTTCCTAGTTGATTACAACCAAATTATGGAGAATGATGATCTGCTATGTTCTTTTTTGGGAGAAGTAGAGGAGGCCTTTAAAGGTCTTAAAAAATTTATTATGGATTCCCAACAATCTGTGGAGACAGAGAAGAAGGCCCGGGAAGAGAAGATCAAGGCTTCTGAAGCATCTCAGTAGAAAGTTGATAATTCCTTATATGTGGCTTCTTTGGCCTCTACTCAAGCTGTGCACGGGGCAAAGGCTACTAAAGGTCAAGTAGCCAAGTTGACAACATACCTATCTTCCGAGAAGGCTAAGAGGAAGCAGGCTAGGGCAGAATCCTTCAACAAGGGCTGAGATAAAGCTATCTCTGCCACCTCTGCACAAATTGGGTACGTAAAGAAAAATTCTTTAAGGAGGGTTGGCCAACAACGTTGGAGGAAGTTGGCACTACTGAGGATTCTGAGCTTTTTCTTAGGTAAGACCTTGGCTTTCCCCCCAACTTTAATGATGAAATTGAGGATGATGTTTCTTTTGAGGAATCCTCTTTAGTGGTTGAGTTAACTACCCCTTCTGTCGACCAAGAAAAAACTATTGTGGACTCTGCTATCCCCTCTTCTGAACAAGAAAAAGTTCATGTGGACTCAGTAACTCAATGACGTTGAAAACGATAAGAAGAAGGTGTAAACTTATTCGTATTTCGGTCTTTGGATTTTGCAGTCTTCTTTTTTTTTCATTTTATCTCTATTCCAATGTATTTGTAACATTTCTTATTTATCAATGAATGAACTGTTCCTTTGATTCACATGTCGTTTATTGTTGCTCGGTTGTTGCTCTATTTTCTTCTTTTGTTATTGATTAGTTGTTACTTTATCTTTCTAGTTTATGGACAAGATGGAACAAATTTCCTCTGATGATATTTACCTACTCAAGCACTGCAACAATCTATTCAAAGGTGGTCACCTCATCTTAATTGATGAATAATTAACAAACTTACTTAGCTCAGACGCTTTTGATCAGGCAAACGATGCATACACTTATGTCAAGTTTCTTCTTGATCGGGCTGTAGCCAATAATGTTGAATACTTCGAAATAATTGAAGATTACAGGCAAAGCATAATGATAGCAAAGCTCTTTTACATGCTGACTACAAAGCTAAATATAAGGCCTTGAGTGAAGGTTGGGGTTTTGAGGAGAAACTATAAAAATATGTCTCCGTGTTCAGGAATAAGTAGTTCTTATTTAACCATGAAGTTGATGAAGCCAGAGAGATTGCTAAACTTCTGGAAGAGGAAAATAATAGGTTGAACGATGAACTTGGGCCTTAAAACAGTCTTATACTATTAGTGCTGATGAAGGTGCCCCTTTTCTGGAGGAGGAAAATGCTATTTTAAGGGAAAAGCGTGAAGCATTGACAAAATTCAAACTTGTATCATCTTCTAGATAAAGAGCTAGCCGACCAACTGTAGAAAATACTAGGATTAAGAAAATTTTAGTTAATCAAGCTACCCAACTGAGGGTGAAGAGTCAAGCGATTATTGATTTATCCTTAAAATTGGAAGGTAAAGACAAAGCTCTTGTCGACCAATCCTCTTAGTTGAAGGTGAAGGATGAGGTTTTGAAGAAACTTCAATATCAAGTTGTAAGATTCACCTTCTAATTTCATAAATAACCTAGAGGGGTGTGAATGGATCGTTACAATGAAGCTTTGGGAAATATATATGAGCACCTCACTCAAACTCATCGCGAAGGTTATAAATGGGGTTGGACCAACTGCTTAATTATGATGAAGATTGGTCGAGCTAGCAAACTATGGTATGTGCATGATCCTAGTTTCTTAGACTGCCAATAACCTCCATTCAAGTTGGATGTCATATGGATTCTTGTTGAATTGATTCCCCAATGCTTGGTGTCGAAATACTTAAGGGATTATGAGTTACACGATGATCTTGAAATAGTTCGACCTCCTCATCTGACCAACACGCCAAGCAGTAGTAACAGAAGGATGCTTCAACATTTCAATTTTATCAATTCTCCTTACACACTGGATGATCCTCCTACTGGTATGGAAAGATTTCAATCATCTTCCAAAGTTGAGGTAAAACGTCCAGTTGAATGATTATACTGCATTTTGTAATTCATTTGAATGTAATACAGTTTGTATGAATAAAATGTTCTTGTTTTTGTCAACTTATGATTATTTTAGTCATTCAGTTAACTTTTGATTATTATGTCATTAGTTCTACTAATACACTTAGATATATCAATCCAAATATAGTATTAGTTACCAGTGGTTATGCCATTGATTCTACTAATACAGTTTGATATATTGATACAAATTTAGCATTAATTATAAGTGGTGGCTAAGTGTGTGAGGAATGTATGTTTATATTCTAGTATCTAGGAATTTTTACATGTCTTCTAACATTTAACGTAGTCAGGAAAAACTTTTTTATAACTTTTTTAATTTTATATGAGGTTCTACACCTTTTGTTCTTGACTTGTTTATACAAAATCATACATGAAGTAATCAACCTCTTATTCGTGATTTTGTTTTTACAAAGTCATACATGAAGTGAATTATTATTTTCGACCAAGTGTTGATGATTTATAATCCTATTTTGACTTGATTGGTTACTATTTTTCTTATTTCTGACCAAGTGCTAAGGGTTTTAATCCTGTTTTGACTTGGTCAGAGCTGAAGATCAAAAGTTGTCTTTGATTTGGGGGATGTTATATGATCATCATACTCGGAAAAAAATCAAAAAAATGAAGGGACTGAAATCAAATTTCTATTAATACTAAAATAAAAGCAAGAAAGAGATAATAATGGACATCTTTTGAATTACTGATAATAATTTCAAAGATGTTCGACATTCAAAGGATTTTTGAACTCTTGACCCTCCAAAGTCTCTGTCCGATATATCCCTAGTCGGATGACAACTGTGATGCGGTATCATCCATGCCAGTTAGCCTCGAGCTTGTTATTATTTTGGATAACTTTCTTAAGAACATAATTTCCCTCTTTTAGGTTAGTCGGATCGACCTTTTTATTATAAAAGCAAGCAGTGCGATGTTGGTAGGCAGCATTTCCCAAAGCTGCATCTTCTCGTACCTCCTCCAACATGTCGGGATCTAATAGCCTCATCATGTCACTAATTGGGGAGTTAAAGTTCAATACCCTATGAGTAGGTAGACCGATCTCGGCCTATACCATTTCTTCAGTCCCAAACGAAATCATGTATGGTGTTTTGCCAGTTGCTATTCTTGACATTCTTCTGTAGGCCCAAAGAACAGTGTGTAGCTCGTTAATCCAGTTGCCCTTAGAAGCATCAAGTCTCTTTTTTAGTCCATTCAACAAAGTTATATTAGTCATTTCTGTTTAACCATTTCTTTAAGGATGACCTGGTAAATAATGCTATTTATAGATTTTGGATTAGGAATAGTATGCTTCAAACTCCTCATTATCGAAGTGTGTGCTATGAAATGTGATGAAAGCGTATGGTAACCCATATCGACAAATAATATTCTTCCACATGAACTGATACACTTTCTCATAAGACATATCAATTAATGGATCTGCCTCCACCCATTTGGTGAAGTAATCCACAATAACTAAGTATTTGAACCTGCCTTTGGTGGTCACCAGTGGGCTGACCAAGTAAATTCCCCATATAGCGAATGACCAAGGTTAAGCTATTGGTGTTAAAGAAACATAGGTGTTCTATGAACGCTAGAGAATTTCCGGCGAAGGCTATAAATCTCCCCTCATGGTCGACCAGTAATATCCCTGAGTGTTGATGCATTGGACCAAAGACCGTCCAGCTAAATGAGCTCCACAGGATCTTTCATGCACTTTTTTAATAAAATCTTCCACCTCCATTGGATGAACACATCATTTCATGGAGATCATCAATCCCCTACTGCATAAAACTCCTTTTTCCAAAACATACATTATTGCTTTATATCAGAGATTCTTGACCACTTTAGGATCAGGTTGTAGGGTTCCATTTTCAATATAAGCTATAATAGGACCCTTACAGGAAGGTCCCAAATCTACAACAATGAAATTAACCATCACATCTTCATTAATTCTTCGATTACCCAGGAGTTCGATTGGGGTTGTTCTTCAGAGCTCAATTCTTGTTTCCGATGCTAGCTGAGCAAGTGCACCAGCTCAGGCATTTTCTATTATTAGGATCCTATTCATTCGGATGGCTGGAAATTTGGCAATGACTTCCATGGCCTTAGCAAGATACCTGGTCATCAATTATCCTTTGGCTCTAAACAAATTCAGCACTTGGTAAACAACCAGCTGTGAATCACTATGCGCCACTACTTACTCGGCACCTAATTAATGAGCTAAATTTATCCTAACTATCAAGGCTTCGTATTCTTCCTCATTGTTTGATGCTTTGAACTAAAACCTAAGGGAATACTCCATATCAATATTATCAGGAGTATTAAGTATTATACCTTCTCCACTCTCGGTAGCACATGAACATCCATCCACGCACAAATTCTATAACAGAACATCATCATTGAAGCTTTATACTATCAATGATCCATGCTAGAATAACTTTTTACTCTCCTATGCATATTTCTGGACCATTTCCTGAATTTTGGTTGACTTAGGTTGATCGGTAGCTACTTCGGCTTGCTTTTAAGCTGATCTCTCTTCTTTCAAAGTCTGTCAACAGGCAAGATTTATTGGTCGGGATCCTCTGGATAAGTAAATTTAGTAATGAAAACTGCAAAAGCTTGGCATTTCAATAAAGATCTTGGTTCATATACTATGTCACAGTCGCCCAATTTTACTTCCCAGTACATCAATCATCATGACTTCTGAGGTTTGTAGAGAGCTTGCCGAAGAGGCAAATCAATATACAAAACTATAGTGTGTGCATGGAAATAAGGTTTCATTCTTCTTGAGCCTCAATAAGTGATAGGGCTAATTTTTCAAGACATAGGTACCTAATTTTAGCTCCTCTGAATGCTTTACTGGTATAGTAAACTAGTTTTTGGATTCCATTGTCCTATGTGACCAATGCTGAGCTCACTGCTGACTCAGAAACAGCTAAATACAAGTATGATTTCTCTCCTAATACTGGTCAAGAAAGCAAAGGTGGTGACCCCAGATAATTCTTTAACTCTTGGAATGCTTCCTCACATTCTTCATTCCTCTCAAAAGTTTTTGTCAACACTTTAAAAATGGAAAGAACCTATTTGTTGCTCGGGACACAAATCTGTTTAAGGCTGCCACTATTCCAATGAGCCTCTGTACATCTTTCTTACAGGTCGACAACTTCATTTTGATTAAAGTTTTATTATTGATGGATTGACTTCAATTCCCATGTGATTAACTATGAAGCCAAGGAACATACCTTATTGTACTCTAAACACACACTTGGTCCAATTCAACTTCATCTTATTCTTTTCCAACTCATCAAAAGTCTGACTGAGGTTGGCGATATGATCTGCAGCTTTTTTTACTCTTCGTCAGCATAATATCCACATAAACTTCCATGTTTTTGCCCATCTGTTCTTTGAAGAACTTTTTCATAAACCTTTGATATGTTACACCTGCATTTTTTAGACCAAAAAGCATTACATTATAGCAATAAATTCCTCGAGAAGTGATGAAGCCTATACTTTTCCTGTCTTTAGGTTTCATTTTTATCTAGTTATAACTAGAATAGGCATTCATAAAGCTTAAAAGCTCATTTCCTGATGTAGTATCCACCAGCTGCTCAATTATAGGCAAGTGAAAATGGTCTTTTAGGCACGCCTTATTTAAATCAGTGAAATCTACGCACATCCTCCATTTATCATTATTCTTTTTTACCATTACAACATTGGCCAACTAGTCTGGATACTTCACATCTTCAATGCTTATTGAAGCTTTGCTACTTCCTCTTGGATAACTTGATTGTTTTTAGGACTGAAAACCCGATGTCTCTGCTTGATCGACTTGGCATCCTTATTGACGTTAAACTCGTGACAAAGGAAATTAGGATCAATTCCAGGTATATCTTCATGGCTCTAGGAAAATACATATATCCATTCCCTTATGAACATAATGAACTCATGTTTAAGGACGGGATCCAGTGTTGAGCCGATCTACGTAGTCCTTTCTGGTTTATCGTCATCTAGAATGATACTTTTAGTGGATTCTATAATTTGTCCTTTGACCATCTTTGTTTCATCTCGCGGATCTATGGTTTCTACCTCAGATTCTCCATTAGGCTCAATAGTATCCACCTATTAAGTTATAGTCTTTTTCTTCTTCAATTAAATCAGATATTCTTGCTTGACTCATGAGTAGTAACACTCTCTAGCCACTTTTTGGTCTCCTTTCATGCACCTACCCAAAAATGAGTGGAAAATTCAAGCATTGATGGACTATTAATGGTACGACTTCAAACTTATTCAATCTTATCCTACAGAGGATCATATTATAGGCAAATTAAACATTCTTATCCATTACAAAGAAACGTATTTTCTCTGTGAGGCTTATTGGACAAGTGTCGATCAACACTTCGAGCTTGATTGTTCCGAAAAGGTAAACTTTTTCAGTAGAAAAGCCTATTAATGGTCTACGATAGGGTTCTAGCTCGCTAAGCTTCAAGTCCAAAATCTAAAAGCAAGGATAATACGTAATATCAGCTGAACTCCTATTGTCAATCAAAACTCTGGCGATGATAATATCCTGGATTCTGAATTTGTCAACCAATGGGTCATCATGGGGATAAATTACCCTAGAGAGATCATTTTTTGAAAACCTAATCACCAATTTGTCTTTTATAACTTTCATTGTCCAATCATCTACATTCAGATTAGTCCTTTGGATATAGGATAAATCCTAGGCTTCATTCAAGTAAGCTTTCCTTTCAGTAGCATGATCACCTCCTCTTACATTGCCCCCTGTAATTATATGACACTCAAAAGAACCAAAACTGACCATATCTATCTCACATTCTAGTTGCTTGGGCTTGTTCGACAGGTCTAGATCCTTTTCATAATCCTTTTCATGATTTCTCTTCCTATCATTTCTAGGCTTACATGGATAATTTGACCTGCTTCTAGGTTCTCTGCCATCTCGCCAATTAATAAATTTATTGAGTTTTCCTCGGGGGATGATGGATTCTATCCCATTTTGAAAATCTATTCACTTATTCGATATATGACCGTAATCCTTATGTAATTCATAATATTTGGATCTATCCCTCTTGTTAGGTGGCGCCCTTAACTTCTTAGGACATTATAAATCCCCATTGTGCTTAATTTCTTCCAGGATATGATTATGCTAATACTCAATGGAGTGTAGTTTCCATACTTTTTTAGCTTGTCTTTTTTCTTCGGCCTTTGCTCCTTCTTCTCCTTTTTCTCCTTCTTATTAGGCTTCGTGTCAAGCTTCGTGGTTAGACACATTTTGCGGCCATAGCTTTCTCGACATTCATTATTTTTACTGCCTTTTCCATGAGTTTAACCATAGTTTTAGGAGGATCTTTAGCCAAAGTATAATATAGTTTCTCAAGAAGCAAGCCAAACATAAGAGAAGTGATGGTTGTTTTCTCCTCATAATCAATCACCTCCAACTTTTATTAAAACGTGTGATGTATTCCCTGGTACTTTCCCCCACTTTCTGCCTTACACTTAGAAGATGAACTACTCTTTTCATGGGCTTATATCCAAAACAAAAGTTACTAATGAATACCTAGGCAAACTGATTGACTGTTGCAATTTGTCCTTGGGGCATGTTATTATACCATATTTTGGCTGAACCCGTAATGGTACTTAAAAAAGCTCTGCACCTCATTTCATCAGGGACTGAATAAATACTAGTCGCATCTTGATGTTGCTCAATATGGAGAACTGGGTCAATCTTACTATCATATTTGGGAGTGACCATAGGAGCTTTAAATTTTGATCGAGTAGGAAAATCCACAATTGCCTGAACAAATGGGGATCCTTTAACAAAACTTCACTGCAAAGCATTCTTTGCTTTTTACATTTCAAATAACCGATCTTCTAACCTCTGGATGGACCATTTCTAGGATGGATTTCCTGCCTCAGAATTATATGAAGAAGCTCTCGGCTATGCCAACTATGTGCCTGCCCTGAACTCTCCTCATAAGAGGTCATCTCGGCACCTACAAATTATCGAACGCTTGATCTTGATCTGACTGAGGCCTCATATTGATTGGCAGAGTGTTAAGTGTTCCATAATAATGCCTTGGGGGGATTTTTATTTGCTCAGGGTCCTAAGTGATCAAAGGTCAAAGCTCTCCTTAGACTTTCCAAGACACTAGGGCTTTCAAGAGAAAAAGAATGGATATCATAGAGTTTTGTGGACCTGAGAAATGAACTTTCTCCTAGACGATAAGAGGTTTCTCGTGAAGATCTGGAATAACTATGTCTGAAAGATCTTGGAGGTGGAGGCGACATTTCTATTCTGGACGAGGGTTGTCGGGAGAAGTATGGAGACATAACTTTCAATGACTGAGCCAATTGCCTTAGCGTGTCCTGCATGGATTCTTATCCTCTGACAATACTTACCAGGATTCCAGCAGACGAAATAGGAGAATTACCTTAATTTTTGAGACTGAGCTCATGGCCAGTCATCGTGATTTGAATAAGAGTATGTAAGAGTAAGAACGACATTTAGAAACACGCTCAGAATGACGACGTCAATCTGCTGATGTAAAAAACAAGACTTGATCTAATTTAATAATCAAAGATAAAATATGCAATAATAAATAAAAAGAGAGATTTTTGAAGTGGTTCAGTTATGTAAGAAAGCCTACTTCCATTGTTATTTTAGTCATTTGCGTGGTTACCAAAAGCAAGGTACGCTTGTATATAAGAATATCCCAGAATCCGTTCGACGGTGCCCTTCATGAAAGGGATACAATGTATTTATAATGACCCAGAGGTCAAGGGATGGAATGCTTTTATACAATTAAGAATTTACATCTTTACATAATAACTGTATCTTTTTGGTTATATAAACCACGTGCAGTATGATCCTTGGTATGAGGATGCTTCGCTATCTCATTGGTTGGCCTTCTTTGTGTTAGTCGACATTCCACATGCTAGTCGGCATTCCAGGTATTGGTCGACATATTTATTTCTTGCTGACTAGGATTTTGGCCATGTAGGAGGACACATGTTCACTTTCGATTGCTCCACGTTGGTGGATAAATTTTGGCATCAACAATCACCATCACCATCAGCCAACATAATAAATAGCGAAATGACTTAATAAAATAAATAGGACTAGAATGAACACTCAATCCTAAACTCCAATACAGTAATCCATAAATGAAAAATTGTCCAACAACTAAAAAGTAAAGATAGAAATCCACTGTCTCTGAAATACTGTCTGAATAAGAGTAGGTGACATACCCAACTAAAATAGATAACTCATAAGGAAGACGTGATAAATATGGAGGCATTTACTGCTGAGGTCCTGTAAGTTCCAAAGCAGTTGTAACACGTCAAATTATGTGAACTCCTAGACCTAGCGTCCCTGTGGCTGGGCACATAAGATGTTTTTTACAAATTAGATTTGGAAAAAAAGTAAGAGCCCGAGTAACATTGTTTAAAAATATTTGCAAGCATTTAAAATGCATAATATGAAGATATTATATACATGTTAGTTTCAGGTTCTCTCACTTGAGGTCCTTACTCCTCAACTATTGTGTACCCCTAACGTATTCCACTAACCCGTCCTAGTTATGTTACCCTCCCTAACTAGTTCAAGTCAATTATCTAACTACACTTACTAACTCATGGTGCCCACCCGTATTACCCATACAATACGTTATTGTTTTTTTTTCTTATATCGCTTCAATCAATTAAGAATTAACCAAATAAATGTTAAGTTTTCACATACTTAGGTTATTTTAGGTATCATTATCTTTCTCATCTACTAAGTACACACAGTAGAAGAAATCACAAGTATATATAGTTTTATCACTTTATTTATATATATACTAATGCGGTACCCCTAGGCAGCGACATGCGGGGCATGTATACTCTGCTATCAAGTCTCGGTACATCACATACTAAATAAGGACTATCGGTTTAAAATCACTCTCAAACCACACTATACAATTCACTCATAATTGGAGGTGAATGTAGTTCTAGGCCTTTGGACTACACACATACCTACACACCCAAATGATCGGGCACACCCTCATTCACACAAGCAGTGGTCATCCCTATGTTCTATTTGTTGAGGTACAAGTCTAAAATCCCCAAAGATGGCTCATAAGGATAAGACTATCCCCATTTTAAACATCCCGCGATATCAAGGAGCATAGGTATGTCATACACATAATGAGTCACATAATAGGCATTCGCACATCCTATATATATATATATATATATATATAGGTATACCTTCAACCTATAGCATATATCTTGTACGTAGTATGTGTACTACTTGGTGTAGGGGGAAAATACAACTACGAAAATAGCATGACACATGGCGAGCACACCGATCAGGATGGCGAGCAACATATGGTCCAATAAGATAAGGAAGACTAGAGTCCTTGATAAACTAGAAGATCAAGCAGCAGTATTTTATTAAAATCAAACATTGTAAGTATAAGACTTATCCAATTATAACCCCTAAGTCTATATAAAGGGGATACCCCCCATTGTGAAAGGGGGCATAGAGGCTAGAGAAACACTCATGTAAATTCTCTCATTATTATAGTGAAACACTGTTGAAGCCCCGTGGCATAGGCCATTGATGGTCGAACCACATAACCCCCTACGGGTGATTTTTTTTCTATCACAATTGGCGTCGTAGGTGGGAAACGACATGAAAAGTATTTCCTTCATGTTTACGAAATGGAGATTTACATGGCGACCCCATGGTGTCCATGCATGATAATCAAGAGATAAGTTTTCCTTTTTTTTTTCTCTGTATGAATGATTATATATTTTGTATACACATTGTTTCATGGATGCATGATTTTTTTCACATGTGTATTGACACATCCTGTATTCAATTTTTATGCACCTACAAATTTGCTTCCAGATAATTTCCAGTATTTATTTGGGATTACAAGTTTTTAGTCCTACGTTTATGAATAGTGAAATGTCTTAATAAAATACATAGGACTGGGATGAACACTCCAGCCTGAACTCCAATACAATAATCCGTAAATGAAAATTTGTCTAACAACTAAAAAGTAAAGATTGAAATGTACTGTCTCTAAAATACTGTCTGAATAAGAGTGGGAGACATACCCGACTAAAATAAATGACTCATAAGGAAGATGTGATAAATATGGAGGCATCTACTACTGAGCTCCTACAACTTCCACAAAAGTTTGAGCACGTCAAATGATGTGAACTCCTAGGCATGGCGTCCTTGTGGCTGGGTACGCAAAATGCTTTTTAAAAAATAGATTTGGAAAATGGGTCAGAGCCGAGTAAAATAGTTTAAAATATTTGAAAGTATTTAAAATTCATAATATGCAGATATTATATACATGTTAGTTTCACTTGAGGTCCTCACCCCTCAACTATTGTTCACTCCTTACGTATTCCACTAACCTTTCCTAGTTATGCTACCTTGCCTAACTAGTTCAAGTCAATTATCTTACTACACATACTAACTCGTAGTGCCCACCTCTATTACCCTTACAATACGTTATTGATTTGTTTTTTCGTATCTCTTGAATTAATTAAGAATTCACAAAATAAATGTTATGTTTCCACGTACTTAGGTTAGTTTATGTATCATTATCTTTCTCGTCTACTAAGGACACATAATAGAATAAATCACAAGTATATATATTTTTATCACTTTATTTATATATATACTAATACAACATCCCTAGGTTGACACATGCAGTGCATGCATACTCTACTATCAAGCCTGATACATCACTTACTAAATAAGGATTATCAGTTCAGAATCACTCTCAAGCCACACTATGTAATTCACACATAATTGGAGGTGAATATAGTTCTAGGCCATTGGGCTATGCACATACCTACGCACCCAAAAGACCAGGCACACCCTCATTCAAACAAGCAGTGGTAATCCCTAAGTTCTATGTTCTGAGGTACAATTCTAAAATACCCCAAGATGGCTCATCAGGATAAGAGTGTCCCCTTTTTAAACCTCCCGCGATAGCAAGCAACGTAGGTATGCCATACACATAATAAGTCAGACAATAGTCATTCTCACATCCTGTGTGTGTGTGTGTGTGCACGCGCGCATGCGTGTGTGTATAATATCATCAATATAGGTATACCTTTAATCTCTAGCATATATCTCATATGTAGTATGTGTAATACCCGGGGGGGGGGAATACGCATATGAAAATAACATGACACGTGCACATCGTTCAGGATGGCGAGCCGCATACGCTCCAACAAGATAAGGATGACTAGAGTTCTTAATAAACTAGAAGACCGAGGAGCAGTATTTTATTTAAATCAAACTCTATAAGGATAGGAATTATCCAATTATACCCCCTAAGTCTATATAAAGGGGATACGCCCCATTGTGAAAGGGCGCTTAGAGGCTAGAGAAACACTCATGTAAATTCTCTCATTATTATAGTGAAACACTGTTGAAGCCCCGTGGACGTAGGCCATCGATGGTCGACCCACGTAAATTTTTGCCTCTTTCTCATTTGTTATTATTCATGCATCGTGATGAATTGGCACCCCCTTACGAGTGAGTTTTTTTTCTCTCACACTCGGATATCCTATGCATTTTAAATTCTCAATTTAATTATTCACCAGATTCTTCTCGAGTATTTTCTCCACTACTCGAATAATCCTACTCACTCCATTGAGTTATTTCAGTAAAAAAATATTTGTGCATCGCTGGTCAGGTCGTATTTCACTTACACTTGTCATGACCCATTCTATTTTACTAACGAACATTTGAATGTTAAACTAAGTCCCGTGTGTCATTCGTATCCATAATAATTGGTGCAATATATTACTGTGGTGACAATTATTGTGCAACACAAATAAAGATGAGAGAAGTAATGACCAAGAAAGAATAAATAAAACGCCAATCACACAACAACAGGTGTACATGGTTCAGCAAAGATGTGCCTACGTCCACGGTGGTGCAGTCAGTATTATTTCTCTATATTCTCGAGAATAAGTACAGAGAATACAACTTGTCCTTTGCCCCGGACCTAGGGTTTAATTTATATATGTGTAGGTTAGTTAATGGAGCTGATGGATTCCTCCATTTTAGCCATCTTCCCTATAGCTTCCCTTCATGGAATCGTGCTCCCCCATAACTTCCCTTCATGGGATCGTGGGGAAATCGGATCCATACAAAAGATGAGGGGCCTGGACTTTGGGCCGCTTGGGTTGGGCTACTCGTCCAGGCTTATAGTACTAAATTCCGGGTACCCACAATTGCCCCTAATATTGTTGTGCCATGCATGTGGGCCCAACAGATTTAAATGATTATTGCGTTGCCATTCCTCGGGAGCTGTAGAGTCGATTTCTGGCGGCAGCCGCTTCGCTTACTATGCAATATGATTAGATTTTGAAGCTTTGTTGGAATAAGGCACATTTCTTTTCATCGCTTCAGCTTTTCCAGCAATCTTCTATCTTCTGAGAACTCTTATGCTTTGTACCTTCTACTTTCGATCTCCACTCTCGTTGCTTCTTCGTCATTTGACCTGATCTTCTGTCTTGTAAGTCTCTCGTGCTCTTTGCATTTTCTCTTTGGTTTGTAGTTTTTCTTGTATTTTCCAATGGCGAAGATTGGAAATAGGTCGATCTCGGAGTTTAGAAAATTCTACAACATTCCTGAGTGGGTAGAGATTGAGGGTTGTGCCTCGCCTCCTAGGAACGTTAGGGATATAGAGGATGCACACTGGATTCATGTTTTGTTGCTCTCCCAGGGGGGACTTACTTTTCCCCCTAATGATCTTTTTCTGAATTTCTTTAGCTATTTTAGTATTGTACCTGCACAATGTTCGCCCAACGTATGGAAAATAGTGAACGGCATGCATAGGATAAATCAATTGTACGGCACAAGGTTAGGGCTTGCCGAGGTCTGCTTTTGTTACTCCTTCTCTCGAACTAGTTCAGGTGTACTGTACCTTAAAGCTAGGAGCCCTGATAGGGTATTGGTAGTAAATTTACCTGATTCCCATAAGGACTACTGGCAAGAAGGTTTTCTTGTTAGGAATTGGCAGTTCTCCACCCAATCTGAAGGGTCAAGGTCTGAGAGGTTCACTGTTCCCTTTTATGGGGAAGAATATATAGGTAGATATTATATTACTGTTTCAATCTCTGCTGATTTATGATTTTTCTAACTCCTTTCTGCGCTTTTCTTTTATAGCGAGGTTACGGAACTTGGAGCCTGCTCTTGGCGAAGTCCGAATTTCTGAATTGGTTAAAGCTTGGAACATCAGAGAGCCTTTGGGTGATGGCGAGCATCCCAGATCTGGCACTTTTTTGTTGGATTACAAGAACGTGGGCTCTAGCTTCATAGCTCGGCCTGTGGACAGTGTACCAGAGTTCGATTCTTTGGAAGAGACCACTGCTGAGCCGATATAGTTGGACGAGGAAGAAAGCAGCTCTAAAAGTGATCCTGCAGGTACTCTCGATGAAGGGAGCTCTGATAGTAGCAGCTCTTCTGATTCTGAAGAGGCTTCTAAGGCTCGAGGATTGTCGAGTACTTCCAGCAGTTCTGGTGAAGATATGCCTCCAAGGAAGAACCTGATCAGGGATGATGATGATGATGACCATTTTCTCCTTGCACAACGGTCAAAGAAACAGAAGACTGCATCTGGGGTTGTGGCTACAAGTTCTCGGCCTTCCTCTCAGGAGCAAGAGAGGAAGAGGAGAGAGGAGGAGTAGGCAAAAGAGAGGGAGAGGAAAAATGAGGAGGAGAGAAAAAAGGTGGAGGAGAAGAAGAGAGTAGAGGAGAGGAGGAGAAGGGAAAAGGAGAAGGAGGAGGAGAGGAGGAAATTGGAATCAAGGACCAAGGCAGGTCAAGCTTTGTTCCCAGTATCTGCCTTGCCCGAGGGGGCTTCGGTGGCCATTTCTCCTCAGCTAGCTCATGCGCTGCTTGAGAGAGCAGTTCTTCCTGCGGATCGCCAGAGGGCGCTGGGGTCCGATCAGCTGGCCCTACAAGCTAGCTAGAGGCTGGCCTTGGTAAAATTTCCTTTCAATTATCAATTTTTTAATAAGTCTTGATTGTTTTCTCTTCCTGATCTCTTCTTTATTCTTTGCAGTTTGTGACCGACTTCGCTGTGCTCTACCGCTCTCACGACGAGCTGATAACGAGGAATGGTGAGTTGGAGCAGCAAAAGTCTGCTCTGGAGGTCAGGGGTTCTCAGTTGGAGACTGATCTGAAAGCCACTGATGCAGCTCGAGTTTCGTTTGATCTGGCCCTCGTCAATTCTGCCCGCGAGAGGGATAACGCGATTAAGGAGTTGGGCGAGCTGAGGAAGGCTTATGACCTAGTGTGCTCGAGCAAGCTGGACCTCGCAGAGAAGAACAGGGTTCTGGCCGAGCAGCTGGAGGCGGAAAAAGCCAGGTAGCCACCATTAAGGAGGACTCATACAACTCTGGGTGGGCTGCTGCTTATGATGATGCTGAGGTTCAGATTGGCTACATCAGCCGTCTGAACTTCAAGAAGGGCTGGAACAAAGTTCTTCTGGCTATTGGTGTGGATGCTGAGTCTTCCCTGTTTGATGAGCACGACCCGGGTCCCAAGCCAACTGTAGACGAAGAAGCTCCTGCTCCAACCATCGAGGGTACTGATCTTCCCTCGGATACAGTTCCTGCTGGTGTTCGCCCTGCTCAGGCAACTGAAAGCATTCCTGCTGAGGGAGATAGCTCTGCTGTAGCTGATAAGGGGAAGAAGCCAGACACCGCTTGGCAGCTTGAGGTTGCTAGTTAATCTGTTCTTAGGGTTTTCTTTTATACTTTTTGCTTGTAATCTCCCAAGTTTTTTTCTGCTCGATGTACTTGGTCTTTATTAATGAAATGAGAAGATTCTCCTTTTGTTTACGTTGATCCCTTTCTCTCTTCTATCTTTCTCTTACCTGTAGTAGGTTGATGTGGATGACTATATTCCTGTTACCTCCCAACTAGGTAGGACTCTTGGTCCTAATGCAAGCCCTGCAGTTCGCCAGGCCTTTGCTAGACTTTGCAGGTTTGCTAAGTCAAGGAACCAAAAATATAAGGATCAGTCCGAGCTAGTGGCCAAGCTGAAGGACAGGCTCCAGGAGATGGAAGAAATCGGTGCTTCTATACAAGAAGAAGTCAGTGCACTGAGAGCAAGGTTGCTGGAGGCCACCGAGATTAACCAGGCTGGGGAGTTCCTGTAGTAGGAGAATGAAGACTTGAGGAGGGAGGTCCTAAGGCTTAGGGAGCATTCGCCGAGAACCTTTTCGACAGTCCTACAAGGCTCTTCTTCATCGTGAGCTGCTCGGCCTCCCTTCCCGCGTACTGGTAGGAGTGCCAGGGGTAGGAACAGGGAAGTCGAGGAACAGCGTGAGAGGGAGATGGAGGAGCTGCGTGGTGATGTTTGGTGAGCTTATGTAACTGGTGCTGGGCTCCATAGGGACGTCACCCGACTATGACATTTGTTCAAGAACGGTCCTCGACAAGTGTGGTCCGATGGCTACGATCAAGGCTGGCTGGATGCTCTGACGAGACTATCAGAGTTCGAGGAGCTCTCCTTCATCAGAGGGTGGTTCAGTTCCCTCAAAGAGCTGCAGGTTCCGAGGAACTCGATGTTGTGGTATCGACACGAGATGTCCTCCTCCACTCTGATGCCCAATCCATTCAGGAGGGATGATCGATGGATCCCCATTGATGCTATTCCCCGGCAACTATTGGAATTGGATGCAAATGAGGTCGTGGAGGAGCTATCCCCTGCTCCTGATGATGGAAGGAGAGCTAAAGTTGCTGATTATCTTGCTCGGAGGCTTCCACCTCCTTGAGATTTTGTTACTCCTTTTCTTTTTGATAATTGTAAATGCTTTGGGCGAGCTTCGCCGACTAAACATGTATTATCATTGTTTGTAAATATAAAAGATTAATGAAAAGTTCGAGTTTTGGGCAATTTTGCCGACTAAACGTGTTCATCCAACCTTTTATATTTTGGCTGCTTCACAATCCTTTTTATTTTGTCATGTGAGTGTCCGCCCAGTCCAGTATAAGAATACCATTGTGCCCTCACTTTACCTTTTAGGTTGTGTCGTCACACTCCCTTAGGCCTAAGTAGGGCAATTGGCGAGGACACACCTGGTATTGGATGTCCTCATTCGATCAGGATTTTGTTCAACCAAAGTAGGTTTGATGCCTAAGAATACTCTGTAGGGCTTCATATATTGCCAGGGGCAATGCTAAGAGGTCTGTCGTGCTTCATGACGATGACCTGAGTCGTGCTTCATGATGATGACCTAAGGAGGGGTGTTCCCCTGCTGTGTCGACCATTATGCCAGTGATTTGGAAGGGATGTGTAATAAAATATGACCGTTACTAATTAGAGAGTGATTAACTGAAAGATTTTCATTAGTGAAATGAGAAATGAACTGTCACATAACGATTACAATAAAAGATTTAATAATAAAGTTCCTAAAAATAGAATTTCTTGAGATTAGCCGTGTTCCATGCTCGTGGTATCTCCCTGCCCTCCATCGTTTCCAAATGATAGGCACCTTGCAGGTCATCTCTAATTATCTTATAAGGTCCTTCCCAGTTTGGGCCCAGTTTGCCGTCTGATGGTTTCACTGTGTTGCCCAGGACCTTTCTTAGAACATGGTCCCCAACTTTGAATTTCCTAGGATTGACCCTTTTGCTGTAGTGCTTCGCGAGCTGTTGCTGATAGCTCGCTAGTTTCACTAGGGAAAGTTCCCTGCGCTCGTCGGCCAGGTCGAGTTCAACGAGCAAAGCCTGATCGTTCTGGCCTTATTCGATAAGGTCAGATCTCATTGTTGGCAATCCCGCTTCTAGTGGGATGATCGCCTCCATACCATATGCTAGTGAGAATGGCGTTTCTCCTGTTGCTCGCCTAGGAGTCGTTCTGTATGCCCATAGGATATGCGGTAGCTCGGTTTCCCATGCGCCTTTGCCTCGTTCTAACCGCTTCTTCAATCCAGCGATCACTATTTTGTTGGAGGGGTCAGCTTGCCCGTTGCTTTGAGGGTAGGCCACCGAGCTGAAGTGGTGCCTGATCCTGTGTTCGTTGCAGAAGTCCTGAAAAGGGCCACTCTCGAACTGTGTTCCATTGTCAGTGATGATGGTCCTGGGGATTCCGAATCGAGTTATTATATTCCTCCATATGAACCTTATTATGTCAGTATCTCGGATGTTCGCCAGTGGTTCTGCCTCGATCCATTTGGTAAAGTAGTCCGTTGCAACCAACAGGTATTTGCGATTGCCGGCAGCGGTGGGCAGTGGTCCCACGATGTCCATTCCCCACTGGGCGAAGGGCCAGGGACTGGTAAGGGATTTTAATTCACTGGCGGGCTGGTGGACCATAGGAGTGTGAAGTTGGCATTTTAGGCATTTGCGGACATATACTGCGGAGTCCTTTTGCAGGTATGGCCACCAATAACCTTCCTTCATTGCTCGGAAGGCTAGAGATCTTCCTCCGGCATGACTTCCACAGATTCCTTCGTAAAGCTCATGAAGCACTGCCTTGACATCGCCTGGGTGGACGCATCTAAGGTAGGGGCCGGAGAAAGATCTTTTATACAAGTCGTCGCCTGTGGATAAGTGAAAGCGAGCAGCTTTGACTCTTATCTGGTGGGCAGTTCTCTTATCTTTTGGAAGCGTTCCGTTTTTTAAATAGTCCTTCAAGGGATCCATCCAGCTGGGGGCTGATTCCAATTGGAGTATTGGTTTTGCTTTTGTCATCTCGTAGTTGGGGTAAATGCTTGGGAAACTGAGGAAATCGATAGGGATAACCCTTTTAAGGCTAGAATCAACTGTCGATCTCAGGGCTGCTAACGCATCAGCGTGGCTATTTTGCCCCCTGGGAAACTGTTGGATGTTGATCTCTTCAAAGCTTGTCATTAAGTTTTTTACTAAGGAGAGGTAGGCTGCCATTCTCTCATCCTTCACATTATAGTCTCCACTTATTTGGTTGGAAACTAGTTGCGAATCACCGAATACCTGCAAATTCTTTGCTCCCAGAGTTTGCGCATTTTGGAGACCTGCTATTATGGCTTCGTATTCTGCTTCGTTGTTGGAGGCTGCAAATCCCAGCCCGATTCCTAGCTCAAGGACTGTGTTTTCTGGAGTGATGAGAACAATTCCTACCCCTGCCCCCTTTGAGTTGGAGGCTCCATCAATGAATAGTTTCCAGCTTTCCACTGTAGCTTGGTTGTTTTGCTCTGTTGGCTTAGGCTGGTCGAAGGGTTCTTCGCCTGTGAATTCAGCTATGAAATCTGTAAGGATTTGACCCTTGATAGCTGTCCTTGGTTGAAATTGGATGTCAAAACGGCCAAGCTCGACTGACCATTTAGATAGTCTACCCGATAAATCCGCCTTCCTTAGGACAACCTTGAGGGGGTGTGATGTAAGGACGATGATCGTATGAGCTTCGAAGTAATGCTTCAGTTTCCTCGAGGCTATTACTAGGGCGAATGCGAGATTTTCCAATGGTAGGTAGCGCTTCTCGGCATCTAACAAGGTTTTGCTCGCGTAATAGACTGGATGTTGGATTCCTGTAACTTCACACATTAGCGCTGAACTGACAGTATGACTGGATACAAAGAGGTAGAGGTACAAAGAGTCCATTTGCCGTGGTATGACAAGCAGTGGTGGAGTGCTTAGATAGGACTTGAGCTCGTCCAATGCTCGCGAGCAATCTGGGTTCCACTCTACTATTTTGCTGCCTTTTAAGAGTTGGAAAAAAGGCTTGCATCTCTCGAAGGATTTAAAAATGAAACGATTAAGAGCAGCGATCATTCCAGTGAGCTTCTGTACATCTCGGACTGTGCGAGGAGGTTGCACTCTGTTGATTGCATCAATCTGGTCCGGATTAGCCTCTATGCCTCGCTTGCTGACCAAATACCCAAGAAACTTTCCTGACTGGACACCGAAGGAACACTTGCTCGCATTGAGTTTCATTCGGTACTTCCTGAGGATTTTGAAGGTACTTGACAAGTCCGAGAGGTGATTCTTCTTCTCCTTGCTCTTGATGAGCATGTCGTTGATGTAGACCTCCATTGTGTCTCCCATTTGATTCTTGAACATTTTAGTAACTAGCCGCTGATAGGTTGCCCCTGCATTTTTGAGCCCCAAAGGCATGACCTTGTAACAATATAAACCAACCGTCATGATAAACGCCGTTTTGTCCTGATCTGGGGCATACAGTGGAATCTGGTGATATCCTGAGTACGCGTCCAGGAAACTCATTCGTTCGTGAGCTGCGGTGGCATCTACTAGTTGGTCTATTTTCGGAAGAGGGAACCTATCCTTGGGGCAGGCTTTGTTGAGGTCAGTGAAGTCTATGCAAACTCTCCACTTCCCGTTGTTTTCGGAACTACCACTGGGTTGGATAACCATTTGGGGAATTGCACTTCCCGTGTGGATCCTGCATCCAGCAGTTTTTCGACTTCTTTTTCTATTTCTCTGGCCTTCTCGGGAGCAGTTCGCCGTGCCTTCTACGTTATTGGCTTGAATGTGGGATCGACGTGCAACTGATGGAAGACCATATTGGGATCGATTCCTGGTAGCTCATAAGGTTCCCAAGCGAAAACATCTATGTTGCTTCCGAGTAAGGTCGACAACTCCTTTTGCTCTTGGTCAGTGAGTGATGCTCTAATCAGGAAGACTCTGCTGTTGTCACCTTCTCTAGCCACCATTTCTACCAGTTCCTCGACGACACGCTCGGAGGGGAGGAGCCTGGTCTCTTCCACAAATAAAACATCTATGTTTTATTTGTTCTTTCTTGGTCATTACTTCTCTCATCTTTATTTGTGTTGCACAATAATTGTCACCACAATTGGCGCCGTCTGTGGGAATCGTTTATCTTTCCCTGAGAAGAGCCCATGCCAAGAAAAGAATCTAAGATGTCTGGTCACAGCAGCAACGCTCCTCAAGCAGGAGATATTCAAGAGACACCTGCTCCTCGCAGGATTAGGTCTGAGGTCCGACGTTCAGATCGTGGGGCCCGCTTGGAAAGGCCAGCTTCAGAAGAAAGTCAAGGACCAGCAAGGTCCACGCAGATATCCAGATTGATTGATGCATACGAGGCAAGGCTCCACGAGCAGAGGGAGTCTTCTCGCAGATACGAGGCTGAGAATGCTCGCTTGAAAAGAAGACTGGAAAGACTGGAGAAGGAACTACGAACCGATACCAGGAGACACCCCTATCGCACTCCTAGCCCTCAGGCGAGCAAATCTCGCAGCCGAGGAAGGAGCCCTAGGCGGGAATATCAAAGAGTCGAAGGTGGTAACTCAGACGACGACCTCCGCGAGCAACTAAGAAGAGATCGCCGCTACCAGAGCCCTGCTCACAGCAACGAAAATATACGGAACCTGGTCCGCAGAGAAATGGACCAACATCCAGCTCACCGCGGCACTAGGTCGACCAAAGAACTCGCCAGGAGAGCCCTCAAGACCCAGATGAAGTCACCCTTCACGAAGGAAATTGAAGAGGAAGAGGCTCCCAAGAAATTTTCCATTCTAAGGTTCAAGATTTACGACGGGAAGACTGATCCCATTGATCATGTCAGGCAGTACCGGCAGGCCATGACCCTCTGGAATCACCGGGATGTACTGATGTACCGTATTTTCCCCTCGAGCCTCCATGACGTGGCCCAGAAATGGTTCGAAAAACTCCCTCACCGATCCATCAGAAATTTCAAATCCCTGACCGAGCTCTTTACGGCCCGGTTCATCACCAGCAGCTCCCATCCCAAAAGGATGGATGCTCTATTAACCATGAAGAAAATGCCTCAAGAAACACTCCGAGACTATGCGAAGAGATACTGGGAGTTATTCAACGAGATCGAGGACTGCGCGGAAGAGGTGGCAGTGGCTTCCTTCAAAATTGGGTTACCTAGCTCTTCCCTCCTTTACCAGTCCTTGACGAAGAAGGAAGCTATGACCATTGACGACCTGATGCCCCGGGTTGAGAAATACGCAAAGGTGGAAGACGTCACTCTCCTTAATGTAGGAGAGAACGGTCGAGCCAAGCTCACTACCAAGGGAAGTGAGAAAGTTGAGAACCAGAAGAAAGGAGGAAAGAGTGGGGGCAAGAATGGCTCCAAAAGCGGAGGGAACCCTGACGTAACAAATTGTTCCAGGCGGTCAACACCGTCTTCAGAGAGCCAATTTACAAAATTCTCGCGAAGATCAAGGATGAGCCGTTCATCAAATGGCCCCGGAAAATGGGAGGAGACCCCTCGAAAAGAAATAATGCATTAAGATGCACTTTACACAAAGAGGGAGGGCATAAGACCGAGCACTGCAAGGCTCTTAAGTCCCACCTCGAGGAGTTGGCCCATTCCGGATATTTGAATGACTTTGTGGAAAAGAAGGTAGAGAAAGTGGCTGCCCACAAAGAGGCGAAAGCCGACAACGTGTTGGAAGATGATGCCAGACACGAATTTGCAGTAATCCACGGAGTGTCTGACGTCAAGCAAATACAAGGGAACTCAGCTCGAATGGAGGTAAAGAAACTTATAGCGGTAATGCAAGCTTTTCAGATTGATCCAGCAAAATCACAGTCCGGAAAAGGTCGGTGAGCAGAGGACATCAACTACAACAAGCATATTGTCTTCACGGATGAAGATCTTATGGGAGTAAGGACCCCACATCATGATGCCTTAGTCATTACACTCAGGATAGCCAACTTTGACATCGACAGGCTGCTCGTCGATCAAGGAAGCTCATCCGAAGTAATGTACATCGACCTGTTCCAAAAATTGAAGTTGAGCGTCGCTGACCTAAAGGGAACTACTGTCCCTCTGGTCGGCTTCGCTGGAAAAATGACCATCCCTCTGGGCAAAATAGTACTGCCAGTGCGCGCTGGAAATGTTTCCAAGATGATCGAATTTTTGGTGGTCGACATTGATTCACCGTATCAGGCCATCCTCGGCAGGGGATGGCTTCATGCAATGAAGGCAGTCTCCTCGACCTACCACCAGAAGCTCAAATATGTCACCGAGCAAGGAGTAATGGAGATACATGGCGACCATGCGATGGCAAGGAAGTGCTTCATAGCGGCCATCCGACCAAAGCCAGAGAAAAAAGCCGTTCAACCCAGCGAGAAAGTGGAGGAAGCTGCAATTCCTTCCAAATAGCAATTAAAATATGGAAGGCCTGGAGTGGAAGAGACCAGGCTCCTCCCCTCCGAGCGTGTAGTCGAGGACCTGGTAGAAGTGGCGGCTAGAGAAGGCGATAACAGCAGAGTCTTTGGAAGCTATAGGGAAGATGGCTAAAATGGAGGAATCCATCATCTCCGTTAACTAACCTACACATATATAAATTAAACCCTAGGTCCGGGGCAAAGGAAAAGTTGTATTCTCTGTACTTATTCTCCAGAATATAGAGAAATAATACTGACTGTACCACTGTGGTCGTAGGCACATCTTTGTTGAACCACGTACACCTGTTGTTGTGTGATTGGCATTTTATTTGATCTTTCTTGGTCATTACTTCTCTCATCTTTATTTGTGTTGCACAATAATTGTCACCACAATTACCTACATTGCTAACCCAAACTCTCTTCATGTGGAAGGAAATCATCAACTCAAGCCTATCAAAATTCAACAAAAATGAATTTAAAAAATTCTAGGTCCTTTGAACTGGTTCGAGGGGACATGTGAACCGATTCAAAGGTATAGTCGAACCAGTTTTGGGGTACATGCGAACCGGTTCACTGTACCTAGGATGATATTCTTCGCTGTTACGATTTTTACACCATTGTTAACACTCAAAAACTCCATGATTTAAATCTAAACTCCCAAACAAGTTTACTAAACATCATTCCAACATCCTTAAATAATCTATAAAATCCTTTAAATATAATTTAACTAACATTAAATTTACGAAAACCTTTGAATATCATCTTGCTGAAGAACTATCTCATAAACCTAGATTTCTTCATAAATTTAACATGCTAAATCATAAAATTCAATCCACTTATGTAAGAAATTACACCTAGTATGAATTCTACCCAAGAATGGGATTAAAGTCTCCCAAATAAACATAAACATTCATGTATATACGATATAATTCATCCTACTCTAACATGGATGGTATACCTTTCATAAATTTAGCAAGATAAATGCTTGCCTCTATTTGAAGGTTTGATCCTCGGTAGAAGAGTGGTGTGGTTGTGATCCTCTCCTCCCGATCTATGGGATGATGGAGTTTGTGGTGCAAAAATGGTGTGATACGGCCTTGAGGTCTCCTCTTTTCTTCCTCCTATGGAATCTTTGTGAGTTTGCAACTTCTAACCCTAGTTCCTCTAACCTACCAGTTGTTATAAGTCTATTAAATTCGTAGGTCCTCTTTCCTAAAAAATACAAATGACCAAAATACCCTCCAGGATACATTGGCACACTTAAAATAATCGAATGGGAGACTTATAAATATATTACTTTTTATTTCATTAAACTAAGTCCCGACATGACTAACACACGCATCTCGACTAAATTAGCGTAACTATCGTGTTTCTCACTCACGACTATTATAATATTTCCTTATCATTATTATTACTCATTCACTAAGTAATATTCAATGTAAATAAATATTAACCCTTATCTCGCTATTTAATATTTTTTTATCGGATTAATTTTCCCAAATATAATTTCATTAATCCCAATTAATTCCCAATTTAAAAATCAATAAAATTACGGGGTGTTACAATTCAATGGAAAGAACTAAGTAGATGGACTCAAGACTAACTATCAATAGGAGAGAATGCCTCGTTAAAGTCTACACCCTCAATCTGTGTGTGTCCTTGACTGACCAACCTAAACTGATAGGGAACTATCGTATAATTCTCATCCATTGTATTATTGTAAATCCACTTGTTACCAATCACATTCGTCTAGCTAGGTCAGGGGACTAAGTCACAGACAACATTCTTGCAAAACTGAAGCAACTCATGTTATATAGAAAATATCTAATGCTCTTCCTTGAGTGATTATTTCACATTCTCGGGCTAGGTTTAGCAAAAGTAGCTAACCACATTCTCAAATTGAGCAAGAGTCTTAACACCTAGTGTGGGACCACAAAGTATAGAAGAAGGGTCATGACTCTTTCGAATCAAAGAGGGAACTAGGGGTAGTCTGAGGAATAATGGGATCTTCATTGAGGGGTTCCTCGTTCTCACACTCAAGGTCAGGGTTGACAAACTTCGGAGGCTCATCGTCTCTAATCGTGATGTTTATTGACTCCATAATATTAGAGCTTGTAGGTTTAAACACCATATGATCCGTACTCGATGATGAATAACCTATAAATATCCCCTCATCACTTTTGGAGTCGAACTTTCCTAAGTGGTCTCTATCTATCAAAATATAACAAGGACTCACAAAGAAAATAAAAAACAATAGGTTGGTTTCTTCCATATCCACAACTCATATGGTGTGTGGACTAAAATATACCTTATTGACCATATGGCATGTGGTATTAACTGTCTCTGTCCAAAAACATCTAGGGACATTTTTCCCAAGAAGCATGGATCTATCCATCTCTTGAAACGTCCAATTATTCCTCTCAATAATCCTATTTTTTAGAAGTATGAACGGTAAAAACCTTGTGTTGGATGACCACTCCATCACAATAGCTATACACTCTATCTTCTTTAATTCAGTTTCATTATCACTATGCATCTAATTAATAGTGATACCATGTTTTCTTTATAAGACACATCACTCGATTGTTAGGAACTCAACCGCATTGGACTTTTCTCTAAGAAAACCCATAACAGAGTATCTTGAAAATTCATTGACCGTCATGACAATATATCTCTTATCACCAATTCCCTTCGTACGAGTAGGACCCATAAGATCCGTATGTATCAACTCCAACACATGAGAGGTAGTACTGGTATTCAACTTCAAATAGCGACTTTGATTATTTTCCCTATTGGCAAGGACCACAAACTAATGAAGTTGGTTTCCTAAATGATGGTAAGCCACGAAGTAGGTCTTTCTTCACTAATATCTCAAGATATTTTAAAGTTCACATGACCTAATTATTTATGCCAAAGGTATATAGATGATACCATGGCATTGTTGCACACAAAGGAGGGATTGGTAATGATACCATATAAATTTCATCTGTTTTCACCCCTTATAGTAATAGTTCACCAGATTGATCATACATATTACACTCAGACCGATCAAACTGTATCACAAAGTTGGTTTATTCTAATCAAGTTTTCTTTTAACCATTTTACATATACCACATTGTTCAGTTTAGAAAATTTGAGTATCTCAACACAACGGCAACCTAAAATGTTAAACCTACTCCCATCTCCAAATCTGACTTTTCCTTCCTTGAGATCCACGGGGTTTGTAAAATACGACTTGTCACTGGTCATGTGACTAGAGCTCCCACTATCAAAATACATAGAGTTATTGCTACCTCAATGTCTAGATCACAACTATCAGCAAGAGATACTCAAAGCTTAGACTTAGTAAGTTTTCATATTTGAAGTTGGTAAGATACTATTCATGTCTTCTTTGACTTATACTGACTTGACTTTTTCTTACAGTTCCTGGTTGATTACAAACAAATATCGGAGAAAGATGATCAACTACGTTCTTTTTTTAGAGAAGTGGAGGAGGCCTTTGAAGGTCTTAAGAAATTTGTTCTATATTCCCAGGAAGCTTTGGATATAGATAAAATTTCTTGGGAGGATAAAATCAAGACTATTGAAGAAGCTCGACAAAAGGCTGAGGAAGCTCTAACTGTGGCTTATTTAGACTCTGCTCAAGTTGAGCACAGGGTAAAGGCTGCTGGAGATCAAGTAGACAAACTAGTGAAGGACTTAGCTACTTAGAAAGCCAAGATAAAGAAGACCAGGGAAGATTACTTCAACAAGGGTGGCTCGTAGCTTTAAAGGAGGTCGGTACTGCTGAGGATTCTGAACTTTTTCTTAGGTATGACCTTAGCTCTCCCCCAAATTTAATGAGTAAATTCAGGATGATGCTAGTTCAGGGGAATCCTCTTTATTTATTGACTCTATTATTCCTTCTTCTGACCAAGGAAAAACTTCAGCTATCCCTTCTACCGATCAAGTTAGTCCTAATATGGAGAAGGATAAGAAGAAGGTGTAGATTTGCTCGATTTTTAATCTGTGTATCTTTATTTTATTTTCTTTTTATCTTTACTCTGATGTACTTTTAACATTCCTTATTTATCAATGAAATAACTTTCCCTTCAATTCACATGCCATTTATTGTTGCTCGACTGTTGCTCTATCTTCTTATTTTATTGTTGATCAATTTCTGCTTTATCTTTCTAGTTTATGGCCATGATGGAACAAATTATTTCCAATGACTCTGACCTACTCAAGCGTTGTACTAATCTATTCAAACCTAGTCACTTGGACTTAACTGGTGAAGAATTAACAGACTTACTAGGCACAAATGCTTCTGATCAGGCAAGGGATGCATACACTTATTTCAAGTTTCTTCTTGATCGGGATCTGGTCAATAATGTTACGTACTTTGAGAAGATTGAAGATTTATAGCCAGAGCACAATGAAAGCAAATCTCTATTGCATGATGACTATGAAACCAAGTATAAGGCATTGAGTGAAGGTTGGGGTTTTAAGGAAAAACTAGAAAAATATGCCTCTACATATAGAAAGAAGGAGTTCTTGTTGAATCGTGAACTTGATGAATCTAGAGAGATTGCCAAGCTTTTGGAGGATGTGAATAATAAACTTTGAAATGAGATGGAAATTTTGAAAAATTCTTCTAGTTGTGATGCCGATGAAGGTGCCTATTTTTAGAGAATGAAAATGCGAAGATTGTGGAGGAACTTGAGTCTCTGAAGAAATCCAACCCTGGATAATCCTCTAAATGACCAAAAGAATGAGATGACCAACTGTTGAGGAGGCCAGGACTAAGAAGACCTTAGCCGACCAAGATGATCAGTTAAAAGCTAAGAATCAGGCTGTTGTTAAGTTATCTTTATAACTAAAAGCTAAAGACAAAGCTCTTGCTATCCAATATTCTCAATTAAAGGTGAAAGATGATGTAATAAAGAGACTTCTAAATCATGTTGAGAGATTTACTTTCCAGTTTCACAAGAAACCTCGGGAAGTATGGATGGAAGGCTACAATGAGTCTCTTGGACATTTTGATGATCATATTTCCCAAAATCGTGATAAAGGGTACAGGTGGGGATGGACCCATTTTTTAAATCCTTTGAAGCATGATCGGGACAATGAACTATGGTATTGGGATGAACCTGGCCTTTTAGATTGTGACAATCCTCCATTCAAGCTGGATAAATCATGGATCCCTCCTCATGCCATCTCCCAGTGTTTAATAAGTAAATACTTGAGGGATTATGATCTCCATGACGTTCATGAAATCATTCGTCATTATCATTTGATTAATGCTCGAAAAGTAGTAATAGAAGAATTTTAGAAGACTTCAACTTTATTAATCTCCTTGTACATTGGATGATCCTCCTGCTAGGATGAAGATAATGCATTCGACCTCCAAAGCTGAAGGGAAGCGTCCAGCTGAATGATTATTTTGTATTTTGTAATTCATTGGAATGTAATACAATTTATATGAATGAAACATATTTATTTTTATTAACTTATGATTATTTTAATGAATCGTTAACTTGTGATTGTATTGCTATTGGTTCTACTAATACACTTAGATATATTAATCCAAATTTAGTATTAGTTACAAGTGGTGACCAAGTGTACGAGGAATGTATGTTTATATTCCAGTATTTATGAATTTTTACATCTTTTCCTGCATTTCACTTAGTTGGGTAAAACTTGTTTATAACTTTTTTAGTTTTATATGAAGGTTTACACTTCTCGTTCTTGACTTGTTTATAGAAAATCATACATGAAGTAATCAACCTCTTGTTCGTCATTTTGTTTTTACGAAGTCATACATGAAGTGAATTATTATTTTCAACCAAGTGTTGAGGATTTATAATCCTATTTTGACTGGGTTGTTTATTATTTTTCTTATTACTGACCAAGTGTTGAGGGTTATACTCCTATTTTGACTTGGTCGGAGCTGAAGATCAAAAGTTGTCTTTGATTTGGGGGATGTTATATCACCATAATCCTTCAGGTTAGTCGACCTGGACCTTTTATTATAAGAGCGAGTAGTTCTATTTTGGTATGCAACATTTCACAAAGTTTCATATTCTCGTACCTCCTCTATCATATCGAGATCTAATCTCCTCATAAAGTCACTAATAGCAAAATCAAAGTTCAATACCTGTGTGTTGTTAAGACGATCTCGACTGATACCATGACTTGAGTCCCAAACGCAAGCATGTATGCTGTCTTTCTAGTTGTTGTTCTCGATGTTATTTTGTAAGCACAAACAACAGAGTGTAGCTCATTACTCCAGTTTCCCTCGACAACATCGAGTCTCCGTCTCTGCCCATTCAGCGAAGTTTAGTTGGTCACTTCTATTTTACCATTACTTTGAGGATGGCCTGGTGCAAAATGAAGTTTCGGACTTTTGAATTGTATACAGTATGCTTCAAACTCCTAATAGAATTGGGTGCCATGATCTGTAATGAAAGCATATGGTAAACCATATCGACAGATTATATTCTTACAGATGAACTGGTACACTTTCTCATAAGGCATATCATCCAATGGCTCTGCCTCCACCCATTTGGTGAAATAATCAATAGCCATGACTAAATATTTAAACCTTCCTCTGGCGGTCGACAATGGGCTGACAAAATCAATTCCCCATATAACGAATGGCCAAGGTGAAGTTATTGGTGTTAAAGAAGGATTTGGTGCTTGATGAAATGGCTGAGAATCTCTGCCACTTATCACACTTTCTCGCAAAGGCTTTATGATCTGCCCTCATGGTCGTCTAGTAATATCCCTGAGTGTTGATGCATTGGAGCAATGATCTTCCAGCTAAATGATCTCAACAAGAACTTTCATGCACCTCTTTGATAAAATCTTCCACCTATATTGGATGAGCACAACGCTGCAAGGAGATTGTCAATTCCCTTTATTATAAAACTCCTTTGTCTAACACATATCTCGCTACTTTATATCGCAGAGTTTTAGCCTCTTTAGGATCAGGTGGTAGGGTTCCATCTTTAATATAAGCTTTGTAGGGATCTATCCAGGAACGTCCCAGATCTATGGTAATGAAACTAACCATCAAGTCTTCATTAATACTCTTATGATATAAGATTTCTATAGGGATTGTTCTTCTGAGCTCAATTCTTGTTATTGACACTAGTTGATTAAGTGCATCAGCTCAGGCGTTTGTTATTCTTGGGATCCTGTTTATATGGATAATGGGATAATTGGTTATAAACTCCATGGCCTTGGCAAGATACATGGTCATCGATTCGCCTTTGACTCCATATAGATTCAGTACTTGGTGAATGACCAACTGTGAATCACTATTTTCTCGGCGCCAAATGAATGAGCTAAATTTTGTTAAATTATCAAGGCTTTATATTCCACCTCATTGTTTGATGCTTTGAACTGAAACCTAATGCATACTTAATATCAATATCATCGGGAGTATTAAGTATTGTACCTGCTCCACTGCCAGTAGAACATGACAATCCATCCACGTAAAAATTCCACAACGAAACATCATCGTTGAAGATTTCTGCTATTAATGATCCATGTTGGAATATATTCTCACTCTCCTCTGCATATTTTTGGGCCATGTCTTGAATTTGGGATGACTCGGATTAATCGGAGACTACTTTGTCTTACTTTAAAGCTGAGCTATTTTCTATCAAACTCTGCTCGTCAGGCAAGCTCTATTGGTCGAGAACCCCTGGATAAGTAAATTCAACAATGCAATTTTCCATTACTTGGCCTTTTAATGAAGATCTTGGTTCACAGATAATGTCATACTCTCCCAATTCTACCACTCAGTACATCAATCTTCCTGACTTCTTGGACTTGTAGAGTTCTTGCCGAAAAGGAAAATCAGTATATCTAGAAGCCTCAATAAGTGATATAGGTAATTTTTCCAAATGCGGGTACCTAATTTCAGCTCTTTTGAACACTTTGATGGTATAGTAGACTAGTTTTTGGATTCCATTGCCCTGTCTGATCAGGGCCGAGCTCATTGTGCATTCCACTCAAAAGTTTTTCTGAACACTTTTAAAAATGATAAGCGCCTATCTTTTTCTAGGGAAATAAATCAGTTTAAGGCTGCCACTCTTCCAGTGAGTCTCTGTACATCTTTCTTATAAGTTGATGACTGCATTTCATTCAAATCTTTTATCTTTTCTGGGTTGGCTTCAATTCCCCTTTCATTAACTATGAAGTCGAGGAACATCCCTTCTTGTACTCCAAACACACACTTGGTCGGATTCAACTTCATTTGATGCTTTTCCAACTGATCAAAATTCAGACTAAGGTCGGCAATTTGATCTGATGCTTTTTTATTCTTTGTTAACATATCAACCACATAAACCTCCATGTTCTTCTCTATTTGTTCTTCGAAGATCTTATTCACCAACCTTTGATATGTTGCACCTGCAGTTTTTAGACCAAAAGGCATTACATTGTAGCAATAAGTTCCTCGAAGGGTGATGAAGGTTATACTTTACCTCTCTTTAGGTCTCATTTTTATCTGGTTATAACCAAAATAGGCATCCATAAATCTTAAAAGCTCATGTCCCGACGTAGCATCCACCAACTGATTAATTCTAGGTAAAAGAAAATGGTCTTTTGGGCAATCTTTATTTAAGTCGATGAAATCCATACACATCATCCATTTATCATTCTTTTTCTCGACCATTACAACATTGGCCAACTAGGCTGGGTGTTTCACATCTTCAATAAATCGGCCTTTTTGAAGCTTCTCCACCTCTTCCCAAATAGCTTGATTCTTCTTAGGGCTGAAAACCCTACGTCTCTGCTTGATCAACTTGGAATCCTTACTAGTATTGAGATCATGATAGAGGAAGTTGGGATCTATCATAGGAATATCCTCATGGCTCCAAGCAAATACATTTCTTCATTGCCTCAGGAACATAATCAATTCATGTTTAAGGATGGGATCCAATATTGATCCGATATGCATAGTTATTTGTTTCTTATCATCACCCAGGATAATGCTTTCAGTGGATTCCATAGTTTTCCTTCGACCAATTATGTTTTATCTCGTGGTTCTAAGGTTTCCACTTCAGATTCACCATTGGTCTCAGTAGTATCCACCTGATAAGTTGTAGTCTTCTTCTTCAATTCAATTAAGTACTCTTATTCGACTAAGGAGTAGTAACACTCTTTGGCAACCTTTTGGTCACCTCTCACAACTCATACCTCAAAATGAGATGGAAACTTCATGAGTTGATGGACTGTTAATTGTATGGCTTCAAATTTCTTCAACCCTACCCTACCGAGGATCATATTATAGGTAGATTGAATGTTATTATCCATCATAAAAAAGCGTATTTTGTCTATTCGACTTGCTGGAAAGGTGTCGAACAACACTTTTAACTTGATCATCCTAAGAGGGTAAGCTTTTTCACCGAAAAAACTATTAATGGTCTATGATAGGGTTCCAATTGGTAGAGCTTCAAGTCCAAACTCTAGAGCAACGATAAAATATAATATCTGTCAAGCTCCTATTATCCACCAAAATTCTAGCGATGATATTATCCTAGATCCTAAATTTGACAACCAAGGGGTCATAATGGGAATAAACTACCCAAGAGATATCATTCTTTAAAAAGTTTATCACCAGTTTATATTTGTTTACCTTCCTCAGGCAATCATCTTCATTCAGATTGATCCATTGGTTATAGGAGCAAACTTGGGATTTATTCAAGTAAGTTTTCTTTTCGGGAAAGTGATTACCTCCTCCTGCATTGCCACCTATAATCATATGACAATCAAATGAACCAAAACTAACCATAACTACTTCACGCTCTGGTTGCATGGGATTCTTCGGTAGGTTTGAATCATCTTCATGATTTATCTTCCTATCATCTTTAGACTTACATAAAGAATTCGACCTTCTTCTAGGTTCTCTGCTATCATATCGATCAATAATTTTTTTCAGCTTTCCACGATGGATGAGGTATTCTATCTCATTATGCATAGTGATGTAGTTATCCATTGTATAACTATGATCTTTATGGAATTCACAATACTTGGATCTATCTCTCTTATTAGGAGGTTCCATTAATTTCTGAGGCCATCATAAATCCTTATGATGCTTGATTTCCTCTAGGATATGGTGAATGCTAACACTCAGTGGAGTATATGTTCCATATTTTTAGAGCTTGTCGTCTTTCTATGACTTCTTCTCTTTCTGCTCCTTTTGCTCCTTCTTCTCAGGCTTCTTGTCAGGTTTCATGAATGGACTCTAATTTTCTGCCATCACTTCCTCGGCGTTCATTATTTTTGTTGCCTTCGCCATGAGTTCATCCATAGTTTTAGGAGGATCTTTAGCCAAAGTATAATATAGTTTCTCGAGAAGCAAACCACTCATAAGGGCAGTGATGTGTATTTTTCTCTCATAATCACTTCATTTTTTCATTGCTAAAATGTGTAATGTACTCCCTGGTACTTTCCCCCACTTATTGCCTCACAATTAGAAGATGAGGTACTCTTTTCACTGGATTATCTCCAAAATAGAAGTTTCTAATTAATAGCCCGGTAAGATGATTGAAGTTGACAATTTATCCTCGAGGAAGATTATTATACCATATTTGGGTTGAACCTGTAATGGTACATGAAAATGCTCTACCCCTCATTTGATTAGGGATTGAAAAAATATAAGTTGTAGGTTGATATTTCTCGCTATGGAGAACTGGATCAGTCTTACTGTTATATTTGGGAGTAACCACAGGAGCTTTAAATTTTGATGAAGTAGGTAAATTGATAATTGCCTGAATAAACGGGGATCCTTTAACATAATTATATTGCAAAGGATTCTTTTCTTTCGCCATTTCACCCAACCGATCTTCTAACATCGGGAATGATCCTTTTCATGATGGATTACCTGCCTCAGATCTATGCGAAGCTGCTCGACTGTTTTGACCATGCATTTGCACTGAACTCTCCTCCTGAGAAGTCTACTCGATTGGTACATATCGTCGGATGCTTAATCTTGATCTGATTGAGGCCTCATGTTGGTCCATTTGATGTTGAGGGTTCCTAGATAACCCACGAAGAAGATTTCTATTTTCTCGAGGTCCCATATGGTTAAAGGGAAAAGCTCGACTTAGCCTTTCCGAGACACTTGGACTTTTAGAGAGAAATAATGGATATCATAGGGTTCTATAGACCAGAATGAATAATTTGCTCCTGGATGATAAGAAGTGTCTCGTGAAGATCTAGAATAAATATGTTTGATGGATCTTGGAGGTGGAGGTGACATTTCTCTTCTAGATGAGGGAGCTATTTGGTATGGGGAAAATGATGGAGACCTAACTTGCAAAGACTGAGCCAATTGCCTCACTGTGTCCTTCATGGCTTCTTGTCCTTTGGAAATACTAGATAGGATTTTAGTTAGGTCTGTTACCATAGGCGGAGAAGACAGAACAGGCAGATTTCCTTTATTTATGAGACTGAACTGAAGTCTAGTCATCGTGCTTTGAACAAGAGTATGTAAGAGTGAGAACGATAATTAAAAACATGTTCCCACAGATGAAACCAATCTATTGATTTAAAAAACTAGACCTGATCTAATTTTATAATCATAGATAAAATATGTAATGGTAAATAAAGAGAGTTTTTAAAGTGGTTCAGTATGTAAAATAGCCTACGTCCACTGTTATTTTATTGATTTTTGTCGTTACAGAAAGCTAGGTACTCTTGTAGATAAGAATATCCCAGAATCCATTCGACCGTGCCCTTGATGAAAGGGATACAATGTATTTATAGTGACCCGGAGGTCAAGGGTTGGAATGTCAAGGGATTGAATGCTTTTATATAATTAAGAATTTACATCCTTACATAATGAATGTGACGTTTGGTTTTATAAACCATGCGTAGTATCACCCTGGTATGACAACGCTTCGTTGTCTTGTTAGTCAGCCTTCTTTATGTTGGTTGGCATTCTTTATGTTGGAGGACATGTTTACACTTATGATTGGTCCACGTAGGTGGATAATTTTTAGCATCAACAGTAACCTTGACCTCCTAGGCACGTTCGAGATCTTTCTCGAGTTTGGATACAAGGGCTTCAATTTTGTCACGAGTCTCCAATGAAGCTTGATGATCTCTAGCAAGATTAGCCACTTTGTTGGTCAAATCACAATTTTCCCTCTCCATTAAAATAACTCTCTCTCCCAAAGAAACTCTAACCGAGGACACAGTCTCTCTCAACTCTTCGTAAGCGATTATACCCAAAGTTCTAAATTTTTATTTTTCTTTTCTATTTAAACTCAACATAAAGCTCTGTGTAAGCATATTGAAGGACACCTTATCCGTTACTCAAATCATCATCTCCCTCACTCTCTCTATAATGCCTAGATACACTGTCGAGGCCATTATGTTTATCACCTTACTTATTATTGTGAGGTGAATTAGGTATACTAACATGACTAGCCATGAACACGGTGAGGTTACATCCATACGGTGATTTATTTTTGAAATCCACTAAATCAATATAACTATCGTTAAGAGTGGCATTGTACGCGAATTTTCTTTTACCACGTCTCTTTAGCCTCATAGCACACTCATGGGGTTTGTGATCTTTACCCTCTCACTCATACCATCTCTCCTCGTCTTTATTAGGGTACTATCCTCTTGCTTTCTCCAAACCTTTCTTGCCCAACTTAAAATTTCAATCTTTCTCAAAATATTTATCTTCTTTGGAATAATTTTCTTTTCTTAGTTTGAGAATTTTTTTAAACTTTTTCATAAAAGAACAAGAACATCGAGATCAAAATCAAATTTGGAGTTAGAAGAGACCTCCTCTTTCTTTTTAGACTGGACTTTCAAAGCAATCCCTATTTCTGTAGGCTTTTGAATTTTAGAGGTGCATATCGATTTCATAAGTTTGAAGGTCTCCTACGAATTCTATTAACCTAAGCGTATCTAAAATTCCCAATGAATTAAGCACCATAACTTTAACGATAAAATGGGATGGCAGGGATCTCAAAATATTTTTCACAACTCTCATTTCAGTAATTCTCTCAATCAAATTAAAACTAGAATTGACAATATTAAATAATCTAGAATAAAATTCATTAAAAATATAAGATTCTAGCATAGTGGTCGTTTCAAACTGTGTGGTGAGATTTTATAGCTTATAATCTTTCATAGCATTGGTACCTTAATGAGTGAGTTGGATAGTACACGCCATAATACGATGAAACTCGTCCGGGGTGACTGCTCCAGAAATAGCATTTAAGTCTCAGGAGTAAAAACTTCTCCATTTAAGTTCATCATTTATCCAAGTGGTGATATGATTAGGACTTATGACATCGCCATTTATCATAGGGGGTGGTGTCTACCCTCTTTCATAAATAGGTCAGACACACTTGTCAATCACGTTCAAAACCATCTTTCGAATATGCATAATTTGTGCCATAAAAAAAAACGATTACACAAATTACCTATATAATCCAAATATTAAATATCGTACAATAAATTATTCTAACCTACTCTGATACAAATTTGAGAAGGTATCAAGGGATATATGAATTTACTTATATCTTAGGCCAAAAAAATAAATTCATTTATTACCAAATGTTATCTTCATTTATTTTAAGGTGAAAATGCAAGATAAATTGTGAATCCAAATTCCAAACCAAATAGAATGGGAAGAAGATAGAGAAAAAATCCTCTTCGGGCAATACCGTTAATTCATAACTGTTAACAAATAAGACAAACACTTAATGACTTACAGACTACTTAGAATTCCACTAAGTATAACGCGGATATGTCTTCAAATCTTTAATAGAAAACAATTAAGTATCGCATATCCACAAGAGGAAGATCTTCGATCGGTATCAACCGATCAGCCTCCGAAATACACAATTTTTTTCTTCTTCAACCATAGATCCTCAACTCCACAAATAAGCAATAGATAATTTCTCCACAATGGTTTAGAAGTTTAGATTGTGTTCTTCTTGGTTTAGAAAAGTGATCCTAAAAGATATAAGGGGGTTGGATGAAAAAATTGTAGAGTTTGATCACAGAAAGAATTTTAAAAAGGCTCGTTGAAAAGTATAATCCCATATCTCTATTAGTATGGAAAGTTATTGCAAAGATATGGGGATTAAAGATTTATTTAAGAAATAAAAACACGCCTACATGTTCGAACGAACTCCCACCTCGTTCTAAAGATGTACCCGATCTCGTTCGAATGTCTTTTAATGAATCTTTGACCAACATTTCAGAACTGAACAAAAATGAGACATTTCAGATCTCATTCGAATGTGGGAACCTCATTCTAACGACCATCCAAATCTTTTTTGAATGACATATTAGTTCGTTCTAACGAGCCAACGAGTTTTTCAAAAAATATTAATAAAACATTTTGTAGGACAAACTCTATTTAAAAAAACCATTGAAAATTTAAAAATTTACCAAAACACCTCATAACACTTCTCGAGTAAATTTGTAACGAACGATCTTCAATCTTGCAAATGTCACCAATGATTATTCTCTTCAAAGACTTTACAACGATCATGAAGGTGTAGTGGGGTGTAACGAGATAAGCCAAATAAAAATAAAATGAGTGATTATAAAATTTTCTCTTACAAAAGCTCTGACTTGAGTTAACTGAACAAATACAACAATCTGAATGTAAGGCCCCGACCCAAATTTATGGGTTACCCGTAGTCAACCCGGTTCGACCTGAGTTTTAGGTGCGAAGTGCAATCAAACAACCCATATAATGTTGCTCGTCCAGTTTTATTTTATGGCTAAAACATTTCTCATCGTTGCCAGGGTCGAGGTTAATCTCACCATCAAAGTTATCACACAACACATCTCACACAAATGATCACGGCATTGTGTGACACCCCGCCCAATTAAATATCGGGTGATCAGTCCTTTATAAAATTCAAAACAGAATGTTTGGTTGGTTCATTCTTAGCGTCACTGTCGAAAACATAATAACTCATTTAATCACCTAATATAATTAAGCTAATTGTCAAAACATTTTTTTTCTTTTTAATTGAAACCACTTAAATACCAATCCAAGAAATTTAATATAAACCATCCACGCATAATTAATTAATACAATACTGAATCATAATCACATGCAGAGATAACTAAGACTGGATAAAACCTTCCAGTTCCAAAACTCCAAAGCAAACCATAGAAACCATAAATCTAAATGAAAATGAACGAAAAGTAAACTAAACATAATCTCTGAAAAATTGTATAAGGAATGGGCGACACATGCCCTAAACAGAAAGTCTATAAAGAATGGAAATGAAATGATGGAGGCGTATAATACGAAGACCTGCAGCTTCCATAATAGCTGCAGCACACCATGCAATTCAATCTCTAAGCCTGGTGTTATGTGGTTGAGCACCTGATATAATACATATATATAGCAAGAGAGAGAAAAGATGCAACAAACGGGTCAGAGCCCGATGTGTAAAAATATTTGTTTTAGCAAGTATTTAAAATTTGCAATAAAGCAAGTATCAATTGTGTGTTAGTTCGAACTCTCACATCAGATTTTCACCTCTCGTCTATTGTGCACGCCTAACGTACATCTGTCCCCACCTAGACATTTGTAACATTTCTAACTAGATGAATACTTACGCTTCTTATTATAACTCGCAGTAGCATTTCACATTTCCCAATTTCCCACATTATTAATATCAACATTTATTAATAAATTCGATTAAGTGTTTTCACAAAAAGTTAAATATTCACAACTTACTTCACTTAAGATTGTACTAACCCAATATCCTACAATTATTTCTCGATAGGAATAACACAAGTATATATACACACACATTCACCACTATAATATACATATACTAATACATCACCCCCATGGCTAAACATGTAGTGCATTGCATACTCTGCTATCATGTCCTGGTACATCTCGTACTCAAATAAGGACTATCGGTTCGGAATTTCCCACGAACCATATATACAAAACACATAGAATGGAGGGGAACATAGTTCACATATCTATAGGTCATGCACATACCTACGCTCCCATAGTCAGCTGGCTTATCAACTCATGAATAAGCCTTCACAATCCTATGTTCTGAGATACAAGTCAATAATCCCCTCAGGATAAGATTGTCTATACACCACCTCCCATGATAACAAGTAGCAAGGTATGTCATACACATAATACTAGTAGGTAATAGGTATTCACACATCCTACTAATAATTATAGGTATTCTCCCAACCTTCTTATATATTTTCCATACGTATTATATTCTCATTATTATGTATATTAAAGTATTACTAAATTACTACCGTTCCTTAGTAATTTCCAAAGTAACTCTTCTTTCTGGATTAATTAAAGTATAAACTCACATACTTCCTCGTAGACCTACGTCATTTTAAATCGGTTAACTGATAAATTTCTCTCATTCATAAAGACTGGAAAATCCCTAAACTACCCCTAAGAAATTTTTAGGAAATTTCACCCTGTCGCTCGAACCAGATGGAATGTCGTTCGAACGACTGCCATGTGTCGCTCGAGCGACTTCGCGGGAGATGCAATCTCTCTTGAACGACTTCGCTCGAGATCGCGCGAGACTGCACTGTTCATCTCCTACCCGGATTTCAGCATTTTCCCACCATTTTTAACCCTAAAACATCAAAATTAACATGCCATTCTCCAAATAAACAGTTTCAATTCGAATACTCTCAATTATATATGAATTCTAACATCCTATAATCATCAATTCATTACGAATCATCAATAAAACGTGGAATCCCCAATTTCATTTACCAAAACCCTAGTTCTTCAAATTCATATTCAATAACACAAAATTTCCAAATTCGTTCTACACATGAGTTCATCAAAACGTGATTTCTAGTTTACATACATGAGGGGTTTCAATTTAATAATTCTCAGATTCAATCTACATATCCTAATTCCTCAATTTTCATCACTTTTATGCAATAAAACATGATTATAACATCCCTACACTAACATGAATATAATAATTGCTAGGGTACATCAAGTTATAAACACTTGCCTTGAATTTGTCATCTGATTTCTTGACGTTGTTTGTCATACCCCATGCCCAATATCTATACTAATCATTAGTAATTAGAATAATTGGATCATAATATCGAACCGATTGAAAATTTAATTCATTTATCAATATTTTTCTTCATAATGAATATAATATTATTCTTGTGCCATAACGAAGTCAACATTAGAGTCATAATTAGAGATTATACAGCAATACGATTAACTATGTTCAACTCAATATATACAATGTGTGAGTATATTAAAATTTTCAGTGCGATAATGATAAAATCTTCATACTTAAACCCCAGCTCTTCTAACGGTGAAACACTCAAAGTTATCGGTCACATAGTATCCTAGCTGGCAGCGTACAAACTTAAAATTGTTAAAATATAATCCGTACGCATTATGCTTAGTGAGGTACTCCTTCCCTGCAATAAGGTGACAATTCTATATCGACTACGTGGATATAAAATCTGAATAATTCTTCCCATTGGCAATAACAAATCCTGGATCATAAGATCCAATCGTTCTTCCCATTGGCAATAACAAATCTTGGATCATAAGACCCAAATAATTCTGGCCATTGGCAATAAAAAATCCTGGATCATAAGACCCAAACAATCGTAGATATTTTAATATCCAAACAAATCCTAAATACCAAAGTATTCAAACAAATAGTTCTCTTAGAGCTATATTCATATATCTATGTACATGAAACGATCATAAGTACACTCACCTTTACAGTTTATCTAGATTTTCCCTTGCCTTTATCCGGTACTTGTTCAATAAGATATTATTCCCTTCCTATAATTCTTAAAATATTAGTATCATCATAATAATATCAATAAATCGAAATAATTATTTAAACATAATTCAATCCATAAGCATAACATGATTCCATTCAAATCATTTATCACAAGTGAAGTTCCATCCAAATCCATGTTAATATATTTAACATATCAAAATCACAGACCAAAATATACATTCATTTATTCTTGGTAATTCAATCCTTATCATATTAGGATTCCAATACAAAATACGGTGCGATATTTCAAGTTTCCTAGAGCGAGATAGGCCCATTGCTTTACTACCTCGCAAATCTTCCCTATAGGCTATCTATTGTTCAATCAACTTTCAAGAATTTTCATAATTTTTATATATAATAAATTTCTATGATATTTCACCCAATTTTAGAAAAATATATTTAATACAAGATTAAAATTTCATAATTTTCAGAGTTCATTTGCTATGTCAGGTAAGACATCAAAAATGTGGTATGCATACTTTCACCCTTGGGCCAGATTTCATACCCTAACTTCAAACTCTCACCAAAGACTCATTTCTTGGTATTTTCGGGTATGTAATACATATATGAGTCCTGGTTAATCTCCAATTGGAATCAATCAATTCCAGTAAGTATACAAAAATATATGGAAGTTTGAATAAACAAAGTTTCTAAACAAAGCAATTTTAGGGTTTTGTACATTCATCTTAACTTAAACTTTCATCTAACCACACACATATATCAAGGGCTGAAAGTTTAGTAAAAAAATGATGATTTATATCATCTAAAACAGTAATATAAGAAAAATGACAAGATTTGTGGTTAGGATTACCTTTGGGACTTTTACGTAATTTCTACGGTTTTTTCTCCAATTTTCTCCTCACTTTTTCTTCCTAACTTCCTAATTATCTTTCTTTAAGATTAATATCTCTCATGGATGAATTTGGATGAATAAGGGGCTAATATAAGGGTTTGAAGTCGGCCAAATCCACCACCCTTACCAACCAATGAAAACAAAACATTTGTTACCATAATAAGACAAAATACCACTTAACGGATGGACTCTTTTGCCCTTGTTTCGTAGTTTTTGTATAACTTCTTACTCGGACCTCCGTTTAAGACACTGTTTGTTGTGTTACAACCCTAACTCACCTGTGTACAAATATCTAGCTTTCACCTCAAGTCAATTATTATGTTATAAAGGTCAAAACTATCCTTAAACATGAACATTCCTACCGAAAACTTCAATATCTCACATTTGTAACTAATTCGATATTTCATGCTTTATGAAGCTAGGATTAGACTAAATATAATGACTTAACATTATATATACTAATAAAATACTATCCATATCACATACACTAATCATGATTTAAACATAATTTATCATAATTATATTCGGGTTGTCACAATTCACCCCCTGTTAGGAAATTTCGTCCCCGGAATTTACATACCTTGGTTGTCCGAATCAAACAAATATGGATAATGAATCTTCATGCTATCCTCACTCTCCCATGTAGCTTCTTCCATGGAATTCCTTCTCCACATAACCTTCATGAGTGGGATCACTTTTGATCTTAATATTTGTTCTTTCCTATCGACGATTGCAAGTGGTTCTTCCACGTAGCTCAAATCTTCTTTTAACGCAATAGGTTGTTCCACCAATACATGTGAAGGATCCGCTACATACTTCCTCAACATAGAAACATGGAAAACATCATGTAATCATGCTAGTTCCTATGGTAACGCTAACTTGTAGGCAACCATCCCGACTTTCTCAAGAATTTCATAAGGTCCAATGTAGCGTGGACTTAATTTACCTTTCTTTTCAAACCTCATAACTCCTTTCCATGGCGATATTCGAAGAAACACGTAATCCCCCTTCGAAAATTCTAAATCTTTTCGTCACTTATTCGCATAATTTTTCTGTCTGCTTTGAGCTGTTCTCATTATATCTTGAATAATCTTCACTTTTTCAGTGGTGACTTTAATCAACTCTGGACCCTCTATCTTCCTTTCACCAACTTACAGGTGTACGACACCGTCTACCATACAACGCTTCATATGGTGCCATACCAATAGTATATTGAAAACTATTGTTATATGCAAATTCTATCAAAGGTATATATTTATCCCAATTACCTTTGAAATCAAGCACACAAGATCTAAGCATATCTTCCAAAATCTGTATTATCCTTTCAGACTGCCCATCTGTCTGAGGATGAAAATCCATACTAAACTTTAAGTTAGTACCCATAGTATACTGCAAGTTATCCCAAAATCTGGAGGTAAAAGTAGGGTCCTTATATGAAACAATAGATATCGGTGCTCCATGCAATCGAATAATCTCATTAACATATAACCTAGCGTACCTATCAACTGTATATGTAGTCTTGACTGCTAGAAAATGAGCGGACTTGGTCAATCTGTCCACCACTACGCAAATCGAATCTAACCCCTTCTGAGATCGAGGAAGCCAAACCATAAAATCCATCGTTACATGATCCCATTTCCATTCTGGTATTGGCAATGGTTGAAGCAGACCAGTAGGTTTCTGATGCTCCACTTTCACTTGCTGACATATAAGGCACCTAGCAACAAAATCAACTATTTCCTTCTTCATATTATTCCACCAATAATGCTCCTTTAAAACCCTATACATTTTAGTACTACCAGAATGCATAGTATAAATGGAATTATGAGCCTCATCTAAAATTTCTTCTTTCAATCCACCCACATTAGGCACGCATAATCGCTGCTTATACAATAAAGTGCCATCATTCACAATACAAAAATCTTTAGACCTACCATCTCGGACATCTTGTTGTTTCTTCTCAAGAAAAGGATCTTGGATTTGCTAATCATGAATACGGGTATCTAACAAGGGTCTCACGCTTACATGAGCAAAGAACCTGTCCCCATCTGCTAGCTTAAATTCTACTCCCATCAATATCAACTCCATGATGTGGGAAAATCTAGCACATAGAATACAAGATAACCTCCCTGAAGCCTTTCTACTCAGAGCATCTGAAACTAAATTTTCCTTCCCTGGGTGGTAGTGAATTCTACAATCATAATCTTTAATTAACTCCATCCATCGCCTCTGCCTCAAATTCAACTCCTTTTGAGTAAATAAATACTTAAGGCTTTGATGGTCAGTAAAAATTTCACATACCTCACCATATAGATAATGACACCATAATTTCAAAGAAAACATAATAGCAGTAAGTTCCAAATCATGTGTAGGATAATTACATTCATGCGTACGCAACTGCCTAGAAGCATAAGTAATAACTCTACCATACTGCATAAAAACACAACCCAACCCCTGGTGTGAAGCGTCGAAATAAATAACAAAACCATCTCCACCGCGCGGAATAGTAAGAATAGGTGCAGTTACAAACCTCTTTTTCAATTCATCAAAACAATTTTCACAATCAGAATTCCATTCAAAATTAATATCTTTCCGAGTCAATTTAGTCATTGGCAAGGCAATTGAAGAAAATCCTTTAATAAACTTTCTATAATACCCAACTAAACCTAGAAAACTCCTCACCTCAGTCACATTATTAGGCCTCTCCCAATTTACCATAGCTTCTACCTTCTTGGGATCAACACACATACCTTCTCCAGAAATAACATGGCCTAAAAATACAACTTTTGATAGCAAAAATTCACATTTGTTAAACTTAGAATACAATTGCCTATCTTTCAACACGTTCAAAATAGTTCTAAGATACTTTTCATGTTCAACCATATCACGTGAATAAATCAGAATATCATCAATAAAAACTATCAAAAATGAATCAACAAAAGGACGCAGTACCCGGTTCATAAGATCCATAAATACAGCTGGAGCATTAGTCACCCCAAAAGGCATCACCAAAAGCTCAAAATGACCATACCGAGTGCAAAATTAAGTTTTAGAAATATCACTCTCCTTCACCCTCAACTGATGATACCCTGATCGCAAGTCTATCTTTGAAAACACTTTAGCACCCTGTAACTGATTAAAAAAATCATCTAAATGAGGTAAAGGATATTTGTTCTTAATTGTAGCTTTATTCAGTTGCCTATAATCGATACACAAACTCATAGTACCATCTTTCTTTTTCAAAAATAAAATTGGTGCACCCCATGGAGATACACTAGGTTGTATAAACCCCCTATCAAGTAAATTCAGCAACTGGATCTTAAGTTCTTTCAATTCAACAGGTGCCATTCTATACGGTGCCATTAAAATAGGGTCTATCCCTGGTGCTAATTCAATACTAAATTCAACCTCTCTTTCTTGAGGTAACCCGGGCAACACACTAGGAAGCACTTCTGGAAAATCCCGTACAATAGGAACATCAACTAACTGTAAATCATCCTTCCTAGTGTCAAGAACATATGCAATAAAACCCTCACAACCCTTAGTCAATAATTTCCTCGTCTAAATAGAAGAAATGATGCAATTGGGAACAATTTTTCTTTCCCCCACAAATTCAAATTCAGGCTCAGCAGGCATATTAAAAATAACTTCCTTATAGAAATAATCCATAGATGCATGATATTTAGATAACCAATCCATTCCTAGAATTATATCAAGATGAAAAATATCCAATGGGAGTAGATCTATAACTGTATCTCTAGACCCCACAGTCAAAATGCAATCACGAAAAGCATATTCAGCTACAACCATATCCCTCATAGGCATATAAATGCCCAAACCCAAATCTAAATGAGTACATGGTCTATTCAGGTATACAACAAAATCATAGGACACAAAAGAATGTGTGGAACTAGGATCAATCAAAACATAAGCACTTCTATCAGTAACAAAAAGCCTACTTATCACGACATCTGGAGTAATCTGAGCTTCTTTCATTGTAAAAACTCGTCCACCTGACCTGGAACTACAAGCTTGTCCTTCCCCCATACTTTTCACTACACTGCTTGGAGATAACATTCTGCTTGCTACTTCACTATGTGCCGCCGGAGTCTCTTCCAAATGCGGATAGTTCTTCTTAACATGCCCCACTTGATGACAATGGTAGCATTCCTCTCCTTTAAGCTTAGGACACTCGGATTTATATTGCCCCTCCTCTTTACAAAAGAAACATGTAACAACTCTCGTTGGTGTCTCACCCTTTCCTGACCTCCTAACTAGACTAGTAGATCCTCCACCTCTAGTATCTCTGCCAAATATCCCCATACCTCCACCACTATCTCCACCACCTCTCTAAAATTTTTGAGTTTCTATCTTAACACTTCCACCCTCACCTCCCTTAGACTGAAATGCATCAAATCTACTTTTCTTAAAACGCTCTCTACTCGCCACCCCTTGGTTTATTTGCCTTTCTGCTATCGTGGCTTTGTTTACCAGAGAAGCATAATCTTCTAACTCATAAGTGGCCACTCTATTTTGAATTGGTCAAATCAGTCCATCATGAAACTTACTACATTTATCTTCTTCATTCTCCACATACTTAGTGGCAAATCTAAACAAAGAAGTAAATTTAGCCTCATACTCCCTCACAGACATTTTTCCTTGCGTCAGATTTATAAATTCCCTCAACTTCTCCCTCTTATAAACTTTAGGGAAATACTTAACATATAAAACTTTAATAAATTTAGCGCAAGTAATAAAATCAGCACCATCCATCCTAGGAACCATATGGTTGCTGACTTCCCACCAATATTTGGCCTCTCCTTTCAGCTTAAACATAACTAGATTCACTTTCTGATTATCCGGAACCTTCATAATTGCAAATATAGTTTCTATATCCCTGACCCACATCTCAGCTTTCATAGGTTCAACTGATCCTAAATATTCTGGAGGGTTCAACTTCAAAAACTTCTCATGCATGGAATCCTTCATTTCCTTCCTTGCCTCTTTCTTAATCCTGGCCACAGTCTTTGATTCTAGATATCTAGCCTTTTGCTCTTCCATTAATGCCATATTTATTTCTTGTTGTTCTTCCATCCTCAATATTGCTTATGCCATTATTTATATCTCCGTAGACTGCTCCTGCTCTCTAGCCCTTCCAGCAACGCTCTTCTCTAGTTCAGTATTGTCTGTACGAGAAGCTACTCCCTCTTCTCTATAATGTCCATTCCCAAGTTCCATCTGGAATTATTTGTAATACAAAAAAGTTCTAACAATCAATATAATAAGTTTATAATACTAAACTATTGGTTATTACATGAACAATTCATAAATATCAAATCAACTCAATACTGCCATCTAACCGTCACACACGTCCAGAATTAATAACCATGCTCTGATACCACTAATTGCCACACCCCATGCCCAATATCCATATTAATCATTAGTTATTAGAATAATTGCATCATAATCTTAAGCCCATTGAAAATTTAATTCATTTATCAATATTTTTCTACATAATGAACATAATATTATTCTTATGCCATAACGAAGTCAACATCAGAGTCATAATTAGAGATTATACAATACTATGAGTAACTATGATCAACTCAATCCATGCTAAGTCAATATATGCAATGTGTGAGTATATTAAAATCTTCAGTGTGGCAATGATAAAATCGCCATACTTCAACCCCAGCTCTTCTAACGGTGCAACTCTCAAAGTTACCAGTCCTATAGTATCCTAGCTGGTAGCGTACAAATAAGAAATTATTAAAATATAATCCGTCAGCATTACGCTTACTGAAGTACTCCTTCCCTGCAATAAGGTGACAATTCTATATCGAATATGTGGATATAAAATAAGAACAATCCTGCCCATTCGCAATAACTGATCCTGGATCATAAGATCCAATAGTTCTTCCCATTGGCAATAACAAATCCTGGATCATAAGACCCAAATAATTCTACCCATTGGAAATAACAAATCCTGGATCATAAGACCCAAAAAATCTTGTATATTTTAATATCCAAACAAATCCTGAATACTGAAGTATTCAAACAAATCTTGCTCTTAGAGCTATATTCATATATCTATATATATGAAACAATCATAAGTACACTCACCTTTACAGTTTAACTTGCTTTTCCCTTGCCTTTATCCGCTACTTGTTCAATTAGATATTATTCCCGCACTATCATTCTTAAAATATAAGTATCATCATAATAATATCAATAATTAGAAGAATGATTGAAACATAATTCAATCCATAATAATCACATGATTCCATTCAAATCATTTATCACAAGTGAAGTTCCATCCAAATCCATGTTAATATATTTAACATATCCAAATCATAGACCAAATATACATTCATTTATTCTTGGTAATTCAATCCTTATCATATTAGGATTCCAATGCAAAAGATGGTGCGATATTTCAAGTTTCCTAGAGCGAGATAGGCCCATCGCTTTACTACCTCGCAAATCTGTCCTATAGGCTCTCTATTGTTCAATCAACTTTCAAGAATTTTCATAATTTTTATATATAATAAATTTCTATGATATTTCACCCAATTTCAGAAAATATATTTAATACAAGATTAAAATTTCATAATTTTCAGAGTTCATTTGCTATGTCAAGTAGGACATCAAACATATGGTATGCATACTTTCACCCTTGGGGCAGATTTCATACCCCAACTTCAAACTCTCACCAAAGACTCATTTCTTGGTATTTTCACATTATTTTCGAGTATGTAATACATATATGAGTCCAGGTTAATCTCCAATTGGAATCAATCAATTCCAGTAAGTATACAAAAATATATGGAAGTTTGAATAAACAAAGTTTCTAACAAAGCAATTTTAGGGTTTTGTGCATTCAACTTAACGTAAAATTTCACCTAACCACACACATATATTAAGGGATGCAAGTTTACTAAACAAATGATGATTTATATCAGCTAAAATAGTAATATAAGAAAAATGACAACATTTGTGGTTAGGGTTACCTTTGGGACTTTTACATCATTTCTACGGATTTTTCTCCAATTTTCTCATCAGTTTTTCTTCCTAACTTCCTAATTCTCTTTCTTCAAGCTTCAAATCTCTCATGGCTGAATTTGGATGAATAAGGAGGTAATTATAATGGTTTAAAGTCGGCCAAATCCACCACCCTTACCAACCAATGAAAACAAAACATTTGTTGGCATAATAAGACAAAATACCACTTAACGGATGGACTGTTTTGCCCTTGTTTCATAGTTTTGACATAACTTCGTACTCGAACCTCCGTTTAACACACTGTTTGTTGTGTTACAACCCTAACTGACCTTTCTACAAATATCTAGCTTTCACCTCAAGTCTACAAATATTTAGTATACACTTTTACTATCTCAACCCTTTCGGACTCAACGGTGCACTCTAAATGACCATACGAGTTACTAAAAATAATTTATATATTTATTTATTAAATTAGCCCCGACACGACTCACACGAGCGTCAGGCTTAATTTACTAAACTATCACATTTCTTACTCTTGACAATTTACCGAAGTGTATAGTTCCATATTACATATCACACAGTAATATTCAATCAATAAGTATTAACTCTGGCACATTAGTTAATATTTATTTTAAATCCGGATTAATCAACAATTAAATGCTCACATTTCAATTCAATTAATCCCACAATAATAATTAATCCTTTAATTATTTAAATCATAAAAATATGGGGTATTACATACTTCCCCCCTAATAACGGAAGTTTGTCTCGAAATTTGGGAAATAAGGTATACCTGGTACGAATAAGTCTGGATATTTCTCTCCCATATCCGTCTCCCAGTCCCAGGTAGACTCCTCCACATTGTGATGTTGCCACTGCACTCGAACAAGTGGAACTACCTTTGATCTCAGCCTCCTCTCACTATAATCTAGGAGGGCCACCGATCTCTCCTCATATGAGCTGTCTGGCTGTAACTCAATCTCCTCACTCGCAATGTGAGTGTGTGCCAACTCATCCCGAAGGTATCGCCTCAGTGATGAAATGTGGCACCCATCATGGATCCGATGCAAGTGTTCCGGTAACCGAAATCTGTAAGCCACTGGTCGGACCCTCTCTATAATAGGGAATGGCCCTACATATCTCAAAGCCAACTTCCCTTTCTTCCCGAATCTCATTACTCCCTTCATCGGAGATACTCTTAACAAAACCTGGTCCCCCACTATGAACTCTCAGAAGGACTTGTTAGCACCGGCGTAGGTTTTCTGTCTATCCTGGGCTACCCGTATGCGATCGCGAATCATCTCGATCCTGCTCGACGTATCCTGAACTACCTCTGGCCCGAGTAGCTTATTGTCTCTCACCTCTAGCCAATATGCTGGAGAACGACAAGGTCTACCATACAATGCCTAGAATGGGGCCATGCCAATTGTAAACTAATAGGAGTTATTATAGCAAACTCCATCAGTGAGAGTTACTTCTCCTAACCTCCCCCAGAATCAAGGATACACGTACGCAATATATCCTCGAGCATCTGATTAGTGCGTTCAATCTACCCATCGGCCTGCGGGTGATACGATGTACTCAATCGAAACTCAGTACCCATAGCCTCCTAGAAGCTTTCCTCAAAACGAGATATGAACGTCTTGTCTTTATCCGAAACGATGCTAAGAGGCACACTATGGAGTCTCACTATCTCTGCAATAAATAATTGAGCATACTAACCCCGCTGTGTAGTCTGTCCTGACGGGGAAAAAGTGGGCTAGTTTCGTCAATCGATCCACAATAACCCATATAGAATCGTTCCCAATCTGCGAAGTGGCCAGCCCAGTGATAAAATCCATGGAAATGACTTCCCATTTACACCTAGGAATCTCCAACAACTGAAGCAAACCTGATTGTCTCTGATTGTCCACTGTCACTAACTAGCAAGTTGTACACTTAGAAATGAACTCTACGATATCCTTTTTCATCCCTCTCCATCAATACTTTTGCCTCATATCCTGGTACATTTTTCCCCCACTGGGATGTACCGCAAATCGGGACCCATGCGACTCCGTCATCACTGCATGTTGAAGGTCCTCCCCCTCTGGGACAACGAGCCTCCCATTGAAGTGCAAACCAGCCTCAGAACGCACTGAATAAGACTCGTCTCCCCCGACTAAAAGCTGCCTAATCCGATCTTGACAGAACGAATCCGCTGCCTGTGCCTGTACCACCCGCATAACAATATGAGGCGTAACAGTCATCCCAGACATAAATTATCGATCCATGGTATACTTATGCCCCAATTCCTTCCATTTTTCCTTCCACACCTCGGCCCTCTCGTCTACTGGCCTGCGGCTCAACGCGTTGGCTACTATGTTAGCCTTTCCTGGGTGGTATTTTATATGGAACTGATAATCCTTCACGAATTCAAGCCATCGACGTTGACACATGTTCAACTTTTTCTGTGTGAAGAGGTACTGTAGTGACTTATGATCCGTCAATAAGAAAAATTTCTCCCCCAGGAGATAGTGCCTCCAAATCCGAAGTGCAAACATGACTGCCGCTAACTCCGAGTCGTGGGTGGGGTAGTTCCTCTCATGGGGCTTAAGCTTACGAGCATCATAAGCTGTAGCATGATCTTCCTACTGAAGTACACCCCCAAGTCCTAATAAGGATGCATCTGTATAGATGAGATACTCCAATCCTGGCCTTTGTAGTGCTAACACCGATGCTGAAGTCAACTTGTCTTTCAACTCATCGAAAGCCAACTGACAAACATCATCCCAGATAAATAGTACTCCTTTGCGAGTCAAATGAGTCAATGGACCCTCTATCTTAGAGAATCCCCGAATAAACCTCCTGTAGTATCCTTCTAGGACCAAGAAACTGCGTATTTCTATCGGCATCGTAGGTTGTCCCCACTCTCTAACTGCAGACACTTTCCCCGGGTCTACGGATATTCCTCTATCCGAAATAATGTTCCCCAAAAACTGAACCTCCATCAACCAAAATCCTCATTTCTCATATTTTACATACAACTCGTGCTGGCGCAGTGTCTGAAAAACCTATCTCAAATGTTCGGCATGCTCCTCCTCAGTTTGAGAGTAAATTAGAATGTTATCTATAAAGACAATGACAAACTGATCCAGGAACTCTTTGAACACCATGTTCATAAAATCCATAAACACGGCTGGGGCATTGGCTAGCCCAAAAGGCATAACCCTAAACTCATAGGATCCATATCTTTACAAGAAGGTAGTCTTCAACACATCCTGCTCCCTGATCCTTAACTGATGGTATCCCGACCTCAAGTCAATGTTCGAGAAAAAGGCAGCTCCTCTGAGCTTGTAGAATAAGACATCGATTGGGGCAACAAATATTTATTCCGTATCGTGACCTTATTCAACTCTCGGTATTCAATGCACAATCGTAACGAACCATCTCTCTTCTTAAACCATCTCTCTTCTTAACGAATAGCACAGGGGCACCCCAAGGTGAAGTACTCCTACGAATAAACCTCTGGCCCAACAGTTTCTCTATCTGGTCCCGTAGCTCTCTCATCTCTGATGGGGCCATACGATACGGTGCGTGAGCTATCGGCCGAGTGCCCGGCGTCAAATCTATGACACAGTCTATCTCTCTACTAGGTGGCAGTCTCGGAATGTTGTGGAATACATCAGCGAATTCCCTCACTATCAGTATCGAATCTAACGATATTTCTACCTCCTTAGAGGTTTCCTCCTCTATATAATACAAGTGAGTGGATGACCATCCCTCAGAACGTGGCATCGCCACCAGGAGCATCTCCTAATCAGGTATGGAAAAAACAATAGTCCTACTAAAACAATCGATAATGGCCCTATATGCAACAAGCCGATCCATACCAATGATCGCATCATACTCGAACATCTCAAATACAAGCATGTCGACCGATAAAATAAGTCTCCCAATCTCTATACCCACCCCTCGACATATAAAGTGAATTAGGGAACCACTACCTAAAGGTGAACCTAGGGAAGTAACAGTATTCTCTGCTGTAACTAATAATCCTAAAGTACGTGCAAACCTCGTGGGAATAAAAAAATGTGTGGCCTCCGTATCAAATAAAATGTGCCCAATAGTCCCCTGGATAGAAAACATACCCTCAATCGCGGGTGGAGCCTGTGGGGCTGTGACCTGATGGAGGTTATAAACCCATCCATACTGAAGTTGTCCCTGTTGGACTAGAATGGCTGGTATAGCTGGTAACGATGGCATCAGAGGTGGTGCAAGGAGGGAGACGAGAAAGATCGATCTTTGGGGCTCCTGTCGAGCACCCTGCTGCTGCTGCTATGGGGCCCTTCCCTTCTCAGGATAGCCATGTCTCTTGTGTCCAGTCTTTCCACATACAAAAAACTTCCCAATAAAGTTTCTGGCTCCCTGCCCCTACTATCCTCGACCCTGCTGGCCGTTCTCACCTCCCCCTTGGCCCTGCTGGCCCTGTCTAAACTGCTGTTGGCCCTGATGCCCCTGTTGGCCATGTTGACCCTGTTGGCCAGGCCTAAAATCTCCCTGACCTTGACGAAAACCCCCTGATCTAAATTGCTTAGAATCCCCTTACTGGGAATTCTGATCAACCTGCCTCTGGTGACCCTGAGCTAGTTGTGCCCCGCTGGCACCATTTCCTCCTGTCTTGCCCGGCTGGCTGGACTCCCCCGCTCATTTGCTCCCAGTAAAATGGAAGCGGTGGTCCTAGCAATGCAGTAGTGATGCATTAAGAACATCATAATAAGTCTATAATGAGAGATTGCCCAGAAGATGCTGCCTGATCCTCAAGGTGAGGCCATTTATGAACATCTGAATACGCTTCTCTTTAGTAGGTACCTCCTTCGGTACCAAATTCACCAATCGCGTGACCTCCTCCTCGCATTATTCAATTGTCCTCCCTTCCTGGGTGAGGTCTATAAGTTTCTGCCTCATCTCAGTGTTGACGGCAGAAGGAAAATACTTGCGGTCGAATCGCACCCAGAAATCACTGATCGTCATCAAATCTCACTCCTCAGCAGTAGTAGTGGACTCCCACCACTGTAAGGCTTCCCCTCGTAGCTTGAAGGTAGCCAAAACTTGCCTCTGTACCTCCGTTCACTCATACATACAAAGGTGTCGCTGTATGTCCTTCTTCCACTGACTAGCAATAACCACATCCGAACTGCCCATGAACTCTGGGGGATATGCCCTCTGAAAGGACTCTCTCACTCTTTCCCATGCAGTGGGAAACGGATGCACTGGAACTGGTGCTACTTCCTGAACCTGGGGTGGGGACTGATGCACCACTGCTAAGGCTGCAATCACAGCTTGTGTAACTATCGCGACAACCTTTGTTGCGTTCATTGTCCCCTGATCCTGTACCACCGGATGCTCTGGCTAGGCCTGTCGATCTCTTGGTGCACGTCGAGGAGGCATCTGAGATGAGAAAGAATATTATTAGTCCACATTTATCACTAAATCTAAAATAGCTGAATACATAAACGCAAAATCAATACCTCAACAGTCCTAAAGACAGGGCTATATATCAATGGATGCAAAGTTGAAAACATAGTAAGCCGTACAGATCCTAAAGGATACTAGAACCTGATGCTCTGATACCACATGTGACACCCAACCCAATTAAATATCGGGTGATCAATCCTTTGTAAAATTTAAAACAGAATGTTCGGTTGGTTCATTCTTAGCATCACTGTCGAAAACAAAATAACTCATTTAATCACCTAATATAATTAAGCTAAGTGTCAATTTTTTTTCCTTTTTCATTGAAACCATTTAAATACCAATCCAAGAAATTTAATATAAACCATCCACGCATAATTAATTAATACAATACTGAATCAGAATCACATGAAGAGATAACTAAGATTGGATAAAACCTTCCTGTTCCAAAACTCCAAACCAAACAACATAAACCATAAATCCAAATGAAAATGAACGAAAAGTAAACTGAACATAATCTCTGAAAAACTATCTAAGGAATGGGAGACACATGCCCTAAACAGAGAGTCTATAAAGAATGGAAATGAAATGATGGAGGCAACTAATACGAAGACCTACAGCTTCCACAACAGCGACAGCACGCCAAACAATCCAATCTCTAAGCCTGGTGTCCTTGTGGTTGAGCACCTGATATAATACATATATATAGCAAGAGAGAAGATATGCAAGAAACGGGTCAGAGCCCAATGTGTAAAAATATTTGTTTTAGAAAGTATTTAAAATTTGCAATAAAGCAAGTATCAATTGCATGTTAGTTCTAACTCTCACATGAGAATCTCACCTCTCGTCTTTTGTGCACGCCTAACGTACATCTATCCCCACCTAGCCATTTGTAACATTTATAACTAGATGAAGACTTACGCGTCTTATTATAACTCGTAGTATCATTTCACATTTCCCAATTTCCCACATTATTAATATCAACATTTATTAATAAATTCAGTTAAGTGTTATCACACTATGTTAAATATTCACAACTTACATCACTTAAGATTGTACTAACCCAATATCCTACAATTATCTCTCGGTAGGAATAACACAAGTATATATACATATATTCACCACTATAATATACATATACTAATACAACATCTCCAAGGCTAAACCTGTAGTGATTTGCATACTCTGCTATCATGTCCCGGTACTTCTCGTACTCAAATAAGGACTATCGATTCGGAATTTCCCACGAACCATATATACAAAGCACACAGAATGGAGGGGAACATAGTTCACATATCTATGGGTCATGCACATACTTATGCTCCCATAGTCAGCTGGCTTATCAACCCACCAATAAGCCTTCACAGTCATATATATATATATATATATATATATACATACTTACTTATACCCATACTTAATGCATGAAACAATTTTACTTTCGAAAACCTTATTTATCCAGATTAATTTACCTTAATCTTATAAAAGAGTATATTTTTCACATTTTTTCATTTCTCGCTCTATTTAACACACACGGTTCAAACTACATTTGATTTAACCAGAACCATTTCTTACCAGAATCACCCTTTTCATTTTATCCTACACATATTATTATTTTTCTTAAACCCACCCTTTCAAAATACCCAAAAACCATGTTAGAAAGTACTCATTTATTCTTTTAGAACCTTTTACAACACCTTCTTATGTTAATTATGGGTTGGGGTTGCTTAATCACCCATTTATCCACTTACTTTACCTTCTTCCTTACCTTATGGGCATTAACCAATTGTAAATTTACTTTTCCATTTTAACCTTTACCGGAACATTTATTAATTCATTCAAATTAGGTTGTATTAACACATTTGACCACATAACCCATTTGTTAACATGTTCCTTATTCCTTTAATTTTTTTCGAAATCTTGAAAATATAAATCTAGTTAATATATTAACTAAATTAAGTTATTTATATTAGTTGGTTTGAAAGACGACGTTTCTTTTTGATGTGGTGGGAAAGATAAGTATGGGTGAACTTCTTCCTTTTCATTGGAACTTTGTTTCACAGTTTTAGAGGATTGAAGTTTTGTAGATAACTGAATGCTAAGTTTCTAACTTTTCCATTTTGTATAAATAAGTTTATACATTCTTGATTATAGAAAAACCCTATTGAATAGACATAGTTTGGGATTAGTCACACATTCTATTTCACTCAAGTTCTAATAACTACTTAATGCCTAACTATCTAGCATGAAAAAAAATAAATTTGGGCATGTTTGAAGTTTTTTATACATGTGTTATACACGGTTTATATTTGTATAAATCTCTATACTCTATATAAATCAAAGGTTGTGTTATTCACAGTCTAGGTATCTACAAAACTAATGCCAATATTTTCTTAAGTACAAAAGTAAGTAAATGAGAACTCATGTCACATTATTACATTATTACCTAATGCTTTCCATCTTATTATCTAATGCTTTCCATCTTCGTTTGAATTGATCATGTCACAGGTAAAAGTAAAAGGGAACCAACCATAGGAACAAAATTGATGGCTACAACCATAAAAAGAAAACCATTGGTTCTATGAGAGGAATACTCCAACTTATTAGCAAGCACGTAACCTTATTGGTGACTTTTAATTTATTTTCATTAGATTTGAGTAGAATATTTAGTTTAACTTTGTTACTTTTTATTGTTATGGCTGCAGGTTAGAACTACTAAGCTGGAAACTTGGCTTCCAGATCAGGTTGCATTTATTCAAAGTGAGCATCACACTTTAGTTTCTTGCTTTCAATAATTCATGTTAGTCATGGTCTTGTGAGAAAACAACTTATTGGTTAAAAGTCTATTTGATAGGTGTTTGCGTTCAACCATGGGAAATGAGAAACCAAATAACTACTAGGAAGTTGAGCTAAATCATAACTATGACAGAGTTGGGATTAAGCATTTCATTCGAGCAAAGTATGAGTTTGTTGATTGAAATGCCTTTTTTAATAACATTATTTATCCCTCAATATATTCCTTGGTTTTAAGCTTAAGAGCACTGTATTGTTTCTACTACTTAATTATAATTTATTAGGTATGAAGAAAAAAGTTGGATTTTTAGAGACGGGAAACCAAAATCATCTTCAAATGTGAAAGAAGAGAAGGTTCCAATTCATAGTCACTTCAATGAAATTTTCCTACTTGACATGTAGTCACATAAACATATGTTTTCCTTTCTCTTCTTTTCTTTCATCTCCCTTCTCCTTTCGGTGTTTGTCACATCAGACATATATATCGATCCACTTAATATACAAGGCCTTGGATTTCACATCACTTTTATAATGGAACTATTTGATAATGAATACCTTTTTAGCAAAATGATATGCTTAAAAACTAGCCGTTAAAGGGTGAAAACCCAAACAAGCCCCCCAAAAAACCCTGTAAGAGGCACTAACACCTCGTACGAGACCAATGTAACTCATACGAACTGATCGCGTAGTCACGGACCTCTCGATTTGAGAATATGACGATAATTTGATTATATTGATTAGGCTTAGAAATAAGCCGTTGAAGGGTGGAAACACAAACCATCACCCAAGTGGCCCCGTAAGAGGCACTAACACCTCCCATGGGACAAATGTAACTCGTAGGAACTGACCACGTAGTCACGGGCCTCTTGGGTTAAGAATATGGCAGTAATTTGAAAATATACTACTTAGGCATTTAAATAATCTATTGAAGGGTGAAAACCAAAACAAGCCTCCAAGAGGCCCTGTAAGAGACACTAACGCCTCCTACGGGACCAATGTAACTTGTAGGAAATGATCGCGTAGTCACGGGCCTCTCGATTTGAGAATATGATGATAATTTGAAAATATACAGATTAGGCTTTGAAACAAGCCGTTGAAGGGTGGAAACCTAAACCAACCCCCAAGCGGCCCCATAAGAGGCACTAACACCTCCCACGGGACCAATGTAACTCATAGGAACTAACTGTGGTGTCATGGGCCTCATGGTTGGAGAATATGATGATAATTTTAAAATATATGGATTAATCTTAGAAATATTCCATTGAAGGGTGAAAACCAAAACTAGCCCCCAAGCGGCCCCGTAAAAGGCTCTAACCGCTCCTACGGGACAAATGTAACTCGTAGGAACTGATTGTGTAGTCACAGGCCTCTCGATTTGAGAATATGATGATAATTTGAAAATATATAGGTTAGGTTTGAAACAAGCCGTTGAAGGGTGGAAACCTAAACGGGCCCCCAAGTGGCCCCGTAAGCGACACTAACACCTCCCATGAGACCAATGTAACTCGTAGGAACTGACCACGTAGTCACGAGCCTCTTGATTTGAGAATATGACAATAATTTTAAAATATATTGCTTAGGGGTAGAAATAATTTGTTGAAGGGTACCCAAACCATCCCCCAAGAGGCCCCGTAAGAGGCACTAACACCTCCCACAGGACCAATGTAACTCATAGGAACTGACTACGAAGTCACGGGCCTCTCGGTTCGAGTGTATGATGATAATTTGAAAATATATAAATTAGTCTTTAAAACAAGCCATTGATGGGTGGAAACCCAAATCGGCCCCGTAAGAGGCACTTACGCCTCCCACGGGACCAATGTAACTCATAGGAACTGATCGCATAGTCATGGGCTGCTCGGTTTGAGAATATGATGATAATTTGAAAATATATGGCTTAGGCTTAGAAAAAATCCATTGAAGGGTGAAAACCCAAACTAGCCCCCAAGTGGCCCCGTAAGAGGAACTAACACCTCCCACGGGACTAATGCCACTCGTAATAATTGATCGCGTAGTCACGGGGCTCTCGATTTGAGAATATGAAGATAATTAGAAAATATATAGATTAGGCTTTGAAATAAGCCGTTAAAGGGTGGAAACCCAAACCGCCTCCAAGCAGCCCCGCAAGAAGCTCTAACACCTCCCACGAGACCAATGTAACTCGTAGGAACTGACCGCGTAGTCATGGGCCTCTCGGTTTGAGAATATGACGATAATTGAAAAATATATGGCTTAGGCTTAAAAATAATCTGTTTGACGGTGAAAACCAAAACCATCCCCCAAACGGCCGGTAAGAGGGACAAACACCTCGCTGGGACCAATGTAACTTGTAGGAACTGAACGCGTAGTCATTGGTCTCCCGGTTTGAGAATATGATGATAATTTGAAAATATCTAGATTAGGCTTAAAAATAAGCCATTAAAGGGTGAAAACCCAAACCAGCACCCAAACGGCCCCGTAAGAGGCACGAACACCTCGCACGGGACGAATGTAACTTATAGGAACTGACCACGTAGTCACGGGTCTCCCAATTTGAGAATATGATGATAATGTGAAAATATCTAGATTCGGCTTAAAAACTAGCCGTTTGAGGGTGAAAATGCAAACTATCCCCTAAACGGCCCCGTAAGAGGCACGAACACCTCGCACGGGACCAATATAACTTGTAGGAACTGACCGCATAGTCATGGGTCTCTCGATTTGAGAATATGATGATAATTTCCAAATATCTAGATTAGTCTTAAAAACAAGCCGTTTGAGGGTGAAATCCCAAACCAACACCCAAACGGCCTCGTAAGAGGCACGAACACCTCAAAATGGACCAATGTAACTTGTAGGAACTGACCATGTAGTCACAGGTCTCCCAATTTGAGAATATGATGATAATTTGAAAATATCTAAATTAGGGTTAAAAATAAGCCATTTGAGGGTGAAAACCCAAACCAGCCCCCCAAATCGCCCCGTAAGAGGCATGAACACCTCGCATGGGACAAATGTAGCTTTTAGGAATTGACCTCGTCGGCACGGGTCTCCTAGTTTGAGAATATGATGATAATTTGAAAATATATATATTAGGATTAAAAATAAGTCGTTAAAGGGTGAAAACCCAAATCAGCACCCAAATAGCCCCGTATGAGGTACGAACATCTCACATGGGATGAATGTAACTGGTAGGAACTGACCACATAGTCACGGGTCTCCCGATTTTAGAATATGATGATAATTTGAAAATATCTAGATTAAGCTTAAGAATATGCCGTTTGAGTTTGAAAACCCAAACCAGCCCCCAACCAGCCTTGTAAGAGGCACGAACACCTCGCTCGGGACCAATGTAACTCGTAGGAGCTGAGCATGTAGTCATGGGTCTCCCGATTTGAGAATATGATGTAATTTGAATATATCTAAATTAGGCTTAAAAACAAGCCGTTAAAGGGTGAGCACCCAAACGGCCCCACAGGAGGCACGAACACCTCGCACGAGACCAATGTAACTTGTAGGAACTGACCGCGTAGTCATGGGTCTCCCAATTTGAGAATATGACGAAAATTTAAAAATATCTAGATTAGGCTTAAAAATAAGATGTTTGAGGGTGAAAACCCAAACCAAACCCCAAACAGTCCCGTAAGAGGCACGAAAACCTCTCATGGGACCAATTAACTTGTAGGAACTGACCGCGTAGTCCCAAGAATTTCGATTTGTGAACACAATAATAATTTTAATTTGTTTATGCAAATTTTTAGCTTGAATAAGATTTTTTTTAAAATTACTCGGTTACTAATATCATCTCCTTTTATATCTTATTTTTTTTGCAGGATAACATTTTGCCGTTAGCTTTTATCCATGTGGAATACATGAAGTCAATGGTATACAACAAGGGGATTATTTACTGAATGTCGTTAATATTCAGGATTCTAATTTTTTGTGTTATGGCCATGTGGGCTTTTGTAGTTTTATTGTTAACTTTTATGGTCGTGCGGGCTTTTATAATTTTATTGTTATATTTTATGGCCGTGCGGGCTTTACATTACGTAAGTATTATATTAGTAGTTTTAGAATGTCCATAAAATAGAGGAAACTTTGCCCAATTTTTTTTGGTCTGTGAAGTATTATTACTGGTAATATTTTGAAGATTGTATGTACATTAGTTTATTAACAAATTTTGAGATTCGCAATTTGTGAATTTTCTTGTTTTCAAATAATTATTTTTTTTTCTTTGATCCAAAAAATTTGGTACACTTCAAAACAGTTCCAAAAGTGTATCAATTTTTGGCACGATTTTTAACTATGCCAAAAGAAAATCAAGATGTACTCGATCTGGCACAGTTATAAAGTGTACCAAAGTGTGCCAGAAATATCAAATTTTGGCATAGTTTTAACGTGTTCCAGAAGTGTTCCTATTTGGTCAAATCTGGCACAATTTTGAGCTATGCAAGAAAAAGTGTCCATTTTGGAACACCTGATTCTAGCACAGTTCAAAACCGTGCTAGATTTGATTTGTTACAGTTTTAAACCGTGCCATATTGCTATTTTTAGTGTAGTGTAGGTGGTGCCTGCATTTTTAAGGCCGAACGGCATGACATTGTAATTGTAGGTTCCTCGATGGGTTATAAAGGAGGTTTTTTCTTTGTCAGGGGGCTTTATTCTAATCTGGTAGTAACCAAAATATGTGTCCATAAAATTGATGAGTTGATGGCTTGCTGTGGCGTCGATAAGATAATTAATCCTAGGTATCAAGGAATAATCTTTCGGGCAAGCTTTGTTCAAGTTCGTGAAATCAATGCACATCATCTACTTGCCATTTTTCTTTTGTACCATGACAACATGAGCCAGCCATTCCAGTTCCATGACTTCTTAAATGAAGTTACATTTCTGCTGTTTGAGAACTTTTTCATGAACAATGAGATTTTTGTTGGTCTAAAAAACCCTTCATTTCTGCTTGACTGGACTTGCGCCCTACATCACATTTAACTCGTGGCACATAAAGATGGGATCTATCCCTGGCATGTCTCCATGGCTCCAAGAGAACACGGTTTTATGTTGTCACAGAAAGCTGATAAGCTCTTTCCTTAAAAGAGGATCTAACGACAAACTGATATGTATCATCCCCTCTAGGGGACTATCATAAAGTGGGATTGTCTTGATTTATTCAGTAGTCTGTCCCTTGACCAGTTTTGCCTCATCTCGGGGATCGAAGGTCTCGATATTGTAGGAGGTCTTGAACTTCTTCCATTCTTCCTGGTCTTCTGAAATGAAATAGTATTCGTACGCCACTTTTTAATTTCCCTTGACGACGCCTACTCCAAAGTGATTTTGAAACTTCAAGCATTACTGCACCGTAGATATGATAGCTTCAAATTTCTTCAGGCCAATGCTTCCAAATAGAAAATTATAGTCTAAGAGTACATTCTTATCATTGATTACTAACCTTATTTTCTCTATTCAGTTTATTGGCTAGGTGCTGACTATAACCTCCAGATCTACCGTTCCCGGGGGTATACCATTTCTCCTAAAAATTCGATCAGAGGATGATGGTAAGTTATGAGTTCCACATCCTCTAATTTCAACTCCATGTAGTAGTTGTAGAACATTACGTTTGTAGAACTTCTGTTGTCCACCTGGATCCTCACTACTCGTCCTTCTTAGATGACGATAGTGATGAACAGAAGGTCGTCGTGGGGTATAACACCCCTGATAAATTGTCCTTTGAGAAGTCGATTATTAACTTGTCTTTATTCACCTTTTGTGGCCAATTTCTGAAGCTTGCTGTTAGGTTGACATGTGCTTGTTCGCAAGATTGTGCCTCATTAAAATAAGCCTTCCTTTTTGCAGGGTCTTCTCCTCCGTTGGCTCCACATTCGACGATGAAATGAAAATTGAAAGATATTATGATAAAATTGCTTATGGGTTCCTTGGGATTTTTATGAATATTTGGATGGTCATCTAAGTCATTGTCCCTTGCCCTTTTCTTATCAGCCATCCTCCTACAAGGTGACTCTGACCGTCTCCTACTTTTTCCTTCTTCTGAGTTTAATCGGCCACCGTTATCCACATACTTGGACAACTTCCCCCTTCTTATCAAACCTTCAATATTTTTCTTTATAGAAATATAATGGTATGTATTGTGGCCATGTTCCTTCTAAAAATTATAATACTTTCTTCTGTCTCTCTTATTTGTCTACAACTTCAGCTTTCTCGGCCATCTGAGATCTTTTCTTTCCCCGATTCCCTCCAGGATGTGATGGACTCTAATAGCGAGGGGTGTGTACTCATTATACTTTCACGTCTTATCACCCTTTTTGTCCTTTTATTCCTGCTTCCCATTAATCTTATCGTCCGAGAGCTTCAAGCTATCGGACTCTTTGGCTACTATCGCCTCTTCGATGTTCATGATTTTCGCCACTTTAGCTACCCGTTCAGTCATGATCTGGCAGCTCCTTTGTTAATGCCCAGAATAGCTTGCTTGGTCACAACCAACTCATCAAGGCTGTGATAACACTTGGCTCATTGTAATATACTACCTATAACTTTTCAGTGTTGAACCGAGTGATGTAGTAACGGGTGCTCTAACCTTCCCTTTGGCAGGTGGGTAAATTGCTTTCCTGTCTTGGCACCAAAGAAAAAATTACTAACAAATATGTCGACTAGTTGCTGATAATTCTTGATTTTTCCCCTAGGTAGACTGTTGTACCGTATTTAGGTTGAGCCGATTATGGTGCTAGAGAATGCCCGGCACCTCATTTCATTCGGGATGGAGTATATGTCTTTAGCATCTTGGTATCGTTCTATATGCAAGATGGGATATGTTTTCCTATTATATTTTGGAGTAATGATCTGTGGCTTGAACTTCTTTGGAGTGGGGTATGCCACGATAGAGGGGTCCATTTGTGAAATCACGCTGGAGAGGGTTCCTTGATTTGGCAATTTCACCAAGGGATTCTTCTACGCACCAGATGGAGCCTTTCTACGGCTAGTTATCGCCTTTAACTAGCTTTTCTACTCGTCCTCAATTTTCGGTCAAACTCTTTTCTTAAGAAGTCTGCTCAGCTTCAGTAAATTCTCGAGCGAAATGACGGGATATCCTAGTAGTGGACCTACTTGATACACTTCTTTGGGGACAATCATGTGAAATAGCTGGTACTTTCCAGCGGTTACAGTGTGGGACCAATCAATCAAACACTGGCCCTCTACTTAATCTTTCAAACACGCTGGCACATTCCTATGAATACGATTGATCATCAAAGTGGCTGGGCGATTGGATGGAGGAGGTATCTCGAGGTGGTACATCTAGTCTCGCTGCGAGATGGTTCGTTAAAGAGGAACTAGCGTTAGTGTAAGATCCCAAGTTCAATCTCCTTGCATTCTCCATTGATCATCTATGGTATTCATGCTTCCTCTCTTTGTGAGGCGTTGGAGGAAGTCATCTATCGCCACTCCTAGATGCCTTAGGTCCAGGAGTTACATTATCTGGGTTGAGGTGTGTCAACTTCCTGACACTCTCATGCATCTCCTCTTTCCCCTTAGCGATACTCACTAGTATGTTGTGTTGGTCGCCTGCCCTAGTGGGGGTAGGTGGTGTCTAAACCTCCGCCATGAGACTTCTTTCGGGGATATTCTCCATTTGAAACTATCTCCATTAAGGATCTAAATGAGGGGTTTTAGGTTGGAACTGCAATGTCTTATTACAACGTTCCCACAGACGGAACAAAATTTTTGATGTCCAAAACTGGAGACAACAAATAATCCAGAAAGGTAATTTATGAGAAATAAGAATTATGAAGAATGGGGATGAGAGACAATGAAAACACAATGATTTTTACATGGTTCATCCATGAGAGAGGAAACCTACATCCATAGTGGTACTTCTTTTTTTATTGTACTTGTTGAGTTGCTTACATTTTTGGGTTTTCTAATACAACTCGAGGCTTGAGAAGGTATTCAGAAGGTCTCCTTTGTTTCGTATCTATCAACCTTATATATATGTGATTACCAGATTTTTACAAAGATATGGAGTGAGATTATAAGACGGGAAATTACACATTGATACATGTTTATCATAATAAATATGTATGCCTTGAAGTACGACATAGCTTTAGTGATGAGGGTCCAGATAATCATGAGAAAACATAACTGTTGGTTGTAATCCCACGTGGTTAATAAGGTATATTTCGTGTGTAAGTGCTCACATGACTACATGTGTGTCCAATCTAATAATAAATATGTAGGCCGAGTAGTCCAACACTGAGATAATCTCCTTAGATGATGAAGCCGAGCACTTCTGTTAATTCCCTTAGATTATTTAGAACTTATTCTCTACCGAGACTATATAGGTATAATACAAAGAATGAATCAAACGGAAATCCTATTTAATTTAATAAAGGACTGATCACTCGATATTTAATTGGGTAACGTGTAACAGATGGTATCAGAACATCAGGTTCTAGTGTCTATAGGATCTCTACGGCTTATAATGATTTCAACGTAGTGTTCTTTAGATATAGATCCCTATTGTTAGGACTGTTGCCTTTATCTTTACGTATTTGAGATATCATACTTATGCTATGAAATTTTGTATTAACTATAAACTCATGCAATTCTATCTATTTTCAGATGTCACCGAGGAGAGATAGAGAGGCGAGGGCATTGACCAGAGATGAAGTTATAGAGGCCCGACAGAAGCTAGAGGTGCCTCAACCATAGCCATCGCCCGGGGATGGTGATGACTACCTAGGTGGATGATATAGTCCCCCAAGTAGTCAATGCAGCTATGATAACCATGGATGTTCATTTTCAATAGGCCCAACCACAACTGCTAGTGGCACCTATGATTCAGGCCCAATTGGGGTTGTTGTGGTGGCAGAAGGTTAGGGAATCTTTTCATAAAGGCCATCAGTGGAGTTTTTGGGGAGCTCAGGTGTGATAATAGCATGTCAGTGGAAGAAGGACCTACAACGTCACCTACATGTGATTGAGTGAAGCTACACTAAAAAATTGAGGCTCTCCACATTCAGACTTGTGGGAGTCGCTTTTTAGTGGTTGAAGTTTTTTACCACCTCGGAGGATAAGGATATTATGCCAATAGCAGAGTTCTAGGAGCGGTTCGACTTCAAGTATTTTTCGTCAGATGTTCAGACATAGATGAGGAGGAGATTTAATGATGTTACACAGGCGGACCGACCAGTGGATGATTACGAGGAAGGGTTCACTCTTTTGGCTAACTTTGTGCCAGATAAGGTGAACACCAAAGAAAATAAGAGTAGGTTCATGGATGGGCTATCCTGGTGGATCAGGAAACACTTACTTGGAAACTCAACATTACAGACTTATATAGAGGTCGTTAATGCTTCCCTTATACATTGTCAAGACCACCTCTTCCACCTAAAGGGAGGCAAGGGAGCCGAGCCAGTCAAGTAGGATAAGAGGGAGTAGTGCTAGTGGGGCACCTCAGCAACAGGTGGTGAGACAGTAGGGGCAAGATTCTCGATAGAGGGATCGGGCTAAGAGATTTAGCTCAGGTGGCTATCGACCAGTGGGTCAGGGTTCTAGGTAGGGAAAATAAGGTCTTAATGAGCAGTAGTAGATTCCCCAGGCTGTCAGGGCCAAGGGAACAATAAAGGTGGCTAGGAGGGATGAGGTTATCAGGGACAACATCAGGGCCGACCTCGATAGGGCCAGCAGGGCCAAAGGCAAAGAGAGTTTTCGGGGTAGTGATTTTTATGTGGCTAATAGGGTTCTAAGAGGATATATTGCCCACAACATGGACGGGAATAATAGTAGGGTGCCTAAGAGGGGTAGAAGGCTTTGTTACCTTTAGATCCAGCATCCCCAGCCCCATAATAGGAAAAGGGACAGATGCATTACGGACGTGTGTATAACGTCCGGGACGTACCCATGCCACCAGCACCTCAGGAGCTGCCAGTAGTCGAGGGTACATTTTTTATTCATGGGTGTGAGGGTAGGATTATTTTTTATATGAGGACGTCGCTTTCTTTTATGGCCCCTATATCTTCACGAGTTTTCTGTCTTTAAGAGACAAGCAACACTCGCCTTTTGTGTGTAAAGTCATCATTGGGTAGTGGGTCACTTATAGACTAGGTATGTAGAGGAGTAGACATCATTATTGGGAGATTGAGCTTAGCAACATACGTTGTTGTGTTATATATGGAGGTGTATGATGTCATTATGGGCATTGATTGGTTGACGGGTTACAGGGTGATGATAGACTATTACGAGAGCACCATAGTGTTCTCCATTTCGGGACAAAAGATGTTATTAGTGGAGATGCCTCTTCTTGATGGAGTGTCTCACACCCACCTATACTACATTGAGGAGGAGAAATCACCGGAGGTAGTTATTTCGTTTGACTCAATTTTAGTTATGAGAGATTTTGAGGATTTTTTTCAGTAGATTCCAGGGTTGCCACCCAGTTGAGAAATCGAGTTTGTTATCGACATAACACCGGGTACGAGACCGATTTCCCAAGCACCATATCGGATGGCCCCTTAAGAGATCCGGGAGTTGAGGGATAAGATTCAGCAACTCTTAAGGCATAGTTTTATTCGACAGAGTCCATCGCTGTGGGGTGCACCAATGTTATTTGTGAAGAATTGTGATGGTTCACTTCGCTTGTGTGTTGATTATAGGGAGATGAACAAGGTCATGATACAAAATAAATATCTATTGTGGAGAATCGATGACCTATTTGACTAGTTGATAGGGGTTGCGTACTTATCCGAGATTGATTTAATATTGGGATATCACCAGTTTCTCATTTGAGAGGAGGATGTTCCCTATATCACTTTTCTATCATGATACATGTCGTACGAGTTTAAGGTGATGTTGTTTGGGCTCACCAATGTGCCAACAGTGTTCATGGATCTCATGAATAGGGTATCCAGGGAGTTTTCGGACTAGTTCTTCATCGTATTCATAGATGACATCCTGGTTTACTCTTGCACTGAGGAGGAGAACATAGATCATCTGCTTAGGGCTTTGTAGACACTTTAGGACCACAAGTTATATGCCAAATTTAAGAAATGTGGATTTCGGCTACGGGAGGCATAATTCCTAGGATATATTTTGTCCGACAGGGGCATTTCTATTAACCCGAGTAAGGTATCATCTATAAGTTAGAGGGGACAAACCACGATACCGATAGAGATTCGCAACTTCCTAGTGCCGGTTATTATCCTTGTTTCACTTAGGGGTTATTAAAGATTGCGAGCTCGTTGATGAACCTACCTCTAAAAGGGGTACCGTTTGTGTGGAGTGATCATTGTCAATTAGATTTTGATAAGCTAAAGGAAAAATTGACGTCAGCGCTTATACTTGCATTGCCTAGGGGAGGAGTGGAGTAGAATGTTTAAACAGAAGCATCCTTGAATGGACTTGGGGGTGTATTGTAGCAGGAGGAGAGGGCTTTAGCTGATGCATCTCGAAAGCTTAAGACCCTTGAGAAAAATTACCCCACAGACGACCTTAAGTTAGAAATGGTTTACTTTATCCATGGCCCACAAATTAGTGGTCGAAATCTTACATTGCCTAGGTGCAGTGTCTTCTTTGAGGATATGGAGGCACTACCTACTGGGGGAAAAGTTTACTCTATCCACGAACCACAAATCGCTTCATTATCTCTTCACCCGGGTGGATCTGAATATGAGATATACAAAGCGGATCGAGTTCGTGAAAGATTACCAATTTGACATTAAGTATCATCCTAGTAAGGCTAATGTGGTGGCAGACGAGGTGAGACAATGACCTATGGGGGAGTTAGCAAAGGTTTGGAAGGCACAATGGGAGGATCTTCGACATGACGATGAGATCACCAGAGCATGCATGTCAGTTCTATCTGTTATTCTTGAGATTCTCATGCAGACAGTGGGAGCACAAGTGGAGGATCAGTTCTACCAGGATAGGGTACGCCAGTTATTAGTTGAGGGTACAGAGTTTTACTTTATCACCTCAAAAAGAGGCCTACGTTTTAATAGGAGACTTTATCGTAAGAGGATAAGGACTTGAGACATGGGGTTATGACAAATTCGCACGATTTGAAAATTACATTACATTTAGGTGTGGATAAGATGTACCAGGACATGCAGAGACAGTATTGGTGGGCAGGGTTGAATCGAGAGATTTCAGAGTTTGTCTTGAAGTGTTACCTGTCAGTTAGTTAATGTGGACGACCAGAGGCCTTCAAGGATTCTACAACCATTGAAGATTCCCATGTGGAAGTGGGAGAGTATTTAGATGGACTTCATTATAGGGCTATCAATGTCACAAAGGGGTCACAACTCCATTTGTGTGATAGTGGATCGGCTGACCAAGGTGGCCCATTTCTTGCCAGCCTGTATTGATTTTGAAATGATACAGTATGCACAACTATTCATAGCGGAGATAGTTAAGATGGATGAAGTACTAATTAACATTGTTTCTAATAGAGACAAGATCTTTGTGTCTCATTTGTGGAAGAGTTTTGAGGAGGCCATGGGCACAGACTTGCGATTGAGTACCACTTACCACTCACAGGCATACCAAAAAACTGAGAGGGTTAATCAGATGCTAGAGGACATGTTGAGGATGTGCATCCTAAATTTTGGGGGAGGATGTGAGCGATACCTTCTATTGGTAGAGTTTACGTATAATAACTCTTACCAATTTACCATCAAAATGACATTGTTCAAGGCACTTTATAGGACCAGAGATGATACATGAGATTGCTACTAAGATTGATCGAATTCATGGGAGGATTCAAATAGCTTAAGATAGGAAAACGAGTTATGATGGTGCAGATCGAAGACACATTGAGTTAGAGATTGGTGGCCAGGTGTTGGTACAGGTGTCTCCCATGAAGGGGGTCATGAGTTTTGGTAAGAAGATGAAGCAAACATCGAGATATATGATACGTTTCCTGATTATTGAGAGAGTGGGACTAGTGGAATATAGACTAGGTTTACCAAAGAATTTGTAATGAACACATGATGTGTTCCATGTCACTTCACTGAAGAAATATCGAAGGAGTGAGGGACCTTTTTGGCACGTTCCACTTCTGGAGATCAATTTACATCCAAACATCTCATATGAGGAGAGACCCATGGCTATTCTAGATCATAGTGACCATACGATGCGGTCTAAGGTGGTACCATTAGTTAGAGTTTAGTGAGGGCACCCCAATATTGACGAGTCGACATGGGAGCGAGAGGATGACATGCAAGAGTAGTATCTTGAGATATTCGTCGCTGCTATGACGAAATTTTGGGGACGAAATTCCCTGTAAGGGGGTAAGTATGTAATACCCCCTATTTCTACGTACTTAAAATTTAATTAATTCGATAATTTATTCATTTTATTTTAAATTACACGAGTGATGTAATTTAATTGAATTACATAATAATGTTGTTATTAAACATTTATCGAGATAGAGATAATTATTAATATCATGTGATAAATTTACTAAGTGGATAGTAAATAATATATTGAAATTATTACATGTCATAGCGAGTGATATTGGCGTAATTGGTTTTATCTCAATTGGGAGTCGCGTGTAGACTAATTTGAGGTCGAGATAGGATATATATTTAGAATGGCTCAGATGATGATTTTGAGATCACGACTGATTTTGAAAGGGTTAAAATAGTCGAAATAGTATGCCCGGGGGTATTGTTTGGGTCCCGGGGCAATTTTAGACTAAATCGGTACCGTATAAGGGTATATTAGTCATTTGTAACCAAGGGTTAAGAGGCCTACGAATTTCCAAAGCCTTTATCAATATATATATGGGAGAGGCTAGGGTTAAGAGGTTAGAAATTAAGGAGAGTCCATTAGAGAATAATAAAAAGCCATTTTGAAGCCTAAGAGAGAGTTCCTGAAGTAATCAAGCTAGTTCTTGCACCATCATCATCATTGGAGAGTCGATTTGAAGGGAAGACAAACCAATTCATCACCAAATGATGAAATTAGACCCAATAATCTAAGGCAAGTGTGTATTTACAATTTTCTTTGAAGTCGTAATACCCATGTGAGAATTGGGTTAAAACATGTTGATATAAATGATGAAATTAGAAGTTAAAGGGATTTAAATCTATGTTCTGGGTAAGATTTCATATAGACATAATGTATGCATGTAGAGGATATGAAATCAGATCATGAGGGTAATTTAGATGATAAAAATATGGATTTTATGTTGAGTATACATGAAGAATATGAAAATATTGGGTTTTGATGAATAAATATTATGATCCATTCTTCACGACAAATTATGATGCTTTGATGTTGTAATTACATAGAAAATCATCCTAATGTATGTAGATAATGTTTGGAAAAATTGATTTTAAGGTTATTTTAAAGAAAATGGTGAAAAAGGCTAAAACCCAATGAAGTAGATGAACCGTCGCTGTTTAAATCTATTCGGTCCTAGGGCGAATCGATTTGGTTTTGCCCATATTTGCCTATTCTTGCCCTTTTAAGCCTGGAGCTCCTATACTTCTATCGTAGAAACTTTTGGGACTTTGTTAAAATATAATGAGGAATATATTATATTATAGTAGGCCTATGATGGGATTATGACTTAGTCGTAATGAGAGAATTAAGGCGAGGATTCAATATGCTTAAATGGTGACATAATTAATTCGAGAGAATGAGAATGAGTTACGGGGATTTTGAATGAGTTTGTTTTATAGACCAGTAGGTTATGAATGATTTAATTACTAAAGTGATGTAAGGGGTAACTAGGACCCTTAGAGTAGAAAATAATATCCGGTTTAATGTGATAGGGAGTTATAAATCGTAAATTGATTGTACAGTAAGTATTCAAGTGATATTTACTACGTAAGAATTTTGATATTGGGTTGGGAGTAAACCTACTGAGTATATATGTATATATAGGTTCAGTTTGGATACCTATTATATGATTTGTGTTAAATGTGAACATACCTACTATACCTGCTATCACGGAGATTCCCGGACAGTGGGCGATCCAACCTTGACGATTCTAGTGAGTTCTAGATTTAAGCCCCAAAACATAAAATTTAGGGTGGCTTACTATGTGTCGTGTATTATTGAGACTGGTAGGTCATTTGGGTATGTTAGGTATGTGCGTAGCCCCAAGGTTTAGAACTATGTTTGCCTCTATTGCTTGTTATTTGATTTTGGGTTCGAGGAAACATGTCGAACCAATAGTCCTTTATGTAAAATGTATGATACATGGACTTGATAGTAGAGTATGTCGTATTAACGGTGGTTATCCCAAGGAATATATACATACATACATATATATATATATATATACATACATACATATATATATATATATACATACATACATATATATATATATATACATACATACATATATATATATATATATATATATATATGTTAGTGTGTAAAATAAATACCTGTATGAATATTCTACTTATGTGTGATAGCAGATAGCTAGATAGTATATGTCTGAAAGTAAATTAAGTAGAGAAACTTAATTAAATGATTTAAAGAGTACATATGTGAAATATTACTTAGGATGCTATTAATCTACGATAAATGTTAATTATAGGTTAGCGTACTGTATGGGTGGAATGGGGACTTATACGAGTTGATAGTTTAGATAGATACTTATGTCTAGTTAGCTTGGGTAGTGTAACTAGGTGGGATAAGTAGAGAACATTAGGCATGAAAAATAGTTGAGATGTGAGGAAACTCAATAGAGTGTACGAAATTCTAACATGTGTAACTCATAACTAATTTTTGAGTTGTGAAAAATACTTACTAAATGTTTTCAAATTTTTTTTGGGTTCTAACCCTTGCTATAAATATTTTCCAAAACCTTTTAGGTATCCAACAGTAGGGACGCCAGACTTGATTATCTATTCCAGGAATGCATAGCTGCAACATATGTGGATGCATGCACGATTTGGATGAGACGCTTCTACTTTTCATTCCTAGATTACGATCCCTTTATCTCAATATTACAATTATGGGAGAGTTTCCCTTTGAACTTTATTCAATCATGCAGTTTAGACTTGTATTGTGATTTATTTATTACCTGTTGGATTTATTTTTTGGATTTGGGATTTGTAGCCGATGATTTATTTGGCAAAATATTTACTTATTATATCTTGTGATGGTGTAGACTCTTTTTGTCACACCCAGTTTTTTGGTATGAATGAACAAGTACACATAAAGCCATGAATTAAAGTTAAGGCAGAATAGCACAACCTGTTATTCATTATTAATATGTTACATAGGGTGGAGCCTCCATAGGGGTGAATTACACATTTCTAGTACACATAACAATATAGAAAATTAGAAAGCACCACTCCTTGCTACCATTTGGTTTAATCTCTGCCCATAATGTCACATACACGAATAGGTGATCGGTGTCTATCTCTAGTAGGGAGGATATACTATTTCCTTTCTCCTGGCACATCTGGAGAAGGAAGGAATTATCACAAATATGCTAAGCAGGTACTACCGGTTCTATAACAGTGATATTGATATAAATGAGAGTTGGAGTGTGTATATAATCAGTGTTTAAAATGGTTGACACAAAAAGATGATAATTCTATGTTTATAAAAAAAAATAGAAATCTACAATTCCATAGTGATTAGTCCATTTAAGAAAATACTATACATTACCAGTTTAGTTAGAATCATGCTTGCAGAAAGTCAAGGAATTTGAGCTAATGATCCCATTCTTACTAGTTAACTAAGGGGTATAGAGGAAATTAAGCCATCAGTGTAACTTTATCGTAATCAATCCCAAAACCTTTGGGTAAAAGTAACCTGGTATGCTCACAATTAAAGTGGCACTCATATGTATGTAGCAATAATCATGGCTCTCAATCATCTGAGACCAATTGGCTAAGTAGAAAGTTATATGGGATAAACGTCAGTCTACTTCCTAGTTAATACTGATGCTTATAATGAAATATAACACAAAAGTACAAGGGAAAACTGAATCAATATGGTACATGATCTCAATTATTAGGTGAGAAGGGTTTAAAATTGATTTTAAATTTAAATTCTAGTGATAATTCAAATACTGATGATGGTTAACAAAATACATAGTATGGTAGTATAATAATATGCACATACTCAAAGTCAATGTGGCTATCACAGAGTGATATCAATAGCAGTATTTTAACTGCGCGAAGTATAATACTGAAAAGGTAGGAAAAACCTACTTGTTTGGTATTCAGTTGAATTGCTGTCACACTGGTGTATTAAGAAGATTTGGGACTTGATTTTTTGTTCTACAATGTGTGACATAGGAGTATTAGGGTTTAATCACTCAATTTTGTACTCAAAACTATCTTTAATAAAGTTTCGGGGGCATATGCTTAATTATCTTGGGTCTTTAAAATAGGGAGCTTAAGCTCATTTTTGAACTTTGGAGAAATAGAGTTTGTTTTAAAATAGTTTATTGTATGTATGGGCAAAGTTTCAGGTGCAAATTCCTTAGTTGGAAAAATTGCTAGGGGTTCATTTGTAATTTTAAGTAAATTTCTTTAAGTTAAAACCTCATTTTTACAAAATTATCTTATACCATTTTGATCATAAAAATTAAATAAAATTTAAAGGGAAAAAATTAGAATTTTATGATTGGCCATGCGCCCTCACACGCGTGGTCAAAGTTTTTGACCAAAGTCATCATCATCAACCTCTCGATTTTAACTTTCTAGGGTTTAAAACTTTAACTGAGGTTTTCTCCTTCATTGTTATACCATTTGACATAATTTCTTCACCAACTTAACCTAATTTTTCCCAAAGATTTCAAATATATCAGTTTCATGGTTCGAATCTCAATATAATTCAAGTTTCAAAATTGTCTGTTTTATCAAAATTTCGACCTAACATTCGTGGATTTATAGAGTATGGCAGGGCATCTTATGAATTGGGTTTTATTTCATCTATATGTAAGAGTAATTTGATTTTGGTTTTAAAGATTTTGATAGACTATAGGTCGATAATTTTGGATTTGCGGGTTTTGAGTTTCAAAAACACTTTCGATCGATTAGCCTTCTATATGAACATTCGTGACTTTTCACCATTACACTCGACATCATGTGGTTACAATGAGTCTATTCATGGTTTTAAATCAGAGTTTTGGTTACTGTAATGGATTTCACCATTAAATCTCAAGCTTTAATGGTGTTACTACTATTTTTGTCAATTCTAAGCAATTATACACGTAAAAGCTTGCATATTATGAGTGTTCTAACTATATTAACTATGTAGAAAACTACTAGAGTTGAAAGAATTTAAATTAAAGCATAAAATGATGAGTTACTTGACTTAAGAGAAAATTCAAACTTTTGAAGTGAACCGTGGAATAAGTTTCTACTACTTAGGACATGGGGTATTTATACTACTTTGAGTGGGCAGTTGATGGGAGTAAAAAAGAGGTGGATTTGAATTCATTTAAGGTGAGTTTTGAGTTTGGTTAAAATGGGGGCACACGGGTTTTTAAGGTTTACCATGTGTTACCATGTTATTTTTCAACTCTTATGCTAATGTGGGGGTGTGTGGATTGTGGTAAAGCTAAAATTCACTAAGGTTTTGATTTCAGTCCTTAATCATTGATATAACTGTATTTAGGTCCATAAAAGTACAATTTTTGTAAAGTCTAGGGTCATTTTGATAATTTCAAAAAATTTCTATGGTTAAAACTGTAATTTCATGTTAGTTGAGGTCCAAAGGTTTAATTTGATATAAGGTTTAGGTTTAGGGGTTCAATATATCTTAATTTATCTCATTTTAAAAGTTTCGGGGACTCTTTTATAATTACTAAAAGTTCAAGGGGTTGAAGTTAATAAAGCAAAGTTATAGGGTTTTAAACATAGTTCCTTTATTGTTATAAGACTTTCGATTTTACTCATCTTACGAGGGTTTAAATCGAGGTCGTAGGTCATTTTAGGGGTTGAAAATTCCCGGTTCTTATACTTTTATTTTGCGAATGGTTTAATTTGTTTTTTTGCATATTATTATTTGTTAAATGAAAAGATAAAATTTTGACACCGGATTAATAAACTAATAGGTTCTTAATAATTAATGTTTTCGATAGTGATGCTAAGAATGAACTAAATGGAAATCCTGTTTAATTTAATACATGACTGATCTCCCGGTATTTAATTGGGTGGGGTATCACAGGATGGTGGTAGGGGAAGAGGGGAAAAACTCTCCATGAACTAGATAGAGAGAAATTTTGAAAATGGTGTGGGAGATACCTCCCCATCTCTCTCATCTTCTAAACAAAATAAAAACCAAATAACCCCCGCCAAAGTATATAAAAACCATTCAACACACCAAAGTTCCGAAATTGACCATTTGGGACACTCATAGCTCGAAAACTCATCAATCCAAGACTCCAAAATGTGACAACACATAAGGGCAATCCAAACTTAAAATTTATGGGGAGCTTATTCGACCGAGAATGGGACCTTGTTCGACTGAGATGGGCTTATCGTTCGATATACCATTCGAACGACCATCTAATGGGCCTATTCATCTATATAATGGGATCTTGTTCGATCCTTGTTCGATATCCACTCCAAACGACCACAGACTTTCATTCAAACCAATCTTCCTCATTTGAATGAGAATGGCCACTCGTTCGAAGGAGCTTGATTATCGTTCGAACCATTTTATCTTAATTTCGCCAATTTCGCCCAATAACTTCTAATAATTTACATCAAGGCCCAAAGAATTATAAAATATAGAAATAAAAGCCCATACCAACGATCCAAGTCCCATGATTTTCATATTTTTATAATTTGCAGGGGGTGTATTAAAATATTGGGCATGAGTATTACAGCACATGTGGGCTAGGCAGTGTGTAGGTCATTATTATAGGTAATACCTAGCAGTGCCACTTACAAGGAGGTAGGTGTAGATTCTAGGATCCATTGTCTCCATTGTGGGTATGGACCGTGCAATGGTGTACTGCGTAGGGACCTCCCCACTTGTACGTGTTTTGGGTTGTCCATTTGGATGAGGGACACCTCTAAATTTACCGATAGAGCACGAACGTGACACTAAAAGTAGATGCCTTTGTGTCTCGTATATATGTAAGGACACACACACACATACATATATATATATATATATATATATATATATATATATATATATATATATATATATATATATATATATATATATATATATAGTTATATAGTTATATAGTTATATAAATTAATTGAGATTAATTAATTAGTATAATGATGTAGACAACCAATTGTGACCCTAATACTACGTAAATGCATAATAGATGGTTATGTTACTTTTGTCTTTAGTAAAAATGAGGTACTCTGGGAAATGGGATTATGTATGTGGAAAGTTGTATTTGTGATGAGAACTATGCTAGATGTGTTGTGTATTTATTATGGTTATGGGTATTAGTCTTTCATGGTTGGGGACTTGAGTTGATATACATGTAGTATTACATTTAGATGAGAGGTGAGGTACTTATCGCATGTGAGTGCCAATGGGCAGTAAATACTTTGAATTAACTGTATTATTTCATCTTAATTTTCGTAAGTTAATTCTTGCAACTCTAGGGCACTGACCCAAATAATAAATATTTTCTCCCCCTAGGATTGCACTGATAGAGATAGCAGGGCTGACAGGAGATCAAACTTGCGGTGATATTTGCATAACGACTACTTCACTTCATTTGATACTAGCATAGGTTGCTATTTCCATTTTAATTAGATTATTATTTGGGATTATTGTATTGGCATATTCTCGAGTTTATTATTTAGTTATTGGGACAATTGTATTGTTGTTGGATTTTATTTATCATCAGTTGGTATTTAAATGTTTTGTGCATGTTATTTTCAAAGAAAAATTCAAATATGTTACTATTATTATTATGGTTTCTATGATGAGAATGGTGTAGATTGATAGACAAGTCCCATTTTTAGCGTATTGTGTTTGGCCAACCTTTACATGGAAAATGGGGGTTATTACAGTTTGTATCTGAGCATCCACGTGTTAGTGTCCTTAGGATCTTTGTTGCATTCATTACGTTCTATGTTGCGTACTTTGATATGTAGAGCCATATGATTAAGAATTGTTGTATTCTTTACGATTTGTTACTAAAATGATCCTTATTTGCTTTTAGATGGAAAATGATAGGAGAGGTAGATCACGACGTGTCGCCGCGGCTGCACCCACAACACCACCAGACGCACATGTGGTTGGTCCAGTAGAGATTGCAACTATTATGACTCAATAAGTTTCGACGGCGATGGCCTATACTATAACATTTCCATCCACCGCAGCCGCAACCACCACAACCACCCTTGCAACATGTGGTGCAACCAGTACATACACCTGGTTCTGTATGGGATGGACCTAGGGAGGCATTCACTAAGGGCCACCCACCGGAGTTTACTATAAGTCCTAAAATTTTGGTGGAGATTTTGTGGAAAAAGATTATACGACGACACTTTAGGATGGTATAATGTACACTGATTCAAAAGAAGATGTTAGCCTCATTTCGGCTGGTTGGTTCAGCTTTATAATTATGATAGTCTATCACCACATTGGAGGAGAAAGATAATTTGTTGATTGACGTGTTTTGGGGTTAGTTTAAGGGACATTATTTCCACCGGTAATGGAATTTGAGATAAGAAGAAGATTCATTGATCTTAAGCAGGAAGGTTGCACCGTAGTTGACTGTGAGGAGGAGTTTATCGCGATGTCCTATTTTGCTTGGTACAAGATAAATACGAAAGAGAAAAAGATGGAGAAGTGTGTGTCAGGGATGACCTGGCACATCAAGAAGTCTTTACTAGGGAATCTATCTTTCACCACCTGTACCCAGATGGTTAATGCCTCTTTACTGCATTACCAGGATCACATGACATTTCAGAAAAATAAAGGGGAGAAGAGACCCAACTTAGAGACGTCGAACCAACAATGTAAGCTGAATGGGAGACTTAGGTTTATGAGATACCTATTTTCATTAGATATGTCATAATATAATATTATCCTAGGTATGGATAGGCAAGCCACTTATAGGGTTTGTGTTGATTTTATGGGATCGTTTATAGTTAATGGTCAAGTGTAGAATGACTGGCTCGATAATGATGTGAACCATAACTATGAGAACTATTACGGTTATTATAATATTTTTTGTTTATTTATGGTAAAATGGATGGCAATATAATTATAGGATTAGTACGATGACTTTATGAAATTTAGTGCACCCAAGATAGAGGAATGCATTGATTCGATTGTAGGGATTTTGAGGAAAGATTTGGGCGCATCAAATTGATGTCATGCTCAGAATGGAAATGATTTATTGTGGTGCAATATGATTCATGATTTCGATGAGAATAATGTGCGAGTGTTTGGACCTAGGAGTATGGTCACCATGTGATTTTGGAATAGGGAGGTCAACGCCTTAATTAGAAAATTGTACGAGGATAATGTGAATTTTTCATCATAGACGTGTGTTTTGTTGATGTACTAATGATGAAAAAAGTTTATTGACAAGAAGGTGTCCAATCATGAACTTTGTAGATAGTATCTTAGGACCAATGATGGTGTGAAGGAGTTTATAAACCCTATATAATGAGAGTTTATACGGGTAGTTGGATTTTAGCCGTGGGTTTTTCATGAATTTTTAAGTGTTCCCTTATCGAGAGTGGGCAAAACATTGTAAAGATTTTAGGATTTGTTATTAACATATTTCTTAAATTAAGGATACAATGAATGTTCGACTCGACGTACAGACATAGAGTAGATTCTAAGGGTGGCATACTTTAATGGTTGAATAAATGTGATGGTTATCTGAGGATGGATTTATTTTAGTAGGTGAGGATATGCATAATTAAAAGCATTAGTATTGTAAAAATTTTAGTTACTGTGAAATATTTATAGCTAGTGATAGTCTTGGTTACATGAAGATATGTATTGTCATGAATAGTGTTATAATAATGACGATGTCATTAAAAATGGGTACTACTAGCCTTTATTGGGATGGGTAGGTCTTCGGAGGTTTAAAAGTGATTAAGCATTCTACTAAACTTAAGGATGGACATAAGATGTCTTATCGTATGTGTAAACGGAACATAATGTTCCTAGGATTATCATATTGATTAATTTAATAGGGTTTAGTGTAACTCTTGGAAGTAATTAAGCATTATACTAGACATAAGGATGGACATAAGATGTCTTATCGTATGTGTAAAAAGTAACATGATGTTCTTAGGATTATCGGATTGATTAATTTAATAGGGTTTAGTGTAACTCTTGGAAATAATGATCCTTTTGTTGAAATTGGCACAATTTGAAATCTATGTGGTCACTCTACCTAATGTGTTAAGAATCAAAAATTAGGATCATTAACACATTCTTCATAATAAGGTTTAGGCCTAAAGAAAACGGTGAAGTCAATCGATTTTCAACAACCTGGTAGAGATTTCAGCCCTATGCGCTATTTAGAAAATGATCATAAACTATTCATCGAAACTCCAAAAATTACAAATCCAGCACCTACGCATTCTTAAATCAATTTAATTGGGACCTTTATTTTTCACAAACGATAAATTCAAACAATACTTCAAAGTCTCAAATTTGGTTCAGAGTTTTTCAACACTATATGTTGTTCATCAAATATTCATCAGAAATCTATAAATTACTAAACCACTTCGCACACATTCTTAACTTAATTTAATTAGGACTCCTTTTTTTTCAAAAACCTATATTCCCAGCTGTACCATATCAAAAATAGTCTCTAAGTAACTAATATTTTTTAAAAATTTCTACCCAATCTAAACCTCCATTAACGACCCCTTATTAACTATCCACCATTATTGGACCCATATTCATATTCAATCACACTAATATTTAAGGATCTATACATGGATATTAGTTATCATCACTTAAAGGTTCTACAACTTGGATTCTAATGTCCAATTGAAGATTTATTCCATCGCAAATTTTTGGGATTAACATCAATTAGTTCAATCATTAAACATCAAATTCAGATTTTTCCCTCAACATGCATACGGTTTAATTCCATCCTATGATCATAAAATCATATATTTTTAACCCATAAATTATATAAGAAAATACACTAATTAAATAAGAAGTATATTGGAAGTTAATTTTAGAAACATAATTCTTGCCTAATATCGAAGATTGAGTGTCCTCCCTTGAATCCTTAGTCTCCCCCTCTTTCCTGCCCTTGGTATCTTATCTCCAGGGACATGCGATGATAGCGTTAACTTTAGATGAATGAATGAGAATATTTATCTACCTAATTAACTTATACTTTTGCTAATCTCTAGTTAAGCCTTAAACCATATATTTGGGCCCTCGCAAGAGAAATCCAAACAAGGAACACTCCCAATGCACTACTATATAGCTTAGTCGATTAATTAGGTAAATGTGGTTCGAGTTAAACCCGGAATCATATATGTGAGGATTAACTACATTATTTAGACATTATTGGATATGTGATTTATATAGTGGTTAAATGAGGAAAAAATATATATATGTAAGTTATAAGTTGGTGTATATGTATAAGGAGATAGATATATTCATGGTTTGGAGGCAGAATAAACTACGAGCTGAATTTAATAAGGATATTATTTGAAGATTTGTGAGACTCGTTTGGGGTAATTATAGGGATAATTAACTATACATATTATGTGCTAAAATATATATTTGTTATTTATGTGAACATTCCCATGTTTATGGATGGCCTATCAGTTGGGGTTGCGTACGTCTTGAGACCGGGGCACGCGCCAGCATAGTTGGACTAGGCATTGTGTAGATTGTTATTATAAGTACTGCATAGGAGTGCTATTTACAAGGAGGTAGGTATAGATGTTGGGATCCATTGTCACCATCAGGGGTATGGACTGTGCAATGGTGTACAACATAGGGACCGACCCTCTTGTATGTGTTTTGTTATTTACATTTGGATGAGGGACTACTTTGGACTTACTGATAAAATACGAACATAACACTACATGTAGGGGTAGGCACGATCCGGTTTGGACCGGGTTTGGAGCATTTTTAGGCCTGGATCGAATTATTCGGTCCTATATTGTTAGATCGAATTTCCATCGATTTATCTGGTTAACCTATTTTATCAGTCTAGGCTAATTTCGGTCTGCTTCGATTAAAAAATCGGTCCAGATTTTATTTATTAGCTGATTTTTCTAAATTGTAAAATTTTTTACATTGTTTTTAATCGTTGTTTATCCATATTTTTCATGGAAATGTTAACTATTTTTTATGGGCTATTCTAAAAGTTATAGGGGCTATCAAGGAATTTTTTTACAAAGCCTTCAAATTTTTTCACATTGATATGAAGGGAATTTTTTTACATAAACAAAAAACCCACTTGTCCATTTAAACTCACTCATTTATATCAGTGTATGTGAGTAAGAAGTTTAACAAAAAAAACAGTGCATCCATTATCCATATAACCCATTTAATATCACATCAATCCATACAACTCCCACTTGCCCATATGCTTAGATTCATATCGCTATGGGTGCGTAAGAAGTTTGACAAATTTTTTATACAAAAAAACACAAAACCCATTTAAAAAACAACTCTCATTAATCATAAATGACATATGGGTTTCGGGTCGAGTTCCATTTGACAGAGAGAGTAAAAAAATACCTGATTTTAATCAGGTCTTTCGGTTTGAGTTCCATTTGACAGAGCTGCAGTGTCGTAAGGAGGAGATTTGTCGAATTCCATTGGCAGATAAGAGAGGAGGCCGGCGGTAGGCTTTCCCCTAGACTGGAAGTAGAGAGGAGGCAATTTTAGTTTTTTTAGGAGGGATGCATGAGAGAGAGTTTGGAGATGATGTGGGTTTTTTATTTTATTTTTCAATTTGAGAGAATGATAAATCATAAGGGTTTTGTTTTGTTTACTCACTCAAGTGAGTTTGTGATGGGTGTGTGTATGCGTGTAAGACCTTCCTAAACTTTAGTTATTTAATAGTAACAGGTAGGATATATCTATATAAAATTAATATATATTATATAATATTAAAATAATCGGTTTGGTCCGGTCCGGTCCGAAGACCGAACTGAATATATTCGGGGCTCTTAATTTAGGACCAAATTAGGATCGATTTATAAAAAAGCCTATAAATGTGGGTTCGGTCCGGTTCAATCCAATCAAGTCGGTCTTCTTTTTGTCCACCCCTAACTGCATGTACATGCTTTTGTGGGTCGTATATATATATATATATATATATATATATATATATATATATATATATATATATATATATATATATATAATTCCATTTCCCAGAGTACCCCAATATTACGTAAATGCATAATAGATGGTTATGTTACTTTTGTCTGTATTATCATTGGGGTACTCTGGGATATGGAATTATATATGTGGCGAGTTATATTTGGTACGAGAACTATTCTAGATGCATCATGTATTTATTGTGGTTATGGGTGTTAATATTTCATGGTTGAGGACTTGAGTTCATATGCGTGTAGTATTACAATTAGATGAGGGGTGAGGTACTTATTGTATGTGAGTGACAATGGGATGTACATACTTTGAATTAATTGTATTATTGCGTATTAATTTCCATAAGTTAATTCTTACAACTCTAGGGCTCTTACCTAAATTATAAAATATTTTCTCCCCCCAGGTTTACACAAATAAAGGCAACATGGTTGATAGGAGATCAAAGTCGCGGTTAGATTTGCAAAGTGACTACTTCAGTTCATTTGATTCTAGCATAGATTGCTATTTTCGTTTCAGCTAGTTTATTATTTAGGATTATTGTATGGGCATAAGCCCAATTTATTCTTCAGTTATTGGGACAACTATATTGTTGTTGAATTTTATTTATCATTAGTTGGTATTTAAAAAATTTCTACATGTTGTTTAAAAAAAACATTAAAATTTGTTACTATTATTGTGGTTTCGATGGTGAGAATGATATAGATTGATAGAAAAGCCCCATTTTTGGCATATTGTGTTTGGCCAATCTTTATGTGGAAAATGGGAGTTGTTACATATCCCTTAATTCTTAAACGTCTCAAACTTTCTTAATTAAAGTAGTGTCATTTTATGTGATTAACATGAAGATTTTTCTTGAGTCATTATTTCATGTTCTAAGGATTGTTTAAATGTATTTTCACCATACCACACCCATTTCTCATATATATATATATATATATATATATTGTTGATACCAAATTTAATCTGCTGACTTGGACCAATCATATGAAGACACGTGGCTATCTACATGGCAACTACAAACACTTTCGAGGAACCCAATCTCTCCGAGGAATAAGACTACAACGAGGAAGACTAGTTCCCCGAGGAACGCTACTTACCCCGAGGAACTCATACGCTCCGAGGAAAAAATCTCTCCGAGAAACTCTTAAATACCGAGAAGCTCAGGCGGTCCGAGCAACTCATGGCGGTCCGAGATGCACCTCGAAGCAGGATACCAACAGTTTAACTGCTCATTAAATGCTTATCATTTGGACGCGCATGCAAAGAGGGCATTAAATGTATTACCCTTTCATATTTATATCATTTAATGTAGTACCCTTTCACATTACAGCTTGAGGGCTATAAATACATTTTACAATCCTCATTGTAGGGGGATCCGAATCGAGAACGGAATTTCTTGTAATTGAGAATTCCCAAACACTCAGCAATAAAACAACAGTGGACGTAGGCCATTCTTATAAGGCTGAACCACTTTAAAATCTTTTGTCTCATTTATTTATCTGTGATTGAATTATTAGAGTGATCTAATTTTTTACATCAACAGATTGGCGTCGTCTGTGGGAATCGACTGGTAAAATCGTTTTCTCAAAAAAAACAATCCATTGTCAATGGCTGATATTCCTGAATCTTGCAATGAAAATGTCGTAACCCCTCCAAATCCATCTGCTCCACCAATTGTTCCAGATATGACTGAAATAATGGCGAATCTGGCTCAGGGCCAGACCCTCATGCAAGAAACAATGCGACAACTTATCCAAACCCTCCATGGTGGTGCATCAGCCCATTCCGGACCACGAAGCATCCAAAGAAATACTCGTGCGCCTTCTTCGCGTACTAGGTGTAATGATTCATATCGCAATGATGAATCTCAAGATTTTTCTTATCAACCTGGACGAACTTCGTCTGTGTGAGCCACAGATACTGAACAACATGTCACCCTTTCCCCAGAAAGGGCCATCGCTTTGGAAAGATTAAGTAGGGCCTCTCCTTTCGATCGATTAGGCCCTAGGAGGAACAAAAGTCCTCTTAATGCAGCGTCGAGGAGTTTTCGACGACCATCAGATTTAAGGGAAGGATCTGCCCAGTCGCGGCCAGCTGCTCGTCAAGATGGATCCTATGATCGACCAGCTGCTCGTCGAGATAAATCCCAGGAAGCCACTTCAAAGCGATCAGTTGCTCGAACCAATAGGCTCGAGGAAGGAAATAATGCATGGAAAGGATCTATTCAGAGGCTGGAGGATATATTAGGGGAAATGGCTAAGGCCAAGAACCCTCTACAACGAACCTTTGTTCGAGGAACACCTTTTGTCCAGGATATTATCGATTTTCCAACACCATCAAAGTTCAAAGCACCTATTGTGACTCCCAAGTACGATGGTCAGACTGACCATGTCCTTCATATAGAACAATATCAAGCTGCTGCCGACATCTATGCTGTCCCAAACTAGATGAGATGCAGGGCATTCTCGGGAACTCTTACCGGATCTGCTCAGATATGGTATAATAATATTCCTCGGGGTAAGATTTCAACTTTTCTTCAATTGGCCGAATTATTCATTGGGAATTTCTTCTTTAGAGCAAAGCTAGTTAAATGAGTAGCACATTTGTTAAGTGTTAGACAAAAGGCTGGTGAGAGTATCAGATATTATATAACTCGTTTTAATAATGAGAAACTCGAAGTCATTGATTATGAGGAGAAGACAACTATTACTGCTTTGATGAGTGGACTACTGCCGAACAAGTTATACTACACTTTGGCCAAAGATCCACCTCAAACCATATCGGACCTTATGGGAAAAGCGTACAAGATTATGAATGCCGAGGAGGCTATGTCTGCGAAGAAGAATATGGACGCCAAAGAAACCAAGGTGGAAGGTGATAAAGCTAAGAAGAAAGATCATAAGAACAATGGTGGTGACAAACATTCCAAAAATAGGTCGTCATGGGAAGTCTTGAGGAAATTTGATAATTACACACCTTTGAAGGAAAATATCAACCACGTCCTGGAAGAAATTAAGAACAGCGAGGAGTTAAATTGTCCAAAGAAAATGAAATCAGACCCTGGCACGAGGAATAGGGAGAAATATTGCGAGTTCCACAAGGATCATGGCCATATGACTAAAAATTGCATAGCTCTTCAGAATGAGATTGAAACACTCATCCGACGAGGAAAGCTATCGAAGTATGTTGATCGGGGAAGAGAAAGAAGAAACAACGACCGAACTAGAGAGAGATCTAGATGTCCTCGTCGAGCAGAGGAGAACAAGAAGAGGAACCATGAAGTTGATCCAGAGGATGACCCCGATCTTCCCAAGAAACTAAGGCAGCCAAAACGAGAGGTATTTTCAATACGCTTTGGGTCATTTGATTGTAATGTTATTACAGGGGGAGATGCAGGAGGAGGATACCTCACTGCAGAAAGAAAAGCTTACCTCGGTGAGGCTTAAGCTTGCTCGTACATTCAGCGAATAAATTTAGCTGAGGAAGATCGCCCAAGAAAGGTGAACAAGGAGAAGTTGGTCATTGGGTTCTCAAAGAACGACCTTGCAGGTGTTCTATATCCTCATGATGACCCGCTAGTGATCAAAATGAGAATGAAGGAGGTAATGATTTCAAGAGTGTTGGTCGACAATGGTAGCTCGGTAGACATCATGTTCTACTCGTGTTTCGATAGTTTAAATCTAAATCTATCTCAACTGGAGCCTTACCACAGACCCCTCATCGGTTTTTCTGGCGAGAAAGTATTTCCACTTGGGACGATCAAGTTGGATATATTCATTGGTACGTGGCCTGCTTGTTGAACAGAAAGAATGAGTTTCTTCGTGATGGATAAGAATGTCCAGTCATCGTACAATATCATCATGGGAAGAGTAGGGTTGAAGAAATTCGAGGCTGTGCCATATACAGTGCATCAGTGCCTAAAATTTCCAACAAACTTTGGAGTAGGAGTTGTGAAAGGTGATCAGAAAGTAGCTCGGGAATGCTATTATTCATCCTCCGAGCAAGAAGAACTGGAAGAATCAAAGAAAAAGACCATTGCCTATCAAGTGGATGAAGGTACATAAATTGAAACATTGGATCCTCGAGATGAGTCGCAACTCGTGAAGGGTCAAGTGGTGGAAGTTACTGAAAACATCATTCTGGACGACGAGCACCCTGAGCGAACTACTCAAATAGTTTCATCGTTGGAAGCCTCATTAAAACAGGAATTGATAACTTTCCTTAGAAGCAGAAGACAAACTTTTGCGTGGAGTCATGAAGATATGCCTGGGATAGACCCAAACTTCTTATGTCACGAGATCAATGTGAATAAGGAGATCAAGCCTGTGAAGCAGAGAAGAAGAGTATTCAGTCCCGAGAAGAATCAAGCCATACAGGAGGAAGTCGAGAAGCTCCAGAAAGCTTGTTTCATTGAAGATGTTAAATATCCAGATTGGTTAGCTAATGTGGTGATGTTAAAGAAGAAGAATAACAAGTGGAGGATGTGTGTAGACTTCACGGACCTCAAAAAAGCATGCCCAAAGGATCACTTTCCATTGCCCCGAATTGATCAACTGGTGGATGCTACCTCGGGACACGAGTTGCCGAGCTTCATGGATGCTTATTCTTGTTACAATCAGATCAAAATGAAACCTGAAGATAGGGAGAGTACTTCTTTTATTACCCATAGGGGAACTTATTGTTATAATGTTATGCCTTTTGGTTTGAAAAATGCAGGTGCGACATATCAGAGGCTGATGAACAAGGTCTTTGATGAACAAATCAGTGACAACATGGAAGTCTATGTTGACGACATGCTGACAAAAAGCAAGAAAGCTGCCGATCATCTAGTTGACTTAAGTCAGACTTTTGATCAACTAGATAAATATCAAATGAAGCTGAACCTGACGAAGTGCGTATTTGGAGTACGAGAAGGCATGTTCCTCGGGTACATTGTCAATCAACGAGGCATTGAAGCAAATCCTGAAAAGATCAAAGCTCTATTAGGGCTGCGATCTCCAACAACGAAGAAGGAAGTACAGAGTCTCACAGGACGAGTAGCGGCACTCAACAGATTTGTATCACGAGCAACTGATAGATGTCTCCCATTCTTCAAGACACTCAGAAAGACTTTTGAGTGGAATGATGAATACGATAAGACTTTTCAAGACTTGAAGAAATACTTGGGAGCACATTCACAGTTGTTCAGGTCGGTAATGGGAGAAAATTGTACTTGTACCTTGCAGTGTCCGAGAATGCAGTTAGCTCGGCGTTGATCAGACTGGAGAATGGAGTACAAAAGCCAATTTACTACAAAAGTAAGGCCTTCCGAGGAGCAGAGATCAGATATCCAAGGCTGGAGAAATTGGCACTGGCGCTTATTGAGGCGAGTAAGAGAATGAGGCCATACTTCCAAGATCATACGATAGTAGTATATACCGATGTGCCATTGAGACAAGCCCTTCACAAGCAAGAAAAATCAGGGAGATTGATGTACTGGGCAATAGAGCTTGGCGAATATGATATAATTTATGAACCCCGATCATCACTAAAAGGGCAGGCTGTAGCAGATTTCATAGCGGAGTTCACCTATCCTGAAACCCCTGAGGAGCAAAAGTTGCTCGCTGATCAACCTGTGGATGTTACAGGATTAACAAACACAAGCCCAGACCAATTTCAATTGGTAAAAGGGAGGGGGGATGTTACAGGATGTGATGCAGAGATAGTTGGGAGGACTCCGGACGAGGAACAGGAGTTGCTCGCTAATCAACCTGTGGATGTTACAGGATCGTCAAACACTAGCTCAGACCAACTCCGATTGGTAAAAGGGCAAGAAAAAATGATCGGTGAGGAGCGAGAAAAATCAGGGGAGGATGAAAAGAAGCAGAAAATATTTCATCGAGGAACTCTGACTGATTAGAAATTTGAAGACGAGTTACCTATATGGAGGCTTTATGTAGATGGCTCATCTTGCAATACAGGATGTTGCGCGGGGATAATTTTGAGCACTCCGGACGAGGTCGATATGGAATACGCGTTGCGTTTCCAATTAAAAGCTTCCAACAATGAGGCTGAATATGAGGCCATGATTGCAGGGCTTAATTTGGCAAAAGTTATGGAGGCGCAGCAAGTTATAATCTTCAGTGACTCTCAACTGATTGTAAACCAAATGATGGGAGTGTATGCAGTTAGAGGAGAATTAATGATCAGATATCATGCAAAGGCAAAGGAGCTGGTGTCAGAATTTGCCGGTATTCAGCTAGTCAGAATACCAAGAATGGAGAATGCGAGAGCAGACGCCCTAGCTCGACTAGCATAAGCTACTCGCACCGAGTTATGACGAACAATCCCAATTGAAGTGTTGGCTGGTCGGAGTATAAATGAAGATATGACGATAAACTTTATCACCCTTGATTTAGGTCCATCTTGGATGGATCCTATCAGGGCGTATATCGAGGAGGGAGAATTGCCAATTGACAATCTCGCAGCTAAGAAATTTAAGTTTAAAGCTGCTCGGTATGTACTAACTAATGGTGTTTTATATCGACGAGGAATAATGACAGGTTTGAAAAGATGTGTACATCCCTCCGAGGTGAAAGAATTAATAGAAGAGATCCACGAAGGGTCTTGTGGAGCACATGTAGCAGGTCGGACGCTTTTGCGAAGGGTGATGATGCAGGGATACTACTGGCCGACGATGAGGACTGATTGTATAGTTTATGCCAAGAAATGTGACAAGTGCCAGCGTTTCTCCTCCATACGAAGAACTCCACAAGAATTGTTGACACCCATAACTTCCCCTTGGTCATTTGCCATGTGGGGAATTCATTTGGTTGGACCACTGCCAACGACCCGAGGAAGGTTCAAGTACCTCGTCGTCGCAGTGGATTATTTTACTAATTGGGTAGAAGCTGAGCCACTCATTGATATGACGTACGAGAAGGTTTACCAATTTGTTTGGAAGAACATCATTTGCCGATATGGTCTCCCTCATGCCTTCATCACAGACCATGGAACACAATTTGATAACGAGGAGTTTGCCGCCTATTGTCATCAGTCAAACATTTTTAAGGTTCATTCAGCACCAGGCCATCCTCAAAGCAAAGGACAAACTGAAGTGACAAACAAAACGCTGCTGAACGGTTTGAAGAAACGATTGGATAATGCAAAAGCAAACTGGATCAACGAGCTAGAATCAGTACTCTGGGCTTATCGAACTACTCCCCGAGTAGCAACTGGAGAATCACCATACATGCTGTCGTTTGGAAGTGAAGCTGTCATACCTGCCGAGTTGGGCCTCCCAACACACAGGGTACTGAATTTCAATTCCCCTGTCAGCGACTTAATGAGAATACTGGATTTAGACATGCTCGAGGAAGTCAGAGAAGAAGCAGCCATTAGAAATGATGCTTACCAGCAGCGAACATCTTTGTTCTACAATAAGAGGGTGAAGAAGTGCGACCTGAAAGAAGGAGACTATGTGCTGAAGAAATTAATTCAAAAGCATAACAAACTGGAAGCAAACTGGCATGGACCATACCGAGTTACAGAAGTTGTTCGACCGGGAACCTATCGAATAGCCACTTTAGAAGGCGAAGAGTTTAAGAATGCATGGAACGCAGAACATCTACGCAAGTATTATCAGTGATGTATATGTAACGCAATTCCATCAGTATGAATAAAATAAAAATATTCTACAAGTCTTTCTGTTTATTGAAATTTTTTCGGGGAATACTAGTGCTACGCACTACTCGGCACAGCTCGATAGACTACTCAAGAAAATATTCCAAACTGTACCAAGTATGGTTGGTTTGGGATAAAAACCCACTAACTGTAGTTGGTCGACGAGGAGAAAATATTCCAAACTGTGCCAACATAGTTGGTCGACGAGGAGAAAATATTCCAAACTGTACCAACATAGTTGGTCGACGAGGAGAAAATATTCCAAACTGTACCAACTTAGTTGGTCGACGAGGAGAAAATATTCCAAACTGTACCAACGTAGTTGGTCGACGAGGAGAAAATATTCCAAACTGTACCAACATAGTTGGTCGACGAGGAGAAAATATTCCAAACTATACCAAGTATGGTTGGTCGGGGATAAAACCCACTAACTATAGTTGGTCGATGAGGAGAAAATATTCCAAACTGTACCAACGTAGTTGGTCGACGAGGAGAAAATATTCCAAACTGTACCAACATAGTTGGTCGACGAGGAGAAAATATTCCAAACTGTACCAAGTATGGTTGGTCGGGGATAAAACCCACTAACTGTAGTTGGTCGACGAGGAGAAAATATTCCAAACTGTACCAACATAGTTGGTCGACGAGGAGAAAATATTCCAAACTGTACTAAGTATGGTTGGTCGGGGATAAAAACCCACTCACTGTAGTTGGTCGACGAGGAGAAAATATTCCAAACTGTACCAACATAGTTGGTCGACGAGGAGAAAATATTCCAAACTGTACCAAGTATGGTTGGTCGGGGATAAAAACCCACTAACTGTAGTTGGTCGACGAGGAGAAAATATTCCAAACTGTACCAACTTAGTTGATCGACGAGGAGAAAATATTCCAAACTGTGCCAACTTAGTTGGTCAACGAGGAGAAAATATTCCAAACTGTACCAAGTATGGTTGGTCGGGGATAAAAACCCACTAACTACAGTTGGTCGACGAGGACAATTTAACAACCTTGGTTGGTCACACATTTTATGAAAAAGACAAAAATTTACCAAGTATGGTTAGTCAGGGATAAACTCTCACTAACTATTATTGGTCGACGAGCACAATTTAACAACCTTGGTTGGTTGGAAAAATTTTAAACATTTTTATACTCATTACTTTATTATTAAGTGATCGAGCAACATTATTGGTACTTGTAACTTTTTTACTAAGTTGGTCGATGAACAACACTATTATTATCTTTTTAACAGATATGCATAAATGTAAAGACAATAGCAATTAAGATTTGCAAACAGAAATGAAAGTTTTTAATTAAATTTGAAATAAATTACATTGATAATAAAATGAAAGTTACATTGATATGTATGCTAACTATTACATCAAAAATTTCTATTCTACTGGTCTTTTCCCTTCAGCTTTTGATGCAGGTTCCTCGCCAGCAGGCGGATCATTTAAAGACTGAGGAGAATTGATGATGTTCAAATCCTTCAGCATCCTGACGTTCATCACAGAAGGTCGATCTAGAAGATGCTCGGGATGAGATACCTCAATTTGAGAATGTAAATTATAGTCACCGAGGTATTTTGAAATTAAGCTTCGTGGAATGGCCCGAGCTGGGATCCACTCCATCTCTAGGTTGTACGGTGGCACAGGCAGGTAAAGCAACCCGGGATCATGATAGTCCCATAGATAGTGTCCTTGTTCGAGCTTCAACACACCTAAGGCATTCGGCCAGCCTTGCTTCTAGCCCTCATTATTGGCATTCTGAATACGATCATCCAAATGGAATAGTGCTTCGTTGTATCCAGCCATCCAGAACTCCTTGGGATGTTTGTGGAACTGATATGTTAGCCTTTCTAGCTGATCGTGGAGATTCTTGATGAAAAGCTCCTTATTCTCCAAAACTAATTTCTGCACAGAGAGTTGTTTCTCCAAGTCCCTTATTTTCTTTGACATGTCAGACAAAGCCTGGTTCTTAGACATTAATTGGAAGGCTTGGTTCTATAAGGCAGACGCTGTCCTCTGTTCCTCGACAAGCACCCGAGCTGCTCTTGCTCGTCCCCGAGGAGCTCTTCCTCATCCCCGACGAGATGTGGAAGGGCCCGACCTCCTCAAGGTATCCAATCTTCCCTCAACTTGGCATTCTCCACTTCTAGGAATGAAAATCCCTCGTCAGTCACTGGGATTATGGCTGTTGAAGAAGAAGCTGCAGACTTCAACTGTGATAGCTCTTTCTGCAAGTTGTTGTTTTCCTTTTTCAGCAGCTCGGCAATCTGTCCACATTCCTCGACCTCGCCCCTCAGGGTTCTCTCCCTTACATCATAACCAGTAAAAAGCTTCCCGTAGCCCTTGTCAGTAATGATCAGCTTATACTTCTTCTCGTAACTCTCATGCAACAAGGCAGTTGATTCCTTGTATTGATTCTGAAGGTCTTCGAGGGTGCACTGGAGATCCTCGATCATTTCATAGTAAGCCACATTATTGGCTACCGCTCGATCAAGCAGACACTTCAGGTACTGATATGCTTCCACTGCCTGTTCTGAAGCATCCTGGTCAAGGATGTCGGCAACTTGTGCAGCACTCAAGTCTGTGTGACCAGCCTTAAAGTACTCATTGCATTGTTGCAGCAACTTTGTATCATGGACAGATAGTAGATCCATCCTGGCCAGAAACTAGCAGAGAAAGAAAAGCAATCATCAATAAGAAGAATAAGTAGAGTATGAATAGAAGATGAACAACAATATGCAAGAAAATTCAAGTTTTATTAGATAATAAAATTCAGAATTACAAGTGCTGGATTATATTTGACAAAGAAAGAAAATATAAAAGTAAGCCCGAACAACACTACACCTTTTCCTTATCTCCCAAAACCTTCTCGGGAGGTTGGGAAGAAGAAGCAAGTTGCTCGGAGGGAACTGTGGGTTGTTCGGAGAGCACCAGCTGTTGCTCGGATGAAGAAACGACTTGCTCGACAGCAGACTGGTTGGATGGAGGGTGATCTCCCATCACCATTGAAGACTCCTCAGAGGTAGCTTCGTCCTCTCCTAATTCTTCTGGAGTAGGAGGAGGACCAGAGATATGCCTCTGGAAGAGCTCGGAGGACTCGTCGACCTTCATTTCCTGAAGGGCAGCGACCCATCCATCCCTAAAGTACTTTAGACTGCCATAGTCTATTTGAGATACCATGGCAGCACACCCCTTGTTCCACCCCTTGTCCCAGCCAGAGGTGAAGGACTTTTTCACAGCAGCTTTCCTCTTCAGCTTCTCCGAGGAAAGCGTCTCGGACAGAAGGTTCTTAGCATTCTTCAGTTTGATCTCAACCTCCTCCTTCTGTCGACCTACTTCCTGGAGCTGGTCCAACCTCTCCTCAGCAACTTTGAGTTTATTTTCCAGCTCTCCAGCGGCTTTGAGCTTTTCCTCAAGTTCTTTATTTGCCTTCTCCAAGGCATTCTTTTTCTTCTCCAACTCCTTGGAGGCATCAACAACTCGAGCTTTTTCTTTCTCGGAGGAGGAAAGTTTTTTCTCCCAGATAGCCTTATTAGTGGCATACTTTTGGCGGGAGTCTTCCAAAGATTTGATAGCCTCTTCCATAGCTCCCTCCACACTGGACGAGGAGCATGAGGCTTTAATGGCTTCATCCTTTTTCAGGATTATGTTAAAGCAGCTCGTCAACTGTAAACAGAAAAAGAAAGCAAGTTAGAAACAGAAATGACAAAGGAAAATATGAAAAGTTCAAGGTAAAGAAACTTACTGAAGCAAGATGACGAGCAGCCAAAGAAGTAACCATGTCCCGAGTAAGATTATCTTCATTACCCTGGACCTCGGGAATGGTCCGGGACTTCACCGAGCTCATGGCAGAGCTCGAAGGACAAAAGTGGGAACTATAGTCCCAGCAGCTGGGGGCTGAGTAGTGGTGTCAGCCAAATTGACCGAGGATCTTTTCTTCAGCCTCCTCGGGGGAACAATTACAGATTCAACAAAGGATGAATCCTTGGTCGGTGATATCACAATCACCTTTCTAGGAGCAGCAGAGCTGTTCGGAGCCACTACGGGCTTATCAGTAACCTTCTCGGAGACTTTAGCAGTAGCAGCTGGAGGAGCTGCATCAGTCTTCTTTATCCCCTCCTTTGGGACATCAATCTTAATCCTTTTTACCTCCCCAGAACCGGAGGCAGTTTTCTCAAACAGAGCAGGAGTTCTTCTCTTCTTCATTCTTTCGCTAAAAGAAATATGAGATTCAGGTCAAGAACTTGCAGAGGCTGGTACTGGCTCTGCTTCACTGATCACTGGACGAGCAGTGAAGGAGGTTGTGTAGCTCTTGTACTGGAGCATATATGAAGCCGACCTGATGTGCTCGTCGGCAACCCTTTGATGCAGACCCCAGATATGTCCCAAATGCCTTATTTTGACATTTGTTTCTTTTGGGCACTTTCTCTTGCTATCAACTGCAAATAAACAAACATTGTTATCAGTGACACATTTTATCAAACACAAAACAAACATGATTTCAAAATAAATAAAATAAAATAAAAATAACCTATCCCATTGCCATAAGGAGGGCCTGGTAAACCTCATCTTCGGTTAATGGAGGATGTTGCTAATTTTTTACGACAACCCCATGTTCAAAATAATCCCTATTGGCATCAGGGAGGTTGACTACTAAGGCTCTATTTATAAGCCTAGTTTTTAAATAATAAGTATTATCATTAACTACCCATCTATAGCAGTACATGATTTCTGGAATTCCAATACGAGTTCCATGCACTTGATTTAATTTATGCACCCCATTAACTATTCTCCATGTGTTCGGGGCTATTCGTGCAGGAACAACATCAAAGTACTGACAGAATTCCAGACACAGAGGATTTGGTGGAAAAGAAAATCCACACTCAGCAAAAAAGAGACTGGGGAACCAATGTCCCTCAGCCAAATTGAAATAATTAGAAGGCTCAGAAAGCTCTTCCAAGACGACCCAAGAGGGAATGGAAAAATCAGAACGAAATTTCTCAAGAGACTCAACAGGATAAACCATGGTGAATAAAGAAATAAAGATGAAGGAAGAAGATCTTACAGGAAAAGAACGGATCTGCTGACTACGGACGATGGAAGAGATGAATGCACAAGAGAGTAGAAGACAATGAAAAACTCAATGATGAAAATTTTAAAAGGTAGAAGACGATGGGAGTGTCTGTGAAGTTTAAATACCTTACCTTGGGAACTGGCAAAGTAATGATTATAAAAAAGGATGATTACGTTACCGGCGGCTAAAAGGGCATTAAATATTGGCGTGGGAATCAAAGCGAGCAATAGCAGCTAAAAAGACGAAAAGTAACGCGGGAATCGAAGCACGCAAAAAAGTCCAAAAAAGCATGATTCTACGAATTTGGAAGGAGAAATAAATACAAGGGAAATGCTCCTAAAAATCAGGAAGACTATTTAAAGCTACCATATTCCGAGAAAGAATGTTCCATACTCCTCAAATTTCGAACTATGAAACATTGGGGGCTTCTTTTGATACCAAATTTAATCTGCTGACTTGAACCAATCATATGAAGACACGTGGCTATCTACATGGAAACTACAAACACTTCCGAGGAACCCAATCTCTCTGAGGAACAAGACTACAACGAGGAAGACTAGTTCCCCGAGGAACGCTACTTACCCCGACGAACTCATACGCTCCGAGGAACAAATCTCTCCGAGAAACTCTTAAATACCGAGAAGCTCAGGCGGTCCGAGCAACTCATGGCGGTCCGAGCTGCACCTCGAAGAAGGATACTAACAGTTTAACTGCTCATTAAATGCTTATCATTTGGACGCGCATGCAAAGAGGGCATTAAATGTATTACCCTTTCATATGTATATCATTTAATGTAGTACCCTTTCACATTACAGCTTGAGGGCTATAAATACATTATACAATCCTCATTGTAGGGGGATCCGAATCGAGAACGGAATTTCTTGTAATTGAGAATTCCTCAACACTCAGCAATAAAACAACAGTGGACGTAGGCCATTCTTATAAGGCTGAACCACTTTAAAATCTTTTGTCTCATTTATTTATCTGTGATTGAATTATTAGAGTGATTTAATTTTTTTACATCAACATGTATATATATATATTCATAAATCAAGGAATTTACTCAAATAAAACCCATATATGCATCTTAACATTTCTTCTTCAAGTTTAACTTAAAATATAAGATGAAGTGACTAGTTTAAAGAAATTTCAATAATGTATGACTACCTTAAACATTATGAGATTTTAACTTAATTCAAACTTCAAATTTTAACCATTTTTATCTTACATTTCTCAACACATATATCTAGCATGCTTGGATTATAAAATTGAAAATAGTATAACCCCCTAAGTCTTGAAGATATAAATTCTTTTAAGAAGAGTTAGAAAAAATGTGCAATAAGATTCTAGATCCTAGCTCCTTGCAAGCTTTTTTCTCCAAATTAATGCCTTCAATACCCTCATTAACTCTTGATAATTGAAGGGTGGAATGTTGGTCATGCAAGCTTGATATATAGAGATGCTTATGAGTTCTTAAGCTACTTAAATGGATTATGGAAGAAGACACAAGGGTCGAGGTTTTTGGGTTGTTTTGCTTATGTAGAGATGGGATGAATCGTGAATTCAAACTCCCCACCTCTCTCTCTTATAATGCCTTAAGACATAAACTAAAGTCGCTTCCATCCATAAATAGTATATCCACTAGGTAAAAGGGGGTATAAATATTTAAAACATGGGCTAAAAACTTGGATATTGGCTCCCATTTATCCCATAACTTAGCACATGTTTACAGCTAAAAAGGGGAAGAATTCAACAGGTGCCGAATCGATTCGCAGCAGATATGTATGAATTTTTTCTCTAGTAAATATTTTTTTGAATCCTTATTTAACTCAATAATATTGCAACATAATTATAAGTGTAATTTATATATTTTATTTCGTGTAATTTCCTTTAGTTTTATTTAAAATGCATAACTTAATTTAACACACGTAATATTGTATGAGATATATTTGAATTTTTCTTCTTGATTTTAATTAGAAATTAATCTATTTAAATTAATTCTATAAATTTCTGATCACACGATTTTATTAATTTAATAACAATTTGGGTGGTACAAGATTACCACCTTAGGAATTTTCATCCCCAAAATAAAAACAATAGATATATTTAAGTAAAAAATTTAGGATGTGATCTTCTTATAGTTGATTCTAATTCTCTAGTTTCTCCCTCAGCGCCATTGCTATCCCAAAACACCATGATGAGGGGAATCGTCTTCTTGCGAATCATCTTATGCTTGTGGTCTACTATTGCCATTGGCGTGGTCTCGTAAGAAACATTGTCTTGGAGATCTAAATGATCCCAATTGATTATATGAGATGAATCTAAAATATACTTGTGTAACTTCTATACGGGGAAAATGTTATGAACACTAGCCGACTAAGGTGGTAAGGCCAAATAGTATGATCTCGGGATAATCCTATCCAAGATATAAAATGGCCCTGTGTACCTTGGTACCAATATTTTAATCTTACCAAATTCCATAACCCTTTATCTGGCATTGATCTTGAGAAATATGTTATCACCCACATTAGACTCGTAATCTTAACAGTAAACATCAACATAGTTCTTCTGACAACTCTGAGTAATTTCAAGCCTCGTCCGAATGACTTGAATCTTTTAAGTGGCCTCTTCAATCAATTTTGACCCTGAGATGTGCTTCTCATTGACCTCTGCCTAACAAGTTGGTGAACGACAAGGTCTCCCATATAAAGCTTAAAATGGTGCCATCCTAATACTAGAATGAAAGTTGTTATTGTAGGTGGACTCTATTAAGGGTAGATGATCCGCCCAACTACCCTAAAAATCTATAGTCTAAGTCGGTAACATATCTTTGAGTATATGAATAGTTATCTCGGGTTGTCCAATTGTATGTGGATTATAGGATATACTAAAATTTATATTTATTTCAAGCTCCTGCTATAGTTTATTTCAAAATTTAGACATAAAAATTGGATCTCTATTCGAAACAATAAAGGTCTGTCGTGCAACCTTATGATTTCTTGAATGGAAAGAATGGAAATATTGGGAACATTATCCATTACTTTAATAGGAAGGAAATGTGATGACTTGGGGAGTCTATCATCGACAACCCATACCACATCATGACCTCTCTGAATCCTAGGCAAAGCTATGACTAAGTCCAATATTATGTGCTCCTACTTACACTGTTCTACCAATAGTGGTTACAAAAACCCTGCTAAATGAGTACCATTATCGATTCCTAAATGTGTGATGGCTAATAGGTTTGCCTTAGGGTTGATCTTCCCAATATCGAGGATTAGATTGGTACTACGAAGGAGATGTTATCAGTGTCTTGGAGAGTTTCATTTTACATCTCCTCCCATTCTATTGAGTAATCTATTTCTTCTGAAGAAGGAGTGGGGAGTCCTCTCTTTTTTGAGAGTGTAAATTACGTGACTAAAAGTAAGTCATGGATATATAGTTACTTTGTAGTAAGTGGAAGGCCATTTGAAAAAAGTCATATGGTGAATGGTGAGCTTTTTCTGTTCAATTGTTAATAGAGTGGGTGATGGTGTGCCTAGAAGGGTGGACATTTAAAATTGGTTTTATGTCCTTCATTTATTTGTGAGGAATGGGGACTACCAAGGTGGAGGGGTGGGTGTTTGGAATGGGATCATCTGATAGGTTCTTAGTGTCGAGGTTAGAATGATATGGTAGGGGGTGGCTGGTGACATTTGGATTTGGCAGGATTAGGCTACCGGCATCGATAATTTCTTGGATGACAAACCTCATGGCTCAGTAATTATCAATTATATGCTCAGCTCCTTGATGGAACTAGAAATGGGAGTTGGCTCGCCATATTTTGTATTAGAATGCAGGGGGAGGTCTGAGGTTGAGACATCATAGGCAACCATGCATTTTCAGGGCAGTTTATCCTTAGATGAGGTGAGCCTAAATATTGGTGAGTTATCTAGGTTGAGTTTAGAAATCTTTAGGAGGACGCACAACTTGGTAGTTTTTGGGAGGAGGTTCTTATTAAAAAGGTGCATAGGTAGCTGCCATAACTTGGGAAGTATTGAAAACTGGACGTGATTCTGGTTTCAAACTATTCACAAGATTGGTGATGTGAGATGTAGAACCTATAGGTGAGTTACTTTGAGAGAATAATTATTTTACAGCTCAATGAGGTTCCTGAGTGGATTTTTTATCCCAAATAACAAAAATATCCTCGATCTTGCACCCAATGTGGCTGAGCGCTTTGAAGTCTGGGATCTAAGTGAGCCCAAGTTCATTTTGTACTTCCTTTTGGAGGTTCCCGATTACAATCTCTATATGATCATTTTTTTTGGGCGATTGACCATATGTCCTACTTTCTCTCTCTATTGAGTAAGAAAAGCACCAAGTATCTCCCCTTCTTCCCTTTTCACCATCTTTAAGTCTTGGCAAGTGATGCAAAGTTCTTCATTGTATTCGTACTACTTTAGACAATCCGAACATACATCATCCTAAATTTTGGCAGTCACCTCACATTTCAGTCCTATATCCCAGATAAGAGCTCCTTTGGAAATAATGGAAGAGAAAATGATCTCTAGATTCCCTAGGTCTACATTTTGGACTTGCATCTGAAGGTGGTAGTTGGATAAGTAGGCGGTTGGGGAGCCCAATCGTTTGTAGGTTGAACACTAGGATCTTAAATTATTCTAACAACTGAGGTTTACGATAGAGATCCATCTTCTCAATGTTTAGTGAGTTTGTCTATGGTTTGAATCTTATTGATGTCTTCCTTAAGGAGATGTAATTTAGATTAGACCCGCGTGATCTCTTCTTTTGAAGGTGGGGGAATAACCTCGTCAATTAGTGGAGGTTCTACATATTCGGCAAGAAAGAGGCCTTGCAAGGTGGCATGTGGATACTCTAGGTACTCCTGATAGGGTCTAACGTATCCATGTGAGGAAAATGATATTTAGAAGAGAAGGGAACCGATGTTAGTCGAAGAGCCAGTGCTCGAACTGGTGTATGCGAATCCTGAGGATTAACGGGTATTTCATTGAAAGGCAATGCAGGAGGTGTGTTGGTGTTGGGGATGGGAGGAGGGAGGAGGGAATATGTTATGCCTTATTTTGGTCATAGCAGTGTCCTCTTGTAGGTGAAATTTTGTTAGGTTTAGTTCCTTAATCTTAGACTTCATTGTATTCTGTGAGGTGGCGATGGTTTTAATCTATTTTAAGATATGATCCATTGTGGAGGGAGGTTGGCCTTCTTAGGTAGACATGGAGTATACTACAAATCAAACTTGTTAGTCATGGGTGGGGAGCTCGCTATTGAAAACTAATCTGGGACATAGAGCGTTAACTTGGGTTACCATGGTAAAAACTTAGTGTGGTCTCTCCATTGATGATAGGAACTGTAGAAAAGTCAGGGCTCATTCATTCAAGTTTTTCCTGATGAAAGGACTGACGAAAAGACAATACATAGTGGTAGAAGGAATCACATATGTATGATTTTTTCATGTAATTATTTTATCTACATTTAACTATATGTGGATGATATTTGTTTTATAATTTGGCAGTATCTTCTGATTGAAAAGACTGAATAGAGTACTATTAGATCTAGGTAAATAAGCGCAAACTCTCGTTTTTTAGCTAAGAGTGAGGAAGTAATAGACAGTGGTCTATTACTTTCTAAAAAAAACTGTCTAGGAGAATCCGACATTAGGGAAATATGTTTTGGTGATAACTTATGGATACATATTGTTTGTCTTATATTTACGAATGGGAAGGCATACATACTAGAATCTGGGGGGTGGGGTTTGGACCAGCCTCCAACTATTTGGCATTTTTTTTATTTTTTTGTCAAAGTGAACATATCGTAAGTATCCGTTCTTTTTTTTTAAATAAGGTGTATTCCTAGAGATTTTTTGTATGTGAAAAAGGGCGATGTGACTCGATGATCGGTAAATCACTTTTCATTTCCATATATCAAGATATATCGGGCTGCTTATGTTAACAACCCTTAAGGTATGTGTGGAATGACTTTACCCTAGTACTTAATAGATGTAAAATCCTATTCATTATACCCCCATACTGAAAAAACATCGAACGTTCCCTGTCACCGAGTCTTTGGTATCAAGAGAGAATTTGCTCGATATACTAGACGGGTGGGAAAAAAGAGTGACAAATTGTCGGCGATTTGCCTTTTGGGGAATCGAATTTCAAAAGTACAAACTTCACTCGAGGAAATGATTTCTAAAAAGTATGAAATTCCCTTAAGGATAAATGACGTTTTAGAAATACGAGCTACTTTTTTGGGTGAAATGACTTTTTAAGGTACGAACTTCCTCTCGGTTCATCAATTCTGGTCTTAAGGGTATAAGATTTAAATAATATGAAAATCAGGACTATGCAGTGTGCGATGTAAAACAGATAATATTTATTTTTACATACTTCAATGCTTATTTTATCGCGAGGTCGTTCGTGCATACCTATATACTTGGGAGCATGTACACTAGTGTACATGGAGACCTAAGCATGCATATATGTTAAGAGGGACTAAAAAAATAAGGCTTCTAAACAGTTTTAAAAATTACATATATCATGTGGGAGCACGATATTGCGCATATTAGAAAGTAAGCATAAATATAGGTTGGTTCTCTTTGGTTATCCCCAACGGAGTCTCCACTATGATGTAGCTGGGAAATTCAGATACGATCAATGATGTTGATTTTGAATAGCAAAAAAAAAATCCGTAATAGATTCACCGCCATGGCATTAATGGCTTCGAGCGGCGCTTGCGTGCATTGATGTTGGATGCATAATTATTTTTCCCCGATCCTTCATGTACCCCCGAGGTTGGGTTGTCAGCTCGATGCGGATCGAACGGCGGTAGATTTCCCCTAGAAGATCTTTAACGTCATGTCCAGTTTGAGTCTCACACCCCTTATTTTAGTCTTAGGCCTAAATATCTTTTGTGAAATAAGGTATTTGGTTGGTTCATTTAGGGTCACTAGAGATTCTTATTGGGTGAGTTCGGGAATCAGGTTATGAGTGTAAAATATATTAGGCACCCCACTAGTTCTTTTTGCTTACTTGGTAATATGCTTATTATCACTATTAACATTAATTGGTTACTTTTAGTTATTTTTATAACTTATTTAGAGTCCTTAGGCCAATAATCCTTTAAATGTAGATAGGGGCTTAGGTATGATATGATATCAGTGAGAGGTGTAGCAATGTCACTTCAACTGATGCAGGTTCATAAGGGAGCTTGCATATGACTCTGCTCTTGTGCATAATTTTTGGTCGTTGGTATGTATGTAGATGTGCAATAGAGTTGGGCTCTTGAGATAGTTTGATATCTCTTTCAATATTTGGGGAGAAATTGAAAGGTAATATGAGAGATTTTGCAATTCTAGTATGATAACATATCGAGAGATATGATGTCAAGGCTCATGCTCACAAAAGGGATTGGTATTATGCCTATGTAACCAAGAAGAATTAGGAAATCCTATGTAGTTAGATTGTATATGCCTTTGAGTGTTTGTGTGGGGTGTGTAAGAAGATCACGACTCTGACATAATTTGATATCTCGTTCTTAGTATGTATAGGAGAGGGTTAAGAGAGATATGGGTGAGTCTTAGCGGGGAACACATATCATGAGAAATAATGTTGAGGCTTGAGCTCATGAGAAAGAGTCCGTATTATGCCTAGGTACTCCCGTAGCCACGATATCATAACCCATGTAGTCCGGGGTTTCACGTGCTCCAATGTGATGCATGTGAAAGTGTATGACTTGGATTGGAAGGTAAAGAAGCTATATATGGTCCATAAGTTAGCTTTCGGGAAGGTTAGAATGTGAGTCATCCTGAAGTAGCCGATAAAGAAATTCATCTCCCATTGGGTGATTACTAATTCGAAGTTGTTATTGAACCTTTGGGTTAGTTTGAAGTTGTAAGGTTAAGGATGCCATGTTCTAAACATCCTTGGATATTAGGTAGGTAGAAATCAAGGGAGTTTGGACTGAGAACGGATGCATTCCTGAGAAATAATATTTCGAGAGACGTATTATGAGTCTTGGGCTTCACGAGTTTAGTTCGATATAGGACTTACATAGTCAAGGATACTGGTATGAAAGCCAATGTAGTTCTAACAAATGTGAAATATTTATGGGTATAGGCGATCTAATACCGAGTATACAATATATAGCATTACGGTATTTATGGAGCCTAGTCGTTAATACAGCATTTCCATTGTGTTGGATCGATATATTTATATGTTAAAAATATGTTTAATCAAAGGGTGACGTTTGAAAAGTATTTGTTATGAAAACAAATATTCGGGGGGCCTTCGCGATATTGGGATGTTTTCGTCTAGAGAAGCGACGAGAGTAGAAAAAATTTAGACTTTGGCTTGTGTAAAGACTCAGGTTGACTCGGCTCACAAACACTTCCCTCAGAATTATTTTGAAAAGTATATTTTCATGTTTTGTAATGGTAGATGTGACATTTGATTAGTAATGTTTTAAGAAATGAGCATGTCAAGTCAATTAATAGAGGTGCTGGGTTAAAAAAATGGCTTTAAAATATAAACAGTATAAAGTACATACTCAGTCCACTAAACGGGGTCTGTGTTAAGACAAGAACATTTATGGACAGTTTATCATATTATACATATGGGGTATTTGACCCCAAAATTGGGTAGATGTTCTTTATCAGAAATATATATATATATATATATATATATATATATATAGGTTGTGTTTAACCAAAAAATCGAGAAGATTTTCCTTTTTCTTTATAACATGAACAAATTTTTCATGAGAGAGTGTCCCCACCTGAGGTGAACGAGTGGGGAATAGCGTTGTTTAGTCGAACAGAGCTTCATTTGAATGTTCCGACATTCGCTAAATGCACACAAAAATTTTCCTCTAATTTTCTTAAGAAGGAGACTTTTTAGAAGTAGAATTTTTTTTTGGGATTGAAGATACTTTTCGGAAGGACGAACTTATTCGGAACATTTCAAAATAATACCATGTATCTTGGATGCTCGGGGGAGAAGAACATCATAAAATTGGATCGAGGTAGAGTTTTAATGTCCTTTTCTTGGTTGGTGGGGGTTCCTATTTATTGGGGTCTAGCTCGAGGCATTTAGTCGGTTAGTTAAAGCCCCTAAATAGTGGATCTGAGTGGTGGGACAAGTGTATGGAAAAGTCAAGATTTCATAAATATCTCCCCATTATCACTATCTAAGGGGATAACCGATTGGTTATCAGTTTGGTGTAGTTTTAATCAATTAGTGATTGATCATTTTGACCTTTTAGGGTTCCCTATTTAAGGAAACCCTAACCTTACCATTCAGGACCTTTGACCTTGAAATCTGTGCGACAACTCATTACATCACTTTCAAAAACATTTTGTTACATCATTCCCTCACCTCAGCATTTTCCACCGCCTACCACTACTTTCCACCACTCCACCATAATTCAAAAATCATATTACATCACTTCCCAAATCATAATTCAAATCACTTAGAAGGTCTAAACTCTCTCTATCCCACTTTATCAATTTACTATCATTTTATAGATATTTCATTATTTTTAGCACATTTTCTTTTAAATTCTTGTTTTCTCACCATTGGTCACACTTTTTAAATTTATATACTCTCAAACTTATTTTCATAAAATCAAAAACCCCCAAGAGAGGATTTATCCTATAAACCCAAAATTATAATTTATACTCATTTTTCTTAAACTTTCACCACCTTTGCACACTTTTTCATAAACTAAAAAGGAGAACACTACTTTCAAATTATGGGCTAGACTCCCACTTATTAGCCGATTATAACTACATGGACTTTGATGCCTATTTGGGGTATGTAAGCATCCCAATATTATCTTGTGATTTGAGTCTAGATTTTACTTCTCTCACTTTATTTTATTAATACATGAATTTATTTATGTCTACTTACTTTTTAACGATCCCGTTGATATGCATATTCATGTGTTCATAGTGAGTCATGATCTGACACATCTCTCATAGTTTGTATATTGTTATTTAGTTTCTAACTTTTTAGCGAACTCACTGACACGTGTACTCATTTTTTCGTTGTGATTCACGATCCAAAGTGTCGCTTATAGTTTATCTATTATAATTTATTTTATTCACTTTTAGAGGTCCCGTTGACATGCATATTCATTTTCTCATAGCAAGTCACAATCCAGCGCATCACTCATATTTCAGTTACTTTTATTCATTTATTCACTTTTTAGCAGTCCCATTGACGACACATCGCTAATATTCTGTCAATCTTATTTTTCTTTTTTTCTTTTCTAGTTTTACTCAGAATGATTGGTTCCTTTATTTTCTATGACATAAACACGATGATTTCATTCCTCATGAACTGTTCACACATATAGATTTCACCCCACACACATTATACACATAACTGCACATTTTAGGGGCAAGGGGTATTTTTTTCCCACGAGAGACCAAATTGGAAGAATGGGTACCTTACACGTTCCCATTCAATACATAATATCCGAGCCCATGATTTTCTTGGTTTCGCATGCATCAATTTTGTGCTTTTAATGTCGTCTCTTTGGAGATTGATACATCTTTTGCATATTTTGAGTAAAATAGGATGGTGACTCAAATCTATACACGTTCACACGCATTCACACCCTTGATGCCAACCATCTTATGTCCTTTGCAGCTCGGAAAAACTACGGAAGGGTATTTCACGCTCTACCTCACTCTGGGGAGAACCTCAAGATGGCCATAGTGGCGACTCTATCGGAGATTGATATTTTAGAGGACTAGACTCTATATGCATGCTTTATTCACTTTTATATACTTTATGTTTCACATTCACTTGTACATATTCTCCATGTTTCACTTGTCCATGTTTTCATATACTCCCTGTCACTTGTATATATCTATGTTTATTCCCACTTATAAATATTCACATACTTCACTGATCCCATGCTTTACATCACTTGTATATATCAAATGCTTCATGTATATATTTCACATCACTTCCACACATCTCCGTGTTTTCCTTACTTACTCATATTCTTATGTTACTCCCATTTTTTACATATGTCCATCTCACTTCTGTATATCCACATGTTTCATATCTTTCACATATTTCCATGCTTTATTCACTTATATATACTCCATGCTTCGTGACACTTGTACATATTTTCTCACACTACCCCACTTGTATAGTTAAATCCTTTTCACCTGCCACTTGTATATATTCCCATACTTTATATTATACCTAATAGATGTACACTTCTCCCACCATACACAAAAAATTGCATAAAAATAATAATTAAGACTCAATCATCTTGCACTCTACATTACCTAAGTGCTACATGTTGATCCTATATTTTTCCCATGTTGGGGAGTCACTTTATGATGGTTTGATGGGTCTTCGGGGAGCGATTAACCTAAGGTATAAGACTATTACCTTGCATTGGCCAAGTACCTTTGACATATATAAAATGGTTCCCCTACATCGTACTGCTTGACTAAACTCATGGTGGGAGGTATATAGTAGGAAATCGTTGATGTACGCTGCGTAGATCGAATTATCTCTCACGCAAACAATCACCACGATGTATATCGCGATGAAATTCACGTACACTCAAGTATATCAAGTGGATTTTACATATGTACTAGTGAATGACTGACCTCATAGGAAATAGGTATATCGTGGAAGTCATGCTAAAGGCATGAACCTTTAAACTAACCTCCCATACATAAACCCCACAACTCATAACTAGATTTTCGATTCCAACGCAAAAGTTTGTTAAAATTCTGAGTCGTCTTACCAAATAAATTTTGCGCTATTTCTCAACTTTTTTAAAATACAACCAGGTGTATGAGTCCGGAAATAATTCAATGCGTGTCTTTCAATACACACCCTATATCTCCCCATACTCTGTCCGTGTCCGAAATCTCACTTTTTCCCTAGTTAAAACATAATAATAACAACTAGACTGAGTGAATTCTCTCGCTTTTTGCTGTGTTATTTTGGTAACCTGTATGCAGGGGTTATTTTGAACTGGACCTCCCTCTACTTTTTCCCCTCCATAGAGATATTTGTTTACCTGTGAAGAAATATTTGTACCAAATGTCATCATCAATTTTTGAGCAAACTGTATGCAGGGCTTATATTGAACATATAGGAATATATAGTGGTTTAAATTTTCCCTTTGAATGATCTTGTGCTTGAATGAGATTTAAAATTAGTCATAAATTTTTCTCATAGTTTTGCTATGTAACACCTATGTGTTTAAATGGTTAATTTACTTGGTAAAATATAATGGTTTTCAAATTTTACCCCCAAAACTTCTTTTGAATTTCCACAGTCATTACAATCAATGCTGTGTCGCTTCATATTAATTGCTACTGATATACATCCCCCCAGCCTTATGGAGGGCTAAGGTCTGCATGTGTGTTCCACACAAGGAACCTCATGCGTCGCCACTGCCATTGAAATCATTAAACTTCCCACACACGTGCGTGTATACTCCAGGATCCCATTTTAAGATTTAAACTCATACCCTTAGAAAAGGGTTTCCTCCAACTCCCAAGCATTTTTTTACCTTTATGGTTTTAAGAAAATTATTTTTTCTTTAATCACAGAGGAGAGAGAGAGATAGAGAATGGTATTTTATTCAAACATTTACTACAAAATCCCCCACTTTTCCTTCTAGATCATCCACCCTTTACTCATGGCACTCGTTGTTGAGAAAACTGATTTTTTTAGTGATGTTTCTCCCCCTTCTCGTCAACAACAATGGGGTAAGTACCTTCTCTATCCCTATTTTCATGATGTCGACCAATTATGGGTGCTTGCTAACCAATTACATGGTTCCCTCATTGCTAACGATGGGCCTAATCTTCTTGTGGGTGAAGATGATCTCATTAAAAACTAGGCCTACATCCATGGTTCTAGTATTACCAAATTTAGGGTCTAAAGGGGGTATTTCCTTTACTCCAACGTGGAGTTTGACTCAACCGGTGGCTCCTGCGAAGGGTTGGGAGCGTGGATGGACTACATCCATTGTAAATACGCTAAAAAATTATCATTCATGGCTCTATATTCTACTTTGTGGTTTGGCAATTTTACATTGGCCTCCGAGGAAGTTGATCTCTCGTTGGAGCCATAGAACTCACACCTTTACAACAAGAGGGGGGATTTACTATTACTTTGGAGGACGTATGTGAACTATTGGGTATTGAGGTAGCTGGTACAAATCCCTTATTTGAGGAAGCCCTTTATGAGGATGAAGCAATTGCTCAGAAGGAGCTAAATGGTTTAATAAAGAAATATATGAAGACTTACAAATAAATGTACCTTCTTGGAGATTATTAGGTACTTCTATTAAATGGAGGACAAATCTAGTGCCTAATCTAGAGAGGCAGTAAAACATGATCCCAATAGTAGGCAAGTTTTTGGAATGCGTCCTAATGGGGAAGGTTATAAGAGCTGTGTTAAAATAACTGGCTATATATGGGTTATTTTACGAAGGATCTTCCTTTCTAGAAAGCCTCATGATTTCCCGAAAATGGATCTTATTAACCTTGTTGTTCGCAGGTCCCCTGGGGTAAATGTTCCTCTAATTTCCATAACACTTGACCCCTTATATACTTGGATCGATCGGGTATAAACTAACTCTGCCAAATCAATTTATAGGTTTAACGTGTCAAATTATGCGAACCATGTCCTTCTCACAGCATTGACATATTCCAGATTCCCAGACTATGCCCCTGTTTCTTTTCTACCCACATCCCATGACATCACGACTCCTCGCATGTTAAGTGTTTAAATTTCTCCCCTACTCTATTGTTGATCCTTTTTTAAAATAATTTCTTTGAGGAGACCTCTCGACCTGTTACAATGGTCGAGGAGTCTTATGATCTCAACTTCCCTTCTTCCAATATCCTCTTGGTTCATACTCCTTCATACCTTCCCTCATTCGTTGAGTCGTCTAACTACTGATTAGTTTATTCACCCCATCTAGTGTCCATGCAATTTATCTATGATTAAGGGTTACACCTTATAAACCATAATACCACCCAAAATCCCAATAATGTTTCCTTGGCCTATGGTAATTTTCTAACTAGAACTGTAGAAACCTTATCAAACCATGTCCAAGTTCAATTGTTGATTCCCCAAAACGTGTTCGGGTTGGTAGGTCTCCCACATATCTCAATGTCTTTTAGCCTAACTATTTAGGCAGGTTATATAAAGTTATTGAGCGCAACCCAATCTTTCTTCATGTTGAATGTTTTCCACCAACTGAAGTTGGGATTGAGAAGCTGGGGGAAACTATTTTGAAGAAGAAGAAGAGGGGATCTTCCACCTCTTATCTTGTAGAGGAGACGGAGGACGTACCTTCCCCTACTTAATTTTTCATTAATGAGGATATGCCTCTTGGTTAATCATGTGAGGTAGTTACAAAGGTCACGAGGAAACTCCCAATGAACAAGAAGAAAATTGTTCCCCCAAATCCCCCAAAGCATCTCCTCCTAAGGCAACGGTTGATCCTTAGTTAGCCAGCTAGTGCTCCAACATGATTAAAACATTGGTAAGACAATAGGATCAAGGTTCTTAGGCCGCCAGAGATACTATTGAACTACAAATGGAGGAGAGGGGGTTTTCTTTTACTCCCTCTATTATTATTAGCGGTCAAAAAAGGACTAGATCAAACTCAAGGGTTATTTGCGGTACTGAGGATGTTCAAAAATGTTATGAGCAGTCTAAGGAGGCTGACGATGGTGTTAAACGGATTGAGGAGGTTGAGGAAGGTGTTTAATAGATTGAGTATATTGAATAAGAAGAAGACCAATAGGATGTTTGTTTGGTTCATTAAGCACACAGGCTACGTCAAATGTATTCGACTTAAAAGCCAACCTTCCCCTTAGACTAGACCATTTTGGAGGATGATGTTGTTGAGGAGGATTAAAATGAGGAACTAAAGCACTGAGTTACCAACACTATTACCCTCAATAAAGTCATTTTGATTTCCATTAATCACACCCACCCCCACAGGATCACACTACCCTTAATGTAGAACCAACTCCTTCTTTGACCGTCATCCCTGAAGAAAGAGTAGAGGTCCAAATGAGGCAACCCACAACTGTTGAGCCATCTTATGTGGTGAGTATTTTTTTTCAATATATCTCTTTTGAATCTTTGCCCTACTATTTAGGATGACTAAAGACTTTATCTTACTCCCTTTTCTTTACAGACTGTTCCCCTTGAGTAATTTCCCATCAATACTTGTAGGGTCCTCATGGTTATTCCCCCCCCAGGGCCACAGTTAATGAATAAGTGTTGGTGGGGTTATATGGGCCTTCCCAAGAAGAGGTATTATTTTCTTCTACACTTTTTCTGCCAATTGTTAATGCCAACTTTACCTAGTCAAGCAACCATAAAGGTCCTTTAGGTAAACTAGGACTTTAAGTAGGCCCAATTTACTTAGTTGAGAAACCATAAATGTCCTTTAAGTAAACTAGAAATTTTAGCATGCCCAATTTACTTAGTTGAGCAACCACAAATGTCCTTTAAGTAAACTGGGACTTTCAGCAAGCCCAATTTACTTATTCGGGACACCATAAAGGTCATTTAAGTAAACTGGGACTTTTAAACATCTGTACAAGCCAATGTTTTGCCCTTTCCCTAACTTTGATTCATTCTCTATTTCTGTGAGGTTGAGGTTGTTGGACTGAACATTGTGGAGGAACCTGTTTCCATCAATGAACAAGTGCTCTAGGAGGGTTCCCATGAGGAATCATTGTAGGTGATATAGCAGTTGGGGACTTTGTAAGATAAAATGGTGTGCTCTTGTTGGCAAAGATGTTGAGGAAGTTAAGAAGGATGGCACGCCGATTTTTCAAGAAGGTGATAGGGATTCAAACAATGTTTTCCCTCTACGAGTGATAGTGCATTTAGCGTGCATCCTCCTTAGGTGTCCTCTATTGAAGTTTTGAGTCAGTCTCTACTGGATTTTCCTTATATTTTGATAATGCCACATCAGGAGTTTCTCGAACGTTTGTTGGATCACCATCCTTCAACTTTCCACTCTCGTTGTATCCAATCTTTACCAGTAGCGACCCTTTAAACCCCCCATTACAATCACCGAGTCCCTCCAAAATCAAGGAGTTGGTGGGAAAAATCAATGTGTTTGTCAGTGATTTGTTTTTCCCTGAAATAGTTGACCGACTGGATTAAGGCATTCAAGAAAGTCGATCTTCCTTCCTTCTATGCTAAACTACAATTTGCCAATCGCTCTCCAGATGCTATTACAGAATAGATGGAAAGTCTGAGACCAGAGATTACCAAGGCTAAAGAAGAAGTACTTGCTACCTGAGAGACCATAGCCAATGATGAGGCAAAGTTGGACAAACTACAGCAAGTGATGGCTCATCACCAGTCAGATATGGTAGATTTGGCAAGTGAGCATTCCTTTTTGGCTTCTCTTCTTCCCCATCATCATCATAAATTTCTAGATTCTTCAAACTTGTGGTTTGTCATAGATGACCCAAGTGATTACCAAGTTTTTTATTACCCCTTTTTGGATGTGTAACTTGAGGTAGTATCTTCTCTTTTATCAATGTTATTTCTATTTGCCTTTGAATCAATTGAATGAGAGAATTTACTCCTTTCTTATTTAGATGTGAACTATCTTTGTGTTAAATAAATTAGAAAAAAATGACATTAACTTATTTCATCACCCAACATCCTTGTATTATATAAACAACAAAAAAGTTCACGTGTCTTGCTAAGTTGTGAGAACACCCTCTCCACCAACTTTAAGATTTGCACTAATACATAGGGATTAAAAGGTATAACTAAGATGAAATAACCAAATACTTCTAAACATAGTAAATTTTAGGCAACTTGTTATTGAGATTGAAAGTCACATCATCTGCGATATTTAAGATCTCATAATAATTCAAGTCATGTGCCTTGTGAACAACATATGGCCCTTCCCAATTAGCTTCATATTTAGGTAGTGAAAGTCCTCGAATGTGCCTTGTTTAAGCCTTCAAGACTAGATCTTCTTCTTTGAATTGTTCTTAGTTTAAACATTTTTTATAGGACTTGGATAGCTACATTTTATACATCTCGAGGTGTATTTTTTCATTGTCTTTGTGCTCCTTAAGTTCTTCGAGTTGTACATGCTTACTATGAGGAAGCATTGTACTTCACAAGTTGTACCTGGCAGAAGGTATCTCTAACTCCACTAGAAGGATTTCTTCAGCTCCAAACACTAAGGAAAAATGAGTGTAAGTTTTAGGTTTCCTCTTTGTTGTCCTGTAAGCCCATAAAACCTCCAGTATCTTTTCATCCCAAGTTCCCAAAAAAGCCTCCATCATATTTGTTAAGATATTTACAAATGTCTTATTGGTCGTCTCCTCCTTCCCATTGAACTTTGGGTATGCCACCATTTACTTATAATGAATGATCCAATATTTCTCTATCAGTAACACCACTCACTATTTCAAAGGGAGTTCCATTATCAGAGAGAAGGATTTTAGGAATCCGAAACTACCAAATGATGTATTCCTTCATAAATTACGTAATTACCCCAATAATAGCCTTCTTTAATGAAACAACCTCTACCCATTTAGTGAAGCTTCATTAGCAACCAGTATCCAGATCTTGCCCCTAGAGGAGGGATTTATTTCCCCTACTAGGTCGAATGCCATTTGTGGAATGAATAGGGAGTGGAGAGAGAGCGTAAGTCTACCAAAGGAGCATGTATCATATTTCCATGGAGTTGGCATGCCTTACATTTTTTAACAAACTATTCAGAGTCTTTCTCCATGGTATGATAAAAATACCCTAGAGTCGTGAGTTAATCATAGATTTTATTGCCCCCAATATGACCTGGATCATGGCCCTGCTTCATTACTTACTCTTCTTTTTCTAACTTGATGCACCTCAGAGGTCTGTCACAATAACCTCTTCAATAGAGCTATCCATTTTGAACGTAGTATCTAGATATTATCCACTTTAGCCTTGTATCATCATCTTTGTCTGTTGACATAATCCCATCTACTAACATGCCAACATATGGATGCCTCTAATTAGATGGTTTCTCCGTGAAGTTATACATTCATCGACATGGTAATATAAGGGGCACTTACCACAATCTCTTTGTAGTATCACAACATCCTGTGTCATCGAATGCCAAAAGTAACCTACTCTTTGGATTCTTCGGTACAAAGTTATTTATGTAACCTCACAGCTGTGTTTATGTACCCTTTTCAATATTCTCTCAATTTTTTCTGGATCCACACAATTGGACAACTAACCCCTTCTATTTTTGCACTATAAATTGCCTGTAGTGGCAAAGTATTATGCAAGATCAACCAAATTTACTGATCCTTCCCCCATTTCTAGTTGTTTCCTTATCTCGTGTCTCCAATCATTGTTATCATCAATAGGTAACATTTTAATTACAATTGAGGGAGCTATCGTCTTAGTAATCTGAATCACTATTGAATACCCTTTGAAGGCATTTTTCTAGGCAATTGTAGCATAGGCATCAACATGTTTGTTCATTGTTCTAGGGTGTCTCTTGAGTTTTACTTCATGAAACTAGCCAAGAAACTTCTATATTATTGTTCGGTAGGGTGACAAACTCATGTACTTTAGAGCATACTAATCGTTCACCTGCTTTACTACCAAGTTGGAATCTTCATTTATTGTGAGCATCTGGATGCCCATTCACAACGATTCTAATAGTCCCAGTAGCAGAGCCTCATATTCGGCCTCATTATTTGAACAATTGAAGTCAACCTTAAGGATAGTCAGAGTTCTTCACCTTTTTTTCTTTGAATCAACGCACTCCTTATTTTTTTACAGTCGAGGAATCATCAAACTCCATACTAGAGTCTTCCAAATTGGCTTCTACATAGTTGGCTTCAAGATCATCACTTGTAAGCTCTTCGGTTGGTGTCTCGAAGGTCCCAAATGGCAATATGGTTAGTAAATTTGCATAAAATGGGCTCTTGATGGCTCGAAGGACCTCTCACTTAAGATCATATTTTGAAAGTATTAGAAACCATATGTCTTCCCTGCCTATTATCATAATTCTAGCAAGCAAAAATTTTATGGGATCATATCTAGTTACTATGTGAACCGTAAAAGAGAACATATAATGCCTAAGATTTTGTGAAATAAATACAAGGGTCAAACAATTCCTCTCAATATTAGTATACCTGGCCTCTGGCTTATGGATGATTCAATTTAAGAAATAGACAGGTTTCTCTACATCCTCTATCTCTTGAGTTAATAATGGTCCAATTGATATTCCGGTAGATGTGAGATAAAGTTGTAAAGGATCACCTACTTTTAGAAGGATCATCATTTGGGGAGATGTTAAAACCTTCTTCATTTGGTCCAGAGCCTCCTGATATGGCTGCTCCTATTGAATTTGGTCATGTTTCGCAGCAGTTCTATCAGTGGGTGAGTGATCTCAATAAACCCAAACACAAACCTTCTCATTTAGGAGAATTTCCCTAAGAATCTTTTCAACTCCTTCGCGTACTTGTTCATTGGCATGTTGATGAGGCCCTTTTTCTTATAAAGGTCCATCTGCACCTCGTATTTGTTCACTACAAACACCATGAACTTCCCACTTGTCACCCTAAAGTCACACTTGAGGGGGTTCATCTTTAATTTGTACTTTCTGCACCTCCTGAACACCGTCCTCAAGTCTACTATGTGAGCAGTATCCTTCATGGACTTGATTACCGTATCGCCAACATAAAACTCCATAATCTTATGAAGGAGGTAATGGAATATAGCCATCATAGTCCTCTGATAAGTAGCACCTGCATTCTTTAGTCCAAAAGTAATAAATGTATATAAGAAGTTACTTAATGGAGTGTGAAAGGTAGTCTTCTCAACAACCTTTAAATCCATCTTGATCTGGGTGTACCCCACATATTCATCCATAAAACTGCACATCTTATGTAGCATTATTGCATCTATCAAGTTGTTAATTGAAGGAAATGGGAACTCATCTTTGGGATAGGCCTGGTTCAAATCCCTGAAATCCACGCAGATCCTAATTTAGTTCTTATCTTTTTCCCCATTGGCATAATACTAGACAACCAAATAGGATGCTGGGAAAGAATAATGAAACTTGTTTTAAGCAACCTCTGAATGTCCTCCTTTATTTTTAGATCTAGCTCTACCTTATACGTTTAAGTAACCTACTTTACTGGGATTACTGATGGCATCACATTCAGCTTATGGTAGCTCATCTCCTTATTAACCCCCATCATCTCATTATACTTCCACGTGAAGACATCATTGAACTATCATAGTAGTTCCACTAGAGCATCCTTAGCTATGCCATTAAGGTCTTTCGATATCAACATTGTCTTAGGATCATTACCTTCCTCTGCCAAGTCTATATACTCCAGCTCTTGTATTTAGTGCTTTGGCTTGTCTTTTATGCATTCTGGTTCTTCTTCAGCTTCCTCCACAAACTCCTGGATATTGGAGTTCTCAATCACTAGACACTGGCCCAAGTTATCCATCAAAAAGCACTCACAGACCAGTTCAACCTCATCATCTACGATTTTAACTTCCCTCTCACACCTTCATAATTTGTAGACAATTTTGCCATTGGATAACACCACCCTTTTGCACTGACAGGGATTCTCCTCCCGATGAGCTCTCGTGCGATTATTTTCTTCTAGTTCTCTTTCTTAGAATCGACCGATCACTCTTTGATGCTAGAATTACTGCTCAATGGGTTCAACACGGGGCATCATCCGATCATGTAGCTATCTCGATAACATGGGATGCCTAATTTCCTCACGAACAACCTCTTCTTCCTCATAGGCCACTATCGGGTGAGTTGATGCGCATAACTTTTCTCTGATACTAGGAATCTTCATTCCCCCATTATATCGAGTGAGTACAGTAGCTTCCTTAGCCAATTCTATTTAAAATGCATCATCCACCAAGTGTGCTTCTTCTCACATGAAAGACTTCCTAGATGCCCAAATCACCACCTCTTTCTGTTTAATATTTTCTTTACTGCACTAGTGATATGGGGAAGGCACCAACCCGTGGTTATGCATCCACACCCTTCCTACGAGCAACTGATAGGATGGCTCACAGTCCATAACGTAGAATTTGATGTCGTAAGTAATATTTCCCATAGTTATCCCCATATTAACGTAACCAATGAACTTTGATGAATGGTTATCATACCCCAATATTGATAAGGGTTTTGCATAATCCTTATCTCAGGTATGTTGCAGGCATAAAAGGACTCGATGGGCATAATGATGATGGAGACTCCCCCCATCCATCAAGATGCGGTTAAAACTACACCCATTGACGTTCACAGTCATGTAGAGTGGCCTATTGTGGGGATATCTAACTGATATGTTTGCTTTTGAGAATGTAACCTCTGAGATGAATTTTCTCACTAGCTTAGACAATGGCCCCTTCCATCGCTAGTTAGAAGCCACAATTTTCCTAAAAATCTCCAGGATTGATCGCGTGACCTCTAGTCAAGAACCCTATAGCAACCTTACTTTTTCAAAAAACCACACAAAGTTTTATGATCATGGAACCATGGCACATTCCACCCACAGATCCACTTGTTCTTATTCCAACTCGTTAGCTTCTTCCATATCTCTAAATGTGAACTCATCATATGCTATTACATCATTTAATTTTCCTAGGGAGTAAGCTTCCATCTGCCTAGTTAGATCATCGATTGGAATTTATTCACCTTTTATTTCATCTTTTAGCATCAATTGAGGCATTTGGATCATAAATTCTTCCATGGACTCTTCAAAATCTTCACCTCAAATCTAATTATGCTCTCTCAACCATTCTACCTCCTCGTCAAAGGCGCTGGCCAAGTTTACCCTATGTACTGGCAAATGGTTGTTATTTACATTTGTTTGTAGTAACTAGATGTCTCCTTTCTTAACGTGATTGTCATCCTTCGCAGTGCAAAACATTTTCTAGTTGGGTGACCCAACTTATTATGGATTACACTAAACTTTAAGATTTCCTCATCTTTTTGTGTGGCAGGTGTCGTGCTGGCCATAATGGGCAAACACATCTTATCATGGGCCATGAGGTCATAGATTTTAATAAATTTCTCCATTGTGCAATGTAGCTTCCGGGGGTCATCTTTGTGGTTGAACTTCCTATTGTTATCTCCATCCCTTCCTATCTGGCTATGGTTATCATCTCCATGCCTTCTATCTTCGTCGTCAATGTAGTTTACACATGGGGGTAGCCTCCTCCACGTGCTACCTGATGGCTTCAACACCAAGCTTAACAAGGCTGATGGTATTGGCAATGGCTTTAGGACTAAAGCAATGTTCCTTATTTTACCGTAAAAATGCAGAGAATGTACATTCTCGAGTTTCATTTATCATATGGCATATATATTCGGGTAACAAACCTGCACAAACTTGCAAGAGTTTACTTTCTCGTGATTCGACTCTCACATCTAGAGAGATCTCGCAAAACCTTCTTATGTAGGCTACAACATCTTCGCCAAGCTTCTACCTTTCTCTATAAAACTGCATGAGCGTGAAATCATCTTCAGCCAAGAATTTTTTTTTACACAAGTAACACGTGCAAATCCCCGCAGGAAGCCACGCTCCCAGGCGTCAAGTGTGAGTACCAAGTATAATATTTCTCAGTTAGATATTTTGTAACTCTCTCATACTCATCCTTTTTTCATTGCAGTGGGACCCAAGGATCTCAACGAACCATTTCACATGTTATTTGGGATTCCCACCTGTTTATGTGACCTTTTCAAAAATTGGTGGAATATACGGCTCATTATTAGACTCTTCTGGAAGTCATCGTAAATTGAGGAGTCATCTCCACCACCTTTAGTTATCGCTATCAACTCCAACAATTCTTTCTTCATTTCCCCTATGCTGGGTAGATGATGGCCAGTTTGTACTGGAGCTTCCACGACAGGTATTGGTAGAGCAAAGGGCGTACTGCTCTCCGTGTTGACAGTTGTCATTGGTGCAATGATAGAAATACCCGTTTCATGCGTGGTTACTCAAATGGAACTGGGGGTAATGGTTGGAGATGCTACCAGAGTAACTCTTATGACAGAGGGAGCTGCTAGCACTGCTGGTGATGTGATCAAAGAGCTCAGCCCTACACCGACCCCTAACACTGCTTGAGTGCTTGGAGTTTTGATAAACTCAGTGAATAGGCTCACTAATCCTTCCATTTTAGTTAGTTGTATCCCTACTTCCATGCCAGTCATGCTCGTCACACCTGTGGTAGATGAGCTTGGTTCTTCTCATGCCATTCTTGACCCTTCTAGCAAGACAGTGGGGATCGATTCTTCCTCACACTGTAAAGCTTCAACGTCTATGATCTTGGCAACATTATAAATTGTCATATCTCTAAAGAGAATACCTCCCCAAAAGATTCGCCAAATGTAAGATGTGGTTTCTTGAAATATAATTAGTGTTAAGTGTGGCGTAAACCCTTATCAAGATCGTACGTAGTGCCAAAGGATAATAGGAAAATGACAATAAATGCAGGTCAAAGACAAACAATAGTCAACACTCAAACTTGTATTAAATAGAGTCTTTTACAGCATATATATTCTTAGAGAACAATAAATAGAATGTAACCCACAAGGAAATTGATTTGAGGGAGAATGAGCAAGCACCCATAGAGAAATAAAGGAAAGGGAGCAACCTTAAGCATAATAAAAGGTCAGAGATGGTATCAATAGAGGTAACAGGATAATCATAAAATAATTTGGTCTCATAGCAAACACTTTTGTTCAGATAAGTCTCAACAGCAATTATCGGTTCAAATTCCCATCCTTATAAATTATAATGTTAGGATATTTATATAGGAACCAGGTCACTCGAGTGACCTTGCTAGCATGAAATGGACTGACCATCATCATTTCAAAGATACCATGTTATTAACGATAAAAATAGTGCATTAAATACACGTGATATGGTATTTTGGCTGGAAAACTATTTAGCCTACTAAAGGTATGGTGACATTAATTCGGACCAGATGTGGTTGCCCAGGGGTTCATCCTAAGACAACTGGACAGTATAATCTCACCATCCTAGGAATAAACTCAGTTGAGTGATACTCCCCAGAGCTCTTAAATGTCATATGCCATGATGTCATGGGATTGGTAAATGAAAATTTGTAAAGGACGTGTTGTCACATCAATCAAAAAGGTGATCCATTGAACAGAGGTTTCTCCACTGATGGTTACCCGAGCAACCTATGAGTTATATGTGAAGAATTAAAAAAATATCTTTTGATAATTTTTTGTTCTGAGGTCCCTCGAGGAGGTTCCCCAGGATATGGTAACTCGAGCATCTATTCAACTGTCCTTTGTAAAAACCAAGGTTTTGCCTAAGTGATATAAAGGGGTTGGTATTTACTTTTCCAAAGTTGCCTTTCTACTAATCCTCCAAACGAAATCTCTACGAGGTACTCAAGTTGAGGTTGTTTCATAGAGCATGTAATCTCTCCCATGCCCTGCCAGACATGGTCCCTCAAGGGTACCGATTAACCTAATAAACATTACAATGTAAACTTATTATAAGGAAAAAATAATACAAGTACATCATAATCCCTAATACAACGTGTTTTCCATATCTCTCAACTCAGCTTGGTATTCGTGGGAGATCCTTCGAGTGACATCAGCCTTATTTCAATGACCGTCTTTGATCTTCCATTTGTGCAGTGTTAGTTTGGTAATCAACTTTGAGCTTGGATCTCCTTCTACAGAATACTATTGCCCAGCTAGGTCCGATGGCTTTTCTCGCTCAACAAAACAGTGAAGATTAATAATCTACAAGAAGATGTTCATGGGATTGAGAGAAACAGGGGCCAGATCCAAGAGATACAAGATCCATATGCTTATTTTCCCCGTGCTATGAGACCAAATTTTCCTAGACTGATATGTGATCCATAAGAGTATCAATAAGATCCACATCATATATATGTATCACCCATCAATGGGGAACCACCTTCTCATCTATAATTGATGAATCTTACTCAACAAGGGGCTAACTTTCTCATGCGTGCTCTGTCCGACGCTAAAAAAGAAGAATTGAACCGAGTGAAGGAGAATCTCAAGTATCTTTCTTATAAATTTTACCAACTGAAGATATTAGGGAATTGTATGGATTTTACCCATATATCCCCTTACCCAAAATCCCGGTACCTGAGAAGTTCAAAATGCCAGACATTAAGAATTGTACAGTAAGATAACCTCCCATTATGGATCTCCAAAAAATACTATTGTTCTATGAGTTTACATGGGTCTACATAGGAAATAATAGCTCGAATATTCTAAGAAACACTTAAAGAGAGTGACCTTTAATGATTCATATTACTCGAATAATCTTAGATCTGTAACGGGGAAGATGAAGCATGGGAGTTCATAGCTCAACACAAATACAATAAGGAGTTGAAGGTGACTCATCGAGATCTAGAATTTCTCAAACAAAGACCATGGAATCTATAAATAATTTCATTATAAGGTGGAGAGAAAAGGATGCCACCATGACCAATCGTTTGGTTGAAGAAGAACAAGTCACCATTGTAAAGATGAACTTTCTTTCACACATCTAAAATTCCATGGGTTGATAATATTTCCCCTACTTCAGACCCCTCTGAAAGGTTGTGGTTAATATTATAGAAAATGCCAACAGTTAGAATGCATAATTGGAGTCAAAAAATCCCTTTGGGTTGTTTAGTCCTCGAAAATATGAGAAGCATGTTATTTCATCCATTAACAACCTTTCATCTCAGCATGTTACATCATGGGAACCAAAAGACCATTCCACTTAAAACCAGAAGGAGCATACTCTACTCAAAGTCCCATTTCCAAAGTGTACCAATATCTCTTATCCCGTAACCTTTAACAAGCCCTAATACCTGCATCAACTTCATGAACAATCCCAAAATACGTTAAGCATGATGCCCGTTATGACTTCCATCACACCACAAACCATGCCATTGATAAATGTCAATAATAAAATATGTTATCCAAAGCCTCATTGATAAAGGCGTCATCACACCTCCTGCAAACCCAAAACCAAATACTACTCAAATACATCAACCCATGCACCAAGTAGGCACAATCGATATTCTCACTAATGAAGATCTTGATTGTGATCCATTTATTAGAATTAAGCCCATCAATAAGCCTAACTCGTCTAACAGCTCACCCAATTAACCTATTTCTCTAAAAGTCTACCCTTCTTTCCTACTACGTCCCGAGAATACTCCAGATCTAGATCTTTCTCTTATGACAAGGGCATCCATTGTTGTTCAAACCTGTTAAAAAATAAGAAATATGGAATTACCTATTGTCCTGGAATAATTAAAAATCTTGGGATGAAGTTCACATCATCCCTTGAGGGAAAGGATTGCAAAAATCTCAAAAATATATACATGGAAGCCCAAAAATGGGCTCGTCAACCCAATGATTGGTTTATATTTCCAAAGGAATTCAACATCAATTCCATCATTCAAATTCTGAGAAAATACTGAATTAAGAAGAAATTTTTTTGTGAAGCTCCCGAATTATTCACAATACTGCAACTAAAAGGATATCTAGTCCTTCCGCCAAAACACTAATTCGCTGAATGGTAAGATTTCTATGAAGAAGTAGTTAAAGTTATGGAATGTACAGATTTTTCCTAGAATAAAAACATTATCGCAACTGAATAAGGGGGATTTCTCCAATCACTCAGATAGATTAGATGATGAATCCAATGATGAGATCTCAAGTACAATCACCTTCTTCTATGAGTCAATCTCCTTTAAGGAACTATTGTTATAAATGAATGACATTTCTAATTCTTTGGAAATATTTAAAGAGACCAAATTCCTATTCTTCCCAATATCTGTGAACCACATGACCTAGTTAAGTCGGTGTTATAAAGAACCAATCTTTACACCAACAAGTTCTCTTGTAAACAAATGAATGAGTGTTACTGAAGATATCACAATGCTTGAAATGTAGATTGAGGAAGGTAAGATCCTCAAGTAGATTAAGAAAATTCATACAACATCACCTTATGGGGACTCTTCATGCCTTCCTAGCTCCACCAAAACTCTCTTATCAACCTTCTCATTCAGGTTACAATTCACCCCTCCACCTTTCTCAAAAAATCAATCCAAATAATTGGGACTCTGACCTCATAAAGGCTCATATGTCGATGAAGATACCTAAATTTTGGTCAGAATCGTAATTATGCCCTAAATATCTCAGTAGAGTTCTTGGAGAAAATAGTACCATTGGTGCTCATTGGTAGTGGTTCTTCTTTGAATGTGTTCCCTCTGATAACTCTCAAATGCCCGGGGTTACATTTAAGTGGCATCAACATATGTGCTTATGACAATGTTTGCCGAGAAGTCAAGCTACTAAGACTTCTCACATTAGGGGCTGGCCGAATATGTGCCTAAAAAAATTCTAGGTCATTGACATTCCAGCATGTTTTAACTTTCATGTTTTAACTTACTTCTTTGTAGCTTGTGGCTTCACAACATCAGAGGAGTTACATATTTTCTTCACCAGAAACTAAAATTCTTTGCGAACAATCGGATGATTACCATATACGGAGATAGTGATAACTCCGATGGTGTTGGTACTAGTAATCCAATTTTAAAAATTCAACACAATACAAATTGCATGTTCCTCTCAGGCTTTATGATTGATCTTCTTCCTTTATTGGTCGAACACAAATTCAAAGATAAAGTGAGGGCTAAAAATATCCCACATGTGAATGTAAACGTAATCAAAACATTCAAGAATATGAACTTCATGCCCGAATTAGGGTTGGTCCACATATATTAAGGAATAATTGAGCTGATTGTTCTGAACAAATATTACCCTCCATGTGGCCTAGGATATCATCCTTCTCCAATAAAACTTGTGTCTCTCTGACATCTGCACTAAAAGAGAGTATAGAAAAGGAAATAAGTCATATCTAGGTACTCTTTGAATGGGCACTTTATCAAACAGGGTGAAGACTTCCCTTATTGCAGATTTCTTGAGCCATGGTGCAATGTAATCAAGAAGAATTTGAAGTTGGGGTTTGAAATATTCTTTGAAGACAAGTTTACTTAGACTAAATATCCAATGCATGAGGTGAAATCTTTAACCATCAAGACTGCTGACTCGAGATCTTCTAACACAAGTAGCACTAAAAGCATGGAAATCTGTGAATCATTAGGTATTACAAAGTTGGAGATGGACCTTTGCGCGATCCATGCAACATTAGAGCCATCCGACCCTTCTATGAAGATATCTTTTACTGATATGTCTCTCCTTAACTAGGGGAGCAATTCGGTTAATCCAACTCTGCCTATCCATAATCCTTCCATTTGTCCTCTAGTGAATGAACTGTGACATCCCGCTATCCGGAATAAAGGGTGGCCAGCCCTATACCCTGATAAAATAGGAAATCATTGATAAATATCATTCTCAGCATCACATAATATGCAAAGTATAAGGAATAACCACTTTATATTCCAGAAAACGGATTACCAAAAACTTTGATTTAAAAAAAAATAAAACATTTCAACAACCCATAATAGAAATAGAGGGTGGAAACCCCCACAAGCGTATAAGAAACCCAAAAGATACAAAAGGACGGAACGAAAGGTCGGTCAATAACAACCATACAACATACATTTAGTACCAAGGGTTACATAATAGATCCATTATACAATTACAAAGGTTTGGGCAACAAGCCCGAATAAACTGAACATAACTAGAAACATAAACGGAGGCGTCTACACAAAAATCCTGTGAAACCCGCACAATGTCACGGTTCCTCAAAACATAAGGAAGGAAGGGTCATTACTGGCGACCGTGCGGCGGAACACCTGGACAGATTATATATATATATATATATACACAACAAAAAGAAACCGGTCAGGGCCGGGTATATGTGATCAACAGATAAATGACAGGTATGACAATGATGCACAATAATCAAGGATAATCGTCTAGCATGGTAACATCATATAAGGAACTAAAACTGATAAAGGACTATATAGAGTGAGATTCATTAAAACATAATTTAAAAGTACTTGTGAGCCTTTATCATCATTCATCATGTTTCAGTTTCAATCTTCTTTTCCATTCCTTATCAGGAATATAATTTCATCATGTGCTCTATATGGCACTAATCTCAATAGCATGCTTTTTGTGGCATAAATTTGCTCTTTATGGCATTAATGTTCCATCGAGTCCAACTCGATAATTAGAATAGTCATAAATATAAATATAACGATTCTAAGACCGCCCGTCCGAGTTTCCCCACTGTGCGCGTCCCTAAATAACCATCATCTTCCAGGGCCTAACCTAAGACAACCTGGGATCTTATCGAAATCGTCGGGAAGCGGACATATGCCTGCGGGGTAGTCAAGACCACACCCAGAATCTCCTACCCATTGCAGAAAAAAATAAAACAAGCGCTCATATGGCCTAGGACTATATCCACCCTGCATTCATTAGCCAGGGGGCTTCACCTCTCGCACGAACTTCCCTTAAGATGGTATTTAGAGAGGTGTGTAACATCCATTTTATTAATTTTCATTACATGATTTAGTAAATTATCATTTACCTTATAAATATCTCAATTTTAAATAAATGTACAATCTAAATCAGGACTATATGTAATTCGTACCGACATAGCATCCTCAAAAGGAATTCAGACTCCAAAGTTATCCCCAAGGCCTCTTTTAGGCTTTAATATAAACCATCAAGTCAAATCTAACTCGAGTTGAATTCTAAAGTCTCCAAATTGACCTTAATAGATTCTAAACCCTTATAAAACTACAAGACAAAAGAAATGCCTAAGCATCACTTTAAATTCCCCCTTTAATGAATCCTAGATGAACCCTTTCGAGTCTAGGATGTCGACCCAACTCAACTAGAACTCTAAACCCTATGTTTACTTCATTTAAGAAGGTCCCTAATCAATAATCCTAAAGAAAAGGGGTTAAAAATGAAAAAGAAAAATTTTGAAAAGTGCAGGGCTACCGAATCGATTCGCCCCCTTGGCCGAATCGATTCGGCCAGAAACTTTGGGTTTCTGCATAACTGCTGAATCGATTCGGATGAATTTCGAATCGATTCGGTTCACAAGACCTGGGCACTGGACTTAACTGAATCGATTCGCCCAGGGGGCCGAATCGATTCGGGCCTGCGATTTTGCCAAGAATTGGCTATGGAGTCTTGGACTCCATTTTCTACCCCAACTCCAATTTCTTCAAACGAAACTTATATACCAACACTAAAATAACATCAATGATACTATTGATCATCTAAAACCTCATGAATCATCTTGGAGTGAATCAAAACCCAAAAATACATAAGAAAACCCTAAGTTTGCTAAACTAAAATCAATACACCATTATCATAACAAATCATCTATCTCAAGACACAAATAGCAAGTAAAAACTTGCCTGGATTCAGCAACTTTGCAGAATTCTTGGTGTAGTAGCAAGAGCCTCTCTCAATCTCCAAAGCTTTCTCTCTACTCTTCTCTTTCTCTCTTTGGTTTAGGAAAGAAAATTAGGGGAAATTGGAAGACTTAGAAGGCTTAAGTCGTGACCTAAGACAAAATCCCACTTAATTAACTAGTAGTGCGATAAAATAATATGCAATAGCATAATTAAGGCACAACTAGTCAAAATGCCCAAAACTACAAAATACAATATGGCACATTATTTGACTATTTCGCACATTACGGAATAAACTGCAACCTCCAAATTCTCATTTGGACATTTCAAAATTCAATTTAAGTTCCGGTCTCATTATTAAGCCAAATATCATTTTAAATTCAGATGATATTAATAAGCATGACATAGCAATATTTCCCATGATTATGATATGTATGCAACCTCATAATAAATATCAACTTTTCTACATTGAATTAACATTCAAATCATAACCCAACACTGGTCTCTAATTACTATACTAAGTAATTACTATAAAATACGGTCTCATAAGCGAGGGTTATTACATACTCCCCCCCTTATGAGGGAATTTTGCCCCCAAAATTCAGCCGTACCTCATGAGAAAAGATGTGGATATTTCTCCCGCATCTCATCCTCGCGTTCCCAAGTTGATTCGCTTGCATGATGATGACTCCAATGGACTCTCACTAGGGGCACCACACGAGATCTTAACTTTCGCTCCCCAAACTCAAGGATAGCAACCGGTTGTTCTTCATATGAAACATCGGGCTGCAAATCAATATCTTCGAAAGGAATGTGCCAAAGGGCACCTTCACACCTTCTGTACTTTTTCAAAGAGGAGACGTGAAATACATCATGAATTTGTTGTAAAGGTTCCGGCAAGGCAAGTTGGTATGCCACGGGACCAACCTTTGCAATCACTGGGAAAGGTCCAACAAAGCGGGGTGCAAGCTTTCCTTTCTTCCCAAAACGTTTAATGCCCTTCATCGGGGACACTCGCACCAACACTTGGTCTCCAACCTCCAACTCCATATGTCTCCTACCCGCATCGGAATAACTCTTTTGACTATCTTGGGCTATCCGTATGCGATTTCGAATAAGCTCAATCTTCGAAGAAGTATCTTGGGACATTTCAGGTCCAAGGAACTTGTTATCACCCACTTCCAACCAACAAGCGGGGGACCTACAAGGCCTGCCATACAGAGCTTCATAGGGTGCCATTCCAATAGTAAATTGGTATGAGTTGTTGTAAGAAAACTCAACCAACGGGAGATATTGTTCCCAACTACCTTTAAAGTCGAGTATGCACATACGAAGCATATCCTCCAACATCTGGTTTACCCTTTCGGTCTGACCGTCTGTTTGAGGATGATAGGAAGAGCTTAACTTCAACTCGGTCCCCATAGCTCCCTGGAAACTCTGCCAAAAGTGCGACACGAATATCTTATCTCGATCGGATACAATATTCAAAGGTACCCCGTGGAGTCTAACGATCTCCTCAATGAACAACTGGGTATAACGAGCGGTATCATAATCGGTGCGCACGGGCAAGAAGTGTGCCGACTTAGTCAAACGGTCGACAATCACCCAAATTGAGTCATGACCTTTTTGCGATCTTGGCAAGCCCGTAACAAAGTCCATCGAAATGCTCTCCCATTTCCAAACGAGAATCTCGAGCGGTTGTAACAAGCCTGTCGGTCGCTGGTGTTCAATCTTAACCAACTGACAAGTAGTGCATTGAGACACAAACTCGGAGACATCCCTCTTCATACCCTCCCACCAATACAAACGACGCATATCTTGGTACATCTTGTCCCCGCCTGGATGCACCGTGAACTTGGACCCGTGGGATTCCGCCATAACTGCACGTCTCAAATCCCCATCATCGGGAACCACAAGTCTTCCATAGAAGCGTAGTCCACCCTCGGAACCTATTGAGTACGACTTCGCTCCCTCAGACAACAACTGGCGTGTATGGTCCTGACAAACTTTATCTCTTTTCTGAGCTTCCACAATCTTTGCTATAATCGTGGGAGTAACCGTCATCACGGAAAGGAATGCTCTCACCCCTGCATCCTCCAGGCTGAGTTCTTTCCACTTAGCTTTCCACACCTCAGCTAAGTCTCCATCAGGCTTTCTACTCAAGGCATCTGCTACCACATTCGCCTTTTCGGGGTGATAATGAATATCAAATTGGTAGTCTTTCACAAACTCCAACCAACGACGCTGGCACATATTCAAATCCTTTTGGGAGAATAAGTATTGCAGCGATTTGTGGTCGGTGAAAAGACTAAACTTTTCCCCCAAGAGGTAATGCCTCCATATCTTCAAGGCAAATACAACGACGGCGAACTCCAAGTCATGCACTGGATAGTTCCTCTCGTGAGGCTTCAACTTACGAGAAGCTTACGCAATGGGTTGTCTCTCTTGTTGAAGAACACCTCCCAACCCCAGAAGGGATGCATCGGTAAAGACGAGATATTCCAATCCCGGCCTTGGCAATCCCAGGACTGGAGCTGAAGTCAGTCTATCCTTGAGCTCATCGAAAGCCGCTTGACATGAACTGTCCCAAACGAATCTTACTCCTTTCCGGGTCAAATTCGTCAATGGGCTAGCAACCTTAGAAAAGCCCTTAATGAATCGACGGTAATAACCCGCCAAGCCCAGAAAACTACGAACTTCAGTGGGTGTCGTGGGCTGACCCCACTCCTTCACCGCGATCACCTTACTCGGATCCACAGACACGCCTTGGGATGACACCACATGCCCCAAAAATTGAACTTCCTTCAACCAGAAGCCACACTTCTCAAACTTTGCATACAATTGATGATCCCTCAATCTCTGCAGGACCAACCGCAAGTGAGCAGCGTGATCCGACTCCGTCTGAGAATAAACTAGGATGTCATCAATAAATACAATGACAAACTGGTCAAGGAAATCCAGGAATACCCTATTCATAAGGTCCATAAACACTGCAGGGGCATTGGTTAGCCCAAAGGGCATAACCAAGAACTCATAAGATCCATAACGGGTCAGAAAGACCATCTTGGATACATCTTGCTCTCGTATCCTCAATTGGTGATATCCCGTCCTCAGGTCGATCTTTGAGAAATAGGAAGCTCCCCTAAGCTGATCAAACAGGTCGTCGATGCGAGGTAAAGGGTATTTATTCCGGATGGTGACTTTATTCAACTCTCTATAGTCCACGCATAACCGGAGAGAACCGTCTCTCTTCTTCACAAACAATATCGGAGTGCCCCACGGTGAGGTACTACGCCTAATAAAGCCCTGCTCCAGTAGCTTCTGAATCTGATCTCTCAGCTCCCTCATCTCCACAGGAGCCATTCGATAAGGAGCTTTTGCGATCGGTCGAGTTCCCGGCATTAAGTCAATCACAAACTCTATTTCCCGACTTGGAGGTAATCCCGGTATCTCCCGAAAAATATCTTCAAAGTCCCGAACGATTGGAAGAGAATTTAGGGGAACCACGACATATCTAGATGCATCTTCCACAATACAATATAGATAAGCACTCGTGCTCCCTTCCAGACAAGGCATAACTACCAGGAACATCTCTTGCCCCGGAACCGCAAAAACTATACTCTTCCCGTAACAATTCACTATAGCACGGTACTTCACCAGCCAATCCATACCCAAAATTACATCATACCCGACCATATCAAGGACGAGCAAATCGGCCTCAAAACACAAGTCACCAAGATTAATTCCTACGTTTTTACATACGAAGAAAATCAATGAACCATCGCCCATAGAGGATTCAACGCTAGTGAAGGTACTTTCAGCATATTTTATCAAACCTGTAGTCTGAGCAAAAATTCTAGAAATAAAGGAGTGTGTAGCACCCATATCAAATAGAATTCGACCCATATGCCCATGGATGAGAAACTTACCCTCGATCGCTGGTGGTGCCGGAGGAGTTGGAGGAAGCAGAGCCTCCTGAATATGGTAAACCCTTTCGTACTGCAATTGCCCCTGTTGAGGAGGAGCAACCGGATTAGGCGCTTGAGGCGGAAACTGTACATACGGCTGCTGCGGGGCCCTAGGAAGATGCCCTCCAACCAACTGAGGACATGCCCTTTTATAGTGGCCCAGCTCCCCACACTGAAAACATTTATTCACCGCATTGTCCTGATTCCTACCTTGGTTATTTCGGAATTACCCCGTACCTCAGCCCTGTTGGCCCCCACCTCCATTTCCACCTCTACCTCCCTGTGGTTGCTAACCACCTTGACCCTGCCTGTTAGCATTGTTGTTGCCACCGACATTAAACCCACTGAACCGTTGACGCTTGGACGAATCCCCCTGCTGAGGATCCCTCTCAACCTGCTTGTTCCCCGAAGATTGGGACGAAGAAGATGTTCCCCCTACGCTCCCAACTCCTCCCTGCCTCACCGATTGCCCCACAGTAACAACCTTCTTCTTGTTTTGCACAAACAATCTATGCTCTTGACAGTGAAGTAAGGCAGCATTCATCACATCACCAAAAGTCACCAGAGATGGATTTCCCAGCAAATGTTGTTTTATTCGCCAATGTAAACCTCCCGCAAACTTGGAGATCCTCTTTACTTCTGGAGTTACCTCATCCGGTATAAAGCTGGCTAACCGGGTAAACTCTTCCTCGTACTCAGCAATCGACCTCTCCCCTTGTACCAAATCCTGAAGCTTCCTATGCATTTCCCTCTGAACTGCGGGAGGGAAATACTTTCCATCAAACAAAGCCCAAAAATTTATGATGGACATAGTATCCCTCTGTTCGGGTGTCGTCATTGACTCCCACCAGTGTAAGGCCGGTCCGACAAGCTTGAAAGTAACGATAATTTGATTTTTCTCCTCACTACATTCCACCATCCTAAGATGGCGCTGCATATCTCTCTTACACTGGTTCGCCTTGATAACATCCGAACCTCCCTCGAATTCCGGGGGATGTCCCTTAAGGAAAGATTCCCTCACCCGTTCCCACTGAGAAGGTCCCGTAGGAACTAGTGCTTCTTGTCCCCTTACTTGAGCTTGTGGCATTTGTTGGGCCACTGCAGTCATCGCGGCGTTGACAGCTTGGGCCATAATATTTGCCACTTCAGCGGCACTGATATTCCCCTGCTGCGGTGGAGGACCAAACTAATCCTCAACAACCCTATTACGTCTAGCGGGACGTCCTCTCTTCGGCGGCATCTGAGATAAAGACGAGATAGAGTTAAAACATAGTATAAGACAATCTATTTAGCAGAAGATCGCATACATAGGCAGCAAAACAATTCTAACATTAAGTTCTATATCAAAGAACGCTACGGTAGAACGTGACAAGTCCGCATAGATCCTAAAGACTCTAGAACCTGATGCTCTGATACCATCTGTGACAACCCGCTATCCGGAATAAAGGGTGGCCAGCCCTATACCCCGATAAAATAGGAAATCATTGATAAATATCATTCTCAGCATCACATAATATGCAAAATATAAGGAATAACCACTCTATATTCCAGAAAACGAATTATCAAAAACTTTGATTTGAAAAAAAAGAAAACATTTCAACAACCCATAATAGAAATAGAGGGTGGAAACCCCCACAAGCGTATAAGAAACCCAAAAGATACAAAAGGACCGAACGAAAGGTCGGTCAATAACAACCATACAACATACATTTAGTACCAAGGGTTACATAATAGATCCATTATAAAATTACAAAGGTTTGGGCAACAAGCCCGAATAAACTGAACATAACTAGAAACATAAACGGAGGCGTCTACACAAAAATCTTGTGAAACCCGCACAATGTCACGGCTCCTCAAAACATAAGGAAGGAAGGGTCATTACTGGCGACCGTGCGGCGGAACACCTGGACAGATTATATATATATATATATACACAACAAAAACAAACCGGTCAGGGCCAGGTATATGTGATCAACAGATAAATGACAGGTATGACAATGATGCACAATAATCAAGGATAATCGTCTAGCATGGTAACATCATATAAGGAACTAAAACTGATAAAGGACTATATAGAGTGAGATTCATTAAAACATAATTTAAAAGTACTTGTGAGCCTTTATCATCATTCATCATGTTTCAGTTTCAATCTTCTTTTCCATTCCTTATCAGGAATATAATTTCATCATGTGCTCTATATGGCACTAATCTCAATAGCATGCTCTTTGTGGCATAAATTTGCTCTTTATGGCATTAATGTTCCATCGAGTCCAACTCGATAATTAGAATAGTCATAAATATAAATATAACGATTCTAAGACCGCCCGTCCGGGTTTCCCCACTGTGCGCGTCCCTAAATAACCATCATCTTCCAGGGCCTAACCTAAGACAACCTGGGATCCTATCGAAATCGTCGGGAAGCGGCCATATGCCTGCGGGGTAGTCAAGACCACACCCACAATCTCCCACCCATCGCAGAAAAAAATAAAACAAGCGCTCATATGGCCTAGGACTATATCCACCCTGCATTCATTAGCCAGGGGGCTTGACCTCTCGCACGGACTTCCCTTAAGATGGTATTTATAGAGGTGTGTAACATCCATTTTATTAATTTTCATTACATGATTTAGTAAATTATCATTTACCTTATCAATATCTCAATTTTAAATAAATGTACAATCTAAATCAGGACTATATGTAATTCGTACCGACATAGCATCCTCAAAAGGAATTCAGACTCCAAAGTTATCCCCAAGGCCTCTTTTAGGCTTTAATATAAACCATCAAGTCAAATCTAACTCGAGTTGAATTCTAAAGTCTCCAAATTGACCTTAATAGATTCTAAACCCTTATAAAACTACAAGACAAAAGAAATGCCCAAGCATCACTTTAAATTCCCCCTTGAATGAATCCTAGATGAACCCTTTCGAGTCTAGGATGTCGACCCAACTCAACTAGAACTCTAAACCCTATGTTTACTTCATTTAAGAAGGTCCCTAATCAATAATCCTAAAGAAAAGGGGTTAAAAATGAAAAAGAAAAATTTTGAAAAGTGCAGGGCTACCGAATCGATTCGCCCCCTTGGCCGAATCGATTCGGCCAGAAACTTTGGGTTTCTACATAACTGCCGAATCGATTCAGATGAATTTCGAATCGATTCGGTTCACAAGACCTGGGCACTGGACTTAACCGAATCGATTCGCCCAGGGGGCAGAATCGATTCGGGCCTGCGATTTTGCCAAGAATTGGCTATGGAGTCTTGGACTCCATTTTCTACCCCAACTCCAATTTCTTCAAACCAAACTTATATACCAACACTAAAATAACATCAATGATACTATTGATCATCTAAAACCTCATAAATCATCTTGGAGTGAATCAAAACCCAAAAATACATAATAAAACCCTAAGTTTGCTAAACTAAAACCAATACACCATTATCATAACAAATCATCTATCTCAAGACACAAATAGCAAGTAAAAACTTGCCTTGATTCAGCAACTTTGCAGAATTCTTGGTGTAGTAGCAAGAGCCTCTCTCAATCTCCAAAGCTTTCTCTCTACTCTTCTCTTTCTCTCTTTGGTTTAGGAAAGAAAATTAGGGGAAATTGGAAGACTTAGAAGGCTTAAGTCGTGACCTAAGACAAAATCCCACTTAATTAACTAGTAGTGCGATAAAATAATACGCAATAGCATAATTAAGGCACAACCAGTCAAAATGCCCAAAACTACAAAATACAATATGGCACATTATTTGACTATTTCGCACATTCCGGAATCAACTGCAACCTCCAAATTGTCATTTGGACATTTCAAAATTCAATTTATGTTCCGATCTCATTATTAATCCAAATATCATTTTAAATTCAGATGATATTAATAAGCATGACATAGCAATATTTCCCATTATTATGATATGTATGCAACCTCATAATAAATATCAACTTTTCTACATTGAATTAACATTCAAATCATAACCCAACACTGGTCTCTAATTACTATACTAAGTAATTACTATAAAATACGGTCTCATAAGCGAGGGTTATTACATGAACCTACTCCTAATTTTTCTAACGAGGCCTCTTTTGATGATGTCATCAATATTGTATTTCTTGAAGTTGTTGTTAATGAAAAAATTAAGATTTTAAGTATCTTGATGTGGATTATATTGATTGTATGGATTCTAATCAAATAATTGATAAATAAACATCCTCATCACTTCCTTAATCCCATCACATGGGGTCATCCACATGGATTCTCCTTTTCCATTCTAATTTATTATAAGCAATATTATCATTCAAGTTTAAATCCTTAAGATCTCTCATAATATTTACCTTCCACAATAACATAGGGCGATCCCTTTCTCTTTTACCCTCTATTTCGAATAATCTTCCTCTTATTATAGGTACATCTACTGGTCTACACAACATGTTCGTACCATTTAAGTCTACATTATGTTAATTTATTGCTAATGAGAGTCACTCCTAACTTTTCTCTCACATAATGATTTTTAATCTTGTCCTTTCTAGTAATTCATATCATCCATGGTAGCATCCTCATCTCACAAACATGGAGACTTTGTTCAACTTTTTTCTTTAAAGCCCAACATTTCGCTCCATAAAGGGTCGCAGGCCTAACAACTAGTCTATAAAAAAATTCTTTTAATTTATTAAGTATCCTCTTATCGCATAACACCCCACTTGCTTGTCTCTATTTCATCATAACACCTTCACCAATATCCCGATTTCTTTGTATCATTGAACCTAAATAATGAAATTTATTAGTTAGGTTATCACTTTTTCTTCAATCTGTAATATTATGCTATCAGATGCCTCATTATTAAATTTACATTCCATAAATAATTGATAAAGATGATCTAATGAATGAATAAGTCTTTATTGATGTCAATAAGGAAAAAATAATTGAGTTCAAACTAATGATGAGGATACTATTATTATTAATCTTTGTTCTAGTATCATTCTGCGCGAGATTAAGATAGGGTCAACCCTTAACAAGCAGAAGGGGACACAATTCGAAGATATTTCGAAAGAGTTTGTATATGTCTTCGCATGGTCTTATAGTGATATGCCTCACATCAACTCAGAAATAATTCAGCACGAGATCCTAAAATAACATGAATGCAAACCTGTCAAACAAAAGCAAAGAAACCTCTGGCTCGAGTGGTCCCTCAAAGTTAAAGAGGAAGTGGTCAAGCAACTGAACATAGGATTCATTTGCGTGGTAGAATTTCAAAATCTTCTCACCAATATTATTCACATGCCAAAATTAAAAGGAGTAGTCCACACGTGCATCGACTATCAGGATTTGAACAAGGATTTTCCAAAGGACAATTATACCCTGCCCAATATTTCCATGATCACTGACAATACTACCAAGCATGCCCTCAAGTTGTTTACTGATGGCTTTCCAAGGTACGACCATATTAAGATGAATCTTGACCACCAAGATTAGACTACTTTTACCACCCCATGGGGTAATTTTTACTACATGTGCAAGCCTTTCGGTCTAAAAAACATAAGGGATACACATCAAAGAGAAACCACAACCAACCTGGATGATATTATTCACAAAGAGGTCAAGGTCTATATTAACAACACGATCATCAAATACCAAACTCGAGAAGGGAAAATACATACATGGAGGAAATTCTTTGAGCAATTTTGGTAATACCAGATGTGTCTAAGCCCACAGAAGTTCCATTATCTGAAAGATTAACCTTAAGATTTCCAAATCTACAAATTATGTATTGTCTAATGAATTGTGCCACCATTCCTACTATTGCTCTTTTCAGAGGTACTACCTCAGCCTACTTTGTAAATCATTATGTTTCCATGAGAATACATATTTTTTCCCTAGATAGAGGTTTTATTGTTCCCACAAGGTCAAACTCCCATGTGTGGAAAGGATATGTGGTTACCAAGGAGTGGAGATCACCTGATGGAGCATGAATAAGTCTACCATGAAGCTAGTCATCCTGGCACTCAAGCGAATCTTTCTCCATTATGGGACACTAATATCCAAGCATCATAAGTTGCTCATACAATTTGGCTCTTCCAATGTGAGATGGATCGTAAACTTTTTTCAGAACTTCCTTGGTTGTGATGTGTTATCGCCTAAAATCGGTATACCAATTTTGTGTTAGAGATATCATAAAATTATAAATACTCATTGTTAAAGAGATGTAAACCAATGGAATGATTATCTAGGACTATTTATAGAGAGATATGGGATAAAAGGAATCAATTCAGATTTACTTGGTTCGGCCCAACGTGGTGCCTACGTGCATAGGTCCAAATTTAGATAGTATTTATTCAGTAGAATGAGAGTGTGTAATATCCGTTAGTTTTTCTTTTCTTCTTTAATCCTACATCCTTAGACATGGATGTTGGAAAATTAGTTTATGGACTATTCCATCCAGTCCAGTAGAGTGTGTCAAGGGTATTGTCTTTATAGATTAAACAAGTGCCCACTTTACATAGTAGTGGAGCAATAATTTTAAAGTTAGTATGGGCACAGTTGGTGGGAGGAAAAGTTTGTATGTTTCCATCATATGGATGCACTATTAACATCATCCCACTGCTTGAATTATGTCTATTGTGGCAAAGATATTTGATAGAGTTAACTCCATCAGATGACAGAGTTTAGTGTTATGTCCTATTTACTAGGGCTAACCAGAACGCCTAGGACGACCCTACTAGTAACATAGTCTATCTCATTTTTACATGATTTGATCTCATTATGACATGGTAGACAATGTCCAAGTGTCCTTTTCTGATTGGTTGAATAATCAAACCATATTAATGGTATAGAAAATCCACAAATACTTTTCTCATAATTGAGGATTGTAGAGTATTCTCTGAAGCATTAGGTCTTCTCAGTATACGTCTGGGCAGGTTGAGTGAGTGAAGTGTTAACTGAGGAATGTCATCGGCCTCACGATTATGGTCATCTTTAAATCTTCTCAGCGTGTGCCTGTAGAATGTCTTGTGAATTTTTTTTCCTTGAACCTGAATGTTCCATATGTTAGATATTGGGAATGAAGTCTGATGCAATAATGACACGAGTGCCTAGGGCACCATGTGTCAATGTGTGAAGCATCAATTCTCTTTCCGAAGTGTGACATCATTTGTTATTTATTTTTTATATAATAGCTATTGAACCCTTAAATTATTAGATTATTTGGAAGAATAACCCTTCCAACGTGGCATTGCAAACACTGAAAAATAAAATAAAAGTTAGGTTTATAAGAAGCTGACAATACAAACAAGCAAAACTTCAAAATAACAGAATAAACTATGCATTCTATAGAAAATGAGATACTTATTTTACTCTTAGTGAAGACATACTCCATTTTTCATGATTAATCAAGCCTTTAGTCTTGTGAGGAAGGTCTTCAAAACTTTGGAAATTCTTGAAATTCTACTCTTCACTCCACAATTTGCTGAAGAATCAACCACTCAATTTGCCTTTCTAAAGCAATAATTAACTTGAAGGATCATATAGATACTATACATAAAGATATCCTTCATAATACTCCAAATATTCCATGGCATCCTTTCACTTAGATAATTGATCAAATCCACCAGCACCTTGGAATCAGATTTAACCTCCACCTCTAAAAAATTAAACTATTTACACAATTTTAGACCTTTAAAAATGGCCTTAACTTCAGCATAAATATTCAAGTTTAATCCTATATAACCTAAAAAACTCAATAACATGTTTCCTTTAGAATCACTAAGAATACATCCAAAGACACAAGATCTTAGATTCCTTTTGAAATCTCCATTTATTTTTAACTTTATAGTGTTTTGAATTAGTTTTACCTAACGAATATTGCATACCTTCATCTTCTTTACTTTTGTGTTTAAAGAGAAAAGACTCTTTAGGTATTCAAGGTCCCTTGTTTTAAAAAACATTATTGTAACTAATATCTTTGACTGTGTTTATAGTTTGAGAGATGATGAATTTAAACTCCATTCTCCCCATCAAATACAACCCCATTCATGCTTTTCCCAATTTCTCATACAATGTATAATGGGAGGACTTACATAAGGTTCTTGATTAGATAGTTCCTTGTGTGTCTATGCCACCACATCATTAGCATGACACTGATAGAAGAGAAACACATTTAATGCCTAATAAAACTTTAAAGTAATTCCACACTTCTGCTTCTATGGGATCTTCAATAAAATAAATGAGTTTTGTTTTCAGAGACTTTATAGGAGCAATGATAAACTGAAGCTATTTTAAAATACTTTGAATATTATCTTTTAATGGAATATTGTGATTCAAAAACCTCCACAAACAAATTGACATTTTATAAGGAATAGTAGTATTCTAATGGAACTTTGCAATTGAACATTGAATCTTACTACATCTTATTGAATCAAATTCACTTTTGATGCAAAAATTTCCATCGGGGGATAATTTCCAATAGATCTTCCCATCACTATTTTTTAAGTGCTTCTCTACTTCTTCGATGCCCGCTTTAATTTTTTTCAAACATAAATAACTTTCATTAGCTAGACCCGTGTTGATTTTAGTTGTCATGAAAGTATCCCATAAACTATCTTTAAATAAATTTCCAAGAAATTTTCATCCGAGAGGCTCTGACCAGATCATTCAATCTTCTAAACTCCAAACCCCCATCTTGTATAGGGTATCATAGTTCTTTCCATTTCAGACAGAGATGTTTGTTACCAAATTACTTGTTTGAACCCCAAAAGAAATTTCTAAAAAATCTTTCAATTATGGTAAGGATACTTTTAAGAGGACTTAGAGCAGATATAGTATATATTTACATTTAACTAAGTACAAATTTAATGAGGACAAACCTACCACCATATTAAAGAAATTTGGATTTCCATCCATCTACCTTACCTCTAATGGTCTCCACCAGATCTTCAAAAAATCTAGCATGATTTCTACCTTTGAAAAGAGGACATCCCAGATATTTAAATGGAAGTTTTATAAAAATAATCCTTGAAAAAACTTCTTTTAAACTTTTCATTCTTCTAGATACATTCACCTATTTTGAAAGTGCTTTTGGACATATTAATCAAATGACTAGAGAACTCTTCAGAATAATGTAAGAAATCTATGAGATTCTTTAGTCTTCTTCTAGTTCCATCAGTGAATATTATGATATGATCCGCAATGCTTAGGCTGCTCACAGGGGGACATCATTTTGGATGAAATAAAGCTCATATTTTACCTTTACTCATAAGATCATGAATCCCTTACTCAACACTTCAGAAGCAAGAACAAAAAGGCTAGGAGATAGAAGGTCTCCTCGCCTCAGACCTCTAATAGATTTAAAGAAACCAACAGGCTGACCATTGATGATAACTAAGAACTAACATAAAGACACACACCTCCATATTATATCAGTAAAACCTTAAGAAAAGCCAAATTCCCTTAGAGTTTTGATAAGGGAAAGACAACATACCCTATCATATGCCTTGGTTATATCAAGCTTAATAACCACATTTGAAGCAACAATCGTCCTGTCCGTAAGATGAATCATTTAGTGTCCTAGAAGAATATTGTCCAAAATGTTTCTTCCTTGAAAAAAACTAGTTTGTAAAGGAGATATTATTTAAGGAAGACAAGTTTCTAGTATTGTGGCACATATCATAAATTTAATCTTATAACAAAAGTTATAAAGACTAATCGGTCTAAATTCATTACACATAGAATGATTATTGAGTTTGGGGATAAGGCATATATGAGTTGAGGCCCAAGGTTTTAGAATATCACCTTCCAAAGTAAAAATTTGTATGGACTCAAAAAGATAATTTTTAATAATGTGCCAACTTTTTGTAAAACACCCCATTGAATCCAACATCTAAAGTAATGTTGGCATTTAGGGACACAAAAACTAAAAAAATTCATGTGCTTCAGGGATATTTTTAAGGGTTTGATTTTTTTCATCATAAAATTTTTTGGGATGACTTTGAAAAATTCATGATCATTGGAGGTACGTTCAGATCTCAATTAGTTCTCAAAATAGGTGATGAATTTAGTTTCGATTACATCATGTGATTTTATCAAGGCAGCACTTAACATCTTTACTATAGTGCATCCATAATTTCCCCCTTTTCTAATTAACCACTGCATAGAGTTTTCGCCACCATCATTTAATAATTTAGTTTTGGCCTTCTGACTCTAATATTTTCCTTCATAGCTAGAGGATGATTCATTTTTTTCTTGGGTGGGTAACTTGGATCTTGGATGTATTTAATTTCACTCTACAATAGCTCATCCTCAAGATTAACAACCTTTTGAAAAATATCTTTCAAGTAATCCGTATTCCATTTTTGAAGGGAATTTTTAAAGCTCTTATTTTTGAATGAAAACATGGAAAGTCTAGATCCATTTGCTACTTCATCCTAAGAGAGGTTTGAGAAAGTATTAATCAAGGCACCACATGTTTTGTAATTTAGAAGGCTTCACTACTTGATCACTAAAGGTTTTAATAGAAATCAATAATGAAGAATGGTCTGAACATTTTTTATTTAGGTGGGAGATCGAACTCATAGGAATTTTAGAAAGCCAAATAGAACTTATTAATCCTCAAACTAATCTTTCACAAATGAGATCTTGATCCCTTTTATTAATCCAAGTGAATTTTGAGCCCTAAATACAATGTCAACTATACTAGAATTATGAATGCACTAGTTAAAATCGAGACATATAGCATAAATTAAGTTTACACTGAAAGAGGTAGGTAATTGAGGATGACTAATAAAAATGAGAACATTTTGAATACCATCACGTAAGAGTTCACAATCTAAACCAAATCTCCAAAACCACCAAATCTTATTGTTTAAATTATCACCATAACTATCAAATTGAAGGTAACTACATAAATCCTCTAATTTATGGACATTGATCTTTGGTTCCAATATAATTAGGAAACGTAAAGAGTGAGACTGACACAACCTTTTGAGTCTTCTTTTGGTATCTTTATTCCCAACTTCTCCAGCGTTCCAAATGATTGTGATGATCATTAGGATGATGTTGGATTAACTTTCTTGGAGACCTTGACATCTGATCATGTGATTCTTTTAAACATTTTATCATTCACTCAAACCCCCTTTTTGTCCCCCTTTATTTAAAGCGAATTGTATATTGGATAATTCTTGTTACTTCTTCTTATTATGAAATGTTTCTTCCTTCTTCTTTTGTGGTGCCCCACGTTTACATTCATGTCTTTGGAGAAAAGAATAAGTTCTTCTATAAAGGGGATATCTCTCCCCCAAGAAGGTTCTGAATTCGAGGGATATATATGATCATGAAATGAAATAATAGACTTTTCAAGAAGGTTAGTAACTCTCGAAGATAGGTTTGAGTTATCAACGATCTTTACATCATCTTTATCTATATTCACACACTTTATTTTATCTATAAATCTTGAATAACTTTGTGATTTACTGTTTTTGATTGGGTTTTATGAGGCACATTAGTGTGTTGATTTGCTTCTACCTTGTTAGCTGCCTCACAAACTTGAAGATCTTCTACATCATCAACTATTTTGTACCCTATATCTTTGGTAGACTCATAGAGAATAAGGGCATCTTCCACTCGCTTCTTATGATATTTAGCCACAACAGTTTGCTTTAGGGCTCTATTAATGATACCATTTCCACCTAAACTTATTTCCTTGGATACTTGGAAGATAAAAAATATTTGCATTCACTTTGACCCAATTTGGAACATATCACACAAAACTCAGAGATATTTTCATAATTTTTTTTTATCGAAGAGGGACAATACCCCCCACACATTTTATTTATAATATAGAATAGAGAAACAGCCTCTCCAATGGCTTACAAACCCAGACTTAACTATTTCTAGAGGATGGACCCATTACTCTAGAAAGAAAGTTAGAAAATTGGTGATTTATAATATATTCCCGTTACATTTTAGATTAACTTCAATAATCAATAAACTTGGGGATTTATAATTAATACCCATTTCAAATAAAAGGAAGCTTCAAGAATCTAAAGTTGGGAATTTATAGAAACATACCCATTACAATATTTTTTTCTTTAATTCTATTATTTGTAAGGCTTTGTCTATCCATATTGAGATGACCTTTGACCAAAGTTGGAAGAGAGTTGAAACACCAATATGTTGAATCCATTTGTTTGAGGGATGCACTCGAAGAAAAGTAATCTGCTATTTAATTATTTTCTCTCCAAGTATAGTTGACATCGAAATTTATTGGATAGATAGGATTATCAAATATATCTATAGTATTCCATGGAGGTTTTTATTTCTTCAAAATAACATCAACTAGAGTTTTGCAATCAGATTTAATAATTACATATGAAATGTTTAAATGAGAGATCAACTTTAGACCTTCTTCTAAAGCCAATACCTCTGCAGAGAATGAAGAATGAATGCCAATTGATTTTGCAAAACCTTCTATAAATAGGACTTTAGAGTCACTTATTACATCTTCAATGCCACTAGGTAGAGGGTTATACTTAGAGGTTCCATCTATATTGAGCTTGAAATATCCTAAAGGAGGCTTGCTCCATTGGCATTTGATTAATTAAATTTTCTTTTAAAACATTTTTATGTTAAAACTATTAGTGATTTGAAAATCACCTTGAGGAGTTTTATCATAAAACTTACAAGATTCAAGTATATTATAAGTAAGAGATATGACATTTTGAATAATTATTTAAGAACAGGTATGAGTATTCTCAAATATCTTCATATTCCTTGCTTTCCAAATTTCCCAAATAATAACTTTTGGCAAGACTTTGAATAAAAAATTAATGTAATCTCTTTTATAATTTGATAACCACCAAGATAACGATATAGATCTGCATGGCGATTTATTTGTACAAAAACCAAAAAGATTAAATAAGAAAGACCACACCTTATTTGCAATAGCACATTCAATAAGAATATATTGGCAATTCTCTTCAGCTAGAAAAACAAATTCTACAAACAGAAGCTAATCTGATACCTACTTTCTGAATTTCAGTTTCAAAAGGAACTAAGTTGTTAAGAATTTTCCAAGTACATTTTGAGAGTTTCATTAGACGATCTTTCGTCCAATTGATTTTCCAACTAAGTGATATAGGTCTAGTTTGTCTGCAAATGTTGTAAGCAGAACTAATATAAAACTCTCCAGTTTTAGAAGCCTGCCAAATTTTCTTATCTTGTGAGATGTATTCTTCTGCTAGGTCTTGTATACCATATATCCTTTTAATAAATTGAAAAACCTTTTTTGTGCTTATTTCTAATAAAATAAGCCCAAACACCCAAGTTAAATCTATATTTCTAATATAATTTTATACTAAAGGCAGAAACTATGTCATTAATTTTCCTAAAATTTAGACCACCTTCTTCAAAAGGATAACAAAGGTCTTTCCATTTTGAAGATTGATAAGGATTTTCTCTTGAGCTACCTCTCTAGTGAAATTATTAAATATAGTATGCAATCGTTTTATAATACTTTTAGGAGGATTTAGGACAGCTAGGGAGTACATAGGTATTGATTCTAGCACATTTTTTATTAGAATAGCTCTACCAACTTGGCATATCATTTTGGATGCCAATGTGTATACATTATCTCTTATTTTTGATATAAGATCAGAGTAATGAATTTCCATTGGCATACCTTTGATCAAAGAACACCCTAAATATTTCATAGGCAACTGTTTGTGAGACAACCCTATAGGATTCGCAATAGTATTTCTTCTATGAAAATTAACTTTTTGATCGACATAAAATGAGATCTTAGAAAAATTCACTTGTTGACCTAAAGTGTTTTGATAAGTTTTAAGCATGTTTATAAGATATTTTATACTATATATACCCCCATTCATGAATATAATTAAATAATCTACATAGCCTAAATGTGAAATAAGTTTGCTATTTGGAGGATGAGAATAAGTAATGACCTTTTTAAGCATAAATAATTTTTCTATATTTCTACTAAGAGTTTCAACAACTAGGATAAAAAGAGTTGGAGATAGTGGATCTCCATGTCTGAGGCCCCTAGAAGAATGAAAGAATGATATATGTTGTCCAATTAAAATCAAAGAATATTAGATATCAATATCCAAACCATATCTATGAAAACTTCATTAAAATGAAATTTCCTAAGCACTTCACATAGAAATGTCCAGTATAGTTTGTCATATGACTTTACCATATTTAACTTAACAATAACATTATTTCCACATGCCTTTTTTGCCAAGATATTGATCCCTTTCATGGGCCAAAAGAATATGTTTATGAATGTTTCTATCTTTAACAAATCCACTTTGGTTTGGGGAAATAATTGAGGGAAGAATGTGAGATAGTCTATCATTTAAAATTTTTGACATTATTTTATTAGAGAAATTGCAAAGACTTATTGGCCTAAATTGAGACCATGTAGAAGGATTCGACACATTTGTAATTAAAGCTATGGAAGTAGAAGACAAGATTTTAGGTAATTCATCCCCAACAAAAAAAAAAGTGAATAACATTTATGAGATATGCGTTTATAATTTCCAAAAACGTAATGTAAAATATACCTCCAAAACTATTAGGACCAAGAGAGCTAGAGGGGTCCATAACTTTAATTTTTGAATATAGTTCTACTTCAGAGGGAAATTCTAAAAGTTTAATAATCATTTCTTCATTTATGTCTTTGTTAATGACTTCCAAAAATGAATGATCTAAAGTTTTTTATTCTGCAAACCATAACTTTTGGAAATGGTTTTGAAAAATATTACATATCTCTTCACTAGATTCTTCCCACTAATTTTGAAGATTCTTAATTCTAGAGATGAATAATTCTCTTTGTTTGGTTTTGACTCAAGCATGAAAGAGTTTTGTGTTTTTTTCACCTAATTGTGGCCATTTGATATGGCTTTTCTGATGCCAAAAACTTTCCTCTCTTTTTAATGCAACATTCAATTATTCTCTAGCTTTAAACATATCACTTCTTGTTGTTTCATTAGGAAGATACTCAAATGCATTTTCTTTTATTAGGACTATATCTTCCAAATCATTAATAGCTTGATTTTTTTTAAAGTTTCCTTATTCCAAATCTTCAGCTTTTATTTCAAATGTTTTAACTTTAAAGAAAATTTAGTCATAGGAGGAGCTTTAATACATTCAGACCAGGCTTTTTCAATAATTTTTTGGACATTAGAATTAATGCAACACATTGAAAGAAATTTAAAAGGTTTTAGGTAATTATCTTTGGGAAATTTAATGGATAAAATAAGGGGACTATGATCAGAGCATGATCTATGAAGATGAGTTATATTTATTTGAGGTAATTGAAATTACCATTTTTGATTGACCGAACCTCTATCTAATCTACTAAATATAGTCCCATTTATTCTATTGTCACTCTAAGTAAACCAACCTGAATAACCCACGTCTATTAATGCACAAGTGGAGATCATATCCTTAAAGTCCTCAATGGATGGAAATTCAAATGTATTTTCTCCTAACTTTTCAATTTCATTTATTACTACATTAAAATCTCCAATAACTAACCAAGAAAGATTTGCAGATTAAATTGTTCTATTTTCTAGATCTTAACATAATCACAATTTGTCACTTATTGTACAGTTTGCATAGACAAGAGCTAAATAAACTGTTTGGTTTAGGAAAACAATAATAATTTCCAGGCATAATAGTTGTTCTAAATCAAAGATAACTTTGATTGTCAAATAATTTTTCCACAGAAACCATATTTTATTTGACTGATTACTTAAATTATTTGGGAAATACCATTTATTTTAATAGCTTCTTATTTTACCTCATTCAAATTTTGGTTCAGTTAATGCTATAATGGGTAGTTTATATGTTTTAATCAATCTGTTAATTCTTCTATTGGTGGCCTTATTGGCCACACCCCTAATATTCCAACATATAAAATTTATCATTTATGAATAATTTTGGGATTTAGAGTTTTTGATTTACCTAGAGATATAGTAAATATTCTAAAGAGAGGATCATAAGGAGGTTGTTTATAAATTTTACCTGGCTTAGGGTCCCTCATTACAGATTTTATATGGTTCCTTTCTTTACTTTTTTTTGGATTGAGGCTTTCTTTTCTTGCCATTTGGTCCATTTGACATCAAGCCATGAAGCAAAATTTTGGAGTTCTTCAGCTACAGAGACTAAATATCTTCTTTCATCTCGATATGATTGATAGTCTTTTGATGCTACAGAAATCTATTATACTTTAGAAGTAATGATCCTTTAAGTGAAAGATTATACTGATCCATAGTCAAAGTCTCCTCTCAAGTATATTCACCATGTTGAATTTTGTCAATTGATTCTTGGGCGTGGTCTTAAATATCTTTTATAAATATAGTCTATTTTCTATTTCTTGAACTTCTTCATCAGAATCAAAAGGACCAACTCGAATGATTTCAATTTGACTCTCCTTGTTTCCTCTCTTAGTTCCTGAATTAATATGACTTTAAAGAGACTGCATAGGATCTTGATTATGCAGTTCTTGATTGGTCTGTGTTGTATCTTGAATTTCTTTGTTTTTTTGGTAAGTTGTTGAGAAGTTAATGCAGCTATTTTCCTATATCTTAAATTTTTATAGTTTGTTTTTGGCCTAAGTTGGTGTTTTGATGTTTAATCATACATTTGGATTCTTGATAACCTTTATTCTTTCAGTATTTACAATACGATGGTATATTTTGATAAGAGATTTGTTTGCCAAAACCTTTTGATCCACAACCTATCCAAATCATATGTGTTCTTTATTGAATGATCTTAATCTGTACACAAATTTGAGCTATACTTAGTCTGGAAATTGAGACAGTATAAGCATCAATTGTCAAAGGTTTACCTATTAACTGTGCTATTGAATAGAGGGAAGATTTTACAAAATAAAATGAATAGGAAAGTTTAGGAGGTTAATCCAAACAGAAACTATTGGGCATTCCTCATTTGGATGAAAATCAGCATACCACTTAAATGTTCGCATTGGGAATTTTCTAATTTACCATTGATCTTTGACCCAAAGCCGAACATAATCTTCTTCACAGTTTAGTCTTAAGAGAATATGTTTGGAGTCAATCAATTCAATTGTGATTGCTTCCTTCACAGAGATTGTTTGAAAAGTTTTATGACTTATCTTAATGGAAGGTCTACCATGAGAAAATTTCCCAATAATTGAGTGTTTGAATAGAGAAGCTAGTGCACTAATATCTTCTTCAAAAAATAGGATGGTTGGTTCTCCTTTGAATGTTGTAGGCTTCTTGAGATCTAGTTCCTTAGTTGTGTTGTTCATGAGAACACTTGCAAAATATTTCGACCCAAAGATATTGAGGTCTAGAGGTTTAGGGGTAGCATCATGTTAACTGGGGTATCAGCCATATTATCCATGGCCAGAGATGTTCAGGGAGAATGAGAGTTCACCCTTATTTCTTAGAATTTCTTGAAGAGAATTCTTAGAGAGTTATTACGAGGAGAGAGAGAGAGAGAGAGAGAGAGAGAGAGAGAGAGAGAGAGAGATAGAGAGAGAGGATTCGTTCTTCAAAACTAATCAACTGTTGTTATCTTGCCAAAATATTGATTCTTTACACCCTATCCACACTCCATTAGGACAAAGTGTTAATAGATACTGTGGCCATCCCCGATCCTCGCGGTGGCAGGGATAAAGAAGAGGGTATCTTCAATGTCGAGAGGATATTGGTTCGGTGCATCCCTCTTGGGAGCGCTTCGTCTGGCGTCGATGATGAGGTGAAAAGGTAGAGAGATGGAGTCGCGAGTCTATTTTACTCAAAATAGATAAAAGAAAAAGGTAGCTATCCCGAAGGACATCATCTAAAGACATATTGATACATACGAAACCAAAATGATTCAAAAAGGGTCCGGAGGCTAAGTTACGAAATGAGAAGGTGGTAGTCACCCATTCCGCCCTTACGGTCTCTCATGGGTTATTGTTATTTTCCTTTATTTCCTCGTGATATGTGTGCATGTGTATATATAGTGAAGATAGGAATCATCGACTTGTATCATGGAAGAGATAAAGAGAGTCATCCGTAGGAATGTTCTTAAAAGTAATATTAGAAAATAGAATTTACGCGATTATCCTAGCGTTGATCATTATAATGGAATGATAACGCATACGGAATAATGCGCCACTAAGAACAAATGTATGTATATGTAGAGAGAGATTCTAAGAGATTTATGTTTAAAAAACATAGAAAAATAGAAAATGAGAGAAAAGTAGGAATAGGACTCGAGTCTCGGGTTTTACCCCGAGATGCCTACGTAGCCCATGGAGGCATCAAAGTCCACGTAGTTCGTATGCAAAATGAGGGTTGGGATTTATCCCATAAATCCAATTGGGTACTTCTTTTATATGTGTGTGTGTGTGTAAAAAAGTGTGAGAATTCCCGTTTGGAATTTATGAGCAAATCCTATTTTTCTTAATTTTTAGGTTTTATTTATATGAAAATAAGAGATGTGCAATAATAATAAATAAAAGGTATATTAGGATATGTGAGATGAGAGGATAAAAGTGATAAGTAATAAAATAAATTAATGAAAATTTAGGGAGATTTAAAGAGAGAGTTGAGAAAATTGGACCTTCTTGAAGATTTTGAGCTTGATCGTGGATGTTGGAGAGAAGCCCTTTCCCTTGGGTGATGATGGACGGTACTTAATTCACCAAGTTTGCTGAAAAAGATGATGAAAGGTGAAGGTTGGAAAGGTATTTGGATGTGGAAATCACGCTGACTTTGAGAGAGATTTTATGAGCTCGCTGAGAGTGATGGATTTCAGATCTTGTGTCCCTTTTCAATGAGGTCGGGTCCTCTTTCTTATAGGCCCTGATCATTATCGATCGGCATAGTCCTGGTCCTTCCAATCGACATGTGTGTTAAGGCACAGTGCCGATAGGCAGCGTGTGGTACCTGCCTTTTGGCAGTCTCCTTTAGGTTACTTCGAAAAATCGATCGTAGAGCACAAACCGTTGATTAGAATCGTGCACGAGTAGAACCATTGGAAAAGTAATTCAAAGACCTTAGATTGTCTTTTGGACTTCTTTCGGGTCTGGGAGTTGATTTGGGTCAAATGTGACTCGAAAGCGTTCATTAGTCCTTTAGAAGGAGAATTATCGGACGCAAACGAATCGTTCGTCCATATGGTAAGTCAGAATTGTTCACGGGGTGAACTGTTGGAAAGGTTAGGAGATTTACTTTGACATTTTAAAAAGTTTTCCTTGGTTTGGGGAGTTGATTTTGCTAAATCGGGGGCAAGAAGTGTTGCGTGAGCTTTCGGAATAAAACGGATTATTCGTCCGTTATGTAAGACAGAATCGTGCATGGGGAAGACCGTTGGAAAGGGGTTTTAGCGCCCTTTAAATATTTATTCACTCTCAATAAATTTGAAGAGTTGACTTTGGTCAAATGGAGCCTAGGAACGTCCGGTGACCTCTTGATCATGTTTCGAGGGAAAACGGATCGTTCATCCGCACTGTAAGTTAGAATCATGCACAGGATGGACCATTGGAAAGGGGATTTAGTGCCCTTTGAAGATTCATTTAGTCTCGGTCGAGCTGAAGAGTTTAACTTTTGATCAAATGGAGCCTGGGAGTGCTCGATGGCCTCTAGGTCAGTACTCAGGGTATGACTTAGGTTTGTAGTGATGAGGGGAGGTGCTAGGGGACCTACGGAGAGGTTAGGGGGTATTAGAATTGAGTGTCTATAGAGACCCTCGATGGGTGAGTTTGCAATAAACGATCGTCATCGAATAGACACCGCATGATTCCTTTGAAATATCATGACTAATTTAGAGGGTCAAGGATGATTCTAAGGACCTAAGGATGAGGATAACCAGTTCTGCGAGTTGAGGCCAATTCTGAGGGCTTGAAGATGAGGGTGATCGATTCAGTGGGTCGAAGTCAATTCTGAGGGCTTAAATTGAGATGACCAATTCTGTGGGTCGAAGCCAATTCTTAGGGCTTAAATTAAGATGACCAATTCTGCGAGTCGAAGTCGATTCTGAGGGCTTAGATTGAGATGACCAATTCTAAGCGTTGAAGCCAATTCTGAGGGCTAAAGTTGAGATGACCAATTCTGCGGGTCGAAGACAATTCTGAGGGCTTAAATTGGGATGATAAATTCTGCGGGCTTTGAGGGCTTAAGTTGAGATGGCAAATTCTGAGGGTCGAAGCCAATTCTGAGGGCTTAGATTGAGATGGCCAATTCTGCGTGTCGAATCCAATTCTAATGGCTTTAATTATGATGACCAATTCTGTGGGTCAAAGCCAATTTTGAGGTCTTAAGTTGAGATGAACAATTCTACGGGTCGAAGCCAATTCTAAGGGATTAAATTGAGATGACCAATTCTGCGGGTCGAAGCCAATTCTGAGGGCTTAAAATATGATGACCAGTTTGCGAGTCAAAGCTAATTATGAGGTCTTAGGTTGAGATGACCAATTCTACGGGTCGAAGCCAATTCTGAGGGCTTAGGTTAAGATGACCAATTCTACTAGTCGAAGCCAATTCTGAGGGCTTAGGTTGAGATGACCAATTCTGTGAGTCAAAGCCAATTCTGACGGCTTAGGTTGAGATGTTTTCTAGGAACTCTGCTGGAGAAATTACCTCGTGATTTTGATTTGAGCTGGGGAACCGATTGCTGGGGAAACTTTCGTGTCTTCTGGAGACTTTGCGAGGGAATAGCTAATTTGATGCTTTGGATTCCACTAGGGAAGTGATTAGGTGTTCCAGGGTTTAGATGTTTTGCCCGGGGAAATTTGAGAATTTTGTTGTAATGGTTTTTGAGGATTCCGTTTGGAATAGGAGATAACTTGAAGTTTGGGATACTTTGGGGGTCCTCTAGAGACATTGCATGGAGGAGATTCACTTGGCTTTTGAGAGTTCCGCTGGGGAAATAGGTATTTCTCTTGAGGGAGTGCAAAGTTTTCTTAGTGAACATGTTCTAAATCCCTTCCGGTATTTTTACGAATTTTCTGAGGATTTTTTAGGGTTTTCTGGTATTATTTGTTTTTAGAAGTTTCTATATGATAATTTAAGGGGGGTGCCTGTCGACATGGTGTAGAGGGTGCCATTCAGCAATGGCACAGACTTTTGTACTGCCTCGAGAAGCTAAAAGGTCAGTGTCGATCGATAGGTCCGGCGCAATGCCGATCGGCATGACCCTTGGCATCCTATAAAAAGGGATGGGTTCCCCTCATTTTTAACATCTTCTTGCCTTCTCTCTTTCTGTAATTTTCTTCAGTGAATCGTTCTAGCATTTCGATCTCTAAAAAATGGTTGCTTTTGTGAGCAATGGGCTAAACAGGGAGTGGTTGGATGTTGACGATTGGGAAAATGTGGAGTGGAGGGTTAGGGCGCCTCTTGCTTTGGGGAGTGAGAACTCTTTTGACACATTTGATCCTGTTGTAGATGAGCAGACTTTTTTGTGGGATCCATCGCATCATCGCTCTTCAAGGGTGATGAATCTTGGCGGTTATGTAAGTAAAATGACTTTTGGAATTCTTTTTTTGGTGGTTTTCATTTTTTTTCTTGGATTCTGACAAGGAATTTCTTTTCACAGTAGCTACTGGGGCTGGATTGTGATGGAGAGAAGATAGAGGTGGATCGCTCTTTACAGGTGAGGTCGGAGGCGGTGCGAGCAGCATTCGGTGATGTGAGGAGGATAGTATCTGGGGATTCTATCTGGTTGTCCCTACTGAGGGATGTTTTCCTGGGTAGGGTGATTGATGTGGACGATGGGTTGCAGGTGAGGAAGATGACCCGGTTGTTTATTTTTCTGGTACTGGGGGGATTTTTAGTGGCATCGAGCGGCAACGTTTTCCACTTATGGTGCTTACCATAGTTGAGGATGTTTTCAAACATCCCTCTTTATGATTGGCGGAGCTTGACTTTGGCGACCCTTTATTTTTCTCTGGATGCATTCAGCCGGTGCTGTCAGCAGTCTTTCACTAGAGCCACGTATCTTCTTTAGGTATTATTTAATTTAGCATTTTCCTTTCATGCATTCGCATTTTCCTTGTGCGTCTCTCTGTGATCTTGGATTCTTGTCTTTGGCAGACGTGGTTCTATGAGGTGATTGGGTGTAATACACAGTTGATTTCCCTGAAGGATGAGACTATTGGGGACTTTTGCCGGTTTTATCGATGGCGAAAGGATAATCGACAATCAAGGAGGTCTCTCTCTCTGGAGGCGATGCATTAGGTCTTGAATGGCCTGACCAGTGATAGGGTAAGACTTTTCCTTTCTTTTGTTTAAGAACTTTGTTGTGATCTAATTCCATATTTCCTTATATCTTACTGGGGATTTTTCAGGTGACTTTTTACCCTTAGAGGATGACCATTCAGAACACGGGGTTGACTGGAGTAAATGCGAAAATAAGGCGTTTGCTGACGCATGAGTTTGGACACTCTTAGTATCTCGGGGAGAGGTTGGTCCGATAGATTTCTGAGGAGGAGGTGGTTGTGCCACCTGTGAGGGCCCCTATGTCTATGAGGCGGGAGTGGCTACTGCCAGAGGATGCGAGGATTACGGCGATGATTGGGGAGTCCTATCTACTGTACACTGATACAGTTGTGTCGTATGATTATACAGACATCATGATGAGTTGGCTAATTGCACCCATCATATATGATGCACTGCTCTTCCCTCCTGCGGGATGGAGTTGTCCATAGGAGTCCTCCCACAGTGGTGGTGGTCCGTCGACATCTGCAGTGACTTTGGAGGTTCCCTTTGTGCAGTTGCATACCCCTTCATACAACATCCGGAGGGCTGATGGAGGGATGGTGCCTATGTTGCATCGTCCTCATGCAATGGACCCGGAGGATTTGGGCTTGACAGAGGAGGTTCTTCGTCCTTTGGTATATCTTTCTATTCTTTTCCTTTCTTTTTTTTCGGTTTCTTTTTATCTTTTCTACTTTATACTGATTTTTCCTTTTCTTGCATCAAGTCTGGGTGTCCACCACTTTGATGAGGGACATTAGGGATTGTATATCTTTGGCGACTGCCCATATTCAGGATACGATTCCTGTTCCTTCTTTCTTGGTGTCTTTTGCCTCATTCGGGAAGGAATCTGGTTCGAGTAGTGGTGGTGCGCCATCCCACCGCAGGGGAAAGAGAGCGCGTCGCAAGGGTGGAAGCTTTTAGAGAGAGGTGAAGGGTAGGTGAGAGGGAGAGAGAGAGAGAGAGAGAGAGAGAGAGAAAGAGAGTGTGGGTTCGGGCTGAGTCCCATTGTTTTTGTTTTTCTTTCCTGTAAGATTGATTTAACACAGAGAAATATCTATGCAATGCAATGAAGTTTTTTTATTAACTTTTGTTAATGATGAATGAATGAATGCATGCGCATCACTTTTTAATTTTCTACTAAGACCATAAAATATTTTTGGAAGTTTGAAAGAAAGTTTTATTCATAATGAGAAATTATATAAAGATGGAAAGAGGATTTTTGAAATTCTATTAAGAATATTGATTTACTTTTATTCAGTTTTCTGATTTTGACAAAAGAGGAAAAAGGTATGTTTCTAAAAATAAGGGGTTGACGATCGGTAAGCACCTTATCCTGCCTATTAGCAGGTCAATCCAGTCCCATCAATTCAAATCTTTGATTGGTACCATCTTTAGCCTTTGGTACCTTTTGGGGAAGGATTTCCTCCAATTTCTGCAGGGGTTATGTATTTTGTGAGGGTTTTAAAGTATAAAAGAGGGGTAAGGGTGGAGTGTTTTCATCACACCTTCACATTCCTACTTTCTTATTCTGGGAGATGGCTCTGCCTGGTAATGTAGAGGGTGCCAACTACCTCGAGACTTTGGAGGTAATGTTCTCCTACAACATCGACTATGATTCTTTCAACACGCGTCGAGTCTCTTTATAGCGCAATCGAACCATAGAGTGGAACATGCTGATGGCGGCGGCACAATTTTGGTACCCTGAAGACCATGTATTGCGCTTTGGATTGGAAGAAATTTGTCCGACTTATGAAGAATTTTATGCCATGTTGGGGGTAAATCCTAGTGTCGTGGCTTCCATACCTGAATTTTCTCGGTCTCCCCGGTAGTTGTTGGTAGGACTTATCTGCGTCTTGCCCTCGGCAGGTAGATCCTTGGTTAGCGAAGGAATGATTTCCCTTTCGAAGGTGCTGTGAAATGTGTATTTTTCGGAGGTTGGTGATTCTGGATATGCCAGAGCTGTCATTCTGGGTTTGGTTTTGAAATTACTACTAGTGACTGGGGAACTGATAATGAACCCACAACTTATAGCTATTACTTCATGGATGTCCTACCGTTGTAATCATGCGGCGGTGATACTGGCGGAGACTCTAAATGGCCTGGATGCCTGGCGAGAAGGTCGTTCTGACTTTTTAAGGGGTAACCTGTGATGTTGTTCATGTGGTTTTCTGAAAGATTTTTCCTGGTGACTCCTCTGGAATATCCTTTGTCGGTTGTACCCAACTTTTTTTGCGCCGTTTCATCAGTGTGGGTCTCGATATTGAGAGCTGGGATAACTGGTTTGTGGATCATGGGTCTCTAAATTTGTATTACTAGTGCCTTAGTGGGGAAAACTGTTGCCTATTCTGGAACTGGGAGAATAGCCGTATGTTCAGCTAGTTAGTCTCAGATAGACCTCTTTTTATTTCCCTTGGAGGATTCTGAGCTAATTTGTCTGGGAGTAGATTGTGCCACCTCAGACACTGTAGAAGATTTGATAGAGCATCTCCACATGCGCCTTGGCTCTTTTTGGGAGAGTCGATGTCCATTGACCCGTCCCTCTTAGTCTGTTGGGAGAGTTTGGCACATCCCTAGGGATTATATGAAGTGGTTGTGGAGAAAAGTGGTCAGCAAGATATTGGAAGTGGATATTTGACAAAGGTGGTTTGTCTTATCCGATACCATGGAGTGAGGTGTGGTAGCTTTTCCAAGGCTGGTTTGAGCTTATCGGTCCATGGAGTGTCTACGGCACTCTATTCAGGCAGGGGAAGCTTGGGGACCCCAGGATGTAGATGATGATAATGGAGCGAGCTCCTCTGGTAGCTGTGGGTAGGGCACTTGGAGAGTTTGTTTTGTAATGAGGAATAAATTTGGGAATTTTATTTGGGTTTCTAGGAAGGTAGGGGGAAGGGAGTTATCCATTCATTTTCTTATGTAATTGTACTATAATCTCTTATTAGTGAAATAAATAAGTTTTTGATCATCCAGCTGTGCCTTATGAGGACTTTTGTATTTTCAATTATTTATACCAATTGCGAAGGCAAGCATAATCCTTTTGTTAAAGTATATGTTAGAATGAATTGTTGTTCTCGGAGATAAGAAAAGCATAGTTTTTTTGTGAAGGAGAAAGGGATGTGCTCATGTAAGATGTAGGAGCTGCCCACGTACCTCTGGCGGTTTTTGAAATTTTTTAACTTTCCTGAGAATGGTTCTTGCAGAGGATCAGGCCCACGTAGTTCTGGGTAGAGGGAAATGAAAGTTTTTTTTAGAATAGATGAGAGGTGAGAAGAGTTGTAGTGTGTCGAGATTTCAAACTAGGGGTAAAACTTTTTGAGACAGTCCAGGTTGACTGAATGAGCCATTTCTTCTCTATCTAGGTCGGTGAGCATGGCGGCACTACCGGACAAGATTTTCTTCACAATGTATGGGCCGCTCCAATTAGGCTTGAATTTCCCTCTAGGGTCCCAGATGGGCTCTAATATTTCTTTGAGGGTTAAATCCCCTTCTCGAACACTGCGGTCTTTGACTCTCTTATTAAATGAACGCGCTATTTAGCAAGGGTACCCTTGTATGTGATATAGTGCTTTCAGTCTCCTCTCATCTAAGAGTGATAGCTCGTCGAGGCGGCTTTGATGTCAGTCCTCCTCACTGACTTGGCTTTCGAGCATGACACGAAGTGAAGGGATTTCTATCTCCACAGGTAGGACTACTTCCATGCCATAGACTAGAGAGTAAGGGTTAGCCCCAGTAGAGGTTTGGATTGAGTTTCGGTAGCCCCAGAGGGCGTAGCCCAATCTCGACAGCTTTTGGTCATCTTACTAATGATGGCTTTGAGATTTTTATTGGCAGCTTCGACTGCACCATTAGTCTGAGGAAGGTAGGGAAAATATTTGTGTCTCTGAATCCCATACTCATTGACAACTTCTGTGACTTCTGTCTCGAAATGTAACCCGTTATCTGATACTAGCTCGTGCGGACCCCATATCGGCAGATGATGTTTTTCTTGATGAATTCGGTCACTTTCTTAGCATTCAGAACTGCATATGACTCGTCTTCGACCAATTTGGTGAAGTAATCAATGGTAACTAGGATGAATTCATGCCCGTTGGATGCCTTGGGTGTAAATTTACCAATAATGTCAATGCCCTAGGTGGAGAACGGCCAGGGAGAAGTCATGTTGTACAATTCACATGGAGGGAGGTGTTGAAGGTTGGAAAAATGTTGGCATTTGAGGCATATGCAGACATAGGCGGTGTAATCTTGGATCATGGTGATCCAATAGTAGCCTTATCGGATGATCTTCTTGGCAAACATGTGACAGTTCATGTGGGGCCCTCATTCCCAGCTCTGGATTTTTTGCACTACCTCTTCAATGTCATCCCCTACGATGTAGTGTAGATGAGTTCTCTCGAAATTCCTTTTTAACAGTGCTTTGTGACAGATGATATACTAGGCGGCCAGTCTTCGGAGGGTTGACCGGTCCTTCTGATTAGGCATAAATTCTTCCAAATTTATCTCTTTAATTTAGTTACTTTTAGCACCTCGGACAACGTAATCAATTTGACTTTATCTCATAATCTTGCTACTGATTTATCCTAACGAGTACACCGAGTTTCTAGTATTTCGTATTGATTTTACAGGTATTTGATGGCAATTAAAGAAAGAAAGAAACCGGGAGAATCCGAAAAGAAAAGAAGGAAAGTTAAAAGGGCAAAAGTGTAATTTCTACCTGGAATTCGGATGAGGCACCTAAAGAGAAGTTGAAGATACCAATTTCATGAGCACATAGGAAGAAACGGTACCTCAATCAGTGTCCTGGTGTGAAAGTTGTGAGCAATCAAAATTTGAGGAAAAAGTCAAAGGAAGCCCGAACCGATCCGGGTCGGACCGGTCCGCATTGCCAATTTCCAGAGAACCCCGGATCGAAGAAAAACCGAAGCTGGAAGAAAATAAAAATAATCGATCCACTGCAGATCGATCTGCCCAAGAATAAAAAGAACCGGTCCGAATTCCAAGCAGACCGATCCGTAGGAGCACCGGACCGGTCTGACTAACGAGTTTTGAATTTTTATCTTTCTCTAATGGAGAGTCCTAGTGTAGCTAAAAGTCCAGAAGTTTTGTAGGGTATAAAAACCCGTTTTATGATCATTCTTTGTACGGAGAATTTAGCTAATTTTCCATTTTTTTCACAAAAACCCTAGTTTGGAGATAGTTTATGAATTTAGTTCCAAGTTTGAAGATTATTCAGATTTCAGTGATTACCAATAATTGTAGTTAATGCTTTGAGTGTTTTGGTAAGATTAGTGAGTAATTTCCTCTATTTAATTTCCCGTTTACATCATTCTACAAATTTTCCTTAGTTTAATCATGATTTCCTGCAATTCCAAAATAGTTTTCATTACTTCATCATGGTAGGCTAGACTTTTCAAGGTTGGGAGGCATGAACCCAACCTGATGTGGTAGTTGTATGTATATAAAATTAATCCCCTAAATTTAATGGTTTGATTATGACCGTATTCCATATAAACACGACAATTGTAGATCTTTAGATCTCGTTTGCTTCTGACTAACCGGGATACTTTAGAATACAGTTCGAGTGTAACTATTGAAATACTGATTTACTCATCCTCAGATTAAGTATGATGCGGGCTTGAACCTCATATACGTAATGCTTAGGAGTACTAAATTCTAGGTATAATTAATCATTTAAATTTACAATTAGTTTTATAACATCAATACGCTAGGGTTGGGGGATTGTATTCCCGTCTTGTTTTTCTTCATCATATAGTTTAAAGTTTTAAATCATTCTTCATCAGTATTCTAGGTAATTTAGAATAGTTGCATATTTTATAATTTTATATTTGCATCTAGTGTAGTTGTTTCACAAACCAATCATTTTTTCCTTTCCTTTAGAGTCAGAGTTAGTATTTTCGTATCTATCCAACGTCTTTACAATTCCATTATCCTATTTCCCTGTGGATACAATCCCTACTTACCGGGTTTATTACAAACGCGACAGGCTTGTACTTGAGCCTAGAAAGATCGCACTTCTGAGACACATTCTTAGTCGCGTCAAGTTTTTGGAGCCATTGCCGGGGATCAAACCCGGGTCACCCGCGTGATATGCGGGAATACTTACCACTATACTACAACCACCATTCACGAAAACCCGATTGTTGAGTACGATCCTGATAGCCCCCACACTCCTAACGTTGCATATTTCTGGGTTCCACCTCCCACACCGTCACACTCAATCTCAAATAACATGCCGTTTTCCTTCTTAGGTCACACTTCAGAGAGCACTTCTAGTATACCAAGTGAGGATACCTAATCTTTAAGAGAGAGAGAGAGACATGTCAAAACACGGTAGTGCAGCTGCCGACGAGGGAGAGGCCCAGTATTGCCCTTTGAGAGACGTCTTATATCCCGAGTGCACTGCCACTCTAGGATGCATTTTACTCCCGTACAATGCTGGCCAATTTCTCCTCAGAAATGGGATGATCCAAATACTTCCCATTTACCATGGACTGGATTCAGAAAAGACATATGCCCACATTATGGAATTTGAGGAGGCGTGCGAGATGCTCAGTGATCAAACTTTCACAATAGATGTTCTCCACCTCAAACTCTTCCCATTCTCGCTAAAGGATAAGGCTAAGACCTGGCTATGGTATTTACCTCCAAACTTGATTTCATCATGGAAAAAGCTACAATCCAAATTTCTCAAGAAGTCCTTTCCTCCACATCGAATGAATTCCATCAAGGCTCAAATTCAAACATTCCGAAAATCAAAAAATGAGTCATTCGAACGATGCTACGAGCGTTTCACTGAGTTAATTGCCTCGTGTCCCCATCATGGTTTTGATAAAAAGCAAATCATTTCCTTTATCCATAATGGGTTGAACATTAACTCCAAGAAACTCGTTGAGACCATGGGTAGTGGTCTATTTGTCGACTTAGACGCCCATGATTCTGAGCTTCACCTGAGGTATGTCATCGAGACTACCCAATCTTGGGATACATCTGACCCTAACGATCAGAATCGAAATCGTCAACTGACCACGACTCCATCGGCGTCTGACCTATTTTATGTAGAAAAGAATTCTATAGCGGACAGTGGACTCAATATGCTTGAGAAAGGATTGCGAGACGTACGTGAGGTATTGGGAAGAGGACCAACTGGATCCATCCCAAACCCTGTTGAGAAGGTGTGTGCGATTTGTGAGGCAGGTCATTCAACTGAGGAATGCTGATAGAAAGAACTTTTACGTGTATTTCTTGTCGTTGCTTGAAAAGCCCTTCTAATAAAAATCCTTATGTACCTACAAATATAATAAACTCAAGTATAGAGGTAAGTAAGGGTATCAATCCACTTTCTAGGGAGTAAGCTAGAGATAAATTCAAATGTAACTCACTTTTTATTTTCTTTTTGTGCTTTTTCACTTTTCTAATTTTTTTAGCTTTTTCAATATTAAAACAATAGGGTGAGGTGAGGTCTAAACTAATCTAAACAACTAACTAAAAAGTGACTAAAATGAAAAATTAAGTCTAACACTAAAAATAAGAGATAAAGTGAGGAAAATAATTGTGAGAACAATCAAGGAGTGGGATTACACCACAAATTTTAGTTATTCTAATTAATTAATTTAATTATTTGAATTCTCCCAAATTAATATCAAAATTACAAATCAACTCCCATTGCAAGTGTAATTAGAATAGTAATCTTTTAGAAAATTAAAATTAACACCTCACAACTCTAGAAAATTAGATCAACACTCCTTTTAATTAATCACCCGCTAGGATCGATCAATTAGAATTTATGTCAATCTTAGAAATTAAATTTAGAGTTGAAATTCAAATGATAATACCCCACTTAAGAAACCCCTATCTCTAGTTCGAATCTAAAATGGGTATTATCACTAGAATTTCGATTTTCTCTCGAAAATCATTTACCCTCTCTCGAGGCGTAAATCTAAGGGTGAGGGATCAAAATTAACATTCAAAGGGATATTTCAAGTAAGCAAACTAATTAAACTAAAATAATATCAAATAAGGGTTTCACCCCACCCCTTGAAAGGGGTTTTAGCCTAACATGGTATAAAATATGACAAATTAATATTCAAAGGCATAAAATAATAAAAGAAGGGAAGAGAACAATCAAACCAAATCTCTTTGATTATGTTGAACTCCAATCCTTGAAATTGAAGCATACACCTCTTAATTGATCTTCCAAATGATATGAAATCAACTATCCACTCAATTAATTCTCTAACAATATTTAATCTCACAAATATCTAAAAATAAAAAATGAAAAACTATTTACAAAAATTTATTTTCTAAACTAAACTATCTCTCTCTAGAATTTTCTCTCTACAAAGCTCTTCATCCCAATTGGCCTTGAGTCTTCATTATATAGTAGATGTATGGCACATGGAGTATGGGGGTAAATTGGGAATTGACTAGATGTGCACATGAGGGGTGTGAGGTATGAGGATATATGGGTGAGGGTAATATGGAGAGAATGCACAATTGTGCATGGATTGTGTGGGGTGTGGGGACAAGTGGGAAAATGGGAGAATAAATATCAGATATGGTTTAAGGGTAGTTTGGGTAAAGAAAAAGGGGGTAAAAGGTATTGACTGATTTTAGGCACATGGGTACTTTGGCTTTGTTTTGTTTTGAATTTGCAGGTCGTGGCTTACATGGAAATGGGTTTGAAGTTGGTTTGGGATAAATGGGTTTGATATGGTTTAATGGAGTGAGGTAGGATAAGAGAGAGAGAGATAGAGAGGCGCCGGATTTGGGTTCCAAACGGGTAGGAGAGGTTTGAGGGTCCGGTTTGGAGGTCGACGGGGGGGGGGGGGGGGGGGGGGCTCGATGGTGTCCGCCGGCAGGAGGAAACTGGGTGGCGCCGGCGGGATAGGAGTAGGGGTGCTGGGGATTGAGGCTGGTCGGCGGGATTTTCGACCGAAGTTGGGGTCGATGCCGTTTTTCCGGCGGGTCTGGGCTGTCTCCGGCGAGGGGTTCAAGGGGACGCCGCCGCTGGTTGAGGACTATTCGGTTTTTCGGGTTTTATGGGATCTCCGGCGACGGCATAGGGGAATGGGGAGAAGTGTGGTTATTTTGATGAGAGAGAGAGATGGGTGAGTTGTGTGTGTTAATGGAGATGGTTAAGAGAGAGAATGTTTGGTGGAAGAAGATGAAGTGGAGGGATAGGGTGTGGTTAGGGTGTAGGGGAGTATGGTGGGTTGGGTTATGGGTTATGTGTGTGTGTGTCAAATTGTGACCCCTAATAAAAACTAAGACTCAAAATAAAATTAATAAAACTAAAACTAAAAAAATAAAATCCAACTAAAAATAAAACAAACTAAAAAAAACAATAAGAAAAAATATTAAAACTTAAACAAAATAAAATAATAAGCTAAAAAAAACTAAACTAATACTAAAATAAAAGAAATAAAAACATAAAATTAAATGAAAACTAAAGTCTTAAAAAAAATAGAAAATAAAATAAAAATGAACTCCTAAAACAAATCCTAATAAGAGTAAACTAAAAACTAATAAAAATATACAGATAAAATATAAAAATAGTAAATAAAATCTAAAAATCCTAAATAAATCAAAAATAAATCCTAAAAATAAAAATGATTCAAACTAAAAATTTAAGTAACAGAAATAAAAAGGGAAAAATCAAACACACACACGATTTTGGGACAGGCTAAGGGTTAGGTTTAGGGTAGGCTAAGGTTATGTGATTGGGTATAATTAGCTCCATTAAATGCACAATTGCCTTGAAATACGCGTTTGAACACCGCAACGTGCATTAAGCCTGCATAATAAACATTTAAGCACATAAGACCCATATTGTCGAGAATTAGCAACTAAAATACATTTATTTGGGGTATAAATTGTACAGTTTTGGGTGCTTATCGAATGCCTGACTATACCCGCCTACAAAGTGATGCTTTAAGAGCAAGTCAGTGTCATAGGAGGCTTTAAGGGTAATTTCAGTGCCCCATACGGTAATTCCTACAACCCTCCATGGAAAAACCACCATGGTTTTAGCTATGGACAACAACATGCTACGATGAATCCTAATTCACATGTTTCCCCTCCACCACCGCACTTTCAACGAGCTCCACACATGCAAGGACATGTGCAGGCACCACAACCTCAAGGAGCATACATCCCTCCACCGCGAAGAAGTCTCAAAGATACGATCAACCACTTTATCAATACCCAGACTGTAACTAATTCTAGGCATGAGCGCATGATGAATGACATGAATGCGAACATCTCACAGTTGCAATCATCATTGAGTATCCAAGAGAAGGGAAAGTTTCCTGCCTAGGGCCAAAGATCGCCCCAAGGTCAAACTAGTGTTAGCTCCACCTCGACAGAACATCAGGAGCAATGTCAAGGTGTGACCACTCTTCGTAGTGGGAGAGTCATTGATTTATCACCTCCCCCACACGATGCTACCAAATACAAGGAGATTTCCCCCGGCACGAAAGAGGCCGACGATGTCCCCTTGAATGATAGTGAGAAAGAGGACACTAGTGAGACCGAGGTAGTAGTGAAACCACCCATCGTGGCACCGTTTCCTCAAAGGTTGATTCCTTTACATAAAGGAAACCCCCGTGATGAAGTGCTAGATGTGCTAAAGCAAGTAAAGATGAATTTACCTTTCCTCGATGAGATTAAGAAAATTCCAGCTTATGCAAAAGTTATCAAGGACTTATTAACGGTAAAAAGGATGATGAAGGAAAAGAAAAACATCTTCCTATCACAGAACGTGAGCTCCATCCTACTCAATGATCTCCCACCCAAGTTCAAAGATATCGGTGCAACCACCTTTTCCTACATCATTGGAGAAAATAAAATTGAGAAAGCCTTACTTGATTTGAGAGAAAGTGTCAATATCCTCCCTTACGCCATCTCTAGGCAACTTGATTTGGGCGACCTCAAGCCCACAAAGGTCACTCTCCAATTAGTAGATCAAACCGTGAAGATTCCACGAGGCATAGTTGAGGACGTGATCGTCCAAGTTGACACTTTCCACTTCTTAGTAGACTTTGTCATTTGGGACACAGAGCCCTCCTTCACCTCGAGCAACCATGTTCCCATCATTCTTGGGCATCCGTTCTTAGCTACAACTAACACAATCATCAATACTCAGAATGGTAGAATGCAACTCACTTTTAGGAGCATTACGTTAGAGACTAACATCTTCCATATCGCCCAACAGACGAGGGAAGAAGATGATCTTCACGCGATGAGCCTAATAGACGAGATCATAGAGAATTATTTCGAGGAAACTTATTGTGGAGACGCCTTAGAGTCCTGTTTAGTGTCGAGTCACGAGAGTGAGGATACGTACACCGCAATCGAGAGGGAGGTTGAGGAGTTGAGAGAATTATTTGATGAAAGAGAGTTGGACGAGGACGCGAGAGATGTAACTTGGGTATCTGGATTCGAGGAGTTACCATCGAGGGACACACGCATGGTTCCCTCCAACGAAAAATTTCTAACCCTCGAATTGAAGAAACTCCCCTCCCATATTAAATATGCATACCTAGGAGAGGATGATACATTTCCTGTTGTTGTCTCCTCGAGCCTAGACGAAGAGCAGGGGGTAAATTGCTAAAGATTCTGAGGAAGCATCAAAATGCTTTTGGTTAGTGCATTACTGATTTGAAAGGGACAAGTCCTTTGATTTGCACTCACAAGATCCATCTCGAATAGGATATCACTCCCTCGAGAGAAATGCGAAGAAGGCTAAACCCTAATATGAAAGAACTAGTGAGAACTGAATTTATCAAGTTATTGGATGCCGGGATTATCTATCCAATCTCGAATAGTAAGTGGGTGAGACCTATTCAAGTCGTCCCGAAGAAGTCGGGCATGACAGTGATTCAGAATACTAAGGGAGAGCTATTTCCCCAACGTACCACCATCGGGTGGCGAGTTTGCATTGATTACCAAAAACACAATGTGGGAACTAGGAAAGACCATTTCCCCTTACCATTTATTGATCAGATGCTGGAGAGAGTAGCGGTCCACCCTTACTATTTCTTCCTTGATGGTTATTACGGATATAACCAAATTGAGGTAGATGTACTTGACCAAGAGAAAACAACTTTCACTTGCCCTTTTGGTACATTTGCCTATAAACGTATGCCATTTGGCTTGTGTAATGCACCCGTGACCTTTCAAAGGAGCATGTTGAGCCTATTTAGTGACATGGTCGAGAAAGTAATTGAAGTGTTCATGGACGATTTCAACGTTTTTGGCACCTCTTTCGATCTTTGTCTTCAAAAACTGGAAAAAGTACTTGCCCGATGTGTGGAAAAGAACTTAGTGCTGAATTGGGAGAAATGCCACTTCATGGTCACTGAGGGAATAGTTCTTGTCCACATAGTTTCATCTAAGGGGATAGAAGTTGATAGGAAAAAAATAGATGTCATAGCTGATCTTCCCCCACCAAAATCGCTCAAAGACGTGCACTCCTTCTTGGGTCACGCGGGGTTTTATCGAAGGTTCATTAAGGATTTTAGTGCCATCGCTAGACCCTTAAGCAACCTACTCATGAAGGACACCCCATTCGAGTGGACGGAAGCATGTTAAAACTCTTTTAAAAAACTTAAGACCATTCTTCTGCCCGCTCCCATCATGCAAGTTCCGGATTGGCATTTACCATTCAAACTTATGTGTGATGCTAGAGATTATGCGGTAGGGGTTGTTTTGGGCCAAAGAAAAGATAAGCAGGCTCACGCCATCTACTACGCTAGACGGACTCTTACCGGACCACAACTCAACTACTCTACCACGGAGAAGGAGTTGCTAGCGGTAGTCTTTTCCCTTGGAAAATTTCGGTCATACCTTATCGGTTCTCCCATTACTTTCTTCACGGACCACGCGACATTGAAATACCTACTTGCAAAGAAAATGCAAAGTTGCGCCTCACAAGGTGGATCCTACTCCTACAAGAGTTCAATCTCTCTATTAAAGATAAGAAAGGGGTAGACAACGTCGTTGTCGACCACTTATCACAGCTTTCGTTCGATGTACCTAGTGATCCCACACCCATAGACGAATACTTTCAGGATGAGCAACTATTTGCTACCTCTTCATTTCCTTGGTTTACGAATATAGTGAACTACCTTGTCACGGGAGCTGTCCATCCTAATTGGACACCGCAAGGTAAGAAGAGGTTTATTACTTGGTCGCTCATGTTTTTCTATGACAATCCCTTCCTGTTTAAATATTGCGCCGACCACATCATCTGACGATGCGTACCGAATGACGAGATCCCAAAAGTCATCCAATTTCATCATTCGAAAGATTATGGAGACCACTTTTCGACGAAGAAGACGGCCGCTAAAAGTATGCAATGCAGCCTCTATTGGCCCATAATATTCCGGGATGTGAGCGAGGCTTGTAAATCCTGCAATAGGTGCCAACGGATGGGAGCTATTACCTGACGAGACATGATGCCTCTTACCCCCATACCCATTTGAGATCTTGAACTGTTGGCGTATTGACTTCATGGTCCCTTTTCCCCCGTCCTTTGGTATCCTATACATCCTTCTCACACTAGACTACATTTCTAAATGGGTGGAAGCTATAGCTACCAAGACAAATGAAAACAAAGTGGTGATTAAGTTCTTGCAAGAACACATACTTTCCCGCTTCGGTGCTCCGAAAGGGATAATTAGTGATAACGGCAAGCACTTTTGCAATAGGCCATTTGCGAAGCTCATGAGAAAGTATGGTGTCGTTCAGAAGGTTGGAACGACTTATCACCCATAAATGAATGGGCAGGCCGAACTAGCGAATCGAGAAATTGAGAACATTCTCGAAAAGACAGTCAAACCTACCCAAAAAGATTGGTCACTTAGATTGAACGATTCGCTATAGGCCTATCGTACTGCATTCAAAAATCCGCTCGGCAGGTCCCCTTTCCGCTTTGTGTATGGCAAACCTTGACATCTTCCTGTGGAATTAGAGCACAAGGCGTATTGGGCAATTAAGGGGTTGAACTTTGCCATGGATAAGGCCAGTGAAGATCGCAAGCTTCAAATAAATGAGTTAGAAGAGATACGCAATGATGCGTATGAGAATCCAAAAATTTCCAAAGAAAGGATGAAACTCGCTCACGATAGCATCATTCGATGCAAAGAGTTTCTTCCCGGGCAAAAAGTTCTTTTTTATAACTCTCGGCTTCATCTCTTTTCGGGCAAGTTGCGGTCATGATGGTCTGGCCCATTCGTTGTGAAGAATGTTTTCCCTCAAGGAGATGTTGATTTAGACGATTTGAAAGGGGGAAATACATTCAAGGTAAATGGACAATGCCTAAAGCCATATCTAGAGGCGTGTGTAGAAGAAGTCGACACTGTTTGGTTGTCGGACCCCATGTACGGGGTAGAGTGAGCTGCTACAGTGAGGTCATCGCACCCCCGACGCGTATGGGGTGAATTCTTGAGTATTATAGATGAAAGTCGCGTGTGTAGTGAGAGTCCATAGGATTAGGGTACATTCGGGAGAGAGCATTCACATGTTTCGGGAAATCAAGCCAAGTGGCGTTGACCATAGATTTTGAGAGAATTTTGAGTCCAAACTGATAGGGAGAATGTCGAGAATTGAAAACTTTCGGAGAAGATCATGGAAATTAAGTTAGGGGATAAATCCAGCCAAGTCAAAAAAACTGGATCGATTCCTTTAATTTTGGGCCAGACTGTCTCCTTTATTTTTTGGTCGGATCGGTCCGGTAGTCAAAATGGATCGCATATTAAAGGATAGGACTGGTCCGGTCCTATACCAACCAGACCGGTCAGCTTTCTGCAGAAATTCCCCCTTTCCCAAGGTGACCCCCCCAACTTATGAGGTGCAAGGTGAACCCCCCTTCTCCTCAATCCCCTCCCTTCCCTCCCAATTTGTCCCTCCCATACCCAACCCTTCAATTTCCCTCCCAAATACACCCCCTTTTCCCTCCAAACCCTTTTCCTCCAATTCCAAACCCTACCCACACCCTTCCACCTATAAATAACCACCCATAGCCTCCCTTTCTCTCCACACCTTCAACCACCTCACTCTTCTCTTCCCTCTCCCTAATTTTCTAACAACCTCTCCCTATTATCATGGCCTAATGACCTGCCCCCACTAAATACGACTCCACCAACATCCTCCCCTCCGGCCATGGTGAATTCCGTTCCCGCCAAGAGGAGAGTTGGTTCAATTGGTCCTTCGATCTGGATCACAAACTCCACATGGAGCGTGCTGTCCAATGGACAAGTCTATCGAACTTCGTCACCTCCCTCTTCATGGCTTGGGGGTGCTGATTTCTTAATGAACCGTACGAAGCAGTTTGGGTAGTCGAGGTCCGATCTTTTTATGGCTCCCTTATTCGGACAGTCCAATTCTAATCTCAAGCATACGTTGATGGCACCGTCATCCCCTTTTTGTTGGCCCTTCTCACGGCCAAGTTGGCCGAATAGGACGTTTCAGAGGTTCAAGAATTCACCTACCCAAGGAATGTCGCACCAGTCACCAAAGAACTGATTATGGGGCGCATTGCCCCCGATGTTGCATGGACTGGGCAAACTGTCGTTGTTGGAAGTCTTAATGAGAAAGCGCGCCTCACATTCCAAATTGTGTGTGCAAATATTTTGCAAACGTCCAACGATTCAGCGATGAGTCCCCGTCAGGCAGCATTGACTTACCACCTCTTCGACCCCAACACTTCCATTAACCTGGCCCACACCCTATACGCTAACATCATCACCGCGTCCCTAGATGAGAAAGGTGTAGCACCACTTCCATATGCACGTTTGATTACCTCCATCCTCAAGGACGCTGACATTGAGGCGCCTCTCGATCGTACTTGCCTCCCCGATCCTTTCGGACAGGGAACCCTCACTAAGAGCGCCAAATAGGTAGCCGTCCTTCGGGCGTGGTGGGGAAGTGATAGAGAGGACGATGTTTCCTCGAGTGAGAGCGAAGAAGAGGAAGAAGAAGCACCTGGCGTTAATGTGGAAATGGGTGACGTAGGTGCGGATGAAGAGTCGGTAGAAGAAGATGACCCTGATTTTGAATGGGCGGGTAGCGACCTCACGAACCGTATGTCGGCCCTTGAGATGAGATTTGGTAATTTTTTGACCGACTACCGTCACGATATGAGCATGATGTTCCGTTTCCAAGCGGACTTGTACCGACGCCAAGGGGATCCCAACGAACCATTGTCATCCTACGTTTATGACCCCTATGGCCCCGACGCGCCCATCTCTTCCCAACCCCCGCCCCAATGAAGCTTTATTTGGTTGTGGAAGTATTTATTTGTTTTCCCTATTTCACATGTTGTATGCTCTTTGCTGTTTTTGTACCACCGTCCTGTTTTATAAAAATTTGCATTTTCTCCATTTGTTTATTTTACTTATCGCACTTCTTATTTTTCCTTGTTTAGATTTTAGTCATTTTTGCTTGAGTACAATGCAAAAGTCTAAGTTGGGGGGGTCACAAGTGCGTATTTCTAAAACTTCACAAATTTTCAAAAATGCCCAAAAATTTCAAAACAATCATAAATTTTTATAAAATCCAAAAATATTTTTCTTCAAAATAAATAAAAATTGGAATTCAAATTTTTCAAAAAATATCATTAAAGTCGGATTAAAGTCTCAAGTGGTAAAATTCAAATACACAAAGACGTAATTGACTAAAGATGGAAATTGAACGAAAATTGACGACTTAGCGAATGAGTGTGGAGATTAACAAACTCGGTGAGATTCGAGCCTTTCATCTTTGTGAAAATTATAAATCAATCCGAGTTAATTGTTAACTCAAAATTCTTTTCAGCGCCCTAAAAAGTCATCGAGGATCTCAATCCTTTCATTTTGATCGGTTATCGAAAACGTGTGTGGTATTGCCTTAAAAAGTGCGCTACAAATCTCTAAACTTAATTAATCTCGAGACGCATATGGTAATGCAATTAGTATTTTGGACAATGAAGTAGGCCCTCATTTGTCACCCAAAAATATTGTCCATAAAAAGATGTGAAAAATTATCCCTTTGATAACTCAAATTGAACCGAATAATTTTTCCTTTCGTTTGGTAACCCGAAAAAACCTAAGTATCCCGGAATTGCGAAAATAGAATATTCAATAAAGTCCGTAAAGTGCATAAAAAGGGGCAAGAAAAAAATAGATATGCTCAACAAAAATAGGAAGAAAAGAAAAGAAGTGAAAAACAGAAAAAATAGAGAAAAAGAAGAAAAAATGAGTAATAGACCGAAAAAGGCACAACTGGACATCATAAATGACTTTTTCAATTCCAGCCTTCCCTACCATTTTCATTTTACCCAATATACCTTAAAACCCGAAAAAGTCCTAATCGAGTCCAAATTGTGAAATTGATTACCGCGTGGAGAGCTAAGACACCAAAAGATAATAAAAACAGATTGAATGTGTGAACAAGAGGCAATGTTCCCATTTTGAAAAACCGTATTCTGCTGATGAGATCCTATCACTTTAAGAAGGGGGTTCTATTAGGCATAAATTCTTCGAAATATATCCCTTTAATTTAGTTACTTTTAGCACCTCGAACAACGTAATCGATTTGACATTATCTCATAATCTTGCTACTGAATTATCCTAATGAGTGCACCGATTTTCTGATATTTCATATTGATTTTACAGGTATTTGATGTCAATTAAAGAAAGAAAGAAAGAAACCAAGAGAATCAGAAAAGAAAAGAAGGAAAGTCAAAAGGGCAAAAGTGTAATTTCTACCAAGAATTCGGATGAGGCACCTAAAGAGAAGTTGAAGATATCAAGTTCATGAGAACATAAAAAACAGTATGGAGTCCCGGTGTGAAAGTTGTGAGCAGTCAAAGTTTGAGGAAAAAGTGAAAGGAAGCCCGGATCGATCCGGGCCAGACCGGTCTGCATTGCCAATTTCCAGAGAACCCCGGACCGAAGACAAACTGAAGCTGGAAGAAAATAAAAAGAATCGATCCTCCGCAGACCGATCCGTCCAAGAATAAAAAGAATCGGTCCGGATTCCAGGTAGACCGATCCGCAGGAGGATCGGACTGGTCCGACTATCGAGTTTTGAATTTTTATCTTTCTCTAATGGAGAGTCCTAGTGCAGCTAAAACTCCTGAAGTTTTGTAGGGTATAAAAACCCATTTTATTATCATTCTTTGTACGGAGAATTTAGCTAATTTTCCTTTCTTTTAAGAAAAACCCTAGTTTGGAGATAGTTTATGAATTTAGTTCCAAGTTTGAAGATTATTCAGATTTCAGCGATTACCAATAATTGTAGTTAATGCTTTGAGTGTTTTGGTAAGATTAGTGAGTAATTTCCTCTGTTTAATTTCCCATTTACATCATTCTACATATTTTCCTTTGTGTAATCATGATTTCCTGCAATTCCAAAATAGTTTTCATTACTTTCATCATGGTAGGCTAGACTTTTCAAGGTCGGGAGGCATGAACCCAACCTGATGTGGTAGTTGTATGTTCATAAAATTAATCCTCTAAATTTAATGTTTTGATTATGACCGTATTGCATAGAAACACGATAATTGTTAATCTTTAGATCTTGTTTGCTTCCGAGTAATCGGGATGCTTTAGAATACAATTCGAGTGTAACTATTGAAATACCGATTTACTCATCCTGAGATTAAGTATGATGTGGGCTTGAACCTCGTATACGTAATGCTTGGGAGTACTAAATTATGGGTCTAATTAATCATTTAAATTTACGATTAGTTTTATAATATCAATACACTAGGGTTGGGGGATTGTATTCCCATCTTGTTTTTCTTTATCATATAGTTTAAATTTTTAAATCATTTTTCATTAGTATTCTAGGTAATTTAGAATAGTTGCATCTTTTATAGTTTCATATTTTCATCTAGTGTAGTTGTTCCACAAACCAATTATTTTTTCCTTTCCTTTAGAGTCAAAGTTAGGATTTCCTTATCTATCCAACGTCGTTACAATTCCATTATCCTATTTCCTTATGGATACGATTCTGACTTACTAAGTTTATTACTAATGCGACATGCTTGCACTTGAGCCTAGAGAGTACGCACTTCTGAGACACATTCTTAGTCGCTTCACATTCTTATTGGAACCCTATGGATACCTACCATGCTTGAGGATGTGCCAGATATCATAATACCAGTAATTAGCTAGCTCGACGTCTTCTTTGGTGATGAGCTCAATGTGGTAGCAATGGGTTGGTTTATCTTGCTTTTGACCTAGGAAGAGGGCCATTGTTATTCCTTTGGGCATGTCGACCATGGAGGCTAGGGTAGCAAGGGTATCCTCTAGGTTATTCTTTGCTCGAGGTAGGTAATGGAAGGTAATATCTTTGAATTAGGAGGCTAGTTCTTCTAAGTGGGCATGGAAGGGTTGGAGTTTCTCATCCTTGACTTTCCATTTTATGAGCACTTAATCAATGACGAGGGCGGAATCCCCGTAGACATCTAGGCACTAAATTCTTTTTTTGAGAGCAACTTTGAGGCCTATCGTACATGCCTCATACTCAGTCATGTTATTGGTGCAGGGAAAATCCAACTTAATGGAGATGGGAGTGTTGTAGTCATCTGGGGCGATCAGAAGTATCCCAATGCCATATCCCTCTTTGTTGGTCGCATCGTTAAAGAATCATCGAAGGTCATCTTGAGTAGTGTAGAGGATGTTTTCATTTGAGAATTTGGAGATCCGGTCATTAGATTCTTCTGTGGGGTAGTCAGCGAGGCAGTTAGAGATGGCTCTTCCTTTTATGTCTTTCTGTGTAACGTACACGATATTAAACTCAGCTAGGAGCATTATCCACCGGGCCATTCGACTAGATAAGGAGAGTTTCTCAAGCAGGTACTTGATGGGGTCCATTCGGGATATAAGTTTAATGGGGAATGCTAGCATGTAGTGTCGTAACTTTAGGGTGACCCAAACAAGCGCGACGCATGCTTTTTCCAAAGCAGTGTAGTTTACTTCATACCCAACCAATTTACGACTAGCGTAATTGATGGATATTTCTTTATGGAAATCTTTAAGGTATTGGGATAGTAAAGCCCCAACTGCGGTGTCGGTTATGGTTAAGTATAGAAGAAAGGGGAAACCAGGCTGTAGTGGCATGAGTGCCGAAGGCTGGGTCAGATATTGTTCGATTCGATCAAAAGCTTCTTGGCAGGCCTCGTTCTAAACCTTGGTTGAATCCTTTCGGAGGAGTTTGAAAATCGGTTCACAGATGGAGGTTAGTTGGCTAATGAACCGACTAATGTATTGTAATTTCCCAAGGAAACCACGGACTTCTTTCTCCATTCGGGGAGGTGGCATCTCAAGTATGGCTTTCATCTTGGCAGGATCCGCTTCTATCCCCTTCTCACTGACCATGAATCCCAAGAGTTTTCCCTTTGTAATGCTGCAGACACATTTCTATGGATTGAGTCCCATCTGATACCGTCGCAGTCGTTTAAAGAATTTTCGAAGGGCAGGGTGATCGGGCGAAAAAAGTGTGTTCGTGTGAGGACACAATCGTTGTGTGTTTCGCCGCCGCGGTACAAAAGAACCTAATATACTACTACACTTGACAAGCAAGCACAGCGGTAAGTCGGGTATCGTAAGAAATCCACAGGGAGTGATTGAATTTTAGATTTCAATTGTTTAATTACTTCTGGAATAAAAGTGTAAAATAAATAAAAGAAAAGGTGATGGTTGGGAATGGTGACAAAAGAAAAAGAATAAGTTACGCTACACAAAAGTAAAGTGAGGATTGGGATCGCATACACACGTTCACGGGCTAAACAACTACTAATTAGAATTTCGATTCGAAAACATTTAATCGATCATTTTCAATTAAGCATAAACATCACGCAATAAGGAATTTAAGCCAAAGTTACGAGATTAAACATATAATCAAAAATGGTCACACGCGGATTAAATTCAGATTATCGCTATAAACACTAAAGTTGCGTGACAAATAAAGTTAAACGCATAATAATCCAACTTTAATACACGCGGTTTCAATTAAATGCAATTTTACACGAAACCCTAACTTTCGAGGTCCAAACCCGTAAATGGCATAACGAAATCCCGACCCTATTTATCTAAGGGAAATACATGAATTAAACTAATTAACAAAGCAATAAACTAATTAAGCAAGAAATAAATTAATCTAGGCAAGAGATATAAATGACATCAATGGAAATAAATCACGAAATCAACTATATTAATGGTAGGGGTAATGAAAAATCCAACTTACAACACCCAAAAGTTGTCACACCAAATGAGGAAGAAGAAGAGCTCTCAAAACCCACCAAACCCTAAGCTAAACTAACCTAAAAATCTGATTATTTCATCTCAAAATGAGATGGATTGGTTTTATACAAAATATCCCATGGCAAACTTGTAATAAAAGGGAAGAAAATCAAAAATCTGGAGGGACGAATTGATTCAGAAATGGTCCGAATCGATTCGGAAACAGGGGAAGTTCGAACTGCAATTCTGCAGCAATTCCGAATCGATTCGGTTTTGGGGGGAATCGATTCGCCCCTACAGGTCTGCAATTCTGCAGCTTTGTCCTGTTTTACGGAAAATGACGCCATTTCTTAGTTATGGCTCGGAATGACGCACGGTTGGAGTCTACACGAAGATAACTCATAGGTGAAAAACATCCAAGAAGACATTAGGCTAAAAAACCAAAATATGAAATGACTAAAATGCCCTTGAATGTGACCTTGAGTGTACTTTTACAGTAAAAACCATCCTAAAAATGCCATAACTCCATCGATACAACTCGGAATCATGCACCGTTGGCAGCCACGCAAAGAGAAATCAGAGGGATTCAACTTCCGTGAAGATCTCGGGATTCAAACATGAATGCTGAAATTACTAAAATGCCCCCAAAGCTGCAAAATTCGACGAAACATTTCCGGAAAGCGTCCGAACTTCATACTAAGCATCCAAATACCTACAAAAGCTCAATTAACCCCTGCAAAACATGTTAACTGTGACAACCCGAATATAATTATGATTAATTATGCTTAAATCATGCCTAGCTTATGTGATATGATTAGTGTGTCATTAATACACGTGATGTTAATTTATTATGTTTAGTCTAATCCTACCTTCAAAAAGCATGAAATGTCAAATTAGTTACAAATACAAAATTTTGAACGTTTCAGTAGGAATGTTCTTGTTTAAGGCTAGTTTTGACCTCTATGACATAACAATTGACTTGAGGTGAAAACTACATAGTTGTAGACAAGTGAGTTATGGTTGTAACACAACAAACGGTGTGTGAAACGGAGGTTCGAATGGGAAGTTATCCCAAAATTACGAAACAAGGGCAAAGTAGTCCATCCGTTAAGTAGTATTTTGTCTTAATATGGCAACAAATGTTTTATTCTCATTGGTTGGGAAGGTTGGTGGCTTTGGCCGACCTTAAACCCTTAGAATTACCTCTTTATTCATCCAAAATGCAGCTATGAGAGATTTTAAGCTTAAGGAAAGAGATGTAGGAAGTTAGGAAGGAAAAGTGAGGAGAAAATTGAAGAAAATTCATAGAAAATTACGAAAAAGCCCCTAAGGTAATCCCAACCATGAATCTTGATATTTTTCTTTCATTTACGATTTATATGATATAAATCCTTGATTTTTTTATTGAACTTTCATGCTTGGGTGCATATGTATGGATATATGCAAGTCTAAGTTAAGTTGAATGTACAAAACCCTAAAATTGCATTGTTTAGAAACTATGTTTATTCAAACTTCCATATATTTTCGTGTACTTACTGGAATTGATTGATTCAAATTGGATATTAACCTGGACACATATAGGTATGACATATCCGAAAATCATGATAAAATACCAAGAAATGAGTATTTGGTGAGAGTTTGAAGTTCGGGTATGAAATCTTCCCTAAGGGTGAAAATATGCCCGCCATGTGTTCGGTGTTTTGCTTGACATAGTAAACGAACCTTAAAAATTATGAAACTTTAATTTTGTATTTTTCACTATGTTTACTGATGTTGGGTGAAATATCACATAAATTTATGATGTAGAAAAATTATGGAAATTCGTGGAAGTTGAATGAATGATAAGAGGGCCTATATGGCAGATTTGCCCTGTGGTAAAGAAATGAGCATATCTTGCTCTAAAAGACCTAAAATGATGTACCGTCTTTTGTATTGGAATAATAATATGACAAGGATTGAATTTCCAATAATAAATGAATTTATATTTGGTCTATGATTTGGATATGTTGAATATGCTAGTATGGATTTGGATGGAACTTCACTTGTGATAAATGATTTGAATGGAATCATGTGATGCTTATGGATTGAATTATGTTTAAATCGTTCTTTGGATTATTGATATTATTACGATGATACTAATATTTTAAGAATGATAGGAAGGGAAGAAGATCCGATTGAACAAGTACTGGATAAAGGCAAGGGCAAAGCCAGTTAAACTGCCAAGGTGAGTGTACTTATGATTTGTTTCATGTATAAATATGAATATAGCTCTAAGAGCGGATTTGTTTGAATACTTCGGTATTCAGGATTTGTTTGGATATTAAAATATCCAGGATTTATTTGGGTCTCATGATCCAGGATTGGTTTGAATACTTCGGTATTCAGGATTTGTTTGGATATTCAAATATCCAGGATTTGTTATTGCCAACGGGCAGAATTATTTGGATCTTATGATCCAGGATTTGTTATTGCCAACGGGCAGAATTATTTGGATCTTATGATCCAGGATTTGTTATTGCCAATGGGCAGAATTATTTGGATCTTATGATCCATGATTTATTATTGCCAATGGGCAGGATTGTTAGGATTTTATATCCACATATTCGATATAGAATTGTTATTTTGTTGCAGGGAAGGAGTACCTCACTAAGCTTAATGCTTATGGTTTATATTTTAACAATTTCAGGTTTGTACACTGGCAAATAGGATAACATATGACCGGTAACTTTGAGAGTTGCACCGTTAGAAGAGCTGGTGGTTTAAGTATGGAGATTTTATCGTTGTCACACTGAAGATTTTGATATACTCACACTTTGTATATATTGATTTAGTATGGATTGAGTTGATCATAGTTAATCGTAGTATTGTATAATCTCTAATTATGACTATGATGTTGACTTCGTTATGGCACAAGAACAATATTATGTTCATTATGCATAAAAAAAAATATTGATAAAGGAATTAAATTTTCAATGGGCTCGAGATTATTATCCAATTATTCTAATAACAAATGATTAGTATGGATATTGGGTTTGGGGTGTGACAATTAGTGGTATCAGAGCCAGGTTATTAATTCTGGACGTGTGTGACGGTTAGATGGCAGTATTGAGTTGATTTGATATTTATGAATTGTTTATGTACTAACCTATAGTTTAGTAGTATAAACTGTTTATATTGGTTGTTAGAACTTTGTTGTATTACAGATAGTTCCATATGGAACCTGGGAATAGACAACATAGAGAAGAGGGAGTGGCTTCTCGTGCAGAGAATATTGAAGTAGAGCATAGTGTTGCTGGAAGGGCTAGAGATCAAGAGCAGCCTACAGAGATGCAAATAATGGCACAGGCAATGATGAGGATGGCAGAGCAACAAGAAAGAAATATGGCGCAAATGGCAGAACAACAGGCTAGATATCTAGAATCAAAGACCGTGGCCAGGATTGAGAAAGAGGCAAGGAAGGAAATGAAAGATTCCATGCATGAGAAGTTTTTGAAATTGAATCCTCCAGAATATACAGGGTCAGTTGAACCTACAAAAGCCGAGATGTGGGTCAGGGATCTAGAAACTATCTTTGCAGTTATGAAGGTTCCAGATAACCAGAAAGTGAATCTAGCTGTGTTTAAGCTCAAAGGAGAGGCGAATTATTGGTGGGAAGCGAGCAACCATTTGGTGCCAAGGATGGAAGGTACTGATGTCATTACTTGGGCTGAATTTATTAAAGCTTTGTATGTTAAGTATTTCCCTAAGGTCTATAGGAGGGAGAAGCTGAGGGAGTTTATAAATTTAACCCAAGGGAACATGTCTGTGAGGGAGTATGATGCTAAATTTACTGCTTTGTCTAGATTTGCTACTAAGTATGTGCAGGAGGAAGAAGATAAATGTAGTAAATTTCAAGATGGACTGATTTGGCCTATTCAAAATAGAGTGGCCACTTATGAGTTAGACGATTATGCTTCTCTGCTAAACAAAGCCACGATAGCAGAATGGCACATGAACCAAGGGGTGGCAAGTAGAGAGAGTTTTAAAAAGAGTAGATTCGATGCATCTCACTTTAAGGGAGGTGAGGGTGGAAGTGTTAAGATGGAACCTCATAAATTTCAGAGAGGTGGTGGAGATAGTGGTAGAAGTCTGGGGAGATTTGGCAGAGATACTAGGGGTGGAGAATCTTCTAGTCTGGTTAGGAGGTCAGGAAAGGGTGAGGCACCGACAAGAGTTGTTACATGTTTCTTTTGTAAAGAGGAAGGGCATTATAAATCTGAGTGTCCTAAGCTTAAGGGGTTGGAATGCTACCATTGTCATCAAGTGGGGCATATTAAGAAGAATTGTCCGCAATTGACAGAGACTCCAGCAGCACATAGTGAAGTAGCAAGCAGAATGTTATCTCCGGGCAGTACAGTGAAAAGTATGGGCAGAGGACAAGCTAGTAGTTCCAGGCCAGGTGGACGAGTTTTTACAATGAAAGAAGCTCAGATTACTCCAGATGTGGTGACAGGTACACTTTATGTTACTGATAGAAATGCTTATGTTTTGATTGATCCTGGTTCCACGCATTCTTTTGTGTCCTATGCTTTTGCTGTATACCTGAATAGACCATGTACTCGTTTAGATGTGGGGTTGGGTATTTATATGCCTATGGGGGAAATGGATGTAGCTGAATATGCTTTTCGTGATTGTGTTTTGACTGTGGGGGCTAGAGATACAGTTATAGATCTACTTCCATTGGATATTTTTGATTTTGATATAATTCTGGGAATGGATTGTTTATCTAAATATCATGCATCTATGGATTGTTTCTGTAAGGAAGTTGTTTTTAATATGCCTGGTGAGCCTGAATTTAAATTTGTGGGGGAAAGGAAAATTGTTCCCAGTTGCATCATTTCAGCTATTCAGACAAGGAAATTATTAAGTAAGGGTTGTGAGGGTTTTATTGCATATGTTCTTGACACTGGGAAGGGAGCTTTACAATTAGTTGATGTTCCTATTGTAAGGGATTTTCCTGAAGTGTTTCCTAGTGAGTTTCCAGGGTTACCTCCAGAAAGAGAAGTTGAATTTAGTATTGAATTACACCAGGGACAACCCCTATTTCTATGGCACCGTATGGAATGGCACATGCTGAGTTGAAAGAAATCAAGATTCAGTTGCAAGATTTACTTGATAGGGGGTTTATACAGCCTAGTGTATCTCCATGGGGTGCGCCAGTTTTATTTGTGAAGAAGAAAGATGGTACCATGCGTTTGTGTATTGATTATAGGCAACTGAATAAAGCTACAATTAAGAACAAATACCCTTTACTTCGTATAGATGATTTGTTTGATCAGTTACAGGGTGCTAAGGTGTTTTCAAAAATAGACTTGCGATCAGGGTATCATCAGTTGAGGGTGAAGGAGAGTGATATTTCTAAAACTGCTTTTCGCACTCGGTATGGTCATTTTGAGTTTTTGGTGATGCCTTTTTGGGTGACTAATGCTCCAGCTGTATTTATGGATCTTATGAACCGGGTACTGCATCCTTTTGTTGATTCATTTGTGATAGTTTTTATTGATGATATTCTGATTTATTCACTTGATATGGTTGAACATGAAAAGAATCTCATAACTATTTTGAATCTGTTGAGATATAAGAAGTTGTATGCTAAGTTTAGCAAGTGTGAATTTTGGCTATCACAAGTTGTATTTTTAGGCCATGTTATTTCTGGAGATGGTATATGTGTTGATCCTAAAAAGGTAGAGGCTATTGTGAAATGGGAGAGGCCCAATAATGTGACTGAGGTGAGGAGTTTTCTGGGTTTAGCTGGGTATTATAGAAGGTTTATTAAGGGATTTTCTTCGATTGCCTTACCAATGACTAAACTAACCCGGAAAGATGTTAAGTTTGAATGGAATTCTGATTGCGAAAATAGTTTTGATGAATTGAAAAAGAGGTTGGTAACTGCACCTGTTCTTACTATTCTGCATGGTGGAGATGGTTCTGTTGTTTATACCGATGCTTCACATCAGGGGTTGGGTTGTGTTTTTATGCAGCATGGTAAAGTTATTGCCTATGCTTCTAGGCAGTTGCGTACACATGAACGTAATTATCCTACACATGATTTGGAACTTGATGCTATTGTGTTTTCTTTGAAGTTGTGGCGTCATTATCTATATGGTGAGGTATGTGAAATTTTTACTGACCATCAAAGCCTTAAGTATTTGTTTACTCAGAAGGAGTTGAATTTGAGGCAGAGGCGGTGGATGGAGTTAATTAAAGATTATGATTGTACAATTCACTACCACCCAGGAAAGGCAAATGTAGTTGCAGATGCTTTGAGTAGAAAGGCTTCAGGCAGGTTATCTTGTATTCGATGTGCTAGAGTTGCTCATATTATGGAGTTGAGATTGATGGGAGTAGAATTGCAGCTAGTAGATGGGGATAGATTATTTGCTCATGTAAGCGTGAGACCTTTATTAGCTACCCGTATTCGTGATTTGCAAAGTCAAGATCCTTTTCTTGAGAAGAAATGACAAGATCTCCGAGATGGTAAGTCTGAAGATTTTTGTATTGTGAATGATGGCACTTTATTGTATAAGCAGCGGTTGTGTGTGCCTAATGTGTGTGGATTGAAAGAGGAAATTTTAGATGAGGCTCATAATTCCATTTATACTATGCATCCTGGTAGCACTAAAATGTATAGGGATTTAAAGGAGCATTATTGGTGGAATAATATGAAGAAGGAAATAGCTGATTTTGTTGCTAGGTGCCTTATATGTCAGCAAGTGAAAGTGGAGCATCATAAGCCTACTGGTCTGCTTCAGCCATTGCCAATACCGGAATGGAAATGGGATCATGTAATGATGGATTTTGTGGTTGGGCTTCCTCGATCTCAGAAGGGGTCATATTCGATTTGGGTAGTGGTGGATAGATTGACAAAGTCCGCTCACTTTCTAGCAGTCAAGACTACGTATACAGTTGATAGGTATGCTAGATTGTATGTTAATGAAATTATTCGATTGAATGGAGCACCGATATCTATTGTTTCAGATAGGGACCCTACTTTTACATCCAGATTTTGGGATAGCTTGCAGTATGCTATGGGTACTAACTTGAGGTTTAGTACGGCTTTTCATCCCCAGACAGATGGGCAGTCTTAAAGGACAATACAGATTTTGGAAGATATGCTTAGAGCCTATGTGCTTGATTTCAAGGGTAATTGGGATGAATATTTGCCTTTGATAGAATTTGCATATAACAATAGTTTTCAGTCTACTATTGGTATGGCTCCATATGAAGCATTGTACGGTAGACGATGTCGTACACCAATATGTTGGGGTGAAGTTGGTGAAAGGAAGATAGAGGGTCCAGAATTGATTGAAGTCACCACTGAAAAAGTGAAGATTATTCAAGATAGAATGAGAACAGCTCAAAGCAGACCGAAAAGTTATGCGGATAAACGACGAAAAGATTTGGAATTCCAGAAAGGGGATTATGTGTTTCTTCGAATATCACCATGGAAAGGAGTTATGAGGTTAGGAAAGAAAGGGAAATTAAGTCCACGCTACATTGGACCTTATGAAATCCTTGAGAAAGTCGGGATGGTTGCCTACAAGTTAGCGTTACCACCAGAATTATCTCGGTTACATGATGTTTTCCATGTTTCTATGTTAAGAAAGAATGTAGCAGACCCTTCACATGTATTGGTGGAACAACCTATTGAGTTGAAGGAAGATTTGAGCTACGTGGAAGAACCGCTTGCTTTCGTCGATAGGAAAGAACAAATATTGAGATCAAAGGTGATCCCACTTGTGAAAGTTGTGTGGAGAAGGCATTCCATGGAAGAAGCTACATGGGAGAGTGAGGATAGCATGAAAATGCGTTATCCGTATTTATTTGATTCGGACAACCAAGGTATGTCAATTTCGAGGACGAAATTTCCTAACAGGGGGAGAATTGTGACAACCTGAATATAATTATGATTAATTATGCTTAAATCATGCCTAGCTTATGTGATATGATTAGTGTGTCATTAATACACGTGATGTTAATTTATTATGTTTAGTCTAATCCTACCTTCAAAAATCATGAAATGTCAAATTAGTTACAAATACAAAATTTTGAACGTTTCGGTAGGAATGTTCTTGTTTAAGGCTAGTTTTGACCTCTATGACATAACAATTGACTTGAGGTGAAAACTACATAGTTGTAGACAAGTGAGTTATGGTTGTAACACAACAAACGGTGTGTGAAACGGAGGTTCGAATGGGAAGTTATCCCAAAATTACGAAACAAGGGCAAAGTAGTCCATCCGTTAAGTAGTATTTTGTCTTAATATGGCAACAAATGTTTTATTCTCATTGGTTGGGAAGGGTGGTGGCTTTGGACGACCTTAAACCCTTAGAATTACCTCTTTATTCATCCAAAATGCAGCTATGAGAGATTTTAAGCTTAAGGAAAGAGAAGTAGAAAGTTAGGAAGAAAAAGTGAGGAGAAAATTGAAGAAAATTCATAGAAAATTACGAAAAAGCCCCTAAGGTAATCCCAACCATGAATCTTGCTATTTTTCTTTCATTTACGATTTATATGATATAAATCCTTGATTTTTTTATTGAACTTTCATGCTTGGGTGCATATGTATGGATATATGCAAGTCTAAGTTAAGTTGAATGTACAAAACCCTAAAATTGCATTGTTTAGAAACTATGTTTATTCAAACTTCCATATATTTTCGTGTACTTACTGGAATTGATTGATTCAAATTGGATATTAACCTGGACACATATAGGTATGACATATCCTAAAATCATGATAAAATACCAAGAAATGAGTATTTGGTGAGAGTTTGAAGTTCGGGTATGAAATCTGCCCTAAGGGTGAAAATATGCCCGCCATGTGTTCTGTGTTTTGCTTGACATAGTAAACGAACCTTAAAAATTATGAAACTTTAATTTTGTATTTTTCACTATGTTTACTGATGTTGGGTGAAATATCACATAAATTTATGATGTAGAAAAATTATGGAAATTCGTAGAAGTTGAATGAATGATAAGAGGGCCTATATGGAAGATTTGACATGTGCTAAAGAAATGAGCATATCTTGCTCTACAAGACCTAAAATGATGTACCGTCTTTTGTATTGGAATACTAATATGACAAGGATTGAATTTCCAATAATAAATGAATTTATATTTGGTCTATGATTTGGATATGTTGAATATGCTAGCATGGATTTGGATGGAACTTCACTTGTGATAAATGATTTGAATGGAATCATGTGATGCTTATGGATTGAATTATGTTTAAATCATTCTTTGGATTATTGATATTATTACGATGATACTAATATTTTAAGAATGATAGGAAGGGAAGAAGATCCGATTGAACAAGTACTGGATAAAGGCAAGGGAAAAGCCAATTAAACTGCCAAGGTGAGTGTACTTATGATTTGTTTCATGTATAAATATGAATATAGCTCTAAGAGCGGATTTGTTTGAATACTTCGGTATTCAGGATTTGTTTGGATATTAAAATATCCAGGATTTGTTTGGGTCTCATGATCCAGGATTGGTTTGAATACATCAGTATTCTGGATTTGTTTGGATATTCAAATATCCAGGATTTGTTATTGCCAACGGGCAGAATTATTTGGATCTTATGATCCAGGATTTGTTATTGCCAACGGGCAGAATTATTTGGATCTTATGATCCAGGATTTGTTATTGCCAATGGGCAGAATTATTTGGATCTTATGATCCATGATTTATTATTGCCAATGGGCAGGATTGTTAGGATTTTATATCCACATATTCGATATAGAATTGTTATTTTGTTGCAGGGAAGGAGTACCTCACTAAGCTTAATGCTTACGGTTTATATTTTAACAATTTCAGGTTTGTACACTGGCAAATAGGATAACATATGACCGGTAACTTTGAGAGTTGCACCGTTAGAAGAGCTGATGGTTTAAGTATAGAGATTTTATCGTTGTCACACTGAAGATTTTGATATACTCACACTTTATATATATTGATTTAGTATGGATTGAGTTGATCATAGTTAATCGTAGTATTGTATAATCTCTAATTATGACTATGATGTTGACTTCGTTATGGCACAAGAACAATATTATGTTCATTATGCAAAAAAAAAAATATTGATAAAGGAATTAAATTTTCAATGGGCTCGAGATTATTATCCAATTATTCTAATAACAAATGATTAGTATGGATATTGGGTTTGGGGTGTGACATTAACATAGAAATCCAAGGTTGTCTGGTTAACAAGCATAAATATAGGGATTAAGATACCCGAGGGGACTAATAACGCGTAGGTTAACAGGTGAAATACGCAATATTTACGCCGTATCACATGGACATGACCTTCTCTAGTTTTGGATTTGATAATCATATCATCCACATAGACCTCGACTTATTTATGAATCAAGTCATTCAGGATGGTCGTTGCAACCCTCTAGGAGGTACCCCAAGCATTCGTGAGACCAAATGGCATAACAGTGTAGAAAAAGGTTCCCCATAGTGTGATGAACGCAATCTTTTCTTGATGATCTGGGCGCATTTTGATTTGGTTGTATCCGGAAAACCCATCAACGAATGACTTGAGAGCATGAATGGCTATGTTGTCCACGATTATGTCGATATTGGGTAGCGGGAATCATCCTTTAAAGAGGCTTTGTTCAAGTCCCGGTAGTCTAAACACATCTGAAATTTTCCTCCTGACTGCTACACATGCACTATGTTGGCTAACCATGTGGGATATTCGATCACATGAATGAAGACCACATTCAAATATTTGACCACCTCTTCTTTGAATTTGAGCGACCATTCGGTGTGGAGCGTTCTCAACTTTTGTTTAATCGGCTTGTAATCTGGAAAAGTGGGGATCTCATGTTGAGCTATTTCAGGATCAATGTCGGGCATATTGTCGTAGGACCATGCTAAGACATCCACAAATTCCTTCAATAATTCTTCGAGTTGTGGACGCTCATGCTCGCCGAGGGTAGCCCTTATCCCAATCTCGCACAGTTGTCTACAAGAAACGAGGTTAATAATGGAAGTTTCTTCTTTATTAACTTAAACGCGGTTATGTTATTTGTTATTAACCTTATTTAGATCAGTTAACAATTATTCATTTGCAAAATCATCATCATCAAAAGTTTGACTGGAATCTAAACAATTAATGTACGGCACAACAAGATACTCAAAATCTTTGTTTATTTCATTGATAGGAAAAATAGCATTGAGATCCTCATCAAAGGAGGACTCGATTACATTTGAGCAAGGTTAAATAACAGAAGAAGAAATGTGGTAAACATTGGGGTTAGGTGGTATTTCAACAGTTAGAACTGGCAGAGCATGCTAGTTGAGGAGAGGTGTATCAAAAACTTTAATCAGGTGGGATGGATCCAGTGATGTGGTGCTTGAATGAACCATGCAGGGTGAACAATTGTACATGGTGTTGGGAACTTTCGACCCATGGGTAGTTGTCCTGGAAAAATATCTCCATTATAAGGTTCATCTTCTTGTCTGTATGGTCATACCATGGTTTCGAAAAGCCAGAAAAGGGGAAGTCTTCGACCTCTTTGATGAATCGTCCATTCAAGGAGTCACCTGAGATAGTCTAGATGCAGTCTTGTCTTCTCTTTGGTCGATACTGGCGGATCATTATGAGCTCTTGTTCTGATGGTTGATACCCCAAACTACAAGGAGGGAAAGCTTTCTTCAGTTCAATGGTCTCAAGTATCCCTTGATGTCTTTGCCCTAGATCCAGTCCGGGAATGAAGTGCATGTTTTTGAACATCTGAATCACATTGACGTTACCATGAGAGTCGTATTCCGAACAAATCCTTTCTTTGAAATCGTCCCCTGTCGGGAGTAAAAGTGGTTCAATTGGGAATCCTGATATGAGCATATCATTTGACTCATGTTGTATCTTAAGGATTGGAATGTTGGTACTTGCACCCTCGGTACTGTAGAATCGCTACAGCGGAAATATTACGACTTCTCAAATAAAATACAATTTTAATTAATCCCAAATTTTAGTTAAATCCTAAAACATGCATCTAGATGATTTATCGAATAAAATAAAGCATGCCGGATAAAACAAGAAATTTCAGGAAAAATCCCCCAAAGGGGAAAAACCTTTTATTTCACTATAATTTGTAAGAAAATGGCTTACACGGATTACAATGAAATATGGTGACATACGAAATACCGACAGGTGTCAGTTTCGATGTCTCGGTTGAAATCTCACGCAGGAACTCCAGGTGGTCAGCAATGAAGAAGAGGATCGGCTTCTCCACAAGTGTGATTTTTATAAGGACTCCCTCCATAATAGCACGTAACTCTCCGGTTGTAGAGTTCTCCCCAAAAAGATAAACAATAGCAAGATGTGTTCTTCAACACCAAAACAATTCACTAAAGCATATGGGAGTTTTGTGAATTGAAAACAAAAAGGATTAAAACCCTAAAGGAAGAATCCAAAGAGGATTATGCTTTAGCAGTATTTCTGTTCGTCAAAACGCTGTGACTTCTTAATAAAAATGGAACCAAATAATGAGATTTTATAGAAAATCACGACGCCTCGAAAATAGAGCTCGTTCGAACGAGATCAGCAAGTCGCTCTAACGAAGGACAAAAGTCATTCGAACGAGATCTAAGGACATGCTATGTCATTTGAACGACCTATCAAGCGAGATTTCACTATTGCCTATAGAAAATTTTGATACGAACGCGTGGCCGCCAGTTTCGTATCATTCTGATTTTTTATGAATTAGTTATGATTTTTCTACGAAAAGGAGTCCGAAAACAAAATATTTAGAAAAATATTTTGTAAAAATATCCCAAAAGCTCTAAGTGAAAAGTTAAGGTATTTAAAACATGACCTTGCCAAAGTAAACTTCGCGGAGTCTTGAATGATGAAGAACTTGAGTAATTCGGATCCGTCTTTGATGTAGATGTCTCTTGAATGATCTTCGATGGTGTAGTGGTATATGACATAATAAATTGATAACGGACCTATGAAAATATGTCCTTACAAATCTCCCCCTATGTCTATGCCGGTACATACATAAAAAATCCGAATTATCAAAAACCAAAATGCCTATACAAATCTACCCTCCCATGAATAAATTTGCAATACCACAAAATTGTTCTTCAATCGCCTTCGTCAAATCTCAAAGCTTTTCTCATCAGGGTGTGCAACATCAAGATCTTCAAGCATTGTACCTACACACATGAGATAAAGCAAAAACCTTCGTGACGTATCGAGTTTGAAATGATATATGAATAAAGCATTAATAAATCAAATCTCCCCCATAATGCAAAAACTCCTCCATAACTGATAATTCTATCTCCCCCTTTTTATGATGCCCCCAAATAGACAGATAAGAAGAAACAATCAAAACATGGAGTGTCACGATAAAATTGCATGGCAAATATGAATCAATCAATGTGCATACAAAGGAGTATCCCAAAAACATTCAGAAACTATTTTTGATTTTTCAAAATTTTCATACAAAAATAGGATACAAAAAAATCACACCATGGATTTAAACTCAAACAACCAAGTCATGGAAACGTAATGAATGGGTGTTAACACAATCGATAGGTAAATAAACTCAATCAATCATATGTGCACGATGCATACGTGTACCCCTAACAAATGAACATCAAAAGAATCCTTAGGTGTAAAAAATGTTGAATTTAAATGACATCGTCTTAATCAAATCAACAAATCAAAGTCTAAATGATTTCCACCCAAATAACGTCCAAAACTATTTAGTGCCGTTTCGAGAACTTTTTAAAGGACATGCAAACCCATTGATATATCCATCCAAAACTCCCTCATATATAATAATGCAATTCTTTATATCTGAAGAGGTACTAAATTCTCAACTTAGAGAAAACCTATTGGCCCAAATTTTTCGCATATTTCATCTTTTTATAGCCTTAACTTTTTTGTGTGGTCTCTTTTCAAACGGTGGCTTTCACGACGTGATTGTTATTCACTCGCATCCCTTTCTCATGTTCACTCATCATTTTTTCAAACTAAACAATTTATTCCTCACGGGAATTGGTTTTTACATGCACTACTTTTATTACTCTCCTATTATTGCACTTGGTTCGTTTTAAGAACAGGATTGAGATGAAAACACCCAACCAACATGTGATAAGTCAAGAACAAGAATCAAACAAATCCGTGCATGTGTGCAATAAAGGAAACTATGAGTCAAACATGTAGGAAGCAACACTTAATTACATCTTAATGACTCCAAAGATTATAAAGCACAAGGATGAATTGACCTATTGTCTCAAAACACTATCAAATAGTCACATGGATAAATGGAATGAAATTGTGACTCGGTCATCCAAGTGTTTATCCATAAACGGTGTAGACAAAATACAAATTTTTTTTTGAATTTTTAAAAATTTTATCAAAATAAAATCTTTTTGTATTTTTTTCAAAATTTTTAGACAGAAAAAAATATAACTATAAAATGATACAACCAGCAATAGGCATATAATATCGATATGCACAACATCCTATGCTTGCAAAATAGTAATCACACGAGAGAATCTACAAAGAAACTATACGTGATAAATGAGCAATGCAGTGTTATCAATTAAGCATGGATACCAAGAATACCTGCATATAAATTGACCAGAAGCAAACCCATCAGTACCAAAAATCTAAGCATATGAACATCGGGTACGGGAATCATAAGGGAAGCAAAAATAGAATTTTCAGACAGGCCGCTCAAACGATATCGCTCTGTTGCTCGAACGACAAGGGCATGTCGCGAGATGCGACTTCACGCGAGATAGAGATGTTTCTCAAACGATAATACATCTCGCTCGAACGAGAAAATAAAAAATTCCAAAATTCCCAAAAAATCATACAGTTTTGCCCAGTGCAAAAATTTCGTGAAAACAGTACCTGTAACGGGCAAACAGATCCAAAAGAGTGCTCAATCAGTATAGAAATACACAATGCAACAAATATACCAATGTGCACTACATCAGAGTGAGTCATAACACTAGAAAGAGTATAACATGATGTGTCGTTAGTGTATGACAAACTTCCAACACAATCAACCAAAACATTTCACATGGGGTGAATCACGTGCAAGCAAACGGGAATCGTGGACAAGTAAACCATAAGCCTCTAAATCCTATTTCATGACCCAAATCGATGTGTAACGAGGTGTGGTGGTGTGGGGAATCAAATTTATTCTTCTATTAACCTTCCTAGGTTCATTTAAAAGCTTGTAACAAAATTGCCTAAGATGGCCTTGCCTACCGCAATGTGTGCAAGTGTAAATCGGGCGATGTGTGTTACCTAAAGATGGCCCTCTCCTCAAATTTCTCGATTGCTCTCTCCGAATTTGCCTAGATGGGTCTCTCCTAATGATCCTAAGAGGTTCTCTCATGACGTTCTTAGGGGGCTCTTTCCTAACAACCTTAGGTGTCTCTTTCTTAACAATCCTAGAAGGCTCTTTCACACGTGTGGGAATGGGTGCAACATGTTTTTCAAGACCAATTCCACCCCTGTCCTTTTTTATCTCGCCGGTGCCTAAAATCTTATCAAGTTTTTCATACCTAGACTCCAAATCAAATTTCACTTTACTTGAATATTTTAATTTCACCTCAAGTTCACATATCCTAGATTCAAGTACACGTCTAGAATCCTCAAACTCTAAAAGCTCCTTTTTCATAGTCTCCATCAACCCTCTAAGACTATCTCTCTCACCCTCAACGTACTCAAGCTTCTCTTTCAAAATTTTCTCACGCGCCCTAATTTCTTCAACTAAAACATCATTATTTTTTAAGGCACACTCTTTTAATTGAGCTTCAAGTTTCAAGTTTGCCTTTTTTGTCTTTAAACATTCAAAATACAAATTATTGTAGGCAACTTTCAACTCACTTAATTCTTCTTCTTCCTCCTCACTCTTTTCACCCTCACTCTCATCACTAATCACACGAATGGAAAGCTCTCGCCTCGAAGCATAAAAGACTTCTTCTTTAGAATCACTATCACTAAGGGTAGAAACATGAGAAATCGGTTTATTCAATTTCTTCTTTAAATTTGTGGTACATTCATCTAACGTGTGACCAACACCCTCACAACAAGGACACCTCTCAGATTTGTTTTCAACAGAATATTTAAAACAAGAGTTCGTGTGAATTTTCCAATTAACTTTTTCAAAAATTTGACATCGAAGATCATCAAAACCATCAAAAGACATTTTTGTGCAAAAATCAAGATCAAAACACAATAACTTAGTGCAAAAGGCTCTGATAACAATTTGTAGAATCGCTACAGCGGAAATATTCCGACTTCTCAAATAAAATCCAATTTTAATTAATCCCAAATTTTAGTTAAATCCTAAAACATGTATCTAGATGATTTATCCAATAAAATAAAGCATGCAGGATAAAACAAACAATTTCAGGAAAAATCCCCCAAAGGGGAAAAACCTTTTATTTCACTATAATTTGTAAGAAAACGGCTTACACGGATTACAATGAAATAGGGTGACATACGAAATACCCGCAGGTGTCGGTTTCGATGTCTCGGCTGAAATCTCCCACAGGAACTCTAGGTGGTCAGCAATGAAGAAGAGAAACGGCTTCTCCACAAGTGTGATCTTTATATGGACTCCCTCCATAATAGCACGCAGCTCTCCGGTTGTAGAGTTCTCCCCACAAAGATTAACATTAGCAAGATTTGTTCTTCAACACCAAAACAATTCACTAAAACCTATGGGAGTTTTGTGAATTGAAAACAAAAAGGATTAAAACCCTAAAGGAAGAAGCCAAAAAGGATTCTGCTTTAGCAGTATTTCTGTTCGTCAAAACGCTGTGACTTCTTAATAAAAACGGAACCAAATAATGAGATTTTATAGAAAATCACGACGCCTCGAAAATAGAGCTCGTTCGAACGAGATCAGCAAGTCGCTCGAACGAAGGACAAAAGTCGTTCGAACGAGATCTAAGGACATGCTATGTCGTTTGAATGACAATTTCAGGTCATTTGAACAACAATTTCAGGTCGTTTGAATGACCTATCAAGTGAGATTCCAAGCGGGCATGTAAAAAACTTCGATACGAACGTATGTCCACCAGTTTCGTATCATTCTGATTTTTTATGAATTAGTTATGATTTTTCTACGAAAAGGAGTCCGAAAACAAAATCTTTACAAAAATATTTTGTAAAAATATCCCAAAAGCTCTATGTGAAAAGTTAAGGTATTTAAAACATGACCTTACTAAAGTAAACTTCGCGGAGTCTTGAATGATGAAGAACTTGAGTAATTCGGATCCGTCTTTGATGTAGATGTCTCTTGAATGATCTTCGAAGATATAGCGGTATATGACATAATAAATTGATAACGAACCTATGAAAATATGTCCTTATAGGTACTATCATCGTCACCTAAAATAGTGATGACTCGTCCGTCGGCGAAGAACATCAATTTCTAATGGAGTGGGGAAGACAGACCGAAGGTCGTCTGAGCAACCGATTGAAACAAGATGGGATGTCAATAACTTAGAACTCAACAACAAGGTTTATAGGACAAGCCCCTATTATAAGTTTTATGGATCCCATCACTTCTCGATGAGTATTATCGTAGGTGCATACAACAGCGAAGGTTGGAGTCAGGTCACTTTCCTTCCATCCTAAGCATTTGAAGGTTCTTAATGGGAAGACATTCAAGGCAAATCCATTATCGATAAGAGAGAGTGGTACGATCTTCCCCAAAACTTTGACGAAGATGTTGAGTGTATGATTGTGGTTTGGCCCAATTTTGGGGATTTCTTCTTTAAAAAATGATAGCATTCGGGTAGAGGTCAAGGATCCGACTAAATTTACCGCTTCTTTTGGTGTGGTAGAAGGAGGAACTGTGGGTCCACTGAGAAATTTAATCAAAGCATTTTTGTGCAGTTGGGAAGACATGAAAAGCCCCCATAGAGTGATGTTATCTTGAGTTTTCTTCAGTTGATCGAGGATCTTGCTTTCCTCCAGGTTCATTTTTGTCATAGGAAGGTTCTCAACGCCCTTACCTTTATCATTGGTTGGTAATGAGATTGGGATCTGGTAATGCCTCCATGATCTGTTCATGTGATTTACTAAAGAATGGAAGAACATGAACCCTGTTTCTTCATCCATCTCAGGTTATTTTACCATCTTGTTTATTTCTTTTAGGATCTCCTCAAATGATATCATCCCACACATGTCCGCTACCGGGACAATTTTCTCTGAAGCTTGCCCTTTATTTGAATCTTAGAATTCTTCCCCCCATCTAGTGGTAATAATTTCGTCTTTCCATTTAAAGTCAATGCATTACATAACTTTAATGGCTTCTTCATAGAGGTCTTCCCATTTTATGGGGATAAGTAAGGGTGAAGGTACAAGGCGTCCTTCTAGCTTCAGAGTATCAAGTAACTCGGTCATGCTGCAAATATCGTTAGTTTGCTTGAATGATTCTTCCATGATCTGGAAAACATCATTTAAGATGACTTCATCGGTTGGTACCACCCAACTATCTAACTCTCGGGCCCATTTTCGTGCTTCCAAGAACAGCTTGCTGAACTTCTAGAAATCAATGATCATTTGTGAGGGAAATTTCATCCCGAACTCGAGGAGTTGGTTTAATACTTCTGATAATCCCATACTTCCATTTTCAGAACGTGTACGGACAGCGATGCATGCTCTAGTAAGGAGTGACAGTGCCTGATCAGCGAGGCTAACAGGGTGTAGGAGGAAATATGGGCAAGTTTGGATAGGCTTGGGAGAGTATATGGGTGTGATTTGAGTTGAGTGATCAAATCCTGGGTTCATTTATAGGAAGATAGCAATGGTATGATTTGGGAGTGGGTTGTGAGTAATGTTTGTCTTAGGATTGGCTGGTGAGGCAATGGTACCCCGGTCAATTAGACATTGTATTATGTTTCGTAGGTGAAAGCATTGGTCGGTGGTATGGCCAGCAGTTTGGTGAAAGGTGCAATGGGCATCTGCCTTGAATTTTCTTGGGAGTGGATTTGGCAGTGGGCGGGGGTCCAAAGGTTTGATAAGGTTTCGACTTAACAGGGCTTGATAAACTTTGCAGACGGGAGAATGGAGCTCGGTGTATTCCTTTCTGACTGGGACAGGGCGACTTTCTGGTGGCCATAAAGTGGTTGGTTTAGAGATGTTGTTCATGGTTGAGACTGTAACATTGGCAGGTTTGTCATATTTTTGGGGGTGAACTGTCCGTACACTTTCTTTGGTCCAACTTCTATTTTAGTAAGACCTTCCTCGATTACTACTCCTGCTTCTCTGAGAGCTCGGAAGTGGGGATAGTATTATCCTCCCATTGTTGCTCGGACATGGGTCAATAATTTATTCATCACTATGTTGACTTGTTCTTCCTCGGCTGGCCGATTAGTCACAGTGTCTCCCTTTTCCCTCCATCGGGCTATGAACTTACTGACTAATTCCCTAGAGTTCTATTTGAGCAGATCTAAATAGCGACGGGTAACCTCAAGCTCTTCGTTGTATTTATACTGTGACATGAATTCTCGGGCTGCATCCACCCAGCTATGGATTCTGGACTCCTCGAGAGACAAAAACCATCGGAGAGATCTATCCTTCAAATTTTACTGAAATAATTGGTCCATCACTTCTTTAGAAGCCCCTAGGAGAGTCATCGAACGGTGATAACTGTGAAGATGAATAATCGGGGGTCCACTTCCTCCGAATTTCTCGATATTGGGCATCTTGAACTTCTCGAGTAAACCTCGCCTTAGGATAAGGCGACATGTGGGTGTAGTCCATGTAATTTCCAGAGATTTTGACTTGGTCTAACTTCTTAGTTAGCACCTTAAGATCTTCTTTGACTTCGTTCAAATCTTCCTCTTTTGGATCAATCATCATAGGCAAGTTAGTCCCAGGCTGGGCAAGGTTTGGCATAGGAAGCTGGGCAGGCGGGAGGGGCACGTGGAGCGTGCTGATTTTCTTAAAGAACCCAAATACGCTCGGGTGGACCCTTATCACGAGGGAATAGGGCCTCGAGCTCTAGAGGAGTAGGAACCTGGTTTCGCTGAATCTCTCGGACCTTAGTCTGAATGGTTATCAATCTTGGACACGAGCTGAGCTAAGACTGTCGTTAGATCTGGCTGCACAACTGTTACTTGATCTATGTTCTCCATGGAAAATGGATGGATACCGAACTCGAAAGAAGTAGCAGGGGGACGAACAGAACTCCGAGCTGATTTGACTGATGACTGAAGCCAATAAGGAGGCAGGCCAAGGGTGTACGATCGACCTGCGAAGGCATATAATGGGATTTATGTTTGAAAACAAAGGAGGAAAATATTTTTGACATTTTTTTTTTAGATTGAAAGACAAAATATTTTTGGATTTTTGATAAAGAAAAGGGAAATGTTTTTGCATTTTTGATAAAGAAAAGAGAAATATTTTTGGATTTTTGATAAAGAAAAGAGAAATATTTTTGGATTTTTGATAAAGAAAAGAGAAATGTTTTTGGATTTTTGATAAAGAAGGGAGAAATATTTTTGGGAGATGGGTCTCATCATGATTATTATAATTGTTATATTCTCACTTGTATTAAATTTTCCTAAATGCAAAATGAAATGTCGGACGAGACCCGAGACTGGAAAAGTTAGGTTTGTAACATATGCAAAGCTATGGTTGGAATTGTGACCAGGCTCACGGGCAGGGTCCCGTTTTAAAAATGCGCAAAAATTTGGGCAGCAGGCCGACCCAAAATTTTGATAGATTTTCGGGTCGAAATTGACAATCTAACATGTGTATCCTAGGATTGACACCTATATGCGGATATGCAGTTGGTTGGGTAAATAGGAAAGGTTTCCCCCATTTAGCATGGCTTCCACGATATACGTCTTGCTTTTGAGGTAAATCGGTGTGTGTGGACAAGCCATTTGATATACCTGAGTGTACATGAATTTCCTCACTACATACCTCATGGGGATGGTACATGTGAGAGAGAATTCGATATACTTGACATACGTGAGCAAGTTTCCTGCGATATACCTCCCGTCGTGACTTCGATTAAGCGATACGATGCGGGGGAACCGGTCGATATACGTCGAAGGTATTTGGCCAATGGAAGGTGAGAGTCATATCGCTTAGGCTAATTGTGTCCTGCCGAACCGATGACCATCACAAAGTGACCCTCCAGTTACTTGACAAAATTTGATCAATTACAATGCTCTTTGGTGATGTCGTGTGAATCATGCATGATTCTATTACTAGTATCTTCTGATGAAAGTATATTTCCTGATCATGCCAAACATGGAGAAAAGTACAAGTACCAATAGTATACCAAGTATGGATGGGTGATGCATGCAATATGTGGACATATGTGATCCTAGGTGAACGTGGAGTGAAGTGTACATGGAGAATCTTCTACCAGTGTGTGAATATAAGCATAAGCATGACGTACACATGAATAGTAAAAGGGGCATGAAAATAGGGGAAAATATAAGCAAATATAACACCCATGTAAATAGAGTATAGCCCTCAAAAATAGTATCCCCAGCAGAGTCACCACTATGGCCATCCACCATCCTCGCTGTGGGAGGGACGAAGAAGAGGTTATCTTCAATGTTGAGAGGATCTTGGTCCCGCGCATCCATCTCAGGAGTGCTTCGACCGGCATCGATGATGAGGTGAAAATGTAGAGAGATGGAGTCGCCAGTCTATTTTACTCAAAACAGACAAAAGAAAAAGGGAGCCATCCCGAAGGACATCATCCAAGGACATACTGATACATACGAAACCAAAATGATTCAAAAAGGGTTCGGAGGTTTAGTTACGAAATGAGAAGGTGTTAGGCACCCATTCTGCCCTTACGGTCTCTCATGGGGTATTGCTATTTTCCTTTATTTACCCGTGATATGTGTTCATGTGTATATATAGTGGAGATAGGAATCATCGACTTGTATCATGGAAGAGATAAAGCGAGTCATCCGTAGGAATGTTCCTAAAAGTAATATTATAAAATAGGATTTACGCGATTATCCTAGCGTTGATCGTTATAATGGAACGATAACGCATATGAAATAATACACCACTAAGAACAAATATATGTATATATAGAGAGAGAGTCTAAGAGAGTTAAGTTTAAAAAATATAGAAAAATAGAAAATGAGAGAAAAGTAGGAATTGGACTCGATTCTCGAGTTTTACCTCGAGACGCCTACCTAGCCTATGGAGGCATCAAAGTCCATGTAGTTCGTATGAAAAACGAGGGGTGGTATTTATCCCATAAATCCAATCGGGGACTTTTCTTATATGTGTGTATGTGTAAAAAAGTGTTTTAGTTGTGCGAAAAGTGCGAGAAAAGTGTGAGAATTCCCGTTTGGAATTTATGAGCAAACCCTCTTTTTCTTATTTTTCGGATTTTATTTATATGAAAATAAGAGATGTGCAGTAATACTAAATAAAAAGTATATTAGGATATATGAGATGAGAGGATAAAAGTGCTAAGTAATAAAACAAATTAATACGAATTTAAAGGGATTTAAAGAGCGAGTTGAGAAAATTGGACCTTCTTGAAGATCTTGAGCTTGATCTTGGATGTTGGAGAGAATATCTTGCCCTTGGGTGATGATGGAGGGTACTTAATTCACCAAGTTTGATGAAAAATATGAGGAAAGGTGAAGGTTGGAAAGGTATTTGGATGTGGAAATCACGCTGACTTCGAGAGAGGTTTTCTGAGCTCGCTGAGAGTGATGGATTTCAGATCTTGTGTCCCTTTGTAATGAAGTTAGGCCCTCCTTTTTATAGGACCAGAGCATTTCCAATCGACATAGTCCTGGTCCTTCCAATCAGCCGGTCTGTTTAGGCACACTGCCGATAGGAAGGGTTTGGAACCTGCCGTTTGGCAGTCTCTTTCAGGTTCCTTCAGAAAATTGGTCATAGAGCGCAAACCGTTGATTCGAATCACGCACGGGGTAAACCATTGGAAAAGTAATTTAGATACATTCGAAAGTCTTACTGCTCTCGGTTTCAAGAGCTAACTTTGGGTCAAATGTGGCTCGAAAGCGTTCGTCGGTCCTTTGGACGGGGAATTATCGGACGCAAACGGATCGTTCATCCGTATGGTAAGTCAAAATCGAGCACGGGTGTAACACCCCACGATTTTGGGACTAAGAAATTAAAATTTTGGGAGAAATAAATTTATTTAAATTGCAGAATTTTAAATTTTGGAAATTTAGGTCCAAAAATTGAGGACATTTTAAAGTATTCCGGATGATGATTTTGAGTGTACCATCGATCCCAGATGGGTCGAGATAGTCAAAATGACTATCATTGGGTTTTATTTCGGTTCCGGATTATTTTTAAGTCAGTTGACTCGAATTGGAGTAAACGAGTCATTTAAAATGTGTATTAACATTTAAAACTGTGTTTATTGTTTTAAGGGATTTAGGGGCTTACGATTTCAGCCCTTCTCAATTGTGAGAAGAGAGAAATAGAAAGGAAAGAGAAAAGAAGAAAGAAAGGAGAAGAAATAAGAGAGAGAGGAAGAAAGCTTGGAGGATTATGGCCCAAACATGACATCGAGGACGATCCAACCTCTGAAAAATTGAGGCAAGTGTTTAATCTTGCTAAATATTTCATTTGTGTATTTCATTTCATAATTTGTGGATAAGAAAATTGGATTTTGGGTATATATATATATATCAAAACCTAGATTTTGTAGTATAAATCTTAATTGATATTTACACATGGATTTAAGGAGTATAACTTGATGAAACTAGATATAGGATGAAATTTGATGTTGGGAACATATTTGGGTTGAGGATAATTGGGGAGAAGTTGTATAATTTTGGTTTTAGAAAGTTTGAGTTTGGCAGAATTTTCACCATTTCGTGGCTTGCCGTACAAGCCGAATCGATTCGCCAGGTTGCAGAAGCCTTAGGTCTTTAGGGTCGAATCGTTTCGCCCCTAGCGAATCGATTCGGTATGCAGTAGACTTACAGGTCTCGTTGGGCGGAATCGATTCGCTGGGGCCGAATCAATTCAGTGGGGCCGAATCGATTCAAAAATAGGGTAGTTTTGCTAAATTTTTCTAGAATGATTCCTAACCCTTTTTGGTTGGGCTTATTGATTTGGGACCTTCTTTTATGATGTAAGAAATATGATTTGGAGACATATAAGGGGCTTGTCACATGTTATGATTTTGAGGACTTCTTGAAATAAATTTAGTAATGAATATATATATATGCATTGGAGCTGTATATAAAGATGGTGAGAACCTCATTGGGGATGGAAATCCTAATTATAGATCAAAAGTGAGCCTAGTTATGATGTAAGGGTAGGGTCCCATCGAGAGAGTTGTGAGGGTACGACATGAAATCGTAGGCCGAGGTTTGTCCCGAATCCTTATAGTGATAGGATTATATTTAGGATAAGATTGGGGACCGACGCGAGAGAGAGGTTGCGTATCCTTAGGAATGTTTAACTTGAGGAATAGATAGCAAAAGCAATAAGATTTAGGGGTTCATAAGAGTACTTGGACCGTAGTCGGGATAGTGATAATATATCAGAATGGTATTCCCCTAAGTGATGGGATCATGAGATGAATTTAAGTCGAGCTTGAGGTTTATAGACTATTAGTTATGTATGTACCAATGGTTGAATTAGTACTAGAGATATTGATGTCCTTTCGGATATAGATGTGATGTGTAGTGATTGTTACCTACACTAAACTTTGGGTGATAACCTAAATATTGGAGATATATCTATGTTGGAAGATTATTTATATGATAATGAAAAATGGACGCATATGTTTCAAGTGAGAGATCGTATTCTTATAATGAATCTAGTTATTATGATCGGAGTTATGGCTATTATATTGAGGATTTTGGGTATAATAATAGTCGAGTTTGTAAACTTTATACATACAATGAGAGAAAATATGTATTTATGTATGCATATATATTTGCATAAAAATGGATATATGTGTATATTCATGTTGTGAATATCTAAACCGTATGTGATGGTTTAATTATATGATGGGATCATATGGATGTATTTATATTGTGCATGTGAATGATATAAATACTTATGTGTTTAAGCATACCCCGAACATTCTATCATTTGGAAGTTTGCGCGTTAAGGGTGAGCACCCTGGCTCGAGGAGCAGAGTGTGGATATTCCCCAGGTCATAGTCGTCCATTGTGTTATTATGTGATTTACATTTCTTTTACGGTGAGATGTGGTGGTTATGTTTCATCTCATTGACTGGTTAGGATCTATGACCGCTTCCCGAAACGTCATGTGTGTGTGTTGGCCCCGATGTCGGTGATATTGAGTTCGACCGTGTCCCCCATGATGGTATATGAGTAATGCCCTGGAAGATGATAGCATGGTGCAGTATATCGGTAGTATATAACCGGGTATATTATGTGTATGGCCATTGTACATCATATGTGGTATGTACACTTGGCTATGAGAATGAATGATTGTATCTATATATTTTTAGAGTAAATACATATATACTTATATATATATATATATATATATATATATATATATATATATATATATATATATATATATATATGGAAGGATATAAAAGTTCTATGGTGTACTTCTTGGGTGAATATGGTGTACTGGATTGTTGGGGGTTGATGTATCGCATTTAAGGAATATTTCGGTTACATAATCCCAAGGATATTTATTGGAGATATAGGGGTTGCTCTTAGTTAGTAATCCAAATGGTAGTAGTACAATTGTGTGTACGACATAATGGATCTCTAGGATCGACATTGTCAAGGAGTAGTGTATTGGGGGGTTCCTTGTTTGGATTTCGCTTTGCGAGATGCCCCACGCACGAAATGTAGTGCAATGTTGAGAGTGGAGTGAAGTTTTATCCTTATTAAATTTATGCATGTTAATTAGAGAATAAATTCTTAATTTGAAATTAAATGTTAATCATGTGAAACAACAATACAATGTATAGACGATTAAGGTATAAATTGGAATTAATATAGCCTAGTAGGGATTATGTGCATGAATATATTTAAGTGTTCTTAGGTTGGGAAGGATCCTTGGGGTATGTTAGAATGGAAGGTCTTACGGGTATAGGCTGTGCCTATGGTAAGTTAGGTTGTCCTTATGGGAGGGGTAACTAAATTAAGTTTTCAGGACACGAATAGGTGTGCGCTGTTAGATGAGAGGTGAGTTTGGGGGTTTCACGAGAGTGCGACTCCACTTTAATTATGAAATAAGTGCATTTATATTTATTATGCACGGTTAACACATTTGCTAAACATTTTTACACCTCGGGCTCTGAACCGTTTATATTTCTCTCCTTCCATATATATATATATATATATACTATTACAGGTGTCCTACCGCAGGGATGTCGGATGCTTTTATATCCAAAGTCTTGGGAGCCATAACAGGTGCGGAATGTTGCAGGATTTAGATTGTAGTCGCTTCCTATTCTTGTGTAAATCTAGATAGGATTCATGTTGTACATCGGGTTTACGCCCAGGGTTATTTGTAGTTGTTTATATTTCTTCTTTATGATGTTGTACAGTTTGTGACCCGACAATTTATTCGGGTATATTTCCCTTTGTATACTCATTTCCTTTTTATTTTGAGCACTTTATTTTATCGGGGTGTTGGTACATTCTATCTCTTATACTAGTTGATAGTGTTGGTTTGTTGTCTGTGGCATGTTTTATTTAATTTTGGCATCTCGCTTATTTGATTTTGCATAGTTAGCCTTATATGTTATTGTATAATTTGTTGGTACTGCAACTGAGCCATCTGAGTTTACTGATTTAAGGTGGTATAGGGTTGGCCATCGGTTATTATTTTAAGCGGGCTATCAAAGATGGTATCAGAGCATCAGGTTTTAGAGTCTTTAGGATCTGTGCGGGTTTTTCTGCATTCTTCCGTTAGCGTTCTTGATATAGAGCCCTATTGTTAGGGTTGTTGTGTTCGCTGTGTTTATCTTCTTCTGTGAAATGCATTCACTTGATTGACGTTCTGATAATAGTTGCTCTCATTTCATACATCGCCTAGAATATGTCGTCCAGCAAAGGACAAGATTAGAGATGCAATACCTATAATAAGATTTTGGGTACGCTTTGATCGGGGGTATTTATTTTTCCCGATTCCGGCGGAAATGAAGAGGAGATTTCTAGCGGTTATTCAAGGTGATCTATTGGTGGTTGAGTAAGAAAGGGAAATTTACTCAAATGGCGAATCTTGGATTTAATAAGGTAAGTTATGAGGAGAGGCATATAGTGAAGTCCTTGGGAGGTTTAGATTGAGAAACTCGTCAACTTTTGTTAGGAAGCCTGGTGATGCTGACTTTTACCGGTGAAAGGTAGGTGGCATTGTCCTATTGTTAGGAGTATCGTCTTTATTTGAGTAGGGAGTAAGAAATTTGGAGACTCAGGTTCATTGAGTAGGACCGAAGGAGTTGTCGGAAGTCGGAATAGCGCTTTGTCCTTCAAAATGGTTAGGAAGGATTTTCTGGAAGATGTCTCTTTGAGGAGAGTTAGGCTTTAGGAAGAAAGATTGTCCTGGAAGAAGTAGAGGACTTTGAATAGGGATCCAAGGATGAATTAAATCAATTGGATTATGGAAGTATAAGGTATAATACCTTTCTTTGGGGTTAAGTCAAACTTTATGCGATATCAGGGACGTCGTGCGTAAGGTATATGAGTGGTTAGCCGCTACACCCCTAGGGTGCATAGAATTTCCCTAGAGGAAGGAAGGAGCAAGTACGGCCTTTGTACGGCATCTTTTGAGTTAATAGACCATCTCGTGAGAAGACAACAGAGACAGTAGAGAGTTGTGCTATTGAGTTCTGGAAGTGCCGACTATTAAGGTTTGTTCAGTAATGGTTATTGTTGTAAAGATAGGCTAGTGCGGGTAATTGTAGTATTCCAATGAAGGAAGGACTTACTCGTGGAAATGATTTAATGTGATGTAAATGATTTAGATAACCGAAGAGGTTCAGATTTTAGGAGATTCGTTGTTGAGCATAGAATTTAGCTCATAGGTGTGCTAGTCTTGAGAACTAGGTATTAGTTAGAGTATTGTATTTGTTAAGGCCTTGTGTCCTAAACATAAGGTGTTTGTTTGGCGTGTCGAAAGACATGGAATTGTTTTATATTATGTGTTGCATAGGCCTTCGGGCAATATCCATAATTTGAAAATCTTTTATAAAAAAAAAACTTAACCCTGGATCAACTGATCTCAATCCCCGACATAACTACACAGTAGTGTATCGGGAGGGTTCCTCGTTTGGATTTCGCTTTCGAGACCTCCCCCGCATGAATGTGGCTTATGTCAGGAATTGAGAAAAGTTCAACCATTGGGAATTTTAAACTTTCATATATATTTAATATGCTGCTATAGATTGTAATTGTTGAGAGCTATATTACGATTTGAGGCTAGTGGAGCCCAGTTATCGATTGTACCAGTTGAGCTCTGGTACGGGGTGTATGGGCGCCCTGGGTAGTTAGTTTAAAATTTTAAAATCTATATGGTTCGATGTGAGAACCGGGAAGGATTGGTATAGAGATTTAGAGGGTAGATGTAAGGACTAGATGAGATTGAGGTCCTAGGAATATCTTAAATTTCGCAGGCGAAATTTTTGTAAGGGGGAAGAGTCTAACACCTCACGATTTTGGGACAAAGAAATTAAATTTTTGGGAGACATAAATTTATTTAAATTGGAGAATTTTAAATTTTGGAAATTTAGGTCCAAAAATTGAGGACATTTTAAAGTATTCTAGATGATGATTTTGAGTGTACCATCGATCCCATATGGGTCGAGATAGTCAAAATGACTGTCATTGGGTTTTATTTCGGTTTCGGATTATTTTTAAGTCAGTTAACTCGAATTGGAGTAAACGAGTCATTTAAAGTGTGTATTAACATTTAAAACTGGGTTTATTGTTTTAAGGGATTTAGGGGCTTACGATTTCAGCCCTTCTCATTTGTGAGAAGAGAGAAATAGAAAGGAAAGAGAAAGGAAGAGAGAAAGGAGAAGAAAGAAGAGAGAGAGAGAGAGAGAGAGAGAGAGAGAGAGAGAGAGAGGAAGAAAGCTTAAAGGATTCCAGCCCAAACACGACATCGAGGACGATCCAACCTCTACAAAATTGAGGCAGGTGTTTAATCTTGCTAAATATTTCATTTGTGTATTTCATTTCATAATTTTTGGATAAGAAAATTGGATTTTGGGTATATATATCAAAACATAGATTTTGTAGTATAAATCTTAAAATTGATATTTACACATGGATTTAAGGAGTATAACTTGATGAAACTAGATGTAGAATGAAATTAGTTACTGGGAACATATTTGGGTTGAGGATAATTTGGTGGAAGTTGTATAATTTGGGTTTTAGAAAGTTTGGGTTTTGGAGAATTTTCACCATTTTCGTGGCTTGCTGCATAGGCCGAATCGATTCTTCCCTAGCGAATCGATTCGTCAGGTTGCAGAAGCCTCAGGTCTTTAGGGCCGAATCGATTCGCCCCTAGAGAATCGATTCGGTATGCAGCAGATTTACAGGTCTGGTTGGACTGAATCGATTCGCTGGGGCCGAATCGATTCGCTGTTGGGGTCGAATCGATTCGGAGGGGCCGAATCGATTCGAAAACAGGGTAGTTTTGCTAAATTTTTCTAGAATGATTTCTAACCCTTTTTGGGTGGGTTTATTTATTTGGTACCTTCTTTTATGATGTAAGAAATATGATTTGGTGAAATGTAAGGGGCTTCTCACATGTTATGATTTTGGGGACTTCTTGAAATAAATTTGGGAATGAATATATATGTATGCATTGGAGTTGTATATAGAGATGGTGAGAACCTCATTGGGGATGGAAATCCTAATTATAGATCAAAAGTGAGCTTAATTATGATGTAAGGGTAAGGTCCCTTCGAGAGAGTTGTGAGGGTACGACATAAAATCGTAGGTCGAGGTTTATGCGAAAACCTTAGAGTGATAGGATTCTATTTAGGATAAGATTGGGGACCGACACGAGAGAGAAGTTGTGTATCCTTAGGAATGTTTAACTTAAGGAATAGATAGCAAAAGCAATAAGATTTAGGGGTTCATATGAGTAATTGAACCGTAGTCGGGATAGTGATAATATATCAGAATGGTATTCCCCTAAGTGATGGTATCATGAGATGAATTTAAGTCGAGCTTGAGGTTTATAAACTATTAGTTATGTATGTACCAATGGTTGAATTAGTACTACAGATATTGATGTCCTTTTGGATAAAGATGTGATGTGTAGTTATTGTTACTATAAGAGGGTAATTTAGATATAGATGGAGGCGTAACCCCTATTTGAGTACGGTAATAATAAGCTAATTGGCCAAAGCCTTGGATTAGCAATAGAACATCCAGACACACGTTCAATGAAGACAAGACTCAGTTTAAACTCACAAAACTCTCGTCTATAACTCAGGAAATAGTAATGAACCTTAGAAGTAACTTAGATAGGGGAGAGAGAAGTAAGCACCCTAGATACACCTTGGTAGGCAGGTAGAAACACACCTAACACTCTCAAGAATATCTGTCTAGTATTAAAAGCTTCATAATAAGTAACAATGGTGGGTGGGTAAACCCTCTGGTTTTTGCAATAACTCTCTAACTGATGTGTATCTCTAGCAATAACTCCGGAGTTCTCAAAAAGATCATCCCTCCTCAAAGGTGGTTGGGGTTCTTAAATAGCCCCCCACACCACCCCCGAGGCAACTCAGTCATTTAAAGACTATGAAAGACATCCCTCACACTTTATGTCACAGCATTAAATGCCTGATGCACTAGTTATCTCCACGTCATGAACATTAAATGCCAAGACATGCCTTTTGCCTAACCATTGTGTGTCAGGAGGCTGTTGTCGCAGAGGTGGCTCACCAACTGCCTGACAGCCCCAAATACCATGGTGGTTTAATCAAGTGCAGGTCTGACATTGTTTAGCTGGCTAGTGACATCACCTATAGTAGATGTGACATTAAGTAGAGGGTTATTTGGTTCACAACTCAACGCCCAATGGAACTCAAAGCTGCTCCGCCCGAGGTTCCACAGTCAGGGTCCTTCGGTGTTTTACCAGGTGTATCTAAGATGGTTAGGACAAGCCCCAACGGTGCCTCACTTCTCAATCCTTCAAACTAAGTCCCTCTAAAGTTCCCATGGTGAGGTAATTCAATAGAGCATGAAAGCTCTCCCAGGACCTACTAAGCCTGGTCTCTCGCGAGTACCGTTTGACCTCACACAGATTCATTATTCTCATTACATCATTACAATCGTTATAGCTCATAGCCAATTTAATCAAAGATACAATATGACTAAGTAATCAAACAAGCTAAAGTATGAGTTGCCACGCCAAGCTGCCACGCTTGAACTGCCTCACTTGAGCTGCCACGCTATCTTAATCCCAAACACTGTTGCTAATAGGTGGATTATCCCTATTCTCAGGATTACCTTCAAGCCCCGTCTACATTTACCCCCTCGTGGAGGGATTTGTTGTGGGAACAAGAAATACCTGCACGAAAGCTTCTCAATCCGATGAACTTTCTCTGCGTGAACCTGGCCTTCTTTCCCCTGTTAGAACCGCAAAGATATAATCTTCTGGAAAAAGTAAATTTCTCCCCGATGTACCTAAGCCGTTGCTCCATTCTCATTGGGACTGGGGCGAGGGAACATCGCCCCTTTTTTCTCGTGCTGATCCTTAGCCGTTCTAGCTTTAATATTTGAAGTTCTCCCGAAAGACCTACTAACCTTCTCAAATACTCGTTTGGACTCCTTATAAATGAGATTCTCCCCTGTGGTGATTCACTATGTTCAAAAAATGTTTGGACATGTGGGATCTTCTTCGTTAGAAGTTTATTGGATATGCTTGGCAAAAATTTATGGCGCCAAAACTGGAACTTTTTCAAGAAGGCAAAGCTTTATGTTCCCTATGCGTCAGTTTATTGATGACGCGGCGCTGTCTTTTCAACTGCCAAAGTACTTCCTGAAGTGCCACGTGTTCATTTGAAATGATTATAGGCGGCCGCCCACGTGCGATGGTGGGAAAATCTAAACATCGAACTCGGAAATTTCAAACGACCATATCCCAACACTTAACCCTTATTTTATCCTACTTTGCTTTCATCATCTTCAAGCTTCCATTCGCTTTAGATAGAGAGAGAAAAACTGTGAGAAATCCATTGTTGTTAAGCTCTTACCTTCTGACCTCTCTCCTCTGTTACCTTCTCTACTCCCACCTGTGATCATGTTCCTCCATTCTTGTTCTGAAACCCTTCTTGCTCAAAGCTTTTCTGTTACTTTATCATTATTTGCCATGGCATCCTCAAGCAACCCCACTGTGTCTGCCACCGGTGTTCTTCCTGCCACCCCTAGCACTGCCACCACCCTGGATGCTGCCCGCCAGGAACAACTAAGGTTTTACCGTCGATCACCTATTTTTGGACAAGGTGATGATTTTTCTGGTGCATGTAAGAGGGTCCATTTTTCTTCTAAGTTTGACCCTCTATTGTTGGGTGATGAAGATGAAGATTCTACTGAGGGGGGTTTTCTTCCTCCCGAGGGGACTCTCTGGTTTTTCTTGGAGCGAGGGGACTTCACGTGGTCCCACATTGAGTTTGAAGCGCCCGGGGGTTCTCCTGCTCAGTTTGCAGCGTGGAACTCCCACATGCAAAGTTTTTATGCTGAAACGCTCACCAAGATTGGGATGCAATGGGCTAAGTGGTTTGGTGAGTTCACTCTCTCTAAGAATAATGTTGCCCTTCCTGTTCTGGTGTCTCGCTGGAACGTTACTACCCATACCTGCATCGCTGCATGGGGTGAGTTCACGGTGATGTTAGAAGACGTGTGTGAGCTCCTGGGCCTTGAAGTAACAGTCCATAAGCCTTATAATAATGAGGCTCTGGATGCCCAGGAGACTGCTGACCATTTGGAGTTGGATCGAATATGCCAAAGCTACACCGGTTCATCGAACAAGGCCAGTTTCTCCACACTTATCAATTATTTCTTCAAGGATTCTGCTGAAGGTTGTTCTTGTGGAGGTGCCCCTGGTCAAGGTATATCGCTGGAACTGCCTGCTTATATCCTTATCATTCTTTCTCATTTCCTTCTACCGAAAAAACCCAATGACCAGCCTCGAAGGGACCTTATTAATATATCACTTCGTTTGGCCCGAGGTACCAAGCTTCCCCTGGATGTAATTGCCTTGGGATCTCTCTATACATGGATCCATAGGACCCTCCTCGACATGTAACGATGTCCTGGTCGATATAACTTGGAAAATTCTTCCAACTGTGTCCTTCTGACGAGCTTCCTCTATGTTCATTTTCCTGCCGTAGCGGCCAAGATCAACCATCCTCCTTCTGGGGAAAAAATTCTTCCCCCACGCTCCTTACTTTATCATAAGAAACAGAGTCGAAAGGAGTTAATCTCTGTGATTGGTCGTTATGAGACCCTATGAAGAGGACAACTTTGTTCACAAGTGTGAGTTTTTTCAACATGAAGCCAGGTTAGTGGAGGTAGGCACATGTATTGAAGATCCTTCGCTAGCCGTGGTTGTTCTGTTCTCCCCTGGGTATCTGCCTTCCTACACCGAGTGGGGATATACCAGTGAGCACTAAAATCCCAATCAATGTAGCCGCCAATTTGGTTTTGATCAGGGGGCTCCTTGCCCAGTTTTTCAATCATCAAACCCCAAGGTTTCTTTTAGCGAGGCCTGCTCCCTGTTTTCATCTACCGCTGCATGGTGAATAAGTTCTTCAATGGCTGGGCGATTAACCATTCCCAGCAATAAAAGGAAAGGGAACGTGTCCTCTCTATTCGCTACACGATAGTGGCTGAAATAATTGGTTGATATTATAGATTTCATCGAGAGGGATCCAGTATACCCTCCAGTTCTTTCCTTTTCAGCGTTGGACCTGGGTTTAAAGGGTAACTCCATTCTTAAGGTTTAGTTCCCTATGAGTAAGACCCCTAAGGCATATCCCACCGAGCTTCCTCCCCTTTGTTCCATGATCCCTACTACTACATCCAAACCCAAGAGTGCTGCAGCCTCTAAGATAGATGCCCCTTCGGGCCAAAAGGCAAAGAGCGGGGCTTTTTCCAAGTCCAAGTCGCGGACTAAATCTCAAGCTCCTAAGGGGGCATTCCCCCTTTCCTCTGTTCCTCCTCCTATACCTGCAGAGAGGGCTGAGGAGTTGAGAAGGAAAGTGCAAGCTGAGGTGGCATGCACAAACGCTGAGTTCCAACGGCGCGCTCCGGCTGTTCCTCCACCGGGAACCTTCCCCACAATAACTGTTGATCCCACCGAGCCCACAACGAAGAGGAAAAAAATCTCAAACGTTCTTCGAGGTACTGGCACTAGTGCATCAGGAACGAGGAAGAAAACTTTGGGTACTAAGTCCCAGAGGAGACAAACTCCTCAGGTGCCTTTATCTCCTGCCCCATCGCCTGTCAGGTCTGAGGTATGTATACTTGTTCTATTACCATTTTTCCATTTACTTAAGGAAAAAGTACATTTGTTTATGCATTTTGGTGAATTTGGTGCTGGAGGTTGAAGAAGAAAGTGCCAATCACCTTAGCCCCCCCGTGAGCCCTTTCGTGGGTGGACTCTTTGGTGTTTTGCCACCCGATGTGACTCCTCCTCGTTCGCCCATGACTGGGCTCACCTATTCTCGCCGTTCAGCCTCTCAACGTGCAAGGGATGTTACTATGGGGGGTGATGTTTTTGACTCAGTGGGCATCTCTTTGCGACCATAGACAACTCTCTTCATCCCTTGTAGTTTATCTTCTCCACCCGAGCTTCTTCTGCCCATTGTTCTGGCTGAAGAAGATGAGCCCGAGGTATGATTTTCTCTATAATTTGTTAAGTATAATATCCTTTCAGTCTCACCCCATTATTTATTTATAATGCTAAACCTTGAGATTTTGGGATGCCCCAGGTTGAAGTGTCTTCATTGTTAGCCAACACTTGTCTTCCCACGGTTCTAACGAGACCCTTGACCACAATTCCCCTTTTTCGTACCATAACTGAGGTAAGTGACATTTAGAGGAGCTTCTCCCTTTTTCTGTACTTATTCCTCTTATCTTTTTTAACACTGAACTTCATGTTGCAACTTTCTCCCAATCTTACCCCACCTTCTCTTGAAGGTCTGCACGCGTATAAGGCCAAGGTTGGTGCTTTTGCCCCCCGTGGTGGTTTTTCTGCATCCACCCCTGTTGAGGCTTCATTTGGGAGCCCCTCACCTTCTACCAGTGAACAACCCATGTTGGCTTTGGTCCCCTATGTTGGTGAGGTACTTTTGCCTGCCGTTGAGGCTTCTGCAACCAGGGATCCCATTATGGCTTCTGAGGTAATGAGCCCTCCCCTAACGGTTCCTTCCCCTATGGCTGCTATGGTGACTGCCGTTCTTTCCTCGGTCCTGACTGAGGTATTTTCATTAATTCTATGCATTTTTGTCAAAGAATTTTTACAAACTCCCCTATGACGGTGACTTAACAACGAAAAAACTTGTTAAGTTTTTTTTCATAAACTCCACCTATAACGGTGACTTAACAATGAAAACACTTGTTAAGTTTTTTTTTTCATAAACTCCACCTATAACGATGACTTAATAATGAAAACACTTGTTAATATTTTTCATAAATTCCACATATAACGGTGACTTAAAAATGAAAACACTTGTTAAGATTTTTCATAAACTCCACCTATAACGGTTACTTAACAATGAAAACACTTGTTAAGATTTTTCATAAACTCCACCTATAACGGTGATTTAACACTGAAAACACTTGTTATGATTTTCATAAAATCCACCTATAACGGTGACTTAACAATGAAAACACTTGTTAAGATTTTTCACAAACTCCTTACTTTTATTATCTCAAGTGGCACGAGAGACTTCTCCTCCTGTTCTTTCGCCTATTAGCTCACCTCATCGGGAACGTGCTGTCTTGGAAGATTCTGACCATGATGACCAAGGTTCCACGACCAGTGCTGCAGCGGAGAGTGAATCTGGGTGCGAGCTTCCTCTGTCGAATTTGGCTCCTCGTGCATTCTGCTTAATGGTGCTTCAACATTCTCCCCAAATGCCTGCCACTCATCAACTAGTGATCGAGAAACTTGTGAATCACCATCCTGAAACCTTCTCGATGGATTGTTTACGTTCTAACATCTCTGTCATGAGTTATAGGTTGCAAGGCATGGCTACCATTGTTGCAAAAATTACTAGCACTCCCACTGCGACTGTTACCAGACCACTCCTTAACCAATTTCTTAGCTATTTGAAGGAGTTGGGTTGTGATGGTTTTCATTTTAACTGGATTATATCGTATTTAAAAAAATTTAAGAGCCAGCAACTGATCAAGCAAAGGGAATTATTGCAGAAGCATCAGCAGGACCAACGGGTTGAGGAAGCCAGGTTGGCCGAAATAGTACCCCTTCTAGAAGAAGTTGATAAGGAGGTAGATGATGCCGAAGAAGCTTTGCGTCAGGCCAAGCTAAAACGAGAAAGACTCCTTATCAGACGTGCACAAGTACAAAAGAGGTTGGAGGTTTCCATCAATGCCCAATAGTCTTGTACTACAGCTTTTTTGGGCCTTCCTCGAGATTTTTTCTCATCTTCAGACCTATGGATACTCTTAGGCTAGTCAACACTTGTATATATCTTCCTCTTGCTTCTTTCTATGTAGTTCTTGGGCAGTAGTTCCCAATTTTGTAATGCTCTATCATTTACTAATGAATGAAAAATGTATATTTTCCACTTCTTCTGTATGTTACAACTGCTTTTGTATGTTATAAATTTCTATATTTCTGCAAGTCTTTCACTCTGCTCAAGTCATAACTAAAACTTGTATATTCATAACAATAGCTATTTACAATCATTATTCAAACTTAATTGTCTACACATGATAAACCTTCAGCCATTTATTGTTAATTTTAAATGGCTTGTCTTCCTCCATCCTAGAAATTAAGAAATATCCTGATTCATGAGCTTCTTTTACATTAAAAGGTCCCTCATAATTGGTTGTAAACTTCGGTAGAGGAAGTCCCCTGATGTGCTTCACTGCTTCTTTCAAAACGAGGTATCCCTCCACGAACTTCATGGGTCTTACCAAGCTATCATATGCCCAGTAGAGATGTTTTTTGTACATTTGAAAGTGTTGCATCACATTATCTCTATGCTCGTCTAACGCTTCCAATTGTACGTGTATATTCTGAGGGAGCATGCTGCTTTGTAAGGTGTATCGGGTAGACTGGAAGGATTGCCTCCGCCCCATAACCAAGCGAGAATAGAGTGTACCCTGTGGGTTTCCTCTTGGTTGTTCGATAGGCCCATAACACAGCTGGTATCTTGTCATCCCACGATCCTGGGAAGTCCTCCATCACCTTGGCCAGAATATTAACCAACATTTTGTTAGTCGCTTTGGCTTGACCGTTTCCCTTTGGGTATGCCACCGTTGAAGTATGATGAACAATGGAGTACTTATCTGTGAGCATTGTTACTTCTGAATTGACGAAGGGCATCCCGTTATCTGAGAGAATAACCTTTGGTATCCCAAAATGACAAAAAATGTATTCTCTAATGAAGTTGCTCACTACCCCAGTCGTTTCCCTTCTTAGTGGTATTACCTCAGCCCACTTTGTGAAGCACTCCATTGTAACTAGTATCCATATCTTTCCCCTTGAAGAAGGATGTATTGCCCCCACCAGGTCAAACGCCCAAGTGTGAAAAGGGTAAGGCGTTGACAGAGAGTGTAAGTCCACCGATGGGGCATGGATCATGTTTCCATGTAGTTGGAAAGCTTTACATTTTTGAACAAACTCAGCAGTATCTTTTTCCATCGTTGGCCAATAATACCCCAATGTCATCAACTGATCATACAATTTGGCCCCTCCTATGTGAGTTGGATCGTGCACCTATTTGAGGACCTCAGTTGCTTCTTCCTTCGTGATGCAACGCAATGGCCTGTTGAAGTATCCCCTTCGGTAGAGTTACCCCTCCTGGCTATAGAACCTTGGGGCCCTTCGCTTTAGTCCTATTGCATCAATTTTCTCTGTCGGGATAACTCCATCTTTAATAAAGTCAATATAGGGTTGCCTCCAATCAGCCTGAGTTTCAACAAAATAAAATTCAGCTGCTTCAAAGAAAAGCTAACACTTATCGCACCTCCGTTATAGCTTCATTGCGTCCTGCCTCATTCTAGGCCAAAAATATCCATCTCTATGAATTCTCCTATAAAGAGGTACCTCAGTTGTTTCGCAGTGATCCTCATGTATTTTCTTTAACCTTCTCTCTGCTTCTTCTAGGCCAATGCATCTTGATAACCATCCCCTTACATTTCTGAAGTATATATTTCCCTAGTTTGTAAAATATTGGGCCAACTCTCTTAGCCACATTGCCCCTTCGCCACACTCGATCTGCTTCCTAATCTCTCCCCTACAGTCCGCGTACTCCTCCCTTGGTAGCATTGATTGCACCACCAAAGGAGATATTCTTCTTTGGATCGTGATGATAGTTGTATCGCTCCTCATGACCATTTTCTAGGCAATAGTTACATACGCATCTGGATGGCGGTTCATCGTTCTGGGATGTCTCTTGATCATAGTTTGAGGGAACTGGACGAGGAGTCTTTGGATGATCATTCTGTATGGTGCTAGGTTCATGTGCTTCAACGTATATTCTCCGTTTACTTACTGGATTACTAAGTTCGAATCACCCTTAATGCAGAGTGAACGAATTCCCCTTCGAAGAGCCTCCAGCAACCCTAGTACCAATGCCTCGTACTCTGCTTCGTTATTAGAATAAGGGAAATCTAACTTGTAGGAAAGGAAAATCTCTTTTATTCCCTTTGAAATAATAACCCCTACCCCTCCCTTCTTCTCTACCGAAGATCCATCGAACTGCATCATCCACTCCTCCTTAGTTGCACCCAGATAATTGGCTTGTATGTCATCTCTTGGAATATCTTCGTTAGGTGGTTAAAACGTTGCTGATGGAAAAATTGCCAATAGATTGGCGTATGCCTGGCTCTTGATCGCGCCAGGAACTACACACTTCAAGTCATATTTTGAAAGGATGAGGAACCACCTAGTTGACCTGCCAATCAATATAGTTCTTGCAAACAAATATTTAATAGGATCACATTTAGTTACAATGTGAATCGTAAAAGACAGCATATAATTCCTAAGATTTTTTGCTACAAAGACTAAGGCTAAATAATGCCTTTCTTGGGTGCTATATCTAATCCCTGGCCCATGTATGATTCTACTGAGGTAGTATACTGGTCGTTCTTGTCCATCAATCTCTTATGCCAGCAAAGCTTCAATGGACCTCGTGGTAGATGTGAGATATAACTACAACGGCGTTCCTGCCCGTGGGGGAACCATGGTCTCTAGTGAAACCAACAGCTTCTTCAACCCAGTGAAAGACTCTTGGTGAACCTCCTCCCACCTGAACTTCGTGCTCTTTCTCAACAGTTGCATCAGCGGGTGTGTTACTTCGGCCAATCCAGGCACAAATCTCCTAAGGTAGGAGACTTTATTGAGGAAGCTCTTCAACTCCCTCGTTGTTTTAGGTCTTGGCATTTCCAAGATCGCCCACTATTTGTCCTGGTCCATTTGCACCCCTTGTCGATCAACCACGAAGCCTAAGAATTTCCCACTCGTTACTCCAAAAACACACTTCAATGGGTTCATCCTTAACTTATACCTTCTACAACGAGAAAACACCTTCCTCAAATCGCTTAGGTGGGACCCCTCCTCCTTTGATTTGATGACCAAGTCATCCACATAGAATTCTACAAATTTGTGGAAGAAGTCATGAAAAATGGCCATCATCGTTCTCTGGTAAGTCTCCCTAGCGTACTTGAGGTCGAACGGCATTACCTTGTACATAAATTTACCCAATGGTGTTCTGAATGTAGTTTTCTCTGCATCCGAGGGGTTCATCTTGATCTGATTATACCCCATATACCCATCAATGAAGCTATACATCTCATGACCAGCCGTTGCGTCTATCAGGCTATCGATGGAGGGTAGAGGGAACTCATATTTAAGACAAGCTCTATTCAAATCTTTGAACTCCACACAGATCCTTATCTGGTTTTTGTCCTTCTTTCCTATTAGGATAATACTGGATAGCCAGAGTGGGTGTTGTATTGGTACGATGAACCCTGCCATTAGCAGGCGCTGGACCTCTTCTTTAATCTTCAGATCCAGCTAGGTTTTATACGTTCTTATTTCCTGCTTCACTAGAATGGCTGAAGGCATTACGTTCAACCTGTGGCAGCTTACTTCCTCATCCAGCCCTTCCATTTCTGTGTATTTCCACGCGAAGACATCTACAAACTCTCGAATCAATTCGACCAAGGCCTCTCATTTCTGAGTGCTGAGATCCTTCGAGATGAATATGGGTCTTAGATCCTCTTCTTCTTTTGCCAGGTTCAATTGCTCTAACTCTTGTGCCTGGGCTTTGGCTGATTTGCCATGTAATCTGGTTCCTAGATGACTTCTTCCATGAATTCATGTATGCTAGAATTGTATATCACCATGAACTGTTCCCCCTGATCTACCAAAAAACATTCATATATCGGGTCAATCTCATCCTTAGTTTCTTCGGTCGCCCGCTCACATCGTTATAATTGGTACACCACCTTTCCTTCCTTGGTAATGAATTTCTTGAATTGCCTGCTGGTAGTGGCGACCGCCTTCCTCTTCTTCTCTCTAGAAGTTTAGGTCACTTTTTCTCCTGAGAACTGGGTCAGCACGCTCTGTCGTTGAACCTCATGCTCTATCGGGTCCATTCTGGGTCTCATCCTGTCTTTAAGCTGCTTCGAGATGCCTTGGGGCCGAAGGGCCACCTGCTGAGCTTCTTCGGCTATTTCCCTTTGGCCTCTCTCCTTAATCTCTTCGTTTAAGGTCCCCATCCTTTCTTTGATAGAGGGAACCCATGTTCCCTCCATTCTTCTCGTCAAGATCAGGACATCTTCCTCTAACTCCATGTAAAATGTTACATCCACCAAGTGAGCTTCTTCAACTGCGAAGGGCCTCTTTGTAGCCCTAATGGTCACCTCTGTGCCATTGACATTTGCATTAGCACATTGGTGGTATGTAGAAGGAACTTGGCCTTGGTTGTGCATCCACGCCCTTTCTATTAGCAGATGATAGGAAATTGCACTCTCTATCACATGGAACTTGATATGGGAACTCATATTTCCCATTACAATCCCGATGTTAACGTACCCATTGGACTTGGAAGATTGATTATCGTACCCTGAAATCACCAAAGGCATGGGGACCAGCCTTCCTTCTAGAATATTGGCTACGTGAAAGGAGTTGATTGGCATGATATTGATGGAAGCTCCCCCATCAATAAGAGTCCTTGTGAAGCTAACTCTGTTAACCCTGGCGGTCACATATAATGGCCTATTATGAGGGAACCTTACAGCCCTATCTGCATCGCTGAAGTTTACCTCTGACAGAAACCTTCTCACCAACCTGGCCATGGGTCCCTTCCATCTCAGCGAAGGGACCGCATTTTTTTTTAAATATCAAGTATCGCTTGGCTTATCTCCAACCTACTCTCCTTTGGAATCCCCACTTGTTCAAAGAACCAAATGAACTTCGAGGATTTTGATACTGCCCAATATTCTAAGGTCGGGTCTACCTCTTCGCTTTTTTCGTCATATACATCCTCCACATCCTTGTCGCTTGCCTCATCGTAAGCTAACACGACGTTAGCCATTCCCCTGGTGCAAAATTCCAAAGCTTCCTCGTGCTCCTCTTCTTCTCCTCTCTCTGCCTCTTTATCATAGGCCACCACAAGATTGGCCCCATGTGTTGGCAGTGGGTTGTTGTTAACATTTTGTGGGGGGATCTGCAACGCTCCCACCTTCATGTACTTGTTAATGATTCTTCTTAGTGTGAAACAACTCTCCGTTGGATGCTGGATCTTCCGATGAATCTGATAATATTTAGGATCCGCCTTTGTTGCAGCATCAGGTTCTTCCACCGAAATGCCTTTTGGTTCATAAACTGTTCCCCCTTGGACCATCGCGTTATAACAACTCACAGCCTCTTCTATCGTGAAAGGCAATGGTGGTGGATCCTCCTTGTCTCTTCTGAACTTCCTCTTGTTGTCCCTCTTCGGTGCTTTGCCCCTATCTTCCCCCTCGGTGTACCCTACCCGTGGGGGCTAAGACCTCCCCCCCACGGGTTGCATCGGCTGCCTGAACATCATGGGTGCAACCACCGGGTTAGTCCGCACCACCAAAGAGATGTTTCTCGCCGCTTTCAAGAATGCTGCAAAAGTCCCCTCGTGCGTCGAGTTTATAAGGTGCAAATGTATTCAGGAAGTAGTCCCTCAGCACAAATCTGTAACAACTTGGACTCTTTGGCTTCTTCCCTTACATCGAGGGACCTTTCCCTGAACCTTTGAACGTAGGCCACCACCTCTTCCCCAGGTCTTTTCTTCTCCCTACCAAGTTGGGTCAAGGTGAACTCATCATCTTCCAGAAAGAACTTTTGGACAAACAATACATGCATCTCCTCCCACGTAGAAACACTGTTGGGAGTCAAATGAGAGTACCATGTGTATGCCTTATCGGTTAGGGATTTGGAAAACTCCCTCAATCTAAGCTTCTTATCATTACAATGTGCTCCCAAGTGTTCAACAAAATGCTTAATGTGCTCCTTCGGGTTCCCACCTTTCCCTTCCCTGTATATTTTTCAAAGATAGGGGGAATATAGTCCTTTGGGTAAGGCTCATCGTTGTATTTCTGAGGATAAGGTGTTCGAAAGTCGTCATAAACTGAAGCCACCTCGCCAGCGGACTGCGAGGAAGCTTGCATGAACTTCAACATTTCTTTCTGCATCTCTTTTCTTATTTCCTCCATGGGCGATGCTACCGAGGCAACCAGCGGCGAGGCCACGGGCTGAGTGCCTGTTGTATCTGAAACGAACGTTATCGGTGGTGTCGTCGAAGCTCCTAAGGTTCCCACTGTTGGATTCACAACAGAGGGTACGCATACTGGGATCGCGCTAGCAATACCTGTACCTGGTGGGGCCGTGGGAGCTACTCCTCGTGTTACGAATGCATTAGCCTCCAATCCTCCGAGCATAGTTGAAGCTACTGGGGTTTATAAAAACTCATAAAACTTGCTCATGAGGAGCGTAATCTGGGTGGGACCAAACCCCGCGCTCGTGGAAGGTTGTGTCACCCCTGGAACGCCTGATGCCGTCGGAACCGGAGGTACCTCTACTCAAGGGGCCCCATCCCTTAGGGCCGCCAGTTCTCTCACGGCCTGTTCTTCATTATGATGGATATCATCAAAGTTGAGTCTTCGAGTAGCATTATCTTGCACCATAATCCTTACCTAGGAGAATGCCTCCCCAGCAGAGTCGCCAAATGTAAGAGGGTACTTTAGATTATAGATTGAGGCGTAACCCCTGTTTGAGTATGGTAATAATAAGATAATTGGCCAAAGCCTTGGATTAGCAATAGAACATCCAGACACAAGTTCAATGAAGACAAGACTTAGTTTAAACTCACAAAACTCTCGTGTATAACTCAAGAAATAGTAATGAACCATAGAAGTAACTTAGCTAGGGGGAGAGAGAAGTAAGCACCCTAGATATACCTTGGTAGGCAGTATTAAAAGCTTCGTAATAAGTAACAATAGTGGGTGGGTAAACCCTCTGGTTTTTCCAATAACTCTCTCGCTGATGTGTATCTCTAGCAATAACTTCAGAGTTCTCAAAAAGATCATCCCTCCTCAAAGGTGGTTGGGGTTCTTAAATAGCCCCCCACACCACCCCCGAGGCAACTCAGTCATTTAAAGACTATGAAAGACATCCCTCACACTTTATGTCACAACATTAAATGCATGATGCACTAGTTATCTCCACGTCATGAACATTAAATGCCAAGACATGCCTTTTGCCTAACCACTGTGTGTCAGGAGGCTGTTGTCGCAGAGGTGGCTCACCAACTGCCTGATATCCCCAAATACTATGGTGGTTTACTCAAGTGTAGGTCTGACATTATTTAGCTGGCTAGTGACCTCACCTACAGTAGATGTGACATTAAGTAGAGGGTTGTTTGGTTCACAACTCAACGCCCGATGGAACTCAAAGCTTCTCCGCTCGAGGTTCCACGGTCAGGGTCCTTCGGTGTTTTACCAGGTGTATCTAAGATGATTAGGACAAGCCCCAACGGTGCCTCACTTCTCAATCCTCCAAATCAAGTCCCTCTAAAGTTCCCACGGTGAGGTCGTTCGATAGAGCATGAAAGCTCTCCCAGTCCCTTCCAAGACTGGTCTCTCGCGAGTACCGTTCGACCTCACACAGATTCATTATTCTCCTTACATCATTACAATCGTTATAGCTCATAGCCAATATAAACAAAGATACAATATGACTAAGTAATCAAACAAGCTAAAGTATGAGTTTCCACGCGAAGCTGCAACGCTTGAACTGCCTCGCTTGAGCTGCCATGCTTGAGGTGCCACGCTATCTTAATCCCAAACACTGTTGATAATAGGTGGATTATCCCTAATCTCAGGATTACCTTCAACCCCCCTCTACAGTTACCTACACTAAACTTCGGCTGGCAACCTAAATATTGGAGATATATCTATGTTGGAAGATTATTCATATCATAATGAAAAATGGACGCATATGTTTCAAGTAAGAGATCGTATTCTTATAATGAATCTAGTCATTATGATTGGAGTTATGGCAATTATATTGAGGATTTTGGGTATAATAATAGTCGAGTTTGTAAGCTTTATACATACAAAGAGAGAAAATATGTATATATGTATGCATATATATATTTGCATAAAAATGGATATATGTGTATATTCATGTTGTGAATATCTAAACCGTATGTGATGGTTTAGTTATATGATAGGATCATATGGATGTATTTATATTGTGCATGTCAATGATATATATACTTATGTGGTTAAGCATGCCCCACTCATGCTATCATTGGGAAGTTTGCGTGTTGAGGGTGAGCACCCTGGCTCGAGGAGCAGAGTGTGGATATTCCCCAGGTCATAGTCGTCCATTGTGTTATTATTTGATTTACATTTCTTTTGGGGTGAGACGTGGTGGGTATGTTTCGTGTCATTGACCGGTTAGGATCTATGACCGCTTCCCAGGACGCCGTGTGTGTGTGTTGGCCCCAATGTCGGTGATATTGAGTTCGACCGTGGCCCCCAGGATGGTATATGAGTAATGCCCTAGAAGATGATAGCATGGTGCAGTATATCGGCCGTATATAGCCGGGTATATTATGTGTATGGCCATTGTACATCATATGTGGTATGTACACTTGGCTATGGGAATGAATGATTGTATTTATATATGTTTGGAGTAAATACATATATACTTATATATATCCTATAGATGGAAGGATATAAAAGTTCTATGGTGTACATCTTGGGTGAATATGGTGTATTGGATTGTTGGAGGTTGATGTATCGCATTTAAGGAATATTTCGGTTACATCATCCCAAGGATATTTATTGGAGATATAGGGGTTGCTCTTAGTTAGTAATCCAAATGGTAGTAGTACAATTGCGTGTATGACATAATGGATCTCTAGGATCGACATTGTCAAGGAGTAGTGTATTAAGGGGGTTCCTTGTTTGGATTTCTTTTTGCGAGATGCCCCACGCACGAAACGGAGTGCAATATTGAGCGTGGAGTGAAGTTTTGTCCTTATTAAATTTATGCATGTTAATTAGAGAATAAATTCTTAATTTGAAATTAAATATTAATCATGCGAAACGACAATACAATGTATAACCGATTAAGGTATAAATTGTAATTAATATAGCCTAGTGTGACACCCCGCCTAATTAAATACCGGGCGATCACTCCTTTATTAAATTAAATCAAGGTAAACAGTTGGTTCATTCTCAGCATCACTGTCGATAAAAATAGATTTTCCAATTTGACACCCTAAATAATTAAGCTAAGTGTCAAAACCATTTTCATACATACTTTCCAAAATTTATTAAAAGAAAATAATTTTTATTTTATTAACAACATTCAATAAGTAATAATCACACCACCTTAAATATCTGCAACATAGTCCAATTAATTTAAAACATTCGTCAATCGAATGTCAACATGCGAAATATAAAGTAACACCATCAAACTGAATAAAACCCATAGTAACAATACTGGAAATAACTGAAATACAAATGTCCAATAACAATGGAATAATGGAAAGAGCTACACATGCTTGACTAAATGAAAGTACTAAGAGTGGATCCGAATGAACAAAGTCGTCAAATCAAGCGACCTGCAACTCCCACCTAAGCTGCAGCGCGTTCCTTCCAAGAGATCCTAAGCAAGACGCCCCTGTGGCTGGGCACCTGTAATACATACATATATATAAAAGAGAGAGAGAGAGAGAGAGAGAGAGAGAGAGAAAGACGAGTCAGAGCCCGAAAGTGTGTTTGATTCAAAATACGTTTAGCAAGTGCTTAAATTGATACAGGCCAATGCAACAACATATTAGAGCGACACTCTCTTTAGAAATTCTCACATCTCTTCTAATGTGAACGCCTATCGTACTAACCTTCCCAACGGTTTATCTTATCATTTATCGCACAAATCTTCCCAATGATTTAACTTATCTTAGATTACTCGAAAGATTCAATATTTAACGATTCCATTTCAAAAAGGGTATTTCAATTAGAAATCAAAGTTCTCCATTTTAACTTTATAAAATCAATAAAGTTTTCCAGTGTCATATTATACTTTCTCAAAACAATTATTTACCATTTGAGTCATCAACCATGTTCTACATATCAAATCACAGTAGGCAGTTTCAAATTCCAAATCTCATATACATATATTATCTACTCGTATAATAAATATATAATAACAGCACCCCAAATAAAACTATGGTGCGTGCATACTCTACTATCCAAAACCCCATATCACTCATATTAAGGGGAATACAATCGGAATCACTCTCGAATTGTATTAACACATACACAAACAAAATTGAGGCGAAGAATAGATTCCAAGTCTCTAAGAGGATGGCACATGCCTGCGTCTCTTAGGACTGTCTGAACTATCACGTCGATAGCCTGTACCAAGGACATCTATCTTCTAGGGTACAAGTCAATATCCCCCATAAAGGTCCCATCGAGATAAGACTGTCCCAGCGCGGTAACCTCAGGGATAGCAAGTAGCGTGGGCATGATTTTCACATGTATATAATGTATGTACACACAATCATATAAATATACCACTTTTATCATATTAATATGGGTTCCTCTCGTCACCCATAATTACAACATTTAACCTTAAATTCACATTATTAGTATTACGTATAAGGTTTCATCTCTAACCTTAACTCGAAGGGTTTTCTCACTTATTTCTTGACACTCGTGGACTCTATTCTTCCAAGTAGAAAATTCAATAGGTGTCACATTTACGTTTCATCGTAACTCTCTTACGCGCCTCACACTTTAACATAAAAATTTACTAACCCTAAAGTAAACATCCCATAAATACCATTCTCGTCGAATATTAATGATCCCAACATTTATTTATACGCCCTACTGGTCCTCTATGTCTCCCAAATCGTTATATTAAGAATGCCCAATAATTATATCACGACAATTCAATTTTTAAATCATTTACAAGGGAAATAGGAGTCTTCCAGGAGGGGTCGATCGATCGAGGTTCGGGGCTCGATCGATCGAACCTTCGATCGATCGAAGCTCTAGGCTCGATCGATCGATCAAGCAGGTCTGCGAAAATCTGCAGAATTGCAGTTACGGGTTTCATCTCCAAATTTACACCAAATCCATATTTTCAAGTTCCAATCGTCCAGAATTAATGCTACTAACCTTACATCATCATAACACGTATATTCAACGTAAAACATATCAATTTACATCACTAAACATGGATTTATTATGCCATAATTCATTTAAAACTCAAGAACCCTAAAAATCTCTAACTCATGATTCTAAACTGTTTAATCCCAGAATCTCCTTCTTAATATCATCAATAATTTCGTGGTTAAAGTCCTCTACATGGCAAGGTTTCCAGAAACATCATATAAATCATTACTATATGGATTTTCCTATCACAAATTAGGTTTTCTTCTACATAATTCATCCCTAATCATTCCTAAACTAATATGGAGATTGCACCAACGAAAATAGCAAGTTAAACACTTGCCTGGGATTTCTGGTATTCTGATTCACGGCTGATTTTGGTATGGCTGCGTTCCTCGTCTCGCGATCTACGCGGTGGTGGTGGTTGTGGTGCAAACGGAACACTTTTGGGGCCTTGGATCGCCTTGGAGCTTTCTCCTTCCCTCTCCTATGGTCGTCACTTGTGTTTTTGTTTTCTAAACCTAGCTGGCTAACCCAAATGGCTGATATAGGTTGCTGAATTTCGTGGGTTTAATTACCCAAAAAGGTGAAATGACTAAATTGCCCTCTCGGGTTACCAATTAGGCCTAAAAACGCCCCGAGACCCAAACTACACCCCCGGGTACACTTTTCTGACTATCTCGGCCCTTCCGGACGCGTTGGCGCACTCAAAATGACCATACGAACAACTTATAAAATATTCACTTTTTATTCAACAAAATTTAGTCCCGATGCGACACGGGCGCGTCCCGATTCAAATTTCCAAAATTATCATTTTATTCACTCATGATATTCAATATAATCAATATCATATATTACTTTGCTCATTAGTAATATTCAACAAATTTCCCATAATTATTAATTCTCGTCACGTTAATAATTATAACATAATTAATATCCGGATTTTTATTAAATAATTCACTCGCATTAAATTTAATAAATCCCCAAATTATTATAGCATAAAAATACGGGGTATTACATACTTCCCACCTAATAACGGAATTTCGTCCTGAAATTCGGAAAATAAGGCATACCTGGTAAAAACAACCCCGGATATCTCTCGCGTATATCTTCCTCGCGCTCCCAAGTGGATTCCTCCACATTATGATGCTCCAATAATTTCAAATTAAAATATTTAATTTCCTTTTAAATAAATGCGGAAGCGTTGAGATGGTTTTAACTTTCAAAAATAAAACAACAACTTTTAATTTCACAAAACGAATTAAAACATAATTCAAGTCCTAGAATTTGCCTAAGTCATGATTAACAATTATCCAAAGTTAGGCGAAACCAATTTTAGCAAATGACTTGAATAAACCAAATTTTATCTTGAATTAAACCTAAAGCATGCGTTCTAAATGATGAGCAGGATAAAATAAACAAAGTCACACTACACCGCGATGTACGAGGAAAAACCCACTAACGGGAAAAAACCTCGGGACGGCCCTAGCCCCAAATCCACTAAAAACGGTATTACAAAATACAAGACAAAAGACTTACTTCCTAAACTCGAACCCTCTCAAGCCGTGATGCTCCTTCTTGTATCAACCTCCAATTAGCGGATAACCAACGGAGCTCCACCGCGGTCTCGAAATTCACCAATGGGACTTTATATGGTCACCGTCACCCAAGCATGGAGCCTTTCTCCGTGTGGGTAGAATCTCAACAAAAGTCTTCTTTGTGATGGGGTGTATAAGCAAACCCGAAACGTCTCTTGAAATCGGTAGAGAAAACCGGTGCCAAAAACTCCAAGCAATTGATATAAATATAGAACTTGGATAAAAAATTATTGGGTGTAAACTAGAGTGTTTATGAATTTTTCATTAAAAATTAACACTCAAAACTTGAACATTTTCCTAAACTAATTTGCTCTCAAACTCTCTTTAAGAGATAAACAATGTTGGAAAAGTTGTCTTGGATAATGTGTTTCCCGCACATAATAAAGTATGAAAAAGGCTGGTTGAAAACCAAGTGGAGGAGTGGGGAAAAACTGCAAAAAACTGCCAAATAACTGTTCCCGCTGGAAGTTTGTTCGAACGAACGTGATTCTCATTCGAACGAGACTTCTAACGAGTGACCAGCCTGGGCTCGTTAGAAGTTCGTTAGATACCTCGTTAGAACGAACATTCGTTCGAACGACATATCGAACGACATATCGAACGACTATCCAGTTAGGGTCGTTGGCAAAACTCGTTCGAACGAACCTGGTTCGAACGACAAAACTCGTTCGAACGAAACAGTTTCGAACGACAAAACTCGTTCGAACGACATTTCTAACGAACGAACAGAAAGATTGAAAAATTCGATTTTGGCCCAGAAACTTTTATATATTTATATTAAAGTTCTATTTGATTCTTTCTGAAAATAAAATGCAGTTTTCATTACACCTAACACCCAATACAAATTGTTCCAAGCTCCTATATACATATAATTACATTCATACCTTGGGAGCATGGAACCTTAGTGGATGACGTAGAAACGAGGCACGCAAACCGGCATTTTGATGAAGCTTTAAATTCTTTGCCGCTACGTCGTCAACATACACTTCATAGGCTTGAGAATATTACAATAAATACTATCCTATGAATAAATGTTTTTGTCCGAAATTGAGCCAAAACTATATATGGACTCAATTGGAAATTTGTGTCCTTACACCGCACAAGTGGAACTATCTTCGACCTCAATCTCCTCTCACTATGGTATAGGATAGCCACCGGTCTCTCCTCGTAAGAGCTATCAGGCTATAAGTCGATCTCATATATCGCAATGTGAGTATGGGCCATATCATCCCGAAGACATCGTCTCAACGACGAGATGTGGAATACATCGTGGATGCGATGTAAATACTCTGGCAGTCCCAACCTGTATGCAACCGGCCCAATCCTCTCGATGATGGGAAATGGTCCCACGTACCTCGGAGCCAACTTCCCCTTTTTCCCGAACCTCATCACTCCCTTCATAGGAGATACATGCAATAACACTTGGTCCCCCACACTAAACTCCCGGAAGAATCGTTTCGCATCGGCGTAGCTCTTCTGCCTGTCCTGGGCTACCCGAATGCGACTCCTGATCATCTCAATCCTCGCGGAGGTCTCCTGAATCACCTCTGGTCCTAGCAACTTGTTATCCCCCACTTCGAGCCAATAAGTTGGGGAACGACAAGGCCTGCCGTACAAAGCCTCAAATGGAGCCATGCCAATCGTGAACTGATAAGATTTATTATAAGCAAACTATACCAGTGGAAGATGTGGCTCCCAACCTCCTCCAAAATCGAGAACACACATGCGTAGCATATCCTCTAACATCTGATTAGTACGCTCTGTCTGTCCATCTGTCTGTGGGTGGTAAGATGAACTCAGCCTCAACTCAGTACCCATAGCCTCCTGGAAGCTTTCCCAAAAATGTGACACGAAAATCTTGTCCCTATCTGACACAATATTCAGGGGCACCCCGTGTAATCTGACAATCTCAGCGATGAACAACTGAGCATACTGACCCGTGGTGTAATCTGTCCGCACCGGTAGAAAATGAGCCACCTTGGTCAAACAGTCTACAATTACCCAGATAGAATCGTGGCCCCGCTGTGATGTAGGAAACCCTATAATAAAATCCATGGAAATACTCTCCTACTTCCACGCGGGAACTTCCAATGACTGAAGAAATCCTGACGGTTTCTGATGGTCCACCTTCACCAGCTGGCAGGTAGAACACTTGGACACGAACTCAGCAATGTCCTTCTTCATCCCACTCCACCAGTATTTCCTCCTCATATCCTGGTACATCTTATCGCCTCCCGGATTTACTGTAAATCGGGACCCATGAGAATGAGTCATCACTGCATGACGTAATTATACTCCCTCTGGAACCACCAATTTCCCATTAAACCGCAAACCTCCATCAGAACAAACAGAATAGGACTCAGTACCCTCGGCTAGAAGTCGCACAATCTGTTCCTGGCAAAACGGGTCTGTGGTCTGTGCCTGTATCACTCTCGTAACAATCTCGGGTGTGACTGACATCACGGATATGAAAGAACGTGCTACTGCGTCCTGGTGACCCAACTCTTTCCACTTTGCTTTCCAGACATTCGCTACTTCGTCTACCGGTCTACGGCTCAACGCATCAGCAACTACGTTGGCCTTTCCCGGATGATACTATATGTCGAACTAGTAGTCCTTCACAAACTCTAGCCATCTGCGCTGACGCATATTCAGCTCTCGCTGAGTGAACAGGTACTGCAACGACTTGTGGTCTGTGAACAAACGGAATTTCTCTCCCAACAAATAGTGCCTCCATATCCTCAATGCAAAGACGACCGCTGCTAACTCCAGGTCGTGGGTGGGGTAATTCTTCTCATGCGGCTTAAGCTTGCGGGAGGCAAAAGCTATTGCCTTCTCCTCCTGTTGGAGTACTCCTCCAAGTCCCCGTAAGGACGCATCGGTGTAAACCAGGTACTCCATACCCGGCTGCGGTAACGCAAGGACTGGCACTGAAGTAAGCTTGTCTTTCATCTCGTCGAAAGCCAACTGACAAGCGTCATCGCAAACATATGGTACTCCCTTGCGAGTCAGATTTTTCAATGGACACGCTATTTTGGAGAATTCCCGAATGAATCTCCTCTAGTAACCAGCTAACCCCATGAAACTACGCACTTCCGTCGGTGTCGTGGGCTGTCCCCACTCCCTCACCGCTGATACTTTACTCGGGTCAACTGCTATCCCTGCTCAGAAACAACATGCCCCAAGAACTGTACCTCTCGCAACCAGAATCCGCACTTCTCGTACTTAGCATACAACTGATGCTCTCGTAGAGTCTGAAGAACCTGCCTCAAGTGCTCGGCATGCTCCTCCTCGGAGTGTGAATAAATCAAGATGTCATCTACGAAGATGATGAAAAACTGATTCAAGAACTCTCTGAATACTCGGTTCATCAAGTCCATGAAAATGGCTGGGGCATTTGTGAGTCCAAACGGCATCACCCTGAACTCATAGGACCCATATCTCGTCAAGAAAGAAGTCTTCGAAACATCCTGCTCCCTAATACGTAGCTGATGGTACCCCGACCTCAGATCTATCTTCGAAAAGAAAGTTTCTCCCCTCAACTGGTCGAACAGGTCATCGATTCGAGGCAACGGATACTTATTCTGTATCGTGACCTTATTCAGCTCCCGGTAGTTCACACACAATCTCAGTGAACCATCTCTCTTCTTCACAAACAAAACTGGAGCCCCCCCAAGGTGAGGTACTCCTACGAATGAAGCCCTGACCTAATAGCTGCTCTATCTGATCTCATAGCTCTCGTATCTCTGCCGGAGCCATACGGTACGGTGCGCGTGCTATAGGTATCGTATCTGGCAATTAATTTATGACAAAGTCTATCTCTCGACTGGGGGTAGGCCTGGTATTTCCTGAAACACATCAGAATATTCCCTGACAACTGGGATCGAGTCTAACGGGATTTCAACCTCATTAGAGGTATTCTCCTCTATTTAATATAAATGAGCGGTCTAACCTCTCTCTAGGCGAGGCATCGCCCCTACAAACATCTCTTGCCCCGGAATGGCAAAAACAATGCTCCCACCGAAGAAATCAATCATGGCTCTATAAGCTGCGAGCCAATCCATACCAATAATCACATCATGCTCGTGCATGTCTAAAACTAACATGTCTGCAGGTAATACCAAGCTACCAATCTCTACCCCCACTCCCCCGCATATAAAGAAAAGTGAACCATTCCCCAGTGGTGAGTCTACCTACGTTACAGTGCTCTCTACTGTGGTTAATAACCCTAAGGTCTTCGCATAATATGTAGCTATAAAACAATGCGTTTTTTCCAGTAACAAACAAAATTCGACCCAAAGTTTCATGGATAGAAAACATACCCCAAATCGCGGGTGGTTCCTGTGGGGCGGCTGCCGGGTGGACATCATAGATATGTCTGTACTGTAACTGCCCCTGCTGCACTGGAGCTATTGGAAAGGTTGGCAGGCCTAGTACCCGAGTTGGTGCTGGGAGAGCGATTATAAAAAGTGGCCCCTGTGGATCATTACGGGCACCCTGCTGTTGTGGGGCCCTATCTCCCTCTGGACAATCCTGGCGCCCATGGTCGTGCTTACCACACCCAAAACATCGGCCTCCGAAATTACTCCCCCTCCGACCCTGCTGCTGTCGGTGTCGGCCTTGCTGACATGGAACTTTATTCCTCTTCCGAAACTGCTTCATTTTACCACGTTGTTGACCAGAACTGACTTGGTCTTGGGTAGTTTGTTGTCGCAATTTTGATGTCTTCGCACATGTGTCAGCTTTAGTCAGATGCATTTCGTTAACCTTTCAAGGTCTTTTGCCTCCTTTAGGTTGTAGGCTGCGTTCTTGGTATTGTAAAACTGCAGTGGTAACTTCTTGTGCCACGATACCTGCTAACTCGGCGGTTGATATTCTCCCTGGGGATACCTGAGGTGTGAGTCGATCTTGCTCGATGACTCCCTTAACTGTCTTAGCTAGTTCTTCTTGACGATTCATCTGAAAATTTATGTAAATTTGGATGAGTTCATCATTCAAATAAACAAATAGCAGAAGTACGAATTTCCAATGTATAGAGATGAACACAACATTCCTAGTATTAGGGCTCTATATCAAAGAAAGTAATGCTGAAAGCATAATAGGCCGCACAGATCCTAAAGGACACTAGAACCTGATGCTCTGATATCACCTGTGACACCCCGCTTAATTAAATACCGGGCGATCACTCCTTTATTAAATTAAATCAAGGTAAACAGTTGGTTCATTCTCAGCATCACTGTCGATAAAAATAGATTTTCCAATTTAACACCCTAAATAATTAAGCTAAGTGTCAAAACCATTTTCATACATACTTTCCAAATTTTATTAAAAAAAATCATTTTTATTTTATTAACAACATTCAATAAGTAAGAATCACACCACCTTAAATATCTGCAACATAGTCCAATTAATTTAAAACATTCGTCAATCGAATGTCAACATGCGAAATATAAAGTAACACCATCATACTGAATAAAACCCATAGTAACAATACTGGAAATAACTGAAATACAAATGTCCAATAACAACGGAATAATGGAAAGAGCTACACATGCTCAACTAAATGAAAGTACTAAGAGTGGATCCGAATGAACGAAGTCGTCAAATCAAGAGACCTGCAACTTCCACCTAAGATGCAGCGCATTCCTTCCAAGAGATCCTAAGTAAGACGCCTCTGTGGCTAGGCACCTGTAATACATACATATATATACAAGAGAGAGAGAGAGAGAGAAAGACGGGTCAGAGCCCGAAAGTGTGTTTGATTCAAAATACGTTTAGCAAGTATTTAAATTGATACAGGCCAATGCAACAATATATTAGAGTGACACTCTCTTGAGAAATTCTCACCTCTCTTCTAATGTGCACGCCTATCGTACTAACCTTCCCAACGGTTTATCTTATCATTTATCGCACAAATCTTCCCAATGATTTAACTTATCTTAGATTACTCGAAAGATTCAATATTTAACGATTCCATTTCAAAAAGGGTATTTCAATTAGAAATCAAAGTTCTCCATTTTAACTTTATAAAATCAATAAAGTTTTGCAGTGTCATATTATACTTTCTCAAAACAAGTATTTACCATTTGAGTCATCAACCATGTTCTACGTATCAAATCACAGTAGGCAGTTTCAAATTTCGAATCTCATATACATATATTATCTACTCGTATAATAAATATATAATAACAGCACCGCAAATAAAACTATGGTGCGTTCATACTCTACTATCCAAAACCCCATATCCCTCATATTAAGAGAATACAATCGGAATCACTCTCGAATTGTATTAACACATACACAAACAAAATTGAGGCAAAGAATAGATTCTAAATCTCTAAGAGGATGACACATGCCTGCGTCTCTTAGGACCGTCTGAACTATCACGTCGATAGCCTGTACCAAGGACATCTATCTTCTAGGGTACAAGTCAATATCCCCCATAAAGGTCCCATCGAGATAAGACTGTCCCAGCGCGGTAACCTTAGGGATAGCAAGTAGCGTGGGCATGATTTTCACATGTATATAATGTATGTACACACAATCATATAAATATACCACTTTTATCATATTAATATGGGTTCCTCTCGTCACCCATAATTACAACATTTAACCTTAAATTCACATTATTAGTATTACGTATAAGGTTTCATCTCTAACCTTAACTCGAAGGGTTTTCTCACTTATTTCGTGACACTTGTGGACTCTATTCTTCCAAGTAGAAAATTTAGTAGTTGTCACATTTACGTTTCATCGTAACTCTCTTACGCGCCTCACACTTTAACATAACAATTTACTAACCCTAAAGTAAACATCCCATAAATACCATTCTCGTCGAATATTAATGATCCCAACATTTATTTATACGCCCTACTGGTCCTCTATGTCTCCCAAATCGTTATATTAATAATGCCCAAGAATTATATCACGACAATTCAATTTTTAAATCATTTACAAGGGAAATAGGAGTCTGCCAGGAAGGGCCGATCGATCGAGGTTCGGGGCTCGATCGATCGAACCTTCGATCGATAGAAGCTCTAGGCTCCATCGATCGATCAAGCAGGTCTGCGAAAATCCGCAGAATTGCAATTACGGGTTTCATCTCCAAATTTACACCAAATCCATATTTTCAAGTTCCAATCGTCCAAAATTAATGCTACTAACCTTACATCATCATAACAGGTATATTCAATGTAAAACATATCAATTTACATCACTAAACGTGGATTTATTATGCCATGATTCATTTAAAACTCGAGAACCCTAAAAATATCTAACTCATGATTCTAAACTGTTTAATCCCAGAATTTCCTTCTTAATATCATCAATAATTTCGTGGTTAAATTCCTCTACATGGCAAGGTTTCCAGAAACATCATATAAATCATTACTATATGGATTTTCCTATCACAAATTGGGTTTTCTTCTACATAATTCATCCCTAATCATTCCTAAACTTATATGGAGATTGCACCAACAAAAATAGCAAGTTAAACACTTGCCTGGGATTTTTGGTATTCTGATTCACGGCTGATTTTGGTATGGCTGTGTTCCTCGTCTCGCGATCTACGCGGTGGTGGTGGTGGTGGTTGTGGTGCAAACTGAACACTTTTGGGGCCTTGGATTGCCTTGGATCTTTCTCCTTCCCTCTCCTATGGACGTCACTTGTGTTTTTGTTTTCTAACCCTAGCTGACTAACCCAAATGGCTGATATAGGTTGCTGAATTTCGTGGGTTTAATTACCCAAAAAGGTGAAATGACTAAATTGCCCTCCCGGGGTACCAATTAGGCCTAAAAACGCCCCGAGACCCAAACTACACCCCCGAGTACACTTTTCTTACTATCTCGACCCTTCCGGACGCGTTGGCGCACTCAAAATGACCATACGAACAACTTATAAAATATTCACTTTTTATTTAACAAAATTTAGTCCCGACGCGACACGGGCGCGTCCCGATTCAAATTTCGAAAATTGTCATTTTATTCACTCGTGACATTCAATATAATCAATATCATATATTACTTTTCTCATTAGTAATATTCAACAAATTTCCCATAATTACTAACTCTCGTCACGTTAATAATTATAACATAATTAATTTCCGGATTTTTATTAAATAATTCACTCGCATTAAATTTAATAAATCCCCAAATTATTATAGCATAAAAATACGGGGTATTACACCTAGTAGGGCATATGTGCATGAATATATTTAAGTGTGCTTAGGTTGGGAAGGATCCTTGGGGTATGTTAGAATGGCAGGTTTTATGGGTATAGGTCATGCCTATGGTAAGTTAGGTTGTCCTTATGGGAGGGGTGACTAAAAAAAGATTTCAGGACGCGAATAGGTGCGCGATGTTAGATGAGAGGTCAGTTTGGGGGTTTCACGAGAGTGTGACTCCACGTTAATTATGAAATAAGTGCATTTATACTTATTATGCACGATTAACACACTTGCTAAACATTTTTACACCTCGGGCTCTAACCCGTTTATATTTATCTCCTGCCATATATATATATATTATTACAGGTGTCCTACCGCAGGGATGCCGGATGCTTTTCTATCCAGAGTCTTGGGAGCCGTAACAGGTGCAGAATGTTGCGGGATTTAGATTGTAGTCGCTTCCTATCTTGTGTAAATCTAGATAGGATTCATGTTGTACATCGGGTTTACGTCCAGGGTTATTCGTAGTTGTTTATATTTCTTCTTTATGATGTTGTACTGTCTGTGACCCGACAGTTTATTCGGGTATATTTCCTTTTGTATACTCATTTTGTTTTTATTTTAAGCACTTTATTTTATCGTGGTGTTGGTACATTATATCTCTTATACTAGTTGATAGTGTTGGTTTTTTGTATGTGGCATGTTTTATTTAATTTTGGCATCTCGCTTATTTGATTTCGGGTAGTTAGCCTTATATGTTATTGTATAGTTTGTTGGTGCTGAGACTGAGCTATCTGAGATTCCTGATTTAATTTGGTATAGAGTTGGCCACCCGTTATTATTTTAAGCGGATTATCACAACGGGGTGGACCATTGGAAAGGTTAGGAGATTTACTTCGACATTACAAAGATCTTAACTCGGTTTGGGGATTTGATTTTGGTCAATTGAGACCTAGAAGCATTTGGTGACCTTTTGGAGCAAAACGGATCGTTCGTCCGTACTGTAAGTCAAAATCGCGCATGGGGGAAGACCGTTGGAAAGGGGTTTCAGTGCCCCTTAAAGATTCATTAAGTATCAGTTGAGATAAAGATTTCACTTTGGTCAAGCGAAGCCTGGGAGCGTCCGGTGACCTCCTGATCAAGTTTCAGGGGAAAACGGGTTGTTCATCCGCACCGTAAGTCAGAATCCCACACGGAATGGACCATTGGAAAGGGGATTCAGTGCCCTTTGAAGATTCATTCAGTCTCGGTCAAGATAAATAGTTTTACTTTTGGTTAAATGGAGCCTGGGAGTGCCTGATAGCCTCTAGGTCAATACCCGGGGTATGACTTAGGTTTGTAGTGATGAGGGGAGGCGTTAGGGAACCTTCAGAGAGGTTAGGGGTGTTAGAATGAGGTGTCTATAAATACATTTCAATGCACACCCTTGCGATAATCGACCTGTTGATTATTATCTTAGAAGTATCTATTTTTAATGGTTTTCCAACCACTTGAGATGGAGAATATATCATTTTTTAGCAAGGGAATGGATGGGAAGAAATTGTAATGAAATCCATTCAGGTGCAATTGAACTTTCTTTATCCACTCTAAACTCAGGACTCCATTCAAAGATATGCATGGGGATATCCCCAATGTATCATTGACCATGCATCAAAAGCATAACGAAATCCTCCTCGTAGTTAAGCGTAATCAGAATGTGCTTATGATTACGCAATCCCACATTGAAAAATGCTTTTAAACCAATATAGTCAATGGTTTTTCTAATGAATTGAAGAGATGGGCGTCCATGAGAGAATTTCCCTACAATAGAAAGATTGAAGGGAGACAAAATATTTACAATATCTTCCTTAACAAAAATCAACAGAGGGTTCTCCACGAGACATGGAGGGAGGTTTAAGCACAATTATTTGAGAGTTATTTGAGCCTACAAAAACATTTTAAAAATATTTTTCCCAGATAGAAGGAGGATCTGGAGTTCATCAAGAGTAATAACATTTCAAAGATCTTAAGTACATATGAAAACCTTAAGTACAGTTAGGGTTTTACTTGAAAAGGAGGCAACCTTGGAGTGGAAACCTTAGAGAGAGAGAGAGAGAGAGAGAGAGGTTCTTTTTACTAAAGTGTGATGTCATGCTCTGCCTTTAATAGGGGTAATGATTACTGCCTAAAAATGTATAAAACATGGATTTTTAAATCATTTCAAACTTTAAAAATACAATTCTTTTACTTGATTGTTTTATGGAAAGAGAAAAAGAATTCTCATTCTAAAACTCTTCCCGTTTTCTGCCAATTATGACTGGTTATTTTCTTGGAAATTCTTTTTTCATGAGTTTTTTCGAATTCCTTCCACTTGTTTCCAGAGTTTATGCACTTATAGGGTTTTAGGTATGCCGCTTTCCCTTTTGAACCGGTTTAGGGCTTTCTTTTGAGACTCAATTTCTTCTATTCTAGCTGTAATTTTTTGTAGTTGTTGTTGTTGATGATTGTTCTTGGATTTAACCTCTAATTAGAGTTTAAACATCTTTGGTGGGAATTGATTTGGTTGGCATAGGATTTTCAGAAAAACGATATAGTGGTCCTATTATATGTATAAACCGTAAACTAGGTTTCACACACACACACAAAAGTCAAATTCTATTTAGTCCAAACACTATACCAAAACTAGTGATTGGTCACGGCCAAAATCCCTGACCAAAGCTGTGGGTCGTGGACTTGGGTCGTGACCATTTCAGGCGTGACCATTTTCGTGGGTCGCGGCCCAAGTCCGTGACCAAAAAATGGTCACGGCCGAGAGGGGTCACGGCAGATGGTCGCGGACTTAGGCCGTGACCCATGTCGTGATGGGTCGCGACCCTCATCCGTGACCCACAACCGTGACAAATTGGTCGCGACCAAAGTCCGCGACCCACAACCGTGACAAAAAAAATTTGAAAAAAATAGTCGTGGCCCTTATCCGTGACCCACAACCGTGACAAATTGGTCGCGGCCAAAGTCCACGACTCATTACCGTGACAAAAAAATATAAAAAATTGGTCGCGGTCCTAATCCGTGACGCACAACCGTAACAAATTGGTCGCGGCCAAAGTCCGCGACCCACAACCGTGACAAAAAAAAAGGTCGCGGCCCAAGTCCGTGACCCACAAACGTGACGAAAAAAATGGTCGCGGACTTTGGCCGTGACCATTTTTATGCGTGACGAAAAAATAAAAATGGTAATGGACAAAGTCGATGAACATATATAACTATAATTTAAAAAAAAATGTATTTTTTTTGTCCAATCCTAAAACTGGGGGTCCTGTGAGTGCACCATCAGTTGATACGTGTAACGTTTGACGCGTACGAGGTGTTACAAATATTTATTATTGGCAAAACATGGTCCCGTGGGAGGTGTTGGTGCCATCCACGGGGCCGTTCGAGTGCTGTTTCGAGTTTTTACCCTCTAACGCCATGTTTTGCTTAAGTCTAGAAATATGTAACATTGGAGCTCACATGTATATATCTCTTTTCTTCATTTCTTTTCATTGTTGATTAATTTTGTATAATATAGCTAGTTGGATTCAATTTGAGCATGGCTTAAATTTTTTTTGTTTGATAACATAGAACATATCCACATGTATTTATTTGTTAACTCTTGCGGGACCGTTTTGTGGGTGTTTTATGTTTTCACCCTTCGATGGCATCTTTTTTATTCTAAAGTCTAAGTTTTTGCAAATTTACGTCGTACACTCAAACCGGGATCCCTGTGACTACCCGTTCGGTTCCTACTATTAACATTGGTCCCGTGCGAGGTGTCCGTGACTCTTATGGAACCGTTTTGTGGATTTTTTACATTTTCACCTTCGATGGCATTCTTTTATGCTTAAGTCTAATATTTTGCAAATTTATGTCGTACACTCCAACCGGGAGCGCCGTGACTACGCGATCGGTTCCTAAGAGTTACATTGGTCCTGTGCGAGGGGTTCGTGACTCTTACGGGACCGTTTTAAGGCTGTTTTACATTTTCACCCTTCGATGGCATGTTTTTATGCTTATGTTTATTTTTTTACAAATTTACGTCATACACTCAAACCGGGAGCCCCGTGACTACGCGTTCGGTTCCTACGAGTCACATTAGTCCTGTGGGAGGGATTTGTGACTCTTATGGGACCGTTTTAAGGTTGTTTTAGGTTTTCACCCTTTGATGGCATGTTTTTATGCTCAAGTCTAATTTTTTGCAAATTTGCGTCGTACACTCAACTCGGAAGCCCCGTGACTACGCGATCGGTTCCTACGAGTCACATTGGTCCCATGCAAGGTGTTCGTGACTCTTACGGGACCGTTTTGTGCTTGTTGTACATTTTCACCCTTCGATGGCATGTTTGTTTGCTCAAGTCTATTTTTTTGCAAATTTACGTCGTACACTCTAACCGGGAGCCCCGTGACTACGCGGTCGGTTTTTATGAGTTACATTAATCCTGTGCGAGGTGTTCGTGACTCTTACCGGACCGTTTTATGGATATTTTACATTTTCACCCCTCGATGGCATGTTTTTATGCTTAAGTATAACTTTTTGCAAATTTACATCACACACTCAAATCGGGAGCCCCGTCAGTACGCGGTCGGTTCCTATGAGTAACATTAGTCCCGTGCGAGGGGTTCGTGACTCTTACGGGAACGTTTAAAGGCTGTTTTACATTTTCACCCTTCGATGGCATGTTTTTATGCTTAAGTTTATTTTTTTACAAATTTACGTTGTACACTCAAATCGGGAGCCCCGTGACTACGCGGTCGGTTCCTACGAGTCACATTAGTCTCGTGCGAGAGGTTCGTGACTCTTACGGGACCGTTTTAAGGCTGTTTTACGTTTTCACCCTTCGATGGCATGTTTTTATGCTTAAGCTTATTTATTTATAAATTTACGTCGTACACTCAAACCGGAGCCCCGTGACTACGTGGTCGGTTCATATGAGTCTCATTGGTCCTGTGCGAGGTGTTAGTGACTCTTACGGGACCATTTTGTACTTTTTTTACGTTTTCAACCTTCGATGGCATCTTTTTATGCTCAGGTCGAACTTTGTGCAAATTTAGAAAGTATTCTCAAATCGGGAGCCCCGTGACTACGCGGTCGGTTCCTACGAGTCACATTGGTCCCGTGCGAGGTGTTCGTGACTCTTACGGGACCATTTTGTGTTTGTTTTACGTTTTCACCCTTCGATTGCAAGTTTTTATGCTCAAGTCTAAATTGTTTACAAATTTACGTCGTACACTCAAGTCGGGAGCGCCGTGACTACACGGTCGGTTCCTACGAGTCACATTGGTCCCGTGCGAGGTGTTCGTGACTCTTGCCGAACCGTTTTGTGGTTATTTTACATTTTCACCCTTCGATGGCATCTTTTTTATTCTCAAGTCTAACTTTTTACAAATTTATGCCGTACACTTAAACCGGGATCCCTGTGACTACCCGTTCGGTTCCTACTATTAACATTGGTCCCGTGCGAGGTGTTCGTGACTCTTACGGGACCGTTTTGTGGCTTTTTTTATGTTTTCACCCTTCGATGGATTTCTTTTATGCTTAAGTATAATATTTTGCAAATTTATGTCCTACACTCCAACCGGGAGCGCCGTGTCAACGCGGTCGATTCCTATGAGTTACATTGGTCCCGTGCAAGGGGTTCGTGACTCTTACAGGACCGTTTTAAGGTTGTTTTATATTTTCACCCTTCGATGGCATGTTTTTATGCTTATGTTTATTTTTTTACAAATTTACATCGTACACTCAAACCGGGAGCCCCGTGACAACGTGGTCGGTTGCTACGAGTCACATTAGTCCAGTGTGATATACCCATATTTACCCCCTGACTGCCGGGATCAAGGCAACCCCTTCAGACGACCCTCCGAGGGGCCGACCCCTCATTTGGCTCCATATGACCCCTCCTGGACTCGGCCTTCAGCAGGACCCGGACGACCCTCCGAGGGGCCGACCCTTCAACAGGACCCGGACGACCCTCCGAGGGGCCGCCCCTTCAGCAGGCCCCGGACGACCCTCCGAGGGGCTGACCCTTCAGCAGGCCCCGGATGACCCTTCGAGGGGCCGACAGTACGAGGCTTAAATTGGACCATACTCACTGCCAGGGGGAACTTTGCCCTCGGCCTCATATCATAGGCCGAGGGTGACATCATCTCAGCGCGTGGTTTGGGAGACGCGTGGAACAGTGCGCGTGAGGCTCATATGACACATGGCAGACCGTTATAACCAAATCACACCCTCACGTGAGGGAATATTATTCCATCATTTGGCATCTACAGGTGTCAACAGGGAATTGGTTAGATCATCATTCACATGCACCATGCTTACTTGGGGGGTACACTACACCCCCCAAGACTTATATATACTTGTCACCTACAACCCTACAGAGATCGATCCATGAACAGTAGCCCTAGCTAAAACTCTGCTTGTACACACACAGTAGAGAGAGAGAGAGAGAGAGAGGGTTATGTGCATTGTATCCAAGGCCATTAGTGCCCATACTTAGTGGATCACACACTCACAGTGGATGTAGGCCAAATTGGCTGAACCACTATACACCATTGTTTAATTTCCTCTTATACTCATCCCCTTCTATACACTTACATTCTCATATATATTGATACATCTCCATGGCTGCCATGGCTGCTACTGTTTGAGCTCACTATCACTTATCTGGTGGTGCTAAATCTCAGCATCATCAGTTTGACGCCGTCTGTGGGAACGAGAAGACATCTCTTCCTTTGTACAGCTTGACCTCACTGGGCACTCTGGTGGTGAACCAACACTCCCCCTGAGAGGAGGTGTTTCACCATTGAAAGAGACCCACTAAGGTTCCCAAGCTAACCAGTATTTTCTTCAGTTCAGCTCTTCATAGCTCAAGCACATGGCACCTGAGATGCCACCGCCACCACTTCCCCCGTCGGATGATGGGGGAAGACCCAGTTCCAGTCAGCCACCACCTCAGTCTGAGATGGCTGATGTGGCAGCAGCCCTAAAGTCTCTGGCAGCCAGCCAGCGGATGATGCAGGAGCAGTTTACAGCTCTAAGTCAGAATATACTGAGACCACCAGGGGTCTCACCTGAGATGATTACTCCGGCAGCAGCTCCAGGACATCATGAGGCCAGGGGACCACCCCAGGCACCACATAAAGACCTGCCACCCCCTCAGCGGCGTAGGGATGTTGCTGACCCCCGACGTTTACGCCTGGGGAGGCAAGGAAACCCTTGCCCCGAGGATAGGTATGATGATCTGGAGGAAGAAGAGGCTCCAGTAGAATGCTGGGAGCCATATGAGGTCTCCAACAATACAGTACGACCCCTCCAGGACAGTAGAGGAAAGTGCGGGAGACCAAACCCTGATGATCGCCCAAGAGGCTCTGCTTTTGACCGCCTGAGCAGGGGGTCGGCCTTCGAGAGGCTGGGCCCAGTGAATGACCTGCGAGACAAGCTGTCCAAGTCAAGAAGCGCAGCGAGATCTAGGAAAGAAGCAGAAGGCCGACCCCAAAGACGGGATGACGGCCAAAGGGAAGTAAATAGCCGACACAGGCCTGCCGTGGCGGAGCCCTCCATCCACCTCCGAGAGGCAGCAGGGGATAACATCGGCCAGGCCGACCCTGAGAGGCCCTGGAATGACTCAATCCAGAGGTTAGAGGATAAGATTGGCGACATACTGAAGAGCCGGGACCCTCTTCAGAGGGGATACACCATGGGCTCACCCTTTGTGGCAAAGATAGTCAACTTCCCCACGCCATCGAAGTTCAAGCCTCCCGTGGTCACCCCAAGATACGATGGGAGCACCAACCCTGTCCACCACGTGGAAATGTATCAGTCGGCGGCAGACATATACTCTATCTCAGATGAGATGAGGTGTCATGCCTTCTCTGGTACCTTGACAGGGGCTGCGCATGTCTGGTACACGTCTCTTCCAAAAAATTCTATTGGAAACTTTAAGCAGTTGGCAGACCTGTTCATCCATAATTTCTTCTTTGGGGTGAGGCCACAGAAGAAGACCACACACCTGCTCTATGTTAAGCAGGGAAAGAACGAGACTCTGAGAGACTACATAGCCAGATTCAATAAAGAGAAGATGGAGGTGGAAGACTATGAGGAGAGCATAGCTATGACAGCCCTGATTGGAGGGCTCCAGAAGGGGAAGCTATTATGGAAGCTTGTCGAAGACCCTCCGAGGACGATGGCTGAGCTGTTGTCAACAGCAGGGAAGGTGATGAACGCCGAAGAGGCGATGGCCGCAAAACATGAAGACGAAAAAGGAGGTGCAAGTGGGAATAAATACCCCAAGAAGAACAAAGAGGGGAAGAAGAGGACCATGGATGATAAGTTAGCGGGGTACACCCCTCTGACGGTCAGCTGTGAACAGATCCTCAATGAGATAAAGAGTGACCGGACGCTGAAGTGGCCTGAGAAGCTGAGGGCAGCCCCCGGCAAGAGAAATAGGAACCTGTGGTGTGAATTTCACCAAGACCACGGCCACGTAACAGACAAATGCTTTGCTCTGAAAGATGAGATTGAGAAGATGCTGAAGGAAGGGAAGCTCAGAAAGTACGTCGATAAAGCCGACTTCAAGAGGGGCCGAGGGGACGACCCCAGAAAGAAGCGAGTCGATGCCTGCAGAGAAGGTCCTCAAAAAAGAGGGGACGACCCCTCTGATGATGAGGACGACCCTGACCTCCCACCGAGAGACGACCAAGGCCCTGTCAAGAGGCTCAATATGATCTCGCTCGGGGTGGGAATGATCTCCGGGGGTTTAGCAGGAGGAGGGTCTGAGGTCGCCGACAGGAAGGCCCATGTCGCTGAGGCTAAGGCAGTGATGAAGACGGTGCACTCAACCTCCGTAGAGGTCAAGTCAGAAAAAAGGAAGAAGGTTGATATGGACACTTTGATTGTGGGATTTTCAAGAATGGACTTCAAGGGCCTATTGGCCCCGCATGATGACCCTCTCGTCATCACCACCAGGGTGCACGGGTGCGAAGTGCCGAGGATCCTGGTGGATGGGGGCTCATCCGCAGATGTGATATTTTGGCCATGCTTCAAGGCCTTGGGCCTCAGTCGTGCCAGACTTGTCCCATACCATCATCCATTGATTGGGTTCAGTGGGGAGAAGGTTCACCCTCTAGGAATATATGAGGCTGATGTCAGGATGGGGGACGAGTGGCCGAGATGGCTCACCAAGAGGGTCAGTTTCTTTGTGCTGGATGAGCATGTGTTTTCGGCATACAACATCATACTGGGACGTGTGGCCCTCAAGGGGTTTGAAGCTGTGCCGTCCACGGTCCACCAGATGGTTAAGTTCCCTACCCCTTATGGGGTGGGGGAAGTTCAGGGAGACCAGACGACAGCGAGAGAGTGCTACTACAACTCCGCTGAAGAAAGGGAGGCACACAAGAGGGCTACAGCCACTTACAACATTGATACCCTAGACCCCAGGGATGAGACGAAGCTCAAAAAAGGAGAGGCCGCTGAGGAGGTAGAACCCATCATCCTCGATGAGGATGACCCGGGAAAAACCGTCCAAGTTGGCAAATCTCTGAATCCCAGTATCAAGGAAGACCTCATCAAACTGTTGAGGAGAAGGCGAAGCGTCTTCGCGTGGAGTCATGTAGATATGCCAGGGATCGACCCTGAAATAATGTGCCACAAACTCAATGTGGTAGAGGGAGTGAAGCCGGTAAAGCAGAAGAGGAGGATTTACTCTAGAGAAAAGTATGAGGTCATCAGGGATGAGGTTAAAAAATTAGAAGACGCTGAATTTATCAGAGAGGTCATCTACCCTGAGTGGCTGTCCAATGCAGTCATCGTCCCAAAGGCCAACGGCAAGTGGAGAATGTGCGTGGACTTCACAGACCTCAACAAGCATTGTCCCAAAGACAGCTTCCCTCTCCCCCGCATCGACCAGATGGTAGACGCTACCGCAGGCCATGAGCTCATGAGTTTCATGGATGCCTACTCAGGGTATAACCAGATTTTCATGAACCCTGAGGACTCGGAGAGGACCGCCTTCATCACTGACAAGGGGACATACTGTTACAGGGTCATGCCCTTTGGCCTAAAAAATGCGGGGGCAACGTACCAGCGCCTCGTAAACAAAATGTTCGAAGACCAAATTGGGAAGTCTATGGAGGTTTACGTAGATGACATGCTGACTAAGAGTCTGAAGGCAGAGGATCATGTGGCAGACCTGGAAAGGACCTTTAATACAATGGACAAATACCAGATGAAGCTTAATCCGGCCAAGTGTGTCTTCGGGGTCGGAGCAGGGAAGTTCTTGGGGTTCATTGTCAATCAAAGAGGCATCGAGGCTAATCCTGAAAAGATAAAGGCCCTTATTGAGATGAAGACCCCCAAGTCCATTAAAGACATTCAGAGGCTCACAGGGAGAGTGGCTGCCTTGAACAGATTTGTGTCAAGGGCTACAGACAGGTGTCTACCATTCTTCAAGATCCTCAGGAAGGCCTTCGAGTGGAGTAAAGAGTGTGATGAGGCTTTCAGGGAGCTAAAATCATACTTAGGGTCTCCCTTGCTGCTGTCACGACCCGTGCAGGGTGAAAGACTTTATGTGTACCTTGCTGTCTCCGAGTCCGCTATTAGTGCAGCAATCGTAAGAGATGAAGACGGGATACAAAAGCCCGTATATTTCAACAGCAAGGCACTCCAGGGGGCAGAGCAGCGATACACGAGGATGGAGAAGTTGGCCTATGCCTTGATCCATGCCTCAAGGAAGATGAAACCGTACTTCCAGTCCCATACTATGGTCATCCTTACTGACTCTCCTCTTAGGCAGGTCCTACACAAGCCTGAAAAATCAGGAAGGCTAATGACCTGGGCTATAGAGCTGGGGGAGTTCGACATTGTGTATCAGCCTAAGACAGCCATTAAGGGACAGGCATTGGCAGACTTCGTGGCTGAGTTCACCTGGGAAGATGATGAGGCCGAGGGTGAGACCCTCGGGAAGACGGATGCAGAAGACACACCCGCAGATACGGCTGAGACGAGCACCGCTAGAAGAAAATTGACTGAAAACGAAGAAGGAAGATACATCTTTAGACAGGGGTCCCTCTCTGAGGGAAATTTTTTAGAAGGAAAGACTCCATGGAGCCTCTTCGTTGATGGGTCCTCCTGTGATAGCGGAAGTGGGGCTGGGCTAATACTGTCAGCACCCGATGGCACAGACGTCGAATATGCCCTAAGGTTCAACTTCAAAGCCTCCAACAACGAGGCTGAATATGAGGCCTTAGTAGCAGGCCTCTCCTTGGCCAAGTCTCTTAGTGTCGGCCAGATTTTGGTCCATAGTGATTCAAGGCTAGTCGTGAATCAGATACTAGGAGCCTACGAGGCTAAGGACGAAAGGATGGCTAGGTACCTCGAGAAGGTGAGATCGTTACTGAAGGGCTTCAGAGAAGTGAAATTAAGGAGGGTACCTAGGCTTGATAATGGCCGCGCTGATGCCCTTGCTAGGCTGGCCTCGGCAACAAGAACAGACATCAGAAGGACGGTCCGAGTGGAAATTTTGTTTCAGCCAGCTATCGAAGACGTCGAGGGAACACTTGGCATTTGCATGAATGTTTCTCAAGAACCGTCATGGATGGATCCTCTGATCAGATACATTAAAGGGGGAGAGATGAAAGAAGCGAGCCAAGAGAGGAAGAAGCTGAGGTATAGGGCTGCAAAGTTCGCTGTCATCGGAGACACGCTGTATAAAAAGGGGTTTCTTCTCCCCTTACTTAGGTGTGTGCATCCCTCAGAGGTCCCTTCCATTTTGCAAGACGTGCATGAAGGGTCATGTTCAAGCCATATTGGGGGTAGATCCTTGGCAAAGAGGGTGATCACCCAAGGCTACTGGTGGCCGACCTTAGGAAAAGATGCTGCCGCATATGTTAAAAAGTGTGATAAATGCCAAAGATTTGCTACCATCCCTCATCAACCTCACCAGCCTCTCACCTCCATTACATCCCCAAGGCCGTTCGCAATATGGGGGATTGATCTGGTAGGACCCTTACCGAGAGCAGTCAATAACTATCGGTTCCTCATCGTAGCAATTGACTACTTTTCAAAGTGGGTAGAGGCCGAGCCGATGGTCACGATCACGGAGCAGAAGACCTTCCAGTTCATCTGGAAGAATGTGATATGCAGATATGGTCTACCCAACACCCTCATCTCGGATAACGGGACCCAGTTCAAGAATGCCTCTTTACAGAAGTACTGTGAGAGGGTAAGTATCAAACAATTTTTCTCCACCCCAGGCCGACCTCAGGCCAATGGGCAAACCGAAGTTACGAACAGGACAATCCTAGATGGGATTAAGAAGAGGCTTGAGGAGGCAAAAGGAAGATGGGTCGAGGAGTTATATGCAGTGTTGTGGGCATACAGGACGACAGTAAGGACCCCTACCGGGGAGACCCCATTCATGTTAGCTTATGGATCAGAAGCAGTCATCCCCACCGAAGTGGAGTTTCCTACTCATAGGGTCCAAATGTATGATCCCCAGGGGAATATGGAAGAGAGAAGACTTGACCTAGACCTGATTGAGGAAAGAAGGGAGGATGCTGAGATAAGGCAAGCTTCCTACCAGCAGAGGACCGCAAAGTTTTACAACCAAAGGGTGAAACAGAGGCCTATCGCAGTGGGAGACTTGGTTCTTAAAAAGACTTGGCAGAAACCCAACAAGCTCCATCCTAATTGGCATGGCCCATATAGGGTCATCGATGAAGTTGTCCCAGGGACCTACAGGCTAGAAAACTTAGAGGAGGAACCTTTTTCAAACCCCTGGAATGCAGATCATTTGAAGAAATACTATCAGTAGTGTTGTAAGGTCTTGAAAGGCCATAATTGTAATTGGGGTTGCTCCAACAGAACACTTGGAAAATGAATGAGAAATATCAGTGTTTCCTTCATCCTATTGTCAGTCCTAGCATGCATGGGAAGTTGAACCCTCGGCTATAATGGGGACCAGTGGAGGGGACGACCCCTCCACTCTCCTCAAAAAAGACGAGGGAAGACTAAATTAAAATCCATTAATTTGGTTAGTTGAACCCTCGGCGATAATGGGGACCAGTGGAGGGGACGACCCCTCCACTCTCCTCAAAAAAGACGAGGGAAGACTAAATTAAAATCCATTAAATTGGTTAGTTGAACCCTCGGCTATAATGGGGACCAGTGGAGGGGACGACCCCTCCACTCTCCTCAAAAAAGACGAGGGAAGACTAAATTAAAATCCATTAATTTGGTTAGTTGAACCCTCGGCTATAATGGGGACTAGTGGAGGGGACGACCCCTCCACTCTCCTCAAAAAAGACGAAGGGAAGACTAAATTAAAATCCATTAATTTGGTTAGTTGAACCCTCGGCTATAATGGGGACTAGTGGAGGGGACGACCCCTCCACTCTCCTCAAAAAAGACGAGGGAAGACTAAATTAAAATCCATTAATTTGGTTAGTTGAACCCTCGGCTATAGTGGGGACTAGTGGAGGGGACGACCCCTCCACTCTCCTCAAAAAAGACGAGGGAAGACTAAATTAAAATCCATTAATTTGGTTAGTTGAACCCTCGGCTATAATGGGGACTAGTGGAGGGGACGACCCCTCCACGCTCCTCAAAAAAGACGAGGGAAGACTAAATTAAAATCCATTAATTTGGTTAGTTGAACCCTCGGCTATAATAGGGACTAGTGGAGGGGACGACCCCTCCACTCTCCTCAAAAAGACGAGGAAAGACTAAATTAAAATCCATTAATTTGGTTAGTTGAACCCTCGGCTATAATGGGGACCAGTGGAGGGGACGACCCCTCCACTCTCCTCAAAAAAGACGAGGGAAGACTAAATTAAAATCCATTAATTTGGTTAGTTGAACCCTCGGCTATAATGGGGACCAGTGGAGGGGACGACCCCTCCACTCTCCTCAAAAAAGACGAGGGAAGACTAAATTAAAATCCATTAATTTGGTTAGTTGAACCCTCGGCTATAATGAGGGCAAGTGGAGGGGACGACCTCTCCACTCAACTCAAAAAGACGAGGGTGGACTTGATTTAAAACACCATAATTTGGTGGTAAACACCCTCGGCTATGAAGAGGGCAAATGGGGGAGACGACCCCATTTACCCTCAAAATGACGAGGGAGGAGTTGGTAATATTGTTAATTTCTAAGCATCACAAAATAAAGACAGGAATAGAAGACAGTGATTATATTACAAATAAGGGAAATGTTTGATCAACAAAAATACAAAAAAAAAATGTTACAAGAAGAGGGTGTGGGCTACAGACAGCCACCCTATTGAGCACACTCAGAGGGCACATCGATTACAGGGGTCTCATCTACGACCACTAGAGGCTGATCCTCAGATGTGCCGGTACCCTCAACGTGGACTTGGGATTCAACCTGTGCCAAGGCCTCAGCAATTAAGGGGTCATCTAGCTGGACGGCTTCAAGGGAGGGGCGGATAGTCGTCACTGCATCAGAAAATTTTAGGACGACCCACCGACAGGCCGTCCTAATCCCCCTCTCAAGATACTCAAGGCCGAAGCCTTGAAACTCGTCTGAAACCTTATAGGCCTCAACAGCATCGGCCCCGGCCTTCCTTACTGCACCCTCAAGCTCAGTCTTGAAGTGAGCCCCCAGGTTATTCAAGGCCGCATCCTTGTCTTTAATAAGGTCGTCCTTAGCCTTCAGGTCTGCCTCATGCTGCGTCTGTAGCTCATTCAAGACCCTGGTATGCTCAACCCTCATACCCTCCAGCTCAGCCCTTGCAGTACCCAGCTCAGCCTTTGCAGTATCCAGTTCAGTCTGTAGAAGAGCCTCGTGCTGAATGGCCCTGTCAGCCTCTTGAAATTTCAGCTGATTCTCGGCCATCCATTTTGTAGCCGACGCCCAAGCACAAATAGACTGCACAAGAACAAGCAAACATTAAGAGGCCGAGGGAACAGATTGACAAAAAATTAACTGAGGAAGTACGGTAGAAACAAATACCTGGGCCATGGTATGCAGACCGTAATCATACACCTTGGCAGGAGGCATCTTCGACAAAAAGTCGTAGTCAGAGGCCGAAGGAGCAGAAAACATGGAGACCTTGGCCGCCCTTAAGTTGGCTATGAGGGAAGAAGGGTCAGACTTCAAGGATGCTAAATTTTGAGACCAAAATGCCCCCATGCTGGAGGCAGACCCCTCAGACACTTCTGCCCTCGCCCTCGTCCGTGCATCAGGACGAGAGCCCTCAGGAGCTTCAGGCTGCTTCCTTTTCTGACTATCCACGGTCGGCTCTACCGGCCTCGGCCCCTCGGACGTTGACTTCCTCTGGGCTTGCTGAGGCTCCTTCCCTTTCTTTTTGCCAAGACCGGACAACAAGCTGGGGGCAGTCATCTCCCACAATTGGTCAAAAATGTTCGCAGGACGACCTGAAAAGAAGGAAATACGTCAGAAAGATACAGAGGCAAAGAGGGAACACTTAGAAGGAATCATAATGCGAAAATGGAAAAACACTCACATAATTCTGTCAGAGGGCCGACCCTCAGGCCAGCTTCTCTGAGGTGATGAGGGGTCATTAGATCTTCAAATTTTGGAAGTCCACCCTCTTTCCCCTGGTCCCTCAGATAGTCAACAATTACCCTCTCTTCCTGACTTAATCCAGGGTCAGACCGTGCCCTCATGGAAGGTTTGGACCATACCTGGGAAACCCTCGGACTATCTTCAAGAGGATCAACCCCAGAGGGGAACTCCCAGTCCCCAGAGATGAAGAAATACCTCTTCTTCCAGTCATGATTTGAGGTCTGGGTTACATGAAGGATCTTCTTGTCAGACTTCCTGGCCCCTAAGTGGTAGTAACCAGGCTGCTTGGACGATGAGGTAATGTTATAACAACCTATGAATAAGTCTGCTGAGGGCTCATCTGTGAAGACACTCTTCCAAAGAGATATATAGCCAAGAATTGCCCTCCAAGAGTTGGGGGGGAGCTGAGAGGGGGAAACCCCAAGGGCAGACAGGATCTCAACAATGGTAGGATGCAGAGGGAACCTAACACCTACCCTAAGCATCTGCTCGTAAACAGCAACCTCCCCCTCGTCTCCCTGATAAACTCGCTCATCGGGGTTGGGAACCCTCATAGTCACAGAGGACTTTATGCCGAACTGATGCCTCCACAGCAAGAGGTCACGATCCTTCACAGTGGAAACATAAGCAGAGGCGTGAGAAGTGTCAATGGGATCATCATCAGAGTCCTCAGCATAACCCTCAGCCTCCTGTCTCTCGTCCTCTTCACCTCTTGGGGGCGAACAGTGAAAAGTCATTTGAAATGCATGGGGGGATAGGGCCGTCACAGGGACAGCCTCAGAAGGTCCCACACCCTCGGCCTGATGGTCCTGGGCGTCCTCAGACGACCCTCTCCTTCCAGAGGGACCAGCACCTGCAGGTGAAGACGCACGCTCGTCCATACCACCCTCAAACGTCTGACTGTCGGATGGACGATAGGACGACCCTTGTGGCTCAGAAGGCAGAATTTTCTTCAAGGGGAGGGGAAAGATGGGTCGTACCCAAATGGGGTCGTCCCGTCGTCTCCTCTCCTCCTCTTCCTCTATGCGCCTGATCTCTATGAAGAACTTCTCCCTCAAGGATGGAAACTCGTCTGCTAAATCGTAAAGCCTCCTAAGCATTAAGGGGGAGACCTAACACTTGAGATGATTTTACTAATCTAACCACAAACAAACTCCAATTGACCAACCTATGATTTTTGGATCTAAAACTGGGAATATGAAAGGTTTGCTCAAGAACACTCAAGAACAGTCGAAGTCGTTCGCCGGAAAAGATGCCAGAAAAATGCGAGAAAAACCAGAAAAATGCTAAAAGGGGTTCGACCCCAACACACAAAGGAAATGGAAGAGCTAGAGGAGAGTTCAGGCAAAGAAGAGTACCTGGAAACAAGAGCAACGGCTGAGTGAAGAGCGATGGAGAAATCAGTGAAGAAACGGCTATGGAGTTAGCTGGAATTGTAGAGAGAGAAAGTAAGGGCGCGAAGATGAAGAAGAAGCTAGAAGGGGAAAAGGATTTGAAAATCCTTTTAATATCTTTGCTAATTAAGGGGGCTCACTTCCCAAAGCAAAACACAGCCCACGAGGAGGATATCATTAGGGCACAAAGCCCCAAGCATAGTACAGCCGCCTTACCTAGGGAACTGGAGATGACAGTGGGCAACCGCCCAAGTGTCACCTCATCTTGACAGGCATCCCTCATCTCACTGACCATACAGCCGCCTTACCTAGGGAACTGGAGATGACAGTGGGCAACCGCCCAAGTGTCACCTCATCTTGACAGGCATCCCTCATCTCACTGACCATACAGCCGCCTTACCTAGGGAACTGGAGATGACAGTGGGCAACCGCCCAAGTGTCACCTCATCTTGACAGGCATCCCTCATCTCACTGACCATACATCCGCCTTAAAAGCAACACTATCCCTCAGCCATCTCAACAACATCAATGGCTAAGGGCTGGGGGGTGATTGATATACCCATATTTACCCCCTGACTGCCGGGATCAAGGCAACCCCTTCAGACGACCCTCCGAGGGGCCGACCCCTCATTTGGCTCCATATGACCCCTCCTGGACTCGGCCTTCAGCAGGACCCGGACGACCCTCCGAGGGGCCGACCCTTCAACAGGACCCGGACGACCCTCCGAGGGGCCGCCCCTTCAGCAGGCCCCGGACGACCCTTCGAGGGGCCGACAGTACGAGGCTTAAATTGGACCATACTCACTTCCAGGGGGAACTTTGCCCTCGGCCTCATATCATAGGCCGAGGGTGACATCATCTCAGCGCGTGGTTTGGGAGACGCGTGGAACAGTGCGCGTGAGGCTCATATGACACGTGGCAGACCGTTATAACCAAATCACACCCTCACGTGAGGGAATATTATGCCATCATTTGGCATCTACAGGTGTCAACAGGGAATTGGTTAGATCATCATTCACATGCACCATGCTTACTTGGGGGGTACACTACACCCCCCAAGACTTATATATACTTGTCACCTACAACCCTACAGAGATCGATCCATGAACAGTAGCCCTAGCTAAAACTCTGCTTGTACACACATAGTAGAGAGAGAGAGAGAGAGAGAGAGAGAGAGAGAGGGTTATGTGCATTGTATCCAAGGCCATTAGTGCCCATACTTAGTGGATCACACACTCACAGTGGATGTAGGCCAAATTGGCTGAACCACTATACACCATTGTTTAATTTCCTCTTATACTCATCCCCTTCTATACACTTACATTCTCATATATACTGATACATCTCCATGGATGCCATGGCTGCTACTGTTTGAGCTCACTATCACTTATCTGGTGGTGCTAAATCTCAGCATCATCACAGTGCGAGGGGTTCGTGACTCTTACGGGACCGTTTTAAGGCTGTTTTACGTTTTCATCCTTCGATGGCATGTTTTTATGCTTAAGTTTATTTTTTTGCAAATTTACGTCGTACACTCAAACCGGGAGCCCCGTGACTACGTGGTCGGTTCATATGAGTCTCATTGGTCCCGTGGGAGGTGTTCGTGACTCTTACAGGACCATTTTGTGCTTATTTTACGTTTTTAACCTTCGATGGCATCTTTTTATGCTCGAGTCGAACTTTGTGCAAATTTAGAAAGTATTCTCAAACCGGGATCCCCGTAACTACGCGGTCGGTTGCTACGAGTCACATTGGTTCCGTGCGAGGTGTTCGTGACTCTTACCGAACCATTTTGTGGTTATTTTACGTTTTCACCCTTCGATGACATGTTTTTATGCTAATTTCGAACCATGACTAATTTTTATTCCCATTTTCACATCTCTCCTATTCATCTAGGACTAATCAAGAATATTTTTAATCTAATAAACAAATGGTAACCAATTAGTTTAATGTGAACCATTGCAGGGAAATTGGCACGCCTTAAACCTAGAAAGTGTCAATCCGTTGGATAATGTCTTCTTTTTCTAGTGTTCACCCTAACTTTTCTTTGTTCAAAAGTTATGTTCTCCCCCCCCCCCCCCCCCCACTAGAAGTGACAAGAAACAAATGCGCCAACAATACCCAAGCTATAGGGGGCACAAAAGAATTAAAATTACGGGGTTTAGACATAAATAGGATCCAAACCCAAAATAATTAAAAAATTGAATCAATGCATATTTAACCTTAAAATAAAGTTCATCATAGTTCTATCCATTACCTGGATATTTTATTACACCTAACGCCAATCAAAACCTTCTCTATGCTAGCAGCGATGCAATTTCAGATTATGTTTGATAGTAGTTCGACCCCAACATCAATGTATCCTATGACAGTGAAAACATAATAAATTTTTTGCAAACAGTTATGTTCAATTAAAAAAAATGGTAGAACCAAAAAAAAAAATCAAAACCAAAGGAATATTACCAGAACTTGTTCTTACATCACTCACTTCCCCAACTTGACTCATGGTAAACTTGTGTGAACTGCAATTCATTAATCCTCATTGATATTTTCTTTCACGTATATAAGGATTACTACTGAGAAAAAAATAAGATTCACACATATTGAAAAGATTACAATTGATTTTGATTACATTTCAAAATCCAATACTTATTCAATTTCAACAATTATATAAAATGGCATAACAGGTATATCATAATATAACCAACACCAATCTAATTAAACCAAGTATATATCTATTCCTTTTTTTTTCACAAGGACAAATCTAAAACCAAATTGAAAATACCAAGGCTAAGAACAAAATTAACACTTACAAAATTCCTAATGGACTATTTGTTGCTTCTAACCCCTAACCCGGTCTCCACCCGTCTCCATCGCATACTATTTAGGGTTTACTAAACCCTAATAATTTTTTTTGACATAAATCTATACATAAACACACACACACACATACAATCTATACATACACACACGTATAATATAGGGTTTATTGACAAAAATATAATTTATTTTTTCATGGTTACACACATAAACATACATATACACACACATATAAACATACAAACGCAAATCTACACATACATACACCGAAATTAGGGTTTTAGACAGAAATCACAAATCCAAATGAAATATAAATGAATCAATACATACCAGGGTTAATCCAAATGCAAACCAATTGAAATCGCTTAACCCTTGCAAATCCAACTGAAATTCAACTAAAAATCGCACTGAGAAGCAGCTGCCTTACTCCAAATAAAATGAATGAAATAATAAGCAGCGGGGCGGGTGTTTTATTTTTTTTTTAAGACCTAGACTGGCCACGGCCAACAGCCATGACCCAATACGCGCGACCCTTAAAACGAAGGGAAGCCAGAGTTGGGTTCTTCAGATCTGGTCACGGCCTAGAGCCGTGACCCACCATGCATGACCCTTTCGCATGCTAGATTGACGTATGGTCACGGCCCATACCCATGACCCATACCAAAAAATGTTCACGGCCCAGAGCCGTGACCCTAAATCTGTGATGCCCGACCCTTTTTCATCGACCCTAGTGCTTGAATGCGATATGGTCACGGCCTAGAGCCGTGACCCATACCAAGAAATCGTCACGGCCGTAAGCCGTGACCCTCAATGTGTGTACTATCTTCTTCGTCATGCCATGGGTCACGGACTTGGGTCGTGACCCCTTCGCGACCAAGCTTGGAGGGAATTTTAGCGCGAGATTGGCGCTAAGATGGTCACGACCTGGTCACGGCCCAAGTCCGCGACCACCGTGGTCACGGACTTGGTCCGTGACCACTTCTAGAGCATCAATAATTTAGTGTGATAATAAATATGGTCACGCCAAATATTGAGTGGGTCACGGCCCAAGTCCGCGACGAGCTGGTCGCGGACTTGGGCCGTGACCCACTGGGCGTGACCATTCACAGGATTTGGTGTAGTGAAATTTTATCTTGATTATATTATATGATCCTAAGCATGAAAAATATTGAATGTAAATTAGATCCAAACAAACCACAAGCCACAAACAGGAGATGAGAAAATATCCATTTTGGGAAAAATCTATATTCCAACACTATTATAACTAGTCATTACAAAATTACATCTACAAACTTAGAAAATTTTGAGCTCCACTAAATGACACAGTAATGTCTTTATTCCAAGTTGTTGAAAGCAAGCGATGCAAATCCAATAACGCCCCATAGCAACATCCACTTGCCTCGGTGTCCATGGATTAGCCTCAGGAACTGTATTCCTATCTTTAGTAATGGAGAATTTACTCAACAAGGATATAAACAAGAATTTATCTTCTTTGTGGTTTAATAAAGTGATCTCAAATCGTCCAAGGGGTTTGGATTTAAAGAACAAAAATGTTTGATAACAAAATATCTCTAAAAGTCTTAGATTAAAATGCACGTTCACATCTCTATATATAGGGAGAAAAATTTACAAGAGATATACCTGAAAGATTGTATTTCAAATCGGTAAAAATTAATTTTTCGCTGAATTTTTCGAATGAAGGTACATCTTATTTGAACAAAGTACCCTATCTCATTCGAACTCACATAAAATGATTGATTCAATGAGATTCTAGTTCCTACCAAAAGTTTTAAAAATTAATCTTCTTCGAAGAAATCCTAACAAGGTTAAAGCACTCGTTCGAATGACATCCAATGTCGTTCTAATGACTTTGAAATTTTTTCAAAAAAACATTTAAAAAACATTTTGGAAAAATATTTTACATGCCCAAACACTTTTAAAATGCCAGTGAATGAAAAGATTACACATAAACAACCTCAAATTCCTTTTCCGATAAATGTAGTGACGATCTATCTTAGATTATTACGTTCGGTCATTAACTTATCTTCACTTGAAGTCTTGAGAATGTACATGATGGCGAAGTGAGGTGTAACGGGATAAGCCAAACTTAAAAACATAATGAGCCTTATAAATTTTTCTCTTTCATTTTCCAATTTTTAGGATTTTTATGTGTTCACCTGTTTCATTTTGCCCAAATTCCTCTTCTCTGAAACTAAACATCACCCAATACTTTGTTACCCTTTAATTCCATATTACCCATCAATGATTAAGCCCCCAAATCAAATTTAACCTATATGAGTAAACACTCCTGGGCCAACATGGGGTTAGAGCATGTTCAGACGTTGGATATGGTTCTCCTTAGGGTTCTAACAGAGAGTTTTCCCACCCTTAAGTGTAGTCCAACCTGAGTATAGTACCTATCATCTTCAGTATAGTTACTAAGGTCAATCTTCTATTGGGTCTACTCTACAGCCTCCGAATGTGGAGCATCACTATCCTGAGTTCGTGGGACCAATATAGTTGACGATACTGACCTCCAACTTGGTGGTGGAAACTTTATAAACATGATATCCAAAATATCAATCATTAGCTTGGACACTTTGGCTATGATAGTCATGTTCGTTAGACATGTTCCTTCCATATTTCATGCTGAGGGATCTTAGGTTGAGGAGTGAAATTATGGGCATTCCAATGACTTTTATGACCCTTCAAACACTGACCCTAGATTTCACGTTTGTGATGTCCTTTAGCATAAGTTGTATGACCAAAGGGAGAAATATGGCATCCCCATCAGTATCACGACTAGGCTTCCTGAATATGACAAGAGGGTTTATAATGGTTGCAATGAAGATTAGATTTGTTTCCCATGTAGGCACTTCATGTTGGAGTTCATCTTTCCTTACACACTCTTATAAGTTCCATCTTAAGGGGTTATAAGATTTCTCCTGCCCAACTCCCCCAATAACTAGGGAATAATTCTTGGGGCAATGATATTTTGGTAGTCCTGAACTGGCTTTGATCTTATCGCGGATATGTTTAGGTTCGTTCATAGCATTAAGGATGATGCCAAGGCCCCTGGTTACTATTAATTCTCTCCCAGTAAGTCACATCTTAGATCAGTCAAGGTTTTTTAGATGAGAAACCATAGTTTGAAAGATTGATTTTTATTTATGAAGGCTGACTGGGAGTTCTAAGCATATGAGAGGAGTCATTCTTGTAGTGTTCCCTGTGATTTGGGTGGGCGGATAAAATAATTAAATATTTGTTCTTCATTTTCTTTTTCATTTTCTGTTTAACTGATACTGTGATAATATCCTTGTGCAACATTTTTAGTGAAGAAATCTCCCATACTACCCTCTGCGTTGCGGGACATAGTTGAAAGTTTTTATCTATCCAATCCCCTAAAATTTGAAGATCTTTTATTAGTATCAAAGTTAACAAATCTTGGGTACCACACTCCTCCTGGTGTCTCTCCTCCCCAAGAGAAATTGGTTCTCATAGTAGCAAAAGGATTTATTAAAGCTGACCATGAGGCGAAAAGGAAAGATGATGTCGATGCTAAGGCCAAGAATAAGGTTGATGCTTAAAATAGATCCGAAGTTGAGGACCAAAATAAAAACAAGATTAATGCTCGAAAGACGGACGAAATTGATGTCACTACCCAGTTTAAGTTGTAAGGACATGTTTTATAAATGTCAATCTAGAATCTAGGAATTCATGTGTTGTCCTAAATCATAGTTAGTATGTCGTATACCATTACATTTTAGCACGTCTTCACATGTTCAACCTTGATGCCCGTCATCCGAATTCTTAGCATCACGCATCATCAACACGTACCCATCGTTGAGATCGTGCATTGAGCATCTTCAACCGGTTTCCACTATCCCACTAACTCCACTACGCTAAAAGGTAAAACATTTAATTGGAGTTATTGATGTTCACGTAGTTTATTTGGGATATTTTTATAAAATGTGTTTATCAAAATGAGGCATTTTTCAAAGTCAAAAATATTTTTTTAAGACCTGTAGTACAGCTTTTATAAAAAAATATTTTTCGCTCGACATTGATTGTTGTTCGAATCATAACTTCTAATGACATGCAATGTCATTTGTAGCGTCATTTCTTTCTTGCATCAAACGAACCCGTACTATTTTGTTCTTTCACATGTCATTTTTAAGTTCGTTAGAGCGACATCTAATGTCGTTCAAATGACATGCAGATATCACTCGAACAACTTCTAACAACCTGTGTCGCCTCAAATTTTTATTCCGCCTATAAATACCAGATATGAAGTTAGGTGTTGCAAGTCTTTCAAAACTTCCCCTCTGTATATCTAATGCACTTTAATATTCTTAAACCCAATTACTCATATTACTCATTCTAGAGTAAATATTGTATAGAAAAAGGATGTCTCCATTGCTAACCATTAGATCTCTTACGGGATCTCTGGATGAAGAATTCGAACCAATACATGAGGGAATTACATCATCACAAACGTGTATTTCTTCTATGTACTTGTAAGTTGGAGATTTATAGTAAATAGAGAAATAAAAAGGTTTTGCCTGTGCTGGGTAATTTTCCTCAAATCTTCTTTGTGATTGTTTTGGTTTGGATGTTAGATAATTCATATGACAACCAATCTTAATTAGATGCATATTTTAATGTTTTAATTAAAATTGGAAATAAAATTGAAATCTAATTAAATAAGTTTGGACATTGAACGCAAGCTCACTCTCATAAGTCCAAAGGGAATGTCCATTATTTTTCGATCTTCTTATTGCTTGTGCCAAAAGGCCCCTCGAGGCCCCTGTTACCCACGGTGATTGTAAAGTCCCAAGAATGACCCATACTCCATATTTCACTATGTGAATAATGACATGAACTTAGTGAGATACCATGGGCATATTAAAGACTTTGAATTTATGAGGGGATTTGACCTTGATGGTATATGGAGATTACTTCAACATTGTTTATCAGTCGTGAGTTTTTCCTCTGTCAAATACTGTATTACTTGTTGATCTCTTTGTCTTTTACTTAAGGGTGAAATGTCTGCCACTACCCTTAGAGAACAAGCTTTCACCAACTAGCATGCTTACGAGGAGTAGTGAGAAACCATCATAGCAGTCACTAAGCAGAACACTCGATTGAAGGAGGAACTAAAACAGCAATCGATGAGATATAAAAAACCTGTGGTGAGCTTCAAGAGAGCGATGACCAGGTGGTCGCCAAAACACTAGCTCTTAGTAATGAATAAGAGGAGATCCAAAATTGGAAGGACCAGGATGGAACCGATGCCATTATGTTTTAGAGTTTTGAGGAACCACTCAAAAATGACAACAACGAGGAGTTGTGACTCTACTACTGAAGAAGAACGGATTTCGTATCCTGAGGCCAATCAATGGATATGGAGGGAAGAGATGCTTCATGTGGGTGGTGTTGGACGTCATCGCTTTTTGTTAAAGATTTGAATACCTACACCGCATTATACTTAGTGGATCTTTAAGTAGTTTGTAAGTCGATTTGTGTATGTCAAATTCTTAAACAATGCTGGTATAAAAATGGTTTTCCCCAAGATATTTTTTTCTTGACTTTTTTTTGGTTTTTGTTTGATTTGGTTTGGCATATTTAGTTTGTAATTTATCTTTTATGCACTCCTAATTCCAATTTAGATAAAATTTGGGTTAAAATTGAATCTTTACGTGCGTGTGACCTAAGATACAAGTGAATCTGTATAACAAGCACTTTTTAATTTCTATCAGAGCAAGTTACACTTATTTATTGTATGTTCTTTATTTTGGGTTTATATGGATAATTTGTATAAAATGGTTAATGTCTTTTATGGGTTTAATTATGCATACTCGAAAGCTAGAATGATGTTGGTCATAATATCGATTGACGAACGAGTTTGGCTTGTTTGTGAAAGAAGGTGGACACCACCCACTGTGACTAATGACAATGTCATAAGTCTTAAACTTATCATTGCTTGTACAGAGGATGAGTTCAAATGGAGTAATTTTAACTCTCGGGTCTTAAGTGCTATTTCCAGTGAAGTCACACCTAACGAGTTTTGTCGTATTATTACGTGTACTACATCTAAGGAAGCATGGGATATCCTCCAACTCACTCACGAGGGTGACAAAAATCTGAAATCTTCAAAGCTTCAAATCTCACCGCAATTTGAGACCATTACCATGCTGGAGACTGAGAATTTTGATGAGTTTTATGCACATTTACTTGATATAGTCAATTCTAACTTCAATTTAGGTGAGATAATTCCTGAGACGAGAGTTATGATAAAGATTTTGCGATCCTTTCCATCCCATTTTATCCTAAAAGTTATGGTCCTTAATTTGGAAACCTTATATACTCTTAGGTTAGAAGAACTTGTAGGAGACCTTTAAACTTATGAAACTGATATGTTTCCCAAAATTCAAAATTCAAAACAATACAAGGATTGTTTTGAAAGCCTAGTATACAAAGAACAAGGAAAAGACTTCTGATTCTAAGTCTAAGTTTCATTTTGAGCATGATAATTTTTCCTTGTTTTTGAAAAAATTCAAAAACATTCTCAAATTTAATGAAGAAAATTATTCCAATGAAAACAAAGGTTTTGAGAAAAATAAAAATGCCAATGAAAGCAAGAACATTTCAGAGAATGATCATGTGAGATGTTTTGACTGTGAGGGGAAAGGACACAAAGGCCATAAGTGGGAAAAGTCAAACCTGCATACAAGCCCCCTCTTAGCGATAGGGATGTGGAGTTGGTGGATTTCATGATGAATCGCTGCATGAACTTAATTTATGTGCATTCATGGCCAGTTATGTTAGTACTTCTAGTTGTCCAATGTCAGTGAGGAAATTTCTAAATGTTATAGTCTCGACACTTTGTCAAACCACCATGGAGACCATGAGAGTGATGAGGAGGAGTGAGGGAGAAAGTGGCATTCAATGCGCTTATGCCTAACTTTACAAGAACTCTTTAAGAGCCAAAAAGCAAATTAGGAGTCTGACTCTTAGGGTGTTAGATTTAGAGAAGGAGGTGAAAGTTTAAGAGCATTTGAGGTATCGATGAGTCAATTCAAGAAATTGAAAGTTTCTTTATGTGATCAATTGATTGGGGTTAATAGGGAAAACACCGATTTAACCAACATAGTGACTAGTCTTACTGGAGATCTTCAAGCTTTATTAGAAACTCATGAAAAACTCGAAGCTCATGTGTCCCAACTCGAGAAAGATCTAGAATGTGCACGAAAGGTTAAGGTCACTATAGAGGACACATGTAAAAAGGTTGAAGAGATGTTCCTCGCTCCTGCGTAAATTTTTAACGAGTGGCAATGAATAGATTACAAAAGTGCATCGACTGACAATGTCGTGGTTCCCAAGTTTATGACGGGTCCTTATGGGCCTCGACCTAACCACAAAGGAGATGGAAACCTCCATGGAGAGATCATCCTAACGCCCTGACCCAAATTTATGGGTTATCCGTAGTCAAACCAGTCTGGCCCGAGCGTTAGGTGTGAAGAGCAATGAACAACCTAAATAATGTTGCTAATCCAAATTTTATTTTAAATAATGTTTCACTTTCTTAGCATGCGATTCAAATTTAAAATCAAACTAAATAAGGTACCCGTGGGAAGCATCCTAAGAGTCGAAGCATACAGAGCTACTAACGCAAAATTAAATAGAATACTTACCTGTATAATGCTCTTAAAATATGAACCCGCACCCAACCCGTCATAACAAAGATGAGTGTGTGAGCCAATGCCCAGTGGAAAATATACAAAATGAAGTATAGAAATGAGCAACATAACGAAGACTCTACATGGTATACATATATGCACATTCAACTACCTTGTATACATATATACACTTATATATACTTAACGCATGTAATCGTTTTACTTCCAAAAACATTATTTATCCCTATTAATTTACCTTATCCTCATAAAAGACTTCTTCTTTCTTAACTTGACATTTATACCTCTATTTAATACATGCAGTTAAATACTAGTAACCACTACACTTTGTTTAACCAAAACCATTTCTTTGCAGAAATTACCCTTCCCATTTAAAGCGATGCACATTAATATTTTCATTGAAAATAACCCCTTTCAACACACGCGAACACCGTGTTAAAAAAATACTTCTTTAACATTTGAAAACCTTCCACAACACACCTTTGTGTCAACTATAGGTTACACCTTCTCAGGTTTCTTAACTCACCCATTTACTGCTACACATTCCCTGCTTTACTTTATGGATATTAATCAATTTACACATTTCTTGTACACTTCATCCTTTACTGGAACATTCATTAATTCATTCAAGTTAGGTTCTCTTAATAAGTTTTACCACACAACCCATTTCTTGATATGTATAGTATTCCTCTATCTTTTTTTAGGAATCTTCCAACAACCACGTACTTTAACGGGCTCCATACCATCAACGATGCCACCATGTGCTCCAGCCAGTGATTTTAGCTCTTTCACCCCATGGCTATGGGTCCTTCTAATTATTTCGGTGTCATCCGAGTTCCTTATATGTGTTTTAACATTTAGAAAATGTCCACATTATTCCACTTTTTCATTTAACCGGTCGAGGCCAAACCCTGGGGTTTCACCCCAACCTCTATTACACTTTGAAAATCATCATTTCATGTCCTTTACACACTTTAACTTTCATTTTATTTCAAAAATCAATTTCATTAGGAATATCATGTGTAACACCCTTTCCAACATTTTTATTTCATAAAAGTGTTCCACTTTACATAGAATTACCATTTTACCCTTTTGTTTCCAAATGCGCCTTTTTCTCCAATTTTCATAAGTATTAGTTTCCCCCAAAACACTACTAAGTTACCCATAATAACTTCTTAAGTATTTTTAACACCTCAATACCTTTTTAACACTTGGATTATCATTCTTCTCAAATTCATAAGTGTTAATCTTTCAAAACATTATTAAGTTACATACACTAACTACCCAATCTTTAACCATTAATACTTATCCAACATCTTCACTAACCATATTTCTAAATTAGACATATATTTACTTTCTTTATTCAAGAAATCTAATTAACCTTAAAGACTAATTTTATAACAAAATATCATTTCCTTACCTTTTCAATAAATATAGTCTTACAACCTTATATTCATCACACCTTTAACCCCTTTGTTACACACTTTGAAGATTAGAATCTCTACTTTTCTTATTTCTTGTTTAAACCCAATAAAACCTCCTTTAAACTTGTTCACATATTTATTATCAACATACTACATGTTTATATGCATGATAAGATGGATTTTAAGTCCATAAATCCTCTTAAGTGGGTTAAACATGCATTTCATCATAAAAATTCACAATACATGCAAAAATACACTTTCAAGGCATAAAAGACATTTTATTTCTTGAAACTCAACAAATGTTCATTTTTTTATAAAATCTTAATTTTTGCAATAACCTTTGGAACATTATTTCACCAAATATTTTAGCAAAATCAGCATCATTTCCAAACATTTTATTTCATGAAATGTTTAACATCAAACTTCTAGAAAATGCACCATTTCATAAAAATCCCAGTCTTTATTTCAATAAACTTTGAAATATTCATTCATCATTCATTCTACACAAAATGACATCTTTTCAATATTTTTATTTCATAAAATGTTTATTATTAATTTTGCTAGAACACCCATCATCATTTTTCCTAAGAATCCAACTCTTAATATTCTAACAATCAAGACTACAAATGCATAAAATAAATTCTTAATCAAAGAGTAGATTTTTTCCACCTCAAATGAAGATCCAACAATGAACGGCATGAAAGGTCTAAGAAGACGGCAACCTCCCACCTACTAAGGTGGCCTCAAGGAGGTTCCCTACCTCCACCAAGCTTATCTCTAGGAAAGCTCCATGAAAATCCCTTTCAAGATCCATGAAACTCCAAATTTTGTCTTCTCCAAAAACCCCATCAACACTCCAAAAATTCGTTGCTATGCTCCAACAATGGTGGAAATGGGTGTTATAGGCTTAAATGTGGTGAAATACTCGAAGAATAAGGTGGTTTATGGTTGCGGAATGGTGGTGAGAGGTGGATAGAATCTTATCCATGGTAGAAGACCACCCATATCTCTCTCTCTTCTTCTTCTAACTTCAAAATGTCCAAAATGAGCAAAACAAACCCTTATAAAGACCCTTTGAAGCCTTAAATTCTTGTTTTTCCCAATCTTGGCTCGTAAGAGCTTGACAGCTCATCAAATCAACAACCATAACAAGACAACTGATAATGGAAATTTGATTTAAAATTTACAATCGTCCTCATTTGAATGAGATTCACTCCATGTTCGATAGACATTCGCTTCTCGTTCGATCTTTTTCTTTGAGCGAGTTCAAACCTCGTTTAGGCATACTTACTCTCATTCGAACCCTCCTTTCTTATCTCTTTCTCCAAATTTCAATTTTACCCACAAATTTCCTACAATTATTATCTAACCTCACTTCATTACAATTTATTTAGATTTTTAAAATGAAATATTACAGTGGGTTATTACAAGATTCCCTCCTTAGGGAATTTCATCCTCAAAATTATCGACTTGTTAGTATGTAAGCTTATGGGGTTCACCAACTTCTATTATCAGACATAACAATCCTCTAAGATAAGATTATGGAAGTCCTCAATACTAAAATCACATTACGCGCCCTCACACAGGGTTTGTCACTAAATGATTGACATGCGATATGATCTAATGCTCGCCATTTCGCTAACCATGAGCGTCACAAAACCGACTTTGACTCTCCACTCACTTGATGATTATGTTCAAACAATTTCTATTACTACAATTTCTAGTGAACCATAATAAAACCAGTCACCATATAGATCATCAAAATCAATTCCATATTAGGACTAGACATCCTGTGTCCCCAAAATTCTCAGGTTATCCTGACCACACAATTTTGCCTGAGTTCAACACGAACCATATACTGCCGATTTCTCACTTCGAGAAGTAACACACCTACCAAAGCATCACTGTGCATTCCACTGACACCTGATGTTGTGTCTCTCTAATGATCCCAGTATTATTCTAGGCATCTCACCTTTGAGCATTCCTTGATCCTTTCACTAATGCACTCACCGTGGAAAATCAACACTGTTCGTTAAGTTTCCTCGATTTCAAACACTATACAATATCCTAAAGTCATCATACCGCTCTTTACAATCAAAGCCACTAATTTCAATGTCAGCTAGTCAAAAGGTCACTAGTCCTAAGGAAATCAAACACCATAAGAAAATCATATGGCTGAAAGCCCAACCATCCATACACTGAAGTTTGTGAAATAGCAAGAATACCTCAGATATGGTGCACCCAGTTATCAAGTTGCATTGACCATACCCGGTCGATCGCACCGTACCATGACATGGTACCAATCCGAGTCACCACATACATGAGCATACCGATTCCTAATTACATAAATCAAACGGGACACACAAGAGCCAAAAGGAACACGTAACCGTTCTGACAGAATCCCGTCTGAACGTGTTGGACTACGATATAAAGAAGTGAACTTACACCATATGCTCAAAGTCTTATCACTCATTCCCAGTGTTCTCACTAGTTACTAATCCTAGACATATACCCTATATTAGGTCACCAGCTGTGAAGAATCACGTCACAACCATTTATTCTCACAAGATGAAAGCAATGTATGAACATATCGTTCTCTAGAGAGTTAAGGTCAACTTCCCTCCTTGGAAGTAAGGCCCCTCCCCTCACAACCTTGGAAATCCATGAACTACTTCGATTGGAGAATGATTAATGCCCTTGTTCATACTGCTTAGTCCACTTACTGGTGATGACGTCACCAAAATCCTACACCTAGTCACTGTTTGTCTTATCGTATCGGGATTGTAACCCCAAATCCCCTTGGGTAGTACTCCGTTCAAGAGATGCATTCCCCTTATTATATCCTTTGGCCACACGAGACTTCCACCAAGCTTACTTCCAAATTCTACCCAAACTGAAATTACGTAGCGACCACACCGGACGCCATTAGCATTCTACGGGTAGCAAATGTCACACAGGCCTACATATCTTAATCCGTACTAACTTGGAAACACAATATAAGAACTAGTCTTTACCTTGTTAAATCTATCTCAGCATATACCGTCGATACATACCACCATTCTAATCATGCTTCGATGTTGCCTTTCTTTGATTACCATTTTTAAGCCTCCACAAGGCGTCATTAGCATAAGTCTCAAATGCATTTTTTACTATTCCTCAAAATCAAGTGTCACACTTCCACTACTAGTCATTTTATGGCACCCGAGCATTACGCTCCATAACGACACAATCGTTTGACTTACCTTTGGGACTACACCACCTATATGTGCCGATTCGGGAAGCCACACCCAACATGTACACTATACGACTCTTCTAAACCTTAACCAACAATTTGAGATCATCACCTGACCCTCAACATGATCACTACTAGGATATTTGTGCTTCTTAACACTGGACTTAAGTGGTCTCCTAAGGACACAAAACACATTCCATGTAGAAGTCCCCAAATTCGACAAAATTTCATCGTCCAAACGTTTATTGTTGTAGGTTCTCTCTACGAACTTTCAATACCCTCATCGTTATTACTAGGAGCCCATAAGGACACTAGTCCATGAGATTCTACATATACTACACCTTAACCACCAAACACCTCAAGGCGTCACAACAGTCGATTTCCATTCCCAATGATACCACACACAATTATTTACACGAAAACTCCATTATACCCTTAAACCATAATCCCACTAGGATTACCTCTCACCTAGCCATTACTTCGACGGTTAAACAAGCCTTTACACTTAGATACTAGTCTTATCTTTCTTCCAAATGGTTGTGACCATAAGCCACGTACCAAAACATAACTAACACTACTAAGGATTTCGAATGGATGCATGAAGTTACCTACAACCTATAAACCTCTAAATCTGCCTCAGTGACATCACTGAAGTTCATATTCTTTGAAATAACATTACTTTTCTAAATTCCATCATAAAAGACTACCTAGATTTCCCTCCCAAGTCCTCTCAACCATCATCATCACATACGTTATATACTTATTAGAATTTTCCTGTAACTCTTGTCATACCCTCTGAGGTACAACTTTCAACCAAGAATCACAAGGGAACTTACTTATAACAATACTATCTTACCAACCTAGACCGAGCACACGCCCCAAGTGTTGACCAATACAATCCATCATGCCCACTATGTCATTAGTTTCCTTACGTTGTGATACCACCCCAAGGGTCAAATCCACCTAACCACATTATTAGTACTAACCACCCAAAGCACCTATTCACAGAATTTTAAGGTATTTATATCACCAATCAACACTGTCCATGTATGATGCACTAGCTACCTAATCTCAATGGTTGCCTTCTCCTGAGTCATATTTCTAACTCAATAAACGTCATTCATCATTCTTTACATCTCAATTGACTTCTCATATCACTACGGTTTGGCACACAAGCACCTCACACTAAAAACTTGCAATGTCGCCACTATTGGCTTACACAGACCCTCATAACTTACTAGCATATCTAAATCAAAATCATGAAAGAGATTAATAACAAAGAACTTGGTCATCTGCCACTTGGCAAAGAATTAACCCGTCGTGCTAACCTATTGAACTTCGCCATCGAGAACACGCACTAATCGTCACTAAAACTACCGTAACGGGACCAAACCAACACCGATAATGAAAGATCCATTATCTAACTTACCATGTCACTCTCAAAATAAAACTTGAACATAGAGATACGATATCTTTTGTAATGCCCCGACTCGGATTTATGGGTTACCTATAGTTAACTCGGTCCGGCTCGAGCACTAGGAGAGAAGTGCAATGAACAACCTATATAATGTTGCTAATCTAGTTTTTATTTTAATTAAAGTTTCACTTTCGTAGCATGCGATTCCAATTTCAAATCAAACTACGTGAGGGACCCATGTGAAGCATCCCCAGAGTCCAAGCATTAAGATCTACAAACAAAAAATTAAACAGAATACTTACCTGTATAATGCTCTTAAAATACGAACCCGCACCCAATCCATCATAACAAAGATGAGGGTGTGAGCCAATGTCGAGTGGAAAATATACAAAATGCAGCATAGAAATGAACAACATAAAGAAGACTCTACATGTTACACATATATGCACACGCAACTACTTTGTATACATATATACACATATATATACTTAATGCATGTAATCGTTTTACTTCCGAAAACATTATTTAGCCCGATTAATTTACATTAGTCTCATAAAAGGCTGCTTCTTTATTAACATGACATTTATCACTCTATTTAATACACACGGTTAAATACTTATAACCACTACATTTTGTTTAACCAATGCCATTTATTTACTAAAATTACCCTTTCCATTTAAAGCGTTGCACATTAGTATTTTCATTGAAAATAACCCCTTTCAACAAACGCGAACACCGTGTTAGATAATAATTATTAATCCTCTAGTAAAACCTTTTTAAAATTTGGGTTATCATTCTTGTCAAATTCATAAGTGTTAATCTTTCAAAATATTCATATTCTCCAAAACCCCTATGAACACTCCACAAATTCGTAGCTATACTCCAACAATGATGGAAATTGGTGTTGTACGCTTGGATGTGGTGAAATACTAGAAGAATAAGGTTATATGTAGTGGTGGAATGGTGGTGAGAGGTGGATATGTAAAATATGACGGTGTGTGATAGCGATTTAAATTAATTTGCAAGTTTCCAATTAAACCTTATTTAGTTAGAGTCTATTTTTAAACCATATTAATTAAGCCACTAAACATGCAACTACGTGTGTGCCTGTGTCAACCCATAAATAAATAAAGCATGCGACACAAATTTCAGGAAAAATACCCGAAGGTCAAAACCTTTTATTTGTAGAACTCTGACGAGTTTACAAGACCATTGACTTACATACCATCTTGCTTTCTCCCACAAGAGTAACGCACGGTGTCTTCATCAAGCATTCAAAGTAATGGCTAAAAATCAGCAGTGGTTCACACGTACCTATACCACAAGGACACGCATTGCAGACACGTAGTCTAAACTCACAAGGACTCCCTCCACAATAGCACGCGGCTCTCTGGTTGTAGAGTTCTCCCCACAAAGAATGAACAACAGTAAAGTATGTTCTTGAACACCAAAATAATTCACCAAAGCATATGTAATTTTTATGAATTGAAAACAAAAGGGATGAAACCCTAAAAGAAGAAGTCAAAAAGAATTCTGCAGATTCGCAGTTTTCTATCTTTCAAAATGCTGGTACTTCTTAATAAAGACAAAACCATTTAATGAGTAATTATGGAAAATCGCGCTGCCTCGATCGTTAGATCAAAAAGTGGATCTCGCTTCAATGAAGTACATGTGTCGTTTGAACGACATCGCGTGACATCTAAATGTCATTCGAACGAGATGTGATCTCGCTTGAACAACGTGAGTGTCAAAATCGAGGAACACTACAGGACTTAGAAAATTACATATTCTCAAATTTTGACGAAAAAAGTCCGCTCCAACACTTAAAAAATATTTTAAAAAAGTATCCCAAATCTCTAAGTTCAAAGTTAAGGTATTTAAAACATAACCTTATCAAAGTAAACTTTGTGGAGGCTTTTTGATGAATAACCTTGATATATTCGGATCCGTCTTGATGTAGATTGCTCTTGAACTTCTTTGATGGTTGTAATTGTATACGAGATAATTAATTATGACAGACATTTATAAATAGATATCCTTATAAATATCCCCCTATGTATATGTCAGAACATACATAAAAACATCAGAATTACCAAATACAAAAATGCCTATACAAATCTACCCTCCCATAAATCTCAAAACTGAAAAGGTACAAATTTGCAAGTTCTCAATTTTTTCTTCAAAAAGTCTTAATCAAATCTCAAAGCCTTTCTCATCAGGGTGTGCAATATAATGATCTTCAATATTTGTACCTACACACATGAGATAAAGCAAAAACCTTCGTGACGTATCAAGTTTGAAATGATATAAGAATAAATCATTAATAAATCAAATCTCCCCCGTACTTCAAAAACTCCCCCATAACACGATAATTCTTTCTCCCCGATTTTATGATGTCCCCAAATAGACAGATAAGAAGAAGCAATCAAAACAAGGAGTGTCACGAAAAAATGCATAGCAAACATGAATCAAACGACGCGCATGCAAAGGAGTATCTCAAAAGATTCCACAAACTTATTTTTGATTTTTTTAATTTTTTCAAATAAAAAATAATGATACAAAATCACACCATGGATTTATACTAAAACAACCAAGTCATGGAAATGGAATGTATGGGATATATTCGATAGGTAAATCAACTCAATCAATTATATGTGCATGATGAATACGTGCACCCCTAACGAATGAACATAAAAAATATCTTTAGGTATAAAATTATGGAATTTAGATGACATCGTCTTAATCAAATCAACAAATCAAAGTCTAAATTATTTCCACACCAATAATGTCGAAAACTATGTAGCGCTTTTTCAAGACTTTCAAGGACGTGCAAACCCATTTAAATTCCATCCAAACTCCCTCATGCATATTTTCTTTTAGAGGTAATCTAAATTCTCAAACATTGGAGAATTGATGCAAAAACCTAATGGCCCCTTTTTGGCATGAATTTCTTTTTATTGCCTTTAAATTTTTTCGGGCTCTTTTAAACCTCTTTGGACCCCAGATAATAAAATTACTCAATTTTTTAGGTCCGATATAATAGTGGCTTAGTATTTTCAAAGTCCAAATGAACCTTTCGCAGCCCTTCCTCATTTTTTCAAATAAATCACACAAACTCACTAACAGTTCTTACATGCACTACTTTCTTGTCAAGTTTTATCGCGCTTAGTTCGTTTTAAGGATAGGATTGAAGTGAAAACACCCAACCAACATGTGATAAGACAAGCACAATAATCAAACAAATCCATGCATGTGTGCAATAAAGGAAATCATGAGTCAAACATGTAGGAAGTAACACTTAATTACATCTCCATGACTCCAAACATTATAAAGCACAAAGATGACACGATATATTGTCTCAAAACACTGTCAAATAGTCACATGAAAAATGGAATGATGTTGTGACTCGGTCATCCTATGTGTCCATCCATAAACGGTGTAAACAAAATACAAAAATCTTTTTGGATTTTTCAAAAATTTATGAAAATAAAATCTTTTTGCATTTTTCAAAATTTTCAAAAATGAAAATCTAATACAAAAAGTACATGTCAACATAATAGCAAAAATATATCGAAAGTCATAACTAGCGTATGACAAACATGCAAACACAATCATCTATATGATATGGCAAGAGAAGTATCATGTACAAGCAAACGGGAATCAACTTGTCTAAAATCTAGTGCCTCGAAAAGTGATTTCCTAACCCAAACGGATGTGACATGACTCGTGGGAGTTTTGGGAACCAACAAAATACTAGACTTTGACTTCCTAGGACTTCTTACAAGACTAAAACAAAATCTCCTAAGGTGACCTTTCCTACCATAATGTGAACATGTGTAAACGGGTGGAACGACACCTATGGGTTGACCTTTTCTAACATTATTGAAATTGGTTGACCCTCTAAGAAAAACTATGGTTTTGGCTTTAACACTCGAAGAATGAGAACAAAACGAGCCATTACCATCACTATCAAACCTACTTGAATCGTTTAAATCATTTTTTAACATCAAAATATTTTATTCAAGCAACAAATTAGACTCTTCCAAAAACAGGGATTTCTTTTTCAAATTTTCAACAATTCCTAAAAGGGTATCTCTCTCCCCCCCCCCTAGTTAAAGAAAACTTTTCCCTAAGAGTCTCTTCACGTGCTTCAAACTCACTGATTAAAATATTTTTGTCCTTCAATTCTTTTTGGCACAAACACAACCACTAGAATTTTTAAAGTCCTCCAATTCTTTTTCTCTATCTTGGAAAATTTTAAGGAATCAAAGTCATTACACAAATTGCCAAAGTGTTCACGAAAAAATATCTATTTGAGTTTGAATCGTTTGTAAATATTCAATCTTACTATTAAAACAAGAATTTTCTCATTCCAAAAATTTAATTATTTTGCAAAGTTTCAAATTCAAAGGTTTTAATTTTGAGCACTGTCGTGAACTTTTTCAAAAATAGGTTCCTCATTAAATGGGCATTACAGTGGAAAGATTGTGATTTTTCACAAAACTGATTTTTCAAAAAGAAACCAATATCACAAAATTTTGCAAAAAATAGGAATACGCGATAAATTAGCGCAACCTGCTCTGATACCAATTTGTAAAATATGACGGTGTGTGATACCGATTTAAATTAATTCGTAAGTTTTCAATTAAACCTTATTTAATTAGAGTCTATTTTTAAACCAAATTAATTATTTCCCTAAACATGAAACTACGTGTGTGCGTGTGTCAAACCATAAATAAATAAAGCATACGACAAAAATTTCAGGAAAAATCCCCGAAGGGCGAAACCTTTTATTTCTAAAACTCCGATAAGTTTACAAAACCATTGAATTACATACCATCTTTCTTTCGCCCATAAGAGTAACGCACGGTGTCTTCGTCAAACCTTCAAAGTAACGTCTAGAAATCAGCAGTGGTTCACACGCAGTCTAAAATCTTCACAAGTACTCCCTCCACAATAACACGCAGCTCTCCAGTTGTAGATTTCTCCCCACAAAGAATGAACAACAGTAAACTGTGTCTTGAACACCAAAACAATTCACCAAAGCATATGGGATTTTTGTGAATTGAAAACCAAAGGGATGAAACCCCAAAAGAAGACGTCAAAAATAATTCTGCAGATTCACAGTTTTCTGTCTTTCAAAATGCTGTGACTTCTTAATAAAAATGAAACCATTTAATGAGTATTTGTAGAAAATCGCGCCACCTCAGTCGTTAGAACGAACAGGGGATCTCGCTCGAATAAATTACACGTGTTGTTTGAACGAGATCGTGCGACATCTCAGTATCGTTCGAACGAGATGGGATCTCGCTTGAATAACCTGAGCGTCAAAATCGAGGAATGCTATAGAACTTAGATAATTACTCATTCTCAAATTTTGACGAAAGAAGTCCGCTCCAACACTTAGAAAATATTTTGAAAAAGTATCCCAAAGCTCTAAGTTCAAAGTTAAGGTATTTAAAACGTAACCTTACCAAAGTAAACTTTGCGGAGGCTTTTTGATGAAGAACCTTGATATATTCGGATCCATCTTAATGTAGATTGATCTTGAACTTCTTCGACGGTTGTAACGGTATACGACATAATTAATTGTGACGGGCATTTATAAAAATATGTCCTTACAGGATAGATTCTTATCCATAGTGGGATACCATCCATATCTCTCCTTCTCTCTCTCATCTTCTTCTACTTCAAAATTCCCATAATGTGTCAAACAAACCCTTATAAAAACCCTCTAAAGCCTAAAATTACCATGTTTCCCAATTTGGGCTCGCCAGAGATTAACAGCTCATCAAATCAACGGTCTAGAACAAGATAGCACATAAGGGTAGTTTGATTTAAAAGTTTCAATCGACCTCATTCGAACGAGATCCACCCCTCGTTCGAGCGACCTTTACCCCTTGTTCGATCCTTTGCTTCATACGACCTTCAAACAACCTAGAACTGTTAGATAATAGAACCTCGCTCGAACCTCGTTCAATCCCCTCGTCAAATGACATCAAAACTCGTTTAAGAGACCTTACTCTCGTTCGAACCCTCATTTCTTCTTATTTTCTCCAAATTCCAATTTTTACCCACATATTTCCTATAATTATCATCGAACCTCGCTTTATTACAATTTATACAGAATTTTAAAATAAAATATTAGGGCAGGGTATCACATTAACCAAGATAGACCTAAACCTCTGTATAATTGTTCTCATTACTGACAAAGATATCACCTAGGGAGTTTTATTTTAAGCTAGGGAGAGTTTCTCACACACGTGGTCCCCCACATTCTACCACACGAGTTTACGCGTGTTTTCCCGAACAGGATCCAATACATGTTTCCACACATGCTCCCGCACATCACCATCTAGATTTGAGATATTTTGAGAGTAAGTGTAATTTTTACTCATAACTTTTCAAAGTTTGATCGAGGAATTTCAAAGTATATCTACTCCCTTTGAGAACTCCTCTCGGCCTAATGATTTAGGTTATGAAATTACTTCTAGTATAAGGTATTTAACATGTTCATATCATTTGCCCCTATTGCTAGACAGTATTTCAGTGTATTTTTATGTTTATATGTGCTTTTATTTTAAAAAAATTTGAAGAAAAATCCAAAAAGATTATCTATTTTTATGAAAATGTTTGAAAAACTTCCAAAAATATTTTAATTTTGATATTTTTTTTTAAAAAGACAAAAAGATGTTTGTACCTTACTTTTCACAATATATGGATGGGCATTTAAGATGTTCGAATCACCCTTACATTCCATCCAATCATGTGAATTTCTCAAGGTGTTTTGATACATGGCTTCTTTTTTTAGTGTGCTTAATCATGCGTGGCTAGCATTTCGTTGTTCATTCATGATTACTTTCTACATAGTTATCATTAGAATGAGACATAGATCTGGTTATAATGAAGTTGTCAAATTACTGGAACGATGGTTAAAATTCGTTAGAATGAACTTTTAATGATCTTCAAAATGAGGTATCTCTGTTTGATAGAGATTCACTCATTGGAAGTTTGTTGGAAGCTCGTTGAAACGAACTGAGTTGTTTGTTCGAACAATACTGCAACTCGTTAGAACAAATCTGGGTTTTTATTCGAACGAAGTGGAAATTTCATTCGAACGAACTTTGTTGCCTCGAAAAATGCATTTTTTTATAAGTTGGACCCATTTGGAGTTATTTTCACAAAACTTTTGGTGAAGAAAAATTCCCATACCTTCTCCAAAAGTTTTTCCCTTTTTGTTTCTTTGAAACAACACCTTGGTTTCCTAATCAATCATTCCTAGAATAATTTATTTAGTTTTTCATACCCTAGTTCCATACACCAACATCACATCCTTGTAGAGTGTTCTCTAAAGCTCACATTTGTGGAGTTGCAACTTTGAGGCTGAAGAAGAATGGATTTTGTATCCTGAGGCTGATCTGTGGATACCAAGGGAAGAGTTGTTTCCTATGGGTGGTGACTGCATCACTTTATGTTGAAGATTTTAATACCTACACCGCATTAAAGTTGGTGAATCTCTAAGTAGTCTTTAAATCGATTCGTGTTTGTAAAATTCTTAAATAGTGTTGATATAAAAAGGTTTTCCCGTAAGGGATTTTTTTTTCTCAACTTCTTCTTTTGTTTTGGTTTGATTTTGATTTGGCATATTGGGCTTGGACTTTATCTTGCATGCACACCTAATTCAAATCTAGATAAAAAATGGATAAAAATTGAATCTTTGCATATTTGTGACCAAAGATACAAGTGCATCAGTGTAACCCGCACTTTCAAAAGTAAAGCGAAAAAAATTAAAATGGATATATGAATTAAATTTTCTTTAACTAAAAATATGTCTTAAATATTAGAAATGAGATTTAACAATTTTTCAACAAAAATAATTTTTAATAATAAATTAAAATTCAAGTAACTATTAATCTTTTAAATTGTGTTAACATTAGCTCCATCATATGCACAAAGTCATTAGTTCTTCATATATTTCATGAGAAGTAAATTGGTTCATTAATTTCCTTTTTGCTAAAATTTGAATGAACCACTTATAAATGTATTTTTGGTTTCAATATGCCTATGCTAAGGTCTCGCTTAAGTACCTTGAGTGTGGGTAAAAAATATGATAGAAATGTTTTTATAAATGTTTTGCTAAATTTATTTATTTGATACAATGATGGGATATGTATAAGATATGTCACATATTGTTCTCACAATGTTCGTGGTGATAATAAAAAATTCATCGCATATACGATACATTAACTTATAACGCCTCTAGGCTATTAAATGTCATTACTCATAATGTATACTATAATAGTATACACTTGTTTCAAAATGTATTGTAATTCAACATTGAAAAATACTTGTACTTACAACACTTGCAGTTATTTTAGTGTTTTTGTCTATTATTAAAAGTATAAAAAAAATCATATCCAAGTAAGTGGAGGTATGTGGAAAACTAGAAGGAATTTTTTACTTAATCCTCATCTTTTAATATCTTATTAGACTTATATGTTACTCCCTAATAGCTTTGTCATAACCACCACTTTTTGACAAATGATGATATTATTTGTGAAAAATGAACTAGCCATCAAATAATTTGAGATAAATTTGCTTTAAAATATACGGGGTTGATATTTTTCGCATTTACTTTGAGTTAAGAGGATTACATAACAATAGCTTAAAAACATAGGAAAACAATGTGATTACAATTATGATGGATGCATACCAAAAATGTTGGGACTTTGCAAAAGGTAATTTGGATCACATAAGTTTCTTTAATAAAGAAAATGCAAATACAAATTCCCACATACTAATTAAATATAGCAAACAATTTAAGGAGCCTTTTTGCGTTTTATAATAGCCATTTTGTCGTCTTTATTTTTATTCAAGAAATAGTTCCAACAAACTCAATCCATATTCCTTCCAACTTATCACCCATAAAATACATCTCATTTTAATACAATCAACATGTAAAATGATAGCCAATAAAGGTGGCATATAAGCATGTCTCATATCTAAATTAAATCTCAAGAAAAACAAATGAATTGAAGAAACAAATGTCATAAGAAATCCACAAGATATAAAGGTAAAAAAAAATCAAAGTCATTTTATAACTCCACCAAATCCATATTTGACTCTATGATAAAGCATGCAAACATACCAACTGTGCATATGACATCCATGAAACACAATCATAAGAACAATTATGTCTCGAAACAAACACAACTATTGTTTTTCAATTTTTCTACATTAACGGTAAACACCATTTCAAATAGTTACATGATTTAGGCGATATTATTAGCAAAAATTAAATATACATAGATCAATAAAGATTAAAAATAATACCATAAATTTTTTCCTTAGGAGTAGATATCCAAGTCAATACTATGTGCTTTATCTTACAAGAACTATAGATCTTCCATTAAGATGTGAGGGGCTTAGTACTCCAACATATTGTGTGACACTAAAATTAACACCATATATAGTAGGGAGAATAAAATCTTGTAGCTATTTTTACTCCAATGAATGGATTGACACTCTCATTTTGAAAACCCAAAATAAACAATCAAGCGATATAACCTAATATTAAACAGAAAATGTCTACTAAGAAAACATTGAAAAATGATTGATTTATAAAACAATCAAACATTACGAATGAAAAAAATCTAGCTATATAATTCTTAACATTAATGTCGTATTCCATAGCACCTCTTAACTATATCATAAGACAACCCATATCACCCAATTCAATTACCTTATCATTTCCTTAAACAAATGTCAAATATGAACATGGGTCGATTCAACAATATTGGGAAAGTATCCATTGATGAAAAGCTCAGGATGGAACTGATAAGTGGAAATGAAAATATTATAGATGATGGATCCATAATGACAAAGTATACCAAATACACAGGGCTCACATAATTCAGTGATTGAAGGAAGATGCAAAAAGGGGGGGGAAATCTTAGTTGAGGAATCCACCTCAAGCATAATAGGAGAATTTTTTTTACATTTACCTCAAGCATATGTGGAGGATGCCAATGGACCCTCCCTAATAACACTCCTTGGCCTCACGCATTTTTTTTATAAACATGATGGGGACTGTATTTTTTACTTGAAGTTGGTATCTTGATCTTACTTTCCCCACTGTAACTTTCAATTTTCAAACATTTATGAGTTAGATAATATATAAAAGTTGCTTCTCAAGACTATGAGACCAAAAACATAACACATGAACCTACATAGTTAAGATTACAACAACCAATCAAGCATTGAAGCAAGATTCTAATAAAGGTACTTCTAATAAATAAATTCTAAACAATTACTAAAAAGTTGCTAAAATTAATTAGTTGGTCCTTTTTCCAACACATGGAATGAAACACATGAAGAGAGAGAATAATACCTCATAGTGGTTTCATTCACCAAGAAAGAGAAAAAGGTCGACATCAAACTATACCTTAAATATATGAAATTATAGCTTTATAAAGAATAAATCATGGGAGTCCCACTCTGCTTCCTTTGGTTACCTCCTCTATTCTTGTGTTGTCACTTTAAATTTACTAAATGATAAGATAAGATCCATTAAAACCCAGATCCAAAACCATTTTTTCTATCAAACAGTTGCAAAAGATAACTTACATTGTACTGAATTTTCAGTGTACAAAATATTGCAGTTTGATGTCCTGAAAATTGAAGAAACATTACGATCAAGTTTTAAATTTTCACACAATGAAAGTCGGACCTTGGACTATTATCTATAGAATGTTAAAAGAAAACCATTGGAATTTTTCATCTCCAAAACATTATTTGAAGACTACGTAAACATAATTAAAGAACACACAATTAACATTTTTTACAGGGATCTATAAATTTAACGCATGAATATCAAATTCTACATGTTATTCATTGTTTAATAGTACAAAACATTATGTATTATACATTTAACATAGGGATCTTAGATCAACATTATTATCACATACAATTATTATGCGAAACATAAAATGATATTATAATCACATACCTCCATCATGTCACAAATGAAATGATTGACGGAGCAGTCAACCTTAAAGATGTGCGATCGCACTGAATTTCGGACCACGACTTCCTCTTTATACAACAAGAACATATTCCAATTTTAGCACATTCCAACAGCTATATCTTCTTTTATAGCCAAAATAATATTTTGAAAATTAACATAAACTCGAGTCTTTATATTTCTCTCCCTTAATCTATTATTTCATTATATTGTTTTATCGTGTGTCTGAATCATGGAAAATCAGTACCTTATTTATAGGCAGGGACATGACCTAAATCTCCAACGGTCACTTAATCTTAACCGTCCATTAAGGTGAATAACCAAGGGTCCCTTTGAGTCTTGGTATTTGAAGTACCCTTTCATTAAACAAAGTTGTAAGGACAAATTTCCAATTGAGTCCATTATAGTATTTGACTTATTCCTCTAACAAAACATTTTTTTTAGTCATAGAGAGATTTTTATTATTACGATCCCTCACTGTCTATGACATAAATTTTATTGAAGACGTTGCGTCCAAGCTTCAAAGATAAATCACGCCAAGATTATTTAGGTGCACGTTTTATGTCTTCATTGCATTATGAGATCGCTCAGATATGAATGTGTAATATTTATAGGACACTAAATAATGTTTTAATATGTTATTTTTAATAAAAAGTATTTTAAAATATTTAAACTACGTTTATTCTGAGATAAAGATGGTTTAGAGTTGTGTATGTCATGAACACTTATTTTTAATGGGTTAAAAGACTTTGAATGTCGTTCAAACTAGATTAGCTTGTCATTCGAATGACATGTGCATCTCGTTCAAGAGATAGGATTATTACATTCGAACGATGTGCCGAATTAATTTTATTATTTAAGGCATGTTTCTCTTGGAATTTCGTAAGTTGCCGAACTGGAAAAACAATTTACATCTGGTACGTTTTGTGCACAAGTTTTCTAAGGTTTTAAAAGTCTAAAAATATCCTTAGAGTATTAAAGATCCGATATTTCATTCGCATTTACAAAAATTATATTTGTTTGTACGATTTGGAGTTGTTCATACCTTTTAACATATTTGAGTTTTGCGAAGAAGAAGCGAAGGAGTTCATGTTCTAAATCCGTAGACGTTACCAAGCTACATCGGTGAACACCGAGGCATTCGTGGACACGAGTGTTGAGGATAGGTATTGCGGAAGGATATTCGCGTGGGTGCTGTGGAGGAGTGGTTGAAGATTAGAGAAGCTTCATGACTTGTGGGGGATCGAGTCATTGACAAAGTCTATCTTTCTACTTTGTAATACCACATCATAGTGATGTCTGTCTTGGTTCGTCCAAGGTTTTTTTCCTTAGTGGTTTCCTCGTACATCCGGCGTCACCTTTGTGAACTTATTTATTTTACCTACTTTAATCACCTAGATGCATGTTTAAATTTAAACAAGATAAAATTGGGATTAACTAAAATTAGTTCACAAACTTAGTGTGGTTAAAAATTTGGAAAAATGTTTTTCAAAAAGAAAGTTGGTTTGTTATCGTTAAAACACATTCGAAAGAAAAAGGGTCCTACAAATTGGTATCAGAGCTAGAAACATATTTTTTATTGTGTTGATCCTTTGTGTTTTTAAGGATGAATTTTGAAAATTATGGAAGTTTTAGAGCTCCACCGGTTGGACTCCACCGGTTACACGAGAGAGTGAGGATATTACTTTAAAACCCATTAAGTCATGGATCGAAGCCGAACATAGATTTACACTTTAAAATTCTAAAGGTCTTCAAGTTATTTCCTCACATGTCACACCAGAAGAGTATAATAAAATCATGATGTGGGAAACTTCAAAAGGGGCTTAGGATACACTTGAACTTAGTCACGAGGGCACTAGCACGGTTAGGACGTCTAAATTTCAAAATCTCACTACACAGTTTGAGACGATTAAGATCTTACAGAGTGAGTCATTTAATGAGTTTTTTGCTCGGTTATCCAATATTGTCAACTCGTCATTTAACTTAGGAGAAAAAAATACCCGACAACCAAGTCATAAAGAAAATCTTAAGATCGTTGTCGAGTAGATTTGATGCAAAAGTGACCATTTTGAACTCCTTGGATATGCTTGTTTCGATGAAACTTCAAGAGATTGTAGGTGACTTAAAAACCTATGAACTTGATATGTTTACCTCCAAGCAAGTGCCAAAGAAAGAAAGGGGCATTGCTTTGAAAGCCCGGAAGGATGAGACTAATGTTTTGGATAACTATTCCAATTTCAATTTTGAGGATATAACCTTGTTGGCAAAGAATTTTAAAAAGTTTCTTAAGTTCTAAAAGCAATCGAAAGATGCCAAAAGATTTAAGAATTTGAAGAACAATAAGGTAGATCTCGCCCCTAAGGATGAGAGTGATAATGTCAAGAGAATTGAGTTGAATGGTGTTTTGAGTGTGATGGGTATGGTCACAAGGTTGTCGAGTGTCCCACTAGACTTAAGAAGGACGGAAAGAAACCGATAACATATAACGCCACCTTAAGTGAAGTTGAACTGGAAGAGGGAGAAAGTTCCCCCATTGAGCATAACTTTGTAGCATTCATGGCATGACATGTGAGCGATGATGATAAAACTTCCCATGAATATTCTCATATGCATGACACTTCGGAGGCCGTTGAGTGTGAATCCCAAGCGAGTGAGGGTGAAGCTAGTGAGTATGAGGAAATCGATGTAGGAGAATAGCAAGTTGGCTTTAGGGAGTTGTACGAGGAAGCGGTAAAGGTGAAAAAGGCAAACTTGAAATTGCAAGCTAGGTTAAATGAGCGCGCCGTAGAAAATAATGATGCTTTGATTGAGGATCTTAGGGCACAGGAGAAGACTCTTAAGGAGAAGCTAGAATATGTGAAGAAAGAGAGAGATAGTCTTTGTGGTTTGATGGAGGATTTAAAGAAAGAGATTCTTAAGTTTGAGGAATCTAGGTGTTTGCTTGAGTTTAGGATTAGTGAGTTAGAGGAGAGATTGAAAGACTCGAGTAAGGTTAAGATTGATTTGGAATATAGATCAGAGAAGTTGGATAGAATGTTAGGCACCGTCCAAATCAAGGGAGATGGGTTTGGTATAGGCTACAATGATAGAGTTGTTCCCATTCCCAATGCTAATATCAATCATGTCAGAGAACCCATTAGGAATTTGAGGAGAGGTCGACATTGTGGTAATCATTCCCTCCATGTTTACACTTGCACTCAATGCGGTAGGAAAGATCACCTTAGACCTTTTTGCTATGACCTTAGGAATGCTCCTAGGATGTTAAGGAATAAAGTCATTTCAGTTCTCAAAACCTCCATGCGTAATTTCACTCCTACTTGAGTTAGGAAATCGGACTTAGAGGATTTAGGAATTAAACTTCATGGTTCTTGCTTGGTTGCATTTGATTCTTTCCACACTAAATCTAAAGGATGATTGTGTTGCCATGTTTGTCATATGCTAGTCTTTTCATCATGATTTATATCTTGCTAATGTAATGACATGTGTATCTTTTGTATTATATTTTTCTTTTATTGAGTCATATTTGAAAATTACATAAAAAAATTTAGTTTTAAATATTTTTGAGAAAAATACAAAAATATTTTTTGAAAAACACAAAAAGATTTTTCGTTTATTTTTGCGTCCTAAGTATTTTATGTTTGATATGGCATATTAGTGTGCTTGAACCCCTATCAATTTATTATCCATGTGGCTAGGACATATGGTCATAAGTATTGATGCGTTGAATGATCTTAACCATTGTATTATGGGGTTGTTTTGAAGTTGATATGCATTTGAATTCGACTTTGTATATATGCCATCTTTGCACAGTGTTTTATTTTTTCTGTTTTGAGTCTGTTTTTTTTTTCTTTCTCCTCTTTCCAGTTAACTTTTTCAGGAATTTCTTACATTGGGCGAAACTTAATGATTTTCAAACTAGCATTGAGAATTTTTCATGTCGTTCAAACGATATAGACTCCTCGTTCCAGCGAAAACCTGATGTCGCGCGATGTACGGTTCACGCGATGTTCAAGTGGCATGTTTTTCGAGGCGTCGATTTTTCACGCGAAGATCGCGAGATGAGTTGATTGGAGCGAGGGTACACTATTTTACATTTTTTTTCTTGCTTGATGTGCTGGTTTGAGCGACCTTCCTATGTCATTCAAACGACAAGGCTAAGTCGTTCGAGCGACCTTCTAAGGATTTTTTTTGTTCCTTCTGATTTCGTACCTGATTTGACTTACTACTGATATCATAATGTTTGGGTACTTCTAGACAGTTTTTATGCAGTTTTTTTATGCAGTTCTTCTTGGTTATTCATGCTTCATTACTAACACCGCATAATTTATTTAGTCACATCTTTGTTGATTTTAATGATTTCCTTTATGTGACTATTTTTTGCTAGCTACGGATTTGGTATCTTTTGATCATTATTAGTTGGTTGTTTCATGTTTATCTAGAAATTTTTCATTGGTTAATCTTATTCTAAATATATTCATAAATTATTTATCTTTTTACTTATTATCGATTCGAGACAAAAGGGGGAGAGATGTATGTGATGGGGGTGGGGAGTTTTTTTTATGAGCATATATATTTGTTGCATGACACACTGGTATCATTTTTATGATCACATGCTTTCATGATTATATTTTTTAGTTTACACAAATTGGTATCATGGTATCTAATCTTGCTCACATGTTTAACAATTGATTTGATTTTGATTTTACATATTGGTATCAATATTTCATATTGGTATTATAATTTTATATCATTTGTATCTCCATACTTCACTGGGTATTTATCCATTTTATATTTTTAGGTATGCTTTAGAGATTCGAGATTTCAAGTCTATGTCACATTCACACAGCTTATACTTTTCGGACCATCATTAACATGTCTTGTCCTGTAATTTTAATTTTGGGTTTATGGGATGGGATTTAAACGTCATACGGCTTGACTGCCCAACTTAGGCAGATCACTGTTCGAGTTTTGTCTTGGAATAGTCAAAGGGGGAGATTTGTACAGACAAAATTTCCAATTGAGTCTATTGTAGTATTTGACTTATTCCTAGAACAAAACATTATTTTTTAGTCATAGATAGATTTTTATTGTCACGATCCCTCACTGTCTATGACATAAAGTCTATTGAAGACGTTGCGGCTAAGCTTCAAAGATAAATCATGCCGAGATTATTTTGGTGCACGTTTCACATCTTCATTGCATTCTGATATCGCTCAGGTATGAATACATATTGTTTATGGGACTCAATTTTTTTTTAATATTTTATTTTTAATCAAAAGTATTTTAAAATATTTAAACTTTGTTTATTCTGAGATAAAGATGGTTTAGAGTTGTGTACATCATAAACTCTTAATTTCAATGGTTCAAACGACTTTGAATGTCGTTCAAGCGAGATCAGCTTGTCGTTCAAATGCCATGTGTATCTTGTTCGAGTGACAGGCTTATTTTGTTCGAACGATGTGCCGAATTAATTTTATTATTTAAGGCATGTTTCTCTCGGAATTTCGTAAGTTGCAGAACTGGAAAAACAGTTTACATCCAGTACGTTTTCTTCACTAGTTTTCTAAGGTTTTCAAAGTCTAAAAACATCCTTAGAGTATTAAAGATCCTAGATTTCATTCACATTTGCAAAAGTGATCTTTGTTTGTACCATTTGGAGTTGCTCATCACTTTTAACATCGTTGAGTTTTGCAGAGAAGATGCGAAGGAGTTTTTGTTCAGAATCCGTAGACGTTTCCAATATTCATCGGTGAACACCGAGCCATTCGTGGACACGAGTGTTTTGGACAGGTATCGCGGAAGGATATTTGCATGGGCGCTGTGGAGGAGGGGTTAAAGATCAGAGAAGCTTCAAGACTTGTGGGGGATCAAGTCGTTGACTAAGTCTCACTTTCTACTTTGTAATACCACATCATAGTGATGTCTGGTTTGGGTCGTCCGAGGTTTGTTTCCTTAGTGGTTTCCTCGTATATCCGACATTGCCTTTGTGAACTTATTTATTTTACCTACTTTAATGACCTAGATGCATGTTTAGAATTAAACAATATAATATTGGGCTTAACTAAAATCGGTTCACATACTTGGTGCGGTTAAAAATTTGGAAAAAGGTTTTTCAAAAAGAAAGTTGGTTTGTTATCCTTAAAACACATTCGAAAGAAAAAGGGTCCTACAAAAGTGACTCTTAATATTAATATAATTATGGAGCACATTATGTAGAATTATTTTTTAAATAATTCTAACATATCACTTGGTCCATACTTATCATAAGGCGTGCAATAATCTTTTAGTCATCCTTAAATGGTTTTATTCATAAATACCTTAATCAAATAAGCCATTAATGCGAGTCATGTCGTTCACATACTAATTCAAGGGCATGATCGCTTCCATGTACCAAAACATTAACAATTCATCCAACAAGGTCTATAAATTGGGTTATTCAATAATGGTCTATAATATCTTATATAAAAGACTATTTCTGTCACATTTAACAATTCACATGCATGTAAACTTATATTACAAGATAGAAATTGAAATGTTCAAAATACATTTTAATTGATATCAAGTATAATGCCATAATTTAAGCACTAAACAATCCACTAACACTTATAATTAATTGGTTACGTGAAAGACTCGTATCTTAAGCATGTTTCATGAATGTGTTTTGGTGATAGCCCGCTTACTAGTGGATATACTATGTTAACACTTATACCAAGGTGTTTAACTGACATTTTTTGTTTATGAACATCTTCGTTCACATATAAGTATTATATCCTAATGTACATAGGTCCTTTAAAATACCTATCAATTCTTTATAAGGAAGATTGCAGCGGCATTGTCATAAGATTTCAGCGACTTGGTAATAATGTCGACAACTCCAAGTCACAAAATAAATTTTCGAGAGCCATAATCCGTAAATTATATCCCCAAAGCATGTTACATACATATTTAATTATTTCTCACTCTTTCATAATATTGGTCACTGGGCCAAAACAAACCTACTTACTCAAGAGAGAACAATTATCATAAGTGGGAACATAAAATATTTTAAGCATCTCATTACTTTACACTCTTAAACTATTTTATTTCTCTAATTTATCATTCATTACTAAGAGAAATTCAAAAATATATAAATTTACTCCCACTGACTTCAAGGTATATATATATATATACTTAATCAAAATGCATAAAGTATTCTTAAAATACCATTGATGGGAAACTGGCATAAGTTTATATAGTGATTTCTCAACGTATACAGTTCTTTTCATAAACTCTCACAAGTTTTCACACTAAATGTAACTCTTACCCAAAAAGAGCTACTAAAGCCATAGAATTTTAACATTCCAAGATATACGTCAAAAAATTTATTTACACCCCCTTCTCTATTAATAATGAAAACTTTTACCATAAGTCTAACTTTATATTATTGATTATCAAAATTGAGTGTTTGTTTACTCCTCTATCAAATTTGCATTCTTCGAATAAATCTAACAATCATTCAGAATAGCAAACTCATTTAGGAGCTTCTTAAAACTATTTATATCCATTAACAAAAAGAACAATTACTTTTAATGTTAAAGGAATGACATGAGTATCTTAACTTCTTTTATAACCACATTAAGTGATTTGATACTCCCACTAATTTCACCATTCTTTAAAGAAATTGACATTTGGCATTTTTCGATTTCAAAAGTAATTAGTGTGCCTTCTTGAAAGTGCAGACATAATTTTAAATTCCAATTCTTTTAGTGGATTATAAATCCATGCATGTATTAGACATTCTCAATCATTTGAGAATGTCAAATTGTGTAAGTAAAGTGAGATTTATATAATACACTTCAAATCATATATATTCATTTTTCACGTGAGTAACTTTTGTGGCGATATCAACATTGTTGCGTTTGACTTATTGTTTTATAATGACATGATTGTTATATAATGACATGATCTATGTAGTTCCACTATCTAAGGACTATAATCTCCCACTTGGGCCACATAGATCGTTCTAATATTGTAAAACGTTAAGAGCTCAAATGTGAGTGTCAAGAATCATACGTGACAACCCAAAGACAATTTAGTCTATTAAAAGTCTGATATTCGAGTATGCCACAAGATTGAAGAGTTTTAATAATAAAGCTACTTGGAAGTTCAACATTATGATATAGGATTATAATAATTTTTCTACTAAATATTTTATCAAAAACATAATTGTACAAACCACTAATGAAAACACAGTAATTGAGAAAATATATTCTCATACAAACTGAAAGATCTTTTGTATACTTAAGAAAAATATCCCACGATAAAATTGAGGAAAAATATTTCGAAAAGTCATTGAGTTTTTTTTTAAATGATTCCAAAATAACATAAAAAAAAGGAATCCAATAATTTATGGTTTGTTTTATGATTTTTCTTGTAATCATCCTCATATCGATTTAGAAATATTTTTCGTAGCACTCTAGTTTTGAAAAACAAAACAAATTATTTCATTCGTATCAAATTATACATTATAATTCAGACAATATAGCTTAAAATATGTATGTTATATAATGGGTACTCATATTTTAATCTCAAATATTATTAGATTTTGAATAAAATTTATGCTTAATTCGTTTAATAATTCTTGAAATTTTTAAAAAAGATTTTCACACATGAATTTATAAATAGTCGGTTCCTCAGGTAAAACTAAATTATAATGATTTAGCAGTTTTAAGTGAAACTGGGCTTCTTTATTTCATTCTAAAAAGTTCTACTCGACAACATTAAAATGGATAAAACATGCAATTTTAGAAAAATAAAATAATATAAATTAATGAGATAAATAGCTCACTATATTAATGTTATGAGATGACAACACATAAATTAATAACATTTTATAAAGGTGGGTTTTCTTTGATAATAAGTTTTAATATTTATATTTGACTTTATTGGGCACTACGTAATGTAATTTAGATGGACATGTTATCTTGGATAACCTTTCACCACCTAATTACATAATTCCTTAACATTTATTTCGGTTACTCAAAATCAATTTTCTTTGGAAAATTCTCTTACTTACGAAATAAACTAAATATACCCCATCAATGTCTTTACATATATAATCACGATGAATTATTACTTCCACTTTTATCTTTAACTTCAATATTCACCAGCATTCTAGTTGGTTCACTTTGGTGACTGCCAAAATATCCATTATATAAATATTACATTATTTTATGGTATAATAATTTCAACAAGCATTAATATTTTCAAAAGGCAAAATGCGTAGTGTACTTATAAATTAAGAAAGGTTATGGATTCTTTGGAGCAACCGATACCAACCTTAATAAACAAACATATTTCCTTCTTAATATTAACTTCACCATTGCAACCAGACTCTTTGGAGTAACCAAATCACGATGGCTTAATCATAATGAAATCATTAATAATCCGAACACTCTAAATCATATCTGGACTCTTTGGAGCAACCAAGACATAGTATTTGAATATTATCACAAAATTCAGCATTTACAATTTATTAGATTATGCCACTTTGGTGAAATTGTAACCTAATCATAATATAAATACTGAGATGAAAACCTTAAGGCATGCTAAAACATAGTTTTGAATGATATCATAAATTCAACATTTATAGTTCATTAAACTTGACCACTTTGGTGGAATCGTAATCTAATCGTAATATTAATGCTGAGAAGAAAACTTGAAGGTATGCTTTTAATATCTCATTACTCATATTGGACATAATAAGCATATATACATAATCTAATATTTACAATTTTGAGCATCGAATTAAACTTTACATAAATATTAATCTCAAGAAAAAAAATTTAAATCCTTCGAGGTTATGTTAATGCAAAAAAAATTACTCATTAATGTTCGTTTGATAATCGAAATTATCCCTTTGGGAAATCTTACAATGAACAAGTTGCATCATCATTGCATGAATAATCTAACATTCATAATTATATTTAATTAAAGGGAGGGACATTAAAGGGAGGGACATTACTGAAAATATTCTCTTAGCTCAAGAAATGTTCAACATGATCAATTATAAGAACTTTAGTTGAAATGGTGTGATAAAGCTTGATATGAACAAGGCATATAACAGAGTTTCTTGGACCTTTTTAGTTCAAGTTATGAGAAAATTTGGCTTCTGTGAAAGGTGGGTTGATATGGTTTGGAGGGTTATTTCTAATAACTAGTTTTCAAGCTTGTTGAATGGATCCGAACATAGTAGAGGGTTAAAAAAGGGGACCCTCTTTCCCCAGATCTTTTTGTTCTTATGGCTGAAGACTTATCCAATAATCTGCTCTTGTTGAACTCCCAAAATTCTTTCAAAATATTCAAAAACCCCATGGGCTCCCCTCATATAAACCATTTGGCTTTTGCAGATGACATTATATTGATCTCTTCAGGCAATAGAAAATCTCTAAAACTTATTATGGATGTCCTAAATAAGTATGAAGAGATCTTTGGTAAATTAATTAACAAGCAGAAGAGTTATTTGATTTTGTCAAATAAGATTCAAGCTATAGCAGATAAGAGGATCAAGGAGCTGGTTGGAATGAGTATTAAAAAGTCCCCGACAACATACTTGGGCTGCCCTATTTACTCGGGAAGGAATAAATCTTTCATGTTTGAGCCATTTATTGCTAAACTCAGAGGGAAAATTATGAGTTGGAAGTCTAAAATTTTGTCCTCTGGAGCCAAAGTGACTCTTATAAAATGTGTTTTATGGTCAATTCCTATGTACATGTTATCTGCAGTCGTTCCTACTAAGAAAGTTTTTTCAGATATAGAGAAGATTCTGGCAAATGTTTTTTGGAGTTCTAGTATAGGAGAAAGTAGACACCATTGGTGTAAGTGGGAAGTTATTTGCAGACCTATTAATGAAGGTGGAATTGGTATTTGAAAGTTAGAAGACAGCTGCAAAGCTTTTGCTATGAAACTTTGGTGGAAATTTAGGAGAAAATAGTCTTTTTGGGCTAAGTTTGTGGAGGAGAAATATTGCAGGCATTCTCATCCATGTCAATCTAGCTATAGAGCGGGATTTACCACTTGGAGATGGATGATTGATTCTAGAAGTGAAGATGAGAATTTTATTCAGTGGTAGATTTCAGAAGGATCTACTAGTGCCCTTTGGGATAACTGGTCTGCTATAGGCCCATTGTATCAGTACACAAGCTGCAACGAGGTAATTCAAGTTAAAGACCTATGGGATTCTAATAGATGTTGGGATTTCAAAATGTTACCGACTCTATTTCCTCAAAACATGTCATTCAGTAATGGCTTATAGAATTAAAACGCGGCCTCTGCCAGATGGAATGATATGGATAGCTACTGCTACAGGGGAATTCACTACCTCTTCAACGTGGGAAATTATTAAATAGCCTCATGTATCTTCTTGGGTATCTACTTTTGTGTGGCATAAAAGGCTGCCTATCAAGATATCTGTTTTCATTTGGAAACTTCTAGGAGGCTTTTTACCAATCAATGAGAAGTTATACAGTGTGGGCTGGAAAGGGCCTTCTAAATGTTCTTACTGTACAGTCTCTCAAGTTGAATCCTATGATCACTTATTTATAAAAGGAGAATTGGCTACTATTTTATGAGAGCATTATAATGGTGCCATTGTTATGCTGTTGAACAGATCTTCTATTAGAAGTGGAATTGTTCAATGGTGGATTTATGCGCCAAAGTGAGTTTCTGGAACTTTTCAAGTTCTTATCCCTAGTCTAATTTGTTGGTTTTTATGGGTTTAATGAAATGATAGTAGGTTCAATGGATCCCCCATTAATTCTCAAATGCTTAATTTGAAGATTAATTAGCTAAGCCAGTCTTTGGTTGCTAATTTTTTAAATGCCCAAAAGGCTGCACTGTATACAATGCTTATGATTTGCTTCGGCCCTCTAAAAAATTCATTTAGTCCAATGGATTCACCCTCCTAAAGAAGTGATAAAGCTTAATACAGATGGATGTTCTATAGGCAAACCCAGGTGATAGTGGTGGAGGAGGTATATTGAGAAACTATAAGGGGGATTTAATTTTGGCATTGATCTCTTTTTATGGGGTAAAGACAAATGTAGAAGCCGAGGCTATAACTATTTTGGAAGGGTTGCAGTTCTATAGAGATCTCAAAGACTACTCTATCATTGTGGAATCGGATTATAAGGTTCTCATAGATATTATCAACAATAAATCGCGATGCCCTTGGAGAATCAGAGATATGGAGGAGGAGATTTTGTGATTGATAGAAGATTTTTGTATTTCTTTCGTTCATGTTTTCAAAGCAAAGTGTGCTGCTGATTTTTTTGGCTAATTTAGGTACATCAAATGCCTATAGTTATTTATCCTATGATGTTGATGATTTTCCAAATACCTTTAAAGGTATGCTCGGTATTGATAAGTAGAGTCTCCCAGCTTTCAGAAACAAGCCTCATTAGATTCTTTTTTTCTTTTATTCTTTATCAAGTTCATTATTTGTAAGGGCTTTGTGCTATATAAAGCCTTATTTTCTTTTTAGTCCTCATTTTTTCCTTGTAAGCTGCTGAGATAAGGCTTTTCCATCTTTAGTTGAAAATAAAATATCTGGGGGTTCTGTACCCCTTCATTTAAAAAACATTTATAACATTTGGAGTCACTGGTAGTCAAATTTATATACAGTAAGTAAATATTTATAATTATAGATTTGGAAACTTTAATGGACACCTAATCTAATCTAATCTAAATATTAATATCAAAATCTTAGCCATTATTATTGTAGTCATAACAATATTTGGTGTACACTAAATAAGGTAAGATAATTGATGTATTTATTAAAACGTAAAAAATGAAGAAATCCAAAATTTCCAATGATAGAAAAATTTGAGTAATAATTACAAAAGAGTGATGCAAACTCTTGAAATAATCTCCAATAAATGGGATATAAAACAAATGGAGAAAGAAATAGACGTCAACTTTGTTACTAAATATGACAAGTTTAAAATTTTGAGAACTTAAACGTGCTTAAATAGTCAAAACAACGTTCATCACCAAAAACAAATGGTGTTTTTTTTATCATTAGATCGTTTTAGGTTGATATAAAAAAAATCATGAAATCCCAAGTAAGTCGACAATTTTAATTTCAATTATTGCTTAATAGAGGCATAAAAAAAAGCTATTACTAAAAATGTCTCAAAAAATTCAAATTTACAATTTTAAAAAAATAAGCAGCTTTAAGGACGTGATTAAAATGGCTAGAAAATAAAATCACAATAAGGGAACCAAAACCAATTCTAATTTGGTCATAAATATTTGGTACGCAAAATCTCATCTTATGAAAAAACAAAAATTATGTGATTATACAGATATACCAATTAATTCAGTTGGTTGCATTCATTGATATCCTAAATTTATTTATAATTAATTGCGCTTAAATATTTAATTCATAGAGTGTGCAAAAATTTTACTTTCATAGAACATACATGCACACACATTACGTAATGTACATAAAAATCAATACCCCAGAAAAATATTACAGGCAAAACTTAATGGATAAACAAAGGTCCAAATATAAATGTATACACAATAATATAATATTTATAACTATAAATTATGAAACTTTCTTCTTAGTTTAAAATCATATAAATATTAGCGTCAAAACATTAATTCATAATTATACTAGGACCTTTCGACAACCAAATACAAATTGTACACAATAATCTAATTTACCGAAAATGTTATTGTCAAATACCATAATCATAATTCTAATAATCAAAACATTATATTGAATAATACATAACATGAATATTAGAATAATCATTTAATGATAAAAACTATATGTAGTGATTTATACCATAAAATACCAAAAAATAATTTATTTTTCCAAAAAATGGAAAATTTTGAGTTATCACTGCAGTAACATACAAAATCTATTTAGGATCATTCTCCAATTCGCGGAATCATAAAATTAATTTTTAAGTGAGAGTTATTAACATTGACATTATTACCAAAAATGACAAAAATGCATTTTTAGGGGTCTAAACGGTATTAAGTCGTTGAGATAGGGTAGTGCCCATTGTAAACAATGAGTTTTGTTTATTTCGACGTTGAAGATGCGAAGTTTGTAATATTCCCGAGCAAAAATACAAAATTTATCGCTAAAAAGTATTTAGTAATTCATTATTGTTGTATTATTTTTGTACCCGGATTCTTTGGTACCAAAAAAACTCTTAATGGATAATCATGAGATCAGAAACCTAAGACCTGATACCATATGTAAACAAAATTTAAGAACACGTGATTAACATTTATTATATGGATATATAAATTTTACGTATGAATATCCAATTCTACATGTTATTTGTTCTTTAATAATAGAAAACATTATGTATTATACATTTAACGTTAGAATCTTAGATTAACATGATTATTAGATAAAGTTATTATGCAGAACATTAAATGATATTATAATCACATACCTCCGTCATGTTACAAATGGAAAAATTAACGGAGCAGTCGACCTTAACGATGTCCGATCAGATTGAATTTTCAGAGCACGGCTTCCTCTTTATACGACAATAACATATTCCAATTTCATCACATCCTAATGGTTGGATCTTCTTTTATAGTAAAAATAGTATTTCGAAAATTTAACATAAACTTGATTATTTAGATTTATCTCCCTTATCCTATTATTTCATTATGTTATATTTTCGTGTGTCTATATGATGAAAAATTAGTCGCTTATTTATAGACAACGATAGGACCAAAATCTCCAACAGTCACTTAATCTTAATCGTCCATCAAGGTAGATAACCAAGGGTCCTTTTGACTCTTATTACTTGGAGTACCCTTTCATTAATCAAATTGAATCTTAGTATTAATTTAATTATGGAGCACATTATGTAGAATTTTTGTTTAAATAATCTTAAAAGACTAGCCCAAAATAATCAAAGCTTTGGGACTATGATATTTCAAAATACAAACTATGATAAGACAGAGAAAATCTACAAAAATATCTGTGAACTCTATGAACTCTAAAGGTAGTTAATTATTTGTATCTCTTTAGGGTTCCTTAAGTTAATGAAATTTATAAAAGGAAAAAGAAAAATAAGACATGATAGTTCTGGTTAGTTGCACGAAAGCAGCTGCTAAGGTTGTTGTTGTTGAATGATTTCGACTGGGCGCACATGATGGAAATTTGTTAGTGTGGAAGAAGAAATCAATAGTTATCTTAACCATTTTTTGGTTAAATTTAAGCACGTGATTGTTCTCTCGAGAGATGTGATACCAACACAACACTTGGGTGAAAAATTGAGGCAACATGGGTTCAATACCATGCATGGAAAACATGTGGGCTATCAGTAAAAAAATGCACTTGACACATGGCTCCTTATTTCACCATAAGATATAAACCCCTAACATGTAACCTTAACCGTTGGATAGACTAAACAAATAAAGCCCGCATTTATTATATAGATTTCTATCTTGTATATCTTGTGTACTTTACGTGGTGTCCTACATGTGCAAGACATAGGGACCTAAGAATTATGTGTTTGAATCTTATCATGCATATTGAGTCTCCATGGATTTATGAATATTTTGTGTACTTCACGCGGTATAATACATGAGTAGGAGACAAGGACCGTGAGTAAATATACCAAATGGATAAAAAATTTAATCATATCATGCATATTACATGTCAAGGGGTTGTGGAGTATATGATGATATTCCTTTTATTATTTACTTTGATTTATTTATGTAGAGCCATTATTGGTTTTGTCCCGAAATTGACAAAGAAAAGATTTGTAAGAACAAATTTTTCTTGTTTTCATAATTTGGTATACAAAGCATGGGTTAGGTGTAACACATTGATTGAAATATTTCACACAATCAGATACTAAGTCATGGATAGAGCGGAATCAAAAGGTCCATCATACCTGTAATACCTCGTATTTTTTAAAAATTAACTAAATGTCTTAAAATGCGTTAATAAATAATTAAAATTTAATTTTGCAATTTAAATGAATTTTATATATAATTTGAGTTATTAATAATGAAATATGTAATGGGTAATTGTTTGCATTTGAATTGAAAATGTGTAATTTAAATTGATAACTTTTTAAGTTATATTGGGCATTGTGATAATCATATACGAATTTGGATTGGGTTTACCTTGTTGGGTTAGATTATTCTAGAAAGGTGACAAGGGGAATTAAGGTGAAACTCTAAGGGCAAAACAAATAATAGTGTATTTCTTGTGGAATAAGCCTAGTTTTTCGTTGATTATTTCACGTTGCTAAAATTTAGAATTTGATTTAAATTAGGATGCAATAACTAGGCCACGACCTCAGATGGTGGAATATGACAAGGGACAAAACACCCCACGAATATGGGTATGTTCAGTCGTGGATCCTCTGTGGGCTTTCCACATCCATTATGGTAGTTTTATCTTATAAGTCTTGTTATACATGAAATTGGTTCATTCTTTTATCAAATTTTTTTCAATCCTTATTTCTCTCTTAATTTAAGAACCCTAGGCTTTCTACACCTATTCCCCCAAAATCAACACATACTCCATTAGAAAACCTAGATTCAAATACAAAATAATGAAGATGATGATTCATGAAAAGATCTTAAGTAATTCAAGAGGGGTTCAAGGTCTGTTTGGCAGAGTAATATAAATACATCAACTAACTTTAAGTTTTCTCTAAGTGAAAGGGAAAATATTAATTTACTATTCTCCATATATATATATATATATATATATATATATATATATATATATATATATATATATTGTAGACTCGCTTAAATTAACATATTTTAGGTTAAACGTTAAGTAAAGATAACTAGGATTTTCATATATTTTCATCTTATTCCCTCATATGTAGATAAAGACTTGGGACTTACATTGAAAAGAAGGAGTAGGCCCCCGATTTTAAAATACTTTAAAATCAATTTCCTTGTTAAATAGATGCAGAAGCATTAGGTGATGGTTCAATAAAGACAAATTTTAATTTACTTCAAAATTAAAATTAAACAAAGTGAAATTAAATTCAAACATACAAACACAATTCAAATTTCACTTAAACCATTATAATTAACCCAAGTCCTAGAAATTCGCCTAAGTCATATTTTCCATTTAATCAAATTAGGCCAAACCAAATTTTAACACATTAAATTAATGACTTGAATTAATTACACATTACCCAATATTTAATGTAGCACCAATTTAAACATGTAGTGATTAAACCAAATTTTATCTTGAATTACCTAAGCATGCGTTCTAGGTGAGTATAACAAGATAAAATAAACAACGAAACCACTACGCCGCGATGTACGAGGAAAAACTCACAACGGGAAAAAACCTCGGACGGACCTAGCTTTAAGTCCACTAAGTGTGGAATTATAATTACAAGACAGTAAGACTTACAACACTCGACTCAATCCCTCTGAAGCCCCGACGCTTCTTCTTGTAAACATCTCCGCTTAGAAGATAACCCCAGAGCTCCACCGGAATCTCGGCCTTCACCAATGAGACATAGGTACACCGTCAACCACACATGGTGTCTTTCACCACGTGAGAATTCCGCAGCAAAACGAACTCTTCTTCTTTATGGGATGTAGAAAAAAACCCAAACTTCTCTTCAAACCAATGTAGAGAAAAAACGGTGTCAAACGCTCCAAGCAAAGTATATGTATATATGAACTTGGTTAAACGATATGGGTGTAAAACTAAAGTGTATAATCAATTTTTCTTGAAAACTTTGACAGTTTAAAACATGAACTTTTTCCTTAATCAATTTTTCCCTCAAACTCTCTCTTGGAGATGGATGTGTATGAAAAGGTTAAGTTACAAACTTTGGTTCCCGCACTATAATAATCTATCAAAAGTTAGTGGGGTAAGGAAGTGGGAAACATGGGTAAAAACTGCTAAAAACTGCCATAAATTTTTCCCGCCTGAAATCTCGTTCTAACGACATTTTCGTTTGAACGAAATCTCGTTCGAACGAGACTTCTAACGAAGTTCTAGTGTGAACTTGTTAGAAATCTCGTTGGAAGCTCGTTCGAACAACATGTTCGTTCGAACGACATTCCAGTGGCCTATGGGGAAGCTCGTTGGTATCTTCGTTCGAACGACAATCTCGTTCAAACGATAATATCGAACGAGAAACTAGAAAGTTAAAAATTATGAATTTAGCCCAGAAACTTTATATACTTTATATAGAAGTTTAATAAAATATTTCTGACAAATAAACAACAGTTTTTAATTAAACCTACACCCATTATAAATCATTCCAAGCTCCTATATATTTATGTAATGCATTTATACCTTGGGAGCATGGAACAACTATTGATGACGTAGAAACGAGACACTTATACTCGACATTTTGATGAAGCTTTATACACTTGGCCTCTACGTCTTCAAACAAACTCGTCATAGGCTTGGAGGATGATCAATTAACTCTATCCTATGACTCAAATGTTTTTGTCCGGAATTGAGCCAAAACTACAAAGGACTCAATTGGAAATTTGTGTCCTTGAAAATCTCCCCCTTTGGCTATTCCGGGACAAAAACTAAACAAAAATCTTAAAGGGTTGCCAAGCTCTACTAGACTCACAAAAATGTCCCACCCAAAATAAAAATACATGCTTGACTCAAACACCCCAAAGGATCACAATCTTTGTCGGTGAAAGGTGCCACTTATAAAATAATTCTTGCACACTTAAGCAAACACATTAAACGCATAGGGAATATCAAAATATTAAATGCAAATAAATAATTACTCCCCCAAATTAATTATCTCCCTTTATCAAAAATGATCAACTTAGAAAGACATCTCCCCCTAAGATAAATCTCCCTCAACTAAGATACGATAAACAATAGGATTTAATACCATTTCTCCCCCTATCATTCTCTCCCTTTTTGTTCAGGAATAGACAAAGCCTAAAGAACTAAACATTAACTTTTCTCCCCCAATTAAAGCATAATACCCTTAAACTAACCAAGGGATAAATAAAATAGGATAACAAGCTAAAAACATGCAATAGTGCAAAAGTGATGAGAACATTAACGCACATGGACAACAAAATCATAACTAATCCAACAAATAACATCGAATACCAACTAGGATGCAATAAAATGATACCAATATGATATATAAAGTATTAAGCATGTGATATCAACAAAGAATGCAGCAAGATGGATACCAATTATGAATTAAAGCATATATGGACTAGAAAGAAAGACAAAGACTAAAACGAAAATATCAAATATATGTCTGCATAAGTTATACCTAATAGACGCAAGTACACATATGTAGATATAAACACACAAATTACACAAAATAAGATAAGTTTTTCACACTCGTATGGAAAAAATGTGTCATATGGAAACGGAAGTGTTGGGGTGTGAACTACTAACGATTAAATTTAGACTCAATCACTTAAAACATGTTCACGGAGTTCTCGTTTGATTGAAAACTTCATCACATTTGAATATAACCTCATGTGACAATATAGATTGAACTCAATGAACAAACATACACAATGCATACAAGCCTAGCATATTGATGATTCTACAAACCAATAGAGTCATGACATTGAAAGCGCAACTAGGATAAACGGACATTGTGCAAACCACTGATATACCATCCAATCTCCCTCAATAAGCATATATATTATTAATTTTGAATGAATATATCAATCAAACATAGGCCTTGGCAATTATTTTCTTTTTAATGCCCTATTTTCTGTTTTTAGGCCTTGGACCACGTATTTCTTTTAGGTCCAATAAAATGGTGGCTTACTATTCGCAAAGGACAATAAATACTTTTGGAGCCCTTCCCCATGCACAATTATACATATTATTTTTATATTTCTCACAAATCTCACGTGCAACGGATTTTGACATGCACTAGTCCTCCAATGTCACAAATATGTAGATGACAATATTGGTAGGAGAACACCTCACAAAGCTCAAATATACATATGAAGTTAGAATTTCAAAAGAGCTCATGCATGTGTAAGTAGAGGCATATAAAAATAGAATCTAATAGATCAATACAAAATACAACTACTTCATGTAAGCATGGTAAAGAACATTATAAGGATTGACAATTTAAACCAAAAGTTCTAGCCACATGAGAGCGTAAAAGATGAGATTCGAACACAAGTGTATGCCACATAAAGTGTGTCAAACTAAAATACACACAAAAAAAATCTTTTTGAGTTTTTTTTTTCTGAAATGTTTAACCAAAAATAAAACTATATACTCAAAAGACAAACAAAAATCATTTGAAGTTTTCATTAAGCTTAAATTATCAAGAAATAACAACCCAAATGAGAAACAAAAATCTTTTTGTATTTTTCATATAATCCAAACACAAATGAAAAGAATATAATACAAAAGATAAACAAAAATCATTATTCTAGCATGTGATTGATCATGAAGCATAGACTAAAAAATGACTAAACAAGCATACATTTAGCATGAGAATATAGCATGAAGTACAAAAGCTAAAGTATGCAAATAAAACTAACACATTCAACCTTTAGATTTTGCAAGGGAGGAAGCATGTGAAAGTAAATGAGAATCAAATACCCTATCTTGTAAAGCTACGAAGTCGGATCTCTTAACCCAAACTAATGACGAATGACTATCTCGGGGTGTAGAAATCTTGGCTACCTCGATTTCCTTACGTTGGGATTTTCTAGTAACTCCTTTAAGATCAATTTTTTTTTTCCTAAGATGACCTTTTTGACCACAATGTGCACAAGTAAAAACACGTCGAAAATTAGTACCTAAGGCTTGATCTCTAAAGGCTTTCCTAGGTGATTCTCCTAAAACATGGGTTTTGGCTTTATGAGTAGATTCATTACAAGTATCGAAGCCTAAACCACAAGTGTCATTTTTAATTTAGGTCGTTCCTAATATTTTATCTAATTTCTCTGAACGACACTCCAAATCAAATTTGACTTTACTAGAGTCTTTTAATTTATTTTGTAATTCTAAAATGTTAGACTCTAATAAAATATGGCGTTCTTCAGTTGCGAGAAGATACTTTTTCAAGGATTCCATTAAACCTTTAAGGCTATCTCTCTCGCCTTCTAAATATTCAATCTTCTCATTAAGAGCTCTCTCACGTGCCCTAAGGTCTTCAACTAACGCACTATCATTAATGACCTTGACACGTTCTTTTATACTTGCTTCTAACTTCAAATTTTCTCTTTTTAATTTAATTGATTCTTCATATAATTCTTGACAATCATTTTGAAGTCCACTCACATTAACCTCTTCTTCATTTTCACTCTCTCTTTCTTCTCCACTCTCACTATCATTAAAAACAATGAAATCATAAACTATGACCTTGGAAATGTCATGTGTTAAATTTTCATCTATAGATGAGTTCTCACTATCACTCATATGAAAAGCAATAAAATCCACAAAGTTGAGCTTAGTGGGGGAATCGGGTCCCTCTTCCTTATCACTATCACTAAGGGTCGCATTATATTAAATGGGTTGCTTACCCTCTCTCTTTAGTTTAGTGGGAAACTCAGAAGCCCTATGGCAAAAACCCTCACAACCAAAACACCTATTTGACTCGTCCCTATTTAAATTTTCATTAATAGTTTTAGGGATCCGCTCGGCTTTGTCATGCTTAGAAGTTTCAAATTTCTTAAAGTCATTTTTAAATTTATCTTTGTTAATTTTAAGAAACTTTTGAAATTTCCTAGCGAACAAGGCCATATCTTTCAAGTCACTATCACTCTCACTCTCTACTACTTGTTTATCCCCTTTTCGGGCTTTTAAAGAAATTCCCTTTTCTATTTTCTTTTCAGTTTTAGAGGGAAACATGTCCAGTTCATAGGTTTATAAATCACTTACAAGCTCTTCTAATTTCGTAGAGGCTAAAGTTGGTAAAGAATTTAAAACGGTCACTTTTGGAATAAATCTATCGGGAAGGGACCTTAAATTTTCTTTACTACTCGGTTGTCGGGTATTTTCTCTCCCAAGTTAAAATATGAATTAACAATATCTGAAAGTATAGCATAAAATTCATCAAAAGTCTCTTTTTCGTTCATTTTGATAGTTTCAAATTGAGTGGTGAGGTTTTGGAGTTTCGAAGCTTTAACGACACTTGTACCTTCATGAGTGAGTTGTAAAATATCCCACGCTTCTTTAGCGGTCTCACATGTCATAATGCGATAAAATTTATCCGGTGTGACAGCGCTAAACAAGGCGTTTAAACCAGGGGAATTAAAATTTGAAAGATTAAATTCATTCTCACTCCATCTATCGGTCGGATTGGGAACACGTTCATTATCTACTAAATATGTTGGTGGAGACCACCTATTAAGTACCGATAACCAAACCCTCTCGTTGATAGATTTTAGTGCCGATTTCATACGCGTATTCCACTACGCGTAATTAGAACCATCGGAAATAGGAAATTTAGAAAATGGGGAAAATTCCATTTTAGTCAAAAATATTTAAAGGATCTTAACGAAGTAATTTATCATTTTTGGCTCTGATACTAATTGAAAAGAAGGAGTAGGTCCCCAATTTTAAAATACTTTAAAATCAATTTCCTTGTTAAATAGATGCGGAAGCGTTAGGTGATGGTTCAATAAAGAAAATTTTTAATTTACTTCAAAATTAAAATTAAACAAAGTGAAATTAGATTCAAATACACACACAATTCAAATTTCACTTAAACCATTATAATTAACTCAAGTCCTAGAAATTTGGCTAAGTAATATTTTCCATTTAATCAAATTAGGCCAAACCAAATTTTAACACATTAAAGTAATGACTTGAATTAATTACACATTACCCAATATTTAATGTAGCACCAATTTAAACATGTAGTGATTAAACCAAATTTTATCTTGAATTACCTAAGCATGCGTTCTAGGTGTGTACAACAAGATAAAATAAACAATGAAACCACTACGCAACGATGTACGAGGAAAAACCCACAACGGGAAAAAACCTCGGACGACCCTAGCCTTAAGTCCACTAAGTATGGAATTACAATTACAAGACAATAAGACTTACAACACTCGACTCAATCCCTCTGAAGCCCCGACGCTTCTTCTTGTAAACACCTCCTCTTAGTAGACAATCCTGGCGCTCCACCGAAATCTCGACCTTCACCAATGAGACATAGGTACACCGTCAACCACACATGGTGTCTTTCACCACATGAGAATGCCACAGCAAAACGAACTCTTCTTCTTTATGGGATGTATAAGAAAACCCAAACTTCTCTTCAAACTAATGTAGAGATAAAATGGTGCCAAACGCTCCAAGCAAAGTATATGTATATATGAACTTGGTTAAACGATATGGGTGTACAACTAAAGTGTATAATCAATTTTTCTTGAAAACTTAGATAGTTTAAGACATGAACTTTTTCCTTAATCAATTTTTCCCTCAAACTCTCTCTTGGAGATGGATGTGTATGAAAAAGTTAAGTTACAAACTTTGGTTCCTGCACTATAATAATCTGTCAAAAGTTAGTGGGGTAAGGAAGTGGGAAACATGGGTAAAAACTGCTAAAAACTGCCATAAATTTTTTCCGCCTGAAATCTCGTTCGAATGACAGTTTCGTTCAAACGAAATCTCATTCGAACGAGAATTCTAACGAAGTTCCAGTGTGAACTCGTTAGAAATCTCGTTGGAAGCTCGTTCGAACAACATGTTCGTTCGAACAGCATGTTCGTTCGAATGACACTTCGAATGACATTCCAGTGGCCTATGGGGAAGCTCGTTGGCATCTTCATTCGAACGACATTCTTGTTCGAACGACAATATCGAACGAGAAACCAAAAAGTTGAAAATTACGAATTTAGCCGAGAAACTTTATATACTTTATATATAAGTTTAATAAAATCTTTCTGACAAATAAACAACAGTTTTTAATTAAACCTACACCCATTATAAACCGTTTCAAGCTCCTATATATATATATATATATATGTAATGCATTCATACCTTGGGAGCATGGAACAACTATTGATGACGTAGAAACGAGGAACTTAAACTCAACATTTTGATGAAGCTTTATACACTTGGCTGCTACGTCTTCAAACAAACTCGTCATAGGCTTGGAGGATGATCATTTAACTCTATCCTATGACTCAAACGTTTTTGTCTGGAATTGAGCCAAAACTACAAAGGACTCAATTGGAAATTTGTGTCCTTACATACATAAATAGTATATTTTTTTAATTGTTATAGTTAATAATTGAATTAAAGTTAATTATTAGTAAAAAAAATTATTAGAAGTATGTAATTATTAACTTGGTATAAATTATTATTAGGATTGAATAATTTATATTATTTCTATAATGTTTGGAAAATTCATAAATTCAAAGTTGTAAATTCATGTAATAATACCTAATCTTGGTGAGCTAATGCATAATGATAAAAAATTAAGTCATAAATTTATTTATGTTAATGTAAAATTGATAGAAACCCGCATTATTTGAAAAATTAATCTGTAAAGTAAGATTATTTAACATGTTAATTATAATAAAAAATTTAATTAGGAATTTTTTTTCATATGGTTGTAGTGATGCGAATGTTACATAATTGAAATTATTTGATTTAGGGACTCTTAGACCCTTCTTTTGAGTTGATGGGAATTATTTATAGTTGGGCTTGGTTATGAATCGATGGGATTAATTATTAGTTGGTTTTGTTGTTGAATAATTTGTGGACATGGAAGTTGGATAAAGATATTTAACCCTAATTATACATCTTATGAGTAGAATTGGAAAAAATTAATAATATAGTATGAATTGCCCCTTTTTAATCGATATACTAAAAGTATGGTTTCCCTCTTATTAGAAATTGTTCTTGAGATTTACAGTGACCTTAATTGTTGTGAATCCCTATAAGACAAAGGCTTGTGAATATAAATAGTAATGTTTCACTTATAAAATAATTGGCTAAAGTAATTGAGATTCTTGGAATTTATATCGATGATACCCAAATGATGGGGTAAGTAGGTGTCGTATTATTATAGCTTGGGTTAAGAGCTAATTATGAAACATGTAATAAGTTGTAAATTGAAAACCTTATAAGGAGAATATTAAATATAGGTTAATTAATTTGGTTTATTGTACAGGTGTGTGCCATGAGAGACCACCTTACTTGTGCATACCCTATGATGGTGCTCTCGATTCCTACTGAGTACTGGACAACATGGGGGACAATTTATGTGTTTCACCCTATATGAGTGGTGGACCCATGCTATTTATGACGAAGTATGGATATAATGACAGTTATTATTTGCCTGTCACATGTGATTGTTAGGATCATGATGTTAATGGGGTGTCTATATGTTGTGAAGATTATTATGTGTGCGTAACACATAATGGTGGTGGGGGAGAAGTGGTTGGATGCAATTATAATTTGATTGATTGAGAGATTAATTGGTTAATAAACTTCCATATTGCGTATATATTATTCTAGGTTAGATAATTTCGGAGATATCATATATATTTATGATCTCTTTGAGATTCTCTTTGATATCTTATTGGGCTCTGACCCAATTACTATCATGGAACATTTCATATTCTTGAGCTGGGATGATAGAGTATCATTCCTTCCAGCTATGATATGATTATCCTTTCCTATTATGCATCATCATCCACACGTTCTGAGATAATGGTCTCATTATTAGTTAATTAGTTTAAATTTGAGGTGTGTGAGTTGGGTATGCATTTCATTATAGTTTGGCATGCATGGGTTAAGAATTTTGAGGCATACATCTCTTATAATAGTTTTGTTGGTGGACTTTATGATGTTAAAATTTTAATTTTTAGACTCGTACATTATTAGCAGCTCAGTGATTATTCAGTTTATGGTTTTGAGGTTATTATCATGTCATGCTCTATATATTGTTACATCATTAATCTATTGATTCTTTACTTGCTGAGAATGATATTGAATTTTTATTAGCAAAATTTATATCTTAATATTTGGAATTGATCAACCTAAATATTAGAATATACGGGTTGTTATATTTGGTATCCAAACATGGTGTTTGTCCTTGAGGATTATTAGATCTTCTAGATGTTTTGCTCAACTTTATTTAATGTGTCTATTTCTTTTATACTCGTAGATATTAATCGCGTAATAATAGGAAATTTTGAATTTTTGGATTTTGCCTAGAAGGAGATCACATGTTGCCAATTAAGAGCGGGGTATGTTGACTATGTAGAACCAAGTAGGAAGGAACTAGTAGTATCGACACTTGATCCTCAGGGGAAGTACCATTTCTTATGAAAAGAGAAAGTCCAGATCAGCTGTCTGTTTGTAGTAGTAGGTATGGTGGTAGCCAAACATGAGTATGTCCAGGCGGCACTGCATCTCATTACACCCACTGCAATGCCCCATATTTATGAGGATATAGAATTTAATTTATTTGGTGATATAGGATTTAATTAATCTGGAGGATTTAATTAATTTAGTGAACTAAGATTCAATTAATTCGGGTTATTTATAAAATTCACATGAGTCTTAATTTGAGGTCAAGAGTAGAGAATTTTAGTAAAGTAACTTGGATGATGATTTTGGGTCCACGGTTGGTTTCAGATGGGTTGAGATAGCCGAAAAAGGGTACTCGGGGTAGTAATTGGGCCTTGGGGCATTTTTAGGCATAATCGGGCTCACACGGGGGTGTTCGGGTTATTTAGGCTTGGCCCATAGGCTTAATTTCGGTATTAGCAATATAAAACCTACATTAGGGAGTTTGTAGCAGACAAAAATCGGTAAGAAAACCTATTTTTACAAAGGAGAAAAGCGGGAGAAATTAGGAGAGCTTTGGGGAGAAAAATTAAGAAGAGGGGTGTGTTCTTCGTCAAATCTTCATCTACATCAAAGGAAATCAGACCCTACGAATTTATTCAGGCAAGTAGTTAAACTTTCTTTCAATTTAATTGAAGTATTTTGACTCATATCATAGTGGGTGTGACATGAAAAACTGTTACTAAAGCCGTTTAATACAAGATTAAACTATTTAAGTAACTCCGAACTGTTTTTTGAAGAAACTCTTTTCTTTAAATCAAATCAGGTTAATCATAAGATGTGTTTGAAAATATGCACGAGATCAGTTCAAGATTTGTTAACAAGTTTTGAAAAACAAAACTAAAATAGTTTTCAATCAGAACACCAACAAGAATGAGATGAGGAGATGAAGAAAGATTAATAACAAGAGATTTTTAACGTGGTAAAACCTCACCCAACTGAGGAAACATTCACGACTCCCTCTACGGAGTAAAAAGAAAAATCCACTAAAATAAAACATAACATTAACAAATAATACAACATACATGCACACAAATCAGTCCTATACAAGTTTAAGAATGTACCCACTAGTGTCCTTCTAACTTTTCTGTAGTTTTGATTGTTGATGTGGTTCTCCCAGTTTGCTAACTTTCACTTTGTTCCAGTCTTTACATCGACTCTTGTTTCAAGATCTTATTACCAACACTTTCAGTGTTGTAGTGTGCAAGTGTTTGTGATGGTGATCTAACACATGCATGCACACACTCACGGTTATTTTTACAAGCACTCCTAACAAATTACAAATCAGATATATATGTTGTGATTTTCAGTTTCTCTCTTCTTATGAAACTTGAAACTTATTTAACCTTTAAAATAAACCCAAAATCCATGGCTATATTTCTTGAAAGACGTTTCAAGATCTTAATCAATTTCAGAGTTTTGAAAATGTTTTTGAAATTGAAAACCACCAAGTGTGATTCCATCTAGGTCAAAGGTTTTGTTTCAAAAGAACTAGAAATAGAAAATGATTTTGTTGATTTTGAAGATGAAAACATTTACAGAAAATAATCAACAAAGGATTTCTCAAGGCGAGAAACTAAGAATGAAGATCTAGGTGTAATATAACATAAAAGACTAGATCTATGATTTTTATGAAACAGAAATACAGATCTAACCTAATGTTTAAGTTGGAAACAAGATCTTAAAACGAAGAGGTTACAGCAAAAAAAACTTCCAAACCAACACTCAAAAACTCTCAAACACTCAGGGTTGGTGTTTGGTATAAACTAGTTTTTCGTAAAAGGGTTAGGGTTTGAAGAAGTGTTTGCAACGATTTAGGGTTAGGGTTTCTAACTCTGTGGTTTCTCTCTCTCTTCTCTATCTTATCTCTCTTCTCTTTTCTCACACTTCTCTCTCTAAATGACGAAGTGGAAAAAGCTTCTGAAAGGCTGAGGGTTAGCCTCCTTATATACAGGACTGAGAAGGATCGAGAAAGGGTTTCGAAATCAAGGGCTAAGATTAAGTCTTGCCACATTGACTTCCATCCAACGGTTAAAGGTATGCGGTTGGTTAAGAGGCTTATGATTAGAGGATTAGAGGTTCACAGGGAGTGGAACAATAATGCATGGAGAGCGTTGATAAGCTTAATCTAAGGGCTGATAATAAACGTTGATTTTCTCTCTTAAATGAAACACACATTCAGCCAATAGCAGGACGACAGGTGTAGGTAAAACAACGGATAACAAACGCGCGTCTCAAACTTAATTACACAAGCACCCTATTGTCTCTAGCGCTTTCGGATCCTACCCAATTGAACATTCCAAGGATAAAACCAATAACCAGAATTTATATAATAACCCCAAAACTTTTTAATTCCATTTTTCATTAAGAAAAAAATTGTTTTAAAATCATTAGAAATTCCCAAAAAAATAAAAAAAATGTTTTAGGGGAAATTAACACACACAACACGCACACAAACAAATGATGTAGTATATGAACAATGTATGCAATCCTAAAGTGTGTGAGTGTTTCTGATTATACCTTAATCGATCAAACAAGAGGAATGAATTATATTGAAGTGTCTGAGGCTCTTTGGTATCTAGGATGGGGACTCAATTTTGTCTTTATTTCCAAACTAGATAAGCACTTATACAATTTAGACTCAAATGAGTCTAGAGTATAATGTGCATCAATCTTCACTTTTGGAAATATGAGACAAGATCTCCTTTGAGTCATCTTGGACTCGTAGGGCAACAAAACGAAAAGGAAAGACCTATTCCTATACAAAAATTCTATCTACCCATTTCCTAGAAAAGAAATTACACAACTCAAGTAATTACAATTCAATACCCTATTACAACTGTTGAGAAAAACTTTACAGAAACCTGCAAATAATCACTAAGATAAAGCTCTTTAGAATAAATGAACTCATATGACTCAAAGTTCTCCCCCATTTTGTCTCAAATGGACAAATGGAAAAATTATGCAAATGTAAGAGTTTATTCAGCACAAACCATTCCTATCAATTTACGCAAAGAAATAAATATATTGTAATCCAAAGGTTTGGTAAATATATTTGCGAGTTGCTAATCAGTAGGAAGATAATTGATTTCTAATTCCTTAGTCTCAACTAATTCGCGTATAAAGTGATGTCTTATTTTTATGTGTTTTGTTCACAAGTGTTGAACAAGATTTTTAGAGATATTGATCGCGCTTTGATTATCACAATAGAGATGTAATTGTTCCTCTTTAATACCATAATAACTTAGCATTTGCTTAAGCCAAAGTAATTGAGCACAACAACTTCCAGCAGCTATGTATTCGGATTCAACTGTTGATAAAGAACTGCAGTTTTGTTTCTTACTACTCCAACCTACCAAATTATTACCTATATAATAACACGCTCCTGATGTGCTTTTACTATCATCAGTACACCCTACCTAATCGGCATCGGTGTCTCCTATTATAGTGCTAGGAGTATCATTGATGTACCAAAGTCCTAAATTTGGAGTGCCTTGAATGTATTTTATAATTATTTTAAAACAAGTTAAATGGCTCTCTTTAGGATTGTTTTGATAACGGTCATATACGTAAACAACGTACATAATATTAGGACGCGAGGCAGTAAGGTATAACAAGGTTCCTATCATGCTACGATATAAAGTTGGATTAACGGATTTCCCAGTTTCATCCTTAAACGGGTTGACAGTAGTACTCATGGGAGTTTTAGCATCTTTTGCACTCTCAAGAACAAATTTTTTAACAATATCTAAAGCATATCTTGATTGCAAAACAAATAATCCTTCTCAATTCTATTTGACTTGAAGACCTAAGAAAAATTACAACTCCCCCATTAGAGACATTTGAAATTCTTTATGCATAATTTCAGAAAAAGATTTAACTTCAGTAGGGGAAGTTGATCCAAAGATGATATCGTCTATGTAAACTTGAGCTATGATGATATGTTTGTCAAATGTTTGACAAAAACGGTTAGATCATTTCCACCTCTCTTAAAACCTTTGTCTAAGAGAAAATTAGAAAGGCGCTCATACCAGGCTCTTGGCGCTTGTTTTAGGCCATACAAAGCCTTCTTAAGACGAAAAAAATGATTTGGATATTTAGGGTCAATGAACCCTTTTGGTTGTTCTACACAGGTCTCCTTAGTCAGTATTCCATTAAGGAAGGTTGATTTAACATCCATTTGGTAAAGCATAAAAAGTAAGTAGCAAGCTATGGCAAAGAGAAGACGAACAGATTCTAATCGCGTAACAGGAGAAAAAGTCTCGTTAAAATATACTCCTTCAATTTGAGAGTATCCTTGAGCAACTAATCTGGCTTTGTTTCTTATGACTATCCCACTTTAATCAGATTTATTTTTAAATATCCAACGTATGCTAATAAACTTTTTGTGATCAGGCCAAGGTACAAGATACCAAACATCATGAATCACAAATTGAAGAAGTTCTTCCTGCATTGCAGAAATCCAATCAGGACCATTCAATGCATCATTTACATTCTTCGGTTCAACAAGGGAAACAAAACATTTATAATGACCATAGTTTCTTAATTGAGATCTTGTACGTACAGGCTCACTAGGGTTACCAACAACATTATCTATGGGATTGTATTTAGAAACCTAATTAGGTACTTCAGGTGTCTCAATTGGCAAAGAATCATCTATTTCTAGAGAGTCTTTTTCTAAAAAAATTTCAAACTCATCCATAATAGTTAGTTATCCAGTCTTACTCTCTACAGTAGTGTCACTTAAAATAATGTTTATGGATTCCATTAAGGTCTTAGTGCAAAGATTGTAGATACGGGATGCTTTGCTGTTAAGAGAATATCCTAGAAAGATGGCTTTATCTCCACGAGTCTCAAATTTGGATAACTGTTCTCTGTCTTTGAAAACATAACACGTATTGGCAAAGGTTCTAATGTACTTAAGATTGGGCTTCTTCACATACCAATGTTTGTAAGGAGTTTGTTTAAAATACTTTCTAAGATAGACCCTATTGATAATGTGACATGCAGTACGGATAGATTCTACCCAAAAATACTTAGGTAAACACTTTGCATGAATCATAACACTTGCCATCTCTTGAAGGGTACGATTATTTCTCTCAACAATACCGTTTTGTTAAGGTGTCTTAGGAGCACTAAATTCATGTTTGTAACCATTATAGTCACAATACTCTATAACACCAGTATCAATGAATTCTCCACCTCCATCACTACGAATTATATTTACTTGAGTATCTTTCTCATTTTCAATTCGAAGTAAAATATTCAAAAAGGTTTGGAAAGTGTCAGACTTTTGTTTTAAGAAAGCTACCCAAGTAAATCTAGTGAAGTCATCAACCATAACAAGAATGTAACTGTGTCCACAGAGACTAACAGTTCGAGAAGGACCTATTAGGTCCATATGGATGAGCTCCAATGGTTTAGAGGTAAGGATATCTTTAACTTTCTTATGAGGGTCCTTAACAATTTTTCCTTCCTGACACGATCCATAAACAATATTAGATACAGGTTTGATTTTAGGAATACCTCTAACTATTTCTTGAGAAGACACTCTACTAAGGTTTTCGTAATTTATGTGATCCATTCGATTATGTCATATCTCATTGTCATCCATTATGGAATTGTTACAGACCTCAGTATTATTTTGAATAGTATAACAATTGTCCGAAGTCCCGAGTCTTGTAATTATGCACTCACCTTCTTCATTTAAAATTTTGTAATTATTCTTTGAAAAGGTGACAATATGAGTTGAGTCACAAAATTGCGAGATACTAAGTAGATTAGCCTTAAGACCTTTTACTAGAAGAACGTTTTCAAGTAAATGTGATCCTTCTTCTTGGAGTGTTCCTTTACCAATGATTTGAGATGATACACTATCACCAAAAATAACTTTTCCTCCAGCAAAGCTGGTTTTGTTTAAGAGTTTGGTATCATCCCCAATCATGTGCTTTGAACTTCCAGAGTCTAAATACCAACTAGAGGGAGTGTGTTCAGCTTTTAAAGCAGTAATAACAATATTACACGTCATCTGAGGTAATAGCTATCTTTTCTAACCCAAACAACTCTTATTTTCATTTTGTTCTTATTTGCTCTCAATTAATAAAATTTGCGAGCATTAGACTTCTGTTGAAAAATGTTTTGCACATGAGGCTGAATTTTATGGAAAGTGTGAGCATTTGGTTTAGAAAAGTGTTTAGGAATCCTTCTTGGAAATGATCTTTTAGGTTTGGCCTTTCTCTTTCTAGAGTTAGAGTTTTTGTCTGGTTGTCTAGGGAGAATATAATTGTTACATCTTCTCCAAGAATAGTTAAAGTTTTGGTACACAAGAGTACTATAGACAGGGTTGACTAAACATCTAGAATAGAAACCTTCAAAGGAATGACCATATAAGTCACAGTAAGATAAATATAAATTGCTCGAGGATGGTATTTCCTTGGTAAAGTCTCTAAACATAGGCTTTATGATATTTTGGACTTGAACCTTATTCCTAGGGAGTATAGTTTGAAAGACAAAATCACTCTTCCTAATCGGGGGCGGACATATTTAGTCTTAGGTGGACTTTCACACTTAGAGCAACTTAATTCCCCAATATCAAACTTTGATTGTTTTTCATCAAACTCATTTTTCAGAGAATGAAAGTCTGGACAAGTTTCTACTGGTCTTTTGCCTCCAGACACAAACTTAGTTGGTTCAAAGTTTTTAGTTTGAGTCTTCAAATTGGAGAAAAATCCTATTCCAGTTCGATCATCAGAATTGGTTTTCGAATTAGCAACAAATCCATCAAAACAGTTTGAATTGTTTTCAAATTTTGCAATTTTTTTGAAAATTGTTGCTGTCTTTTCTTTAGATTGTTCAAATTCTAATAATGTCCCTTTATATTTTTTCTCCAGAGTTCCATTTTCTTCAATCAAATTCTTCAATTTTTGATAAAATATTTTGACTTCATTTTCATGAGTTAGACATTGGGTAGTATATTCTTCAGCGTTAAGTTTAACCATCAAAATTAGGTCTTCTAATTTCTTAGTGAGATCTTTCACTATCTTCTCTAGCCTAGTGCTTTTCTTGAGGGTTTTCGCATAAAGAGTGTGAATATCAGGGTGGTCTTTAGTGTCTGAGTCACTAAGTGTAGTGTGTGAAGTGACTCCTAGGGGTTCAATTCTTAAACTCACGCACCTATTGACATCGTCATTATCGCATTCCCTTTGACTCACACACTCCGTGTTAGAACTAGCAATATTCTCAGAAATTAAAGCATCTAAACCAGTAGCATCATGATTCACAACAACAAGAGTAAGGTTACTATCATCATTTTCATACATAGGCATATCATCATTGTAGATTATCTTAGCAAAGAAAGACATTCAAGGATTAAAAACATCAGAAGATTCAAGTTCCTCATTTACAGAATCACTTGAATCATCCCATGTTTTGCAAATGTTGGCCCTAGTATGTTGATTGGCAGTGTTCAGTTTCACTCTACAGTCTTGTGCTATGTGTCCTTATTTTCCACATCTAAAACATTCAATGTTCTTGAAGTCTTTGTTGGGTCTCATGTCCTTATAATGTTTGTCTTGACCTTTCTCATGAGGTTTGTAATTATACTGAGTTGGATAATTTGGCTTGCCTTGTCTGTTTGCTAATTTATTTCTAAATTTGACAATTTTCTTAAATTGTTTTGATATTAAGGTAATTTTATTATCCAAACTATCTATATCACATTCCTCATCAGAATCATCAGTGGGAATAGTAAACTCAGGTTTCATCAAATTAGAGGAAAAACTCAAGTTGGAACTAGTCTATTTCCTATGGGACTAGGGCATTTGTTTCTTAAATTCTAATTCCATTTCCACAGTTCATAGTTTACTACTGAGTAATTAAGGAGTGAGATTTTGATCACACATTTCCTCAATAGCATATCTTTTGTTGTCAAATTTCTATGGTAATGATCTTAGACATTTAGATACAATTTCATGTCTGTCATATGTTATCCCATTAGCATGCAGTTTGGTCACAATGTCAGTCAATTTCATGTAAAAATAATCAAATGTTTCAGAATCTGACATAATTAGGGAGTTATACTGCTGAACAAGCATTTGAGTTTTATCATCCTTAACTCTAGTGTCACCTTCATGTGCAGTGATTAGTGTATCCCAAGCTTCATTGGAAGTAGCACACGATGAGATCCTTTTGAAATCATATTCATTTATAGGCATAAAGATGGCATTCTTGCCTTTGTTATTGTTTCGAGAAGTTTGCTTCTCTTCTTGTGTGAATTCACTTAATTCTTTCTTAATCCTCTCATTACTTCCTTTAGTGGCTGGTTTAGTAGGATAAGTGTATCCATTTTCAATAATATCCCAGACATCATCTCCCAAGGTTCCTTGTATAAAAGCAACCATTCTTACCTTCCAATAAGCGAAGTTATTTCCATCAAAGAGTGGGGGTCTAGTAAACTTACCAAATCTTTCATTTTTCTCGTCCATTGTTTTGATTTTAAGAAAACAATTTCAGAAACACAAGATCTTTTAAAAAGATTTCCAAAGCTCTGATACCAATTGAAAAACTGTTACTAAAGCCGTTTAATACAAGATTAAACTATTTAAGTAACTCCGAACTATTTTTTGAAGAAACTCTTTTATTTAAATCAAATCAAGTTAATCACAAGATTTGTTTGAAAATATGCACGAGATCAGTTCAAGATTTGTTAACAAGCTTTGAAAAACAAAACTAAAACAGTTTTAAATCAGCACACCAACAAGAATGAGATGAGGAGATGAAGAAAGATTAATGACAAGAGATTTTTAACGTGGTAAAACTTCACCCAACTGAGAAAACAACCATGTATCCCTCTACGGATTAAAAAGAAAAATCCACTAAAACAAAATATAACAGTTACAAACTATAAAACACACATGCACACAAATCAGTACTATACAAGTTTAGGAATGTACCCACTAGTTTCCTTCTAACTTTTCTGCAGTTCTGATTGTTAATGTGATTATCCTAGTTTGCTAACTTTCACTTTGTTCCAGTCTTTACGTCGACTCTTGCTTCAAGATCTTATTACCAATACTTTCAGTGTTGTAGTGTGTAAGTGTTTGTTATGGTGATCTAACATATGCATGCACACACTCATGCTTATTTTTATAAGTAGTCCTAACAAATTACAAATCAGATTTATATGCTGTGATTTTTAGTTTCTCTCTTCTTATGAAACTTGAACCTTATTTGACCTTTAAAATAAACCTCGAATCCATGACTTTGTTGCTTGAAAGACGTTTCAAGATCTTAATCAATTTCAGAGTTTTGAAAATGTTTTTGAAATTGAAAACCGCCAAGTGTGATTCTAACTAGGTCAAAGGTTTTGTTTCAAAATAATTAGAAATAGAAAATGATTTTGTTGATTTTGAAGATGAAAACATTTACAGAAAATAATCAACAAAGGATTTCTCAAGGCAAGAAACTAAGAATGCAGATCTAGGTGTAATATAACATCAAAAGACTAGATCAATGATTTCTATGAAACAGAAATACAGATCTAACCTAATGTTTAAGTTGGATACAAGATCTTAAAACGAAGAGGTTACAGCAAAAACAAAACTTCCAAACCAACACTCAAAAACTCTCAAACACTCAGGGTTGGTGTTTGGTATAAACTAGTTTTTCGTAAAAGGGTTAGGGTTTGAATAAGTGTTTGCAACGATTTAGGGTTAGGGTTTCTAACTCTATAGTTTCTCTTTCTCTTCTCTATCTTATCTCTCTTCTCTCTTCTCACACTTCTCTCTCTAAATGAAGAAGTGGAAAAATCTTCTAAAAGGCTGAGGGTTAGCCTCCTTATATACAGGGATGAGAAGGATCGAGAAGGGGTTTCAAAATCGAGGGCTAAGATTAAGTTTTGCCATATTGACTTCCATCCAATGGTTAAAGGTATGCGGTTGGTTAAGAGGCTTCTGATTGAAGGATTAGAGGTTCACAGGGAGTGGAACAATAACGCATGGAGATCGTTGATAAGCTTAATCCAAGGGCTGATAATAAATGCTGGTTTTCTCTCCTAAATGAAACACACATTCAGCCAATAGCAGGACGACAGGTGTAGGGCAAACAACGGATAATAAACGTGCATCTCAAACTTAATTTCCCAAGCACCCTATTGTCTCTAACCGTTCCGGATCCTACCCAATTGAACATTCCAAGGATAAAACCAATAACCAGAATTTATATAATTACCCCAAAACTTTTTAATTCCATTTTTGATTAAGAAACAAATTATTTTAAAATCATTAGAAATTCCCAAAAAAAATAAAAAAAAAATGTTTTAAGGGAAACTAACACACGCACAAACAAATGATGCAATATATGAACAATGTATACAGTCCTAAAGTGTGTGAGTGTTTGTGATTATACCTTGATCAATCAAACAAGAGGAATGAACTGTATTGAAGTGTCTGAGGCTCTTTGGTATCTAGGATGGGGACACAATTTTATCTCTATTTACAAACTAGATGAGCACTTATACAATGTGGACTCAAATGAGTCAAGAGTATAAGGTGCTTCATGACAAAGAAATTCGTTTTGGGAAGTGGGCCATTATATAAAATGGGTTTTGGTGATTTGAAGATATTATGTAGGTTAAATATGAAATTAATGATTGATTGGGATAAATTATTGTTTAAATCATATGCAGATTAGAAATACATATGCTAGGTTCGTTGGTGTGAGAATTTTGTAGTTAAATCCAGGTAGAAAATTGAATAAACTGTACAAAACCCAGATTGTTGAATAAAAAGATGATGGGATAATTCAGTGAGGTTTAAAGGTTAATAGGATGATTTTAACTTATTTTTTATGATTCAAATATGTTGGAAAACGATTTGGGGGAGTACTGTTAAGAAACCATGAAGGTTAAAGGTCCAAAAAGGGTGTAAACTAAAGCAGGAAGACGAAGGAGTATAAACCCAGCAGGTGGTTTAAACGACCTGGAGCGTCGTTGGAACGACGCTGCAAAGATCCAACCAATTTGTTCTTTTTTTTTTGTCTGACGTGTTGGGGACTAAAGAGATAATGGTGATGCAAATTTCATTCTCTTATACTCAGGGACTTAAGGGCGTGAATACTAATAATTGTAAAGGAAGATAAAAGTATGAGATTATTCACGGAATTTGGAGTAATAAATTTAAAGGGTTAAAATATGTACTAAGTTAGGGAGTCCGAGTATTATGGTTGAGTGACACCACTCAGATATAAAATTAATTGAGGTGAAATTCATTAAATAAGGGTCGGGGTTTTGACTCGGATATTTTCAGGCTAGTGCGATGAGAATTAGGCACGGAGTAGCTAGTTTAATTTATTATAGAGATATATAATAAATTATCGAATATTAAATTTAATGAGGGGTGTTAAACTTAATAGTGGGAATTCGTGTAACAAATTTTAAAGGGTGAAGATACTGACCGAATTAGTGATCCTGGGTCTTGTAGTTGGGTGACACTACTTTATTGATAAAATAATTAATGTAAGATTAATTAAATTACAAGTCGGGATATACACTTGGGTATTTTTGGACTAGTGCTACGAGTGTTAGGCACGGGTTACCCGGACTTTTATTAAATATATGTATACGGTAGTGTGATAGTATATATATATTTGTGTTCTTTATAGATATCGTTGTGAATGATATTTATAGAAATACATACCCCTCTAGTACTATCACAGGAGGTCGCGCAATGTGGGTGAATCCCCTAGATTGAGGAGCAGGGAGAGTATAATACCCAGTTCATAGCATCCAGTATGTATATGTTATGATTCTTTTTGGGGTGAGACGTCTTGGGTATAATTCTGTCTCACACTCGGGTAACTATGATCACCTTCACTACACTTATTATTTTTACCCAAGCTCGAGAGTGAGTTTGACTTGAGGTATCCAGGTTAGTGAGCATACCTGGAACATGATAGCATTTCAGAGAAAGTAGTCGGTGAGTTATTACTCGGGAATGGATGATTATTATACTTGACATGTGTGTGAATGTTGTAGTATACCAGTATATATATAATATGTATAGATAATTATATAGGAGATTATTAAATAAGTGTGAATATATTTCCTATATAACTAGTGTGAAGGTTATATGAATTAAAAAGGGGTTTCCTATATAACTAATGTAAATGTCATATGATTTAATATAGCTGAACTGATTAATACGTCAATGAGAAGATAACTTAATAATCAAAGTAAGAATACTTGGGTAGAGTAGTGCAATAAAAAGAGGTGTGATATGGCTAGTTATGTGGGGTAGCTTAACTAGAAAGGTTAGAAGTCAAGCGTTAGGAGTGCACATTGGATAAGGGATGCGTTATACCTAAAAAAAGTGCGACACTAGCTTAAATATAAAGAGTGTGCATGCATATTTAATTATTGCAATTTAACTACTTGCTAAATATTTTCAAAATATATTACTTGGGCTCTGACCCGTGTCAAAATGCTTTCCAAAACCTTTTAGGTGTCCAACCACAAGGACGCTCGGTTTGAGGATTCTATCCAGGGATGCATAGCTGCAGCTCATGTGGAAGTTGCAGGTCTTTGCTATAGATGCTTCGTTCATGTATTCCTAGTGTAGGATCTTTATTTTAGTACTCATTTGGGCATGTCGCCCTTAGATTTGTTCAGTTATTTATTTGACCATGTGTATCTAGGTTATTATTTCAGTTTATTGTTGTATTTTATTGTTGAATCAATAGGTTATTCGGTCCTCCATATTTATGTTTTTATGTGTGTTGGATTCAGTTACGAGTTTGCATGATGGTTTGATTATTTATTTCCTCATGTTGTTAAATAATGAAAGATAAAATTTGGCACCGGTATAATTAAATTACTAGGTGGTTAGTAACTTTAAAAAGGTTTTCGACAGTGATGCTAAGAATGAGCCATATGAGACCAATATTTTATTTTGATCATGGGTTGGCCACCTGGTATTTTAATAGGCAGGGTGTCACACCCACCTTGACCAGGGAAAAGGTTTAGGCATCTTTAATGAAGAAAATCCTTCCTAATATTTTGGATCATTGGACTCCATAGTGGAACATCAGTGCTGATAGGACATTAAGTGTCATCTTTTTCTTTTTGAATGAACATGGGTTCAGAACAAGACACTGGCTACCTTTTATTTGACAAGAGATGACCTGCAGTGGTGGGAGAGCATGGCCACAATCGCGAGTAGGGAGAGTTTGACATATAAGAAATTAGTTGAAAGATTTCATGAGTATTATCTTCCATATTATATCAGCGTGGAGAAGAAGGAGTTTCTCCTTATAGATAAGAGTTCTCATACTGTGGCTTAGTATGACAGTGAATCACTTATTGTTACTTATAACCTCGGAGGTGGTCAACACATAAGATAGGAAGATGGAGTGTTTTTTCTAGAATTGACATGAAATATCAAGAAGTTTTCATGCATAATCCAACGTACACCACGTATGACTAGGTGATTAATGCAACAGTGATGCATTGATAAGATAGACTAGAGAATAAGAGGAAGTTGGAGAGGGTGGGTCAGTCAAGTGGGAACAAGACTGATGGTAATTTTCATAAAGATCACATGGTTTTTCAGTAACAACAGGGGCTGGGAAAATGGAAGAGGTTTCAACCCATTTAGTTGAGACCCCATCAAAAATTATAGAGACTCCCTTAGACTGGGTAAAGGGAACCAACACTAGACAAGATCGTAGGGGGATCAATAAGCACATTTCATAGATATTTATTTATGGTGTGGAGGAAGAGTACATAGGTATTAGGTTTACTTAATGGTTGTTACATAAGGACAGTACAGGTAGGTCTAATATGGACATGAAAAACATGGTTTTACTCCCAACTAGTAGCAGCAGTATCAATATCACCCCCACTAGCTACCAGCCCTAAAAAAGTAGGCATTAGAGGCATTTCAAGCCACACCCTCTTCATAGAATCAACCTTATCTTTTGTATTATTAGGTATTCTAGATGATGTCATTTGAGGGCCAAGGATCGATCCATGTAAAGGACAGTACATTTTACGTTATTGATTCTTGATTAGAGTTTTATTTAACACTGAAACCACATACTCTTTTGTGTCACATATATTTGTTGATATTTATGGTATTTTGACTACATCTAGTACTAATTATTAATCTATTACTACTCCTTTGGGTGTTTCTACTTATATCTTTGACGTGATTGAGGGCATTGTGATTGATACTAGTGGGCTATAGTTCGTAGCCAATTTATAGGTTATGTATATGAAAAGAGTTGCGCATGTTTTCAAATTAAGAAATTATATAATTAAACACAGTTTAACCCAATTAAATCCTAAACATGAATCTAGGTGTGAATGAATAAGATGTAAAGCAAACAAGAACATTCAAACACACACAAATGAGAAAAAATCCCCTAAAGGGGAAAAACCATTTATTTCACTATAATTTTGTAAAATATAATTTACACGGATTACAATGACATACAAGGGTGACACAGAATTACCCTCAGGCGTCGGATCTGTAGTCGGCGGCTGGAAGTTTCCCTTTCCAGGAGGGCTGCAATGAAGAAGAGGATCGGTCTTCTCCACAAGGATATGAACAGTAAAAGAATTTGTGTTCTAGGGTTTCAAAACAATTCACAAATGATTTGAAAATTTGTGTGAATCAAAACATGAGTTTGGTAACTCAAAAAGATGAAGACTTTGAGTTTATGGACTCTGAAAATCGTGTGTGGAAGTCTTGTAAAACCACTCCCCATAGTGGGTTTATAAAGGAGTAACTTGGCCTAAAAAATCTCTGCATGATCTGTTTGAGATTATCCCAGGAGGATCGGTCCGGGTCTGAGGCGGATCGGTCCGAGTAGGCGGACCGGTTCTTTTAAATATAGGCATCATAGGTTCGCTTGCGGTCCGGGGAGTACTGGCTTTTCAGCAGGCGGATCAGTCCGATAAAGGGGCGAACCGGTCTGGGGTCAGATCGGTTCATTTTCTCTGGGCGGACCGGTTCGGCCTGCCAGCATTTTGAATCCTCCTCTTCTTTGATATTCGGATCCGTTAATGACGATATGAATCTTGAATTTCTTCAATGGTGTAACGACGTATGACATAACAAATGATAATGGACAAAAATGTCCTTACAAATATCCCCCTATGTCTATGCCGGTACATACATAAAAACAAACATCCGAATTATTAACCAACTAAAAATGCCTATACAAATCTACCCTTCCTTGAACCCAAAACTGGAAAGATACAATTGAATAAAACTTCATCGTTTGCTCTTCGAATCTTCAGGAATCTCAACGCTTTTCTCATCAGGGTGTGCAATCAAATGATAATCTATGTAGTACCTACACACATGAGAAAAACAGAATACCATGTGACGTATCGAGTTTGAAATGAGATAAACATAGATACCAAAACTGCTGAAAAAACATCAAAACTCCCCCAAAATTTCTCACCCTTTTTAGGATGTCCCCAAATAGACAAATGAGAGGAATAAATCAAATCATCAAAGCAAGGGTGTCACAAGGAATAAACAACTATTTTTTTCTAATTTTTCAAAAATTTTCATACATAGAATATATATAAGGAAACACACTATGAACGAGTACAAAACAACCAAGTCCATGATAGCGTAAATGAATGGGTGTGATCAAATTCGATAGGAAAATCAATGCATACAATCATGACATATGTGCATGATGGATATCAGATACTCCTAAAGAATGAACTCAAAGTCTTCATTTGGTGTAAAAAAGGTGGAAATATAGGACATCGACTCAATCAAATCAACAAATCAAAGTTCAAAGTGATTTCCACACCAATAACGTCCAAAACCATTTCATGCTTTTTCAGGACTTTTAAGGAAGTGCAAACCCGTTTATATTCTCCAACCAAACTCCCTCAGATATTAATTTTGAATAGAGGCTTTCTAAATTCTCAAACTTTGGAGAATTGATGGGAAACCTAAATGGCCCATATGTGGCATGAATTGCTTTTTATTGCCTATACATTTTTTCGGGCTTTTTAACCTCTTTGGACCCCGGATAATAAAATTCCTCCATTTTTTAGGTCCTTTTGAACGGTGGCGTTTGCGCAAAGAATAGATGATTGTCTTTCACAGCCCCTCCCCGTTATTAAACACACATTCTCACAAAAATGGTTTTTACATGCATTCCAATCTTGTCAAGTTTAATCGCATATGGTAAGTTGTATAGACAGAATTGAGATGGAAACACTCAAGCACATGTGATAGACAAGTGCAATAATCAAATAAAGCCGTGCATGTGTGCAATAAAGGAGATAGGAGTCAAACATATAGAAAAGATATCACGAATCACATCTCAAAGACTCCAAACAATGTAAAGCACATGGATGAAATGATGTAGCGTCTCAAATCTCTATCAAACAGTCACATGGATAAGTGGAATGAAATTGTGACTTGACTATTGATGAGTGCATTATTTTGTATATTTTATACCCAAATTTATACTTTGTTACTCCCATTTTAGTGTATTTAATAATATCTTAGGACTATTTTATTAAAAGGATGAAAAAATGGGAGAATGATAAATTTTTGTAGATAATGATGGAATTTGGTGCAAATTGATGATCAATTCAAAAAAGGCGCGAAAAAGCTGATTTTTACGGTTGTTCGAAAAAATGTTGTTTTTCACTTGTGAAATCGTAAAAAAGTCGGAAATTTTTATTCTCCGATTTGGAAGAAACACGGCATGCGTGTTCAACAAGAAAATATAAGAGTTTTCGCGTGGGGGGAAATTCCGTCCCTTATCACGATCCAAAGATTAAAGAGGTGGAAAGATAACTACCAACACTATTCAGCCAATCAGAAAGAGTCCCACCACAACTCAAATACCTCACCACTTGTCCTATAAAAAGGACCCTTGGGATCATAATTTCAAAGACAATTAGAGAGGACTTTCGTGGAGGATTTCGGGGAGCAACTTTGAGTGATTGTGATCAATTTGAGGGCCAAGTTTTTATCATTTTTTTAGAGGATTCAAGATTGTTGCGAGAGAACTATTTGTAAGTTTGGTTTATTAATGAAGATCTCTACTCATTCTTGCAATTTATCTTTCATTATGGTAGCTTGATTCTTATATTAGGAGTAGGGTGAAGTTTATCATAGTTAACTAATATTGTCACGTTAGTTTTATCATTGTTTATTCCCTACTTGTTTTAATTGTTATTAAAGATTCGGTATTCATTTTAAAGCGACACGAGAGTGTGTTTTAGAACCTTCAAGATTGTTTTGTCAAATCAAGTTTTGAGATTTCAAAATAGTAATTTTTGATGGATTATGCTTGCACTTTGATTGTTTTGATAGTCCATGCTTAAATACATTTGCGAATTTTAAAACTTGTATTTTCTAAGGGAATAGGGATTTTAGCTGTCTATTAGAGACGTTAAAAATATTTTGATCATAACCGTCATATTTTTCGAATTAAACACGGCGAGAGTCGATTTAATTTGAGTTATAAAAAGGGAATGGCAACATTAAATTAGTGTGCAATATTAGTTACATGATAAATGGACCCCGAATCCTAATTATTTCCTAATTGTTTACAAATCTCTTGCGTTACTCTCATTTATCGTAGTTGCTTTTATTTTGTATAATTTATAATTATTCTCTACCCCATTTGATCTAGTTGGACAATTGTAATTCTTTTAATAATTAAAATTGACAAATCCTCGTGGGTTCGACCCGTACTTACACTCGCTATTCTATAATAGCCCGTGCACTTGCGGTATTTTATAAATTGACAATAAATATTTGGCGCCGTTGCCGGGTATTTGACAATTTTTTTTTCTTAAAAGAAGTTGTGACTTTCGGACTAGTTTGTTTTACTTTTTGCATTTTTTTAGTAAAAATTTCATAAAAAATAAAAAATAAAAAATAAAAAATAAAAAATAAAAAAAACTCTTTACAAGGCTAGAATTAAAAGCTACTCCAACGCGAACTTGTCAAATCGATTCCGTTTCACCTTGTCTAGGATTGGTGGTTTTTAATGAGTCTTCGTACCGACCACCTACTTGGAGGTGAAATCGAAATTTGAGGAGACAACCGTAGTTGGTCCTCTTTTAAATTCTCCCTTGTCAAAGGGTAGAAGCTATCCAAAATAAATAAATAAATTCATGTGTTGTAAATTGCAATGGGTGATCCTCATATTGTTATCCCGTCATCTTTCTCATATTCCTCAATGGATCCTGTGGACGTGTTTTTACAAAATACTGAAAATCTAGATGACTACGTATTTCAATTTAATTCAGATGGGTCAGTAGTCATTTTAAAAATTAAAGAAGGTATGGATGAGACTCCAACCCCTGTAATTACTATCGGTCCACCAAAGTGTATCAATTGGAGAGAGGTGAACAAACGGTAGAATGATGCTATTTCTAAAAATAACCATGAATTAATTGGGGATAATCAATTTTGTGAGGAGAAAAAAATTGACAATCTTAACACGTGTAATACTTGTGATGATTTGGATGTTTGTCAAGATTTTTCTCCTAATTTAATTGAGCAGAATGCTGCTTCTTTTTATATGTGGGAAAATTTATTTGAGGATTCGTCATCCGATTTTACTGATACTTCAAGTTTTTATGATGATCCTCCTATTTTTGATGAAGAAAGTGTATCACCCAGTGATAGATCTTCTTCCCACGCTTTTCATAAAATCTCACATTTAGGAGTAAAGTATGCATCCCCAATTTTACTTGACTATTTTCGAAAAAGGGATAATAAATATTTGGATCCTTATTGCAATTTATTACCTCCATGTGATGCATCGACATATGATTCAGGCGATTCAAATTTATTTATTATTGATGATGTCGGTGCTCACCATTATGACCCTTGATTTAAGATTGAAATTTGTGTTGTGTGGTCATGCTCTCAAATTTATGATATTTTGGCACTTAGTGCTACAAAGTTTATTAATTGGAATGACCCACAACTATTTCGATTATTAATTTATGGTGAGGATGGTAACTGTCATGTGTTTGTATATTATTTGTGTGTATATATATATATATATATATATATATTTATATATATATATATATATATATATATATATATATATATATATTTTTGTTATTTTTTTTAGTTAACGTGTATCATCTTTCTACTTCATTACTTTATTTTCTTTGTCCATATTTTTATTTGAGCATACATTGAGAACAATGTAAAATTTAGGTTTGGGGGTAAGGATGATATTTTTGAAAAAAAAAATCAGATTTCAAAAATTCAAAAGATTTTCAATATAATTGAGTTTTGGAACGATTTCTTAATATATAATTAATTCATGGATCTCTCATCTTATGAAATTTTTACACATTAGCCATATAATATGGTCGAAAATGGATATTGGGGCGAAAGTTAATATGATTAACGAATAAATGTGGAGATTTTAACCCGATGAGATTTTATGACATTCATCGTTTTCCAGAGATTTAAATCAGTCCGAGTTAAAATTACTCAATCTTTCCTTCAGTGATAAATTCGTTGATGATCTCAAATTCTTTGTTTTGTTCGATTACTGAAAACAAAAAGTCAAAATGTGAATCTTAAGCACTAAAAGTCTTAGTAAGTCGTCTTGAGACACAAATCAACTGAACGAAACTTGAGAAATGAGATTAGGCCATCGTTTGAAAGCCCAAAATTAAGCCTAAAATCCAACCTTTTTACATTATTCCGTTGCAAGCCCATTTGAGCCAAAAAGAAAATATGTCTTTTATTGAAAACCCATTGTCCTACCTAACTCCAACTGAGAGTTTGAAGCCCATAAAAAGAAGTCATACCCCTTATCGGAGAATACTGGGGTAACATTACGGTAGAAAAAAAAGGCAAAAAAAAAAAATTCGCAAAAGATTGATGTGTCGGAAAAAAAGGTGAAAAAAAATGTGATTTCGAAAAGAAAAAGCGAAAGAAAAAGAAAAATGGATGTTGGAAGAAAAGTGCCTAAAAGTCAAAATACCGAAAAACCTCTATATTCTCAGAAATTTTGAACTCCAAAAACAGCCATTCTTTCTAGCCAAAATTCGAGCCTACAATACAACCAAAGAAAGTCCTAATAGATCTCATGGGAAGTTAGTTATAGTGTGGAGAGAAGACGAATAGGATCTATGGTGTGATTCAATATTTTCAACAAGTAATCGATTTTCTGTTCATGAGATCATATTCATCCATTGTATAAAAATCTATTTTTGATTATGTATATGTGAAATTTGTTCATATAAATTTACTCTTTTATTCACATATACCGAGAGAAAATAACCCATTTCCGAGTGTTCGATTGTGAGTGCATTCTGTTAGATTTTGAAATCAAAACGAACTTTCGGATAAGAAATGCAACGATCAAATCTTTTGAAATTGACGGTTATATTGGCTATGCACACACAGACACAATAAGTTGAGATTGAGAAATGAAGTTCTACTATATTTATGAAGTTTGCATTCAAACTTGGTTATATTACTTATTAGTCATTTGTATTGAGTCAAGCTTTTGAATTTTGTGGGTATATTCACTGCAAACCCCCACGAGACAAAACTCGTCTACTAGGGTAACCTAGAGGTTTAACGGCCTGTTGCACATGCTAAGTGCAATCGTGATTCCTACGAAAGTGAGTTAAATTTTAAAAAATTTAGTTTTGCTCGAGGACTAGCAAAGTTTAGGTTTGGGGGTATTTGATGAGTGCATTATTTTGTATATTTTATACCCAAATTTATACTTTGTTAATCCCATTTTAGTGTATTTAATAATTTCTTAGGACTATTTTATTAAAAGGAGGAAAAAATGGGAGAATGATTGAATTCATATTGAAAATGGTAATTTAAAATCAAAAATGGGCACTTCGATAATTTTATAATATTCTTGTGCTAATTTGTGAAAAAAGTTGCCTAGTGAAATTTTTATAGATAATGATGGAATTTGGTGCAAATTGATGATCAATTCAAAAAAGGCGCGAAGAAGCTGATTTTTACGGTTGTTCGAAAAAGTGCTGTTTTTCACTTGTGAAATCGTAAAAAAGTCGGAAATTTTTATTCTCCGATTTGGAAGAAACTCGGCATGCGTGTTCAACAAGAAAATATAAGAGTTTTCGCGTGGGGGGAAATTCTGTCCCTTATCACGATCCAAAGATTAAAGAGGTGGAGAGATAACTACCAACACTATTCGGCCAATCAGAAAGAGTCCCACCACAACTCAAATACCTCACCACTTGTCCTATAAAAAGGACCCTTGGGATCTTAATTTCAGAGACAATTAGAGAGGACTTTCGTGGAGGATTTCGGGGAGCAACTTTGAGTGATTGTGATCAATTTGAGGGCCAAGTTTTTATCATTTTTTTAGAGGATTCAAGATTGTTGCGAGAGAACTATTTGTAAGTTTGGTTTATTAATGAGGATCTCTACTCATTCTTGCAATTTATCTTTCATTATGGTAGCTTGATTCTTATATTAGGAGTAGGGTGAAGTTTATCATAGTTAACTAATATTGTCACGGTAATTTTATCATTGTTTATTCCCTACTTGTTTTAATTGTTATTAAAGATTCGGTATTCATTTTAAAGCGACACGAGAGTGTGTTTTAGAACCTTCAAGATTGTTTTGTCAAATCAAGTTTTGAGATTTCAAAATAGTAATTTTTGATGGATTATGCTTGCACTTTGATTGTTTTGATAGTCCATGCTTAAATACATTTGCGAATTTTAAAACTTGTATTTTCTAAGGGAATAGGGATTTTAGCCGTCTATTAGAGACGTTAAAAATATTTTGATCATAACCGTCATATTTTCCGAATTAAACACGGCGAGAGTCGATTTAATTTGAGTTATAAAAAGGGAATGGCAACATTAAATTAGTGTGCAATATTAGTTACATGATAAATGGACCCCGAATCCTAATTATTTCCTAATTGTTTACAAATCTCTTGCGTTACTCTCATTTATCGTAGTTGCTTTTATTTTGTAGAATTTATAATTATTCTCTACCCCATTTGATCTAGTTGGACAATTGTAATTCTTTTAATAATTAAAATTGACAAATCCTCGTGGGTTCGACCCGTACTTACACTCGCTATTCTATAATAGCCCGTGCACTTGCGGTATTTTATAAATTGACAACAGCTATCTTAACTGCTCATCCATTAAAGGTGCATAAAAAATACAAAAATCTTTTTGTGCTTTTCTGAAATATTAATATAAAAATAAAAATCTTTTTGGATTTTTCAAAAGAATAAATAAATATCTGTACAACAAAGTAATGATACATATAAAACAAACTAGCAATAGGAAGCATATGGTATGAACATGAACAAGCATCCTATGCTAGACAAATACCAACCCCTCAGTCAACTCTGCAAATCCCCAAAGACTTCCTAAGACTCTCAAATCTAAGGGAATCTAAAGGTTTCGTGAAAATATCGTCTAACTGATGGTCGATGGGAACAAAACTGAGGGATACGAGTTTCTCCTCAACTAACTTTCATATAAAGTGCTCACGTATCCTGATGTGCTTTGTGCGCGAATGCTGGACTGGGTTGCGGGATATGTGTATAGCACTCGTGGTATCACAGGAAATGGTCATGGTGTCCTATGAAATACCATAATCGTCCAACATTTTCTTCATCCACAAGAGTTGCGTGCAACAACTCCCGGCGGCTATGTACTCAGCCTCCGCAGTGGAGAAAGAGATGGAATTTTTCTTCTTGCTCAGCCAGGAGACAAGAGCAGAACAAAAATAGAAACACCCATCAGAAGTGCTCCTACAACCATCTATATCCCCGGCCCAATCGGCATCTGAATAGGCAGATAGACGGTCATCGGTATCAAAGGAATACCAAATACCATATGAAAGAGTCCCATTCACGTATTTAATAATACGTTTTAGATCAAGTAAATGTGACTCTTTAGGAGACTCCTGATATCACGCACAGACTCCAACACTAAAGGCTATGTCAGGACGACTGCCAGTCAAGTAGAGAAGACTACCTATCATACTCCGATATAAGGTTTGCTCTACGTCCTTGCCTGAAGTGTCCTTACTAAGCTTGGTAGTGGTACTCATAGGTGTACGTGCATGCTTAGAGGAGTCTAAACTAAATTTCTTTACTAGGTCTCTAGCATATTTGGATTGAGAGATGAACATCCCATCCTCTAGCTGACGAATCTGGAGACCAAGGAAGAATGTAAGCTCACCAACCATGCTCATCTCAAACTCACTTTTCATCTCCTCCTCAATGTGGTGAGCATGCTATAGCACGTGGATCCAAAGACTATCTCGTCCACATAGACCTGGGCAACCAAAATAGCACCGTCATCTCTCCTGACGAACAATGTCATATCTACTCCCCCTCTCTTTAAGCCACGAGCTAAGATATAGGAAGTAAGCCTGTCGTACCAAGCACGGGGTTCTTGCTTCAAACCATACAAGGCTTTCCTCAGATAATAAATGTGCTCAGGGTGCTTAGGGTCTTCAAACCCTTTTAGTTATTCCACATTAACCTCTTCCTATAGAATGCCATTCAGAAAGGCACTCTTGACATTCATCTGATATAACTTTAAGCGTAGATGACATGTGATGGCGAGTAGAAGACGGAGGGACTCAAGCCTCGCAACAGGAGAAAATGTCTCCCCAAAGTCTATACCTTGTATCTGTGTGTATCCTTGAGCGTCCAACCTAGCCTTGTTTCGGATTATGGTACCATTTTCATCCATTTTATTCTTGAAAATCCACCGGTTACCTATCACATTAGTCTCACTAGGTCGGGGGACAAGTTCCCAGACATTATTCTTTTTAAACTGAAGCAACTCATCCTGCATACCAGATATCCAGTGTTCATCCTTGAGTGCTTCTTTATGATTCTTGGGCTCAACTTTGGACATGTAGCAAAGATGGCTTCTAGTTGAGCACGAGTCTTGACCCCTAGAGTGGGATTGCCAACAATGGCGAAAGTTTCATGACTCTTATGAACCCAAGACGGTGTGTCCCCTAACACAGGAGTGGGGACCACAGAGTGTGGGTGAGGGACAAGTGGATCACTATCAGACAAGTCCTCATCCTCACACTGAAGGATAGGATCAATAACCGTCGGAGGTTCGTCATCTTGCACGGTGACATTTATTGATTACATAACCTTAGAACTCTTCAGGTTAAAGACTCGATACACTCTACTATTCAATGAATACCCAACAGTATTCCCTCATCGCTTCGGGAGTCGAACTTTTCTAATTGCTCTCTATCCCGTAGGATGTAGCATTTACTCCCCAAAACACGAAAATACGCCAGGTTGAGTTTCTTGCCAGTCCACAACTCATAGGGAGTATGAAGTGTGTGTGGACGCAGATAAACCCTATTCACCGTGTGGTATGCAGTAGACACTGCCTCTGCCCAAAATCTCCTAGAGACGTTACGACGTAGAAGCATAGATCTACCCTTCTCCTGGATCGTTCTATTCTTTCTCTCAACAATCCCATTTTGCTGAGGAGTCTTCACAGCAAAAAACTCATGTTTGATCCCAAGGCTATCACAATATAAATCTAAATTTTCTTCCTTAAATTAAGTGCCGTTGTCACTACGTATCCTGTTAATAGTGACTCCGTGTTGATTTTGTAGGACACGGCACTTAGTCGTTAAAAACTCTACAACATCGGATTTCTCTCTCAAAAAACCTACAATGGAGTATCTGGAGAAATCATCTACCATCACGAGGATATACCTCTTACCACCCAGACTCTCGATACAAGTGGGACCCATAAGATCCATGTGTATAAGCTCAAGAACACGAGAGGTGGTAATGGAATGCAACTTCCTATGGGGACTACGAATTTGGTTTCCCAAATGACAGGGTCCACAAACCGTCGAAGTTGGCCTTCCAAGAGATGATAAGACACGTACTAGGTCCTTTTTGGCTAAACGAGTTAAATATCTAACGTTCACGTGACCTAGACGTTGGTGCCACAAATCCATAGGAGTGATCGTGGCGCTGTTGCAGACAAGTGAGGAAGTAGGCATAGTCCCATAGCAATTATCCTCGGTCCTCACCCCTTGCATTAAAAGTTTATCGTCTTGATTGTAGACATTACACGCATCCCGGTCAAACTTTACTGCAAAGTTAGTGTCGCACAGCTGGCTAATGCTGAGAAGGTTTACTTTTAAACCTTTGACATACAAAACATTTTCTAGCTTAGGAAATCCAGGTAACTCGATAGTACCACGTCCTATAATGCTAGACTTGCTCCCATCTCCAAAGGTGACTCTACCATCCTTATAATCCTCAAGATGGGTAAAAAATGAGACATCACATGTCATGTGTCTGGAGCAACCACTGTCAAAATACCACTGTGATTTATTATGTTCTTTAAGAGAAACATGAACAACAAAGGCCTTTTTATCTTTCTTAGGCACCCAAGAAGTGGTAACCTTTTGTTTGCCTTTGTTGTTGTTGGTTTTAGCTGGAATGTGAGAAGCATTCACTAACGGGAAAGACATCCGTTAGAATTCCTTCATCAAACTCTGAGACGTGGCAGCTAAAGACTCAACTCGCTTTCTCAGACTAGAAAATTCATCAGTATGATGTGGTGGAGAAGTAGTACGTCATGTCCGACCCATGATATAACAAAATTCCCTGAGGTGGCCTTTCCTTTTGCAATAAGTACAAAAGAACACAGTCAAAGGCGGACCTTGGTTTGCTTTTCTGGGTCGAGCTCTCCTTCGAGGTTTTTGACGATGGCCATAAGGAGTCGTAGTAAACTCAGGAACTGGTCCAGGTGTAATTTGGGACGTGGAGGAACCATCATAACCTATTCCCTACCGATCACCAAAACCTAAAGCAGGACTGGGGAGCATCTTTCCCATTTTCCCTGATCTGTCCTCGATTTGTACCATGACTTCCCGTGCTTTCTCAAGATCATGAGTCAGCTGGGCAACAAGGGCTTCTAGTTTCTTCCGAGTCTCCACGGAGGAAAGGAGCTCACTCGTAAGACTAGCCACTTGTTTAGTCAATTCCCCTCTCTCTTTCTCAAAACTACTTTCTCTCTCTCTAATCAAACTCTCTTTCTCAACATAGGCAGATTCTCTCTCTCTCAGGGCGGTGTAGGTGGAGGACTCTCTCTCTCTCTCACTTTTCTTAAATCTTCCTCTAAGCCAGTGATCTTAAGAACTAACGCTTTGTTATGCTTTTTAGTTTTAAATGACTCAGAATATAACTCAGCGTAGGCACATTGAATATCACTCTCGCTCTCACTTGAGTCATCCTCCCCCTCACTCACATCGATCTCACTGTCGAGGTGTCCCTATGATGCAGCATCCTCATCATCATGAGAAGTACTCAACGTGCTCACATGACTAGCCATGAATGCGGTGAAGTTACACTCATGCGGTGACTTATCTCCTGAGTCCACCAACTCGACCTCACTGTCGTCGCTAAGGGTAGCATTAAGGACAACTTTGCCCTTTTCTCTATTCAGACGAGTGGCACACTCAAAGGCTCTATGACCCCTACCGTCGCACTCAAAGCATCTCTCACTTTCTTTCTTATGAGGATCTTTAAAAACTTTTTCATTTTTCTTTTCAAACTTATTTTTCTCAATTTTTTTTTATCTTTAAAATTACCATTTTTCTTAAATTTGAGAATCCTTTTGAAATTTTTTGCAAAAAGAGCCAAATCATCTAAGTCAAAATCACACTCAGAATCTGATGCGTCAGTCTCTCTCTTTCTAGATTACTCTACCCTCTTTCTAGATGACCCCTCACTCGTTTTCTCTTTGGCATTAAGTGAAATTCCCTTATCTTTATACCTAGCAGTTTTAGGGAACATATCAATTTCATAAGTTTGCAAATCTCCTACAAGTTCTTCTAATTTTAGCGTATTTAAATTACCCATAGAATTTAGCATAGTGACTTTAGGGATAAAACGCTTAGGCAGAGAACAGAGAATTTTTTCAACAACTCTAGCATTAGGAATATGTTCACCAAGATTAAAGCTAGTATTAACAACGTCAGAAAGCCTAGCATAATAATCATCAAAACATTCAGTCTCGTGCATAGTGATAGTTTCAAATTGAGTTGTCAAATTTTGCAATTTAGACTCTTTCACATCATTTGTACCTTTATGGGTGAGTTGTAAAACATCCCATGCCTCTTTTGACGTGGTGCACGTCATGATACGTCGAAACTCATCAGGAGTGATAGAACCGAAAATAGCACTCAAACCCTTAGAATTAAAAGAAGACCATTTAAATTCATCTTCAGTCCATGAAGTGACAGGTTTTAAACTGGACACATTTTCAATAGTGACGGAGGGAGGTGTCCACCCTCTTTCAACTAGAATCCAAACACGTTCATCTATGGCCTTCAAAGCATACCTCATGCGGTCTTTCCAATATGCATAATTTATCCCGTCAAAAACTGGCATTTTATTATATGATTTCTCCATTGAACACACTAGTTTTCAAAAATCAATTTTTTTTAAAATTGATATCTTAGAAAAATTTTGCGGAAAATTACAAGGTAAAATTGTATAACTGGCTCTGATACCAATTTGAAAAGAGTTTCACGTGTGTTCAAATTAAGAAATTATATAATTAAACACAATTTAACCCAATTAAATCCTAAACATGCATCTAGGTGTGATTGAATAAGATGTAAAGCAAGCAAGAACATTCAAACACACACAAATGAGGAAAAATCCCCCAAAGGGGAAAAACCATTTATTTCACTATAATTTTGTAAAATATAATTTACACGGATTACAATGAAATACAAGGGCGACATAGAATTACCCTCAGGTGTCGGATCTGTAGTCGGCGGCTGGATGTTTCCCTTTCCAGGAGGGCTGCAATGAAGAAGAGGATCGGTCTTCTCCATAAGGATATGAACACCAAAAGAATTTATGTTCGAGGGTTTCAAAACGATTCACAAATGATTTGAAAATTTGTGTGAATCAAAACATGAGTTTGGTAACTCAAAAAGATGAAGACTTTGAGTTTATGGACTCTGAAAATCGTGTGTGGAAGTCTTGTAAAACCACTTTCCCTAGTGGGTTTATAAAGAAGTAACTTGGCCTAAAAAATCTCTACACGATCTGTTTGAGATTATCCCAGGCGGACCAGTTCGGGTCTGAGGTGGATCGGTCCGAGGAGGCGGACCGGTTCTTTTAAATATAGGCATCATTGGTTCGCTTGCGGTCCGGGGAGTACTGGCTTTTCAGCAGGCGAATCGGTCCGGTAAAGGGGTGGACCGGTCCGGGGTCGGATCGGTTCTTTTTCTCTGGGCGGACCGGTCCGGCTTGTCAGCATTTTGAATCCTCCTCTTCTTTGATATTCGGATCCATTGATGACGATATGAATATTGAATTTCTTCAATTGTGTAACATCGTACGACATAACAAATGATTATGGACAAAAATGTCCTTACAGTATAGACATACTTCTGGTGTGATTTTGGGAATGAACTAGTTAGCTTCATATGAGGATCACATACAATAAAGGGGATGCGCGATTATTTTATTATATAGGCTTATGAGATGTATTTATTTGTTATGCCCAATCTAGACACAGATCCCATTGACCCACTAGTATTTTAAAGATCAGGATACTTATGAGGAGGTTATCGTGTCATTATATTCAATACACATTGTTCAAGAGTTTTTTATGTGTTTGAGGAGGTTCCAAGGTTACATGTTGTTAGAGAGATTGATGTTGTTATTAAATTAGCACTCGACACTAAGTTGATATCCATGGAACCGTATCAAATGTCCTAATTATATATGAGGGAGTTGTAAGGTAAAATTAAGAAGTTATTATAACAGAGTTTCATTCGATGTAGCACTTATCCATGAGGATCTCCAATACTTTTTTATGAAGAATGAAGTGGATATCTATGTTTGTTCCCCTACTATAGGTAGTTGAATACGGAGATCCTGGAAAATTTTCAATGAATTATTTGATCAATTAAATGGTTATTCTTCTCAAATATTTACTTGCGATCATGTAATCTCCAATTAAGGGTATGAGTGGAGGACATTCCTAAGATAACATTGTTTACCATATATGGTTCATTTTGGGTTTCTCGAAGATAAAAACACCATTGAAAGAGCTGAAAAATAAGGTGGTTCAATTTATATGGAGTGAGAGGTATCATGAGGACTTTGATACTCTCAAGGAGAAGTCAACATTAACACCATATTCGCACTAAGTAGGAGTGGGATTGAGTATTTTACTTACATTGATGCTTCCTTACATAGAATTTATGGGGTGCCGATGTAGGAGGATTGATCAATTTCTTACGTGTCTCGTAAGCTGAAGCCTCGCGAGGTCAACTATTTGAGTTATAATTTAGAGTCGATGGTGGTAATGTTTTGACTATACGCGTGGATGAATTTTTTGTGGAATGAGAAGCTTAGGCTCTTTACTGACCACAAGATACTATAATACTTATTTAATCACAAGGATTGGAACATGAGGAAGCAAAGGTGATTTAATGTCATAAGGATTATCAATTTACGATTTAGTATCACCCAGGTAAGGCTCATGTTATGGTGGAAGTTGTGAGTCGATAATCGAGTGGTAGTTTGTTTACTCTACGCTGGAGGGAGTGGTGTTAAACATATGTGGTTTTTGAGTTGGAGAAATATTTTATGGGGATGCTCATTGTGAATCCCAATATAATTATGGCAGCGGTTAGGGCACATCGTACGATTCAGAATGGAAGGAGAAGACGGAAATGTTTATTTACATCGATGTACCTCTTTATACTATTGGATTGTATATGGGTTTAAATTACAAGGGGATGTTGGGGGTACCTTTAGATACAAATATACATAGAGTGGTTATGAAGGAGTGTCACAATTCTCAGTTCATGGTGCATCTAGGAAGGGATAAGGTGTACTAATATATGATGATACAATATTTGTTGTTCGATATGAAGAAGGATGTTGAGACTTTTACGTCCTGGTGTAGTTTTTCTCATATTTTTAAGGTTTATCATCCACGGTCTTCAGGTAGACTTAATAGCTTACCCATTCTCAAGTGGAAGTGGGACAACATTTCCATAAACTTCATTATGGGATAGACATTGAAGCCTTGATGTTATGATTTTATTTTAGGTAATAGTGTATCGTTTGACAAAGGTGGTAAAAAAAATTCCAGTTCGAATAGACTTTATGATAAATAAATATATGAGATTGTATGCGAAAGAGATTATTGAGATTGTTCAGTTACATGGAGTGCTATTATCGATTATTTTAGACCGAGATCCAACTTTTGTGTCTATATTTTGGGGTAGATTCTAGGAGGTAATGGGGATATGCTTTAATCTTAGTAAGTTGTATCATCCCCAAAACAATGGGAAGATAGAGACGGTGAAAGCCATTTTGGAGGATTCGTTTCTAGCATGTGTTTTTTTTATTTCAAGGGTAGTTGTGAGATTTTGTTATCCCTTGGTGGAATTTGACTACAACAACAACCATCACCAAAATATCGGTATGGCACCCCAAAAAATGTTGTATGAGTGACCCTATAGATCACCCATATGATGGTTGGAGTCGAGTGAGAGTAGCTTGTTGGGAATAAAGTTTGTCTAGGAGATGATAAAGTAGATTACGATGATTTGAGATAGGATCAAGAATTTCTACAGACGGTAGAATAGTAATTAAAATGTAGGGAAAAAGCATATGGAGTATTTAGTTAGGGAATAAGTGTTTCTCAAAGTGTCCCCCGTGAAGGGGTGATGTATTTCGAGAAGAAAGGGAAGTTGTCCCTAAGATTCAATGAGCCTTCCATTATCAAGGATCAAGTGGGGACTCTTCATTATAGGTTATCACATCTAGATCACTTGTACCTTTTAAATAATGTTTTGCATGTATATATTCTTTGTATATTCTTGCGAGTTGAGGCCTCAAATAAACAAATAAACTTAGGATACATCAAGCTAGATCTAGACGCATCGAATAGTGACAATACAATGAGTATTTTAGATTGGAGGGTTCATATATTGAAGTATAAGGAGATCGTATTAGTTCATGTTCCGTAAAGTCATCATAATGAGGTTGAGTCCATATTAGAGTTAAACTTGGCCTTGTGAGAATAATAAACAAATCATGATTAGGTTTACCTTTATTGGGATAGATTATTCTGGAATAGTTAGAAGGGGTATTAAGGTGAAACCCTAGTGACAAAATAGTCAATAGTGAATTTCTTGGGAACAAGCCTCGGGTTTTGTCGATTGACTTATGTGTGTGAAAGTTAGGACTTGACTTGAATTAGGTTGCAAAAATTGGGTTGCGATTGGAGGTTTTTAGGCCACTACTATAGATGGTGGGCCATAATCATAGGTGTGTTACATTGTGGGTCCTTAGAGGGCTAGCCGGAGGCCATTCTACGATGTTTCTATCATAATGCTTATTATACAGGAACTTAGTTCATTTGTCATCAGATTTCATTTAACCCCTTTTTCTCTATAAGCTAAGAACCTTAATCTCTCTTCATCTCTTCCCCAAGTTCAACACATAATCATTTAATAAATTGAGATTCTAATATACAGTATTGACGATGATAATTCAATAATATATATTGAGTATTTGAAGAGGGATTCAAGTGGACTCAAAGACAGTCACGTAGATTAATAACAAGATATCATCTAACTTCAAGTTTTCTTAAAGTAAAAAGAAACATATTTGATCTACTCTCATGCCTTCATATGTACAAATACTAGATTCACCCAAATTAACATATTAAGTTTAAAATTAAGTAAAAATAGTTATGGTTTTCCCATTTTTTCATCTTCGTCCATCTTGTCTAGAAATTAACTTTTAATTTACATGATTAGTAAATATAATGTCACACCCCGCCTAATTCTGGCCTCGGCCGCCACTAAAACTAAGCCTGGCGTGAACTAAATAAATACCATTCTTAGCATGAGACAGATATGAGACATAAATAAATCAGTCCATAAGATAAATAATTGGTCAATCTCAAATGATCACAAATAACTAAGCGATAAAAGATCCATCACATGCTAACTCCAAAAATCCAATCTCCAATAATGATTAAATAAAATCTGAAATAATCGTAAAAGAAATCCTCTAAACAACTTTGGAACCGAATGGCCCAATAAAACTCAAATGGAGTCTCATAATACGACTGGAAAAGAAAGTCTATCTAAACTATGCTATAAAGTAAATAACTCCATCTGCACATCCAATGATAACTCCGATAAACTTATACAGCTTCTCCAAATTCTAATCCTGAAAAAGATTAGTCAACGCATGGGTCAGAGCCAAAGCCCCGAGCAAGAATACACACTACTCCACTAAAATATGATCCTTGAATCCAGACAGTAGCATTATACGCAATAAATATCACAATAGAATATTTTAAATTAAACGGGATAATTAAACGCGATAGATATAAATCACTTACTACCCGCATAAATCCCCATTTATAAAGGCACACCAATATGATTTTAATTTCCCAAGTCCCACGATGTTAATTTCATTAAATTAACCAGCTTTTATTATATCCTCATTTTATTATGGCGGTCCTCCCGCCTCGGGTGATTTCTCCACCAAAAATACACATCCCCTCGTCAAAACGCCGGCTGGCCCGTTTAAACTGTCGGCCCTCGCTGATTGACGAGGTTCCACACACGACACGACATAAAACGCCGGCTGGCCCGTTTAAACTGTAGGCCCTCGCTGATTATGTCGCCAATATATTTTAATACCCTTCTTATTATCTTAGGTATTAGTTCTCAATTTCTCAATTCACAATTTATAATTTACCCCACCTTTTTTATCGATGTGAGATCCTCAAAATACCCCTTAGTCCCATACCTAAGGGTTCCCAAGTCATCAATACGTCCTAACTTATGTATAGGAGGATTTTCTAACATAAATCATAACCTAGTCTCATACTTAGACAAGTGTAACGACGATAAAGTAATAAAAATCAGCCCACCCTCAAGGTGATAAAAACGCAATAATCTTTCCTCACTAGTCCCATTCCTAGAAGGCATTCTAAAATATAGGGGGAGCAAAAAAATACCCAACAACCCATCGTCACAAGGAAATATAATAATACCAAAAAGTCACACAACCACGCATGATTAATCAACGTATAAAACTATGCATGATAGTCCAATTCAATTAAATCTTTAATTTAATTATCACAACGTCAACAATACCCAAATAATCTCATTTAATTATTTTAAATTAAATATACCAATTTTTCATCATATATACATCAAAAACTAAATTTCATTATCTCTACATGTATTACATGAGTTATACGCATCCAAAAATTATTTATTTTAAAACTAGGATTTTTCTATATGCAACCTACACCAATAAAACCCAAAATCACTCATCAATCCTACGTACCCAAAGGGTTATGAATATTATTCAGATTAAAAGATTTTATAAAAATAGCCCCATAATTAGTATTCACTTTTCTAATTAAGTTACTAATTATTTTTAAGAAAACATGTAATTAAGTGTTTAGGCGACACTTAAAACGCATAATACTAAAGGAAAAGAATAGAGTATTCATGCCTGAATAAAAGTTGGTTTAGAAATCTGATCTTGAATGTGTATTCCTCTCAAAAATTTGACAAAGATTCGTTCTTGACGCGTTTTGAGAAACTCCGGTTAATTTTGACAAAACTTGAGTTGAAAGTTATGTAGAATGGGGCTAGGGTTTTGAGGTTGAAGAAGATGAAGAAGATGAGAGGATTCTGATTTTTGAGAAGGCTAAAATGTGTTTTAAAAGATCTAAACTCGTCATTTTATGTTTATATACCAAAAAGAATTAGAGTCCTAATCAAATACAAATACTTGAAAAAAATCATTACGGACGATCGGACCGTTAGAATTGCTTGAAATTTTAGTATGTTGTAGCGAACGGCGAGACAGGACTTCTGACAAAAATTCATCTTGATCGGACGGTCGGATTTCAAAAAATATTATTTTTGCTAGAGAGTTTTATGTTTCGAGGACTCTTACAGAGTTTTATGTTCCGAGGACTCTTACAGAGTTTTATGTTTTGAGAACTCTTCTAAATAATAAAAATTCAATTAAAACTCCATTTTAATTTCGATTCCAATTCCGTTTGAAAATTTATTTTTCAAATATAAAAACCAACACTTTAAATTATAAAATTTATAAAATCCAAAATTTCATTTTTCTTCGATTTCCAAAATTAATTTAAAAAATTCCCATTTAAAAAAATCCGGGTTGTTACATATAAATGTTTAATTCATATAGTTAATAATTGAGTTAGAGTTAATAAGTAACATTTCTTTTGCTGGAAGTATGTAATTAGAATTTGATGAGAAATATGATTAGGAATCCATAATTGACAATAATGTTATGAAGTTAGGAATATTGATATAATTCTAATGCTAGGATTGTACCTTTAGATTCACAAGATGTACCTTTATTTAATAATACTTAATCTTGGTGGGATAATGCATAATGGTAGTAAATTAGATTATGAATTCATATATATTAATGTATAATTTATGTAAACCCCCATGATTTGGAGAATTAATGTGCAAATTGAGATTATTCCACGTGCTAAAAATATTATGAAATTTACTTAAGAATTTCTTTATATGGTGGTAGTAATGTGGATGTTACGTAATTTGAATGATTTGATTTAGGGCCTCTTAGACCTTCATTTTAAGTTGATGGGAATTATTAGTAGTTAGGATTGGGTATGAATCTATTAAATTAATCATTAACTCGGGTTGTTGTTGAATGATATGTGGACATAGACGATGGACAAAGACCTTTAACCGTAATTATACATCATATTGAGTAAAATTGGACAAAATGAATAATAAATAATGAATTGATCCTTTCTAATAAATATACTAAAAATAAGATTGTTCTTTTATTAAAACTAGTTTTTGAGATTTAAAGTGACATTAATTGTTGGAAAACCCTATAAGATGAAGTCACGTGTATATACATAGTATCCTTTCACTTATAAAATAATTGGTTAAATTAAATGACATGTTTGGAATTTAAATCGATGATACCCACGGGGTTGAGTAACTAGGTATAGTATTGTTATAACTTGGATAATGAGCTATTTATAAAATGTGAAATAAGTTACAAATTGTAAACCTTGTGAAGACAACATTAAAATAGGTTAACTAATTAGGTTTATTATATTGGTGTGTGTCGTGAGTGAACACCTTTCTATTTCATACATAATGATGGTAGTCTTGATCCATAGTAAGTATTAGATAGGATGGAGGACGAGTATATGTTGCACCTTCTATGAGTTGTGGATCCATGTTATTGACGATAGTGAGATAATTGCGGTTATCATTTGTGCATCACATAGGATTGTTTGCTACCATAATGCTGACGGCAGTGTCGGGATGCTATGGTCGTTATTACGTGTGAGTACCACATGATGAAGGACACAAATAACTTATAAGATGTGGTTATGGTTTAAATAATTATGAAATTTTAATGTAGTTTAAAATGGATTTTGAGATCCTGTTTCATAATTCTTATATATTATTGTAAGTTAGACAATTAAGGAGATATCATTTATATTTATGATTTCTCTGAGTTGCGTAGATTTGATATCTTGTTAGGCTCTGACCTAATTATTATCGTGGAACAATTTGGGTGCTGGAGCTAAACTGAGATAATAGAACTCCTTCCATCTAGCATAGTGTTGTCCTATCCTATTCTGAGTCACCATATAAAGGGTTCTAAAATGTAGGTCTCATTAATAGTTGATAAGTTTTCATTTCGATTGTGTGAGTTGGGTATTATTTCATTATAGGTTGGCTAGTATGGGTTGAGACTTTTGAGGCATATATCTATGTAATATTTGTGTTGGTAGAGTTTTTGTTGTCTAGGGTTTATTGTTAAGAATATATTATCGTTAGCATTTAGGTCATGACTTAGTTTATTCAGTTTATTCTTTTGAGGTTTTTGTCATCTCTCATTCTTTATATTGTCACACTACAAGTTTATTAGTTATTTACATTCTGAGAGTGATATTTATTTTGTATAGAAATTATCCTAATATTTAGAGTTGATCAACCTAAAAATTAGAATTTAGATGTTGTTACAACACAAATGTATAGGCCCAAAACATGGAAGTAAAAGTGGGAAGTTTATTTTTTCAAATGTAAAATTAATCTAGCTTTATTGGGATTTTTATAAGATTTTTTAAATATTTTATGTAGAGTTTTTTAAGGGACATAATTTTTCTGGCACTAGGAAATGTGCCTAAAGTTTTTTTTTCATGATTAGGTGATTTTATAATCGCAAAAGAAAAAAGGGATACGAACTAACCACTATCCTCCACGAGGACTTCGAGTTTAGGACATGAATTCTGACCTCCTCGGTCGTGCAAACAATATGCGTGGTCACTGTGTTTCAACCCGCAGTCACAGGTTAGACATGCGGCCTTCTTCTATTGGTCCGAGGCTATGGGTATCCTGTCTTGACTTAATCTCTTGAAATTTCACCTGTGTGATTAATATTTTCTAAAATTCACTGTAAGTGTTTTCTTATTACAAAACTCTTGAGACCATATCTCTAAATTTTAATAAAAATAAAATGTTGTGTAATTTCTCGCGAGACCTCTTTTTTGTTTTTTGGCATAACCTTTTGGATACCATTAAACCCAAAAATGATTATAAGCCTATTGGTTAGTAGATTAAATTGTTTTTTATAATTTAAGAAAACCTTTTACAAGTAGCTGAAGATATATTTGGTGTTTTCATAAATATATCTCTCCTAAAAATTATTATAAATTTAAGGAGATTTTGGCTTTGTTTGTGATAAAATCTTGTTGATCTTTCGGTTATTGATGAATCGATTGTCAAATGTTGAGATTCGAGACACGTTTGCGAAATTATTGAGACAAAATTCAAAGTTGGAATGGAAATTCAAGTATACACATCCATTTAATATCTCGGTTGATATCTAATCCCGAAGATTATGGTTGTCAACACAAAGTTGCAGTGAAGATTGATAAGGCTATCGTGGAGGTTAAAGATTTGAAACTATAATGATTTTGAGAATGCATCCAAATCTGGGTTGTAAGCCATGTCTGCACATTTTAAAATCCTGTAAATATTTTTTATTAGTGGAATTGTGTTTAAGGTAGGTGCATGTAGTTGTTACTGTAAGGTTTTCACGTTTAATACACTGTTCCTTGCGTCTGTTATTGCATTTATTTTATGTCTTTGTTAATTGATATCACCTTATATGTAAGTTGGTTGTAATTAATTAATTCACTAAATTTTAAAATTTGAGTTAACAAATTTATTTGGCAACAAATTAAGTCGATATTTTTAATATGCACCATACTTTTTTTAATCAATTCACATTGAATTAATAAAATAATCTGAGATAAAATTATTAATTCAAATTCAAATAGGAAACATTTTATTTGAAAATTATTTCATATATGAACCCATAGAAAAATCGTGATTTTCACTCGCTGCTAAGGTTATCATGGGGGTTAATAGTCAATAATGATAGTTGGAAGTTTCTTTGTTTTATACCAACTCGAGCCATTTGGTGTCTACCAACTTCCATGTTAGAGAATTGATGGGGTGATGCAAATTATCATCAACCCATGTCTAATCCTTTTAAGTTTTTGAATATTGAAACTATATTTTACACCTATGAATTGGGGGAGGGGGGGGGGGGGGGGAGGGGGATACAATAAAACATTTAAGGGAACACCCGTCATCTTCTCAGTTGTATTAATTTTCAACTTATATGGTGTTCCACAAGTAGGACATGTAATGGCGTCTTTGTATCCTTTCTTTAGAGTATACAAGCATTGAGGCAGACGTGTATTTTTTTCATACACCAATCCAAACATGGACAATGTCTCCAAGAACCTCTTTGTGAATTAAGGCAATTCATTGTCTTAAGTGACCATTTTTGCAAATAATTCCAATAATGATAAAAAAAACTTTTAGCCGTGCACCCTCTCCGTGATTTCAAATTGAATAGACTCACCAATGCTGGTAACTTTGTAAACTTCTTATAACCTTAGTATAAAGTCTAGTGATCATCTCTTTGTAACTTTTGGAATATTTCTGGATTTCCCATGAATTCCTCATTTACAGCTTGAACCATCTCCATTATGTAATAACCATCATCTAAAGTCACCAAAAACTATCTTAATGGATTGAATAGTATCATCTTCCCCATAACAAATCCATATGCAATAACATGGATATTATCTCTCATGAATAGATGGTCTTTAATATTTTTGTTATCGATTTCAATGAATTTCCACAATGTTCTCACAGACATCTTATAAAGTCATAATTTTTATCATTTCTTCCAACAAATTATAGAAAGTATTTAACCCCTCCCATACATTCATATGATAATTGATTCATAGACATCCATGTCTTATCCATGTTAAATCAACAAGTTTCCTCAAATTACATATCAATATATGTATATTTGAAATTAATGCCAATCATTTATTGATCATATAATGATGAATTTATTTGTAAACCTCTAACATAGTGAATTTTTCGTATTGTTCATATTGAGGTTTTCCCGTTGTGGGATTTTCCTCGTACTACTTGGTGTTGTGTGATTATTTTACCCTTTTCCGTATTTTGATTAAATCAACCATCTTTGGAGATAATATCCAGTGTAATCTAATTGGTAAACTTTTCATCACATATACCAAGTTTATTATATTTGTAGCTAAAAGGAATTAAAGTAAAATATTTTTACGATTACAAAGATAATTTTATTTGGGTACCTTCATTCTGTTAATGTTTGAGCAAACTGCACTCTCAACTGAAATCAAGGAGGCTCCTCAGTTTTATAGGCGCAATCACCTTAAGGTTGATCCAATGTGAATTTAATGGAGTTAAGTTTGTGTGATCATATTAATGACTTGATTGTTTAATGTAATACTCATGAATTTACTAGACTTGTAACCTCGTCCAATAATTTGAATTACTCCGGTGATATTAAAAATGTATATGACAATAGTGATAATCATATTGAAAAAGATAACCTACACACTTCTTATGATATGTTTTCTTTGAAATTAAAAGTTTTACTAAAATCAAGTGTGAAACTTATTATAAAACTAAAAAATTTGGAAAAATAAAAAGCTTCAAAGATGAACGAAGATCATGTCTCTTCCGCGTTTTCTGTCAAAAGGGATTATTTGCTTGACAAAATCAAAATCCTTGAAAATGAAAAAATGACATTTTTAATGAGCTCATTCTTGTACAAGAAGAAATTTAAATGTTTTAACTTATCGAAGCTCATGGACATTCTCTTTACCCAAGAATTAAATCCCTTAATTTATTCTTTAATGATGTATTGAGAATTAATTGTAACCATAGTATTACAAGCTGCACTTTTATGAAGAAATATATAAATTATGTAGCTCAATGCATAAGATTAGAAATTCACTCTTAAACTCATATGTAGATACATAATTGATGATTATCCCATATTTGTAGATTATAATTCAACTAAGAATTGCTTTACATGATTAATTAGTTCAAAATTTGGATTTGGATCTTTAATTGGATATAATGGAATTAGTCTCATTAATTATCTCTAATAAATTATTAGGATTTATATTAGTAAGAAGTTGGCTTAGAATATGGATGAGAATAGATGATTGGTTGGCTTGCTGGGTTTGCTATTGTTGGATATGAGTTTGGAATTTAAATGGTTAAACCATAATAATTGATCTTATAAATTATCTAATTAATTTAGAGTATTGGTGACTACCTCATATAAACATAAGTGTGTCGGGGGTGGGGGAGGGTGTTCCTTGTTTGGATTTCATTTATGAAATGTCCCACGCATGGTGTCTAGAGAAGTTTAGGAATTGGGATATTAGAAATCATTTAATTAATTTTTTTCCTTTAATTTATATTTGTGATATTAAGAACCCCCCGTTCCAATAATATTCATGTATGAAGTTGATATAAATTAGGGGTGTGCATCGGAACCAAAAAAATTATAAATCGAACTAAAGTGGGCATATCGGGTTGGATTGGTTGAGTTTTCCCCCTATTGATTCAGTTCCGATCCTAAAAAAAGGCAAAACATATTTTATCAGTTGAGTTCTAACATAAACTGAAACCGAACCAAACCATAAACTAAACCGATCCAATCCAGAACCGAACCAAGAACCTAAATCAAACTGGAACCGATTTGATCCTATTATTTTTTAAGCTTCACATATATTAAAAAAATATCGTGTTTTCTCTTTTATTTGAAGGTTTTATATTAATTTTGACTTTGGGGGCTTGGAATACATTTATAATGCCTTCTTATCGTGTCTTTTTTGTATTATATTTGAGGACAATTCTAGATTTTATTTATTTTTAAATATATTTTTGGAACCAAGAACCGATTTGAACTAACAAAAGAACCCTTGGTTCCACTGTAGACATAATCCGTTCAGTTCTAGTTCCAAAAATATAGGACCTATAAACCTCGATCTCGTTTCTAGGTTCATAGTGAAATCGATGTTATCCGAACCTTAAACACCCTTAATATAAATCCCATTATGAGATAATTAACTACAGTAAGTTATAATTGGAAGATAATTTGATATTATAATACTGGGGGGGGGGGGGGGGGGGTGTTAAAATGATTATGTTGAGATTATAACTTAAGTAATAAGTTAAACATGAACTGTGTAATAGTCAATGATGTTAATCATTAGCTGAAACTAATGAATTGAGGTGGTTACTTTGGGATGTGCCAAGAGAGGACGCCTTATTTTTGTTCGCGCGTGATATTAGTCAGTTTAAATAGGAGGGGTTGCGGGTTTATATGTGCTCCTTGAGTGAGCGGTGGGCACATATTAGGGACTGTTAAGTATGGATTTAGAGGAACTTTTATTCGTGTGTCACTCATGATTAGTGGGCCCACGCTAGAGAATGGTGGTTCCTGAATGATGTGGTGTCATTATATATATAACTGTTTCCGAGTTTCGTAACTTTGGTAACTTATTGGGATCTGACCATTTATTATCCTTGCAGCATTTTATTTTGTAGGGTTAAGCCATGTGATTAGTTTCCATTCTAGCTAGCGTGTATTCCTTTCAATTCATTTTAGAGTCACAATCAAGAGATTGGATGTAGGCTTTATGTAGATGTCTATTTTTACCTTTCCTTCAGTGTGTGTTGAGTAAATCTTTTATTTTCCAGTTGGCTTGTTTTGAGAGGAGACATTTAACATGTATCTTTTATTTCAGTACTATGTTATTGGTCAAGGTTTAGACTTTCTATTTTGGATTTATTGTCATATTTGTGGCATTGTGTGGATGATGAGATCATTTTTTATTTTTCTTTAGTATGTGTGGTGATTATTGACACCAAAAATTATCCATCTATGTGGACTAATGAGGGATGGACATCTGTTCTTCTACGTGGCATTATTCACATTAATTACTCACTTGGTCAGCTCCCAAAGATAGTTAGTCATCCAACCAACCGACCAACCTAGAGAATATGAACCATGACGAATATCAAAAGCCATTGGCATAGAGTCATTATACACCCGTGAATATCAAGGGATTCATTTATTGTATACATATGTAAATTCCTAGAGGTATAAAGGCATTCCATCTTTTGGGTTCCTAACAACCCCTACAAATACATGATCTCCCTTTGCTAAATAGACAACTCAATCATTCTCAGCACACCATATTCCTTGGGAATGAAATAATAGTGGACGTAGGCTTTCCATACGACTTAACCAATTTAAAAATATTTGTCTTTTATGTGTTTAATGGGATTGTTTATCATCATTTCATCTTTATACCTTCATTTTATCTATTGTTTATGCCTAAAATAAAAGAGACATTTTTTTCTTCAATAGATTGGTGTCGTCTATGGGAAGAGACACAAAAATCTTTCCTTCTTATTAGAAGAGACAAAGATCATCATTAGAAGCTAAGTCTTTATATCTTTTTATGTATACACATCGTTTCATTTTATTATGAATCTAGTGTATCTACATTCATGAACAGTATATGCAATATTAAATTTCGAGATGTTGGCCACATTGTTTCATTCATTTGTGTTGATAAACTGTATGCTCAATTTTTATTCATCCATCAATCTTCACAAAGGTGTCACTTTAAGATAATTTTTATTTATTGATTTTGAGATGAATTCCATAATAATTTTTAGGTGTGAGAAATAGTTGTTCATCATACTTTTATTCTGCAAACGTCAAAAATAACTTTTTCTCTCCTAAAAACCAATGGCCCACATCCATCAATACGAATGAACGGTTGTTCCTGATAATCAGCATGGAGGATTAGAGTACAAATTAGAAATGGAAATATCTCTAAAATTGGTGATACAGCAACATCAGTGTTGGACGTATACATTCAAGAGATTATATATCGACTAAGCATAAACCTTTTATGCATAAATTTGATTCCTAAATATATCTGCCATCAGATGTGGATTATTCGATTCTTATGTATATTCATCATCAAATCTTGATCTGAAACCCTCATCAATCAATTCATTACAAATAAAAGGTGAAGATAAATCGATTCAAAAATCCAAACGTCTAGGTTTTTTGTTCAAGTTCATCATCCCTCAACTTGGATTGAATCAAATCCACTTTAGAATCATTTTGGTTTAGAATCACCAACAAGGGATCCCATTAATAAGGTGATGTTTATATTTGTTACTGATATCCCATTGATATTGTTGATTATCACTACTGATCGAAAGAAACATCTAGTGTCATGGTCGGTGACCATTGCTACAGCGGCAAATATCCCCTGTTAAGGCCTCGTTTGTGAGTTCTATTTTTGGAGAGAAAAGAAAGGAAAGGAAGAGAAAGTGTGTTTCCTTTCCTTCGTTTGGGAGTTTAAGTAGGAAAGAAAGTGACTTTCTCTCATTTGGGAGTTTAAAAGGAGAGAAAAGAAAGGAATTTTTTTAAAAAACTTTCTCTTCCTTTCTCTCCAAAACTTTCTTTCCATGTCGGAAAGAAATTGAGAGAAAGGAAAGTTTTTTAATGAATTTTTCCTTCTTCCTCTTAAAAAAATCATTTTTCTTCCAAACTCCCAAACGCAAGAAAGAAAATTATTTTCTTTTCTCTCCCAAACTCCTTTCTCTTCTCTTCTTTTCTTTTCTCTCCTAATAAAATTTTCCTTTCCTTTATTTTCTCTCCAAAACTACCAAACGAGCTCTAATGGTCGACAACATATTTTGGGGGTTCCTGACCACCTATTACTGGTCAATAGGCACCATATAACTGGTCGGAGCCATGGTCACAGTACCAGAGTCCTCACTGCAGCCGACTTGGCCAGTCACAGGTATTGTATAGCTTGAGGGATCCCAACCTCCTATTTGTTGGTCGACAATATCATACTATAACAACAAGTCCAGAAGGGCCCCGACAAAAGTTCCCAACCTCCTATTACTGGTCGGTGGCATGGTTGAGACACCATAAATTCTCTTCACTCAACATTTGCACAGATTGGGGGATGCTCGACCACATATTATTTCTCTGTTACTGCACGACGTTATCTATTATTTGTCACTGTATTATGACGGTAAATCTAGAGAAGAACCGCCATCAGTGGTCAACGATAAAAGGGGAATAAGAGTTAAAATCCTTTTAGTCACGAGTACATTTGGGTCAGAAGCCCAGTTATAATCCCTTTTTGACTTTATCAAACTAAAACATTTGTTTTTTAAAATGGGCTTTTAGTTTATTACCAGTTGCTATTTAACGATGGTTTTGGTTGATTATACCAACCCTCTACACTTCACATCCTGGCGTGAAAAATATTTTTTTTAGTACTTGCTAGATTGAAAAAATTCTAGACTGATCAATTAGTCTTTATATCCTGTATGTAAATTTATAAAAATCTTCTCTCACGTATTCAACATAAAATTTATTATTTCATATTTTGAAATTTTTAATGCTCTAGAAGATACACATCATATATTGTTTGGCTGAATAAAACTAATCTCATGTTAATTTCTATTTGGTTTAGCCTCAACAGATGGTCGGGAAATTTATTAACTTCCACAGGCACAAGATTTACCCCCGACAAATGGGGGGGGGGGGGTAATTGGGTGCTAATTAAATTTGGATAATTGTTTATTTAATTCAAGTCATTTGCTAAAATTGGTTTGGCCTAACTTTGGAATATTGATAATTATGACTTAGGCAAATTCTAGGACTTGAATTAATTGGTTTAAGTGAAATTTAATATTTGCATGCTTAATTTCTTTTCACTTGAGTTTATTTAAGAAAATTAAAACTTGGTAATTCGTTTGTTTGTGAACCGTCACACTTGTTTAAGCTTCCGCATCTGTTTAATAAAAGGAAATATTACGATTTTAAAAGAGTTTAAAATCCGGGGATCCACAACTATTACACAACCAATTATTCAAACACCAATGGCCTCAGCAACTGAAACAGTCATTGTAAGGAAATGACAAAGATCTTAGGAGTCATTTCATAGAGCATTTCTCCTCGACCTTATTCATCCCAGCTAGAGCAACAGTAAGGGTAAAGAAATCAAAGTATCAGAGTAACTTTTGTCGATTCATAGTTTTTCAAACTTCAAGAATTCTAGAAAAATATTCTACAAAGTCCAGTAGGTTGGTTGCTAACCGCTAGCATACTTAAAGACCAAGAAAGTACTCGAAGCTCATATTCCATCTGTGGGGGTTTATTATTATGTTGCTAAGATATTTTGAGGAGCGTAATAAGAATTGATGACATCATCAGTCAAGCATCAGATTCGGCTCCAAATCATAACATGGTCAGCGCACTGTCCAGTCATCATATATGAGTTATTTTTGCTATTGAAGATCAAGAGTCACATTCAGTATGTACATCATTGGGATCTCCTCTACTCTTTCGACCAACACTAACTAAGAAGTTGTATTTATATTTAGATGTTTCAAAATTCGCTACTACCTCGGCACTAATCAGACTCAAGAATGGGGGTTCACAAGCCAGTATATTACACTTGATAAACATTCTGTGGAGCAAAAATCATGTATGCACGCTTATAAATAAAAGTTGACTTTAGCTCTCATTGAAGCATCAAGAAAGATGGAACCCCACTCCCAAGCACACAACATCGTAGTATACACTGATGTACTTCTTCGGCAGGCGCTCCAAAAATAAAAAAATTAGGCAGGTTAATGTGTTGGATCGTGGATCTTGATGATTATGATATCATTTATGAGCCAAGAGCTATGATCGATGGAAATATTTCATATTTCACCCGTTAACCTACGCATTAATAGCCCCCTCGGGTATCTTAATCCCTATATTTATGCTCGTTAACTAAACAACGTCGAATTTCTATATATACATGCTTTGCAAGGGTTAATTAAGATTTTTTAGGTATTTGGATGCTCAGTATGAAGTGCGGACGCATTCCATCAAAGTTTCGTACACAACCGCACGTACAAGGGCTTTTTAGTCATTTCACAATTTGGTCAACTGGCCCAATGTCTCCACGAAAGTTGAAGCCCTCTGAGCGAGCTTCATCTGACCATAAAAGGTGAATCAATCGGACCTATAACAAAGATGTTGCGGAGATTCAAGCGGATGAGATTTACAACCAAGTCAAAACAGGGGAAAGGATTCAAAACCTACAGGTGCAAGTCGATTCACAACCTTGCGAATCGATTTGGACATCCCCGGAATCGATTCGGACCCATCCATTTCTCAGGTCTGCTGTTTGTGAACAAATTCTCCTCCTTTACGAATCGATTCGCTTTGACAATGATTAAAAGATATTTCATACCCTTCCGAATCAATTCAGTCCTACAAATTTTGTTTTCTTTTCTATTACAAGTTTTCCATTTTGGGGATTGTATATAAACTCATTTCTCTCATTTTTAGGTGGGGCGGGGGGGATCATTTTTGTAGTTAGTTAGGGTTAGGGTTTGGAGAGCTCTTCTCCTTCTCTCTTTCGTTTTGACCAATTTGGGTGTTGAAAGTTGAACTTTTCATTACCCCTACCATTAATATAGTTGTATTTCTTTGTTTATTCATTATTTCTATTGTAGTCATTTACATTTCCTAGCCTAGATTAACTTGCATTACATTTATTTATTACTTTCCTACTGTTAAAGAAGTTTTATTTGTGTATTCCTGTAGATAAATAGGGTTGGGGTTGTATTCCGCCATTAACGATCCTCGAGCTTCGAAAGTTGGTTTTTGGGAAAAATTGCGTTTATTTGAAACCTTACGTATTAAAAGAGGATTGTTATGCATTTATCTTTCTTTGTCGTGCAACGTTATAGTTTAAAGCGATAATCTGAATTTAATCGCGTCTGAACATTTTCGATTGAATATTTTATCAAGTACTTTTAGGTGAGATTCCCTTCATGCATGATGTTTATGCTTAATCAAAATGCTCGGTTAAATGCTTTTGATCTTGAATTCTAATGAGTTTTTTTTACCTGTGTGGTGCGATGCAATCATGATCATCTCTTTACTTTTGTGTAGCTTAACTTATTCTTTTATTTTGTCACCATAACAACCCATTACCTTTTACACTTTTATTTTTTAAGTTCTAAAGAAATTAAAATCTAACATGCAAACACTCCCTGTGGATTTATTACGATACCCGACTTACTGTTGTGCTTGCTTGTTAAGTGTATTTGTAGTTTAGGTTTTTAGCACTGAGTCGTCGACCCGATAATAATGATTTGTGTATTACACGGCGCACTGTTCGCGCTTGATCAAACTGGCGCCGTTGCCGGTGAGTGTGTTTTAGATTGTAATTGTTGTATATTGCAATAGTTTCTTTTTTTTCTTTTATTTTTTTTTATGTAACCATGTGGGATATTTTATCTATTTCTTTGTTTTGTCCATGGATTTTATCACATGTCAATTCCTAAGTTTGCTTTCTTAGAAAAAAATTGAAAATTTTCTAAAATATTTTCTTTCTTTTTTCTCCTTTGTTGGACATTTTATCCTTGTTTCCAATGATAAATTTCAATAATTACCCGATCCAATAAACAAGTCAATGATGTATGTTCTCGATTTTAAAATTTATTATACTTTAGTCTTCAAATCATTGATATTATGAATAACTTCATGAATTAAACTTTATCCCAGGTTCACATGCGCTTTTCTTGTTATATTGATTTGGTTTAAGATTTTTATAACAAGGTAATATTTCGTTGCATTGTATATACTTACACCGAGTGATTTTTGGGATTTTATTCATTTATGAGTGTATACACTATTCTTTCCTCATTCAAAACATGGAATTCGTTGGTAATCTCACTATTCTTTCATTGATCGTTCATTAATTGAGTTTATATCTTCAAATGTATTACTTGAGCATGATTTTCAAAATTGTTTTGACTCTAGAATTGTGTAAAATTTATGAAATGATCATAGGTAATCTTTGTTATATCACCCATATTAGCATTGACCTCACCTTTATTGTTTCCCTAGACGTTCCCTTTTAGCCTAAATAGTAGCCTTTCGTTTCATTACCCAAAATCCCATAACCAACTCCAAATTGGAGTTATATACCATACATATTATCATCCATACCTTTGTTTGGATTGATACTTGGGATTTAATGATGTTCATATATTGTGGTTGCAATTTGAGCATGAAAAGAGTGAGAAAAGAAGAAAGTGTAGTGAAAAAGAAAAAAGAAAAGAAAAAAGAGTATTGAAAAAGAAAAGAAAAAGGGAAAAACAAAAGAAAAAAAAAGAAAAAGAAGAAAAGAAAAGAAAAGAGAAAGTTGTATATGTTGTATATTATGTTCAATAATCCTTGTAGCTCTCCTATTGTCATATTTAATGCTTGTTTGGAAATCATATTCCAATTTTGGAATTGCACACTATTTCCCATTATCCCGAGTTTCCATCCCCGAGCACTTTGAATGCGTACATATACCTTCCATTTAGTACCTTAACCCCAAACCTACATTATAACCCTAAACAAGTCTTATGTGATTTTAGGGTAAATTGAATTTGAATGTTTAAATAGTTTTGATAATCTGTGAAAATACATTTTGCCTCCTTTAATGAGTGATATCTTTCATTAAGATTACAAGTTTTAATTCCTATATAGCGTTCTTCATTTATGACATGTGCGTGGCCTAGTTTCCATTTACATTTACTCTTTATGCCCGCATGTCCCGTGTATTCCCTCCCATATCATAGTGAACTCATTTGTTGAGTGTAATGCCCATGAGAATTGATATATGCATGCTTTAAATTTATCCTATTTGTTTAAGTTTTTGGAGAAATCATACTATGCATGTGTTCTTACCCTCCCACTTTTAAAGTTTCAATTCTATGAGGTGCATTCAACATGTTAATAACAAAGGACTTTAGCTTGAATTCGTTTAATATGCTAATAATGTGTTTGAAATATTTTTCATTGTTATTGAGTTTATCGTATTTGATGTTTGTGGGTTTCATCCCTGAAAACCCTCACGATACCACACTCGTCCACTGGGTAACCAAGGGGTTTAACGGCTTATTGCATACGCAAAATGCAGTTGTTCGCCCGCAAAAGTGGCCTTTATCTTTTTATTGCTTTTTCATCCCATTTTGTACTTCTATCCTGCTTCTGGTGTACTTGTAGTTCTTGTTGTTTCCTATTCATTGCTAAGGACTAGCAATGTGTAAGTTAGGGGGTGATACGACGTAAATATTGTGTATTTCACTCGTTAACCTTCGCATTATTATCCCCCTCGGGTATCTTAATCCCTATATTTTTGCTTGTTAACTATACAACCTCTAATTTCTATATATACATGCTTTTCAGGGGTTAATTGAGCTTTTGTAGGTATTTGTATGCTTACTATGAAGTGCGGATGCATTCCGGTGAACTTTCGTACACAACTGCACATTCAAGGGGATTTTAGTCATTTTAAAATTTGGGCAACTAGCCCAATGTCTTCACAGAAGGTGAATCCCTCTGAGTGAGTTTCACGTGGATGTAAACGGTGCATGAATTAGAGCCTTAATGAAGAATTTATGGGCTTTTGATTGGAAGGAATTTATAATACCACCAAAAAAGGGGAGAATATTCAAGACCTGTAGGTCCGAATCAGTTTGGCCCCTCCCGAATCGATTCGGGTGGAGATAGTGTACCAATTCTTCCTTTTCAAATCGATTCACACCCCTCTCGAATCGATTCGTCCCAATCAGGCTGCCAGATCCCCATTTTTTGAATAGATTCGCACCCTCGTGAATCAATTCAGCCTGTTGCAGTCTCGATATTTTCCCTTACTCGAATCAATTCGGACATCCCCCGAATCGATTCGTACCTGCAGATATTTGTTTTTTGCCTTTTTTTTACAAGTTTTCCATGGGATATCTTTTGTATAAATACATTTTTCTCTCATTTTGAGAGTGTTATAATTCATTTAGTATAGATTAAGGTTAGGGTTTTGAGAGATCTTCTTCAATTTCTCTTTGGGTGATCCCAATTTTGGTGTTGTAAGTTGTACTATTCATTTACCCTACCATTAATATAGTTTTTCTTGTTTATTTCTTCCTTTGTAGTATAATTTCATATTTTGTTAATTACTAGTAGTTATTTATTTATTGCTTTAATTAGTTTAATTAGTGTAATTTTGTTTATTTCCATGTCGTATCCTTGGATAAATAGGGTTGAGATTTCTTTCCGCCATTTACGGGTTCAGACCTCTAAAGTTAGGTTTTCGAGCGAAATTGCATTTAATTGAAACCTCGCGTATTAAAATCGGATTATTATGAATTTATCTTCCTTTGTCACACAACGTTAGAGTTTATAGCGATAATCCAAATTCAATCCGCGTGTGACCATTTTCGATTAAATGTTTTATCAAGTATATTTGGGTTAGAATCCCTTCATGCATGATGTTTCTACTTAATCAAAATGCCCGATTAAATGCTTTCGATCTTGAATTCTAATGAGTTGTTATTTCGATCCCTGTGGTGCGATGCGATCCCGATCCTCGCTTTACTTTTGTGTAGCGTAACTTATTATTTTCTTTTGTCACCATTCACAACCATCACCTTTTCTTTTATTTATTTTACACTTTTATTCCTAAAGTAATTAAAAAATTAAAATCTAAAATTCAATCACTCCTTGCAGGTTTCTTATGATACCCGACTTACTGCTGTGCTTGCCTCGCAAGTGTAGTAGTACCTTAGGTTTTTACATTGCGGCTGCAAAACACACAACAACTGTGTCCTCACACGAACACACTTTTATCGCTCGATCAAAATGGCGCTGTATATGTTGTATATTATGTTTAATAATCCTTGTCACTCTCCTATTTTCATATTTAATGCTTGTATGGAAATCATATTCCAATTTTGGAATTGCCCACTATTTAGAATTATCCCGAGTTTTCATCCCCGAGCCCTTTGAATCTGTACATATACCTTTAATTTTGTACCTTAACCCCAAACCTACATTATAACCATATACAAGTCCTATGTGATCTGAGGGTGAGTTCAATTTAAAATTTAAAATAGTTTTGATAATCCGGGAAAATACATTTCGCTTGCTTTAATGAGCGTTATCTTTCATTGAGATTACAATTTTTAATTTCCTATATAGCATTCTTCATCTGTGACATGTGAGCGTCCTAGTTTCCATTTACATTTACTCTTTATGCCCACATATCCCGTGTATTACCTCCCAATTCATAGTGAATTCATTTGTTGAGTGTAATGCCGGTGAGGATTGATATATGCATGCTTTATGTTTATCCGACTTATTTAACTTTTTGGCCAAATCATACTATGCATGTGCTCTCCACCCTCCCACTTTTAAAGTTTCAATTTTATGAGGTGCATTCAACCTGTTAATAACAATGGACTTTAGCTTGAATTCGTTCAATATATTAATAACGTGTTTAAATCTTTTTTATTATTATTGAGTTTGTCGCATGTTGGGTTGGGCATATTTTGAGGATACTATTTGATGTTTTGAGGTTTCATCCCTTAAAACCCTCACGAGATGGCACGCATCCACTAGGGTAACCTAGGGGTTTAATGCCTTATTACATATGCTAAATGCAATTGTTCGCTCGCGAAAGTGTCCTTATTTTTTTTTGCTCTATCATCCTATTTTGTACTTATATCTTGATTTTGGTTTACTTGTAGTTCTTGTTGTTTCCTATTTCATTGCTAGGGACTACCAAAGTGTATGTTAGCGCAGTGATACGACGCAAATATTGCGTATTTCACCCGTTAACCTGCGCATTATTAGCCCCCTCGAGTATCCTAATCCCTATATTAATGCTCATTAACCAGACAACCTCATATTTCTATATATACATGCTTTGTAAGGGTTAATTGAGATTTTATAGGTATTTGGATGCTTAATATGAAGTTCAAACGCATTCTGATGAAGTTCCGTACACAGCCGCACGTGTAAGGGCATTTTAGTCATTTCACAATTTGGGCAACTGGACCAATGTCTGCATGAAAGTTGAAGCCCTTTGAGAGAGCTTCACATGGACATAAAAGGTGTATGAATCGGAGCCCTAATGAAGAAGTTACGGAGATTCAAGCGGAAGAGATTTACAACCAAATCAAAACAGGGGAAAGGATTCAAAACCTACAGGTCGAATGGATTTGCTACAATATAGTAGCCCATATTTTCATCCACGAATTTATTTGGATATCCCCCAAATCGATTTGGACCCATACAGTGCTCAGGTAACCTGTTTGCGAACCGACTCTCCCCCTTTGCAAATCGATTCGCTTTGACAGCCATTCGAAGATATCTCATACCCCTTCAAATCGATTTGGCCTTGCAGATTTTGTTTTCTTTTCTATTACAAGTTTTCCATTTTGGGAATTGTATATAAACTCATTTCTCTCATTTTGAGAGGGGGATCATTTTTGTAGTTAGTTAGGGTTAGGGTTTGGAGAGCTCTTTTTCTTCTCTCTTTGGTTGTGAACCCTTTGGGTGTTGTAAGTTGAACTTTTCATTACCCCTACCATTGTTGTCATTTATTTTTTCTTGCCTATATTAACTTGTATTTCATTTATTTATTACTTTCCAAGTGTTAAAGTAGTTTTATTTATGTATTGCCCTTTAGATAAATAGGGTCAGGATTGTGTTCCGGCATCAACGCGCCTCGAGCTCCAAAAGTTGGTTTTTGGGTAAAATTGCATTTAATTGAAACCTTGCGTATTAAAAGCAGAAATTTATGGGTTTATCCTTCTTTATCAAGCAACGTTAGAGTTTAAAGCGACAATCCGAATTTAATCGCATGTGACCATTTTCGATTGAATGTTTTATCAAGTATTTTTGGGTTAGATTCCCTTCATGCGTGATGTTTATGATTAATCAAAATGCTCGGTTAAATGCTTTCGTGCTTGAATTCTAATGAGTTGTTATTTAGACCCGTCTACTGCGATGCGATCCCGATCCTCGCTTTACTTTTGTGTAGCATAACTTATTCTTTCCTTTTGTCACCATAACCACCCATTACCTTTTACACTTTTATTTTTGAAGTTCTAAAGCAATTAAAATCTAAAATTCAATCACTCCTCGTGGATTTCTTATGATACTTGACTTACCGCTGTGCTAGCTTGTTAAGTGTAGTTATAGTTTAGGTTTTTATCATTGATTCATCGAACCGATAACAATGATTTTGACAAGCAAGCACAGTGGTAAGTCGAGTATCGATCAAAATGGCACCATTGCCGGGGAGTGTGTTTTAGATTGTAATTATTTTATTATTTCGTAATATTTTTTTTTCTTTTGTATTTTTATTCTTTAATTTATCCTTTCTTTTGACTTGTGCTAGATTGTTTCGAGAAATTGAAATTTTGGCGCTTGTCACTCAATTAAATTAGCCTATTTTGAAATTTCTCGCTATTATGCTTTAGATAACCTTAATTGTTATGAAAATTGTTTTCCAAGTTATACGCGAAAAACAATGAGAGAATGCCTACAATTTCTTGAAGATGAGCGCATTAAGCATGAAATTCAAGAGTATGTAACTATCCCCTCACTGCCTTGTGAGGAGAATTTGGAAAGTGGGGAATCCGTTAGCTATGAGCAACCCGCACGAGAAGATGAAATGTCTTCTTGTCAGCTTCATTATGAGTTAATGATTAAGGAAATCAATGAACAATCTGAAAGTTCTCAATCTTGGTTTTTGGCAAATGATGCCATGCTCGATGAGATCATTTCTTCACAAAACCGGGTTCAGGTTGAAATATGCGTTTCACCTCCACCCCTTGTTGATGAGGAAATAATTGAGCGTGATCCAAGCTTTAGCACTGTCAAATTCCAACCACATATTAATTTTTCCGATTATATTGAGGGTGATGGTCCTTCCTTTCCTTTATTCCCTACTATTCCCGAAAAATTAAGTTTATCACAAGAATCGGTTGAAGGTTTTGAGCACTTTAACCCGATTGTCGAACGAGAATGCTATTTTGAGATGCTTCATCTCGTGGTCTATTCACTTGCACTAGAGCCACCTCCCCCTCCAATTGAAAAACCTTGGGGATGTGATTTTTATTTTCCCGAGATCAATGTGGTCTTGTGTAACACCCCGTATTTATAATGATTTAAATAATTATGTGATAATTATTATTGTTTGATTAATTAAATTAAAATGCGAGAAATTAATTGTTTATTAATTCAGATTAAAATAATTATTAACTAGCGTGCCAATGGTTAATACTTATTGTTGAGAATTATTGAATATTACTATGTGATATGTAATATGGAATTATGAAATTTGATAACTTGCCGAGAGTGAAATATACGACAGTTTGGTAATTTAAGTCTGACACGCGTGTGAGTCGTGTCGGGAATAATTTATTGGGATAAAAATGAGAATTTATTTTTTATTAACTCATATGGTCATTTCAAGTGCTTTGTTGAGTCCGGGAGGGTTGAAATAGTCAGAAAACACTACCCGAGTATTTTATTTGGACTTCGAAATATTTTAGGGAAAACCGGCACCCTGTAGGAGTAGTTTTGTAATTTGGATTTTTGGGGGTTTAATTAATGACGAAAACCAGTAATTAAATAAGAAAGGTACGTGGGTAAGACATTTCCCATCAGATTCTAAACCTAAGTGAGAAAGAGGGAAAACCTAAGAGGGAGAAGAAGGACTCCATAGGTGTTCTTAGAGAAAGGCTCAAGCTTTTACACAGAAAATTCTACCAACACGTAGATCGCGAAGAGAGGAACGCATTTATAACAACATCACCAATGGATCAGACTATCATATTCAAGGTAGGTTTTTATTACTTGCGTGTTTAAGTAATAATTGTGTTCATGTTAGAGTAGGTGATAACCCCTCAAATTTATGAGAATTAATTTGATGGAAAATTGATGATTTGATTTATTTTGGGACTGAAATTTTAAGAGATTAAATTCCTTTATATATATAGGATTACATTCATGGATTTATGATAATTTTCCATGAACAAATATAGGTTAAAATGGTTCTTGAATTGAAATTGGAAGAACTAGGGTTTTAATGGTTTAATTTGGGGATTTCGAAATTTATTGATGTATGGTGAGGATTTAATGTTTCTAGGCTGTTAGAAATCATCTAAATATATTAGAGCATCAACTGGATTTGTTGTTTGGGCATTTAGGATTGAAAAATAGAGGTTATAGAGGTGAAAATGGTTGGAAAACGCTGAAATTTTTGGTGAGAAGACGAGAGAGAGATTCTCGCGCGAGATAAGGATCTCGCGGGAAGTCGTTCGAACGACATGTGACAGTCGTTCCAGCGACAACCCATTCTAGTTCGAGCGACATGTTCAAATTTTTGGGAATTTCAATTTTTACCCCCAGATTAAGTTACGCAATAAATGTGGGTGAGAAAACTGCTATTCGATGGACTTAGTCTAGTGCATAATTTTTGGGAAGTTTTTGGGAAATAATACTTTAAATAATTGGAAAGGTATTTTGTCCTTGGAGATTACATGAGCAATAGTAATCAAATTAAATGTATTATACATAGTGATGAGATTAAAATACGTATGAGTAGTATATAATTAGGTGGGGTAAATGCCTATTAATTTTAATAGGATGTGTGTATGCCTATTATATACTATGATTGTTAAGTGTACTAATGGGTGATAGCCCGTGGGTACAAGATATTATTGTTAAGTGTACTAATGGGTGATAACCCGGGGGTACAAAAATATAATTTTTAAGTGTACTAATGGGTGATAACCCGGGGGTAGAAGAATATTTATTGCTAAGTGTACTAATGGGTGATAACTCGAGGGTACAAGATTATGATTGATAAGTTTACTAATGGGTAATAACCCGGGGGTACAAGAATTACATGAGTGATAGTAATTGCTTTTAAAATACCATACCTAGTGATGAGAATAAAATACGTATGAGATTTATATAATTTAGGTTGGGAGAATACCTATGAATTTTTAATAGGATGTGTGTATACCTATTAAATGATATTGTTATTAAGTGCACTAATGGGTGCTAACCCGAGGGTGGAGGATTATTATGGTTAGGGGCGCTAATGGGTCTTAGCCCGGGGGTGCAGAAACAGTATATATATGTATAGGGATGATGTGACTATATGTATATAGGTATTTAAGAACTTGTAAATATTTCTACTGTGTGAAACTAGTGGATATAGTGATAATAATAAAATGCTTTGCACCAAGTGTATATATATATATATATATATATATATAGTGGTCATGTGACTATATTTATTTATGAAAATAATTAAGAACATTCTACTTTGTGAAATTAGCAGATTTAGTATAAATGAGAAATAAAATAATCTTAGTGGGTAATGGAACTTTTAGTTATGTGAGATAAACTATTTATTTTACGTATTGTATGGGCGATACGGGTATACTACTGAAGATTGTAGATGATGATATGATTTCGAACTAGTTAGTCCGAGTATCTTTGCTAGTGTGGGTTAGATGTACGTTAGGCGTTCACAATAGATGATAGGTGAGAATCTCATGTGAGTGCGATATCTAACATGCACATAATACTTGGTTCATTGCAGTGTTAAATAGTTGCTAAATATTTTTAAAACATCGGGCTCTGACTCGTCTCTTGCATATCTTCTCTCTTTTACTATGTATATGTATTATATTAGGTGCTCAGCCACAGGGATACCAGAACTGGATATTTGGATTGCTTTCCGTGATGCAACTGTTGTGGAAGCTGTAGGTCCTTACATTAGACGCATCCATCATTTCCATTAAGTTATCTAGACATCAGAGTTGGGGCATGTGTCGCCCATTCCTAGTTTTTATCAGAGTTATTATTCAGTTTACTTTACCGTTCTTTTAGTTGGATGGATTTTACTATGAGTCTGTGAATTGGAATTTGGAACTGGGAGGTTTTACCCAGTCTTATTTATTTCAGTGCTTGATTCATGTTTAGTGTTTAGTATATTCTTGTGTACGATTAATGGTTTACATTTTCATAATTTAATAGTGAAATGGTTTTATTTGGTTATATGTAAAAAGGAAAAATAAAAGTTTTTAACGCCTAACTTAATTATATATTAGGTGATTAATATGTTTATAAGTTTTTCGATAGTGATGCTAAGAATGAGACCACTGAATATTATATTTTAATTTTGGTAAAGGACTGATCACGCTATATTTTATTGGGCGGGGTGTCACACATGGTATCAGAGCATCAGGTTCTAGAGTCTTTTAGGATTTGTGCGGCTTATTATGTTTCAGCGTAGCATTCTTTAATGTAGAGCCTTACGATAGGATTATTGTGTTTCCTTGTGTATGCGACTTACGTTATCCTACTGCGAATTATAATGGATGAGACTCATTATACAAAATTTTGTGTGATTCGAACATCGAACATTTTAGGACGACTAGCGAAGGCCGTAAGAAGGACTACAGGGGAAGAAACTCGACAGAAGACATAAAGTAATTTGAGAATGGTGATCGTGAAAAATTTCACCATAAGTATTACTTAAACAAGTGATAATGAGATTGTCACTCGAGAATAGTGGATTCCCAGGGCACAGTCGTAGAAAACGGTGGAGTGACTTCAAAACCATCTATCATAATCGATAAAGGAGAAATCAGTGGGACTCTTATGAAAACCATCAGTGAAGATGCGGAGAAGAAAGAGAGAAAGTGTAAAAGGCCAACGGAAGTAGAAAATCCAAAGGCAATTGTGTAGAGTGAAGCGTAACGACACTCAAAATTAAATTTGGAATGAAATTGGTAGCTCTTAGGAGCGACATGAAGTGATTAGAATCAATCACCACGTGTAGAAAGTGTGTTTGAAATTTAAAGAGAAATTTGGGTACAAGTTGATCGCGAGGTCTTCCATTCAATGTTGTAAAAGACATTCAAGTCAAAATTTGAAACTTAGCATAGTGAGTAAGCTAGAGACTGATCATGAGGGAACGATTGAATTGTATAATGAACTCCGTACCTGGCAGAAGGGAATAAATTATCCAAAGGGTCTATAGTTGATAAAGGACCCATGAGTAGAATACAAGCATGGATGAGAAATCCAGCTAAGATGACTAATGTTCAGGTCATCAAGGTTACATGGTCACTGGTTATTGCAGTCTTTCCAGAAGAAGTGATCCAAGATGGTTAGAAAATATGGCTGGAAGGCAAGATTGAACTTAAAGGTGTTAGTGAAACACCACATGTGAGTGTGCCTAATAGGGAACTCATTTAGATGATTTTGATTGATTAACTTCCTACAAAGTGACGATGAAGTCAGCTAGGGTTGTGGAGGCCAACCGGAGAACTACAAGTGATAAATGTGTCCACAATTGAGAAGTGAGACCGAAGATATTAGATATGGTAAATTATGCCAGTTAGGCATAGTAACTGGAGGAACGAGACTTCCAGCAAAGGAATTTGGGTCAAGAGAATTAGGCCCAGGAAATTTACAAATCGAGAGTGATGGGTTCATGTTGGACCAGTGGAGTCCTAGTTAAGAGTGGCATTTAGTATGTCAGGGTCGACGGGGCCAGGACGTAAATGGGAGTTCAGAAAAGCCATAATTGAGGCCTAGAGATTTTGAGCCAACGTTTCAATAATGGGCGTGAAATCCACATGATGGAATAAATTATCCACAATGATAGGGGACAAACTATTGGATGAAATCCTAGATGTATAACGATTGCAGATGTTCATGGGTTGTGTTGGCAGCCACGTTCTGAGATCCCGTGATTTGGCGAGACTGGGGAGGTTTTGCTTCTTCCTTGTGAATAAAAGATAAATTCTAGTGACATGGGTGTGTGTCACAACTTATATGTAAATTGGAAACCCTAAAACTCACGTGTGGGCGGAGTTGAGTGGGAATGTTAGTTATAACAGTCTTGATATAAACGTATTTCTCGTAGATAGCGGAGCATTTTAATGTCGCCCATGAGTGAACAGGGTGGGACCTAAGGGTATATTTCCTTGTTATAATTTACTACTGCATTGAGTTATCATTAGTAGAGTATATTATGGTAATGGGTAGTGATTAATTACCCTATGTTTGAACGATAGTAAATTTAGTGTTATGACTATCGTGTCGGGTACTCCGGGGGAAGTAATTTTTGATTTGTAAGACGCCACCTGAAATAGGGTTGGGCTTAGATATGTGTATATATGAAACTTTCATGGTATTGTAGACCTCAGCGAGTATGTTGTCTAATTATATGTGATTCCGGTGCATAGGAATTTATTTGACTGATAAGACTCATGATACATTGTGTTCTTTCTCGAGAAGTGAAATGTAGCTCATTATATATTTGTAGCGCCAAGTAATTGGGATAGTAAGAGTGTCATGGTTCATGTTACATTTTTTAGGGTCATGAGAGTGGACGAGTAGACTTTTATGTCAAAATACGAATATCGTGGGAAAGTATATAGTATGGACTGAAGGCCTTACGGACCTCGACAATCAACTGGGTTAGATAGTAGTGTATCGAGGGGTTCCTTATTTGGATTTCACTTTGCGAGACATCCCACACATGAAACTAGCGAACGTCGAGAGTTGGAGAGAAGTTTCGTCGATAGTGCATAAGTTTGGTACGTTGGTTATTGTACCTATAGAAGACTACAATTGAGAGATGATAATTCCATTATGACTTAAGGCCAGTAGAGTCGCCTAGTCTTACTATCTTTATGAATAGAGAAATGATGTGTTGAAAGTGTGATTAAATTATGACTAGTGGGGTGGTTGAGTACACCCCTACTATATCAGCACGCCGAGTGCGAGAGGATTATTCTAAGAGAAATATATGTAATTTGTGCAATAATGCGCAAGACATAGGGTCTATGGGCTCCCTAGGTGATTGAATCCAGTAGTGGATTATGATTTTCATGTGAATTCGATAACATTTAGTCGGGTAAGCCAAATATTATTTCGTAAGAATTGTCAGAGACTTATGTTTCATGAGAAACTGAATTTCAGAATAGGGAAAATATTTGTGTCACGCGATGGGGGAAAAGTCACAAGTATCACGATTAGAAGTACATTAGAGAGAGTATAAAATGTATTAGGTTACAAATAATAGTGGTGAAGGGTTATGATGTAGAGTAATATTGCAAGGCTAGCCTTGCAGTGGGTCACCTGACTATTGGGAAAAGGGTGGACAATCCAAAACTAGTAGGGGCTTCTTCCACTAGAGAATGGGAGAGTATCCCCAAAGATCTTCTCATGTAACTGAGATGGTGAGATTATAGGTACTTAAATGCGATGGAGTATGGACTAATATCCACAGATGGATGGGCAGGACAAGCGGTCTAATCGGATGCGGGAGAGAAAAAATTTGTGTTCACTCTTAAATCTTTGGGGAGGACGAGAGGAGTACCTTCCACTAGTGGAGTTGTGTTCAATAACTCCTATGAATTCACATTTGGGCAAAGTTCTAGTAGAGGTATGGCACGATGAACTTGGTTGTTGTCCTACTTGATAGTTAGAGGCGGGGGACAATCTTTAATTATAAATATCAGAGAAGGGTTGTGATTATCATATATATTGTGTGTGAAATATATATATAACACAATTAATTTACTCGTACGAACGACATGAGATGAGGTCGTATGTATCCGAAAGGAGGATAAATATACTAAGGTGTAATAGTAGAAGGCTATATAGGGAATATCTAAAATAAAGTTTAAGTGGTGAAACTTAAGCGGTAAGGCTTAGGCAAGAGCCTATATAACAGGGTGACCTGGCGTTTAAAACAAACACATTTGGAGTGTTCATTGTTAATGATACTCGATAACGTACTATATGGGTGGTACGAAGTAGTTTACTTGGGAGCGCAAGGACGCGATGCTCAATATTATACACCGTTGTTTGTACGTACTGCACTTTTTCCGAATTTCGAGATGAAATTCCGTTGTAAGGGGGGAAGTATGTAACAACCCGTATTTTTGATGATTTAAATAATTATGTGATAATTATTATTATTATTATTGGATTAATTAAATTAAAATGCGAGAAATTAATTATTTATTTATATGGATTAAAATAATTATTAACTAGCGTGCGAAGGGTTAGTACTTATTGTTGAGAATTATTGAATATTACTGTGTGATATGTAATATGGAATTATAAAATTTGATAAATTTCCGAGAGTAAAATACACGGTTGTTTGGTAATTTAAGTCTGACACGCGTGTGAGTCGTGTTGGGACTAATTGATTGGGATAAAAAGCGAATTTATTTTTATTGACTTATATGGTCATTTCAAGCGCGCCTTTGAGTCCGGGAGGGTTGAAATAGTCAGAAAACACTACCCGAGTATTTTATTTGGACTCCGAAATATTTTAGGCCAAATTGGCACCCCATAGGGGTAGTTTTGTAATTTGGATTTTTGGGGGTTTAATTAATGACGAAAATAAGTAATTAAATAATAAAGGTATGTGGGTAAGACATTTCGCATCAGATTCTAAACCTAAGTGAGAAAGAGGGAAAATCGAAGAGGGAGAAGTACTCCATAGATGTTCTTGGAGAAAGGCTCAAGCTTTTACACCGGAAATTCCACCAACGCGTAGATCGCGAAGAGAGGAACGCATCTATACCAACATCATCAACGGGTCAGACCATCATATTCAAGGCAAGTGTTTATTACTTGTGTGTTTTCGTAATAACTATGTTCATGTTAGAGTAGGTGATAACCCCTCAAATTTATGAGAATTAATTTGATGGAAATTTGATGATTTGATTTATTTTGGGACTGAAATTTTAAGAGATTAAATTACTTTATGTAGATAGGATTATATTCACATATTTATGATAATTTTCCATGAACAAATCTGGGTTAAAATGGTTCTTCAATTGAAATTGGAAGAACTAGGGTTTTATTGGTTTAATTTGGGGATTTCGAAAATTATTGATGTATCGTGAGGATTTAATGTTTCTATGTTGTTATAAATCATCTAAATATATTAGAGCATCAATTGGATTTTTTGTTTGGGCGTTTGGGATTGAAACATAGAGGTTATAGAGGTGAAAATGGTAGAAAAACGCTGAAATTTTGGGGAAGAAGACGAGACAGAGAGTCTCGTACGAAGTCGGGTGTAGATCATTCACGCGAGATAAGGATCTCACGAGAAGTCATTCGAATGACACGTGGTAGTCATTCAAGCGACAACCCATTCTGGTTCGAGCGACAGGTTCAAATTTTTGGGAATTTACACTTTTACTCCCAGATTAAGTTACGCCATAAACTTGGGTGAGAAAATTGCCATTCGATGGATTTAGTCTAGTGAAGAATTTTTGGGAAGTATTTTGAAAATAATACTTTAAATAATTGGAACGGTATGTTGGCCTTGGAGATTACATAAGTGATAGTAATCAATTAAATATATTATATGTAGTGGTGAGATTAAAATACATATGAGAAGTATATAATTAGGTGGGGTAAATGCCTATGAATTTTAATAGGATGTGTGTATGCCTATTATATACTATGATTGTTAAGTGTACTAATGGGTGATAACCCGGGGCTATAAGAGTATAATTGTGAAGTGTACTAATAGGTGATAACCCGAGGGTACAAGAATATTTATTGCTAAGTGTACTAATGGGTGATAACCCAGGGGTAAAAGATTTTGATTGATAAGTGTACTAATGGGTGATAACCTGGGGGCACAAGAATTACATGAGTGATAGTAATTGCTTTTAAAATACCATACATAGTGATGTGAATAAAATACGTATGAGATGTATATAATTTAGGTTGGGTGAATACCTATGATTTTTCAATCGCATGTGTGTATACCTATTAAATGATATTGTTATTAAGTGCACTAATGGGTGGTAACCCGAGGGTGAAGTATTATTATGGTTAGGGGCGCTAATGGGTCTTAGACCGGGGGTGATGTGACTATATATATATATATAGGTATATAAGAACTTGTAAATATTTCTACTGTGTGAAACTAGTGGATATAGTGATAATAATAAAATGTTTTGCGCCAAGTGGTGTTAACCTAAGGGTGCATGATTGATATGTATATATATAGGGGTGATGTGACTATATATATTTATGAAAATAATTGGGAACATTCTACTATGTGAAATTAGTAGATTTTGTATGAATGAGAAATAAAATAATCTTCGTGGGTAATGTAACTTTTAGTTATGTGAGATAAACTATTTCTTTTACGTATTGTATGGGCGATACGGGTATACTATTGAAGATTGTAGATGATGATATGATTTCGAACTAGTTAGGTCGTGTATCTTTGCTAGTGTGGGTTAGATGTACGTTAGGTGTGCACAATAGATGAGAGGTGAGAATTTCATGTGAGTGCGATATCTTACATGCACATAATACTTGCTTCATTGCAGTGTTAAATACTTGCTAAATATTTTTAAAACATCGGGCTCTGACCCGTCTCTTGCATATCTTCTCTCTTTTGACATATATATGTATTATATCAGGTGCTCAGCAACAGGGATACCAGAACTAGATATTTGGATTACTTTACGTATTGCAACTGTTGTGGAAGTTGTAGGTCCTTGCATTAGACGCATCCATCATTTCCATTCAGTTATCTAGACATCACAATTGGGGCATGTGTCGCCCATTCCTAGTTTTTATCAAAGTTATTATTCAGTTTACTTTACTGTTCTTTTAGTTGAATAGATTTTACTATGAGTTTGTGAATTGGAATTTGGAACTGGGAGGTTTTACCCAGTCTTATTTATTTCAGTGTTTGATTCATGTTCAGTGTTTAGTAAATTCATGTGTATGATTAATGGTTTAAATTTTCATAATTTAGAAATGGTTTTATTTTGTTATATGTAAAAAGGAAAAAAAAAAATTTGACGCCTAGCTTAATTCTATATTAGGTGATTAATATGTATATAAGTTTTTCGACAGTGATGCTAAGAATGAGCCAACTGAACATTTTGTTTTAAATTTGGTAAAGGAATGAACACCCTATATTTTATTAGGCGGGGTGTCACATCTTGCCCCCCATTTTATCAAAATCCCCCATCACCCCACTACAATTTTCAATTGGCGATGGTTCATTTCTTACGCCTTACACAAGCCTTTCGTTGTTCAAACGGAATTCCTATTTTCAGGAGGCATGGTTTCTTTCGAGGGTCCGCCGTTGATCTTTCGTAGTCAAATCCCATTTTGGGTGGACCCTAAACTATTTAGACTTCTAGTGTATAGTTAGTGTGAAGACTAAATAATAGGTTGTACATGGTTAGATTTTTATTCTTTATTTCTTTCTTTATTTTTCTTTCTTTTTAATTTAGTCTAGTGTATTTAGTTAAAATTTTTGTTATTACTTTTCGTTATGCTCAGTACTAACTTGTTTGGTAGATTCTTTGGACTCGTACTTATCGAAGATCGCTCCATTTTGGGTAATATCTTTATTTTCATCTCTTTATGTTGCGTTCTTGATTAGCATTGAGGACAATGCAATATGTAAGTTAGGGGGTGTGGGATATTTTATCCATTTATTTGTTTTATGAATAGATTTTATCACATGTCAGTTACTAAGTATGCTTTCTTGGAAAAAAAAATAAAAATTTTCAAAAATATTTTCTTTCTTTTTTCTCCTTTGTTGGTCATTTTGCCATTGTTTCCAATGATAAATTTCAATAATTACCCAATCCAATAGACAACTCAATGATCCATGTTCTCGATTTTAGAAGTTATTAGAGTTTAGTCCTCAAATCATTGATATTATGAATAACTTTATCAATTAAACTTTATCCCATGAGCACATGAACTTTTCTTGTTATATTGATTTGGTTTAAGATTTTTATAACTCGATAATCTTTTGTTGCATTGTATATACTTACACCGAGTGATCTTTGGGATTTTCTTCATTTGTGAGTGTATACACTATTCTTTCCTCATTGAAAACGTTCAATTCGTTAGTAATCTCACTATTCTTTCATTGATCGTTCATTAATTGAGTTTATATCTTGAAACGTATTACTTGAGCATGATTTTCAAAATTGTTTTGACTTGAGAATTGCGTTAACTTTAGGAAATGATCATAGGCAATCTTTCTTATATCACCCATATTATCCTTGCCCTCACCTTTAATGTTTCCCTAGTCAACCCCTTTGAGCCTAAATAGTAGTCTTTCTTTTCATTATCCAAAATTCCATAACCAACTCCAAATTGGAATTATATACCATACATATTATCATCCTTACCATTGTTTGGAATGATACTTGGGATTGAAGGATGTTCATATATTGTGGTTGCAATTTGAGCATGAAAAGAGTGAGAAAAGAAGAAAGTGTAGTGAAAAAGAAAAAAAAAATAGAAAAAAGAGTAGTGAAAAAGAAAAGAAAAAGTGAAACAAAAAGAGTTGTATATGTTGTATATTATGTTCAATAATCCTTATCCCTCTCCTATTAACCTATTTAATGCTTGTACGAAAATAATATTCCAATTTTGGAATTTCCCACTTTTTACCATTATCCCGAGTTTTCATCCCTGAGCACTTTGAATCCTTACATATACTTTTCATTTCGTACCTTAATCCCAAACCTACATTACAACCCTATACAAGTCCTATGTCATCTTAGGGTTAGTTCAATTGAAAAGTTTAAATAGTTTTGATAATCTGTGAAAATACATTTCGCCTCCTCTAATGAGCGATATCTTTCATTGAGATTACAAGTTTTAATTTCCTATATAGCATTCTTCATCTGTGACATATGCGCGGCCTACTTCCATTTACATTTACTCTTTATACCCACATGTCCCATGTATTACCTCCCATTTCATAGTGAATTCATTTATTGAGTGTAATGACCATGAGGATTGATATATTCATGCTTTATGTTTATCCGATTTATTTATGTTTTTGGTCAAATCATACTATGCATGTGCTCTCCCCCCTCCCACTTTTAAAGTTTCAATTATATGAGGTGCATTAAGCCTATTAACAATAATGGACTTTAGCTTGAATTCGTTCAATGTGCTAATAATGTGTTTAAAATCTTTTTCATTATTGTTGAGTTTATCGCATGTTGGGTTGGGCATATTTTGAGGAAACTATTTGATGTTTGTGGGTTTTATCCCCGAAAACACTTACGAGACGGCATTCGTCCATTAAGGTAACTTAGGGGTTTGACGGCTTATTGCATACGCTAAATGCAATCGTTCGCCCGCGAATATGGCCTTATCGTTTTATTGCTTTTTCATCCCATTTTGTACTTGTATCCTGCTTTTGGTTTACTTGTAGTTCTTGTTGTTAAATATTTTATTTCTAGGGACTAGCAATGTCTAATTTAGGGGGTGTTATACGATGAAAATATTGTGTATTTCACCCATTAACCTACTCATTATTAGCTCCCTTGGGTATTTTTAATCCCTATATTTATGCTCAAGAACCATAAAACCTTGGATTTCTATATATACATGCTTTGTAGGGTTTAATTGTGCTTTTGTAGGTATTTGGATGCTTAGTATGAAGTGCGGACGCATTCCGGCGAAGTTTCGTATGCAACTGCACATGCAAGGGCTTTTTAGTCATTTCACAATTTAGGAAGCTAGCCCAATGACTTCGTGGAAGTTGAAGCCCTTTGAGCAAGCTTTGGTGTCCATAAACGGTGCGTGAATTTTATCCCTAACGAAGAAGTTTGGGGCTTTTGAGTGGAAGGAATTTACAACACAACCAAAACAGGGGAGAAGATTCAAGACCTGTAGGTTCGAATCGATTCGGCCCCTCCTAAATCAATTCAGGTGGAGATAATGTGCCAATTCTTCCTTTCCAAATCAATTTGAACCCCTCCCGAATTGCTTCTACCCAATCAGGCTGCGAGATCCCCTATATCCGAATCGATGCGCACCCTTGCGAATAGATTTAGCCTATTACAGTCTCGAGATTTTCCCTTACCCGAATCGATTCGAACATCCCCCTAATCGATTCGACTCTGCAGATATTTGTTTTTATTCCCTTGTATTTACAAGTTTGCCATGGTATATCTTTTGTATCTCAACAAATTTAATTTATGCCCTATTTCCCCAATGCCTGCTTCCCTAATGATCGTTACTTCATCTATGACTTCAGGTCATGAAAAAGAAGTGCCTAATGATCAATACTTCTTATATCACTTTGCCTTTTGATGGGTCACAAACGAGGATCCTATAAAACTTCGTGTATAACTCTAACTCTTAGAAACAAGTTTTCCTTGGCTAAGTTAAATACAGGAAGACAGGTGTACATTCCAAAACACTGGAATACACTCATATCTTCCTCATAAACTTGGTCACCACTAATAACTAATGTCAAAACACTTAGTGTAAAACTACCTTCAATTTTACCTAAGTACATTAGTATAATCTAAGGCCCTACAATCTAAGTTCAATTATTAAACCCATTATTTGTTAAATAAGTAGATTACCTAGTCGTCAAGTTGATTAAAGCTAATCAGAAGCTCAAATACAGATCAACCAATTACTCAAACACCAATGGCCTCAGTAACAGAAACAGTCATTGTAAGGAAATGAAAAAGATCTTAGGAGTCATTTCATGGATAATTTTTCCTCGGCCTTATTCATCCCAGCCAAAGCAACAGCAAGGGTAAAGAAATCAGAGTATGAAAGTAACTTTGACGATTCACAGTTTTTCAAACTATAAGAATTCTAGTAAAATATTCTACAAAGTCCAGTAGGTTGGCTGCTAACAACCAACATAGTTAAAGACTGAGAACGTACTCAAATATCGTATTCCATCCATGGGGGCTTATTGTTCATGTTGCTAAGATATTCTAAGGAGTGCAAGAAGAATTGATGACATCATTAGTCAAGCATCAGATTCAGCTCTAGATCATAATATAGTCGATGCACTGTCCAGTCATTATGCATGAGTTATTTTTTCTATTGAAGATTAAGAGTTACATTCAGTATGTACATCACTTGGATCTCGATTACTACTGTTTTGGTCAACACTAAGAAGTTGTACTTATATTTAGATGTCTCAAAATCTACTACTAGATCGGCACGGATCAGAATGAAGAATGGGGGTTCAAAAGCCAGTATATTAGACTAGCAAAGCATTCTGAGGAGCAAAAATCATGTATCCATTCTTAAAAAGAAAAATGACTTTGGCTCTCATTGAAGTATTAAGAAAGATGGAACCCTACTCCCAGCCACACACCATCATAGTATACACTAACGTAATTCTTCGGCAAGCGCTCCACAAACCAAAAAAATTATGTAGGTTAATGTGTTGGGCCATGGAGCTTGATGATTATGATATCATTTATAAGCCAAGATCTATGATACGGCGTAAATATTGTGTATTGCACCCGTTATCCTAGGCATTATTATCCCCCTCGTGTATCTGAATCCTTATATTTATGCTCGTTAATCAGACAATCTTGGATTTCTATATATACATGCTTTGCAGGGGTTAATTGAGCTTTTGTAGGCATTTGGATGCTTAGTATGAAGTGAAGACGCATTTCGGCAAAGTTCCGTACACAACCACACGTACAAGGGAATTTTAGTCATTTCACAATTTGGGTAACTGGCCCAACGTCTTCACGAAAGTTGAAGCCATCTGAGCGAGCTTCTTGTGGCCATAAAAGGTACAAGAATCGTATTCCTAACAAAGAAGTTACATAGATTCAAGCGGAAGAGATTTACAATGAAGTCAAAACAGGGGAAAGGATTCAAAACCTACAGGTGCGAATCGATTCACACCCTTACAAATCGATTCACTGCAAGACAGTAGCCCATATTTTCATGCACGAATCGATTCAAACATCCCCCGAATCGATTCAGACCCATCCAGTGCTCAGGTCCCCTGTTTACGAACCAATTTTCCCCCTTTGCGAATCGATTCTCTTTCGCAACCATTCGAAGATATTTCATACCCGAATCGATTCGCACCCTCCGAACGGATTCGGGCCTACAAATTTTGTTTTCTTTTTTATCACAGGTTTGCCATTGTGGGGATTGTATATAAACTCATTTCTCTCATTTTGAGGTGGGGGGGATCATTTTTGTAGTAAGTTAGGGTTAGGGTTTGGAGATCTCTTCTTCTTTTCTCTTTTGTTTGACCCCTTTTGGGTGTTGTAAGTTGTAATTTTCATTACCCCTACCATTAATATAGTTGTATTTCTTTGTTTATTCCTTATTTCCATTGTTGTCATTTACATTTCCTTGCCTAGATTAACTTGTATTTCATTTATTTATTGCTTTACTAGTGTTAAAGTAGTTTAATTTATGTATTGCCCTTAAATAAATAGGGTCGGGGTTGTGTTCCACCATTAACGGGCCTCGAGCTGCAAAACTTGGTTTTTGGGTAAAATTACGTTGAGTTAAAACCTTGATTATTAAAAGTGGATTATTATGCGTTTATCTTTCTTTGTCACACAACGTTAGAGTATAAAGCGACAATCCGAATTTAATCGCCTGTGACCATTTTCGATTGGGTGTTTTATCAAGTATTTTTGGGTTAGATTCCCTTCATGCATGATGTTTATGCTCAATCAAAAAGCTCGGTTAAATGCTTTCAAGCTTGAATTCTAGTGAGTTGTTGTTTCGACCTATGTGGTGCGATGCGATCACGATCCTCGCTCTACTTTTGTGTAGCGTAACTTATTCTTTTCTTTTGTCACCATAACCACCCAAAACCTTTTACACTTTTATTTTTGAAGTTGTAAAGCAATCAAAATCTAAAATTCAATCACTCCCTGTGTATTTCTTATGATACTCGACTTATCGTTGTGCTTGCTTTTCAATTGTCGTTGTAGTTTAGGTTTTTTATATTGAGTCACCAAACTGATAACAATGATTTGCGTATTACACAACGCACGGTTCGTGCTTGATCAAGCCGTGAACTATGACAAAATTCATTGTTGAATTAAAATACCCAGAAGTTATCCATAACCCAAGTTTGCCTACCGAGCAAACTTCTTTGGAAGAGAGCTTAGCTCTAAAGCAAAGAAAAATTATTGATCAACCTGAATCATCCATTGTTTAGGAGATGGCCCACCAATATGATGAACCAAGCAAGAAGATAGTCTAACACTCCATGCATGTTTTAGAAAGGCCAATAATCTCATTATGTGCAAGCGATGCGTAACTTTTCAGAATAAATACTTCATCATCTTAGGAAATCATCAAGAATGGAGCATTGGGGGCTTCTGTTGACGCCAAAAATTATCCATCTACGTGGACTAATGAGAAATGGAAACCTGTTCTCGTACGTGGTAATATTCACATTAATTACTCACTTTGTCGGCTCTCGAAGATAGTTAATCGGACAATTAGCCAACCAACCTAGAGAATATGAACCATCACAAATATCAAAACTCATTGGCATGGATTCATTATACACTCGTGAATATAAAAGGTCTCACGTATTGTATACAAATGTAAATGCTTAGAGATATACAGGCTTTCTATCTCTTCGATTCCTAACAACGCCTATAAATACACCATGTTGTGCCATTGTAAACCCCTGGGAATAAAATGATAGTGGTCGTAAGCTTTCCTTACAGCCGAACCACTTTAAAAATCTTTGTCTCTTGTGTGTTTGATGGAATTTTTTATCTTCATTTCATCTTCATACCTTCATTTTATCTGTTGTTGACACCTAAAAATAATTTAGACCATTTTTAATCTTCAACATATTGGCACCGTCTATGGTAAGATACATAAAAATATTTCTTTCTTATTAGAAGAGACAAAGATCATCATCGAAAGATAACTCTTTATGTCTTTTTATGTATACACATCATTTAATTTTATCATGAATCTAGTGTATCTACATTCATGAATAGTATATTTTTTAGAATCCTCATAACACTATTATGTACAATGATTTACCATATTATTCTATATGCAATCTTAAATTTAGTGATGTTGGCCACATTGATTCATTCATTTGTGTTGATAAACTGTATACTTAATTTTTATTCATCCATTAATATGCACAAAGGTGTCACTTTCAGATAATTTTTATTGATTGATTTTGAGATGAATTGCATAATAATTTTTAGATGTGAGAAATAGTTGTTCATCATACTTTTATCTCTGCAAATGTAAAAAATAACTTCCTCTCTCCTAAAAACCAATGGACCACTTCCATAAATAGGAATGAATGGTTGTTACTGATAATCAGTATGGAGGATCTGATTACAAATTAGAGATGGAAATTTCTCTAAAATTAGTGATACAGCAACATCAGAGTTGGATTATACATTCGAGAGATTATATATCAACAAATCATAATCCTTTTCTGCATAAATTTGATTCTTAAGTATATCTTCCATCAGATGTGGATTATTCGATTCTTATGTATATACATCATCAAATCTTGATTTGAAACCTTCATCAAATAGAATCATTACAAATAAAAGGTGAAGATAAATCGATTCAAAAATCCAAATGTGTGGGTTTTCTTATTCAAGTGCATCATCTCTGAACTTGGATTGAATCGAATCCAATTTAGAACCGTTTTGGTTCAAATCACCAATAGGGGATCTTAGCAAGAAGGTGATGTTTACATTTGTTACTGATATCCCATTGATATTGCTGATTATCACTACTAGTTGGAAGCAACATCTGGCTTCATGGTCGGTGATGATGCTGGAAACAGCACCACCAGATAAGGTGTTGACAAGCTCAAGCTAGTGATAACAATGGCAGCATAAGAGTGTATATATATATATAGTAGAATGAGGTGAGGGTAAGAGGATGAACACTAATATATAAGTGGTTCAGCCAATTTGGCCTATGTCCAGTATGAGTGTGTGAGTAATATCACTAGATGAAGGCATTAATGGCCATACATACAATCTCTTAATCTTTCTCTCTCTACTGTGTAAACAAACACAATTTCAGCTAGGGTTTCAATTATCATTCCCTTTACAAGGTAGAAGATGATCTCTTTATATAGTGCTTGCGGCGTGTAATGTACCCCCCAAGCATGCAATGGGGATGTGCATAAGAATCGAACCAGTATGAGAATGACACCTGGCTGATCTTATATAGATAACGATGACCTCAATATTCCCTCACGTGAGGGGAATGATTCGGTTATAACAGATTTGTCCACATGTTCCAAACCTTACATGTACTTGTAAACGCTTGGCCCTAGGTCCTTGACTGATGTAACCTCGACCTGGAAGAGTATAAGGTTGATGGAGTCAGATGTAGTTGCTTTATCTTCTCTTATCGTGATGACCTCGGCCAGGAGGGTTAGTTGAGGTTAGGTATGAGGTAGCTCTAACGTCGGTTGAGGCCGATAATGATGTCAATAGTTTATTGAGCCCGTGAGACTCTGCTGACCTCGGCTGATAAAGAGCCGAGGTTCGTGTGTGAGGGGCCGACCTTATGAGAGACGACCTTGCGGATGGTTATCATAAGCTTCTTGTCAACTCGACTGTGAGACTGTCCGAGGATAGTGTCTCTGAGTACGAGGGTGCACTTTGGGTATATCAATCACCCTCTATCCCTTAGTCTTCTATGTAATTAAATGACTGAGGGGTATGTAGATAAGGCCGAGGCTGAGTCTCTTTGGGTGCCAGTATTTTCTTGACACATGTCACTTACTGAAGTGAGTAGCATGCTTATCAAGGTGTGATGATTCTAACTTTCCCTTCAGGTTCCCTAGGGCAATGATGGGGCATTAGAACTAGCACCTCATCATAAAATAGGTTTATAAACTATGTTCTTTCTCCTCATTCTCTTTCTTCTTCTAAATTTCTTCCCGCCTTAGCTCTATCTGCAACTACAATTACTTAAAAATCTCCATTGTTGGCTACCATTGAAGGTTTCCTTTGCTTTCTACCATCCTCTTCCTTTACTCGCGACTAGGCAGGTATCATTTTTAATCTTTTTTTATTTCTGGTTACAACATCGTCATTTCTGAATCTCCGGCCAACTTTTGCATTTTTCGGCGAGGGTTTCCACTAGTATTGGTGGTTATAAGGCTAGGATAGTAGTGGTTGAGTGGTTTAGGGACAGTTGTAGGTAGCTTCGAGGTTATTTCAGCCAGAAATAGCCCTTTTTAAGGTTTTCGGTGAACCTTCGGTCACCTTCTCCGGCGACCCTGTTCTTGAATGCTCCTGAAGTTCTTCATTTGAAACTTTCTAACTCTCTCTTTTTTATCTTGTGTTTGAGTTCTTTTAAGTTGTGTAACTGTTTATGGTTTGATTCCTTCTTAAATGTAGTGTTATCCCACTTATGCTCAGACCCTTGTACCAACTCATAGAAGAGTTCACATCTTTTTGTGAGAAGACCTTCGAGAAAATTAGGAAAAGAGAGATAGCCTAAGAGGAAGCTCGTAGGGCTGACGCCTTTCCTCTCAGACCCATATTTACTCCACCCCTGAAGGTTATCTACCCTGAGCCAGCCGATCCAGCTGAGCCTGCAGAGGATCATGGGGATCCCATACCAATGTCTGAGTCTGAGTCATCTTCCCCAGACCCCATGTCTGTAGAATTTTTTCAAGAGGATATGGATTACTCTCCTAGGCAGGGTGAGGTTCCTGTGGAAGCCGAGGTTTTGATCCGTTCCTCATCTCACCAGGGTGCTAGTACCTCACATAGGTCTAGTGATGTTGAAATCATAGGGCCAAGTGTGGACATTCCCCACATTATTAATGCTATTCCTCTATCGGCTGCCACCTGGGATAAATTTGCTCAGAGGTTTCCTGGTGGTGTGACTGCACTTGCCTAGGTCGATGTTGCTGGGGATAGTGATGATTGCGAGGAGAGATGTTAATATGTCTGAGGCATTCGAGTATGAGAGTATCATCACTGAGTACGACCTTCTTACTTTTAGTCACCTCTATTCCATAAATTCTTCCATTATCCTTAGGAAGCCTCTGAGGGATGAGAGGGCCTTTGATGGCCGAAACGGAGAGATCTGTGTTTATGAGAAGATATTCAAATTAGGATTTCTTCTTCCGATCCACTCTTCCATCAGAGCCATACAGTACCATATAAATTTTACCCCTTCCCAACTATCCCCTAATGACTGGAGCGTTATGATTGGGCCATCGTCCTTTGGAGGGATGTCCACCACTCAGACCTTCCAGTTAGGGGTTTCACTAGTTATTATGTTCCCTACTCTGGCAAAAACCACCCTAGCTATTACCACTTCTTAGCTAGGAAATCAGAGAAGAAAAGGATGTTGGTTACCCAAACTTCAAACTATAACTGGAAACCTTGGTATTAATTTGCTTTTGGGGCATGGGAATTTAGTCCAAATGAGGCCTCTGGAATGTTCCAAGGACCCTTCTGAGATGGGGGAAGGTCTCCCTTACTGCTAAAGTTGACCCTAGACTTAGCGATGACAATTGTCAAAAAGATGAGGATCTTCGCAATCAGGGCGAGCAGGGTCATCTTATAAAATATGAACATCTGGTAACCCTATTACCTCTCTCAGACAGTCTTGGGGGGTGGTCCTTTTGGGAGATATTCGTAAGTCTTAATTTTTCATAAGTTATACTTCTTACATTTTATATCTCTGAATGACTAACTCAGAGACTTGTCTTTTGTAGAGCTCACTGAAGGCATATCAGACGACCTTTGGGAAATGTATGCTCCAGGTTTTGTGAAGATGATACAAAAGAGTGGTGGCAAAAATGAACACCCTCTACCTCCAAGAAGAACGTCGGCACATCCCGAGCTAATGTTACCAAAAAGAGAAAGATAACAGCTGACCCGGAGCATCTGAGGCCGGTCAAGACTCAGAAAGGGGATCATGACATTCCCATCTCTATGGATGATGCCTTAGTTACTCGTCTAGCTCAGCTAAAAATCAGTGATATCCTCATTAGCCACAGTCTGAAGGTTGTCGATGCTATTAGCATAATAATGGCTGAAGAGGATAAGTGTTTCTTACGCTCTTTGGATGTACCGTTGTTGGCCGAGTTCACTCTCCATAAATGAATTCAGGTATTAGTTTTTGTTCATTTTCTCTCCTCAAGTGTAACCTCATCTCTTTCAGAAATTATAGCTCATATGTTCACACGTCTGACCTTCTACTGCAGGGTGTCTTATCCTTGCATCGTCTTATTGATTGGACCCTAAAGAAGATGCCCCTCATTGAGATGGGTCAAGAAGCTGAGAAGGTTCAAGCCTCTTTGAATGCAGAGGTTGAGAAGATTAAGGAAGTTGTCAAGTAGAGAGACAATGACATATCCAAGCTTAAGAAGGACCACGATGTAGCCCTGAAGGCTAAGGATGATGCCCTTCAAACTAAGATAAGTGCTGCAATCAAGGATTCTTTAGAGGATGCTGCAGCGAAGACCATTGAAGACTATAAGGTCTCTGATGAATTCATCATCTTTGGCTTTGAAAAACTTGAAAGAGGTATCAAAGCAACTAGCAAATGGGCAGCCACTAAGGAGAAAGAGTTAGGGAGCCTAATTGCCTCAGACTTTGTGGGTCTTGACTTTGTTGAGACTGCTCCCCTTAAGGTCACTGGGATTGAGGATGTTAATCATCGTTATAATGGAGCTGAGGTGACAAATGTCAGCCATGACGACACTACTGCAGCTGTAGAGACTTAGGCCTTTTCTTGTGAAGCTTTTAAGAGCGGTAATTTTGGTTTCCCTTTTGTTTGAACCTCTTAAATTTTGTGAACTTCTGATGGCCTCTTAATGCCCCTAGCTTATAATTTATCTTTTTCATGCTAATCATTAGTCCAATCTTCTTCAGGTTCTATTGTTTCTTACGATGTTAAGTTTGAATGCATTACCTAATGAGGTCACCATACCATGATGTTTACCCTAATAAATTTTTCACCAAACTAATGATGTTTAAGGTCTGAGGTCACCATAATATGATATTTCACCTCATATTTTATCACCAAACTAATGATGTTCTAGGTCCGAGGTTACCATATTATGATGTTTACCCTCATAAAATTTACACCAAACTAATGATGTTTAAGGTCTGAGGTCACCAAATTTTGATGTTTCACATCAAATTTTCACCAAATTAATGATGCTTAGGGTCTCAGGTCACCATATTATGATGTTTCAGCTCATATTTTCACCAAATTAATAATTTTTAAGTTTGAGGTCACCATAATATGATGTTTCACCAAATTAATGATGTTTAAGGTCTAAGGTCACCAAATTATGATGTTTACCCTCATAAATTATCACCAAACTAATGATGTTCAAGGTCTGAAGTCACCATAATATGATGTTTCACCTCATATTTTCACCAAATTAATGATGTTTAAGGTCTAAGGTCACCATAATATGATGTTTCACCTCATATTTTCACCAAATTAATGATGTTTAAGGTCGGAGGTCACCATAGTATGATGTTTCACCTTATATTTTCACCAAATTAACGATGTTTAAGGTCTGAGGTCACCATATTATGATGTTTCACCTCAAATTTTCACCAAATTAATGATGTTTAAGGTCCGAGGTCATCATATTATGATGTTTCACCTCAACTTTTCACCAAATTAATGATGTTTAAGGTTTGAGGTCACCATAATATGATGCTTTACCTCATATTTTCACCAAATTAACGATGTTTAAGGTCCGAGGCCACCAAATTATGATGTTTAAGGTCTGAGGTCACCATAATATGATGTTTCACCTCATATTTTCACCAAATTAATGATGTTTAAGGTCTGAGGCCATCAAATTATGATATCTACCCTCATAAATTATCACCAAACTAATGATGTTTAGGGTCCGAGGTCACCAAATTATGATGTTTCACCTCAAATTTTCACCAAATTAATGATGTTTAAGGTCTGAGGTAGCCATAATATGATGTTTCACCAAAATAATGATGTTTAAAGCATATAACAAGAGTAATAGCACAACATTGCTATATTTTCATTAACATCTTCTGTCTAAAGTGATACATATATTTTAAAGAGACAAACAACTATAACATCATACGTAATATTTCTTCAAGTGATCGGCATTCCAAGGTTTGGAGAAAGGTTCTCCTTCAAAATTTTCTAGTCGGTAGGTACCAGGCACAACCTCATCAACTACTCTGTAACGACCATGCCACTTTGGATGGAGCTTATTTGCCTTTTGCAACATCTTCTTTAGGACTAGGTCTCCTATAGCTATAGGTCTTGATTTCACCCTTTGATTATAGAATCTCGCAGTTCTCTGCTGGTAGGTTGCATGTCTTATCTCTACATCCTCTCTTCTTTCCTCAATCAAATCAAGATGAAGCCTTCTCTCTTCCCCATTCCTCTAAGGGTCATAGGTCTAAACTCTATGAGTGGGAATTCCTACCTCTATTGGGATGACAGTTTCTAAACCGTGGGCTAACATAAATGGAGTCTCTCCCGTTGGTGTCCTTATTATCATCCAATAGGACCATCACACAGAATATACCTCCTCTGTCCATCTCCCTTTAGACTCTTCCAACCTCTTTTTTATCCCATCAAGAATTATTTGGTTTGTAACCTCGATTTGACCATTTTCCAGGGGTCGGCTAGGAGAAGAGAAGAACTGCTTGATCCCTACTCTTTTCGCAGTATTTCTCTAAGGAAACATTCTTTAACTGGGTCCCATTGTCTGAGATGAGGGTGTTTGAAAGACCATATTTGCATGTGTTGTTCTTTCAGATGAACTGGAAGGTCTTCTGCTCAGTGATTGTGATCATTGGATCAACCTCTACCCATTTGGAGAAATAATCAATTGCCACGATCAAGAAACGATACTTATTTATAGCTCTTGGCAGGGGTCCTACCAAATCAATGACCCATATTGCAAATGGACAAGGTGAGCTGATTGACGTCATAGGTTGATGATGTTGATGAGGGATGGTGGAGAACCTATGAAAATTATCACACTTCTTCACATATGCAACTGCATCTTTGGCCATGGTCGGCCACCAGTACCCCTGAGTGATTATCCTCTTAACTAACATCTTTCCCCCTATGTGACTGGAACAAGAGCCCTCATGCACATTGTTCAAGATGTGTGGAACTCTGAAGGGTTGACACGTTTGAGGAGAGGGAGTAGTAACCCCTTCTTGTACAAGAGATCTCCCACAATTGAGAATTTGGCAGCTCTGAACCTCAACTTTCTCCTTTTTGACTGTGACTATGGTAGGTCTCCCTCTCTAATGTATCTGATAAGAGAATCCATCCATTAGGCTCCCATATTTAAGTTGAGGCAAGGTCTGGAAAACTCTTCTTCTTTAATTGCCGACTTGAGCTGAATGTCAACGGGTACTGTTCTTCTTATATTTGTCCTTGTTACTAAGGACAACCTTGCTATTGCATTGACTCGATTGTTGTCTTGTTAATGTATCCTATTCATATTTACCTCCTTGAAGCTTTCTAGCATCGCTCTCACCCTCTTCAGGTATTTGTCCATCCTTTCATCTTTGGCCTCATACACTCCCAGGATTTGGTTAACGACTAACCTTGAGTCACTATGGACTAGGAGTCGGTCAACACTAAGGGATTCTGCCAAGGAGAGACCTTCTATCAATTCCTCATACTCTGACTCATTATTCGAAGCTTGGAAGTTGAACCTCAACACATATTCAATATCGGTACCATCCGGTGTTGACACTATCATCCCCGCTCCACTTTGGCTTTCACAAGATGACCCATTAATGAAGAGGTTCCAAATAGCTTCATCTGAAGAGAAGTTTCCCTCTGATAGGGTCCCTTTCCTGAAAAGGTACCTGTCTTCCTCATTCTTAACTATTCTTTTCTTAGCCTTTCTTGACTCAACGTCGTTCGGATCTTTGAAGACATTTCTGTTTGGTTCATCTACAATCTTTTGACTAATTTCAACCTCAGCCTCTTCCCAGGTAAACTCGGCTATGAAGTCTGCGAGTGCCTGCCCTTTGATGGCGACCCTGGGTTGATAAATAATGTCATATTCCCCCAACTCGATGGCCCAAGGCATCAGCCTGCCTGACTTCTCAGGCTTGTGGAGGACCTGTCTGAGTGGGGAATCATTGAGGACTACCATAGAGTGGGCTTGGGAGTATGGCTTCATTTTCCTAGAAGAATTTATCAAGGCATAGAATAATTTTTCAATCTGAGGGTACTTCTGTTCAGAACCTTGAAGAGATTTACTATTGAAATATACTGGCCTCTACACTTCATCATCTTTTCTTACTATGGTTGCACTAATGGCTGATTCTCAAACAGCTAGATATATGTATAACTTCTCCCCCAGAATGGGACGAGATAAGAGTAGAGAGGATCCGAGGTAGGACTTAATCTCCTTAAAAGCTTTGTCGCATTCCTCATTCGATTCTAACTCTTTTCTAAGCACTTTGAAAAAAGGAAGACACTTGTCTGTAGCTTTCGAGACAAACCTGTTCAGTGCAATAACTCTTTCGGTTAACCTCTGAACGTCTTTGATGGTTCTGGGTGTCTTCATTTCCAACAGAGCCTTGATCTTCTCAGGGTTAGCCTCTATTCCCCTTTGGTTGACAATGAATGCCAAAAACGTTCATGCTCCTACTTCGAAGGCACATTTGGCCAAGTTAAGCTTTATTTTATACTTGTCCATGGTGTCAAAAGTTCTTTCAAGGTCGTCTATATGAGTATTGGCCTTCAGGCTCTTTATCAGCATGTCATCCACATACACTTCCATGGACTTGCCTAGCTGATCCTCGAATATATTATTTACAAGATGTTGGAAAGTAGCCCCTGCATTCTTCAACCCAATAGGTCCCCTTGTCTGTGATGAATCATGTCTTTTCTGAGTCTTCTAAATTTATGAAGATCTAGTTATACCCGGAATATGCATCCATGAAGCTCATGAGCTCATGTCCTGCTGTGGCATCCTCAATTTAATCAATACGAGGCAAGGAAAAACTATCTTTTGGACAAGACTTGTTTAGATTAGTGAAATCCATGCACATCCTCCATTTTCCATTTTCTTTAGGCACTATGACAGCGTTGGACACCTACTCAGGTTATATGACCTCTCTGATGAAGTTAGACCCTTCAAGATTTCTAACCTCTTCTCTGATGACACCATACTTCTCCCTTGAGTACACTCTTCTTCTCTACTTGATGGGCTTGGAATCTCTTACAACATTGAGTTTATGGCACATAATATCAGGATCAATACCTGAGATATCTACATGGCTCCATGCAAAGATACTCTGTCTCTTCCTTAGCAGCTTTACTAGTTCCCTCCTTAATCTCAGGTCTTAGGGCTTTGTCGATTTAGATGGTTTTTTATAACTCATCCTCATTGAGGATGATGGATTCTACCTCTTTTGTAGCCTCTCCCTTCTTGAGCTTTATTTTATCTCTAGGATCAAATGTGTCGACGTTATACGTGGTTGTTGCCTTCTTATGATCCTCTCTCTCTTTCACAGAGTTGAAGTAGCATTCACGTGCCGATGTTTGATCACCTTGCACTTCCCTTACTCTGTAGGGAGTCGGGAATTTTAACATTTTATGGACCGTTAATGGCACGGTCTCAAATTCCTTAAGGGATACTCGTCTTATGTTGAGGTTGTAGGTCGAGAAGAAGTTTTCATCCATTACAAAGAAATTGATTTTTCTGGTCAACCTCTTAGGCCATTCATCTCCCATTCGAACATCTATCTCATATATGCCCAATTGATAAACCTTTTTTCCGATGAAACCAATCAAAGGATGATGATAAGGGGCAAGCCTAGCTCTGCTGAGGCCTAGGCTTTTAAAACAGGGACAAAACATAAAGTTTGTTGAACTACGACCATCAACGAGGATTCTTGAAACTTCACACCCATGCACCCTTATGGTGATTACTAGAGGGTCATCGTGAGGAGCTAATATACCTTTGAAATCAAGCCTTGAGAAGCCAACTATGAGAGTGTTCATATCTACCTTCTTTCTCTTCTCATTTTTAACCTCTGAAGATGCCATGTTCACAACCTCGGCTTTGGTCACTGACTTGGCCTCTACCACATGAGCCTTGCGATCAGCTACCTCTGAGCCACCCCCAGCTAGTCCTCCACAGATGGTGTTCATACCCAAAGAGATCATACTAACCCTCTTCACTGGGACATTTTTATCTTTTGGTGGGAGGTCAGGGTCATCGTCATCATCATCTGAGTCCACAGCTCTTCTAGTAGGGGCATCTTCCCAGCATCTATTATTTCTCTTCTTTTTTGGGCCGTCTCTTCCTCCCTTAGAAGATCTACCATCCACATACTTTCTGAGCTTTCCAGACTTCAACATCTTCTCAATCTCATCTTTCAAGGATAAAAACTTACCGATCAGATGGTCGTGATCTTAATGGAACTCGCACCATGGATTCTTGTTTCTCTTATATAGAGGAGCCTTCAGCTTCTACGGCCATCTCATGGATCTATTATTTTTTATTTCATTGAGGATGTGTTCGCAGCTCACAGTTAGAGGACTATAGTGTGAAAACTTGTCGTCCGCATCCCTCTTATTTCCATCCTTCTTCCTTTGAAACTTCCAACTGCTACTTCCATTTTCATCCTCATACTTTACAGTCATTTCTTTTTCTGCATCCATGACCTTTCCAGCTGTTGCTAATAGCTCGGCCATAGACTTAGGAGGGATGTCATGGCTATATTCTCTTCATAATCTTTAACCTCCAACTTTTCCTTATTGAAACTCGCAATGTAGTCTCTGAGGCTTTCATTATTCCCTTGCTTTACATAAAGCAAATGGGTTGTCTTCTTCCGAGGTCTTACCCCAAAACAGAAGTTGTGTATAAAGTTCTCAACATAATTTTTAGGAAGAGGAGTGAAGCAAATATGTGCAGCCCCCGTTAAAGTGCTTGAGAAATCTTTGCACCTCATCTCATCAGGGATTGAATAAATGTCTACTGCAGACTGATACATCTCAATATGATGCACTGGGTTGGTACTACCATCGTACTTTGGAGACACCATCGGTCGTTTAAATTTGGCAAGAGTTGGAAAGTTAACAATTATGGCCACAAATGGGGAGCCCTCTGAGAAACCCCTTTGTAGTGGGTCTTAGTTTTTTATGAGGTTCCCTATCTTATCTTCCAACCTTTGGATAGAATTATTCCAGGTTCTTGCAACGTCGACCTGGATGAGGTTGTCCCCAACCACTTCTAAGGGGTGGACTGAGGGTTCCCCAGTTGCTGCACAACGTCGGTTGTTGACCTACTGGCCACAGTCTCGGCCATATTGGGGTCTGCTATGATGAGGCCTATGTTAACCACCTTCCCTTTATGAGCCAGCTATACTTCTTGACCTGTATAACCTCTTCCTTCGATCATTAACTAGGTCAAGCCTCTCAAAGGCCGACCCTCTACTTAAGCGATCAAAATATGACCCTCTTTGGTGTGCATCACCACCTCTTCTTGCTCCATAACCTTGGCTCTGCTGTATAGGGCGTACTATGTTGTTTAAAACCTCATAAGGCTCCCAACAGTCTGCTGGAGCATCCTCTGCCTCAATATCATCGTACTTATCCTCAGGGTAAGGGTTTCCTTGCCTCCCCAGACGTAAACGCCTAGGATCAGCGACATCCCTCCTCCGTTGAGGAGTAGGTTAGTCTTTTTTGCGATGCCTAGGGTGGTCCTCTGGCTTCTAGATGAGGTTGAAAAGATATCGAAGTAATCATATCCGGTGAGACCCCAGGTGGTCTCATTATAATTTGTCTTAGCTAGGAAAATTTCTCCTGCATCACCTGCTGAGTTGCAGCCAAGGACTTCAAGGCTACTGCTAACTCATCCATCTCGGACTAGGGTGGTGCCTAGCCGGAGCTGGGTCCTTCAACACCAGATGATGGAGGAGGTGGTGGTAACTTCGGTGCCATATGTTAACACTAAAGGTCTTTTAATGAAAATATTAGAGAGCTTGGTACCTTGAAGGACCTCTTTCAATGGTGACACAACTTCACGCGTAGGGTGAGGCCTGGTTCACTACCAGAGTCTCCGGTGAGGTTAAGCTACAAAAAGGAAGAGATGAATCTTCTCGTTCCCACAAACAACGTCAAAATGATGATGCTAGAAATAGAACCACCATATAAGGTGTTGACAAGCTCAAGCTAGTGATAACAATGTCATCATATGAGTATATATATAGTATAATGAGGTGATGGGAAGAGGATGAACACTAATATATAAGTGGTTCATCCAATCTGGCCAACGTCCACTGTGAGTGTGTGAGTAATATCAGTAGATAAAGGCACTAATGGCCAAAAATATAATCTCTCAATCTTGTGACACCCCGCCTAATTAAATACCGGGCGATCACTCCTTTATTAAATTAAATCAAGGTAAACAGTTGGTTCATTCTCAGCATCACTGTCGATAAAATTTTTCCAATTTAACACCCTAAATAATTAAGCTAAGTGTCAAAACATTTTTCATACAAACTTCCAAATTTTAATTAAAGAAAAGATTTATTTATACAAAACACATTTCTACAATATGGAACCACACCACGATGAACTAAAATAAAACCATACATTCGTCAATCGAATGTCAACATAATAAAACTAAACATCATAAACCATCCTGAATAAATCCCGTAAAACAATACTGGAATAACTGAAATATAAAAATCCCAACAATAAATGAAATGATGAAAAGGGCGACACGTGCCCAATAAATGAGAGTAATAGGAGTGGAGTCAAGAACAGAAGCCGTCTACTCAAGTGACCTGCAACTCCCACCTAAGCTGCAACTCGTTCTTCTCAAAGGATCCTAAGCAAGACGCCCCTGTGGCTGGGCACCTGAAAATATACATATATATACACAAGAGAGAGAGAGAAAAAGAAACGGGTCAGGGCCCGAAAGTGTGTTTGATTTTTAAAATACGTTAAGCAAGTATTTAAATTGATACAGGCCAATGCAACAACATATTAGTGCGTCTCTCTCTTGAGAAATACTCACCTCTCTTCTAATGTGCACACCTATCGCACTAACCTTCCCCACGGTTCGTTTATCTTAGCTTACGCATATATTTTCAAAACCGAACGATGTCAATGTTTTAAAAAGGTTACTTTCAATATGTAGTACTCCTCTCGTTTTAGCTTCATTAAATTATAAGGTTTCCCAGTGTCTTCTCATACTTTCACAAAACAAGTATTTATTATTGCGTCAACAACCATGTCCTACTTATCACATTATAGTAGGCAGATTAAAGTTTATAACCACATATATATATATATATATATATATTAACTACTCGTAAAATATATATATAACAGCACCCCAACTAATCTATGGTGCGGGCATACTCTGCTATCCAATCCCCGTATCGCTCACACAAAGGGAAACACAAGTTCGGAATCACTCTCGAACTGTATTAACATATACAAAACAACGTTGAGGCGAAGCATAGATTCCAAGTCCAAGAGGTTAGTACATACCCACACGTCTCTTAGGACCGTCCGACTATCAATCTAATAGCCCGTACCTAGGATCTCTATCTTCTAGGGTACGATTCAATATCCCCCATAAAGCAACACAGGATACGATCGTCCCAGCGCGGTAACCTCAGGGATAGCAAGTAGCGCGGGTACGTTTTTCACATGTATATAATATATGTACACACAATTATATAAATATACCCATTTCATCATATTAATATAGGTTTCTCTCGTAACCCATAGTCATAACATTTATCTTTAATTTCCCATTATTATGATTACGTATAAGGTTTCGTCTCTAACCTTAATTCGAAGAGTTTTCTCACTCATTACCTAATACTCATGGTTTATATTCTCACCAATCTGAAATTCAGTAAGGGACTTTATTTGATTCCAACATAACTCTCTTACGTACCTCACCCTTAAGTTATAAATCTATCAACCTAAAGTAAATATCCCATAATTACCATACTTGTTGAAGATTAAAGGTTCTAACATTTATCCATATACCCTACTGGTCCTCAATATCTCCCAAATCCTTTTATTTAGAATGCCCAAAGGTTATTTCACGATAAATTAATTTAAGTAAATAAACAAGAGAAATAGGAGTCTGCCAGGAGGGGTCGATCGATCGAAGTTTGGGGTCGATCGATCGAACCTTCGATCGATCAAAGCTCTAGGCTCGATCGATCGATCAAGCAGGTCTGGGCAAAAATTCTGCAGAAATTGCAGTGACGGGATTGATTAAAGTTCTTCATCAAAACTCATATTTTCCAACACTAATCGGCCCAAAAAGTTTACTGTTAACATACTAACATAATTCCAGATATCTTTAACGTTCAGCATGCGTGTATACATAATTAAACATGGTTAAACAACCTAAAATCTCATCTAATAATCAAGAACCCTAAAGTTTTCTTAGCTTTTGTTCTAATCAGTTTTCTCCAGAATTTCCTTCTAACATAACATCACAAATTCTTGGGTTAATCATCTACTTCACATATTATTTCCAGAATATGGTTATAACGATTTCTATATGCAAATCCCTATAAAAAATTTGGGGTTTTCTTCCATTGATTATACTCCTAATCATTCCTACACTAATATGATTATTGCACCAACGAAAATACGCAAGTTAAACACTTGCCTGGGATTTCAGAGGTCTGCTTTCCTGCTGATATTGGTGTGGTTGCGTTCTCCTCCTCGCGATCTACGCGTTGGTGGTGACGGCGGTGAAATCGGTGGTGTTTTGGGCCTTGAATCACCTTGAGAGCTCTCTCCTCTCTTCTCCAATGGCCGTTCTAGGGTTCTGAATGTTCTAACCCTAAAAGGCTGACTTAAATGGCTGCTAAGGATGGCTGAAATTCGTGGGTTTAATTACCCTATTTTGTAAAATGACCAAAATGCCCTCCCGGGTCACTAATTAAGCCTAAAAACATCCCGAGACCCAAACTAAACCCCCGGGTACACTTTTCTGACTATCTCGACCCTTCCGGACGCGTTGGCACACTCAAAACGACCATACGGACAACTTATAAAATATTCACTTTTTAAATAACATAATTAGTCCCGACGTGGCACGGGCACGTCCCGACTTAAATTTCCGAAATAGTCATTTAATTCACCTATGACATTCAATAGAACCAATATAATATATTACAATGCTCATTAGTAATATTCAACAAGTTTCCCATAATTACTAACTCTAGTCACGTTAATAATTATAACATAATTAATTTCCGGATTTTTATTAAATAAATCATCACATTAAATTTAATAAATCCCCAAATTAAATATAGCATAAAAATACGGGGTATTACATACTTCCCCCCTAATAACGGAATTTCGTCCCAAAATTCGGAAAATAAGGCATACCTGGTAAAAACAACTCTAGATATCTCTCGCGCATATCAGCCTCACGCTCCCAAGTGGATTCCTCCACATTATGATGCTCCCACTGGACTCGCACAAGTGAAACTACGTTTGACCTTAATATCCTCTCACTATAGTCTAGAATAGCCACTGGTCTCTCCTCGTAAGAGCTATCAGACTGTAAATCTATCTCATCTATCGCAATGTGAGTATGGGCCATATCATCCCGAAGATATCGTCTCAACGACGAGATGTGGAATACATCGTGGATGCGATGTAAATGTTCTGGCAATCCCAACCTGTATGCTACTGGCCCAATTCTCTCGATGATGGGAAATGGTCCTACGTACCTCGGAGCCAACTTCCCCTTCTTCCCGAACCTCATCACTCGTTTCATAGGAGATACACGCAACAACACTTGATATCCCACATTAAACTCACGGAAGAACCATTTCGCATCGGCGTAGCTCTTCTGCCTGTCTTGGGCTACCCGAATACGACTCCTGATTATCTCAATCCTCGCGGAGGCCTCCTGGATCACTTCTGGTCCTAATAACTTGTTGTCCCCTACCTCGAGCCAACAGGTTGGCGAACGACAAGGCCTGCCGTACAAAGCCTCAAATGGAGCCATGCCAATCATAAACTGATAGGAGTTATTATAAGCAAACTCTACCAGTGGAAGGTGTGGTTCCCAACCTCCTCCGAAATCGAGAACACACATGCGTAGAATATCTTCCAACATCTGATTAGTACGCTCTGTCTATCCATCTGTCTGTGGGTGGTAGGCTGAACTCAGTCTCAACTTTGTACCTATAGCCTCCTGAAAGCTTTCCCAGAAACGTGACACAAAAATCTTGTCTCTATCTGACACAATATTCAGGGGCACCCCGTGTAATCTGACAATCTCAGCGACGAACAACTGGGCATACTGACTCGTGCTATAATCTGTCCTTACTGGCAGAAAATGAGCCACCTTGGTCAGACGGTCTACAATCACCCAAATAGAATCGTGGCCCCGCTGTGATGTAGGCAACCCTGTAATGAAATCCATGGAAATACTTTCCCACTTCCACGCGGGTATTTCCAACGGCTGAAGTAATCCCGACGGTTTCTGATGGTTTACCTTCACCAGCTGGAAAGTAGAACACTTGGACACAAATTCAGCGATGTCCCTCTTCATCCCACTCCACCAGTACTGTCGTCTCATGTCCTGGTACATCTTATCGCCTCCTGGATGTACTGCAAATCGGGACCCATGAGAATGAGTCATCACTTCATGACGTAGTTCCGCTCCTTATGGAACCACCAATCTCCCATTAAACCGTAACCCACCATCCGAACTAACAGAATAGGACTCAGCACCCTCGGCTAGAAGTCATACGATCTGCTCCTGAAAAAACGGGTCTGTGGTCTGTGCCTGTATCACCCTCGTAACAATCTCGGGTGTGACTGTCATCACGGATATGAAAGAATGTGCTACTGCGTCCTGGTGACCCAACTCCTTCCACTTTGCTTTCCAGATGTCCGCTACATCGTCAACCGATCTACGGCTCAACGCATCAGCAACTACGTTGGCTTTCCCCGGATGATACTGTATATCGAACTGATAATCTTTCACAAACTCTAACCATCTGCGCTGACGCATATTCAGTTCTCGCTAAGTGAACAGGTACTGCAGTGACTTATGGTCTGTGAACAAACGGAATTTCTCGCCCAATAAATAGTGCCTCCAAATTCTCAATGCAAAGACGACCGCAGCTAACTCCAGGTCGTGGGTGGGGTAATTCTTCTCATGCGACTTAAGCTTGCAGGAAGAAAAAGCTATAGCCTTCTCTTCTTGCTGAAGTACTCCCCCAAGTCCTCGTAAGGATGCATCGGTGTAAACTGGGTACTCTACACCCGACTTCGGTAAAGCAAGTCCTTCAGCTCGTCGAAAGCCAACTGACAAACGTCCTCCCAAACATATGGTAGCCCTTTTGCGAGTCAGATTTGTCAATGGACCCGCTATCTTGGAGAATCCCCGAATGAATCTCCTGTAGTATCCGGCTAACTCCAAGAAACTACGCACTTCCGTCGGTGTCGTGGGCTGCCCCACTCCCTCACCGCTGACACTTTGCTCGGGTCAACTGCTATCCCTTGCTCAGAAACAACATGGCCCAAGAATTGTACCTCTCGCAACCAGAATCCACACTTCTCGTACTTAGCATACAACTGATGTTCTCGTAGAGTCTAAAGAACCTGCCTCAAGTGTTTGGCATGCTCTTCCTCGGAATGTGAATATATCAAGATATCATCTATGAAGACGATGACGAACTGGTCCAAGAACTCTCTGAATACTCAGTTCATCAAGTCCATGAAAACGGCTGGGGCATTTGTGAGTCCGAACAGCATCACTCTAAATTCATAGGACCCATACCTCGATAAGAAGGCAGTCTTTGAAACATCCTGCTCTCTAATTCGTAACTAATGGTACCCCGACCTAAGATCTATCTTTGAAAATAAAGTTGCTCCCCTCAACTGGTCGAATAGATCATCGATTCGAGGCAACGAATATTTATTCTGTATCGTGACCTTGTTCAACTCTCGGTAGTCCACACACAATCTCAGTGAGCCATCTCTCTTCTTTACAAATAAGACTGGAGCGCCCCACGGTGAGGTACTCCTACGAATGAAGCCCTGACCTAATAGCTACTCAATCTGATCTCGTAGCTCTCGCATCTCTGCCGGAGCCATACGGTACGGTGCGCATGCTATAGGTCTCGTATCTGGCAATAAATCTATAACGAAGTCTACCTCACGACTGGGCGGTAGGCCTGGTATCTCCTGAAACACATCGGAATACTCCCTAACAACTGGGATCGAATCCAAAGGATTCACAACCTCCTTAGAGGTATCCTCCTCAATGTAATATAAATGAGCGGTCGAACCTCCCTCTGGGCGAGGCATCGCTACTACAAACATCTCTTGCCCCAGAATGGCAAAAACAATGCTCCCACCTAAGCAATCAACCATGGCTCTATAAGATGCGAGCCAATCCATACCAATAATCACATCATGCTCGTGCATGTCTGCAGGCAATACCAAGCTACCAATCTCTACCCCTACTCCCCGGCATATAAAGAATATAAGTGACCCACTCCCCAGTGGTGAGTCGACACATGTCACGGTGCTCTCTGTTGTGGCTAACAACCCTAAGGACTTCGCAAAGTGCGTGGCTATAAAACAATGCGTTGCCCCCGTATCAAACAAAACTTTACCCATAGTACCATGGATAGGAAACATACCCTCAATCGCGGGTGGTGCCTATGGAGCTACTACCTGGTGGATGTTATAGACACGTCCATACTGCAATTGCCCCTGCTGCACAGGAGCTGCTGGAATGGCTGGTAGGGCTGGCACCTAGGCTGGAGCTGGAAGGGCAGGTGGGAAGAGTGGTCTCTGCGGCTCATTACGGGCTCCCTGCTGCTGTGGAGCCCTATCGCCCTCTGGGAAATCCTGACGCTTATGGCCATGCTTGCCGCACACAAAACACCGGCCTTTGAAATTACCTCCCCTCTGTCCCTGCTGACCACGGCCCTGCTAGCCGTTACCTCCACGCCATTGGCCCTGTTGGCCCTGATGTGCACGCTATTGGCCTTGCTGGCCCTGCTGCTGTCCCTGCGGTCGGTGTTGACCCTGGTGGCCCTGCTGATTAGGATGACCCTGATGGCCTTGCCTAAATCCCCCGAATCCCTGCCTAGAATCACCTGAACGGAATCTCTTAGCAGGGTCCCCCTGATGGGAACTCTGCTCGTGCTGACGAGTCTGTCCATGAGTTGGTGCCCCACCGGCACTATTACCCCCGGTCCTTCCCTGCTGGCTGGACTCTCCTGCTCTCTTGCTTCCCTGAAGATGGAAGCGGTGATCCTGGCAATGTAGTAACGTTGCATTGAGTACATCAGTGAACGTACTCAGGGATAGGTTCCCAATAAGGTGCTGACGGATCCTCCAAGCTAATCCGTCGACGAACAACAAAATCTTCTTGCCTTCAGTAGGTGCCTCATCTGGCACAATGGTGAGAAGTCTCATGAAATCCTCCTCATACTCTGCTACAGTAAGATTATCTTGCTTCAGATTTAGTAATTTCCGCCTCATCTCAGTCTGCACCGCGGGTGGAAAATATTTGCGATCAAACCGTTCCCAGAACAACTGAATAGGGATCGTGTCCCTCTCCTCCAAAGTAGTAGTGGACTCCCACCACTGTAATGCGTCTCCCAACAGCTTGAAAGAAGCCAATAGCTTCTTCTGCACTTCAGTGCACTCATACATACGGAGGTGCCGCTGGATGTCTTTCTTCCATTGGCTGACAGCAACAATATCTGAGCTACCAGAAAACTCAGGGGGATGCGCTTTCTGAAAAGCATCCCAAACCCTCTCCCATGCGGATGGAAGATGTGCTGGTACTGGTGCCACCGCCTGAACCTGGGGTGGAGCCTGCTGAATCACCGCTATCGCGGCATTCACCGCCTGAGCAACAATAGCGGCTACATCATTCGCATTCATTGTGCCTGGTGCCGGAGCTGCTGGCTGCTCGGCTTGGGCACGCTTATCTTTCGGAGCACGTCTCGGAGGCATCTGAAACGTGAAAAAGTTTATTAGTCTACAGTTATCAACAAATCTCGAATAGCTGAAGACTTAAACGTAAAAGCAAGAATACAACAGTCCTAAAAATAGGGCTCTATAGAAATAACGTTAAGCTGAAAGCGAAATAAGCCGTACAGATCCTATGGACACTAGAACCTGATGCTCTGATACCACCTGTGACACCCCCCCTAATTAAATACCGGGCGATCACTCCTTTATTAAATTAAATCAAGGTAAACAGTTGGTTCATTCTCAGCATCACTATCGATAAAAATTTTCCAATTTAACACCCTAAATAATTAAGCTAAGTGTCAAAACATTTTTCATACAAACTTCCAAATTTTAATTAAAGAAAAGATTTATTTATACAAAACACATTTCTACAATATGGAACCACACCATGATGAACTAAAATAAAACCATACATTCGTCAATCGAATGTCAACATAATAAAACTAAACATCATAAACCATCCTGAATAAATCCCGTAAAACAATACTGGAATAACTGAAATATAAAAATCCCAACAATAAATGAAATGATGAAAAGGGCGACACGTGCCCAATAAATGGGAGTAATAGGAGTGGAGTCAAGAACAGAAGCCGTCTACTCAAGTGACCGGCAACTCCCACCTAAGCTGCAGCTCGTTCTTCTCAAAGGATCCTAAGCAAGACGCCCCTGTGGCTGGGCACCTGAAAATATACATATATATACACAAGAGAGAGAGAGAAAAAGAAACGGGTCAGGGACCGAAAGTGTGTTTGATTTTTAAAATACGTTAAGCAAGTATTTAAATTGATACAGGCCAATCCAACAACATATTAGTGCGTCTCTCTCTTGAGAAATACTCACCTCTCTTCTAATGTGCACACCTATCGCACTAACCTTCCCCACGGTTCGTTTATCTTAGCTTACGCATATATTTTCAAAACCGAACGATGTCAATGTTTTAAAAAGGTTACTTTCAATATGTAGTACTCCTCTCGTTTTAGCTTCATTAAATTATAAGGTTTCCCAGTGTCTTCTCATACTTTCACAAAAGAAGTATTTATTATTGCGTCAACAACCACGTCCTACTTATCACATTATAGTAGGAAGATTAAAGTTTATAACCATATATATATATATATTAACTACTCGTATAGTATATATATAACAGCACCCCAACTAATCTATGGTGCGGGCATACTCTGCTATCCAATCCCCGTATCTCTCACACAAAGGGAAACACAAGTTCGGAATAACTCTCGAACTGTATTAACATATACAAAACAACGTTGAGGCGAAGCATAGATTCCAAGTCCAAGAGGTCAGTACATACCCACACGTATCTTAGGACCGTCCGACTATCAATCTAATAGCCCGTACCTAGGATCTCTATCTTCTAGGGTACGATTCAATATCCCCCATAAAGCCACACAGGATACGATCGTCCCAGCGCGGTAACCTCAGGGATAGCAAGTAGCGCGGGTACGTTTTTCACATGTATATAATATATGTACACACAATTATATAAATATACCCATTTCATCATATTAATATAGGTTTCTCTCGTAACCCATAGTCATAAAATTTATCTTTAATTTTCCATTATTATGATTACGTATAAGGTTTCGTCTCTAACCTTAATTCGAAGAGTTTTCTCACTCATTACCTAATACTCATGGTTTATATTCTCACCAATCTGAAATTAAGTAAGGGACTTTATTTGATTCCAACATAACTCTCTTACGTACCTCACCCTTAAGTTATATATCTATCAACCTAAAGTAAATATCCCATAATTACCATACTTGTTGAAGATTAAAGGTTCTAACATTTATCCATATACCGTGCTGGTCCTCAATATCTCCCAAATCCTTTTATTTAGAATGCCCAAAGGTTATTTCACGATAAATTAATTTAAGTAAATAAACAAGAGAAATAGGAGTCTGCCAGGAGGGGTCGATCGATCGAACCTTCGATCGATCGAAGCTCTAGGCTCGATCGATAGATCAAGCAGGTCTGGGCCAAAATTCTGCAGAAATTGCAGTGACGGGATTGATTAAAGTTCTTCATCAAAACTCATATTTTCCAACACTAATCGGCCCAAAAAGTTTACTGTTAACATACTAACATAATTCTAGATATCTTTAACGTTCAGCATGCGTGTATACATCATTAAACATAGTTAAACAACCTAAAATCTCATCTAATAATCAAGAACCCTAAAGTTTTCTTAACTTTTGTTCTAATCAGTTTTCTCCAGAATTTCCTTCTAACATAACATCACAAATTCGTGGGTTAATCATCTACTTCACATATTATTTCCAGAATATGGTTATAACGATTTCTACATGCAAATCCCTATAAAAAATTTGGGGTTTTCTTCCATTGATTATACTCCTAATCATTCCTACACTAATATGATTATTGCTACAACGAAAATACGAAAGTTAAACACTTGCCTGGGATTTCAGAGGTCTGCTTTCCTGCTGATATTGGTGTGGTTGCGTTCTCCTCCTCACGATCTACGCGTTGGTGGTGACGGCGGTGAAATCGGTGGTGTTTTGGGCCTTGAATCACCTTGAGAGCTCTCTCCTCTCTTCTCCAATGGCCGTTCTAGGGTTCTGAATGTTCTAACCCTAAAAGGCTGACGTAAATGGCTACTAAGGATGGCTGAAATTCGTGGGTTTAATTACCCTATTTTGTAAAATGACCAAAATGCCCTCCCGGGTCACTAATTAAGCCTAAAAACATCCCGAGACCCAAACTAAACCCCCGGGTACACTTTTCTGACTATCTCGACCCTTCCGGATGCGTTGGTGCACTCAAAATGACCATACGAACAACTTATAAAATATTCACTTTTTAAATAACATAATTAGTCCCGACGTGGCACGGGCACGTCCCGACTTAATTTCCGAAATAGTCATTTAATTCACCTATGACATTCAATATAACCAATATAATATATTACTATGCTCATTAGTAATATTCAACAAGTTTCCCATAATTACTAACTCTAGTCACGTTAATAATTATAACATAATTAATTTCCGGATTTTTATTAAATAAATCATCACATTAAATTTAATAAATCCCCAAATTAAATATTGCATAAAAATACGGGGTATTACAAATCTTTCTCTCTCTACTGTGTAAACCAACACAGTTTTATCTAGGGTTGCAATTATCGATCCCTTTACGAGGTAGAGGATGACATATATATATAGTGCTTGGGGGTGTGATCTACCCCCCAAGCATGCAATGAGCATGTGCATGAGAATCGAACCAGTATGAGAATGACACATGGCTGATCTTATGTAGATAATGATTACATCAGTATTCCCTCACATGAAGGGAAAGATTTGATTATAACAGATTTGTTCACATGTTCCAAACCTTACATGTACTTGTAAATTCTCGGCCCTGGGTCCTTGACTGATGTAACCTCAGCTCGGAAGAATACGAGGTTGATGGAGTCAGATGTAGTTGCTTTTGTGACACCCCGCCTAATTAAATACCGGGTGATCAGTCCTTTATTAAATTAAATCAAGGTAAACAGTTGGTTCATTCTCAGCATCACTGTCGATAAAAATAATTTTTCCAATTTAACACCTTAAATAATTAAGCTAAGTGTCAAAACCATTTTCATACATACTTTCCAAATTTTATTTAAAGAAAAAATGTATTTTATTAACAACATTCAATAAGTAAGAATCACACCACATTAAATGTCTGCAACATAATCCAAATAGTTTAAAACATTCGTCAACCGAATGTCAACATGTGAAATATAAAGTAACACAATCAACTGAATAAAACCCATAGTAACAATACTGGAAATAACTGAAATACAAATGTCCCAATAATAATGGAATAATGGAAAGAGCTACACATGCTCAACTAAATGAAAATACTAAGAGTGGATCCTAATGAACGAAGTCGTCTAATCAAGAAACCTGCAACTCCCACCTAAGCTGCAGCGCGTTCCTTCCAAGAGATCCTAAGCAAGACGCCCCTGTGGCTGGGCACCTGTAATACATACAAATATATACAAGAGAGAGAGAGAGAAACGGGTTAGAGCCCGAAAGTGTGTTTGATTTAAAATATGTTTAGCAAGTATTTAAATTGATACAGGCCAATGCAACAACATATTAGAGCGACACTCTCTTGAGAAATTCTCACCTCTCTTCTAATGTGCACGCCTATCGTACTAACCTTCCCAACGGTTATCTTATCATTTTAATCATACTAGCCTTCCCAATAATTTAGCTTATCTTAACTTACTCATAAGATTTCAAAACCGAACAATATCATTGTTTAAAAAGATACTTTCAATTAGCATCACAACTCTCGTTTTAGCTTTATTAATTTAAAAATTTTCCTAGTGTCATATTATACTTTCACAAAACAAGTATTTACTATTTGAGTCATCAACCACGTCCTACTTATCAAATCACAGTAGGCTGTTTCAAACTTCCAAATCTCATATATATATTAACTACTCGTATAATATATATAAAATAACAGCACCCCACATAAAACTATGGTGCGTGCATACTTCTACTATCCAAACCCCATACCACTCATATCAAGGGGAATAAAAATTCGGAATCACTCTCGAATTGTATTAACACATACACAAACGATATCGAGGCGAAGCATAGATTCCAAGTCTCTAAGAGGATGGCACATACTCACGTCTCTTAGGACCGTCTCAACTATCGATTCGATAGCCTGTACCAAGGATATCTATCTTCTAGGGTACAAGTCAATATCCCCCATAAAGGTCCCATCGAGATAAGACTGTCCCAGCGCGGTAACCTCAAGGATAGCAAGTAGTGCGGTATATTTTTCACATGTATATAATATATGTACACACAATCATATAAATATACCACTTTTATCATATTAGTATAGGTTCCTCTCGTTACCCTTAATTACAACATTTATCCTTAATTTCACATTATTACTATTACGTATAAGGTTTCATCTCTAACCTTAACTCGAAGGGTTTTCTCACTTATTTCGTGACACTCGTGGACTCCATTCTTCCAAGTAGAAAATTCAGTAGGTGTCACATTTACGTTTCATCGTAACTCTCTTACGCGCCTCACACTTTAACATATCAATTTACTAACCCTAAAGTAAACATCCTATAAATACCATTCTCGTCGAATATTAATGATCCAAACATTTATTTATACGCCCTACTAGTCCTCTATGTCTCCCAAATCATTATACTAAGAATGCCCAAGAATTATATCACAGTAATTCAATTTTTAAATCATTTACAAAGGGAAATAGTAGTCTTCCAGGAGGGGTCAATCGATCGAGGTTTGGGGCTCGATCGATCGAACCTTCGATCGATCGAAGCTGTAGGCTCGATCGATCGATCAAGCAGGTCTGCGAAAATCTGCAGAATTGCAGTTACGGGTTCTACCAATTTTCTTCATCCAAAACCATGTTTTTCCATTCTAAACGTCCCAAAAATCCTACTACTAACATAATATCAATATACCAGATGTTTTCAACGTAAAGCATGTGTATATCTAACATTAAACATGGATAATTAACCCAAAATCACATCTAATCATCAAGCACCCTAGAGTTTTTCTTAATCAAGGTTCTAATCTGTTTTTACTAGAATTTCCTTCTAATATATCATCAAAATTTCGTGGGTTATATTCCTCTATATGGCAAGGATTCCAGAATTTTCATATAATCAATCTATATGCATTTTCCTATCACAAATGGGGTCTTCTTCTACATAATTCACCCCTAATCATTCCTAAACTAATATGAAGATTGCACCAACAAAAATAGAAAGTTAAACACTTGCTTGAGATTTTTGGTATTCTGATTTACGGCTAATTTTGGTATGGTTGCGTTCCTCTTCTCACGATCTACGCGTTGATGGTGGCGGCGGCGCAAATCGGTGACTTTTTGGCCTTGAATTGCCTTGAGGGCTTTCTCCTCTCTTCTCCAATAGCCGTTCTAGGGTTCTGAATATTCTAACCCTAAATGACCAACCTAAATGGCTGATATAGGTTGCTGAATTTCGTAGGTTTAATTACCCAAATATGTAAAATGACTAAAATGCCCTCCCGGGGTACTAATTAGGCCTAAAAACGCCCCGAGACCCAAACTACACCCCCGGGTACACTTTTCTGACTATCTCGACTCTTCCGGACACGTTGGCGCACTCAAAATGACCATACGAACAACTTATAAAATATTCACTTTTTATTTAACAAACGTAGTCCCGACGTGACACGGGCACGTCCCGACTTAAATTTCCGAAATTGTCCTTTAACTCACTCATGACATTCAATATAACCAATATAATATATTACTTTGCTCATTAGTAATATTAAACAAATTTCCCATAATTACTAACTCTCGTCACGTTAATAATTATAACATAATTAATTTCTGAATTTTTATTAAATAATTAACTCACATTAAATTCAATAAATCCCCAAATTAATATAGCATAAATATACGGGGTATTATATACTTCCCCCCTAATAACCGAATTTCGTCTCGAAATTCAGAAAATAAGGCATACCTGGTGAAAACAACTCTGGATATCTTTCGCGCATATCTGCCTCGCGCTCCCAAGTGGATTCCTCCACATTATGATGCTCCCATTGGACCCACACAAGTGGAACTATCTTTGACCTCAATCTCCTCTCACTATAGTCTAGGATAGCCACCGGTCTCTCCTCGTAAGAGCTATCAGGCTGTAAATCGATCTCATCTATCGCAATGTGAGTATGGGCCATATCATCCCGAAGATATCGTCTCAACGACGAGATGTGGAATACATCGTGGATGCGATGTAAATGCTCTGGCAGTCCCAACCTGTATGCAACCGGCCCAATCCTCTCGATGATGGGAAATGGTCCCACGTACCTCGGAGCCAACTTCCCCTTCTTCCCGAACCTCATCACTCCCTTCATAGGAGATACACGCAATAACACTTGGTCCCCCACACTAAACTCCCGGAAGAACCGTTTCGCATCGGCGTAGCTCTTCTGCCTGTCCTGGGCTACCCGAATACGACTCCTGATCATCTCAATCCTCGCGGAGGTCTCCTGAATCACCTCTGGTCCTAGCAACTTGTTATCCCCCACTTCGAGCCAACAAGCTGGGGAACGACAAGGCCTGCCATACCAAGCTTCAAATGGAGCCATGCCAATCGTGAACTGATAAGAGTTATTATAGGCAAACTCTACCAGTGGAAGATGTGACTCCCAACCTCCTCCAAAATCGAGAACACACATGCGTAGCATATCCTCTAACATCTGATTAGTACGCTCTGTCTGTCCATTTGTCTGTGGGTGGTAAGCTGAACTCAACCTCAACTCAGTACCCATAGCCTCCTGGAAGCTTTCCCAAAAACGTGACACAAAAATCTTATCCCTATCTGACACAATATTTAGGGGCACCCCATGTAGTCTGACAATCTCATCGATGAACAACTGAGCATACTGACCCGTGGTGTAATCTGTCAGCACCGGCAGAAAATGATCCACCTTGGTCAAACGGTCTACAATCACCCAGATAGAATCGTGGCCCCGCTGTGATGTAGGCAACCCTGTAATAAAATCCATGGAAATACTCTCCCACTTCAACGCAGGCACTTCTAATGGTTGAAGCAATCCTGACGGTTTCTGATGGTCCACCTTCACCAGTTGGAAGGTAGAACACTTGGACACGAACTCAACAATGTCCTTCTTCATTCCACTCCACCAGTATTGCCTCCTCATATCCTGGTACATCTTATCGCCTCCCGGATGTACTGCAAATCGGGACCCATGAGAATGAGTCATCACTGCATGAGGTAATTCTGCTCCTCCTGGAACCACCAATATCCCATTAAATCGCAAACCTCCATCGTAACTAACCGAATAGGACTTAGCTCCCTCGGCTAGAAGTCACACAATCAGCTCTTGGCAAAATGGGTCTGTGATCTGTGCGTGTATCACCTTCATAATAATCTCTGGTGTGACTGACATCATGGACATGAAAGAACGTGCTACGGTTTCCTGATGACCCAACTCCTTCCACTTTTCTTTCTAGACGTCTGCTACTTCATCTACCGATCTACGACTCAACGCATCAGCAACTACGTTGGCCTTTCCCGGATGATACTGTATGTCGAACTGGTAGTCCTTCACAAACTCTAGCAATCTGCGCTGTCGCATATTCAACTCTCGCTGAGTGAACAGGTACTTCAGTGATTTGTGGTCTGTGAACAAACGGAACTTCTATCCCAACAAATAGTGCCTCCATATTCTCAATGCAAAGATGACCGCTGCTAACTCCAGGTCGTGGGTGGGGTAATTCTTCTCATGTGGCTTAAGCTTGCGGGAGGCAAAAGCTATAGCCTTCTCTTCCTGCTGGAGTACTCCCCCAAGTCCCCGTAAAGAGGCATCGGTGTAAACCAGGTACTCCATACCCGGATTCAGTAACGCAAGGACTGGCGCTGAAGTAAGCTTGTCTTTCATCTCGTCGAAAGCCAACTAACAAGCGTCATCCCAAACATATGGTACCCCCTTGCGAGTCAGATTCGTCAATGGACCCGCTATTTTGGAGAATCCCCGAATAAATCTCCTGTAGTAACCAGTTAACCCCAAGAAACTACGCACTTCTATCGGTGTCATGGGTTGTCCCCACTCCCTCACCGCTGACACTTTACTCGGGTCAACTCCTATTCCCTCCTCAGAAACAACATGCCCCAGGAACTGTACCTCTCGCAGCCAGAATCCACACTTCTCGTACTTAGCATACAACTGATGCTCTCGTAGCGTCTAAAGAACTTGCCTCAAGTTCTCGGCATGCTCCTCCTCGGAGTGTGAATTTATCAAGATGTCATCTATGAAGACGATGACAAAATGATCCAAGAACTCCTTGAATACTCGGTTCATCAAGTCCATAAAAATGGATGGGGCATTTTTGAGTCCGAACGGCATCACCCTGAACTCGTAGGACCCATATCTCGACAAAAAGGAAGTCTTTGAAACATCCTGCTCTCTAATACGTAACTGATGGTACCCCAACCTCAGATCTATTTTCGAAAAGAAAGTTTCTCCCCTCAACTGGTCTAACAGATCATCGATTCGAGGCAACGGATACTTATTCTGTATCGTGACCTTGTTCAGCTCCCGGTAGTCCACACACAATCTTAGTGAACCATCTCTCTTCTTCACAAACAAAACTGGAGTGCCCCAAGGTGAGGTACTCCTGCGAATGAAGCCCTGACCTAACAGCTGCTCTATCTGATATCGTAGCTCTCGCATCTCTGCCGGAGCCATACGGTACAGTGAGCGTGCTATAGGTCTCGTATCTGGCAATAAATCTATAACAAAGTCTATCTCTCAACTGGGGGGTAGGCCTGGTATCTCCTGGAACACATCGGAATACTCCCTGACAACTGGGATCGAATCTAAGGGAATCACAACCTCCTTAGAGGTATCCTCCTCTATGTAATAAAAATGAGCGGTCGAACCTCCCTCTGGGCGAGGCATCGCCACTACAAACATCTCTTTCCCCGGAATGGCAAAAACAATGCTCCTACGGAAGCAATCAATCATGGCTCTATAAGCTGCGAGCCAATCCATATCAATAATCACATCATGTTCGTGCATGTCCAAGACTAACATGTTCGCAGGTAATACCAAACTACCGATCTCTACCCCCACTCCCCGGCATATAAAGAAAATAAGTGACCCACTCCCCAGTGGTGAGTCCACACACGTCACTGTGCTCTCTGCTGTGGCTAACAACCCCAAGGTCTTCGCAAAATGCATAGCTATATAACAATGTGTTACCCTCGTATCAAACAAAACCCGACCCATAGTACCATGGATAGGAAACATACCCTCAATCGCGGGTGGTGCCTATGGAGCTGCTACCTGGTGGACGTTATAGACACGTCCATACTGTAATTGCCCTTGTTGCACTGGAGCTACAGGAATGGGTAGTAGGGCTGGCACCTGGGCTGGAGCTGGGAGGGATGGTAGAAATAGGGGCCTCTATGGCTCATTACGGGCTCCCTGCTGCTGTGGGGCCCTATTTCCCTATGGGCAATCCTGACGCCTATGTCCATGTTTACCGCACCCAAAACATCGGCCTTTGAAGTTACCTCCCCTCTGACCCTGCTGTCCACGACCCTGATGGCGTTGCCTCCCCGCTACTGGCCCTGTTGGCCCTGATTAGCACGCTGCTGGCCCTGCTGTCGGTGTTGGCCCTACTGATTAGGCTAGCCCTGCTGGCCCTACCTATAGCCCCCATATCCATGTCTAGAATCACCTGAACGGAATCGCGTAGCAGGGTCCCCCTGATGGGAACTCTGCTCGTGTTGACGAGTCTGTCTGTGAGATGTTGCCCCACTGGCACTATTACCCCCGGTCCTGCCCTGCTGGCTGGACTCTCCTACTATCTTGCTTCCCTGAATATGGAAGCGGTGATCCTGGCAATGTAGTAACGCTACATTGAGTACATCAGTGAAAGTACTCATAGATAAGTTCCCAATAAGGTGCTGACGGATCCTTCAAGCTAACCCGTCGACAAACAGCAAAATCTTCTTGCTCTCAGTAGGTGCCTCATCTCGCACAATGGTGAGAAGTCTCGTGAACTCCTATTCATACTCTACTGTGTTAAGGTTCTCCTGCTTCAGATTCAGTAGTTTCCGCCTCATCTCAGTCTGAACGGCGGGTGGAAAATACTTGCGGTCAAACCGCTCCCAGAACAACTGAATAGGGATCGTGTCCCTCTCCTCCAATGTGGTAGTGGACTCCCACCACTGCAACGCGGCTCCCACCAGCTTAAAGGCATCCAATAACTTCTTTTTCACATCAGTGCACTCATACATACGGAGGTGCCTCTGGATGTCCTTCTTCTATTGGCTAACTGTGACAATATCGGAGCTACCAGAGAACTCACGGGGATGCGCTTTTTGAAAAGAATCCCGAACCCTCTCCCATGGAGATGGAAGTTATGCTTATACTGGCGCCACTGCCTGAACCTGGGGTGGAGCCTGCTGAATCATCGCTATCGCAGCATTCACCGCCTGAGCAACAATAGCGGCTACTTCATTTGCATTCATTGTGCCTGGTTCCGGAGCTACTGGCTTCTCGTCCTGGGAACGCCTATCTTTCAGAGCACGTCTCGGAGGAATCTGAAACGTGAACAAGTTTATTAGTCTATAGTTATTAACAAATCTCAAATAGCTGAAGACTTAAACGTAAAACAAGAGTACAACAATCCTAAAAATAGGGCTCTATAGCAATAACGTTAAGCTGAAAGCGAAATAAGCCGTACAAATCCTATGGACACTAGAACCTGATGCTCTGATACCACCTGTGACACCCCGCCTAATTAAATACCGGGCGATCACTCCTTTATTAAATTAAATCAAGGTAAACAGTTGGTTCATTCTCAACATCACTGTCGATAAAAATAATTTTTCCAATTTAACACCCTAAATAATTAAGCTAAGTGTCAAAACCATTTTCATACATACTTTCCAAATTTTATTTAAAGAAAACATTTATTTGATTAACAACATTCAATAAGTAAGAATCACACCACATTAAATGTCTGCAACATAATCCAAATAGTTTAAAACATTCGTCAACCGAATGTCAACATGCGAAATATAAAGTAACACAATCAACTAAATAAAACCCATAGTAACAATACTGGAAATAACCGAAATACAAATGTCCCAATAATAATGGAATAATGGAAAGAGCTACACATGCTCAAATAAATGAAAATACTAAGAGTGGATCCTAATGAACGAAGTCGTCTAATCAAGAGACCTACAACTCCCACCTAAGCTGCAGCGCGTTCCTTCCAAGAGATCCTAAGCAAGACGCCCATATGGCTGGGCACCTGTAATACATACAAATATATACAAGAGAGAGAGAGAGAGAAAAAAACGGGTCAGAGCCAGAAAGTGTGTTTGATTTAAAATACGTTTAGCAAGTATTTAAATTGATACATGCCAATGCAACAACATATTAGAGCGACACTCTCTTGAGAGATTCTCACCTCTCTTCTAATGTGCACGCCTATCGTACTAACCTTCCCAACGGTTATCTTATCATTTTAATCATACTAGCCTTCCCAATAATTCAGCTTATGTTAACTTACTCATAAGATTTCAAAATCGAACAATATCATTGTTTAAAAAGATACTTTCAATTAGCATCACAACTCTCGTTTTAGCTTTATTAATTTAAAAATTTTCCCAGTGTCATATTATACTTTCACAAAATAAGTATTTACTATTTGAGTCATCAACCAGGTCCTACTTATCAAATCACAGTAGGCTGTTTCAAATTTCCAAATCTCATATATATATTAACTACTCGTATAATATATATAAAATAACAGCACCCCACATAAAATTATGGTGCGTGCATACTTCTACTATCCAAACCCCATACCACTCATATCAAGGGGAATACAAATTCGGAATCACTCTCGAATTGTATTAACACATGCGCAAACGATATCGAGGCGAAGCATAGATTCCAAGTCTCTAAGAGGATGGCATATACTCACGTCTCTTAGGACCGTCTGAACTATCGATTCGATAGCCTGTACCAAGGATATCTATCTTCTAGGGTACAAGTCAATATCCCCCATAAAGGTCCCATCGAGATAAGACTATCCCAGCGCGGTAACCTCAAGCATAGCAAGTTGCGCGGTATGTTTTTCACATGTATATAATATATATACATACAATCATATAAATATACCACTTTTATCATATTAATATAGGTTCCTCTCGTTACCCATAATTACAACATTTATCCTTAATTTCGCATTATTACTATTACGTATAAGGTTTCATCTCTAACCTTAACTCGAAGGGTTTTCTCACTTATTTCGTGACACTCGTGGACTCTATTCTTCCAAGTAGAAAATTCAGTAGGTGTCACATTTACGTTTCATCGTAACTCTCTTACGCGCCTCACACTTTAACATATCAATTTACTAACCCTAAAGTAAACATCCCATAAATACCATTCTCGTCGAATATTAATGATCCCAACATTTATTTATATGCCCTACTAGTCCTCTATGTCTCCCAAATCATTATACTAAGAATGCCCAAGAATTATATCACGATAATTCAATTTTTAAATCATTTACAAAGGGAAATAGTAGTCTGCCAGGAGGGGTCGATCGATCGAGGTTTGGGGCTCGATCGATCGATCAAGCAAGTCTACGAAAATTTGCAGAATTGGAGTTACGGGTTCTACCAATTTTCTTCATCCAAAACCATGCTTTTCCATTCTAAACGTCCCAAAAATCCTACTACTAACATAATATCAATATACCAGATGTTTTCAACGTAAAGCATGTGTATATCTAACATTAAACATGGATAATTAACCCAAAATCACATCTAATCATCAAGAACCCTAGAGTTTTTCTTAATCATGGTTCTAATCTGTTTTTACGAGAATTTCCTTCTAATATATCATCAAAATTTCGTGGGTCATATTCCTCTACATGGCAAGGATTCCAGAATTTTCATATAATCAATCTACATGCATTTTCCTATCACAAATGGGGTCTTCTTCTACATAATTTACACCTAATCATTCCTAAACTAATATGAAGATTGCACCCAAAAAATAGCAAGTTAAACACTTGCCTTATGGTATTCTGATTTACGGCTGATTTTGGTATGGTTGCGTTCCTCTTCTCCCGATCTACGCGTTCGTGGTGGCGGCGGTGCAAACCGGTGACTTTTTGGCCTTGAATTTCCTTGAGGCCTCTCTCTTGTCTTCTCCAATAGCTGTTCTAGGGTTCAAAATATTCTAACCCTAAATGACCAACATAAATGGCTGATATAGGTTGCTGAATTTCGTGGGTTTAATTACCCAAATATGTAAAATGACTAAAATGCCCTCCTAGGGTACTAATTAGGCCTAAAAACGCCCCGAAACCCAAACTACACCCCCGGGTACACTTTTCTGACTATCTCGACCCTTCCAGACGCGTTGGCGCACTCAAAACGACCATACGAACAACTTATAAAATATTCACTTTTTATTTAACAAACTTAGTCCCGACGTGACACGGGCACGTCCCGACTTAAATTTCCGAAATTGTCCTTTAACTCACTCATGACATTCAATATAACTAATATAATATATTACTTTGATCATTAGTAATATTCAACAAATTTCCCATAATTACTAACTCTCGTCACGTTAATAATTATAACATAATTAATTTCTGGATTTTTATTAAATAATTAACTCACATTAAATTCAATAAATCCCGAAATTAATATAGCATAAATATACGGCGTATTACAACTTTATCTTCTCTAATCGTGATGACCCCGACCAAGAAGGTTGGCCCAGGTTAGGTATGAGGTAGCTGTAACGTCGGCTGAGGCCGGTGATGACGTTGGCAGTCGATTGAGCCTGTGAGACTCTGCTGACCTCGGTTGATAAAGAGCCGAGGTTGGTGTGTGAGGGGGCGACCTTATGAGAGACGACCTTATTGATGGTTGTCATAAGCTTCTTGTCAACTCCTCTGTGAGACTGGACGAGGTTAGTGTCTCTGAGTATGAGGGTGCACTTTGGGTATATCAATCACCTCCTAGACCTTAGTCTTCTACGTAATTAGATGACTATGGGGTATATAGTTAAGGCCGAGGCTGAGTCTCTTTGGGTGCCAATATTTTCTTAACACGTGTCACTTACAAAAGTGAGTAGTGTTCTTATCAAGGTTTGATGATTCTGACTTTCCCTTTTGGTTCCCTAGGGCAATGATGGGGCATTGGGACTCGCGCCTCATTATTGGATAGGTTTAAAAACCCTCTTCTCTCTCCTCATTCTCTTTCTTCTTCCAAAATTCTTTCCACCTTACGTCTCTCTACAACTGCAATTGCTTCAAAACCTCCATTATTGGCTGCCATTGAAGGTTTCCTTTGCTTTCTACCATCCTCTTCCTTTACTCGCGACTAGTCAGGTATCATTTTCAACCTTTTTCTATTTCTGGTTATACCATCGTCATTTATGAATCTTCGATGAGCTTTTACATTTTTTTGCGAGAGTTTCCACCAGTATTGGTGGTTCTAATGTTAGGATAGTAGTGGTTGAGTGGTTTCGGGACATTTATAGGTAGCTCCGAGGTTATTTCATCCAGAAATAACCCTTCTTTAGGTTTTCGATAAACCTCCGATCACATTCCCCGACGACCCTATTCTTGAATGTTCTTGAAGTTCTTCATTTGAAACTTTCTAACTCTCTCTTTTTTATCTTGAGTTTGAGTTCTTTTAAGTTGTGTACCTGTTTGTGGTTTGAGTCCTTCTTAAGTGTAGTGTTGTCCCACTTATGCTCAGACCCTTGTACTAACTCATAGAAGAGTTCTCATCTCTTCGTAAGAAGACCTTCGAGAAAATTAGGAAAATAGATCTAGACCAAGAGGACCTCCACCCCTGAAGGTTATCTACCCTGAGCCAGCCGAGCCATCTGAGCCTATAGAGGTTCCTGGGGATCCCATACCAATGTCTGAGGTCGATGATGATGTTGGCAGTTGATTGAGCCTGTGAGACTCTGCTGACCTCGGTTGATAAATAACCTAGGTTGGTGTGTGAGGGGCCGACCTTATAAGAGACGATTTTTCTAATGGTTGTCATAAGCTTCTTGTCAACTTGGCTGTAAGACTAGCCAAGGTTAGTGTCTCTAAGAACGAGGGTGCACTTTGGGTATATCAGTCGGTGACCATTACTACAGTGACAAAGATCCCCTATTAATGGTCGGTACCATATTTTGGGGGTTCCTTACCACCTATTACTGGTCGGTTGGAACCATATAACTGGTCGGTGCCATGGTTACAGTACCAGAGTCCTCACTGCAATCGACTTAACCAGTCACAGGTATTGTATAGCTTGAGGGATCCCAACCTCCTATTTGTTGGTCGGGGATATCATACTATAAATACAAGTCCATAAGGGGCCCGACAAAAGTTCCCAATCTCCTATTACTGGTCAGTGACATGGTTGAGACACCAGTATTCTCTTAACTCAGCATTTGCACAGATTGGGAGATGCCCGACCATATATTATTTCTCTGTTACTACTCAGCGTTATCTATTATTGGTAGGTGACTACTGTATTACGATGACAAGTCTAGAGAAGAATCGTCATCACTCGTTAGCGCTAAAAGGGGAATAACAGTTGAACTCCTTTTGGTCACGAATACATTTGGGTCATAAGCCCAGTTATAATCCCTTTTTGACTTTGTCAAACTAAAACATTTGTTGTTTAAAAGGGGCTTTTGGTTTATTTACAGTTTGCTATTTAAATATTGTTTTGGTTTACTATACCAACTCTCTACACTTCACATCCTCGTGTGGATTATTTTGAGTACTTGCTAGATTTAAAAAATTCTAGACTGATAACTAGTCTTTATATCCTGTACGTATTTGCTAAAAATCTTCTCTCACGTATTCCCCATAAAATTTATTATTTCATATTTTGAAATTTTTAATGCTCAAGAAGATACACATCATATATTATTTGGCTGAATAAAACTAATCTCATGATAATTTCGATTTGATTTGGCCTCAACATATGGTCGGGAAATTTATTAACTTCCATGGGTACAAGATTTACTCCCGACAAATGCACGTTCATAATCTTAAGCTTCTGAAAAATATTAATAATGCTCAATATTGTGCAATTTTTCCTCAACGGATTAGCCAGGCATTATCGATCTTATTATTTCTCTGACATATGCTCGAGCACGAATAACTTCTCTTCCACAATCTTAAATCTCTTGGAAATCCTATTAATGCTCTGACATATGCTCAAGCACGAATCATTCTCCATAACCACTTGGATGATTATGCGTATTCAATATTTATATCGGCAGAGGATCGATAAAATATTTATTGTCAAATATCCAGCTTGAAGATATTTTCCACATTAATTATATTTAATCCCCAACAGATGGTTAATCGGGAAAATCTTCATCAATGTTCAGTCCCGACAAATGGTCGACATAGTTGATTAGTAATCAACATTACATTTATTATTAAAATTCAACCCTATTGAATGGTGTGGAAATCTATTTTTCTCTAAATACAACATCATTCGGTCCCCTAAGGCATTATTTAAAGGCCCAGACTTATGGTCGAACCCCTTATTATTTCTCTGGATTTCTCACTAGCATGAATATTCAATGCAAATTATATAAACCCCAATAAACTAATGGGCATTACCAACCGAATGTTCATCCAATATTATACTCCCGATTCAAGTCCATATGCTCAGGCATGATCATTATTTAATTGCCCTATATATAATCGGAATTATATTGCAGTAAGTCCCCCCGATGATTGATCGAGAATTATTACTATTATTCAGTCCTCTCTTCAAAAAATGGGGTCTACGGTTCACAATTCATCTTAGTCCAAGCATATCAAGCAGACTTCAACGGAAGAGAGATCACAATTCACCTTGACGAGTAGACTCCCATGGGTCATGAATGAGGAGCCTGTAAAACTTTGTATACAACTCTAATAGTTAGAAACAAGTTTTACCCGACTAAGTTAAATGAAGGAAGACATGTATACATTCCAAAACAGTGGAATACACACATATATTCCTCATACACTTGGTCGCCACTAATAACTAATGTCAAAACACTTAGTGTAAAATGACATGCAGTTTTACCTAAGTACATTAGTAGAATCTAAGGCCTTACAATCTAAGTTCAATTTAAATGAGAAGATTACCTAATCGACAAGCTGATTAAAAGATAATCGAAAGCTCAAATAAAGATCAACCAATTATTCAAACACCAATTGCCTTAGCAACAAAAACAGACCAAGAGGTGTTTTTCGAATGAGGGATGGTCACGGCCCCAAGTCGTGACCCACTTTAAAAATTGGTTGTGGTACAAAGTCGCGACCCCATATGTGTGTGTATTGTGATTCATCATCCCTATGGTCACGGTCCAAGTACGTTACCCCTTAATGACCAAGCTTTGAGGGAGTTTTGGCGCTAAGATGGTCACGACTTGGTCACGGGCCAAGTTTGTAAACCACAGTGAATATGGTCACACCAAATATTAAGATGGTCATGGACCAAGTCCATGACCATCTGGTCATGAACTTAGGCCGTGACCAATTGGGTGTGACCACTTGCAGGATTTGGTGTAGTGTGATGGGATGATTGAGCGTGTGAATCAGATTTTGGAAGACATGCTTAAAATGTGTATACTTGATTTTTAAGGAGGTTGTGAGAAGTGACTTCCATTGGTCGAATTTGCGTATAATAATTCTTACTAGTTTATTATTGGGATAGATCCTTATGAGGCTTTTTATGGTAGACCTTGCCGTTTTCCCGCTTGGTGGTTAAAGGTGCGGACAACAAACTCCTTGGACCTGAAATGATCCAAGATACTTCTGTTAAGATTGAGTTTATTCAGGGTTGTATACGGATAGATTAGGATAGATAGAAGAGTTATGTAGATTCAAATATGACACATGTAGAGTTGGAGGTGGGTGATCTGGTATTGTTGCGGGTGTCTCCTATGAAAGGGGTAATGAGGTTTGGAAAGGAAGGGAAGCTCGCACCGAGATAGGTGGTAACTTTTTCGATCATTGAAAAGATAGGGTCGAGGTCTTATAGGCTTGCCTTGCCAAAATATATATAGAGGATTCACGATGTATTTCATGTATCATCTTTAAAGAAATATAAGCAGGGTGAGATGGATTATTAGCAAATTCCATTAGAGGATAATTATTTGCAGCCTTATATCTCATATGAGGAAAAACTGGCTGCTATTATAGACCGCAATGAGCATAAGGTGCGTTCTAAGGTGGTGTCCTTGGTTCGTGTTCAGTGGGGACATCACAATACTGACGAGTCGACGTGGGAAAGGGAGGAGGATATGCGTGAGAATTATCTAGAGCTCTTTATTCCAGGTGTACTCGAATTTCGAGGACGGAATTCCTTTCAAGTGGGAAAATATATTAAATTGGATTATACATATTAAACTTGACATTTAAATCATGCAGATGAGTCATAAATCAACTAAACCTAGAAATAATAAGAAATTATTAAATATTAATTTGGATGTCAAATGAATTAATATTCAAGTGACCGTATATTTACTATTGTGTAATAGTAAATAAAATTGAATTATGTCGTAAGTGAGTAAACACGACATGAAGTATTAATATCTTAATCGATAATTATTTATGAAGGCTGAGATAGGAAAATATTGATAAATGACTCGGATGGTGATTTCGAGTGCGCAGTTGATTCAGAATGGGATGAAATAGTCAAAATTAAGTACATGCGGGCTATGTTTGGGTTTCGGGACTTTTTAGATGGTTGATTATGCAAATGGATTTTGACATATGATAATGAAAATTTACGAATGAATTTTAATCATGAAAACTTTGGGATTATGAGTTCATATGTAGCGGAGTTAATATAGAGAAAACTTGTGATTGCATTTGTGATATAGCATGTAGAGATGAAATTTATCCCCATGAAAGTTACATTTTTAGATCATGCTTTTATGTAATGATAAGTCCCATTGATATAAAATCTATCAAGCATAATAGAGATTGAAATGAATTGTGTTGATGCACATTTTTGAGGTTGAAATTATGGAATTTTGGACTGGAAAAAGTGGGATAAATTTTCAGGGCCAAACCGGTTCGCCCCTCAGTCGAACCGGTTCGAATATCTAGGGATAATTGTGAACTTTTGAAAACATATATGAATTCAGATGGTGGTTTAAAATAATTTGAGATTTATCGGGGGATACAAGTTAGACTAAATGGCAAGAATTTTATTCGAAAATGAATAATGGAATTTGGATGAAAATTCAAAAATATAGGGATGCGGGTTGAGTGAAACTAATATGTATCCAAAAAATTATATGATGATATTTAATTAATTAATTTAGTGAATGATTAATTAATTACGAAAATTACAAAATTGTGAAAATGGTTTATATGTGCCATGAGTGATAAGCATGGTTAAATGGAATTTTGAGAAATATATATACAGGTACAGAGATTATGTGTGTCTATATATATCGGTGTGAATGATATAATTAATTAAACATACCACTCTAGGGGTGATATTAATGGAGGTTGCGCGATGTAGGTGTTCTCCCTAGCGAGTGAAAGCAGTCTAAGTATCGACCCCCGATCATAACATTATGCATGCCTGGTAAGTTTGGAGTGAAGTGAGGTAATGTTGGTATAGCTATGCTCACTGGTTCAGGCCTATGATCACATTTAATACGTTTTATTTTTGGGTACGGTACGAAATTCAGTCCCGGTGTTTCCAGGGTGAGGACGTAATGTCCTTAAGAATAACACACTAGATAACTATATCTCAGGGAGTTTTTATCTCAGAGGGATGACGGGTATACATATATAGTGAGAGACATGTATGTATATTATGATTTGAAAATTTTGTATATTAATGTGAAGAAGTAAACATGTCTTAAACATTACGTATGAATAATTTTGAATTAACTAGTGAAAGTTAATGACTTTACTTAATAGATTATAATTGATGATTATAATTATTAATGGTAATTTGAATTAATTCGGTAAAATACGTGGTGATGGGATACCGTATAGAATTATGGATGGTATGGGACTAGTTAGGCGGGTAGCATAACTAGGTGGTTAAAATGCAAACGTTAGGTGCGCATTTTAGATGAGAGGTGAGTAATGTCTCTAAAGAATGTGATGCCAATAGAGAATGCGATGCCAATTTAAAATATGGAACACTGGGCAGAATTAATGATGAATTTTAAGTACTTTCAAAATATTTTCTAAAAGGTTTTTGGGTCGTGGCCCGTATCAAATCTATTTTCAAAACCTTTTACGTGTCTAGTCACAAGGATGCCAAGCTTGATCGTTATATCAAGTACGAGACTTGCGATTATTATGGATGTTACAGAATATTATTATAGTCATTTACTTCATCACATTCAAGATAGGGTTAGTTTTATTTCTAGGCATGTTGCCTAAGTTGGACGGTTTATATTATTTCATTTTATTTGGAATTGTTGTATGGTTATTATTTCAACCGATGGGTTATTCGGTTTAGGATTTGGCATGTAATAGATTTATGTTTCTGATTCATACTATTACAGTGGATTTACTTTAGTTGTTTAAATAAATTATGGATTAAGTATGATGTTGCCAATAAAGATTAAAATTAACATTCGGCTTAAATTAATAATAGGTTGTTAGTAATTAATTAGTTTCGACAGTGATGCTAAAAATGAGCCAAAGGAGATTACATTTTTATTTTAATAAGGGACGGCCACCCGTTATTTTTATAATTTGGGTGTCACAGGTGGTATCAGAGAATCAGGTTCTATAGTTCTTACGATTAGTGCGAACTTTTTACGTTCTAACCTTAGCTTTCTCTGATATAGAACCATATTAGTAGGACTAATGCATTTAATTATGCATTTACATTCATCCGGTGATAATTGTATTTAACTATGAACTCATACAAATTTGATCTAGTTTCAGATACTGCCAAGGAGAGCACTGTATGCTAGGGACACTGGTGGGGTCAATGATGGGCAGGCACAACCTCAGCCTTAGGGACCGCAGGGTATCGTTATAGCTATTGAGGTGGATAACATTGCCTCCCAAATGATTAATGCAGCGATGATAGCTATGGGTCAGCAAATACCGCAGGTTCGGCCACAGCAGTTGGGAGTTCCAGCCGTTCCATCCCACATTGGACCATCACCCTTAGAGCGAGTTAGGGAGGCCTTCAAGAAGGGGCATCTGCCATAATTCTAGGGCAGCTTGGATGTTATAATTTCTAGTTAGTGGAAGAAAGACATGCAGAGACATCTTCGTCTGGTGGAGTGCAATGGCACCCAAAAGCAGATGCTTACAGCCTTTAAGCTTATGGGAGAAACTTTACAATGGTGGGAGTCGGTCACCACATCATAGGAGCAAGATGTGATGCCTATTACTGTGTTTTGGGTGAGGTTTAATCATAAGTACTTTCCTCTAACCATTCAGACAGAGATGAGGAGGAAATTCTAGGACGTTGAGCTGGGAGACCATTTAGTAGCCGAATATGAGGATGAATTTACTAGATTGGCGAATTTTGTGCCAAATGAGGTAAATACTGAAGAAAAGAATATGAGGAGGTTCTTGGATGGTCTAAACTGGAAAATCAGGCAGCATTTATTGGGGAACCAAACCTTGCAGATTTACCCATATATTAATAATGTTGCACAATTTCACTGTCAGGACCATCGCTTCCACTGAGGAAGTAAGAGATCATGGGAGTCTAGTCAGTTGAGCTTAATGGGGATAATGGTGCACTGGAGTACCACAATCCTAACAGTTTGGTCATCTGTATGAGTGCAGTTCTTAGTAGGGAAATTCATCTAAGAGATTTCGTTTGGGTGGTTGTTGGTGAAATGGTAATGAGTTTAGGCAGTGCTAGCAAGGCCAACAGAAGTAGCAGCAGTTTGTACCTCAGGGCCAGCGGGGCGCCAGTGGGGTAAGGGGAATAATGGGGGATTCCAATATGGTCGAGTCCACGAAGGTTAACAACCTACATAGCCTCGGTACGGTCAACAGGAATAGATGCAGGGGACGTTCGCAGGTGAGTTCTTCTATTGTAGGGAAGTCTAGAATAAAATAAATGATTGTACGTAAAGGGGATAAGCACCGTAGTAGGGTGCCCAGGAGGGGCAATAGCCACAGATAGCACATGCTACACCAGCAGCAGCTGTAGGGGCAGATGCAGTATCGACTTGTTTACAACATTCATAATGTGATGATACCAAAGGTGCACCCACCACCACCTGTAGTAGAGGGTATGTTTCCTATCCATGGGCATATAGGTCGGTTATTATTTGATACGGGAGCATTGCATTCATTTATTGCTACTAAATTTGCACACAAGGATGGTTTATTATAGACAGCTGATAGTATTGAATTATGTGTAGATTCACCTTTAGGTAGTTGGGAACTTATTCACTCCTTGTGTAGAGGGGTGGGGATAGACATCGGGAGACTGAGTTTTGCAGCCGACTTACATGTACTTTTAGAGATGACTAAGTATGATGTTATCTTAGGCATGGATTGGTTAGCAAAGTATCGGGTGATGGTGGGCTATTTTGGCAGGACCATTGTATATGTGATAGCATGGTAGGAGATGTTTTTTATTACGATGCTTTTTCCTGAGGGAGGATCAACAACCCATCTCTATTATATTATGGAGGAGACCTCACATGAGATAGTAATTTATTTAGACTCGATCGTAGTTTTTAGGGAATTTGTGGATGTCTTTCAGGAGATACTAGGCTTATGGCCGAGTCAGAAGATTGAGTTTATTATAGACTTTGTGCCAGGGATGAGACCGATTGCGCGAGCACGATACCGCATGGATACTTTAGAGATGAAAGAGTTGAGAGACCATATTCAGCATCTCTTTCGAAAGGGTTTTATTAAACGGAGTACACCACCCTCGGGTGATCCAGTGCTATTTGTAAAGAAGAAGGATGTGTCACTTCATCTTTGCATTGATTATAGAGAGTTGAACAAGGTGACAATTCGAAATAAATATATGTTACCTTTGATCGATGACTTGTTCGACCAGTTTTGAGGAGCAATATACTTATCAAAAATTGACTTAAGGTCTGGGTATCACCAGTTGCACATTAGGGATTAGGACTAAGACTGCATTCCTGACACAATACGGGTTTTATGAGTTTAGGGTTATGCCTTTTGGGTTGACTAATGTTTCAGAAGTATTTATGGACCTCATGAATAGGGTGTTTAGATATTTCCTTGACTATTTTGTGATCGTGTTTGTTGATGACATTTTTGTGTATTCTCGAACTAAGAATGAGTGTGTCGAGCAGTTGCATTTGGTTCTACAAACATTGAAGGACCATTATCTCTATGTCAAGTTCAAGAAGTGTAGGTCTTGGTCGCGTGAAGTGCAATATTTACGTCATGGGGTGTCCAATAAAGGAATCTATGTGGACCCAACGGTAAGGGAGTGGGGACAACCCATGAAAGTGATAGAGGTTTGGTGATTTTTGGGATTGGTAGAGTATTATTGCCAATTCATCTATGGATTCTCAAATATTATGAGTCCATTGACGAATTTGACTCGTAAAGGGGTGCCATTTGTGTGGGATGACTATTGTCAGTTGGATTTTAACGAGCTAAATGACAAATGGAATTCAACACCTATACTTGCAATGCCAAAAAGAGGAGTGAAGTATCTGGTATACACTGACGCATCCTTACATGGACTCGGGAGTGTCCTATAGTAGGAGGATCGGGCTATATCATATGCTTCTCCCAAGCTTAAATCCCATGAGAAGAAATATCCCACTCGTGATTTGGAACTGGCTATAGTTGCTTTTGCCTTATGAATATGGAGGCATTATAGCTTGGGGGATAAATTCAGTCTATTCACGAACCAAAAATCACTACCATATCTATTTATGCAGAAGGATCATAATATGTGATAGCGTAGGTGGTTGGAATTCATGAAGGACTATTACTGTGATATTCAGTATCACATAAGTAAGGATAATGTTGTCGTAGAGTTATGTGGAAAGATAAATGGAGTGATCTTTGTCAAGCTGATTGGATTGCCAGGGCGTGTATAGTAGTGATGATCGTCACACTTGAGATTGTATTATGAGTCGTGAAGGCGCAAGAAGGGAATCAGTTTTTCAAGCACAGGGTGAAATAGTTATTAGCAGAGGGAGAGGAATCCTACTCAATCAGTTCTGAGGGAGGTTTACGCTCCAATGGGAGACTCGTGGTCCCAGGTGATAGGGATTTGAGACATGCTGTTATGACAGAGTACGGTACATTCGGGTGGGGATAAGATGTATCAGGATATGCGCCGGCATTACTGATGGACAGGTATGTAGAAAAATATAGTTGAGTTTGTCTTGGAGTTCTCCACATGTCAGTCAGTAAAGAATGACCACCAGAGACCATCCATGATGTTATATACATTGGAAATTCCAATATGGAAGTGGGAAAGCATATCAATGGACATATATGTTAACGACTTCAATGGGATGTCACGATTCCATATGGGTGATAGTGGATCGATTGACTAAGGTTGATCACTTTTTTCTCGTACAAGTAGATTGTACGACGACATAGTACGCCCAACTATTTATAGCCGAGATAGTGAGGTTTTACGGGATACCGATTAATATTGTGCCTGACAGGGACACAATTTTTATGTCACATTTTTGGAAAATTTTGTAGGAGGCTTTGGGAATCGAATTACGATTGAGTATAACCTATCATCCGCAAACTAGTGGTATGACTGAGCATGTGAATCAGGTGTTGGAAAAAATTATCAGAATGTGTATACTTGATTATTAGGGAGGCTGAGAGTTATGGCTTAGCAGATACCACATGTTCAGCCACAACAGTTGGCAGTTCCAACCGTTCAAGCCCACCTTATACCATCACCCTCAGAGAGAGTTAGGGAGGCTTTCCAGATAGGGCATCCATCAAAATTCTAGGGCAGCTCGAATGTTATAGTTTCTAGTAAGTGGAAGAAAGACATGCATAAGTGTCTTCATATGTTGGAGTGCAATGATACCCAAATGCAAATGCTTACAACCATTAGGATAGTGGGAACAACCTTATAATGGTGGGAGTCGATCGCAATAATAAAGGAGCGACATGTGATGCCTATTACTGAGTTTTAGATGCGATTTTATCGCAAATACGTTCCTTCTACCATTCAAACTGAGATGAGGAAGAAATTCTAGTATGTGAAGCAAGGAGACCATTCAGTAGCCGAATATGAGGAAGAATTTACCAGGATGGTGAATTTTGTGCCAAATGAGGTAAATTGAGGAGGTTCTTTGATGGGATGAATTGGAGAATGAGGCATCATTTATTAGGGAGCCTAACATTGCAGACTTACCCAGATATTGTTAATGCTTCACTGTTACACTACCGAGACCATCGCTTCCTTCGAGGAAGCAAGAGACAAGGGGGTCCAGTCAGTTGAGCAGGTCTGGGGGTAATGGTGCCACTAGAGTACCGCAGTTCTAGCTGTTTGGTCGTCAGCACCAATAAATTTCTCAGTAGGGGAATTCATTTAAGAGACTTTATTGGGTTGTTTTTAGCCAAATGGTAATGAGTTTAGGTAGGGAAAGCATGGCCCAAAGTAGCAGCAACAGTTCATGCCTTAGGGCTAGCAGGGTAAGGGGAAAAATGGGGGTGGTCAATAGGGTCAAGGTCACTAGGGTCAACAACTTGGACAACACCAATATGATCAGTATGATCAGAGGTAGGGGATGTTCGTAGGTCAGTGCTTTCACGATGGGGAATTCGTGCATAAGAGAAAGGATTATCCGCGAAGTGTACATACACCGTAGCAGGGGAAACAACCACAAATAGCACCTGCAGCAATTGGGGAAGATACAGTATGGACGTGTTTATAACATCTGTAATGCGATGATACCACAGGTGAAGCCAAAACCACCTATAGTAGAGGGTATGTTTCCTATCCATGGGCATATGGGTAGGGTATTATTTGATACGGGAGCATCACATTCAATTTTTTCTATGAAATTTGCACGCACGATCGGTTTATTTGAGATAACTGATAGTATTGTTATGTGTGTAAATTCACCTTTGGATAGTGGGGCAGTTATTCACTTCACATATAGAGGGGTGGGGATAGACGTCGGGAGAGTGAGTTTAGCAACCGATTTACTTGTATTGTTAGAGATGACTAAGTATAATGTTATCTTGGGCATGGATTGGTTAGCAAAGTATCGATCGATGCTAGATTATTTTGGGACGGCCATTGTATTTGCGAAACCAGGTCAAGAGATGTTTTTTTATTGCGATACCTCTTCTTGAGGGAGGATCAACAACACATCTTTATTATATTAGGGAGGAGACCTCACAGGAGATAGTTATTTCTTTAGACTCGATTGCCGCTATTAGGGAATTTGCGAATGTCTTTCAGGAGATACCATGCTTACCCTCATATCGAGAGATTGAGTTTGTTATAGACTTAGGGCCAGGGACAAGACCGATTGCCCTAGCACCATACTATATGGCTCCTTTAGAGATGAAAGAGTTGCGGGAGCGAATTCCACATCTCTTGGGGTAGAGTTTTATTAGACGGAGTACATCACCCTGGTGTTATCCAGTGATATTTATAAAGAAGAAGGATGGGTCACTTCATATTTGCAAAGATTATAGAGAGTTGAACAAGGTTATAATTCGAAATAAATATATGTTACCTAAGATCGATGACTTGTTCGATGAGCTTCGATGAGCAGCATACTTCTCAAAAATTGATTTAAGATATGGATACCATCTACGCGTTTGGGAGAAGGAGGTTCCTAAAACTACAGTCTGAACACGGTATGGGTCATATGAGTATAGGGTTGTTCTTTTTGGGTTGACTAATCCCCGAGAAGTATTTATGGACCTCGAGAATAGGGTGTTCAGAATTACCTCGACCAGTTTATGATCATGTTTATTGATGACATTTTGGTGTATTCTCGAAATGAGAATGAGAATGCCGATCACTTGCATTTGGTTCTACACACATCAAGGAACCATCAGCTCTATTTCAAGTTCAAAAGGTCTGGGTTTTGGTTGCGTGAAGTGAAATACTTGGATCATTGGGTATCAGACAAAGGGATCTTCATGAACCCATGTAATGTATCAGCGGTGAAAGAGTGGGGAAAACCCACAACATCGACAGAGGTTCAGAGTTTCTTGGGATTGGCAGGGTATTATCCCCAATTCATCAAGAGATTCTCAAAGATTGTGAGTCCATTGATGAATTTGAATCATAAATGGGTGACATTTGTGTGGGATGACAATTATCAGTTAGATTTTAATGAGATTTAGGACAAATGAAATTCAACACCAATACTTGCATTGCCTATAAGAGGAGTGAAGTATCTGGTATACACTAACGCATCCTTACAGGGACTCGGGGGTGTCCTTCAGGAGGAGGATCGGGTTATAGTATATGCTTCTCACAAGCTTAAGCCCCATGAGAAGAACTATCCCGCTCGTGATTTGGAACTGGTTTTTGCCTTACAGATATGGAGGTGTTACATCCTAAGGGAGAAATTCAGTCAATTCAAGGACCATAAATAACTAAATTATTTATTTACACATAAGGATCTTAATATGCGATAGAGTATGTGGTTAAAGTTCATGAAGGACTACCAGCATGATATTCATTATCACCCAGGTCAGGCTAACATTATGGCAGAAGCATTAAGCAAAGGCTCACGTTAGAGTTAACAGCAGTGTGGAAAGCTAAATGGAGTGAGCTTTGTCAAGCTGGCTCGATTGTAAGGGTGTGCATGACAGTGATGCCCATCACACATGCGATCGTATTACGAGTCGTGAAGGCGTAAGAAGGGGGTTAGTACTGCTAGGACAAAGAAATAATCATTAGCAGAGGGAGAGAAATCCTACTCAATCAGTTTTGAAGGATGTTTATGCTTCAATGGGAGACTCGTGGTCCTAAATTATAAGGATTTGATGCATGTTGTTATTGCGGAGTCCCATGGGTCTAAATTTATGGTATATACGAGTGGGGATAAGATGTATCAAGATATGCGTCGGCAGTATTGGTGAATAGGTATGAAGTGGGATATAGATTAGTTTTTCTTGCAGTGCGCCACATGTCAATTAGTAAAGATAGAGCACCAGAGACCATCTAGGATGTTACAATCGCTGGAAATTTTGGTATGGAAGTGGAAAATCATATCAATGGATTTTACTACGGGTCTATCAACATCACAGAGAGGTCACAATTCCGTAAGGGTGATAGTGGATTGGTTGACTAAGGTGTCTCACTTTTTACTTGTACGGGTAGATTATACGACGCTATAGTATGCCCTAATTATCCATAGCTGAGATAGTGAGGGTACATTGGGTACCGATTAATATTGCGTCTAACAGGGACAAGATTTTTGTGTCCCATTTTTGGCAAAGTTTTCAGGAGGCTTTGGAAACTGAATTATGATTGATTACACCCTATCATCCATAGATGGATGGGATGACAGAGCATTTGAATTAGATGTTGGAAGACATGCTTATAATGTGTATACATGAATTTAAAGGAGGTTAGGAGCAGTACCTTTTATTGGTGGAATTTTCGTATAATAATTCCTACCAGTTTATTATTGGAATGTCCCCTTATGAGGCTTTATATGGTAGACCTTGTCGTTCGCCCACTTATTGGTTAGAGGTGGGGGACAACAAATGCCTTGGACCTGAAATGATCCAAGAGACTTCTACAACGATTGAGTTTATTTGGTGTTGCATAGAATAACTACGGATAGGTAGAAGAGTTATGTAGATGCACATTGGAGACATGTAGTGTTGGAGGTGGGTGACCAGGTATTTCTACGGGTGTCTCATATGAAAGGGGTAATGAGGTTCGAAAAGAAAGGGAAGCTCGCACTAAGATATGTGGGACCTTTTTCGATCACTGAGAAGGTAGGGCCGGTGACTTATAGGCACACCTTGACAAAACTCTTCATAGGATTCAGGATGTATTTAATGTATCGTCTTTGACAAAATATAAGCAGAGTGGGATAGCTTATTTGCATATTCCATTAATAGAGATTGATTTGCAGCCTGATATCTCCTATGAGGAGAGAACGATTGTTATTCTAGATCGTAGTGAGCATAATTTTCATTCTAAGGTGGTTCCCTTTGTTCGTGTTCAGTGGGGACATCACAACGCCAATGAGTCAACGTGGGAAAGGGAGGAGGATATGCATGAGAAGTGTCCAGAGCTCTTTATTCTAGCTATACTCGAATTTTGGGGACGAAATTCCTTTTCAGGGGGGGAAGTATGTAATAACCAGTAGTGTTATATATATATATATATATATATATATATATATATATATATATATATATATATACAGACAGGCTCAGGTGCGGACTTCCCGTGCGGACTTCCCGTGCGGACTTTTGTCAAGTGGTCCCCCGTGGTCCCAAAGACTTTTGTTATTTACCCTAGATGGTCCCCCTCTTGTCTTACTCTAAAAACTTAGTTTAAGACTATATAATTAAAAGATTTATAATTCAGACCCAAAATTAATATCAAGACTTTAAAGATTTTAGAACCTCACCAAATTCCGACCAAAACCCTAATTCTGGTATCAGAGCCATAAGACGTTCCTTTTAGACATACGGTAAAAAGACTTTAATGCCCTTGGGATTTATCCCTCGCATTTACCAAGATATTTTTGGAACCAACCCAGACTACCAACCTATACCCATAACTGATTTAGACTCAGAAGGTTGTTTAACCACACACATAGACGGTTGTTCACATATTGAACATATCCCAGCCAAACACGCAGATAGTAGACAAGTCACTGCTAGTGCTATTAATAGCATAATAGACCAAAATAAGTGTATATTGCTTATATTAAGACAATTAATAAAAGACACTCATACCTTAGAAACAGAGATCAAAAATATCTCTAAAAGATTATTAGACATCGATAATCAAATCCCTATAGACTTAGTCCACGTGTTACAAGAAATAAATATTAAGACTAATCATATAGAAGTCATTAACAAAGACATTTTAGAAATTAAGACTTTAATTAAAAATCAAGACAGTGAGCTAATTAAACTTACTAAGGAACAAGCTAAGCTTATCCCTAGACTTGATAGTTATCTTCCTAATGGAGATAGTTAGATCAGACTGGAATGAGGTATCAAAAGACCTCTCCATTCAGACCTTATCCGAATTCTATCAAAGAATTTTAGAAAAGATAAATGATGATAGATTTTATTACAAGATAAATGAAAATGAGATTGCCAACGTAGCTAAGGCAGCTAGACTTATATTAGAAAGACTAAATTTAATTTCTACATCTATAGCAGCTACCCAAGACTATAATAGTAGCTTTGTTAAAGACTTGCATTTAGACTTAAAGGCTAAGACAGAAGGGTTAACTACCTTCTACACCGACTTTGTTAAATTTCAACAGAATTTAGCAAATTACCTTAATAATATGGAAAGACATAATCTATCTAAAATGGATAGCATTATTAATGAATTTAGACTAGACATGGCCCAAGTGGAAGAAACGTACGGTGAAATTATAAACTGAATTAAGGCCGTATATAATAAACCTTCCCAAGCAGAAATAGACTCGCCTTTTATTCTAACTAGGTTAGATAAAATTGAAAAGACTGTAGAAGCCATAGAAGTTAGAACTATGCAACAATTAGAAAAAGATAATGAAGTAAAAGACTATATCACTAACGTTGGTAAAACCATTGTTAATTCTCTAGCTAGACATAGTGAAGAAACTTGTGAAAAGACTAGAAGGAAAATAAGAATTTTAAAGAAGAAATCCTTAATCAGCTAAAAAGACAAAAAGATTATTCAGACTTCTTAGAAAGAATTGAAAAAAGACTCGAACAAAAACAGGTAACCACCTGTAAGTTTAAAGAAACCCCTTCCATAGAAACTAAAGAAAGGAATACTATAGGTAGACGAGTCATAAATGACGGATTAGATAAGACTAGCAAGGTAGCCAGCTCTATCCCAAATATTGGACAGAGTAATCATATGCTCCAAAGACTTAAGGATTCATCCTCCAATGTTAGGACATGGTGGAAAGAAAGAAATTTCACCAATCCTCTCCGATGGAAAGAGTGGGGTGAAGTGGACTGGAAGATCGTAGAAGATTCCATCCATAATGGACAACTTCCAGCCGTTAGATATATAGACCTGTTTAAAGAAGGTGCCACTCCTAAGACTCCCAATTATAACATGACCTACCATTGTAGAAATCATGTGTTAGACAAATCCTATACTGAGCTCTAAGTATTTGACTCAGAATGGCTTAGATCTAGAGGAACTGATAGGAAGTTCCAATTCCTAACCTTTGGACTCTTTCAAGCAAGAATCCAAGGATTACATAGACCCCAGAATAATATTAACATATTATGTTGTTTAGTAGATAAAAGATGGAAAGACTTTGAGAAAAGTCTTATTGGGATAGCCCAATTAGAAATGTCAGACAACATAGGATACTTTAATGTCATTCCGGCATTTACAGTAACCGTAGACACAGCCAAGCATTTTAAGTTAATCTTATATGCTAGTGGTTATGAAGACTATATTATCCCAGACGCTAATATAAATATAGAATTTCAAAGCTATGTGAAGTTCTCCCAATTTCCTTATGAAGGAATGCAATCAGGAATTCCTAGCGGTAGACTTAATGAAGAAATCTTAGTTAGAACTAATGTATCAGACTATAATCATACTTACAGTATTAGGAATACTGGACCTATGAAAGAGAAAGCTAAGACTCTTTGGCAATTGCCAGAATTTCAAGAAACCAAGACTATACAAAATAAACCCTTGTTTATTAATCAAGATGACGTCACTGGAAATGTTACCATCCAGTTTGGTCCCCCTAAGATTGTCAATAAGAATATCCAAACCGAAGAAATTAGATTTAGGAATATGGGAGAAGCCATAATCAATGATCCTTCAGAAGGAGAATGTAGTAGCAAGACTAGTGCTAATTTACTTAGACAAGCTCCGATAATTAGACCTAGAAGATCATTTGAACAAAAAGACTTAGTTAAAGAAAAAGCTAGGATCCAAAACTTTGGACATGAACCCTCAGAATTGGATATGAAGACATTCAAAGAAAACCTTAAGAAAAGTTATTCTGTTAGGTTTCAAGAAAGAGAAAGATTTAATATGATAGCCCAAGACCGCATATTAAATTTAAAAGAATCTAAGAACACTAAGGAACTTCTTAGAAACTTAAGACTAATAGAAGAAGGAGAACAAAGACTAATGCCAGCTACACAAGTAGAACCTAGTAAACAAGAGATAGGAAGAAGTAGTAGGCTAGAAGATGCTCCTAGACTTTTTGGTAAACCTATAGGAATAAATATTCCTATATACTCTAGCACCGTAGTAAAGACTAAACCTGATTATATAAAAGACTTCCCAACTAGTGACAAGAGTTTCACTCCCGTCAAGACTATGGCAAGCCAAGCCATAAATCCAGTAGGTATATACCTCAACCTAGACAATGTGCAAGATAGGAAGAAAGCCTTAGACGAATGGCGTAATCAGATGAACATGTGTTTTGCGTCTAATGAACAATGGGATGCAAGTTCATGTAAGCAGTACGCTGAGCAATCCATTAGAGGAATTGCAAAAGACTACTTAGATAGTTTAAGAAAGGCTACAGATGAAGACTCCTTAGCTAAGATTGAGAAAATAAAGGAAAACCTAGAAGAACGATCAATTGAAGAATATATTCAATTGTTCACTGCAGAATTCATTGGAGCCGGACATCTAGCCCAGATCAATGAACAAGACCTAGCAAAAACTAAGTTAGCCCTCCTTAGCATTTGCAAGTTAGATAAGATAAATGAATATAGCAATAATTATGAACAGCTATATTACCAAATTAAAGAATTTGGAGAGACCTTAAAGGATGAATACTTTAGAAAGATACCAGCCATAGGACAAATCCTAATTAATGAATATAGGAATTGGCCAGGAGTATCTGGAGTTAAGAATAACTCCCTTGGTGAAAGAATCAATTTCGCCAAAGACTATATCATATCAAAGAGACGTGATATAAAGGAAAGTTAATAGAAGAAACTTTCAAGAAGATCCCTCCAATCAAAGATGAAAGAGACATTGCTCCAATCCAATGGGGATGTGGAAGTGAATCTAAGAAATTCAAAAAGAAAGTAGAATGGAAACATAGGAAGTTTAAGACTAGACCTTTAGGATTTCCAAAGAAATACAAATTTAGACAATCTACTACCTTTAGGGAAAAGAATCCTAAGACTAAGAAAAATAGATTTAATCAAAGAAAATACTTTAAGAAGAATACTAGTAAGTATAAGAAGGTTCCTAATTATAGGAAGGAAAAAGACGTAGCTCAATCTAAGACCGCCACCAAGGAGTGTTGGACTTGCGGCAAAGAAGGACACTTTGCTAAAGACTGCCCTAATAAGAAAGATAAAGAAAGTATTAAGATTATTAATACAATATTAGACTATGCAGATCAAGAAGAATTAGATATCCTATATGCTATAGAAATATCAGACATAGAAGATGATGATAACACTAGTATCTATAGTGTTTACACAGACAGTGATTCAGAAGACTATAGTGATACTGATGAGTATGAAGACTCTCAGGATACCTTAGACTTATATATGATGCAGACTGATCTAGGAGATCTAGATAATGAATATATAGACTTTGAAGACGCTTGGTATAAATGTATATTAAGCCCCTTTCTGAAGAAAAGATGGACTGTTAGTAATCCAGAGCTACTAACCTATATACCTAGATGTTACTTTGATGAAAGACATTACTGGACGTTTGAGATGAAATGTTGCAAAGAAGACTTTAGGTGTGTAGAATGTTTTGAGACTATACAAACAGAAATATTTATGGTTTGTATTGTTTGCCAACTACACTACCATGAAGACTGTTGGAGAACTAGATTTAGAGCAATTCATACTAGCCAGTATGACGCTCAAATAGACTTAGATATTAAAACCTATTATCAAGACATTGATAGGAATATAGCCAAAAGATTGCAAGAAAATGAAGACTTCAAAGGAAAAGGAATTTCCTATGACTTAGACGAATACCATTCTGATGATTTTTCAGAAGAACAAATACCCTTAGACCTTATAGATAAACCCCAGAAAGGAATATCTATTTTAGAAAAGAATAATTTAGGAATTTCTACTAAACCGCATGCTTGTTTTGTAGAATTATTTGTTCAACATAAAGACTATCCTAAAAGACTTTCAGCCTTTATAGATACAGGGTGCTCTCAGAGTATTTGTAAGGCTAATGCCTTCCCTGAAGACTACTTTTTAGAAAGTACTCAAGAAATCTATGGTAAAGTGGCTAATGGAGATCCATTTACCTTATATTTCCAGACTATTCCTATTTATTTTAAATTGGGAAATCAGACCAACAAAACCGTTAATCATCGGTTTTGGATAATGGATCCTCGTCCTAGTTTCACAGGAAACCTTATTTTAGGACAAGACTTTATTAGTAAATATCATCCTTATACCCAGTATAATGATAAGATATTAATTAGTGACCAACAGGAATTTAATATTAAAGCTCCTCTAATAGATCATAAGACTGCCTTTGACCTTATGCAGGTCAAGCCCAATTATAGACCCATAAAACATCAGAGTTCTTCAGCTGAGCATGGTGGACCTAGACCTACAACCCAACAAGAAGCCTTAGAAATAACTAAACCCTTACAAAAAGAGTGTAAGTGTCCAGATCAAAAGTGTTATAAGCAAATAGCGCTTATACAACAAGACATTTTAGATCAAGCCCAGCAGACCTTATTACAGATTCAAGCCATATCCAAACAGAAGAAAATGGATATAGAAGTAGAAAAAGAGCAGATTAGGCAACTAGCTGAGCCTACTTTAGGAGAAAATCCCATTGCTAACTGGGATAAAGACCAAAGCTATTGTGAAATCATCCCTATTAACCCAGACGCCACTATTAATGGTAGAACCTATAAGAAAGGGTACTCACAAGAAGATAGAGAAGAATTCAAGAAAGACATAGACGAAATGATTAAGTTAGGTATTATTAGAGAAAGTAAAAGTAGACATAATAGCTTAGCCTTCTATGTTCAAAATGAATCTGAACGTAAAAGAGGAAAAAGACGCATGGTCATAGATTATAGACAATTAAATAAGAATTGTGAATTTGATTCTTATAAAATACCAGACAAGAATAATTTGATAAATTTAATAGAAGATAGAATAATATTCAGTAAGTTTGATTGCAAATCAGGCTTCTGGCAAATTAAGATGCATCCAGACAGTATTACTTGGACAGCCTTTAGTGTGCCCCAAGGAAAATACGAATGGCTAGTCATGCCATTTGGATACTTGAATGCTCCTCAAGTTTTCCAAAGAAGAATGGATAATATATTTAGACCTTATTCAGAATTTTGTCTTGTTTACATAGATGATATTCTTGTAGCCAGTAAGACTGAGATAGAGCATGTAGACCGTCTTAAAAAGATTATTCTAGAATTAGACAAACATGGTATTGTTATTTCCGAAAGGAAAATGCAATTATTTCAGACTGAGATAGACTTTGTGGGAATGCATATTAATAAAGGAAAATTATCCTTGGCAGAACACATAACTAAAAAGATCCTTGAGTTTCCAGACCAACTCAAAGATAGAAAACAATTACAGTCATTTTTAGGATTGCTTAATTGTGCTGCAGACTTTATTAAAAACCTTGCCTCAAAAAGACAAAGCTTAACATCCAAATTAAAAGGAACAGACAAAACTAATCCCTTTTATTGGACTGAAGACGATTTTAAAGTAATAAGACAAATTAAAGATGCAGTCAAGAACATTCCTTTACTTGAGCTGCCTAATGCAGAAGACCAGTTCATAGTAGAAACAGATGCCTCTGACAAGCAATGGGGAGCAGTATACTTTGCCATTGATCATCAGACAAAAAAGAAGAAATTATATAGACATAGTTCTGGAACTTTCACAGACCCAGAAACAAGATATACTGCCCATGAAAAAGAAGTTTTAGCAATAGTAAGGGCAATAGAAAAATATATGTTATTTCTTAGACCTAAACATTTTACTGTTTATACAGACTCGTCTTATGCAGTAAAATTCAGAGACTTAGATTTATCTAAATCAAGAACTAATAGACTTATTAGATGGCAGCAATTGCTTAATGGTTATGACTTCTCTGTTATTCATATTAAGGGAAGTAAAAATACCATTCCAGATATTATATCAAGAGAGCCAATGTTTGCTAACACTAATATAATTTCATGTTTTATGTTGCAAACAGAAGACTTAGAAGACATGAGTTCCTCTGGAACAAATAGACTGAATAAAGACGATGTTGCAGACTATCTTAGACGCGTAAGACCAAATGCTGGTGTAACGCAAAGACAGACTCATATTCAAGACTCTCAAGAAAGACCAATCCTAGAGAACTTTGATGATATCTTAGTTCTTCCTGGAAAATCTAGACAAGAGATTATTTCTCAAAATAGACTCATTGGGAAGATGTATTTTCCCCAATATAAACCCGATCAAAGATATCCAGACTTGATCAAATTTAGACGAGAATTCTCAGAAGACGAAAATACTCTTGTAGATGCCATATGGTGGAACGTGAAGAATAGACTTTGGATTGAGTTCAAACAAAATTTAGTAGCTATTGCCAGATTTATGAGAACTCAAAGACTCGCAGTTACCCAACTCAGTGGTAATACTGTGCCTAGACCTCAGATTCAGACTTATGCTCAGACTCTTGGAGAAACCTCCAAAACTAGACCTACTGATTTTTGTTATCAGAAAAAGACATTTAAGACAAAGATTGTTATACCATTTGGTCATAATAATCTCCCATTAACTGAAGACTTTAAAAAAGAATCTAATAACATTATTGATCATTTTAATATGTTATTATCAGGAATAAATGGAGATGCCTTAATAGTTAAAGGCCTCTTCAAAGACGTTCCAAAAATATATCTTTTTGGAAAATCAGAAATGGCACATATAACCCTTGCAGACCACGGGTTCATTGGACTCGTCCAGATAAAAGACATTGAAGACTCTATTGTTCTTAGAAAAATAGTCCATGAATATATCAAGAAAGTTGAAGATTTCCTTCCCCTATTTGCTAGATGTTATCAGATTGCTCCAAGTTCCTGTAGAGGAATGAGAGTCGAAGGATTTAGACTTGTTAGATTTTCCAGTTACATATTTGAAGACATAGAGATTTTATCTGAAGACGAGACTAAAGAATTAATTGTTAATAAATCCAAGCTCCAGATTGCCCAAGCTCTAGAGACTATAGAAATTATGGAGTCATTAACAGGAGAAGACAGGTGGTACACTGCCTACCACAAAGAAGACCTAATAATCCAAGCAGACGAGCCATTCAATGGAAGGCTCAAGAAAGAAACCAAGGAAATGGTAGAGATAGCTTTGCCAGCTAGCCTTAAAACTGTAGGTCTCATTGATGAATTCTTCAACAATACCCTACTGAGCGAAGATAAGGATGAAGAAGTCACAGATAAGATAAGGATGGGACCCTTGATAAAGGAGGAATTATTAGAGATTGAAGATGCTCTACATTAATACCCTTCCATTATTACAAGAAGACACCGATAAAGACAGACCGGTCCCAGACGGACCCAGATTGCTGCTTTTCAGAAAAAGAAGAGGAAGAATGGAGAAGAAGTCAAGACTGATTATAAGACGCCAAATCTTCTTTTGGCAAAAGATTCGAAGACTGTAGACCTTTAATAATTGTTGTTTTTAAACCGGATCTCTTTTACTTACCGGTTGCCAGTCATTGTATGTTCCCTTGATCTATAAAAAGGAGTAGTAAGAGTTGTGGAAGACATCAGTAGTTAGAGAGAGAGAGATAACAAGACTTATATGCTTGTAATAAATGTTATGTATATGAGTGAGTAAACCTCTCATAGTTAGGGGAGAGGGGAGAGTTGTAATTACTTATGATATGCAATATAAGTGCTTTCTTTTCCAGAAATCTCTTATGTTAAGTTGTTATTATTTTCCAAATTATCTCCAACTTTCTGTTCATAGAGGACTATTGTGTTGAACCTCTGGTGTAGCACACAAGGTGTTATACTGGTGAACCGCCGTCAGGTGCCGATTTGTCGTGAGCCGTTAGCCAGGGTGGGCGTTAGGCGTGAAGGCGTACAGGCAGGAAACGGGTCAGCCGCCAAAGTAGTGGATTGAGGTGAAACACATAAAGAGAGAGTTGTAGGAGGCCAAGACCGGAGAAGAATAGTAACAAAGCTGAAGAGACAAAGGGAAGAAGATAAAGATATTGTAGACCAGAACGAAGGTATAAACTCGAACCAAACCCTTAACTATTTTACATAATATTGTTTTAAGAAAAATCTTATATGAGCTTACAAATCACTAAAGACTTTTTAGATTTTGTTAATCAAACAAGTTTAGACTTAACTAGAGAAATTCAAGACTGGACTCTTACAGACCCTAAAGATAAAGAACTTATAGAATCTGCTTTGGTATATGCAGGTGGTACTTTTAAATACATAGACCAGATCATTGAGTGGTTAGGAAGAGAAGTACCTAGAATAGAAATAATTAGAACAGGAATCCGTGACCTCTTTAGACAAAAATTAAGAACTGAAGAATTTGCAGAAGAATTGTCAAGACCTGAAAAGTATCTAGAATACACTAGGATACTTGAAGATAGTATAGACGTATTAAAATTTGTTAGACGTAAAAGGTTAGCTGAAACAAAGACTATTTTAATTAGAGCCGGAGGAATCCGTCCTCTCCTTAAAAACGTAGAGACAGCTGCCCCAAGAACATACCGTAGATTTTTGTCATCTTATGGTGATAATAATTTAGACGAATTTATAGATAACGATATAATCGATATTGTTAATCAAATATATAAAGAAACTAGACAGATAAACCCACGATACCGTATAAGGTATTTAAGAATAGAATATTTTCCAGCAAAACCTATTTCAATTTCTAGACTTCCAGAAGAAACTATTTATATAGATAATCCTCGCTATTCAGAATTCCAGTACGATAGTGACGGAAGAAGCTTGAGAAGTAGCAGCAGCCCTGAAACTTCTACAATTAGACTTACAGATTAATTAGACTTTAAAATAAGCTTAAAAGACGTTAGAAAGCATTGGGGTAAAAATTGATATTTCCCAAAACTTAGAAAAACACAAAACACATTGCGGTCCCAAAAGGTGGTCCTAAATAGACAAACGGTCCCTAGATAATTCTTGGACGGTAGCGGTCCGTAAACTAGGTCCGTATACGATCCAGCCTCTCTCTCTCTCTCTCTCTCTCTCTCTCTATATATATATATATATATATATATATATATATATATATATAATAAAGTATAAAACTTATGTAGGTCATAAGATAACAATATGATGTCATCTTTATAATTTTTTTTCCATTACCTATTTTGCCCCCTATAAATTTGGATTCCCCCTCTTTTGATACACTCTAATTGATCTCCCCTTTTTTTTAAAATTCAAACACAAGGTTAGAATAGTATTTGTATCCATTCTCTCACTTTAACCTCATTATCCACACCAACCCTTACCTTCGTTTCTACTCTTCAGCTGGCCATTAGAATAACAACAATGAACATTAACAACAGCAGAGAGATAAAGAACTCACCCTCCCAATACGGCTTCTCATCCTTTTTACTCTGGCAACGAACAACTCTGAGATAAACAACAACGATGAACAATATTTTTATTGAATCAAGGTAATCGTTTTGGCGGTACGACTTTTCATTGAATCACCGTTTTGTCTTTTATCTTTCTAATCATTTGTTCTTGAATCGTTGTTCTGAAGAAGAGACCCTTTTTGGGTTTGTTGAATCTTTGTTATTTTTTGGGTATTTCGACTGTACAACGAACAACAACTCTGGTTTTTTTGTTTTTTTTAAACGAACAAATCTGGCAGCTAACATCTTTACTATTGTCGCATTTTTTGAAACCTAGACCTATTGAATCATTCTCTGATCGTACAAATAACAACGAACAACAATGGCAGCGATGGCTTTCCCTTTTTTTGTTTATTTGTTTAGGTGTTTGATAAAAATCATGCCCGTCATTTTTTGGGTTGTACAAACAACAACGAACAATGGCAGCGATGGCTCTTATTTTTTGTATCTTTGACTGAATGCAAGATGTTTGATATATGGTGATTGGCATTGTTATATAGTGTCACTATTTATATGGTTGTTCTTCGTTTGATAGGAACACAATACTACACAACATTAATGGCCCAACAAAAGCAAGATGGATTATTGGAGTTTGCCAACAAAAATAGAACAGTTATAGAGGCTGTACTTTGTTTTATTGTTTGTATATTATTTCAATGCCTCTATCCCAAAGCACGGAACCACCCACAACCCACCCACCACCTTAATCACCGTCCGACTTCCAGTGTTCACCATAAACAGAGGAACCAACAAAAATTAATTTCACCACTACTTGGATTTTTTTGGGGTAGGACTTTTCTCTCAAGTACATATAAGTTTTTTTTATATTTCGAAGTTATATTTCATGTTTTTTTAATTTATTATTTATTTATTTACATTGTATTTGGAGAAATTTACTTATAGAGGGTTTGGGGGAGGCAGTGTGGGTTTTTAGCATTTATCTCTCTATTTGGGAAAAATAATGCCATCGGGATAATGATATTCATGTGTTGAAATCCAAGTGTTTGAAAAAATGCATAGGTAATTCATTTTGTATATCTTTTAGCAACCTTTTGATATTGGTTCTGTAACAATATACCATTTTGGTGGGATTAATGTATGTTTTTCCCTTTTGATATTTAATTTACTACTTATATGTTGTGTTCAAACCATCTCAGTTTTGGGGATATGAAATTTCTTAGGATCATTATTCAAATAGTGGATTTTTAAAAGAAATGAGATTCCCTATTATTGGTAGTAAATTTCAATTGACTGGAATAAAAAACAGTTGCAACTTGCAACATGTTTACTTGGCTAGACTTGCAGAGCAAGTCGAGAGATATAATTGTACTTCATTTATGCATTATTTATTATTTTTTTTCCCTTCTTCTTTTCTAGGTGTTTAATGACATGGCAGTTTCGGGTATTGTTCGGTTTGTACCAGTTTTGTGGAAATATAATTTGATGTTAGTACAATGGAAGAGTTAATGAGGATGTTTGGTTTTGAGAAGGATGTTGCAAATGTAAGGTCCATTTGATATTTTTTCTCAGTTGATTTCCATGTCAGATTGCCTCCCAAATGACAAACCTCGAGGTCTTCCATATAATCGCAACATAATATGATATTTCTTTTATGAGCTTTCGAATTTGCCATTTTATTTTGCTCTTATCTGTAGGTTTTTTTGCTAGAAAAGTTCATGGTTTTGTTTTGATGTATTTACTTCCATTACTACTTTTCGACACAAAATTTACATTGTGTATTGTGGGTTACTTTTAGGTGAGGTTCTCAGGGTTTTTTTTAATCTAAGGCGAGATTAAAGTGGGAAGAATGTTTGGTAAGTCTCATTTGAATTATTTGCTTTTTTTACAATCCATTTTCACTTACAAATTTATCGTAGGCCTTGATGTTATATTGAATTTGATGACTGCATATATAAATTACACGTCGGGGATGATATAAATAGTTACTGGACCTCTGCGAACTTTTTTTATCCCGAAATTAAACCCCATTACCTCACATTTTGATTGTTGTGATTACAATCAGTTACAATTTTCTTTCATGTTTAGATTTTTGAAAGAATACAATTTGGTTTGCTCATCAATGTTTTAAAAAGTGCGCTATTGCGAACGCAATAGCGCGCTATTGCCTTTTGCGATTGAAAAACGCCACGCTATTGGCACTGCTAAACAAGATGCTCCTTTTGCGTGCGCTATTTTGAGCGAAAGTGCGCTATTGGAGCGCAATTGGAGCTTTGGAAAAAAAAAAGAAAACGCTGCCATTTTGAAAAAAGGGAAATGCAAGAGGTGTTTAACCCAACCCTTAACCCTTCAAAAAACTTACGGACTGTTAAACTTATGGGTTGTTAACACCTTTTTTTTTATTTCTCAGTATACTTTTTTTTCAGTTTACTTTTTTTGTTTGGGAGCTTTAAAAACTCACTTTTTTGTAACTTTTTTTCAATAACTCACTTTTTTTATTCATATTTCAGCAACTTTTTTTCAAATCTCAAATAATGTAATTTTTTTAATAAATTCAGTAGGAAATGTATATTTTTTAATAAATTTTAGTAAAATGTTTTCTATTTTTTATTTTCCAGATTAAAAAATGGCACACAAAAAAGATTATGGATGGAAGCATGCATATGAAAAAGATCATCAGTTTAAAATGCTACTTATTTATAAAATTTCAGCTTCAAATGTTATTTGTTTTATAATTTTGTTTTTAAACTGTAATTTGTCTTTATAATTTCAGTTAGAATGTTAATATTTTATAATTTTAAGCTTAAAATGTTAATCTTTTGCAATTTTCAGTTTAAATGATACTTGCTTACAAAAGTGGAGCTTAAAATGTTTTTTTTTTAAAAATAATTTTTAGCCCAAATAATTATTTGTTCTATAATTTTCAAATTAAAATGTTATTTATTTTACAAATATCAGTTTAAAATGTTATTTTATATGTTTTTCTAATAAAAAAACTGAAATGCACGAATTGCTTGCGCGACGCGATTTGCACGACGCGACCCCGGAGCCAAAACGCGACACCTTGCGCGACCGCGATTAAAAACATTGTTGCTCATGACTTTATACTTTTCTAAATCACCAGCGTGCCTTCAGGCACGGTCATATCCTAGTATATATATATATATATATATATTAAATTGGATTATCTATATTAAACTGGACATTTGAATTATGCGGGTGGGTCATAATTTAATTAAATAAAAAAATAATTAGAAATTATTAAATATTAATTTGGATGTGAAATGAATTAATATTTAATTGAGAGTATATTTACTAGTGGTTAATAGTAAATAGAATTGAATTATATCATAAGGGAGTAATCACGAAAGGAATTATTAATATCTTAACTGGGAATTATTTATGAGGGTTGAGATAGGAAAATATTGATAAGTGACTCATATGGAGTGCACGTTTGATTTAGAATGGGTTGAAATTGTCCAAATTAAGTACCCGAGGGTTGTGTGTGGGTATCAGGGCTTTTTACACTAGTTGGGATTAATTAAAAGCATATTAGCCATTTTATTGGTATGTGAAAAGCCAATTTCCGGATTTTTACTTATATATTGAAAGTACGAGTGAGAAAGAAAGGTCATTCTCATATTATAAAGGTTTAGTTGAAAGACACCAAGTGTTAGAGTGAAAGTGAAGAGAATTAGAGAGGAAACTTAAAGGTTCAAGTGAGAAAGTGAAGAATAACTGAAGAACACTAAGGGATTGAAGATTAGGGAAGGTATTCAAGGAGATTCATAATCCTATTCCTCAAATTTAATAAATAAAAACTATTAAGGAAATTTATTACGTGATAAATAAGTATGCTTTAAATTTCTGTCATATTGAAGTTGGGAAAATTATTTTTGGGTGGAATTCACATGTCAAACTTTGGTGTTTTGGGAAATGATTATGCAAATAGATTTTGACTTGTGATAATGGAAATTTATGAATGACTTTTAATCATGAATTTGGGATTATGAGTTCATATTTTGTGGAATTAATATAGAGAAAACTTGTGATTGAATATGTGATATAGCATGTGTAGATAAAATTTATCCCCATGAAAGTTACATATTTAGATGATGCTTTTATGTAATGATGAGTCCCATAGATATAAAATATATCAATCATAATAGAGATTGAAATAAATTATGTTGATGATCATTTTTGAGGTTGAAATTACTGAAATTCGGGCTAGGAAAACTAAGATAGATTTTCAGGGGCGAACCAATTCGCCCCACAGCAGAACCGGTTCGAACCCCCGTCATGGACAAGTGTGCTATTTTTTTAGAAAAGATTAAAATGTTAATTCTTGGATTGAATTAAATATCCGGGGACAATTTTGAACTTCAAAAAAAATATATGAATTCAGATGGTTGGTTAAAATTATTTGAGATTTATCGGGGGATACAAGTTAGACTAAATGGGAAGAATTCTATTCGAAAATGAATAATGGAATTTGGATGAAAAGTCGAAAATATAGGTATGCGGGTTGAGTGAAACTAATACGTATCCAGAAATTTATATGACGAGATTTATTTAATTAATTTAGTGAATGATTAATTAATTATGGATATGAATAGTATTGTGAAAATGGTTTATATGTGTCACGAGTGATAAGAATGGTTAAATGGAATTTTGAGAAAAATATATACGGCGTACAAAGAAATTATATATATATATATATATATATATATATATATATATATATATATATATATATATATATATATATATATATATATACTAGGATATGCCCGTGCTTGAAGGCATGCTGGTAATTTTGAAAAGTATAAAGTCATGAGCAACAATGTTTTTAATCGCGGCCGCGCAAGGTGTCGCGTTTTGGCTCCGGGGTCGCGTCACGCATCGTGCAAGCAATTCGTGCATTTCAGTTTTTTTATTAGAAAAACATATAAAATAACATTTTAAACTGATATTTGTAAAATAAATAACATTTTAATTTGAAAATTATAGAACAAATAATTATTTGGGCTGAAAATTATTTTAAAAAAAAACATTTTAAGCTCCACTTTTTTAAGCAAGTATCATTTAAACTGAAAATTACAAAAGATTAAGATTTTAAACTTAAAATTATAAAATATAACATTCTAACTGAAATTATAAAGACAAATTACAGTTTAAAAACAAAATTATAAAACAAATAACATTTGAAGCTGAAATTTTATAAATAAGTAGCAATTTAAACTGATAATCTTTTTCATATGCATGCTTCCATCCATAATTTTTTTGTGTGCCATTTTTTAATCTGGAAAATAAAAAATAAAAAACATTTTACACTGAAATTTATTAAAAAATATACATTTCTTACTGAATTTATTAAAAAAATTACATTATTTGAGATTTGAAAAAAAGTTGCTGAAATATGAATAAAAAAAGTGAGTTATTGAAAAAAAGTTACAAAAAATTGAGTTTTTAAAGCTCCCAAACAAAAAAAGTAAACTGAACAAAAAGTATACTGAGAAATAAAAAAAAAATGTGTTAACAACCCATAAGTTTAACAGTCCGTAAGTTTTTTGAAGGGTTAAGGGTTGGGTTAAACACCTCTTGCATTTCCCTTTTTTCAAAATGGCAGCGTTTTCTTTTTTTTCCAAAGCTCGAATTGCGCTCCAATAGCGCACTTTCACGCAAAATAGCGCACGCAAAAGGAGCATCTTGTTTAGCAGTGCCAATAGCGTGGCGTTTTTCAATCGCAAAAGGCAATAGCGCGCTATTGCGTTCGCAATAGCGCACTTTTTAAAACATTGATGAGCAAACCAAATTGTATTCTTTCAAAAATCTAAACATTAAAGAAAATTGTAACTGATTGTAATCACAACAATCAAAATGTGAGGTAATGGGGTTTAATTTCGGGATAAAAAAATTCGCAGAGGTCCAGTAACTATTTATATCATCCCCGACGTGTAATTTATATATGCAGTCATCAAATTCAATATAACATCAAGGCCTACGACAAATTTGTAAGTGAAAATGGATTGTAAAAAAAAAAAACAAATAATTCAAATGAGACTTACCAAACATTCTTCCCACTTTAATCTCGCCTTAGATTAAAAAAAACCCTGAGAACCTCACCTAAAAGTAACCCACAATACACAATGTAAATTTTGTGTCGAAAAGTAGTAATGGAAGTAAATACATAAAACAAAACCATGACCTTTTCTAGAAAAAAAAAAACCTACAGATAAGAGCAAAATAAAATGGCAAATTCGAAAGCTCATAAAAGAAATATCATATTATGTTGCGATTATATGGAGGACCTCGAGGTTTGTCATTTGGGAGGCAATCTGACATGGAAATCAACTGAGAAAAAATATCAAATGGACCTTACATTTGCAACATCCTTCTCAAAACCAAACATCCTCATTAACTCTTCCATTGTACTAACATCAAATTATATTTCCACAAAACTGGTACAAACCGAACAATTCCCGAAACTTCCATGTCATTAAACACCTAGAAAAGAAGAAGGGAAAAAAAATAATAAATAATGCATAAATGAAGTACAATTATATCTCTCGACTTGCTCCGCAAGTCTCGCCAAGTAAACATGTTGCAAGTTGCAACTGTTTTTTATTCCAGTCAATTGAAATTTACTACCAATAATAGGGAATCTCATTTCTTTTAAAAATCCACTATTTGAATAATGATCCTAAGAAATTTCATATCCCCAAAACTGAGATGGTTTGAACACAACATATAAGTAGTAAATTAAATATCAAAAGGGAAAAACATACATTAATCCCACCAAAATGGTAGATTGTTTACAGAACCAATATCAAAAGGTTGCTAAAAGATATACAAAATGAATTACCTATGCATTTTGCCAAACACTTGGATTTCAACACATGAATATCATTATCCCGATGGCATTATTTTCCCCAAATAGAGAGATAAATGCTAAAAACCCACACTGCCTCCCCCAAACCCTCTATAAGTAAATTTCTCCAAATACAATGTAAATAAATAAATAATAAATTAAAAAAACATGAAATATAACTTCGAAATATAAAAAAAAACTTATATGTACTTGAGAGAAAAGTCCTACCCCAAAAAAATCCAAGTAGTGGTGAAATTAATTTTTGTTAGTTCCTCTGTTTATGGTGAACACTGGAAGTCGGTCGGTGATTAAGGTGGTGGGTGGGTTGTGGGTGGTTCCGTGCTTTGGGATAGAGGCATTGAAATAATATACAAACAATAAAACAAAGTACAGCCTCTATAACTGTTCTGTTTTCGTTGGCAAACTCCAATAATCCATCTTGCTTTTGTTGGGCCATTAATGTTGTGTAGTATTGTGTGCCTATCAAACGAAGAACAACCATATTAATAGAGACACTATATAACAATGCCAAACACCCTATATCAAACTTCTTGCATTCAGTCAAAGATACAAAAAATAATAGCCATCACTGCCATTGTTCGTTGTTTTTTGTACAACCCAAAAAATGATGGGCATGATTTTTATCAAACACCTAAACAAATAAATAAAAAAAGGGAAAGCCATCGCTGCCATTGTTGTTCGTTGTTATTTGTACGACCAGAGAATGATTCAATAGGTCTAGGTTTCAAAAAATGCGAAAATAGTAAAGATGTTAGCTGCCAGATTTGTTCGTTAAAAAAAACAAAAAAAAACAGACAGTCGAAATACCCAAAAAATAACAAAGATTCAACAAACCCAAAAAGGGTCTCTTCTTCAGAACAACGATTCAAGAACAAACGATTAGAAAGATAAAAGAACAAAACGGTGATTCAATGAAAAGTCGTACCGCCAAAATGATTACCTTGATTCAATAAAAATATTGTTCATCGTTGTTGTTTATCTCAGAGTTGTTCGTTGCCAGAGTAAAAAGGATGAGAAGCCGTATTGGGAGGGTGAGTTCTTTATCTCTCTACTATTGTTAATGTTCATTGTTGTTGTTCTAATGGCCGGCTGAAGAGTAGAAACGAAGGTAAGGGAAGGTGTGGATAATGAGGTTAAAGTGAGAGAATGGATACAAATACTATTCTAACCTTGTGTTTGAATTTTGAAAAAAAAGGGGGAGATCAATTAGAGTGTATCAAAAGAGGGGGAATACAAATTTATAGGGGGAAAAATAGGTAATGCAAAAAAATTTATAAAGATGACATCATTTTGTTATCTTATGACCTATATAAGTTTTATACTTTATTTTATATATATATATATATATATATATATATCATTATTCTTAAAAAACGCTAAGGCGCGAGGCTTTTTAGATACGCCAAGTTTTGTCCCTAGGCGTGTATTAAGGCGTGGTCAACTATGGTCAATATTTTTGGAGGTAAGGCGTGAAAAAACGCAAGTTTTTTAGAAGTAAGGCCTGAAAAAAGGAGTTTTTTTTGTTTTTTAGTATATTAAAAAAATAGTATTTTAACTTACAAATATTTAGACATATTTTTAAGGTATGTACCATCTTAGTATTTTTAATATCCTTGTCATAGTAAAAAAATATTAAAATATATTAAAAAAGACCTAAACGCCTTTTTACGCCTAAGGCATGCCTAGGCTTCTAAGGCTGTAGCTTGACCTCCATGCCTCGATCACGCCCCACACTTTTTAGAACCTATATATATATATATATATATATATATATATATATATATATATATATATATATATGGTGTGAATGATATAATTAATTAAACATACCAGTCTACGGGTGCTATTAATGGTGATTGCGCGATGTGGGTGCTCTCCCTGGCGAGTGGAAGAAGATTAAATGTCGACCCTAGATCATTGCACCATGAATGCCTAATAAGGTTAGAGTCGAGTGAGGTAATGATGTTATTGTTTTTCTCACCGTCTTAGGACTATGATCGCCTCAAATACGTTTTATTTTCGGGTAGGTTAGGCAATTCCATCCTAGTGTTTCCAAGGTGAGGAAGTATTTTTCGAAAGTATAGGAGACTAGATAACCGTATATAATGGGTGATATATATATGTATATTATGATGTGAATATTGGGTATATTAATGTGAAGAAGTTTACATGGATTAAAAATTAAGTGTTAATAATATTGAATTAACTAGTGAAAGTTAATGACTTTAATTAATAGATTATATTTGAGAATTATAATTGTTAATGGTAATTGAAATAAAGTAGGTAAAATACGTGGTCATGGGATATCATATCTAATTAAGAATGGTATGGGATTAGTTAGGCGGGTAGAATAACCAAGAAGTTAAAATGCAAACGTTAGGTGCGCACTTTAGATGAAAGGCGGATAATGTCTCAAGAGAGTGTGACGCCAATTTAAAATATGGAAGACTGATCATAATTAATGATGCATTTTAATTACATGCAAAAAAAATTCTAAAATGTTTTTTCGCGCTGACCCTTATCAAATCTATTTTCAAAACCTTTTAGGTGTCCATCCACAGGGACGCGAAGTTTGGCTATTCTATCAAGTACAGGAGTTGCAACTATTATTGATGTGGTAGGATATTTTTATAGTCATTTCTTTCATCACATTCTAGACAGGGTCAGTTTTATTTTTGGCCATGTTGCATTAGTTGGACGATTTGTTTTATTATATTTTTCTTGGAATCGTTGTATGGTTATTATTTGAATCGATGGGTTATTTGGTTAAGGATTTGGCATGTAATAGACTTATGTTTCAGATTTATATTGTTAATGTGGATTTACTTTAGTCCTTTAACTAAATTATAGGTTTTGTATGATGTTACTAATAAAGATTAAAATTGACACTCGCCTTAATATAATAATCGATGGTTAGTAAATAATTGGTTTCGACAGTGATGCTAAGAATGAGCCAATGAGATTTCTGTTTTATTTTAATAAGGGTTGTCCACCCATTATTTTAATAACTAGGGTGTAACAGTTATGAATGAAACGAGTATAGATGAAGACATATAAAGGTAGAAGAATGCGAGAAAGCCCTGAGACTTTTTTTAGGAAGAAGGAAAGATCTTAAAGTGTTGGGAAGGAGAGGCGCGAAATGAAAAAGTGACAGTTTAGAGATCTTCATCCTGGTTTGAATCCTTGTGCACAATCATGGGACATAGTGCTCGAGGTAAATGTTTGTCTCTTCATCTCGCTACTCCGACAAGCATACCCCCAACATTTTAGAGTATTTACAGGAGCGCCTTATCGATTCTTATATTCAAGACTAAAAAGATCATGGGCCTAGACGAAGATAAAATCTATTGGCCCAATAAATCTCAGCCCAGATATTTTAGTGGAAATTGTGGGGACTTAAGTAATTTGGCCCACTTACAAGTTCACCGAACAGGCATAGTAGGGAATAAGGCTCGTCGGGTCCAACTTCTTTATTAAACAAGATAACATATTTTGCATGTGGACAAATATTTGTGATAAGCTTAAAACGGTTACCAATAATCTCGAATGAGATATTCAGGAATAACCATACGAGCCAATCAAGATGTAGGGAGAGTTCCTCGAACATCTCTACCTCTACGGTTTTACACCGCTGTAAATATTACCCATCCCCCACGGCCAAGGGGATGAAACTTTGTAATCTTGTGAGACAGGCTAATAACATACAGTGACCTCTCCTTAAATGTAGGCAAGTTACCAAACCACGTACATTCTGTGTTATGTGTGAGATTGATTTACTTTCTTCATTTACTCTCTTTCTTGGAATTATTCATTATGATTATTTTTGCACTCACAATACCCATTAATAGATCTACAAATTTTGTCAATAAATTTTGCATTGAAATTAAAGATAGAGAACAATTATAAATATTTTTAGGAAGTTTAATTTATATAGAAAGATACTATAAAATTTTGTCAATAGATGATGTGCCTTTGTATGATGGTTAGAAAACGATCCTCTTTACAAATGGATGAACACACACGATATGTCAAACTAATAAAACTAAAGGTCAAACTACTCTCTTGTTTAGACTTAATGTACTCCTATAACTTTAAAATCAACGAAAATGATTCTCATTAGTATATAGACTTAAGTTTTTAACTTGGTAAAATTTGGACTTCAGAATTAATTAACAAAATTAGAAATAAACTTTGAGCTAAGAGGGTTCCAAAGTCCGTTTTTTTTAAATAACTAACTATGAACTATCACAAATGAGATAGATGGCGATAAAAAATTTTGTTATCGATGAACTGAAAATTTACATAGGTTGAACATTTACACAAGGGCATACAAAGTCAACATGACCACTCACTAAAAACTAAGACTTAAATATTCAAAAACTAAAACTTAAAACTTCAAAAACTCTTTTACTCTCCCTCAAACAAGAATTAAGTCATACATTAAATTGAAATGAGAAAGTAATATGAATGTCCTTGATTAAATTTGCAGTTGTAACAACCCCTATTTTCTCACGTGGCCAGGTGCGATACGCCGAAGATAGAGCTTGCTTGTCAATTAATACCATACTTAGCACAAATGCGAATATAAAATAATAATTATTTAAGGCCCAAGTTTGAAAAGTCACGAATACATCCACAATAAAGAAATAGATCCAAACCACCAATAATAAAATAAAATAATGAATCCAACCAGAGTAATATAAGTCTCAACCAGGGTCAAGTAAAAATCTCGAGCCTGTGCCCTTATAAATCATCCCAAACAAATGAATAAGTAGGGCAGAATAATAACTTACACTAGAATCGAAGAGTCGGAAAACTAGAGCACAAGTGAGACCGCAAGATAGATACAACACATTCCAGCTATCCCTGTCTAGGAGCACTTGGGGGAAAAACATTTAAATTTGTATCAGAGCCCGAGGTGTGAGAGAATTGACTTAATTAGTTTATGATGCAATAATACAGTCAATGCACAATAAATATTACCCCTTCATCACTCACATGCATATAACACCTCCCCCCTTGTCTAAGTGTGATATTATTCTCACCCCAATATGTCTCCAAATAATTGATTGTGGCATCATCTTAAATTTATAGAATGGATATATCGATAAATAATTATTTAAATGTAATCCCTACATTTACTTGCCAACTCCTATTTATTCCAATCTCATTAGTACCACATATAAGGCATAAACATCTATTATGCATTATAGGGGCAAGGATAATAATTATTATCCACATTCTTAGACAATTAAATTTATTATATTAAAGTTCGGGTAATTATTAGAATCTGTCCTTCCATATATTTGACACACAAGGGCATCTACCGATGGTGTCTAATTCCTGCTCTATCGTAAAGTTCGAAGGAATATCTTATCCTAAGAGGACAACACAAACACACATAAATTAGGGGTGGTACCTACGCAGGATACCTGTACACGACCCATACCAAACAGTGACACTGGAAGGGCCATCGCCTCCATGTAGTACCTATATGACCTAAACATCGTCAATACCACCTGTGCTGGCGTGTGGTACATGGTCCGAATGCACGCACCCCCGAGCTGATAGGATGGTCCACTGGTATGTACACATACATACATAACAGTACATATTATTATCCCATATAATTTTTATAGGTAATTCCTCTATAATTACCACAAGAGTCCAACCACAGTCCATAATATTTTTCCAATTATTAATAATTTATCATCTAATAAATTATTAATTCCATTCATAAAATAATTGCTTAACACCTAGTTATTTGTAATTATTCTAGGTAAAAAATGGGCACATTATTCTTATTCAGTTAATTAAAGTATCCCTCTTTAAATTTCTCTGTTCCTCTTACTTAATAATTAATCTTATATCAGTAAACAAACCCGACTAATACCCATTTCAGCCAAGTCAACAACCCATTTCTGTTAGAAACCCTTAAATCCCAAGTTCGAAGCATAAAAAGGATCAACAAGCCAAAAGTTGCAGCATGTCTCTTGAATGACTAGGGGGCTTTGTTTGCGCAACATGTCTTTATTTTTTTTGTGTTTTTCCTTTTTTCTTGGATTCTGGCAAGGTTTTTCTCTTTTGGCAGTATGATGTTTCTTTGAAGAACATGCGTGCCCGCGGTACGATGGGGCTTAAGGATATTTCAGAGCATCTTCCCCCTGTAGTGCGTTGGGTGGTATCATCAGCGGGTTTTGAGAGGTTGGCATCTGTGCTGCATGAGATGCCTCATTCGACAACGGTCTTGCACGCTCTGAGGGAGAGATAGTGGGATACTACCCACACCTTCCATTTTGGCTTCGGGGAGATTCATGTGACTCCCATAGATTTGCAGCAGTTCCTGGGGATGGATTGCGATGGAGAGCAGATATAGGTGGATCGTTCTTTACGGGTAAGGGCACAGGTGGTGTGGGCGGTACTCGGTGATGTGGGGAGGATAGTATCTAGGGACTCCATTCGGTTGTCCCTGCTGAGGGATGTTTTATTGGGCAGGTTTTTTGATGGGGAGGACGGGCTGCAGGTGAGGCAGATGGCCCAGTTATTCATTTAGATGGTGCTCAGGGGAGTTTTGGTGGCATTGAGCGGCGACGTCATCCACTTATGGTTCTTGCCACATTTGAGGGTGTTTTCGAACATCCTTTTCTATGATTGGGGGAGCCTGACTTTGGAGACCCTTTCTTTTCTTTGCATGCATTCAGCCGGTGCTGCCAACAGTCTTTCACTAGAGCCACGTATCTTCTTAAGTTATTATTTAATTTGTGCATTTTCCTTTCATGCATTCGCATTTTCGTTATGCGTCTCTTTTTTATTGTGGATTTTTGTCTTTGGCAGATGTGGTTCTATGAGGTGATTGGGTGTAATACCCAGCTGGTTTCTCTGAAGGATGAAACATTTGGGGACTTTTGGCTGTTGTATCGGTGGTGGAAGGCCAATTGACAGTCGAGTAAGACTCTCTCTCTGGAGGCGGTGCGTCAAGTCTTGAATGGCCTGACCAGTGATAGGGTAAGATTTTTCCTTTCTTTAGTCTAATACCTTTGTGTGCTCTGATTCCATATTTCCTTATATCTTACCGGGGATTTTTTAGGTGACTTTTTACCCTTGGGGGATGATTGTTTAGGACACGGGGTTGACTAGAGTGAATGCGCAGATGAGGCATTTGTTGGCGCATGAGTTTGGCCACTCTTGGTATCTCGGGGAGAGGGTGGTCCGACATATTACTGAGGAGGAAGTGGTGGTGCTACATGCAAGGCCCCATAAGTCTATGAGGCAGGAATGGTTATTGCCCGAGGATGCAAGGATTGCGGTTATGATTGGCAAGTCTTATCGTTTATATACCGATACGGCTATGCCGTATGATTATATGGACTTTTGTGACGAGTTGGCTGATGGCGCCCAGCATATATGATGCACTGTCTTTCCCTCCTGCGAGTTTGAGTCGGCCAGTGGGGTCCTCCCATAGTGGTGGTGGTCCGTCAACATCTGCGGCGGTGGTAACTTTGGAGGTTCCCTTTGTGTCATTGCATACCCCTTCATACAACATCTGGTGGGTTGATGGAGGGATGGTGCTTATGTTGCATCTCCCTCATGAGATGGACTCTGAGGAGTTGGGCTTGACAGAGGAGGTTCTTCGTCCTTTGGTATATCTTTTTGCTATTTTCCTATACCTTTTTTTGGTTTTTTTTTATCATTTCTGCTTGATACTGATTTTGCCTTTTCTTGCAGGAAGTTCGGGTGTCCACCACTTGGCTGAGGTCATTAGGGACTGGATATCTTCAGTGACTGCCCATATTCGGGAAGTGATTCATGTTCCTTCTTGCTTAGTGACGTCTACCACATTCATGGAGGAGTCTGGTTCGGGTAGCGGTGGTGCGTCATCTCGCCACAGGGTAAAGAGATCGCGTCGTAGGAATGGGAGTTCTTAGGGAGAGAGGTGAAGGTTAGGTAAGAGAGATAGAGAGAGATAGAGAGAGAGAATGTGGGTTCGGGCTGAGTTCCGGTATTTTTCTGCTTTTCTTTATTTCCTGCAAGATTGACATAACACATAAAAATATCTATGCAATGCAATGATTTTTTTTTTTATTATCCTATGTTAATGATGAATGAATGAATGCATGCACATGCACTTTTTACTTTACTGATGAGACCGTAAAATTTTTTTGGAAGTTTGAAGGAAAGTTTTATTCATAATGAGAAATCATATAAGATGTAAAGGGATTTTGAAATTCTGTTGAGAATATCAATTTATTTTTATTGGGTTTTCTAATTTTGACAAAAGAGGAAAAAGTTAAATTTCTAAAACTAGGGGGTTGCTGATCGACAAGCACCTTGTCCTGCCTATCGGCAGGTCAATCCAGTCCCATCAATTCAAAACTTTCATTGGTATCCTCTTCAGCCTTTGATACCTTGTGGGGAAGTATTTTCTCTGATTTCTGCAGGGGTTATGTCTTTTGTGAGGATTTTCAAGTATAAAAGAGGGGTAAGGGTGGAGTGTTTTCATCACACCTTCACATTCCTACTTTCTTGTTCTGTGAGATGGCCCTCCCTGGTAGTGTTTAGTTTTCCAACTACCTCGAAACTTTGGACGCGATGTGCTCCAACAACGTCGACTATGATGCTTTCAACATACGTCGAGTTTCTTTATGGCGTAATCGGCCCCTAGAGTGGAACATGATGATGGCAGTCGTATAATTTTGGTACCCTAAAGACCATGTGTTCCGCTTTGTCTTAGAAGAAGTCTGTCCGACTTATGAGATATTTTCTTCCATGTTGGGAGTAAATCCTCTTATGGCAACTGCTATGCCTGAATTTTCTCAGTCTCCCCGGGAGTTGTTAGTTGGTCTTCTCCACATCTCACCCTCGGTGGGTAGATCCTTAGTTACTGGAGGAATGATTTCTCCTTCGGCGGTGCTGTGGTCTGTGCGTTTGTAGTAGGTTGGTGATGCTGGATATACCGGAGCCGTCATTCTGGGCTTAGTTTCGAAATTACTGTCGGTGATTGGGGAACTGTGGGTGGATCCATAACTTGTAGCTATTACTTCATGGATGTCCTTCCGTCGTAATCCTACGGCGGTGATACTGGTGGAGACTTTGAATGGCCTGGATGCTTGGTGAGAAGGTCGTTCTGACTTTCTGAGGGGTTTCCCCATGATGTTGTTCATTGGGTTATCTAAAAGACTTGTCCTAGTGACTCCTTCGGAATACCCTTTGTTGGCTATACCCAACTTATTTTTGCGCCATTTCATCAGCGTTGGTCTGGATATTGAGAGCTGGGAGAACTTGTTTATGGATCATGGGGCTCTAAATATACGCTGGTCAGTGCCTTGGTGGGACAGTTGCTGCCTATTCTGGAGCTGAGGGAATACCCATATGTCTGGCTAGTTGGTCTCAAATAGACCTCTTTGTATTTCCATTGGCGGCTTCTGCACCAATTTGGTAGGGAGCAGGTCGTGCCACCTCGGACATTGGATTTCTTTTCGATAGAAGATTTGATAGAGCGTCTATGCATGCGTCTTGGCTCTTTGTGGGAGAGTCGGTGTCCGTCGACCCGTCCCTCTCAGTTTGTTGGGAGAGTTTGACACATCCCTAGGGATTATATGAACTGGTTGTGGAGAAGATTAGTCGGTAAGATGTTAGTAGTGGAGACTAGACAAAGGTGGCTTATCTTATCCAATACCATGGAGGGAGGTGTGGTAGTTTTTCCGAGGCTGGTTCGAGCTTATCAGTCCATGGAGAGTCTGCGGCATTCCATTCAAGCAGGGGAATCTTAGGGACCCCAGGATGTAGATGACGATGATGGAGCGGGATCCTATGGTAGCTGTGGGTAGGGCTCTATGAGAGTTTGTTTTTATAATGGGGAATAAATTTGGGAATTTTATTTGGCTTTCTAGGAAGGTAGGGGGGAAGTGGGTTATTCGTTCCTTTTCTTATGTAATTATACCATAATTTCTTATTAGTGAAATAAACAAGTTTTTGATCATCCAATTGTGCCTTTTGATGAATTTTGTATTTTTGAATTATCTATAACGATCGCTAAGGCAAACATAATCCTTTTGTTCAAGTATATGTTAGAATGAACTTTCTTTCTCGGAGATAAGAAAATAATAGTTTATTTGTGAAAAAGAAAGGGTCGTGCTCATGTAAGATGTATGAGCTGCCGACGTACCTCTGGGGTTTTTGAAATTTTTTAATTTTTTTGAGAATGGTTTTTTGCAGAGGATTAGGCCCATGTAGTTTTGGGTAGAGGGAAATGAAGATTTTTTTTAAGAATAGAAGGGAGATGAGAAGAGTCATAGCACTGAGATTTTGAACTAGGGGTAGAACTTCTTGAGACGGTCAAGGTTGAATGTATGAGCCATCTCTTCTCCATCCAGGTCGGTGAGCATGGCGGCACCGCCGGACAAGATCTTCTTGACAACGTATGGGCCGCTCCAATTGGGCTTGAATTTCTCTCTTAGGTCCCAGATGGGCTTTACAATTTCTTTGAGGGTTAAATCCCCTTTTTGGACACCGTGGTCCTTGAATCTCTTATTAAATGAACGCATTATTTGTCAATGGTAACCATGTATATGATACAATGCTTTCAGTCTCCTTTCGTCCAGGAGTGATAGATCATCGAGACGGCTTTGATGCCAGTCTTCTTCACTAACCTGGTTTTTTAGCATGACACGAAGTGAAGGGATTTCTAGCTCCACGGGTAGGACTTCTTCCATGTCGTAGACTAGAGAGTAAGGGGTAATCCCATTAGAGGTTCGAATTGAGGTTCAGTAGCCCCAGAGGGCGTAAGGGATTCGATCTGCCCAATCTCGACAGCTTTCGATCATCTTACTGATGATGGCTTTGAGGTTTTTATTAGTGTCTCTGACTGCACTTTTGGTCTGAGGTCGGTGGGGAGAAGATTTGTGTCTATTAATCCCATACTCGCTGACCACTTTCGTGACTTCTGCCTCGAAATGCAACCCGTTATCTGATACTAGCTCGTGTGGGACCACATATCGACAAATGATGTTTTCTTGATGAATTTGGCCACTTTCTTGGTGTTCAGGACTGCGTATGAATCAACTTTAACCCATTTGGTGAAGTAATCAATGGTAACTAGGATTAATTCATGCTCGTTGGAGGCCTTGGGTGTAACTTTCCCTATAATGTCGATGCCCCAGGTGGAGAACGGCCAGGGAGAAGTCATGTTGTATAATTCTCACGGAGGCATGTTTGAAGGTTGGAAAATTGTTGGCACTTGAGGCATCTACGGACATAGGCGATGCAATTTTGGATCATGGTGGTCTAGTAGTAGCCTTGTCATATGATCTTCTTGGAAAGCATGTGATCATTCATGTGGGTCCCGCATTCCCCGTTGTGTATTTTATGCATTGCCTCTTCAATGTTAGCCCCTGCGATGTAATGTAGATGAGTTCCATCGAAGTTGCTTTTGAACAGTGCTTTGTGACAGATGATGTACTGGGCGGCCAGTCTTCGGAGGGTTACCCGGTCCTTCTTGTTGGAACCCTCGGGATATCTACCATGTTTGAGGAGGTGCTAGATATCATAATACTAGCAATTAGCTATCTCGGGATCTTCGTTGGTGATGAGCTCAATGTGGTACCAATGGGTTCGTTTATCTTACTTTTGAACTAGGAAGGGGGCCATTATTATTCCTTCGGGCATATCGACCATGGAGGCTAGGGTATCAAGGGAATCGGCTAGGTTATTCTTTGCATGAGGAAGGTAATGGAAGGTGATGTCTTGGAATTTGGAGGCTAGTTCTTCTAAGTGGGCATGTAAGGGTTGGAGTTTCTCGTCCCTGACTTTACATTTTCTGAGCATTTTATTGATGATGAGGGAGGAATTCCCGTAGACATCTAGGTATTGAATTCCTTTCTTAAGATCAACGTTGAGGCCTATCGTACACGCCTCATATTCAGTTATGTTGTTGGTGCAAGTGAAATCCAACTTGATGGAGATGGGTGTATGGGAGTCATCTGGGGAGATCAAAAGTATCCCAATGCCATATCCCTTTTTGTTGGAAGCGCCGTCAAATAACATTTTCCATCGAAGGTTGTCTTGAGTGGTGTAGAGGATGTTTTCATCTGGGAATTTAGAGATCCATTTTTCATCTTCTACTATGGGGTATAGTCAGTGAGGTAGTCATAGATGGCTCTTCCTTGAAGCACCTTATACTCTTGACTCACTTGAGTCTATATTGTATAAGTGTTCATCTAGTTTGTAAATTGTTACAAAATTATGTCTAACCTAGAATCCAAAGAACCTCAGAGCTTGCATTTCTATTTCATCTTTGATTGAAGGGACCTAGATCTAATTACCAACACTCACACACAGTAGAATGAATCATTTACATGTCATATTGCATATTAGTGTGTGTACATATGTTGTGTGTGTTTAAATCCCCAATATTGCTTCTAAATATTTTTTGGGATTTTTTAAAACATTTTAAAAATAAGATTTCATTAATAAAACTTCGTTTTAAAAGGTTATGGGGTAAATCTGCTATTTTAGAATATTGGTTTAATTGCCTCAAAGTTGGTTTGGGTAGAAGCCAAAAGCGGCAGAGACTTCAGGGTTTACATTGTAATTACTTTAGACGCGCGTTTTATCTCGCCTTATATGCCAACATATGTTAGCTTCTGATTGGTGAGAAGTGTGTTTCCTTGTTGAGACAAATCGAGTGATCATTTTCGTCCCTTGGATCGTTCTTATCAACGTTATGCATGTCTTCCATCATAATCCATGTGATCCTCTTTGAACGAATCAGGAGAGCTTTAACCACCGCATATCGTATGCCCTTGGATCTAAGTCAATTGAAGTTGACTAAATCTGGTCCCTTGATTTCAATCCTTATTCTCGAACCTTCCCAGCCTCTTATAAAAAGGCTCCTACTCTCAGCAATCGAGGACTTTTACCATTTCGTTCTTTGAGAGAAAAGAAAGAGAGAGTAGAGAGAGAGTAGAGAAAGAAGAGAGAAACTAGAAGAGAGAGAAAGAGTTAGAAACCCTAACCCTAACCCTAAATCGTCTACATAGTTCAAACCAAATATAAACCTTCAAACCTCTATACTTTACCAAACACAACCTTGAGTGTTTGAGTGTTTTAAAAGATGATTTGAGAGTTGGTTTGTTGCTGTAACCTCTTCTTCATTGGATCTTGTTTCCATCTTAATCATTTTCTTAGATCTGTTGTTCTTGTATATAGAAATTTTTAGATCTGAGTTTTTCATGATATATTACACTTAGTTTGCATGTTTGTTTCTCAGCTTGAGAAATATTTTGTTGATTCATTTTCTGTAAATATTTTTAACTTTGAAATCAACAAAAATGTTTTCAATTTCTAGTTTTCTTAAAACTAAACCTTTGACCTAGTTTGGAATCACACTTGGAGGTTTTCAATCTCAAAAATATTTTCAAAACTCTGAGATTGATTAAGATCTTGACGATCTTCTATGCAACATATCCGTGGAATCTGGGATTGATTTAAAGGTCAAACAGGTTCAAAGTTTTGTGAGAAGAGAGAAAAAGAAAAATCACAACATATAGACTTATATGTAATTTGCTAGGACTGTTTGTACTTAATAAGTGTGAGTGTGTGCATGCATGTGTTAGAGAGAACCTCCACAAACACTTTCACACTACAACACGAAAAGTGTTGGTAATAAGATCTTGAGAAAAAAGAGTCGACGTAAAGAGCTTGAACAAATTGGAGTTAACAAACTGAGAGGAAAACATAACAAATCAGAACTGCAGAGAAGTTATAAGGACACCAGAGGGTACATTCCTAAACTTATATAGGTCTGAGTTGTATGCATGTTTGTTATATAGTTTGTAACTGTTAAATTTGTTTATAGTGGATTTTTGTTTTACTCCGTAGAGGGAGTCGTGGATGTTTCCTCAATTGGTGAGGTTTTACCACGTAAAAATATTATACTTAATGATGATATGCATGTGTTTGTTAATGAGGATGAATATAGTAATTCTACTTCTGATGTTTCGAATACTACTGTTATTGGTTTAGATGCTTTGATTACTGAGAATATTGCTATCTGTTCCTCGGGGTGTGTGAGTCAAAGGGAAAGTGATAATGACGATGTCAATGGGTGTGTGAGTACAAAGAATAAAGCCATAGGGGTCATTTCACACACTACACTTACTGACTCGGACAATGAAGACCTCCCAGATATTCACAGCCTCTATGCTAAAACGTTCAAGAAAAGCACTAGACTAGAAAAGATTGTGAAAGATCTCACTAATAAGTTAGTAGATCTAAGCCTAATGGTTAAACTGAATGCTGAAAAGTATACTACCCAATGTCTAACTCATGAAAGTGAAATTAAAAAGTTTGATGAAAAACTCAGAAATTTGACTGAAACAAATGAAATTCTGGAGAAAAAGTACAAAGGGACATTGTTAGAATTGGAACAAACTAAAGAAAAGACAACAACTGTTTTCAAAAAATTTACAAAATTTGAAAATAATTCAAACTGTTTTGATGAATTTGTTGTTGAATCAAAAACCAATTCTGATGATCGAACTGGAATAGGTTTTTTCCTCAATTTGAAGACACAAACAAAATCTTTTGAACCTATCAAGTTTGTGTCAGAAGGCAAAAGGCCTATTGAAACATTCCCAGACTTTCATTCTCTAAAAACTGAGTTTGATTCAAAACATCAAAATTTTAACATTGGGGAATCAAGTTTCTCTAAACATGAAAGTTCACCTAAGGCTAAATACCTCTGCCCCTTTATTAGGAAGAGTGAGTCTGCATTAAAGACTGTCACACCTAGGAATAGAGTTCAACCTCAAAACTTCTCAAAACCTTTGTTTAGAGACTTTCCTAAGGAGACCCCAATTTTGAGCAATCTTTACTGCTCCTATTGCGACATATACGGTCATTCTTTTGACGGTTGCTATGCTAGGAGATTAGTTAAACCTGTCTATAATTCTCATATCTATCAGAACTTCAACTATTCTAGAAGGAGCCGCAACAATTATATACTTCCTAGACAACCAGATAAAAACTCTAATAATAGAAAGAGAAAGACCAAACCTAAAAGAACATTTCCTAGAAGGATTCCTAAGCACTTTCCTAAACCAAATGCCCATGTTTTATCATAAAATTCAAAATCATGGGCAAAACATTTTTCAGCAAAAATCTAATGCTCGCAAATTTTATCAATTGAGAGCTAATAAGCGCAAAATGAAAACTAGAGCAATTTGGGTTAGAAAAGATGATCTATTACCTCAGATGAAGTGTACCATAGTTGGTACTGCTCTAAAAGCTGAACACACATCATCTGGTTGGTATTTAGACTCTGGATGTTCTAATCACATGACTGGGATGAAATTAAACTTTTAAACAAAACCAGCTTTGCTGGTGGTAAAGTCATTTTCAGTGATGGAGTTTCATCTTAAATCATAGGCAAAGGAACTCTCCAAGAAGATGGACTTCCTGTTCCTGAAAATGTCCTTCTAATTAAAGGTCTTAAGGAAAATCTACTTAGTATATCGCAATTTTGTGACTCAGATCATACTGTTACATTTTCAAAGAACAATTGAAAAATTTTAAATGAAAAAGGTGAATGCATAATTACAGGATTCAGGACTCCTGACAATTGTTATACTGTCATGAACAAATCTAAAATCTATAATGTTTCCAGAATGGATGACAACGAGATATGGCATAACAGAATGGGTCATATAAATTACGATAACCTTAGTAGATTGACCTCTCAAGAAATAGTTAGAGGAGTTCCTAAAATCAAACCCATTCCTAATATTGTCTGTGGTTCTTGTCAGGAAGGTAAAATTGTTAAGGCACCTCATAAGAAAGTTAATGATGTTCTTACCTCTAATCCCTTAGAGCTCATCCATATGGTCCTAATGGGTCCCTCCCAAACTGTTAGTCTTTGTGGACACAGTTCTATTTTAGTTATGGTTGATGACTTCACCAGATTTACTTGGGTAGCCTTTTTAAAACAAAAGTCTGCACTTTCCAAACTTTCTTAAAAATACTTCTTCGGATTGAAAATAAATAGGACACTCAAGTAAATAGAATCCGTAGTGATAGAGGTGGAGAATTCAAAGACACTGGTATTATTGAATACTGTGACTATAATGGTTACAAACATGAATTCAGTGCTCCTAAGACTCCTCAACACAATGGAATTGTCGAAAGAAAGAATCGTACCCTTCTAGAGATGTCACGTGTTATGTTACATGCTAAGAATTTACCTAAATACTTTTAGGTAGAATCTATTCGTACTGCATGTCAAATCATAAATAGGGTCTATCTTAGAAAGAATTCCAAAAAAACCCCTTACGAACTTTGGTATAAGAAAAAGCCCAATCTTAAGTACCTTAGAACTTTTGGTAGCACTTGTTATGTATGCAAACATAGGGAACATTTATCCAAATTTGAGAGTAGGGGAGATAAAGCTATATTTTTAGGATACTCACCTAACAGTAGAGCCTATCGAGTGTATAATCTTCGCACAAAAACCTTCATGGAATCCATAAATGTAATTGTGAGTGACACTACGGTAGAGAGTAAGACTAGTGAATCAACTATTGAGGAAGATCCTACAAACATTTTAAAAAATAACTCTCCTGAAATAGATGATTCATTACCAATTGAGACACTTGAAGTACCTAACTGGGTTTCTAAGGATCATCCCATAAATAACATAGTTGGTAACCCTTGTGAGCCGGTGCGTACAAGATCCCAACTAAGAAACTATGCACATTATGCATGTTTTGTTTCCCTTGTGGAACCAAAGAATGTAAATGAGGCATTGAATGACTCTCACTGGATTTCTGCTATGCAGGAAGAACTTCTTCAATTTGTCATTCATGATGTTTGGTATCTTGTTCCTCGTCCTGATCACAAAAAGGGTATTGGCACACGTTGGATTTTTAAAAATAAGACTGATGAAAATGGGATAATAATTAGAAATAAAGATAGATTAGTTGCTCAAGGATACTCTCAAATTGAAGGAATAGATTTTAACGAGACCTTTGCTCCTGTTACTCGATTAGAATATGTTCGTCTGCTCTTTGTTATAGCTTGCCACATGCATTTACACTTTACCAAATGGATGTCAAATCTGCATTCTTTAATGGAATATTGACTGAAGGGACCTATGTAGAACAACCTAAAGGGGTCATTGACCCTCAATATGCAAATCATGTATTTCGTGTTAAAAAGGCTCTGCATGACCTTAAACAAGCACCTAGAGCTTGGTATGAGCGTCTTTCTAGTTTCCTTTTAGATATAGGTTTCAAAAGAGGTGGAAATTATCAAACTCTTTTTGTCAAATGTCCCTTGTGGGGGAGTTACAATTCTTCTTAGGCCTTCAAGTCAAACAAAATTCAGAAGGATTATTTGTATCGCAATCTAAGTACGCTTTAGAGATAGTAAAGAAATTTGGCCTCGAGAGTGCTAAATATGCTAAAACGCCCATGAGTACTACGTTAAAACTTTCTAAAGATGAAAATGGAAAATCCGTAGATCCTACTCTATATCGTAGTATGATAGCAACCTTACTATATCTTACTGCCTCGCGTCCTGATATTATGTATGTTGTGTGTGTATGTGCTCGTTATCAAAATAACCCTAAAGAGAGCCATTTGAATGCTGTTAAACGTATCATTAAATATGTAAAAGGCACTCTGAATCTAGGATTTTGGTACACTAATGACACACCAAGCACTATAATTGGGTACGCTGATGCTGATGGGGCTGGGTGTACTGATGATAGTAAAAGCACATCAGGAGCATGTTATTACATAGGTAATAACTTGGTAGGATGGAGTAGTAAGAAACAAAACTACACATCACTCTCGACAGCCGAATCTGAATACAAAGCTGCTGGCAGCTGTTGTGCTCAATTACTGTGGCTTAAACAAATGCTAAGTGATTATGGTATTCAAGAAAACCAATCGCATCTCTATTGTGATAATCAAAGTGCGATTAATATTTCTAAAAACCCTGTTCAACACTCGCGAACAAAGCACATAAAAATTAGACATCACTTTATACGCGAATTGGTTGAAACTAAGGAATTAGAAATCAATTATCTTCCTACTGATTTACAACTCGTAGATATGTTCACCAAACCTCTAGATTATAATAGATTCATTTCCTTGCGTAAATCTATTGGTATGGTTTGTGTTGAGTAATACATTTGTTGATTATCCAAGTTTTTCCCTTTGTCCATTTGAGACAAAATGGGGGAGAAATTTGAGTCTCTAATGATTCTTTATATATGCTAAACAACTTGATCCTAGTGATTCATTGCAGGTGTTTGTAAAACTTTTCTCAACAGATGTTATAGGGCATTCAATTGTAAATAGTTGAGTTATGTACTTTTGTTTTCTAGGATTTGGGTAGATAGAATCCTTACCGGAATAGGTTTTTCTTATGTTTTGTCGCCCTACGACTCCTAGTTGACTCAAAGGAGATTTTGTCTCATATTTCCAAAGGGGGAGATTGAAGCACCTTATACTCTTGACTCACTTGAGTCTATATTGTATAAGTGATCATCTTGTTTGGAAATTGTGACAAAATTATGTCTAACCTAGAATCCAAAGAACCTCAGAGCTTGCATTTCTATTTCATCTTTAATTGAAGGGACCTAGACCTAATTACCAACACTCACACACAGTAGAATGAATCATTTACATGTCATATTGCATATTAGTGTGTGTACATATGTTGTGTGTGTTTAAATCCCCAATATTGTTTTTAAATATTTTTTGGGATTTTTTAAAACATTTTAAAAATAAGGTTTTATTAATAAAACTTGGTTTTAAAAGGTTATGGGGCAAATCTGCTATTTTAGAATATTGGTTTAATTGTCTCAAAGTTGGTTTGGATAGAAACCAAAAGCGGCAGAGACTTCAAGGTTTACATTGTAATTACTTTAGACGCGCGTTTTATCTCGCCTCATATGCCAACATGTGTTAGCTTCTGATTGGTGAGAAGTGTGTTTCCTTGCTGAGACAAATCGAGTGATCATTTTCATCCCTTGGATCGTTCTTATCAACGTTCTGCATGTCTTCCATCATAATCCCTGTGATCCTCTTTGAACCAATCAGGAGAGCTTTAACCACCGCATATCGTATGCCCTTGGATCTAAGTCAATTGAAGTTGACTAAATCTGGTCCCTTGATTTCAATCCTTATTCTTGAACCTTCCCAGCCTCTTATAAAAAGGCTCCTACTCTCAGCATTCGAGGACTTTTGCCATTTCGTCCTTTGAGAGAAAAGAAAGAGAAAGTAGAGAGAGAAGAGAGAAACCAGAAGAGAGAGAAAGAGTTAGAAACCCTAATCCTAACCCTAAATCGTCTACACAGTTCAAACCAAATATAAACCTTCAAACCTCTATACTTTACCAAACACAACCTTGAGTGTTTGAGTGTTTTAAAATATGATTTGAGAGTTGGTTTGTTGCTGTAACGTCTTCTTCTTTGGATCTTGTTTCCAACTTAATCATTTTCTTAGATCTGTTGTTCTTGTATATAGAAATTTTCAGATCTGAGTTTTTCATGATATATTACACTTAGTTTTCATGTTTGTTTCTCTGCTTGAGAAATATTTTGTTGATTCGTTTTCTGTAAATGTTTTGAACTTTGAAATCAACAAAAATGTTTTATGTTTCCAGTTCTCTTAAAACTAAACCTTTGACCTAGTTTGGAATCACACTTGGAGGTTTTCAATCTCGAAAATCTTTTCAAAACTCAGAGATTGATTAATATCTTGACGGTCTTCTAAGCAATATATCCGTGGATTCTGGGATTGATTTAAAGGTCAAACTGGTTCAAAGTTTTGTGAGAAGAGAGAAAAAGAAAAATCACAACATATAGACTTATATGTAATTTGCTAGGACTGTTTGTACTTAATAAGTGTGAATGTGTGCATGCATGTGTTAGAGAGCACCTCCCCAAACACTTTCACACTACAACACGAAAAGTGTTGGTAATAAGATCTTGAGAAAAAAGAGTCGACGTAAAGAGCTTGAACAAATTGGAATTAACAAACTGAGAGGAAAACATAACAAATCAGAACTGCAGAGAAGTTATAAGGACACCAGAGGGTACATTCCTAAACTTATATAGGTCTGAGTTGTATGCATGTTTGTTATATAGTTTGTAACTGTTAAATTTGTTTATAGTGGATTTTTGTTTTACTCCGTAGAGGGAGTCGTGGATGTTTCCTCAATTGGTGAGGTTTTACCACGTAAAAATCTTATACTTAATCTTCCTACATCTTCTCATCTCATTCTTGGTTGTGATGGGTTTAAAAGCTTGTTTAGAATTGTTTAATAAACCTGTTATTCAAATCTTGAATAGATCTCGTACATACTGTTTTGTTAAACACATCTTGTGTTCAAATAGTTTTGTTTTTTCAGGAAAAGAGTTTCCTCAAAAAAATGCTCGGAGTTCCTTAAATAGTTTATTTTTATTAAACGGCTTTAGTAACAGAATTTCAATTGGTATCAGAGCTTGGTAAACTTCTTTTAAAGAGATCCTGTCTTTCTGAAATTATTTTCTGAAAATCAAATATGGACGAGAAAAATGAAAGATTTAGTAACTTGGCCAGGCCTCCTATCTTTGATGAAACCAATTTTACTTACTGGAAAGTAAGGATGATTTCTTTCATTCAAGTAAATCTGGGAGATGATGTTTGGGACATTGTTGAAAATGGTTACACTTTTCCTACAAAACCAGCCACTGAAGGAAGTAATGATAGGGTTAAGAAAGTTTTAAGTGAGTTCACACAAGAAGAGAAACAAGTTTCTCGCAACAATAACAAAGGAAAGAATGCAATATTTATGTTTATAAATGAACATGAGTTCAAAAGAATCTCATCCTGTACCACTTCTAAGGAAGCTTGGGACACTTTAGTTACTGCTCATGAAGGTGACACTAGAGTTAAGGCTGCTAAAACTCAAATGCTCATTCAACAGTATAATTCCCTAATTATGTCTGAGACTGAGTCATTTGATGACTTCAATATGAACCTGACTGATATTGTGACCAAACTGCATGCTAATGGGATAACTTATGATAGATAAGAAATTGTATCTAAAATTATGAGATCATTACCACAGAAATTTGATAACAAAAGATATGCTATTGAGGAAATGTGTGATATTAATCTCACTCCTGAACTACTCAGTAGTAAATTAAGAACTGTGGAAATGGAACTGGAATTTAAGAAACAATTAACCCAGTCCCATAGGAAACAGACTAGTTGCAATCTAAGCTTCTCTTCTAAATTGATTAAGCCTGAGTTTAATACTTCCAATGATTATTCTGGTGAGGAATGCGATATAGAGAGTTTGGACAATCAGATTGCCTTAATGTCATAACAGTTTAATAAAATCATTAAATTTATCAACAACATGGAAAATAAACAAGGCAAGTCCAATTATCCAACTCCTTTCAATCACAGACCTCATGAGAAAGGCCATGACAAAAATCACAAGGACTCTCACACTAGACCTAACAGAGACCTTAAGAAGACTGAATGCTATAGATGTGGTAAATTAGGACACATTGCACAAGACTATAGAGTTAACTTGAACACTCAAAAAAAATACACTAGAGCCAACATTTGCAAAACATGGGATGATTCAAGTGAATCTGAAAATGAGGAACCTGAGTCATCTGATGTTTTTTACCCTTGCATGTCTTTCTTTGCCAAGATTATCTATAATGATGATATGCCTGTGTTTGTTAATGAGGATGAATATAGTAATTCTACTTATGATGTTTCGAATACTGCTGTTACTTGTTTAGATGCTTTGATTATTGAGAATATTGCTATCTGTTCCTCGGGGTGTGTGAGTCAAAGGGAAAGCGATAATGACGATGTGAATGGGTGTGTGAGTACAAAGAATGAAGCCCTAGGGGTCATTTCACACACTACACTTAGTGCCTCGGACAATGAAGACCTCCCAGATATTCACACCCTCTATGCTAAAACTCTCAAGAAAAGCACTAGACTAGAAAAGATTGTGAAAGATCTCACTAAGAAGTTAGAAGATCTAAGCCTAATGGTTAAACTGAATGCTGAAGAGTATACTACCCAATGTCTAACTCATGAAAGTGAAATTAAAATTTTTGATGAAAAACTCAGAAATTTGACTGAAAAAAATGAAATTCTAGAGAAAAAGTACAAAGGGACATTATTAGAATTGGAACAAACTAAAGAAAAGACAACAACTGTTTTCAAAAAATTTACAAAATTTGAAAATAATTCAAAATGTTTTGATGAATTTGTTGCTGAATCAAAAACCAATTCTGATGATCGAACTGGAATAGGTTTTTGCCCCAATTTGAAGACACAAACAAAATATTTTGAACCTATCAAGTTTGTGTCAGAAGGCAAAAGGCCTATTGAAACATGCCCAGACTTTCATTCTCTAAAAACTGAGTTTGATTCAAAAAATCAAAATTTTAACATTGGGGAATCAAGTTTCTCTAAACATGAAAGTTCACCTAAGGCTAAATACGTCTGCCCATTTATTAGGAAGACTGAGTCTGCATTCAAGACTGTCACACCTAGGAATAGAGTTCAACCTCAAAACTTCTCAAAACCTTTGTTTAGAGACTTTCCTAAGGAGACCTCAATTTTGAGCAATCTTTACAGCTCCTATTGCGACATATACGATCATTCTTTTGACGGTTGCTATGCTAGGAGATTAGTTAAACCTGTCTATAATCCTCATATCTATCATAACTTTAACTATTCTAAAAGGAGTCGCAACAATTATATAGTTCCTAGATAACCAGATAAAAACTCTAATAATAGAAAGAGAAAGACCAAACCTAAAAGAACATTTCCTAGAAGGATTCCTGAGAACTTTCCTAAACCAAATGCTCATGTTTTTCATAAAATTCAAAATCATGGGCAAAACATTTTTCAGCAAAAATCTAATGCTCGCAAATTTTATCAATTGAGAGCTAATAAGCGCAAAATGAAAACTAGAGCAATTTGGGTTAGAAAAGATGATTTATTACCTCAGATGAAGTGTACCATAGTTGGTACTGCTCTAAAAGCTGAACACACATCATCTGGTTGGTATTTAGACTCTGGATGTTCTAATCACATGACTGGGGATGAAACTAAACTTTTAAACAAAACCAGCTTTGCTGGTGGTAAACTCATTTTCGGTGATGGAGTTTCATCTTAAATCATAGGCAAAGGAACTCTCCAAGAAGATGGACTTCCTGTTCCTGAAAATGTCCTTCTAATTAAAGGTCTTAAGGCAAATCTACTTAGTATATCGCATTTTTGTGACTCAGATCATACTGTTACATTTTCAAAGAACAATTGCAAAATTTTAAATGAAAAAGGTGAATGCATAATTACAGGATTCGGGACTCCTGACAATTGTTATACTGTCATGAACAAATCTGAAATCTATAATGTTGCCAGAATGGATGACAACGAGATATGGCATAACAGAATGGGTCATATAAATTACGATAACCTTAGTAGACTGGCCTCTCAAGAAATAGTTAGAGGAGTTCCTAAAATCAAACCCATTCTTAATATTGTTTGTGGTTCTTGTCAGGAAGGTAAAATTGTTAAGGTACCTCATAAGAAAGTTAATGATGTTCTTACCTCTAATCCCTTGGATCTCATCCATATGGACCTAATGGGTCCCTCCCAAACTATTAGTCTTTGTGGACACTGTTATATTTTAGTTATGGTTAATGACTTCACCAGATTTACTTGGGTAGCCTTTTTAAAACAAAAGTCTGATACTTTTCAAAATTTCTTAAAAATAATTCTTCAGATTGAAAATGAAAAGGACACTCAAGTAAATAGAATCCGTAGTGATAAAGGTGGAGAATTCAAAGACACTGGTATTATTGAATACTGTGACTATAATGGTTACAAACATGAATTCAGTGCTCCTAAGACTCCTCAACAAAATGGAATTGTCGAAAGAAAGAATAGTACCCTTCAAGAGATGGCACGTGTAATGTTACATGCCAAGAATTTACCTAAATACTTTTGGGTAGAATATATTCGTACTGCATGTCACATCATAAATAAGGTCTAGCTTAGAAAGAATTCCAAACAAACCCCTTATGAACTTTGGTACAAGAAAAAGCCCAGTCTTAAGTACCTTAGAACTTTTGGTAGCACTTGTTATGTATGCAAAGATAGGGAACACTTATACAAATTTGAGAGTAGGGGAGATAAAGCTATATTTTAGGATACTCACCTAACATTAGAGCCTATAGAGTGTATAATCTTTGCACTAAAACCTTGATGGAATCCATAAATGTAATTGTGAGTGACACTACTGTAGAGAGTAAGACTGGTGAATCAACTATTGAGGAAGATCCTACAAACATTTTAAAAAATAACTCTCCTGAAATAGATGATTCATTACCAATTGAAACACCTAAAGTACCTAACTGGGTTTCTAAGGATCATCCCATAAATAACTTGGTTAGTAACCCTAGTGAGCCAGTGCGTACAAGATCCCAACTAAGAAACTATGCACATTATGCATGTTTTGTTCCCCTTGTGGAACCAAAGAATGTAAATGAGGCATTGAATGACTCTCACTGGATTTCTGCTATGCAGGAAGAACTTCTTCAATTTGTCATTCATGATGTTTGGTATCTTGTTCCTCGTCCTGATCACAAAAAGGTTATTGGCACACGTTGGATTTTTAAAAATAAGACTGATGAAAATGGGATAATAATTAGAAATAAAGCTACATTAGTTGCTCAAGGATACTCTCAAATTGAAGGAATTGATTTTAACGAGACCTTTGCTCCTGTTACTCGGTTAGAATATGCTCGTTTGCTCTTTACTATAGCTTGCCACATGCATTTTACACTTTACCAAATGGATGTCAAATCTGCATTCCTTAATGGAATATTGACTGAAGAGACCTATGTAGAACAACCTAAAGGGTTCATTGACCCTCAATATGCAAATCATGTATTTCGTCTTAAAAAGGCTCTGTATGGCCTTAAATAAGCACCTAGAGCTTGGTATGAGCGTCTTTCCAGTTTCCTTTAAGATAAAGGTTTCAAAAGAGGTGGAAATTATCAAACTCTTTTTGTCAAACATTTTGACAAACACATCATTATTGCTCAAGTTTATGTTGACGATATTATCTTTGGATCAACTTCTCCCTCAGAAGTAAAATCCTTCTCTGAAACTATGCATAAGGAATTTCAAATGTCCCTTATGGGGGAGTTACAATTCTTCTTAGGCCTTCAAGTCAAACAAAATTCAGAAGGATTATTTGTATCGCAATCTAAGTACGCTTTAGAGATAGTAAAGAAATTTGGCCTCGAGAGTGCTAAAGATGCTAAAACGCCCATGAGTACAACGTTAAAACTTTCTAAAGATGAAAATGGAAAATCCGTAGATCCTACTCTATATCGTAGTATCATAGCAACCTTACTATATCTTACTGCCTTGTGTCCTGATATTATGTATGATGTGTGTGTATGTGCTCGTTATCAAAATAACCCTAAAGAGAGCCATTTGAATGCTGTTAAACGTATCATTAAAAATGTAAAAGGTGCTCTGAATCTAGGACTTTGGTACACTAATGACACACCAAGCACTATAATTGGTTACACTGATGCTGACTAGGCTGGGTGTACTGATGATACTAAAAGCACATCAGGAGCATGTTATTATATAGGTAATAACTTGGTAGGATGGAGTAGTAAGAAACAAAACTTCACATCACACTCGACAGCCGAATCTAAATACATAGCCGCTGGTAGCTGTTGTGCTCAATTACTGTGGCTTAAACAAATGCTAAGTGATTATGGTATTCAAGAAAACAAATTGCATCTCTATTGTGATAATCAAAGTGCGATTAATATTTCTAAAAACCCTGTTCAACACTCGCGAACAAAGCATATAAAAATTAGACATCACTTTATACGCGAATTGGTTGAAACTAAGGAATTAGAAATCAATTATCTTCCTACTGATTTACAACTTGCAGATATGTTCACCAAACCTCTAGATTATAATAGATTCATTTCCTTGCGTAAATCTATTGGTATGGTTTGTGCTGAATAATACATTTGCTGATTATCCAAGTTTTTCCCCTTGTCCATTTGAGACAAAATGGGGGAGAAATTTGAGTCTCTAATGATTCTTTATACATGCTAAACAACTTGATCCTAGTGATTCATTGCAGGTGTTTGTACATCTTTTCTCAACAGATGTTATAGGGTATTCAATTGTAAATAGTTGAGTTATGTAATTTTGTTTTCTAGGATTTGGGTAGATAGAATCTTTACTGGAATTGGTTTTTCTTATCTGTTGTCGCCCTAAGAGTCCTAATTGACCCAAAAAAGATTTTGTCTGATATTTCCAAAGGGGGAGATCGATGCACCGTATACTCTTGACTCACTTGAGTCTATATTGTATAAGTGTTCATCTAGTTTGGAAATTGTGACAAAATTATGTCTAACCTGGAATCCAAAGAACCTTAGAGATTGCATTTCTATTTCATCTTTGATTGAAGGGACATAGACCTAATTACCAACATTCACACACAGTAGAATGAATCATTTACATGTCATATTGCATATTAGTGTGTGTGTACATATGTTGTGTGTGTTTAAATCCCCAATATTGTTTTTAAATATTTTTTGGGATTTTTTAAAACATTTTAAAAATAAGGTTTTATTAATAAAACTTGGTTTTAAAAGGTTATGGCATAAATCTGCTATTTTAGAATATTGGTTTGATTGTCTCAAAGTTGGTTTGGGTAGAAACCAAAAGCGGCAGAGACTTCAGGGTTTACATTGTAATTACTTTATACGCGCGTTTTATCTCGCCTCATATGCCAACATGTGTTAGCTTCTGATTGGTGAGAAGTGTGTTTCCTTGCTGAGACAAATCGAGTGATCATTTTCATCCCTTGGATCGTTCTTATCAACGTTCTTCATGTCTTCCATCATAATCCCTGTGATCCTCTTTGAACCAATCAGGAGAGCTTTAACCACCGCATATCGTATGCCCTTAGATCTAAGTCAATTGAAGTTGACTAAATCTGGTCCCTTAATTTCAATCCTTATTCTCGAACCTTCCCAGCTTCTTATAAAAAGGCTCCTACTCTCAGCATTCGAGGACTTTTGCCATTTCGTCCTTTGAGAGAAAAGAAAGAGAGAGTAGAGAGAGAAGAGAGAAACCAGAAGAGAGAGAAAAGAAAGAGAGAGTAGAGAGAGAAGAGAGAAACCAGAAGAGAGAGAAAGAGTTAGAAACCCTAACCCTAACCCTAAATCTTTTACACAGTTCAAACCAAATATAAACCTTCAAACCTCTATACTTTACCAAACACAACCTTGAGTGTTTTAAAAGATGATTGAGAGTTGGTTTGTTGCTGTAACCTCTTCTTCTTTGGATCTTGTTTCCAACTTAATCATTTTCTTAGATCTATTGTTCTTGTATATAGAAATTTTCAGATCTGAGTTTTTCATGATATATTACACTTAGTTTGCATGTTTGTTTCTCAGCTTGAGAAATATTTTGTTGATTCGTTTTCTGTAAATGTTTTTAACTTTGAAATCAACAAAAATGTTTTTTGTTTCTAGTTCTCTTAAAACTAAACCTTTGACCTAGTTTGGAATCACACTTGGGGGTTTTCAATCTCGAAAATCTTTTCAAAACTCAGAGATTGATTAATATCTTGACGGTCTTCTAAGCAAGATATTCGTGGATTCTGGGATTGATTTAAAGGTCAAACAGGTTCAAAGTTTTGTGAGAAGAGAGCAAAAGAAAAATCACAGCATATAGACTTATTTGTAATTTGCTAGGACTGTTTGTACTTAATAAGTGTGAGTGTGTGCATGCATGTGTTAGAGAGCACCTCCACAAACACTTTCACACTACAACACGAAAAGTGTTGGTAATAAGATCTTGAGAAAAAAGAGTCGACATAAAGATCTTGAACAAATTGGAGTTAACAAACTGAGAGGACAACATCAACAATCAGAATTGCAGAGATGTTATAAGGACACTAGAGGGTACATTCCTAAACTTATATAGGTCTGAGTTGTATGCATGTTTGTTATATAGTTTGTAACTGTTAAATTTGTTTATAGTGGATTTTTGTTTTACTCCGTAGAGGGAGTCGTGGATGTTTCCTCAATTGGTGAGGTTTTACCACGTAAAAATCTTGTACTTAATCTTCCTACATCTTCTCATCTCATTCTTGGTTGTGCTGGGTTTAAAACCTTATTTAAAATTGTTTAATAAACCTGTTATTCAAATCTTGAATAGATCTCGTAAATACTGTTTTGTTAAACACATCTTGTGTTCAAATAGTTTTGTTTTTTCAAGAAAAGAGTTTCCTCAAAAAACTTCTCAGAGTTACTTAAATTGTCTATTTTTAATAAACGGCTTTAGTAACAGAATTTCATTCCTTTCATGGCTTTATGTGTGATGTAAACGATATCAGACTCGTCTAGGAGCATCAACCATTGGGCCATTCGACTGAATAAGGCGAGTTTCTCAAGCAGGTACTTGATGGGGTCCATTCGGGATACAAATTTAATGGGGAGGGAGAGCATATAGTGTTGCAACTTTTGGGTGACCCAAACAAGAGTGACGCATGCTTTTTCTAATGCAATATAGTTGACTTCGTACCCAGCCAATTTGCAACTAGCATAATAGATAGCTCTTTTTTTGTGATAATCCTTAAGGTATTGGGCTAGTAAATTCCCAGCTGCGGTGTCGGTTATCATTAGGTATAGAAGCAAGGGTTGACCAGGCTGTGGTGGCATGAGTACCGAAGGTTGGGTTAGATATTGTTTGATTTGGTCAAAGCATTCTTGGTAGGCCTCGTTCCAAACCTTGGTTGAATCCTTTCGGAGGAGTTTGAAGATAGGTTCGCATATGGAGTATAGATGGCTGATGAACCGACTGATGTATTATGATTTTCTAAGAAAACCATGGACTTCTTTCTCCGTTCGGGGAGGTGGCATCTCAAGTATGACTTTTAGCTTGGCAGGATCTACTTCTATTCCCTTCTTACTGACCATGAACCCCAAGAGTTTTCCCTTTGTAACGCCGAAGGCACATTTCTGTGGATTGAGTCTCATCTGATACCGGCCCAGTCGTTCGAAGAACTTTTGGAGAGCGGGATCATTACATTCTCTAGTCTTGGATATGATAATCATATTATCCACATAGACCTCGACTTATTTATGAATCAGATCATGCAGGATGGTTGTGGCAGTCCTCTGGTAGATAGCCCCATCATTCTTGAGACCAAATGGCATAATAGTGTAGCAAAAGGATCTTAATGGGGTGATGAACGTTGGTTTTTCTTGCTGATCTATGTGCATTTTGATTTGGTTGTATCTGGTAAACCCGTCGACGAATGACTGGAGATCACGAATGGCTGTGTTATCCACGATCATGTCGGTATTAGGTAGCGGGTAATCATATTTTGGAGAGGCTTTGCTCAAGTCCTAGTAGTTTACACACATCTGAACTTTCCCTCCTAATTTAGGTACAGGCACTATGTTGGCTAGCCATGTGGGATATTCGATCACATGAATGAAGACCACTTTCAACTATTTCACAACTTCTTCTTTGAATTTGAGCAACCATTCGTTACGGAGCTTTCCCAATTTTTTTTTAATTGTATTGTAATCTGGAAAAGTGGGGATCTCATGCTGAGCTATTTCAGGATCAATGTCAGGTATATCGTCGTAGGACCATGCGAAGACATCCATGAATTCCTTCAATAATTCTTCGAGTTGTGCGCGCTCATGCTCATCGAGGGTAGCCCCTATCCTAATCTTCCGCAGTTGGCTACTAGAATCGGGATTAACAATAACAGTTTCTTCTCTATTAACTTGAACGCGGTTATATTATTTGTTATTAACCTTATTTAGATTAGTTAAGAATTGTTCATTTGCAAAATCATCATCATCAAAAGTTTGATTGGAATCCAAACAGTTAATGTAAGGCACAACAAGATACTCAAAATCTTAATTTATTTCATTGATAAGAAAAACAGCATTGATAACCTCATCAAAGGAGGTCTCGATTACATTAGAGCAAGGATAGACAACAAAATAAGAAATGGGGTAAACATTGAGGTTCGGTGGGATTTCAACAAATAGAACTGGCACAGCATGCCAGTTGAGGAGAGGTGTGTCAGCAACTTTAATCAGTTGGGATGGATTCGGTGATGTAGTGCTTGAATGAACCATGAAGAATGTCAGACCCAGTGTTTGTAAGATAAAGGAATCTTCAGAGTCACTTCCCTACGAATCTTCAGTATCTATGATGAGCGGTTGTATATGGTGTTGGGAACTTTCGGCCCATGGGTAACAGTCTTAGAAAAATATCTCCATTCTAGGCTTCATCTTCTTATCTGTACGGTCATACCAGAGTTCTGAAAAGCCATAAAAGGGGAAGTCTTCTACCTCTTTAATGAACCGTCCATTCAAGGAGTCACTTGGGATAGTTTGGATGCAGTCTAGTACTCTCTTTGGTCGAGACTGGTGGATTATTTTGAGCTCTTATTCTGATGGTTGATACCCCAAACCACAAGGAGAGAAAGCTTTATTTAGTTCAATGGGCTCAAGTATTCCTTGTTGTCTTTGCCCTAGCCCTAGTCTGGGCATAAAGTGCATGTTTTTGAACATCTGAATCACAATGGAGTTTCCATGAGGATCGTATTCTAGACAAACCCTTTCTTTGAAATTTCCCCTGCCGGGATTAGAAGTGGTTCAATTCAAAATCTTGATATGAGCATATCATTTGATCCGTGATGTATCTCAAGGATTGGGCTGTTGGTTCTTGCACCCTCGACATTATCATCGTCGCCTAAAATGGTGATGACGCGTCCGTCGATGAAAAACTTTAATTTCTGATGGAGCGAGGAACACAAACCCTTGATACTGTGGAGCCAAGGTCGTCCGAGCAACATATTGAAATAGTCTGGGATGTCAATAACTTGGAATTCAACGACAGGGTTTATAGGGCCAACCCCTATTACAAGTTTTATGGATCCCATCACTTCTTGATGAGTATAATCGTAGGCGTGTTCAGCAGTGGAGGTTAGAGAGAGATCATTTTCCTTCAGTACTAAGCATTTGAAGGATCTTAATAGGCAGAAATTCAAGGCAGACGTATTAGCGACAAGAGAGAGTGGTACAATGTTCCCCATAACTTTGACGGAGATGTTGAGTGCATGATTGTGGTTTCTCCAAATTCTTGGGATTTCTTCTTCGAAAAAGGATAGCATTCGGGTAGAGGTCAAGGATCCGACTAAATTTACCGCTTCTTCTGGTGTGGTAAAAGGAGGAACTGTGGGTCTAGTGAGAAATTTGATAAACGCATTTTTGTGCAGCTAGGAAGACATGAAAAGCCCCCATAGAGTGATGTTAGCTTGAGTTTTCTTTAGTTGATTGAGGATCATGCTTTCCTCAAGGGTCATCTCTGGCATAGGAAGGTTTTCAACGCCCCTCCCTTTGTCATTGGTTGGTGGTAAGTTTGGGATCTGGTAATGCCTCCCTGACCTGGTCATGTGATTTTCTGAAGAAGGGAAGAATATAAAACCTATTTCTTCGTCAATATTAGGTTGTTCTTCCATCTTGTTTATTTCTCCGAGGAGCTCCTCAAATGATATCATCCCACACATATCGGCTACTGGGCCAGTTTTATCGAAAGCTTGCTCTTCATTCGAATCTTCAAATTACTCCCCCCATCCAGTGGCAACAATTATATTTTTCCATATAAAGTCAATGCATTCCACAACTTCAATGGCTTCTTCATACAGGTCCTCCAATTCTATGGGGATAAGTAAGGGTGAAGGGACCAGACATCTTTGTAGCTTTATAGTATCAAGTAACTCAGTCATACTACAGATATTGTTGGTTTGCCTGAATAATTCTGCCATGATCTGGACAACATCATCTAGGCTGACTTCATCACTTGGTACCACCCAACTGTCTAACTCTCGGTCCCATTTTCGTGCTTCCAATAATAACGTACTGAACTTCTGGCAATCAATGATCATCGGTGAGGGTAATTTCAGCCCAAACTTTAGGAATTGGTTTAATACTTCTGATAATTACATACTTCCATTCTTAGAACGGGTACGGACAGCGATGCATGCTCAGGTAAGGAGTGATAGTTCCTTATCAGCGAGGCTAACAAGGTGTAAGAGGAAACCTGGTCAAGATTGGAGAGGTTTGGGAGAGTGTGTGGGTGTGATTTTAGTTGAGGGATCAAATTATGGGTTCTCTTCTAGGAAGATGGCATTGGCATGATTTGGGAGTGGGTTGTGAGTAGTGTTTAGCTGGTGGGGTAATGGTACCCTGGTCAATTAGACCTTGGATTATGTTTCGAAGGTGAAAGAATTGGTTGGTGGTATGGCCAGTAGTTTGGTGAAAGGCGTAATGGGCATCTACCTTGAAGTTTCTTTGGAATGGATTTGGTAGTGGACGAGGATCCAAGAGTTTGATAAGGTTTTGTCTTAAAAAGGCCTAATAAACTTTAGAGAGGGGAGCATGAATCTCGGTGTATTACTTTCAAACTGGGACAGGGCGACTTTCTGATGCCCACGAGGTGGTTGGTTGAGATATATTGTTGATGGTTGAGACTGCAACACTAATAGGCTTATCATATTTTCTGGGGGTGAATTGTTCGGACACTTTCTTTAGTTCAACTTCAGTTTTAGCAAGACCTTCATCGATTTCTACTCCTGCATCTCTAAGAGATCGAAAGTGGGGATAGTATTGTCCTCCTATTGTTGCTCAGATATGGGGCAAGAAGTTCTTCTTCACTATGTTGACTTGTTCTTCCTCGGATGAACGATTGGTCATAGTGGTTGCTTTTTCCCTCCATCAGGCTATGAAGTTACTGACTGATTCCCCAGAGTTATGTTTGAGCAACTCTAAATCATGGCGGGTGACCTCAAGCTCTTAGTTGTATTTGTACTGTGACATGAATTCTCGGGCTATGTCCTCCTAGCTACGGATTCTAGACTCCTCGAGAGACACAAACCATCGGAGGGAACTATCCTTCAAAGTTTGCTGAAATAATTGGGCCATAACTTCTTCAGAAGCCCCTAGGAGAATCATGGAACAGTGACAAACTGCAAAGATGAACAATCGGGGGTCCACTTCCTCCGAATTTCTTGATATTTGGCATCTTGAACTTCTCGGGTAACCTCGCTTTAGGATAAGGCGACATGTGGGTGTAGTCCATGTACAGAGATTCTGACATGGTCAAACTTCTTACATAACATCTGGAGATCCTATTTGACCTTGTTCAACTCTTCCTCGTTTGGATTAATGATCATAGGTATGTTAGCCACAGGCTGGGCCAGGTTTGGCATATGAAGCTAGGCAGGCGGTGGCCTATTAATAGGAGGGGCATCTGGAGCGTGCTGATACTCTTCAGGAACCCAGATAGGCTTGGGTGGACTCATAGCATGAGGGAATAGGTCTCGGTGTCTTGAGGAACAGGAACCTGGTTTCAATGAATCTCCCAGTCCTCATTCTGAAGGTTGTCAATCTTAGACACGAGCTGAGCTAAGACCGCAGTCAAATCTGGTTGCACAGCTGGTACTTGATTTGTGTTCTCCATGGAAAGTGGATGGATACCAGACTCAGAAGAAGTAGCAGAGGAACGGACGAAACTCTAGGGTGATTTGTCTGAAGACTGAAGCCAATAAGGAGCCAGTCTAAGGGCGTGCGATCGACCTGAGAAGACGTAAAATGGGATTTATTTTTTAAAAGAAAGGAGGAAAATATATTTAACACATTTTTTTTCCTTTTGAGATTGAAAGGATAAATCTTTTTGTATTTTTGATAAAGAAAGGAGACTTGTATCATGGAAGATATAAAGCGAGTCATCCGTAGCAATGTTCCTAAAAGTAATATTAGAAAATAGGATATGCGCGATTATCCTAGCGTTGATCGTTATAAGATAACGATAACGCATATGGATTGAAATGCCACTAAGAACAAATATATGTATGTATAGAGAGAGAGTCTAATAGAGTTAAGTTTAAAGAACATAAAAAGAAAAGAAAATGAAAGAAAAGTAGGAATAGGACTCGAGTCTCGGGTTTTACCCCGAGACGCCATCGTAGCCTATGGAGGCATCAAAGTCCACGTAGTTTGTATGCAAAATGAGGGGTGGTATTGATCCGATAAATCCAATTGGGGACTTTTATTATGTGTGTGTGTGTGTGTGTGTATGTGTGTGTAAAAAAGTGTTTTAGTTGTGAGAAAAGTGTCAGAATTTCCATTTGGAATTTATGAGCAAACCCTCTTTTTCTTATTTTTCGGGTTTTATATATATAAAAATAAGAGATGTGCAATAATACTAAATAAAAAATTTATTAGGATATGTGAGATGAGAGGATAAAAGTGCTAAGTAATAAAACAAATTAATACAAATTTAAGGGGATTTAAAGAGAGAGTTGAGAAAATTGGTTCTTGAAGATCTTGAACTTGATCTTGGATGTTGGAGAGCAGCCCTTGCACTTGAGTGATAATAGAGGGTACTTAATTCACCAGGTTTGATGAAAAAGATGATGAAAGGTGAAGGTTGGAAAGGGATATGGATGTGGAAATCACACTGACTTCGAGAGGGGTTTTTTGAGCTCGCTGAGAGTGATGGATTTCAGATCTTGTGTCCTTTCAATGAGGTCAGGACCTTATTTTTATAGTCCTAAGGCATTATCGATCGGCATAGCCCTGGTATTGCCAATCGGCAGGTGTGTTTAGGCACACTACTGATAGGCAGGGTTTGGAACCTGCCGTTTGTCAGTCTCTTTCAGGTTCCTTTGGAAAATCAGTCGTAGAGCGAAAATCGTTCATCCGAATCGCACACGGGGTGAGCCATTGGAAAGTTACTTTAGAGACCTTTGAAAGTCTTTGGACTTCTCTCGGGTCCAAGAATTGACTTTGGGTCAAATGTGGCTCGGATGTGTCCGTCGGTCCTTTGGACGGGGAATTATCGGATAAAAATGGATTGTTCGTACGCATGGTACGTCAGAATCACAAACGGGGAGGACCATTGGAAATATTAGGAGATGTACCTCTACATTGCAAAGAGCTTGACTCGGTTTGGGAAGTTGACTTCGGTCAACCGATGCTTGGAAGCGTTCGATGACCTTTCGGAGTAAAACGGATCGTTTGTCCGTACCGTAAGTTAGAATTGCGCATGGGGTGGACCGTTGGAAAAGGTTTTCAGTGACGTTCAAAGATTCATTCAGTCTCAGTCAAGTTGAAGAGTTGACTTTGGTGAAATGGAGCCTGGGAGCGTCCGGTGACCTCCTGATCAAATTTTGGGAGAAAAGGGTCGTTCGTCCGTACCGTAAGTCAAAATTGCCCACGAGACAGACCGTTAGAAAGGGGTTTCAGTTCCCTACAACGATTCATTTAGTCTCGGTCGAGCTTAAGAGTTTGAATTTTGGTCAAATGGAGCCTGGGAGTGCCCAATGGCCTCTAGGCCAGTACTCGGGGTATGACTTAGGTTTGTGGTGATGAAGGGAGGTATTAGGGACCTGAGGAGAGGTTAGGGGGTGCTATAATGGGGTGTCTACAGATACCATCTGTAACACCCCGCCTAATTAATCCTTGGGTGATCAAGCCTTAATTTAATTTAAAACAGGTTTCTTAAATGGTTCATTCTTAGCATCACTGTCGAAAATTTTTAATTACTAACCACCTAAGTGAAATTAAGCTAGTGCCTAATTTTATCTTCATTATACAGATAAGGCAACTCGTGCAGAACAATATAAATCAAGAAGTATTAAAACCAACCATCATAAATAACTGAATAAAATAAAGTATTGTCTAAAACCAAGGCTGAAATAAAACTAACTCAAAATCTGAAAAATCAAAATAACTACAAATGTAAATAGTGGACAACATGTCCCAAACTGAGAGTATTAAAACTGAGATCCTACACTAGATCTGAAAAAGAGAATTGTCTAAGCAAGGCCCTACAACATCCACATGTGTTGTACTTCAAAATCCCTGGAATTAAGTCACGCTGGGTGTCCCTGTGGTTGGGCACCTAAAAGGTTTTTGAAAAGATTTTGCATAGCAAGATTTAGTGCTCAATACATTTTGAAAATATTTAGCAAGTGTTTATCATAGTAAACTGAGGTATTAATTATACATGTTAAGACTTCATATACTCTTTTGAGTTACCTCACCCATCTCCTATAGTGCATGCCTAGCGTTGGTACTTAGTCCACCTAGCTATTCTACCCAAGCTAACTAGTCTAAGTTACTCCACTGAACTTATATACTCTCTAAGTTCCCATATCACCCATGAAGTATTTTAATAATCACCATACCTCATATGTTATATACATAGATAACTTATTTATCTCTTGTTATCTTTAGTCTTTTTATAATTAAGTCTCACTACTTAATTACTACTTAATTGTGATCGGTCCATCTCATTATCTACTTTCTCATGTCAGTAGATTATATATACAATATACATTTATCACACGATATATACTAAATATAGTTATCACTAATATGTCCTTGTGACACACATAAAGGCCTCTTGGTTCAAAATGATTCATCGACCCCAAGTTAGAGTTGGTGCAGAATGATACATCAACCCCAATTATTTATATACACATTTTTTGGTTCGAAACTCTTTCATCATGATACCAGTTTTAAGGTTTGGTTCAGCATTTTACATCGACCCCAAACATATTACAACCCTATGTTAGTTCGAAATATTTCATCGACCCTAACATATAACAACCCTATGTTAGTTCAAAATATTTCATCGACCCTAACATAGTTAGTTTAGGTATACTTCTCTCAACCTAAAAGTTCATACAATTCAGTAGGTACACACCCGACCTTTCAATCATGTTCGAACGTAATATATTATTCTCTTATATTGATCCTACTCGTTGATTTACGATTTATCTCACTATAGCATTTAATTGAGTATATGCACTACTCTAAGGGCCCTAGTTACCCCTCCAATTATTTCAGTAGCTAATTCATCTTTATCCTACTGATAATTATATTGAATTTATGTTAACTCTCCTCATAATTTAAATTCACCATTTTCGATACTAGACCCAATCGTTCTATGCTTATCGATTCATTTTCTAAGTCTTTCTCTCAATGACGATGGTGGGCCTTAGGTCGGACCTACTGGTCTTTATCAAGTCCTTGGATAGGTATAAAATCACTCTAAAATTCCCAATAAGTGACGGCCATCGAAGAAAATTCACTCAATAAAATTTTCTAGAAAACAGCAGGGGTCAATCGATCAATCTTCATCATCGATCGATCGACTGATGAGTGTCGATCGGTCGACGATTCTGAGCAGCTTCGTCTTGTTGCATTTTTCTTAAGTTTTAACCACTCATTACTCCATTAAACCTTCTGTAACTATCTATTAACATAACCAATCAACTTATATATGTATATAGACTATTCCTAACATAAATATGTCATCAAATCTCTACGAAAATCATCCAAGGACCAACAATATCCTTATTTTCTCAAAACCCTAGATATATGGCTTCTTTATCTTAAATCATCACATACTCATATTTATTTTTCGTAATAGAAATAAGATTTCTTCTGTTATTCAATCCTCTATAGGTGTAAATCTAATTACATGCAAGTCCTATCCTGAACATGCATTTAAATCAAATCATTCTTTAAGAATTTTTCACAAAACCATTCAGTCTACTCATCCTACGCATGGATATTATAACTCAAATTTAAATTTTTTAAATAACCAATTGCCTTGATTCAGAGATGATTTGATTTCGTGGTTGATGTGGAGTTTGATTGTTTGTCCCCCTCAATCTTTACTCTTCAATTGCTTGAATTGCAAGAATTCCTCTGAATCTCTCACACTTCTCTTTTTATGCTTTGAGAATGACTTATCTTTTCTCACAATTGGCTTCTCTGTGAGTTATGAGGTTTCTAACCCTAACCCCTTATTTAATCAGATGATAAAAGACTCCCAAAATTCATAGGTCTTCTTACTCATATATTTTAAAAGACTAAAACACCCCGGAACGGTCCCGACTTAGCCCAAAAATGTACGGGACCCAACTAGTACCCTTGGGTATACTATTTTGATTATTTCGACCCTTTCGGAGCTAACCGTGACCTATAAATTGTCATTTAAGTCACTCATATAATATTTCTTATCTCGACCTCTCGTTAGTCTATATTTGGCTCTCGGTTGAGATTTAAATCATATACGTCCATATCACTCGTTATGACGTAAAAGTAACTTCATAAGTTATTCACAAGTCACTTTCAGTAAATCCACTTATAATATTAAATAATCTCATTTAACATTTAAAATATTTAAATTACTCTACTCACGTAATTTAAATATAAGATTACATTAAATTACTCTACTCATGTATTTTAAATTCTTTAACGTATTTTCTATTTAATAGCTCAACTAATCAAATTCTAAATATATACATATACAGGGTATTACAAAGAGTGAGAAAGGGAAGAAATTCGAGAGAAAAGTAGAGATAAATGGAAGAAGATTAATCCCTCTTCGACCTTCATCGCCTCTCAGTGAATCCCTTCAACCCAAATAGTTTTAAACTTCAAACACTTTTACCAGAAACCAAAAATTATGAGAGATAGAGCCAATCTAGGGTTTCTGTGGGTTTGGTAGTTGGGTTGACGTCTGGTAGAAGACCTATTTTGTTTTAAGTCTCTCTCAAAACACCTATATGAGAAAATAGCAAGTTTCACATGTTGAAACTTGAAATTTTCTAAAGAGAACATCACATGCTTATTTTTCATTTTTCTTTTTGGATCTCTGTCTTCAGATGCATTTGATTCCAAAGTTTTTGAAAACCAAACTTCTAGGGTTTCAAGAAAAAATCAGATCCTTAAGAGTGTTTCTGTTTATTGGTTTATATTTCACATTTTGTGAAATAAACGTGTTCAAAAATAAAAACGAGACACATAGGACCTTGGATATTTTTCAAAGCAAGGTTGTTCTTCTAGATCTGATCCTGAGTTAGAAGTTTCTATTATAAAATCATTTGAATCATATATTGCATGTCGTATAGAAATTACTGATTCGCAGGAAACTATTTGTATAAATTCTTTGAGAGGGTGAGTTGCATAAATCTGCATATGGAACACCTTACAAACATTTCTCACATGAACACTTAGAAACAGTGGTTTGTTTAAGACTTAAAAGTTGAAAGAGAACTGGAGTCATAATTTAAAGAGAAGGAGGTAAAGGAAAAGGCAAAGAAGAGATCAGTTCTAGTCAGAAACCTTTAGATTGGAGAAGCTCATGTAGGTATAATTATGAACTTAGATTTAGGATCCTTGTTTGTTTGCTTGAGTGCTGTAACTTGATTCTTTATTCTAGTGAATTTTTTGTTTTGTGTTGTAGAGGGCACCATGGATATTTACCTTGATTAAGGGTACTACCACGTTAAAAATTCATCTGTCTATTACTTAGAATATTCTTAACTGTTGTTGTGATTGGGAATGCATGGTAACTTTAGTAGATGTTTCTCAAACTTTCGAAAAAAAAAAGGTAATCAACTACCGAATCTAAACCATATATGTAGAAAGATTTTACAACACATCTTGTGTTTTTTTCGAAAAGAGTTTTGCCCAAAAAGTTTATTCAGAGTTTACACAATTCATAATGTTTTGTTATTAACCTTGTAAATAAGCTTTTAGCATTAAAGCTTTTCTTCAACTGGTATCAGAGAAGGAACACCTTTTGTGATCCCGAAACTTGAGAAATTATTTTAAAAACTTATTTCTGAAAATTTCTGAATATAGAAAAAAGATATGAGAAGTTAGGTAACCTATCCAAACCACCCCTCTTTTATTGGAACAACTTTTCATACTCGAAAGTACGAATGGTTGCTTTCATTCAAGGAACCCTTAGTGATGATGTCTAGGACATGATTGAAATAGGGTATGAACATCCTACTAAACCTACCTCTAAAACTCATCCAATAAGAATTTAGAAAATTCTCAATGAATTTACTAAGGAAGAGAAAAAAAACATCTCTAGATAATAACAAAGGAAATAATGCTATTTTTATGTCCATTAACGAACATGAATTCAAAAGAATATCCATATATTCTACTTCAAAAGAGACACAGGACACGGTTGTCATTGCTCATTAGGATGATGAACGTGTCAAAGATGGAAAAACTCAAATGCTCATCCAACAATATAACACCCTGATTATGAATAATAATGAATCCTTTGACGACTTCTACATAAGGTTAACTGATATCTTTACAAAACTTTATGCCGATGGTATAACCTATAGTAAAAAGTATATTGTTAGAGAGATTCTTAGGTCATTGCCATCCAAATTTGACAACAAGAGATATGCTATTGAAGAAATAAATGACCCTAATATGACTCCTGAATTACCTAGAAGTAAACTAAGGACTGTAGAATTGGAACTAGAATTCAAAAAGAAATTGACCAGACAGACTAATAAAGCCTCTAGTTCAAATGTTGTGTTTTCTTCTAAATTGTCAGTGCCTAAATTGAAAAGTTAAGATTTTGACACTGACTATCGTGAAATCTTTGATTTGAAAAACCTTGACAATGAAATAGCTCTTATGAGCAAGCATTTCAAAAAGATTTTGAAATTTAACAATGATGTAGCCTCTGAACAAGGGATATCAAATTATGAAGGTAATCAATTTCGCAGACCTCGTGACAGAGACAATACCAAACACACATATGACAATAGGAAAAACTATGACCTCAATAGACCTAAGCCTAACATAAAAGATGTTAAATTTTATCGTTGCGGTAAACTAGGTCACTATTCTAGTAAATGTCCAACTAGTCTTAATAACAATAATAAGGCCAATATATGTAAGACATCGGATGACTCTAGTGATTCTGATGAGGATGAAATAGAGTCAACCCAGATAAATGAGTACTGCATGTCTTTTTATGCTAAGATAATATATAGTGATGATGCATGCTTACCTGATCATGAACCTACAATGCATGTTGATGTTGTTAATGATATTACTAATAATTTTGTTCCTATTACTGCTGAAAAAACTGTGTATGAGTCAATGTGATAACGTTGATGACGAATTGATCGTGTGCATGAGTAAAGAAGATATCAAAAAATAGGGGACACTCCACACGATGCACTTAGAGAGTCTGATGATGATCTGCCTGATTTACCTAAGTTATACATGAAAGCGAATAAGAAGAATGCTCACCTAGAAAAAATGATAAAAACATTAAGTGAGCGTATCGATTTGCTTAATTAGACCATTAGGAAGAACACTAAAGATTATACTGCCCAATGTGTTGCTCACGAGACTGAGTTTGAAGACTATGCCTTGAAAATAAAAGGTTTGATTCAAAAGAACTATGAATTTGAACAGAAATACAAGGCAATCCTTGTTAAACTAGAAACGTCAAAGCAAATGGTTTCAAATGTGTTTAAAAAATGCTAACACTTTGAAACACAAACTAAGTCTTATGAAAAAAAATTATTGGAAGCAAATTTGACTCTGAAGATAAGTCTGGCCTAGGCTTTGGAGAAATAATGCACATAAGTAAGACCAAAGTTTCTCCTGAAAATGTTACTTTTGTAAAACAAGGCTAAACTTGTTAAAATGTTCAAAAAGTTAAATCTAGTCTCAATGTCTCTCAAGCAACACATAATCAGTACAATCAACAGATGAATCCAAACAGTCAGACCAAATATATTTGTCCTTCTGCCAGAGACCAAAGACAAAAACCTAAAACCAATGATAACTGGACTACTGTACCCAGTAGAGCCAAGCCAATTTTCAAATACTTTTGTAATAAAGTCAAGTCCTATACCCATCAGTATTGTACCTACTATGACATTTTCAGTGATAATATTGATGAATGTTTCCAGAAAAGGTTATACACCCCGACCTACCTAAACTTTAACTATTCTAGGAAATCAAGAAATACTTATGTACTCCCTAAAAGGGCCACAAACAACTCTAACTCTAAAAATAAAAAGGGAGGGTCTAAGACTAAGAAACAATCATTCAGAAAGACCCCTCAAACCTTTTCTAAATCAAAAGGCTACAAAACTTTCAAAACTATGCCTACTTGGATTAGAAAAGATGATCTATTACCCCAGCTCAAGTGCAACATTGTCATTTCTTCTTTAAATGCACAAACCCTTCAACTAGATGGTACTTTAGACTCCGAATGTTCTAAACATATGATCAGGGACAAAACCAAATTGAAAAACAAGACAGACTTCCTTGGAGGTACTCTCATGTTTGGAGATGGTGTTTTATCTCAGATCATAGGTAAGGGAACATTAAGTGAGCATGGGCTTCCTGGACTAAATGATTTAGTCTTAGTTAAAGGCCTTAAAGCTAATCTCTTAAGTATATCACAATTTTGTGACTCCAATAACTCAGTTACCTTTTCAAAAAATGATTGCAAAACTATGGATAAAAAAGGTAATTGTATTTTAACAGGAAATAGAACCCCGTAAAACTGTTACACAGTAATCCCCAATTTTGAATCTTGTCATGTTGCCAGATTAGAAGATTCTGATCTATGCCACAATAGATTGGGATGCACAAATTATGATAATCTTAGAAGATTGAGTTCCTAAGAGATAGTTAGAGGTTTACCTAAAATTAAAAAAATATTTTAATCCTATATGTGGACCTTGTCACAAAGGAAAAATAAGTAAATTCCCTCACAAGAGAGTTAAAGATTTCCTGACCACTAAGCCTCTAGAACTTATCCATATGGACCTTATGGGTCCCTCAAGAACAGTTAGTTTACATGGAAACTATTACGTCCTAGTTATAGTGGACGACTATATGAGATATACATGGGTAGCTTTTATGAAACAAAAATCAGATACTTTCAATGAATTCTTAAAAATACTCTTGAAAATTAATAATGAGAAGGATACCCAGGTGTGTCGAATTAAGAGTGATAGAGGTGGAGAGTTCAAGAACTCTGGTATTTCTGAGTATTGTGTAGCTAATGGATATAAACATGAGTTTAGCTCTCCTAAAACCCTGCAGCAAAATGGTATAGCTGAACATAAGAATAGGACTTTAAAAGAAATGGCTAAGGTTATGTTATATGCTAAGAATCTCCCTAGATATTTTTGGGTAGAAGATGTCCAAACCGCGTGTCATATTATTAACCGTATTTACCGTAAAAAAAACTCCAAAGAAACCTCTTATGATCTGTGGTTCCACAAAAAGCCAAACTTAAAATATTTTAAAACCTTCGGGAGTATTTTCTACATCTGCAAAGATAGAGAGCAACTTTCAAAATTTGATACCCGAAGTGAAAATTAATTTTTTCTTGGTTATTCCCAAAATAGTGGGGCTTTGCGTGATTTTAACTATCGAACCAAAATTATTATGGAATCAATTAATGTAATTGTTGATGACACTAGTATAAGGAGGAGTGACAGTCAACCAATAGCATTTGATGAGGATGAACCTAACTTATCCACTAATCCTCAAAATGATATTGATTCACTAACACCTGAGAGTCCTTCAGTACCCACTTGGGTTTCTAAAGATCATCCCATTGAAACCATTGTCAGTAATCCTTTGGAACCAGTTCGAACTAGATCTCAACTTCGACAAGTGGCGTAATTTTCCTGTTTTATTTCTCTTGATGAACCTAAAAATGTTAATGATGCCCTTTCTGACTCATTTGGATAAATGCAATGCAAGAAGAGGTAGTCCAATTTCAGAGTCACGGTGTGTGGAATCTTGTTCCTAGACCAAAATACTCGAAGGTTATTGGCACAAGATGGATTTTTAAAAACAAAACAGATGAAAATGGGGAGGTCATTAGAAATAAAGCTAGGTTGGTTGCACGGGGATGCTCCCAGATTGAGGGAATTGATTTCAACAAAACCTTTGCACCTGTTACCCGTCCACAATCAGCTCATCTCCTTCTTTCCATCTCTTATCATATGCAATTCAAATTATTCCAAATGGATGTTAAGCCGCTTTTTTTAATGGAATCGTATCTGAGGAAGTATGCGTAGAACAACCCAAAGGATTTGTTGATCATGTACACCTGGACTACGTCTTTAGGTTTAAGAAAGCCTTATATGGATTAAAATAAGCTCCTAGATCTTGGTATGAGAAACTATATACTTTTCTAGTGTCTCATAAATTTGTTTGTGGCGGAAACGATCAAACGTTATTTGTTAGAAAGGAAAATCAACATGTCTTAATCGCACAAGTATATGTGGATGATATTATTTTTGGTTCCACATGTCCTAAACAAATCGAGAATTTTTTTGATATCACACATACCAAATTTTAGATGTCACTTATGGGTGAACTACAATATTTTTTGGGTTTACAAGTAAAACAATGTAGTGATGGACTTTTTATTTCTCAATCCAAGTATGATGCAAATCTAGTAAAACAAATTGGCTTAGAAAATGCTAAACTTTCTAGAACCTCGATAAGTACTTCAACTAAACTTTTTAAGGATGATAATGGGAAAATTGTTGATCCCACTCTTTATAAAAGTATGATAGGGAGTTTGTTGTATCTTACTGCGTCTCGACCTGACATATCCTTCACTGTCTGAATCTGTTCTAGATATCAAAGTCACCCTAAAGAATCCCACTTATTAAGTGTGAAAAAAATTATTAAATATGTTAAGGGTACTGTAATATTTGGCATTTGGTATATGAAACAAATAACTAGTTCTATTGTAGGGTACACTGCTGCAAATTGGGCCGATTGTTCTGACGATCGTAAAAGAACTTATGGTGCTTGCTACTATGTAGGAAATAATCTTGTAGGTTGGTAGTGTACAAAACAAAATTGTATTTCCTTATCTAGCCTCGACTCTGAATATATAGCAGATGGTAGTTGTTGTTCATAATTATTATGGATTAGACAAATGCTTAGCGATTATGGTATCACCGAGAATCAAGTAACCATGTTTTGTGATAACCAGAGTGCTATTACTGTTTCCAAAATTCATGTCATGCACTCCCAAAGTAAGCACATTAAGATTAGACATCATTTTATTCGTGACCTTGTCGAATCCAAAGATCTCATCATTGAATATCTGAACACTCAAAAGTAGCTCGCAGATCTCTTTACCAAACCATTAGACAACATACGATTTGAGTATTTGCGAACATCTATAGGCATGATAACTCTCAATTATTTTTTATCACATTCATCATAATATAGGTAGTATCTTGATTATAATTACTTTCTGAGGTTTTAGGGTATGTTTGTTTGATACATGACTAAAGACACCTCCATGTTCATGATATATACTTTGATCGACAATGTTTTTTTTATGATTTATACCCCTTGTATATTTGAGAAAAATTGGGGGAGAAGATCTTGAGTATTCCTAAGAGATTTTTTATCCATTCTTGATTCTAACTCAACTAATATGCCATTCAGTGTTTATTTTGTTATAGGCATTTAGACCCATTGTATAGATTCTTACACTTTTGTAGGGTATTAGTATGTATTTAGTTGAGTGATGTATTTTTTTACCTTATTTTCTGTTCTAGGATGGGAATATGTAGTTAGAACCTTTGTATAGGACAACTAGGATTTTTTAGTTTTCAACCAAGAGCTCAGAATACTCAGGGGAATTTTGTCTCTAATATCCAAAGGGGGAGATTGAGAACACACTATATAATTGACTTACTTGAGTCTACATTATATAGGAGTTCGAGCTTGTTTGGATATTGAGACAAAGTAGGATTAAATTTTATCAGTTGCTCCACATCCAAAGGTTCAAGAAGAATAAGGAAGGGGAAGAAGCAATCAAGTCCAAGCAATCCTTATAGGGAAGTTATTTCCAACCTTAAAACCACTAATAGGACACTGTAACTACATCATATATTTCTCCTATTTGCATTAATGGTTTTACAACACTTTAAGATTTTTCAAAATCAAGTTAATTCAGCTAAAAACATTTTATACAATTTTAAAGTAATTTTGAATTAATTAAAATTGGATTTTAAAAGTGTTGAGGTTGAAATTGAATTTCAGAAAGTGATTTTGTTCACTGAAAGTTAGCCTGGGTAGAATATAAAGCGCTAGAAACTATAAGGTGTGTTTGTAATTATTTATAAAACACGCATTTTACTTCTATCTTGACCATACATGTGTTGGTAGTTAGATGGGTAGATATGTGTTTTCTCACATACTCAACTTCGATCACCAATATCAACCCTTGGATTGGTTTTATCAACGGTTTGCACATGTTATGTTATAATCCCAGTGTTTACCTTTCATCCATTGAGATTCTTTCATTTCACCGCTTGCTTATAAACCATTGGATCATTAGTCAAACTGTGTGGACTAAATCTCAACCATTGATTGCAAACGAAGTTCCAGATGCTTCCTTCACCTACTATAAAATAGGACTTACTCTCAGCATTTTGAGAATTTTTTTCAAATCGTCCCAGAGAGAAAATAAGAGAGAGAAGAGAGAGAAATGGAAGAAATTTTAGAGAGAAAATATAGAGAAATGTAAGAAGATAAATCCATCTTTGACCTTCATCACCCTGAGTGAATTCCTTCAACCCAAATAGTTTTAAACTTAAAACACTTTTACCAGAAACCAAAAATTACGAGAGATAGAGACAATCTAGGGTTTCTGTGGGTTTGGTGGTTGGCTTGACATCTGGTAGAAGACCTCTTTTATTTTAAGTCTCTCTCAAAACACCTCTTTGAGAAAATAGCAATTTTCACATATTAAAACTTGAGATTTTTTAAAGAGAACAACACACACTTATTTTTCAGTTCTCTTTTTGGATCTCTATCTTCAGATCCATTTTATTCCAAAGATTTAGAAAAACAAACTTCTAGGGTTTTAAGAAAAAATCATATCCTTAAGAGCGTTTGTGTTTGTTGGTTTCTATTTCACATTTTGTGAAATAAACGTGTTCAAAAATAAAAACGAGACACATAGGACCTTGGATATTTTTGAAAGCGAGGTTGTTGTTCTAGATCTGATCTTGAGTTAGAAGTCTTTTTTACAAAATCATTTGAATCTGATCTTGCATGTGATAACGAAATTAATGACTCGTAGAAAATTGTTTGAATAAATTCTTTGAGAGGGTGAGTTGCATAAATCTACATATGCAAAACCTCACAAATATTTCTCACACGAACACTTAGACACAGTGGTTTGTTTGAGACTTAAAAGTTGAAAGAGTTGCTAGAGTCAGAATGCAAAGAGAAGGAGGTCAAGGAAAAGGCAAAGAAGCAACACATAAGTGATTAGTTCTATTCAGAAACCTTTGGAGTGGAGTATCTCATGTAGGTATAATACTGAACATAGATTTAGGATCCTTGTGTGTTTGATTAAATGTTGTAACTTGATTCTTTTTTCTAGTGGATTTTTTATTTTGTGCCATAGAGGGCACCGTGGATGTGTTCCTTGATTAAGGGTTTTACCACGGTAAAAATTCATGTGTCTATTTCTTTGAATATTCTTAATTGTTGTTGTGATTGGGACTGCGTGGTAACTTTAGTAGATGTTTCTTAAACTTTAAAAAAAAGTTAATCAACTATCGAATCTAAACCATAAATTGATATATAAAAAAAGAAAGATTGTACAACACATCTTGTGTTTTTTTCGAAAGAGTTTTGCCCAAAAAGTTTATTCAGAGTTTACACAATTCATAAAATTTTGTTATTAACCTTGTAAACAAGCTTTTAGCATTAAATCTTTTCTTCAATCACGCCTTCCCTAAATTTCGTCAAGAGGAAACTCCTTGCAAGAATTATCGAGTTAAGCATTATCATAGGGAATTTTATTTCCCATTAATATATTATATATGAATATAAATAATAGATAAAATTTCTTACAACGAAGAAAATATTAGTCTAGATGCTAGGTTTTGAATATTATTTTCAAATATTTGTTTAAAAGATTTACAATCAATTCTCAATAAGATTTTTTGGTTAATAGGTCATCTTGGAATTTGTTAATGCATGATAATAAAGAGATAATTTTTTTAATTACTTCATATTTTTTAGTCTTATTCCAATTTCCTTTATTAGATCTAAAAATGAATTATCTCTCAAAGTCTTAAAATTTCTATTTAAATATACCTCCATAACCTATAGAGCATCATTAGATTTAATGTAGGTTCCTCAAATAAGGGGTTGAATCACTATACATCCGCTCTCATCACTATTATCACTATATAACCGCTAGCTCCCTCTTTCAAATAGAGGTATCATCATCTCGTGAGTTTACGGATATTGTGACTTCTAGCACCATCAAGTATAACTTTATCATTTATTATGAAGAGATATAATTCTTCACAAGAGTAATTTAAGCTGAGATAGATTATTGATACTATTGGGATGGCACAATAATGTGTGTTTATTATATTAGTTGGTGTGTGAAAACCCAGAACTAAAAATATATCTCTTTACATGTAATTCGAGGATTAGACGCAATTTGTTAACATAATGACGTGTCTTACTTTCATTACTAGGCAAGTTAAGTACTCATAAATAATAAAGTTTAACTAAAGAAACATTAAAAAAACATCATTGTTCAATTTGAATAGTGTCAATAAACTTCGTCACTCTACAATGACATAATTTATTGAGAGGATTTGATGTACACGTTGATGTCTATTGAATGCATTCATTAAGTTGTGACAAAAAAATAAAATATAACAAAGTTTGACTTATTAATATATTAAAGACACATCCTTAAGCCAGTAAAGACTTTTGGGTACAAATAAATTATAAAAACTTATTAAATAATGTATAATTAGGATGGCCGGTGAATGGAGAAACAATGTTTTAGTACCGATTTATCAAACTAAAGGAGAAATACAATGATTTTACATTGATGTGTTAAGTAAATGAGCCATACAATAAAATTTTGGGAGAGAGTTCTTGAATATGGATTGATATTGGATAAAACAATACCTAATAATCATTTTGAGGTCAAAAATGACAATAATCTATTCATTAAGAATATTAATGGAGAGGTATAGGGAGAAAAATATGGATCTTCGTATGCATTTTCTAGATTTAGAGAAGGCATGTGATAGAATACAAGAGGCATAATATGGTGAGTTTTACATAAAATAGGAGTAAATCGTAGATATATTGATGCGATTAATGATATGTATGGTGGAGCCATGACTATAGTAAGAAAAACAGTTTGAAACAAGTAGTGAATTCCCTAGTGTTGTAGGTTTGCACCCAGGTTAAACATTAAGTTTTTACCTATTTGATCTTTTTATGAATGAGTTAGCCATAAAAATACAAGATGAGGTTCCATAGTGTATGTTACTTTCATTTGATATAATTTTAATTGATGGAACTAAGGTAGGGATTGATGTTAGATTAAAACTGTGAAGATGAGGGTTTACAATAAGTAGAACTAAAACAAAATATGTGGAATTTGATTTTCATAATAATAGGAGGACAAACGGGCATGTAGTAAAATATGAGGGTCAAGGAATACCTATAAATGATCGATTCATTATTTAGGTTCAATTATCCAAAAAAGATGGAGATGTAAATAATGATGTTACTCATAGGATTAAAGTAGATTTGGTCGAATAGAGAAATACAACCAGCATATTATGTCATCTACGTATACCATTGAAGTTAAAGGAGAAATTTTATAGGACTGACATTAAACCATTGATTTTATATAAGACGAAGTGTTGGGAAACCAAATAAACAAGAAATGAAAAATATAAGTATGATAGAGATGCGAATATTAAGAAGGATTTGTGGTAAAATCCGAAACGATAAAATCAAAATTGAGTAAATTCGTGAAACACTAAAACTACCTCTTATAGATGGTTTGAACATGTCAAATGTATACCAATAGATGTCTCCATTAAGAAAAGTAATTTAGTTAGTATTGGTGGTAATAAAACGGGTATAGGTAGGCCTAAATTAACTTTGGATGATATTATACAAAATACCATGATATCATGTTGTTTAAATAATGGTATTGCTCTAAATAGAGTTGAATCGAAAAATTAAATCCAGTAGCCGACCGATATATTTTGGGAAAGGTCTTTTTTGAGTTGATTTGAGTTGGTTATCATTTTGTGCTCAATTCATATGTGACTCGATTACTAATAACTTAAAAAAATTGTATAAAGAAACAAATATACTAGAGCTTATCTCATATGTATTCCCTTGGATGGTCGTTCAAGCTCCGCTCTTAAGTCATACAAGCCAAGCTTGAACATATATGTAAGATTAGTTATTTACAAACCAAGATTGAGAAAAATTATGCTTAGATCGACTCAACTTGACTCAACTCAACTTATTTGCACCCAAATATCTCATTCAATATGCAAATTTTAGTGAATCTTTATATAGGAATGCAATGAATCATAGTTTAGTCTCACTCTAGTTTGGATCCGATTTATGTATTTGAATATAAATTGGTGTTATTTAATTTTCTAATACGATTATATTTAACCTACTAGTATTAAAATTATATTTGAATTGACAATATTCAATCCACTAAGAATATGTTCCAATTTTACATATTAAATAAATAAGAAAATAAACACATGTTATTACTTTTTTTTTAATATGTTACCTCATTATTATCATTATTATTATTATTATTATTATTATTATTATTATTATTATTATTATTATTATTATTATTATTATTATTATTATTATTATTATTATTATTATTATTATTATGCTAGTCAATATATATTACATATTACGATTATAAAATATGTATTTTACTATACGTTCACGTGCATTCCACTTTTAATAAGGGGTCTTTTGGGATGCCTTATCGTGTATTATAAATATGGGTGATATCCCTTGAGTATTGAGGAAACGAAATAAAAGTTTATACTCCATCTAAATTATCTCTGTGTCTTTTATTTCACAACATGTTATCGTCACGATGCTCTCCGGTGTGTGTTGCTCTTTCAAAAATGTCTATCTTTTCCTTTTATAACTCTTGTTCAAGGGAGTATTCTGTCAAATCATTTTTTCGACCTCCGTTTTTACTTTTTTTTGGATAATATGGTAAGTAATCTGAATAAAATAAATTGTATATATATGCTTGAATTTTTAGACCCTTTGATGCCTATAGAGAAATACATGAATTTGATTCTATGTGAATAGTGTCAAAGACCCACTTTTGTCCACTTACATTTTAACATAATCTGATAAAATGTTAAAACTTCAACAAAGATAAACTTTTGTGTTTGACTGTCTTCCAAGTATATTATAAACAATTATCTTTACCTATTTGGAAGCTAAATCAAATTTACTGAAATTATGTGAGTATATATTTTTTTATGAATCATTTATGATGATTATGTAATTACAAAGTCTATATGCTTTGCAATATAGCGAATTTATTTTTATATTTTTCTTGCATCGTGATTAAGGTTTTTTTTATGTTATCGTTTTTTTAAATCATTCTTATATTTATTTAAGATTATTTAAAATTATTTAAGAAATTCTAAATACAAATCACATGAGTTAATGGAACATGAAATTTTCAATAATTTTTAAAAAACAATTTTGGGCCTGAAGTTCCCATATAGTTATTTTAAGCATTGGATTTTAAAGTTCGCATATAGCTATTTTAATTTGGGGTCTGAAGTTCTCATGTATCTATTTTAATTTGGGGCCTGAAGTTCTAATATAATCATTTTATTTTGGGATATGAAGTTCTGAAATCATACAATATTGAGACCTAAAGATCTTTAAAATTTCAAAATAGGAACCTGAAGTTACCCTAATTATTTATAATTGGGACATGAAGTTACCCAAAGTTTCACGTTTCTCCATTCAATTTTTGGGACCTGGAGTTGCTAAATTATTTGGACCTAAAGTCTCAAATAAAATATATGGCAATCTAACTTCAAGTTTTAATTGTCTAATTGAATGGCCACTGAAGGCAAATCCTTTGGTCATCATTAATTTATGACATGAAAATTCTTAATTATTATTGTGACAAAAAGTTCACAAATTATTAGTTGTGATTGAGATATAATTTTTCCTATTTATTATAGACAAATTGAGGCTGAAGTTCTCAATTATTTTTAAAATATTTGGACCTGAAGCTCCAACATAATATATACTCCAAAATAAAACCTTAAGTTTGATTATATATAATTTGAAGGTTAAGGTCCAAGTGAACTTTTTGTGGGAATTAATTTCAAAATAAAATTGGATATTAAAAAATGGCTTTTGAAATTCTAGTCTTTTCAATTTTCTTATTAAATGTAATATCGTTTTATATACTCTATTGATAACTAAATATTCCTTTAACTATCATATTGATGATTTTACCATTAAAAATATATCTTTTGACCTTTCGCTTCGTATGAGTATTAAATTACCCTCTTAATGGTATTTAGTTTCAAGTCCTAATCAAATTCCAATCATTTACCATCAAAGTCTTAAGAATGGGTAAAGAATGTGAAAAATTAAGCCCATCATTTTAAAGTTTATTAAAGAAAAAATAAAGTTGGATTATCATCGGTGTATATATTTGGCACTATTGGGGGGGATACATTTACACGTCATCAATCATAAAGTTTTGATACAAAAGGGTAAAGAATTTAATTTTTTAGGATATTAACAACATAGAACCTAAAGTTAAAATATTTGTGACTAGAAGTTCTCATAGACAAACGATAAAACTTGAAATTAATAAATATATAATAAATGTTTTACTTTTTCTTTGTTGATAAATATAAAACTAAAAGTTCTATACTTAAAATAATTTGCACTAGACATTTTGAGAAGTATTTTAATTTCGAACCTTAGGTCCTAAGTTTTAAATTTTAAATTTTATATGAATCCAAAGAATCATATACATATGACATATAATAGAACATGGTGTTTTACAATACTAGATCAATTTATAGACATGGTGCAATCAAAATATCATGAAGTTTTAAATTGCTATCCTAGGAACCTGAAGTTCCAAAATACAAGATTCAAAGTTGAAGTTCGAAACATTAACTCGATAAACATAATGTTTAAATTGGGAACCTTTAGATCTCAATTCCTTTTAGATGAAATATCGATCACCATAATTTTTAGTGGTCCTAGTTATAGTTTGGAAACCTAAAGTTTATTATTTTCGAGCCTAAAATCTTAAATTGGCCAATTTTTCCTCTTTTAAATTTATAGCTTTCTTTCAATTCATATAATTAAGTTTTTTGTGCTTGACGCATAATGATTAATTATAATCTACGATACAAGATTCATGATGATCAATAAGTTATCAAGATGCATAATTTTTGGACATATTTCTTTGGATGAATTTCATAAACTTAATGATATATATCACAAATATGCAATACAATTGAAATCAAATAGATCTGATAAAGTGACAAGTTCACCACTCTTCACCAGAGATGACCTTTAGAAGAAAAATAATGTTAAAGTAACAACATATCTTGCGAAGAGGATATTGCATGACATTTAAGGATGAAAAATGTATTTTTTTAACTAAAAGAGAAGGTGGTGGTGACAAAAATTCAAATGATCACAAATAAAGCGTTTTCACTAGTTATGTAGCTTGCTGAAGAAAAATTTGTTGAAGAAAAACTAATTCTTGAAAAGCCCAAAATATCAAGTGGTGCAAATTGTGGGGTTGCAATCTATGTTTGTGAAGACCTTCACACTGAAGAAAAAAAATGGTGAAAAGTTTCTCAAGTTTTGAAGAAAAAAAATATTCCCATATTTGTCGAAAAAGAAAAAAAATAAAGTTGTGAATAAAAAATCAAAGAATATCAAGATTGGTGAGCATGTCATCAAAGAAATGGTTGAAAACAAAAATGTGGAGTGAAATGTTGTCGGAACATCTTTAACAATGCACCGGCCATGAGAAAATTAAGGTTCAAGAGTTTAATAGAATTTAAAAATTAATAGGGGGTTCCGTAAATGGTAATAATTTGTAATTTTATAAGTTAAAAAATAGAAAAAGTCAAGATTCATTAGATAAAAGGGTAAGAACTTTGCTTTTATGTTGAAGATAAAGCTCCATGTATTTGAAGAATTTTGGTGGAGTATTCCTAAAGTCTCTTATAAAAGTTATATAAGCAGAGTGAGTTGCCATTATAAGGCCATCTCCGGTGGGAGATGGAGATGTGAACATTTACATTTTGTTGCCTTCACAATGGGTATCAGAAAATGCACACTTAAGAGAGAGAAAAAGTGGAGAGAACGTAAAGCTACATCCTCTTTACATAATATGTAAAGATGGGACCCACAGCTGGGCGGCTAAGTGTAGCTCGTCCAGACTATGGACGGTAGAATTTCGTCCTCCCAAGCCATGATTTAAACAAAAAAAATATATTCCAAACGGCTGGAAAATGGGGGGCCCACTACCTGGACGGCTTAGACGCATTCGTCCAAGGTTGCATCTCCAATGTCCCACTGTGTAAACTATCGAAACAATGTAAGGAAGAAAATGTAGATTTACATCTTTTGGCATCAACCCACTGTAGATGGCCAAATGCAATAAAGTTGAAGTGAAAAAAGAAATACAACAAAATTTGAGATAATATACAAAAGCAGAGTTCTCCTATTATGTTATCATTTATATTAAAAAAAATTATATACTTTCGTTGCCAATCTCCATTGCGTAAAAAGAGTCAAAACCCTTTTCTATATTCATATGTCCAAATTATCCCCACTTACTCATAAATTCCTTGTGTACAATTTGTTATTCATTCCTTTCTCTTCCTATTTCTCTCATCCAGACTCTTTTCTCTTCATCTCTCGCTTTTGCATTCCCCATCTCTCTTTCCATCTCCTTGTCATAAATTCCATCTCTCTTCATCTTCTCCCTTTCTCTATTTCACTCTAACAAACCCTCCCACCATGGAAGATAAAAAAAAAACTAGAACTCAAGATTCATATTTACTCCTCATTTCAAGGGCCCTATATATATCTATATTATAACTCTAACACAATAGTCTTATAGGTGTTAATACTGATCCCTTTCAATTAATACTATCATTCTCTCTCCTCTCATTATACCTCAAAATCATCTACTCTTTTCCAAAGAGCATTTTGCTTTCCAAATATCTCCAAAAGCGCGTGTAATTTGATTTTTCAAAGTCTAAGGACTATTTCTCTTCTTTTACATTACTATTAATTAGACCCATTTCATTTTAACACACTCTACTCTTTCATCATCTCTTCCTTGCAGGCCTTTGTTCGCAACCATACCTCTAATCCTCGCCTACTGAAAGCAAAACCCAACATGGTTTCATGATCTGATCGCTCATACCTGGTGAAAAACTCCGAACAAAGCCCTTTTTTCATGATCTTATTCGACTCTAATCGGATTGTTACCTCCGGTGAAACACTTCGACGAAAACCCCTTTGTTCGTGATTAGATCCAACTTAGATATGGAGATGCAACTCAGATATGGTACAAGAGACAATAGCATAGAGTAGTTTGTCCCTTTTCTTTGTTCGTGATCGGATCCAACTCAAATAATTTTGCTGTAAATTATTTTTTTAATTTATTTCAATAGTTTAGTTTTGGTTTTGTTGTAGGTTGTATATTTTGTTAATTTATTTACTGGATTTATGATAGTCACAAGTTTGAAATGGAGATAGTTTTAATGATTGATATTTTTTTGTATTTTGTTGAAAGGTATTTGTGATATGAGTAGTATCAATTTCAATTGTATGATATAGAGCATGAATGTTTATAGATTGTCATAAACAAGATTATTAGAAATAAAGCATTAACGTTCTATTTTTTAATGGAAAAAACATAATCTATCCATCACTTTTTGCAATTAATCAATGCACAGTTGTAAAAGCATATGAACTGTAAATTTTGGTGTTTTTAGAGATTTGATATAATATATGAAATTATTAGAAATTTGATTTTTTCTGATTTTATCATAAATTTGGTTTTTATTGAAAATATATTTTGTTATTGGATATTCAGCTTTTGCAGTATTTTTTCAAATTTTTTGGAATATTTATTCAGTTTGCAATTTTTTAAAAACAATTTTGGTTTATTGAATATTTTTTCTATTTTTTTTATTTATTTTCCATATTTTTATTTATGTTTTCTATTTTTATGTATTTTCCAGATTTTCAGATATTATTGAATATTTTTCTATTTTTTAATAGAAATTTGTCTTTAATTGGAAATCTACTTTGTTATTGGAAATAGTTTTTTTCGCAATATTTTTTTAAACTCTTTAAAGTATTTACTAAGTTTCATGTATGAGGATAAACTTTTTTTACAGTTACTATTTGGTACATCAATAGTTTGTCAATGCATATGTCACTTATGTATAATGAAATAATATAATATTGAGAATATATTTCATTCAACAATATCCCAAACATACATTTTCGTCCGCTCATCGCCCGATGTACATACTAGTAATAAGTCACGAGAAACGCTCAAAATGGAAGATCAATCACCTCCAAACGTTAATTCACATTTATTACCCATTATTTTTAACCACTTCAAAAGCCCCAAAAATCGCCCATCTATGTTCATAAAGCCATTTTCATTATATTCAAAAACCCAATTTGTAGTGTCTCTTTTACTGGTATGTCGTTTGTCTTTAGATTTACTGTGCATAGTCTGCAATATTAAAACCACATTATTTGAGACTCATTAGAGGAGAGAAATAATTGGGGCTTTTGAGTATATAATTGGACCATAGTTGCAATTGAATTTTATAACAAATTTATAATGGTGTAAATTGTGAAATTGGCTAGATAATCTAGATTAGTGAATCTCATCATCTTCTCATTTATTACATTACCATCTATTTGTGACACCCCGACTAATTAAATACCGGGTAGCTACTCCTTTATAAAATTAATTCAAAATGCCAAGTTGGCTCAGTTAATATCATCACTGTCGAAAACATTTTATTATTTCTAACCACCTAGTATTTAAAAAGCAAGTTGCCAAATTTTAATTTGAGTCTGATTAACATGCAACAAATGTAATGAAGAAATAAATAACACCATTCACCATACTGAAGTAAAATGAATAACCATCCCATAACAGTAAATAAAGTCTGGAGGAAAAACTCCTCACTACAATCCCACAACTAAAATAAATAAACTGAAACAATACATGCTAAAGTCTGAAAACTGAAATATAAAAGATGTCTCTAAAGAACTGGGCAACATGCCCTACAACTGATAGATGGTGACTCTGGAATCCAAAAGATGGAGGCGTCTACATGCAAATCCCTGTAGCTTCCACAAGCATCTACAGCTCGTCACCTGAATGAGTATCCTATGCATGGTGTCCTTGTGGCTGGGCACCTAAAATGGTTTTACAAAGAAAAAGAGATTTGAAAAGCAAACGGGTCAGAGCCCGAATGTGGAGTTATATTTTAAAAACCTGCAAGTGCTTTAAAAACATTTAAAACATTAAATGCAAAGTACATGTTAGGACGTGCACTCACATTATATTCTCACATCTCGTCTAACTGTGCACTCCTAACGCAAGTACCCATCTATAATTACCCATACTACTAGCTAAGTGACAACCTATCTAGCTAGACTGCCAAAGGTCCTGCCCATAATACTTGGTTCCATATACATAATAACGCTCGTAATTAAGTAGAGGTTTACCGTAAACTCAGTTACTAAATATGCCATTGATATAACTATCAGTTAACTCGTTATATTTCTCAAAACAATACAGTAATATTTTTACAACATTAACATGAGGATTCCCATTAATTTAATGTATATTATTCATATCATAAATATACAATACAAGCACCCCGCAATCTAAGCTATGGTGCACACATACTCTGCTATTCATCCCGGTACATCACGTACATAAGGATCACATATTCCGAATCTCTCAGGAATAGTCCAGATAACACAAATCACAAATAGTGGAGGCGAACACAGTCACCATCACATGGGTCACGCACATACCTACGCTCCCATGGTCAGCGGACTTATTAATATCACAATAAGTCTTTCTATGACCTATGTTCATCGAGGTACCAGTCTATATCCCCCCCGTAGGTACACAAGGAATAGAGGGTCCTAGGCGAACGCAACCTCCCGTGATAGCAAGTATGGTAGGTATGTCATACACACAATCCATATACTAATACTAAGTAACCACACATCTTAGTAATACCGTATTTTAATCGTAGTATATATTCTCATACTAACTATAATTATCACAATTCGTAGTATTCCGGTTTGTAATTATACGCGCTATAATTCATCCTCACATCACAGTAGACACTCACGTATCAACCCAAATGGTTTATTGGATATAACTCTCGTATATAATTTACTCCTCTCAATAACCCAAAAGTCCCAAATCTATCCTTACATCATCAAAGAATGTTAACTCTACCCTCGAACCAGTTTTCGGGACTCCAAAAATCAAAACAGTCCAAAAAGGACAAAACTGTCAACTCGTTAGAAGTCTCGTTCGAACGAGACTTCGAACGAGTTTGGACTGTCAGGTCGTTAGAAGTCTCGTTCGAACGAGGCTGTTCGAACGAGATCCCAGTTCGTTCGAATGAACTGACCCTTCTAACGATATCTCGTTCGAACGAGATATCGAACGAAAATCCCTACTCGTTAATAACGACTGGTCAACTCGTTAGAAGCTCGTTCGAACGACCTGGGGGCTGCTTCTAACGAGCTACCAATTTCGGCCCAGAAATTTTCCCAAATCGTTTTTCACCATTTTTATCAATTCTAATCTCTTCCAAAGTTCATCCCAATAACGTTTTAGGGTCTCTTATTCATCCTAAACATATTTACATCATCTCCTAACATGTTTTCAAGGATTAAATCATCATAACATCCACCAAAATTACAAATTTCTACACTTTTCCCAATTTTTCTAGAACATGAACCCTAGGTTTATATCCTCCTCAAATCCCAGAATTTATTTCGTTTTAATTCCTTCAAATCACAATTATTATAAGGGAAATCATCTACCTATCATACTACATGCAATTCTCTTCACAATTTCTCAAGTTCTATGATCTAAACTACATGGGTTTTCATATTTTCTTCAAGAACAAACCATAAATCCGAATTTTCTAACATGGAGGAAACATTCTCAGAAATTAAATGAAATAAAGTCACTTGCCTTGGTTGTCTCTGAGTTTGGTGTAGATTCGGTGTAGAATTTCTGCAGAATTCCTCTCTCTCTCTCTCCTTCTCCAAGCTTTCTTCTCCAAAAAGCTATGGTGGCTAGGGTTTGCTTTGGGGGAACTTATGAAAACCTAATTTAATAAACCTCCGTAGCTTGTTGGTTTAATAAGGGTTGGTTGGGTTAATTCCTTATCAGATTACAACTCTCAATTTTCGTCACTTTTAGTTACCCAAAAATACCAAATTACTAAAATACCCTTTAAGTTACCGGTATGGCCTAAAAATACCCCCGGACCCAAACTATACCCCCGGCTAGTGTTTTCTGACTATCTCGACCCTTCCGGACGCGTTGGCGCACTCAAAACGACCATACGGATTATAGATCTTAAATTCACTTTTATTAACAAAATATTATACCGTGACGCGGCGGTCCCATGCGTCTCAACAAAATTTCTAAAATGGCGTATATAAATCTCACGACAAATTTTATAATACCAAATACATATAGAATCATATATACACCCAATCAAATACCAATTCTCATTTCATTAGTATTTATAACCCGGATTAATTTCCAATTACTACGCATTTAATTAATTAACCCCAAAAATAAATATAGCCAAAAGTACGGGGTATTACATACCCCCCCCCCTAATAACTGAATTTCGTCCCGAAATTCGAAGCTAGAAAGTACCTGCTAAAAACAGCTCTGGATAACGCTTGCGCATCTCATCCTTGCTCTCCCATGTGGACTCCTCGACATTGTGATGTCGCCACTGAACACGCACTAACGGGACTATCTTTGACCGCAGTTTCCTCTCGCTTCGGTCCAAAATAGCAATTGGCCCCTCCTCGTAGGAGCTATCCGGCTGGAGATCGATGTCCTCCACAGCAATGTGAGAATGAGCCAAATTATCTCTAAGGTATTTCCTCAGCGAGGAAATATGGAACACGTCGTGAATCCGATGCAAGTGCTCCGGTAGTCCAAGTCTATACGCAACCGGTCCTATCTGCTCAATAATAGGAAACGGCCCCACGTACCTCGGTGCCAACTTCCCCTTCTTCCCGAATCGCATAATCCCTTTCATCGGAGAAACCCTGAGCAAAACCTGGTCCCCCACTTGGAACTCTCAGAAAAATCTCTTCGCATCAGCATAACTCTTCTGCCTGTCTTGAGCTACCCGAATGCGACTCCGAATCAACTCAATCCTTGCCGAAGTATCCTGAATCACTTCCGGCCCAAGTAGTTTGTTGTCCCCCACCTCCAACCAACATGCTGGGGAACGACAAGGCCTACCGTACAATGCCTCAAACGGAGCCATGCCAATAGTGAACTGATAGGAGTTGTTGTAAGCAAACTCCACCAGTGGAAGGTACTGTTCCCATCCACCCCCGAAGTCAATAATGCACATGCGTAGCATGTCCTCCAACATCTGATTGGTGCGCTCGGTCTGCCCATCGGTCTGCAGATGATAAGCCGTACTCAACCGCAATTCCGTGCCCATTGCCTCTTGGAAACTCTCCCAAAATCTCGAAACAAATATCTTGTCTCTGTCAGACACGATATTCAGGGGCACACCGTGAAGTCTCACAATCTCTGAAATGAAAAGCTGGGCATACTGTCCCGTAGTGTAGTCAGTCCTTACGGGTAAGAAGTGAGCGACCTTGGACAACCTGTCCACAATTACCCAAACGGAGTCGTGACCCCTTTGCGACGTAGGCAACCCCGTGACAAAATCCATGGATATGCTCTCCCACATCCACACCGGAACCTCCAACGGCTGTAGCAATCCTGCTGGTCTCTGATGATCCACTTTTACAAGCTGACAAGTGGCGCATTTCGAGACAAACTCAGCGATATCCCTCTTCATACCGCTCCACCAATACTGGCGTCTCATGTCCTGGTACATTTTGTCCCCTCCGGGATGTACTGCGAACCGTGAGCCGTGTGACTCTACCATGACATCGTGCCGCAATTCTTCCCCTTCCGGAACTACCAACCTCCCATTGAAGCGCAATCCCCCGTTTGAGCTAACGGTATAGGACTCGGCTCCCTCGGCTAGAAATCGAACTATCTGCTCCTGACAGAATGAGTCATTAGCCTGTGCCCGTACTACCTTTGTGACAATCTGCGGTGTAACGGTCATCACAGACATGAAATATCGGGCCACTGCATCCTGGTGTCCCAATTCCTTCCACTTAGCTTTCCACACCTTTGCCACCTCATCTGCTGGCTTGCGGCTCAACGCGTCTGCTACCACGTTAGCCTTACCTGGGTGGTACTGGATGTCGAACTGGTAGTCTTTCACAAACTCGAGCCACCTACGCTGCCGTATGTTCAACTCTTTCTGCGTGAACAGATACTGTAGGGACTTGTGGTCCGTGAACAGCTGAAACTTCTCCCCCAAAAGATAGTGCCTCCAAATCCGTAAGGCAAATACTACTGCTGCCAACTCCAAATCATGCGTAGGGTAATTCTTCTCATGAGGCTTAAGCTTATGGGAAGAATAAGCTATGGCCTGTCTCTCCTGCTGCAATACACCTCCAAGTCCTTGCAAAGACGCATCGGTGTAAACCAAATACTCAACTCCCGGTCTCGGCAATGCTAACACAGGTGCTGAGGTCAATTTGTCCTTCAATTTATCGAATGCCAACTGACAGGCATCACTCCAAATGTACGGCACACCCTTACGAGTAAGATGTGTCAAAGGACCTGCTATCTCCGAGAAACCCCGAATAAACCTCCTGTAGTATCCTGCCAAACCCAAGAAACTACGAATCTCCGTTGGTGTCGTGGGCTGTCCCCACTCCCTCACCGCTGACACCTTCCCCAGATCGACAGATATTCCTTGGTCGGAAATAATGTGACCCAAGAACTGGACTTCCTTCAGCCAAAACCCGCACTTCTCGTATTTTCCATACAGCTCGTTCTGACGAAGTGTCTGCAAAACCTGCCTCAAATGCTCGGCATGCTCCTCCTCTGTCTGAGAGTAAACCAGAATGTCATCAATGAAGACAATGACAAACTGATCTAGGAAATCTCTGAACACCCTGTTCATCAAGTCCATAAACACTGCTGGAGCGTTGGTCAAGCCGAAAGGCATAACCCGAAACTCGTAAGAACCATATCTCGACAAGAACGCAGTCTTCGAGACATCCTCCTCCCTGATATGCAACTGATGGTATCCTGACCTCAAGTCAATCTTTGAGAAGAAAGAAGCTCCTCTCAACTGGTCGAATAAGTCATCGATTCGAGGCAACGGATACTTATTCCGTATCGTGACCTTATTCAACTCTCGGTAGTCCACGCACAATCTCAGTGAACCATCCCTCTTCTTCACAAACAAAACTGGAGCACCCCAAGGTGAGGTACTCCTGCGAATAAAGCCCTGCCCTAACAGCTGCTCTATCTGATCCCGTAGCTCTCGCATCTCAGCTGGAGCCATACGGTATGGTGCACGTGCTATAGGTCTCTTACCCGGTAGCAAATCTATAACGAAGTCTATCTCCCAACTGGGTGGTAAGACTGGTATCGCCTGAAACACATCCGAATACTCCCTGACAACCGGGATCGAATCCAAAGGAATCACAACCTCCTTAGAGGTATCCTCCTCAATGTAATACAGATGAGCGGTCGATCCTTCCTCTGGGCGAGGCATCGCCACTATAAACATCTCCTGCCCCGGAATGGCAAAAACAATGCTCCCGCTGAAGCAATCAATCATGGCCCTATATGCTACGAGCCCATCCATACCGATGATCACATCGTGAACATGCATGTCTAACACTAACATGTCCGCAGGTAATACCAAACCACCAACCTCTACCCCCACTCCCCGGCATATAAAGAAAATAAGTGACCCACTCCCTAATGGTGAGTCGACACACGTCACTGTGCTCTCTGCCGTAGCTAACAATCCTAAAGCTTTCGCGAAGTGTGTAGCTATAAAACAGTGTGTAGCACCCGTATCAAATAACACCCGACCCATAGTGCCATGGATAGGAAACGTACCCTCGATCGCGGACGGTGCCTGTGGAACTGCAGCCTGGTGAACGTTGTAGACACGTCCATACTGTAGCTGCCCCTGCTGAGCTGGGACTGCTGGAATGGGTGGCAATGCTACCATATGTGGCGGTGCAGGAAGAGCGGCGGGAAACATAGGTCTCTGTGGCTCCTGGCGAGCACCCTGCTGCTGCTGCTGTGGGGCCCTGCCCCTATCAGGACAATCCTGCTTCTTATGGCCAGTCTTGCCACAAGTAAAGCACTTCCCTGGGAAGTTCCCTCCCCTCTGCCCCTGCTTTCCCCGGCCCTGGTGGCCGTTACCATTCCTCCCTTGGCCCTGCTGGCCCTGATGAAACTGCTGCCCATTCTGCCCCTGTTGGCCCTGATGGCCGTTTGGACCCTGATGGCCCTGGCGGAAACCTCCCCGACCCTACCTGTAGTTCCCTGACCGAAACCTCTTATTATCCCCCTGCTGAGTACCCTGCTCATTCTGCCTCTGCCCCTGACCCGATTGTGCCCCGATGGCACTATGTCCTCCAGTCCTGCCCTGATGGCTAGACTCCCCCGACCGCTTGCCCTCGGCCATATGAAAATGGTGGTCCTGGCAGTTTAATAGTGCAGCGTTAACCACATTAAAATACGTGGCCAACGATAGGTTCCCTAGCAGATGCTGACGGATCCTCCAATTCAACCCATCGGTGAACTTCTCTATCTTCTTCTTCTCTGTTGGAATCTCGTCTGGAACGATATTCAACAGGTTAGTAAACTCGGCCTCATACTCGGCCACTGTCTTGCCCTCCTGCTTCAAACTCATCAGCTTCCTCCTCATCTCTGTATGAACTGCGGACGGAAAGTACTTGCGGTCGAACCGCACCCAGAACTCCTGAATCGTGAGGGTATCCCTCTCCTCCGCGGTGGTAATAGACTCCCACCACTGTAGCGCAGATCCTACTAGCTTGAAAGTAGCTAGCACCTGTTTCTGAATATCTGTGCACTCATGCATCCTCAAATGCCTCTGTATGTCCTTCCTCCATTGGCTCGAGACTACTACGTCTGAGCTACCTGCAAACTCTGGCGGATGTGCTTTCTGAAAAGCATCACGTACACGCTCCCAAGCATACAGGAATGCATTAACCTGTACTGGCGCGGCAACCGGCGCCGGTGGTGGTGCCTGCTGAATAACTGCAATCGCGGCATTTACCGCTTGAGCTACTATAGCTGCAACCTCAGCGGCGTTCAACATGCCCTGAACTGGAGCGGGCTGGGGTTCGGGCGTTGCATTCCTGGGAACTCGTCGTGCACGTCGTGGAGGCATCTGAAATAAGAATGAAGTTTATAAGTTCACGGTTTATAAACTTAAAATAGCTGAAGAACCAAGCATACACAAAAAGAATACAACAGTCCTAAAATATAGGGCTCTATATCAAAGAAACGTAGCGGAAACATAATAGCCGTACAGATCCTAAAGGACACTAGAACCTGATGCTCTAATACCACCTGTGGCACCCCGACTAATTAAATACCGGGTAGCTACTCCTTTATAAAATTAATTCAAAATGCCAAGTTGGCTCAGTTAATAGCATCACTGTCGAAAACATTTTATTATTTCTAACCACCTAGTATTTAAAAAGCAAGTTGCCAAATTTTAATTTGAGTCTGATTAACATGCAACAAATGTAATGAAGAAATAAATAACACCATTCACCATACTGAAGTAAAATGAATAACCATCCCATAACAGTAAATAAAGTCTGGAGGAAAAACTCCTCACTACAATCCCACAACTGAAATAAATAAACTGAAACAATACATGCTAAAGTCTGAAAACTGAAATATAAAAGATGTCTCTAAAGAACTGGGCAACATGCCCTACAACTGATAGATGGTGACTCTGGAATCCAAAAGATGGAGGCGTCTACATGCAAATCCCTGTAGCTTCCGCAAGCATCTACAGCTCGTCACCTGAATGAGTATCCTATGCATGGTGTCCTTGTGGCTGGGCACCTAAAATGGTTTTACAAAGAAAAAGAGATTTGAAAAGCAAACGGGTCAGAGCCCGAATGTGGAGTTATATTTTAAAAACCTGCAAGTGCTTTAAAAACATTTAAAACATTAAATGCAAAGTACATGTTAGGACGTGCACTCACATTATATTCTCACCTCTCGTCTAACTGTGCACTCCTAACGCAAGTACCCATCTATAATTACCCATACTACTAGCTAAGTGACAACCTATCTAGCTAGACTGCCAAAGGTCCTGCCCATAATACTTGGTTCCATATACATAATAACGCTCGTAATTAAGTAGAGGTTTACCGTAAACTCAGTTACTAAATATGCCATTGATATAACTATCAGTTAACTCGTTATATTTCTCAAAACAATACAGTAATATTTTTACAACATTAACATGAGGATTCCCATTAATTTAATGTATATTATTCATATCATAAATATACAATACAAGCACCCCGCAATCTAAGCTATGGTGCACACATACTCTGCTATCCATCCTGGTACATCACGTACATAAGGATCACATATTCCGAATCTCTCAGGAATAGTCCAGATAACACAAATCACAAATAGTGGAGGCGAACACAGTCACCATCACATGGGTCACGCACATACCTACGCTCCCATGGTCAGCGGACTTATTAATATCACAATAAGTCTTTCTATGACCTATGTTCATCGAGGTACCAGTCTATATCCCCCCCGTAGGCACACAAGGAATAGAGGGTCCTAGGCGAACGCAACCTCCCGTGATAGCAAGTATGGTAGGTATGTCATACACACAATCCATATACTAATACTAAGTAACCACACATCTTAGTAATACCGTATTTTAATCGTAGTATATATTCTCATACTAACTATAATTATCACAATTCGTAGTATTCCGGTTTGTAATTATACGCGCTATAATTCATCCTCACATCACAGTAGACACTCACGTATCAACCCAAATGGTTTATTGGATATAACTCTCGTATATAATTTACTCCTCTCAATAACCCAAAAGTCCCAAATCTATCCTTACATCATCAAAGAATGTTAACTCTACCCTCGAACCAGTTTCCGGGACTCCAAAAATCAAAACAGTCCAAAAAGGACAAAACTATCAACTCGTTAGAAGTCTCGTTCGAACGAGACTTCGAACGAGTTTGGACTGTCAGGTCGTTAGAAGTCTCGTTCGAACGAGGCTGTTCGAACGAGATCCCAGTTCGTTCGAATGAACTGACCCTTCTAACGATATCTCGTTCGAACGAGATATCGAACGAAAATCCCTACTCGTTAATAACGACTGGTCAACTCGTTAGAAGCTCGTTCGAACGACCTGGGGGCTGCTTCTAACGAGCTACCAATTTCGGCCCAGAAATTTTCCCAAATCGTTTTTCACCATTTTTATCAATTCTAATCTCTTCCAAAGTTCATCCCAATAACGTTTTAGGGTCTCTAATTCATCCTAAACATATTTACATCATCTCCTAACATGTTTTCAAGGATTAAATCATCATAACATCCACCAAAATTACAAATTTCTACACTTTTCCCAATTTTTCTAGAACATGAACCCTAGGTTTATATCCTCCTCAAATCCCAGAATTTATTTCGTTTTAATTCCTTCAAATCACAATTATTATAAGGGAAATCATCTACCTATCATACTACATGCAATTCTCTTCACAATTTCTCAAGTTCTATGATCTAAACTACATGGGTTTTCATATTTTCTTCAAGAACAAACCATAAATCCGAATTTTCTAACATGGAGGAAACATTCTCAGAATTTAAATGAAATAAAGTCACTTGCCTTGGTTGTCTCTGAGTTTGGTGTAGATTCGGTGTAGAATTTCTGCAGAATTCCTCTCTCTCTCTCTCCTTCTCCAAGCTTTCTTCTCCAAAAAGCTATGGTGGCTAGGGTTTGCTTTGGGGGAACTTATGAAAACCTAATTTAATAAACCTCCGTAGCTTGTTGGTTTAATAAGGGTTGGTTGGGTTAATTCCTTATCAGATTACAACTCTCAATTTTCGTCACTTTTAGTTACCCAAAAATACCAAATTACTAAAATACCCTTTAAGTTACCGGTATGGCCTAAAAATACCCCGGGACCCAAACTATACCCCCGGCTAGTGTTTTCTGACTATCTCGACCCTTCCGGACGCGTTGGCACACTCAAAATGACCATACGGATTATAGATCTTAAATTCACTTTTATTAACAAAATATTATACCGTGACGCGGCGGTCCCACGCGTCTCAACAAAATTTCTAAAATGCCGTATATAAATCTCACGACAAATTTTATAATACCAAATACATATATAATCATATATACACCCAATCAAATACCAATTCGCATTTCATTAGTATTTATAACCCGGATTAATTTCCAATTACTACGCATTTAATTAATTAACCCCAAAAATAAATATAGCCAAAAGTACGGGGTATTACACTATTTAGTTATGACTTTTCATATTTTGTCCCCCACTACCCCCGTTTTCTTTCAACATCTCTTCGCATATTTTCAAAGATATCTCAAATTATTATTTGATATTATTTTTATACTATATATATTATCATTAAGTATTGTTGTGCATACCCAAATTATAGCTCATCTTTATGCTACAGTATTGTTCTTCTCTCTCATATTTGAAAGACTTCCAGAGTTTTATGGTATTTATATTATACCTCTAATAAAATAGTATTAGAGGGTAATAAGGCATTAATTGTGAACCCAACAATGTATTATGCCAAAAGTCCCACCTATTTCTCTCCTCTAATGAGTAACTGAACCACCACATCTCAGTTATTCAATTATTCTCATAATTTCTTTTTCTTCTCTATCTGATCTGCTAAACATGTTTTGGTGGTTTGGATCTCCGATTTTTCCCCAGTATCCATTAACTTTCCCAACACAGTATGTAGTATCTATTTGTGAGGTAGTTCTCTCTATATCTACATACACATATACAACCACCATCGTCGGGGAACCCGTCAGAGAAACCCACCACCATCACCGAAAAGACCAACTGGTTAACCCATAAAATAAATGCCCATAACCAACGCAAAGAAACCCATTGACTAACCATGCATATGACCATAACACAAATAAACCCATCACAGAAAAACATCGCCGGAAAAATCAAGCACAATGGCTCTTTTTTTCATGTTGAGAGTGTTTTCAATGTTGTTCGGATATCTTCCCCACCACTTTGATACCCAACCCAATTGTCCAATGCCATTCATGATCATCTCAAAGCACAGGATTTGGTTGGACAGGGATCATGCGATTCTGATCCCGAAACTCATCACCTCCTCCTTAATTTTATTTCACAATCATCAGGTTCCAATTAGAAAAGTCGAAAAACAAGCACTCTGAAACACAACAGAGAAAAAATTGAAAAGCCACATGGAAGGAGAAATATAAAGGTTGAGTGATTGCAGACGCCCTTCACCAGCTTTCCAACCTGGTCCAAAAGGGGTCTTGATTTTTGTAAGGAGTTTGATGTTTATTTTCACAGTCATTTGTTTATTTAATTGTGGTTTTGTAGTTATTTTTTCTCTCTGAGACCGAGTCATTTTAGTTGGGTTCGTTTAGATTGTGATGTTATCAGAATATTTTGTAACGGCAGTGTAATTCATATTGAATTCTATATGATTCCTTTTGTGAAGAAAAAATAATTAAAAAATAAAAAGGAATATAATTGTTAGCTTTCTATTAAATCCATTTGTATATGTTTTTTTTGACAATATTTTCTCATATTAATTGTCATTGAATTAATCTCTTACAGTAAACAAGTTGAATAAATAATCTATCATGTTAGGGATATATTTGATCTTAGAAAGTTCTATACTTTAGATGTCATGTATATTCAATTTGTAAAAATGGCTGGGTTCATCTTGGCTTGATTTTGTTTGACTTAATAGAAGATCGTGTTTTGGTGATTAGGCTTGGAAAGTTATTGTTTCTCTTTTGTGCTAAATTTTCAGACTATGAAAATTTGATTATTCACAAAATCAATTTATTATGTGATTGGTGGTAGGTATGTTTCTCTTTTGATCCAAGTATACAAATATTCTGATTATTTAGCCATATCGTTGTAAAATATTCCCCAGATTAGCACGTCATTGTTGTTGATACCAAAATTAATATGCTGATATAGACGAATAATAAGAAGACACGTGTCGATCTACGTGGCACAATAGCAACGATGAGGTTTATTTCCCCGACCAACTCCAGCGCTCTGAGGAACTCCAACACTCCGAGGAACTCCTGAACGACGAGCAACTAAGGCGGTCCGAGCTGCATCTCGGCCACAGCATTGATTGCCAGATAATCAACAGTTCAACTATTCATTGAATGCTTATCATATAGACGTATATTCTTAAAGGTCATTAATTGTTTACCCTTTCACAAGTACAGCCTAAGGGCTATAAATACATTGTATCACCCTCATTCTAAGGGACCGGATTTTCTGGATAGAATTGCATATCGAGAATTCCAAAACACTTGGCAATAACAGAAACAGTGGACGTAGGTCATTCTTATAAGGCTGAACCACTTTAAAATTCTTTGTCTCATTTATATTTATCTGTGATTAAATAATTAGAAGCAATCTAATGTTTTACATCAACAGATTGGCGCCGTCTGTGGGAATCGACTGTTGTTATCACTTTTCACCAAAAATCATTCATCATCAATGGCAGATAATCCGGAATCCAGTAATCGAAATGCTGGGAACGTTGGGAATCCTCCAAATCCCTCTGCACCATCAACTGCTCCATATTTGGCTGGAATTATGACGAATCTGGCTCAAGGACAAACCGCCATGCAAGAAATAATGCGGCAACTCATACAAACCCTTCATGGTGGAGTACCTGCACATTCAGGACAGAGAAGTGGTCAGAGACAAACTTATTTACTTTCTTCATGATCCAGGCGTACTGAGTCATATCATAATGAGGAATCTGATGATTTCTCTTATCAACCTGGGCGAACTTCGTCAATACGGGCTACAGATACTGATCAACGTATCACTCTCTCTCCAGAGAGACCCAGTGCCTTGGAAAGACTGAGCAGGGTGTCTCCTTTCAGTCGATTAGGCCCTAGGAGGAATAGGAGTCCACCCAAGACCATGTCGAGGAGTTTCCGATAACCATCAGATTTAAGAGAAGGATCAGCACAATCACGACCAGTTACTCGTCAAGATAGATCTCAGAAGGCCACTTCAGAACAATCAATTGCTCAAACTAATAGGCCCGAGGAAGGAAATGATGCATGGAAAGGGTCCATTCAGCGGTTGGAGGATAGATTGGGAGAAATGGCTAAGGCGAAGAATCCCCTACAATGAACTTTTATTCAAGGGACACCTTTTGTCCAGGCCATTGTGGATTTTCCTACATCGTAAAAGTTTAAAGCCCCTGTGGTGACCCCCAAATATGATGGAAAGACAGATCCTGTTCTTCACATAGAGTAATATCAAGCTGCTGTCGACATCTATGTTGGCCCCGACGAGATGAGATGCAGAGCATTCTCAGGAACTCTTACTGGATCTGCCCAGATATGGTACAACAATCTTCCTCGGGGTAAGATTTTAACTTTCTTTCAACTGGACGAGTTGTTCATCAGCAATTTCTGTTTTGGAGCAAAGCCAGTAAAACGAGTAGCACACTTGTTAAGTGTTAGACAAAAATCTGGTGAGAGTACTAGAGATTACATAACTCATTTCAATAACGAGAAGCTGGAAGTCATAGATTATGAAGAAAAGACAGCAATCACCGCCTTGATGAGTGGGTTGTTGCCTAACAAATTGTATTACACTTTGGCCAAAGATCCACCTACAACTATGTCAGAGTTGATGGCAAAAGCAACCAAAATCATGAATGCCGAGGAGGCTATGGCTGCGAAGAAGAATATGGATAAACAAACCAAGGTGGAAGTCGAAAAATCTAAGAAGAAAGAGCATAAGGGCAATGGCGGTGACAAGCATTCCAAAAATAATAAGTCTTCATGGGAAGTCCTGAAGAAATTCGATAATTATACTCCTTTGAAAATGGGTATTAATCATGTCTTGGAAGAAATCAAGAATAACGAGGAGATAAGGTGGCCAAAGAAACTGAAGTTGGACCCTGACAAAAGAAATAGAGATAAATATTGCGAGTTTCATAAGGATCATGGTCATATGACTAAAAATTGCATAGCCCTCTAGAACGAGATTGAAACGCTCATTAGACGGGGAAAGTTATCAAAGTACGTTGATCGTAGAAATGAAAGAGGAAATGAAGACCGAGCAAGAGAGAGATCTAGATCTCCTCGTCGGGTAGAAGAAAACAAGAAAAGAGATCATGAAGATGATACAGAGGATGACCCCGATCTTCCCAAAAGGCCAAGGCAACTAGAACGCGAGGTATTTTCAATACATTTTGGAACATTTGATTGTAATGTTATTACAGGTGGAGATGCAGGAGGAGGAGATCTTACTGCAGAAAGAAAATCTTACCTCAGTGAGGCTCAAGCTTGCTCATACATTCAACGGATAAATTTGGCTGAGGAGGATCGCACGAGGAAGATAAACAAAGAGAAGCTAGTCATTGGTTTTTCAAAAAATGACCTTGCAGGTGTTCTTTACCCTCACGACGACCCTTTGGTGATCAAAATGAGGATGAAAGAAGTAGTGATTTCAATGGTTCTGATAGATAATGGTAGTTCGGCAGACATCATGTTCTACTCATGCTTTGATAGTTTAAATTTAAAATTATCTCAATTGGAGCCTTATCACAGACCTCTCCTGGGTTTTGCTGGTGAGAAGGTTTTTCCACTTAGGACGATCAAGTTGGATATATTTATTGGAACTTGGCCTGCTTGTCGAACAGAAAGAATACGCTTCTTTATGATGAATAAGAATGTGCAATCAGCTTACAACATCATCATGGGAAGAGTTGGTTTGAAGAAGTTCGAAGCAGTTCCATCTACAATACACCAGTGCTTAAAATTCCCAACAAATTTTGGAGTATGAGTTGTGAAAGGTGATCAAAAAATAGCTCGGGAATGCTATTATTCATCTGCCGAGCAAGAGGAGCTTGAAGAGTCAAGGAAAAAGACTACTACCTACCAGGTGGATGAAGGTACAGAAATTGAAACACTGGATCCTAGAGATGAATCCCAACTTGTAAAAGGACAGATGGTGGAATCTACAGAAAATGTTATTCTGGACGATGAACACCCTGAACGAACAACTCAGATAGGTTCGTCATTGGATGCTTCAATAAAACAGGAGTTGATAACTTTCTTGATAAATAGAAAGAAAACTTTTGCATGGAGTCATGAAGACATGCCAGGAATAGATCCAAACTTCTTATGTCATGAGTTCAACGTGAATAAGGAGATCAAGCCTGTAAAGCAGAGAAGAAGAGTATTTAGTCCCGAGAAGAATCAAGCTATACAATAGGAGGTCGAGAAGCTCCAGAAAGTCCAATTCATTGAAGATATGAAATATCCAGACTAGTTAGCAAATGTGGTGATGGTAAAGAAGAAAAACAATAAATGGAGAATGTGTGTTGATTTCACCGATCTCAACAATGCATGCCCAAAGGATCACTTTCCATTGCCCAGAATTGATTAACTAGTGGATGCTACCTCGGGACATGAGCTGCTCAGCTTCATGGATGCTTACTCTGGCTACAATCAGATCAAAATAAAACCTGAAGACAGGGAAAGTACTTCTTTTATTATCCCTAGGGGAACTTATTGTTATAATGTTATGCCTTTTGGTTTGAAAAATGCAGGAGCGACATACCAGCGGCTGACGAACAAGGTTTTTATCGAACAAATTAGTTGCAATATAGAAGTCTATGTCGATGATATGATGACGAAGAGCAAGAAAGATGTTGATCATCTAGTTGACTTAGGTGAAATCTTTGATCAACTGGATAATTACCAAATGAATCTCAACTCGATGAAGTGCACATTTGGAGTACGAGAAGGAATGTTCCTCGGGTACATCGTCAACCAGCGAGGCATTGAGGTGAATCCAGAAAAGATCAAAGATCTTTTAGGGTTGCGATCCCCAACGACGAAGAAAGAGGTGCAGAGTCTTACAGGACGAGTTGCAGCGCTCAACAGATTTGTATCCCGAGCAACTGATAGATGCCTCCCATTCTTCAAAACACTTTGAAAAACTTTCGAGAGGAATGATGAATGTGAAAAATCCTTTCAAGACTTGAAGAAATATTTGGGAGCACCTCCACTGTTGTCCAGACCAGTAATGGGAGAAAAGTTGTACTTGTACCTGGCAGTATCAGAGAATGCAGTCAACTCGGCATTGATCAGAATGGAGAATGGAGTCCAGAAGCCAATTTATTACACAAGTAAGGCTTTCCGAGGTGCAGAGATCAGGTACCCAAAGCTGGAAAAATTTGCATTGGCATTAATTGAGGCAAGTAGAAGAATGAGGCCACATTTCCAGGCCCATACCATCGTCGTGTATACCAACATGCCATTGAGACAATCCCTTCATAAGCTAGAAAAATCAGGGAGACTGATGTACTGGGCAATAGAGCTCGGTGAATATGATATTGTGTATGAACCCAGATCATCATTAAAAGGGCAAGCTGTAGCAGATTTTATAGCAGAATTTACTTATCCTGATACCCCCGAGGAACAAAAGTTGCTCGATGATCAACCTGTGGATGTTACAGGACCAACAAACACAAGCTCAGACCAACTCCGGTTAGTAAAAGGGTGAGAAGAGATGATCAACGAGGAGCGAGAAATATCAGGGGAGGATGAAAGGAAATAACAAATATTTCACCGAGGAACTTTGTCAGATAAGAAATTTGGAGACGAGTTACCTACATGGAGATTATATGTAGATGTGTCATCTTGCACAACAGGTTATGGAGCAGGGATTGTTTTGAACACCCCAGACGAGATTGACATGGAATATGCCTTGCGATTCCAATTCAAAGATTCCAATAATGAGGCTGAGTATGAGGCCATGATAGCATGTCTTAATTTAGCAAAGATTAAGGAAGAACAACAAGTGATGATATTCAGTGATTCTCAATTAATTGTGAATCAGATGATGGGAACATATGCAGTTAAAGGAGAATTAATGGTCAAGTATCATGCAAAGGTGATGGAGTTGTTGGCAGAATTTGATGCTATTCAGTTGATCAGAATACAAAGAATGGAGAATGCACGAGCAGACGCATTGGCCCGACTAGCATTAGCTACTCGTACCGAGCTGTGAAAAACGATACCAATTGAAGTATTAGAAAGTCGGAGCATAGATGAAGACCTGACGATGAATATTATTACCATTGATTTAAGACCATCTTGGATGGATCCCATCAGGGCATATATTGAGGAGGGAGAATTATCGGAGGATAAGCTCGCTGCCAAGAAATTGAAGTTTAAAGCTGCTCGGTATGTACTAATTAATGGTGTTTTGTATAGACAAGGAATTATGGCAGATTTGCAAAGATGTGTACATCCCTCCGAGGTGAAAGAATTGATTGAAGAGATCCATGAAGGGTCCTGTGGAGCCCATGTAGCAGGTCGGACACTTTTGCAAAGAGTGATGACGTAGGGATACTACTGGCCAACGATGAGGGCTGATTGTATAGCCTATGCTAAGAGATGTGATAAATGCCAACGTTTTTCCTCCATCCGAAGAACTCCACAAGCATTGTTGACACCCATAACTTCCCCTTGGCCATTTTCTATGTGGGGAATGGATTTGGTTGGACCACTGCCAATGATCCGAGGAAGATTCAAGTACCTCGTTGTCGCAGTGGATTATTTTACTAAGTGGGTAGAAGCTGAGCCACTTATTGATATGACATACGAGAAGGTGTATCAGTTCGTTTGGAAGAACATCATCTGCCGATATGGTCTCCCTCATGCCTTCATCACAGACCATGGAACACAATTTGATAACGAGGAGTTTGCCGTCTATTGTCATCAGTCAAACATTTTGAAGGTTCATTCAACACCAGGCCATCCTCAAAGCAATGGACAGACTGAAGTGAAGAACAGAACATTACTAAATGGTTTGAAGAAGAGGCTAAGTGAGGCTAAAGCTAATTGGATTAATGAGCTACAGTTAGTATTATGGGCTTACCAAACAACTCCCCGAGAAGCAACTGGAGAATCACCATATATGTTGGCATTTGGAAGTGAGGCCGTAATACCTGTCGAGTTGGGTCTTCCAACACAAAGAGTACTGAACTTCAATTCCACAGTCAGCGACTTAATGAGAAGATTAGATTTGGACATGCTCGAGGAGGTTAGAGAAGAGGCAGCCATTAGGAATGCTGTTTACCAACAACGAACAACTCTGTTCTACAACAAGAGGGTGAAGAAATGCGACTTAAAAGAAGGAGATTACGTGCTAAAAAAGTTCATTCAGAAGCACAATAAGTTGGAAGCAAACAGGCATGGACCTTACCGAGTTACAGAAGTTATTCGACCAGGAACTTACCGAATAGCGACTCTAGAAGGAGATGAATTTAAGAATGCATGGAATGCTGAACACCTACGCAAGTATTATCAGTGATGTAAAATGTAAAGCGGTTCCATCAATATGAATAAAACGATGACATTTCGCCATCTTCTCTCCTTTTATTGAAAGTTTTTTGGGGAATACTAGTGTTACACACTACAAACTATGACACTAGCTCAGACCAACTCCGGTTGGTAAAAGGGAGAGTGGACATGACAGTTCGAGCTCAGACTAACTTAGGTTGGTAAAAGGGTGAGAACAACATTCCTAAAAATGCCAGCTCCGGTTGGTTAGGAAACCATACTCCTTTGGTTAGGAGGCGTACACTAGCTCAGATCAACTCCGGTTGGTAAAAGGGCGAGTGGACATGATAGTTCGAACTCAGACCAATTCCGGTTGGTAAAAGGGCGAGAACACAACATTCCTAAAAATACCAACTCCGGTTGGTTAGGAAACCATACTCCTTTGGTTAGGAGGCTGACACTGGCTCAGACCAATTTCGGTAAAAGGGCAAGTGGACATGATAGTTCGAACTCAGACCAACTCCGGTTGGTAAAAGGGCGAGAACAACATCAACATTTCTAAAATGCCAACGTGTTTGGCCAGGAAGCAAAATACTCCTAAAAATGCCAATCTCGATTGGTTAGGAAACAAGATATGCCAACTTATGTTGGTCGGGAGGTAAGATTATTCCAGAAAATACAAAAGTTCCTCGAAGGACAAAATATTCCAAATTGAACCAAGTATGGTTGGTCGGGGATAAAAATCCACTAACTGTAGTTGGTCGACGAGGAGAAAATATGTAATACCCCGTATTTTGGTGATATTTATTTTTGGGATTAATTGAATTATATGTGTATTAATTGGAAATTAATCCGGATAAAAATATTAACGAGATGTGAGTTAGTATTTGATTAAAATGTGTATATATGGCAATATATGAATATTTGAATTATTGAAATTGTCGCGAGATTGAAATACGGAAATTTGGGAATTTTGTTGAGACGCGTGTGACAGTCGCGTCAGGAATATAATTATGTTAATTAAAAAGCGAATTTTTAGTTCTATTAACCGTATGGTCATTTTGAGTGTGCCAACGCGTCCGGAAGGGTCGAAATAGTCAGAAAACACTAGCCGGGGGTTAAGTTTGGGTCCCGGGGCATTATTGGGCCATACCGGTAACTTATAAGGGCATTTTGGTAATTTCGTAAATTGGGTAATTAAAACCCACGAAAATTAGAGTTAAAAATATGACTTAGTATTAACCCACTAAGCCATTTCCAACCCCAATTTAGGTAGTGGGCTACGGGAGAAGTTAGAAACTTTATAACTTGGCAAAAACCAAACCTACCTCTATTAACACCTCGAGAAGAGCTTGTTGAGAGAGAGAGAAGGAATTCTGCAGAGAGAGAGAGAGAAAGAGAATACTTCAGAAATTCATCATCAAATCAGAGATTCAAATAAGGCAAGTGATTTAATTTCATTTTTATAGAGAATGCTTCTTCCATGCGTAGGAAATTTAATTAAATTATATTGTTCTTGGGAATTAATGAAAAGCCCATTTAAATTGGAAGTAGAAATTTCATTTTGATGAGGAATCGCATGTAGATTGGTATTTAGATGTTTATTCTGATGATATTATATCTTGGATGAAACAAAAACGGATTTTATTAGGCTCATTGATGATTTATAAATGTTAGGGTTCATGTTCATATAATTTGGGGATAAATAAAGGGATTTGAAGATTTGATGATGTTTAATATGAGTTGGCCCTATATAAACGTTTGATTATGACCTATGAATGTTTAGTACGAATTAGGAACCTTAATATGATGTTGGAATGATTTTTATGTGGGATTAGGAGTGAAGAAAATTGGAAAAACGAGATAGGAATTTCTGGGCTCGAATCTGGCCACTCGTTAGAAGACCTGCCCAGGTCGTTCGAACGAGCTCGTTCGAACGAGCTTCTAACGAGTTAACAGTTTGGGTTCTAACGAGAGGGATGTTCGTTCGAAGACTTTCGTTCGAACGAGATCTCGTTAGAAGGCCAAGTTCGTTCGAACGAGACTTCGAACGAGTTGACAGTTTAAGATTTTTAGCCTGTTTTGATCCCGAGTGTCCCGCAACCTTGTGTATATGTAGAGATACCCTTCCCTTAATGATTAGTTGTTACATTTGGGATGTTTGGGATATAATGAGGAGTCAAACCTAGAAGTGTAGTTTGAACCTAAGGGCAAATATGAAGTAGGACGTGAGTGTCTATTACGTTGCGAGAACTATTGACGGCCTAGTTTATTATATTAATCGGGAACATATAAATTGTGTAGTATTATATGTCGGTACGAAAATGAGAAGTGTACCACCAATATATTATGGTGATTACTAAGATTTGTGAATACTTAGTATATGTATTGATTTTATGTGTATGACATACCTACCATACTTGTTATCACGGGAGGTTTACGTTCGCTTAGGGCCTTCTAATCCTTGTGTTGCCCGGATTTAGATTGGTTACCTCGATGAACATAGGTCAGAGAAGGACTCATTGGGATGTTAATAAGTCTGTTGATCGTGGGAGCGCAGGTATGTGCGTGACCCATGTGATGTGACTGTGTTCGCCTCCATTATTTGTGATGTTGTTATCTGAGAACGATTCCTGAAAGATTCGAAATACGTGATCCTTATGTACGTGATGTACCGGGATGGATAGCAGAGTATGTGTGCACCGCAGCTTAGTCTCGGTGTACTTGTATTGTATATTTATGATGTGAATAATATACACTTAATTAATGGGAACTTTCATGATTGGTATTGTGAATAATTATTATGGTAATGATTTGAGAAAACAAAACGGGTTAACTGATAGTGAATTATATTACTAATTGAGAGTCCGAATGCATGAAAGGCCCTCAATTTAATTGATAACGTTAGAATGTAATATGGTAATCGAGTAGTAAGGGGTAGAACTTATTACGTTTTGGTTAGATATATGTGTCATTTAGATCGGTAATGTACGTTAGGAGTGCACATGTAGTCGAGAGGTGAGAATTTCATGTGAGTGCACGTCCTAACATGTATTTTGCATTTAATGTTTTAATGTTCTTAAAGCACTTGCTGTTTTTAAAATGATTTCCACTTTCGGGCTCTGACCCATTTTTCTTTCAAATCTATTTTTGTAAAAACCATTTTAGGTGCCCAGCCACAAGGACACCATGCTTAGGATTCTCATTCAGGTGACGAGCTGTAGCTATTTGTGGAAGTTACGGGACTTTTCTTGTAGACGCTTCATCTATATTGACTCGATATTCTTCAGTTATTAGTTGTAGGGCATGTCGCCCATTTCTTTTAGAGACATTTCATTTATTTCAGTTATTCAGACTTCTGGCATGTAATTATTCAGGATTCAGACCTATCGTATTATTTTTCAGTTGTGGGATTGTTGTGAGGAGTTTTCCTCCGGATTTATATTTATGTTGTTGGTTATTCATTACTTCATTATAGTGAATGGTTGTTATTCTTTCATTATTCTTTTACTGCATGTTAATCAGATTTAACTTAAAATTTGGCACTTACTTTTTAAATACTAGGTGGTTAGTAATTATTAAAATGTTTTCGACAGTGATGCTATTAACTTAACCAACTTGGCATTTTGTATTGATTTAATAAAGGAGTAGCTACCCGGTATTTAATTAGTTGGGGTGTCACAGGTGGTATCAGAGCATCAGGTTCTAGTGTCCTTTAGGATCTGAACGGCTTATTATGTTTCCGCTGAGCTTTCTTTGATGTATAGCTCTATATTTTAGGACTGTTGTATTCTTTTGTATATGCTACGTTCTTCAGCTATTTTAAGTTTATAACTGCGAACTTATAAACTTCATTCTTATTTCAGATGCCTCCACGACGTGCACAACGGGTTCCCAGGGATGCAACGCCAGAACCACAGCCTGCACCAGTTCAGGGCACGATGAATGTCGCCGAGGTTGCAGCCATTGTGGCCCAGGCGATAAATGCCGCACTAGCAGTAGTTCAGTAGGCACCACCTCAGGCGCCGATAGCCGCGCCAGTCCAGGCACATGCATTCGCGTCTGCTTGGGAACGTGTACGTGATGTTTTTCAGAAAGCACACCCTCCGAAGTTCGCAGGTAGCTCCGATGTGGTAGTTTCGAGTCAGTGGAGGAAGGACATCCAGCGACACCTGAGGATGTATGAGTGCACAGATGTCCAGAAGCAGATACTAGGTACCTTTAAGCTAGTAGGGTCTGCACTGCAGTGGTGGGAGTCTATTACCACAGTGGAGGAGAGAGATACTCTCACTATTCAGGAGTTTTGGGTGCGGTTTGACCGCAAGTACTTTTCATCGGCTGTTCACACAGAGATGAGGAGGAAATTGATGAGCCTCAAGCAGGAGGGTAAGACTGTGGCCGAGTATGAGGCCGAATTCACTGATCTTCTGAACATTGTTCCGGATGAGATACCAATAAAGGAGAACAAGATATAGAAATTTACAGACGGGTTGACATGGAGGATTCGCCAGCACTTGTTAGGGAACCTCTCGTTAGCCACTTATTCTGATGTGGTTAATGCTGCATTGCTCCATTGCCAGGATCACCGCTTTCACATGACTGAGGGTAAGTGATCGGGAGAGTCTAGCCACCAGGGCAGGACTGGAGGAAATGGTGCCAGTGGGGCACAATATGTTCAGGGGCAGAGACAGGGTGATTAGGGTACCCAGCACGGGGATCACAAGAGGTTCAGGTCAGAAAATTTCAGGCACGGACAGGGAGGATTCCGGCAGGGCCATCAGGGTCCTAACGGCCATCAGCACCAGCAGGGTCAGAATTGTTAACAGCAGTTTCAGCAGGGCCAGCAGGGCCAGTGGAGGAACGGTAACGGCCACCAGGGCCAGGGGCAGCAGGGAGAGAGGGGGGGGAACTTTCTGGGGAAGTGTTTCGTTTTTGGCAAGACTGGCCATAAATGCCAGGATTGTCCTGATAGGGGCAGGGCCCCGCAGCAGCAGCAGGGTGCTCGACATGAGCCACAAAGGCCACTTTTTCCACCAGCCCTCCCAGCTCCAGCCCAGGTGCCAGCCCTTCTATCCATTCCAGCAGTTCCTGTGCAGCAGGGATAGTTACAGTATGGACGTGTCTATAACGTCCACCAGGCAGCAGCTCCGCAGGCACCACCCGCTATTGAGGGTATGTTTCCTATCCATGGTACTATGGGTCGGGTTTTGTTTGATACGGGGGCAACACATTGCTTTATAGCTACACATTTTGCGAAAGCCTTAGGGTTGTTAGCCACAGCAGAGAGCACAGTGACGTGTGTAGACTCACCATTGGGGAGTGGGTCACTTATTTTCTTTATATGCCGGGGAGTAGGGGTAGAGATTGGTAGTCTGGTATTACCTGTAGATATGTTGGTATTAGATATGCATGTTCACGATGTCATTATCGGTAAGGATTGGCTCGCTGATTATAGAGCCATGATTGATTGCTTCGGTGGGAGCATTATTTTTGCCATTCTGGGGCAAGAGATGTTTGTAGTGGCGATGCCTCGCCCAGAGGGAGGTTCGACCGCTCATTTGTATTATTTAGAGGATGAGACCTTTAAGGATGTGGTGATACCACTTGATTCGATTCCGGTTGTTAGAAAGTTTGCCGATGTATTTCAGGATATACCTGGATTACCCCCCAGTCGAGAGATAGACTTTGTCATAGACTTATTGCCAGATACGAGACCTATAGCACGCGCACCGTACCGTATGGCTCCAGCTGAGATGAGGGAGTTACGGGATTATATTGAACAGTTGTTGGGTCAGGGGTTTATACGGAGGAGTACTTCGCCGTGGGGTGCCCCTGTGTTGTTTGTGAAGAAGAGAGATGGTTCAGTGAGATTGTGTGTGGACTAACGGGAGTTGAACAAGGTCACGATACGGAATAAGTATCCGTTGCCTCGAATCGATAACCTATTCGACCAGCTGAGAGGAGCTTCTTTCTTCTCAAAGATTGATTTGAGATCAGGATACCATCAGTTGCGTATCAGGGAGGAGAACGTCTCGAAGATTGCGTTCTTATCGAGATATGGGTCTTACGAGTTTCGGGTTATGCATTTTGGTTTGACCAATGCTCCAGCCGTGTTTATGGAATTGATGAATAGGGTGTTCAGATATTTCCTAGATCAGTTTGTCATTGTCTTCATCGATGATATTCTAGTTTACTCCCAGACAGAGGAGGAGCACGTCGAGCATTTGAGGCAAGTTTTGCAGACACTACGTCAGAACGAGTTGTATGCCAAATATGAGAAATGCGGGTTTTGTCTAAAGGAGGTCCAGTTTTTGGGAAATATTATTTTCGACCGGGGAATATCTGTTGATCCGGGGAAGGTATACGCGGTGAGGGAGTGGGGACAGCCCACGACACCGACTGAGATTCGTAGTTTCTTGGGCCTAGCAGGATATTACAGGAGGTTCATTCGGAGATTCTCGAAGATAGCAGGTCCTTTGACACATCTGACTCGTAAAGGTGTGCCGTTCATCTGGAGTGATTCCTGTCAGTTGGCATTCGATGAGTTGAAGGATAAGTTGACCTCAGCACCTGTGTTAGCATTGTCGAGACTGGGAGTTGAGTATCTAGTCTACACCGATGCGTCCTTGCAAGGACTTGGAGGTGTATTGCAGCAGGAGAGTCGGGCCATTGCTTATGCATCCCGTAAGCTAAAGACTCACGAGAAGAATTACCCCACTCATGACTTGGAGTTGGCGGTAGTTGTATTTTCCCTTCATATTTGGAGACATTACCTTTTGGGGGAGAAGTTTCGATTGTTCACGGACCACAAGTCCCTACAGTACCTATTCTCACAGAAGGAGTTGAATATCCGGCAGCGAAGGTGGCTCGAGTTTGTGAAGGACTATCAGTTTGATATCCAATATCACCCGGGGAAGGCTAACGTGGTAGCAGACGCGTTGAGCCGTAGGCCAGCAGATGAAGTGGCAGGGGTGTGGAAGGCCAAATGGAAGGAATTGGGACACTAGGATGCAGTGGCCCGATCATTCATGTCGGTAATGACTGTTACACCGCAGATTGTCACGAGAGTGGTAAAGGCACAAGCAAATGACTCGTTCTGTCAGGAACAGATAGTTCGAATACTAGCAGAGGGAGCTGAATCCTATACCGTTAGCTCAGACGGGGGATTACGCTTCAATGGTAGATTGGTAGTTCCTAAAGGGGAGGAATTACGCATGAGGTGATGGCAGAGTCGCACGGCTCACGGTTCGCGGTACATCCCGGTGGGGACAAAATGTACCAAGACATGAGACGACAATATTGGTGGAGCGGGATGAAGAGAGATATTTCCGAGTTTTTTTCTAAATGCGCCACTTGTCAGTTAGTAAAAGTGGATCATCAGAGACCGGTAGGACTGCTACAACCGTTGGAGGTCCCGATGTGGATGTGGGAGAGCATCTCCATGGACTTTATCATGGGGTTGCCTACGTCACAGAGAAGTCACGACTCCATTTGGGTAATTGTGGACAGGTTGTCCAAAGTCGCTCATTTTCTACCCGTAAGGACAGACTACACTACGGGATAGTATGCCCAGCTCTTTATTTCAGAGATAGTGAGACTTCACGGTGTGCCCTTAAATATCATGTCTGACCGAGACAAGATATTTGTTTCACGGTTTTAGGAGAGTTTTTAGGAGGCCATGGACACGGAATTGCGGTTGAGTACAGCGTATCACCCGTAGATCGATGGGCAGACCGAGCGTACAAACCAGATGTTGGAGGACATGCTACGTATGTGCATCATTGATTTCGGGGGTGGATGGGAACAGTATCTTCCACTGGTGGAGTTTGCTTACAATAACTCCTACCAGTTCACCATTAGCATGGCTCCATTTGAGGCGTTGTACGGTAGACCTTGTCGTTCCCCAACATGTTGGTTGGAGGTGGGGACAACAAACTACTTGGGTTGGAAGTGATTCAGGATACTTCGGTAAGGATAGAATTGATTCGGAGTCGCATTCGGGTAGCTCAGGAACGGTAGAAGAGCTATGCTGATGCGAAGAGGTTCTTCAGGGAGTTCCAAGTGGGGGAGCAGGTTTTGCTCAGAGTATCTCCTATGAAGGGGATTATGCGTTTCGGGAAGAAAGGGAAGTTGGCACCGAGATATGTGGGACCATTTCCTATTATTGAGCGGATTGGACCGGTTGCGTATAGACTTGGATTACCGGAGCATTTGCATCGGATTCACGATGTATTTCATATTTCCTCGCTAAGGAAATATCTTAGAGACGATTTGGCTCATTCTCACATTGCTTTGGAGGACATCGATCTCCAGCCTGATAGCTCCTACGAGAAGGGGCCGATTGCGATTTTGGACCGAAGTGAGCGGAAACTGCAGTCAAAGATAGTCCCGTTAGTGCGTGTTCAATGGCGACATCATAATGTTGAGGAGTCCACATGGGAGCGTGAGGATTAGATGCGCGAACTTTATCCAGAGTTGTTCTTATCAGGTACTTTCCAGTTTCGAATTTCGGGACGAAATTCAGTTATTAGGGGGGAAGTATGTAATACCCCGTATTTTTGTGATATTTATTTTTGGGATTAATTGAATTATATGTGTATTAATTGGAAATTAATCCGGATAAAAATATTAACGAGATGTGAGTTAGTATTTGATTAAAATGTGTATATGTGGCAATATATGAATATTTGAATTATTGAAATTGTCGCGAGATTGAAATACGAAAATTTGGGAATTTTGTTGAGACGCGTGTGATAGTCGCGTTAGGAATATAATTATGTTAATTCAAAAGCGAATTTTTAGTTCTATTAATCGTATGGTCGTTTTGAGTGCGCCAACGCGTCCGGAAGGGTCGAAATAGTCAGAAAACACTAACCGGGGGTTAAGTTTGGGTCCCGGGGCATTATTGGGCCATACCGGTAACTTATAAGGGCATTTTGGTAATTTTGGAAATTGGGTAATTAAAACCCACGAAAATTAGAGTTAAAAATCTGACTTAGTATTAACCCACTAAGCCATTTCCAACCCCAATTTAGGTAGTGAGCTACGGGAGAAGTTAGAAACTTTATAACTTGGCAAAAACCTAACCCACCTCCATTAACACCTTGAGAAGAGCTTGTTGAGAGAGAGAGAAGGAATTCTGCAGAGAGAGAGAGAGAACACTTCAGAAATTCGTCATCAAATCAGAGATTCAAATAAGGCAAGTGATTTAATTTCGTTTTTATAGAGAATGCTTCTTCCATGCGTAGGAAATTTAATTAAATTATATTGTTCTTGGGAATTAATGAAAAGCCCATTTAAATTGGAAGTAGAAATTTCATTTTGATGAGGAATCGCATGTAGATTGGTATTTATATGTTTATTCTGATGATATTATGTCTTGGATGAAACAAAAATGGATTTTATTAGGCTCATTGATGATTTATAAATGTTAGGGTTCATGTTCATATAATTTGGGGATAAATAAAGGGATTTGAAGATTTGATGATGTTTAATATGAGTTGGCCCTATATAAACGTTTGATTATGACCTATGAATGTTTAGTACAAATTAGGAACCTTAATATGATGTTGGAATGATTTTTATATGGGATTAGGAGTGAAGAAAATTGGAAAAACGAGATAGGAATTTCTGGGCTCGAATCTGGCCACTCGTTAGAAGACCTGCCCAGGTCGTTCGAACGAGCTCGTTCGAACGAGCTTCTAACGAGTTGACAGTTTGGGTTCTAACGAGAGGGATGTTCATTTGAAGACTTTCGTTCGAACGAGATCTCGTTAGAAGGCCCAGTTCGTTCGAACGAACTCTCGTTCGAACAGCCCCGTTCGAACGAGACTTCGAACGAGTTGACAGTTTAGGCTTTTTTGCCTGTTTTGATCCCGAGTGTCCCGCAACCTTGTGTATATGTAGAGATAACCTTCCCTTGATGATTAGTTGTTACATTTGGGATGTTTGGGATATAATGAGGAGTTAAACCTAGAAGTGTAGTTTGAACCTAAGGGCAAATATGAAGTAGGACGTGAGTGTCTATTACGTTGCGAGAACTATTGACGGCCTAATTTATTAGATTAACCGGGAACATATAAATTGTGTAGTATTATATGACGGTACGAAAATGAGAAGTGTACCACCAACATATTATGGTGATTACTAAGATGTGTGAATACTTAGTATATGTATTGATTTTATATGTATGACATACCTACCATACTTGCTATCACGGGAGGTTTACGTTCGCTTATGGGCTTCTAATCCTTGTGTTGCCCGGATTTAGATTGGTTACCTCGATGAACATTGTTCAGAGAAGGACTTATTGGGATGTTAATAAGTCTGCTGATTGTGGGAGCGCAGGTATGTGCGTGACCGATGTGATGTGACTGTGTTCGCCTCCATTATTTGTGATGTTGTTATCTGAGAACGATTCCTGAGAGATTCGGAATACGTGATCCTTATGTACGTGATGTACCGGGATGGATAGCAGAGTATGTGTTCACCGCAGCTTAGTCTCGGGGTGCTTGTATTTTATATTTATGATGTGAATAATATACACTTAATTAATGGGAACTTTCATGATTGGTATTGTGAATAATTATTATGGTAATGATTTGAGAAAACAAAACGGGTTAACTGATAGTGAATTATATTACTAATTGAGAGTCCAAATGCATGAAAGGCCCTCTATTTAATTGATAACGTTAGAATGTAATATGGTAATCGAGTAGTAAGGGGTAGAACTTATTACGTTTTGGTTAGATATATGTGTCATTTAGATGGGTAATGTACGTTAGGAGTGCACATGTAGTCGAGAGGTGAGAATTTCGTGTGAGTGCACGTCCTAACATGTATTTTGCATTTAATGTTTTAATGTTATTAAAACACTTGTTGTTTTTAAAATGATTTCCACTTTCGGGCTCTGACCCATTTTGCTTTCAAATCTATTTTTGTAAAAACCATTTTAGGTGCCCAGCCACAAGGACACCATGCTTAGGATTCTCATTCAGGTGACGAGATGTAGCTGTTTGTGGAAGTTACGGGACTTTGCTTATAGACGCTTCATCTATCTTGACTCGATATTCTTCAGTTATCAGTTGTAGGGCATGTCGCCCATTTCTTTTAGAGACATTTCATTTATTTCAGTTATTCAGACTTCTGGCATGTAATTATTCAGGATTCAGACTTGTCGTATTATTTTTCAGTTGTGGGTTTGTTGTGAGGAGTTTTCCTCCGTATTTATATTTATGTTATTGGTTATTCATTACTTCATTAAAGTGAATGGTTATTATTCTTTCATTATTTTTTTACTGCATGTTAATCAGATTTAACTTAAAATTTGGTACTTACTTTTTAAATACTAGGTGGTTAGTAATTATTAAAATGTTTTCGACAGTGATGCTATTAACTGAACCAACTTGGCATTTTGTATTGATTTAATAAAGGAGTAGCTACCCGGTATTTAATTAGTTGGGGTGTAACAAAATATTCCAAATAGTACCAAGTATAGCTGGTCAGGGATAAAAACCCACTAACTATAATTGGTCGACGAGCACAATTTAACAACCTTGGTTGGTTGGAAAAATTTTCAACATTTTTATACTCACTACTTTATTATTAGGTGATTGAGAAACATAACTGATACTTGTAACCTTTTGGTCGATGAACCACACAATATTGTTATGCAAGCACAAATATAAAGTGTTTGACAAGTACAAGACAACAGCAATACAGATTTGCAAACAAAAATGAAAGTCTTTCATAAAATTCAAAATAAATTACAAGTTACATTGATAATTACATGGATATGTATACTAATTTTTACATCAAAAATTCCTATTCTATTGGTTTTTTCCCCTCAGCTTTCGATACAGGTTCCTCGACAGCAGGAGGATCTTCTAGGCAAAGGGGAGAATTAATGAAGTTAAGATCTCGAAGCATTATTATGTTCATTAGTGAAGGTGTATCCAGTAAATGCTCAGGACGAGATAATTCTACCTGTGAATGAGGGGCATAGTCACCAAGATACTTGGAAATCAAACAACGAGGAATGGCCCGAGCTAGGATCCAGCTCATGTCAAGCTTGAAGGGCGGAATTAGTAGATCGAGCAACCCAGGATCATGGTAATCCCATAAATAATGACCTTGCTCTAGTTTCAATACACCCTGGGCGTTCAACCATCCCTGTTTGTAGCCTTCATTATTAGCATTTTCAATACGATCATTCAAGTGAAAAAGGGCCTCATTGTAGCTTGCCATCCAGAATTCACGAGGTTGTTTATGGAATTGGAAAATTAGTCTCTCTAACTGCTCATGAAGGTTTCTGGCAAAAATATCCTTATGATCCAAAGCAGACTTCGTCGCAGCAAGTTGATCCTCCAAAGTTTGGACTTTCTTGGACAGTTCAGACAAGGCTTGATTTTTTGCCATCAATTGGAATGCTTGGTTTTCCAACGCTGATTGAGTACGAGCTTCTTCAATAGTACGACGAAGAACTCTTGATCCTCCCCGAGAAGGTTGAGTACTTTGTTCCTCGATAACATTTTGAGCAACTCTTCCTCATCCACGAGAACCTCTTCCTCGTCCACGAATAGCAGTAGAAGGCCCAGCTCTTCTCAAAGCCTCTAACTCTTGCCTCAATTTGGCATTCTCAACCTCTAAAAATGAAAATCCCTCGTCAGTCACTGGGATTGTAGCTGTTGAAGAAGAGGATGCAGACTTCAACTGTGCCAGATCTTTCCGTAAGTTGTTATTCTCTTGCTCCAGCAGCTCGGCAATCTGTCTACATGCTTCAACTTCACCCTTTAGGGTTCTCTCCCTAACATCATATCCAGCGATGAGCTTCTCGTAGCCCTTCTCGGCAGAAAGCTGCTGATAGCTCTTCTCATATCCTTCATGCAACAGGGCGGTTGATTCCTTATACTGATTTTTAAGGTCTTCTAAGGTACATTGAAGATCCTCGATCATTTCATAGTAGGCCACATTATTGGCCACAGCTCGGTCAAGTAAGCCCTTCAGGTACTGATAAGCTTCGACTGCCTGTTCTGAAGCATCATGACCAAGGATGTCGGCAACTTCTGATGCACTCGGGTCTGTGTGACCAGCCTTATAATATTCATGACATTGCTGCATCAGCTTTGTATCATTAGAAGATAGCAGATCCATCCTGGCCAGAAACTAGCAGAGAAAGAAAAAGTAATCATCAAAAAGAAGATCAAGACAGAGTACAGATAGAAAAGAGACAATCGTATGGAAGAAAAGAACTCAAATTTTATTAGATCATAGTGCAGAGTTACAAAGATCTTGGTTACACTTGACAATGAAGAAAAATAGAAACAAATATCGAACAACTTCACACCTTTTCCTTGTCCCCCAAGACTTTCTCAGGAGGCTGGGATGAGGAGCTCGGTTGCTCAGTGGGAACAATGGGTTGGTCGGCTAGAGCTGGAACTTGTTCAGGAGGAGCAGGAAGAGATGAAAGCTCCTCGTCGGCAGGTTGAGTAAGGATTAGATCACCCACTACCATTGAAGATTCTTCAGAGGCAGCTTCGTCCTCTTCTTCATCTTCAATATTTGGGGGAGGACCAGGGAGATGTTGTTGAAACAGTTCTGAGTCCTCATTAATATTCAATTCTTGCAGGGCAGCAACCCAACCATCTCGAAAGTATTTAAGACTCCCATATTGCACTTGGGTCATCATGGCTGCTACCCCCTTGTTCCACCCTTTGTCCTAACCAGTGCGAAAAGATTTTTTCACCGCCATTTTTCTTTTTATTTTCTCCGAGGAGAGCTTCTCGGATAGAAGATCCTCAGTGGACTTCAACTTAGCTTCCACCTCCTCTTTCTGGCGATTCACTTCTCGCAGAAGGGACAATTCTTCTTCTTCCATTTTTATTTTGTTTTGAAGCTCCCCAAAGTTCGTGAGCTTCTCGGCATACTTCTTGTTCTCTCTCTCCAAATCCTTCACTTTATTTTCCAAACCCTTGGAAACTTCAACGAGCTGCACCTTCTCTGCCTCAACTGCAGCCAACTTTTTCTCCCAATCAACCCTATCCTCATCATACTTTTGACGGGAATCCTTCAAAGATTTGGTCAATCCCAATAAAGCATCATCCACTCTGAATGAGGAGCAAGAAGCCTTGATCTCTCCATCCTTCTTCACAATGGTGTTAAAGCAACTCACCAGCTGAAAAAAAGGAGATAATGATAAGTCAGCACAGAGATACATGTATTGATGGAAAGAAAGAAAATTCAGAATATGGGAAACTTACTGAAGCAATGTGACGAATATCCAGGTATGTAAGCACATCCCTAGACATATTCTCCTCAATCCCTTGGACTTCAGGAATGTTCCAAGTCTTCACCGAGCTCATAGCTGAGCTCGGAGGAATAATAGTTGGAACATCAGCTCCACTAACTTGGAGCTGGGGAATGGTTTCAGCTAAATTGACCGAGGAGGATTTCTTCAGTCTCCTCTGTGGCATTTCAACAGTTTCAACCAGAGAAGAGCTTTTGGTTGGGGAGATGGTGACCACTTCCACAGGTGCATCCTTCTTGCTCGGAGCCACTGGGGGCTTCTCGGCAGCCTTCTGAGGAGCAACAGAAGGGGCGGCATCTACTTTCTTTGTCCCCTTTGGGACGTCAGTCTTGTTACTTTTTCCATCTCCAGCAGAGGTAGTCTCCTCAAAGATAGCAGGAACTCTTCTTTTGCCCTTTTTATGACTCAGAGGAATGTGAGATTCTGGATAAGAGTCCTCAGGAACTAACACTGGATCACTAGTGCTGACCACAGGACGAGCAGTAAAGGATGATGTATAGCTCCTGTACTGCAACAAGTATGAAGCAGACCTAATATGTTCGTCGGCAACTTTCTGATGAAAATTTCATATAAGTTTCAAGTGTTTAATATTAACTTCTGATTCTTTTGGAATTTTTCATTTGCTGTCAACTGCAAATAAATACATAGTGAAATGTCAATCACACATTTATTCAAACATAATGAAATCATAATTTTAGAAATAAAATAAAATGAAAATAACCTATCCCATTGCCATATGGAGGGCATCTGGGACCTTGATATACTTCATCTCCAATCAAAGGGGCATGTTGCCAATTTTTGATAACTACCCCATGTTCAAAATAATCCCTATTAGCATCAGGGAGGAACAACATCGAAATAATGACAGAACTCTAAGCACAAAGGGTTTGGTGGAAAAGAAAATCCACATTCAGCAATAAAGAGGCTGGGGAACCAATGTCCCTCAGCCAAACGAAAATAATTTGAAGGCTCAGAAAGATCCTCCAGAGTTACCCAAGATGGAATAGAAAAATCAGAACATAATTTCTCAAGAGATTCAATAACATAAACCATGACGAATAAAAGAAATGAAGAAGAAGGAAGAAGATCTTACAGGAAAAAGGAAGATATGTTGACAACGAACGAAGAAAAGGATGAACGCACAAGAGAGAGAAAGACTATGGAAAACTCGAAAGAAGAAATTGGAAAAGGTAGAAGACGATGGGATTGCCTATGAAGCTTAAATACTTTGCCTTATGAAACGGAGAAAGAAATGATTACAAAAAAGAAACTATTACACTACCGGCGGCTAAAAGGATAAAAAGTGCGCGAAGATCGAAGCGCTTATAAAAATTCAAAAAGGCGGATTCTGCGAATTTGGAAGGACATTCGAATACGGAGAAAATGCTCCTAAAAACCAGGAAGGTCATTTAATAATGCCATATACCGAGAAAGAATGTTCCATATTCCTCAAAGTTCGAAATATGAAACATTGGGGGCTTTTGATGATACCAAAATTAATATGTTGATATAGACGAATAATAAGAAGACACGTGTCGATCTACGTGGCACAATAGCAACGAGGAGGTTTATTTCCCCGACCAACTCCAGCGCTCCGAGGAACTCCAACACTCCGAGGAACTCCTGAACGACGAGCAACTAAGGCGGTCCGAGCTGCATCTCGACCACAACATTGATTGCCAGATAATCAACACTTCAACTATTCATTGAATGCTTATTGTTGTCAATTTTATAAAATACCGCAAGTGCACGGGCTATTGAAATATAGCGGGTGTAAGTACGGGTCGAACCCACAGAGATTTCGTCAATTCATAAAAGACCGATCTTCCAACTAGACAATGAGTGTATAAATATGGATGAGTTTGAATTAAAACAAGAGCAAAATATATAAATGACTACAAATGAACAAGTGATAATATCAAATATGGGAGAAAACTAGGACGTCGGATCCATCTATCGATTTTAATTAAAGTTGTATGTCAAGTTAATTCCGTACTTTCCCAACTTTATAACTCAAAATATACCGACTCTCGTCGCGTGTATTTCGGAAAATAAAACATTACACGTTCTCAAAATATTTTTATGTCTCTTAAATTAGACACCTTAAATCCCTATTCTCTCGAAAATATCAAATTTCAAGTTTGAATATGTATTTAAGCATGAGATATCAAAACAACTTAATGAAAGTATAGCCCATCAAAAATTACAAATCCAAATACTCAAAATATGATTTATCAAATTATTCCGAAGGTTTAAAACACACTCTCGTGTCGTTTTAAATGAATACCAAATTTTTATTATCAATTAATACATGTGGGGAATAAATACTGAATTAAATTAAAATGCACAAATTAATTAATCACGATAAATTTCACCTAGTCCTAGAAATAAAATTACTCACGCATCATAAATGGAACACGAATATCGCAAGATGAAAGAATCATTTTTTTTTTAATAATAATCAACTTACAAAATTTTGAGTCCAAGACTTTGAGCCCTTACACAATTATATCTTTCCAAATGTGTCTCTCTCCTCTTCTAGCTTTTTTTTCTCTCCAAATTCACTCCTCTAATGTGTGACTCCCCCCCTCCCTTTTATAGGAAGATAATGAAGTTTAGGGTATTTTTGGAAATTTACAATATTTATTAAAATAATAAAATAAACATGTGTAGGAAATAAAGTAGGTGGATGGTGGGTGGATGTATTAATGGAGAAAATCTAGTGTGGATTTTTTTTAGAAGAAGAATAGAAAAGAAATGAATAAAAAATGATTTAAAAAGAATTATTTATGAAGAAATTATTAAAGAAAGAATGGTAGGGGGGTGGAAAGTGAAAATAGGGACACATAGGGTAGTAGGAGCAATGCTCAAGGAAGAAAAAATCTGCCAAAATGAGCTGCCTTTCGGCAGAAAAAGAGGGAAAAAGGGTGGAAAAAGGACCTGCCGAGTTGGCTCACTGGGTTGGCGAGTTGACTCGCTGAAGAAAAGGATTTTCGTCTAAGAAACAAATATCAAGCAGCAGGAATCGAACTCCTGACCTTCCTTGGGCAAAACACGCCCCTAACCAGCTGAACCAACCGCATATTCATTAAGTAAACCGCGCGAAATATATTTAACCCCAATATCTGACCAACTTTTCAAAATTACAAACAAAACCCCAAACTCAATATCTTCTTCATACGACTTCCGATTGACGAACCGTAAGAACCGACGTGATCCTCATTTCGGGAACAATAATATTTCAGAAGTGTTCGGGTCACGGGGTTTGACTTCGGGTTTGACCCGGGGCATTGACTTTTGACTTTCTTTCGGCTTCGAACTTTGAACGACCATAACTTCTTCATTTCAACTCCGATTGATTCGCCATTTGAACCCAGGCGTCCCTTGATTCCAGACCTTCAATTTTCATGTTTTATCCGAGTCCGAAATAAATCTTTTGAATTTACACTTTTGCCCCTGAAGTTGCGTAGGTTCCCCTTTCATGTTCAATTTGCGTCCCGTCATCGCCACTTTCTTTCTAAACCTGTCAATACTCAAAAACAACCTTGTACAAGATATTAGCAGCGAGTATTTAAGTTTGTGAAGTCCTCATAATTGCATTTATTAACCCCATTTATTCTAAAATTTGTATTTTTCTTTAAAATAGCAAAAATGGCTATAAAAGCTCTTTATTTACAATGCAATGGGGTTAACAAGTCCTTGATTTGGGTGTAAATAATACAAAATAATGCACTCATCAAATACCCCCAAACCTAAACTTTGCTAGTCCTCGAGCAAAAATTAAAATCTAACTCACTTTCGTAGGAATCACGGTTGCACTTAGCATGTGCAACAACCCGTTAAACCCCTAGGTTGCCCTAGTGGACGAGTTTTGTCTCGTGAGGGTTTGCAGTGAATATACCCACAAAATTCAAAGACTTGACTCTATTTACAAAAGACACAAAGTTAATATAACCAAGTCTTAAATGCAAATTTCATAAATATAGTAAAAATTCACTTTTCAATATCAACTTATTGTGCGTGTGTGCATAGCCAATATAACCGTCCAATTCAAAAGATTTTATCGTTAAGTTTCTTACACGAAAGTTTGTCTTGATTCAAGATCTCACGGGATGCGCTCACAAACGAACACTCGGAATTGGGTAATTTCTCTCGGTATATGTGAATAAAAGAGTAAATTAAATGAGCAAATTTCACATATACATCATGAAAAACGGACATTTTATAATGGATGATTATGATCTCACGAATGGAAGATCGATTACATTTAAAAACTTGAATCACACTAAAATATCATATTCATCTCTTCTCCACGCTATAACTAACTTCACTTGAGATTAATTAGGACTTTCTTTTGGTTGTATTGTAGGCTCGGATTTTAGCTAGAAAGAATGGCTTTGGAGTTCAAAAATTTCTGAGAATATAGAGATTTTTCGGTATTTTGACTTTTTGGCACTTTTTCTTCCAACCTCCATTTTCTTTTTCTTCATTTTGTTTTTCATTTTCGCATTCTTTCTATCTTCCCTTTTCTTCGTTCTTTTCTCTTCACATATTATTCTAGCAAACATTCTTCTTTTGGCCTTCTACCATATTTTTACCCTTATATTCTCAGAAAAATGGGTATGGGTTTTTGGGCTTTCAATAAAAGGCTCGTTTTCATTTTGGCACAAATGGGCTTGCAACGGTATAATATATCAAGGTCTGTTTAAGCTCCTTTTTTTTCAAACGATGGCCTAATATCATTTCTCAAGTTCCATTTAGTCAATTTTGTGTCTCAATTCAACATACTAAGGAATTTAGTGTGTACGATTCACATTTTGACTTTCAGTTTTTAGTAATCGAACAAAACAAAGAATTTGAGATCACCGACGATTTTAATCGTTGAAGGAAAGTTTGAGTTATTCTAACTCCGATTGATTTAAATTTCTCAAAAATGATGAATGGCACGAAAATCTCTCTGGGTTAAAATATCTACAATCAATGCCCATAAAATCAATGCCCCAACAGTCAAAAACCTCCATAATCAGAATGGGATTTAAGGGCATCATATTCCTACGTGTGATCTTTCCTAACCGTTGGCAACGGTCACAACTCCTACAGTAATCATTCGAGTCACGAAAAATGGTGGGCCAATAGAATCCACACTGCAAAACTTTTGCAGCGGTCTTTTTAGCACTAAAATGACCTCCACAGGCTTGGTCATGGCAGAAAGAGATTATGCTTTGAATCTCGTGATCGGGTACACACTTTCGAATGATTTGATCGGGACAATACTTGAAAAGATACGGGTCATCCCAAAAGAAATGCTTGGCTTCCTTTAAAAATTTGGAACGATCTTGCTTAGACCAATGCAGTGGCATTTCACCCGTCACAAGATAGTTCACAATATTACGAACCATGGAAGCTGAGAGACAAGCATCAGTTGCTCATCGGGAAAGGACTCATTTAGTGGCAATAGGTTATCGGATGATTCAATGGTTAGCCTAGATAAGTGATCCGCTACTACATTCTCACATCCCTTCTTATCTCGAATTTTAAGGTCAAACTCCTGCAGTAATAGGATCCACCTAATAAGACGGGCCTTAGCATCCTTTTTAGACAAAAGGTATCGCAAGGCTGAGTGATCGGTGAAAATGACAACTTTGGATCCTATCAAGTAAGACCTAAACTTTTCAAGAGCAAAAACAACAGCGAGGAACTCTTTTTCAGTCGTGGAATAGTTCAATTGGGCATCATTAAGAGTCCTACTGGCATAATAAATGACGTGAGGAAGTTTCTCATTATGCTGACCAAGAGCCGCACCTATGGCGTAGTCGGAAGCGTCACACATGATCTCAAACGGCTGACTCCAGTTGGGGGGTCTCATAATCGGTGCAGAGGTCAATTCCTTCTTTATCCTTTCAAAGGCTTCAAGGCATTCGTCAGTGAAATCAAAGGTGTGTCCTTGGCAAGAAGATTGCACAAGGATCGAGAGATTTTGCTAAAATTCTTAATAAATCTCCGATTGAAACCGGCGGGTCCTAAGAATGACCGAACTTCACGCACAGTTTTAGGGGGTGGGAGATTAGCAATGAGATCTATTTTAGCTTTATCTACCTTGATACCCTTTTCAGAAATGATGTGACCTAGCACTATGCCCTGTTTGACCATGAAGTGGCACTTTTCCCAATTAAGCACAAGGTTCTTTTCCTTACACCTCTTCAGAACAAGGGTGAGGTGATGGAGGCATTCATCAAAACTAGACCCAAATACAGAAAAATCATCCATAAAGACTTAGAGAAAACGCTCCACCATATCCGAAAAGATACTCATCATGCACCGCTGAAATGTAGCGGGTGCATTGCATAAACCAAAGGGCATGCGTCGGTAAGCAAAAGTACCAAATGGACAAGTGAAGGTGGTTTTCTCTTGATCCTCGGGAGCGATGGGAATTTTATTATAGCCGGAGTAACCATCGAGAAAACAGTAGTATGGATAGCCGGCTAATCTCTCTAGCATTTGGTCTATGAAAGGAAGAGGAAAGTGATCCTTCCTTGTAACAGCGTTCAACTTCCTATAATCAATACACACTCGCCAACCAGTTTGAATCCTAGTGGGTACTAACTCATCATCGTTATTTTTCACCACCGTAACACCGGATTTCTTTGGGACAACTTGAACGGGACTGACCCATTGGCCATCAGAGATGGGGAAAATGATACCCGCATCGAGCAATTTTAGCACCTCGGTTCGGACGACCTCTTTCATATTGGGATTAAGTCTACGTTGTGCTTCACGAGAATTTTTAGCATTGTCTTCAAAGTGTATCCTATGCATGCACACTGAGGAACTTATCCCCTTAATGTCGGCTATGGTCCATCCAATGGATTCCTTGTGTTCTTTGAGAACACGCAACAATTTATCTTCTTGTTCTTTGTCTAAGTCAGACGCGATGATAACAGGTAAGGATTCAGAAGGTCCTAGGAACCTATACTCGAGCGTTTCAAGTAGTGGCTTCAATTCAAGATCCGGAGATTTCTCATTCGAGGGTGGAATGGGTGATGGAAAGAGAGAGAGAGGTTCAGGCTTAGATCTCCAAGATCCTATTTCCAAGACAGGGGTGGAGTCGAGGAGTGTGTTAACTTCAGTGATGGAGCTTTCTATGTCAAATTCAGACCCAAAATGGGCAAGGCATGCCACTAAAGGGTCGTCATTATAAGTTTGTTCGATAGTCTCCTGGATGATAGTGTCAATCATATCGACATCCACGAGTCCATCGTCATCTGGTGGTTGTTTGGCCAAATTGAACACATTAAGGTCCATAGTCATGTTTCCAAATGATAAGTTCAACTGGCCGCTACGACACCTAATGATGGCGTCCGACGTGGCGAGGAATGGACGACCCAAAATCACCGAAATTTGTGCATTAGGATTATGCACTTATTGGGTATCCAGAACCACAAAATCGACTGGGAAGACAAACTCGCCCACTTTTATCAAGACATCCTCAACAACACCTCTCGGAATCTTAACAGACCGGTCAGCTAAGGATAAGGTAATCCTAGTCGGTCTCAATTCCCCCAAACCTAATTTCTCATACACGGTGTACGAAAGAAGGTTCACGCTTGCTCCCAAATCTAGAAGGGCTTTCTCAATAATGTGTTCCCCTATTGTAATAGAGATCGTCGGAGTCCCGGGATCTTTATACTTGACAGGGGTTCTATATGAGATGATCGAGCTAGCTTGTTCAGCGAGAAAAGCTTTCTTCGGAACATTAGTGCTTCTCTTGAAGGTACAAAGGTCCTTCAAAAATTTGGCATATGATGGAACTTGTTGTATAGCATCAAGCAACGGGATATTGATTTGTACATGCTTGAATACTTCTAACATTTTGTCCACTTGTGCCTTTTTCTTCTGTGGCACTAAACGCTGTGGAAATGGAGCTTTCGGGACATAGGTCTCTACAGATGGCTCAAAAGATAATGGTGAGGAAGAAGTTGGATCTACAGGTGAGTCATCCTTTTCCTTTAATTTCTCAGATTCACTTGTTGTGGGTTGTGAGACTTTATTCTCAACTTCTTTACCTGACCTAAGCGTGATGATAGCCTTAGCATGCTCTTGAGTAGTTGATGTGCTCGTGTTGTCTTGGATAACATACTGACCCCTCGGCATGTTACCCTTAGGATTAGGCTCGGGTTGGCTGGGGAACGATCCTTTATTTCTCTCGCTCAATGCATTGGCTAGCTGACTCACTTGTACCTCTAATTTCGCAATTGATTGAGTGTTGGCATGCAAGCTTTGTTGTGTGGATTGGAGGGCACTTTGTGTGGTCTGTTGGAATTGCAGGGTACTTTGGGAGAGTAAATTCATCGTTTCTTCTAAAGATTGAATCTTTTGGGGTGAAGGGAACGACGGTGCGGGGGTGCTCTTTTGGAAACCCGGGGGTGGGTTACTTGAAGATTGACCTCCACTACCCTGATATTGACCTTTAGACCACGAAAAGTTAGGGTGATCCCTCCAACCTGGATTGTAAGTATTGGAAAATGGGTCGTATTTGGGCCTATTTTGATAGAGGACGTTAGCCTGCTCGGTCATAGCTTTGTGTGCTGGAAGGGTGGGGAAACTTTCGACCAGGTGGTCGAAACCATCGCAAAGCACGCACATAGGTGTCCCTATATGTTGCACAGCTGTAGGTGCGAGTCGGTTACCCTCCTTGCTGGTTTCTAAGGCTTCTAAACATCGGGCTAATGTAGCCACTTTGGCATTCAATCCAAAACCTTGTTCTTCCTTGTGAGCAATATCCTCATTAATTTTGGGGGTAGTAGAATCCCAATGGGGTGCCCATCGCTGGGACTTTTGAGCAACGGATTCTAAAAATGACCACGCGTTGGCCTCACTCTTCTTTGTGAAATCTCCATTACACATTAATTCAAGCATAGACCGAGTAGTATAATCAAAACCCTCATATAAAATCTGGATTTGACGACCCAATTCGATTCCATGATGAGGACATTGCAGGAGCAAGTCCTTGAATCTTTCCATGTACATCCATAAAGTCTCTCCCTCTTTTTGATTGAAAGTATTGATAGCATGACGTATTGTTGCCGTCTTTTGGTTAGGGAAAAACTTTTGCAAAAATTCAACACTCAATTGATTCCAAGTGGTGATGCAATTCGGTTTCAGTGAGAGCAACCAACTCTTAGCCTTGTCTTTTAAAGAAAAAGGAAATAGTTTCAGTCTAACAATCTCGTCAATGAGTTGTTGTAACTTAACCGTTCCGTAAATTTCTTCAAACTCACGCACGTGGAGGTATGGATCCTCCTTTTCGGTGCCTCGAAAGATGGGAAGTAAATGAATTATTCCCGACTTGAATTCAAAGTTATTGGCATTGTGCGTGGGAAGCTGTATACACGATGGTTGACTTGCTCTACTCGGATATAGGTAATCCTTTAGGGCACGAGTTGCTGGTTCATCTCCCATTTCGATGAAAATCGAGGTGCTACCTATAACAGTATCGGGAATATTTGACTCCACTCTAGCTAAACGACCAGTAGGATCTCGAAACCAACCTTGCATGCACTGCGCTCACTCGATTTTTTTATTTTTATTATTATTATTATTATTTTTTTATTTGGAAAGAAATAATTCAACACAGGACCACAAAATTCCTAAGCTAACATAAAGCAATTTGGAGTTTATCTGAATTAGGTGAGGGGAAGTTCTATTTTTAAGATCTAGTTTCCCGAGATTATTCGACGACAATGGGTCTCCGAAATAATCTCCCTAATTAAAGAGCTCCTAATTCTTGACGAGGGATAATTTAAAAGACTACCAACTCCGGACTATCGCCTCAATTACCAAATATTTCCTCCAGGTAGGTGGTCGGTACGAAGACTCATTAAAAACCACCAATCCTAGTCAAGGTCAAAATGGCATCGATTTGAAAATTCCGTGTTTGGATTAGCTTTTAATTCTAGCCTTGAAAAGAATATGCCTATGAGCTATGTGATACCCTATGGCCAATGTCTAATAAATTTTAAATTAAAATTATGGCTTGGGTTATGCAGATGCTCGGGTAGCTTAATGATTTATGGGCCAAGGAAGGGTGATTAAATCCCCACCTTATCTTAAAATTGGGTTTTGCCCTTAAGTGAAATTATGCAACGTGCTTATTGAAATTTGCAAAAATAGTTTCACGTAGGAGCACACAAGACTTACCTCCGGCGTGGACTTTTTACGGTCACTTAATTACGCCGGGCCAAAGTTTTATTTGACGTCGATCGGAGGGAAACGTCGCCTCCGTTTCAGTCGTCTCCGAGAGTACCTTGTGCGCGTGGTAAGATTGCACAAGTAACTTTAGCGCTTTTCCCACAGTTGCTTTCTTTTTCTTCCCCCTTTTTTTTTTTTATCTGAAAAAGAACACAAAAAACATACCAAGCGTAAAGTGCAATAAAAATTAATAAATACAAAAATAATTACATATGCACTTATAAGGAATTTTTACACTAAAAAAAATACTAACCAAAAACACACTATAAGAATGAAAAAAATATTTTTTTTTTTTGAATTTTTTTTTTTATTTTTTTTTTATTTTTAAAGAGGAGAAAAATGATCTCAGTACCCCCAAACCTAATTTCTACATTGTCCCCAATGTACAAGACAGTTTGAAAAAGGCTGAAAGTTTATTAAGAGTATTACCACAATGAGATACTTTCTCCAACAAACGTTTCTTGAAAAACACAAAAACACAAACTATGATACAAAAAACACGATCCAATTTTATGTCACTCGTGGTATACCGGTTATTGGAGGGGAATGTCCTCCACTTCTTGGTCTCTCAGTTCTAGATAAGGCTTCAATCTTTGACCATTAACTTTGAAAATTTCACCATTTTTAGGATTCTCTATCTCAACCGCCCCATGTGGGTAGACTGTCCTAACAACAAAGGGACCGGACCATCTAGACCTCAACTTACCGGGAAAGAGATGCAACCTAGAATTGTATAAGAGCACTTTTTGACCAGGTTCGAATGACTTCCGTAGGATGGACTTGTCATGGAACATTTTTGTTTTCTCCTTATACAATTTTGCATTTTCGTACGCATCATTCTGAATCTCCTCTAACTCGTTGAGTTGGAACTTTCGGACCTCTCCCATAGAGGGTAAATCAAAATTGAAGGTTTTAATGGCCCAGTAGGCTTTGTGTTCTAACTCTACCGGAAGGTGACAGGCTTTTCCGTAGACAAGCCTATACGGGGACATACCAAGTGGTGTTTTGTAGGCAGTACGATAAGCCCACAATGCATCCAATAACCTTAAGGACCAATCCTTTCGGTTTGAATTCACTGTTTTCTCGATGATTTGCTTAATTTGCCTATTGGAAACTTCTACTTGACCACTGGTTTGAGGGTGATAAGAACATCCTACCTTGTGCGTGACTGAGTACTTTTTCATAAGACTCTCGAAGGATCGATTACAGAAATGGGTTCCCTGATCGCTAATGATGGCTCGAGGTGTACCGAAACGGGAGAAAATATTTTCTCGGATAAATTTGACCACCACGTGGCGATCATTCGTCCTACACGGTATGGCTTCTACCCACTTAGACACATAATCAACTGCCAAAAGAATGTAGAGATTTCCGTAGTAATTTGGGAATGGACCCATAAAATCAATGCCCCAACAGTCAAAAACCTCCATAATCAGAATGGGATTTAAGGGCATCATATTCCTACGTGTGATCTTTCCTAATCGTTGGCAACGGTCACAACTCCTACAGTAATCATTCGAGTCACGAAAAATGGTGGGCCAATAGAATCCACACTGCAAAACTTTTGCAGCGGTCTTTTTAGCACTAAAATGACCTCCACAGGCTTGGTCATGGCAGAAAGAGATTACGCTTTGAATCTCGTGATTGGGTACACACTTTCGAATGATTTGATCGGGACAATACTTGAAAAGATACGGGTCATCCCAAAAGAAATGCTTGGCTTCCTTTAAAAATTTGGAACGATCTTGCTTAGACCAATGCAGTGGCATTTCACCCATCACAAGATAGTTCACAATATCGGCGAACCATGGAAGCTGAGAGACAAGCATCAGTTGCTCATCGGGAAAGGACTCATTTAGTGGCAATAGGTTATCGGATGATTCAATGGTTAGCCTAGACAAGTGATCCGCCACTACATTCTCACATCCCTTCTTATCTCGAATTTCAAGGTCAAACTCCTGCAGTAATAGGATCCACCTAATAAGACGGGCCTTAGCATCCTTTTTAGACAAAAGGTATCGCAAGGCTGAGTGATCGGTGAAAATGACAACTTTGGATCCTGTCAAGTAAGACCTAAACTTCTCCAGAGCAAAAACAACAGCGAGGAACTCTTTTTCAGTCGTGGAATAGTTCAATTGGGCATCATTAAGAGTCCTACTGGCATAATAAATGACGTGAGGAAGTTTCTCATTATGCTGACCAAGAACCGCACCTATGGCGTAGTCGGAAGCGTCACACATGATCTCAAACGGCTGACTCCAGTCGGGGGGTCTCATAATCGGTGCAGAGGTCAATTCCTTCTTTATCCTTTCAAAGGCTTCAAGGCATTCGTCAGTGAAATCGAAAGGTGTGTCCTTGGCAAGAAGATTGCACAAGGATCGAGAGATTTTGCTAAAATTCTTAATAAATCTCCGATTGAAACCGGCGTGTCCTAAGAATGATCGAACTTCACGCACAGTTTTAGGGGGTGGGAGATTAGCAATGAGATCTATTTTAGCTTTATCTACCTCGATACCCTTTTCAGAAATGATGTGACCTAGCACTATGCCCTGTTTGACCATGAAGTGGCACTTTTCCCAATTAAGCACAAGGTTCTTTTCCTTACACCTCTTCAGAACAAGGGTGAGGTGATGGAGGCATTCATCAAAACTAGACCCAAATACAGAAAAATCATCCATAAAGACTTCGAGAAAACGCTCCACCATATCCGAAAAGATACTCATCATGCACCGCTGAAATGTAGCGGGTGCATTGCATAAACCAAAGGGCATGCGTCGGTAATCAAAAGTACCAAATGGACAAGTGAAGGTGGTTTTCTCTTGATCCTCGGGAGCGATGGGAATTTTATTATAGCCGGAGTAACCATCGAGAAAACAGTAGTATGGATAGCCGGCTAATCTCTCTAGCATTTGGTCTATGAAAGGAAGAGGAAAGTGATCCTTCCTTGTAACAGCGTTCAACTTCCTATAATCAATACACACTCGCCAACCAGTTTGAATCCTAGTGGGTACTAACTCATCATCGTTATTTTTCACCACCGTAACACTGGATTTCTTTGGGACAACTTGAACGGGACTGACCCATTGGCTATCAGAGATGGGGTAAATGATACCCGCATCGAGCAATTTTAGCACCTCAGTTCGGACGACCTCTTTCATATTGGGATTAAGTCTACGTTGTGCTTCACGAGAATTTTTAGCATTGTCTTCAAAGTGTATCCTATGCATGCACACCGAGGGACTTATCCCCTTAATGTCGGCTATGGTCCATCCAATGGATTCCTTGTGTTCTTTGAGAACACGCAACAATTTATCTTCCTGTTCTTTGTCTAAGTCAGACGCGATGATAACAGGTAAGGATTCAGAAGGTCCTAGGAACCTATACTCGAGCGTTTCAGGTAGTGGCTTCAATTCAAGATCGGGATCTTTCTCATTCGAGGGTGGAATGGGTGATGGAAAGAGAGAGAGAGGTTCAGACTTAGATCTCCAAGATCCTATTTCCAAGAAAGGGGTGGAGTCGAGGAGTGTGTTAACTTCAGTGATGGAGCTTTCTATGTCAAATTCAGACCCAAAATGGGCAAGGCATGCCACTAAAGGGTCATCATTATAAGTTTGTTCGAAAGTCTCCTGGATGATAGTGTCAATCATATCGACATCCACGGGTCCATCGTCATCTGGTGGTTGTTTGGCCAAATTGAACACATTAAGGTCCATATTCATGTTTCCAAATGATAAGTTCAACTGGCCGCTACGACACCTAATGATGGCGTCCGACGTGGCGAGGAATGGACGACCCAAAATCACCGGAATTTGTGCATTATGATTATGCACTTGTTAGGTATCCAGAACCACAAAATCGACTGGGAAGACAAACTCGCCCACTTTTATCAAGACATCCTCAACAACACCTCTCGGAATCTTAACAGACCGGTCAGCTAAGGATAAGGTAATCCTAGTCGGTATCAATTCCCCAAACCTAATTTCTCATACACGGTGTACGGAAGAAGGTTCACGCTTGCTCCCAAATCTAGAAGGGCTTTCTCAATAATGTGTTCCCCTATTGTAATAGAGATCGTCGGAGTCCCGGGATCTTTATACTTGACAGGGGTTCTATATGAGATGATCGAGCTAGCTTGTTCGGCGAGAAAATCTTTCTTCGGAACATTAGTGCTTCTCTTGAAGGTACAAAGGTCCTTCAAAAATTTGGCATATGATGGAACTTGTTGTATAGCATCAAGCAACGGGATATTGATTTGTACATGCTTGAATACTTCTAACATTTTGTCCACTTGTGCCTTTTTCTTCTATGGCACTAAACGCTGTGGAAATGGAGCTTTCGGGACATAGGTCTCTACAGATGGCTCAAAAGATGATGGTGAGGAAGAAGTTGGATCTACAGGTGAGTCCTCCTTTTCCTTTAATTTCTCAGATTCACTTGTTGTGGGTTGTGAGACATTATTATCAACTTCTTTACCTGACCTAAGCGTGATGATAGCCTTAGCATGCTCTTGAGTAGTTGATGTGCTCGTGTTGTCTTGGATAACATACTAACCCCTCGGCATGTTACCCTTAGGATTAGGCTCGGGTTGTCTGGGGAACGATCCTTTATTTCTCTCGCTCAATGCATTGGCTAACTGACTCACTTGTACCTCTAATTTCGCAATTGATTGAGTGTTGACATGTAAGCTTTGTTGTGTGGATTAGAGGGCACTTTGTGTGGTCTGTTGGAATTGCAGGGTACTTTGGGCGAGTAAATTCATCGTTTCTTCTAAAGATTGAATCTTTTGGGGTGAAGGGAACGACGGTGCGGAGGAGCTCGTTTGGAAACCCGGGGGTGGGTTACTTGAAGATTGACCTCCACTACCCTGATATTGACCTTTAGACCACGAAAAGTTAGGGTGAACCCTCCAACCTGGATTGTAAGTATTGGAAAATGGGTCGTATTTGGGCCTATTTTGATAGAGGACGTTAGCCTGATCGGTCATAGCTTTGTGTGCTGGAAGGGTGGGGAAACTTTCGACCAGGTGGTCGAAACCATCGAAAAGCACGCACATAGGTGTCCCTATATGTTGCACAGCTGTAGGTGCGAGTCAGTTACCCTCCTTGCTAGTTTCTAAGGCTTCTAAACATCGGGCTAATGTAGCCACTTTGGCATTCAATCCAAAACCTTGTTCTTCCTTGTGAGCAATATCCTCATTAATTTTGGGGGTAGTAGAATCCCAATGGGGTGCCCATCGCTGGGACGTTTGAGCAACGAATTCTAAAAATGACCACGCGTTGGCCTCACTCTTCTCTATGAAATCTCCATTACACATTAATTCAAGCATAGACCGAGTAGTATAATCAAAACCCTCATATAAAGTCTGGATTTGATGACCCAATTCGATTCCATGATGAGGACATTGCAGGAGCAAGTCCTTGAATCTTTCCATGTACATCCATAAAGTCTCTCCCTCTTTTTGATTGAAAGTATTGATAGCATGACGTATTGTTGCCGTCTTTTGGTTAGGGAAAAACTTTTGCAAAAATTCAACACTCAATTGATTCTAAGTGGTGATGGAATTCGGTTTCAGTGAGAGAAACCAACTCTTAGCCTTGTCTTTTAAAGAAAAAGGAAATAGTTTCAGTCTAACAATCTCGTCAGTGAGTTGTTGTAACTTAACCGTTCCGCAAATTTCTTCAAACTCACGCACGTGGAGGTATGGATCCTCCTTTTCGGTGCCTCGAAAGATGGGAAGTAAATGAATTATTCCCGACTTGAATTCAAAGTTATTGGCATTGTGCGTGGGAAGCTGTATACACGATGGTTGACTTGCTCTACTCGGATATAGGTAATCCTTTAGGGCACGAGTTGCTGGTTCATCTCCCATTTCGATGAAAATCGAGGTGCTACCTATAACAGTATCGGGAATATTTGACTCCACTCTAGCTAAACGACCAGTAGGATCTCGAAACCAACCTTGCATGCACTGCGCTCACTCGATTTTTTTATTTATTATTATTATTATTATTATTATTATTTTAATTTGGAAAACAAATAATTCGACACAAGACCACAAAATTCCTAAGCTAACATAAAGCAATTTGGAGTTTATCTGAATTAGGTGAGGGGAAGTTCAATTTTTAAGATCTAGTTTCCCGAGATTATTCGACGACAATGGGTCTCCGAAATAATCTCCCTAATTAAAGAGCTCCTAATTCTTGACGAGGGAGAATTTAAAAGACTAACAACTCCGGACTATCGCCTCAATTACCAAATTTTTCCTCCAGGTAGGTGGTCGGTACGAAGACTCATTAAAAACCACCAATCTTAGTCAAGGTCAAAATGGCATCGATTTGAAAATTCCGTGTTTGGATTAGCTTTTAATTCTAGCCTTGAAAAGAATATGCCTATGAGCTATGTGATACCCTATGGCCAATGTCTAATAAATTTTAAATTAAAATTATGGCTTGGGTTATGCAGATGCTCGGGTAGCTTAATGATTTGTGGGCCAAGGAAGGGTGATTAAATCCCCACCTTATCTTAAAATTGGGTTTTGCCCTTAAGTGAAATTATGCAACGTGCTTATTGAAATTTGCAAAAATAGTCTCACGTAGGAGCACACAAGACTTACCTCCGGCGTGGACTTTTTACGGTCACTTGTTTACGTCGGGCCAAAGTTTTATTTGACGTCGATCGGAGGGAAACGTCGCCTCCGTTTCAGTCGTCTCCGAGAGTACCTTGTGCGCGTGGAAAGATTGCACAAGTAACTTTAGCGCTTTTCCCATAGTTGCTTTCTTTTTCGTCCCCCTTTTTTTTTTTTAATCTGAAAAAGAACACAAAAAACATACCAAGCGTAAAGTGCAATAAAAATTAATAAATACAAAAATAATTACATATGCACTTATAAGGAATTTTTACACTAAAAAAAAATACTAACCAAAAAGACACTATAAGAATGAAAAAAAAATATTTTTTTTTTTAGAATTTTTTATTTTTGAATTTATTTTTTTAATAGCAGCCTTGAAAGTTGAAAATTTCCAAAAAAAAAAAAATTTAATTTCGAATTTTAAAACTATTTAGGTAGTTTATGACAAAACTAGTGTCAAAACACTATTTAACCCAAAAAAAAAAGTTTTTTTTTTTATTATTATTTTTTTTTTTATTCTGGTTCACTAATTAAAAAAACGGATCTGGAAATTTTCAAAAAAAATAAATAAATAAATAAATTTTTTTTCAAGTTTTTCAATTTTTGTGATAAACTAATGCTAAAAGTGCTAAAAAAAAACTTAAATCAGAATTTTTCTCTTTTTTTTTTGTAAATAAAAAAAAATGCTGCTGGAATATATATATATATATATATATATTTTTTTTTTTATATTCGGATTTTTTTTAAAAAAATAAATAAATAAAACTAGTCCGAAAATCAATATTCTTAAAATCGTCCATAATCACCGGCAACGGCGCCAAAAACTTGTTGTCAATTTTATAAAATACCGCAAGTGCACGGGCTATTGAAATATAGCGGGTGTAAGTACGGGTCGAACCCACAGAGATTTCGTCAATTCATAAAAGACCGATCTTCCAACTAGACAATGAGTGTATAAATATGGATGAGTTTGAATTAAAACAAGAGCAAAATATATAAATGACTACAAATGAACAAGTGATAATATCAAATATGGGAGAAAACTAGGACATCGGATCCATCTATCGATTTTAATTAAAGTTGTATGTCAAGTTAATTCCGTACTTTCCCAACTTTATAACTCAAAATATACCGACTCTCATCGCGTGTATTTCGGAAAATAAAACATTACACGTTCTCAAAATATTTTTATGTCTCTTAAATTAGACACCTTAAATCCCTATTCTCTCGAAAATATCAAATTTCAAGTTTGAATATGTATTTAAGCATGAGATATCAAAACAACTTAATGCAAGTATAGCCCATCAAAAATTACAAATCCAAATACTCAAAATATGATTTATCAAATTATTCCGGAGGTTTAAAACACACTCTCGTGTCGTTTTAAATGAATACCGAATTTTTATTATCAATTAATACATGTGGGGAATAAATACTGAATTAAATTAAAATGCACAAATTAATTAATCACGATAAATTTCACCTAGTCCTAGAAATAAAATTACTCACGCATCATAAATGGAACACGAATATCGCAAGATGAAATACTCTTTTTTTTTTTAATAATAATCAACTTACAAAATTTTGAGTCCAAGACTTTGAGCCCTTACACAATTATATCTTTCCAAATGTGTCTCTCTCCTCTTCTAGCTTTTTTTTCTCTCCAAATTCACTCCTCTAATGTGTGTCTCCCCCCCTCCCTTTTATAGGAAGATAATGAAGTTTAGGGTATTTTTGGAAATTTACAATATTTATTAAAATAATAAAATAAACATGTGTAGGAAATAAAGTAGGTGGATGGTGGGTGGATGTATTAATGGAGAAAATCTAGTGTGGATTTTTTTTAGAAGAAGAATAGAAAAGAAATGAATAAAAAATGATTTAAAAAGAATTATTTATGAAGAAATTATTAAAGAAAGAATGGTAGGGGGGTGGAAAGTGATAGGGACACATAGGGTAGTAGGAGCAATGCTCAAGGAAGAAAAAATCTGCCAAAACGAGCTGCCTTTCGGCAGAAAAAGAGGGGAAAAGGGTGGAAAAAGGACCTGGCGAGTTGGCTCACTGGGTTGGCGAGTTGACTCGCTGAAGAAAAGGATTTTCGTCTAAGAAACAAATATCAAGCAGCAGGAATCGAACTCCTGACCTTCCTTGGGAAAAACACGCCCCTAACCAGCTGAACCAACCGCATATTCATTAAGTAAACCGCGCGAAATATATTTAACCCCAATATCTGACCAACTTTTCAAAATTACAAACAAAACCCCAAACTCAATATCTTCTTCATACGACTTCCGATTGACGAACCGTAAGAACCGACGTGATCCTCATTTCGGGAAAAATAATATTTCAGAAGTGTTCGGGTCACGGGGTTTGACTTCGGGTTTGACCCGGGGCATTGACTTTTGACTTTCTTTCGGCTTCGAACTTTGAACGACCATAACTTCTTCATTTCAACTCCGATTGATTCGTCATTTGAACCCAGGCGTCCCTTGATTCAAGAACTTCAATTTTCATGTTTTATCCGAGTCCGAAATAAATCTTTTGAATTTACACTTTTGCCCCTGAAGTTGCGTAGGTTCCCCTTTTCATGTTCAATTTGCGTCCCGTCATCGCCACTTTCTTTCTAAACCTGTCAATACTCAAAAACAACCTTGTACAAGATATTAGCAGCGAGTATTTAAGGTTGTGAAGTCCTCATAATTGCATTTATTAACCCCGTTTATTCTAAAATTTGTATTTTTCTTTAAAATAGCAAAAATGGCTATAAAAGCTCTTTAATAAATTGCAATGGGTGTAAATAATACAAAATAATGCACTCATCACTTATCATACAGACATATATTCTTAAAGGGCATTAATTGTTTACCCTTTCACATGTACAGCGTAAGGGCTATAAATACATTGTATCACCCTCATTCTAAGGGACCGGATTTTCTGGATAGAATTGCATATCGAGAATTCCAAAACACTTGGCAATAACATAAACAGTGGACATAGGCCATTCTTATAAGGCGGAACCACTTTAAAATTCTTTGTCTCATTTATATTTATCTGTGATTAAATAATTAGAAGCAATCTAATTTTTTACATCAACAATTGTTTTTAAACTAACTTTGTTATTCCATTCAGCGATGAATCAAAAATCTCTTTGAAACAGAAAAGTTGAATAAGTCAAGTCTCTTGAAAATTAAAAAGATATTCATTCTGGAATTCATTAATTAATCTCTCGATCCAACATTATCGAGATTCGATTGATCTATTTTCATCATTCTTCAAAAGTGTTGTATAAAAAAGGACCCTTCACATTACGCAATGTCTCAGGCTAACTCAAACATTAAATAAAAAAATAGTTTCGACATATTTTTATTATTTTTTAATAAACAAAAAACAATCTTTCTTGATTTAACAAATCAGTATTTCTATATGATTGAAAACATTTTTTAAATGAAAACAGTTTTTTTTCCAAGAGTTTATTTATTATTTTCTATATATAGAAAATATATTTTTTCTATATTTAGGGAACTATTTTTTTATACGAGTATTTTACATATTTTTTTTATAAAACTTTTTAATGTGTCAAGTCATGCCGTGTTGTGATTTAATTGAGTTGTGTACATTTTTGGTAAATAAAATAAAATTGTGTCGTGTCGTGTTGTATCTCTTTTATTATGTAACATGTCACTTTTATGAGGGTGTTATTCGTATTAGATAAGGATGTGTTAATGTTAATATTTTAATTTTTGTGAGTTGTGTTCATAAAGTTTAATATTTTGGTTTTTATATCGTGAGGCATTAATTTTTTTGCAGAAATGTCATACTTTATGGAAAACACAATGAAAATCTACAAGTTAATTGATAAACAATTAAATAAAGTAGTAAGCCTCTATAATTTTTTAAAAACAAATACTTTGAGTCATTTGTATAATTTATTGAAATTATTTATTTATGTATGTAGATTTGCTACTCTTTTCTCTCTCATCTTAAACGTTGTTTTTTTTTAAATAAAGAAAATGGAGAAATCAAATGTCTCTTGAAAACTAAACATCTTTCTCTCTCTCTGAATAGAGTTAATTATTATCATATTTTAAATAAAGACCTCAATTAATACGATTTGTTTTTTGAGAACTTTCTTTATTTTTCAAAATTTTATTCTTCAATACATGGGAAAGTATTACATATTTTAATAGAAATTAATGCATTCATTCTCTTCATCTATATTCACATATTTTTTTTAAATCTGAACGCCCATTACTCGTTTTCTCTTCCACCATTTAATTCATCCACTCCTTTATCTACCATAACGCAACATAGTCAATGACATATTAGTTCTATGAGGTTTTGATTCTTAATATTATTTTTTGGTGAATTCAATGACATATTTTCTCTGACGCTCCCACATTTATAAATTATTTGTGTTCCGTTAATTTCATTCTCCTCACAAATGGTTTTTGTTATCACATTTAGAAATGAGTGTTCCAGCTTAAAAGGAGGCTAATGGAGATATGTTAACCTTACTAACTAAAATGGATATTGAAATTCTGAAATTATTATATGACCAAGAATATGATGACTTTCATTTGTAATATTTAGTTACAAATTTAACAATTGTATTATATAGTTAAATTTAAAATTTACTCATCCTCGGAATTTTTTATTTTATAATTAGTTCTTCATTTTATATACCTTTTGACTATATTGTTACCAAATATTATAATACGCACGCGCATCGCACGGGGTACATGCTAGTTCTAATATAAAATATCTATTTACCATATATATATATACTAAGGTATGCCCGTGCCTAAAGGTACGGCAAAAATTTCCAAACAATACGCAATCGCTTAGTAAAAAATAATTCCAAAGTACGTAATTGTGAAACAAAAAAAATCGTTCCCCAACAAAACAAAGCCGTGTATAATGTAAATAATAAATATTTTATATAGATATTCCTAAAGAGATAACTATAAATATTAATTTAAAGTAAGAATATCACCATAAGTCCGTTGTCATTTATTTTTCATGATTGTCAAAATGGTTATTTGCAATCTTTATAGGACGTAATCAATAGTTACCGTTTAAACAATTGTTAATTGAACCAGTCTCCACAAAGAAAATAGAGTTGTGGTGGCCACACTTGGACAAAACATGGAATTTGTACTTTTTACACCAAACTAAACAAAATTGCAAAGATATAAAGAATACTGAAAATAAATTAGTATATAAAGAGAATGCCATGTAATTACACTTTCTATTTGGTAGCATAGTCTTGCCATATTACAGAACTCACATTAAAACATAACCAGTTACTTGAATTACAAACCATATTACTCTCCACCACCCTAGGAACTAACAGTTATAACCTTGCATTGAAGCCTACATTCAAGCCTTGCATTTGGCAGGAGAGACTTTGGAGTGAAGCCTTGCATTTAAGTAACATTTATAGCCTTGCATTTAAGTAACATTTATAGCCTTGCATTGAAGTAACGGTTCCACGAATTACAAACTTACAGCTAACATTCATAAAAATAATCTAAAATAAATCTGAAATTAATCTAAAACTCAAATCTGTATAAACTCAAATCTCTCATTCATAAGATAAGTGAAAATTATTTTGACCACAATCAAAAGTTGTATAACACTAACTTTCACAAAAGTCACCCTAGCCATACTTTGTGTCAAAATCAAATCAATATGAGGCTATCTAGTGTCAAAAAATACAAATGGTAAAATGGCCCTTCACATTTAAAAATAATATATCTAAAGTTACGTGTAGTACTTTAGCTAAAATCAAAATTAGAAAATCTTCAATGAAAATACTGAAAATGCCCAACCACATTTCAAAATCAGCATTAAATAAATTCGCCATAACATTTCATAAGAAATAATATCAAAATAATTTATAGTAGAATGTGTTATAACATAATACTTATAAAGATGATATCACAATATTCATTGTCTTGTTCTAATTTGTCTTCCTTTGAGCATGGTAATGTGACAAGCATATCATCTAAAGTTATAGTTGCATGGTTTGATTTCAAGGATTTGAGGTTCTCTAGTGCCAAGGTTGGAAATTCAGAGTAGGCCTTAAGTCAACGACATAGTCAGAGTTGTGAGGGTCTGTCTTGATGGAAATTTTTGCTGAGCAGTTAGTGTACTAAAAATAGAACCTCAATACTTGAATGCTGACCAAATATTTCTCACTAGTGATCATTGTTTCCTTCCAATAGCAATATCAAATCATGCTAAGGAGGCATATATGAACAATAGGAAAAAGCCTCAACCAAATTTGAACCATGGTGACATCTCTACTATTCGAAGAAGATTAGACCCCTGAAAGATACGTGAACTAAAACAGTCACATGCCCTCTATGAATGACCAAAATATTATTGGCTTTTTCTTTCATAAACTGTAAGACATCTGCTTTAAAAAGAGAGATTCTCAAAATATGACATAAAAAACTCTTATGCACTTCTACACATGTAGATTGTTGTTTCCCGGATTACAAAAAGTAATATTTCACTAAATAAATAAACAAAAATTACATATAAACAGCAACAGTAAAGAGAGAAAAGAAGAACATACAGTTTGTGATTGACACAATCACTTGCAGATTTTTGACCGAGTCGAAAGTTAAACTATCTCTCCTTAAGACAGAATACGCCCCCGCTACGGTGCTGACGGAAAATACAACGGGCGTCTGCCTCCCAGGATGAAACGGTCAACGACTGTCGCAAGAAGCACTTCAGTGCAACAGTCCCACGAACCAACAATGGCGAATTACTCTCAAGCAGTAAGAAGGGAACAAGGACAGTAGTAGGGAATTCGGGTAGATTTTCTAATCTTTAAATGGACTGCATATGGTCCTTTTTATAAGTGGTGAAGGGTTGCAACTCATGGCTTTTCCCAGAACAGATGTGACTGTTTGAACAGTTGCATCTCTCAACTTAACGTTTTAATTAATTAATTAAAAACGACAACGTTTTTAAATAATTAAAAACGACAATGTTTTTTAAATAATTAATTAATGCGGAAAATAATTAATTCAGATTTTTTGGATCAGAAAATAAATTTTAAAGCCCAAAGGTCAATTAAAATTTGTCCAAAAAATTTAATAGTTGCTCAAGAAAGACCCACGACCCACGACCCGGACGGCGGCGGCGGCGCGCGCGAGCGTGTGGGTTTTTGGCCCAAGCCCAACACATGCATAGTGTAGGCCATCTCCCCTTCAAAGAGTTGGGATAGCCCAAGGCATCCAAGCCTTAGTCCCATAACTTGTGTATATTAACTCCAAGCTTTTCTACCACTTTTCCAATGTGGGACAAACCCACTAGCTATTTTACACCATCTAGCTTAAACTCAAATGGGTCACTTTAAGTCCAAATTTTTCATTCATTACTTCACTATTTTGAACAAGTGAGTATACCAAATTAATCTCCTTGCTACAAGGAACACATTGGTATTAAGACACATCACCTTTAACAAATATGTCTTAATTAAAATTGACTCTAAAGTTTGACCAAATAAGCTAGCATTTTACAAAATATACAACAATCCCCCACATGAATGAAATTTGGAAGAATCAAACGAATATAGATGCAAATAGAGAGTTGTTCTAGGAAAAACATTGCATCGAAAAAAGATAGCTTGTGGCTTTGAATCTTTCCTAGTGAGATACTATCGAGCTTACTAGCCAATCAATGAACTTGATGTCTTGAATTGATCGACCATTTGTGTAAACTGAGACAATAGTATTCACACAATGTCTTTCCAACCTTATTGGTTCTCATTGTTGTGTCCTTTTTGGCCTTGGACACCTCCTGGTTTCATGAGTGTGCTAGAGAAATAGCCTTCGTTATTCTCATAGAAGCGGCCCCTTCTCACTCACATAGGTGATTTCTATAAAGAGTATCCTGCTAATACCCCACTTGACCTATACATTCAAGATATAGAAATCATTAAAAACATAGTTTATCCTTATACACGCGACAGTTTGTGCACTGACTCATCTTCGGAATGGGAGGAAGTAATTAAAGTATTACTTCTCAGTGCAAACTGAGTCATCATAATTAGGTTGTCCCTTTGAACCTATTTCTTGGGATCTCCAGTCATTTAGGTTGGGTTTCCATTAAGACGACTCTTTATAATTTTACAGGCTTTAGGCCCATTCCACGTGATGAACTTGCAACTTGCTCTCCAGGTATACCTTTAGTTAGTGGATCCGCAATATTTTCCTTTGACTTTACATAGTCAACAGAAATAATTCCATTTGAGAGCAATTGTCTAACGGTTTGATGTCGACGACGTATATGTCGTGATTTACCATTATAGTTATTATTTTCAGCCCTAGCAATTGCCGATTGACTATCACAATGTATTATGATAGGTGGCACGGGCTTTGACCATATTGGAATATCCTCTAAGAAGTTTCTAAGCCATTCAGCCTCTTCCCCAGCTTTATCTAAAGCAATAAATTCAGATTCCATCGTGGATCTTGCAATACACGTTTGTTTCGAGGATTTCCAAGATACGGCTGCACCTCCAAGGGTAAAAACATATCCACTTGTGGATTTTGAATCATTTGAGTCAGATATCCAATTTGCATCGCTATAGCCTTCAAGTACAGCTGGATATCGTTCGTAGTGCAAACCATCACCCAAAGAGTATCGAAGATATCGAAGAACTCTTATCAAGGCTTTCCAATGATCTTTCCCGGGATTACTCGTATATCGACTAAGCTTACTAATCGAGTATGCTATATCAGGTCGAGTACAGTTTGATAAATACATCAAACTTCCAATAATACGAGAATACTCTAATTGAGATATACCTTCACCTTTATTTTTAAAGAGGTGATGACTTGGATCTACAGGTGTTCTCACTGGACTTTGATCATATTTATTATACTTTTGAAGTATTTTTTCAACGTAATGTGATTGAGATAAGCTAATTCCTTGAGGGGTTCTAATAATTTTAATTCCTAGGATGACATCAGCCAATCCCATGTCCTTCATTTCAAATCTACTAGTCAACATTTGTTTAGTAGAATTGATAACATTATTATTATTACCAATTATTAGCATATCATCTACATATAGACATACAATCATATGTCCCGCTTGAGTGCTTTTGATGTAAACACATTTGTCACACTCATTTATTTTGAAACCATTTGACTTCATGACGTTGTCAAATTTTTCATGCCATTGTTTAGGTGCTTGTTTCAACCCATATAATGACTTCACAAGTTTACATACTTTCCTTTCATTTCCAGGAGATCTAAAACCTTCCGGTTGTTCCATATATATTTCTTCATCTAATTCACCATTTAAAAATGCCGTTTTAACATCCATTTGATGTATTTCCAATTTATGTATTGCTGCTATTGCAATTAACATTCTAATGGATGTAATCCTTGTAAAAGGTGAATAGGTGTCGAAATAATCTATTCCCTCTTTTTGCTTGTATCCTTTAGCTACAAGTCTAGCCTTATATTTATCAATAGTTCCATCAGCTTTCATTTTCCGTTTGAATATCCATTTACACCCTAACGGTTTTGTCCCTGGTGGTAGATCCACCAGTTCCCATGTATGATTTTGCAAAATGGATTCAATTTCACTATTGATAGCTTCTTTCCAATATGAGGCTTCCGGAGTGGATAGAGCTTCTTTAACCGTTTGAGGTTCATTTTCTAACATATATGTTAGAAAATCCGGACCGAAAGATTTTGAAATCTTAGCTCTTTTGCTACGTCTAGGTTCTTCCTCACTAATATTTCGAGGTTCACCATTTGTAACTTCAAGCATTCTTTTGTTAGAAGTTGTTTCTTGTGTATTCTTACAAGGAAAGATATTTTCAAAGAATGATGCATTCCTAGATTCTATGATTGTATTTTCATGAATTTCAGAAATGTCAGACTTATGCACAAGAAACCGATATGCACTACTATTATGTGCATAACCAATGAATATGCAGTCAATAGTCTTTGGACCAATTTTCACCTTTTTAGATTCAGGAATTAGCACTTTTGCAAGACACCCCCACACTTTTAAGTATTTGTAGGAAGGCTTGCGTCCTCTCCACAACTCATAGGGTATCTTTTTTGTTTTCTTATGAATCAATTTGTTGAGAATGTAATTAGCTGAAAGCAATGCTTCCCCCCACATGTTCTGGGGTAATCCCGAACTTATTAATAATGCATTCATCATTTCTTTTAAAGTTCGGTTTTTACGTTCCGCAATCCCATTTGATTGAGGAGAATAAGGTGCGGTAGTTTGGTGAATAATACCATTTTCTAAGCATATTTCCTTAAAAGGATATTCATATTCACCACCTCTATCGCTTCTTAATTCTTTAATCTTTCTACCAAGTTGATTCTCAACTTCTATCTTGTATTGCTTAAAAGCTTCAATTGCTTCATCTTTGCTTCTTAAAAGATAAACATAGCAATATCTAGTGCAATCATCCACAAAGGTAATAAAGTACTTTTTCCCACCTCTAGTTTGAACAAATTTTAAATCACATATATCGGTGTGAATTAAATCTAAAGGTTCGCTATTCCTTTCAATTGAATGAAAAGGTGTTTTAGTTAATTTAGCTTCTACACATGTTTCACATTTGTGACTTGTATCAATGCTAAATTTAGGAATTAATTCTAAGTGAATTAATTTACTTAAAGTACTATAATTAACATGTCCAAGTCTACCATGCCACATATCCATAGACTCAAGCATATAAGCAGAAGATATCATATTATTATTATCATTGTTACTTTTAGGTACAACAGTCATGACGTTCAATTTGAACATCCCATCACACATATATCCTTTCCCTACATACATTCCATCTTTACTTAGTACAAATTTGTCTCCAATAAAGACTAGCTTAAATCCTTTCTTGCTTAGCACGGAACCGGAGACAAGGTTCTTTCTAATGTCAGGCACATGCAATACATCGTTGAGTGCGAGATGCTTCCCCGAAGTCATTTTCAGCACTACTTTGCCTTTACCTTCAACCTTCGAGGTGGAGGAGTTTCCCATGAATAATTGTTCTCCATTTGCAATTGGTTGGTAGGTTGTAAACATGCTTTTATCGGAACATACATGGCGTGTAGCGCCGGTATCAACCCACCACTCTTTGGTATTACCCACCAAATTTACTTCAGATACAACTGCGGAGAGAGAAACATTGGAAACATCGTCGGATAATGCATCAACTTCTGTCATGTTGGCTTGTGGTGCTTTCTTCTTGAAGTTCTCTTGTTTTTTCGGCTTGCGACAATCCTTGGCCCTATGACCTTCTTTGTTGCAATTAAAACATTTTCCTTTGAACTTCTTAGCACCGCCTTGTTGACTTGTGCCTTCATTTTTGTGCTTCCTCTTTTTATTGAATTTTTGTCCATCCTCAACAATATTTGCTTTTGCAGACATAGCATGGTTACCATTTTTATTTTCAGATTTACGATTATCTTCTTCTATCCTTAACCGAACAATTAAATCTTCAAGTCCCATTTCTTTTCGTTTATGCTTCAAATAATTTTTGAAATCTTTCCAAGAAGGGGGTAATTTTTCAATTACCGTAGCAACTTGAAATGTTTCACTTATGACCATATTTTCAGCAAGTATTTCATGAAAAATTAATTGAAGCTCTTGGACTTGGCTTATGACAGTCTTTGAATCAACCATTTTATACTCGAGAAATCTACCGACCACGAATTTTTTCATGCCGGCATCCTCGGTTTTATATTTTTTATCCAAAGACTCCCATAACAGTTTCGCGGTTTTGATTGGACTATATACATTATAAAGTGTATTGTCCAATCCATTAAGGATATAGTTTTTGCAAATAAAATCTGAATGTTTCCATGCTTCTACAGCTAGCAAAGTTGTCTTATCCGTTTCATTTTCATTAACCACGGGAGCATCTTCATTAATAAACCTCGCAAGATTAATGGTAGTTAAATAGAACAACATCTTTTGTTGCCAACGTTTGAAATCAGTACCATTAAACTTTTCGGGTTTTTCTCCATAAGTTAAATGAGTAGGAACGGTATTAGGAATACTAACCGTAACATCATTTTGAGGAACAGACATCACATTTTCAGAGGATTCGGTAGCCATTATTCTGTTATTGAATAACACAAAGCAATTTAGGAAATGTATATAAATTTTTCCAAAATTAAAATTGTAAGAAAAGATATATTCAATGTAAACACGTTTTAGTATGTAAATAAAACAAGTAAAACGTTGCGAAACAAATTTTAATTAAGAAAATTATTTATTTAGTGAAAACACAAAAAATATAGAAAATATTCTGTCTTAAGATTGTTGTTTCCCGGATTACAAAAAGTAATATTTCATTAAATAAATAAACAAAAATTACATATAAACAGCAACAGTAAAGAGAGAAAAGAAGAACATACAGTTTGTGATTGACACAATCACTTGCAGATTTTTGACCGAGTCGAAAGTTAAACTATCTCTCCTTAAGACAGAATACGCCCCCGCTACGGTGCTGACGGAAAATACAACGGGCGTCTGCCTCCCAGGATGAAACGGTCAACGACTGTCGCAAGAAGCACTTCAGTGCAACAGTCCCACGAACCAACAATGGCGAATTACTCTCAAGCAGTAAGAAGGGAACAAGGACAGTAGTAGGGAATTCGGGTAGATTTTCTAATCTTTAAATGGACTGCATATGGTCCTTTTTATAAGTGGTGAAGGGTTGCAACTCATGGCTTTTCCCAGAACAGATGTGACTGTTTGAACAGTTGCATCTCTCAACTTAACGTTTTAATTAATTAATTAAAAACGACAGCGTTTTTAAATAATTAAAAACGACATTGTTTTTTAAATAATTAATTAATGCGGAAAATAATTAATTCAGATTTGCGTGTGGGTTTTTGGCCCAAGCCCAACACATGCATAGTGTAGGCCATCTCCCCTTCAAAGAGTTGGGATAGCCCAAGGCATCCAAGCCTTAGTCCCATAACTTGTGTATATTAATCCAAGCTTTTCTACCACTTTTCCAATGTGGGACAAACCCACTAGCTATTTTACACCATCTAGCTTAAACTCAAATGGGTCACTTTAAGTCCAAATTTTTCATTCATTACTTCACTATTTTGAACAAGTGAGTATACCAAATTAATCTCCTTGCTACAAGGAACACATTGGTATTAAGACACATCACCTTTAACAAATATGTCTTAATTAAAATTGACTCTAAAGTTTGACCAAATAAGCTAGCATTTTACAAAATATACAACAGGTCTACGCTAGTTTCCAAGACCCTCACCAACTAACTTTAGGATATTAACAGCTTGCAATTCTCTACACTTTCAGGTTTTAAAAACAAAGTTAAATAGAAAACAATGTCAATTTTCTGCATTATTAAATCATTGTTACTGATAATGGCAAATAAAATTTCATTATACCTATAAGGAAAAAAACTCACAAATGTTTCTTAACAACGGTTATTATTATATCTTTCGAATTCATGTAAATATATAAGAACTATTCATGTTTAAAAAATAAATGTTAGGCACTTAGCTTATCCAAATTGACCCTTCTTAGAAAAACAATGCTTCTCTGACAAACAAAGTCAGATTCGGATTTATGCCAATAATGTTATAGTATTACTAGAATATCTAATCTAAATCCTATGATAGCAACAAAGATGGTGAAACCACTTCTTAATTAATTGAACTTGACACATTATTGAGCACCAAAACCTCAAGCAACAGTTGCACGCTGAACTCAAGCAACCCTTCCAATGCCTCTGCTCGTTTGCTGAAAAGATGAAGTGTCGAGCATAATAAGTGACACACTGAATGAAAATTGATGGTCTTTTAAACAAAGGATGAACTTCCATCTAAAAAATGAAATTCCTAGGTGAAATGAACAAAACAGAGAATATTCCAATTACTCGGAACTCATAATCCTAAATATTAGCATTACTAGCATTGGAAATCCTTGGCCATAGATCAATGTACTCTTTTCTTGTTGGGCTAGTGATGGAAGATCCTTTAATTTCTCCCTTGGGATTCAAAACGTGTTCCTTAAATAACCTCCATGACCTCGCTTCGACATGGTGGATGACCTCTAGTCTCTTCCAGCAATGAAATTAAACCAACTTGAATACTATGTCATAGGTGTGCAGTGCCTATTTTTCTTATTGCACCAAATACTACGGTTATATAGAGATTAAAGGTTCCAACATAATTAACTAAAGTATCTGCTAAAATCACTGCCTAAAATAAATTATGAAGCCTAAGAACCATTTTATTGAATGCAAACTCAGTTTCCTGTAGCTCATCGCCTATTGATAGAGGATCATCCATTCCCCCGGAACAAACTCAAGTGAGGAAATGAAATAACCTCAGGATATAAGTGAAATAATCTTAAGATATAAGTGAAATAAACTCAGTTTCCGACATGAATAATTTTATGAGAAATAAAAGACGTACCAGTTCATAAAAGTGAAATAACCTGCAAAACAATAGAACATGTAACATGAACCTAATTTTAAATGTAACATCAACATTCAATAAAAGACACACACACAAACTGAGTTTTTGTAACGGATCTAATTGTGAATGTACTAAGAAAGTTGATAAAAAACCATTTAAGCAAATAAAGATTAGTTTATGAAACACAGTACCTCAAAAAAATCTATTGAGAAAGAACCGAACTGATGGGAAGGGGAGGGCCAAAAAAGGAAGAAGTGAAAAATCTCCATACTTTGGATACGATTCATGTTTCCAATCAAGTGAACCTAATAACTCAACTAACCCCAAACCCTAACCAATATTTTAGTTTCTGATTTTTTCTAAGACAATATAGAGGCAGATATACATTTATTTCTCTCTATAGCTTACCAAGGTGTCAAACAAACATTCAGTAAGGGTAATTTTAACACAAACATTCAGGAAGGTTAATTTAAAAATGCCATTATAAAAATCATAGCATTAAGAGCATAGAACATGAAAAATGAACCTATATCTTAACTCAGTTCTAAAACGAATCCCTACAATGACAAATCTCCCAAACTAAATATACCAAACACATTTAAAAAAAACCCAACTTTGAACCCCTTAAATCCCATCCCATGATGTACAAATATGAAGTTCAAAAGCCTTAAAACTCAACACATACATTAATTTTAAACCCTTGAAAACCCATAATACCCATCATCCCACCCACTCCCAAAACAAATAAAAAATAAATTCACACATAATAGTTATTCACATTTTCTCATAGAAACACAAAAATAGGGACTATACATAAAACACCCAACTCAAAACTCTCAACAAATTATTTTGAACCAAAAACCCCACATAACAAAAAGAAACATATTTTGCAGCATACTAGTGAGATGAAAGATTAATTAGATTCTTTAAACCTTCTAATCAAACACATAAAAACGATCGTAAAAATATATAAAAAAAAGTAAAAACTTCACAGTATACCAATGAGAGAAGATTCATGTATATCAGTGACAAACAAAAAAACAAATTAGTTTTAAAGAAGATATTATGAGCTCAAAGTAGGGAACATATACAATTCCTAACATAGTACAAAAAAATATCAACAAAAGTTTGCAAATCTAAGAAATATGATGCATTGGCCTCTTTACCATGAAGAAAAGGAAAAAAAAGTTGAACAAAGTTAGATCTGCAAAATGTCTAGATCTTCCAAAAGTATAGAACTGCAAAATCAGTCAAATAAGCATATTGTAGTTACAAAATAAATTTATGACTGAAAAAATTCCCAAAAAAATATGCAAAGATATCTAACTTGATAGTGAGAAAGAAGAACATGCATTGGTGTTGTTGAAAATGGCGAGCTTGGATGATGGTGAAGGGATTTTAGTCCAGAGATGAGATCTTAGATGTGAGAGATAAAAGACCTCCATATGACAGAGAAAGCACTCAGAAAACATTTTTTAAACAAAATCTCTTCCATGGCAGAGTGGGTGAGAAGCTCGAGGGTATGTAAGGAAGTGTGTGAGAGATGGACAGTTTGGTAGAATCGGGGTGGGCAGTTGTTATTTGGGCTGAGTGGGTGAGATAAGCTCGAGGATTGGGAGTCCTCATGTTTTTTCTTCCCAATTTTCCATGTCATAATCCTCTTCATTTAACATGGCACAATGTAAGACCCTTAGATCGTAACAGGAGGACATATCACACCTGTTAGATCATATCACTATTCAAACACCCCTATCCCACATATATATATATATATATATATATATATATATATATATATTATATAATGTTTTTAAAGTTCATTAATTTGGATTTATTTCGCAATATTAGCCATGATCAACTGCACAAAACTTTTGGTTATGAGAGTATCTGTCACTTATAGCATGAACTAAATCCACAACCATTGATATAGTACTTTTGGTTCCAATCATTATTCCCTTTTTGTGTTTTCAAATTATCTATCTCCATAGCATTTTTTCCGTCTTTTGAAAAATATTTAATTTTATGCATGAATATCGACTATTAACATATCATGAACTTGAACATAGCTCTGTGGATAAAACTACCTTTGTTATTTTGGAACGATTTGGCGGTGTTAATATCCATAAAAGCCTAATTTTTGACAAGATTTTTTTAAGGTGTTGAAAGATGTTATATTGGTCAAGTTAGAGTATGTTCACCCTTTATTTTCAATTTTTAACATATATAGTTCTTGGCAACCATTTTTTTTTCTCATTTCTTAATTCTTTCTTTGTATGTATCTTTTGTGGATGTTGTAAGGACCAAATTTTCAATTGAGTCTTAATGTAGTTTTGACTTATTCTCGGAACAAAACATGTTTGAGTTATAGATAGTCTTTTATTGTCTGATCCCTCGAGTCTATGACATATCGAAGAATGATTGAAGACGTTGCGAAAAAGCTACAAAGATTTTATGAAGTAGATGTTCAATTGGTGCAATTTCGTGTCTTCAAGGTTTAATTTCATTCCGAGATCATACTGGTATGAATGCATAATGTTATTGAAACTCGAAATTCATTTTATAAAATAAGTGTGTTATTTTTTAAAGGAAAATGTTTTAAAAAGTTTTTTGATTGTTTACACTTCGTTTACGTCAAATAAGGATGGATGAGAATTGGATAAGAGTTGGTTTTAATCAAAACTCTGTTTAAATTAAGAACTCTATCTGACGACGTCGTTCAAACGACATTTGATGTCGTTCGAACAATATCCATTATTGTTCGAACGACGTGGCATCTCGCTTGAACGAGATTCTGACACTAACGCAATTTTATTATAAATAGATGTGTCCAATTTCCTCGAAGGGTGTGCATTGTGGAAAAGTAGTTTTACGATCCAGAAAACCTGCTTGAGCATGTTTTTAAGGTTTCTAAGGCTTAAACACATCCTTAGAGTTTGCAAAGATCCTAGATTTCATTATCAAATGTTTATGTGATCATTGTTGCATCAAGTTGAGTTTGTTCATCATTGAACACTTGTGATTGCTGGTTTTGTGGTAGAGAATCGACGAATTTCATGTTCAACATCGTAAACGTATCAAGCCATATCAGTGGACACCGAGACATTCGTGGAGTTGAGTTTTATTGACGAGCATCGTGAAAGACAAAATTTCTGCGTGGGCACTATTGAAGAACGGTATAAGATCAGAAGGAGCTCAAGACTCGTGGGTATTGAATCGTTGAGTAAGGCTAATCTGTCTTTGTAAAACCATTATTCATAGTGATTGTCTGGCTTGGGCTGTCTGAGGTTTTTTCCCATTTTGGATTTTTTCTCGTACATCCGGCGTTGTGAGTATCTTTACTTGACTTTACTTGCGTTAATCACTAGATGCATGTTTAGGATTAATCAAGATAAAATATAGTTAAGTTAATTTCTTTCTCAACTTGGTTTGATAAAATTCAAAAAGAGTTTTTCAAAAAAGAGAAAGTTGGCTTGCATTCACCCTTAACTTAGATCCGCAAAAGCAAAAGTTATATTTTGGGGACCTACAAATTGGTATCAAAGCTAGAAATACATTCTTATTGTGTTTGATCCCTATTGCTTGTAAGGATGGATTTTGGAAATTATGATAGTTTTTGCACTCTTGTTTTTTTATGGAACTAACTATGCTTATTGGAAAATGAGAATGAAAAATGCTTTAAAATCCATTGATGAGCGTGTCTGGTTAGCTGTTGAAAAAGGTTGGACACCACCTGTCACACGAGAAGGTGAGGTCACTAGTTTGAAACCCGTTGAGTCATGGACTGATACATAACATAGGCTTGCACAGCATAACTCTAAAGGGTTGCACGTTATTTTCTCACATGTCACGCCTGAAGAGTATAATCGTATCATGACTTGTGAAACTTTAAAAGAAGCTTGGGATACACTAGCACCCACGAGGGCACGAAAAAAATTTATGGCATCTAAGTTACAAAATCTCACTACACAGTTTGAAACGATTACGAAGTTAAAGAGTGAGACGTTTGATGAATTTTACACTAGGTTGTCCACTATTGTTAATTCAACATTTAACCTGGGTGAGAAGATTGCTGATAACCGAGTGATTAAGAAAATTTTGCGACCTTTTCCAAGTAGGTTTGATGCTAAAGTGACCATTATGAATTCATTTAGTATGCTTGACTCGTCGAAACTAGAAGAGATCATAGGTGACTTACAAACCTATGAACTTGATATGTTTACCTTCAAGAAAGTGCCTAAGAAAGAAAAGGGCAATGCTTTGAAAGCCTTGAAGGAGGAGACTAATGTTTCGAGTGACGACTCCGATTCCGACCTTGAGGATGTCATCTTGTTGGCAAGAAAGTTCAAAAAATTTCTTCAAATTCATAAGCAATCGAAAGATGCCAAAAAGTTTGAAAAATTCAAGAACAAGGGAGACTCCACCCCTAAGGATAATAGTAAAAAGCCTAAGAGAGATGAGTCTGATAGGTGTTTCAGGTGTGAGGGGTATGGTTACAAAGTTAAGGAGTGTCCTACTAGAATTAAGAAAGAGGGCAAGAAACCAATAGCATACAATGTCACCTTAAGTGATAGTGAATCAGAAGATTGAAAGGATTCCCCCATTGAGCATAACCCTGTTGCATTTATGGCATGTCATGTGAGTGAGAATGATATATCTTCCCACGAGGATACTCATGTGCATGACACTTCTGAAGATGTTAAGAGTACTTCCCGAGAGGATGAGGTTGATGACAGGGAGGATGAGGATATCGGCGTAGGAGAGTTGAAAATTGCATTTAGTGAGTTGTTTGAGGAGAGAGTGAAGGTGAAAAAGGCTAACTCGAAATTGCAAGCTAAGTTGAAAGAGCGTGCCGTAGAAAATAATGATGTGTTAATTGAGGATCTTAGGGCACAAGGAAATAAGCTTAAGGAGAAGCTAGATTACATCGAGAAAGAGAGAGACACCCTAAGAGGTTTGATGGAGGCTTTGAAAAAGGAGGTGCTAGAGTTTGAGGAATCTAGGCGTCTACTCAAGTCTAGGATTAAGGATTTGGAGGAGAGATTGAGAGACACGTCTAGATTTAAGTCTGACTTGGAGGCTAGAAGTGAGAAGTTGGATAGGATGCTAGGCACCGTCCAAATTAAGAGAGATAGAGGAGGTATTGGCTTTGATGATCGTGTTGTTCACATTCCCCCCGCAGGTGTGAGAGAGCCATATAGGAACGTTAGAAAAGGTCCACATGTAGGTCACTTTCAATACCATCAATACACTTGCACGTTTTGTGGCAGGAAAGGCAACCTTAGAAAGTTTTTTTATGACCTTAGGAATGCTCCTCGTAAGTTTAGGATGTTTAGGAATAAAGTTTCCCCAATTTCCCCCACCCCCATGTGTCGTTACACACCTACTTGGGTTAGGAAGTCAGATTTGGTAGCTTTAGGAATAAAACTTCATAGATCTCATTTGGTTTCACTTGATTCTTACCATGCTAAATCTAAAGGCTGAGTGTGTTACCATGTTTATCATTTCGTATTATATTTTTTTCATTTATTTCATCTTATTTGAAAAATACAAAAAGATTTTTGGTTTTGAAAATGTTGAGAAAAACACAAAAAGATTTTGTTTTTATTTGAGTCAAAATATTTTGAAAAAAACAAAAAGATTTTGTGTTTTGTTTTTGTGTCATGAGTTAGCACGTTTGATAAGTCATATTGGTGTGCTTGGACCCCCTTTCTTCCATTATCCACGTGGCTAGGACATTTGGTCATTATTATCGATGCTTAGAATGATCTTAACCATTATATTATGGGGTTGTTTCAAAGTTAATATGCGTTTTGATTCGACTTTGTATATATGCCATATTTTCACACATGTATGAGTTTATATGGATGTTTGACTACTCTTGCATATTTGAGTTTCGTGAGATATTCTTATCTCAATTTTGTCATCTATGCGTAAGTAGACATACGGAGTAGGTGTGCATGTAATAACCATTTATCGTGAGGATTAAATTAAAAATATGATGAGTGTACAGGAAAGGGCTGTGAGAGTATAAAATTGACTCGTCGTGAAAGCCACCGTTTAAAAAGCCCGAAAATAATTCATAAGGCAATAAAAAGAATCATATGCCAAAATTGGGCCAAATTAATTTAGTTCATTCCAAAGAACTATATGACATATATTTGAGGGACTTTGGATGGATTAAAAATTTAAACAGGTTTGCACAAAGAATTCTATAGTTGAAAATTCATGTCATGACGCTATTGTTTTTAGAATCATAAAAAATTCTAGATTCATGTGCATGATGTTTGTTCAGTTCATTAAGCTCACACTTTAAGTGTCACATATGGCTATAATAAAGTTTGTTGATAGATTGCTATCAATTAGAGCTTCTTGATCGTTTCGATGTGTTGGAATTGTGATTCATTTATTTGTAGTTCAAGTCCATTCATTCCATGTTCATGTTAAGCCACATCGATCCTATGTTAGCATGTTACTCATATTTGTTGGTTTTGCGTTTTATTAATTTTGTTACTGTTTTGCTACTGTTTCGCAATTTTGAGCCCCTTCCAGTTTGAATTTTCATTAACTTTTTTCACTGGGCAATGCAGTTTAACTTTCAGGGGAGACTGTGAAAAATTTGTCAATGTCATTTTAATGACATGTTGTTTCGTTCGAGCGATGTCGCATTTCATTAAAGCGACATCCTTGGCTCCTTCGAACAACAGCCCTAGTTGAACTGATTTTGACTTTTTTAGGTTGTTACTCTGTTTTAGTACCCTCTTGCATATTGATTTATATTTTGGTACTGGTTTTCTGTTTATACAATTTACTTTGATTGACTTGATAATTTACTACACTGGTTCATTTATTACACATGCTTAGATTGGTATATTTTCTGTGTAATTCAATGTTTGCTAGCTACTGATTTGACATTGTTTAATCATATTTAGCTTGTTGTTTCATGTTTATCTAGATATTCTTCATGTTGATTTAATCATATTTGTATATCTCATGCTAGATTTTTTATCTTTTCACCGGATTTCGAGACAAAAAGGGGAGAGTTGTTTGTGATGTAAGGGGTGTTTTATGTCATGTTTACATATTGGTATTCATATTAAGTTATATCATTTGTTCCTCCATACTTCACTGGGCATTTGTCTGTTTCATGTGTGAAAGTATGCTTAAGGATATTCGAGATTTCAAGTCTACATCATATTTAGACATTCGAGATAGTTTCATGCTTATCGATCCATTGTTGAAGAATCTTATCCTATACTGATGATGTATTTTTCATTTTTGGTTTTATGGGATGGGTTTTAGGCATCATACGACTTGACGGCTCGACTTATGCATTTCACTGTTGATTTTGTCCCGAAATAGTCAAAGGGGGAAATTTGTAAGGACCAAATTTACAATTGAGTCTTAATGTTGTTTTGACTTATTCTCGGAACAAGACATGTTTGAGTCATAGATAGTCGTTTATTGTCCGATCCCTCGAGTCTATGACATATCGAAGAATGATTAAAGGCGTTGCGGCAAAGCTACAAAGATTTAATCGTGTCGAAGTTTAATTTGTGAAATTTCGCATCTTCAAGGTTTAATTGCATTCCTAGATCACACCGGTACGAATGCATAATGTTATTGAAACTCGAAATTCATTTTATAAAATAAGGATGTTATGTTTAAAGGAAAATGTTTTAAAAAGTGTTTTGATCGTTTACTCTTCATTTATGTTAGATAAGGACGGATGAGAATTGGATAAGAGTTGGTTTTAATCAAAACTCTGTTTAAATTAAGAACTCTATCAGACGACGTCATTCAAACGACATTTGATGTCGTTCAAACGAGATCCACTGTCATTCGAACGACGTGGCATCTCGCTCAAATGAGATTATAGCACCGACTCAATTTTATTATAAATAGAGGTGTCATGTTTCCTCGAAGGGTGTGCATTCTAGAAAAATAGTTGTACGATCCAGAAACCTGTTTGTACATGTTTTCTAAGGTTTGAAAGGCCTAAACACATCCTTAGAGTTTGCAAAGATCCGAGCTTTCATTATCAAATGTTTATGTGATCATTGTTGCACCAAGTTGAGTTTGTTCATCATTGAACACTTGTGATTTCTGGTTTTTTGGTGGACAATCGATGGATTTCGTGTTCAACATCGTAGACGTATCAAGCTGTATCGGTGGACACTGAGACATTCGTGGAGTCGAGTGTTGTGGACGAGTATCGTGGAAGATGGAATTTCTGCACGGGCACTATTGAAGAATGGTAGAAGATCAGAAGAAGCGTCAAGACCCGTTGGGATCGAGTCATTGAGTAAGGCTAATATGTCTTTGTAAAATCATTGTTCATAGTGATTGTCTGGCTTGGGCCATCCGATGTTTTTTTCCGTTTTGGCTGTTTCCTCGTACATCCGGCGTTGAGAGTATCTTTATTTAACTTTACTTGCTTTAATCACTAGATGCATGTTTTGGATTAATCAAGATAAAATATGGTTAAGTTAATTTGTTTCTCAACTTGGTTTGATTAAATTGAAAAAGAGCTTTTCAAAAAAGAGAAAGTTGGATTGCATTCATCCTTAACTTAGTTATGCAAAAGAAAAAGTTATATTTTGGGGACCTACAAATGTACACCCGGATAATATTTGTATATATGTTGAATACAAAAATGTGAGTAACGAAATAGTCAAAACTAGAGTTCTGTAGAATTTGTTTAGGCTTCTTACACATGAGTATTATAATATTTGTATATCATAATGATAGTAAAAGATTGTATCTTTCATTATATTTCTGATAGTGCAGACTGGCTTTGGTCCGATCAAGAGTTTGAAAAAATAACTAAATCTTTAATCTACATATTTTGACATAAGTAGTCGGGACTATCTTATTTATTCATTAAACTTATATTTGCCTTACTTTCTACACAATAGTGTTACTCATAATGTTACATAATAGTGTAATAAGGAGTTTAATATAAAGTATCATTTTATTAAACTCCCCACAAAAAAATGTGGGTAGTGTTCATGTTACTAATTGTAAGTTCAATCTCATGAAGATTCAAAATATCTGGAACGGTTTATATCGTTTCTAGGAGGTGCCGGTGGCAATTCCCTCCTGAAGATGGGGCAGCAAGTTGCCTTCCATTTTCTTGCACTGCTTCTTGTCCCATGGCAATGTTGAGTATAATTCCTATTCCAGGAGGAGTGGAAGGGCTGAAAGCATTACCTCAATCATGACTGCTTTCTGGGATGTCGGTCATACTTCAGAGGTATGAAAAATGTTTTTTTGAACAAACTTGGTAGAAAACAACAATGACTTCTCATGATTTCCAAAGACGGCGCCAATTTTTTTATGTCTAAATTTGGGTGGTATATTAAAGGATTGATCTTGGATTTAGCTAACCAAGTATATAATCACAGATACAAGAAATATAGGAAAATTGAAAGAGACATAGGAGTTTTTTTACATGGTTCAACTCAAGAATGGAGCCTACATCCACAGGGCAATGCTAGTAATGGGTTAGGGTTTTGTTCTAGTCTCTTGGGTACAATACTTAGGGTCGTACACGAAGTTTCCTCCCCTCAGCTGGTGAAGTAGTGTATTTATAATAATTAGAAATTCAAGAGATGAAATGCATTTATAGCTTAGGCATTTGCACCTTTGCACGATAATATGTAGCTTGACATCATTTACTTCATGTGCATGTTGACGATTGAATATTCCACGTGCGCCTTTTCACCTTACTGATGGTTCACCTCCCTAGTTGTGGTCGGCAGGGCGGCCGACCATAGGATACCGAGCTGACTAGGCTTACCCGTTATGGGTAGTCCAATAGTGATGTTGATAGGTGTCACTATTTTATTGGTCCACTTAGCCTAATAATTTTAGGCTACAAAACACACACACACACACACACACACACACACATATATATATATATATATATATATATATATATATATATTAATTAATTATAATGTTTAAAGATCGTTAAACCTAATACTTGAAATATTTAGTAAAAACACAAAATCACACCCCTTTTTATTTAAAAAAATCTTGCATATTGAAATCGGAGAGCAGTTATTATTTTTATTTAATAGGGAAATGTTCTTTGAAATCAGATGCTACAACATTGGTAGTTTGCGTATTTGGTCTTTTGAGAGTTTAGAGAGATAAGAGGAAGGAATGATGATCAATGTAAAAAAAATATCCTAAAAAATATCTTTAGCCACGTGAATGTTTCCTTTGTGTTGCTGTTATTATTCAAATAGACTAGCATGTAACCCGTGCAAGGCACGGGTGAATTAAATCTCATAAAAAAAGAAAAGATAATACCAATGTTCAATAAACATAAATAATTAGGTCATTCCCAGCTTTATATTGTCCACCATTTCTTCAATGAACAAAGCCAAAAAAGGTAAGCGTGGATACAAAGAGAAACTGTATAACATATATATGCACATATCACAAGCAATTAACTCAAAATATACCTAAACAAACAACTTCTTCTAGGAAAAAGTGCAAACTATTATTTCCTAAAATAGACATCTAGAATTAAATTGATCATATTAAACATAAAATAGGCTTAAAATTAAGTAAGTCAAATATGTTAATAATTCTTTATTTGTAAACTCAATTAGCGTCAACAAAGTAGCGTCAACAAAATCAACAAAATCCTAAATAGATTTGTATGTTAAAGTAATTTGTAAAGAGGATATATTATTTTGGAGATTTCATCACATGCTTAATGTCCACCTGCAAAATAAAAGGAAATGAAAAAACATATATCATATTAGTTATATATGTTGTAGAATCAAATGAAAATAAATAAAAATAAAGGAAAAAACATATATCATATTAGTTTATATATGTTGTAGAATTATATAAAAATTGTAAACACAAACCAAGTTAAATCTCTGCAAGGCAAGAAACTATAATGTTCAAAATTAGAGTGATAATATTTACGCAGGAAAAGTACCGTATTCTTTCTTATCGGCCTTAGGTTGCTTCAAAGGCTTTGCTTTTCCACCTTGCTTGGATGACATAGTTGGTATCTAGGGTTAGGGTTTGGTCTGATCTCGAGATTCCCAACCCAGTCCTAACCATCCACAAGTGAATGTCCATGGCATCCCAAATGGGAGGGTAATTTTGTGTGAGTGAAAGAGAAAAATAAATAGTAGTTGCTATTATCAGAAATGGGGTTTTAAGAGATAAATGAAAAGGTAAATGAAAGAAAAGATGAAAAGGAAAAAAGAGAAACAAAAAGGCCATCTGGAATTGGAGAGGCTGCGTTGAGAGGAGGGAGAGAGAGAATGGTTTGATAATTGGTGAGCGCTTCCGTTTTATATAATTAGTATACATATAGACAAAAGATACATTAATTGCTATTAATACATTTAATACTATCGTATTAAAGGTATAATATAGATTTATCGATCTATATGACAATAATGTGGGGTGCTTGTAACAATAATGATTCACCAATTTAATGTAGCAACCCACCCATGTGGTGGATAAGTGACACAAACTTAATGACCCCAATTTATTATTTGTTTGTGAAAGTATACCTATAGGTATAGCAAGTCTTATGCTCTTTTAAATCAATTTACTATTATTTCTTAAGCATGACATATATTGATTTTCTATTGGTTCTAGATCACATTATACATATATTGATATTATGATGTTTTTACATACACCCGATCTACCAGTGCCCATTTTGGTGAGTACAACCTCATTCTTTTATGTATAAGCCTAGGACCCACTCATTGTAATATACATTCACACATTGTCTACCAACCATAAAGTAATTTCTTTTCTATAAATAGCATAACATACCGAGTTAATACAAAATCTACCACGGAGTACTGTATCAGTAATTTAATTTGTTAGGTAATGAGAAATGACTAACAACTTGCATATAGTTGGGGAGTTTGTAATATTTGTGTACCTTTTGTGTTTCTAATATTATTGCGGGGCTTTGTAAATTTAGGACTTATTGTAATATGTATTTTAGAAATAGGACAACAAATATTTTATTTACAGTTTTTGTCCCTATTTTTTAATAAAGCCGCTAATGCGGACCCATATTCATAAAACGTTAACCAATCACAGCATGCCGCGTGTCACTTTAATTTGAAAATAGGGACTAAAAATGAAAACGAAATGTTTGTTGTCCTATATCCCTAATCAATATTATTTAAGTCCTAAAATTATATAATCTATATTATTGTTTCATCAAGACCTGATGATTCACACCAGAAAGGGTTAGTAAAGCCATTGATATAAAAGTACTTGTGTATTAGCTTTTACATTACCATTACATGCGGTGCCAAAACGATGAGAATATGCGTGTTACTACTAGAGTACCATGACGTACTTTGAACCTAAGAAGAAGATTTGCCTTATTCTGTGACGGCATACATTATTTGCATGTGGTATCCTTATTGTCTCGAAACTTTGCCACGTCTTACTCAAGGAATAGCCAATGTTATTCAATAATATTTTCACATTAATATGCGACAAGTTGTGTTAAGTGTATAACTACTCGTCTTTCATCACCACACGTGAAGGTGAACATCCAATCCACCAGTCCAAGTCAAATGTAGCTCTTGTCCTTTAGGGTTATACTGCTCCGTTTCAATGTTCTCTCTCTCTAATTGTTGTGATATACCATCACGCTTTCTTCGCTATATTATATATAGCTATGCATATATAATGTATATTTTCGTGACAATTTTCAGTGAATTGCAATGAGGAAACCCTGTTGTGATAAGCAAGAAATTAGGGCTGTTTTTTTTTCCGAACATTCCGATTTTTCCGATGTCCGATCCGATATTTTCCGATTTTGGAACATATATAAGGTTTCCGATTTCCGATTTTCCGATTTCCGATTTTTCCGAATTAAATTGGATAGGAAATTGGAACTATGTTTTAAATTCCGATTTTCCGATTTTTCCGATATAATTTCCGAATCTTTTTTCCGATTAATATTCCGAATATATCTTCCGATTAATATTTCGAATATTTTTTCCGAATATTTTCTATATATATTTTTTTACCTTATAAGTTATATCCTTATGTAATAAGAATGTGTACAATTTAGATTTTCTTTATTTTTTACCTTACCCCATATATTTATATATGCTGTTAGTAGAGAGCAACTAGGGTTGTATGATATTCTTATTAAAATATCTCTCACATCTTTCTCTCTCTCTCGTCTCGCCCCTTTCTCCTCGACGGTGCATATCTCTCACCTCTCTCTCTCGACCCAATCTCTATACGGTAGTCCAACCCCTTTCTTCTACTTTCGGCGGCGCATTTTTGTTTACATCGTCCGACCCTTATAGTCTCGAACATAGGTAAGCCTTTTCTAGTTTATTTTTATCTGTTTATTTTTTTTAATTTCTACTTATTTACAGATATGTTTACATCGGTTTATAGGTTCTGTTTACATCTTGTTTACTTCTGTTTATAAGATCGGTTTACATCTTATTTACATCTGTTTACATCTTTTTTATTTCATCTAATACATCTGTTGGGATCGATTTATAGGTTTAATAGGTTTGTTATATTGATCGGTTTATAGGTTTACATATTTGTTTACATCGGTTTGTTATATTGATGGCTGCGGCTGAACAGAAAAAAACTAATTTCTAATTTCTCATACTGTCTTCATGCGGCATAACAGAAAAAAATACCATATTTCTAATTTCCGAATTTTTCCGATTTTCCGATATTTCCGAATTCGGAAACTTTTTTGATTTTCCGAAAAAATTGGATAGGAAATTGGAACAAATATTTTATTTCCGAAAAAATTGGAATTTTTTCCGAAAGGTCATTTTCCGATCCGATCCGGCCGAAACACAGCCCTACAAGAAACCAATAAAGGTCCATGGTCAAAGCAAGAAGACCAGAAACTCATCGATTACATCCAAAAGCATGGTGACGGTAACTGGCATTCACTTCCACAGGCAGCAGGTACATCCACTAACCCATAACCTCCCTCTCCCTCTTTCTCAGGCACACATGCATATATAGATTGTTGATCATCATGGTTTCCTTGAATAAAGCTTATGGAACGAAGAAAAGAGGTGCATATTTTTCTTCTCTAAACTGTCATAAATTTCTAAATAATCAGGCTTGCTTCGTTGTGGTAAAAGTTGCCGGTTGAGATGGATAAACTATCTAAGACCAGACCTAAAACGAGGCAACTTTGGCGAAGATGAAGATGACCTTAGCATCAAGCTTCATGCCCTATTAGGAAACAGGTATCCTTTTCCTTTTTGAAGTTTTTTTTCCATTTCTATTAGTTTTCCCTGGTATTTAGGGAATAAAGGGACATGATCTCATGATATCTTTTCATGACTTTTTTTTTAGAGTTGAAAAGCATTTTTATTTCGAAAAAAAGGAGAAAAAACAGTGGAATTTTATTTTTCCATTTCATCCGTTCCCTCCCAATGAGTTGATTTCCATAGAAGACCAATAAACTTTAGAACATATCACCAAGCTATCCATCTCTTTTTCCACTATTTTTGGAATGGTTTGGAGATATATAAATTATAATCAATGGTTATGGACACTTTACTCTCTCAGAGTTTACTCTTTTTGGCACTTCAAACTCCAAAATATACAAACTGACACAGATACCCTCAAAGTATGCTACTTCAGTCATCTTTTTTTGTTTTTGATAAGTAAATGATATATAACAAAACCAACGCTAAGGGAGCGAACCCGTATACATGAAGTATACAAAAACAAAACCAACAAGAACAATAGAAAGATACCAAACAAAACCCCGCATAGAAAGCCAACTTACACCACAGAGTGAAACCCATCGACAAACTCAAGAATCTCCTGAGTCGAGAAGACGAATCTCTCCTTCCTCCAACTAAGAAGAGTGCTCAAAAATATATAACGAATCCTCGAGGGAGCCATCTCAATTCCGTCAAAGCATATCGCATTCCGCTCCTTCCATACCGTCCAAAAGATACAATGTGGAACTAAACGCCACACACCTATCCCCCGACCATCCCCACGGTGGTCTCCACCCATCTAGGAGAGTTCTAACAGTCCCTGGCATAATCCAAGTGGTACTAGACATGGCAAAAAATAAATCCCACAAACCTCTCGTCACCTTACAATGAAGAAGAAGATGATTGGTCTTTTCCTCCTCCTCCTTACATAACCAACAACGACTCGCGAGACGATATCTTCTCTTTTGAAGGCCCTCAAGAGTCAAGATAGCCTGCCTAGCCGCAGTCCACACAAAGAACCTGACCTTCTGAGGCGCCTTCACCTTCCAAATTCTCAGTCATCTTATTCCAAAACATAACAGGCCGATAAGTTTTTTTGGCAGGATAGCGATTTTTCGGTTAATTTATTAGTTAAATTCTTAAAAAATTCATAACATTTTATAAGAAATGCAAAAAAATATGAAAAAAATATCCTCGAACTCGTGTCATTACGTAGATGATTTATATATATAACGTTTTTATATTTGACTTACAATTGATATACTTTGTATTTTTTTATCATTGTATTAGTTAAGTGTAACCGAACACTACATTATTCACCAAATTTTAGTTCATTTTTATAAACTAACATGTTATAATCAATACATAGGTATTTTTTAAAGAAAAATATAATTTTATTTATAAATTTAAGTCAGGATTCGTACATGACCATATTATTTATAATGCGTATAGTAATACACTAATTAAAATGGTAATGTACGAATCCTTGTTTACATTTATAAATAAAAGTATATTTTGCTATAAAAAGTACTCATGTATTGATTATAACACGTTAGTATATAATAAAGAACCAACTATACAAAGTATATTTGGTTTTTGGTGATCTTTAACAAAAACCAAGACCAAATATACAAAGTATGCCAATCTTATGTCAAATTTAACTAATTTATATATAATAATCATCAATGCGACGACAAGAGTCCAACGATATTTTTTTCATAATTTTATTTAAAAAGTTGAGATTTTTTAAAGAATTTAACTAATAAATTAAATGAAAATTTTGTTTTCCGCAAAAAGAATTTAATGGTCCCTTAAGTTTTAGGCTAAAGTAATTGAACTAACAAGCTTGGTGGCTTTATATGTCACTTTGTAACTTCTAGTCTCCAGAAGTGCTAAAGGAGATGAATTTTCAGTGAGTAAAGTGTTAAATAACTCTATAATCAAATACATCGTGATAGAACAACGTCAATGTCATCACTCATAAATGAAAAGAAAAACGATAATGCTTGATGATGCAAAAAACTGGACCGAATCCCATTTTTATGATCACAGATAAATAGATAAAAGCAATCCAATCAAGCACATGAGAGACCAAGATTTTTAAAGTGGTTCGGCTATAAGGAAAAGCCTACGTCCACTGTTATTTTATTCCGAGGGGTTTACAATAGCACAATGTGGTGTAGAGAGAGAAAAAGGTATGGATCTTGTGTATTGTGTCTCTCGGTTCTTGGATCTCTTGGATCTCTCTCTTGGACCTCTCCTCCCTTTTGGCTAAGGGAATACATGTATTTATAGTGGTGGGGGATAAAGAGATTCATTGTATGTAGACATTTATACATTATGTCTACATTCAACGAATCTAATTGCTTGGTATGCTATGTGTTGTCATATACAATATAAATGTACATTAATGATCATTAAATGCGTAGTTATCCTTTGATATTCCTGGTTGGTATGTCGACCAACTCTCCTCGGGTGCCAACTAATACTCCTCGGATGCCGACCAACTCTCCTCGGGTGCCGACTAACACTCCTCGGGTGCCGACCAACTCTCCTCGGGTACCGACCAACTTTCCTCGGGTGCCGACTAACACTCCTCGGGTGTCGAATATTGCCACGTAGGATGACACATGTCATTTTCTGATTGGTCCTCGCGGATGGAGAATTTTTGTGTTAATAGAAGCCCCCAATGCTCCATGCTTGATGGTTTACTTGAAAGGATGGAGTATTTATTCTGCAGTGTTGCTCGGTGCTCGTGAAATTCTTGATCTACCTTCTTAATTTGTTCAACACAAAGTGCATTATCTCCTGGACGACATATGATGCAGGCTGATCGATGGTTGCTAATCTTTCTTTTGAGGAACTCCGTGTGCTATGTATCACCCCTGGGAATTTGGATGCAGCCATGCCATAGTATGCAACTTGTAGCTTGTCATAATCTTCAAGTATGTTGATTGGTTCGCCAGCCGACCAAATGCTTCCTGTGTCGAGCAACTGAATGCTAACTTCACGTGCTTGATTCTTATGATTTATGATCCTCTGAATACTTTGTCGAGTAACATACTAGCTTTTGAACCCAACTCTTCAATCTGATTAGTACCAAGCTAGTGGTGGACTTCGAAACATTTTCACACAATTTCTTCTTCATTATTGGTCGAGACAGTAGTAGCAAATATCTCAGTGCTGTAGATGCTGATTTTGACTTCTACCTCTGCTCGGGGACGAGCAAGAGGTTCTCGGGGACGAGAAAATGATTCTCAGGGACGAGCAAGAGCTTCTCGGGAATGAGCTAGTGCTTCTCGGACAGATCATCTGTGATGAATATCAGAATGTTGAAAGATCTTAACTTCATAAACTCCCCTTATACTTTGGATGATCCTCCTGCTGGTGAGGAACCTGTTTTAAAAGAAGAGGGAAAAGAAACCAATAGAATAGGAATCTCAATGTAATAGTTAGTATACATTTTCATTCTCAATGTATTTTTTTTTTTGAGTTTAATGAAAGACTTTCATTTTTGTTCGCAATCTTAATTGCTATTGTTTTGTAAATATCAAACACTTTACATTTATGCATATGTATCTGTTAAAAAGATAACAATATTGTGTTGTTCATCGACCAACTTAGTAATAAAAAGAATTACAAGTATTAAAAATGTTGCTCGATCACTTAATAATAAAGTAATGAGTATAAAAATGTTTAAATTTTTTCCAACCAACCAAGGTTGTTAAATTGTGCTCATCGACCAATTATAGTTAGTGAGAGTTTATCCCCGACTAACCATACTTGGTAAATTTTTGTCTTTATAAAATGTATCCGACCAACTAAGGTCAATAAATTCTTCTTGTCGACCAACTACAGTTAGTGGGTTTTTATTCCCGACCAACCATACTTGGTGTATTTTTTTTTTCAAAGAACTTTTTACTAGTTATCTTACCAACCGTAGTTGACCACGCTAGTGTACACCTCCTAACCAAAGGAGTATTTTTGGTTCTTTTGAACTATTTGGTTCTTTCGAACTATATGTCCACTAGATATCTTACCAACCGTAGTTGATCACACTAGTGTACGCCTCCTAACCAAAGGAGTATTTTTTGGTTCTTTCGAACTGTCCACTAGTTATCTTACCAACCGTAGTTGATCACGCTAGTGTCACCTCCTAACCAAAGGAGTATTTTTTTTGGTTCTTTCGAACTGTCCACTAGTTATCTTACCAACCGTGGTTGATCACGCTAGTGTCACCTCCTAACCAAAGGAGTATTTTTTTTGGTTCTTTCGAACTGTCCACTAGTTATCTTACCAACCGTAGTTGATCACGCTAGTGTCACCTCCTAACCAAAGGAGTATTTTTTGGTTCTTTCGAACTATCTGACCAACCGAAGTTGATCGTGGGTTTGAACTATCGGTGTTTGCTTTTATTGATGGGCAACGTAGTGTTGCAAACAATACTGACTGTAGCTCATTAATCCAATTAGCCTTACATAGCCTCTTTTTCAAACCATTTAGTAATGTTCTGCTCGTCACTTCAGTTTGTCCATTATTCTGAGGATGACCTGGTGCTGAATGAACCTTCAAAATGTTTGACTGATGACAATAAGCAGCAAACTCTTCGTTATCGAATTGTGTTCCGTAGTTTGTGATGATGGCAATGACGAGGTATTTGAATCTTCCTCGGGTCGTCGGCAGTGGTCCAACCAAATCAATTCCCACATGGCAAATGGCCAAGGAGAAGTGACGGGTGTCAACAATGTTTGTGGAGTTCTTCGGATGGAGGAAAAGCGTTCGCACTTGTCACATTTCTTGGCATAAGCTATACAATCAGCTCTCATCGCACTACACCAAAAATGCTAATCTGGCACAGTTGGACAAGGAGAATCTGGCACGGTTTAAATCCGTGCCAGATTTTGGCACGGTTTAAAACCGCGCCAAAATCTGGCACGAATTTAAACCGTGCCAAAACAGTATCAAATTTGAAAAGATTAAATAAAAAAATAAAATCAATTAACTTTTCATTTGGAGCCATCTTGTTTCCTCCCCCGCGCACTCTCCCGCCTACTCACCCTGTCAAGCCCGATTCTCTCTTTCCTTCATCCTCGACATCTCTCTTCTTCACCCCTGACCCAATGTTTGCTTGCTGACCACAAAAGACCCCTAGGGTTTCAGTTGCTTTAAGGGAACCAAACGCCGGTAGCCCGGATTGTCGGTGCCGCAAGGGGTGGGGGTATCACTAGACGATGTCGCAGGGCACCACTTCTCTCTCTTTCTATGTCTTTCCCAATATTATTGGGACCCGAGTTTCTTCCCAACTCTCTTGCAATGTTTGTGGGTGGTTGGGGGCCTAGGGTTTGGGTCTTGTAAGGATGGAATTGATTTTGGTGAAGGTTTTGGCAAATAAATTAAACCGAGGCAGCTAGAAATTTGGGGATTGGGTATGATGAGGTACCTATGAAGAGCAGGAGGTGGTGAGAAGGTGGTCTAGCATCAGGGATGGTGGTGGGAGCGTGAATCAGTTGTTGTAGGTGATGATGCTGATGAGTGTTGTTGTATTTAGGAGTTTTACAAAGGGATGTTATTGTAGTTTGATTCATGGGTATTGGAATATGAAGATTTTAGGTATGTGATTCATTGTGAACTTAAGGTTTAATGAGTTTTCATATTTGAAAACTTTATGATTCATTATCTGTGTATATTGTTTTGCAGATTATAGGTATTCGAGCTTAAAGCTTGAAATGAAGGTATAAAATACATTATGAGTTAAATTGTTATTTTGGTTATTATTTTCAAAGTTTGGTCTACATTTTTTTTAGTTTCTAAGACTTCTTATGTTTGATTAATGCTTGGCTATATTTTTAAGCTCATATTTGGGATTTTGTTTCTGTCTTAGACGAAAAAATGTCAAATAGTGAGTGGCCTTCACATGTTTGATAAAATGTCAGTTAGTCAGGTGCAACAACCACCCTCACAATTAGATTAATCCATGGTCTTTGTTGCTCAGAGAGCACTTTTATGGTTATTGAATGTATTTGGTGTTTTACATTTTACATAACCTACAAGACGATCCTTTCCCCATTATATCTTTGTTGACCATGTATTACGATTTTTATTTATTTCAACTGTTTTTTATGTGGGAGTATTTTCCAACTATTTTTTATCTTTATTGAAATAGTATTGATTTTGGTAGTGGAGTGGCCATGGAATAAATTCATTAAAGTATCAGGATTAGATTGTATTGAACGAGTTGATAAATTCAGTAATTCGTTAGAAGAGACACCAATTTGGGTCCACTGAGTAGTAGAGGATTTGAGGTCCCATAACTTGCGAGGGATTTTAAAATGCCTTGTTGCCATGGTCATGTTTTAGGCTCAGTACCTTTTGTTGAACGCTCGGTAAGTTTAAGGATGTTATTCAGAATGTTATGTTTTCAATTTAGTACATTTTTTAAAAGTTCAAGTTTGTGTTAGTTTTTTAATCTATTTTTCATCTCATGGCTTGAAATCATCGTAACTGCAATTGTATATCATAATGTGCCCATACATTTTTCAGATTCTTAGCTCTGGAGTGGAAATGAGAGAAGGAATAAGGTTTGTAGTTACACTACTAAAGATGCTAGTTTGGTCTTCTGTAAGTTGTTTCTTAAATAATCCCACAATATGATTAATAATGTCTTGATTATTCTCCCAAGTATTACCCTCTTCATCTTTAATGGAGTGAATCCTAAGCTTTTAGTGCTTGGTTTTAACACTAGCCTGGCCATTACCAAACTTACCTCATCTCTGTTGTTATATCAAGTTTATATTGTCCCCTATAGCCTGGCCATTACCAAACTTACCTCATCTTTGGTTTGGTTTATTTGTATTTCAATATGAGTTGAAATTGATAGATTATGTATATGAATTGACTTCTACTATGAATCGTTCATAAACCCCTTGAATATATGCGTAAATATTTAGAGAATGGGATCAAATTGATTATGATTGAATTTTTAGGGTTCTTGATACAGAATTGGGTTTTATCATTAAATCTTGAATTAATATTGTGTTTTTGATGTTTTAAGCATGTTTAAATCATAGTTACTTTATTTAGATGCTATACCAATTTAAGTAAGATCCTACTTCTATGGTAACATTATAGTTCATGCTTATAGACTTTATGACCGTCTTGTTTATTTTGTACACTCGCAATTATTTAGTATAATGAATAGGACCCAGGGTGATGACAATACTCAATATTTCACAATAGGACTCGGAATAAATCGACAAATCGATAGGACCCACATCGAACACATGTGCTTGGTTTGTGGCCTTTCTGAATTACTTACTCATTTTCACTAATTCTTCATGTATGCTAAAATTGAAAAACTGGTAAATAAAACAAAAAACTAAGAACATTTCACAGGTCAGAAAATTAAGTCACATGTTGTAAAATGACTACTTTCTTACATAATGGTTAATATATCTTTTTAAAATATAATTTTGGTATTGCAGGACCTCTTGTGTCGGGACTGATACAACATCAGCACACTGGTGAAAGCCAAAGCGGAACTCGAAGAAGTGATTGGAAAAGGGAAGATCTCAAGTTGTTTGCACAAATACACAAGGATCAAGAATGAGGGAGCTTATTCGGAGGATCTCAAGTTGCGAATAAATTTGGTAAGTATTTTATATTGGTGATAGAAGATTTTATAATGTAGTGCACCTTTACCAAAGTAAATTCTTCATTTAATTGTGTGCGCGTGTGTGTGTTGTGTAAGATGTGTGTGTTAAGGCCTTAATAAGTGGTTGACATGGAGGAAGGGGCTATATGGATTTATATACTATTTTTAGATGTTAAATCGGTGGAAGGGATTTATTGGTGGTTTAGCTGCGGCTTTTGTGCTTGTTGTTGTTGTTGGGCTTATGTTAATATTAAAATAAGTTGGATTTCATGAATAAACAAAGGAAACTCTGTCGAAATTTTATGAAATAAGTAAGTGTTCTAAATTGATTAAGGCTAGCATACAACATTTGAAATTTGAACATTGGTGAATGAAAACGTAAAACAACTAATAAACATACCAGAATGAGACACGCGTAGTCACGAACACCTCGCACGGGACCAATGTAACTTGTAGGAACTGACCGCGTAGTCCCGGGTCTCTCGGTTTGTGAGTATGACGATAATTTGCAAAAATCAAAACTTAAACTTAAAAACAAGCCGTTAAGGGGTGAAAACCCAAACCACCACCCAAACGACCCCGTAGGGGGCACGAACACCTCGCACGGGACCAATGTAACTCGTAGGAACTGACCGCGTAGTCCCGAGACTCCCGGTTTGAGAGTATAACCCGAATTTGCAAAAATCACACTTAGACTTGAAAACAGGCCGTTAAGGGGTGAAAACCCGAACCAGCCCCCAAACAGCCCCGTAGGAGGCACGAACACCTCGCACGGGACCAATGTAACTCGTAGGAACTGACCGCGTAGTCCCGGGTCTTCCGGTTTGAGAGTATGACGATAATTTGCAAAAATCACACTTAGACTTGAAAACAGGCCGTTAAGGGGTGAACACCAAAACCAGCCCCCAAACGACCCCGTAAGAGGCACGAACACCTCGCACGGGACCAATGTAACTCGTAGGAACTGACCGCGTAGTCACGGGTCTTTCGGTTTAAGAGTATGACGATAATTTGCAAAAATCACACTTAGAGTTGAAAACAAGCCGTTAAGGGGTGAAAACCCGAACCAGCCCCCAAACGACCCCGTAGGAGGCACAGACACCTCACACGGGACCAATGTAACTTGTAGCAACTGACCGTGTAGTCCCGGGATTCTCGGTTTGAGAGTATAACCCGAATTTGCAAAAATCACACTTAGAGTTGAAAACAGGCCGTTAAGGGGTGAAAACCCGAACCAACCCCCAAACGACCCCGTAGGAGGCACGAACACCTCGTAGGGGACCAATGTAACTTGTATGAACTGACCGCGTAGTCCCGAGACTCCCGGTATGAGAGTATGACGATAATTTGCAAAAATCACACTTAGACTTGAAAACAGGCCGTTAAGGGGTGAAAACTCGAACCAGCACCCAAACGACCCCGTAAGAGGCACGAACACCTCGCACGGGACCAATGTAACTCGTAGGAACTGACCGTGTAGTCCCGGGACTCCCGGTTTGAGAGTATAACCCGAATTTGCAAAAATCACACTTAGACTTGAAAACAGGCCGTTAAGGGGTGAAAACCCGAACCAGCCCCCAAACGACCCCGTAGGGGGCACGAAAACCTCGCACGGGACCAATGTAACTTGTAAGAACTGACCGCGTAGTCCCGGGTCTCTCGGTTTGAGAGTATGACCCGAATTTGCAAAAATCACACTTAGAGTTGAAAACAGGCCGTTAAGGGGTGAAAACCCGAACCAGCCTCCAAACGACCCCGTAGGAGGCACGAACACCTCGTAGGGGACCAATGTAACTCGTAGGAACTGACCGCGTAGTCCCGGGACTCCCGGTATGAGAGTATGACGATAATTTGCAAAAATAACACTTAGACTTGAAAACAGGCCGTTAAGGGGTGAAAACCCGAACCAACCCCCAAACGACCCGGTAAGAGGCACGAACACCTCGCACGGGACCAATGTAACTCGTAGGAACTGACCGCGTAGTCCCGGTTTGAGAGTATGACGATAATTTGCAAAAATCACACTTAGACTTGAAAACAGGCCGTTAAGGGGTGGAAACCCGAACCAGCGCCCAAACGACCCCGTAGGGGGCACGAACACCTCGCACGGGACCAATGTAACTCGTAGGAACTGACCGCGTAGTCCCGGGACTCCCGGTTTGAGAGTATGACGATAATTTGCAAAAATCACACTTAGACTTGAAAACAGGCCGTTAAGGGGTGAAAACCCGAACCAGCCCCCAAACGACCCCGTAGGGGGCACGAACACCTCGTATGGGACCAATGTAACTCGTAGGAACTGACCGCGTAGTCCCGGGACTCTCGGTTTGAGAGTATGACCCGAATTTGCAAAAATCACACTTAGACATGAAAACAGGCCGTTAAGGGGTGAAAACCCGAACCAGCCCCCAAACGATCCCGTAGGAGGCACGAACACCTCGTAGGGGACCAATGTAACTTGTAGGAACTGACCGCGTAGTCCCGGGACTCCTGGTTTGAGAGTATGACGATAATTTGCAAAAATCACACTTAGACTTGAAAACAGGCCGTTAAGGGGTGAAAACCCGAACCAACCCCCAAACGATCCCGTAAGAGGCACGAACACCTCGCACGGGACCAATGTAACTCGTAGGAACTGACCGCGTAGTCCCGGGACTCTCGGTTTGAGAGTATGACGATAATTTGCAAAAATAATACTTAGACTTGAAAACAGGCCGTTAAGGGGTGAAAACCCGAACCAGCCCCCAAACGACCCCGTAGGAGGCACGAACACCTCGTAGGGGACCAATGTAACATGTAGGAACTGACCGCATAGCCCCGGGACTCCCGGTTTGAGAGTATGATGATAATTTGCAAAAATCACACTTAGACTTGAAAACAGGCTGTTAAGGGGTGAAAACCCGAACCAGCCCCCAAACGACCCCGTAAGGGGCACGAACACCTCGCACGGGACCAATGTAACTTGTAGGAACTGACCGCGTAGTCCCGGGTCTTCCGGTTTGTGAATATGACGATAATTTGCAAAAATCACACTTAGACTTGAAAACAGGCGGTTAAGGGGTGAAAACCAAAACCAGCCCCAAACGACCCCGTAGGAGGCACGAACACCTCGCACGGGACCAATGTAACTTGTAGAAACTGACCGCGTAGACCCGGGACTCCCGGTATGAGAGTATGACCCGAATTTGCAAAAATCACACTTAGACATGAAAACAGGCCGTTAAGGGGTGAAAACCCGAACCAACCCCCAAACGACCCCGTAGGAGGCACGAACACCTCACACGGGATCAATGTAACTTGTAGCAACTGATCGCGTAGTCTCGGGACTCTCGGTTTGAGAGTATGACACGAATTTGCAAAAATCACATGTAGAGTTGAAAACAGGCCGTTAAGGGGTGAAAACTCAAACCAACCCCCAAACGACCCCGTAGGAGACACGAACACCTCGTAGGGGACCAATGTAACTTGTAGGAACTGACCGCGTAGTCCCGGGACTCCCGGTATGAGAGTATGACGATAATTTGTAAAAATCACACTTAGACTTGAAAACAGGCCGTTAAGGGGTGAAAACCCGAACCAGCCCCCAAACGATCCCGTAGGAGGCACGAACACCTCGCACGGGACCAATGTAACTTGTAGGAACTGACCGCGTAGTCCCGGGACTCCCGATTTGAGAATATGATGATAATTTGCAAAAATCACACTTAGACTTGAAAAAACACCTCGCACGGGACCAATGTAACTTGTAGGAACTGACCGCGTAGTCGTATATGCAATTTTTCTTCTTGTATATGCAATTTTTTTGCTTGAATATTGTTTTAAAAATGACTTGGTTACTAATATTGTATCTTTTTTGTGTCTTATTTTTTTTGTAGGATGACATTCAATCGTTAGCTTTTATCCACTTGGAACGCACGAAGAAGTCAATGCTTTGCAACAGGGGGATTGTGTATTTAGTGTCGTTAATATTCAGGATTCTATTTTTTGTGTTATGGCCGAGCAGGCTTCCGTAGTTTTATGATTTATTTTTATGGTCGTGCTGGCTACAGTAGTTTTATTGTTGACTTTTATGGCCGTGCGGGCTTTATATGGGCAGATTTTATGTTAGCAGGTTTTGGAATGCTCAAAAAATAGAGGAAACTCTGCCCAATTTTTTTTTGATATGAGAACTATTAACTCTTGTAATTTTTTGAAGTTATTGCCGACTTTTATGGTCATGTGTTGGTTTATATTGGTATTATCTTTTGTAATTTTTTGAAGTTTGTATGCACATTAGTTTATCAACAACCTTCGATATTCATAATTTGTGAATTTTCTTGATTTTGTTTTTGCAAATAATAAATATTTTTCCTATCGAATTTGGAATTTGCAGATTTTCCAGATTTGGTTCCTATTATTATTTTTTTAATCAACTGAAAAATCTGGCACGGTTTTAAACCGTGCCAAAACCGTGCCAATGCATAAAAATGAGAACGCTTATAAAATAATCTGGCACGCTTTATAACCGTGCCAAAAGCGTTCCAGAAAATAGATAATTTGGCACGGTTTTGGCGTGTGCCAAAATCGTGTCAGATTTAACATCTGGCACTGTTTAAAAGCGTGCCAAAAGCGTGCCAGATTAAAAAACTGGCACAGTTTAAAAGCGTGCCAAAAGCGTGCCAGATTGGAAAATCTGGCACGGTTTTAAATCGCGCCAGAAAATCTGGCTCGCCTGATTCTGGCACGATTTTGAACCGTGCCAGATTGCGTCTGGCACGGTTTTAAACCGTGCCAGTTTCCTATTTTTGGTGTAGTGTCGTCGGCCAGTAGTATCCCTGCGTCATCACCTTTTGCAAAAGTGTCCGACCTGCTACATGGGCTCCACAGGACCCTTCATGGATCTCTTTAATCAATTCTTTCACCTCGGAGGGATGTACACATCTTTGCAAACCTGCCATAATTCCTGGTCTATACAAAATACCATTAATTAGTACATACCGAGCAACTTTAAACTTCCATTTCTTGGCAGCGAGCCTATCCTCCGGTAATTCTTCCTCCTCAATATATGCTCTGATGGGATCCATCCAAGATGGTCCTAAATCAAGGGTAATAATATTCATCGTCAGGTCTTCATTTTTGCTCCGACTTTCTAATACTTCAATTGGTATCGTTCTTCGCAGCTCGGTACGAGTAGCTGATGCTAATCGGGCCAAGGCGTATGCTCTCACATTATCCATTCTTGATATTCTTACCAGTTGAACAGCAACAAACTCTGATACTAACTCCATCACCTTTGCTTGATACTTGATCATCAATTCTCCTTTGGCTGCAAATATTCCCAAAATTTGGTTTACGATCAATTGAGAATCACTGAAGACAATAACCTGCTGTGCCTCCATAGTATTTGACAAATTAAGACCTGCAATCATGGCCTCATACTCAACCTCATTATTAGAAGCTTGGAATTAGAAACGTAGGGCGTATTCCATGTCGACTTCGTCTGGGCTGTTCAAAACGATCCCTGCCCCACAGCCTGTAGTGCAAGATGAGCCATCTACATATAGCCTCCATATAGGCAACTTGTATTCTAATTTCTAGTCTGACAGAGTTCCTCGGTGGAATACTTATCGCTTTCTTTCATCATGTCCTGATACTTCTGAATACACCTCTTGAATTTCAATATTCCTCCTGAACTTCAATATTCCTCCTGAACTACAATATACCTCCTGAACTTCAATATCAAAAGTAATTCCTGAGCAAGAAAAACAACTCCTGAATGATGATTGGTCGGGGCCCCGATCGTTTGAGTTTGTGGAGTTGAATTTGATGATCGACTGCATGATGATATAAGAATGTGCCACCAAATGAACAAATATATTTGTAATAGAAGCCCCCAACTGTGGAATGTGAACTTTGAATGAGATTTATCGACCAATACCAACCGGAGTTGGATTTTATCTACCAACCGGAGTTGGATTTTGTCTACCAACCGGAGTTGGATTTTATCTACCAATCGGAGTTGGTGGTAATTGATAATAAATGATGAAGACTTCCTCGGAGCTGACCAACGGATTGTTGGGAATAAGATAATATAAATGCTGGAGACCTCCTCGGCGCTGACCAACAGATTTGTTGGGAATAAGATAATATAAATGCTAGAGACCTCCTCGGCGCTGACCAACAGATTTGTTGGGAATAAGATAATATAAATGCAGGATACCTCCTCGGCGATGACCAACAGATTGTTGGGAATAAGATATAATAAATGCTGGAGACATCCTTGGAGCTGAATAAGATATAATGCTGGAGACATCCTTGGAGCTGAATAAGATATAATAAATGCTGGAGACCTCCTCAACAGATTGTTGGGAATAAGATAATATAAATGTTGGAGATATCCTTGAAGCTGAATATATGATTATAAATATTTGTCGAGCTCCATGCTGAAATGAGAATAGAATATGCATCCAAATAGATATAAAGAATAATAATAAAGTTCCTCGCCGATCAGTCGAGGTAGAATCATATAATGCCGAACAAGAATAAGATCTTTCAGAACATAAGAATATGGCCGAGAACGTTGTCAGGCCTGAATATAAATAAGAATTATCCGAACGAATGTTGTAATTCTCCTTAAAGCTGAATAAGTATCTTGTCGAGGCATAATTGCAGAATGCCGAATAAGAATAATATTTTCCAGAACATAAGAATATGGCCGAGAACTTTGCTGGGCCTGCATATAAATAAGAATTACCCCGACCAACTATCCGTTGGGGGTGAAATATAATAAATGTTATAGTTCTCCTCAGAGCTGAATATGATAATAAGTATCTCGCCGTGATCCATATTGAGATGAATATAGAATATGAATCCCAATGGATATATAGAATCATTAGTGTTGGAGCAGATATCATAACAATAATAAAATCAATAGTTCCTCGCTGAGGTGAAATTTCATACTGCCGAGCTATGATAATATTTTTCAGAAGAGTAAGATTATTTCCGAGCATTCGTCGGAGTTGAATCTTGTACCTGTAAAAATTAATATCTTGCTCTACCATTTGTGTAGGCTGAATTGATTAGTCATGAGAATAATTTACTCATCCAATCAATATATGATATGTATATGCTTGAGAAATAAAAATATTAATAATATGCCAAATGTGTGTGAGATGGACAAATTATTATCAAATATGCATTATAAATAAGACGTAAAATTATTTAATCTCCAACAACTAATCATGTATTAGTTGCTGTTTGAAAATTATTTATCACTTGGTTTTAAAAATATTTTTTGGATGATCATAAGTTAAAAAGACTCAAGCCCCCTGCTTGTCCCCAAGCCGAACTCGTGTTTAAAGAAATATCAGGGGTGATTAGCATTTTTTAATACCCCAAGATTCTACTGCTGCCGACAAACAACATGGATGTTGCCGACCAACATTTAAGGATATCTCAAATTATAGAATATATGGCTGGATGACCACAATATCTCGAATCTTTAGATCAAAAAATAACATTCAATGTAAAATTTAAGCCTTAAGAATGTTAATTAAATGAATAAATATATAACCCACTAGATCGTGTGATTTCGACAAAGAAACCTTGTGATGTGATGAACGAGGGGCCAACATATCAAATTTGTGCCCAGAGTCTTGATATGGTCATGATTATTTACTGATCCTCTTTTACAAGAGGTGGGTAATGATTTTTCAGGTGAGAGAAAATTATTTTTTATATTGATCCCTTCCTATTCCCAATTTGGAGAGATAAAAATATGGTGAATGATAGAAGTTATTACCAAATTTATATCAAAAATCAATCAATTTGTCTTTATTGACATAGATGGAAGATGAGCCAAATATAGTTCATAAAAATGAATGCAAAGAGACTCAAACTTGAAGAGAGAGAAAGTAGATCTGGGTCATGATTTCCATGAGGAAAATTTTCATTGTCTTTAACCTTTTCCCATTCTCTGATTAAAAATATAATAGGAATTTGAATAGACATCAAAGATCTTACAAAATTTATAACGAAAATTTATCAAATCTTACCACCGTCACATATATTGGTATATGTAATCATTTAAAATATTTATTTGATGATATAATATTGAAACTTGAGAATCAAGCAAACAATTATGATTTATGAAATCTACTATTTTTCAGATTAACAGTTATGATTTAAAAATCATGATATGCAATATTTTGCAGATAAAAATTGGACAATTAATTTATGTATATAAACATAAAAATCATGATTGAATAAAAAGATGTATGTATAATTGATTATACGTAGAGAAAATAAAAACTTAGCTTTTGATGGAGAACAACGCTTGTAACACGTTCCCACAGACGGCGCCAATCTGATGATGCAAAAAACTGGACCGAATCCCATTTTTATGATCACAGATAAATAGATAAAAGCAATCCAATCAAGCACATGAGAGACCAAGATTTTTAAAGTGGTTCGGCTATAAGGAAAAGCCTACGTCCACTGTTATTTTATTTCCAGGGGTTTACAATAGCACAATGTGGTGTAGAGAGAGAAAAAGGTATGGATCTTGTGTATTGTGTCTCTCGGTTCTTAGATCTCTTGGATCTCTCTCTTGGATCTATCCTCCCTTTTGGCTAAGGGAATACATGTATTTATAGTGGTGGGGGATAAAGAGATTCATTGTATGTAGACATTTATACATTATGTCTACATTCAACGAATCTAATTGCTTGGTATGCTATGTGTTGTCATCTACAATATAAATGTACATTAATGATCATTAAATGCGTAGTTATCCTTTGATATTCCTGGTTGGTATGTCGACCAACTCTCCTCGGGTGCCAACTAATACTCCCCGGATGCCGACCAACTCTCCTCGGGTGTTGACTAACACTCCTCGGGTGCCGACCAACTCTCCTCGGGTACCGACCAACTTTCCTCGAGTGCCGACTAACACTCCTCGGGTGTCGAATATTGCCACGTAGGATGACACGTGTCCTTTTCTGATTGATCCTCGCAGATGGAAAATTTTTGTGTTAACAATGCTATTTTCACAACATAGTTTACGGAAAGTTACTTCACAAACACTTAACAATATGGTTGATTTGAGAAAAAATAAATCTTACGAGCACCTGAATTCTATCCAATCAGACACATCCACCTATAGATATTCTAAAAAGTGTAATTCACGTTTTAAAGTTGATTTTTTTTTCCCGGATCCTTAAAGTTAATTTTATGTCGTGTCTGGTGTATAACTATTCTTTTTTTTTTTTTTACAGTTTCAAACTAACGATGATAATGATGATATTGTTAGGTGGTCATTAATAGCTGGAAGATTGCCAGGACGTACGGACAACGAGGTGAAAAACTACTGGAATTCTCAATTAAGGAGAAAGCTAATAATCAAAGGTATTGATCCCAACAACCGCCGAGTCAGCCAATCCATTCCTCCTCCTCGAGTGGTTATATCACAAAACCAAAGCGATAATTTGCATGAAGATGCAGCTGATAATGAAGAAGACAGCAGTTCCAAAGTGGATGGTTTAAACCTTAACCTGAGCCTTTCCAATCATGTGGAAGAGAGCAAGCAAACTATAGCCCATTCTGTTGCCAAAGAGAAAATGAAAGACAAGCCTCCTCACATTCTTCTATTTGGGAAAACTCTCCAAACTTGTGGAAGCTTGCTTATAAAATAAGACTATACTTATAATTAGCCAGGGTTGTTTGTGTACTAATTAATTAATACTGATAAAGTCTATATGGGAAAACCGCTTTTAATTACCTTACTAGGAGGATGAACGTACTACAATGTTGCTGATAAGAGCAAGCTTAGAACAAGAATTGAACATAAAGTAAGAGGGAGTAAGAGGGAGTTGAGATAATAGAGAAGTAGGTCGATTGGATAAAATGTCTAATGATGTTATTCAGGATCACTCCACTATTTATAAGCCTTAATTACAAACAAACTAATGCATACATTAAGGGAACACGCATACATGTGCTAATGAACATAAGGAACCCATTAAGTTAAAGCATGCCACTAAGCTAATGACATATTCTAATGCATCCCACTAACACATCATTTTGACTTCCTCGCTTCCTCTCAAATGCAGGTTCATATACGTATCAATCCCTTCCACATACAAAATCCTTTTCACAAGAATAAACTTTGGATACGCCTTAGAAAACCAGCACTTATTCTCCCACATTGCATCCTCAATTGGTGCTCATTTCCACATCACCAATATTTTTCGTTTTAGGCCTATAGTTTCCTTTCCGAATAACCCAAGTGTCCAACGCCGCTTTAGGTTAAGGAAGAACATTATTGTTTGTAACAGGTGGAAGAGTTGCTGAGATTGGAGAAACATCCCATAATTTCTTTCGTAATAGACTAACAAGAAAAACATCATGTATTTGAAAACCTTGAGGGAGTTCCAAATGATATGCCATTAGACCCAAACGCTCTAAAATTTTAAACGGGCCGTAAAACCTAGGAGCTAACTGTTGCGCAAAATAAGTCCTATGTTAAGCACCAAGACCATAAAACTCACTTCGGAATTTTACCAAATACTTGGTGTGCGGAAAACACCCAAGACCTTATCCCTAATGAAAACTAAGTGTGCAAACTCAAAATGAATCCAACCAAACATCAACAAGTAGGATACCAAGAACACACACGCACACAAAGCAAAGAAACAACAACAATATAGCGTGGTTCACCCAAACAAGGATTACATCCACAATTGTAGGATTTCTTCTTTCTTTGATAAATGGAGGAACCACAAGGTTACACACTCACACTCTTTATCTCTCCAAGCAAGTCACTCATAAACCAAGCACAAGAACTAATCTTTAAACAAGAAACTCTCACTCACTTTTCTCTTCGAAAACTCACCAAATGTTCACTCTAAAGCTGGAAAAATAGCACTGCCTTAAAAACAAAAAATAGGCTTCTATTTATAGTTTTTCCTCAAAGTGGCAATTTTGTAAATATTGAGAAAAATATGTTTTTCTCCCAAAACAGTCGTGAACCAATGGGAAGCCATCGGAGACCCAAAATACGCCACAAACTCCACCTTGGCGATCCGAATGATCCAACCAAAACCCTAGAATGAAAACCATTAAACCCGCTTGAAGATCACCCCGAAATCTACCAAGCTCAATGCGGCTCGACCTAACCGAGGAGCCTCTTCCTGAACTTCAACAAGAAGTGAGATTTAGAAGCCTCAGGAAATGCCAAAACTTCGCCGTAGTCACATGTTTGGTGAAGAAATCTGTTGCGTTCTCATCCGTGTGCACCTTCTCAATCAAAATCTCATCGGAATCCACCCAATCCCGAACTATATGATACCGCACATCAATATGCTTTGTGCGGGCATGATACACTTGAATCTTAGCCAAATGCATAGCACTTTGACTATCGCAATGAAGACGAACACTCTTTTGCTTCATCCCCAATTCACTCACCAAACTCTTTAACCAAACCGCCTTCTTTGATGCTTCCGTAAGTGCCATATATATATATTTTTTAAATAAATATATTTTATTAATAGATGGAGAAAAAGCCTCTCCAGGAGCACTTACAAGCGCTAAAACAGGACTCTTGCAAAAAAGAAACAACAATCTAAAGCAAATTTAAAAAGCATTTATGATCTACGATTTCTTGAACGCGTTCGCTTGCGGACGACATTTCAGTTGTCATTTTCTGCAATAAAATTTACATCATTAAGATCGGAATCCACTGCAGATGCTGGATCAAGTTTGGGGAGATCCACAAATAAATCAATGCCGCGATCGTCGTGAATTTCTACACAAATTGGATTAATTTGGGATAACTCGTCACTTGTATTAGTATTCTCTAAAGGAGTCATATCTTCATCACTTTTAGAGTCTTCATCAGAAGATGATGTCTCAAAAAGATCATTGCGCAAAACAAGTTTATCTCCTTTTAAAATGATGCAATCGCGTTGAATTAATTGATGAATATAGCTTTGATTTTTCTTTCTTGGGTTGCCAACAGAAGATCCATGATGTTGATTGTTGATAGCAGTTTCAGACGGCTGAACTTCACTCGACTCCTCATTATTAGATAAATCCCCTTTCGGAAATTTCTCATTTGTAGTATCGTCCTTATGAACAAAGTTTCCGGGGTTACTAAAATGAATACCAATATTTGATGAGTCGAAATAATGACAAGTTTTATCTATTGGATAGAATAATGTGGCTGCCTTTATAGACTTTTTCTCATGAGGTTTGTTTTTTTCCACGTTACCTGAAATATAGGTCTTAGTTAGACCTTTTTCAAAAACCTCCTGATGTGGATTGATTTTGGCCGATATATTTAACTCTGCTACTTCATGAACAGATTCATCTCCATTTAAGTTTAAGTCATCAAACTTTTTAGCCTCATATTTCTGAACTACTTTTCCACCTAACTCACTTATATCTGGATTTTTCGGGATATTTTGAATAGGTAATAGTTGCACAGGCCCGGCCATAAGTTTGGACTGGTTTCGGCACGTCTGAATTATGCCGGAATCACCTTTTTCAAATTCTTGAATGCCATTTTCCCCCAAAGAAAACTTACGGCCAGGAGGAACATTTCCTATTGAATCTGCGACAAGTTTGGTGCTTGCAAACGAGATTTGTTGATTCTTTGAATTTGGATGAACCACCTCTTTCTGTAATTTCTTACACTCAATAATTAAGTGTCCAACTGATTTGTAAAAATTGCAAAACAAAGGAAGAGACTCATATTTAATGTTGACAAAGAAAGAACCATTCTCGTTTTCAACCAAAAGACGCTCGGGAGGTTAAGAAGAGAGATCTACCTCGACTAAGACTCGTGCGAAACTGCCATAAGTCCGCTCCATAGTGGCTTTGTCAATACGTAATGGCAGGCCCACACCCCAGGCAATTTGAAATAGCAATCGGGGGTCCCAATAATCTTGGCATAGTCCCATAAAACGAACCCAAACATTCACAGTAGAAATAACATGTGTTTCTGGGAAAAAATCAGGAACCCATTCAAATAGCCTAAATGTTCCAGTATTTAGTTTGAAACTACGAAAAGATAAGGCCTTACTTCTTTCTGAAGGACAAGAAAAACGAAGGTTAAAATAACCCTTACCAATGGGTGTGAGAACCCATGTCTGTTTGGTTTTCCATACAGATGTGAGCTCCATTTTGAGCTCAGATAGTTTCGAAGGCTTATTCCCTTTGACAAGCATAATACGGCCAATAAGTGATGAGGAGCCACAGTCATTCACCACATCATTATAAGCATCATCCAGCAGCCGAATTGCAACCGAGTCTCCACGCAAATATGGACTGGATAATGGAGGTAGGCGAGGGCCTTCAAACGGGCATGGAGGTGCCTTTTTACCAACTACATCAGCAAAAGAACGTGATTGGACAACAGGTGTGTAAGGGATATCCAGGGAAGCATCACGAATTGTTTGGTATAAGATATCAGTAAAAGGCTTTGGGTCAAAGTCTAGGCAAGGACTAGCAGCCATGGAAAAAGTGAAAGAAAATTTAGAAAAAGAGAGAATAGTTTAGAGAGAAGGAGGAGCTTCTCTCACTAGAAGCCATCACTTAACTTCAATATTCAGTGGTTTCCCTTCATATCAAGTTATTAATGATTCCCATATACTCCGCCTTCGTCATAGACAAAGCACTTGTCGCTTATAACATGGATCTCCAAGATATCGACCCGCTAGCAATAGTGAATACATACTCCGATGTAGATCTCCGCATAATCCGAATCCACGTACCCCGCAACAAACTCGACCCCTTTCTTCCGCTCAAACACAATGCCCATATACTTGGTTCCCTTCAGATACCGAAGAATCCATTTCACCGCTTTCCAATGCTCTTTTCCCGGATTCGACATGTACTTACTAACCACAACCACGGATTTGGCGATATCCAGCCTCGTGCAAACCATAGCATACATAAGGCACCACACAGCATAAGCATACGACGTAGAAGCCACCTCCTCTAACTCATCATCCGTAGAGGGACATTGCTTTGCAGACAAAGAAAAGTGTGAAGCTAACAGTGTAGAAGTGGCTTCGGAATCCAACATGCCAAATTTCTCTATGACATGCGAAATATAATTTTTTTGAGATAACCACAACTTGCCAACTTTTATATCTCGTCTAATCTTCATACCAAGAATCTTTTGGGCTGCACCAAGATCCTTCATGTCAAACTCCCGGCTCAATTTCACCTTGAGCTCCGTTATCCGTGACATATCCCAACGCGCAATGAGCATGTAATCCACATAGAGCATTGACAAAACAAACGAACCATCCTCAAGAACACGAAAATATGCACAATGGTCATGATCACATCTCGAGTAACCAACCCGCAACATGAAGGTATCGAACCATAGGTACCATTATCATGGCGATTGTTTAAGCCCATACAATGACGTCTTAAGCCGGCACACATGATCTTCCTTTCCCACTTCCTTGAACCCCTCCGGTAGCACCATGTAAATAAGCTCCTTCAAATCACCATGAAGAAAAGCCATTTTCATACCCATTTGCTCCAATTCCATATCGAATTGAGCAACCATTGCCAATAACACCCGTATCGAAGTAAATAAGCTCCTTCAAATCATCATAGTCAATTCCCTCCTTTTGTGAAAACCCCTTCGCTACTAGCCTTGCCTTGTACTTCAGTTCTTCTATTTTGTTAATTGCCACTTTCTTCCCATACACCCACTTAGAGCCAACGATGTGTCGCCCCTTGGGTTTAGGAACTAACTCCCACACAGAGTTCTTTCGCAGAGCTTCCATCTCTTTAGACATAGCACCCATCCAATTCGGCTTGACATCACAATTAATGGCATCTTTGTATGTCGTTGGATCACCCTCACTAGAAACGAGAGCATAATTAACCTCTTCCTAACCAAGCCTAAATGGTGGCTTGATCTCCCTATGCTTTCGGCCACATGCTATGGATGGCACTTGCTCCACCTGTTGAGTATCCTCCACCTCAACCGATTCCTCTTCCAAATCATTCTCATTTGGCTCCACCTCAATCGCGTCATCACTTGGATGAGAATCACTTGAACCACTAGTAGATGCACTATTATTATCGGTGGTTGATGATCTCGAAAATACCAAAGGAATATCGACAACACCACCGTCATCGGTAACTTCCAGGAACTCGTTGGCCTTCAACATGGACGTCTCGTCAAACCTTACATCCCGTCTAACAACTAGCTTCCTCGTAGACGGATCCCAAAGATTGAACCCCTTTTTCGTAGCCCAAGAAAATACACCGGTGAGTTCTCAGGTCATTTTTGGTCCTCTTGTCACTAAGAATGTGAGCATACCCCAGACATCCTAACACCCTCAAAGTAGAGTAGTTGACCTCATGCCCCGACCATACTTCCTCCAGACACTTCAAACCAAGAGTCGAATTTGGTGACCAATTCACCAAATACACCGTGTGATCATGAGATGCTGCCCCAAATGATTTTGACAACCCGACATGAAACCTCATTCACCTTACCCTTTACATAATGGTGAGGTTCATCCTCTCCTCAACCCCATTTTGTTGTGGGGTCTTCTTAACGGTGAAGTGCCTTGTGATGTCCGCATCTTTACAATACTTGAGAAACCAACCATATATATTCTCACCCACGTTGTCTCTCCTCAAATACTTGATCTTCTTCCCCGTTTGATTCTCCACCATTGCTTTCCACTCCTTGAACTTTTCAAAAACCTCTGATTTTTCCTTCAAGTAGTAGACCCACACTTTTAATGAATAATCATCTACGAAAGTCACAAAGTATCTAAAGACACCTATGGAAACAACATCCGAAGGCCCACACACGTCGGAATGAATATAGTCAAGAGTCCATTTACTATTGTTCATAGATATAGTGAATTGCACTTGAGTTTTCTTCCCCGTCACAAAATACTTGCAAAAACTGAGCTTGCATCTCCGCACCTCTTTCAACAACTTTCGTCGATGAAGTTCTTCCATGCCCCGTTGGCTCATGTGACCAAGTCTCATGTGCTACAATTGTCGCTCGTCGATTTCCGGCTTCGTGGAGACTGTCGCTCCACCCACTACCGTATTTCCCTTCAATCTATTAAGATTGTTTGGTAACTTTGTGCCGCGCAAAATCACCATCGATCCCTTTTGCACTTTCAAAGCCCCACCCTCGGATTGAATCACACACCCCTTTGAATCACGTGCGCATAAGGAAATCAAGTTCTTTTTAAGTGCCGGAACGTGCCTCACTTCACTTAAGGTTTGGAGAACCCCATCCCACATCTTTATGTGAACCGAGCCGATTCCCACGACTTTGTACATAGCGTTATTTCCCATGAGAATATCACCACCGGTATTGGACTTGTAATCCTCAAAACCATTCCCGGTTCGGACACATGTGGTATGAACATCCGGAATCTAGAATCCAACCATTAACGTGATCGGTGGAAAAACAAGTAAGAACCTCTTCGCCTTCCTCTAAAGTAGCAATACCGGCTACATCCTTAGTAGCTTCTCCTTTCTTATCATCTTTCTTCCACACCGGACAATTCCGTTTAAAGAGACCCTTTTATGGCACTTAAAACACTCAATCGTGATAATATCTCGAGATTGAGACCTTTGGAAGCCGCGGTTATTTGCACCCCGAGACTTTGACCTTCCTCTTCGTCCACCTCCACCGCTACCATTTTTCTTCTTCATGGCCACGTGAGAAATGATGTCCTGCATTACATCATTAAACTTGAGAGTAGTCTTCCCAAACATATGTGTGGTGACAAAGTGCTCATATGAATCGGGCAACAAAGCAAGCAACAACAACGCTCGATCCTCCCCACTAAATTGAACATCAATCCGGTTCAAATCGTTGATTAAAGCATTGAAGACATTTATATGCTTCATCATATCACCGCCCTCCTTCATTTCTAACTTGAAGAGCATCTTCTTCAGAAATAATTTATTTGACAAAGACTTGCTTAAATAAATCTCCTCCAATTGATCCCACATGCCCTTGGCCGTAGTTTTCGATATCACGTGATTGAGCACATAATCCGTGATATACATTTTAATTTTAGAAATCGCCCTTTGATTAATATCGCTCCATTCGGCTTTGGTCATATCCATCGGACGCTTCTCTATACCCAACAATGCTATAACCAACTGTTGTTGAACAAGAACATCCCGCATCCTTCTTTGTCACAAGCCAAAATTAATTTTCTCATTAAAAGGTTTTATCTCTAACTTCATTGAGCCTCCAGATCTATAACTAGGATCCCACTTCTTAGAGCCTCTGCTTGTAGAAGTTGATTCGAGAGTACGTGACACCTCTTACGCCATTTGGAACAAATTCTAGAACTTATGCCAATATCACTCAAATTGATTCAAGCCGAACCAAAATACCGAGCAAACTAAGCAACCAAAGCCCTGATACCACTTGTTGCGCTAAAATAGTCCTATGTTAAGCACCAAGACCATAAAACTGACTTCAAAATTTTACCAAACACTTGGTGTGCAAAAATGACCCAAGACCTTGTTCCTAATGAAAACTAAGTGTGCAAACTCAAAATGAATCCAATCAAGCATCAACAAGTAGGATAATAAGAACACACAAGCAATCAAAGCAAAGAAACAACAACAATATAACGTGGTTTACCCAAATAAGGATTACATCCACAATGGTAGGATTTCTTCTTTCTTTGATAAATGGAGGAACCACAAAGTTACACACTCACACTCTTTATCTCTCCAAGAAAGTCACTCATAAACCAAGCACAAGAACTAATATTTAAACAAGAAGCTCTCACTCACTTTTCTCTTTGAAAACTCACAAAATGTTCACTCTAAAGCTGAAAAATGGCACTTCCTTAAAAATCGAAAATAGGCTTCTATTTATAGTTTTTCCTCAAAGTGGCAATTTTGTAAATATCGAGAAAATTCTATTTTCTCCCAAAATAGCCGTGAACCAATGGAAAGACACCGGAGACCCAAAATAAGCAACAAACTCCACCTTGGCGATCCGAATGATCCAACCAAAACCCTAGAATGAAAACCATTGAACCCGCTTGAAGATCACCCTGAAATCTACCAAGCTCAATGCGGATCCACCTAATCGAGGAGCCTCTCCTCGAACTTCAACAAGAAGTGAGATTTAGAAGCTTTAGGCAATGCCTAAAATTCTTTGTAGTCACAGGTTTAGTGAAAAAATCTGTTGCGTTCTCATCCGTGTGCACCTTCTCAATCAAAATCTCGTCGGAATCAACCCTGTCTCGAACTCTATGATACCGCACATCAATATGCTTTGTGCGGGAATGATACACTTGAATCTTAGCCAAATTCATAGCACTTTTACTATCGCAATGAAGACGAACACTCTCTTGCTTCATCCCCAATTCACTCACCAAACTCTTTAACCAAACCGCCTTTTTTGATGCTTTCGTAAGGGCCATATACTCCGCCTTCGGGGTAGACAAAGAACTTATCGCTTGTAACATGGATCTCCAAGGTACCGAACCGCTAACAATATTGAATACATAACCCGATGTAGATCTCTGCTTATCAAAATCCGTTGCATAATCTGAATCCACGTACCCCGCAACAAACTCGGTCCCTTTCTTCCGCTCAAACACAATGCCCATAGATTTGGTTCCCTTCAGATACCGAAGAATCCATTTCACCGCTTTCTAATGCTCTTTTATCGGATTCGACATGTACTTACTAACCACAACCATGGCTTGGGTGATATCCGGCCTCGTTCAAACCATAGCATACATAAGGCACCCCACGACACAAGCATACGACGTAGAAGCCATATCCTCTAACTCATCATCCATAGAGGGACATTGCTTCGCAGATAAAGAAAAATGCGAAGCTAACAGTGTAGAAGTGGCCTTGGCATCCAACATGCCAAATTTATCTATGACATGCGAAATATAATTTTTCTGAGATAACCACAACTTGCCAACTTTTATATCTCGTCTAATTTCCATACCAAGAATCTTTCGCGCCGCACCAAGATCCTTCATATCAAACTCCCGGCTTAATTCCACCTTGAGCTCCGTTATCCGTGACATTTCCCGACACGCAATGAGCATGTCATCCACATAGAGCATTAACAAAACAAACAAACCATCCTTAAGAACATGAAAATATGCGCAATGGTCATGATCACATGTCGAGTAACCAACCCGCAACATGAAGGTATCGAACCGTAGGTACCATTATCATGGCGACTGTTTAAGCCCGTACATTGACTTCTTAAGCCGGCACACATGATCTTCCTTTCCTACTTCCTTGAACCCCTCCGATTGCACCATGTAAATAAGCTCCTTCAAATCACCATGAAGAAAATCCATTTTCACATCCATTTTCTCCAATTCCATATCGAATTGATCAATCATTGCCAACAACACCCGTATCGAAGTATGCCTCATCACCGGGGAAAAGATCTCATCATAGTCAATCCCCTCCTTTTGTGAAAACCCCTTCGCTACTAGCCTTGCCTTGTACTTTGGTTCTTCAATTTTGTTAATTGCCTCTTTCTTCTAATATACTCACTTAGAGCCAATGATGTGTCGCCTCTTGGGTTTAGGAACCAACTCCCACACAGAGTTCTTTCGTAGTGCTTCCATCTCTTCCATCATAACACCCATCCAACTCACCTTGACATCACAATTAATGGCATCTTTGTATGTCATTGGATCACCCTCACTAGAAATGAGAGCATAATTAACCTCTTCCTAACCAAGCCTAGATGGTGTCTTGATCTCCCTACGCTTTCGGTCACGTGCTATGGGTGGCACTTGCTCCACCCGTTGTGTATGCTCCACCTAAACCGATTACTCTTCCAAATCATTCTCATTTGGCTCCACCTTAACCGTGCATCACTTGGTTGAGAATCACTTGAACCACTAGTAGAAGCACTATCACTATCAGTGGTTGATGATCTCGAAAATACCAAAGGAATCTCAACAGTTCTAACACCACCATCCTCGGTAACTTCCAGTAACTCCTTGGCCTTCAACATGGATGTCTCGTTAAACCTCATATCCCGGTTAATAACTAGCTTCCTCGTAGATGGATACCAAGGCATGAACCCCTTTACCCCTTTTCCGTAGCCTAGGAAAATACATTGGTGAGTTCTCAGGTCATTTTTGGTCCTCTCGTCACTAGGAATGTGAGCATACCCCGGACATCCGAACACCCTCAAAGTAGAGTAGTCGACCTCATTCCCCGAACATTATTCCTTCGAACACTTCAAACCAAGAGTCAAATTTGGTGACCGATTCACCAAATACACGGTGTGATCAAGAGGTGCTGCCCAAAATGATTTCGATAACCCGACCTGAAACCTCATGCACCTTGCCCTTTCCATAATGGTGCGGTTCATCCTCTCCTCCACCCCATCTTGTTGTGGGGTCTTATTAACGGTAAAGTTCCTTGTGATGCCAACATCTTTATAATACTTGAGAAACCCACCATCTCTTTACTCACCCCCATTGTCTCACCTCAAATACTTGATCTTCTTCCCCGTTTGATTCTCCACCATAGCTTTCCACTCCTTGAACTTCTTGAAAACCTTCAATTTTTCCTTCAAGTAGTAGACCCACACTTTTTGTGAATAATCATCTATGAATGTCACAAAGTATCTGAAGCCGCCTATGGAAACAACATACGAAGGCCCACACACATCCGAATGAATATAGTCAAGAGTCACTTTACTCTTGTTGTTAGATATAGTGAATTGCACTCGAGTTTGCTTCCCCATCACACAACACTTACAAAAAATGAGCTTGCATCTATGCACCCCATTCAATATCTTTCGTCGATGAAGTTCATCCATTCCCCGTTGGCTCATGTGACCAGGTCTCATGTGCCATATTTGTAGCTCGTCAATTTTCGACTCCATGGAGACTGTCGTCCCACCCACTACCGTATTTCTCTTCAATCTATAAAGACTGTTTGGTAACTTTGTGCCACGCAAAATCACCATCGATCCCATTTTCACCTTCAAAGCCCCACCCTCGGATTGAATCACACACCCCTTTGAATCGAGTGCGCCCAAGGAAATCAAGTTCTTTTTAAGTGCCAAAGCGTGCCTCACTTCACTTAAGGTTTGAAGAACCCCATCCCACATCTTTATGTGCACCTAACCGATTCCCACTACTCTGCACATAGTGTTGTTTCCCATGAGAATCTCACCACCGGTATTGGACTTCTAATCCTCAAACCATTCCCGGTTCGAACACACGTGGTCTGAACATCCGGAATCTAGAATCCAACCATCAACGTGATCGGTAGAAAAACAAGTAAGAACCTCTTCGCCTTCCTCTAAAGTAGCAAAACCGACCACATCCTTAGTAGCATCTCCTTTCTTATCATCTTACTTCCACTCCGGACAATTCCATTTAAAGTGGACCTTTTTATGGCACTTGAAACACTCAACCGTGCTAATGTCTCGAGATTGAGACCTTTGGAAGCCTCGGTTATTTGTACCCCGAGACTTCGAACATCCTCTTCGTCCATCACCACCAACCTTGGCTACCAATCCTTCACCTTGAGTAGATGAACTACCTCCACTGCTACCATTTTTCTTCTCCATGGCCATGTGAGAAATGATGTCTTGCATCATTGAACATGAGAGTAGTCTTCCCAAACATAAGCGTGGTGACAAAGTGCTCATATGAATCGGGCAACGAAGCAAGCAACAACAATGCTCGACCCTCCTCGTTAAATTGGACATCAATCCGGTTCAAATAGATGATCAAAGCATTGAATATATTTATATGCTTAATCATAGAGTCTCCCTCCTTCATTTCTAACTTGAAGATCATCTTCTTTAGAAACAATTTATTTGACAAAGACTTGCCCAAATAAATCTCCTCCAATTGATCGCACATGCCCTTGGCCATAGTTTTTGATATCACGTGATTGAGTACATCATTCATGACATACATTTCGATTGAAGAAATTTCCCTTTGATTAATATCACTGCATTCGGATTCGGTCATATCCACCGGGCGCTTCTTTATACCCAACAATTGTATAACCAGCCGTTGTTGAAAAAGAACACCCCGCAGCGCTCTTTACCACAAGCCAAAATTAATTTTCTTATCAAAAGGTTTTATCTCAAACTTCATTGAGCCTCCGAATCCATAACTAGGATCCCACTTCTTAGAGCCTCCGCTTGTAGAAGTTGATTCGAGAATACGCGACATCTCTTACGCCATTTGGAACAAATTCTAGAACTTATGCCAATATCACTCAAATTGATTCAAGCCGAACAAAAATTCCTAGCAAACCAAGCAACCAAAGCTCTGATACCACTTGTTGCACTAAAACACTCCTATATTAAGCACCAAGACCATAAAACTCACTTCAAAATTTTACCAAACACTTAGTGTGCGAAAAACATCCAAGACCTTATTCCTAATGAAAACTAAGTGTGTAAACTCAAAATGAATCCAACCAAGCATTAACAAGTATGATAACAAGAACACACAAGCAATCAAAGCGAAGAAACAACAACATAACGTTGTTCACCCAAACAAGGGTTACATCCACAATGATAGGGTTTCTTCTTTCTTTGATAAATGGAGGAACCACAAGGTTACACACTCACACTCTTTATCTCTCCAAGAAAGTCACTCATAAACCAAGCACAAGAGCTAATATTTAAATAAGAAGCTCTCACTCATTTTTCTCTTCGAAAACTAACAAAATGTTCACTCTAAACCTGGAAAAATAGCACTGCCTTAAAAACAGAAAATAGACTTATATTTATAGTTTTTCCTCAAAGTGGTAATTTTGTAACTATTGAGAAAAATCTGTTTTTCTCCCAAAACAGTCGTGAACCAATGGGAAGCCACCGGAGAGCCAAAATACGCCACACTAACTTCAAAGAGCTTTAAAATGAAAATGTAGACAGCCAATAATGTTGTAATTTAAGGAAAACATAATCACCAACCTCAAAAGATACCTCATGCCGATGTTGATTAGCTGAGACCTTCATGCGATCTTGGGCTGTTAGCAAATTCTAATGTAATTCTTTCATAATCTCTTCACGACTTCTCAAATGGTCATCCAGTGCTTGCACTTTACTTGTTCTTGGCACATGTGATATTATTTAAGGAGGGGAAACCCCATAAATGGATTCAAAATGGGAAATTTTGTCAAGAATGAACCTCCATTTTATAACTATGTTCGACCCAAGCTAACCAGTTCAGCCTGTACTTGGTTTAAGCTCTAGTAAAACACTAAAGATCTTGCTCCGATTTCGAATTAACCACTTCCGTTTTCCCATCGGTTTCTGGGTGATAACTGGACCTCATGCACAATTTTGTCCCCTGCAATTGAAATAAATTTTTCCAAAAAGAACTTATAAATACCTTGTCGTGATCACTCATGATTGATATTAGAATGCCATAGAGATGAACCAATTAGTCTATAAAGTCTTGAGCAACGTAAGAGTCACGAATGGATGACTCAACGTAATAAAGTGGTCATACTTTGAAAGCCGATCAACCACCGCCATGATAATTGTTTTCCCTACAACGATGGAAGGCCTTCTATGAAGTCCCTTGAGATATCACACCACACTTTCTCTCTTAAATTGATAATGGCTAAATAAGGCAATATGTTTTTCACCTTTGACAAACATCCCACACTTTAAGAAAATATTTCATTGTAAGACGCATGCCTGACCAATAAAATGAGAATTTCACGTGCACAAGAGTCTTATGAAACCCAAATTTCCATCCTAGTGGAGTTGAATGATTTTCTACGAAAATAAGAGTAATGAGAGGAGAGTTAGGACTCACAAATATTTTCCTTTAAAGAACCAAACTTTATCACATTTTGTATAATGGTTCAGCCCCGGCTGAGTGAATGCATTAGTGAATTTGTTACAAAAAGGATCTCAATACACTTCTTGCTAGAGTTGAGACCACCAATTACTTAGTGGAATGGAAATATATGATAGTTCACATTCCACTTTTGTGATAATGCATTAGCTCCTTGATGTATTCAATAATGTAATCCCTCCCCATTATTTTGGGAAGCCAATGGGTTTGCGTAGGTGTAGTAATCCTCTAATCCAAGAGAAACTTTAGACTTTTTTATCGGTTCGGGCATTGAACGATTTTCTGAAGAGATATGGGAGCAACTCATGAATGACCTTGACAATGACAAGCATCTCTTTATCATAAAATGAGAGAGATAAACAAACAATTCAAGGCTTCACTAAAAAAATCAATAGGTTAATATTATTGGATTATAATAGCACCAATCCTAGTGCCACAAGCGTCACACTCAATAACAAAATCCTTGGAGATGCCTGGAAATTGTAACAAATGTAGTGAAGTAATAGCTTGCTTTAGTTTGTTGAATGAAATCTGAGTGTCAGTGGTCCAACGAAACCCATTATTGGTGAGGAGTTAAATGATTGGTATTGCGATGCCTCCAAATCCTTGTATAAAGTATCTTTAATACCCCGCAAGATTAAGAAATCCACAAAGATCTTTTACAGTGGATGGTTTGGGCCAAGCAAGGACACTCTGAATCTTTACCTGGTCAATAACGACTCCATCACGCGTTATTAAATGTCCGAGATAGTTAATTTGTTGAACTTCGAATCTACACTTCAAACTGTTGGCATCAAATTGGTTTTCATGTAAAACAACTAGCACCATTTTCAAGTGTTGTAGATATGTTTCCCAAGACAGGCTATATATTAGTATATCGTAAAAAACAAGTAAAATTTTCACAATTATGGACAAAAAAATTCATTCATCAAACTTTGGAATGTCGATGGGGCATTTGATAAACCAAAAGGCATTACCAATAACTCATAGTGGCCATCATACATTCCAAATGTTAATTTTTGAATGTTAATATTAAAAACTAGGACTTGATGATATCTAGAGCATAAATATAGCTTGGAAGAGTAAGTAGCCCCGGATAACTCATCGAGTAACTCATTTATAACTGGAATGGGATACTTATCCTTCACGGTAAGATTATTAAAATCTCGATAATCCACACACAATCCCCATCCACCATCAGGTTTGCCCGCATACGGACTTAAGAAGAAAAAGGACTATGGCTTAGATGAATTAGCCGAGAGGTCAGTAACTCTTATACTCTCTTCTCAATTTATGTCTTTTGGTAATATGGATATCGATATGGGAGAACACTAATAGGGGTGTTATTTTCTTATATGGTTATCTTATGGTCATGGGTACGCGAGGGAGGTAAATGTGAAGGCTCATCAAAAACCTTAGAAAAGTTGGTTAGGAGGCCATCAACTTTAAATTTGTCAATAGGTGTGGTAGAGGCTAATTCACATGGTATAGTTTGTCAAAATAGACCCGTACATTCCAAACTTTAGAGTTGCTTCTCATTTAGAATCTCTAGTTCTGACCTCTTCGAGCGTTGAAACTGAAATCATTTCCCCTTATTTGTAAATGTCATTATCATATTGCTATAGTCAGTTTAGATTGAGCCTAAGGTCTCTAACCACCAAATGCCAAGAATTTCTAGACACACTGCTATTGGAAGGACAAAAAAATTAGCGGTGATCTTGTACTTGTGAATCGATAAGGTAAGGTTCAAACATTTCTTAAACAAGTGACCCACTTCTTATTAGTCACAAACACCTAGAATGATTTATCTTTCATCTCGGGTAAACTAAACTTTGCAACTACTTTTTAGTCAATAAAGTTATGGGGATTGTCACCAATAAGAATATGGAGGTTGTTATTTTGATGCATTATGAGAAATCGAATGTTTAGTGGGTGATTGGTTCCAGTAATAGCCTTGAATGATATTTCAGGTATGGGTTCATTGTCAGGGTTTTAATTTGGTTCCTCAAATATCTCACTTATTTTGTTTGGTTGAAAATCTTCAATCATAAAAAGTTATGGTTCGAGACATCGATGGTCAAGTGTGTATTTGTCGTCATAATAATAACAAAGGCGCTTTGATCTACGATCTCCAGCCTCTTGACCCGTGATTATTTTAAATGGTGTAGGCAAAGTATTCTAGGAATGGTTCAATTTTGGTGTAGGTGAGGGTCCAAGGAGACTGACAATGTTGTTGTTGATGTATCAGTTTTATGGAGTAATGTTGGTGTTTGATGTCCGTGAAAAAGTGTTTGGCTTCCATATGTCACTAAATTATTCGATTAGACGGTATACTCCAATTGTCTTGTTCAAGGTACAAGGTTTCTTGACCTTGACATCTAGTTGAACTTTATCTTTGAGACATGCTATAAAACACCCAATCAATTAAGTGTCAGGGAAATCGTTAATGAGTTCCGATAGTCGTTCAAACTACTCTTGGTAAAAAAAACTATTATGGAGGTTTGTTTAAGTCTTAAGAACGCCTTGGGTGGATTGTTGAAATCAGTGAGCCTGAATCGATTGAGCAAGGATTTAGTAAAGTCAACCTAATTTAAGAGTCCTTTGAATTTAGTGAAACATTGATGCCACTGTAGGGCGATACTCTCGAAATGGAATAGGCAAGTTGAACTTTTTCATTCTTGTCAATACGCAGGAACACAAAGTACTTCTCAACCCTATAAAAAAAGTCGTTGGGGTCTTCTCCGGTGAATTTGGTAAATTATAAGTTGAGATTAAAATTGGGGTGGGATAGGATCGGTATGGTATGTGCAGTGGGTGGGCGTTTTCAGGGGGATGTTAGGTATTGGTAGTGGGTGGGACTATTTGGTGTTGGTGAGGATTTTGGGAAGACTCACTGACGGTGAATGGGTTGATATGATTTTCATTACAAACATGGTGTTTGGTGCGAATGACTCATAAGTCTTGAAATTAGGTAAGGAATGATTGAAGGACGGCCTTTACTTGGCCGACATTTTGATTCAAGTGATCAAAACAAGATTCATGAAGAGTAAAGATTTGGATAACATGATTTTAGAATTCATTGTTGGTTGTTACAAGTATCCATGAGATCATTATGTCTCTTATACTGCTTATAAGAGAAAGCATAGAACAATAATTGAATTTAGAGTAAGAGGGAGTTAAGATACATTAAGGGAAAGATCGATCTGAGTGCTAAATATAAAGAAGACACTAAGATAATTCATGCCATTAAGCTAATGACATATTCTAATGCATTCCACTAACACATAATCTTGACTTATTCTCATATTCTGGTTCATATACATATCTGTTCCTTCCTACCTTGTAGATAATTAACAAAAGTGTGATTAATGTTGCATGATTAGAAGCCAAGAAATAATATGGGGTGAGATTTGGGAAACTTATGTTATTTGATGTTATAATAATCTACGAAATGATTGGAACATTACACCAAAGTTATGAAATCTAATTTGAGAGCACAATAAAGTTTTATACATCACATAAATTGAAGTATACATTATTTACATACGTAACATTAGTCAATAATGTTACTCTTGTATCTGTTATTATACCAATTGTGATTGTATAACTCATTCACTTTAACAATTTATGTGGGTGTTAATTTATTTGCATGTTCTGGAATTAGCCGACACACTCACACTTTCATAGTGTTTTATTTTTCCTATTTGATAATGCATTCTATAATAATAATGAGTACCAAAAATATCTCCCAAAGCCTCTCCCAAAGTGCACTATGTGCTTGTAACTTCTGAGGACCTCGCTCCAATGTACAAGGATATATTTGTTTAGGGAACGTAGCGTTACACTACTTTCTAACAATTTTTTAATTAGAAGTTGGGGAATGAGTAAAAATTATATAGTTTGTTGCTGAGATATAATATTTACTTTTCTAGATTACTATAAACCAATTCTTTGAGTCTGTTTGTAATAGAAGCTCTTCATAAGAAACGTAAGAAGATGAAGGAAATATCACATTTAAGATGATTGTTTAGATAAACGATATTACAAATCAAGTGAAACTAAAAAAAATTAAAAAGGAAGGAAGAATAAAATTAATTAATTTTAACGGAAAAAATATAATATTAATTAAGCACACCTTAAATATGGAATAATTGTAACACCCCATGATTTTTTAGACTGAGAAATTAAATCTTTGGAAAAATAAAATTTAATAAAATTGGAGAATTCTAAAAGTTAGAATTGAGGTCCAAAAATAAGGGACATTTTAAAGTATTTTGGATGATGATTTGGAGGGTACCATCGATCCCGGAAGGGTCGAGATAGTCAAAATGACTATTATTGGGTTTTATTTCAGCTCCAGAATATTTTTAATTCTGTTTGACTCGAATTGGAGTAAACGAGTCATTTAAAGTGTGTATTAACATTTAAAATTGGGACTTATGTTTTAAGGGATTTAGAGGCTTACGGATGAAGCCATTCTCATTTGAGAAAGAGAGAAAGAGAAAGAAAAGAAAAAAGAAGAAGGAAAGAAGAAGAAAGGAAGAGAGAGAGAGGAAGAAAATCTTGGAGATTCCGGCCCAAACGCGACATCGAGGACGATCCAACCTCTACAAATCTGAGGCAAGTGTTTAATCTTTCTAAATAAGTCATTTGTGTAATTTATTTCATAATTTGTGGGTTAAAGAAATGGATTTTTGGGTATTAATATCAAAACTTAGATTTTGGGTTTAATCTTGAAATTGATGTTTACACATGGGCTTAAGGGGTATCAATTCATGAGGTGAAAGTATAGGATGTGTTTAATATTGGAAACATTATTGGGTTACAAATTCATAGTTAGAAATTATTGATTTGGGATTTTGGGAAATTTAGGTTTATGTAGAAAAATGACCATTTCGTAGCCTGCTGAACAGACCGAATCGATTCGGCCTCTTTCCAAATCAATTCGGAATGTTGCAGAATCCCAAGTCTGGGTGACCGAATGAATTCGGACCCAAGACGAATCGATTTGGCTTGAGATAGAGTCCCAGGTCCTTTGGACTGAATCGATTCACAGATGGAGCGAATCGATTCGCCCTTGAGACCGAATAGATTCGGGCCAGGACGAATCGATTCGAAAACTGGGCATTTTGAGCAATTTTCTTCATAGTGAATTTCTAACCCTTTTTGGTTGAGTTTATAGACTTGGTGTCTTCTCTTATGATGTAAGAGATATGTTTTGGAGACACTAGGGGGTTTCTCACATATTGTGATTATGGGGGCTTCTTAGGACAATTTGGGAAAGAAATATCCATGTGTTCTTTTGGAGATGTATATAGAGATTGTGGGGAAACCCCATTGGGATCGAGAATACTACTCATAGATCAAATTTAAGTATAGATGTGATGGGAGGCTAAGGAATCTTAGGGAGAGTTGTGACGGGATGTGGTGAAATTTTTGGGCCGACCTTTATATTGAATCCTTATAAGGATAGGATATGATTCAGACACAGTTGGGGCCCAATGAAAGAGAGTGGTCTCATACCCATAGTAATGAGAAACTTTAAGAAATAAATTCGAGAGATTTTAGACTAGGGGATTCACAAAAGTGATTGAACCGTAGTCGGAGTCGAGAGCGATGGGATCATATTACCAACTAGAGTAGAATGTGAAAATCTAGTTGGAGTAGATGTTGTTTATCGGTGTGTGATTTACAACGGGTAATTTACCTAAGTAATGGGATTATTTGATGAATGCAAGATTGAGCTTGAGGCTTATAGACTATTAGTTAGGTGTATACCGATAGTCGAAATTATTACTAGATTCTTTAATGTGCTCTCGGATATAGATGGCATGTGTAGTGATGGTTTCCTACACAAAATCTTGGGTGATAACCCAAATGTTGGATATATATATATATGGATATATATATATATATATATATATATATATATATATATATATATATATATATATATATATATATATATATATATATATATATATATACATATGATTTTTGCAGACTATTCATCATAGGAAAAATGATTGAATATGTTTCAAGTGAGGGATTGTATTCACATATCGAGTTAAATTATATGAATTTGTGATGACGGCTTGTATATTGAGGATTACGTATACTTATAGCCGAGTATATATATATATCTTATACATATGAACGATGATTAGTTTGTATATATATAGATATATGGATATGTGAATATATGTATTTATATCCGTATGAATATGATGGTATGGATATATTTATGTTGTGGATATACATGATATGGTTATTTAAACCTTATGTGATGGTTTAATATTTGAGCATATGATGGGATCATATGGATGTGTATATATTGCGCATGAGAACGATATATATACTTATGTGGTTAAGCATACCCTGCTCATGCTATCATTGGGAAGTTTCCGCGCAGAGGGTGAGCATCCTGGCTTAAGGAGCAGGCTGTGGATATTCCCCAGGTCATAGTCGTCCAGTGTGTTATTATGTGATATATATATATATATATTTTTGGGATGAGACGTGGTGGTTATGTTTCGTCTCATTGCCGGTTAGGAGCTATGACCGCTTCCCGGGACGTCGTGTGTGTGAGTTACCACGAGATGGGTGTCATTGAGGCCGACCATGGTGGTCCCTAGTTGCTACGTGAGCCATGCACTGGGAAGATGATAGCATGATGCAGTTTTATCGGCGATATATATAGCCGGGTGGATTATGTGCATGTCCATTATACATCAGATATGATATGTACACTTAGTCAAGGGTATGGATGATGGTATATATATATGGTTAGAATAAAATTCCTATATATATATATTTATATATATCCTATAGATAAAAAGTATATGGACTTTTATGGAGTACATCTTGGATGATTATGGTGTACTAGATGATTGGGGGTTGATGTATCGTATTTAAGGAATGTTTCGGTTACATCATCCCAAGGATATTATTGGAGATTTTAGTTGTTTTCATAATTGTAGTATAATATGGTAAGTATGGCATTATGGATCTTTAGGATCGAAATTGTCAAGGAGTAGTGTAACGGGGTGGTTCCTTGTTTGGATTTCGCTTTGCGAGACACCCCACGCACGAAACGTAGTGCATTGTTGAGATTAGAGAAAAGTTCTGCCAATAATTAGGTATGGCATAATGGATCTCCAGGATCGATGTTGACAAGGAGTAGTGTAACGGGGTGGTTCCTTGTTTGGATTTTGCTCTACGAGACACCCCACTCACGAAACGCAGCGCAACATTGAAATCGGAGAGAAGTTTTGTCAGTAATAATTTTGTCTGCCTATTATTTAGAAATTAAATCTTATGTTTCAACCCAAATGCATATGGGTAACTTATTAAGATTTATAATTGGTTAAATTATAAACCGGAATCCATTAAGCCTAATATGGCATATATGTTTCTAAAAATACTTAAGTGTGGTTAGAAAGAGCGAATTCTTGGGTTATGGTAGGAAGGCAAATCTCGTGGGTATAGGCTAGGCCTATGATAAGTTAGGTTGTCCTTAAAATTGGGGTAATTTAACTAAAATCTGAAGACGCGAGTAGGTGCGCGCCGTTATATGAGAGGTGAGTTGGGGTTCCACGAGAGTGCTATTCTACTTTAATTATGAAATATGTGCACCGATATTTATCATGCACGGTTAACACACTTGCTAAATATTTTTCACACTTGGGCTCTGACCTGTTTACTTTTCTATCCTGCCTGTATATATATATATATATATTACTACAGGTATCCTACCACATGGATGACGGATGACTTTCTATCCAGAGTCTTGGGAGCCGTGACAGGTGCAGACTGTTGCGAGATGCAGAATGTAGTCGCTTCCTACTTCTTTAAAAATCTAGGTAGGATTTATGTTGTATATCGAGTTTGTACCCAAGGGATATTTATATACATGTTTATATTTATTCCATTTCAGTCATTGTATTTGCTGTGACTCGACAGCTTATTGGAGTTTATTTCCTTATGGAATATTCATTTATAGTTATTCATTTTATTTATCATAATTCTATTATGCATCTTTCTTTTCTTTCCCAGTAGCTTAGTTTTGGTTTGTTGTTTGTTGCATATTTTGTTTAAATTTTAACATCTCTCTTATATGATATTGGGTAGTTAATCATATATTATGTAGTACCGGCAGTTAATGTTGAGACTGGACCATCTGAAACTCCCGAGTTAATGTAGTATAGGGCTGGACACTCGTTATTATTTTAAGCGGGGTGTTACAGATGGTATCAGAGCATCAGGTTCTCGGGTCTTTAGGATCTGTGCGAGTTTTTTGCGTTCTTCTGTTAACGTTTTTGATATAAAGCCCTACTATTAGGACTGTTGTGTTCACTGCGCATATCTTCTTTTGTGAAGTGTATTCACTTTATCGATGTTCTGATAACAGTTGCTCTCATTTTAGACATCACATAGATTATGTCGTCTAGGACAAGACCAGATTAGAGAACTCTAGCAGTGGTCCAGGGTAACCTATAGGTGGTTGAGTAAGAAGGGAAATTACTTGAATGGACAATCTTGGACTTAATAAGGTAAGTCTGAGGAGAGGTGTAGAGTGTAGTCCTTGGGAGGTTTAGATTGAGAAACCCGTAAACCTTCGTTAGGAAACCTGGTATTGGTGACTCTTACCGATGTGAGGTAGGTGGAGTTGTTACAATATCAGGATTATCGCCTTCTGGGATGAGGGAGAAAGAATTTGGAGACTCAATTTCATTGCGTAGGACTGAGAGAGTTTTCGGTAGTTGCAATCACGTTTTGTCCTTCAATATGGTTAGGAAGGAGTGTGCATGAATGGCGCCTTTTGAGAAAATACTGTCTCGAAAGGAGACAATAGGGAGTTTTGTTGTTGAATTTCTGAAGTATGAATCGTCGAGAGTTATAATATTGAATTCCGGAGGTGAGGAATGTCAAGGTTTGTTGAGTAGTGACTATAAGGCTATTGTCTTATGGATAGGTTAGGGCATGTAATTATAGCGTTCCAAAGAGGGAAGAACTTATTTTATGGAAAGGTGTTGATGTGATGTAGAGAAAATTTTTATACTTGAGAGGTTCAAGCTGGTAGATCTATGTTGAGCGGATAATTTAGCTCATAGTTGTGCTAGTCTTACGGACTAGGTATTGGTTAGAGTGTTGTAATTATTGAGACCTTGGTGTTTATTTGGCGTGTCGAAAGACGCGGAATTAATTTATATTATATTGTTACATAGGCCTTCGGGCAATATTTAAAATATGAAAACCTTTTATAAAACCTTAACCCTGGTTCAACTAATCTCAATCCCCGACCTAGCTACACAGTAGTGTATTGGGAGGGTTCCTTGTTTGGATTTTTCTTGCGAGACCTCCCTCGCACGAAGATGGATAGTGTCAGGAATTGAGGAGAGTTCAACCATTGGGAATTTTTCAAACTTTTATACACATATATACTGTTTCTATAGATTATATTGTTAAGAGTTATATTATGATTTGAGGCTAATGGAGCCTGATTTTAATTCTACAAGCGGAAGCTCGGGTACGGGGTGTATGGGCGCCCTGGGTAGTAGTTTGTTTTAAAATCTTTATGGTTCGACGTAAGAACTAGAAAGGATCTGTATAGTGATCCTGAGGGTTGAGGTAAGGACTAGATGAGATTGAGGTCCTAGGCATATCTTAAATTTCGCGGGCGAAATTTTGTAAGGGCGAAGATTGTAACACCCCATGTTTTTTGAGACTGAGAAATTAAATCTTCGGAAAAATAAAATTTAATCAAATTGGAGAATTTTAAAAGTTGGAATTCAGGTCCAAAAATAGGGGACATTTTAAAGTATTTCGGATGATGATTTTGAGGGTACCATCAATCCCGAAAGGGTCGAGATAGTCAAAATGACTTTTATTGGGTTTTATTTCGTCTCCGAAATATTTTTAGTTCAGTTTGACTCGAATTGGAGTAAACGAGTCATTTAAAGTGTGTATTAACATTTAAAATTGGGACTTATGTTTAAAGGGATTTAGAGGCTTACGGATGAAGCAATTCTCATTTGAGAAAGAGAGAAAGAGAAAGAAAAGAGAAAAGAGAAAGGAAAGAAGAAGAAAGGAAGAGAGAGAGGAAGAAAATCTTAGAGATTTCGGCCCAAACGTGACATCGAGGACGATCCAACCTCTACAAATCTGAGGCAAGTGTTTAATCTTGCTAAATAAGTCATTTGTGTAATTTATTTCAAAATTTGTGGGTTAAAGAAATGGATTTTTGCGTATTAATATCAAAACCTAGATTTTGGGTTTAATCTTGAAATTGATGTTTACACATGGGCTTAAGGGGTATCAATTCATGAGGTGAAAGTATAGGATGTGTTTAATGTTGGAAACATTATTGGGTTACAAATTCATAGTTAGAAATTGTTGATTTGGGATTTTGGAAAATTTAGGTTTATGTAGAAAAATGACCATTTCGTAGCCTGCTGAACAGACCGAATCGATTCGGCCTCTATCCAAATCAATTCAGAATGTTGCAGAATCCCAAGTCTGGGTGACCAAATTGATTCGAACCCAAGACGAATCGATTTGGATTGAGACAGAGTCCCAGGTCCTTTGGACTGAATCGATTCGCAGATGGAGAAAATCGATTCACCCTTGAGACCGAATAGATTTGGGCCAGGACGAATCGATTCGAAAACAGGGCATTTTCAGGAATTTTCTTCATAGTGAATTTCTAACCCTTTTTGGTTGAGTTTATAGACTTGGTGTCTTCTCTTATGATGTAAGAGATATGTTTTGGAGACACTAGGGGGTTTCTCACACATTGTGATTATGGGGGCTTCTTAGAACAATTTGGGAAAGATATATCCATGTGTGCTTTTGGAGATGTGTATAGAGATTGTGGGGAATCCCCATTGGGATCGAGTGGTTCCTTGTTTTGATTTCTCTTTGCGAGACACCCCACGCACGAAACGTAGTGCATTGTTGAGATTAGAGAAAAGTTCTGCCAATAATTAGGTATGGCATAATGGATCTCCAGGATCGACATTGACAAGGAGTAGTGTAACGGGGTGGTTCCTTGCTTGGATTTCGCTCTGCGAGACACCCCACGCACGAAACGCAACGAAGAGTTGAAATCGGAGAGAAGTTTTGTCAGTAATAATTTTGTATGCCTATTAGTTAGAAATTAAATCATATGTTCCAACCCAAATGCATATGGGTAACTTATTAAGATTTATAATTAGTTAAATTATAAATCGAAATCCATTAAGCCTAATATGACATATATGTTTGTAAAAATACTTAAGTGTGGTTAGAAAGAGCGGATTCATGGGTTATGGTGGGAAGGAAAATCTCGTGGGTATAGGCTAGGCCTATGATAAGTTAGGTTGTCCTTAAAATTGGGCTAATTTAACTAAAATATGAAGACGCGAGTAGGTGAGCGCCATTAGATGAGAGGTGATTTGGGGTTCCACGAGAGTGCGATTCCACTTTAATTATGAAATATGTGCACCGATATTTATTATGCACGGTTTACACACTTGCTAAATATTTTTCACACTCGGGCTCTGACCCGTTTACTTTTCTCTCCTGCCTGTATATATATTACTACAGGTATCCTACCGCATGGATGCCGGATGACTTTCTATCAAGAGTCTTGGGGGTCGTGACAGGTGCGGACTATTGCGAGATGCAGAATGTAGTCGCTTCCTACTTCTTTAAAAATCTAGGCAGGATTCATGTTCTATATCAAGTTTGTACCCAAGGGATATTTATATACATGTTTATATTTATTCCATTTCAGTCATTGTATTTGCTGTGACCCGACAACTTATTCGGGTTTATTTCCTTATGGCATATTCATTTGTAGTTATTCATTTTATTTATCATAATTCTTGTATTCATCTTTCTTTTCTTTCCTAGTAGCTTAGTGTTTGTTTGTTGTCTGTTGCATATTTTGTTTAAATTTTAACATCTCTCTTATATGATATCGGGTAGTTAGTCGTATATTATGTAGTACCGGCAATTGATGTTAAGACTGAACCATCTGAAACTCCTGAGTTAATGTAGTATAGGGCTGACCACCCGTTATTATTTTAAGCGGGGTGTTACAATAAAATTAGGAAGGGTATAAGTCGATTGTAAAATAAATTGTTATAGTTGCAAGGAAGAATTTCCGAATGAATTCACTTTTTTTTTCTAACTCATGGACATCAAAAAGTAGATAGAAATCTCATTGCTATTGAAGTTAATGTTAGTCAACTATGACTTGGATGGATTGAGATGGGTAACAAAGAAAAAAAGAAATGAGTGGATTTTCTATGGAGCCAAAGCTGCAGGTATTAAATTGTTTCGTGGTGTTTCAAAGATCGTGAAAAGTTGTATAAATCATACGCATTGTAAAAAATATAAATGAAAAAGCTGTTGGAATTATTGTAAATAATAATTCTTCCATAATATATTCCATCATTAAATGATACTATGAGTCACTTTAGTTAATGAAAGGATACTTTTAATACCAATAGTCAATACTGGAGATTTGCGTCCTCTCTCTATCTATAAATAAGTGACTAATTTTCATCATTCAGACACAATGAATATACCATAAGAAAAATATAGGGTAAAGAAAAGAAATAAAAAATTCTCGCAGAGCGATTAATTTGGGTAGAAAGATTTAGCAAGGAGCAATTTGAAGACGCTGGGATTTGAGACTTATTCAACCTCTCACTCAATCTCAAGAACATTATTATCATGGATTAATGTATGTGTTCTTGATCTCTTATATAGAATAAATATATAAATTTCATAATGATTCAAGATCTTGTAATATAAAGAACAATCACATGATTAATTAATTAATTAATTAATCAATGAGTGTTTAGATTAATTAAATCATTTTTAAAAGTTTTTGTTCTTTAATTAAAATATAAATATGTGCGTGTGGTATCAGAGCGTTGTTTTGGGATCACATGATTATTCATTAAGTTTTGCTTATAAAATTGTTACGGCTATTTAATTTTACATACATAATGTGATATATGTGTATATTCTACGAAACCAAAAAAATACATTGATACATATGTGAAGGCACGTAAAAAAATATATATCATAAGATGAGATTGTTGGTTTTCAATTTTTTTTTACCAAATTAAAATGGAATTGGTCCACTAATAGTAACATTTTTGTTAAAATTTAATTATGTCTTTTATTTTGTATAAAAAACAGTGATGATGATTATCCAAATTGTGTACAAATATTTTTAAGATGTTTAGTTTTGTGTATAAATATCTTTATGATGTATGTCACTGAATATTATTTGTTTTGTGTAGAAAAGTGTCTGCAATGTTTTTCATGTATGTCACTGAATGTTTATGTTATATTCCAGTATCTGTGACGTTTTAAGTTATAGTTTTCTTATGTTTGTAATAAGAAACAATATAAATATAAGTTATTGACTGAATCGGAATTTAATAATTTTTTTATGTCAATTCGAAATGGCCTAATGATCAAAACTCATTATTTTTAGTGGGTATGCACGCTATTTTTTATTATCCGAGCGCAATTAAGTCCTCAAAACCTTAAAAACTGACGTTCTTGGTAAAAAAAGTTGACAGATATTTCTTTCTCCAATTTTTCTTAAATTCCACTAATTGGAGAATGATCCCGAATTAAATTATATTGTTTTTGTAATATTATTTCTTATTTTTTATTTTTAAATATTTTTTATTTCTCCATATTATGTCTTTTAATTGCTACATAAGTTGTCCCACCTTATTGGTTGTTGTAATATTCATGTTATGTGGTATTGTTGGGTATACACCAAATATTGCTACAAATATTAGATTTATGAATATGATTTTGACACTAATAATTATATTATGTTAGATTAGGTGTTCACCAAAGTGCCTTATTCTATAATAATAAATATTTAATTATTGTGCATAAGATTTAGGAGCCCAATATTTACATGATGTTATATTAGGTATTCACCAAAATGACCTATTCTATAGACGCAATATTAAATTATAGTGTATAAATTTGCTTGCCTAAAGGTTTAAATATAATTATGAAAGTTTGGTTATTGATGTTCTAATGACGTGGCTTGTTCATATAATCATTGTATGTTAGTTTCAAAAACGTATAATTATGATTATTAAATGAACACTGTTTTTGCATCAATGTAACCTTAAATTATTTGAATCTTTTTTATCCTTAGATCTAATATTTATATTAAGTTTGATTAAGTGCTCCAAATATTGTTCCAATCTAATGTTTTCAATATTATATTATCGCTTCCACATTCATATCATGTAAGTTTTTGTTGATCAAAGGCCCATTTATGATATTGAATACTGATGTTTATTAAACCATTGTCATTAGGTGACCCAAATTCTCAATCATAATGAATAACTTAAAGACTTATACAATTCTCAAGCATATTTGATATTCATATTATGTCAAACTAAAATGTTTCATAAATATGAAATTAAGTAATAGGCATTAATGTAAATTGTTTATGTATTAAAGTGTTTATTAACATATTAAAAATGGAAATTTAGTTCATTATTCATGAGATATTTAATGATCAACAAAGGTGGATCAACTATTTGTTTTGATTAATGAACATCAATGAGAATTTTTCATCTGTTACATATGAAAATACTTAATTGATGTAATATTCATATAACGAATGGTTTTGTAGTCACTAAAGTGATCCAACTCGAACGATGTGAATATTAAGTTTAAAGATAAAAGTGGTAGTAATAACATCATGATTATATATGTAAAGATATTAATGCGGTATATTTGGTTTATTAAATAATATCCCAAAGGAAATTAATTTTGAGTAATTGAAATAAACATTAATGAATTATGTAATTATGTGGTGAAAGATTTTCTATAGATAACGTGTCGATCTAATTTACATAATATAGTTCCAATAAATTAATATGCTTATATACAAATTCTAATAAGCATCACTATTGATTTTTAAATGTTATTATAAAAGAGAGCCCACAATTATGCACTTTTATTAATGTTCATGTTGTCAACTTATAACATTAATGTAGTGAGCTATTTATTTCATTAATTCTATATCATTTTATTTCCCCAAATTTGCATATTTTATTTGTCTTAATGTTCTCTAGAATGACTTCTTAAAATGATATGAAGGAGTTAAGTTTCACTTAAATGTGTTAAATCGTTATAAGCTTTTTGATTGATGAACCGACTATTGATGATATAAGTAGTGTTGGACACTCACTATAAAGTTTGGAGAATGCTTAAATGGATTGAGCATCAAGTTGATGCAAATGACTATTGCACACTCATTTGATATCATAATTTTAGAGATTAAAATATGAGTTACCATTTTCTTCTAGGTAACCATTGTGTAACTTATGTGTTTTTAAGCTATATAATATGTGAATTATAATATGTCATTAAAAATATTACAATCACTTGATTTTTTTAAACTAGGGTTCTATGAAAGATAGTTCAAACTTTATAGAGGGATTCCTTATTACACAACCATAAATTCACAAACGGATTCTTTTTCTTACATTCGTGGGGATAAATTCAAAATTTAAAATTTTCAAAGAAAAAACCTCAATGACGTTTAAAAATTATATTTCCAAACTTGATCGTGAGGGATTTTTTTTTGAGTTTATCAAAAATCTTTAAGTTTATATAAAAATATATTTTCCTTAAATACGGCATTCTTTTTGGTGTTTGTACAATTATGTTTTTGGTAACACATTTTCAAAGGAAAAGGGTTTGAACCATTTATTATAGTGTTGAAATTAAACACACCTTTATTATTGAAATTCTTCGATCTTATAGAAAAATTTAATATGAAACTATTTTCAATCTAATCCCCCTTTAGTGATTTAATTGACTACAAATTCTTGGGGTTCTGACATATGGATCTTGATAGTCACGTTTGAGCTCTTAAGATTTTACAATGATATATGTGGCCCAAGTAGGAGATTTTAATAATTTCTAGGATAGTGGACCAACATATATCATGTCGTTATATACTATGAAACAATAAGCGAAACACATCAAGGACACACAAGATAAAGAGTGTTTTTTAAATTATTCACACTGAAGTTGTTATGTTCCAACTTTTGGATTGAGAATTATTTTGAATGCATATGGATAATATTGTGTTGTATAATGATATGTTATCCAATTTGACATAACCGTATGGTGGAGGATGTCTAATAAAAGTAAGGAGTTATAATACACTAAAATAATTTGGTTTTAGAATCATCTCTCTACACTTTCAAAGGGGTACACTCTTTATTACTGAAATTGAAAATGTTAAAATAGTTAAAGAATGGCGAAATTAGTGGATGTACCAAATAAACAAATGTGGGTATACAGGAAGTTAAGGTACTTGTACTATTCTCCTATCATCTGAAATAATTGTTCTGTTAGTTGGTGGATTATTTGACAAACAAAAGATAAATAAATGATAAACCACCATATAATGGGATTATCACCATGAAACAAATATAGATAAAATCACAATGAATAATTTTACTAAAATATTAAAACTAATTTGGTATCCGGAATGAGTGTGATTTATTTATAAGAATGTGAATTTCACATAGGAATAAAATTCACTTTTGTTTTCACAACTTGTAAGAAATTATAATTACGTGAAATGCCACTAATGAACCAAAAGGATCAAGTTGAATTACCTAATTGACTATATAAAGCTAGACTTATGGTCAAAGGTTTCATTACAAAAGGGCTATAAATAAATCTCTTCACTTATATCTTAGAATGTTAAATTCTTATGGCGCTAGTACCTCCTTTTGATAGAGAGTTACATTTATTATAAAACCTTATGATAATTTAATAAAAGAACTGTATAGGCTGAGAAATTATTATATAAACTCATGTAAGTTTCCCACCAATGGTATTTTAAGAATACTATTATATTTTTTTTATTAATATATTTATCTTAAGGTCAATGGGAGTAAGTTTATATATTTTATATTTCTCTATATACTCATAATGATTTATAAGTTAGAGAAATAAATAATTTTACATGTTTTACTCGTATGAAGTAATGAAATGCCTAAAAGATTATATACTCAAACTTATGATAGCTATTCACTTAACGATGATGAGTAATTAAATATATTATTGCATATATACAATATACACTTGATTAAGTATTTTATTTTGGCATGGTATCCAATATTATGAAAATGTCGAAACAATAATTTTTTTAGGGTTAATTACGTAGCTATGCAACGAACTTTATCAGATATTTCATTTTGGTCACTGAACTTTGTTTTTTTGTATATAAAACTCTACTTTCATTTTGTTTCCAAGAGTTTAACACCGTTAACTATCCCTAACGGTGTAATAGTAAAAGTTATAATTGTTCATTTTATTCGTATTTGGCATATCCTGTTACACGTTTATGTTCTCAAGACTTCTAAGTGAAGAAACATTAGGGACATTTGCACGATTGAATCGTTTGTCACAACTTTATCTGAAAAGTTTTATGAAGTGGTTTCGTAAAGATTTAAATTTTTAGGGGTTATTTTAAAAGAGTTTGAATTTTAAAAGTTTTCAAAATGTTTTTAAATAATTTTTTAATTTTTTTTGAAAGACTCGCTAACTCGTTAGAACAAGATTGATATGTTGTTCGAAAGAGTTGCGTAGGGTTGTTAGAAGCCTTTTGGGTTCGCTCCAGAATGTCATGCTATGTTTTGTTGGAAGCCGTTCGAACGAGATTATGTATATCGTTCGAACGAGGTGATAGTTCGTTCGAACGATTACGTATTTTTTTATTTTTCAAAAGAAATAATTTTTAATCATTAATACCTGTCTCTTTACAGTAACTTTCCCTATAAATAGAGATTCGTAATTAGACTTTTCAAAAGCATTTTAGAGTTTGTTTTGTGATCAAAATTCATAATTTTTTCATCTAAACCCCTTGGATATTTGAGGATCATTTTTCCAAACCAAGAACAACATAATCCATTTTTAAAACCCTTATAGATATTATCCTCTACTTTTGATTCATGAAGTCAAGGCTCTACTACTGAAGAAGATAGGAATTACGTATTACTGAGATTGATCGGTCGATACCGAGGCAAGATCTACTTGTTGTCGGTGGTGCCGAACTGCATCATTTTCTCTTGAAGATTTGAAGACCATATGCGTTATACTTAATGGATCTCTAAGTAATCAGTAAGTTGTCGTGTGTCTATCAATTATGAAAAGGTGTTGAATTAAAGGTTTTGCTCGAAAAGGATTTTAACTTTATTTCTTCTTCTTCTTCTTCTTCTCCTTCTTCTTCTTCTCCTCCTTCTTCTTCTTCTTCTTCTTCTTATTATTATTATTATTATTATTATTATTATTATTATTATTATTATTATTATTATTATTATTATTATTATTATTATTATTATTATTATTATTATTATTATTATTATTACTGTTATTACTGTTATTATTATTATTATTATTATTATTATTGTTGTTGTTATTATTAGTATTATTGTTGTTATTATTATTATTATTATTATTATTATTATTATTATTATTATTATTATTATTATTATTATTATTATTATTATTATTATTATTATTATTATTATTATGTTTTGGTTTGGAATTTAGCTTAACATATTTGCATGTTTCACTTAAATCTTAAAAAGATAAAATTTGGTAAAAAAATGAATATTGTGTTTGTGACCTAAGATACAAGTAATTCTATATAAGCCCCTCAAACGTACATTCTCAAATTGTTATCAGAGTAGGTTGCACTAAATTATCACGTGATTCTTATTTTTTACGGATTATTTTACGATACCAATTTTTTCAAATTGGTATCATTGAAGGTTAAACTAATTTATTATGTGATCTTTAAATTTTAGGACTATATGGATAACATGTATAATAGGCTACCTATTTTTGATGGGTCAAATTATGCTTATTGGAAAGCTAGAATGAGATCGACACTGAACTCAATTGGAAAGAGAGTCTAGCCTGTTTATGAAATAGTATGGACTCCACCCAATGTAACTAATGACAATGTCGAATGTCTTAAACCTATCACTCCTCGACAAAGGTTGATTTTAAATGGAGTAATTTTAACTCCCGTGTTTTGAGCACAATTTCTAATGCAGTTACTCCCAATGAGTTTCGTAGGATTATGATGTGTATCACATCTAAGGATGTGTGGAATATCCTCTAACTCGCTCATGAGGATACCAACATTATGAAAACTTCTAACCTACAAAATTTCACCACACAGTTTGAAACTCACTATGCTAGAATCTGAGACTTTTGATGAATTTTATATATATCTATCTCATATAGTCAATTCTAGTTTTATGTTGGGTGAGATAATTCCTGAGAGGAGAGTTGTAAAAAATATTTTGATATCCCCGCCGGCTCTATTTTATCCCTAAAATCATGGTCCTTAATTCTTTGGTAATTTTAGATACGATTAGGTTATAAGGACTCGTAGGATACCTTCAAATTTATGAAACTGATATGTTCCCCAAAACTATTAAGAAAAAGGAAATAAAGATTTCTTTGAAATTCTAGTCTAAAAAGAAAACGGAAGAACTTTTAGATTCTAAGTCCGAGTTTGATTCTGAGCTTGATGATCTTGCCTTGTTTGCGAAAAGTTTCAAAAAATTTCTCAAATATAATAAAGAAAATTATTTCAAAGAAAATAAGGGTTTTGAGAAAAATAAAAATGGCAGTGAGGATAAGAAAGTTTCTGAGGAAGATCAAATGAGATGCTTTGAATGTGAGGGTAAGGGACACAAAGTAAATGAGAGTTCCACTAGGCTAAAGAGATAGAGCAAAGCCAAAGTTCTCTATAAATCCACTCTTAGCGATAGCGACATTGAGTCGGTGGATTCGGGGGATGAATCACTGCATGAACTAAATTTATGTGCATTCAGGGACAGTCACATTGGTACTTCTAGCTCGTCCCATAACAGAGAGGACAATTCTAAACGTGATAGTCTCGACACTTTATCGAATCATTCTGGAGAGAGTGGCGATGAAGAAAATTTAAGTGAAGGACACCTATCATGAACATTACAAAGAGTCTCTAAGAACCAAAAAGAAAAATAGAGGCTTGACTATTAGGGTGTTTGATTTAGATAAGGGAGTGAAAGTTTTGAGAGAGAGTGAGGCGTCGGTTAGTCTACCTGAGAAGTTAAAAGTCTCTTTGTGTGAGAAATCGATTATGGTCAATAGGGAGAAAACCGATTTTATCAACATTATGGCTAGTCTTACGAGAGATATTTGGGCTTCATTGAAGACTCATGAGAAACTTGAATCCCTTATATGCTAACTCGAGAAATATCTCCAACATGCTCAGGAGGTCAAGGTCAAATTAGAGGATACGTCTAAGAAGGTTGGAAAGATATTCCTTAGTCCCGCTTTGGTGTTTATGGTGCATCCACGTATAATGTGCACCCAAACCAGTTCTCGAGTTTATGATGCAACCTTATGGCCCTCGTACTAACCTACCACAAAGAGCATGTCCTCGGCATTTTGATCAAGGTAGACCCAATCCAATTTATGTTTATTCGCATTGCAAACAAAGAGGTCACCTTAAGGAGTTTTGTTTTAAGCTACGGAGATTTTCAGAGCTGCACGTTCCCTGATATTCTCCCATAAGAGTTCACATATGTGTTCTCACACACACTCCCACACATGTCATTCCACTTTTTACTGCACATGACCATATAGATTCTAAGAGTTTTCAAGAGAAAGTTGAATTTTTAAAAAAATTCTCAAAGTTTGATTGAGGAATTTCAAATGATGTATACTTCTTTTGAGAGTTCCTCTCAGTTTAATGATTGAGATTATGACTTGTTTATAGAATATGGTGTTTATCTTATTCATATCATATATCCCTATTGGTAGATTGTATTTCTATGTTTTTATAAGCTTTTATTTAAAAAATATAAAAAATCCGAAAAGATTTTTGGTTTTTAAAAAATGTTTGAAAAATTGCTAAAATATTTTATTTTTGATAAATTTTTTGAAAAATACAAAAATATTTTTGTATTTTATTTTTCACCATATATGGATGTGAATTTAAAATATCTGGATCACAACTTCATTCCATCAATTCATGCGACTTTTCATGGTGTTTTGATACATGGATTCTTTTCCTTAGTGTGCTTAATAATGCGTGGATATCATTTCATTGTTCATTGACGATTACTTTCTTCAAGCTAGACTTTTATCACCTTTATTGTACACATGCATGGACTTAGTGAACATTAAACTTTCTTATCATATGTCGAATACAATGATCTCATCTTAATAGTGTTTAATAATGAACCAAATGTACTTGAGATAAGTTGTGCTTGTAAGAACCATTGCCTAGATTTTGTTTTCAGGAAAATTTATTATATGTTAAGCAATGGAAAGGGGCTACGAAAGAGAAAATTCTCTTTGCACTAAAAACCATCATTTGCAAAAGGAGCCTAAAAGATTAACGACACACAAAAACAAAATTGACAACGCTAATTTTTTTTCATTATTTCATAGCAACATACACTACACCCAATCTGCCGGATTATCACGGTCATTGACCGTGACAAAACCAACTTGTCAAGTTCAATGACCGTGATAATTCTGGGGGTGACAACTTGTGACACCCCTAGAAATTAAATACCGTGTAGCTACTCCTTTATTCAAATTAATACAAAATGTCAAGTTGGTTCAGTTCATAGCATCACTGTCAAAAACATTTTTAAACAATTACTACCAACCTAATATTTAAAAAGTGAGTTGTCAAACTTTATATAAATTTGATTAACATGCAACCAATTAAATTATTAACTAATGATACCACAATCACATCACAGTCACAACATAATATAAATGGAATAATAAATGAGTCTGGAGTAACACTCCTCTGAATAATCCAAATACTGAATATAACCAAATACAAAGTCTGAATAATTAATTTAAAAAATCTCCAAAACTGAAATGGAAACTTAAATTATGATAAAGCTGTCTCTAAAAGAAAAGGGGCGATATGCCCGAACAGATGAATTAATCTGAAATAAAATCAATGTAGAATGTGGAGGCGTCTACTATCAAGGTCCTGTAACTTCCACAACAGCTACATCACATCACTGAAATCGAACTCCTATGCTTGGCGTCCCTATGGCTGGGCACCTAAAAGATTTTTCAAGAAAAATGGATTTAAAAGCAAACGGGTCAGAGCCCGATGTGAAAGCAGTTTAAAATATAGCAAGTGTTTAATTTCATTAAACAGTGAATATTAAATACATGTTAGTTACGGACTCTCACATGAGTTTCTCGCGTCTCAGCTAGTGTGCACGCCTAACGTATATCCGTAATCCGTCCTAGTTATCCCGTTAACTATCTAGTCTGCACCACTTCTTATACTCATATTCTAATATAGGGGTTTATTCAAGACATTCTAAAATAACCTAAGTGTATCTAACCATTTTATTTCCCATCTTAATTTATAATAATTATTATATGAAATTCTCATTTTTAATCCTTCTCAAAATGTCTCAAGTACTCACATTCACTTTAACAACGAATCTGTTATAATTACAAGTATATTAATCTCAACATAAATATACAATTAGGGCACCCCTAGTCTTAGTTGCGGTGCACACATACTCTTCTATCAAATCCCGGTACATCACGTACATAAGGACTATGAGTTCCGAATCTCTAAAGAACCATTTCAATAAGCAAAATCACACATATTGGAGGTGAACATAGTTCACATACCCATGGGTCACGCACATGCCTACACTCCCATGGATAGCTAACTTATTACCTCACAAATAATTCATTCACACCCCTATGTCCTCAAGGTACCAATATGAATCCCCCCGTAGGCACACAAAGATTCGATGGCCCTATTCCGAAAGCTGACCTCCCGTGATAGCAAGTATGGTAGGTATGTCGTACACATAATAATCCATATACTAAGCATTCACACAACTTAGATAACTTATAATATTTTTAAAGGTATGTTCTCAATTCCTATACCGTTACTCTAATTAGTACATTTTTGTACTTCTGGATAATATATAATATAATCCACCGATACGTCTCACGTCGTATAGTTTTGAGTACTTAAATCCAACCAAAGAGGTTACTACGTCTCCTATTATTCTCACATATTATTTCAGTACTCTTAACTCCTTATTTATGTCCCAAATCCTAACTTATTACTCCTAAGGATTTAAATTATGCTCTCACATCTTATCATAGACAATTACTCGTCGGGCACTCGAGAATTCAATGCGACAATTTAACCCAATTCTAATGTATTCTATTTTTCAAATATAATACCCCACTGGTCTTCTTCAAGTCCAAATACATTCACATAATCCCCAACTACAAAATTCGATGGCCGGAAACACTTAAAATCAAAAAGGGGAAAAATCACCCTTTCTGGGGGATCGATCGATCGATATCAATCGTCGATCGATCGACCTATGAATGTCGATGGATCGATCATACCAGATGGGGCTACGGACTTCTTCATTTTTCAGTCCCAGATTTGTCCCAAAACCTCATTACAAGATGTGAAATTCTAATATAATCATATAGGATCATCATACAACCTAAATATGTCATTTGCAACGTCCCAAAACCTTTAAACCATCATCAATTGGTCTTATTTGGATCAAATCTTCATAAAAACCCTATTTTTTCTATTTTCTTCAGGAACCATAATATTTCTCTTCTTAAATCCGTTTTTAGTTCATCAAGGGTTATGTTTTGGTTACTGAAATTCATCCAGAACTAATCTACATGCAATTCCTATCCAAGATTTAGGGTTCTACTCCAAATTCACGAGTTTTCATCATCTTTCAAGGCTATTAACAAACCCTATGCTAGCATGGAAGAAATATTCACTGAAAATTAATGAAACCAAATCACTTGCCTTCGGATTGATGTTCAGATCTGCTGGTGATGACAAAGTTTGGTTCTTTCCTCCTCTCTGGTCAGAATTCCGTCGAAAGTGGTGGTGGTTATGGCTTGAAACCCTCCTATAACCTCTCCTCTATCTCACGTAGCCCACTTATTACTTTTTGGATGATAATGGCCCTAATGGCCTACATAATAAGAATAAAATAAACCCTAAAATTCGTGGGTCTAATTTCCTTAAAATTTAAAATGACTAAAATACCCTCACGGGTTGCCGATTTGGCCTAAAAATGCCCCGTGACCGAAACAAAACCCCCGGCTAGTGTTTTCTAACTATATCGACCCCTACGGACACGTTGGCGCACTCAAAATGACCATACGAATGATAAAATATAATTTCCTTTTTAATCTAATTAAATTGATTCTTGACGCGACTGACACGCGCGTCCCAACTTAAGTTTGTGAATTGTCATATTTATGAATCGCGACAATTTTAATAATTTTTGTAATCATATATTACAATATATAATCAGTAATACTCAATATTATCATCATAATCAAATACCAACTCACATCTCGCTAGTATTTAAGTTCGGATTAATTTCCAATTAATTCCCATTTAATTTAATTAATCTCATTAAATAAAAATCAATAAAATTACGGGGAATACATACTTCCCTCCTAATAACAGAATTTTGTCCCAAAATTCAGAAATAAAGTATACCAGACAAAAATAACTCTGGATAACGCTGGCGCATCTCATCCTCACACTCCCCGGTGGACTCCTCGGCATTATATGCCGCCACTGAACACGTACTAACAGTACTATCTTTGATTTCGATTTCTTCGCGTTATGGTCCAGAATAGAAATCAGACCCTCCTTATAGGAACTATCAGGCTATATATCGATATCCTCTAAAGCAATGTGAGTACGGGCTAAATCATCCCTAAGCTATCTCCTTAGTGAGGAAATATGGAACACGTCATGGATCCTATGCAAGTTTTCTGGTAACTCAAGTCTATACGCAACTATCCCAATTCGCTCGATGATAGGAAATTTCCCCACATATCTAGGTGCTAATTTCCCCTTTTTCCTGAAACGCACATTCCCCTTCATAGGAGACACTCTGAGCAGTACTTGGTCCCCCACCTTGAATTTTCTAAAGAACCGCTTTGCATCGACATAACTCTTCTATTGGTCCTAAGCTACCCGAATATGGATCCGTATCATCTATATCGTCATCGAAGTATCCTGAATAACCTTCGGCATAAGGAGTTTGTTATCCCGCACCTCTATCCAACATGTTGGGGAACGACAAGGTTGACCGTACAACGCCTCGAATGGAGCCATGCCAATAGTGAAGTAATAAGAGTTATTATAGGCAAACTCCACCAGTGGAAGAGACCACTCCTAACCACCTCCAAAGTCTAGGATTCACATATGCAGTATATGTTCCAACATTTGATTCATTCGCTCGGTCTTCCCATCTGTCCGCGGGTGATATGCTGTACTCAGTCGCAACTCCGTACCCATTGCTTTCTGGAAGATCTCCCAAAGTTGTGAAACAAAAATCTTGTCTCTGTCAAACACGATATAGAGAGGAACCCCATGGAGTCTTACTATCTCCGCTATGAAAATCTGGGCATACTATCCCGTAGTGTAGTTTGTTCAGGCTGGCAAAAATGAGAAACTTTGGTCAACCGATCCTTGATTACCCATATGGAGTCGTGACCCCTCTGCGATGTAGGTAACCCCGTGATTAAGTCCATGGAAATGCTCCCCCATTTCCACATAGGAACCTCTAATGGCTGTAGAAGTCCTGCTAGTCTCTGATGGTCCACTTTTACCAGCTGACAAGTGGCACAATTAGAAATGAACTCGGCAATGTCTCTCTTCATCCCGCTCCACCAGTATTGTCGCCTCATATCCTGGTACATCTTATCCCTACCAGGATGTACCATGAATCATGAACCATGCGACTATGTCATTACCTCATGTTGCGAGTCTTCCCCCTCAGGAATGACCAGTCTTCCATTGAAGCGTAAGCCCCCGTCTGAGCTAACGGTATAAGACTCGGCCCCCTTTGCTAGTAATCGTACTATTTGGTCTTGACAGAACGAGTCTGCTGCCTGGTCTTGTATCACTCTCGTAATAATCGGGGGTGTAACTGTCATCACAGATATAAATGATCGAGCCACTGCATCCTAGTGTCCTAACTCCTTCCACTTTGCTTTCCACACTTCGGTCATCTCACCTACTGGCCTACGGCTCAACGCGTCTGCTACCACGTTAGCCTTCCCTGGGTGGTATTGGATATCGAACTGATAATCCTTCACGAACTCAAGACACCTACATTGACGCATATTTACTTCCTTTTGCGTCAAGAGGTATTGTAGGGACTTGTGGTCCGTGAATAAACGAAATTTCTCCCCCAGGAGATAATATCTCCAAATCTGAAGAGCAAATATAACTGCCGCTAAATCCAAGTCATGGGTGGGGTAATTCTTCTCGTGAGGCTTAAGCTTACGGGAAGCATAAGCTATAGCCTGACTCTCCTATTACAGTACATCCCGAAGTCCTAGTAAGGACGCATCGGTGTAGACTAGATACTCAACTCTCGGTCTGGGAATACTGACACTATTGCTGAGGCCAACTTATCCTTCAACTCATCGAATGCCAACTAGCAGGCATTGCTCAAGATAAATGGCACACCCTTGCGAGTCATATGTGTCAAAGGACCCGCTATCCTTGAGGAGCCCCGAATAAACCTCCTGTAGTATCCCGCTAGGCCCAAGAAACTAAGTATCTCAGTCGGTGTCATGGGCTTTCCCCACTCCCTCACTGCTAATACCTTCCTCGAATCAACAGATATTCCCTTGTCGGAAATGATATTCCCCCAAAACTGAACCTCCTTCATCTAGAATCCACACTTCTCATACTTTTCATATAACTTATTCTGACGCAGCGTCTACAAAACCTGCCTCAAGTGCTCGGCATGTTCTTCCTCTATCTGGGAGTAAACCAGAATGTCATCAATGAAGACAATGACGAACTGGTGTTGGAACTCTCTAAACACCCTATTCATCAAGTCCATAAACACGACTGGGCATCGGTAAGGCCAAAAGGCATAGCCCTAAACTCGTAGGAACCATATCTCATCAAGAAGGCAGTCTTCGAGACGTACTGCTCCCTGATTCGCAACTAATGGTATCCCGATCTCAAGTCAATCTTTGAGAAGAAGGAAGATCCTCTCAACTGGTCGAATTAGTCATCGATCTGGACAACAAATACTTATTTCGTATCGTGACTTTATCTAACTCCCGATAATCGCCACACAACCGTAAATGTTTATCCCCCTTTTCCTTACAAACAACACGGGAGAACCCTAAGGCGAAGTGCTCCTCCAGATGGAGATTTGACCCAAACGCTACCCAGTCTGGACTTGTAACTCCAAAGGTTCGATAGGGTTAGGCTCATTCAGCCTAATAATTATATCTATAATCCTCCTTGTAGCTTCGATTCACTCACGAGGTAAGACATTCGACAACACTTAAGTTATCATTTTCTTTACGGATGACAACTAGGGTACTAATCCGTGTACTAAAGGCCAATTATTCTCATCTCCCGACGTTCACTAGGTTTCATGCGTGGGATGTCTCACAAAGTGAAATCCAAACAAGGAACCCCCCTATACACTACTAACTAGCATTGTTGGTTAATTAGATTTGGGGCCTTCGGTATCTGACTTGTGTCCCTTATCATTACTTGTTGCTAAGAAGTTAACTTACCTCCCCTCATGACACGTGAGGCTACACTTAACACATTCCTCCTATTATCTTGGCGTTAGACTCTAATATAACTACGGGATAATGCCCACACTGAGAAACATTTTAACAAATCTTGAATTTCCTTAATAGATATCCATACCCACCGAAATTAAATATAACCAGAAGACGTACTTTACGAAGTCTTTATATGCCACCATATGAAAATATATAAATATAAATATGGCCTTGACTCCACTCAAGTGACACTTAGTATAATTTCTAATGCACACCATAATATCACTTTAATGGTCTATTAACACTCAAACGGTTGTAGCTAATTCAAAACATAATACGATAAGAATGCATTTTACACTCACGTTTCTCAATGCATAGGAATAAACTATAACGCATCTAAGTTATTCGAGATTTCCCTTTTATCTTAAAGGATACAATTAATAATGAAGTATCGTACCTCCAAACGCATGTGGTAGTTGCGGTATCAATGGAATAACCGTATATCGGGAATTATGGACACATCCATACTATAATCCTTGATGTTGTTGTGGTGCTTGCGATGTTGGGGTAACTATCCAGGCTTCCTTATGATAGACATCCTGCCCTGGAACTTTATCTGGTTGTGGGCAGTCCCTCCACCTGTGACCCTGTTGTTCGCACTTGTGACTCTGACCCTGAAACCCTTTCCTTTTTATGCCTTATTATCCTTGCCGATTGGGACGAGGTTTGTTACCAGCCGAATCTGGGCAGGCCAGACGTGTAGGGCTATTTCGTCCACATTTAAAACACCTCTTGGTGGTAGCCCTCTTCCCTTGGCTTTGTTGGCTCTGACGGGTTTGTCTCTTCCCACTATTTCCATTACCCTTATGTCCTTGACAACTCTGAGGAACTTGTTGATGTGGCAGTGTTTTCCCTTTGTTTCTAACTTTAGTAACGTCACGCTGATCAACTTATCTTGTTCTTTTGCTGCCTGCAAGCTGCACAGTGCTACTTTGGTACTGCAATATTATGGTAGTCACTGCTTGTGCCACGATATTCACTATCTCAGTGATTTCCATTCTTTCTTAGTGTACCTGAGGTACTCGTTGGTCTTGACCCGCATTTGTTCCCTCAGTAGTGTTGGTTTGTACCTCCCTCATGAGCGACATCTGAAATTTCAAATGAATTATATAAGTCTATTGACCATACATAACATTGTAGCAGAAGAACGTAGTCTATAAAATGTAATCAAGGAGTGCAACAGTCCTAATAATAGGGCTCTATACCAAAAGATGCTACGCGAAAACATAACAAGCCGTACAAATCCGAAAGACGCTAGAACCTGATGCTCTGATACCACCTCTGACACCCCAACTAACTAAATACTGGGTAGCTACTCCTTTATTCAAATTAATACAAAATGTCAAGTTGGTTCAGTTCATAGCATCACTGTAGAAAACATTTTTAAACAATTACTAGCCAACTAATATTTAAAAAGTGAGTTGTCAAATTTTATTTAAATTAGATTAACATGCAACCAATTAAATTATTAACTAGTGATACCACAATCACATCACAGTCACAACAAAATATAAATGGAATAATAAACGAGTCTGGAGTAATACTCCTCTGAATAATCCAAATACTGAATAAAACCAAATATAAAGTCTGAATAATTAATTTAAAAAATCTCCAAAACTGAAAGTATAATAAAGCTTTCTCTAAAAGAAAAGGGGCGACATGCCCGAACAGATGAATGAATATGAAATAGAAGCAATGTAGAATGTGGAGGCGTCTACTATCGAGGTCCTGTAACTTTCACAACAACTGCAGTACGCCACTGAAATGGAACTCCTATGCTTGGCATCCCTGTGGCTGGGCACCTAAAAGATTTTTCAAGAAAAATAGATTTAAAAGAAAATGGGTCAGAGCCCGATGTGAAAGCAGTTTAAAATATAGCAAGTGTTTAATTGCATTAAACAGTGAATATTAAATACATGTTAGTTACGTGCTCTCACATGAGTTTCTCACCTCTCATCTAGTATGCATGCCTAACGTATATCCGTAACCCGTCCTAGTTATGCACTTAACTATCTAGTCTGCACCACTTCCTATCCTCACATTATAATATAGGGATTTATTAAAGACATTCTAACATAACCTGCATGTATCTAACCCTTTTATTTCTCAGCTTAATTTATAATAATTATTATAGGAAATTCTCATTTTTAATCCTTCTCAAAATGTCTCAAGTACTCACATTCACTCTAACAAAGAATATGTTATAATTACAAGTATATTAATCTCAACATAAATATACAATTAGGGCGCCCCTAGGCTAAGCTGCGATGCACACATACTCTGCTATCGAATCCCAGTACATCACATACATAAGGACTACGAATTTTTAATCTCTCAAGAACCGTTTCAATAAGAAAAATCACACATATTGGAGGCGAACATAGTTCACATACCCATGGGTTATGCACATACCTATGCTCACATGGTCAGCTGACTTATTAACTCACAAATAAGTCATTCACAGCCCTATGTCCTCAAGGTACCAATCTAAATCCCCCCGTAGCCACACAAAGATTAGATGGCCCTATGTCAAAAGCCGACCTCCCGTGATAGCAAGTATGGTAGGTATGTCATACACATAATAATCCATATACTACGCATTCACATAACTTAGATAACTTATAATATTTTTAAAGGTATGTTCTCAATCCCTATACCATTACTCCAATTAGTACATTTTTATATTTCTGGATAATATATAATATAATCCACCGATACGTCTCACGTCATATAGTTTCGAATACTTAAATCCAACCAAAGAGGTTACTACATCTCCTGTTATTCTCACATATTATTTCAGTACTCTTAGCTCCTTATATATATCCCAAATCATAACTTATTACTCCTAAGGATTTAAATTATGCTCTCACATCTTAACATAAACAATTACTCGTCGGACACTCGAGAATTCAATGCGACAATTTAACCCAATTCTAATGTATTACGGTTTCAAATATAATACCCTACTGGTCTTCTTCAAGTCCTAATGCATTCACATAATCCCCAACTACAACATTCGATGGCCGAAAACACTTAATATCAAAAAGGGGAAAAATCACCCTTTCTGTGGGATCGATCGATCGATCCTGATTGTTGATCGATCGATGGTCGATCAATTGACCTATGAATGTCTATCGATCGATCATACCAGATGGGGCTACGGACTTCTTTATTTTCAGTCCTAGATTTTTCCCAAAACCTCATTACAAGTTGTGAAATTCTAATATAATCATATAGGATCATCATACAACCTAAATACATGATTTTTAACATCCCAAAACCTTTAAACCATCATCAATTAGTCTTATTTGGATCAAATCTTCATAAAAACCCTAGTTTTTCTATTTTCTTCAAGAACCATAATATTTCTCTTCTTAAATTCGTTTTTAGTTCATCAAGGGTTATGTTTTGGTTACTGATATTCGTCCAGAACTAATCTACATGTAATTCCTATTCACGATTTAGGGTTCTACTCCAAATTCATGAGTTTTCATAATCTTTCAAGGCTATTAACAAACCCTACGCTAGCATGGAAGAATTATTCGCTGAAAATTAATGAAACCAAATCGCTTGGCTTTGGATTGACGTTTTGATCTGCTGGTGATGACAAAAGTTGGTTCTTTCCTCCTCTCCGATCACAATTCCGTCGAAAGTGGTGGTGGTGGGTGGTGGTTATGGCTTGAAACCCTCCTGTAACCTCTCCTGTATCTCACGTAGCCCACTTCTTACTTTTTGGCTGATAATGGCCCTAATGGCCTACACAATAAGAATTAAATAAACCCTAAAATTCGTGGGTCTAATTTCCTTAAAATTTAAAATGACTAAAATACCCTCCCGGGTTGCCGGTTTGGCCAAAAAATGCCCCGGGACCCAAACTAAACCCCGACTAGTGTTTTCTGACTATATCGACCCCTCCGAACACGTTGGCACACTCAAAATTACTATACGAATGATAAAATTATAATTTACTTTTTAATCTAATTAAATTGATTCCTGACGCGACTAACACGCATGTCCCAACTTAAATTCCCGAATTATCGTATTTATGACTCGCGATAATTTTAATAATTTTAGTAATCATGTATTACCATATATACTCAGTAATACTCAATATTATCATCATAATCAAATACCAACTCATGTCTCGCTAGTATTTAAATTCGGATAAATTACAATTAATTCCCATTTAATTTAATTAATCCCATTAAATAAAAATCAATAAAATTATAGGGCATTACGTAACTTCTGTTATCACGAACTTGTCACGGTCATTGACGGTGACAAGTTCATTAGACTTGTCATGATCCTGTCACGGTCTTTGACCTTGACAATCTTTGTCAGGGTGAAAGACCGTGAAAAACCCGTGGTAACCTTTAAAAAATTGTCACGGTCATTGACCATGACAAATCTGGGCAGAATTTTAAAAAAATTTGCGGGGCAATTCGGCCACTGCCACTACCGAGCAGTATATTTGTACCTGTTATAGAAGAATTGTTCCTGTTCAAACAACATACATCCAAATAAAATAGAAAGAATGCACCAAATCATTGCATATATATTTCCATATTCAAACCAAAATGTAACAAATCAAAACAATACAAATATAATCCAAGTGTCCAAATAAGATATATACAAATAATGTCATGTGGTAGGTTTGAGGAGGAAGTAAGGACACACGAAATATGCATTGAGACACCCCTGAATATGCATCACGCCGCATTATTCGCCTGACCACAATGGTGAGTTATCCTTCCCGGTTATCACATGCATGACGAGCACCTTGGCCTCGATGTCTTGAAGCGCACGTCGATGAACCAACATACCCTGGATAGTATTCGGGTCCCTCAACCCCCTCCCTATCTGCATGCCATCAATTACATCAAGTATAAACACACTCGGCCAACGAATTGTTGTCATAGGCCGCTCTAGTGGAGCCAAGTAGGGGGTTGTATCATCAATCAGGGAGTCTGTACGTGTCGACGATGAAGCAGTGACGTCCATGTCCTCGTCCTGCTCCACAACCCTCTCCTTCCCCTTCCCCTTTCCCTTTTCGCCCAACAAGCGCTTCACGAATGAGAACATATCTTGTACCCTCCCCTCCAACCTTGATAGCTTTGCGTCATGTGAGTCCACCTGACGACCCAACCCAGTGTTGCTCGTCTCCAATCCGATGATCCTAGATTTGTCCACCCGCGAGCTCACCACCCTTGTCCCCCCTTGTGATCAGAGACAATCACTTGGTTGAGTGCCTCCGTGGACAAAGATGCCTTGTCGACATCATACTGTGACTCATGCACTTCCTTAAGCTTTGCCTGAAATGATATAAAGCACATGATTAGTTAAATATGTAAAGAAAAAAATTATAACGCAATTAACAAAGAGTAAACTGTCGGATTACTTACAATCTTGGTCGCGACGCTCTGGGAGACCTCCTTATCCTTCCCCTTCTTCGTTCGAATTTCCTCCCAGGGCCACTCCCTATCCCCTGAAATAAAATAATGCAAAATTAGTATTGGGGCCGCAAAGTAAAATAATGCAAAATAACATATTTGTGTAATTATAGAAAAATAAAAAACTTACCATCATCCTATGCTCGACCTCGACGTAAGACGATCGGCCGGAGTAGTGCACATCCGTCTTTTGCGTCTGATTTGCCCTCCTTGATTGGCGAGATGCTAATTATCGCTCATCTTTCTCAGTTTCAATGAACTTTTGTCATTGTTCCATTAAGATCGGCTCCTTCGGCCGGAAGGATTCACGCATTTTGATAATGGAGTCTCGAGTCTACCCAAAGTATCGACCCTGCAATTTTTTCTTCTATGTCTTGTGTTGCGCCCTCAACTGCTCCAGGACAGAATCGCGGAGTTCTGGGGGCAGGCTGAATTATTCCTGTCAACATAGCTTATGTTAGTTGTGAATAAATATAAATATAAATTGAAATATAAATATAAATATAAATACATTACCTGCAGTTCCGCCCAAATAGCTAACTTGATCTCATTTGGCACCTCCCTCTAACTAGTGTACCCCGGGCACATAATAGTCTTTATGAGCTCGAGGGATCTAGCTAATATCCCAGTATTGTTCTCGATGGACATTCCCAATTTTTCCCATTTGGGTAGCCTAAGGGCCGAAGATCCCTCATCTCCTCTGCTACCACCGAGCCCATAAGACTTCATCATTATCATCACCATCATCCTTGCCTCAATCCCTAAAGGAGACATTTTTGTAAAAAAATGTTGTTATTAGTACAATTTCAAAATGAATTAGAAGAAGACATGCAATCATTAAGTTTAAATAGTACATGCGCTAATGTAATCAAGTACAAATGAATAATAAGCATGAATCCAAAAATTGGAATACTTATTACTGTTTAACACACACACACGTATACAAATGAAAGAGAGAAGGATAAAAAGAGTGAAAATGATCAATTACAAATGAATTAAAAGAATTAAAACGATGTTCGATAATAATAAAACACTATTACATGCGCTAAATTGGAATACTTATTACAAATTGAAAAATTGTTTTAAATTCGGGTTATCATAAAAAAAAGGATTGATATTCAGTAGGAGCAGCTAAGGCATCCACACTACTGTTTAGACGCTTTGGCGCATGAATAATGATTGACCACGACTCATTGTTGATATACTCCGAGTACAACACTTGGTTGAACTTTTGAAATGCACAAACAAATGGCTCATCGATCACGCGTTCGTTGCTATTCAACTTGGACAAGTCAACCACGATCAAATTGGTGCTAGGATCAACTTTACAAGCATTTTATCCTCAACTCTTATGCAATCACAGTAAAATAAAACCTCTCTGAAGTTTACATAGTCCAATTCAAATCTATTTTGAATTACACCATAGTAAGTCATCTCATCTTCAATGAGGTTTTTATCTTTTGCACTCGCTCGAAAGAAATTAAGGGCCTTGTATGAAATTCTCGAGTTCTGTACATTTGTATTTTCCTCGTACCCCCTTGTGCCGAATACGTAATCATTAAATTGATACTTTTTGAACTGTTGTGCCATAAACAAGGGTCCAGTGGCTAGACGAGAAAGCCTTGATGTCGCATCACCCGTCTAAAGAGCTGAGAATACATATAAATTAATTAGGTTAAATGTAAAGTTTTATTGTAATGTAACGTTATATAATAACCGTTTTCATTATAATTACCTCATGTGACAACCACAGCCTAAAATTGTTGTCTGATTGTGCTATTGTTTTTCATCTTTTATTGTTCTCACAGGCTTTATATTTTCTTCATAAAATTAATGTGACAAATGTATTACAAAATTAATCATGTGTAAAATAATATAAAATAATGTAAAACTTAAAATAATTTAAACTTACTTTTTCCATTCTTCGACATCTTCATGTGTGCCAAATAGATAATGAGTTACTTGTTCATGTTGTAAACTCGTTAATTTCACTCGTTTTCGCATCACATGACCACCATCATCAACGAACTCATCAATGTCATCAATGCTGATCGTGTCAGGCATATATTCCTGAGTATAGATTGATGACGCCATGGTGATGTATTACTTTACAATTTATCCTAGAATGTATCGTGTATTCTTGACATAATGTTTAAAAACTTTCATCAATGTTTCAAACGGATACATCCGTCGATATCTAACTGGGCCGCAAAGAAGTGTCTCGTCTCATAGATGTATCAACAAGTGAACAGTTATGTCAAAGAATGTTGGGGGAAAGTACTTCTCCAACACACAAATCGCTTCAGTCACCGCCAATTTTGCGAACACTATGTGTTCTTGATTGACTACCTTCTCACACAAAAGTGAGAAGCAGATACTAATTTTCACAATAGCCCTCCGAAAATCCTTGTGTTTGGATAAACAGTGCTTAAACAATAGAGGAACCAATTGCATGATCACATGCCAATCGTGGGACTTACACTTATGTAAATCATGGGTAGCATAATTTATAATCCATTGCAAGTTCGAAAAAAAATTATATAGAACCTTCAAATTATATATTGTGTCTAAAACCACCTTCCTTTCCCCACTCGTCTAAGTAAACGCACCAGGGAGAATTATTGTCCTTCACCTACTGTTTTCTTTCAACCATAGTTGTGGCTTAAGTTTCAATAATTTATGGTCTTTCATGCATTTTCTCCATCCTTCAAATGACTCCCCCCAAGGCATGTGCCCACAATATGTTCAGCGAGGTTCTACTCTGCATGCATCACATCCAATACATAGCGCACCGGGTTATTCTTCCAATAAGGCAAGTAAAATAAAATTTACTTGCTAGACCATGCCTTTCTTGTCTCAATTTAATTCCCAGCTGGGGTCTTTTATGCTTGACATTCTTAAATTTAGGATTCTTACCTGGCATATTATGGCCACAATCAGAAGATTTACTTTCAATTTCTGAACCTGGAAGTTTTCTCGGTGGTATCCTATGTTCAACCGCGCCCGATAAAAAATTAGAACCTTTCTCAAATCTGAAACTATGAGCCGGGGGTAAAAACCTCCTATGGCAATGGTATGCATTTTTTGAGATAGTGGGGAGACGAAGAGATTCAGCTCCTCTCCACAAATAAAATATCCCAAATAACCATGTACTACATAACTGGATAATGTCCCATAAGCTGGAAAATCATGAATTACCCACATCAACATAGCTTTAAGCGTAAACTCTTCTTTTATAAAAGAGTCAAATTCTTGCACACCACACCGTCTTCCACAACTCATTTAATTCTTTTACCAAAGGAGCCAGGTACACGTCGATGTCATCACTTGGTGCCTTTGGCCCAGGTATCAACAAAGACAACATCAAAAATTCAGGTCTCATACACTGTGAAGGAGGGAGCTTGAGTGAGGCTAGGATCACTGGCCATACACTCTGATTGGTGCTTAGATTTACAAATGGATTGAAACCATATATTGATATAGTCAAATAAATGTTACCCTATTCTTGAGCAAAATCGAGATACTCACAACTCATCCTCCTCCAAGCTATAGAATCAATAGGATGATGCATGAGATTATCCCCTACTTATGCCCTAGCATACCAAGTCATTGCCTCCGCTATCCATGGTATTGCGAAAATTTTCTTTAATCTAGGCCCAACAGGAAAATATTTCAACACTTTTGAGGAAATTTTGAGCTTGTGCCTTCCTTGCCAGTAGATTGGACATATCTAGGTTCATCGCATATCGGACAACGATCGAGATTTTCATACACTTTTTGGTATAGTATGCAGTCATACACACAAGCATGAATCAATTAATACTTCATTCCCAAACCTTTCAAACTGTTCTTCATAACACGATAGCTATTTGGAAGCGTAGTCTCCTTGGGTAGTAAGTCCTTCACCCAATTCAGAATTCCTATTACGCTATTGCTAGACAAATCGTATTGCATATTCAAACTTCGCAAAATAACCATGGCATGTAAAGTTGTTTGATCTTTCTCACAGCCAGAGTATAATGGTTGGGTTGCCTTAAATTTTAATCCTTGGTAGTCATCGTCATGGTTTATCGTGATATCTTCATGAGCACCTGAACTCATTCTTCTCCACTACATGAACTCTGTAGGCATCATCAACTAAATACTCTAACATATTATGATCTACTTCTTCCCCTACTACATCCATTCTACTTATTGAAGGCTATTCGGGGATAAAAGTAATTTTTAATTCACCGCGAAAACTCAAAAATCGATAATTATCTTGCATACCCGATCTTAACAAATGTAGTTCAACTGTTTTCCACTCAAACACCTTACCATTCTTATACCTAGCACATAGACACGGAAACTCTTCATTATTATAATATCTCTTTGAGTATTTCACAAATTCATTAGCACCTCTGCAAAATACATCCTCCAATCTATTTGTCTCCCCCATCCACTCTTTGTATTTAGGATATCCCATCACAGCTACTACAAATAATCGCCTATTAAAGGTAAGAAGCATATATTTATGGATTAGTATAAACATAACTTAGATTTATAGTATGTTTTAATTAATTATGTCTTATTTATATTCGATTTTTAAATTTCAATTTATAATAGTAATTCCTATTTCCTCCATCTCCTCTAAAGGGTGGGTGGTCCTATCCCATTCAAGACTGCATATTTCTGTAATATACTTAACATCTCATGTACATTGTTACAATTTGAGAAATATTCGGTAGCATATCCCAACAGTTCTCCAAGTACACGCTATAGATTGACAAGTGTGAGTGTTATTTCAATTGATGAATTGAAATAGCACTCACACTTGCCAATCTAGTATGTACTTAGAGAACATTAGGATATGATTGTAGAACTTCCTATAAAAGTAACAACTTTAAGCCACTAAGAATATTATTGTAAAGAAATTATACAGTCCCAAACTGTCCAAATGAGACAATTCGAAAGATCTCATTACAGGGGTAATGACTCTCGAACGGGTCTAAGGGCTATTGAATGCATACACATAAGAACGAAAAGGCTAGTATATATTCTCACTGTGTAATTGTATGTATCTTTCATTTAATTATGATAAGTCTGTGGTCGTGCCACTCTCGAACGGGTCGTGACACAAAGTAATTTTAGAAAAAAGTCAAAAACTCCTCCCCCTTTTGACAGTAATCCAGTGGTCGTGCCACTTCCAAAATTAACCAACTCAACAAATTAAGACAATATAATTATTTACAGATTTATTAATGTGAATTCAATTAAGTATTTTAAAAAAATTTAGCAACCAACTTCCATATCCAACCACATCCGTCCAATATAATCCAACAACAACAATAAATCAACAAATGTGTATCTTGTACTCCATCTAATTCATCTACTTAATTAATTGAATAATAACAATTTCAAACCTAAATAAAAATAAATAAATAATATTTATAATTTCAAGTCCTAAACTAAACATTAATTTCAAATCCTATATCAACATTAACAATTAATTTTAATTCCTAAACATAACACCCACTAGCTTGATTTCCTTGTTCACATTAAGCTTGTGACATAGGAAGGCTGGGTCTATCCCTGACATGTCTTCGTGGCTCCATGCAAAAGTTTGTTTTATGCTTCTTAGGAAATTTATCAATTCCTGTTATAGTGAAGTATCCAATGACGCACCGATTTGAGTTGTTCGTTCCGGGCGCTCATCGTCCAGAATGACATTTTTAGTTGCTTCCACCACTTGGCCTTTTACAAGATGCGACTCATCTCTAGGATCTAATGTTTCAATTTATGCACCTTCATCGATTTGATAGGTAGTCATCTTTTTCCTAGATTCCTCCACTTCTTCCTGTTCGGCAGATGAATAGTAGCATTCCCGAGCTACTTTCTGATCGCCTTTCACAACTCCTACTCCAAAATTGGTTAGAAATTTTAGGCATTGATGTACAGTAGATGGCACTACTTCGAACTTTTTTATACCTACCCTTCCCATGATAATATTGTAGGCTGATTGGACATTTTTATCCATTACAAAAAAGCATACTCTTTCTGTTCGACACGTAGGCCATGTACCAATAAGCATATCCAACTTGATCGTACCAAGTGGAAAAACTTTTTCTTTGATAAATCCGAGGAGGGGCCTGTGATAAGGCTCCAACTGGGCCAACTTTAGATTTAAGTTGTCAAAGCATGAGTAGAACATGATGTCTGCCGAGCTACCATTATCCACCAGTACTCTTGAGATCATTACTTCCTTCATTCTCATTTTGATCACTAATGGGTCATCATGAGGATATAATACACCTGCTAGGTCGTTCTTAGAGAAATCGATGACCAGTTTATCCTTGTTCACTTTCCTCGGACGATCAACTTCAGCCAAATTTATTCGCTGTATGTATGAGAAAGCTTGAGCTTCATTAAGGTAAGCTTTCCTCTCTGCGATAAGATCTCCTCCTACTGCATCACCACCTGTAATGACATTACACTCAAATGATCCAAAGTGGATTGAAAATACCTCACATTCTGGATGTCTTGGTCTTTTGGGGAGATCGAGATCATCTTCTGGATCATTTTCATGATCTCTTTTCTTGTCATCTTTCGTCCGAAGAGGAGTTTTAGAACTTTGCCTTCCTCGTTTGCTGTTTCGACCACCGTTTTGGCGATTCACATACTTGGTCAATTTTCCTCATCTAATGAGTGCTTCAATTTCATTCTGAAGAGCTATGCAATTCTTGGTCATGTGAGCATGATCTTTATGGAATTCACAATATTTAGACTTGTCTCTCTTATCAGGATCTGCCTTCATTTTTGCTGGCCAGGTTAGGTCCTTGCTATTCTTGATCTCTTCCAGAATGTGATTTATATCCACCTTCAAAGGAGTATAATTTCCATATTTCTTCATCTGTTCCAATGCTTGCTTACCCTTTGATTGCCTGTTACCACCATTGTTCTTTTGATCCTTATTTTCAATTTTACCATCTTCCATCTTGGTCTCCTTAGTATCTGCATTATTCTTCTCAACCATGGCTTCCTCGGCATTCATGATTTTAGCTGCTTTTGCCATCAGTTCTGCTATGATCCTGGGCGGATCTTTGGCTAAAGTGTAGTATAATTTATTGGGCATCAGTCCACTGGGCATCAGTCCACTCATTAATGTAGTAATTGCAGTTTTCTCCTCGTAATCAATTACTTCCAGTTTCTTGTTATTGAAACAAGTAATGTAATCACTGGTGCTTCTACATGTCTTTTGTCTAACACTTAGCAAGTGTGCTACTCGTTTGACTGGTTTTGCACCAAAACAAAAATTTCCAATAAAAAGTTCTGCTAGCTGAAAGAAGGTCGCAATTTTCCCCCGAGGAAGGTTATTGTACCACATTTGAGTAGATCCGGTAAGAGTTCTTGAAAATGCCCTGCATCGCAACTCGTCTGGAACAACATAGATATCAGCAGCTACTTGGTATTTCTCTATATGGAGAATAAGATCAGTTTTTCCATTGTATTTTGGTGTTATTACTGGGGCTTTGAATTTTGACGGTGTGGGAAAGTCCACAATCTCTTGTATGAATGGTGTTCCTCGGACAAAAGTCCTTTGTAGAGGATTCTTGGTTTTAACCATCTCCCCTAATCTATCCTCCAACCTTTGAATTGATCCCTTCCACGCATTATTTCCTTCCTCGATCTTATTGGTTCGAGAAACTGATCGTGTTCAATTTGCCTCTTGGGATCTTTCATGACAAACAGATGGTCGTGATTGGGCAGAGCCTTCTTTTAAATGAGATGGTCGTTGAGAGTTCCTAGGCACAATCCTAGGTAGACTTCTATTCCTCCTAGGACTCAAAAGATCAAAAGGAGAGACTCTACTCAACCTTTTAAGAGCACTTGTCCTTTCTAGAGATAGAGTGATGTTTTATTGAGTGTCTGTAGCTCGTACCGAGGAAGTTCTCCCAGGTTGATAAGAAGGATCATTAGATCTCTCAATACGATATGAATCGGTGCATCTGGACTGAGACTCCTCTGGGAATAACGTTCGCCTAGTTTGCAAAGATAGTAAACGAGTATTTCTCTAAACACTTCGTTGTCCTGATTGGGCTGGCACTCCGCCTTGAACGGTTTGTATGAGTTGACGCATGGTTTTTTGCATGGTCGTTTGCCTTTGAGCCAAATTAGCCATTATACCAGCCAGATCTGAAAAATTTGGGGGATCAGAAGGATTCGGGGGAATCCCAGTGTTTCGATTACTGGATTCCGGATTATCAGCCATTGATGATGAGTTATTTTGGTGAAAAACGTTAGTTACAGTCGTTTCCCACAGACGACGCCAATCTGTTGATGTAAAAAACTACATTTGATCTAATTATTTTAATAACAGATAAAAATGAGTAAGTAAATAAGATAATAGATTTTTAAAGTGGTTCATCTTTAAGAGAATGGCCTACGTCCACTGTTTTTGTATTACTGATTTGTTTGCCTGGAATTCTCGATAAGTAATTTTACCAAGAGATTCAACGTGTCCTTCTAATGAGGATATTACAATGTATTTATAGCCTTGAGGCTGTACATGTGAAAGAATAATGCATAGCTGTCCAGTAGGCATGTACATTTGTACGATAATAATGCGTATTCAATACACAGTTATCTTTCAGTTTTCTCGATGCGTACGGCACAAGTATTTGAGTTGCTCGGACCGACTTAGTTGCTCGGACCACCTTAGTTTCTCGGCTCTCTTGAGTTGTTCGGACCACTTGAGTTGTTCGAACCTCTTCAGTTGGTCGGATCTTATTCGTCCAAAGTCTTTATATTCATCATGCAAATGGACACATGTATTTTTATGATTGGTCCATGTCAGCAGATCAAATTTGGTATCAACATCTAGTTTGATTCTTTATACAATAATGTAATAAATTTTTTGGGTTATTTCTCAATGACAAGATCACCCATCTGTCAAGGGAGGATAATATTTTGATTCATTAAAAATAAACCACCTTCTCTCGAAGCATTACTAGAATCTAATGTTTTCTCTTGAAATTCATTCTAATATGTAAAAGTCCAATTATTATTTTTAATTGAGCATAATAAAGTTAGAAATTAAAAAATTAAAATAATTAAAACATGACCATAAAGACTTCATCTCTCCCCTTGAATGGGAAATTTAGCCTAACATGTTAATTATTTTTACATATAAATGTATAAACACTCAAATAGAGGCATAAAAAAGAATGAAGGATAGAAGAGAATAATATTTAGACTAAGTCTCCTTGTATTTCCATCGAACCTCCAAGCTTTGAAAATGAAGAACACAAAAAAAAAAGCTTTACAATAATATTTGAATAAGAATTTTAGCTCATGAACTCACAATTTGTATCTCAAAATATAAATTTCCTCACATAATCTTCTAAAAATACAAAAAAATTATTAAAAGATTTACACTAAACTAACCTAAAATTACCCTACAAAAATGAACTAAAAGAATAGCTTCTCTCCCTTGATTTTCTCTTTGAAAAATGAAGACTAATAGCCCTTTTTATATGTATAAAGAAAGGCTTGGGGGCATAATTGAAATTTCACAAAAGTAATGGGTTAGTTAATTGAATGATAAAAGGGGTACGAACAAAGGACTTATTTAGTTAATTAAGTGTGGGCTACTGATTAAGAAAATTTGGGAGAAAATATAAAAATTGAATTATTTTTAAAAAATAAATAAAAAACAAATGAGGAAGAATGGGTATTCATGGAAAAAATAATAAATAAAAGAGTCATAAGGTAAAAAGTAGAATAAAGGAAAAAGTGAATCGACTGGCTGAAGGAATCTCGCGCCCATGGGCACGTGTGGGAGAAGGTGCTGATCCGATGGCTGCTAGGCCGCCATGTGGTGCGCCCGCATGGAAAAACATGGTGCCCATATCTTAATTAGAAAAAACCCTATTATATTATGGAGGGGGAAGACTCAAACCTGAGCCCCCCGGGCGCCTGTGCCAACCATCTGAGCTGCATAGGTTTTTAATATATATATATATATATATATGCAACAATTAATAATAAAAACCCTATTTTCAGTCGAGTTTTTCAAAATTATAATTAACACCCAAATCATTATGACTTTATATATGGCATCTGATTGACGAACCGTAAAAACCGACGTGACCCTCATTTTGAGGCTAATAATATTTTCCATAGTGCTCGGTGATAAGGCGTAAATATTTCATATTTATCCCCTTAATTACGGTCTTTTTATGATCCAGTGCAGTGTAAATAAACCAAATTTATCTCATATTTATGATACTAACCCTTTTTTGAGTATATTGTATTTTTTGTATTTCTCGTGTGTTTTACAGGTATTTCATGCGAGTTAGTGCGAGAGATAACTCGAAACAGTGAAAAAAACTAAGAAAAAGGGAGTTAAAGGGCATTTTTGTAATTTTTCAGCATTAGTTCGGAGGTGGGGCTAATTGAAAAGTTGAAGAGCTTGAAGTCACAAGAATATTGGAAAAAATTTCACCCCAATCTGAGCTACGGTGAAGAAGTTATGAGCGTTGGAAGTTGAGAAAGAAATCCAAAGAAAAGAGAAGAAGCAAGCTAAGGCAATAAGAAAAATAAAATCAAACCCGAGCCGGTTCGACGTTAGTCACGCTCTAGACCCATGACAAAATTAGTCATACTTTAGAAGCATGAAAAATTTCGAGAAGAGGGATTTTTATTTTGGTCCTATTTTTTAGCCTAGAGAGTTTCATGTTTTGAGGACTCTTCTAAATGACTTCTAATCCATATATTTCATCATTAGGGTTCTTTTAACATAGATTTCATTGAGGGAAAATCTCCAAAATAAGGAAAAACATCTAGAAGAATTATTTACAAGTTTTGCACCTTTAATTCAAGAGCTTTTTCGATTTTCTTCAAGCTTGATTTCTTCTTGCATGTGTGTGTCATTCATCCTTGTTAACCTTAAATTTGAGCACTTTTATTATTGTTTCATTAGTTTTTGTGCTTGTTAATGGATTCTTGCGTTGTTAACACCATCATGTTTAGTAGCTAGTTCAAGGGTTGGGATTATGTTTCCGCCATTGATGGGCATTGAGCTTTGAAAGTTAGGGTTTGGGTAGACATACCATTAATTGAAACCTTTTGTATTAAAGTTGTAATATTAGGCGTTTAACTTTCTTTGTCATGCAATGTTAGTGTTTATAGCGATATTCTGAAATTAATCCACTTACGACCATTTTCGATTGAAAGTTTTATCTCGCATTTTTGGGTTAAGTCTCTTCATGCGTGATGTTTATGATTAATTGTTTTCGAACCCAAAATCCTAATTGCACGTTTAGCCCATGGCAGGATGTGATCCTAACACCATTTTCTTATTTTTTGCTTAAGTTTTAATTAGTTTTAGTGAACTTCTTTATTTTTCCCATTTTTCCTTTCTCACCCCATCATCATCTTTTACACTTTATTTTAGAAGTAATAAATCAATTAAAATTTATTAAACATTCCCTGTGGATTCGATACCCAGACTAGCCGCTATGCTCCATAAGAGTGTACTTAAAGTTTAGGTTTTTGTATTGCAGTCGAAAGTCGATAACAACAATTAGCGTATTACACGGACGCTCGGATTTTGCCTAGATCAAAATGGCGCCATTGCCGAGAGTGTTTTGTTATATATTAGAATTAATTTACTATTTCGTAAGATATCTTTCTTTTGTATTTTTTTATTTTAAACTTTTTTTAAGGCTTGCCAAATTGAGCGCTAAGAAACGTTGAATCCTCGTCCGCACAACTCTTTACGTAGATTTCTCATCTATAACTATTCGGAAATCATATCTTTTTATAGTGAGTTTGGTAATTATAATGGTTCATACGGGAATAGTTATTAAACTTTTTATTTTCAAGATTCCTCTCCTCAACCTATTACCACTGGTAGGGGCCTTCGAATTCTTGAGAATGAAAGGCTTGAAAATAAATATCGGGAAGAAAATCGTCTTCAAATTTTTTATTTTCAAGAATCTAGGCCTCGACCTATTACCATTGGGGAGGGCCTTCGAATTCTTGAGCATGAAGGCTTGAAAAAAATATCGGGAAGAAAATCATTTTTTGGAGCAAGAGTTGGATGCATTATTCAAATCCAACGATGATTTTTCTTATGATATTTTTGAAGTTGAAGAATGTTTTCAACCAAATGAGGAATCCGAGGTTCTTGAGTCAAGGGAGCCTACTTTGGGAGAAACCATACTTTGTTTCACTCAAATCCCAATGAATTCTCTTTCCACCCAAAACGCAATGAATATCGATAATGGTGTTGTTAAGGAAATTTCCGCACTTTGCAATGAGATTCGTTCTTATTTAGAAAAAAAAGAGGAGGTCGAGACTTGTGTTTCACCTCAAACTTCTTTGGAAGAACATGTCATTGAAAGTGAGTCTTTCTCCTTTGAAATTCAATGTCCAAATGTTGATGAATCACTCGAGATTGAATTTATTTCATCTCCATTTTCGTTCTCCGTTATTGAACCATTACAAGTACTGCTAGATTCTTATGAGTCGGTTGAAACTTTTGAAACTTTTAAATCTTTTACCAATAAGGACTCTTTTCGTGAATTGTCTTCCAAGATGGATTCTTCCTTTTTGTGTGCCCCGTTTCCTATACTACTTGAAAAATCTTTGGGAGGTGATTCTATTTTACTTGGATCCCAATTGAACTTGCCCCCCTATCATCTAAATCCCCCATCATCCCTTTAAAAAAATTTAATTGGTGATGGTTCATTTTTTTCACCTTACACATGCCTTTCGTTGTTCAAATGTAATTCTTATTTTCTGGGAGGCATACATGAAAATGATGGTACACCGATTATCCCTCAAAGTCATATTGTATTTTGGGTGGACCCTCAAATTTTTTGACTTCTAGTGTATAACTTATTAGAAATTCAAATCATAGGTTGTACGTAGTTAGCTTCTTTATTTCCTTTTCCCTTTTTTCCATTATAGTTTAGAGTAATTAGTTAAAGGTTTTGTTATTCTTTTTGTTATGCTTGGTTCTAAGATGTTTTATAGATTCAATGGACTCGTACTTATCGGGATCGCTCCGTTTGGGTAATATCTTTCTTTTCCTCTATTTATGTTGTGTTCTTGATTCGCATTGACATTTATGTTAGGGGGTGTGGGATATTCTTCCCATTTATTGTTTAGATTCATTGACTTGATCACAAGTTCGTTCCAAGTATGCTTTTTAAGAATATTTCAAAAATTTCCAAAAAAAATGAAAATTTCTGAAAAGCCAAAAATATTTTTCTTCAAAATAAATAAAAATTGGAATTTAAATTTTTCGAAAATATCATTAAAATTTTGTTTAAAGTCTCAAATTGTAAAAATCAAATGCACAAAGCTGAAATTGACCAAAGATGAAAATTGCGCGAAAATTGACGACTTTGCTAATAAGTGTGGAGATTAATTAACCCGATGAGATTTTGAGCCCATCGATTTTTATGAGTAATTAAATCAATCCGAGTTAATGGTTAACTCAAATTTAAATTTAGATCCAAATAAGTTGTTAATGATCTCTATTCCTTTGTTTTGATCGGTTGTGGAAAACGAGTGAGATGTCGTCTTGAAAACGCGCTAAAATTATCTCTAAATTAAATTATTCTCGAGATGCATATGGTAAAATAATGAGTAATTCAGATAAATGAAGGTAGGCCATCGTTGTTTACCTAAAAATATGAGCCATAAAAAGTTGTGAAAAATTATTCCTTTTGATAACCCGATTGAGACTAATAAAATTTTCCAATTTCGTTAGATAACCCCCCAAACCCATTTAGTCCGGAGTTGTGAAAATAAAAATCCATCAATTAAGTCCAAATGCTGCAATAAAAAGGGGCAAGAAAAAATAGAAGAAAAATGATCAACAAAAATAGAAAAAAAAGAAAACAAAAAAATTTAGAAAAATACAAGAAAAAAAGTAGAAAAATAGAAAAAGCCCGAAAAAGTGCAAAAGGACATAGTAAGCACAATTTTTCAACTCCGAAATTCCCAACCATTCTCCTTTTACCAAATGCACCTTATAACCCGAAAAAGTCATGACCGAGTTCGAATGATGAAATTAATTACCACGTGTAGAGCCTAAGGCATGAAAAGATAAAAAGAGAGATTAATCGGTATGGATAAAAGACGATATTTCTCGTTTTCCATTGACTGTATTCTGATGAAGAGATCTTTTCACCATAAAAATTTCGTCTTTCTAATTGTGTGCGTGAATTTGTGTTCCTTTACGTTTATTCTTTTAAATCACACATACCGAGAGAAATAGTCACATTCCGTGTGATTTATTTGTGAGTGCATTTATGAGAAATTGAATTAAAACGAATTTTTGGAAAGTAACGTAATGATCAATCGGTGAAAATTAGCGGTTCAATTTTCGGCTTCGCACACACACACACACTACAAATTGAGACTATTGAATATGAATTTACGGTGACTATTTTTGAGGGGTTTAAATTGTATAATTTTTAAGTATTGTGATTTTTCTTTAAGTCAAAAAATAAATTTTGTGGGTATATTCACTACAAACCCTCACGACACACCACTCGTCCTACTAAGGTAGCCTAGGGGTTTAACGACTTGTTGCATATGCTAAATGCAATCGCTTTCCCGTCAAAGAGGTATCCTATCACAATAAAGTTTTTGAAGGGTTTCTAACTCATACTCTTATTATTTTACATTGCTTGGGACGAGCAACTTACTAAGTTAGGGGGATTTGATTAGGCATAAATTCTTCATATTTATCCCCTTATTTTCGGTTCTTTTATGCTCTTGTGCGGTGTAAATAGACTAAATTTATCTCATATTGATGATACTAACCCTTTTTATCGAGGATTTCTTATTTTGTATATTTCTCGTGTATTTTACAGGTAGTTCATACTAGTAAATGCATGAGAAAAACTGAAATAATGGAAGAAATCTAAGAAATGGAGAATTAAAGGGCATTTAGGTAATTTTTTAGCTATAGTTCGGAGTCGAGACTAACTGGAAAGTCAAAGATAATGAAGTCATAAGAATACTGGAGTAAACGAAGCCTAAATCCTAGCTACAGTTAAGAAGTTATGCAAGTTTTAAAATTAAGAAAGAAATCCTAAACCTATAAGAAGAGAGGAAACTAAGGCAGTAGAAAAAATCGAACTATAACAACCCAGGTTTTTGAGCTATTATTTTATATTATTTGGCCCGATGGGTTAATTTTATAAAATAGGGGAAGTTGGAGTAAATATTGTTTCACATGATATTAAGGGATAATATTTACTATGTTTTGTCTATTTACCGTATGAGAAGGTAAATAGCGTCATATTGTGTTTTATTGCGTCATTATATGTAAAGCGACGTTTATGAATCATATTTATATTGGAGTATAATTAATAAAATAAAATGAAATTTGGAACATAAAAATGGTTCACTTTATTCCTAATGCCAAAATAGGGGGTGCGGTTGTTTTTAGAATAGTCGAGATAGTCGAAATAAGTGCCAAGTTGTATTTTTGAGTTTCGGGCACTTTTGGGGTGTTATGACTCAATTCTGTGGATACGAGTCATTTTAATGATGTATTAGCAATTAAAAGAGGGCATTTGTGTTTTAAGACTCGGTTAAGTCCCCCACCCCTTTTTATTTTCTCATTCTTATGTTAGAAGCCAAAGGAGAGAGAGAGAGAGAGAGAAGAGAGAGTTGGGAGAAATGGAGAAAACGAGAGAAAATGGAAGATTGGAGCCGATATTCGTTGCTACCGGAGGAGAATACGAGACTACAAACTCTAGGAAAGTTTATTACTTGCTAGATATTGATTTAATGTGATAAATTGCATGTATGGTTAGGTTTTTGGAGATATAAACCATTTATGGGTTTTGGGTATTTTTGGTGTTTACACCCTTAAATCTTTGTTTTGATTTGATTTGAGGTAAAAATGTTAGTTAGTGATTGTGTAGATATGATTTGGTAACATTTATTGTTGTTGATGTTGGAAGAAATCATGGATTTGGTGTTTTTGGGATTTTAGGGATTTTACAATCCGTAGCCTAAACTTAGGTTTTCTATAGGACCGAATCGATTCGGCCCTAGGGGTTAATCCATTCGGATAAGGGGAAAAACCGAATCGATTCGGAAATTACAAAATGTCAGTTTTTGCTCACCGAATCGATTCAACTTTTTGGCGAATCGATTCGCAAGGGAGAATCGATTCGGCTCAAGGGGCGAATCGATTCGGTTGCCCTATTTTTGTGAGATTTTTCCTAGTTTAATTTTAGCCCTTTTTTTTCCTTTTAGGTCCAAGGTTTATGGGCCTTCCTTTGGGAAGTAATGGGACTCCTAGAGGGTTATTTTGGGTAGACTATTGTTCTAGGAAAATGGGATAATTGGGCTTACCCCGAGGGCTAGTTTGTATAGGTTAATGTCCGAATGATGTAGGAAATTAACCTAAAGATAAATTGGAGATAAAATATAAATGTTGAGACTTTTGGACATACTCCTTGAGGGAGGATTAATTTGAGGGTTTATGAAATTATATGAACTCTTGGAGGCTAGTTTGAGGATAATGGCACTTCGGGTCTTAAGGCATTGATAAAATATGACTATAAGAATAAGAAATGAATATTATGAAATGTGGTACTCAATGAATTAGTAGAAATGATTTTCAGAATGTAAAAATGGATGTTTTCAAATGAAAAGGAAAATGATTTTCATAAATGTTAATATATGGATACACACCCTCTCTAAATCGTTATCTTAAGGGAAGTTCGCGCGTGTGGTGAAGCCCCCTGGCTAGTGAATGCAGGGTGGATATATCCCTAGGCCATATGAGCGTTTATTGTATGTTTCTGTGATGGGTAGGTAATTCCGGGTGTGGTTATGACTATCCCGCAGGCATATGGCTGCTTCCCGACGTTTGGGTAGGATCCCAGGTTGTCTTGATGATAGGACCTGGAAGATGATAGCCATTTAGGGGCGCGCATAGTGGGGAAACCCAGATGGGCGGTCTTAGAACGCGTTATATAATATGATATATAACTATGTTCAATAATGTGGGACATTATTGGTATTAAAGCATTTTATGATAATGAAATGTCTTTAATTTACATTTCCCAGATGGAAGAAGGGAAATAGGATGTTAAATACATTTTTCGGATGGAAGAAGGAAAATGGATGATATGATATGAAAAGGTTAAAGCTTTTTTATGATAATAAAACTTGCTTTAAAATATGTATTTTCTTGGATGGAAGAAAGAAAATAAAATTGGTAAAGAAAGCTTTGAAATGAGATTAATTGGTAAACATTTGATAAAATGTCGTACCATTTATATATATTCCTTAAGAAGAAATAGGAATTATGCTTTTAGATGGTGAATGGGTTTATTTATGTTTCAGCTGTAGATGTGATTTCCCACACATATATGTATATATTAATTGCGTGTTGAGGGTCTAATGGATCTCGACGATCAACCTTGCCTATTGGTTGTGTATCGGGGGGGAGGGGGGGTTCCTTATTTGGATTTCGCTTCGCGAGACACCCTACGCACGAAGTTATCATAATGTTGAGACTAGGGATAAGTTTATCCCTTAGTACTATGTTAAGGGAAATTAAATTAGATGACTATATACATCACTATTGTACTTGGGGTCTAATTGATCTCGACGATCAACCTTGCCTAGTAGAAGTGTATCAGGGGGGTTCCTTGTTTGGATTTCGCTTTGCGAGACACCCCACACACGAATAGGGCATTGTGCTGAGAATGGGGAGAAGTTAGCCCTTAGTACTTGGGTTAACTAGTTCATCATTGATATTGCACTAGGTTTCTTTTAGACTGAGAGGTGATAAATATTAATGTTAACTACGAGAGAATTTCACACTTAACTGTCATGCATTTTAGTCACATGGGAATCATATCAAATCGGGTCCTGACCCATTAATATTTCTTTGTTTTTGCATATACTCCTTGCCGTATAGGTGCTCTACCGCATGGACACCCGTGTTTACATATCCATTTCGGTTGTCTTGGAGCTATAACATTTTACGGATGTTGTAGATTAATTTTTTTAGACGCCTCTATCTTTTATTTATGTTCAGTTTATTTATTCGGACATGTTGCCCAAGAGTTGCACTCATTTATTATATTGTAATTATTGAATTGTAATACTCGGTGTAACTATTTGGATTGGTCTGTTCACTGACAACTTATTCAGTGATTATTTATTACATTTTCATTCCATTATCAGATGATTTTTTATATCCACCATTTTTGCAAATGGGATTGTCTAAGCGTTTCTTTTATTTACAAATTATTTTATTGACAGTCCGTTTTCTAAAATGATTGGTGGTTATCTCGTACTATTATTTTAATCAACAATGATGCTGAGGATGGACCATCTATGATTCCTGTGATTATCAGAGTATGGGGCTGGCCACCTATTATTTTAGTAGGCGAGTTGTCACAGATGGTATCAGAGCATTAGGTTCTAGAGTTCTTAGGAATCTGTGCGGATATATTTCGCTTTTAGCGTTACTTCTGATTTGGTATAGAGCCTTCGGATTAAGATCGTTGATTTCTCTGGTGAGATTTTATTCTCCTTCTATGTGATAAAACCCCCGAAAATCTTTTGCGCATTCGTGTGAGACTCGTAAGTCGTCAGATGAAAGGGCATCCGAGGACGCCGTTGTGAAGGCACCACGAGATGGGATTACTAAGAGCTGTAAGATGTGTTCGGGGATGAGGGCTTCTTTGGAGGTCTCTCCCTCCGTAGAGTTATCTTACATCTCTACCATGACTACTAAGTACAGTGGGTATAGTTTTCCAAGTGCCGCTGCCAGTATAAGTTGGTACTAAGCTTGGGATTCCAAGTGATGTCAATTTCAAAATGAGAGGTCCTTGACAAGGACTACCTGTTGAAGTTAGGTCGGATGGAGGAAGCGTAACCTCATTCGGTGGAAGTATAAGGCCAAGATTTTTGTCCTAGAGAGGGCTATAGAAGTGTCCAGGTGCAAAGATTGGAGGAAAATCTTTCACCCATTGGAGTAAGGTTGAAGTGGAGGAAATGATAGTCATCATATTTTGGTGGAGCAGGAGGTTTTGCTCATAGAGAAACCCATTAGATATCTTCAATAACGAGTTTATCTAGGATGTCGAAAATGATGAGAAGGTAGATTCTCAACTATTCACGCGAGGTTTGGGTAGAGGCCGACCGTGAATAAGGAGTTACAGGGTTAAGGAAACCTTGTATCGAAGTGGGTAGACACAAGGAAGAGAGAGCCCTTCAGTGAAATGATAGGCTTATGAGTAAGTGTTGCTAACACTTCTAGAGAAGTAAGTAGTGTTCGTGATACCCCATCGGTGGACATCCACCCAGGGAAGACTCATTAAACTAAGGCCCAGGGAGTCTGATAGAATGTTCTCTTTGCTAAAGAAGTTAAGGTAACTACGCGACTAATCGCCATGGTAGCTAGAGATGGAAGTCATTTGGTTGGGTTAGGACTAGAATAATGTGTCTAAGAACCATTAATAGTGGCCGGAGGTTGGAAAGTATGTTGGCGGTAATTTCCACCGTAGTTGAGGATGGAGCATTCCTTATGAGAAGATGGAGTAGTATTGTATTTACCCTAGATTCGGGTGTGTAAATCGAGCTTATGGTAGTATCGATATTATTATAGTGAATGTATCTATATGACTTCCTTGGAAGGGAGGTTCTATATTTTTATTTCACTCATTATAAGGAGAGTGATGATATGTGTGGTATGTGCTACTTGTATTATATGTATTATACGAGTAGAAATATTCGTAGATTGGTTGGTGTGATATCAAGCGAATGAATCGCGACGCTATCCTATTTCTAGTTCTAGAAAGGAGCTAGTGGTTCTATAAAATCTCTCCTGGATACAGGTTGAGACTTTATAGGGATAGTTTATGGTATGTAGGTAGTTTTCATTACTTGTTTTATTTGCTTTATTTGTTTTTGTTTGATTGTTTGCTTGCTTTGCTTGTGTATGATGTTGTCTTATCTCCACGACCAACCAAGTTAAGTAGTAATGTATTGAAGGGGTTCCTTGTATGGATTTATCTTTTGCGAGATGCTCCACGTGTGAACCTTAACGAAGTTGGAAGTGGAGAGATGCTATAGTTTCTTTTCTTTTTCTTTCTTTTCTTTTTTGTTGGTTGGGTGCTGGGTTGGAAGGTTTTAGCCGAGAATCACGTAAATGAGTGATTAAAGGGCTAAGTTAAAGTGCGAGATATGAGCACTGTGATAGTTTTTCCTCTGATCGATGTGTGGAAGACTAAGATATGAAAGTCGAATAGAGACTTATGGTTATGACTTAATGAGAAGGCTATTTATAAAGATGTATGTGTGTATTTTGGGATAAAGTCGTGGTGGCATTTTACAAAAAGTGAATGCGAGGTTAGTTAAATTTTTAGTTAATTGAGATAGTAAGACTTAGAAGTAGAAATGCCTTAGTAGGATTACAAGTTAGGAATTTCAGCGATCACGATCATGTGTCTTAGACCGTTACTTCTCGACGACCGACGATGAGAGGAAGTAGTGTAACGGGAGGGTTCCTTATTTGGACTTCGCTTCGGCGAGACGTCCCACGCACGAAATCGAGTGAATGTCGGAAGTTGGGAAAGGTCTTGGGCACTAGGGATATAATTAGGATAATACTTATACGCCTCGAGTAGGATAGATAGATTGACTTTAGGATTTTTAGGACGTAAGGCCCTTAAGGCATGTAGTATTGTTTTAGGATGGTGGTAGGGAGTTGACCACAATAGGTTTGTGGGTTAACTCTAAGAAGGATTGGGTCCCTAGAACGAAGAAGTATAGGATCTCGAGTGATTCGAAATGTTAGGCCATAGAAGGTGGGGCCTTTCATCAATGGAGTGTTACGTCGGTAACCTATCTTCCGAGGAGTTGAAGTATGAGTTGACTTTTACTCCTGCACTCGTGTTGTTAAGATCGAGAGTAGATTTAACGAACGAGTCTCTTCCAGGAACGGGAAGTATTAATACCAGAGCATGGAGCCATTGTTTATGCATCTCACAGACTCAAACTCCGTGAAAAGTATTATCCCACGCTTGATATATAGTTCGTAGCGGTAGTATTTGCCTTAAAGAATAGAGGCACTACTTCCTAGGAAGTAATTTTTTCTTTTCATGAGCAAGAAGTTGGAGTTTGTGAGGGACTATCAATTGGATATTCCCTTTCACTAAGGAAATGAGGATGGGGTAGTAGATGCGCCAGGTAGAAAACCCGTCAGAGAGATTAGTTGAGGCATAGAATGCCAAGTAGAACGAGCTTCACCAAGGGGAGGCTATAGTAAGAGCGTTCATGTCCGTGGTTGACAAATTCTCCTACTAGTGTGAAGAGGCTAGTGGAGGGAAGAGGAAGGATGGGAGTAGTAGCTTTTATGGATCGAATTTTTGTACAATAGTTCAGATCGTTTCTTATAAGTATGGTGCCGTGAGTGTGGCCAAGTGTGGTTATTCCCTGGCATAGGTATGATGTGATTCGGGAGGAAAGGCAATTTGTGCCGAGTTTTGTAGATATCTCCTTCCGTAGTAGAAAGGTAGGATCTATAGTTCATGAGGAACGATTTGGTGCTATGCTAGAGCACGAAGAATGTAGACTGGGTTCAAATAGTGATGACCTTCGTCCGAGTCCAATAGGGACGTCGCACTGCCGAGGGGTTTGTTAAGAATGATAGAATGATAGTTTAGTATAGTATACCTTTGTATGGTTATACGGTATGCCTAAATTTTGAGGGCAAAATTCCCTTCTAGGGTGGGGGGGAGTATGTAACAACCCAGGTTTTTGAGCTACTATTTTATATTATTTTGCCCGATGGGCTAATTTTATAAAATAGGGGATGTTGGAGTAAATAATGTTTCCCGTGATATTAAGGGATAATATTTACAATGTTTTGTCTATTTACCGTATGAGAAGGTAAATAGCGTCATATTGTGTTTTATTGCGTCGTTATATGTAAAGCGACGGTTATGACTCATATTTATATTAGAGTATAATTAATGAAATAAAATAAAATTTGGAACATAAAAATGCTTCACTTTATTCCGAATGCCAAAATAGGGGGATCGGTTGTTTTTAGAATAGTCGAGAAAGTCGAAATAAGTGCCAAGTTGTATTTTTAAATTTTGGGCACTTTTGGGGTGTTATGACTCAATTATGTGGATACGAGTCATTTTAATGGTGTATTAGCAATTAAAAGAGGGCATTTGTGTTTTAAGACCCGGTTAAGTCCCCCACCCCTTTTCATTTTCTCATTCTTTTGTTAGAAGCCAAAGGAGAGAGAGAGAGAGAAGAGAGAGTTGGGAGAAATGGAGAAAAAGAGAGAAAATGGAAGATTGGAGCCGAAATTCGTCACTACCGGAGGAGAATACGAGACTACTTGAAGCAAGTTTCTTACTTTCTAGATATTGATTTAATGTGATAAATTGCATGTATGGTTAGGTTTTTGGAGATATATACCATTTATGGGTTTTGGGTATTTTTGGTGTTTACACCTTTAAATCTTTGTTTTAATTTGATTTGAGGTAAAAATGTTAGTTAGTGATTAATGTAGATATGATTTGGGAACATTTATTGTTGTTGATGTTGGAAGAAATCATGGATTTGGGGTTTTGGGGATTTTAGGGTTTATACAACCCGTAGCCCAAACTTGGGTTTTTTGTAGGACCGAATCGATTCGTCCCTAGGGGTGAATCGATTCGAATAAGGGGAAAAACCGAACTGATTCGGGTTAGGGCCGAATCGATTCGGCTATTAAAGAATGTCAGTTTTTGCTCACCGAATCGATTCGGCATTTTGGCGAATCGATTCGCAAGGGCAAATCAATTCGGCCCAAGGGGCGAATCAATTTGGTTGCCCTATTTTTGTGAGATTTTTCCTAGTTTAATTTTAGCCCTTTTTTTCCATTTAGGTCCAAGGTTTAGGGGCCTTCCTTTGGGAAGTAATGGGACTCCTAAAGGGTTATTTTGGGTATACTAATGTCCTACGAAAATGGGATAATTGGGCTTACCCCGAGGGCCAGTTGGTATAAGTTAATGTCCGAATGATGTAGGAAATTAACCTAAAGATAAATTGGAGATAAAAAGTAAATGTTGAGACTTTTGGGAGATACTCCTTCAGGGAGGCTTACTTTGAGGGTTTATGAAATTATATGAACTCTTGGAGGCTAGTTTGAGGATAATGGCACTTCGGGTCTTAGGGCATTAATAAAATATGACTCTAAGAATAAGAAATGAATATTATGAAATGTGGTACTAAATGAATTAGTACAAATGATTTTGAGAATGTAAAAAAAATTGTTTGCAAATGAAAAGGAAAATGATTTTCATAAATGTTAATATATGGATACACACCCTCTCTAAATCGCTATCTTAAGGGAAGTTCGCGCGTGTGATGAAGCCCCCTGGCAAGTGAATGCACGGTGGATATATCCCTAGGCCATATGAGCGTTTATTGTATGTTTCTGCGATGGGTAGGTAATTCCGGGTGTGGTTATGACTATCCCACAGGCATATGGCCGCTTCCCGACATTTCGGTAGGATCCTAGGTTGTCTTGATGATAGGCCCTGGAGGACGATAGCCATTTAGGGGCGCGCATAATGGGGAAACCCGGACGGGTGGTCTTAGAACGCGTTATATAATATGATATATAACTATGTTCAATAATGTGGGACATTATTGGTATTAAAGCATTTTATGATAATGAAATGTCTTTAATTTATATTTTCCGGATGGAAGAAGGGAAATGGAATGTTAAATACATTTTTCGGATGGAAGAAGGAAAATTGATGATATGATATGAAAAGGTTAAAGAATTTTTATAATAATAAAAATTTATTTAAAATATGTATTTTCCTGGATGTAAGAAAGGAAATAAAATTGGTAAAGAAAGTTTTGAAATGAGATTAATTGGTAAATATTTGATAAAATGTCGTACCATTTATATATATTCCTTAAGAAGAAATAGGAATTATGCTTTTAGATGGTGAATGGGTTTATTTATGTTTCCTTAAGTAGCTCTAGATGTGATTTCCCACACATATATGTATATATTAATTGCATGCTGAGGGTCTAATGGATCTCGACGATCAACCTTTCCTAGTAGTAGTGTATCGGGGGGGTTCCTTATTTGGATTTCGCTTTGCGAGACACCCCACGCACGAACTTGGCATAGTGTTGAGACTGGGGAGAAGTTTAGCCCTTAGTACTATGTTAAGGTAAATTAAATTAGATGACTATATACATCACTATTGTACTTGGGGTCTAATGGATCTCGACGATCAACCTTGCCTAGTAGTAGTGTATCGAGTGGGTTCCTTGTTTGGATTTCTCTTTGTGAGACACCCTACACACGAATAGGGCATAGTGTTGAGATTGGGGAGAAGTTATCCCTTAGTACTTGGGTTAACTAGTTCATCAATTTTATTGCGCTAGGTTGCTTTTAGACTGAGAGGTGAGAAATATTATTGTTAACTGCGAGCGAATTTCGCACATAACTATCATGCATTTTAGTCACATAGGAATCATATCAAATCGGGCCCTGACCCATCTATATTTCTTTGTTTTTGCATATACTCCTTGACGTACAGGTGCTCTACCACATGGACACCCGTGTTTACATTTCCATTTCGGTTGTCTTGGAGCTATAACATTTTGCGGATGTTGTAGATTAATTTTTTTAGACGCCTCTATCTTTTATTTATGTTTAGTTTATTTATTCGGACATGTTGCCCAAGAGTTGCACTCATTTATTATATTGTAATTATTGAATTGTAATACTCGGTGTAACTATTTGTATTGGTATGTTCACCGACAGCTTATTCGGTGATTATTTATTACATTTTCATTCCATTATCAGTTGATTTTTTATATCCACCATTTTTGCAAATGGGATTGTCTAAGCGTTTTTCTTTTATTTACAAATTATTTTATTGGTTATCTCGTACTATTATTTTAATCGACAATGATGCTGAGGATGGACCATCTATGATTAGTGTGATTATTAGAGTATTGGGCTGGCCACCTATTATTTTAGTAGGCGGGTTGTCACACAAACCAAACCGGTTCAACGTTAGTCACGCTTTAGATCCGTGACATAATTAGTCACACTCCAGACCCGTGACAAAATTAGTCATGCTTTAGAAACGTGACAAATAGATAGAAGCGTGATTTTTATTTTGGCCCTATTTTTTTTAGCCTAGAGAGTTTTATGTTTTGAGGACTCTTCTAAACGACTTCTAACCTATACATTTCATCATTAGGGTTCTTTTAACATAAATTTCATTCATGTAAAAGATCCTAAATAACGAGGAACATCTAAGAGAATAATTTACATATTCTGCACCTTTAATTCAAGAGCTTTTCCGATTTTTCTTCAAGCTTTGATTTCTTTTTGCATGTTTGTGTTCTTCAACCTTGGTAACCTTAAATTCCCGCACTGTTATTATTGTTTTATTATTTTTTCATGCTTGCTTATGGATTCATGCGTTATTAGCACCATCATGTCTAGTAGCTAGTTCAAGGGTTGGGATCATGTTTCCGCCATTGATGGATATGGAGCTTTGAAAGTTAGGTTTTGGGTAGAAATACAATTAATTGAAACCTAATGTATTACTATTACTTTCTTTGTCATGCAATGTCACTGTTTATAGCGATATTATGAAATTAATCCACGTGTGACCATATTCGAGTGAAAGTTTAATCTTTCATTGTTGAATTACATTTTTTCATGTTTGATGTTTATAATCAAATAAATCTTCTCGGTTAATTGTTTTATAACCAAAATCCTTTATACGCGTTGTTTAGCCCATGGCGGGGATGTGAACCTAATCTCGTTTTCTTATTCGTTGCTTAAGTTTTAATTAGTTTTGATGAACTTCTTTATTTCCCCCCTTTTTCCTTTCTCACCCCATCATCATGTTTTACACTTTATTTTAGAAGTAATAAATCAATTAAAATCTATCAAACATTCCGTGTGGATTCGATACCCAGACTAGCCGCTATACTCCATAAAAATGTAGTTAAAGTTTAGGTTTTTTTGTATTACGATTGAAAGCCGATAACAACGATTAGCGTATTATACGAAAGCTTGATTTTTACCCGATCAGTCCATTTATGATCGATGAGTTTTACACCATCAGTAAGTCTACAAATCCCAAAACATGATTTGAGTACATTGAATCCATTTTAATATCCATATTCATAAAGAAAAAAAGTCTTTATCTTAGAATACCCCGCTGTATTTACCGAGACCTAGTTTTTGTTTAATTGGGATCATATCTAAATAAGAACTTAAAACACTCCCAATGCTCCGACTACAATGTGGCTCCACTTGCTATCCAGTATACGTATCACATGTATCCTAATCATCAGTACTTCTCCCAATATGATAAGGTAGTTTATTATCGATATCAAGTTATATTTCATCTTGCACGAGTAGTCTAACAACAGTTTAATATGATGTTCCTTACTATCTTGTAAGACCAACTTACACTTGGGCTTGTAGTTCATTACATAATTCTCCTACTAGAATCTGTCATTTATGTAATCAAAGACCTTCTTTCACTTAGGAATATGATATAAACTACCTTTGTTACCTTTGAGATAACAAAAATATGCTATATTATCTGAAATTCAACTTCCGTGTCTTGTTCCACAATGCGAATGTCGGGCACCCCAAAATCTGAACATGCCCTTAAATGAACTTGCAGCCACTCTAGTGTTCAATGGGTGTTGAAGAGAGTTATCGATATGAAAATAAATTTAGAATGTATATACCCATATCTTAAGTAAAATTTGAACAATAATCTTGTAGTCCTGAGTAACTAACCATGGACCTTATCCTATCCAAAAAGACCCTCATTCATTTCTTATCTCCTACACCATTCTGATGTGGAATACCCGAGGATAGAATCCCATACCTTCGATAAATGATTCTTTAACCCTTCTAAGAGATATAATCTCTATGATCAAATCGTAAAGTTTGAATTAGTTTAGCTCACCTATGCTCTAACATAGCCTTTCACATTTTGAAATAATCAAAGTCTTTAGACATGTGGTACATAAGGTAAACATATCCACACAATGAGTAGTCATTATCTAAATTAATGAACCACTCATAACCACTTCTTGTACGGGTATTCACCAAATCATACCAATCGAAATGAACCCTCTCCAACACATCTTAGGCTCTTTGACTTTTGGTCATGTAACACCCGAATTTATTAATAAATAAATAATCGAATTTTTTAAAAATTCGCATGCCGTAAAGTTTCCAGGTTTTAAAAATTGGGTTAAGATAAGCTCAAAACAATAGCAATAATTATTGGTGTGAAACAAACACTTAAAAAAAATCGTATCAATCCAAAATTGATTCCGGATCGATCCGTATTACCTTCCAGTAGTAAATTAGTAGGTTGTCAAGTGTACAATTTGGTGGGGTGTTTTTGGATGGCTCCTTTTAGGTTTTTAGCACTTTTTAGATATCTTTGGACCCTTTAGGTTGTAGGGTAGAAATCCCTAACGGGTAGGTGCCATGTGAGTTAAGTAGGAGCCATGTAGGGTGGTTTGTTGGGGGTAACCTACCCACTTTCTTCCATTTATGCAAAGTGAAATTCTACATTAGAGACCAATTCAAATTTGCTACTCTCCACCATATTTCATCAACTAAAAGCTTGTATATTTCCTTCATAATTAATACTAGCTAAAAAACATTTTCATCTTCCATTTACAAGTGTTTAAGAGTGTTGTAGAAGAGTGTTATTGAGGTTAAAAATGAGGTTAAAGAAGAGAGTTTTGAAGTGGGTTTTTTAGCCTTGGAGAATTCATGGAGTTAGAAGATGAAGAAGAAGGATAGATTTTAGAACATAGGTTTAGAGAAGCTTGAGGAATCTTAGTAACCCCCTTTTAGGACACCTTAGTAGGTGGGGTTCTATCCTTCTATAAAAACTATTTCCAATATATTTGTGGAGCTCTTATGGGGCGGAGGAAATTCATCATATACTATTATTATATTAAAAGTTTTATATCATGAATATTACTTGTTTTAGTGCATTTACTCGTAGGATTTAAGCATGTTCCCATAATTAGTGGAATGTAATAAATTTTATGTGTTAGGATGAGTTAAGAGAGTTTCAATAAAAGTTTTTGAAAAGAGTTAAGTTTCAGGATATATAAAGAATATTTTTATGAAATAAAATGTTAGAAAGTATGTTTCTATGACTTCCAACAAATACTTTTAATAAATAAGATTATGGACTTTATAGTAAATCATTTGAAAGCAAAGTCTGTATGTTTATGTGAAATAAGGAATTTTTTAAAGATGTTTAATTTTTAGAAATATCAAGTAATATTTTAATAAAGTAAAAATGTTGAAAATGACATTTTAGAAGACTAAAGTGTGATTTTCAAACGTATGATGTAATCAACTTTGTTTGGGGAAGTTTGAACATTAAATATGGGTTTATTCAAGTACAAATAGATTTCAATAAAGTTGGATAAACCTTTGGTCAAACTATTGTGAATGTTGTTTAACATGAAATTATAAAGTTATAAATTTCAGAATTTATACAACTTAAAAATAATTTTATTTTATGTGAAGAATGATTAAGAAAACTTGAACACATGTTTTAAAGTAAAAGTTGATATGAATGATTAAAAGTGCACAAAATTAGTGTTGGTAATTTAAGAATATAATTGAGTAAATGACCTTGATAATGATTGAAGTTTGTAAAATTATTAAGTTGGGTTTAATGTTGAAAAACATGATTTTTCACACTAAGTAATGTGTTAATTAGTATTTTAGTAAGAAAAAGGAATTGATCCAAAATGGTGAAATTCAAGTGTGTTTAGAAAATGTAAACTTTAAATTTTAATGTGTGGATCATACAAGTTAAATTACAAGCCTTGAAATGACACACGACATATTTTGGTACAAAAATCTCATTTTATGAGAAAGTCGGACTTAGTAACAGTTCACTAAACTATATGAACTCTAGTTGAAGAGTTAGACTTTAAAGTGTATAATTAAAGCTCATATTTTGGAAAGTAAAAATAAAAAGAAGCATTTTTGTAAAATGAATAAAATACAAGTTTACTAGTGTGAGAGAATAGTAAAAAAGTACATAAAAATTTAAGAAACGAGTATTTGAACTCAAAAGATTTAGTTCACAAGAAATGGTAAGTAAAGTTATTTTCAAAAGGTAAAATACCGAGTTCTAAAGTAAAATGAAAATGGACTTTTGACAAATTGGTCAAAGTGGTCTTTAACCTTGAAATAGAATAAAGTCAAAGACAAAAATGTTGCTAATACATCAAGGAAAAGTAATAAGGACTAAACAAAAAATATTTTCAAGGTGACATTTACCTAGGATGAAAGGTTAAAGTAAACTTCTATTGTAAATAAAAGTATGAAAATAAGCCATAGATTTTGATAAAAAGACGGGTTGGCCACAAGGAAAAAGTAATTAATATAAAGTGAAACAATTTTCACAAAGGACTACCGGGGAAACTTAAGGGCCCAAAGCCATAGAGTGCGGCTTAATGCTTAGACCCCAAACAACTGATCAATAAATTATTCCGCCTTAGTGGGACTCGATGAAAGTCCGTATAACACTCATGGTACAGTCAACTCCAAGTTAAAAGTATAGTGCAACATTTGTTGGAGTCGATGAAAGGTCTTTAATAAAAATAGGATATAGTCCACTTTTTGATAAAAAGTAAATTAATTGAAATTGGTAATAATTCTAAAAATGGTTAATGAAAGAAAATGAATATGGGTGAAACCCGGGAAAAGTAAAAATGAATTGAAAGAGAATTAATGTAAATTAAATAAAGTTCAATGAAAGATAGTTAAAAGTAATAACAACGATAAATGATTAGTGAACAAATGACATAAACTAAGTTAACACAATAATGTGTTCTTAAAGATTTAATTTAAAGGTAATGAGTTAAGATATACAAATGTTCACCTTAACACCGGTCATGTGTGTTGGAAAATACTAAATTAGAGTGAAGTAACATTTCATAAAACAAGGTACTATTTTCCAAAGAAGTGATATGTAAGAGTTTTTCTTAAATTAACCAGGCTAGGTTAATAGGATACATAAATGTTTTATGGATGTAATAAGGAAAGATATTTGAATAGGTTAATGTAATTTAATCGGAATAAAGTAATAGTTTTTATATAAAGTAAAGTTTTATGCATATATGTATATATATGTAATGCATGTTCATAGTAGTGTCACTAGGTAATAACTTCAGTCTCTCTTTATCCCTTCATTTTTATATTGCATTTTTTTAAGAATCCCACTGGATATAGGCTCACATCCTTTATTTGTTACGGCAGGATAAAATGTAGTTCCGTATTTGAGAGTGTTATACTGGTAAGCCTTCTTACTCTCTTTATACTAGCAACTCTGATTACTTAAACCCGGGATGCACATTGTTGGTTTCCTCACTTGGATAGTTACTTTATATTACATCAAAACGGAATTTCATGCTAGATATTAAAATTTTAAGTCAGATAAAAGGAATTATAAATATTATTTAGGGTTGTTCACATCACTCCACACTTGACGCGTCCGATACGGTTCGGTCGACCCACGGGTGGCCTTTAAGCTAAGATCGGGGCGTCACCATTGTGATGGTCCCTTTGGTTGTTTTACCTTATAAATTGGATTCAAGACTAGATGTTCATCCACTTCCAATAAACTCAATTCTCTATTTTAATCCAGCCTTTGAATTCCTTTTAGAATAAAATAACCTTAACATAAGTGAAAATGCTATGTTTGATTCGAGAAGGAAACTTTATCTTTAGTGATTGTCCATAAAAGTATTCATATGAGTATTTAGAAGTATTGGTGAGACAAACTTTATAATGTATAAATTATTTTTCAATGTTCCAAACTAGATATAAGATATCCAATTTTAATAAATTAATATTATAAAGTCAGACGAATATCTCTTCAAAACCAATTTAGAAAATAAAAAACCAACTTTTCTAAAAATCGGATACATTAAATTATTTACCTACATTAACTTTATGTCTTCACTAAAATCTAAGAATCTATCCCACCGCTTATACTCTTGCCTTATTCTAATTGTCCATAACTAGGAACATATCTCTTAAAGTAAGTTTCCAGTTACCTAGAACCTTTGCAACAATTTGCAATATTGATTTGTGATTCCCAAGTCTATATCCTAGTTACTATAGATCGGACCATAAATCACGTATTTACTTTTAAGAGAAAATCATTATGATGTCATTTTCCTTACACAACAAGGAAAAACCAAACACTACTTCTATAAAAGTTCTAACATGTAGTGAGAATACCTTACTTTTGGTTATTTCACTACTACCGAGGGATTTGAACCTTTCTTAACCCAAACCAGCTACTGTGGGATATGAACCTTTCTTAACCCAACCATTCTACTTGAGATTGTAACACCCCGCAAAATTTCGGCGTCGGCCGCCACCGAAACTATGTCGGGCGTTAACTAAATAAATACCATCCTTAGCATGTGACAGATATGAGACATCATAAAATTCATTCCAAAAGATAACAATTTAAATCAATCCCAAAAATTTAATCATCAATGCGAAATAAAATCCCTCACCATGCTAAAATCCAACAATACCCAAATCTTAAATTGAATAGACTCCAATAAACTGAATCCATAATGATATATGAATAAAACTGTAAAGACTGTGGAACCGAATGGCCCACTAAATCCATAAATCGAGCCTCATAATAAATGCTAAGTAATAGAAACTAAACTAACTACTAAGCATAAAATAAATTAACTCTAGTTTCACCTCCAAGATATATCTTCAATAATCCTGTGAAGTTACTCCATCACTAATACCTGAAAAGGTTAGTCAACGTACAAGGTCAGAGCCCCGATGATGAATACACACTACTCCCCTCAATTAGGGTCCTTGAACCCAAATAGTAGAATTATACATGATAAATATCACAGTAGAGTATTTTAAATTAAATGAGATATGATTAGGTGCAATAACAATATATCACTATCTACCCAAAATAATTCTTATTATAAAATCCAACCAATATTATTTTAAATATCCAACCGTCTCATATTGTTAATTTAATTAAATTAACCCCATTCATCATTCTTCTCAATTTATTATTATCCATTGCAGTACTCCCGCATATAATTCTTACTCCATTAAGTGGTGATACTCCCACCCCATTCACATTAAGTTGAGTTACTCCCGCTAAAAGTGGTGCTCCCACACGTTCCACACATTCCTCTCATCAATAGCCAACTGATCCGTTTAAACTGTCGATACTGCAGTATGACGATGTTCCACTCATAACACGACATAAACACCTACTGGCCCGTTTAAACTGTCGGCCCCCATACATTATATCACCACTATATTTTAATACCCGTTTATTTTCTCAAGAATTAATTGTCAATTTTTCATGTTTCTCGTCATTTTATATTTATTCACTCCACCCTTATTACCGATGTGAGATCCTCAAAAACACCCGTAATCCCATACCTAAGGCCCACTTGCACATAGATACATCCTACCTTAATTATAGGATGAATTCATATTAATAACTCTTCCTAGTCTTATTCCCAGGCTAGCGAATCGACGACATGACATAAAAATCAACCCCTCCCCTAAATCACCCATTCGTAAAAATCTACACTCACTAGTCCCATACATAGAAAGTGTAAATCGCAACTAAGGACTACCCATAAGTCCCATACCTAGCAAGTATCCTAAAATATAGGTGGGAGCATACTACTAAAACCCCTTCGTCCCCGCGATAATAGATAACAACAACAATAAATCACATAATCCAACAATACATATAAACAATATCACAAATTTATTCGTGATGTCACAATTTAATTTAATTTAATTAATAATATCGTTGTCGCTCTTAACATAATTATTTTCATTTATCATTATATATTAATCAACATGCAAATTTTATCAATACATAATAATTGCCCACTTTTAACAATCGCACAATTTTATGAGTGTGTACGCGCCCCGTTTATTATTTAAATAAACTCCATAAAATTCTACATGCGGACCTACACCCAAAATAATCAAAACTCAATACTCTAACCTACGCACCCAAGGGTTTCCAATCTTATTTCATATTAAAAGTTTTCATAAAAATAGTACCATAATTAGTTCCCACATTACTAATTAAGTTGCTAATTTATTTTAAGAAAAACATATAATTAAGTGTTTAGGCGACACTTAAAATGCATAATATTAAAGGAAGAGAATAGAGTATCTATGCCTGATAAAAGTTTGATGAAAAATCTACTGGGATGATTACATTCCTCTAAAAAAATTAGCAAAGTCACCTTCTTGATTAATCTTGAGAAAACACCAATTAAGCCTTCAAATTTGTGTTGAACACTTGATTAAAATTTGGGCTAGGGGTTGAAGATGAGGGGAAATTTTTTGGAGAAGTCTTCTGGAGAAAAAATTGAGAGAAAAGTGATTTAAAAGTCCTAACCCCGAATTAGTTTTGATATAAAAGAATTAGGAATTTGATTAACATTATGACTCTAATTAATCCAAACCTCCCTGTCGCCTCTGCCACAAACCGAATTGATTCGGTATCTAGCCGAATCGATTTGCCCCTGTTACCAAGCCCAGTTCGCCTAATTTTTTTATATATAAGTAAAATTTTATAAAATCTCCATTTAACTCCAATTTTAATTCCGATTGAAATTTTTCTTTCCAATAATAAAAACAAACATACTAAATTATTAAAAATAATTAAATCCCAAAATTTTATTTTTCTCAAATTTTTTAATTTAATTAATTAATTACCGAATTAAATTAGGAGTGTTATAGAGACTTAGCCTTATACACCTACCTCCCTTTCGGGAGAGAAGTAAACCTCTTCTCAAACATCTAATACTAACTTTTGGATACTGATGATGTTCACTCCTAGATTACAAAATAGTATTGGGTTTTCCCATCACTTAACCATTTTAAAATACTGATCGAAATTATGGCTTAAATAATTTTATTATCCTAAAAAATTAGAACAAAGTCTAATTATATTTCAATCTTTGAAACTTATTCCAGTTAAAATTAAAAACTAAAACAGTGAGAAATGTCAAGACTTATTCGAATTACATTCCCGTTAGGGGGATTGAACTCACTTATGTTATAATTATTGAAAATATTACTTAAGAGTTTTAATGAATCCATAATGCCTTGATTAATTTCATCAATTGGGGGGCAAGACCGAAGGTGGTGCGAGGAATCAATAACATACGATTTATAAAAGAATCATGGATATGGTTGGGCTTATGTTGAAACCCTTCTCCCAATTAATATTTTAAAACTTGAGGGTTTTGAAAAACTATTCATTCAATTCTAAAAGATTGAGTTTAAATTATTAGTAATTTTCCAAATTTACTCGTACAAATTAAATTACCCAATCTCACTATTTCAATTTTCCAAAAATAAAATAATTTTACTCGAAGATCAAAATTTAATTTATACCTTTAAATTAACTACCCCGATTTAATTCAATTTAGAAAAGAATAAATAAAACAAAATTTTCAAAAAAACGCTGACCCAGCCTGGCCTCAAAATTAAATCCATATTATTCATAAAATGTGTGCTCTTAATTAATCCAATTATCAAGAAAAAAATTTCAACATAATGATAAAGATACAAATATTCAAATATAAAATATATGAAAACTGAAATATAATGATAAAAAGTTCCCTATCCATCATGGCCAAGAATCCATTTTCATTTAAAAGTCCTCGGAATCCATGCAAAGTAGAATTACTTATGGAAAATAATACTCCTTAAAGTAAACTTCTTCAAATCTTAGAGTTATGAAAGTGTTTGAACCTCTGGAAACACTCTATTCTGATTTGGGAAGAGTTGGAACAAATATCCTTTACATAAACTGGTGAAAATTATCAAAACTGAACTGAAATGCACAAAATAGAATCGATCCCTTTTTTGGAATAAATTGATCCCTTTTGATCTTAATCGGATCGATTCCCTTCAAAAATCAAATCGATCCCTTTTTCTAGACAACTTCGTCTTCACTTTGGAAATTTCATGCAAAAAGCGACCATAACTTTCTTGGATATTCATGAAACTTCATGAAACTTTGTCTGACAACCAAACCTAGGTAAATACATGATTCTAACAATAAAGAAACATTACACCACTAATCACCTAAAAATAAATCAATAATAAAATAATTATAATAACCTAATTATTATAACCATATCGAATCTAGGAACAAAAAATAACTTCGAATAAACCACTTTAGGATCCAATCAAACAAAATAAACACATGCGACCATAATCGAAGAAATATAGGATTTTAATATCTAAAAAACCATGTTAGTATAATACCATGAACAAGATTTTACAATCATGTAACATGCAAAGACAAGGGTTTCATGGTGGACAACATTGACCTTTTCAATACATGATCAATCTCAACTAGGGATCTGATACCAATTATTGGGAAAAGAGCTTGGTATTAAAATTTAAAATGAAGAACAATTTATACTTAAAATCTTTGTTTTATAATTAATTGAAAAGAAATCAAGAACAATATTTAAACATTAAACCTAAGGTTCAAGAATACAATGCCATAGCGAATAACGTTGTGATTCGTACGAGGAGACAAAAGTTGAAGAAGATGAAATCCTTGGTTCCCTCTAAGGTATTCAAAAATATTTGAAGAAATCTATGAACATATAAAATATTCTAGCGCATGATCAACCCAAAGTAAGCCTTGTGTCTGGGAAATTTTGAAGATGACACCGTGGTGAAATATGAGAGAATTAACCTTCTTTAACCTCATCCCTTCATAAAAATGTGAATACTATTTTTCCTCTCCCTCTCTAACCCTTAATAATGGATCATTAGCTTAAAAACCCTATCTTACACCAATATATAGGCGTGGGCTAAGGGATTTAGTCAAATTAGGATTCCAGAGAGTTTCAGGCCTATTGCTTGGGTAATGGACAATATTAGGGAGCCACGGCAAATAATTAAAGTGGTTCCCAAATAAATACTCAGAAATTTCGATTGAAATTACCGTGACTATTTAATTTCTTTATTTAATTATGATTAATTACACTAAATAATCATGATTTCACTTCAATTTAATTATATAAATCGCTCAGAATAAAGGGGTCTTATTTGTAAAGTTGATTATAGTATATAATATGATTCCTCACTTTAAGTGTCCACCACCCGCTTGGTGAAATCGAATTTTTGCTAATCGATTTTAACCAACATCTTATCAATTCCTTGATTCTTAGACTTAACTTATTTGCTACTCCACTAGGATTATAAAATATTACACTGGTCATGCTTTACTTGGTGGAAACAAAACATATAAGTATATGACGGGTGTATCCCAATCTAAGGTATCCCCTGGACCCAAATCCTCTGAATTATGGTCTTAGACCTATTCGCACAACTATCACCCAATGTATTGGGATAGTTTAATCTGATATAAAATCAGATGATACGCATAGCAATCAAAGTGGCATTTGAGAAAGCATAATAATCCTCATAATTCTCGAAATTAAGAACCTATGAACCCTTTGAAAATGGTGTGAGACTTCCCAAGTCCAAACAAGACAACCCTTAAAATTAAATCTCACAGGTGGACCTGTTTATTATATTCCTCCAATGTACCGATCATAATCCTCTGTCGAACTATCATACAAGTTCTCAAACCATCAAATAGGTTCCCTCAATTTGAGATAAACTACTTGAATTGCATCGCAACCATTCCGATAGGATGTAAACTCCCTAAATAGGCTGTGAACATTTTAATAGTGCGATACCAAAATTTCAATCTCCTTGTGATATCCCTAAAACTGACTCACCAAAATTATGACCGAGCTTTATTGACTGATGTGTCTAAAATATATTTATACTAAACATAAAGCATTATCATACGCATGATTCTTATTTCAAAATGAAATAACAAACATTTAATTTAAAGTAAACGTCATACATGGTTTTAAGAATAAAACCTCAGCAACTCCAATATAATAAACTATAAGTACAACAATCTAACTCTAACTACCAAAATGGAAATATGAGTTCTTAAATTAATTGAGGTAAATACATATGAGCACGCAGGCTTGATGCCTATATATTAAGACTAGAAGCTAGAAGTGTGAATGAATGAAAAGAATTAGAGTTGTGGCGGCTGCTTCTACCTAGGATCTGGAAACATAATCTACAAACATGATTAAACCTAACAAGACTACAATGAGTAAATTTGAACTAAAGTTAGGCCACAATAATTATAATAATTCGCCTTCTTCTAATATTTTAGTTTATTTTAAGTTAACCTAACCTAATCAACCTAAATATTACACGCAGGTCTAATACCAAGCCCATCTAAAACCTAATAATACATAATTATAAATATTTCTCAATTGATTATAATTATAAGGTTCCATATTAATATCTTGTATGTATATCTTGCATAATCTCAATGATGTAAGTAGTATCTAAAATATAATATCCAAGTGAGTATGCCTAACTCACAAACAATTATATGGTCTATGTACAAGCACACAAAAAGAAGTAAGAAGGACTATCCCGATTGCCTTCGGAGATCACTTATGAAACTATGGTTATAGATAATCCCAAACCTTTAAGCTCAAAGAAATAATATGTGAGCATCACTAAGCCTTACCGTCTGTTGTATAGACTCCATAACTAAGGAAATATGAAGAAAACTCCCTTCTTACTCTCACTGAGGACACAAGTACATCAAAAGTAGGATCGAGCTAAAGGACTAAGGTTAAACCATGGCTATCATCGGGGTACTAGTGCGGTCGACATTGTACGGGCCCCATCAAATTCATCCTAGTAAATCCCCTATGAGCGCACACCCACACTTAGTAATGTATTTTTTTACAGAAATCAAATCTCGTCAGGTATTACTTAAATGGTGCCATAAGTCTCAAGTTCATTTTCACTATTTAATTTAAGGTTAATTGTCAAACTAATGAAAAGTACCTCCAAACCTCATTCTCGTTCTAACGAAAATATGTAACTCATTCAAATGAGGTACCAAACTCGTTCGAGAAAAGAGGTAAATTCGTTCAAATGAAATCCAAACTCTTTTGAACGATTATTCCTATCTTGTTCGAATGAGATCTACGAAGTGGTCTTCTTCCCCAAGTAATAAAAACGACCATTAATAACCTAAATTTGAAGTTTAAATCCTCTAATCAGCCTAATACCCAATTTCCTTCAGGTATAATATAATGAATAATAAGACTAACCTATAACAACAAGTTCTAGGTGATTAATCCAACGTTTTGTGATCAATTTCAGATTGTAAGTTTCTTAACCCTAATTTTATGTTTTCAACCAAGTATTGCCAAATTAACGTTAGATTAGATTCAATATCTAATTAAACAAAAGGGTTATTATTAATTTTCATTAAGATGATTCAAATATAACATCTTTCAAGCACATTACATGATTTCATGGATTAATTCAAGGGATTCATCATCAACTGCCCAAGTTCATTAACATATGCTTAAACCTTAATTCAACAAGTAAAATAGTTATGAAAATTAAGTTTTTAGATAATTAAAATCAGATTACATGATTTTTAGTCCAGATTCCAATGAAATATTACTACCATAACACAATTCTAATTAAATCTTAATTAAAGTACACTTGCCTATTGATGGATTGAATGATCATGTCCCAAATCCCAAAGTTTTTCAATCTCTAGTTGTTTTCTCAGCCTCCTTAATTGCTAGGGTTTTCTCTGATGTGTTATGAGTGTATTAGGTTTCCATAATTTAGTTAGTAAGCTTCTAATTCTTGAAATTAAGCCTAAGCACCAAAATTGATTTAACCCGATGATTTCAAAACATGTTCCAAACTACCCAAAACTTGTCCCAAGCCATATACTAATGCATTCATTAAATTCCACTATTTTTAGTTAAAGACCCACTTTCTAAGCCTCCCTAAAGTCAATCCAAAATAGAACACATTTTAATGAATTAAATAACTCTTCAAATTAAACAATAAGCTAGTATAAGAATATTATGTTAAAACCTAATAATGAATTTGTCATGTGTGACTAGACATTATAAAAAATTACTTCACGACCAATGGAACCCGATACTAAGGGGATAATCCTAACAAGAAAAATCCTAACACCTAGACCAGGGCTATTCCATAGTTTCCCATAATACTAAGTGTGTCCATTTGTAAATTAACAATACGGGTTCTCCAAAAAAGAGAGAAAAGAAGGTGCGTGCAGGGATTAAGGAAAAAAAATCCTCTTTTCTCCACTCTCGCGATCTTTGCGGGCTCTCACGGATATAAATTGACCATCTTCAAGGGGCATAAAAATATAAAGAATGGAGTCTCCATACTATTTTGATAAAAACAAACAAAAGATGTAGCCATCCCCAAAGAAACGCCATAAAAAACAAACTGATGTATATAAAACCGAATCGATAACGCGTTCGAAGATTAAGTTACGAAATGAGAAGGTGTTAGGCACCCATTCAACCCTTTTCGGTCTCTCATGGACTGTGATAATGTTCTCCTTTTTCTAAAAAAATTCAATTCGTGTGTATACTGTGTGCAGAGTGAAATAGGCGAGAAGAAGAATCGTCAAATCCTCATTATGAAAAGACGAGGATAAGTTATTCTAAGGAGCTTACATAAAAAGGAAACATATAATCTAAAAGGTATCCGAAATGTGAGTAGCACACCGGATCACAATTAATCACGAAGAATGTAATACACGTGTTTAATGTCATCACTAAAAAGAAAGAGAAAATTTTACGCTATATGCAATACGTCAGATAATAATCCATTGTGAGGAAGTAGATATGCATGTCTGACGGGATTATGAAAATGAGAGAGAATAAAAGTTATAAAGATATAATATAATATGAGAAACACAATGGATCATGATTAATTATGAGGAAGTTAATATGTTTATCTGACGGGGTTCCTAAGAACATATTAACTAGCATATACATATCCATATATATGATACAAATAAAGATGAGAATGAATAAAGTGAAGAAATAAGAAAAGAGAACTCGAATCTCGAGGATAACTTGAGAAGACTATGTAGTAGAGATGAAATCAAAGTCCACGTTATTTAAAAACACATAAGGGTGGAATTTAAACCACAAACCCAAAAATAAAATCTCCTCATTTTTTTAGTTTGTTGAAAAATGTGCACAAGCGAAGAAAGTGTAGGAAAACGGGAGGAATATTCTAATTTGGGGTTTAAGGATTACCCTATTTTTGGCTTTTATATATTTATGAGATTATATTTTTGTATACATAAGTAATAAAAAGGGGGTTATTAAGGGTGAGAGAGTAAAAATAAAGAAAAATATATGCTAAGAGTAATAAAATGCAATAAATGACACTAGTTAAATGAGCTTGAAAAGGATATAATTAGACCTTCTAGGAAGTTTTGCTACTAATTTTTGAATTGATGTAGGCTATTTTTTTTATGGCAGTGAAGTGTCGATGAAAGTGTTGACAAAGGTGGGGGTGAAAGAGATGCAAGGAAATGTGGAGAGAATGTTGGGAAAATGAAGTTTTTGAAGACGACACACTAATTTCGAGGAGGGGTCCTGAGAATGAGGTAATGGCCTCCTTAAATAGGGGATCTTCCGACCGACATAGGCTTTTCCCTCGGCATACCCTCTATCTTGGTGGCATAGTAAAGTACCCCTATGCCAATACGCATAAGGCTATGGGTGCCTATAGGCATTCCAAAAAGGTCCTTTTAAAAAAAATAGGCATAAAATGAAAACCTTAAGTCCAAATCGCACACGGATGGATGCGTTGGAAAGTTTTATCAGATACCTATAAAAGTGATTTAAGAAAACCTCAGGTATGAGATTTAACCAAGGTCAAATAGATCTTGAAATTCCTAGTGGCCTCTAGGTCAGGTTCAGAGTAAAAAGGCATGTACATGTGAACCATTAGGATGATTCATGCATGGTAAGTACCATTGGAAAGGATACTCAAAGCCCTATGAAAGTTCATTGAAAAATCCTTGGGTATGAGGGTTGACCAAGGTCAAATAGATCTTTAAAATGCTCGGTGGCCATTAGGTAATCGTTTGGAGTGAAAAGGCAAGCAACCACGAGTAATAAGCCCAATTTGTAAACTATATGGATCGTTATAAATGATATTTAGAGAATTATGAAAGTGCATTGCGATACTATTGATTATGAGAGTTGACCAAAGTCAAATGGAGTTGGGAAGCACCGGGTGGCCTCTGGGTCAGGCTTTGAAGTAGGACATGGGGTCCAAGGGTAAAAGGGATGGTGTTAGGAACCTAATGATGTGTTTGCAGGATACTAAAATGAGGTATTTACAAACCCCGTCGGAAAGAGATCTTTGGATAAGAAAAGGTCATCGAAAGATAAGAATCTTTATGGAAAGTTACGAGTGCTGGGGTAAAGATATAATTGTGATGAGCTAAGGATCATAAGAGACCAATTCGGTGGGTCAAGGCCTCTATTAAGGATTTAAGATGAGATTGTGGGCCTAAATATTTGGAAGTGACTGATTTGATGGGTTGAAGTCAATTTTGAGGACCTAAAGATTGAAAGTGACCTAATTCTGAGGATCAAGCCCAATTCTGTGGACCTACAGAGTGAAAGAGAATTGATTCAGAGGGTCGAGGTTAATCATGTAGGCTTAGGTCAATTTCACAAGGCTAAATAGTGAAAGCAACCTGTTTCAAAGGGTCAAGGCCAATTTTGTGGGCCTAGGTCAATTTCGCGGACCTAAAGTGTGAAAAATATCGGATAGGCCTAGTTCAATTCGGTAGATGTTAAGAGTGAAATCATTCTAATTTAGAGGGTTAATGCCAATTCTGTGGGCCTAGGTTAATTATACAAACCTAAAGAGAAAATGTGTTTGGTCCAAACCTCTGAGGGGTTTCTTCAAAATCAATATTGGTGGTTGTTCCAAGAGTAATCCTGGTCCTTGTGGAGTTGGTGAAGTGATTATAGATGTAAAATATGAACATGTGTGATGATTGATTAAATTCGCAAGTTTACACTTTGGCACACTTATTTATTTAGAGTCTATTTTTGAACCAAATTAATTTAGCCCCTAAACATCCAACTACGTGTGTGCGCGTGTCAAACCATAATAAATAAAGCATGCGACACAAATTTCAGGTTAAATTCCCGAAGGGAAAAAAACTTTTATTTCTAGAACTCTGACAAGTTTACAAGACCATTGACTTACATACCATCTTGCTTTCGCCCACAAGAGTAACACACAGTGTCTTCGTCAAACCTTCAAAGCAACGGTTAGAAATAAATCAGCAATGGTTCACACGCAGCTATACCACCAGGACGCGCAGTCTAGACACGCAGTCTAAAATGTTCACAAGGACTCCCTCCACAATAGCACACAGCTCTCTAGTTGTAGAGTTCTCCCCATAAAGAATGAACAAAAGTAAAGTGTGTTCTTGAACACCAAAACAATTCACCAAAGCATATGGGATTTTTGTTAATTGAAAATAGAAGGGATGAAAGCCCTAAAGAAGTAGTCAAAAAGAATACTGCAGATTCGCAGTTTTTTGTCTTGCAAAACGCTAGGACTTCTTAATGAAAACAAAACCACTTAATGAGTCTTTATAGAGAATCACGCCGTCTCAATCGTTCGAACAAAAAGGGGATCTCACTTGAACGAAGTACACATGTCATTTGTTCGACATTGCTTGACAGCTAATGTCGCTCTAACAAGATGGTGATCTCGCTTGAACGACCTGCGCCTCAAAATCAAGGAACGCTACAGGACTTAAAAAATTACTCATTCTCAAATTTTGGAGAAAAAAGTCCGTTCTAACACTTAGAAAATATTTTGAAAAAATATCCCAAAGCTGTAAGTGCAAAGTTAAGGTATTTAAAACTTAGCCTTACCAAAGTAAACTTTGCGGAGGCTTTTTTATGAAGAACTATGATATATTCGGATCCGTCTTGATGTATATTGCTCTTAAACTTCTTCGACGGTTGTAACGGTATACGGCATAATTAATTGTGACGGACATTTATAAAAATATGTCGTTGCAATAGTTGAAAGGGGAGTATTCATAGGAGCTTTTGCTAATGCCTTGGGACATAATTCCTCATAATTTGCAGAGATATCAACCCTTGAGACATAACTAAAAGTAATTAGGCATCTTAATTTGGATCAAATTCTTATAGAATCTGATTCAAAAATCATTGTGGACATTCTTGCTAATAAGACTAAACCTCATTGGACTATTGTAGATATTATTCATAATCTTTCTTTCTCGAATTTTTTTACCATCAAGCATATTTGGAGAGAAAGTAATTCAGTAGCTGATGTGTTAGCTTCCAAGGCTGCAACTACTCAACAATCATCATCCTTTTGGTCTTTCAATGATCTTCAACCTATGATCAAGGGCCTTCTCAATATGGATAGATAAGGTTTTCCTCAAATTCATGTAAAACATGTTCTCTTGTAAAGGGGTTGGTTTATAAAATCTCTCATTTATGATTTAGTTTTCCTTTTATTCTTTGTATTATGAGGATATTTATAAATCCCCATGTTTTGGGTTTAAAAGTTTTAGAGTATTCGACCTGACCTCTAGAATTCACTATTGTAAGGCTAGTAAACCACAAAGAAGCCTTTTCTCTATTGTAGTTCTTAATAATATGTGTGGCGGTTCCATCCATATTCGATAACAAAAAGTGGCCTAATTCAATGGGTCAAGCCAATTCTGTCATAAAGGGTGAAATAGACATGATTTAGATGGTAGAGACCAATTCTGAGGGCTTAAAGAGTGAAAGTGATCTAATTTAGAGGGTTGAGGATAATTTTGCAGACCTAAAGGGTGAAAGAGACATAATTTAGAAGTTTGGGGACAATTTTGTGGGCCTAGATCAATTCTGCAGAGCTAGAGAATGAAAGCAACCTAATTGAGAGGGTCAAGACCAATTCTATGGACCTAAAGGGTGAAAGTGACATGATTCAAAAGGTTGAGCCCAATTCTGCGGACATAAAGAGTGAAGGTGACCTAGTTCAGAGGTTGGAGGCCAATTTAGTAGGCCTAAAAGGACAAAGAGGTTGATCAAATGCGGTTGATGGATAGTGATTACGACATGTAATGCACTTTTTTCATTTTGTTCTTGCTGGGGAGTATGCTGGAACGGGTGCGTGATGTGATTCCAATGTTTTGTTATTGCTGGTGCATCTTTATTCTTGATTTTAAGAAATTTCTAGAATTTTTTAAAATCTTTGATGAATTCTATATTTTTCGAAAATGGATGTTTTTATAAATTAAAAATAGTATTTTTGATGGATTTTGATTTTTTTGAAAATTTTGGGGATATTTTTGTAAATGTTTCGGGCAATTTTTATATTTTTTGTGACAAAAATTAGGAGGGGCCTGTCGATAGGCATAAGCAGGGGTGTGCCTATCGACACATGGCATGAACTCCTGGGTTTCTGGGGGAAGGTGAAATATCACCATCGATAGGCATGACCAGGGCATTGTCGATCGGCATACCCCTTGGTCCCTTATAATTAGGGGGCGACTTCCTCATTTTTTATAATTTCAAAAAGTGAATTTTCTTTTCTCTCTCTCTCTATCTCTCTCTCTCTAAAAATCAGTCTTAAACGTATTTTCTTTGAAAGGGACTTATGGAGAATGACTCTTTTATAACCACCAATGACTGGGCCAACTTAAAGTGGCGTGATGCTGAGGTATTGATGGTTGGCAGTGATAATGCATATGATAGCTTCAAGAATGTTCTTGGCGTAAAGTCTTACTTAAGGAGCCCGATAATCATCATTCCTTGAGGGAGAGGAATCCAAACGATTTTGTGAATGTTTGCACTTATTTTTTAATTTATTATTTATGTGATTTTGCTTGGGATTTAAGGATTTTTTCTTATGTGCAGGTGGATCTTTCTTCATCGGGTATCCACTCTAGAGTTTTGAAGGTGATTAGGAAGGTGTGGGAGAAACGCCCTTGGGGTGTATAGTTGCTGGTAGAGGTTGTTGAGTTTGGTCATTTGGCAGGGGCCTTGGGAAGAGACACCACGATTTTTAGGGGTGCTGTGCACTTTGGGTGAGAGGTTGTGGGAAACTACTCATACATTCCATTTAGGAGTGGGAGATATGACAGTCATCCCGATGGATGTTCATAAGTTTACGGGGTTGGAATCCAAGGGTCAGCAGATCATAGTGTAGCAAATACAGCACATTTATGAGGTTACAATTCAGGTTGTCGTGGGGGATATCATGCTGATTGTTTTTGGGGAATCGATCAGGATATCGGTGTTGAAGTACACCTTGATGGCCAAGAAGATTGATGTTACTAATGGGAGGCAGTTAAGGCAGGAAACCCAATTATTTATTTTGCTTTTATTATGGGATTTGTTGTGGCGATGAGCGATGATGTCGTCCATTTATGGTTTATTCATTTTTCTATAGGTAATTTATGAGATTCACTTGTATGACTGGGGAAGATTCACGCTGACATACCTTTATGATTTTATGGATGCTGTTAGTCAGTGTCGCCGATGAACTTTTATGAAGAGTATGTACCTTCTGGAGGTAACTTTAAATATCACTCTTATTTTCCTACTTTTCTTATTGTTCTTTGAGTTTTTTGAAAACCCATATTTCCTTCTGCAGACGTGGTTTTATCATGTGATTGGGCACAATGGTGGGTTTTTATCTCTGAAGGTGAGTGGGGCGGGGGATTTCTCGAGGATGTACCAGTGGAGGAATTAAAATAGGGAGTAAGGATTTCTGAGATTTGAAGGATGTAAGGGTGGTGTTGAACGCCATAACGAGTAATCATGTTAGGCTCTAGTATTGTCTTTTTTGGGGTTTTGTGTATTTTTTTACATCTTTAGATTTTTTATTACCGACTTTTATTCGAGGACATGTAATATTCTATCCTCGATGTCTGGCCTCGGGGGCTACGGGGGTTATGGGTGTTCATGCCCAAATATGGATACTGATGGCTCATGAGTTTAGATACGTTTGGTACCTAGGAGAGAGGGTGCTGAGGCAATGGACGAAGGGTAAGGTAGGGTTCCACCATCAATACCTCCTGAGTACATGGGGAAGGTGAAGTAGATGGAAGATGGTGTAAGGGCATGGAGGGTTATTCCTATTTCATCTATACAGATGTGACAATAAGGTATGATTATCTAGAATTTGCAACTAGTTGGTTGATGCCACCGTTTATACATATGATATGGAGGGTATGCCCCCACCATCAGTAGGATCTGGGAGGGGTAATAGTGTTCTAGTATCTTTAGCATATAGCTCGGCTGGTGGCACGATGGAGGCGATGGAGGATATTATTGTCCATCACATTTCCATTCCTTCTTACCACATTCAGTTGCGTGGCAGACATGTTGTCTCAATGCCCCATCGTCCTCATGCGACGATGGATGGTTTCACACCCCTCTCCAAGGAGTTTTTCATTTTCATTTTGATTTCTTTCTCTATTATTGATTTGCTTGCCTTCGCTCGATTTTCTCTTTTGCGTAGTATTAGTATGTTGGCATCTTGGCTACGAGATGTCATAGATTGGATGACTTTTGTATTCGATCACATGAAAAGGCTACCAGATCTTGCATAGCACCGCTAGAAACTTCTGAGTAGTGTTCTGGCTCTGGGAGTGGATGGTCTACTGCTCGCTGTCGTGGGAAGTGTGTTTTCCAGGATCATTGAGGTGGTGGTTTTAGTTTGCAGGATTTTGGAAAGTACAGGTTGCGTCTGGATAATTTTGGTCTTTTTTACCTTTTCCTATGTTATTACAGAATATATAAACACAATAACAAATATATATATATACACACATCCACCTTTTTATATTTTATTGATTTATCTTGAATTAAGTGGTCTAGTCTACATGCACTTTATTTTTCCACTCGTAATTTTATATATGTAAAAGTAAGAGATTTAACAACTAAAATGTGTAATTTTGAATTTTTTTTCTAGGAAGAAATCATTAGGAACACCTTTGAAATAAGGCTCAATAAAATAGGATTATTCAAAAAATAAAAAAGTAGCTAAAGGTAGAAAAATCCTAAAATAGAGGCTGTGCTGATTGGCATATCCCTTGGTCTACCTATCGGTATACTGGTTAGGTAAAAGCTACTTTTCAGCCATGATTGTTCTTTTCTTGCACTTTTGTGTACTAAAAAACCACTTCTGTAGCAACAGGTTGATCCCTTTGTCTTTTGTGGAGGATTTCAAGTATCAAAAGGGGCCTTTGGGGTGGAATTTTGAATCACACCTCGACTTGTTCCTATTTCTGTGTTCTATAAATTTTCTTGCTCTTCTGACATAGTGGTTCCCATGATTGAGGATTTTACTTCTTATCTTTAGGGGTTGAAAGCTACGTGTTTGTAAAATGTCCACTACGAGGCATTCAATGTGTGTCCGGTTACTTTATGGCGTAGTCCTCCCATTGACTGGAATCTTTTAGAAGTAGCTTTGTAGTTATGGTACCCTAAAGACCATATGTTTTGCTTTGTCCTAGACAAGGTGTGTCCTTTATCTGAAGAATTTTCCGCTATGTTAGGCGTCGACCCTTGTGTTATTGTGACTATTCCTGACTTGTCCCATTCTCCTCGAATGTTGCTAGCTGAATTGTTGTATATTTCTCATTTTTTTTCTTGACCGCTAGTGCATGGGGGAATCTCAACCTTCTGACAATTTCAAATTATGTGTGCTAGAGAGGCTATAGTGAAAATGGCTTTGCTGGCACCGTAGTTTTGAGATTAACTTCTAGGATACTCTTCATGACTGGTGACATGATGACGGACCCTCAGGTGGACACGATTATACTATGGTTGTCTTATCATAGTAATTTGGCTGCTACCATACCGGGGAGACATTAAATGTCCTAAATGATTGGAAGGAAGATTGAGCTAACTTTTTATATGGCAACCCTTTGATGCTGTTTATGTGGTTATCGGAGAGACTTCGCCTGTCTATTTTCCCTGAGTATCCTCTCACTGGTGTCTCACACTTCATTATGCGGGCATTTCATAACTTTGGTTAGTTTACGAAGAATTGGATTAACTGACTCATGGAGCATGAGGCCAAACACCTTCGCTAGTCAGTGCCATGGTGGGGTGAACTATAGCCTGTCTCGTAACTAGGCAACTATTGCTATATTCGACTGGTAGGCCTTTTCCAAACTTCCTTCTACTTCCCCTAGAAAATTATGCATCAAGTGGTCGTAGGGGTGCAAGTGGTAAAGGTTTTTATCGCACCGTACCGTTTTGGTCCGAGAAATTTTTTTTTTGCTTTCATATTTTTAAAACCGAAAATCGAGTGTACCGAAATCGAAATTACCGCAAAAAATGTGGTTGGTTTCGGTTTTAGAACATAAAAAACTGATATACCGAATTTACCGTACCAATTTACTGAGTAAAACAACCAAAATATCAAATAGAAAATGAGCTAAAAAATAAATGTTATCAAATAATCAACACTCTTCAATTTAGTCTAGTCTTGACCATTCATTTGCCTCATAAATCGTTTTGAAACATGAGATATTTTTTTAAAACTTGAAGTATTTTAGGAAACATGAGGCATTTTTTTTGTTGTTGTTGTGCTTGTAGGTGTAAAGTTATTTTTAAGGTTGTTTTTAGACTATCAAAAGGTTGTTTTTAAGTCCATTTTGAGGTTTTTTATGCTGTTTTTTGACTATTTTATTGTTCTCGTGTTGTTATTTTTTGATTATTTTAGTGTTGTTTTAGGGCTATTTTTTGACGATTTAGTGCCTTTTTTAGGGCTATTTTCAACTATTTTTAATGCTTTTTAGAGGTTTTTAGTGCTGTTTTAAATGTTTTAGTGTTCTTTTGTCCTTTTTGACTATTATAGTGTTGTTTTAACCCCCCCCCCTTTTTTTTTTACTATTTAGTGATGTTTTGATGGTTGTTTTTTAATACTATTTTTGTTGTGGGCGAGTCACCCCAAATCTTAAACACAAATTATGAGATGATTTAATTATATACCAAATTTAAAATTTCTTTTTAAAACTTAACAATTAAATGCTTCAAATTTTAATTTCATCAAATTAAAATTAAACCAAGTGAAATTAAATTACACCAACACTTTAATTTCCACTTAAACAAAATTCAATTCAATTCAAGTTAGACAAATCGAGCATGAATATTATGTAATTAAATTTCTGCTGACTTAAATTAGATAAAATTAAAATTTACCCAAACTTAATTAGCACCAAAACAAATTAAAGTTGTGATTTAAACCAAATTTTATCTAGATTAACCTAGCATGCATCTAAGTGGTATTTTGCAAGATAAAATAAATCACAAACACACTACGCCGCGATGTACGAGGATAACTCACAATGGGAAAAACCTCAGACGACCCTGCCTACAACTCCACTAAGTTTGGTATGTTTACAAATACAAGACAAAAGACTTACAACAGACGACTTGACTCCGTCCAAGCCTCGAGTCTTCTTCTTGCATCAACCTCCACCTAGTCGATAACTACGGACTCCACCGCAATTTTGGAATCCACCGATGGGGCACTACTATGGTCAAGTACAAACGATAGCCTTTCCACCATTCTAACACGTAACGCTTCAAACAAATGGACTCCTTCGTGGAAACATCTCTTTTATGGGATGAGAAACCCGGTGCCAAAACATCTCCAAGCAAATATATATATAAGTAGGGACTTGAATTAAACTAAAACATGGGTGTAAACATGTGTTTTGGAAGAAATTAATTCATGAAAAGTTAACACATGACAATTGACATTTGGAATATGAAAATTTTCTCTCAAAGTATGTGTAAATCTCTCCAGAAGGTCTCGTGGAAAAAGTCTCCCTGAAATGGTTAAAAAACTGTTGGACCAAGTGGGTTAGTGGGAAGTTAAAATAAAACTGTCAGGAAAAAAAATTCCGCCCAGGTTGTTCAAACGACATTTTGAGGTCGTCCGAATGACACTGTTCGAACGAGATTTTAGAAGGAAAACATGTCGAAATCTCGTTAGATAGACCTCGTTCGAACGAACTTGTACTACGAAAATTCTAACGAAAATTCAGAGAGGAAAAAGAGAATTTTGTCAGAAGCTCGTTCAATTACCTTTCGAATGAAAATCTCTTTCGAACGACATCCAAGTTGGTTTGAACGAAAAAAACAGAAAATCCAAATTTATATTACAAGCCCAAAAACATTTATGAAAATCTCTAACGTGATTTTTTGAGATAAATAAAGTCGTTAAAAAATATTTTATAAAATACACCCAATGAAAATATCCAAGGTCTTAAATATATATAATTGCATTCATACCTTTGAGACCTTGGATTGATATAAAGTTGATAACATGAAACATGGAACATGAAAAACTTGTTCGCTACGTCTTAAACCCTTCAAACATCATAGGCTTGAGGTACAACTAACATCTATCCTATGACTCAATGAGTTTTGTCCGGAATTAAGCCAATACTACCAATTGACTCGATTAAAAATTTTCCCTTACAAATCTCCCCCTGAGGCTATTCCGAGACAAAACCAAAACAAAATAAAAAAAATCATGTGGACCTTCAAGCACGCCTAGACACAATACCACCTAAAAATAAAATAAAAATTAGACGCCTGACTCAACTCATAGACGTTTTGCCGCTTTAACCAATGTGCCACTAAAAGAATTCATGCACACTTAAACAAACCATTAAACGCATAGGGAATATCAAAAGATTAAATGCGAAAAATAAATTTTCTCCCCCTTTATCTAACATGATGTACCTAAGAAAGACGTCTCCCCGTAAGTTAGATCTCCCTAAATTTTCAAAGGATTAGATACCATTTATCCCTCTTTTTGTTCAGGAATAGACAAAGGTCAAGAATAAAATAACGTATATCTCCTGCAATTAAAGCAAATACACCCCCTAAATTAAGCAAGGGATATGTAATAGGGAAAAACAAGTGAAACATGCAATGGTTCATAAAGTGACAAGAGCATTTAAGCATATGGAAAACAATGAAGTCGCACTAATCCATACAAAGATTAATAAATATCACCTATGATGCGATGGCAAAAGATACTATAAAAATATGTACTATGGCGAGCATGGAATATCTAACACAATTTGCAACAAGATAGATACCAATTTTGAATTCAAGACATACATGGACTAACAAGCAAGACAAATACTAAAAAACAAAGAAATACCACACACACACACACACACACATATATATAAACCAATAATGCACACGCACATATACATAGGTACAAACACCACACATGACACAAAATACATTAATCTTTCCACACTCATATGGCAAAAATGTGTCTAAATACATGTGGTAAATGGAAGTTGAGGGGTGTGAACTAGCAACAAAAGAATTTAGACCCAATCACCTAAACATGCTCACGGAGTTCTCATTTGATTGTAAAACTTTATCAAACTTAAATATATCCTCATGTAACAAGATAAAGTGAACTCACAGAACAAACATACACAATGAACACAAGCCTAGAATTTCGATGATTCTATAAACCAGTAGAGTCATGATAAAATAGCTTAACTAAAATACAAAGTCATTGTTCAAAACCGTTGACATATCCAACCAACTTCCTCATGAATATTTTTTTTTCTTTCTTTTCTTTATGAACATACCAAGTAAACAATGAAGGCCTTGGATAATTTTGATTTATGTCACGTTTTTAGTCCAAATTTCAATGGTGGCTTTTCACGCAAACTAACTTTGACTTTCACAATCCGATTCCATTGATTAACAAATACACTGGATAAATGTTTTTCTATTTTTTTTAAATCCGTGAAACGATTATTACATGCACAAATCCTCCATAGTCATAACAACATGTAGATGACTAAATTGATATGAGAACATCTCACTTAGCTTAAATATACATGTGAATTTATGTTTCAAATGAGCTCGTGCATGTGTGAATCGAGGCATATAAAAAGAGAATCCATTAAGAAACGCAAAATCAAACTACTCCATGCAAGCATGATAAAGAATACTTTGAGGATTGAAAATCTTAACCAAAAGTTCTAGCCACATGGAAGCGGATATGATATTGGATCCAAACACAAGTAAATGCCACATAAAATGTGTAAAACTAAAATACACACAAAAAAATCCTTTTTGAGTTTTTCAAACATTTAACCAAACAAAAATTCAACCCAAATGAAAACAAAAAATCTTTTTGTATTTTTCAATGAGACCAAACAAAATGAAAGAAAATACTAAAGATACACAAGTCATAATTCTAGCAACAATTTATATAATGAAGCAAAAATAAAAATGACAAACAAACATACAACTAGCAAGAATATATCATTATGCACATAAGCTAGTGTATGTAAACAAAGATAACACATTTAACCTTTAGATTTAGCAATGAAGGTATCATGTGCCAGAAAATGAGAATAAAAAATCTTATGTTGTAAAGCCGCCAAATCGGATCTCCTAACCAAAACTAGTGATGCGTGTCGCTCTCGGGATTTGTGAATTTTGGTGACTCTACCATTGGACTTCTTAGGATCATTTTTAAGATCAAAACAAAATTTCCTAAGATGACCTTTTCGACCACAATGTGTACAAGCAAAGACCCGAAAAAAAGTAGTACCTAAGGATTGACCTTCGAAAATGTTCCTAGTAGATTCTCTTGAACTTATGGTTTTATCTTTACTAGTTGAATCATTTTGAGTATCGAAGCCAATACCACACAAGTCATTTTTAATTTGAACGGTTCTAAGTATTTTATCTAATTTTCAGACCTACATTCCAAATCAAATTTGACCCTACTTGAATTTCTCAACTTCTCTTCTAACTCTAAAATTATGGACTTAAGTAAACCCTTAATCTCTTCAAACCCAAGAAGCTCTTTCTTCGTAGCCTCTATTAAACCTCTAAGGCTATCTCTCTCACCTTCTACATACTCAAACTTCTCACGAAGATCACTCTCATTATTACCCTTGGGACATTCTCTTAAACTAACTTCTAACTTCAAATTAGCCCTTTTTAATTTAATTGATTCGGCATACAACTCTTGAAAATCTACTTGAAGTTTACTCACACTCACATCAACCTCTTCTCCATTCTCTTCTTCTTTTTCACTCTCACGTTCTACTCCACTCTCATTACCATCAAACACATGGGATTCACACACAATGGCATTGGAAGTGTCATGTAAAGGAATATATTCATTGGAAGATCCACTATCAATGCTCATATGACTTTCCATGAACGCGATAAAGTTGTGCTCAATGGGGGAATCGGGTCCCTCTTCCTTTTCACTATCACTAAGAGTGGCATTATACGAAATTGGTTGCTTGACCTCCCTCCTTAGTTTAGTGGGACACTCTATTGCCCTATGGCCATAACCCTCACAACCATAACATCTATTCCACTCATCCCTATTAAGGTCTTCATTAAGATTTCTAGGGATTCTCTCGGCATTGTAATGCTTAGACTTGTCAAATTTCTTAAAATCCTTTATAATATTATATTTATTACACATAAGAAATTTTCTACATTTCATAGCAAACATCGCCATCTCATCAAAATCGATGTTACTCTCATTATCGAAAACTTTTTTTTCCTCATTTTGGGCTTTTAAAGTGATGCCTTTATCTTTCTTCTTCTCATCCTTGGAGGTAAACATGTCAAGTTCATAGGTTTGTAAGTCACCTACGCGCTCTTTAAGTTTCGTAGAGGCTAAAGTGGGTAAAGAATTTAACACGGTCACTTTTGGAATAAACCTATCGAGTAAGGACATCAAAATTTTCTTTACTACACGGTTGTCGGGTATCGTTTCTCCTAAGTTAAAAGATGAATTATTGATATCGGAAAGTCTAGCATAGAATTCATCAAAAGTCTCACTTTCAAGCATTTTAATGGTTTCGAGTTGAGTGGTGAGGTTTTGGAGTTTCGAAGTTTTCACAACACTTGTTCCCTCATGGGTGAGTTGAAGTATATCCCAAGCCTCCTTAGACGTTTCACACGTCATAATATGGAGGAACTCATCTGGTATAACCGCACTAAAGAGAGCATTCAAATCACGTGAATTAAAATTTTCTAATTTAAGTTCATTCTCACTCCATCTCTCTATAAGTTTAGGTACACGCTCATTTTTAACTATACACGTAGGTGGGGACCACCCAATAACTACAGATTGTCAAACGCTCTCATATAAAGACTTAAGTGTCGATTTCATTCGCGCTTTCCAATACGCATAATTTGAACCATAAAAAATAGGGAATTTTGAAACTGGTGAAATTTTCATTTTTAAACAAACAAAATTAAGGATCTTAATGCAATAATTTAGCGTTCCTTCTCTGATACCACTTTTTATGGGCGAATGACCCCAAATCTTAAACACAAATAATGAGATGGTTCAATTATGTACCAAATTTAAAATTAATTTTTAAAACTTAACAATTAAATACTTCAAATTATAATTTCATCAAATTAAAATTAGACGAAGTGAAATTAAACAACACCAACGCTTCAATTCCCACTTACAAAAAATTCAATTCATTTCAAGTTACATAAACCAAGCATGAATATTATCTAGTTAAATTTATGCTGACTTGAATTAGATTAAATTAAAATTTACCCAAACTTAATTAGCACCAAATTAAAATAAAGTTGTTTTTTAAACCAAATTTTATCTAGATTAACCTAGCATGCATCTCAGTGGTATTTTGCAAGATAAAATAAATCACAAATACACTACGCCATGATGTAAGAAGATAACTCACAACGAAAAAAACCTCGGACGACCCTGACTACAACTCCATTAAGTATGGTATGTTTACAAATACAAGACAAAAGACTTAAGACACATGACTTGACTCGGTCCAAGCCTCGACTCTTTTTCTTGCATCAACATTCGCCTAGTCGACAACTATGGACTCCACCGCAGTCTCGAAATCCACCGATAGGGCACTGCTACCATCAAGTACAAATGATGGCCTTTCTATTGTTGTAACACGCAACACTTCAAACAAACGTACACCTACATGGAAACATCTCTTTTGTGGAATGAGAAATTAACCCGTTGCCAAAACATCTCCAAGCAAAGACATATATAAGTATGGAGTTGGATTAAAATAAAACATGGGTGTAAACATGTGTTTTGGAAGAAATTAATTCATGAAAAGTTAACACATGAAAATTGACATTTGGAAGATGAAATTTTTATCTCAAAGTATGTGTAAAGCTCTCCAAAAGGCCTTGTGGTAAAAGTCTCCCCGAAATGGTTAAAAAACTGTTGGACCAAGGGGGTGAGTGGGAAGTTAAAATAAAACTTTTAGAAAAAAAAAATTCCCGCCCAGGTCGTTCAAACGACATTTTGAGTTCATTCGAACGACACTGTTCGAACGGGATTTCAGAAGGAAAGATGGCCAAAATCTCATTAGATAGACCTCTAACAAAAATTTCAACGAAAATTCAAAAAGGAAAAAAGAGAATTTCGTCCGAAGCTCGTTCAATTCTTGTTAGGACGAAAATCTCGTTCGAATCACATCTAGGTTGGTTCGAACGAAAACAAAATATCCAAATTTTATATTTTAAGCCCAAAAACATTTATGAAAATTTCTAACATGATTTTCTGAGACAAATGAAGTCGTTAAAAATATTTTATAAAATACACCCAAGTAAAATATCCAACGTCTTAAATATATATAATTGCATTCATACCTTTGAGACCTTGGATTGATATAAAGTTGATGGCGTGAAACATGTAACTTGAAACCCGAGAATGATGAAACTTGAAAAACTTGGCCGCTACGTTTTCAACTCTTTAAACGTCATAGGCTTGAGGTACAACTAACATCTATCCTATGACTCAATGAGTTTTGTCCAGAATTAAGACAATACTACAAATTGACTCGATTCAAAATTTTCCCTTACAATTTGAATGCCTTTTTAGGCTTTTAAGGCTATTTTAAGGTTTTTTAGTGCTTGTAGTGATGTGTAAGACTTTTTAGTGCTAGTTTTAGGATTCTTCTGAAACAGGCCATAAAAAGATCCTTGATGGATACGATGTTAGGGAAAGAACTTTAAAGGGTGATACAAGGTATTTATAGCCCTTAGGCTGTACATGAATGGGTTGATACATTAAATGATATACATATAAAAGGGTAATACATTTAATGCAGCGTGTACGTCAAGATGATAAACATTCAATGAATAGTTGATCTGTTGTCATTATGGCAATTAATACTACGGCCGAGATGCAGCTCGGACCGCCTTAGTTGCTTGTTGCTCAGGAGTTCCTCGGAGCGCTAGAGTACCTCGGAGTGTTGCAGTTACTCGGTATATCCCCGTTGCTCGGGGAGAACATGAGTTGGTCGAGGAAATGAACTTCCTCGTTATTATTGTACCATATAGATTGACAAGTGTCTTCGTATGATTCGTCCACATCAGCATATTAATTTTGGTATCAACGGAATATCATTTAATGTATCAACCCATTCATGTACAGCCTAAGGGCTATAAATACCTTGTATCACCCTCATTCAAAGGGACAGGAATTTCTTGACTGAACTTGTAATCGAGAATTCCCAAACACTCAGCAATAACATAACAGTGGACGTAGGCCATTCTTATAAGTCTGAACCACTTTAAAAATCTTTGTTTCATTTTATTTATCTTTGATTGAATAATTAGAGCGATCTAATTTTTTACATCAACAGATTGGCGCCGTCTGTGGGAATCGACTGTTGCTATCGTTTTTCACCAAAAATCATTTATCATCAATGGCAGATAATCCAGAATCCAGTAATCGAAATGCTGGAAATACTGGAAATCCTCCAAATCCATCTGCACCTCCAGATCTAGCTGGAATTATGACGAATCTGGCTGAAGGACAAACCGCCATGCAAGAAACAATGAGGCAACTCATTCAAACTCTTCATGGTGGTGCACCTACCCATTCAAGGCAAAGGAGTGATCGTGGGCAATCGCGATCCAGGCGTACTGAGTCATATCGTAATGAAGAATCTAATGATTTTTCTTATCAACCTGGGTGAACTTCATCGATACGGGCTACAGATACAGATCAACATATCACCCTCTCTCCGGAGAGAACTAGCGCCCTGGAAAGATTATACAGAGCATCTCCTTTTAGTCGGTTAGGACCAAGGAGAAATATGAGTCCACCTAGAGCCCCATCGAGAAGCTTTCGACCACCATCAGGTTTGAGAGAAGGATCAGCACAATCAAGACCAGCTACTCGTCGAGATAGATCTCAGGAAGCTACGTCAGAACAATCAATTGCTCGGACTAAGCAGCCCGAGGAAGGAAACGAAGCGTTGAAGGGTTCCATTCAGTGATTGGAGGATAGACTGGGAGAAATGGTTAAAGAAAGGAATCCCTTACAGAGAACTTTTATTCAAGGGACACCTTTTGTGCAGGCCATTGTGAATTTTCCTACACCATCGAAATTTAAAGCACCTGTAGTGACCCCTAAATATGATGGAAAGACAGATCCTGTTCTTCATATAGAACAATACCAGGCTGCTGCCGACATATATGCTGTCCCCGACGAGATGAGGTGTAGAGCATTTTCGGGAACTCTTACTGGATCTGCACAGATATGGTACAACAATCTTCCTCGGGGTAAGATTTTGACTTTTATCCAGTTAGCCGAGTTGTTCATTGGTAATTTCTGTTTTGGAGCAAAGCCGGTAAAGCGAGTAGCGCACTTGTTAAGTGTTAGACAAAAATCAGGTGAGAGTACTAGAGATTACATAAGTCGTTTCAATAACGAGAAGTTGGAAGTCATAGATTACGAAGAAAAGACAGCGATCACTACTTTGATGAGTGGATTGTTGCCTAACAAGTTATATTATACTTTGGCCAAAGATCCACCTAAAACTATGTCGGAGTTGATGGCAAAAGCGGCCAAAATCATAAATGCCGAGGAGGCTATGGCTGCGAAGAAGAATATGGATAAAGAAACCAAGGTGGAAGTTGACAAATCTAAGAAGAAAGAGCAAAAAGGTAATGGTGGTGACAAGCACTCCAAGAATAATAGGACGTCATGGGAAGTCCTGAAGAAATATGATAATTATACTCCATTGAAGATGGGTATCAATCATGTTTTAGAAGAAATCAAGAATAACGAAGAAATCAAGTGGCCAGATAAACTGAGGACCAATCCTGACCTGAGGAATAGGGCCAAATATTGCGAGTTCCATAAAGATCATGGCCATACGACCAAAAATTGCCTAGCCCTCCAGAACGAGATTAAAACGCTCATCCGAAGAGGAAAGTTGTCAACGTATGTAGATCGCAGAGGTGAAAGGAAGAATGATGATAGAACCAGAGATCGTTCCAGATCTCCTCGTCGGACGGAGGAGAAAAAGAAAAGAGATCATGAAGATGATCCAGATGAAGACCCCGATCTTCCAAAGAAGCCAAGACAACCTGAACGAGAGGTATTTTCCATATGTTTTGGGTCATTTGATTGTAATGTTATTACGGGAGGAGATGCTGGAGGGGGAGACCTTACTGCAGAAAGAAAGGCCTATCTCGGAGAGGCTCAAGCCTACTCATATATTCAACTAATAAATCTTGCCAAGGATGATCGTCCGAGGAAGGTAAATAAAGAGAAGCTAGTTATTGGTTTTTTAAAACATGATTTGGCCGGTGTTCTTTACCCTCACGACGATCCCTTGGTGATCAAAATGAGGATGAAAGATGTGGTGATTTCAAGGGTGTTGGTGGACAATGGTAGTTCGGCAGACATCATGTACTATTCATGTTTTGATATTTTGAATTTGAAATTATCTCAATTGGAACCTTATCACAGACCCCTTCTGGGTTTTGCTGGCGAGAAAGTTTTTCCACTTGGGACGATCAAGTTGGACATATTCATTGGAATTTGGCCTGCTTGTCGAACAGAAAGAATACGCTTCTTTATGATGGATAAGAATGTGCAGTCAGCCTACAACATCATCATGGGAAGAGTTGGTTTGAAGAAGTTCGAAGCAGTTCCATCTACAGTGCATCAATGTTTAAAATTCCCAACAAACTTCGGAGTAGGAGTTGTGAAAGGTGATCAAAAAATAGCTCGGGAATGCTATTATTCATCTGCCGAGCAAGAGGAGCCTGAAGAATCAAGGAAAAAGACTATTACCTACCAGGTGGAGGAAGGTACAGAAATTGAAACTCTTGATCCCAGGGATGAATCCCAACTTGTAAAAGGACAGGTAGTAGAATCTACAGAAAATATTATTCTGGACGAGGAGCACCCTGAACGAGTAACTCAGATAGGTTCGTCGTTGGATGCTTCAATAAAACAAGAGTTGATAATGTTCTTGAGAAACAGGAAGAAAACTTTCGCATGGAGTCATGATGACATGCCAGGAATAGATCCAAACTTCTTATGTCATGAACTCAATGTGAATAAGGACATCAAGCCTGTGAAGCAGAGAAGAAGGGTATTTAGCCCCGAGAAGAATCAGGCCATACAAGAGGAGGTCGAGAAGCTCCAGAAAGCCCAATTCATTGAAGATGTGAAATATCCAGACTGGCGGGCAAATGTGGTGATGGTAAAGAAGAAGAACAATAAATGGAGAATGTGTGTTGATTTCACTGATCTCAACAAGGCATGCCCAAAAGATCATTTTCCATTTCCCAGAATTGACCAACTAGTAGATGCTACCTCGGGACATGAGCTGCTCAGCTTCATGGATGCTTACTCTGGCTACAACCAGTTCAAAATGAAACCTGAAGACAAGGAAAGTACTTCTTTTATTACCCCTAGGGGAACTTATTGCTATAATGTTATGCCTTTTGGTTTGAAAAATGCAGGAGCGACATACCAGCGGCTGATGAACAAGGTTTTCACCGAACAAATTAGTTGCAACATGGAAGTCTATGTCGATGATATGCTAACAAAAAGCAAGAAATCTGCAGATCATCTAGTTGACTTAGCTCAGACATTTGATCAATTGGATAAATACCAGATGAAGCTCAATCCGACGAAGTGCACATTTGGAGTACGAGAAGGAATGTTTCTCGGATACATTGTCAATCAGCGAGGCATTGAAGCAAATCAAGATAAGATCAAAGCTCTTTTAGGGTTTCGATCTCCAACAACAAAGAAAGAAGTGCAGAGTCTTACAGGACGAGTTGCAGCGCTCAAAAGATTTGTATCTCGAGCAACTAACAAATGTCTCCCATTCTTCAAAACACTTCGAAAAACTTTTGAGTGGACTGATGAATGTGAGAAGTCCTTTCAAGACTTGAAAAATTATTTGGGAGCACCTCCATTGTTGTCTAGGCCAATAACAGGAGAGAAGCTGTACTTGTATCTAGCAGTATCAGAGAATGAAGTTAGCTCGACATTGATCAGATTGGAGAATGGAGTCCAGAAACCAATTTATTACACAATTAAGGCTTTCCGAGGTGCAGAAATCAAGTACCCAAAGATGGAAAAATTGGCATTGGCATTAATTGAAGCAAGTAGAAGAATGAGGCCATATTTCCAGGCCCATACCATCGTCGTTTATACCGACATGCCACTGAGGCAAGCCCTTCATAAGCCAGAAAAGTCAGGGAGATTGATGTACTGGGCAATAGAGCTCGGTGAATATGATATTGTGTATGAACCCAGAGCATCATTGAAAGGGCAAGCTATAGAAGATTTTATAGCAGAATTTACATATCCTGATACCCCCGAGGAACAAAAACTGCTCGCTGACTAACCTGTGGATGTTACAGGATCAACAGACATAAGTCCAGACCAACTCCGGTTGGTAAAAGGACCTATGGATGTAGAAGGATCATCAACTTCAAATTTAAACCAGCCCCGTATGGTTGAAGAACGAGAAGAGATGGTCAACAAGGAACGAAAAGTGCTAGGGGAGGATGAAAAGAAGCAACAAATATTTCACCGAGGAACTCTATCAGATAAGAAATTTGAAGACGGGTTGCCCATATGGAGATTATATGTAGATGGCTCATCTTGCACAGCGGGTTGTGGGGCAGGAATGGTTTTGAGCACCCCAGACGAGATTGACATGGAATATGCTTTCGATTCCAATTCAAAGCCTCTAATAATGAAGCTGAGTATAAGGCCATGATAGCGGGTTTAAACTTAGCAAAAGTTATGGAAGCACGGCAAGTAATTGTATTCAGTGATTCTCAATTAATTGTAAATCAGATGACATGAACATATGCAGTTAAAGGAGATTTAATGGCAAAGTATCATGCAAAGGTGATGGAGTTACTGACAGAATTTGATGCAATTCAATTGGTGAGAATACCGAGGATGGAGAATGTACAAGCAGACGCACTGGCCCGACTAGCATCAGCTACTCGTACCGAGATGCGAAGAACGATACCAATTGAAGTATTGGAAAGTCGGAGCATAGATGAAAACTTGACGATGAATGTTATTACCTTTGATTTAGGACCATCTTGGATGGATCCCATCGGGATATATATTGAAGAGGGAGGATTTCCAGAGGATAAGCTCGCTGCTAAAAAATTAAAGTATAAAGCTGCTCGGTATGTATTAACTAATGGTATTTTATATAGGCGAGTAATTATGGCAGGTTTGCAGAGATTTGTACATCCCTCCGAAGTGAAAGAATTGATTGAAGAGATCCATGAAGGGTCTTGTGGAGCTCATGTAGCAGGTCGAACACTTTTACAAAGGGTAATGACTCAAGGATACTATTGGCCAACGATGAGGGCTGATTGTATAGCCTATGCTAAGAAATGTGACAAGTGCCAACTTTTTTCCTCTATTCGACGAACTCCACAAGCATTGTTGACACCCATAACTTCCCCTTGGCCATTCGCCATGTGGGGAATTGATTTGGTGGGACCATTGCCGACCACCCGAGGAAGATTTAAGTACCTCGTCGTTGCAGTAGACTATTTTACTAAGTGAGTAGAAGCTGAACCTCTCATCGACATGACGTACGAGAAGGTATACCAGTTCGTTTGGAAGAATATCATCTATCGATATGGTCTCCCTCATGCCTTCATCACAAACCATGGAACCCAATTTGATAACGAAGAATTTGCTGCTTATTGTCATCAGTCGAACATTTTGAAGGTCCATTCAGCACCAGGCCATCCTCAAAGCAATGGACAGACTGAAGTGACGAATAGAACACTGCTGAATGGTTTGAAGAAAAGGCTAAGTGAAGCTAAAGCTAACGGGATTAACGAGCTACAATCAGTATTGTGGGCTTACCAAATAACTCCCCGAGCAGCGACTGGAGAATCACCATATACGTTGGCATTTGGAAGTAAGGCTGTAATACCTGCCGAGTTAGGTCTCCCAACACACAGAGTGCTGAATTTCAATTCCCCAGTCAGCGACTTGATGAGAAGACTGGATTTGGATATGCTCGAGGAAGTAAGAGAAGAGGCAGCCATTAGGAATGCTGCTTACCAACAACGCACAGCACTGTTCTACAATAAAAGGGTGAAGAAATGCGATTTAAAAGAAGGAGATTATGTGCTAAAGAAGGTCATTCAGAAGCACAATAAATTGGAAGCAAATTGGCATGGACCTTACCGAGTTACAGAAGTCGTTCGACTAGGAACTTACCGAATAGCAACTCTAGAAGGAGAAGAATTCAAAAATGCTTGGAATGCTGAACACCTTTGCAAGTATTATCAATGATGTAAAATGTACAACGGTTCCATAAATATGAATAAAACGATGATGTTTTCACCATTTTCTTCTCCTTTGTTTGAAAGTTTTTCGGGGAATACTAGTGTTGTACACTAAGCTGCTCGACAGCAAAAAGAAGACTAAAGTTCGAAAGAACCAAAAAATATACTCCTTTGGTTAGGAGGCGTACACTAGCGTGACCAACTAAGGTTGGTAAGATAACTAGTGGACAAAAAGTTCGAAAGAACCAAAAAATATACTCCTTTGGTTAGGAGGCGTACACTAGCGTGACCAACTAAGGTTGGTAAGATAACTAGTGGACAAAAAGTTCGAAAGAACCAAAAAATATACTCCTTTGGTTAGGAGGCGTACACTAGCGTGACCAACTAAGGTTGGTAAGATAACTAGTGGACAAGATAGTTCGAAGGAACCTGATAGTTCAATAATCAACTACGGTTGAGGGAAGAACGATATCATTTTGAAAATAGGCCAACAAGTTGGTCGGAAGGAAAAATCATTCCAGAAAATACAAAGAATTCCAAACTGAACCAAGTATAGTTGGTCGGTGATCAACTATACTTAGTCGACGAGGATAAATTGTCGACCATGGTTGGTCGGGCACATTTTATGAAAAAAATTTACCAAGTATGGTTGGTCGGGGATAAAAACCCATAAACTCTAGCTGGTCGACAAACACAATTTAACAACCTTGGTTGGTTGGAAACATTTTATACTCATTACTTTATTATTAAGTGATCGAGCAATGTTACTAATACTTGTAACTTTTTTATTACTAAGTTGGTCGATGAACAACACAATATTGTTATCTTTTTAACAGATACATATACACTAATGTAAAAATGTAAAAATAAACACAAGATAATCACAATACAAATTTGCAAACAGAAAATGAAATTCTTTCATTAAGATAAAAATGTATTACAAGCTATACATATGTGCTAATTATTACATTGAAAAACCTATTCTATTGGTTTCTTTCCTTTAGCTTTTGAAACAGGTTCCTCGCCGGCAGGAGGATCTTCTAAGCAAAGAGGAGAATTGATGAAATTAATATCTCTGAGCATTCTGACGTTCATCACAGAAGGTGTATCCAAGAGATGCTCTGGACGAGATAATTCAGTCTGAGAATGAAGACTATAGTCGCCGAGATATTTTGAAATTAAACTCCGAGGAATGGAACGAGCTGGGATCCATTCCATGTCCAATTTGAAAGGTGGCACAGGCAAATCTAGTAATCCTGGAGCATGATAATCCCATAAAAAATGCCCTTGCTCCAATTTCTGTACACCCAGGACGTTCAACCATCCTTGCTTATAACCTTCATTATTGGCATGTTCAATCCGAGCATCCAAATGAACAAGGGCTTCATTGTGTAATACCCCGTACTTTTGGCTATATTTATTTTTGGGATTAATTAATTAAATGCGTATTAATTGGGAATTAATACGGGTTATAAATACTAATGAGATGCGAGTTGGTATTTTATTATGTGCATATATGATTATATATGAATTTGGAATTATGAAATTTGTCGTGAGATTTATATACGGCAATTTGGAAATTTTATTGAGACGCGTGGGACCACCGCGTCATGGTGTAATATTTTGATGATAAAAGTGAATTTAAAATCTATAATCTGTATGGTCGTTTTGAGTGCGCCAACCCGTCCGGAAGGGTCGAGATAGTCAGAAAACACTAGCCGGGGGTATAGTTTGGGTCCCGGGGTATTTTTAGGCCATACCGGCAACTTAAAGGGTATTTTGGTAATTTTACATTTTGAGGAATTAAAAGTGATGAAAATTGGTTAATTAAATCTGATGTGGATTTGACCCACTAAGCCCATAACCAACCCATATTAACCTAGAAGGCTACGTAGGTTATCATTTAGGTTTTCTAAGTTCCCCAAATCAAACCCTAGCCACCTTAAGCCACCATTGGAGAAGGAGCTTGGAGAGAAGAAATTCTGCAGAAAAGTTCTACCAAACCTACACCAAACTCAGAGACAATTAAGGCAAGTGACTTTATTCCATTTAAATTCAGAGAATGTCTTTTCCATGTTAGAAATTGAAGAATTTTGATTGTTCTTGAAAGATTGAATGAAAACCCATGTAGTTGGAGTTTAGAACTTGAAAATTTTGAAGAGAATTGCATGTAGAATGATAGGTAGATGATTTCTCTCATAATAACTGTGATTAGGAGAAATTAAAACGAATTAAATTCTGGGATTTGATGATGATATAATGTTAGGGTTCATGTTCTTGAGATATTGGGAAAAAGGGTAGAGATTTGTAAATTTAATTGATGTTAGGATGGATTGATCCCTTAAAAACATGTTAGGATGTGACTATATATGTTTAGTATTGATTATAGACCTTTAAACAATTGTTGGGACTTAGTTTAGAAGATTTGAGGTGTTAAAATGGATGAAAAACGAATTGGGGAAAAATCTGGGCCGAATCTGGTAGCTCGTTAGAAGCCCCTACCCAGGTCGTTCGAACGAACTCGTTCGAACGAGCTTCTAACGAGTTGACCAGTCGCTGCTAACGAGAATGGATTTCATTCGATATCTCGTTCGAACGAGATATCGTTAGAAGGTACAGTTCATTCGAACGAACTGGGACCTCGTTCGAACAGCCTCGTTCGAACGAGACTTCTAACGAGTTGGCAGAGGAATCTCGTTCGAACAGTCTCGTTCGAACGAGACTTCTAACGAGTTGACAGTTTGGTCCTTTTTGGACTATTTTGAGTTTTGGAGTCCCGTAAGCTTCTTCGAGGATATAGATAACATTCCGATGATGATGTAAGGATAGAATTGGGACTTTTGGGTTATTACGATGAATAAATTTATATACGAGAGATTTAATTTAATTGACGGTTTGGGTTGAGACGTGAGTGTCTACTACGAGAGTAAATTATGGCGCGTAGGATTACAAACCGGAATAGTATAAATTGTGATAAAAATAAGTTAGTACGAGAATGCGATATGTAGTACGGTTAAAATACGGTATTACTAAGACGTGTGTTTACTTAGTATTGGTATATGAATTGTGTGTATGACATACCTACCATACTTGCTATCACGGGAGGTTGCGTTCGCTTAGGACTCTCTAATCCTTGTGTGCCTACGGGGGGGATATAGACTGGTACCTCGATGAACATAGGTCAGAGAAAGACTTATTGGGATGTTAATAAGTCCGCTGATCGTGGGAGCGTAGGTATGTATGTGACCCATGTGATGTGACTGTGTTCGCCTCCACTATTTGTGATTTGTGTTATCTGAACTATTCCTGAGAGATTCGGAATATGTGATCCTTATGTACGTGATGTACCGGGATGGATAGCAGAGTATGTGTGCACCGCAGCTTAGTTCTCGGGGTGCTTGTATTGTATATTTATGATGTGAATAATATACACTTAATTAATGAGAACATTCATGTTAATGTTGTATAAATAATTACGGTATTGTTTCGAGAAACATAAGGAGTTAGCTGATAGAGAAATATATTGCATATTGAGCATCTGAGTTTACATTAAATCCCTATCTAATCACAAGCGTTATATGTTAATAGGACCGGGTAATAAGGGTATTAACTATTACAGTCTAGCTAGTTATGATGTCACTTAGCTAGTAGTTTATATCGTTGTAGATGGGTACTTACGTTAGGATTGCACAGTTAGACGAGAGGTGAGAATATCATGTGAGTGTACGTCCTAACATGTACTTTGCATTTAATGTTTTAAATGTTTTTAAAGCACTTGCAGGTTTTAAAATATAACTCCACATTCGGGCTCTGACCCGTTTGCTTTTCAAATCTTTTTTCTTGTAAAACCATTTTAGGTGCCCAGCCATAGGGACACCAAGCATAGGATACTCATTCAGGTGACGAGCTGTAGATGTTTGTGGAAGCTACAGGGATTTTCATGTAGACGCTTCTATCTTTTGGATTCCAGAGTCACTATCTACCAGTTGTAGGGCATGTTGCCCATTTCTATTTAGAGACATCTTTTACATTTCAGTTTTTTTTTCAGACTTTGGCATGTATTATTTCAGTATTCAGTATGGTTGTTTCAGTTGTGGGATTTGTAGTGAGGAGCTTTCCTCCAGACTTTATCTATACGATGTGATGGTTAATCGTTTTACTTCAGTATGGTGAATGGTGTTGTTATTCTTTATTACACTTGTTGCATGTTAATCAGGCTTAAATTAAAATTTGGCAACTTACTTTTTAAATACTAGGTGGTTAGTAATAATAAAATATTTTCGACAGTGATGCTATTAACTGAGCCAACTTGGCATTTTGAATTAATTTAATAAAGGAGTAGCTACCCGGTATTTAATTAGTCGGGGTGTCACACATTGTATCCTGCCATCCAAAATTCCCTGGGCTGTTCATGGAATTGGAAGGTTAATCTATCCAGTTGTTCGTGAAGGCTCCTGGAAAAAACATCTTTATCATTCAAGGCAGAATTCATTGCAGTAAATTATTCTTCCAAAGATAGATTTTTCTTGGACATTTCAGATAAAGCCCTGTCCTTGGTGTTTAATTGGTATGCTTGAGTTTCCAAAGTAGATTGAGTGCGAGCCTCTTCAACATTACGGCTAAGAACTCTTGATCGACTCCGAGCAGCGACTATAGAACTTTGCTCCTCGGCAACATTTTGAACAGCTCTTCCTCGCCCACGAGAAGTTCTTCCTTGTCCCCGAGCAGTCACAGGAATAACAGATTTTCTTAAGTTGTCCAGTTCTTGCCTTAATTTGGCATTCTCAACTTCTAAGAACGATAAACCTTCGTCGGTAACTTGCACTAAAGCAGTGGAAGATGACGCTGCAGATTCATACTGTGCCAGCTTTTTCTGCAAATTATTGTTCTCTTGTTCCAGCAATTCAGCAATCTGCCTGCAAGCCTCGACTTCACCCTTTAAAGTTCTTTCCCTAACATCGTATCCAGCAAGGATCTTTTTATGGCCTGTTTCAGAAGAAAGTTGTTGATATCTACTTTCATATTCCTTGTGCAACAAAGCTGTTGATTCATTGTGCTAACCTTGGAGATCCTCTAAGGAATAATGAAGTTCCTCTAAGGAATAATGAAGTTCCTCAATCAAGTCATAGTAGGCCACGTTGTTGGCCACAACTCGGTCGAGTAAATCCTTCAAGTACCGATAAGCCTCAATTGCTTGTTCTGAGGCATCATTGCCAAGGATGTCAGCAATTTGTGATGTACTAAGGTCTGTATGACCAACCTTATAATATTAGTGACATTGGTGCATCAGTTTTGTATCATGTGCAGATATCAGTTCCATTCTAGCAACAAACTAAGGATGAGAAAAAGACAACAATCAACAAAAACAAATCATCAACAACAGAGATGAACAAGGATGTATTTTATTAGATCACAAAAGGATTACATTGTTTGATTATAAATAATGAAAGATAGAAATGATACCGATCAACTTCACACATTTTCCTTGTCTCCCAAGACTTTCTCGGGAGGCTAGGACGAGGAGCTTGGTTGCTCGGTGGTAACAGCAACTTGATCTGCAGGAGTTGAAATTTTTTCAGGAGGAGGAGGCATGGAAGAAATGTCCTCGTTGGCAGAAGATAGAGAGGCAGGGACTTGATCACCTATGGCCATAGAAGATTCATCACAGGCAGGCTCATCCTCTTCTTCTTCCACAATTGGTGGAGGAGGACCAGGGAGGTGAAACTGGAATAGCTCGGAATCATCCTTGATCTTCAATTCCTGTAGGGCAGCTACCCAGCCATCTCAGAAGTATTTCAACTTCCCGTATTGAACTTGGGATGTCATCGCAGCAATCCCCTTGTCCCATCCTTTATCCGATCCTGCGCTGAAGGATTTTTTAACTGCGAGTTTTCTTCTCAATTTCTCTGAGGAAAGCTTCGCATCCAATTCTTCTTTTTTGCCCTTGATATCTCGCAGGGTAGAAAATTCCTCCTCTGCCTTTCTCAGTTTATCCTCAAGTTCTCCAAAATTCTTGAGCTTATCGTCATATTTCTTATGCTCGACCTCTAAACTTTTCACTTTATTCTCCAAACTCTTGGAGATCTCAGCCTTCTTCACCTTTTCGACCTCAACTGTAGAAAACTTTTTCTCCCAAACAGCCCTGTCCTCACTATATTGTTGGCGAGATTCCTTCAAGGATTGGGTCAAACCCAGTAGAGCATCCTCTACACCTGACGAGGAGCTTGAAGCTTTAATAGCTTCATCCTTTTTCACGATATTATTGAAACAGTTCATCAGCTGAAAGATGAGAAAAACAGTAAAGTCAGTGCAAAAATACAAGTATTCAGAGAAAGAAAGAAATTCAGAATGTGAGAAATTTACCGAAGCAAGGTGACGAGTAGCTAGGGATGTCAACATATCGCTAGAAATATTTTCATCAATTCCTTGGACCTCGGGTATGATCCAAGTTTTTACCGAGCTCATTGCAGAGCTCGGAGGAATGATGGTTGGAACACCAACAACACCAGATGGTGGAGAAGAGACAGTTTCAGCCAAATTTACTGAGGATGATTTCCTCAATCTCCTCAAAGGAACTTCATCAGTTTCAACCAAGGAAGAACTCTTGGTCGGAGAAACAGTAATCACTTCTACTGGAGCAACTTTCTTGCTCGGAGCCACCGGGGGCTTCTCGGCAGCTTTGGAAGGTGCAACATCCACCTTCTTAGTCCCTTATAGGACATCAACTTTGCTTTTCTTGGCCCCAGCAGCCGAAGTAATGTCATCAAATAGAGCAGGAGGAGCTCTTTTCTTGCCCATTCTCTGATTTAAAGGAAGATGAGAATCTGAAGAAGAATCCTCTGGAGTTGAAGCTAGCTCAACAGGGCGAGCAGTATAAGAGGTTGTATAACTCTTATACTGTAACAAATATGATGCAGACCTAATGTGCTTGTCTGCAACGTTCTTATGCAAACCCCAGATAAGTTTCAGATGCTTAATATTAACCTCTGATTCTTTTGGAGTTTTTCTTTTTCTATCAACTGCAAATAAATACATAATGAGATATCAGTCATACATTTTGTCAAACATGATGAAAGCATAATTTCATAAGTAAAATAAAATGAAAAATAAACCTATCCCATTGCCATATGGGGGGCATCTGGGACCGTTGTATACTCCATCTCCAACTAAAGGGGCATATTGCCAATTTTTAATAACCAACCCATGTTCAAAATAATCTCTATTGGAGTCAGGGAGGTTAACTACAAGAGCCCTATTCAGAAACCTAGTTTTTAAGTAATAAATATTATCTAGAGTGGACCATTTATATCAATACATAATTTCAGGGATCCCTATATGAGTCCCATGAGTTAGATTTAATTTGTACACCCCATTAATTATTCTCCATGAATTGGGGGCTATTTTTGCAGGGACAAGATCAAAATACTGACAAAAGTCAAGACACAATGGGTTTGGTGGAAAAGAAAATCCACATTCAACAATGAATAGACTGGGGAACCAATGTCCCTCAGCCAATCGAAAATAATCTAAAGGCTCAGAAAGAACCTCCAGAGTTACCCAGGAAGGAATGGAAAAATCAGAATGAAATTTCTCAACAGACTCCACAATATAAACCATACTGAATAAAAGAGATACAGAAGAAAGGAAGAAGATCTTACAGGAAGAAAGGAGGTATGTTGACAACGAACGAAAACTAGGATGAATGCACAAGAGAGAAGGAGAAAATAGAAAGCCTGAATGCAGGGAATTGGAAAAAGAAGAAGACGGTATGGTTACCTAAGAAGTTTAAATACTTTGCCCTGGGAAGCGACAAAGGAAATGATTACAAAAAAGAAACTATTGAACTTCCGACGGCTAAAAGGACAAAAAGGGCACTAAGATCGAAGCGCTCTTAAAAGTTTAAAAAAAGGCGGATTCGTTGAATTTGGAAATAAATTCAAATACGATGCTCCTAAAACCCAGGATGATCATTCAATATTGCCATAAACCAAGAAAGAATGTTCCATATTCCTCAAAGTTCGAAATATGAAACATTGGGGGCTTCTGTTGATACCAAAATTAATATGCTGATGTGGACGAATCATACGAAGACACTTGTCAATCTACATGGTACAATAACAACGAGGAAGTTCATTTCCTCGACCAACTCATGTTCTCCCCGAGCAACGAGGATATACCGAGGAACTGCAACACTCCGAGTTACTCTAGCGCTCCGAGGAACTCCTGAGCAACAAGCAACTAAGGCGGTCCGAGCTGCATCTCGGCCGTAGTATTAATTGCCAGAATGTCAACAGTTCAACTATTCATTGAATGTTTATCATCTTGACGCACACGCTGCATTAAATGTATTACCCTTTCATATGTATATCATTTAATGTATCAACCCATTCATGTACAGCCTAAGGGCTATAAATACCTTGTATCACCCTCATTCAAAGGGACAGGAATTTCTTGACTGAACTTGTAATCGAGAATTCCCAAACACTCAGCAATAACATAACAGTGGACGTAGGCCATTCTTATAAGGCTGAACCACTTTAAAAATCTTTGTTTCATTTTATTTATCTGTGATTGAATAATTAGAGCGATCAAATTTTTTACATCAACACATAATATTGAAATTTGTACCAGATTTACTGAATGCGTAAACCGACCTGTAATTTTGGTATTTAATTGGGAAAAACTGAAATGAAACCAAAATTATCAAAGCCAAAAAAACCCAAAATTACAAAAAACACTGAAAAATTGGCTGGTTTGGTTTTGGTTTTTGTTTTGCTGTACCGATCGGTAAATTTTGTACAAACACTTTTACCATTTAGATTATGGTTTTTATATTGGTAAGGGGTAGTTACCGACCAAACTATACCAGTTGCACCCCTAGCTGGGAGAAAATTATTCCTCAATGCATAACCAACTTCTTTCTTGTGGAAGATTTAACATAGTCTTTAAGGATGACTTTGGGGCCTCTGTGGTAGCGCCACGTTCTGGATACCCATCCATCCCAATATGTTGGGGAACCTGGGTTTATATTTAGGGATTATTTGAGGTGGTTATGTGTGAATGTGGTTATGGAGATTTATGTTGAGTAAATTGGGTTGAGGTTGCTTGTGATGTTTGATGCTTAGGAGGAGGGTAGTGTGGTTTCGTCCAAGTTGATCGTGGCATATCGTCGTATGGAGTGCATAAGGAAATATATCCAGTACCAGGATTCTCGGGGGCTTCCTAGGACTAGTGATGATAATTTTGAGGATGATGTAGGACCATCTCGTAGTTGAGGTAGGTTTTGTTGAAGATATGAGGCAAGATTGATAGTTGGTGTATTTGTGTTTGGGTAGGCTAGGAAAATGGGATGGTAGGGTTTGAAGGTATTTTGTAGACTATCTTGTCACTTATACTTCGTGTAATTTCTATGTTATGTACTAAAAGAATGAAATAGTGTTTTGACATATCTTGTTGTGCCTTTTGAAGAATCTTCTTTTTATTTGAATTATTTGTATTGATCGCTAAGGCATACATGCTCCAGTTAGGTTTGAATTTTCCTCTTGGGTCTGAGATGGGTTCTACAATTTCTTTGAGAGCGAGATCTCTTTCTCTCACTCCACAATATTTGAATTTCTTATTGAATGATCACACAATGCATATGTGTGGATTTTGTATATGGTATAAATCCTTTAGTCTTTTTTCATCCAAAAGTGTGAGTTCATCGTGGTGACTTTCTTACTAATCAATTTTCTCGATTTTACTTTCAAGAATGAATCATAAAGAGGGTATTTCGAGTTATATAGGTAGTAATTCTTCCATTCCATATACCAAATAGTAGGAGTAACTCCAGTGGGTGTTCTGATAGAGGTGCGGTAGCCCCAGAGGGCATATGGAATCCGATCTACCCAATTTCTGTAACATTTAGTCATTACACTAATTATGGATGTGAGGCTTTTGTTAGTAGATTAAAAATCCCGATTGGCTTGCGATCAGTAGGGAAAGGGTGTGTGCTTTTGAATCCTATACTCTTCGTCTACTTTTATGCCTTCATCTTCAAAATGGAACCCATTATCTGATACCGGTTTATGGGGAACTCTGTAACGACACATGGCATTTTTATGATGAACTTAGCCACTTTCTTCGCATTCAACATCATGTATGATTTGGCCTCAACCAATTTAGTGAAATATTTAATGGCGACCAGGATCAATTTATGCCCGTTTGATTCTTTGGGAGTGACTTTCCCAATGATGTTCAATACACCAAGTTTATTCATGTTGTACAACTCTCGAGAAGATAAGTGTTTAAGATTGGAAAACTGTTAGCATTTGAGGCACCTTCTAACATAAGCAACACAGTCAAGGACCATGTTGGTTTAGTAATATCCCCAATGGGTGATTTTTTAGCAAGATTATAACCATTCATACGGGGCCCAAATTTCCCATTGTGTATTTTCTACATCATGTCATTGACATCATCTCCTGCTATACATTACAGATCGGTGTCGTCGAAATTTCTCTTAAAAAGTGCTTTGTCACAGATGATGTACCGAGTAAAAATCTGTAAATAGTCTTGCGATCTTTCTTATTAGACTCATGGGGATATTTACCATGATTGAGAAGGCACCAACTATCGTAATATAACGATCCAACTATGTCTGGGTATTTATTATTATGAGATTGATGTGTTAGCAGTGAGTGGGTGCATACTACTTTTAGACTAGAAAATGAACCATTATTATTCCCATAGGTATGTCGACCATGGAAGCTAAGGTTACAATGTGTCGGTGAAACTATTTCTTGAGAGGGGAAGGTAGTGGAAGGTGATACCCTCAAGTCGGGAGGCGAGCTCTACAAGGTGAGTATAAAAGGGTAGAAGTTTATTATCTTTGACTTTACACTTTAGGAGGACCTATCTTATAATGAGTGTGGAATCTCTATAAATGTCGATGCATCTGTTTCCTTTATTTAGAAAAAAATTGCACACTGTATACTCTATTATGTTGTTGGTGCACTGTAAGTCTAACTTGATGGCGATGGGAGTGTGAGAATGACCAGGTAGATTAGGAGTATCCTAATTCCATATCCCTTCTTATTAGTAGTACTGTTGAAGAATATCTTCCATTGGAACTCTTCATGAGAAGTATAAATAATATCTTCATTCAAAATCTCAAAAATCCACACATCGTCTTCTACCATGGGATTGTCGACGAGGTAGTCAGAGATGGATATTCCTATCATGTCTTTCTGAGTTACATGTGTAATGTTAGACTCGATTAGTAACCCCGACCAACAAGCCATGTGAATGGATAAGGAATGTTTTTTTAATAGTTATTTCATGGGATCCATTTAGGACACAAACTTGATGGGGACTGTAAGCATGTAGTAATAACGCTTCTCAGTGACCCAAACTAAGGTGACACACTCCTTATCTAGTGCATTTTAGTTCACTTCATACCCTGGTTTCTTTTGATTAGAGTAGTAGATGGCTCTTTCTTTGAGTGAATCTTTGATGTATTGTAATATCATAGCCCCTGCCGCGGTATCAGTGACAGCGAGGTATAGAAGGAGGGTAAGACCTTACCACGAGGGTATGGGAATCGGAGATAAGGTAAGGTACTAATTGATTTTGTCAAAGTCTTCTTTAAATTCCTTGTTCCAGAATTTAGTCGAATCCTTCCAGAGAAGTTTGAACATATATTCGGAAATGGAGGTCAGTTGGCTGATGAATCGACTGATGTACTAGAATTTGTTTAGGAAATCGTAAACTTCTTTATCCATCCCAGGCGACAGCATTTTGAGAATTGCCCTAAGTTTGGCATGGTGAGATTCGATTGCTTTTTCATTAACCATGAAAGCGAGGATAGTGCTTTTTGTGATGCCAAAGATGCATTATTGTGGATTGAGATGCATCTAATATTGTCGCCCCCTCAAAGAATTTCCCCAAGATAGAGGTCTGGCCTTATCAAGTTTTGGATTTGATGGTCATGTGCTTAACATAGACTTCAACCTCTTTGTGGATAACATTATGAGAAATGGTTTCATCTTCCCTTTGGTAGGCAAGTCCTCCATTTTGAGACCGAAAGTCATGGTGGTGTAGCAAGAGTTTCCCCAAGGGGTGAGAAAGGCAGTCTTCTCTTGGTGTTAGGGATGCATCTTGATCTAGTTGTACTAGGTAAAATCATCAAAAAATAACTTAAGGGCATGACTAGAAGTGTTATCAATAATCATATCGATATTGGGTAAAGGGTAATCGTCCTTGGGTTATTCTTTCTTTATATCATGATAGTGGATGCACATGAGGACTATCCCTTATGATTTTGGCATAGTGATGATGTTCGCGAGCCACGTAGGATATTCAACCACCTGAATGAACCATACGTTCAACTAACTGAACACTTCATCTTTGACTTTGAGGGACCACTCGATTAAGATTTTTCTGAATTTTTACTTATTTGATTTCTTTTTGGATGAGTAGGAATTTCATTTTACACGATTTTTGGTCGATTCCAGGCATGTCATTATATGACCATATGAAGACGTCCACGAATTCTTTCAAGACTTCTTCTAATTATAGCCTCTCACGCTTATTAAGGGTTGATCCTAACCAAATCTCTCATGGATTGCTACTAGAATCGAGATTAATAATAATAATAATAATAATAATAATAATAATAATAATAATAATAATAATAATAATAATAATAATAATAATAATCCCATCATCATTAGTTTAAATGTTGTTACATTGTTTAATTTTTTCCTTATTTAGATTAGTTAAGAATTATTCGTTTATTAGATCATCTTCATTAATTTTTTGATTAGAATCATTTAATTAATACGAGGCACAACGTGATAATCAAAACCGTCATTCATTTCATTAGAAACATTTTCTAGAAATACAACATTGATAATGTCATTAAAAGAGGCCTCGTTTACATTGATACCAATAACAAAAAAATGCAGGATGGATTTAGGTTCATTTTGCAGAGGGTAAACAAAAGGATTCAAGATGGCTAGAGATGGGTTGATAGGAGCACTGTGCTAGTTAAGGAATTGATTTTCAGTAGGGACAATCTTTGTGGTTGGGTGAGACGGATAGTCTCAGTGTAGATCATGCAGATATATAACCCCAGTGTGTTGAAAATAAACGACTCATCACTGTAACTGCTCTCGAAATTTTTAATCCTTTTAGTTCTTGAATATGTCGAATTTGCAGATTTGACGGTCAAGGGTTTCATCTCATGCTTTAGGTCTTTAGTCCAACTTATCTAGTCTCTAAAGAATATTTCTAATCAGGGTTTTAATTTCAACTCAACAGGGTTCTACCACAGTTTGGAAAAATAACAATCGGGGAAATCCTCGCCTTCCTTAATAAATAACTTATTTAAGGAATCTCATGAGATAACCTATTTTCTTTTCAACACCCTCTTCCAATACGACTGGAGAAGGGTCATGAGTTCAGCTGGCGATGGCTGGTAATCAAGATCACAGGGGAAACAATTCTCTCAATGCTATAGGTTTAAGAATCCCCTATTAACGATGACTTACCTTATTTCGGGCATGAAATGCATGTTCTTGAACATCTGGATCATAATGACGTTGCCATGAGGGATGTGCTTTGGTCATACTCTCCCTTTAAAGTTATTCCCTACTGGGATAGGAAGTGGATCAATATTGAAACCTAAGAGGAATATGTCATTGGATCTATGATGGAATCCCAAAATAGGTTTGCTCATGCCGATGCCATCAAAGTTGTCGTTATCCCCAATAATATGATGACCTCATTATTGGCAAAGATTTTCAGGTTCTGATAGAAGGAGGAGGACACACTTTTGATTCTATGAAGCCAAGGACGACTAAGGAACAAGTTAAAACAGACTGTTATGTTGATGACTTGAAACTCGGTTCGAGGGCATACAGGGCCAGGCCCTAGTGTGAGATTTATTGAACCCAAAAGTTCTTGGCGGGTGTTAATGTAGGCATGCACGATAGCGAAAGTGGGGGTGAGATCACTGATTTTTATCCCTAGATAATTGAGAGTTTTTAGTGGACATGTAGTCAAAGAAAACCAATTTTCGATAAGTTCCAACGAAACCATCTTTCCCATGACCTCCACTGAGATGTTGAGATCATAATTATTGTTAGTCGTGGTCTTAAAAAAAATTTCATCAACAAAGGAGATAAACCTCGTCGCGATCAGAGATCCAACCACCGAGATGACTTCTTCAGGGGTAATAATAAGAGGAACTGTGGGTCCTGTAAGGAGATTGATCAAAGAATTTCTATGCATTTGGGACTAGAAAATCCCCCATAAGGTGATACTAGCTTAGGTCTTCTTGAGCTATTAAAGGATTTTAATTTCTATGAATGACATCTCTGGAATTGAGAGTTCTTCAATAACGACTTTCTCTTTATCTGTATCATACTCGCCGATGGAAGAATCGGGTCTTTATAGTATCACCTTATCCGGGTCATGTGACTTATGGTTAATGGAAATAATATAAACCCTGTGTCCTTGACCACTTCTGGCATGATGAATACTTCATTAATTCTCAACATTATCTCTTCGAAAGAAATCACCCCACACAATTAGGAAACCATGCCAATATACCTATTATTTGGTTCATCATTTGAGTTGTCTAAAGGGTCTGAGTCATCACCCCCACCCAGTGGAACTAATATTATCTCTTCATGATAAATCTCTGCATGCTACAATTTCAAGTGCCTTGTCATACAAATCTCCCCACTTAGCGGAGCAGTGATGGAAATAGAGAACCATGTATTCTTTGATCTTTATGATGGTTAGCAGTCTAGAAGTTGTACATATTTATTTTTCTTTAATAAACTCATTAAAAATGACCTCCACGATATTATCTAAGCTGAATTCCCATGCTGGATCAAACATATCTCCTGACTATCGAGTCCATTCTCAGGCTACCATATATACAACATTGATTCTTTCCTCTTTGAGGGTCATCCTTGGTGGTAATTTCAACAAAATTCTCTGAGTTATTTTAAAACAACCGGTAGCTTCATGCTCCCTATTTCTAAATAAGTTTAAATGGTAACGTAGGCCCTTTTCATGAGAGATAAGGCTTGTCCTGGTTCATTTTTTGGGATCAGAAGGAAAGATGGACAAATTTTGAGGGATTAAGGGGAGCTAGAAGATGGAGCAGGTGTATTGATGGGCTGAATTCTAGTGGAAGTATCAAAATTTGGATTCTCATATAGAAGAATGGCGTTCACATCGTATATATGAGGCCTTGAATGGCATTCTTTAGGTAGAAATATTGGTTAGTGGTGTGCTCGATGATTTGGTGGAACTCACAATGAGCGTCATGCTTAAATTTCCTTGGAAGTGGGTCTGGTAGTGGGCGAGAATACGAAGGCATGATGAAGTTTCAAGATAGGAGAGCTTGGTAAACGTTTTAGAGGGTATTATAGAGCTAAGTGTATTCCATTTTAACTATTATAGGATCATCTTAGGGTGCCCAAGGCATACCAGGTTGAGATGTTATTGATGGTTGAGATAGTAGGGTTAGATGGCTTATCGTAATTACGAGGAATGAACTGCCCTTTTGGCCTCTTAGACTGAGACTTGACTTTCAAATTGATAACAACTTCTTCGATCTCAACCCCTACCTCTTGGAGGGATTTGAAATGAGGGTTGTAGACACCCCATTCCGTCACCCCCAAACTCTCCTTAGGTCCCTAGTACCTCCCTTCGTCACTACAAACCTAGGTTATGTCCCGAGTACTGACCTAGAAGCCATCGGGCATTCCCCGACTCAGTTTGACCAAAAAGTTAAACTCTTCATATCGAATGAGACTGAATGAATCTTCAAAGGGCACTAAATACCCTTTCCAATGGTCCAATTCGTGCACGATTCTGACTAACCATGCGGACGAACGATCCGTTTGCGTCCGAAACCTGACCCAGAGGCCATCGGGATCTCCCTGGCTCTGTTTAACCTAAGTCAACTCTTCATCTCAACCGAGGCTAAATGAATCTTTGAAGGGAACTGAATACCCTTTCCAATGGTACGTCCCGTGCGTGATTCTGACTTACCATGCGGACGAACGATCCATTTGACTCCAAGAGGTCACCGAATGCCTCTAGGGCCCGGTTGACCAAAGTCAATTCCCTAAATCGGGTCAAACTCTTTGTAATTTCGGAGTACATCTCCTAACCTTTCCAACGGTCCTCCCCGTGCACGATTTGGTCTTACCATGCGGACGAACGATCCGTTTGCATCCGAACGATTCCCCGTCCAATGGACTGAAAAATGCTTCCGATCTATACTTGACCAAAAGTCAAATCCCGAACCCGGGAGTAGACTTTTGAAGGTCTCTGAATTACCTTTCCAACGGTCTACCCCATGCGCGATTCTGACCAACGGTTTGCCCTCGGTAGCCGATTTCCTGAAAAGGCCTGAAACAGACTGCCAAATGGCAGGTTCCAGACCCTTCCTATCGACAGGTGCCGATAGGCAGGATCAGGTCTATGCCGATCGGAAGTGACATGAGCCTATAAAAGGAGGCCTTCACGTCATTTGCAGGAAGATCCCAGATCTGATAAAATTCACTCTCAACGTATCCTAGAAACCTCTCTCGAAGGCAGCGTGGTTTCAACTTTCACATACCTTTTTACTTCCACTTTCCATCATCCTTTTCATCAAACTTAGTGAATTAGTCACTCTCCATCATCATCCAAGTGCAAGATCTGCTATCCAACATTCAAGATCAAGCTCAAGATTTTCAAGAAGGTCCAACTTTCTCAAAATCTCTCTTAAATCTCTTAAATTCGCAATAACTTAGTTTATTACTTAGAACTTTTTATTATCTCATCTCACACATCCTAATATACTTTTTATTTAGTATTATTGCACATCTCTTATTTTCATATAAATAAAAAATCCAAAAAATAAGAAAAAGAGGGTTTGCTCATAAATTTCAAATAGGGATTCTCATACTTTTCTCACACTTTTCTCACAACTAAAACACTTTTCCTACACACACACGCCCACAAATAAGAGATCCCCCATTTGGATTTATGGGATAAACCCCACCCCTCATTTTGTATGCGAACTACGTGGACTTTGATGCCTTTATAGGCTATGTAGGCGTCTCGGGGTAAAACCCGAGACTCGAGTCCTTTTCTCACTTTTTCTCTTATTTTCCTATCTTCTCTAAAGCTAATTTTCTTTTATTCTATACACTTTTAACGTATTACTCCATATGTGTTATCGTTCCATTATAATGACCAACGTAGGGGTAATCGCATAAATCTTATTTTTCTAATACTATTATTATATCTTCCTACGGATGACTCGCTTTATCTTTTCCATGATACAAGTCGAGGATTCCTACCTCCATTATATATATACACATGCACATATATCACGGGGGGAAATATAAAGGAAAATAACAAATATCCATGAGAGACCGAAAGGGAAGAATGGGTTCCTAACACCTTCCCATTTCATAACTAAGCCTCCGAATCCTTCTCGAATCATTTTGGTTTCGCATGCACCAGTATGTCTTTGGATTCCATCCTTCGGGGTGGCTTCCCCTTTTTCTTTTATCTGTTTTGAGCAAAATAGACTGGCGACTCTGAATCTCTCTACATTTTTACACCTCATCTAAAATGACACCAGCCGAAGCGCTCCCGAGAGGGATGCGCGGGACCCGAAGGATCCTCTCCCCTTCGCGCGCCCTCCCACGGGGTGAGGATCAGGAATGGTCACAGTGGCGACTCTGCTGGGGATAGTCTGTATTTTGAGGGCTTGACTCTATTTGCATGGATGCTATATTTGATTATGTTTCCCTCCATATTTGCATGTTCCCCCTTTTTCATATGTATCCCATGCTTATGCTTCTGTTCATACACTTGTAGAAAATTCTCCATGTAAACTTCACACCACGTGCAACTAGGATCACATATATTCGCATGTTGCACGCATCACCTATCCATACTTGGTGTACCTTGGGTACTTGTACTTTGCTCCCTGTTTGGCATAATCAAAAAAAGCATTCTCATCATAAGATACTAATAAGAGAATCATGCATGATTCACACGACATCACCAAAGGGCATTGTTATGGACTAAATTTTACCCAGTAACTGGAGGGTCACTTCGTGATGGGCGCTGCTCCGGCAGGTCGCAGTTTGCCTAAGCGATATGACTCTCACCTTCCATTGGCCAAGTAACTTTGACGTATATCAAATGGTTCCCCCCATCGTACCACTTGACCGAAGTCATAACGGGATGTATATTGCAGGGAATTCATTCACGTACGCCGAGTATATCAAATTATATCTCACATGTACCGTCCCTACGAGGTATATGGTGAGGTAATTCACATACACTCAGGTATATCAAATGGCTTGTCCACAAGTACCGATTTCCTGCAAGAGCAAGACGTATATAGTGGAAGTCACTCCAAAGGGGGAAACGATGCCGATTCACCCAACCAACGGCATACACGCATATAGGTGTCAAATCTAGGACACGCACTTTAGATTGCCAGTTTTGACCCGAAGCAAAAATTTCGGGTCAGCCTGCTGCCCAATTTTTGCGCATTTTTAAAATGGAACCCTGTCCGTGAGCCTGGTTACAAGTCCAACTGTAGCTTTGCATATATAAAAAAATCCCACTTTTCCAAGCTCGGGTCCCGTCCGACATTGCATTTAGGAGAACTAAATACAAGTTAGAACATAATAATCATGTTGAGTTCCGTCTCCAAAAACATTTATCCCTTCTTTATCAAAAATCCAAAAACATTTCTCCCTTCTTTATCAAAAATCCAAAAAAATAGTTTTTTCCCTTTTTAAAAAAAAATAAACCTAATTCTACGCCTTCTCAGGTCGATCGCAAGCCCTTGGCCTGGCTCCCTATTGGCTTCGGTCTTCAATCAAATCACCCCGGAGTTTCCTCTGTTCCTCTACTACTTCTTTCGAGTCTGGAACCCATCCAATTTTCATGGAGAATACAGATCAAGTACTATTCATACAGCCAGATCTGACGACAGTCCTAGCTAAGCTCGTGTCCAAGATTGACAACCTCCAAATTGAGGTCCGAGAGATGCAACGAAACCAGGTTCCAATTCCTCAAGAGCCTGAGGCCCTATTCCCTCGTGCTATGGGTCCACCCGAGCCTATCTGGGTTTCGGAAGAATATCATCACGCTCCACGTGCCCCTCCTATCAATGGGCCGCCGCCCGCCCAGCTTTCAATGGCAAACATTGCCCAGCCTATGGCTAACCTGCCTGTGGTCGTTGATCCTAAAAAGGAGGAGTTGAATAAAGTGAAAGAGGATATCAATATGCTCACTAAGAAGTTCGACCAAGTCAGGATCTACGGGAATTACATGGACTACACCCACATGTCTCCTTATCCTAAAGCGAGGTTGCCCGAGAAGTTCAAGATGCCAAATATCGAGAAGTTTTGAGGGAGTGGACCCCCGATTGTTCATCTTCGCATTTATCATCGTTCCATGACTCTACTAGGGGCTTTTGAATAAGTTATGGCCCAATTGTTTCAACAAACTTTGAAGGATAGTAACCTCCAATGGTTTTTATCCCTTGAGGAATCCAGAATTTGTATCTGGGAGCATGTAGCCCTAGAATTCATGTCGCGGTACAAATACAACGAAGAGCTTGAGGTCACCCGTCATGATTTAAAGTTGCTCAAATAGAATCCAGGGGAATCAGTCAATAACTTCATAACCCGGTGGAGGGAGCAAGCTGCTACCATGACCAATCGACCATCTGAGGAAGAACAGGTCAACATTGTGAAGAAGAACTTATTTTCCCATGTCCAAGCGACGATGGGAGGACAATACTATCCCCACTTTCGAGATCTCAGAGAGGTTGGAGTAGAAATCGAGGAAAGCCTCGTTAAAACAGAGGTTGAACCGAAGAAGGTTTCCAGACAATTCACCCCTAGAAAGTATGACAAGTCTGCCAATGCTACAGTCTCAACCATAAAAAACATCTCTCAACCAACCACATCATGGGCACCAGAAAGCTGCCATGCCCCCATCCGAAGGGAATACACTGAGCTCCATGTTCCTCTCTCCAAAGTTTACCAAGCCTTGTTAAGCGAAACCTCATCAAACCCTTGAATCCACGTCCATTTCCAAATCCACTCCCAAGAAACTTCAAGACCGACGCTCATTGCGCCTTTCACCAAACTGACGGTCATACCACCGACCAATGCTTTCACCTTCGAAACATAATCCAAGATCTCATTAACTGGGGTACCATCGCCCCACCAGCCAATCCTAAGCCAAGCACTACTCATAACCCACTTTCGAATCATACCAATGCCATCTTCTCAAAAGAAACCCAGATTTCGATCCCTCAACTCAAATCACACCCATATACTCTCCTAAACCTCTTCAAATTTGCCCATATTTCCTCATACACCCTACTATACTCGTTGATCAGGCACTGTCACTCCTTACTAGAGCATGCATCACTGTCCGGACCCATTCTGAAAATGGAAGTATGGAATTGTCGAAGGTGTTGAACCAACTCCTAGAGTTTGAGATGAAATTTCCATCATATATGGTCATCCATTGCCATAGGTTCAGCACACTGTTCTTGGAAGCACGAAAGTGGGCCCGAGATTCAGACAGATGGGTGGTACCAACCGATGAAGTCAGCCTAGATGATGTTGTTCAGATTATGGTAGAATTATTCGAGTAAACCAACAGCATTTGTAGTATCACCTGGTTACTTGACACTTTGAAGCTGTAAGGGTGCTTGATCCTCTCAATCACACATATCCCCACAGAATGGGAGGACCTGTATGAAAAATCCATTGAAGTTGTGGAATGCATTGACTTTACATGGAAAGACAAAAAAATTTCCACCGGATGGGGGGATGAATTTAAAGATTCAAACGAAGAACAAGCTTCAGAAAGAACTGGCCCAGTAGCCGACATATGTGGGATGATATCATTTTAAGAGCTCCTTAGAGAAATAAACAGGGTGGCAGAACAACCTGAGATTGACGAGGAAATGGGATTCATTTTTGTTCCCTCTTCAGTAAATCACATGACCAGATCAGGGAGACATTACCAGGTTCTAAGCTCACTACCAGAAAATGACAAAGGGAAGGGCGTTGAAAACCTTCCTATGCCAGAGATGACCATTGAGGAGATCAAGATCCTAGATCAACTAAAGAAAACTCAAGCTAACATCACTATATAGGGACTCTTCATGTCTTCCCAGCTGCACAGAAATGCTTTAATCAAGCTGCTCGTCGTACCCATAGTTCCTCCTTCTACCACACCAGAAGAAGCAATAAATCTGGTTGGACCTTTTACCTCTACCTGAATGCTATCATTTTATGAAGAAGAAACCCCCAGAGTTGGGTCAAATCACAATCATGCACTCAAAATATCCATCAAAGTTATGGGGAATCCCATGCCACTCTCTCTTGTCGATAATGGATCCACCTTGAATGTTTTCCCTCTGAGATCCTTTAAGTGTTTAGGCCTGAAATAAAGCGACCTCGGTTCGACCTTCGCCGCTGTATATACCTACAATAATACCCGTCGTGAGGTGATGGGATCCATAAAACTTGTAATAGGGTTGGCCCTATAAACCATGTCGTTGAATTCCAAATCATCGACATCCCAGCTTGTTTCAACCTGTTGCTCGGATGACCCTGGCTCCACAATATCAAGGGTATGTCTTCCTCACTCCATCAGAATTTGAGTTCTTCGCCGAAGAGTGATTCATCACCATTTTAGGCGACGACGAAAATGTCGAGGGTGAAAGCACCAGCAGTCCAATTCTTGAGATACAACACGGGTCAAATGATAGGCTCCTATCAGGATTCCGAGTTAAGCCACTCCTACTCCCGACAGGGGACGATTTCAAAGAAAGGGTTTGTCCAGAATATGACCCTCATGGAAATGTCAATGTGATTCAAATGTTCATAAACATGCACTTCATGCCCGAACTGGGGCTAGGACAAAGGCAACAAGGGATACTTAAGTCCATCAAACTGAAGAAAGATTTCCCTCCTTGTGGCCTGGGGTATCAACCATTAGAATAAGAGCTCATAATGATCCACCAGTATCGACCAAAGAGAAGACTAGACTACATCCCTAATATCTCAGGAGGCTCCTTGAATGGACGATTCATCAAAGAAGGCGAGAACTTCCCCTTTTGCGATTTTCCAGAACCATGGTATGACCACACAGACAAGAAGATGAGGCCTAGAATGGAGATATTTTTTCAAGATAGCTACCCATGGGCCGAAAGTTTCCAACACCGCATACAACCACTCATCAAAGATATCGAAGAGACTGAGGAAAGTGATTCATAAGATTCCTTCAACTTACAGACACTGGGTTGGCACTCTGCATGGTTCATTCAGGCACTACATCAATGGATCCATCCCGTCTGATTAAAGCTGCTAATACACCCCTCCTCAACTGGCATGCTGTGCCAGTTATACCGCTTGAAATATCCCTTAACCCCAATGTTTACCCTATTTCTTCTTCTGTTGTCTATCCTTGTTCAAATGTAATCGAGACCTCTTTTGATAAGGTTCTCAATGTTGTTTTTCCTATCAATGAAATAAACGAAGATTTTGAGTATCTTGTTGTGCCTTACATTAACTGCTTGGATTCTAATCAAATTTTTGATGATGATGATTTTGCAAATGAAAAATTCTTAACTGATCTAAATAAGGTTAATAATAAACAACATAACCGCGTTCAAGTTAATGAATAAGAGACTGTTGTTATTAATCTCGGTTCTAGTAGCCAACTGCGCGAGATTAGGATAGGGTCCACCCTTGACGAGCATGAACATGCACAACTCGAAGAATTACTAAAGGAGTTCTTGGATGTCTTCACATGGTCCTATGATGATATGACCGACATTGATCCTAAAATAGCTCAGCACGAGATCCCCACTCTCCCAGATTATAAGTCGGTTAAATAAAAATCGAGAAAGCTCCGTATCGAAGGGTCACTCGAGGTCAAAGAAGAGGTGGTCAAACAGTTGAACGTGGGCTTCATTCGTGTGTTCGAATATCCCACATGGCCAGCCAACATAGTACCTGTGCCGAAATCAGAAGGGAAGGTTCGAATGTGTGTAGACTACCGAGATTTAAACAAAGCTTCTCCAAAGGATGATTATCCGCTACCCAATATCAACATGATCATAGACAACACAGCCAGTCATGCTCTCAAGTCATTCGTCGACGGGTTTTCCAGATACAACCAAATCAAGATGCACCCTGAGCACCAAGAAAAAACTGCATTCATCACCCCATGGGGAACCTTTCGCTACACCGTTATGGCATTTGGTATCAAGAATGCTGGGGCTACCTACCAAAGGGCTGCCACAACCATCCTACATGATCTGATTCATAAAGAAGTCTAGGTTTATATGGATGATATGATTATCAAGTCCAAAACTAGAGAAGGAAATGTTCCCGCTCTCCGAAAGTTCTTCGAACGACTGCGACGGTATCAGATGAGACTTAATCCACAAAAGTACGTCTTCGGCGTTACAAAGGGAAAACTACACTGCTTTGGAAAAGGCCTGTGTCACACTTGTCTGAGTCACCCAAAAGTTACGACACTACATGTTCGCCTTCCCCATCAAACTTGTATCCCGAATGGACCCCATCAAATACCTTCTTGAGAAACCCTCCTTATCTAGTCGAATGGCCCGATGGTTGATGATCCTAACCGAGTTCGATATCATGTACGCACACAGAAAGCTAGTAAAGGAAGAGCCATCTTTGACTACCTTGTCCATTACCCTGTAGAAGAAGCAGATGTCTGGATCTCCAAATTCCCAGATGAAAATATCCTCTCCACCGCTCAAGGCCGCATTCGATGGAAAATGTTCTTTGACTTCGCTGCCAAAAAGAAGGGATTTGGCATTGGGATTCTTCTGATCTCCCCAGATGACTCCCACACTCCTATCGGCATTAAATTGGAGTTCCCTTGCACTAACAACATGAAGAAATATGAGGCATGCACAGTAGGCCTTAAAATTTCTCTCAAGAAAGGTATTCAATACCTTGATGTCTATGGGGATTCTGCCCTTATCATCGATCAAGTGCTCAAAAAGTGGAAAGTCAAGGACAAAAAACTCCAACCATTTAATGCCCAATTAGAAGAGTTAGCCTCCCGATTCTGAGATATCACCTTCCATTACCTACCTCGAGCAAAGAATAACCTAGCCGTTCCTCTCGCTACCTTGGCCTCCGTGGTCGACATGCCCGAGGGAATAACAATGACCCCTTTCCTAGTTCAAAATCAAGACAAACTGACCCATTGCTACCATATTGATATTGTCTCCACAGAAGACCTGAACTAGCCGATTGCTGGTACTATGATATATGGTGCCTCATAAAATATGGTAGGTATCCCGAGGGTTCCAATAAGAAAGATTGAACAACCCTCCGAAGACTGGACGCCCAGTACATCATCTCTCATAAAGCTCTACTCAAGAGGAACTTCGATGGAACTCATCTACACTGTATCACTGGGGATGAGATTGAGAACATAATGTAGAAAATCCACAACGGGATCCCATATGAATGGTCATATGCTTGTCAAGAAAATCATCCGACAGGGCTACTATTAGACCACCATGACCCAAGACTGCACCGCCAATGTCCGAAGATGCCTCAAATGCCAATAGTTCTCCAATCTTCAACACCTGCCTCCGTGAAAATTATACAACAGGACCTTTCCCTGGCCGTTCTCCACCTGGGGTATCGACATCATAGGAAATGTTATGCTAAAGGATTCAACGATGAGTCATACGCGGTATTGAACGCCAAGAAAGTGGCTAAATTCCTCAAGAAGAATATTATCTACCGATATGGGGTCCAGCAAGAGCTAGTGTCACATAACGGGTTGCATTTTGAAGTAGAAGTCACAGAAGTAGTCAACGAGTACGAGATTCAGAGACACAAATCTTCTCCCTATAGACATCAGACCAATGGTGCAGTTGAAGCCGCCAATAAGAACCTCAAAGTTATCATCAGTAAGATGACCAAAAGTTGTAAGGATTGGGCCGATCGGATCCCGTACGCCCTCTAGGGATATCGAACCTCAATCCAAATCTCTACTGGGGCTACCCCTTACTCCCTGGTCTAAGGCATGGAGGAAGTCCTACCTGTGGAGCTAGAAATACCCTCTCTACGCTCATGCTCGAAAGAAAAGTTAGCGAAGAAAACTGGTGCCAAAGCCGTCTTGATGAGCTAGCCCTCCTAGATGAAAAAAGATTAAAAGCTCTTTACCACATACAGGGGTACCATCACCGAATAGCGCAATCATTCAATAAGAGAGTCAAGGATTGCGGTGTTCGGGAGGGGGATTTAGCCCTCAAAGAGATAATAGAACCCATATGGGACCCCAGAGGGAAATTCAAGCCCAATTGGAGCGGCTCCTACATTATAAAGAAATTCTTATCCGGCGGCACTGCCATGCTCACTGAACTAGATGGGGAAGGGAAGGCTGGTACAGTCAACCTGGACCGTCTCAAGAAATTCTACCCTAGTCCAAAATCTCGACGCGCTACGACTCTTCTCATCCCCCTTCTATTCTTAAAAAAAACTCTTCATTTCCCTCTACCCAGAACTACGTGGGCCGGATCCTCTACAAAAAAAACTATTTTCAAACAGATAAAAAACTTTTCAAAAACCCCAGAGGTACATAGGCAGCTCATACACATCACATGAGTGAGGCCCTTTCTTTTTCACAAGATACCATTCTTTTCTTACCTCTGAGAATGATGGTTCATTCTAACAAATACTTGAACGAAAGGATTATATATGCCTTAGCGATTAGTATAGATAATTCAAAATACAAAACTCATCGAAAGGCACATCTGGATGATCAGAAACTTGTTTATTTCATTAATAAGAAATTACAGTACGGATTACATAAGAAAAGGAATGGATAACTACCTTCCCCCTACTACCATAAAATCCAAATAAAATCCCCACATCTATTCCATATTACACAAATAAACTCCCCAGGAGTCCTACCCACAGCTACCTGAGGAGCTTTCACCCTCATCATCCACACCCTGAGGTCCCCAAGTCTCCCCTGCCTGAATAGAGTGCCGTAAACACTCCACAGACCGATGATACCGAACCATATTTGAAAAGACCACAACACCCCCTTCCATGGTGTTAGGTAAAACAAACCATATTTGTTCAGTTTCCACTGCCAACATCTTACTGACTACTTTCCTCCACAACCACTTCATATAATCTTTGGTGACATGCCAAACTTTATCGACAGACTGGGAGGGACGGGTCGACGGATTCCGATTTTCCCACAGATATCCAAGCAATAGATGCAGGAACTCAGTCAAATCTTCTACCGGAAAGAAATTTGAGATCCGAGGTGGCACGACCTGTGACCAGCCAAATTGGTGCAGAAGTTGCCGAGGGAAATAAAAGGAGGTCTGCCTGAGACCAACCAGCCGCACATATGAATACTCTCCTAGCCCCAAAATAGGATGAAACTTCCCCCACCAAGGTACTGACCAATACAAACCACGAGCCATATGCTCCACAAGCCAATGCTCCCAGTTCTCAACATATAGACCAACACTGATGAAGTAGCGTGAAAAGAAGTTGGGTACGACCAACAAGGGATATTCTGGAGGAGTCGCCAAGCGGAATCTTTCAGACAACCACATGAACAACATCATGGGGATACCCCTCAAAAAGTCAGAACGACATTCTCTCTAGGCATCCAGGCCATTCAGGGTCTCCGCCAGTATCACCGCTGCAGGATGGCGATGGTATGGCATCCATAAAGTAATGGCTGTAAGTTGCGAGTCCCCCTGCAATTCTTCAATCACCAACAGCAATTTTGAAACCAGACCCAGAACAACGGCTCCATCATAGTCAGCATCCTCTACTTCCCCCAAATGCACAGACTTCAACACCGTCGGGAGGGAGATCATTCCTCTAATAACCTATGATCTGGCCACCGAAGGCAAAATATAAAGACGCCCGGCCAATAAATCCCTGGGAGAACGGGAAAATTCATGCAAAGCCGCAACAACACTGGGATTTACACCCACCATGGTAGAAAATTACTCGTAGGTAGGACAAACTTCCTCCAACCCAAAGTGGAATACATGGTCTTTGGGGTACCAGATTTGTACCGCCGCCATCAGCACGTTCCACTCAATAGGCCGATTGCGCTACAAAGAGACTCGACGCATGTTGAAAGAATCGTAGTCGACATTATTAGAGCACATTGCTTCCAAGTCTTCGAGGACCCAGGGAGATCCATCTTGCAAGGCTAATAGATAGTGGGAAAGTAAGTGAAAATGCTAGGGTGTGATGAAAACACTCCACCCTTACCCCTTTTTTATATTTAAGAACCCTCACAAGAGACATATTCCCTGCAGAAATCGGAGGGAATCCTACCCCACAAGGTACCAAAGGCTGAAGAGGGTACCATTCAAAGCTTTGAATTGATGGGACTGGACTGAACTGCCGATAGGCAGGTCAGGGTACTTGCCGATCGATAACTCCCCATTTTTAGAAATTTACCTTTTTTCCTGTTTTGAAAACTCAATAAAAATAAATTGATATTCTCAACAGAATTTCAAAATCCCTTTAATTCCCCCTTTTTAATAAAAAACTTTCCTTCAAAAAAATTTAAAAATATTCTTTTTTTACGGTCTCAACAGTAAAGTAAAAAGCGCATGTGCATGCATTCATTCATCATTAATAATAGATAATAAAAAAACTCCAATGAATTTCATTTATTTGTTTTCTGTGTTACATCATTTTTGCAGGAAATAAAAAGAAAAAAAAGGCAAAAACAACGGGACTCAGCCCGAACCCACATTTTCTCTCTCTCTCTCTCTCTCTCTCTCTCTCTCTCAAGATCTTCCACCCCTGCGACGTTCTCTCTTCCCCCTACGACGAGACAACGCACCACCACTACCCGAGCTTGAGTCCTCTCTGGACGAAGAAGACGACACTAATCAAGAAGGGACAGGAACCGCATCCCAAATATGGGAAGTTTCCAAAGTTACCCAGTCTCTGATGTCCCTTAGCCAAGTGGTCGACATCCGGAATTACTGTAAGAAAGAGCGAAATCAGTATCAAAACAGAGATGACCAAAACAGAAAAGAAAGAAAGAGAGGAACATAAAGGTATACCACAGGTCGGAGGACCTCCTCTGTCAAACCCAACTCCTTCGGATCCATCGCATGAGGATGGTGCAACATAGGCACCATCCCTCCATTAACCCACCGAATGTTGTATGAAGGGGTATGAAACTGCACAAAAGGAACCTATAAAGTCACCGCCATCGTGGATGCCGTCGGACCACCACCGCTGTGGGAAGATCCCACCGCTCGACTCGAACCCGCAGGAGGGAAAGGCAGGGCATCATATATGCTGGGCGCCATCAACCAGATCATCACAAAGTCCATATAGTCATACGGCACCGCCGTATCGGTGTACAACAAGTAGGACTTGCCAATCATCACCACGATCCTCTCATCCTCCGATAGAAGTCGCTCCCGCCTCATAGACCTAGGAGGCTGCACAGGTGTCACCACCACCTCCTCCTCAGTATCTGACGAACCACCCGCTCCCCAAGGTACCAGGAATGGCCGAACTCATGCGCCAGCAAACGCCTCATCCGTGCATTCACCCCAGTCGCCCCCGCATCCTTAATGGTTGTCTCCTAGGTATAAAAGGTCACCTAAAAATTTATAAGAAGGCATAAATCAATACAAGATTAGAAGGTGCAAAAATCCAAGACTGAAATGGAAAGAGCCTTACCCTACCACTGGTAAGTTCATTCAAGACCTGACGCACCGCCTCCAGAGAGAGAGAAATCCCTTCGATTGTCGATTGGCCTTACGCCATCGATACAATCGATAGAAGTCCCCAACAGTGTCATCCTTCAAAGCAATCAGCGGGGTATTGCACCCAATCACCTCATAGAACCACGTCTGAATTCACAAAACAAAAGAGCCACATAAGGAAAATGCGAACGCATGAAAGGAAAATGCGGATGTATGAAAAGAAATGCGCAAACTAAAGAATACCTCAAGAAGGTACGTGGCCCCAATAAAGGTCTGCCAGCAGCACCGGCTGAATGCATCCAGAGAATAGTAAATGGTCGCCAAAGTCAGACTCCCCTAATCATAGAAAGGGATGTTCGAAAACATCCTCAGGTACGACAAGAACCACAAATGGACGAAGTTGCCGCTCGATGCCACCATAAAACCTCCCAATACCAGTAGAATAAATAATCGGGCCATCTGCCTCACTTACAGGCCGTCCTCCACATCAATCACCCAGCTCAGCAGAACATCCTTCAACAGGGACAGCCAGATAGAATCCCCAGAAACTATCCTCCCTACATCACCAAGTTCCGCACGCACTGCCTCCGGTCTCACACGTAAAGAGAGATCCACCTCTATCTGCTCTCCATCGCAATCCAACCCCAGCAGCTGCTGCACGTCTATGGGAGTCACAGTCATCTCCCCAAAGCCGAAATGGAAAGTGTGGGTAGTATCCCACCATCTGTCCCCCAAAGCGTACAGGATCGCTGTCGAATGAGGTGTCTCATCCAGCACTGATGCCAACCTCCCAAAACCCGTTGATGATACCACCCAACACACCACAGGTGGGAGATGCTCCTAGACATTCCTGAGCCCCGTCGTCCCGCGGGTGCGCATGTTCTTCAAAGAAATATCAGACTGGAAAAAAGGAAAAGTCTCATCAAAAGTCGAGAAAGAAAGAAAAATCACTAAAAAGAAAGGAATGCCAAAGGTCGGGCTACTTACATAACTGCCGGGACTCACTCTCGAAGAGTGATGACGTGATGGATCCCGCATCAAGGTTCGCTTATCCGTAACAGGCTCAAACGCATCAAAGGAGTTCTCACTCCCCAAATCAAGAGGTGTCCTAGCCCTCCACTCCACGTTCGCTCAGTCATCAACGGTCAACCACTCCTGGTGGACTGTAGTACTCACAAAAGCAGCCATTTCTTGAAGATTGGAATGCTAGAAAGATATACAGAGAAATCGCAGAAAGAGAGAAGGTAAAGAGGCTGTGAAAAAATGAAGGGATTCACCCCTTTTTATAGGGTGCCAAGCGCCATGTCGATCGGCACTTCCCCTCACCATACCGATCGGCACTGACTCCTTACCTTCGCAAGGTAGCCTAAAGGTTTGTGCCACTGCCGAATGGTACCCCTCATACCATGCCGACCGGCACCCCCCCTTAAATTTTGTAAAGAAATTGCCAGAAAATACCAGAAATCCTCGAAAAATTCCTAAAAATCCCAGGAGGGATTTAGAACATCTTCACCAAGAAAATATCACATTCCCTTGAGCGGATCCCCTCTTTCCTAGCGGAATCCTCAAAAACCAAGTGAATCTCCTCCCGAAAGAGCACCGGAGGATCCCTAAGGATCGCCTGATCACTTCCCCAGCAGAGTTTCTTACAACACCAAAATAGGTTGTCCCCCCCCCCCCCCCCCCCCCCGCGAGGTCTCCTAAAGAAACAAAAGCTTCCCCAGCTCAAATCAAAAGGCATTTTCTCCAGCAAAATAAAAATCCAATCTTCATCTACTCTTAGGTCAGAATTGACCTCGGTCTTGGATCGTCACCTTAGTTGGGTCAGAATTGACCCCGGTCCTCGGTCGTCACCACTCTTAGGTCAGAATTTACCTCGGTCTTGGATCGTCACCTGAGTTGGGTCAGAATTGATCCCGGTCCTCGGTCGTCACCACTCTTAGGTCATAATTGACCTTGATTATTATATCTTCAACCTAAGGCCACAGATTCGACTTTAACCCACAGAATTGGTCATCCCCTAACACCACTTCAGATCCTCAGAATCGACCTAAATTGTCATTACATCCCTAGCACACTACTTAGGTACTCAAAATCGGCCTCGACCCTCTGAATCGATCATACTCCCTCAAAAGCATCATGTGGTGTCTATTCGACGGTTATCATTTGTTCCAAACTCACCCGTCGAGGGGCTCGGTAGACACCCCATTCCGTTACCCCCCAAACTCTCCATAGGTCCCTAGTACCTCCCTTCATCATTACAAACCTAGGCCATGTCCTAAGTACTGACATAGAAGCCATTGGGCACTCCCCAACTCAGTTTGAGCAAAAAGTTAAACTCTTTATCTCAACTGAGATTAAATGAATCTTCGAAGGGTACTGAATACTCTTTCCAATGGTTCATTCTGTGCACTATTCCGACTTACCATGCGAACGAACGATCCGTTTACGTCTGAAACCTGACCCAGAGGCCACCGGGAGATCTCGGGCTTCGTTTGACATAAGTCAACTATTTAGGTCAATCGAGGCTGAATGAATCTTCGAAGGTCACTGAATACCCTTTCCAACGGTCCATCCCGTGCGCGATTCTGACTTACCATGCGGACAAATGATCCGTTTGACTCCAAGAGGTCACTGAATGCTTCCACGGCCTGGCTGACCAAAGTCAACTCCCCAAATTAGGTCAAACTCTTTGTAATGTCAAAGTATATCTCCTAACCTTTCCAACGGTCTTCCCCGTGCGTGATTTGGACTTACCATGCGAACGAACGATCCGTTTGCATCCGAACGATTCCCCGTCCAATGGATCGATAAATGATTCCGAGCCATATTTGACCCAAAGTCAACTCTCAAACCTGAGAGCGGTCCAAAGGACTTTCGAAGGTCTCTGAATTACCTTTCCAACAGTCTACCCGTGCATGATTCTGACCAACGTTTTGCCTCCGGCAGCCGATTTTTCAAAAAGGCCTGAAACACACCGCCAAATGGCAGGTTCCAAACCCTGCCTATCGACAAGTGGCGATAGGTAGGATCAGGTCTATGCCGATCGGTAGTGACTTGAGCCTATAAAAGGAGGCCTTCACCTCATTTGCAGGAGGAACCTAGATCTGATAAAATTCACTCTCAACGAATCCTAGAAACCTCTCTCAAAGGCAGTGTGATTTCAACTTCCAAATTCCTTTTTTACTTCCACTTTCCATCATCCTCTATATCAAACTTAGTGAATTAGCCACTCTCCATCATCATCCAAGTGCAAGGGCTGCTATCCAACATTCAAGATCAAGCTCAAGATCAACTTTCTCAAACTCTCTCTTAAATTCTCTTAAATTCGCAATAACTTGGTTTATTACTTAACACTTTTTATTATCTCATCTCACACATCCTAATATACTTTTTATTTAGTATTATTGCACATCTCTTATTTTCATATAAATAAAAAACCCAAAAAATAAGAAAAAGAGGGTTTTCTCATAAATTCTAAATAGGGATTCTCATACTTTTCTCACAACTAAAACACTTTTCCTACACACACACACACACCCACAAATAAGAGATCCCCCATTTGGATTTATGGGATAAACCCCACCCCTCGTTCTGTATGCAAACTACGTGGACTTTGATGCCTTTATAGGCTACGTAGGCGTCTTGGGGTAAAACCCGAGACTCGAGTCCTTTTCTCACTTTTTCTCTTATTTTCCTATCTTCTCTAAAGCTAATTTTTGTATATTCTATACACTTGTAACGTATTACTCCCTATACGTTATCGTTCCATTATAACAACCAACGTATGGGGTAATCGCGTAAATATTATTTTTCTAATACTATTCTTACATCTTCCTACGGATGACTCACTTTATCTTTTCCATAATACAAGTCGAGGATTCCTGCCTCCATTATATATACACACACACACATGCACATATATCACGGGGGTAAATATAAAGGAAAATAGCAAATATCCATGAGAGACCGAAAGGGCGTAATGGGTGCCTAACACCTTTCCATTTCGTAACTAAGCCTCCGAACCCTTCTCGAATCATTTTGGTTTCGCATGAACCAGTATGTCTTTGGATGCCATCCTTCGGGATGTCTTCCCCTTTTACTTTTATATGTTTTGAGTAAAATAGACTGGCAACTCTAAATCTCTCTATATTTTTACACCTCATCTCAAATGACGTCGGCCGAAGCGCTCCCGAGAGGGATACGCGGGACCCGAAGGATCCTCTCCCTTTCGCGCGCCCGCCCGCGCGGTGAGGATCGAGGATGGACACAAGGGTAGTACTGGCTTCTCATAGAGGTTTGAATATGCTGCGAGAAAATCTTATTCACAATGCTCACTTGTTCTTCCTCAGAAGGTCAGTTTGTCATGGCAGAGTCCTCTTTTGATGCTGACTGATTCCCTAGGATTCTACTTGAGTAGATCAAGATCTCGACGAGTGACTTCTAACTCCCCATTGTATTTGTATTGGGACATTAATTCTTAGTCTTCATACTCCCAACTACGGATTGAGGATTCTTCCAGTAACAAGAAGTACCAGAGAGCGCTCTCTTTAAGGGTCTGCTAGAACATCTACGCCATTATATCTTCGGACGCTCTAAGTAGAGTCATATAATGATGATAGATACGAAGGTGTACAATGGGAGGTCCTCCACCTCCAATTTTTTGGATATCTAGAATTTTGAACTTTTTCTACAACTGGACATTCAGGTAGGGACACATGTGGGTGTAATCCACATAGTTCCCTGAGATCTTGATTTGATCAAAATTATTGGATATAAATCCGAGGTCTTTTATAAACATGTTCAATTCTTGTGCTTTAGGATCAACATGAATAGGCATTGGAAGATTAGCCCCTGGCTAGGTGAGGTTTGCCATCGATAACTTAGCTGGTGGTGGCCCATTAGCAGGTGGTACACGCAGTGCATAAGGTACTTACTGATACTCTTTTAGAACCCATATATGTTTTGGTTCTTACCGACCCATGACAAGGGGGAAGATGAGGTCAGGGTAGGGAACGTTAGGTGTTTAAACCTCGTTTTCCAGCATCTTCTTGACATCTGCCTAGAGATTTTTTAATCTTAGCACTAAGCTAAGGGAGGACTGTCATCAGGTGGGGCTGAACATTAGCATTCTGATCGAGGTTCTCCATAAAGAGTCTTCGGAAGGACTATTCAACTTCCATGGAGGTAGTAGAGGAGGTGTTATATCTCTAAGGTGGGTTCATAGAGAATCTGAGATGATAGGAAGCTAGACCAAAACTAGGGTATGCGATCGCACCTGAGAGGGGAAGAAGGATATTTTTGCTATTTTTAGGGGAAAAAGGGAGAAAATGTTTTTTTTTTTTTGCATTTTTGTTAATGGGAGGAAGGGAGATTCCCCACTATAGCTTTTATTATTAGGTTTCACTTGTATTATATTTCGTCTAGGGTGAAAGTGGAATGATGGACAAGACCCGAGTCTATGAAAAGATAGGGTACGTGATTCAATACAGAATTTGATATGTTTCCAGACTCTTGGACAGGGTCTTGTTTTAAAAAAAGGCGAAATAGTGAAAACTTCGAGTGACAAGCCGATCCAAAATTTTAGAAAAGTTATGCGTTGAAGCTGACAAACTAGGTATGAGTGCCCTATGGAAGACGCCTATATGAGGTTGATGCATTAGGAGGTTAGTGGAAAGGTTCCCCCCTTTGGCATGATTTCCACAATATGCCTCTTTCCTATAAGGTCAATCATTCATTCGTATATGTGGACAAGACATTTGATATACCTGGGTGCACGTGAATTATCTCACGATATACCTCGTGAAGATGGTGCATATGAGAGAAAATTCAATGTAATCGATGTAAATTTACCTCCCATCGTGAGCTCAGTTAAGCAGTACAATGCAGCGTAACCGTTCGATAGACATCAATCATACTAGGTCAATGGAAGGTGGGAATCTATCATGAAGTGACCAAAACCTATCATGAAGTGACCCCTATTAAGGGACACATTTTAGTCAAAATGTAGTGCTCACGTGACGTATTGTGAAAAATGGATGAGTTTTAATTACTATTTTATGTAGAGTTTTATGTATTCTAATAGGGAGAGTTACTACTACTAAGCATGAAGTAGAGGATGTGAATATACATGAGCGATATGTGATAAGGGAGCTAAGCAATGAGAGTAAAGCTAGCATGTATGCACATAATGCATGTATCATATAAAAAACAGGATGATATACATAAAGTGTGAGACGTGTGAATATACGTACGTGGGAGAAAGGTATCTATAAATGGAGGAAAACATGCATATATAAACAAGTGAGAGTAATGTTGAAAGGTGTGGTAGTGAGACTAAGCATGGATATATACAAGTGGCATGTGAAGCATGTGAGTAAGCAGGTGGCTATATACAGGTGAGAATAAACATGGATATCTACAAGTAATACGAACCATGTGAAATGTGGGCAAGTGGAATGTAATAAGTGAAAGTGAAATGTATGAATAGAGAATGAGTGTAAAAAGGTGAATAAAGCATGAATCATATGATAGTAAATGAGGTATATACATGTGATGAAAAGGAATAATGATGGAAAGAATAATATACATTGATAATATGATATGAGCAAGGCATATATGAAACATGTGAGCATGAGAATCCGAAGAATATATAAGTGAGATATATATACACATGTAGAAAAATAGAGAAAAGGAGAAAAAAGAAAATAAAGTCTATGTAAAATAGAGTTTAGACCTATAAAAATAAGATACCCAGTGGAGTCACCATTGTGGACATCCAGGAATAAAATAGGGGAAAATTCGATCTACTTTCACCCTGAAGGGAAATGTCACTAGCTTGTGGAGAATGGGGTCAAGGAATAGAACTTCCCTTTCCACCACTCGCGCGGTATTCGCGGGCTCCCATGGACATATATCGACTACCTTCAGGGGTGAAAAATATGAAGAACGGAGTCTACAACCTATTTTTCTCAAAACAGGTAAAAGATGTAGCCGTCCCTGAAGAACATGCATTAAAAAAAAACCTAATGCATAGCAAACCAAATCGATCATAGGTATGAGGACTAAGTTATAGAATGGAAAGGTGATAGGTACCCAGTCCACCCTTTTTATCTCCCATGAGCTATGATAATGTTCTCCTTTTTCTAAAAAATACAATTTATGTGTATAATGTGCGCAAAGTGAAGTAGGCAAGAAGAAGAATCATCAAACCCACATCATGTAAAAGATGAGAATGAGTCATTATAAGGAGTATAAAGAAAACGAAACAAAATAATCTAAAAGATAGCCAAAATGTGAGCAGGACACCAGATCAAAATCCATCGCAAATAATGGAATACGCATGTCTGATCGGGCTACTAAAAATTAAGAGAAAAGGCTACGCTAATATACGAGATCATAATCCATTACGAGGAAGTAGATATGCGTGTCTGTCGGGATTGCAAAAGTGAGAGAGAATAAAAACATATGAAAATATAATATAATGTGAGCAGCACACTAGGTCATAATTCACTATGAGGAAGTGAATATGCATGTCTGACAGGATTTCTAAGAACATATAAACTAGCATATACATATACATATATATGATGCGAATAAAGATGAGAATGTATAAAGTGAAAAAAATAATAAAAAAAAACTCGAATCCCGAGGAAAACTTGAGAAGTCCCTGTAGCCGAAGATGGAATCAATGTCCATTTTATTTGAAAACACATAAGGATGGGATTTAAACCATGAACCTATAAATATAATTTTCTCCTTTTTGATTTTGTTGAAAAATGTGCATAAGTGGAGAAAGTGTAAGAAAAGGGGAGGGAAATTCTAATTTGGGATTTAAGGATTAAACCCTATTTTTGGCTTTTTTATATTTATGAAACTATATTTTTGTATATATAAGTAATAATAAAGGGGTTATTAAGGGTTAGAGAGTAGAACTAAAGCAAAATATATGCTAAGAGTAATCAAATGCGATAAATGACACTAGTTAATGAGCTTGAAAAGGATATAATTAGACCTTCTATGAAGATTTGCTACTGATTTTTTGAAGTGATGTAGGTTTTTTTTAGGTGGTGAAGTTAATGACAATGGTGGGGTGAAAGTGATGTAAGTAAATGTGGAAAGAATGTTGGGAAAATGATATTTTTGGAAGATAACGCAATGATTACGAGGAATTAGCTTTTTAGATTTCAAGGAGGGGTCTTGAGAATGAGGTCATGGCCTCCTTAAATAAGGAATCTATAGAGTTAGGGGGTCTTCAGATCTACAAAATTTCTAGGCCTTCCCATCGGCATACCCCTGGTTTGCTGGCTAAGTAAAGTACCCCTATGTCGATAGGCAGAGGCCAGTGGTGCCTATAGGTAGCCTAAAAAGGACTTTTTTAAAAAAAAACGGGCATAAAATGCAAACCGTAAGTTCAAATTGCGCTGGCTGGGATCATTGGAAAGGTTACTCAGAGCCCTCAACAATCCCTCGATACGGGATTTGACCAAGGTCAAATGGAGCTCGTACAGTGGCCTCTAGGTCAAGGTTCTGAGTAAAATGGCAAGTATACGGAACCATAAGGATGATTCACGCATGGTATAAACCATTGAAAATATAATTATATCCCTATGAAAGTGAATTTATAAACCCCCTATCTGAGGGCCAACCAAGGTCAAACGGAGCTCAAAGGCACCTGGTGGCCTGTGGGTTAGGGTTTGGAGTAAAAAGGCAAGTACACGTGAACCGTAAGGCTGGCTCACACACGTTATAGACTGTTAGAAAGGGTATCCAGAGCCCTATGAAAGCGCATTGAGATAATATTAATTTTGAGAGTTGATCAAAGTCAAAAAGATCTCGAAAGTGACCGGTGGTCTCTCGATTAGGGTTTTGATTAGGAACGAGGGTACGAGGGTAAAAAGGATGGTGTTAGGGACCTAAGGAGGTGATTTAAGGGTACTATAATGGGGTGTCTACACTTGTTACTTAAAATATTTAATTAATATATTACCATGTATTATATTGATTTCCCCAAAGTATGAATTCATGCACAAATAAAGGAATCACATAACAACATATAAAATATACTACGTGACATATCACATGTCACGTCAGACAAATAAATAATTAACTATAAAATTTAAATAAATATAAAGAAAGTGCAGGGTATTATATTATAACCATGGCATATATTATCTTATCAAACTTTTCATGCCATTTTATCAGAGCCTATTTTAGGATATAAATAAATTTTACTAATTTACATACTTTCTTTTCTTGGTCAAGCAATACAAATCCTTAAGGTTATTTCATATGAATATCTTCTTCTAAATTATTATTTAGAAAATCATCTTTTACATCCATTTGAATAATGACTAAGTTATGAATAGAATCAAGACATGCTAAAAGTTCATGAAAATGATACTTGCAACGGGTGAATATAAATCAAAATAATCAATCTATGTTTCCGTTTGTAACATTTAGAAACTAATATTTCTTTAAATTTATTAATAGAGACATTTTACTTTCCTTTTAATTTTCAATCTACACCTATTTTTTTCACCACCCAAGAGATCTGTAATGTATGATTTTGATTTGAAAAGTTGAGTTCATTTAATAATTTATCGCTTCTTTCTTAAAAACAACATCCCGCAAAGTTACTGCTTCATAAAACGTAGTCGGTTCATCTTTTAGATAAATACCAAGTTTTGTTTTGTTCTTAGTTTCATTCACTTCTCCCTGAATAAGATAAATTACAAAGTTAGGTCCAAATGTCTTTTTAGTTATTTATCTCTTACTCCTTTGAGGTTTGACACTATTTATTAATTCTAAATTAAACATTAGTTATGAAGGGATATTTGAAGGTGAGGCATCAATAATAGAGTTATTATTTTCTAAACCAAGATTTAAAGTGCTACACTTTGTTATATGTTCAAATAATTTCACATCAACTGCCTTAATAATTTCCTAAGTTTTAAGGTTTAAAAATTCATAAATCGTACTATTACTAGAGCATCTAATAAAACCACCTTTTTAAGTCATATTTACTAATTTGGTCTCTTAGGTTTGGGTTTTTCTTTCATATGAAAGATAATCCAATAATTTGAGATGTTTAAGATTAAGCTTCCAACTAAACCATAATTTTCTTTAGTGGAAGAGGATATCAATCTCCTCTATTTATTTATATAAGAAGAAAAAGCCTCTCTTAGATGGCCTTACAAACATAATTGAAATATTGAATTACAACAATTAAAACAAATTAAAGCAATATAATACTAGGAAGGCCGAATTTTTCTGTATTGAAGATCCCTTTGATCAAGTAAGGAGGATCACTGAATTGAAGAAAAAACTTGGAATGCTTTATTATTGAAGCCAAATTTTCTAGAGCATCTGCCAAATTTTTCCTTTGCCTCCAAATATGAAGAATTTTACTTTGATTTTCTTCCATCATAATCATAATCTATTGGATACGAAGTTTATCAATCCATGAATGTTTCCACTACCTAATAATCATAGTGAAAATGGCCTTAGAATAAGTCTCTATAAGGACCTTACCATAACCAAGATCAATGCACCAATTGATACCAATTTTAATAGCCAAAATTTTAGCCATTAAACTGGTGTTATGGTCAATAAACTCAGCGAAAGCCACTTTCAATTCAGCATTATCACCTCTGGTTATACCACCTATTCCATTGACTCTTGGATTTCCTTTACTGGATCCATCAACATTAAGCTTAACTATTCTTTTAGGAGGTCTGGACCAACTAGTGATAATGAAGTTCGTAGGTTTAAGCTGCACCTTGATGTTGAATTCATTCAATATGCTTGTGGAAGTGTTCTTGCGATCTTAATCGAATATTTATATATTAAAATGTCCACCAAACACAAGTCCAAATTATTACCAAATTTTAATCTGATTAATTATTGATCCAAACACATTAAATTAACTACGCGTGCAAGAGCAAATAGATATGAGGAAAAATCCCTACAAAGGGCAAAACCTATTTCAACACTTTAGAGTTTTACAAGAACACTACTTACAAAACATATAAAGAATACTACTTAATCCTAAGTCGTTCACAGGTTACGTTCCACCCTCGATATCCACTGATCAAACTTTGTCTCCCTTCAACAGTGATCCCCTCAAGAACCATAAGGTCAAAAGTGAATAATGACTCTCCACATGAGTAACTCTGATATGAAATACTTTAGGGTTTCAAATGGGTTCACACAAATATTGGGGATGAAATATATGAATCAAAAGGTGTTTTAAACCTAAATAAACTGAGGACTTTTACAGTAGTATACGATTTTAGATTTGCAAAAAGTCTTTCTCAAAAATTGTACAAATCAAGTATTTATGGGTCGACAAAAAATTCAAGGTGGAGTCACTCATTTGAATGAAAACAAGCGTGTCGTTTGAATGATAATAACATCTCATTAGAACGACAACGAGGACATTAGAACAAAACACTATCTAGTTTGAACGAGCTTAAGACGAGGCCAAACAGTATGCCCTCATTAGATTCACGTCCGATAAAATGTAAGAACAAGGCTTCTAATAAGTTGGACTTCTCATTCGAACGAGAATGACTTCTCATTTGAACGAAGTCAGCGAATTTTGAAATTTTTTTCAACATATTTTTTTTTTCATTTTTTATAAAAATATCTCTAAGTATAAATGTAAATAAATATGAACTCCTAATTTATTTATACCTTTATAATGTGGAGAACATCTTGAATTTGGAGATATCTTTTATTCAGATCTTCATGAGGCTGAAGTCAAATGGGAACGTGATACGTCAAAATCTATGTAAGCCTAAGCTATGAGCAAATCACAAAAATTATGCTCTTACATCTTATGTTCATCTTACTGATAAGACTTCAATTTGTTTAACTTGATTACTGATAGTAACAACATTCATTTCTACACCTTCAAAGAGACATTGACACTTGGACTTCCATATCTCCCACAGAATGACCAAAGGTAACTGTTGATGCACAAATTTCAAATAATTCCATTTAGCATAAGCTAATCACTAGGACATTAACATGGACTAAATTGAACTGAAAAAAGGTATCGCTTCAACCATATTCAAGAAATGACTCCATACTTTTTGAGCCAACTGACGCTCCAGAAACAAGTGAGCCATGGTTTACTCTTGATTTCTACAACACTGGCATCTTGAAAAAAAATATAATTCCATTCCTCTGAATATTATGATCAGTAGGTATGGAACCATAAAGAGCTTTCTAAGAAAAAATATTTTTTTTTTGGAATATTTGAGAACCATAACAATTTTAAAGTCCTACTTTCAACTCCATCTCCTCTGATTAATTGATATGTTGAACCATAATTCATCCAGTGTAATATATTTGTTTTAATTGGAACTCTATTTAAAGTATAACAAGTACATAACAATGCTTCACCACATATAAACACATGCAGTCCATAACTGATTAACATTGTATTGACCATTTCAACTAAAGTCCTAATTTTCTTTCCATAATTTTATCTTGCTACAGAGAATATGTTTTTGCAAATTGAATTTTTTTTATTCCATGAGTATTACAAAATTGTATAAACTATCTATCACCTCTATTGGATTGTATGCATTTGATTTTCCATATATGTTGAGTTTTAACTTTCTATTTATAAATAAAAGATTTCTTGAATACCTCATCACTATTTTAAGTAGATATGTATATGCATATTTAGAATCATCATTAATAAAATTTAGGAACTATTTATTTCCTTCACGCATTATGTTACTCTTTATATCATACATGCCACTATATATAAGATCAAACATTTAAATTGTCATCTCAATAGATTTAAATGACTTTTCAAGTTACCTAAGATTGAAAACAAGTGTGACATTTATCATACAGATCAATTTTACAATAAAAAATAACTTCTAGATTAGTCATATTATTAATACTTCAATACCTAACATAACCTAGTCTACTATGCCATAAAAATAGAGTCAACCATATAAGAAAAACTACTATCATTTATTAAATTAAATTTGATGATGCCGTTACAAGAGTAACCTTTTCCATTGAATTGACACTTCTAAGATAAGACAAACATATCCGACTCATACACTAGTTTGAAACCTCTCTGATTTAGAGGGTCTCTATACACAAGTTTTTCTATACATATCTGATACATCAATCAAAAGAAGAACCTTCCCACATGTCAACTTCAATTCCATCGTGCTGTTCCAGTTGCTTTGGTGGGCAGGTTATATGCCATTTTCCCTTCCATTCCAGCGATCTCTTGATATGGTTTGAAGATTGAACGATCTTTGCACATATGACTAGTTGCACATGTATCCAACCACCATTTGTTTTATAAAAAAAACTCACTTCGTACACCATTGTAATAAGATTTTCAAATTTTTTAGCTTCCTTGGTAACTTGATTTCCCTTAAATGCCTTTTATTCAAGTGGACACTCTTGAGCAAGATGACACGATTTTTCACAGAAGTAATATTTAACCTTCTTCTTACTCTTCTTGTCTAAACTTTAGTTATTGAAATTTGAATCATTCTTCACTTAAAGTTTATAATCTTTGGTGTCTCTAACTTTTGATCCTCAGACATTTTTGCTTTGGAATGGTTCACTTTGTTCATCCTTCTTCTCCCAAATGAGAGAAAATTCTTCAATATAAAGGTGATGTAAAAAGGATTAAATTATGTATCTATTTTCATCATAATAATTTTTCTTCTTAAAGCCACTCCAAGTGGAATAAAGAATAGAAACAATCCCCCCACTTGAAATTCATCTTAGAGATTTATACCAACGACTAAAAAATCACGAACTATATGTTATTCATGGACTTGTGTAACAAAAGATTTAAGATTAAACATAATATAATTCATATAATTCGAAACAAGAAACTTACAGTTACTTTCTTCCGAATTTTGATATTTATTTTCGAGTGCCTTCTATAACTCTTTTGTTGTAGGAATCATTCGACACGAACTTGTGACAATGATGTCGACTCTTTTGCTCTAGGAATGATTCGACATCCACCTGTGAAAATGCTGTTTTTGTCACCGTCTTTGACCTGACAAACCAATGTTGTGACAATAGATCTATTCTAATACCTTTGACTTGAAAATGAAGTTTGAACCGACTTCCTAATTATGCATATAAGAGCTCATTGACTTGAATTTCTTGTTCGTCTCACCCGAACCCATCTAACCATTGGCCTATCAACCATACCAAACCCTAAAAAGTATTCCCCAATAGTCTCACTCTACCCCAAAATCCCTTATGATCATTCCCGAAGCTCTAACGGGTCAAAACAGTAAATAATAAAATTTGGGCAGGCCAGTAAACCGAACCGATTCACTCCCCAAGCGAATTGGTTCGGTTTAATGGGCTACCAATCATCTCCCCCCTCAGGTTTTCTCCTCTAAAACCCTCCAATGGAGGTCCCAAGCCCCCCAAAATCTTAAATCAATACCCCACATCAATATATCAACATCCCAAAAGCATTTTAACATCAAATCAAATCCAAATCCCTCATCTAAATCCAAGGATTCCTAATCGTTCGTTAATCCAATCTATCCAAAATTAATTTCATTGATTTATACAACATATTAATAACCTCATGTTCATTACCACAAACCCAAAATTTAATTATGAATTTCTCATCCATTCATCATCAGTCGGTCTTAATTAAAATAAGAGGTTCAATCATATTTTATATCTTCTTTAATTGATTAAAAGTTCACATCTTTAATCTCATATTTCGTTTCTAATTAACTATGAACGTAGTTAACTATGAAATTGCAATCTAAATAAAGTAAATACTTGCCTTTAAGGATCAGAATCCAAAGTTTTGTTCATTCGAATAGTTTGAATTCCTTCTCTTCTCTTCTCTTCTCTTATCTTCTCTTCTCCAAGTTCTTCTCTCCCTTTTTCTTCCTTTTTTTCTTGTCTTAAACTCTCCCTTAAGCACAATTATGCAGAGATTGAAAAGTGGGCTATCATCCACCTCCCTTAACCCTTAAATACCTCCTAATCACACCTTAATCCCTTTTTGGGTTAAAGCCTAGGTGTAAAAACACCACCATATCCCCATATGGGTCCCGCTACGTCTAAAAATTCCCCAAAACTCGATTATAACACTTGAGTATCACTAGTGCACTCAAAAAGGTCATCCTACAAATACACTATCATCTCATCAACCGGGGCCGACACGTGCGTACAGTACGCGCTGCCCGTAAAACATATAAATTCGCCGATATAACTCTCTATCGACGTAATATAATAAATCGTTGATTTTCCCTCATACATGATATATAATAAACCACACATCTATTTAATTATCACATGCAAGTAAATAATAATAATAACAATAACAATAATAATAATAATAATATAATAATAATATTAATATTAATATTAATAATAATTATAATAATAATAATAAATATTAATCCCTATCTCGCAAATTAATATTTACCAAACCCTATTTAATTTCCCCAATTAAATTAATAATTAATTACACACGAAAATTAAATAATCATAAATGTACGATGTATTAAATTCTCCCCCTAATAACGGAATTTCGTCCCCAAAATTCAAAAGTACTTGCCATGAAGAGATATGGATACTTTTTCCACATGCCATCTCCATGCTTCCACGTCAACTCGGTAACATTGTGGTGTCCCCACTATACACGCACTAACGCTACCACCTTTAACCGAAGCTTTCACTCGCTACGGTCCAAAATGGCAATATGTCTCTCCTCATAAGAAATATCTGGTTGCATGTCAATCTCCTCCAATTCTATATGCCGGTAAGCACGTCATCCCTTAGATACCTCCTCAACAACAACACATGAAACACATCATGAATCCGTTGCAAATGCTCCGATAAGGCAAGCCTATATGCAACAAGCCCTACCCTCTCGATGATGGGAAAAGGCCCCACATACCTAAGTGCCAACTTACCCTTCTTCTCGAACCGCATAACTCCCTTCATAGGAGATATCCACAACAATACCTGATCACCCATGGCAAACTCCACAAATATTCGATTTCTCATTAGCGTAACTCTTCTGCTGATACTGAGCTACCCGAATACGACTCCTGATCAACTCAATCTTCACTAACGTCTCCTAAATCAAGTCCGACACGAGAAGCTTATTTTCCTCCACCTCTAACCAAAAAGAGGGCAAATGAGAAGGTCTCCCATACAAATCCTCAAACGGTGCCATACCAAGAGTAAACTGGTACGCATTATGTGGTGACAATTAAGTTCAGCACAAAATAACAAATAAAGAACGCAAGGAATGAAAATCACATAACACAAAATTTACATGGTTCAGCAAGAATGCCTATGTCCATGGTGGTGCTCTCAATATTATTTTTCTTTACTCCGGGGAGTGTTTTACGGGAAACATAATGCATGCTCTTTGCCCTGGGTGGAGGGTTGGTTATATGCATGTTATTTCAGAGAGTGGAGGATTGGGTCTCCCCCACATTAGTCCACAATCCCTAGAATATCTCTTAAGAGAGATTTTAGGAACTGACTGGGTCAAAACTGAATTGGTTGAGGCACGTGGCCTTTAGTCTTCTAGGCCGTGTTTGATTTGGGCTTATCGTCGGGGCCGCAATGTAAAATTGAGGTACCGACAATTGCCCCTAAATTTTTTGGATCACAATTTGGGCTCAATAATTTTAAATGATTAGTCTTGATGGAAGTTTTGTGATTCGTGCAACACTTTTGAACTGAAGCGCCCTTTCCCGAACTGAATTGGGCGGCAGATTGCCTCGTTTCAGCTGCATCATGATTAGGAAGGTTTAAATCATTTTAGAGAAGTCATTCCATGAACCGTCGCTTTCATATATCTTCACATTCTCTTGATTTCTCCACGATTCCGTTGTATATCTTCTTACTCTCAAGTTTCGTCTTCTATCTTCAATATTTTTTTGCATCTTTCTATCGTCCCTGCTTGTGACCTTGCCTCGTCCCAAGCTGACTCTTACTTCATAAGTCTTTCTCACTTCTTTTCTCTTATTTTTCTGCTAGGATTTCTTCATATATGTTACTAGGGCTTTTGTTTTCAATGACGAAAATAGGCAACAGATCGATTACCAAATTTAGGAAGTTTTATAATATTCCAAATTGGGTGGGCATTGAATGTGCCCCTATACCTCGTAATGTTAGAGAAGTTGAGGATGGTCACTGGATTCATTTCCTCTTATTGTCCTAGGTGGTCTTAATTTCCCCCCCCCCCCCCCCCCCCCACAAAAAAAAAATTGTTTTTGCACTTTTTTGGTTACTTCAATATAGTCCTTGTGCAGTGCTCGCCCAATATCTAGAAAATTGTTAATGGTGTGCATAGAATATATCAGCTCTATGGCACCAATTTAGGGCTTGCTGAAGTCTGCTTCTATTATTATTTTTCATGAACAAGCTATAGTCTTTTGTACCTCAAAGCCAGGAGTCCTGATAGGGTAATGGTAGAGAATTTACCTGATTCCCATAAGGACTACTAGCATGAGGGGTTTATACAAAAAATTGGCAGTTTTCTCCCCATGATGAAAGGTCGAGGTTTGGTTGATGTGTGATTCCCTTTTATGGGGAGGAATTTATTGATAGGCATAGATTTTGTTTTTCCCATTGATACTCTGTTCATGCATGTTTTTTCCATATCTCTCTATTTTTCTTTTTCAATGAAGATAAATAACTCGGAGCCTACTCTCAGTGAGATCTGAGCTGCTGAGTTGGTGAAAGCCTGGAAAATCAGGGAGCTCTTGGCTAACGATGAACACCCTCGATCAGTGGCGTTCCTTCTGGAATACAAGAACGTTGCGTCCCATTTTATTGCGTGACCCATGGATAGCATCCCCGAGCTAGACACCTCAGAAGAGGTTGCGGTTGACCCAATCCAGTTAGACGAGGAGGAGAGCAGCTCTGGTGAGGAGAGTGAGGGTGACAATAGGGGCGGTGTTGAAGGTACTTCCAGTGAGGAGAGTTTCGATAGTGAAGAATCTTCCAGTTCGAATGAGGGTTCAGGAGTTTAAGAGTCTTCGGGTGAATCAAGTAGTTTTAGCGAGGAAGATATGGCATGTGCTTCTATCTCGTCGGTCGAAGAAACATAAGTCTGGCAGTGGGGATGCTGCCACTAGTTCTTAATCTTCTATTCATAAGCAGGAGAAAAAGAAGAAACGGGAGGATCTAATGAGAGAGAGGGAGAGAAAGAAGGAGAAGGAGAAGAGGAAGGTAGAGGAGAGAAAGGGAGCTAAGAAGCAGAGGAAAGAGAGGGAAGAGGAGAAGAGGAGAGAGGAGGTAAGGACAAAGGTGGGGCAAGCTATTGTTCCCGTGTCTACTTTTCCTGAGGGGGCTTCTATTACCCTATCTCCTCAGCTGGCTCCTGCGCTGCTTGAAAGAGCAATTTTGTCGACCGATCGTCAGAAGGCGATGGGGACTGACCAGTTAGCTCTGAAGGTGAGTCAGAGGCTAACCTTGGTAAGTCTGCTTTTTCTTCCCTTCTTTCGCAATACTCTGTTCAATACTTCTCTCACTAATATTTCTCTTCTCTGCAGTTTGTGACCGATTTTACCGTCCTCTAACACAGAGGCGATGAGCTGGTAAGGAAGAATGTCGAGCTGTAGGACAACTTGAAGACTGCTAATGCTACCCAAAAGTATTCTGATCTTTCCCTTATTGAGGCCAATCGAGCAAAGAAGGTGGTGCCCAAGGAGCTCGAGGAGTTGAGGCAGTCCTATGACTTGGTCTGCTCGAGCAAGCTGGCCGTGGTGGAAGAGAACAGGGTACTCACAAAAAAAGTAAAGAACGTGGAATCTGAGGCTGCCACTCTTAAGGAAAGCTTGTACAACACCGGATGGACCGCTGTGTATGAGGATGTTGATGTTTAGATTGGCTATATCAGCCATCTGAGCTTCAAAAAGGGTTGGAACAAGGCTCTCCTAGCTTCCGAGGAGGATATCGACTCCCCACTTTTTAACGAGCACGATCCTATCCCTAAGCCCGTCATAGATAAGGAACCTGCTCCTGCTATCGTTGTAGGTGTTCTTATTGCCCAGACTACCGCTGTCGAAGTTCCCCTCAACCAACCAGGGAATGGCAACTTTTTCGTCTGAGGGAGGTGCACCTGGGGCTGCTGTAGATAAGGGGAAGCAACCAGTGACCTCAGAGAAAGCTGAGGTTCCCAGCTAGCTTTTCTTAGGTAACTTCTTGTATTATTTCCTTTTGTTGTTCTTTCCTTTCTTTCACTGATGTACATGGAACCTTTTCTTTAATGAAATGAAATCTTTTTCTTTTCTGCATACTGATTTCTTTGCTCTTTAATTCTTGTATGGCTTATAGATGATTGATATTGATGAATATATACCTGCTACTTCTCAACTGGGAAATATTATTGGTCCTGATGCGAGCAATCAAGTTTGCAGGGCTTTCATAAAGATTTGTAAATCCCTTCGGTCAAGGAATAAGGATTATAAGGACTAGTCAGAGCTCGTTGCCAAGCTGAAGGACAGGCTCTAAGAGATTGAGCAAATAGGTGCTTCTGTACAAGAAGAGGTGTATGCTCTGAAGGCAAGGCTCTTGGATTCCTCAAAAGTAAATCAAGTTGGAGAGTTTCTTCAGTAAGAGAATGAAACTCTTAGGTGAGAATTCTCACGACTCCGGGAGAATGTGCTTAGCATTGCTCCTCAAGTTCTATGTGGTTCCCCTTCATCAGTTGGACGACGAGCTGGTTCAAATGTTCGTGGTTCAATTAGGGAGAGTGATAAGCTTCGAGGAGATTTTCATCGGGCATATGTGATAGATGTCGGTGTCCAAAGAGATGTTGCACTGTCGAGGCATCTGTTTAAAAAAGGTCCTCGGTGGGTATGGACTGATGGTTATGATCAGGGTTCGACAGATGCTCCGCGAGGTTAGTTGAGGTTGAAGAGTTATCCTTTATTAGGGGATAGTTGAATGCTCTTAGGAAATTGAAGGTCCCTAGGAACTCAGTACTCTGGTATCATCACAAGATCTCCCCTTCGACTCTGATGCCTAACCCTTTCAGGAGGGACAACTAGTGGGTCCCTATAGATGCTATATCCAGACACCTACTGGAGCTAGATGCAAATGAAGTCGAGGAAGAATTAGCTCCTCACCCGGACAACGACCGAAGAGCGCAAGTAGTTGATTATCATGCTCAGAGGCCTAATCATAATTAGGATTTAAATGTAACTCTTTGTAAATGCAATGAAGTAATAAAATATTTATGTTTTGGGCAATTCGCCGACTAAACATGTATATTGTGTTTTCTACTTCATTGATTTTTTAAGTATCTTGGGCTCTTCTTAGCCGACTATAGTTGTTTTATTGAGTGAATGTCCTCCCAGTTCATTATGCTTATAAGATACCATTCTTCCCCACTTTACCTTTTAGGTTATGTCGTCACACCCCCTTAGGCCTAAGTGTGGCAATGGAGAGGACACACCTGGCGTTGGATGTTCTATCCAAGCAGGTTTTTGAGATAAACCTTATTTAGGGACCAACCTGTGTTGGCCGAGCTACCTAAGGGTCCCCTGTAGAGCTTCATATATTGCTAGGGGCAATGCTGGGAGGTTGTTCGTGTTTCATAACAAAAACCTGAGGAGGGTAACACCCTACTTTTATATGTTGAGTAGGATGCTTTCCACTTAGAAAGGATGTGCACGTTATAAAGTTCATCATAAAAAAAACACTTCATAGAATGACACTGCCAAATAATCTTTTATTAACCAAAAAATAATGAAAAATGAATTTCCAGTTTCAATAATGTAATAAAAGACCAATATAGAAAAGTAGAAGTAGAATTTCTTTAGGTTGGTTGTGTTCCAAGTTCGGGGCTATCTCCCTACCCTCCAACGTTTCGAAGTGATAGGTTCCTTGCAGTTTGTCTCTTGTCACCTTGAATGGTCCCTCCCAGTTTGGACCTAGCTTGACATCTTATGGTTTTACTGCGCTGCCAAGAACTTTCCTTAGGACGTAGTCCCCAACATGGAATGTTCTTGGATTGACTTTTTTGTTATAGTGCTTTGCTAGCTATTGCTGATAGACCACTAGTTTCACTAGAGCTAGTTCTCTTTATTTTTCATCCAGGTCAAGTTCAGCGAGTAATGCTGCATCTTTCTGGCCTTGGTCGACCAAGGTGGACCTCATGGTGGTGAGGCCAGCTTCTAAGGGAATAATTGCCTCCATACCATACGTTAGTGCGAATGGTATTTTCTCAGTTGCTCGCCGTGGGGTAGTACGGTAAGCCCATAGAATATGTGGCATCTCGCTCAACCATGCCCCTTTAGCTCACTCTAATCGCTTCTTCAGTCCATCAATCACCATTTTATTAGAAGCTTTAGCTTGTCCGTTGCTCTGAGGGTATGCTATCGAGCTGAAACGGTGCCTGATTCCGTGGTCGCTATAGAAACTCTGGAAGAGGCCACTCTCGAACTGCGTTCCGTTGTCAGTGATGATGGTCCTGGTGATACCAAAGTGAGTAATTATTTTCTTCCACATGAATCTCATCATATCTGCATCTCTGATGTTTTCCAGTGGCTCCGCCTCAATCCATTTGGTGAAGTAGTCTGTCACGACCAATAAATATTTGCGATTAACGGCAGAGGTAGAAAGAGGACCCATGATGTCCATTCCCCATTGGGCGAAAGGCCAGGGGTTAGTAAGTGATTTTAGGTCGCTAGTAGGTTGGCGAACCATAGGAGCACATAGTTGACATTTCTCGCACCTGCGAGCATATACCCCAGAATCTTTTTGCATGTATAGCCACAAATAGCCTTCCTTAATTGCTCAAAAACCTAGAGATCTTCCCCCAATATGCCTCCCACGGATTCCTTTATGAAGCTCGGTCAGAACTTGCTCAATGTCCTTTCGGTGAAAACATTGGAGGTAAGGTCCGATGAAAGATCTTTTATATAGCTTGCCCTGAGGAGATAAGTGAAAGCGGGGAACATTGACTCTTATCTAATGAGCGGTCTTCTTATTGTCTGGTAGGGCACCATCTTTCAAATAGTCCATTAGGGGGTCCATCCAACTCGGTGCTGGTTCAATCTGGAGAACACGGCCCATGTCTGGCAGCTCGTCGCTCTGTTTGATGCTCGACTGGACGAGGAAGTTGATAGGAATTGTTCTCTTTAAGTCAGAGTTGATTGCTAATCTCAAGGCCGCTAGGGCGTCAGCATGACTGTTTTGTCCTATGGGAAACTGCTAGACACTGACTTGATCGAAGTTAGACATTAGTTTCTTTGCTAAGGTGAGGTAGGTAGCCATTCTCTCACCCCTCGCGTTGAAGTCTTCACTTATTTGATTGGAGACCAGTTGTGAGTCGCGGACACTACACCAAAATTGGCGATTGGCCACGGCCAAAATCCCTGACCAAAACTGTGGGTCGCGGACTTGGGTCGTGACCATTTCGGGCGTGACCATTTTCATGGGTCGCGGCCCAAGTTCGTGACCAAAAAATGGTCACGTCCGAGAGGGGTCACGACAGATGGTCGCGGACTTAGGCCGTGACCCATGTCGTGACGGGTCGCCACCCTCATCCGTGACCCACAACCGTAACAAATTGGTCGCGGCCAAAGTCCGCGACCCACAACCGTGACAAAAAAATATTAAAAAAAATAGTCGTGGCCCTTATCCGTGACCCACAACCGTGACAAATTGGTCATCGTCAAAGTCCGCGACTCATGACCGTGACAAAAAAATATTTAAAAAAATTGGTCGCGGTCCTTATCCGTGACCCACAACCGTGACAAATTGGTCGCCGCCAAAGTCCGCGACCCACAACCGTGATAAAAAAATAAATAAAAAATGGTCGCGGCCCAAGTCCGTGACCCACAACCGTGACGAAAAAAATGGCCGCGACCATTTTTATGCATGACGAAAAAATAAAAATGGTCATGGACAAAGTCCATGACCATATTTAACTATAATTTTAAAAAAAATGTATTTTTTGGTCCAATCCTAAAATTGGGGGTCCTATGAGTGCACCATCAGTTGCTATGTGTAACGTTTGACGCGTACGAGGTGTTACAAATATTTATTATTGCCAAAACAATAAAAAAATCACAAATTGCGAATCGAGAACGTTGTTAATAAAAAAATATATATACAAAATTATAAATATTACACGTCTTAATAATTCACAGACCAAAAAAAATGGGTAGAGTTTCCTCTATTTTCTTGACATTCCAAAACTTGTAAATGTAAAACCTACTAATTATAAAGCCAGCACAGACATAAAATTCAACAATCAAATTATAAAAGCCCGCATGGCCATAAAACTAAACAAAAAAAGCCCGCACGGCTGTAACACAAAAGATAAAATCCTAAATGTCCACAACATATAAACAATCTTCATGTTGTAGACCATTGCCTCCTTCGTTTGTTCTGCGTGCAAAACTTCTACAAATGATAGGATACATAAAAAAAAATCAGTAACCAAGTAGTTTTACAAAAAATATAATCAAGCTAAAAAATTGCATATATGAGTCAAAATTATCAGTAACCAAGTAGAAATATGCAAATTTCCGCCGTATTCTCAAACCGGGAGACCCGTGGCCGCGGGGTCAGTTCCTACGAGTTACATTGGTCCCGTGGGAGGTGTAGGTGCCACCCACGGGGCCGTTCGGGGGCTGTTTTGGGTTTTCACCCTCTAACGCCATGTTTTTAAGCCTAAGTCTAGAAATATGCAAATTATCGTCGTATTCTCAAACTGGGAGACCCGCGGCTGCGGGGTCAACTCCTACGAGTTACATTGGTCTAGTGGGAGGTGTTGGTGCTACCCATGGGGCCCTTAGGGGGCTGTTTCGAGTTTTCACCCTCTAACGCCATATTTTTAAGCTTAAGTCTAAAAATACAGATATTATCATCATATTCTCAAACCGGGAGTCCCGCGGCTATGGGGTCAGTTCCTATGAGTTACATTGGTCCCGTGGGAGGTGTTGGTGTCACCCACGGGGACGTTCGGGGGATGTTTCGAGTTTTTCCCCTCTAATGCCATGTTTTTAAGCCTAAGTCTATAAATATGTAAATTATCATCGTATTCTCAAATCGAGAGTCTTGCGGCTGCGCGATGAGTTCCTACGAGTTACATTGGTCCTCTGGGAGGTGTTGGTGCCACCCACGAGGACGGTCGGGGGTTGTTTCGAGTTTTCACCCTCTAACACCATGTTTTTAAGCCTAAGTCTAGAAATATGCAAATTATCGTCATACTCTCAAATCGGGAGTCCCGCGGCAGTGTGGTCAGTTTCTACGAGTTACATTGGTCCCGTGGGAGGTGTTGGGGCCACCACGGGGCCGTTAGGATGCTGTTTCGAGTTGTCACCCTCTAATGCCATGTTTTTAAGCCTAAGTCTAAAAATACGCAAATTATCATCGTATTCTCAAACCGGGAGTCCCGCGGCTGCGCGGTCAGTTCCTACGAGTTACATTGGTCCCGTGGGAGGTGTTGGTGCAACCCACGGGGACGGTCGGGGGTTGTTTCGAGTTTTCACCCTCTAGCGCTATGTTTTTAAGCCTAAGTCTAGAAATATGCAAATTACCATCATACTCTCAAACCCGGAATCCCGCGGCTGCGTGGTCAGTTCCTACAAGTTACATTGGTCCCGTGGGAGGTGTTGGTGCCACCCACGGGGCCATTAGGGGGCTGTTTCGAGTTTTCACCCACTAACGCCATATTTTTAAGCCTAAGTCTAAAAATATGCAAATTATCATCATATTCTCAAATCGGGAGTCCCGCGACTACGGGGTCAGTTCCTACGAGTTACATTGGTACCGTGGGAGGTGTTGGTGCCACCCACGGGGATGTTCAGGGGTTGTTTCGAGTTTTCACCCTCTAACGCCATGTTTTACTTAAGTCTAAAAATATGCAAATTACCCTCGTATTCTCAAACCGGGAGACCCGCGGTTGCGGGGTCAGTTCATAAGAGTTACATTGGTCCCATGGGAGGTGTTGGCGCCACCCACGGGGCTGTTCGAGGGTTGCTTCTGGTTTTCACCCTCTAGCGCCATGTTTTTAAGCCTAAGTCTAGAAATATGCAAATTATCATCGTATTCTCAGACCAGGAGTCCCTCGGCTGCGGAGTCAGTTACTAGGAGTTACATTGGTCCCGTGGGAGGTGTTGGTACCACCCATGGGAACGGTCGGGGGCAATTTGGAGTTTTTACCCTCTAACGCCATGTTTTTAAGCCTAAGTTTAGAAATATGCAATTTTCCATCGTATTCTCAAACCGGGAGACCCGCGACTGCGGGATCAGTTCCTACGAGTTACATTGGTCCCGTGGGAGGTGTTGTTGCCCCCCACGGGGCCGTTCGGGGGTTGTTTCGAGTTTTCACCCTCTAACGCCATGTTTTTAAGCCTAAGTAAAAAAATATACAAATTACCGTCGTACTCTAAAACTGGAAGTCCCACGGCTGCTGGGTCAGTTCCTACGAGTTACATTGGTCCCGTGGGAGGTGTTGGTGCCACCCACGGGGACGTTCTCGGGCTATTTTGAGTTTTCACCCTCTAACGCCATGTTTTTAAGCCTAAGTCTAGAAATATGCAAATTATCGTCATATTCTCAAACTGAGAGTCTTGCAGCTGCGCGGTCAGTTCCTACGAGTTACATTGGTCCCGTAGGTGGTTATGGTGCCACCCACGGAGCCGTTCGGGGGGCTGTTTCGAGTTTTCACCCTCTAACGCCATGTTTTTAAGCCAAAGTCTAAAAATATACAAATTAGCGTCGTACTCTCAAATCAGGAGTCCTGCGGCTGTGTGGTCAGTTCCGACGAGTTACATTGGTCCCGTGGGAGGTGTTGGTGTCACCCACGGGGGCTGTTTCGAGTTTTCACCCTCTAAAGCCATATTTTTCTTAAGTCTAAAAATATGCAAATTGCCATTGTATTCTCAAACTGAGAGACCCGCGGCTGCGGGGTCACTTCCTACGAGTTACATTGGTCCCATGGGAGGTGTTGGTGCCACCCACGGGGCCGTTCGGTTGTTGTTTCGAGTTTTCACCCTCTAACGCCATGTTTTTAAGCCTAAGTCTAGAAATATGCAAATTATCATCGTATTCTCAAATCGGGACTCCCGCGGCTGCGCGGTCAGTTCCTACAAGTTACATTGGTCCCGTGGGAGGTGTTGGTGCAACCCACGGGGACGGTCGGGGGTTGTTTTGAGTTTTCACCCTCTAACGCCATGTTTTTAAGCCTAAGTCTAGAAATATGCAAATTACTATCGTACTCTCAAACTCGGAATCCCGCGGCTGCGTGGTCAGTTCCTACGAGTTACATTAGTCCTGTGGGAGGTGTTGGTTCCACCCAAGGGGCCATTAGGGGGTTGTTTCAAGTTTTCACCCTAAGTCTAAAAATATGCAAATTATCGTCATATTCTCAAATCGAGAGTCCCGCGACTACGGGGTCAGTTCTTACGAGTTACATTGGTCCCGTGGGAGGTGTTGGTACCACCCACGAGGATGTTCAGGAGCTATTTCGAGTTTTCACCCTTTAACACCATGTTTTTCTTAAGTCTAGAAATATGAAAATTACCCTCATATTCTCAAATCGGGAGACCCGTAGTTGCGGGGTCAGTTTATACGAGTTACATTGGTCCCGTGGGAGGTGTTGGTTCCACCCACGGGTCCGTTCGGGGGTTGTTTCGAGTTTTCACCCTCTAACGCCATATTTTTAAGCCTAAGTCTAGAAATATGCAAATTATCATCGTATTCTCAGACCGGAAGTCCCGCGGGTGCGGGGTTAGTTCCTACGAGTTACATTGGTCCCGTGAGAGGTGTTGGTGCCACCCACGGGAACGGTCGGGGGCAGTTTGGAGTTTTCAACCTGTAACGCCATGTTTTTAAGCCTAAGTCTAGAAATATGCAAATTACTGTTGTATTCTCAAACCAGGAGACCCGCGGCTGCGGGATCAGTTCCTACGAGTTACATTGGTCACGTGGGAGGTGTTGTTGCCACCCACGGGGCCGTTCGGGGGGTAGTTTCGAGTTTTCACCCTCTAACGCCATGTTTTTAATCCTAAGTCTAAAAATATGAAAATTACCGTCGTACTCTAAAAACCGGAAGTCACACGGCTGCCGGGTCAGTTCCTACGAGTTACATTCGTCCCGTGGGAGGTGTTGATGCCACCCACGGGGACGTTCTCGGGCTGTTTCGAGTTTCCACCCTCTAAGGCCATGTTTTTAAGCCTAAGTCTTGAAATATGCAAATTATCTTTTTATTCTCAAATTGAGAGTCTTGCGGCTGCGCGGTCAGTTCCTACGAGTTACATTGGTCCCGTAGGTGGTTATGGTGCCACCCACGGAGCCGTTCGGGGGGGTTGTTTCGAGTTTTCACCCTCTAGCGCCATGTTTTGAAGCCAAAGTCTAAAAATATACAAATTACCGTCGTACTCTCAAACCAGAAGTCCTGTGGCTATGTGGTCAGTTCCGACGAGTTACATTGGTCCCGTGGGAGGTGTTGGTGTCACCCACGGGGACGTTCGGGGGCTAGTTTGAGTTTTCACCCTCTAAAGCCATATCTTTCTTAAGTCTAAAAATATGCAAATTGCCATTGTATTCTCAAACTGGGAGACCCGTGGCTGCGGGGTCAGTTCCTACGAGTTACATTGGTCCCGACGGAGGTGTTGGTGCCACCCACGGGGTCGTTCGGGGGTTGTTTCGAGTTTTCACCCTCTAACGCCATTCTTTTAAGCCTAAGTCTGGAAATATGAAAATTATCATCGTATTCTCAAACCGAGAGTCTCGCGGCTGCGGGGTTAGTTCCTACGAGTTACATTGGTCCCGTAGGTGGTGTTGGTGCCACCCACGGAGCCGTTCGGGGGGCTGTTTCGAGTTTTCAACCTCTAGCGCCATGTTTTTAATCCTAAGTCTAGAAATATGCAAATTATCACCGTATTCTCAAACCGGGAGTCCAGCGATTAAGGGGTCAGTTCCTACGAGTTACATTGGTCCCTTGGGAGGTGTTGGTACCACCCACGGGACAGTTCAGGGGTTGTTTCGAGTTTTCACCCTCTAACTCCATGTTTTGCTTAAATTTTAAAATATGCAAATTATCATCGTATTCTCAAATCAGGAGACCCGCGGTTGCGGGGTCAGTTCATACGAGTTATATTGGTCCCGTGGGAGGTGTTGGCGCCACCCACGGGGCCGTTCGGGGGTTATTTCGGGTTTTCACCCTCTAACACCATATTTTTAAGCCTAAGTCTAAAAATATGCAAATTATCATCGTATTCTCAAACCGGAAGTCTCGCGGTTGCGGGGTTAGTTCCTAGGAATTACGTTGGTCCCGTAGGTGGTGTTGGTTCCACCCACGGAGCCGTTCGGGGGGTTGTTTCGAGTTTTCACCCTCTAGCACCATGTTTTTAAGTGTAAGTCTAGAAATATGCAAATTATCGTCGTATTCTCATACTGAGAGTCTTGCGGCTGCGCGGTCAGTTCCTATGAGTTATATTGGTCCCATGGGAGGTGTTGGTGCCACCCACGGGGATGTTCTCGGGCTGTTTCGAGTTTTCACCCTCTAACACCATGTTTTTAAGCCTAAGTCTAAAAATATACAAATTACCGTCGTACTCTCAAACCAGAAGTCCTGCGGCTGTGTGGTCAGTTCCGACGAGTTACATTGGTCCCATGGGAGGTGTTGGTGTCACCCACGGGGACGTTCGGGGGTTGTTTCGAGTTTTCACCCTCTAAATCCATATTTTTCTTAAGTCTAAAAATATGCAAATTGCCATTGTATTCTCAAACTGGGAGACCCGCGGCTGCGGGGTCAGTTCCTACAAGTTACATTGGTCCCGTGGGAGGTGTTGGTGCCACCCCCGGGGTCGTTCGGGGGTTGTTTCGAGTTTTCACCCTCTAACGCCATGTTTTTAAGCCTAAGTCTAGAAATATGCAAATTATCATCATATTCTAGAACCGGGAGTCTCGCGGATGCGGGGTTAGTTCCTACGAGTTACATTGGTCCCGTAGGTGGTATTGGTGCCACCCACGGAGCCGTTCGGGAGCTGTTTCGAGTTTTCACCCTCTAGTGTCATGTTTTAAATTCTAAGTCTAGAAATGTGCAAATTAACATTGTATTCTCAAACTGGGAGTCCCACGACTATGGGGTCCATTCCTACGAGTTACATTGGTCCCTTGGGAGGTGTTGGTACCACCCACAGGGTCGTTCGGGGGTTATTTCGAGTTTTCACCCTCTAACGTCATGTTTTGCTTAAATTTTAAGATACGCAAATTATCATCGTATTCTCAAACCAGGAGACCCGCGGCTGTGGGGTCAGTTCATACGAGTTACATTGGTCCAGTGGGAGGTGTTGGCGCCACCCCCGGGGCCGTTCGAGGGTTTTTTCGGGTTTTCACCCTCTAACGCCATGTTTTTAAGCCTAAGTCTAGAAATATGCAAATTATCATCGTATTCTCAAACCGGGAGTCTCGAATCTGCATGGATAGTTCCTACGAGTTACATTAGTCCCGTGGGAGGTGTTGGTGCCACCCACGGGCCGTTCGGGGGTTGTTTCGAGTTTTCACCCTCTAACGCCATGTTTTTAAGCCTAAGCCTAGAAATTTTCAAATTACCATCGCACTCTCAAACCAGGAGTCCCGCGGCCACATGGTCAGTTCCTACGAGTTACATTGGTCCCGTGGGAGGTGTTGGTGCCACCCACAGGGCTATTCGGGGGCCGTTTTGAGTTTTCACCCACTAACGTTTTAAGCCTAAGTCTAGAATTATGCAAATTACTGTCGTATTCACAAACCGAGAGTCCCGCGGCTGCACGGCTAGTTCCTACGAGTCACATTGCTCCCGTGGGAGGTGTTGGTACCACCCACGGGGCTGTTCAGTAGTTGTTTCGAGTTTTCACCTCTAACGCCATGTTTTGCTTAAATCTTAAAATATGAAAATTATTGTCATATTCTCAAACCGGGAGTCCCGAGGCTGCACGACCAGTTCCTTCGAGTTACATTAGTCCCGTGGGAGTTATTGGTTCCACCCACGGGGCCGTTCGGGGGCTGTTCTGAGTTTTCATCCACTAACGCCATGTTTTTAAGCCTAAATCTAGAAATATACAAATTCCTATCATATTCTCAAATCGGTAGTCTTGCGGCAGCGTGGTCAGTTCCTACAAGTTAGATTGGTCTCGTTGGAGGTGATGATGCCATCCATGGGGCCATTCGGGGGTTGTTTCGAGTTTTCACCCTCTAACCCCATGTTTTTAAGCATAAGTCTAAAAATATGCAAATTATCGTCGTATTCTCAAATCGGGAGATCCCCGCGGCTACGGGGTCAGTTCCTACGAGTTACATTGGTCCCGTAGGAGGTGTTGGTGCCACCCATGGGGCCGTTCAGGGGTTGTTTCGAGTTTTCACCCACTAACGCCATGTTTTAAGCCTAAGTCCAGAAATATGCAAATTATCATCGCATTCTCAAACCGGGAGTCCTGCGGCTGCGGTGTCAGTTTCTACGAGTTACATTGGTCCCGTGGGAGGTGTTGGTGCCACCAACAGGGACGTTCGGGGGCTGTTTGGAGTTTTCACCCTCTAACGCCATGTTTTGCTTAAGTCTATAAATATGCAAATTATCTTCGTATTCTTAAATAGGGAGACCCGCGGCTATGGGGTCAGTTCCTATGAGTTACATTGGTCCCGTGGGAGGTGTTGGTGCCACCCATAGGGCCGTTCGGGGGCTGTTTTGGGTTTTCACCCTCTAACGCCATGTTTTTAAGCCTAAGTCTAGAAATATGCAAATTACCGTCGTATTCTCAAACTGGGAGTCCCGCAGATGCATGGTCAGTTCCTAAGAGTTATATTGGTCTCGTTAGAGGTGATGTCAGTTCCTACGAGTTACATTGGTCCCGTGAGAGGTGTTGGTTCCACCCACGGGGCCGTTCGGGGGCTATTTTGGGTTTTCACCCTCTAACGCCATGTTTTTAAGCCTAAGTCTAGAAATATACAAATTATCATCGTATTCTCAAATCGGGAGACCCGCGGCTATGGGGTCCACTCCTACGAGTTACATTGGTCTCGTGGGAGGTGTTGGTGCTACCCACGGGGCCGTTCGGGGGTTGTTTCGAGTTTTCACCCTCTAACGCCATATTTTGCTTAATTCTAGAAATATGGAAATTCTCATCGTATTCTCAAACCGAGAGTCTCGCGGCTGCTCGGTCAGTTCCTACGAGTTACATTAGTCCCGTGGGAGGTGTTGGCGCCACCCATGGGGCCTTTCATGGGCTGTTTTGGGTTTTCAACCTCTAACGCCATGTTTTTGAAGCCTAAGTCTAGAAATATGCAAACTACCATTGTATTCACAAACCGGGAGTTCCGTGGCTGCTTGGTCAGTTCCTACGAGTTAAATTGGTCCCGTGGGAGGTGTTGGTGCCACCCACGGGGCCGTTAGGGGACTGTTTCGAGTTTTCACCCTCTAACGCCGTGTTTTTAAGCCTAAGTCTCGAAATATGAAAATTACCATCGTATTCTCAAACTGGGAGTCTCGCGACTGTGGGGTTGGTTCCTACGAGTTACATTGGTCCCGTGGGTGGTGTTGGTGCCACCCACGGAGCCGTTCGGGGGCTGTTTCAAGTTTTCACCCTCTAGCGCCATGTTTTTAAGCCTAAGTCTAGAAATATGCAAATTATAGTCATATTCTCAAATCGGAAGTCCCGCGACTACGGGGTCCGTTCCTACGAGTTACATTGGTCCCTTGGGAGGTGTTGGTGCCACCCATGGGGCAGTTCGGGGGTTGTTTTGAGTTTTCACCCTCTAACGCCATGTTTTACTTAAACCTAAAAATATGCAAATTATCATCGTATTCTCAAACCGGGAGACCCGCGGCTATATGGTCAGTTCATACGAGTTATATTTGTCCCGTGGGAGGTGTTGGCACCACCCACGGGGCCGTTCGGGGGTTGTTTCGGGTTTTCACCCTCTAACGCCATGTTTTTTAGACTAAGTCTAGAAATATGCAAATTATCATCATATTCTCAAACCGGGAGTTCCGGGGCTGCGTGACTAGTTCCTACGAGTTACATTAGTCCCGTGGGAGGTGTTGGTGCCACCCACGGGGCCATTCGAGGGTTGTTTCGAGTTTTCACCCTCTAACTCCATGTTTTTAAGCCTAAGTCTAGAAATTTGCAAATTACCATCGTACTCTCAAACCGGGAGTCCCGCAGCCGCGTGGTCAGTCCTTACGAGTTACATTGGTCTCGTGGGAGGTGTTGGTGCCACCCACAGGACCGTTCGAGGGTTGTTTTGAGTTTTCACCCACTAACGTCATGTTTTTAAGCCTAAGTCTAGAATTATGCAAATTACTATCATATTCTCAAATCGGGAGTCCGCGGCTGCGCGGCTAGTTCCTACGAGTCACATTGGTCCCGTGGGAGGTGTTGGTACCACCTACGGGGCCGTTTAGGGGTTGTTTCGAGATTTCACCCTCTAACGCCATGTTTTGGTTAAATCTTAAAATATGCAAATTATCGTCATATTCTCAAACCGAGAGTCCCGAGGTTGTACGACCAATTCCTATGAGTTACATTGGTCCTGTGGGAGGTGTTGTGCCACCCACCGAGACGTTCGGGGGCTTTTTTGGGTTTTCACCGTCTAACACCATGTTTTTAAGCCTAAGACTAGAAATATGCAAATTACCGTCGTATTCTCAAATTGGGAGTCCCGCGGATGCGTGGTCAGTTCCTACGAGTTACATTGGTCTCGTGGGAGGTGATGGTGCCACCCACGGGGCCGTTCGGGGGCTGTTTCGAGTTTTCACCCTCTAACGCCATGTTTTTATGTCTAAGTTTAGACACACGCAAATTGTCGTCATATTCTCAAACCGGGAGACCCGCGGTTGCGGGGTCAGTTCCTACGAGTTACATTGGTCCCGTGAGAGGTGTTTGTGCCATCCACGGGGCCGTTCAGGGGTTGTTTTGGGTTTTCACCCTCTAACGCCACGTTTTTAGGCCTAAATCTAAAAATATGCAAATTATCATCGTATTCTCAAATCGGGAGACCCGCGGCTACGGGGTCAACTCCTACGAGTTATATTGGTCCCGTGGGAGGTGTTAGTGCTACCCAAGGGGCCGTTCGGGGGTTGTTTCGAGTTTTCACCTCTAACGCCATGTTTTGCTTAAATCTAGAAATATACAAATTATCGTCGTATTCTCAAACCGAGAGTCTCGCGGCTGTGCGGTCAGTTCCTACAAGTTAGATTGGTCCCGTGGGAGGTGTTGGTACCACCCACGGGGTCGTTCAGGGAATGTTTTGGGTTTTCACCCTCTAACGCCATGTTTTTAAGCCTAAGTCTAGAAATATGCAAACTATTATAGTCTTCTCAAACCAGAGTTCTGCGGCTGCTTGGTCAGTTCCTACGAGTTACATTGGTCCCGTGGGAGGTGTTGGTGCCACCCACGGGGCCGTTAGGGGGCTGTTTCGAGTTTTCACCCTCTAACGCCTTGTTTTTAATCCTAGGTCTAAAAATATGCAAATTATCGTCGTACTCTCAAATCGAGAGTCTCGCGGCTGCGCGGTCAGTTCCTACGAGTTATATTGGTCCCGTGGGAGGTGTTGGTGCCACCTACGGGGTCGTTCGGGGGTTATTTTGGGTTTTCACCCTCTAAAGTCATGTTTTTAAGTCTAAGACTAGAAATATGCTAATTACCGTCGTATTCTCGAATCGGGAATCCGGCGGCTGCGCCACTAAACTCGTTGGAAATACTGGTCTTGTTTGTAATTGATTATCTTAAGTGGATTATGAATTCTACATTATATTTCTTCACTAAAGGCATGATAGCGTATAATCAATCCCACCTATATAATAGGAGTGTTACCTCATTAGGATATTTCACTATTCGAATAAAATATATCATAGGAGGGTACAATCTCAATCTAACAAAATATATCATTTAACTTGTACCCAAAATATATCATTTAACAAAATATTTCTTTTAAATTTTTAGCCATGGTCAATAAGGAAGTTAGTGGTCAGGAATTTCTTTAAGTATCAAAGAAACTATATTTATTTTGTCTAAGAAAGTATATTTACAATGTGAAATGACGTTCACCTGTAATCAATGCATGCCACTATAATGTCTCTTTCTGCCAACTCCTATCCTAAAAGAGAACCCCAAGCTTTTGTACCTACATTACCAAAGAATACAGAGACCTCAATGGGAATTACTTCAATAGGAATTAGCTCAATAGTGTGAAATGAGTCATCAACAACAATTTGATAACATCATTCCACGAATACAAAATGTAAAATTGAAAAATAAATGAAAACCAATCCAAGTAGGCAATATGTAAACCTCGATCCTCTTGCTTTCAATATGTAAACCAATCCATAGAGAATGCATATATATGTGCATATATGATGCATATATATATATATATATATATGCATATATGTATATATGTTGCATATATGCGCATATATGAAGCATATATGCGCATATATGCATATGCATATATGCTGTCGGGTTTTTAAAACCATACATATAACGTGTTTTTATAAAACATGAACAAGTGAATATCGATCCCCTATTGTCTAATTTAATAAAATAAAAGGAAAATTTATATCTATAGCGGGAGTTGTCTGACCCGAGATGCTTGCAGAAGATGTCGTTCCCAGATAGGTGCACAACATTGGAAATATACCTATTAGTTAACGGACGCTTTCACACTGTTGGTTGGTACTATTCATTTCATACTCGAAGAGACGATCTTATTTCTGGTGTAGTAAATGAAGACGATCCTAACGGACATTGTGTCGGGTTTTTTCCTTCTAATGCCATGTTTTTAAGCTCAAGTTTAGTAATACGCAAATTATCGTTGTATTCTCAACCGGAAGTCCCATGATTGTGCGGTCAGTTCCTATGAGTTACATTGCTCCCGTGGGAGGTGTTGGTGCCACCCACGGGGCCGTTCGGGGGCTATTTTGGGTTTTCTTCCTCGAATGCCATTTTCTTAAGCTTAAGTCTAGATATTTTCAAAATATCAATGTATTATCAAACTGGGAGTCCCGCGATCGCACGATCAGTTCCTACGAGTTATATTGGTCCCGTGCGAGCTGTTGGTGCCACTCACGTGGCCGTTCAGGGATCGTTTCGGGTTTTCACGCACTAACGCCATGTTTTTAAGACTAAGACTATAAATATGCAAACTATCATCGTATTCTCAAACCGGGGGTCCCGTGATCGTGCGGTCAGTTCCTACGAGTTACATTGGTCCCGTGCGAGGTGTTGGTTCCACTCACGGAGCTGTTAGGGGGCTGTTTCGGCTTTTCACCCACTAACGCCATGTTTGTAAGCCTAAGTTTAAATATATGCAAATTACCGTCATATTCTCAAATCGGGAGTCCCGTGATCGCGCGGTCAGTTCTTACGAGTTAGCTTGGTCCCGTGGGAGGTGTTAGTGCCACTCAAATAAAAGGCTCGTCCACTATGCGGTCTTTAGTCTTCAGCTTTGATAAATCTACCATAATAAGTTTGGAGTCGGGATCAACTTTGCAAGCATTTGTTGTATCCTCCACATTTACCCAATCAAAATAGAATACGATTTCTATGAAATCCAAGTAATTAAGTTCTAGGATTTGTTGAATTATCCCATAATAGGTTAGTACCGTATTCTTTGGATTTTTATCACTTTTGCTAGCGATACAGGTGGTCAAGGTAGAAATTGATATTCCACTATTTTGCGTCAAAATATTTTCCTCATATGGATATGAAGTAAAATTAAAACCGTTGGTGCGGAATTTCTTTAACTTTTTTGCACGAAAACTAGGACCTTTTTCTAGGCATGCAATTCTAGAAGAGACATCACCTCTTTTTAGAAGCTTTATTTATTAATGAATTTGTATTAGGGAATGTTTTTACCACACATGAATAAATAACCGCGCACATAAGATGTGAAAAGTACCTCTTTTGACACCCATGCCCTAAAGTCAGTTGTCGTCCAATTTCTCCTTTGATTTTGGATAATTTCGTTCTCGTACTTACTACCGAAAAATTATAGAGTTTAGTTCATAAAATAAAAAATACATATAATCAAAGAAGAAGAATTCAGTAGATACTCACTCTCTCCAGTCTTGGACTTTATCTTGCGATTTGAAGACATGACGAGTTGATTGCTCGTATTGTAGGTTTGTAAGTTTCACCTCTTTAGGGTTCTCAAACGATAATTCGGCCTCAAACTTGTCAGGTTCCTTTATCACTCATTCTCCACGAGGATTAAACCTCCTCACCTCTTATTTTGGCATATGTTCCTTAGCGTATAGCAATGATTCCACTGTTACGTATTCTTCAGCAATCGACCCTCCAATATACTGTTTATTCTTTATATAATCTTTGAAAGTTTTCATCAAGGGCTCTAAAGGATACATCCAAAAATACCTCACGGGACCACATAATAAAGCTTCATCGCATAAATGCACAAGCAGGTGGAACTGATATCAAAGAATGACGGAGGAAAATATTTCTCTAATACACAAACTGCCTCGGCTAAAGTTGATTTTGCAGTGTTAATGTGTCTTCTGTTTACCACTTTTGCACGAAGTAGGGTAAAACACAAACTGATTTGCCTAATTTCCCAATGGAGATCTTTGTGTTCAAAGAAGCAATGCCGAAATAACAGCGGGATTAATTGGATGATTACATGCTAGTTGTGAGACTTGCATTATTTCAAGTCATTTGCTTGGTAGCTTACTACCCTACGTAAATTACCAGAATAACCGGTTGGAGTCTTCAAGTTGAACAACGTGTCTAAGAGGATCTTCTTCTCACTAGTAGTCAAAGTGAAAGAAGTCGGGGGGATAGAAATTCTTCCTGTCATTGGATCATTTTTTAACCACAGTCTCTTCTTTATTTTCATATCCTGTAGATCTCGGCGGGCATGCTCTCTATCTTTGGAATGAGATCCACCCAGACATGTTCCCATCAAATGTTTTGCAACATTCTTCTCTGTGTGCATCACATAAATTATATGCCTTACACGATGATCTTTCCAATACGGCAAATAAAAAAATATTGATCGCCTGGACCATGGCTTCGCTTTACTAGGGTCATTCGGATTCTCCCTAGCTTTACGCTTCAGGTTTACAAACTGGGGGTGTTTTCCTATGTACCTATTCCCCGTAGTCGTAGCCGCCGCCTTCTCCTCAATTTGCTAACCAGAAAGTTGAACAGGTGTCGTTCTGCACTCGTGAGCGACAGGTAAAAAGTTAGACTTGTCTTTCCTAAAAGGGTGATTGGTCGGCAGAAATCTACGATGACCCATGTAAATCATCTTACCACTATGTTTTAACCAACATGCTTCATTTTCCTTCCCACATATGGGACATCCATAATAACCATGAACATTACAACTAGACAAGGTCCTATAAGCCGGAAGATCGTGGATCGCCCACATCACCATTGCTTTAAGTGTGAACTCTTCACCCTTATGAGAATCGAATGTCGCCATGCCTTTATCCCATAACTCTTTAAGTTCTTCGATTAATGGTTCTAAGAATATATCAATATCATCACTGGGAGCCTTCGGCCCGGGTATCAATAAAGATAACAATGTGAACTCCTTTCTCATGTGTAATGTCGAAGGAAGACTTAAAGGCTCCATAAGAACTTGCCAATAACTCTGACTAGTACTTAAATTACCGAAAGGGTTAAACCCATCGATTGAGATTGCAAGATGAACGTTGTGTGGTTCCTTTACAAATTCATGGTGTTGTGCATTTGAAATTTGCCAGATGAGTGAATCAACCGAATGACGCATCAAATTCCCACCAACCTCGTATCGAGCATGCCATGTCATGGCCTCCGCTATCCACGGTACAGTAAAAAAACATTTTAACCGTGGCCCAAGTGGAAAATACTTCAAAACCTTTTGTGGGACTTGCAAGCACTTGCGATTTTTTACATGTTTGTCATTTCCATTCTCACAAACCATATATCTAGGCTCACTGCATACAGGACATTCATCCTTCTCTTCGTGCTCGTTCCGGTACAATATGCAATCATACTTTCAAGCATGAATAGATTTGTATTTCAAACCTAAACCCTTCAAACTCTTCTTCATGGTAGGATAATTGTTTGGTAACATGTTCTCTTTTGGGTGAATTTCTTTAACCCACTTCAGAATTCCGATTACGCTGTTTCCAGACAAACCAAATTGAGTCTTCAAATTATGCAAACCAATCATTGCATATAATACCTAGTGATCTTCATCGCAATCTTTATACAATGGTCTAGCCGCATCGGCTTTCAACCGTATGTATTCTCGACCTCCTTGTGATTCATCATCAATCCGTCCATTTACTTGGTCATAATGCACATTATTTGTATCCATAGGTTAGTGGTTTTGTTGGTTGTAGAGTCCGTAAGCATCATCAATTAAGTCGATCAATGGACGATGTGTTGGTGAATCATGTACCACTTCTACTCATTGAGGTTCGTTACATGGTCAGGTGCCGGTAATTCTTCTGGAACATAAGGTACAACTTTATCACCCTGGTATGTCCATATATATAGTCTTGATAGATTCCCCACTTTAGTAAATGCAACTCAAGAACTTCCAATGACTTATATTTTTCGTTAATACAATAAGTGCACGGACACGGAATCTTCTCACTTTTAAGATTTTTGGAAGCGTATTTAACAAATTCATAAACGCCCTTTACATGATTATTTGATATTCGATTAGTCTCTCCCATCCACTCTTCGTATTATGGGAAATCCATGTAATAATCTTCAAATTTCAGTCCTGTGGTAATAGGTTAAAAATATTATTACAACTGAAACAAAAAGAATATTCTTACAACTGCAAGAAAAAAAATATCATTCCAAACGAAACAAAACCAATATTCTTACAACTGAAACAAAAAAAATATCATTCCAACTGAAGCAAAACCAATATTCTTACAATTAAAACAAAAAAAATTATTACAAATGAAACGAAAGAAAATATTATTGAATCTTGGCCAACAGATAAAGTGGCCAATTAGTAAAAGATTTTGCATAATTCCTCAATTCCATCCCATCCCCGTTGTTAACGTACACAGGTATATCTTCGCAGCCATTGTATATTTCATCGACCATTATTTTAGCCTCACCCTTCTCCAAAGGTCGGTGATGTACTAGAGTTCCAGGAACCGTGGAGATGAGTATGCACATGCCAATAAACCTTGAATTTCTCATGTCCTTGATATAGTACTCTTCGCCATAGTCACTGTGAGTTGTTGACGATTTTCGAGCCCCGTGATTGGCGGAGGTGCAGGGGAGGGGAATATTGGAGGATGAGGCATTTGAGAGGGGAATGTTGGAGGGGAAGAATGTGTGAAACCTTGAGTAGGAGTAGGGTAAGGGTAACCTTGAGGAGGCATTGAGGGCCTATAACTTTTAAAAAAGTTCACAAGTTCCCCAATTTGATTTGTCAATAATCCCAGGGTATTTTTAATCTCATGGACATCCCCATCGGTCTTCAACTGGTGCTCCTTTTGGGATGAGATACAATTCTTGACCGAAGAAAGCTCGTCCACAAGAGGTGCAATGTGTTGAAGTTTTGTTTTTGGCATATGTGAGCCAACGCCACTCATCCTCCCCCTTTTGTCCTTTCCAAAGGTCTGTGTCAGGGCATCATTTTCAAGGTCGAATTCATCAGTAGGGCTCGAATCAGATTGATTGATGATGGCCTCTATTGATTCCAGTGTCTTAGCCAAGTGCGACGGGAATTTATTATCTTTGTCCCTTCGAGCATGAAGGAATAAGTTGGACCGATTTGGGTTTTTACCGGTATTTGGACCATCTTTTGTCCTACTATCCCATTCATTCTTCAAATCCTCATATGATTTGGTAACCAGCCTATGGATATCAGTTTTTTGTGCCCTATTTTTTTTGTTTTAATCCCTCTGGATCAACTTTTTTTCCTTCACCTCATTCTCCAAAAACTTATTCCACTAATCCAATGGCATTTCAACATTGGGAGGCACTCTCTCTTTCAAAGCCAAAATATCTGAGTTCGCTGCCTCTTTCGGGAAATGTTTCTTCCGAAGGTTTCTCCTGTATGTCCTCAATCCTTCAGCAGCCCGAGATAGAACCTTATTCTTGGAACGGTCAGGAAATGAGAAATGCTTGCAAAGTTGGTCATGTATGTCATCTTTGACAGCTTGATCAATAAGGTTCCAATTGTCTGGTCCACCGACTCCTATGTTCATTTTTCCTAGCGATAAGCACCGGTCTTTAAAGTTCAGCACGTCATTCCTATCACCCTTCGGGTTATTCCTGAGAAGGGAGAAGCTAATAGGCTTGTTTTCATTTGAGAGGGAGGCATCAGGAGTGTTGGATGGGGGCGTTAAAGCAACGGGAGTGCTGGATTGGGGCGTAAGAGCACTTGGAGTTGGACTTGGTGAGGAGTGAACCATTGGCGAAGTTGTGAATTTCTCAGCCATTGGTGTTGAGAATATGGGCTCTGTACGAGATGGTGAACCTCGTTGTGGTGTCACCTCGGCACTTGGTAACCTTGGGTTGTTTCCTCTCGACATTATCTATAAAAATTAAAAAATATAAGTGACTAAATAATTATAGTAATATGAAATTATAACTAATTAATTAAGCTTAATTATAGATAGATAGATAGATAGATAGATAGATAGATAGATAGATAGATAGATAGATAGATAGATAGATAGATAGATAGATAGATAGATAGATAGATAGATAGATAGATAGATAGATAGATACCTTTTCAAAGTAAGACTTCAGAAAAAGTTCAATGTGTCTGATCTCCATCCATTCGGTATTGGTTTTTAAGAACCTATGAATTTTTGCACGTGGCCAACTAGAAGGAAGGGTATATATGATTGATGTGTAGATGTCAGTGACATGAACTCAGAATCCCCTATTTCTCAACTTGTTGGCAAGATTCAATTTTACGTGCATGTGGCGCGACACATCATAGTCTAAGTTAATGCTCTCTGTACGCAGTTTTATCCATAATGGGTGGATTTTTTTTTCGCCTTCTCCAACAACGTAACCAAGGTCAGGGCTATGTCGGGATTATGTGTGTGAAATATATTTTGTATAACATCATCCCAATTTTCTAGTAGAGAAAATAGAATACGATCGAAAAAGTAATCATGCCGGATATCAAATTCATGATTTACAAGGTAGTTAAATTGTTCGATCTTTTTATTTCCGTACCTATAAATAGGAGTACCCTCTATATGATGCACGTTAATAAAAGAGTTATGTGTGCTGTCTAATTGCAACCTCTCCCACTTTTGTTGACAGTAATTATCACCGTGCCTCATTTTTCCTGAGAAAAGTATATGAGGGCATGAATACGAGTCCTGCTATTAAGGTTTAGGTTTGAAAGTTATGAGAGTGTAAAAGTATATGTGAAATCCTAACAACAACCCGCCGTAATTATTTATAACACATATTGTAGTACTTACACACATATTGTAGTACTTACACACATATTGTAGTGCAAAAAATCACGACATGCATATAAGCCCTAATATAATATGATGGCGCGCATATAACCCCCAATAAAATCACGACAAGGTGGATGTAAATTTTTTACTCATTAAAAATCCATTTAATTATATTTTGTCAAAAAAAATACACACACATACAATCTAGGTTTATTGGCATAATCTATACAAACACACACATGCAATCTAGGGTTTATTGACATAATATATACATACACACACATACTATTTAGGGTTTTCTAAACCCTAATATTATTTAGGGTTTACACACATACAATCTATACATACACCATACACACACATACTATTTAGGGTTTACTAAACCCTAATATTATTTAGGGTTTACACACATACAATCTATACATACACACATACTATTTATGGTTTACACACATACAATCTATACAAATACACACATACAATATAAGATTTATTGAAATAAACATACATATACATATAAATCTATACACACACACACATATAAAGATAAATCTATACATACACACATACAAACGTAAATCTACACATAAATACACAGAAATTAGGGCTTTACATATACATATAACTCAAATTGAAATCACCAAACGTAAATCTACACATAAATACACAGAAACCTAAACTCAATACATACCTCAACCTCCAAATGAAATCACCAAAATCGTCAAAATCGCCAAAATCGCCAAATATAATAAAGGAAAGCAGCTGCAAATCAACCTCCAAATGAACGAAATGAAATCAGCGGGGGCTTTTTTTTAAGACATGGAGCTGGTCACGGCCAAACGCCGTGACTCCATATGCGCGACCCTTAAATTTATAAGTTCGTTCTCCGAAACAGGCAGACAAGGTCACGGCCTAAAGTCGTGACCCACCATACGAGACTTTTTTCGAAGCTTGATTAAGGTATGGTCACGGCCCATAGTCGTGACCCATACTAAAAACTCGTCACGGCCCATAGCCGTGACCCTTGATCTGTGATGCGCGATGCTTGAATGATGTATGGTCACGACACATAGTTGTGACCCATACCCAGAAATGGTCACAGCCCCAGGCCGTGACCCTCAATATGTTTACTCTCTTCTTCGTCATGCCATGGGTCACGGACTTGGGCCGTGACCAATCCGCGACCAATCTTGGAGGTAATTTTGGCGCGAGTTTGGCGCTATGATGGTCACGGCCTGGTCTCGGACTTGGGCCTTGACCACTTGGGTCACGGACTTGGGCCGTGACCACTTCTAGAGCATCGATAATTTAGTGTGATAATAAATATGGTCACGCCAAATATTGAGTGGGCCACGGCCCAAGTCCGCGACCAGCTGGTCACGGACTTGGGCCGTGACCCACTGGGCATGACCATTCGCAGGATTTGTTTTAGTGCGAACACTTGGAGTTGCTTTGCCCCCAACGCCTATGCCTTCTGTAGGCCTGCTATTAATGCTTTATATTCTGCTTCATTATTGGAGGCTTCAAATCTAAGCCTGATTCCTTACTCGAGGATTGTATCTTCTGGGGTAACGAGCACAATGCCTACTCCTGCCCCCTTGGAGTTGGAGTCTCCATCAACATACAAGTGCCAAACAACTTGTGCCGAGTGATTTTCCCTTTGACCCACGGATTGAAGTTGGTCACAAGGATGATCTCCTATAAATTCTGCGATGAAGTCGATAAGGACCTGCCCCTTGATTACATTTCTTGGTTGAAACTGGATGTGAAATCGCCCGAGCTTGATCGACCACTTTGATAGTCTACCAGATAGATTCGCTTTCCACAGGACTGCTTTAAGGGGGTGTGATATAAGGACAACGATAGAGTGAGGTTCAAAATAGTGCTTTAATTTTCTCAAGGCTACCACTAGTGCAAATGCGAGCTTTTCCAGTGGTAGGTATCGCTGCTCGATGTCCAAGAGGGTCTTGCTCGCGTAGTAGACTGGGTATTGGATTCCCGTTCTTTCACATACTAGTACAGAACTGACAGCGTGGCTGGAAACTACAAGGTATAGGTACAAGGAATCGTTATCTTGAGGTATTATAAGTAAGGTTGGTCTGTTGAGATAAGCTTTGAGATCCTCTAATACTTTCGAGCAATCTTGGTTCCACTCCACTGTTATGCTTGTCTTCAATAGCTAGAAGAACAGCTGGAACTTTTTGGATGACTTCGAGATGAACCAATTCAAGGCGGTGAGCATGCCCAAGAGCTTCTGTATGTCTCTTATTGTGTGGTGAGGCTGCACCTTATTGATTGCATCAATCTGGTCCGGGGTGGCTTCAATGCCTCTCTCGCTAACCAAGTACCCGAGAAATCTTCCTAACTGGCACCAAAGGAACACTTGCTCGCGTTGAGCTTCATTCGGTATTTATTAAGGATTTATAAGGTCCTTGATAGGTCTGAGAGGTGGTTTTCTTTCTGTCTGCTCCTGACGAGCATATCGTCAATGTAGACTTCCATGGTATCTCCTATTTGGTCTTTAAACATCGTGGTGACCAGCCACTGGTAGGTTGCTCCTGCATTTTTATCCCAAAGGGTATAACTTTGTAACAATGTAATCCGATGGTGGTGATGAACGCTGTCTTGTCTTGTTCTGGTATGTATAGAGGAATCTGGTGGTACCTCGAGTATGCGTCCAGAAAACTCATTCCTTCATGAGTTGATGTGGCGTCCACCAACTGGTCGATCTTTGGGAGAGGGAAACCGTCCTTAGGGTATGCCCTGTTAAGGTCAGTGAAGTTAATAAAAACTCTCCATTTCCCATTACTCTTTGGAACCACTACTGGGTTGGACATCCATTTAGAGAATTGAACTTCTCGTATGGATCCTGCATCCAACAACATCTCCACTTCTTTCTCTACAGCCTTGGCTTTCTCGGGTGCAGTTTGTCGTGCCTTATGCGTGATAGTCCTGAAAGTCAAGTCGACGTGCAACTGATGACAAACCACATTGGGGTCAATTCCAGGCAACTCTTAAGGTTCCCATACGAAGACATCCAGATTATTCCTCAAAAGTACCGTCAACTCCTTCTTCTCTCGATCTTTGAGAGAGGCTCCAATAAAGAACAGCATGTCTTCTTTGCTGCCACCGACTGCGACCTCTTTCAATTTTTCTATGAACCGCTCAGAGGGGAGGATCCTGGTCTCCTCCACTCTGAATGTTCCATACTTTAGTAGCTATTTTAAAGGTATCAAACCTTCTTGTTCCTCAACCTTATCTTTGGCCTTCTTGACCCTCTTCATTATTTTTAGGCGGATGGCTACTATGAAGCACTTTCTTGCCATCGCTTGATCTCCGTGGATCTCCATTACTCCTCGCTCAGTCACGTACTTAAGTTTATTATGGTAGGTCAAGGGAACAGCCTTCATCGCATGTAGCCACCCTCTGTCGAGGATAGCCTAGTAGGGTGAGTCAATGTCGAATACCAGACACTCGATCATCTTGGAAACACTTTCGGCCCTCACTGGCAGTACGATCTTTCCCAAACGGAAAGTCACTTTTCCAGTTAAGCCAACTAAAGGGACAGTGACTTCATTTAAGTCGACGGCGCTTAACTTCAATTTCCTGAACAGGTCGAGATACATTACTTCGGAGGAGCTTCCATGGTCGACGAGAAACTTGTCGACATCATAGTTTGTTATCATGGGTGTAATGATTAAGGCGTCATGATGTAGGGTTCTCACTCCCACTAATAGTTCATCCATGAACATGATGTGTTTTCTGTAGTCGATGTTATCTGCTCACCGACACTTTCCTACCTATGTTTTTGCTGGATCGATTTGAAAAGCTTTCATTACTACCGTAAGCTTTTTCACTTCCATCCAGACTGAATTTACTTGAATCTGCTTCAGATTCGATGCCCTATGAATCACTGCGAACTCATGGCCAGCATCTTCCTCGAGCACGTTGTCGGGCCTTATGTCTCCATTGGAAACAACCTTCTCTGCCTTCTTCTCCACAAACTCGTTCAGGTGCCCAGTCTGGGCCAACTCTTCAAGGTGAGACTTAAGAGCTTTGTAGTGCTTAGTTTTTTTCCCTCCTTCCTTGTGAAAAGCGCACCTCGGCGCCTTGTTTCTCTTTGAGGGATATCCTCCCATCTTTTTGGGCCATTTGACGAAGGGTTCATCCTTGCTTTTTGCTAGGATCTTGTATATTGGTTATTTAAAGACAGTGTTCACTGCCTGAAATGCTTTCGAGGAATCGCTTTTGTTCCCGTCCTTGGAACCACCTTTGCCCCCATTCTTACGTCCTTTTTTCTGGTTCTCAGCTTTATTGCCACTCTTGCCAGCGAACTTGGCGCGACCATTTTCCCCTGCACTAAGGTGGGTCACATCATCGACTTTGGCGTACTTTTTGATACGAGCCATTAGGTCATTAATGGTTGTGGCCTCCTTCTTAGTGATGGATTGGTACAAGAGGCAGGAGCTGGGTAGGCCGATTTCAAAGGATGCCACGGCGACCTTCTCCGAGTAGTCCTCGACCTCGTTGAATAGCTCCCAATATTTTTTCGCATAGTCCTTGAGGCTTTCTTAAGGCATTTTCTTCATTGTCAACAAGGCATCCACCCTCTTTAGATGGGAGTTGCTGGTGATGAAGCGAGCTATGAAGAGCTCTGCCAGGGACTTAAAGCTCCTGATGAACCTATGAGGGAGTCTCTCGAACCACTTTTGGGCCACATCGTGCTAGCTCGAAGGAACGATCCAGCACATTAGTGCATCCTTGTGGTTCCAGAGAGTCATGGCCTGCTTGTACTACCTAATATGATCGATAGGGTAAGTCTTTCCATCGTAGATCTTGAATCTATGAAAAATTCTTAGGGGCTTCTCCTTCCTCTATCTCCTTTGAGAAAGGGGATTTCATCTAGGTCTTGAGAGCTCTCCTGGATATCTCTCTAGTCGATCTGGCACCCCGATGCACTGGGTGCTGGTCCATTTCCCTTCGAACCAAATTTTTTATATCTTCGTTTCCTCGAGCTGGGCTCCTGTAATGGCAAGAAAGTTACTATTGCTCGAGTAAGTCATCATCCGACCTGTGTTCCTCGAATCTCTGAGATCCATGCCTAGGGCTCCTTCCTCGATTGCGAGACTTTCTCGCCTGAGGGCTAGGAGTGCGATATTGACATTGCTTGGTGATATGGTGGAGTTCTTTCTCCATACTTTCCAATCTCCTTTTGAGGCGAGCATTCTCATCTTTTTTATTATGAGCGGCCTCCCCTTGCTCTTGGAGCCTGGCCTCATAGGCATCGATCAACCTGGAGATCTTTATGGACCTAGATGGTCCTTGACTTTCTTCTAAGGCTTGTCGTTCTAAGAGAGCCCTCTGATCTGAACGTCAAACTTCAGATCCGATCCTGCGAGGGGTAGGCTTCTCTTGGATATCCCCCACTTGAGGCTTTATTGGTGAGGGCTTTCTTAAAGGAAGATAAACGTTTCTCACAGACGGCGCCAATTGTGGTGACAATTAAGTTCAACATAAGATAACAAGAAAAGGCAATCACCAAAACAAATAAAGAACGTAAGGAATCACAATCACATAACAGAAAATTTATGTGGTTCAGCAAGAATGCCTATGTCCATGGTGGTGCTCTCAATATTATTTCTCTTTACTCCAGGGAGTGTTTTACAGGAAAAATAAGGCATGCCCTTTGCCCTGGGTGGAGGGTTGGTTATATACATGTTATTTCGGAGAGTGGAGGAGTGGGACTCCCCCACGTTAGCCCATAATCCCTAGAATATCTCTTAAGAGAGATTTTAGGAACAAACTGGGTTAAAACTGAACTGGTTGAGGGGCGGGGCCTTTAGGCTTCTGGGTCGTGTTTGATTTGGGCTTCTCGTTGGGGCAACAATGTAAAACCGAGGTACCCCCATGTTATTATATGAAAACTCCACCAAAGGTAAAAACTACTCCGAATAACTCGTAAAGTCTAGAATGCACATCCTCAGCATATCTTTAAACATTTGATTCACCTTCTCCGTCTGCCCATCGGTCTGTGGATGATACGCCATGCTCAAACTCATCCCCGTCCCCATAGCCTCCTGAAAACTCTACCAGAAATAGGACAAAAAGATCTTAACCTGATCTGAAACAATATTGAGCGGCACCCTGTTCAATCTCACTATCTCTGCAATGAAAATTTATGCATACTACCTTGTCGTATAATCCACCCAAACTAATAAGAAATAAGCTATCTTGGTCAACGATCCATAATAACCCATATGGACCCCTTTGTAACATCAATAACCCTGTGATAAAGTCCATCAAATGATTCTCCCATTTTCATATCAGAATCTCCAATGACTACAATACCCCGAGTGGTCTTTAATGATTAACCTTCACCATTTAACACGTGGTTCACCTGGAGAGAAACTCTGATATGTCTCGCTTTATACCGACCCATAAATACTGCCTTCTTATATCTTGGTACATCTTATCCCCTTCGGGATAAACTGATAATTATGACATATGCGCCTCCTCCATAATCGCACTCCATAGATCCTTATCTTCTGGGATAATCAACCTCTCATTGAAGCATAATCCATCCTCATAACTAACTGAGTAAGACTCCTCTCCACCCACCAACAACTGTTGAATCCTCCCTCGACAAGAAGGAACCCCTGCCTGTGAATTCACAACCTTTAAAATTATCTCGAGTGTAATGGTCATCACTACTAAATAGGCCCAGACTACCTTATCCTCTAACAAAGCTCAGCTTACTTCACCTTTCACACTGCTTCCAACTACCTTGATGGCGTATGACTCAACGTATCTGCCATTATGTTAGACTTCCCCGGATGGTACTGGATATCAAACTGATAATTCTTCATGAACTCATTCCACGTACGCTACCTTATATTCATCTCCTTATGCATGAAAAGATACTACAATGACTTATGGTCCATTAATAATTAGAACTTCTACCCTACTAGATAGTTCCTCCAAATTCGCAAGGCAAAAACAATTACCGCTAACTTCAAATCGTGTGTGGGATAATTCTTCTCATGGGGCTTAAGCTTACAAGATGCATAATTTATAGACCTCTCCTCTTGCTATAGAACTCCCTCAAGTCCCTATAAGAACGTATAAGTAAAATCAAAGTATTCCAATCCTTCCCCAGGCAATGCGAGTACTAGTACTGAAGTAAACTTGTCCTTTAGCTTTTCAAAGCTAACTGACACTGATCATAATAAATAAAAGGAAATCCCTTACGAGTTAAATTAGTCAAGTGACCCACAATCTGTGAAAATCCTATGATAAACTAGCGATAGTAACCCTCTAATACTAAAAAAATATGAACCTCCTTCGATGTCGTGGGCTGACACCTTACTCGGATCGATATAAATCCCTCTTTCAGAGACTATTTGACCCAAGATGCACCCCCCATAATCAAAATACATATTCCTCAAACTTAACATATAATTGGTGGTCCTGTAAATTCTAACGAAGCATATGCAAATGCTCTGCATGCTCTCCCTCTTTACGAGAATAAACCAATATGTCATCTATGAACACAATAAAAAATTGATCCAAGATATCCCTGAACATCCTGTTTATGAGATCCATAAAAACTATCGACACATTGATTAGCCCAAACAGCATAACCCTGAACTCAAAAGACCTGTATCTCATCAAAAATGCGATCTTAGGGACATCCCACTCCCTGATACGCAACTGATGGTACCTTGATCTCAAATCAATGTTAGAGAAGTAGGCTACTCATCTCAATTGATCGAATAAGTCATCGACACACGACAATGAATACTTGTTCCGAATCATGACCTTGTTCAACTCCCGATAGTCGATACACAATCTCAATGACTCATCCTTATTCTTCAAAAAGAAATCGGGGAACCCCAAGGTGATGTACTTCTGTGAATAAAACTCTTCCCTAAAAGCTACTGGATTTGATCTCTTAACTCTCGCATCTCTAAAAGAGCCATACAATACGTAACTCACGCTATCGGCCTAGTCTTCGACGTCGATCAAAAACTCAATCTCCCTACTCAACGGTAACTCTAGTATCTCCTAAAACAAATCAGCATAGTCCCTAACAACAGGGATCGAATATGGAGAGACGAATAAACCCTCCAAATTCTCATCCTCGATGAAATATAAGTGCATGCTCGATCCTCCCTCCAAACGAGGCATCATCATAAGAAACATGTCCTGCCTTGGAATAACAAACATGATAGTCCTACTGTAACAATCCATAATCACTATGTACGTCTCTAACCAGTCCATACCAAGAATAAAATCATATTCGTACATTTTGAAAATGAGCATATCCGCTACTAAACATAACCTCCTCATGTCTAAAACCCCTCCCTTGCAGATGGAATGAATGAGAGTCCCTCTACCCAACAATGAATCTACGGTCATAATGATATTTATCACTATATCCACTAAACCAGTCGCACGCGCGAATCTAATGCTAACAAATGAGTGTGATGCTCCCATGTCAAACAAAACCCACCCCATGAACCCATGGATAAGAAACATACCCTCAATTACTGTCGGTAAAATTAGCCCTTGAACGTTATACGAACGTTCAAACTGCAATTGTCCTTGCGGAGGCGGTAATGCTGGAACTGCTGGTGGGGATGAATGCTACTGTAACTGTTGCCCCGACTGGGCATCCTTGTACTGAACCCTAGACCTATTAGAGCATGTATAATGCATGTGTATCTTCTCCCCACATACGAAACATCTCCATGTAAAATTTGTCGGCATCTGGACTTGCTGGCCCTGGCAAGGTTGCCCCTATCTCTGGTCGTATTGGCCTTGATAACCCTAGCCCTTCTAGCCTCTAGTGTGGTTCTCCTCATCCTGCTGGCTCTGAGGATCATGCTGCTGAGCCTACCTAAAATTTTTATTACCCGACTAGAACCTCTTAGCCAAGTCCTCCTGTTTGGAACCCCAATCCTACTGTCTACCCTATTGCCGCGGCACCCCACTGGCACTGTTACCCCCAGTCTTGCCCTGCTGGCTTGACTCTTTTTTCCTCTTCGCTCCTCTCAAATGGAAGTGATGGTACTGAAAATGGTGCAATGCACCGTTAATGATCTCAATATAAGTCCTCAATGTCGGGTTCCCCCCAAAATACTGGAGGATCCTCTAGGTAAGTCCATCCATGAATTTGAGAATTTTATTCTCATCAATATTCACCTCATTTGGCACAAAGTTCACTAGGCGAGTGAAATCCTACTCATACTTGGCCACAGTAAGGCCCTATAGCGAGAGATATAGAAATCTCTTCCTCATCTCTATCTGAATTGCCGACGAAAAGAACTTACGGTCAAACCTCACCTAGAAGTTTTGTATAGTCATCGAATACCTCTCCTCAGACATGGTAATGAAATCCCACCACTAAAGAGCTACCTCGACTAGCTTAAACATAGCCAGTATCTTTTTTTTAGTGTCGCTTCACTCAACCATACGTAAATGACTCTTGGTGTCCTTCTTCCATTAGCTAGATGCTATAACATCTGCACTCCCCTAGAACTCTCATGAATGTCCCTTCTGGAAGACCTCTTTGACTCGCTCCCATATTGACAACATTGGGTGAGTCTGAATTGGTGCTGCCACTAGCGGTTATGGATGTGCCTAGAGAAAGTTCTGTGTGAAGGCAGTCGTAGCGAAAATAATCTCCTATGCTACTATGGTTTTGACTTCTACTGTGGTCATAATCCCTTGAGTCGCTTGTGGCTCTGGGTGAGCCTCCTCCTCTTTGGACTTCCCCGCTTCACGTGCTGGCCTACCTCTTCTGGTGTTTGGCATCTGAAATCAAACCAAAATTGTATGAGATTCACTTCAAATATATATAATAGCAGAAGAACTTAAATGCGTCGTATGAATCAATAGTCCTAAGCATAGGGATTTAAATTAAAGAAACGTAATGCTAACAACATAGTAAGTTTGCAAAGATCCTAAGGACACTAGAACCCGATGCTCTGATACCAACTGTGACAACCCATCTATTCTAATACCGGGTGGTGAATCTTCTATTAATATTAAATAGTAATCCAGTATGGTTTCATTTTGAGTATCACTGTCGCAACAAGCAAAATAAATATAAATGAATAAAAGTCATACAACTAAATGAATCGAGTAAATGACAGGCATAAATAAATAAATGTGAACCGAATAAACCATAGGTCACTAACATTAATAATCCAACATATATAAAAAAACTGAATAAAGAAAATAACTCTTACATAAAGTAAAGTCCTATCTAACTGCAAGTAACACGCACCAAAAAATATTAGTAGAATAAAAGAATCCTATCTAGATAGAAGGAGTTGAGGTGGTGTAACAACCCGCCCTTTTGGAGACGATTAAATTCCATAATTAAATATAAACTCGCAATTTGGGGAATTTCCTAAAATAGTAATTTTTGGGATTTTCGAGGATTAAATGATTTTCGAAGGATGTTGTGATTATTTTTGGAACTATATAGGTCGAAATATTTTAATTATATGTCGTCGTTGAGTAAAGTGACAAGAGGTAATATTTTTAATTGGAAAATCCGCATTTATTTATTTTGGGTTGGAATAGTGATTTGCGGTCAAGTACCTCTGATGGGAATTTCGACTGCGCCGTGAGTCTTGGAATGTCCGAGATAGTCGGAAAAGAGTGTCCGATTGTCGAAAATGAGTTTTGGATAATTTTTGAGGTAAAAGTAACTCGTAATTGGATAAACGAGCCGTGTTTACTTGCTTTATTTATCTTTTTGGGCTAAACTCCGTCGGATTCGACTCGAGGTCCTCGGATTTTATCCACGAGGCAAGTGTTTACTTGCTTTATTTATCTTTTTGCATAAATATCTCATACCTTAGTTTGGTATAAGCAAACCCTAAAGGTCTTGGGGTGGGTTATTGCGGATAAAATGGGTTTTTGGGAGTTAAAACAATTAAACCCCAATAATATTTCAATTTGTGAAACTTAGGTTTTAACCTAAATTAATTGGTGGTTTTGGGTTCTAAGATGTTTAGAACCCTTAATATATGTGTATTTTTAGTTGGTTGAGGTTGTAGGACATTGGGTGAGGCGACAAAAGCTTGGGAGAAGCTTTAATGGCCGAAATCGTCTCGGAGAAGACGATGAATAGTAACCCGTGACTTTAGGGGGACATTTTGGCCAGGAAAAGAATTGATTTAGCTCTAGGCCAAAACATGAAAGTTGTAGAACTTTTCGAAACGGTCGCGTGAGCACCGATCGCGTATTTTTTTGATTTTTATACGATTTGATATGATTTTTACAAGATGGCAGCTCCGGGTTAAAATCATCAACTCGGAAATCAAATCGGGAATTGGAAAAATTACGGTTAGAATTAATTGCGTAGATGCGGGAATAATTTTTGGGGTAGTTTACAAACCCTGATAATGAATTTGGGTTGTTGGAAAATGGATTTGAGGAATTTAGTTTTGGGGACCTAGTGTGACCGGTCGACCGCGCTCCTAAGGCCGGTCGACCGCGTCAAGGAAAAAAAGGCCTACTGCTTTGTTTTGTAGGCTTATTTGCAACCCGCGGTCGACCGGGGGTCCAGAACCGGTCGACCGGTGCCCTATTTTCAGCCCAAGATTTGGAGATTAGTATTACTTCTCCTCTTGAGTTTAAAGTTTAAGGGCCTTCCAAATTAGAGTATTATGGAGGGTTATGTCCTAAAGGACTTGATGAATTGGGAATATATATATATATATATATATATATATATATATATATATATATATATATTCACTTAGAGTGAATTAGTATAATTGGAAATATTCAATAAATCCTTATATGGGATTAAGGTAGATATTACTTATTAAATTAAGAAAATAGTTTGGATTTAGTATCATGCTTATATGAATGCATGATTTTGATTCCTTGGGGGAATATTTGGGATTATTGGTCATCGCTAGATGCTATAGGCCATTATGGCCGTTTATATATTCTAGGAGGAATATATGGTATATGTATATACAATGTGATTAATATATATATATATATATATATATATATATATATGATATGATATGATATGATATGATGTAAATGATTTTGAAAATATAAAAATGGATATTTTCAAAATGGAAAGATAAATGATTTTCATAATTGATAAATTATGGTTACACACCTCCCTAAATCTCTATCATAAGGGAAGTTGCGCGCGTTGTGGTGAATCCCCCTTGGCTATTGAGCAGGGTGGATATAGTCCCTAGGCCATATGGGCGATTATATATGTTTACTACGCTGGTTAGGAGATTCTGGGTGTGGTCTTGACTTTCCTACAGGCATATGGCCGCTTCCCGACGTTGGTAGGTTCCCAGGTTGTCTTGTATAGATAGGCCCTGTAAGATGATAGCCATTTAGGGGCGCGTCCAGTGGGGAAACCCGAAGGGGCGGTCTTAGTTTTATTAAAGCAATTTATGATAATAAATTGGCTTTAATTTACATTTCCTGAGTATAAAAAGGGAAATGGGATAAAGGTTTGGCTTCGGTAACACTCCCGGATGGAAGAAGGGATGTGGAAGCATATGATATGATCATAGCATTTTCATGATAATGGAATTGGCTTTAGGTACATTTCCTGAGTGTAAAAAGGGAAATGGGATGACATAAAACGGAAAAGAATTTTTATGATAATAAAACTGGCTTTTAAAAAGTATATGATTTGTTAAAGCAATTCATGATAATGAATTGGCTATTATATTTACATTTCCTGAGTATAAAAAGGGAAATGGGAAGTTTTGAGAAAATGAAAAGTATTGATAAATACTTGATATATGAATTCTCAGTCTGGGAGATAGATCCGGATGTTTATGGTAAAGTGAATATATATGGATGAATCGAGTACCAAGGGTCTAATGGATCCCGACGATCGACCTTGCCGCATAGTAGTGTATCTTGGGGGGGGGGGGGGGGGTTCCTTGTTTAGATTTCGCTTTGCGAGACACCCCACGCACGAATATGGCAATGTGTTGAGACTGGGGAGAAGTTTAATCCTTAGTTCTCTATATCTTTCTGTACTGAGGGACTGGCGGATCTCAACGATCGACCATGCCGCATAGTAGTGTATCGGAGGGGTTCCTTGTTTGGATTTCGCTTTGCGAGACACCCCACGCACGAACATGGCATAGCGTTGAGACTGGGGTGAAGTTTAGACCTTAGTACATTGCTTGGAATATCTAGGGTTGATAGTGGGTTGGTTGATAGACTAGTTTAGCAGGGTAGCTTGACTAGGATGTTTAGAGGGATGCGCTAGGAGTGCACTATTAGTGGAGAGGTGAGGGGTACCTCATGGGAGTGCGATACTAACTTTAAATATGAGATAAAACCTTTTTCAAAATAATAAGGCATTTATGCACTTGCTAAATATTTTCAAAACTCGGGCTCTGACCCATTTATCTTCTTTTCCTTTCTTCCTATATTATATATATATATAGGTGTCCAGACACAGGGACGCCTGGATGGCACTTCTTTCGAGTCAGACGTCAGCTGCAGCAGCTGTGGATGCGTGTAGGTTTTTAATAGTCGCTTCCATCCTTGTACTCTAGATAGGAGGTACTGTATAAACATTCGGGCCAGTGGTCCAAGTGTTTTTATTTATTCTTTGCACGTTATTCGATATGGTTGTATAATTTGAACCGAGTGTTCGGTTATTTTAATCTATTCCATTTTCATTTCAGTTCATTTACGCATTAACTTGTGGATGTTTTATTTTAATGGTTTAAAAAGAGTAGTTAGGTAAAAGTTTTAACGCTCGCCTAATAGGATATTAGTAATTAAATGGACTTTCGACAGTGATGCTAAGAATGATCCATAAGTAACTCCTGTTTTAATTCGATATAGGAGTGATCGCCCGATATCCCATTAGGCGGGTTATTACAGCTGGCTAAGTTAAATTCAAAGCGTCCAAAGATACTACAACAACAAGAAAGATTTATCCATACTGTCCTTGTTGTTGCTGCACACATGTGGTTTTAAAAAGAAAACAAGAAAATAAATTTATCTGAGAGTCAAAGCCCAAAAAGTTTGAAAATATTTTACTGGAATACCCCGTATTTTAATGGCTTTTAAAATGAGATAAATTAAAAGTAAATGGGTTAAATCAATAGGGATCAATTGAAATTATTTATGTGAAAATAATTGAAATTAATCCGGATTGAATATTACTAGAATAAAGTAATATGTGATTGATATTAAATATTACTTAGTGATTAAAAGTAACATATTATTATGACTTTATAAAAAAAATCGGGATTTATAAATACGGCAATATTACGGTAATTAAGTCGGGACGCGCGTGTGAGTCGTGTTTGGACTATAATTGAATGGAATGAAAGGTAAATTATTTTTATGTCATCCGAATGGTTGTTTTGAGCGCACCAAAGTGTCCGGAGGGGTTTAAATAGTCAAAAAATTCTACCCGGGGGGTTGATTTGGGTCTCGGGTCAATTTGGAACCGAATAGACACCCCAACGAGGTATTTTGGTCATTTTACTTGGGAAATGAATAGTACTTACGAAATTTGGGTATTTTTATATAAGTTGAGAGAAATGTTAGCCAAAGGTTTATTCACCAAAATTCTAAGAGACATCCATTGAGGAAAGTGAAAGATTTCTCTAGGAGAGGAAGCATTAGTCTAGGAAAACCAAGGGACAAAGGCACCTTGCACCACCACCGTCGCCACCCGAGAGTGAATGAAAAAGAGAGGAACACCAGATCATCATCTTCTCCAAAGGTTTAGACCAACGAAATCAAAGGCAATTGTTTTAACTCTTGCAATCTATAGCATGTATGTTGTCCACGGTAGATAGAAAAATATTTTTTTTTAAGTTTTATAAATCAAAGATGAATTTTGATGATTTTGATTTAATCCTTGAAATGGAAACCATGTAGGATTAATCCCTTATTGATATTAGAATTAACATCACGAAACTTGGGTTTATTTGATGAATAAATTTGGGGTTTATACGTGTTCTTGAATAGGAATGATAAAATGCAGATTTTCTGAATTAAAATGGGAGTAACATGATTAATCAAAATTCCATGATGATTTTGATATGATTTGATGTTATAAATCATGTACATACTTGGGTATATCCTTTGGGATGGATTATACGGAGTTTGGGATCATTTGGTAGAGGTTTTGAGGATGAATTATGTTACAACCCGTAGGTAGAAACATGTAGAAAAATGACGAACATTATATGATAATTTTAGGACTTTTAAGCAGAAATTGGTAGTGTGCTAGAGAGTTCTTGTATAAAATCACGTTATGCACTACTTTGTAATTTTAAGTTTTTTCAAAATCGGAGAAGAAAAGCCACAAATTATAATTTTATATTTCTGGGCAGAATGTAACTTTATCGAGAAAAATGATTATTGGGAATTCAAATATAATTCGGGCTTGTTATAATGAGTCTGGGTTTTGGATCAATAAGTATGGGTTGAAGGTAGCTACTTGAATAATTAATTAAATCCTTTCGGTTAACAAAGGCTTAGGACTATGTTCACCTCCAATATTAGTGTTTTCTATTTATGGTTCGAGGGATATATCGAACCGACAGTCCTTTGTACAGTGACGAGATGTATCCGGACATGATAGCAGAGTATGCATGCACCACAGCTGAGTCTCAGGGTGCAGTGTTGTGTATATATATATATATATATATATATATATATATATACACTTGTGATATGATCTACTGTATGAATTAAGTAGACATGAATGATAATGAAATCTGAAATGAATTAAGTTGGTGAGCACTTAATTATATTAAATTGAAAAAGTGGTTATCCATGTTAAAGAGAAATTGAATATATATGTATTACTTATATTGCGAGAGAAATACGTGGGAATAATATTGGGCTATGTTTGGACGTTATACTGGAAAGAACTAGTTAACATGGGAATAGTAACTAGTATGGTTTCAAGGTATGTTAGGCGTGCACACTACATGAGAGGTGAGAATATCAAGAGAGAGTTCGAGAATCTAACATGTACATAATAATTGCTTAATTTCACTTGTTAATCACTTGCTATTTTTAAAAATATGTTATGATCGGGCTCTGACTTGTTTTCTTACATATTCTCGCCTCCATTGTGTCTTCTATATTAGGTGTCCAGTCATAGGAACACCAGGCATAGAGGATTGGATACTTGACATGCTATGGAGTTGCAGACTTTGTTTAGATGCTTTAATTCTCTTTATTCATACATCCGTAGTAGTTAGTTCATGTAGGTCATGTCACCTAAGGATTCTAGTTATTTCGATTCTATCTCAGACAGTTGTGTTATTTATGTTAGTTTTGGTACATTCTATTTATTTGAATTGTTGTATTGAGGTATTTAAACTGGAGAGTTTATTCCAGTTACATTTAATTCAATTGTGATGTTACTAATCTATTATGCATTGTTGTGGAATGGATTACATAAAATTGTTTGTAATGGTAAAATGAGATTGTATTAAATTAAAATTTGAAAGTTTTTAACACCAGCTTAATTGAGTATTAGGTGATTAACAAAAACAAAATGTTTTTCGACAGTGATGCTAAGAATGAACCAACTGTATACTCTGATTTATTTGGGTATAGGAATGATCACCCAATATTTAATTAAGCGGGGTGTTACATTTACAAGTAATTAAATGCTTTAAATCAATAAAATGCATGGTGTATTACTTTCATAATTAATTAACCGGTCGCACTCACATGAGATAAAACCTTACCTCTCATCTGCAGTGCATACTGATATACCCATATATACCCTCGGCCAGGGAGGGTGTACTCCACTTGGACGAAGCAAGGTTGATCACTCAGCCAGTACAAGATGACCCCTCAGGGAGCCGACCCTCCATCAAGCCCCAAACGACCCCTCAGGGGGACGACCCTTCATCAGGCCCCAGACGACCCCTCAGAGGGTCGACCCTTCATCAGGCCCCAGACGACCCCTCAGGGGATCGACCCTTCATCAAGCCCCAGACGAGCCATCAGGGGGCTGACCCTTCATCAAGCCCTAGACGACCCATCAGGGGTCGACCCTTCATCAGGCCTCAGACGACCCTCCGAGGGTACGACAGTACGAGGCCCAAATTGGGCCAGACACTACCGGAAGGAACTTTACCCTCGGCCTTGTATCACAGGCCGAGGGTGACATCGTCACAGCGCGTGGCTGGGGAGAAACGTGGAACAGTGCGCATGAGGCTCACATGGCACGTGGAAGATCGTTGTAACAAAATAACCCCCTCACGTGAAGGAATATTATGTCATCATTTGGCATCTACAGGTGTCAATAGGAGAGTGGCTAAATCATCATTCACATGCACCATGCATACTTGGGGGGTACACTACACCCCCCAAGACCTATATATACTTGTCACCTACAACCCTACGAGGGGATGGATCGATCGATAAGTGTAACCCCAGCTGAAACTCTACTTGTACACACAGTAGATAGAGAAAGTGAGCTTATGTGCATTGTATCCAAGACCATTAGTGCCCATACTTAGTGGATCACACACTCACAATGGATGTAGGCCTAATTAGTTGAACCATTATACATCATTATCTTATTCCTCTTATACTCACCTCCTTCTATATACTTATACACTTACATCTCTATGGCTTCCATGATTACTGTTGTTTGAGCTCATCATCACTTATCTGGTGGTGCTAAATCTAAGCATCGTCAGTTTGGCGCCGTCTGTGGGAATGAGAAGATATCTCTTCCTTTGTACAGCTTGACCTCATTGGGCACTCTGGTGGTGAACCAGCTCTCCCCCTGAGAGGAGATGTTTCACCATTGAAAGAGACCCACTAAGGTTCTCAAGCTCACCAGTCTTTTCTTCAGTTCAGCTTTTTATAGCTCAAACACATGGCACCGGAGATGCCACCACCACCGCTTCCTCCACCTGATAGTGGAGTACGACCCAGTTCAATTTAGCCACCACCTCAGTCTGAGATGGCTAATGTGGCGGCAGCCTTGAAGTCTCTGGCAGCAAGCCAGTGGATCATGCAGGAGCAGTTCACAGCTCTAAGCGAGAATATACTAAGGCCATCAGGGATCTCACCTGAGATGATTACTCCGACAGCGGCTCTAGGGTAGCATGAGTCCAGGGGACCACCCCAGGCACCACGCAAAGACTTTCCACCCCCTCAGCGGCGGAGGGATGTTGCTGACCCACGGTGTCTACGCCTGGGGAGGCAAGGAAACCCTTTCCCTGAGGACAGGTATGATGATTTGGAGGGGGAGGAGGCCCCCATAGAATGCTGGGAGCCGTATAAAGTCTCCAACAATACTATACGACCCCTCCAGGAGAGCAGAGGGAAGTGTGGAAGGCCAAATCCTGACGATCGCCCGAGAGGCTCTGCTTTCGATCGCCTGAGCAGGGGATCGACCTTTGAGAGGCTGGGCCCAGTGAATGACTTGAGGGGAAAATTGTCCAGATCAAGGAGTGATGCGAGGTCCAGAAGGGAGGCAGCAGATGGCGGACCCCATGGGGGCCAACCCCAAGGATGGGACGACGGTCAGGGGGAAGTAAACAGCCGACACAGGCAAGCCGCAGCAGAACCCTTCGTTCATCTCAAAGAGGCGGCAGGGGATAACATCGGCCAAGCCGACCCTACGAGGCCCTGGAATGACTCGATCCAGCGACTGGAGGATAAAATTGGTGATATACTAAAAAGTCGGGATCCTCTTCAGAGAGGATACTCCATAGGCTCACCCTTTGTGGTGAAGATAGTCAACTTCCCTACGCCATCAAAGTTCAAGCCACCTGTGGTCACCCCAAGATATGACGGGAGCACCAACCCTGTCCACCATATTGAGATGTATTAATCAGCAGCAGAAATATACTCTATCTCCGATGAGATGAGGTTTCGTGCCTTCTCTGGTACTCTGACTGGGGCTGCACATGTCTGGTACATGTCTCTTCCAAAAACTCCATTGAAAACTTTAAGCAGTTAGCAGACCGATTCTTCCACAACATTTATTTTGGGGTGAGGCCACAGAAGAAGACCACACACCTGCTCTATGTTAAGCAGGGGAAGAATGAGAGTCTAAGAGACTACATTCAACAAAGAAAAGTTAGAGGTGGAAGACTATGAGGAGAGCATAGCCATGACCGCCCTCATTGGAGGACTCCAGAAGGGGAAGCTACTATGGAATCTTGTTCAAGACCCTTCGAGGACGATGGCGGAATTGTTGTCGACAGCAGGGAAGGTGATGAACGTCGAAGAGGCAATGGACGCAAAATACGAAGATGAAAAAGGAGGCACCAGTGGGGGTAAGTACCCCAAGAAGAATAAAGAGGGGAAGAAGAGGTCTACTGATGATAAATTCGCTGATTACACCCCTCTAACGGTCAGTCATGAACACATTCTCAACGAGATAAAGAGTGATTGGTCCCTCAAGTGGCCTGATAAATTGAGGGTAGCCCCCAACAAGAGGAATAAAAACTTGTGGTGCGAATTTCACCAAGACCATGGCCATGAGACAGACAAATGCTTCGCTCTGAAGGACGAGATTGAAAGAATGTTAAAAGAGAGGAAGCTGAGGAAGTACGTTGATAAAAGTGCCTTCAAGAGGGGCCGAGGGGATGACCCCAGAAAAAAGCGAGGCGATGCATGCCGAGAAGATCCTCCAAAAAGAGGGGACGACCCTTCTGATGAGGAGGACGACCCTGACCTCCCCCCAAGAGACGACCCTGACACTGTCAAGAGACTTAACATGATCTCTCTCGATGTGGGGATGATATCCGGGGGACTAGCAGGGGGAGGGTTAGAGGTCGCAGATAGGAAGGCCCACGTAGATGAAGCCAAGGCAGTGACGAAGACAGTACACTCAACCTCTCTGGAGGCAAAGTCAGAAAAGAGAAAGAAGGTCGATATGGATACTCTGATAGTGGGATTCCCAAGAATAGACTTCAAAGGCCTCTTAGCCCCACATGATGACCCTCTAGTCATCACTACCAGGGTAGATGGATGTGAGGTGCCTAGGATCTTGGTAAATGGGGGTAGTTCTGCAGATGTGATGTTTTGTCCATGCTTCAAGGCCTTGGGTCTCAGCCGTGCTAGAATCGTCCCATACCATCACCCATTGATTGGGTTCAGTGGGGAAAAGGTTCATCCCCTTGGAGTGTATGAGGACGATGTCAGGATGGGGGACGAGTGGCCGAGATGGCTTACCATGAAGGTCAGCTTCTTTGTGATGGATGAACATGTCTTTTCAGCCTACAATATTATACTGGGGCGGGTAGCCCTCAAGGGGTTTGAAGCTGTGCCATCGACGATCCATCAGATGATTAAATTTCCAACCCTTTATGGGGTGGGGGAAGTTCAGGGAGACCAGACGACATCACGGGAGTGTTACTACAATTCGGCTGAGGAAAGAGAGGCGCACAAGAGGGCAACAACCGCTTACAATATTGATACCCTCGACCCCAGGGACGAGACAAAGATAAAGAAAGGAGAGGCCGCAGAAGAGGTAGAATCCATCATCCTGAATGAGGATGACACGGAAAAAACCGTCCAAATCAGCAAGTCCCTGAAACCAGATGTCAAAGAAGACCTCATCAAGCTGTTGAAGAGAAGACAAAGCGTCTTTGCATGCAGTCATGCAGATATGCCAGGGATCGCCCCCCAAATCATGTGCAACAAGATCAACGTGGTAGAGGGTGCAAATCCAACAAGACAGAAGAGGAGAATTTACTCTAGAGAAAAGTATGAGGTCATAAGGGATGAGGTAAAAAACTTAGAAGATGCTGAGTTTATCAGAGAGGTCATATACCCAGAATGGCTGTCCAATGCGGTCATCATCCCAAAGGCCAATGGGAAGTGGAGAATGTGTGTGGACTTCACCGACCTCAATAAGAATTGTCCCAAAAATAGATTCCCTCTCCCCCGTATTGACCAGATGGTAGACTCTACCGCAGGCCATGAGCTCATGAGCTTCATGAATGCCTATTCGAGGTACAACTAGATCTTTATGGACCCTGAAGACTCAGAGAAAATAGCCTTCATTACTGACAAGGGGACATACTGTTATAGGGTCATGCCCTTTGGCCTGAAGAACGCAGGGGCAACATATCAGCGCCTTGTAAATAAAATATTTGAAGACCAAATTGGGAAGTCTATGGTGGTCTATGTAGATGACATGCTGACTAAGAGTTTGAAAGTAGATTATCATGTGGCTGACCTGGAGAGGACCTTTAATACGATGGACAAGTACCGGATGAAGCTCAACCCGGCCAAGTGTGTCTTTGGGGTTAGAGAAGGGAAGTTCTTGGGGTTCATCGTGAATCAAAGAGGCATTGCGGCCAACCCTGAGAAAATAAAGGTCCTCCTAGAAATGAAGACCCCCAAGACCATTAAAGACGTTCAGAGGCTCACGGGGCGAGTGGCTGCTTTGAATATGTTTGTCTCCAGAGCCACAGACAAGTGTTTACCATTCTTCAAAATTCTTAGAAAGGCCTTTGAGTGGAGTGAAGAGTGTGACCAGGCCTTCAAAGAATTGAAATCATACTTATAGTCTCCCTTACTGTTGTCACGACCGGTACAAGGCGAACAACTATATGTGTACTTAGCTATCTCAGAATCGGCCATCAGCGCAGCCATTATGAGAGATGAAAATGGGGTACAGAAGCCCGTATATTTCAATAGCAATGCACTCCAAGGGGCAGAGCAAAGAGACCCAAGGATGTAGAAGTTAGACTATGCCTTGATCCATGCATCGATAAAGATGAAGTCGTACTTCCAGTCCCATACAATGGTTATCCTCACTAACTCTCCTCTTACGTAGGTCTTGCACAAGCCAGAAAAGTCAGGGTGGTTAATGGCCTGGGCCATAGAGTTGGGAGAGTTTGACATTGTTTATTGACCTGGAAAGGCCATTAAGGGGAAAGCATTGGCAGATTTCATGGCTGAATTTACCTAGGAAGATGATGAAACTCATGAGAGCCTCGGGAAGACAGATACCCTACAGGGAAGACTCACCGAAACACCCGCAGATAAGGCTGAGATAAGCACCGCTAGAGAAAAAGTGGTCAAAAATGAAAAGGGAAGATATATCTTCAGATAGGGGTCCCTCACCGAGCGAAAGTTTTCAGGACATACTGTGTGGAGCCTCTTCGTGGACGGGTCCTTCTATGACAGCGGAAGTGGAGATGGACTTATAGTGTGAGCACCTGATGGCACAAACATTGAGTACGCATTGAGGTTCAACTTTAAAGCCTCCAACAATGAGTCCGAATATGAGGCCCTGATAGCAGGGCTTTCCTTGGCCAAGTCTCTTAGTGTCGGCCAGATCCTGGTCCATAGTGATTCAAGGCTGGTAGTGAATCAAATATTAGGAGCCTAGGAGGCTAAGGATGAGCGGATGGCCAAGTACCTAGAGAAGGGGAGATCATTTCTGAAGATCTTCAGAGAAGTGAAATTAAAGAGGATACCTAGGATCGATAATGGCCGTGCTGATGCCCTCGCTAGGTTGGCCTCGGCGACTAGGACATATATCAGGAGGACAGTTCCAGTGGAAATTCTACTTCGACCAACTATCGAAGATGCTAAGGGATCTCTACGCACTTGCCTTAATGTTTCTAAGGAAACTTCATGGATGGACCCCCTGATCAAATACATTAAAGAGGGGGAGATGCCAAAAGCAGGGAAAGAAAGGAAGAAGTTGAGGTACAGAGCTACAAAGTTCACTGTCATTGGGGACACCTTATATAAAAAGGGGTTTTTGGTCCCCTTACTTAGGTGTGTACATCCATATGAAGTCCCACGCATTTTGCAAGACGTGCATAAAGGGTCATGTTCAAGCCACATTGGGGGTAGGTCCTTAGCTAAGAGGGTGATCACCCAAGGGTACTGGTGGCTGACCTTGGGGAAAAATGCCACGGCATATGTAAAAAAGTGTGACAAATGCCAAAAATTTTCCACCATCCCTCACCAACCCCATCAGCCTCTTACTTCCATTACATCTCCCTGGCCATTTGCAGTATGGGAGATTAACCTAGTAGGACCCTTGCCTAGGGCCATCAATAACTATCGGTTCCTCATCGTGGCCATCGACTATTTTTCAAAATGGGTGGAGGCGAAGCCGATGGTAATGATCACAGAGCAGAAGACCTTCCAGTTTATATGGAGAAATATTACATGCAGATATGGTCTCCCAAACACCCTCATCTCGTATAACGGGACTCAATCCAAGAATGCATCTCTACAGAAGTACTGTGAAAGGGTGAGTATCAAACAATTCTTCTCTACCCCATGCCGACCTCAGGCTAATGGGCAAATAGAAGTTACAAAAAGGACAATCCTAGACGGGATCAAGAAGAGACATGAGGAGGCAAAAGGAAGATGGGTTGAAGAGTTATATGCTGTATTGTGGGCCTACAGGACGACGACAAAGACCTCTACCAGAGAGACCCCATTCATGCTAGCTTATGGCTCAGAAGCCGTCATCCCCACTGAGATTCGATTTCCTACTCATAGGGTCCAAATGTATGACCCCTAGAGAAATACGAAAGAGAGGATACTTGACTTAGACATGATTGAAGAAAGGAGGGAAGACGTCGAGATAAGGCAAGCCGCCTACCAGCAGAGGACTGCAAGGTTTTACAATCAAAGGGTGAAACATAGACCAATTGCAGTGGGGGACTTGGTCCTCAAAAAAACTTGGCAGAAGCCCAATAAGCTCCATCCTAATTGGCACGACCCATATAGGGTCATTGATGAAGTTTTCCCAGGGACCTATATGCTAGAAAACCTAGAAGGGGAACCCTTTTCCAACCCCTGGAATGTAGATCATTTGAAAAAATACTATCAGTAGTGTTGTAATGTCCTGACGGACCATAATTGTAATGGGTGTTGCTCCCGCAGAACACTTGGAGAATTAATGAGAAATATGTGTTTCCTCTCATCTTGTGTTTGTCAGTTCTAATATGCATGGGATCATATCTGACCCTCGGCCTATAATGAGGGTCAATGAAGGGGACGACCCCATCATCGTCCTCAAGAAAGATGAGGGAGGATTCTAAAACCATTGATTTGGTAATTATAACCCTCGGTTATAATGAGGGTCAATGGTGGGGACGACCCCACCATTGTCCTCAAGAAAGAAGAGGGAGGACTTTAAAACCATTAATTTGGTAATTACAACTCTCGCCCTATAATGAGGGTCAATGGGGGGGGGACGACCCCACCATTGTCCTCAAGAAAGACGAGGGAAGACTCTAAAACCATTAATTTGGTAATTGCAGCCGTCGGTCTATAATGAGAGTCAATGGTGGGGAAGACCCCACCATTGTTCTCAAGAACGACGAGGGAGTACTTTAAAACCATTAATTTGGTAATTATAACCCTCGGCTTATAATGAGGGTCAATGGGAGGGAGGGGGGGGACGACCCCACCATTGTCCTCAAGATAGACGAGGGAAGACTCTAAAACCATTAATTTGGTAATTATGGCCCTCGGCCTATAATGAGAGTCAATGGGGGGGGGGGGGGGGGGGGGAAGACCCCACCATTGTCCTGAAGAAAGACGAGGGAGGACTTTAAAACCATTGGTTTGGTAATTATAAACCTCAGCTATAATGAGGGTCAATGGTGGGGATGACCCCACCATTGTCCTCAAGAAAGACGAGGGAGGACTTTATTAATTTGATAATTACAACCCTCGGCCTATAATGAGGGTCAATGGTGGGGACGACCCCACCATCGTCCTCAATAAAGACGAGGGAAGACTTTGATTTGGTAATTACAACCCTCGGCCTATAATGAGGGTCAATGGTGGGGACGATCCCACCATTGTCCTCAAGAAAGACGAGGGAAGACTTTAAAACTTTTGATTTTGTAATTACAACCCTCGGCCTATAATGAGTGTCAATGGTTGGGACGACCCCACCATTGCCCTTAAGAAAGACGAGGGAGGACTTTATGAGTTCATATAAAGGATTCACAATACAAATCACATGAGAGACAAATATGGAAGACAACAAGAGAGACGATATTATAGAGGAAATATTACAAAAAGATGTTTGTTCAACAAAAGTAGAGTACAAAAACATTAGTTACATGAAGAGGGTATGGGCTACAGAAAGCCACCCTATTCAGTAGCGTCAGAGGGCAGTGATTCAACATTGATGATGGGGGTTTCCTCGATGACCAAAATTGGCTGATCTTCAGACGTGCCAGTACCCTCAACATGCACTTGAGATTCCACCTGGGCCAAGGCCTCAGCAATCAAAGGGTCTTCCAGTTGGACTGCTTCGATGGAAGGGTGGACCGAAGAGACGACATCACCAAACTTGAGGACGACCCATCGGCAGGCCGTCCTGATCCCCCTATCTAAGTATTAAAGGTGGAAGCCTTGAAACTCGTCCGAGATTTTGTAGGCCTCCACTGCATCGGCCTCGGCTTTCTTGATAGATGCCTTAAGATTGGTCTTGTGCTGAGCCCCCAAGTTGGTTAAGGCCTCATCCTTATCCTTTATAAGCAAGTCCTTGGCCGTAATGTCTGCATCATGCTGCCTCGTCATCTCGTCCAGGATCCTCGCATGCTCAATTCTGGAACTCTCTAACTCAGCCCTTGTAGTCTCAAGCTCTGACTGCAAATCAGCCTCGTGCTGAATAGCCCTCTTAGCTTCATGGAATTTCGCTTGGTTCTCAGCCATCCACTTAGTAGCTGAGGTAAAAGCACAGACAGATTGCATAAGAAAAAGAATTTCATTAAGAGGCCGAGGAAACAGTTTGTGAAAGAATGTAATTAAAGGAATGATGTGAGAACAAATACCTGAGCTAAGGTGTGCAGGCCATAGTCGTACACCTTCGTCGGGGGCATCTTGGACAAAAAATCATAGTCAGCAGTCGAGGGGGCAGAAAACATGGACGCCTTGGCCGCCCTTAGGTTGGCGATCAGAGAAGATGGTTCGGCCTTTAGAAATACCAAGTTCTGGGACCATAAGCCCCCCATGCTGGAAGAAGAGGCGGTCCCCTCAGACGCATCGACCCTTGCCCTCGTCCGTGAATCTGGTCGAGGGTCGACAAGGACCTCAGGCTCTTTCCTCTTTTATCTGTCGGGGTCGGCTCAGCAGGTGTCGGCCCCACTGTCTGCGTCTTTCTCGGAGTTTGTTGAGGCTCCTTGCCCTTCTTCTTGCCCAAGCCTGATAGCAAACTGGGGGTAGTCATTTCCCATAGTTGATCTGATATACCAGAAGGACGACCTGAAAGGAGGACGACACGTCAGAAAAATGCAGAGGCAAAGATGAAACACTTGAAAAAAGTAAAGAATGGGCAAAAAATAATATAACTCACATAGCTCTGTCAGGGGGCCGACCCTCGGGACAGCTTCCTTGAGGAAGTTAGGGGTCATCAGGTCCTCAAACTTTGCAATTTCACCCCCTTTTCCTCGATCCCTCAGATATTCAACTATGTCTTTCTCATTCAGACTCAGTCCGGGATCTGACCTGGCCTTCATCGAGGGATTAGACCATCTTTTGGGAACCCTCGGACCATCATCCAAATGTTGCGCCTCGGCAAAAAATTCCCACTCTATAGAAATGAAGAAAAATCTCTTCTTCCAGTCGTGATTGGAGGTTTGTGCCACATGGAGAAGTTTTTTATCAGACTTCCTCGCCCCCAGGTGATAGTACCCAGGCTGTTTGGACGAGGAAGTGATATTATAGCAAGACAAGAACACGTCGGAGGAAGGCTCGTTAGTGAAGTCATTTTTCCATAGGGAGATGTAGCCGAGGATCGTCCTCCAAGAATTGGGAGGAAGCTTAGAGGGGGCAACGTCGAGGGATGACAAGATATCTACGACGGCAGGATGTAGAGGGAGTCTGACACTAACCTTGAACATATGTTCGTATACCGCTATCTCTCCCTCTTCACCCTCTCAGACTCAGAGGGAATCCTCATGGATATGTTGGGGGGGACACCATATGAATGCCTCCACAGAAGGAGGTCACGATCCCTGACTGAGGAAATATAGGACGAGGCATGAGATGTGTCAACTGGGTCAACATCTGAGTCCTCATCATCCTTAGCCCCCTCTCCCTCGGCCTCATCACCTGTCAGAGGCCACCGAGGAAAAGCCATCTGGAAAGCATGTGGGGATAGAGTTATCACAAGGACAGTCTCGGAAGAAGCCATACCCTCGGCCTGTCAGCCTGGGCTTAGATCAGACGTCTCTATTCTCCCAGAAGGTCCAGCGCCAGTTGGCCACGATGCTCTCTCATCCATCTCACCTGAATAACCCTTGGTTGGACGACAGGACGACCCACAAGACTCAGATGGTTTAATTATGGCTAGAGGAATGGGGAAGATGGGTCGTACCCAATTAGGGTCGGCCCCTCGTCTTCTCTCCTCCTCTTCCTCTATTTGTCTGATCTCAACAAATAACTTCTCTCTCAGGGAAGGGAATTCTTCAGCTAAACTATAAAGCCTCCTAAGCATTAAGGGGAAGACCCTACACTTAAAAGAATTTGGCTAAGCCAACTACAAATAATCTCACAATTGACCAGGTTGGACTTTTCGATCAAAACCAAAGAATTAAAGGTATTTTATCAACAACATTTAAGAACAGAACACCGGAGAATACGCGGAAAAAATTATGGGACAGCTAAAAGAGAAGCCTAGTCTTACAGACCTAAAGCAGTCGAGGTGTAAAAAGCAATGAAATGTAAAGAGGGCACTGGCTCAGAAGGATTACCTGACAAGAAATGGCGAAGCTTGATGCTGAAATCGCAGAAATAGTTATGGCAATGGTGATGTAGAAAAATCTAGAGAGAGGCCTGGGCGCGAAGAAGATGGAGAAGAAAGAGAAACTTAAAAAATTCTGCTTAAATACCTTGCCAATGAGTGGGCCCACTAACCAATGCAGAGCACAACCCACGAGCAGGACATCATTAGGGCACAAAGCCCCAAGCAGCATGCAGTCGCCACGCCTAGAAAATTGGAACGACATTGGATAAGAATTTGACAAGTGTCACACCAGCCTGACAGGTGTCACTCATCTAACTGACCATACACTCATCCAAAGGGAAACACTATCCCTCAGCCGTCTCAACAGCATCGGTGGCTAAGGGCTGGGGGGTGATTGATATACCCATATATACCCTCGGCCAGGTCGAGGGTGTACTCCACTTGGACTAGGCAAGGTTGATCACTCAGCCAGTACAAGATGACCCCTCAGGGAGCTGACCCTCCATCAGGCCCCAGACGACCCCTCAAGGGGCCGACCCTTCATCAGGCCCCAGACGACCCCTCAGAGGGCCGACCCTCCATCAGGCCCCAGACGACCCCTCAGGGGGCCGACCCTCATCAGGCCTCAGACAACCCTCCGAGGGTACGACAGTACGAGGCCCAAATTGGTCCAGACACTACCGGAAGGAACTTTGCCCTCGACCTCGTATCACAGGCCGAGGGTGACATCATCACAGCGCGTGGCTGGGGAGATGCGTGGAACAGTGCGCGTGAGGCTCACATGTCACGTGGAAGACCGTTATAACAAAATCACCCCCTCACGTGAGGGAATATTATGTCATCATTTGGCATCTACAGGTGTCAACATGAGAGTGGCTAAATCACCATTCACATGCACCATGCATACTTGGGGGGTACACTATACCCCCAAGACCTATATATACTTGTCACCTACAACCCTACAAGGGGATGGATCGATCGATAATTGTAACCCTAGATGAAACTCTGCTTGTACACACAGTAGAGAGAGAAAGTGAGCTTATGTGCATTGTATCCAAGGCCATTAGTACCCATACTTAGTGGATCACACACTCACAGTGGATGTAGGCCTAATTGGCTGAACCACTATACATCATTGTCTTATTCCTCTTACACTCACCTCCTTCTATATACTTATACACTTACATCTCTATGGCTGCCATGATTACTGTTGTTTGAGATCATCATCACTTATCTGGTGGTGCTAAATTTAAGCATCATCATATACCTAACACATTCATTTTATCATTTGAATTATACTACCAAGTCTAACTAGGACAATAACTACTATCCAAGCCCAAATCCTGCTAAAAATTAACATTATCTACGTATAAGCCACCCTCACTAGGTATACATTCATGAATAATATCATAGTGACACACGTGATATAAATAAGTGCTCACATAATATAATACCATAGCTACACTTGTGCTATAAATAAATATATACACTATCTCATAGAAACATACATACATACATACATATATATATATATGTATGTATGTATGAATCTATGACATAGTGTATGTAATATAATACCATAGCTACACTTGTGCTATAAATAAATATATACACTATGTCGTAGAAACATACATACATACATATATATATATATATATATATATATATATATATACATACATATAACTGTATCCCTAGAGCATGGACCTTGTGGATACATCCCTCGTGTGCTATCTGGTTCTAGGAATATCACGCATGACACTGAGCCACTGGGTCAAAATCTCGCCACCGAACCTAAACGTAAATACAAAAAACGGAGGCGGTCATAAACATACGTCTGGGGGTCGCAACCATACCACATCGCACCTAACCGTTCTCCAAATCAATGCTTATCCTTATACATGGATAGTGGCCATGCAACAATACTATGACCTGTGGAATCAATCCAACACCTGTTGGTCAACGCCAACGTGGATGGCCCACTATGTGCAATCTCGTGACGATAGCACTACCGAGTAGGTATGTTCAATATAAATAAGAATCACACACACACACACACACACACACACACACACACACACACACACACATATATATATATATATATATATATATATATATATACACAAATCACCCTAATACGTATATATATAATAATGGCCTCGTACGCAATCAAACAACGCACTAGTGTCCTAAATCTCAAAGTCCAAACCGATTTCCCGATTATGCATATAAGTGTTCACTCACTTGAATTTTTGATTCGTCTCACCCGAACCCGTCTATCTGTTGTCCTATCACCCATACCAAACTCTGGAAAACATTACCCAGTATTCCCACTCTACCCCAAAAATCCCCTACGATCATTGCCCAAGCTTTAACAGGATAAAAAAACACATAAACAAAATTTCGGTAGGCCTATAATTCGAAACAGTTCGCTAGACCAAACTGGTTCGGTCAAAAAAATTGATCAGCTCCCCCAGCTAATCAGTTCGGTTTGCTGGGCTTCCAGTCGTCTTCTTCATTGTATTTTCTCCTTTAAAACCCTCCAATGGAGGTCCCAAGCCTCCCAAAATCTTAAATCAATACTGCATATCAGTACATTAACATCCCAAATGCATTTTAACATCAAATTAAATCTGAATCCCTCATCTAAATGCAAGGATTCCTAATCGTTCGTTAATCCGAACTACCCAAAATTAATTAAACCTTGACTTTCATTGATTTATAACAAAATATCAACAACCTCATGTTCATTACCATAAACCCAAAATTTAATTGCGAATTGCTCATTCATTCATCATCAATCGATCTTAATTAAAATCAAAGGTTCAATCATACTTTATATCTTCTTCAATTGATTAACAAAGTTCACATCTTTAATCTCAGATTTAGTTTCTAATTAATTATAAATGTAATTAACTAAGAAATTATAATCTAAAGCAAGTATATACTTGCCTTTATGGATCTAAATCTGAAGTTTCATTCGGTGGAATGGTTTGAATCCAAGGATTGCCTCTTCTATTATCTTCTATAAGTTCCCCTCTCCCCATTTCTTCACTTTTCTCTTCTCTTAAACTCTCTCTTAAGAACAATTATGCGGAGACCGAAAAGTGGGTCGTCATCCATCTCCCATAACCCTTAAATACCTCTTAATCACATCCTAATTATGTTTTAGTTTAAACCCTAGGTGTAAAAAGACCACCATACCCTAGTATGAATCCAACTACGTCTAAAAAGTGTCCGGAACCCAATTATAACACCCAAGTACCTATTATAGTCTATTTCGACTCATTCTAGATCACCGGTGTATTCAAAATGGTCATCTGAGTCACTCAACTACATATACACCATCATTTCATCAACTGGGCCCGATACTGCGCACAGTGCGCGCCGCCCATAAATCATATAAATCCGCCGATGTAACTCTCATACGCGATATATTATAAATCACATCTCTATTTACTTATCACATGAAAATAAAGAATAATAATAATAATAGTAATAATAATAATAATAATAATAATAATAATAATAATAATAATAGTAATTCTTATCTCGCTAATTAATATTTACCAAAATTCAAGTTAATTTTCTCCAATTAGTTTAATAATTAACTGCACACGAAAATTAAATAACCGTAAATACGCGGTATTACAAATGTCTCCCCTTGCTTTGGGACTTTCTCATAAGAGGAAAATGATTGTGCAATAGGCTTTGTCATGATCAATGACCATGGAAAATATTTGTGTCACCCCCTAGCGTGTCACGGTTATTGACGGTGACAATCATCAGTTTTGGTGTAGTGACTACAAAGCGATTGGGAAAACGAATTAAGAATTTGCCCTCGACACTTAGATTCGTCCTCCTTTCTCTTCGTCAGTTTTTGTTTGTTATCCTAGGTGTGTTCTTGTGTGGCTTCGGGAATCGTTTCAAGTCCATCATCAAGAACGTAAGCGATTTTCAAAGATGTGAGAGAGAATATGATTTTCTCTTTCCAAATGGTGAAATTTTCGCCATCAAAATGATTGAGTCGTACCAAGTATTTTCTCATAACTTGTATAGACTGTGCCAGTGTTCCTTCAATTTTTTCAAGAATATATATTGCCAAAAACTGTGTCAAAAATGACTAAATGAAAGGAAAATTGAATCAAAGTTACTGCAAGGCACGTTCTAGGAACGCTGTCTTTTAGGCAACATTTCTCCCCTTCAAGTAGATGAATCACGACTACATAATGGAGATGGATAGAAAGTTGTCTTTAGGATACAATGTAATGTTGTGATTTATTACTCAGATTATGTATGATTGGATCAAACAAAGAACACTCTCAAATGTAAACATGAAAACGCCAAAAGGGATCCATTGGATCATGTATGTTCAAGCCATTTATCAAAGTGCCAAATTGACCTTTTGCACGTCGTGTGAAACCGCGTCCTGTGTCACGATGGTGGTGCTTTGCACTATCGTGAAGCACCATATCATATCATTTTTTACTAGAAAAGTCTACTTTGCCCTTTTTGTTATATATATACCCTTTCACTTACAAATGAAGTTTTTAAGTGGAATTTTAGAAATCACACCCATTTAGTCTATAAGAAGACCCTAACTATAACCCATTTACATGAAATTAATACTCATTGATAATTTGAAACTTTTCAACAATCACCTAAATAGAAAGCCATCTCACTGACATACAAACTAGACCAAAGGGTTAACAATACATTTATAGGAGGAGTAGCAAATGCAAAACATAAAGTAAAGGTTTTCCATATATTTCAGCTATAATATAATTACAAAGTGATGTGCAACATCTGAATATGTACATGGATACAAATAGGTATGTAGAAATTTCAGAATGTCAGGTATGACTTCAAAATATACATTAAGAATGGGATAAAGGCTTCATAGTAATTGCATTATCTACGATGGATGATGGATTGATACAAGTAAATGTTACTTCTTAAACATGTCAATAACGCCCTGACTGGAGGTGATGACCACTGGTGATATTTGGGGCTTTTGGTTGCTTGACACCATCAATAACTCATCTCTTTCGTCATTCTCCTCAGACTCCCCCGATTTACATGTAAAAGATCCAAGATTCTGCACTGTTAAGCTTCCACCTGGTATGAAAAGTGGACCAATTACATGCTATGACTTCAGATTGATTGGCAAAGCAATTTAAAGAATAGATTATAAATGATGAAAGAAAATACGAATATATCACAATGCTTTGTGCACCAAAATGATGTGACAAGTCCATTAAATATTGCATTATACAATTCCAATAATGTAAAGTATTGATTGCACTTGAAATATCATTTGAAGTAATTCGTTAGTGCACAAAGAATTTTCCTAATGGTGCCTTACCTCCCCAAGGCTTTCGGCAAGACTTTCAGCCGGAACACAAACCAAGAGTTCGCAGCAAATGAAAAAGAGGAGAAGGGCAAAAATTGAATACGTTGAATGCAAAGTGCCCAAAGTCTTGAAGTTGGTCTAGGCTATTCTTTTCATTTGATACAAATTGTTGAAACGTAGTCTTCAAGTTTTTTATTACAAGGTTATGAAGTTAAATTTTAAGTTTGTAGACAATGAACAATTAGTCATAAGATTAAAAAGTAAATATACCAAGTACGAGAGCAGCTCCAATCCATCCAGCTATATCCCACCTCTCACCAAGGAGAAACCATGCAAAACTGGCTCCCCAGAGTGGCTCAAGCCCATAGATTATTGCTGTTTCTGTAGCTGAAACATCTTTCATGGCGGCAATCTGTGCAGAACTATAAGTTAGAAAAAAGAAAAAATCTCCATTTGATCACACCAATTTATTCAGAACTTGAAGATCAATTTTTAAGGTCAACAGTTCGCCTCCAAGGAAATGTCACTATATTACCAAGCAGATCACTTCAACGGGTGTGTTAACTCCGATCCTAGAAAACGACGATGGTTTAACTCGCTTCCTAGGATTACAAAATTGGGGTAGGTCAGCTCACAGTATCTATTACCTAAGGATTCGATTCGAGGTTATGATAAAATTACCCAGGAGATATGACTAGCTACACTAGCTGGAACAATTGGTACAGAGAAAAATGAGCTAGCATGAAATATATGTAAATTCAAAAATATTTTGCACCGATGGTCATGTTTGGCATAGTTCGTTTCAGCAAATTATAAATTTACAGATTAATATCTAATCCAATTTCATGTAAAGTTGCTTTACAATGTATCTCCACCAAAAATAATGTTTTCCAAGCATGGCCTCTCTCTTCCTGGATCAGTTGTAGAACTTATAATTAAGAATTGAAGTATAGCTAAGAGGATAATTAATGGCCCCAAAGGCTAATCGCAGTCATTCTTCCTTGAAATGATTGTAAATCTAAACAACCGAAATCCAATCTCTTACATACATTTATGTGTTGAGAGTCACAAAATGATACCTCTGCCCAGAGGCATAATCCAGTAGAGAAAACACCAGTATATAATGCTGGTATCCATGGAAATACAGCCATCCAATCCCACAGTAGAGCCCACGTCCAAGTGGCTTCGTTGGAATCTTGTACGCCATTGAAACTTCCTCCAATTAGATACCATATTATGGATAACACAGCAACAACACAAACCTATATAAAAAAAGAACAATTTTAACCATGCATGGAGTGAATAGATTGACAGCTGCATAAAGTGCAAGAGTTTAAAGAAAGGTAGTTCATATATTGATGGCCAGCACGCGAACCTCATATCCAAGAAGTGCTACGAAGTTTTCCTTCTTTGTGGTTCTAGATATATGTCGGGTGCGAAGTGTGTGAATTCCGAAAAATATGGCACTTAAGAAGTTCAAAAGATCTCCCACCTGCAAATATATGTTTAAAATGTTGAATATCTATTTTTCAAACCTAAAGTGGAGTATAGTTCATGAAAACATTTTTCATTTCACTTAAGAGAAAATTTTCAAACTAGTAGTGCTTACACTTGGAGGAGATCCACTACATTCCAACATAGCAACCCCCAGGAAAGACATTAGAACTCCAAACCATGTTCGAGCAGGTATTATTGCTCCCAACATGCTTTCAAGCAACGGAACCACAATAACCTGTTCAATCAAACATGAGTGTGTTAAAACTGTGCTTCACATAACAAAGGCACTTTCACCTAAAGCCACCTTTGGTTCGGGGTGAAATATTTGGCACCTGGCTGAAAGTGATATTTAACTCGGTCCTTTTTTCTTCTTCTTTTGCATAACCGTTACAAGGTCAATTTTGTTTCCCGACTTAACACTTACAAAAATTAATGAATGAAGAAAGAAAGACCATTATGGAAAAGGAGCATAATTAACTTGAGATCTTACAGTAAAAAGGGAAATAAATGATGCACGACCAGCTTCGGCTGTAAGGAGTCCAAGTGCTTCAATTAGGTAGCCTAAACTGAGCCACAATCCCAACTCCAGCCCTGCATTGCGCGTCTGAATGTCATTTCTTGCCCGAAACACAAAGGGTAGAAATGGAATGGCCGAGACAGCAAAACGTACAGCCGAGAAGGCTGCTGGATCCATGAAAGCTTCGACTTCTTTCACAATCGGAATGTTACTTGCTGCAAATGCAAATATGAAATCACAGATTATTCCTTACGTCCTAGAAGTACGTAAATGGATTGTTAGCAAACAAAGCTGTAAACACTGAAATGCTATATTTTTAAATTAATAAATGAATGCAAATGGCCTGACAAATGTATCTGTTTCGCGCAAAACACAGGTTAAGATAGAGTGTACAGAAATTTATTGAAATTGGGGGTACAACAGAAATTCTTATTAAGATAGTTCACTATTGGGGAAACTTGAGTACTGGATGCATATTATATAGCCTAACCCTCCATTTTATTCTCGTATTTATTGATGATAAATGTAAATGCAAAGGAATTTATTTCTTCTGTTTGCGTACAATGAAGAAATATGAGATAAGGTAAGCCAGGGAAATAAAGGCCGCCATTTTACATGTCATTTCCATTTTCCTTTATGGTAATTCTGACAATTACTGATAAAATGGTAGTTTTGGGCTTAATGAAGAGACAAAATGAGGAATTTCCTGTCCATGTTGCAATAATAGCTTTGGGAACTAATTTAAAAAAGGGTTAAGTGAGGGGGCCTTTATCACAAATTGCCTAGTCCAAGAGGTTTTTTGCGGTAAAAATAGCTTAGGCCAACATTTTGCAAAATCTTTTTCATTTTTTTTGCACTATTCGTTTTTGAACTGTTGGTTACAGCTCATAAGCGGTCAAACAGCTTAGAGCTGTTAAGTTGCAAAACTTTGAAAGTGCCTTTGGCACAAGTTCCACATCGGTGGGCTATAAAATTTGGATAGAGTTAATATACTATTTTTTGAGACTAAGGGTTCAGCCCTTTGGACATTCAATGTTTTGTGGGTATGTGGGGCAGACCCAATGGGCCAAATCACGGCGCGCCGCCGCCGCCGTCCGTCCGGCCCATTTTCGGGTCCTGGGTTTTGGGCTCATTAAGAAATAATTTTTTGAACAAATAAATTAACGGTTTTGGGCTTTAAAATTAATTTTTAATCGTAATTAATTCCGAAAAAAAAACATGAGCCTTTTACTATTGAATTTTTCCACCCACGTTTCCAGTTTTCTCTCCATGTTTTTGCCCACTAACGTTAATTTCTTTTTTGCATAAAAGGAGGTCGAGACCTCCGTTTTTCAACAGTTCCAACAAAAGAAAAAAAACCACATACAGTTCATCTTCCATACAGTTCCGATTTTTTTTTTCTCCCAGAATAATTAATCTCGTTTTACAGATTAATTATATTAGAATCGAACAATTATAAAGAATGGGCGTATAAAGACTGGGTTGATTTTTTTGTGCTTTATCGATCCGTATTTTCTGGGGGTGGCGTGGCTTCGAGACTGTCAGCACACTTTAGGCAGAGCCGCGAAACACCTTAAAGAGAGCGACATTGTCCGCGACTCAGCCATCGTTTTAGAGTGTCCAGTTCCGAATTTCTCAAATTATTTTTGTCTCGATTTATCAGCTCCTAATTGGGTAATTTCGTTCCTAATTTTTAATTCCGCATTTAATTAGTTGATGCTGCTACAACATGAACTAATATAATCCACTAATTCTTAAGATCGAAAGCCATTTATAAGCAAATATATAATGTTACAAACCAAGGGCATGACATGTCAAGGAGGAAAGTTAAAAAGAATCGAAATAGTCACATATCAATACTTCAAAGTGTGAGACGCTAAATAAATTATAAACTCAGAATGAGCACATATTTTCTCATAATCAATTAAAGAAATAAAACGGAATATTGAGCAACATACCATATACAATGGTTATAACATGAAGCAGCAGGATGCTCTTCATCTTCTTGGAACCGGAAGAAATCTTCTTCCGGAATGGCTTCGTTTTAGTGGGTAACTTGGACCTGATTAGATTAACCTTTGTGTTCACACCAACCTCAGTTTTCACAACTCCATTGTCAATAGTTGAGAAAATTGGATCATGGGTTTTTAAACTTTTCAAAGATTTCTTTGTGAGTGTTTGGCTTGAATTAGCGATCAAACGAGAATAAGGGGAGAATGAGCAAGAAGGAGAAGAGCGATCAGAGGATGATAAAAGGGAGAGATGGGTTATGGTCCTATGTGCATAAGGGTTGACGTAACATGACATTGTGGCCACAACAGCAGTTTCACGTAGTGTTGGTGTTGATATTGGAGCTAATGATGGTGGGTATGGCCGGCATAGATGAGTTTCAAGTTCCCTTTTTTTTTTTCTTCCTCTTCTGTTAGTGTTTGATATATCTAGCTTCGTTGCTTCTGATACTCGGTTTCAGTTATACTTGGAGACTCGGAAACAAGAATCACTGTGATCGGTGAATATTCAGGTGAGGAATGCATTAACTCTTAAATTATTCCAGCCATATAATGAAGGGCCCTCCTCCCTGATATTTCCTCTTCGTTAAGACGACGTGTTAGACTTGGACCACCTCATGTGATTTTCGCGGACCCTTAGTCAAATGCTAACACGTTTCTAATGGCAAAGGCTCGCTGAGATTTGCAAGACCATGATTTTATATAATTGAGAATTAAGATTAAGGTCATGGTACTTTTTATATATAAATTTTTAGGATAGTGATTTTTAGATTTATAAATTTAAGTTAATAGAATTAAAAGGATTACACAAAAGATGTAATTTAATTTGTTTTAATTTTAGAAGTATTTCTATTTATATCCTTAATCATACTCATTTAAAATTCATTCTAAAAATAAACTTATAATCCCACCTCCACTCCACCCCACCGGAATTCTCGTCGGAACGTCGAAATCCTCTTCGAAAACCGTCAAAATTCTTACCGGATTGTTTCTCTCCTCGTTTCACTCTCCATCCATCTACTTCTTTCAGTTTTTTTGTCTGCGCCAGTGGCATCATTGCTAGCGCCGGAGAAGAAGATTTTTTGTCGAAAATAATATAGTGTTCACTGAAAAATATGGAGTTTTCACCGGAAAAAATGGAAGCTTTAGTGAAATAGTAAATTTATCGGTTTTGATTTTTTTGTCAAAAAATATTAAATATGGGTGTTGTTGGATAGATTTCGACGAGTAGATTTCAAATATATAAATTTAGTGAATTTTGGATTTGTAGATTTAAAGTTATGGACTTTTAAAATTTTGATGGGTTTTTTTTTGTATGAATTGTCAAATGGCATATTGGTCATTTTCATAGTGTTTTAATTACATGGACTAAATTTATAAAATTATGTGGAGTGTCCTATTTTTTCACACTTTGAGTTAGATTAGACCTTTCCCCAAAACCTCCTTTAAATAAATAAGGAGAATTTGTTTATAGGTTCTATTATATATTTCTTTCTTCATTCTAATTCCTTTCACGATGTTTTTTTTCTTATATATATATGTCCTATTTCTAATTTTTTGGAACTTTTTTTTTCATAATTATATCCTTTTAAAATCCGTAACTTCCTTGGAGAAGTTACATAAGCAGTTGTACTATCTTTTAATTTTATTTTTAATTTTCAAATGATCATAACTTTTGATTGATAAATCTATTTTTCGCAAAATTATTATTTTTGAAATCTTCTCGTCGAGATCTATTAAACAAGATCCATGAAACCTATAAAATTTCAAAGAAAAAAATATTCATAGACAGTAAACTTTACTGTATGTACTAGAAATGAAATTTTTTTATATCTATGACATTTTCACAAACAGTGATATCTTTTGTGTTAATATTATACAGACAACAAAATTTACTGATTAAATAAATAGGTCAAATAATCTATAAACTCATATATATTGTAACAAACACACTTACTTTTAGTTTAACCCATTTAGTTCCTAAAATACTCATTTATCCATTATTCCCTTATTTTTAAAGGTCAGTGATAGCGGTACCCAATTCCACCCCTACTCACCCCAAACCGGAGATGCGGGGATTCAAACCCCATTTATCCAATATTCTCTTATTTTTATAGGTTCGCGCCAGCGACAACGCATGCCAGCTCTACCCACCACAAACCGAAAAATGAAATAGTTTTATATCTATGACATTTACACAAATTCTTGTGAAAATGTCACATTTTCTTTTGAACATAATAAACTTTACTGTATGCACCAGAAAATAAAAATATTTTATATCTGTGACATTTTCATAAACAGTAACATTTACTGTGTTGAAATGGTTTTATTTTTGTACCATTTTCAAAAACAATAACATTTATTTTGTTGATATTACACGGACAGTAAAATTTACTGTGTTGGTTAATTAATATATATATTGTAAATTAGACACATATTTCTAGTTTAGCCCATTTAGTCACTAAAACACTAATTTATCCAATATTTTCTTATTTTTGGACGTCCACTCCAGCGGCATCCCATTCCACTCCTACTCATCCCAAACAGGGGCTTTGGTAGATCCAAACCATATTTTTCTGATATTCTCTTATTTTTAAAATTTTACGCCAGCGGCACCTAATCCCACCACCACCCACCCCCATTGTCGGAGCTCCAACGACCTTAATCAGAGCTCCGATTTGTAGTGGGTTGGGGGTGGCATGAGTATCATTGGCGTGAACCTTTAAAAATAAGAGAATATTGAGTAAATGGGGTTTGGATCCACCCGAGCTCCGGTTTGGGGTGAGTAGGGTTTGGCATGGGGTGCCCCTGGTGCGGACCTTAAAAAATAAGAGAATATTGGATAAATGAGGTTTGGATCCACCGGAGCGCCGGTTTGGAGTGAGTAGGGGTGGCATGGGGTGCCGTTGGCGCGAACTTTAAAAAATAAGAGAATATTGGATAAATGAGTGTTTGAGCAACTAAATGGGTTAAACTAAAAATATGTGTCTTTCTTACAATCTATAGCTATATATTCATTAATTGACCAGGACAGTAAATTTTATTGTCTGTATAATATCAGTACAATAAATGTTACTCTTTGTGAAATGACATAGATATAAAACTATTTCAACACAGTAAATGTTACTATTTGTAAAAATATCACCCGTATAATTCTATTCAATTTTCTGGTGCATACAGTAAAGTTTACTGTGTTCGTAAGAAAATGTGACATTTTCATAAGAATTTGTGAAAATGTCAGAGGTATAAAACTATTTCATTTTTCAATTTGTGGTGGGTAGCGCTGACATGGGTTGCCGCTGGCGAGGACCTTTAAAAATAAGAGAATATTAGATAAATGGGGTTTAGATCCACCGAAGTTCCGATTTGGGGTGAGTAGGGGTGGCATGGGGTCCCGCTGGCGTGGCCCTACAAAAATAAGTGAATAACGGATAAATGAGTGTTTGAGGAACTAAATGGGTTAAACAAAATATAGGTATCTTTTTTGCAATATATATATATATATATATACACACACACATTAATTTATCGACATAGTAAATTTGTTTGTCTATATAATATCAACACAATAAATATTACTGTTTGTGAAAATGGCACATATATAAAACTATTTTAACATAGTAAATATTACTGTTTGTGAAAATGTTACAGATATAAAACTATTTCATTTTCTGGTGCATAGAGTAAAGTTTACTCTGTTCACAAGAAAATGTGACATTTTCACAAGAATTTGTGAAAATGTGACATTTTCACAAGAATTTGTGAAAATGTCTCAGATATAAAACTATTTCGTTTTTCGATTTATGGTGGTTAGAGCTGGCATGGATTGCCACTGGCGTGGACCTTTAAAAATAAGAGAATATTGAATAAATGGGATTTGGATCCACCGGATCTCCGGTTTGAGGTGAGTAAGGGTGACATTGGGTGCCGCTGGCGCGGACCTTTAAAAATAAGAGAATATTGGATAAATAGATGTTTGAGCGTCTAAATGAGTTAAACTAAAAATAGTTTTTTTTCCAATATATATATATATATATATATATAGGTTTATAGATTATTTGACCCATTTATTTAGTTAGTAATATTTACTGTCTGTGTAATATTAACACAAAAATGTCACTGTTTGTGAAAATATCATAGATATAAAACTATTTCAATTTCTAGTGCATACAGTAAAGTTTATTGTCTATGTAATTTGTTTTCTTCGAAATTTTATAGGCTTCATAGATCTTGTTTAATAGATCTCGACGAGGTGATTTTAAAAATAGTAATTTTGCGAAAAACGAATTTGTCAATCAAAAGTTATGATCATTTGAAAATTAAAAATAAAACGAAAAAAAAGTTCAACCACTTATGTAACTTCCCCAAGAAATTATGGATGATTGGTTTTAAAGGGGAATAATTGTAAAACAAAAGTTTCAAAAATTAGGAGTAGGACCTATATGTAGGGAGAAACGTCATGGAACTAGAATAAGTAAAGAAATGTCTAATAGGACCTATATATAATATACCATAAAGAAAATAGAGAGCCTGGCACACGAAATTCTCACACAAGATTTGAAGCGAGAAAATTATATTTTAATTTTTGATTTGATTTGATTTTATGTGATTTATATCACTATGTTTTTATCTTTAATTAATGTTAAGAATCACAACTGGTTGTGTTTTGTATTTTTTAAATCTTATTCGGGGTTTTGTAAAACTTACTTTCATCCTGTAGGAGGGGCTTAATGATAAGCCTCTCATTAAACTATTAAATGAGATTAGAGATGATTAATATTGACAAAAGTCCATGTGTTTATGCGACTGAGGTATTATTATGTGCGTCGGACATATCACGCCTATTTGTGTATTATTTACGTATTAACTAGACAATATTCTAGTATTGAGAGCTTTGACATATGTTATGGGACACATGCCACTTAAAATAGGACATGTGTCACCACGGGTTAATTGACATGTGGCGACCCACTTGGGTGGGTTTTGCTATAAATAAGCCCTACCCCATACATTTGAAGAGATCTTCTTGGAAGAGGAGGGTGATTTTCTTATCTTATGAGGTTTTAGAAGAGAGTTTTGAGACGAGTTCTTTGAGAAGAGTGGAAACACCTCCAATCTCTCCGAAAAACCACCACAATGAGTTTTCCGGCGAATAGTACGAACCCACGAACTACGCTGACTTTGATTCCGAGCATAACGGATACGTAGGCGCAACCGAAGTTGCTCAAGTCAAACACGTGCTAAAATCGAGTATTTCCCCAAAATTAGACTACTCTCTTACACATCCAAACCCTTCTCTTTCCATATTTTATTGGTTTCATGTCACGTTTGAGTCGTGTGTTGCATATTGATGAGTCGTGTCGTATATCTTCACTAAATGTCTATATTGAAACCCAATTCATTATGTTATCGTGTTTAATGCTCCATGTGTTAAACACCCAAGTTCGTTAATGTTGCACTCATTTCTGCTCAAAAATCGTGTGAATCATGTCATTTTAACGTGTCGTGTGGCATTTTACCACATCTAAAATAATTTGTTTTCCTTATTATGTATTCCCACTATTCTCCATAGATGGAGCTTGCCAATGACAAATTATCGACAGTTTGGTTAAAACTAACCATAATTTGATGAACTATATGTCAAAGGTATCTATAATTTGGTCAAAATATATGCGAAATAATCAAATATCTTCTAATTTTATGAAAGTACATGTTGGCAGAAAATAGATTAGGGAATCATTAAAAAGAATAATATGAAATAACGAGCCTTATTCAACGATGATATAAATGCGAGTTTAATTGCCCCGGTAACTCTCTTAAAGGGACTATTTATGAGAAACATATGGACATGAAAATAGTGAGGTGAAAAACATCCTTCAATAATAGTGCGACATGTGACAAGTATATCGACTCAATTTCGATATTATATTAGATTCTATTGATAAAGATAACAAGTTCTTAAGATAAGATTGAATACCGACTTCAATAAAACCAAGAGTGTAACACCCCCACTCAGAATTTGAGGTTACTCATGCGTCAACACACACTACACCATGTACCGAAAATGGTCACGATTTCGGTCTGTGACAAATGCTCCAGATCACAGTTTTGGTCCTTGATCATTTTAAGGGTCACCATTTTGGTGGTCATGGTCCAAATTTGTGGCCATAATATGGAGTCATGCTTTTTGGGTGAAATCAACAATATGGCTTGGTCACGGTTGAGGACTGTGACCATGTAGTCATATCTTAAAATCTTGACCCTATTTGTGACCCATACCCGTGTCGTTTTGATGGTCATGTTCCCCAACCGTGACCATCGATAATGGAAGGTTGATGTTGGTTATGGTCTCAAGCCGTGGCAATGAGTTATGACCAAATTGGTCACGATTTTGAGTCGTGACCATTATTAAATTTAATTAAAAAAAAGTTTTAACCTAAAAAAATTTGAATGTGTTTTCAAACCTATATACATTTTCACAAATACATATTAAGCCATCAAGTCGTTCAGCACAAATTAACAAACTATTAAACCATTAATTAATCCATAAATAAAAAAAATAATACAATACAAATTAACTATTAAGCCATCAAATTATTCAACATAAATAATAATACAACCCATGCTTGTCGCAATATGATAATAACATCCCAATATCTTCATCAAAATCCAATGCACATTGTGGATGTCTACCCAACAGATACAACAATGAAATATAGTCATCCGAAATGTCAATCCACCTAGCTTGTATAGGTGCAACTAAATCTAAAATCATTGTTATCTCCCACAACATACGATTTAGTGTACTATATATGTATTTTCAAAACAAAGCCACAAATGATTCCATCGCCATTGCGACACAAAATGAAAAATACATTAACATCATAATCCAACAAAATATACGCAGTATAATGTGCCATACTATTTCATTTATGCACACTTTAATCAAATTAATGTGATGCAATAGATTTCATATTTCTTTTTCACAAATAATTGAATGTTGTAACCAAAACAAAATGGAGAACATTATTACTGATTATAAAGCGGTCAAACATGGCATGAACAATATAAGGGATTGATTTAGAAAATGACTAGGCCTGCAAATATTTCAAAATGTTTCAAATTGTAAGAAAGGACTTGAATCCCAAAATAATTTCAGGATGCCCACGTAACCAAAATGGCATCAAAGTCCATATAGGTGAATAAGGTTATGTCAAATTCATAATCTGAATATATGGTGTCACTTTTAATTTATGAAAATAGATGTCAAATGTGTTAGAAATGTAGAAAATTGCGTGAGCACTCTAATTTAGAAATTGTGATATAAGCCCCCCTTCTCAGGTTTTCAATTTATGAAAATAAATTTGAATGTGCATATGATCATAAAAATAGTAGGATTAGTGATATAAGTATTATAAAAAAGCTACAAATGGATATTAGAAAATGGAATTAGTATTAATAATAAGAGACTTTGATGCCTTGTGTCTCAGTAAACATCATACAACACAAACCACCAATCGAGGCAACCACAAAAATAGTGAACATCAACGAAAACCATGACCATTTATGTAGTTACCTTGGATTGGCGGTTTATTATCAGTTTCGAATTCAAACTTAATAAGATCTACAAAAAAATTACAAAATGTGAGCAATGCGGAAGTATGTGTAAGATTACTAAATATATGAGTAGATTATCCACAAACGGTAAAAACCACAAGGGTTATTCCAATACATATGATACAAATAGAGTTGTCATAAAAGGGTTAACTACATAAGAATAAATTAATATTTTGAAACCCAAACTTCTTCTAAATCAACTAAAAGATCCTTCGAATTAGGGTTGTCATCAAAAGTAGACTGAAACTCTATAGGGGTCTTTAATGCGTATGCTTGAGTAGTCAAACCCTTTGGTGCATTCATAACAACATAACAATTGTTGTCATTTATGTACATTGAGTATAATACATTTTTCACGTTTTGAAAGGAACAAATAAAAGACTCGTCGACCATAGGATCTTTACTCTTCTTAGATAAATTTACTATGATAAGTTTTGAGCTAGGATCAACTTTGCAACCATTCGTAGTGTCCTCCACCTTCACCCAGTCATAATAGAAGATGGCCTCTTTGAAATCTAAGTAATATAGTTCTAAGATTTGTTGGTCGATCCCATAATTGGTCAGCACAATATGATTTGAATTTTTATCTCCTTTTATAGCCACATAAGAAATCAAGGCAAAAATTAAAAATCCGTTGTTTTGCATCAACAGTTTTTCGTCGCATGGGTATGAGACGAAATAAAAACTGTTGACGCGAAATGTTTTAAAATCCTTTTCACAAAAATTGTGACCTTTGGACAGGCGTGCAAGACATGAAGATCCATCGTTTCTCCTTAAAAGATGCATTTATTAAAAAATTTGTATTAAGGCATGTTTTACAACACATACATAAATAACCGCAACAGAAGAGGTGTCAATTACCTATTTCGATACCATGCCCTAAAACCATTCATCGTGCAATTTCTCTTGTAATTTCAGGAAATTTCACCTCTCATACTTCCTAAATGTGTTCATGAAATTGTATAGTCTAAATGGTAATATAGAGAATACAAGTAGTCAAACAAATATAATTTATATATGTAGCTACTTACTTTCTCCAATCTCCAACATCATCATACGATTTGACGACATAACGAGTTGCTTGATTGTATTTCAGATTGGTGAGTCTCACCCCTTTGGGTTCCCAAAAGTCAATTCATCCGCAAACTCGTCAAGTTCCTTGATCACTCATTTCTATGAGGATTGAATCTCCCAAGACCATGTTTCGATATATGTTCCTGAGCGTATAATGATGATTTTTTTGTTATTTATACTTCTGCAATTGATCCTCCAATATACCATGTATTCTTAACGTAATATTTAAAGATTTTCATCAAGCCAATGAAAGGATACATCCATCGATACCCAACAGGTCCACACAATATAGTATCATCGCATAGATGCATAATTAGGTGGATGCTGATGTGAAAGAATGACGGAGGAAAATATTTCTCTAAGACACAAGTCGCCTCGGCTAAAATGGCTTTCGCATCCTTAGTTTCCTTAATGTTTTCCACATTTTCACACAGTAAGGTGAAACACAAACTAATCTACATAATTTCCCTACGGAGATATTTGTGCTCTAGAAAAGCAATGCCTAAATAATAGGAGGATTAGTTGAATGATGATGTGCCAGTCATGATATTACACTGTTTCGGCCCATTTATTTGGTAGCTTATGATTAAGGGTGAAAAGTAGCGCATAATTAGCACGCCGATCGTTGTTTTCTGTTCACCCCCTCAATACAAAAATCTAAACTTATGACTACACTGAAAAAGGGAGTATAGCGTCCAAGTACGGGTATCGAAAATCCACAAAAACGAGTTGTTAGAATTTAATTGGTTTAATACTTCTAAACAAAAGTGTAAAAGATATTTTACTAACTAAAAAGAAAGAAGAGATAAACTTGGTATGAGTGTATTTAAACTACGTTAACAAAGAGAATAAAAACTATAGGTTGCGTCGAATAACCCTCACCCCGAGTTAATTAGTATAAAATGGTTACATGGGCTAACGAGTTATTAAGATTGCGTCTCGTCTTGACAGTTAATTAAATCAAGAGTTGTCACACCCCTAAATTGGCATAAAAGTCTAATAAGATTTTGGCGTTAACAAATACCCCAGAAATTACGCACATAAGGTCGTAAGTAAGGAGCATACATGATATACCCAGTCAAATCTCCTAGGCGTAATAACTAGGACAACCCACTCAAAATAAACCCATAAAATCCATCACCAAAGCAAAGCAACACATCAACCCATACGTGAGTTCAATCCAACACAACCTAGACTAAAATTAGCTAGAAAGAATATTAAAAGACATTAATTAAATGAAAGTAATAAATGCAAGAAAGTAAATGAAAACAATAAATCTAGGTTACAAAGCATAAGAACAATAATGGAACTTACATTAATGGAGAAGAAGAAGGAATAGTAAACTTACAAACCCAAAATGGGAAGGAAAATCTAGGAGAGAGAAGCTCTCAAAAACCTAATCTAAACTATCTAAAATGAAAAAAATCTCCCCAATAAAACCCTACAACATTCTATTAATACCCCAAAAACAAACCCCTAACGAAACCAAGTCAAAAAACCCCAAATAAGTCATTTTTCATCCAAATATGATGGGACCGGTCGACCTCATGTTGGAATTTTGCCTTGGGCTATTGACAACCCACTTTTCTCTCCGATCCAATTTTGATACGTCACACGAAAATGGCTATAACTCCCTCATACGGAATCAAAATGACGCGTGGTCAAAACCGACGTGAAGATAATTCAATTATATACATGATTCTGTTTGAAACCCTTACAAATTATGCACTATGAAATTACCAAAATTCCCTTAAAGTGGAAGAAAACATTGAAATCTTCCAAAAACGGCCATAACTTCCACATACGGAGTCAGAATGACGCACGACCAATGGCCACGAAATGATAATTGGATGAAATACATGTTGGTAACTTCATTCCACAAAAAAATAGTGAGTTTAAAAAGACAAAATTGCCCTTAAAGGTTCCTTTTCTGATGAAATAATCCCGAAACGCATCCAACTTCACACTATGCATCCATAATACCTACAAAAGCTCAAATATACCTCATAAAACATATAAACATATAGAACAAAGGTTATTAAATATTTGAGCTTAAATATAGGAATTAATGGACACGAGAATGCTAGAATGTGCAAGAATAAATGGTACAAAATGCAATATTCACGACTTATCACTTATAACCCTGCGTAAATTATCGATATAATCGGTTAGAGTCTTCAAGTTGAAGAACGTGTCTAAGATGATCTTTTTCTCACCAGTAGTCAAAGTGAAAGCACTCTAGGGAATCAAATTTCTTCCTCTTATAGGATTAGTTGTTTACTACATTTTTTTTTAATTTTCAGGTCCTTTAGATCACAACATGCCCTCTCCATATTTTGATTGATATCCACTTAGACATGTTCCGACAAATTATTTTCTATATGCATCATATAAATTACATGCCTTACACGATAAGTTAAATAAGATTGAATGTAAATACCGTGACTTTATTTTACTAGGATCTTTCGGATCTTCCCCGGCTTTATGCTTCTGGCCTGAAAACTAATGATGTTTTCATACAAACTTATTCCTCGAAGTCGCAGCCTTTGCCTTCTCCTAGATTTGATAACCAAAAAGTTGAACACGTTCTGTCCTATGTTGATGACCGTTCGATAAAAATCTATGATGACCACCACAACTTATCTTACCACTATGATGTATCCAAGTGGATTCAGTTTCCTCCTCATAGATAAGACATCCATAATAACCACAAGCATTACAAGGTTCCATAGGCTGGACAGTCATGGATCACCCACAACACCATTGATTTAAGTGTGAACTCTTCACGCTTATGAGTGTTAAATGCCCTCACGCCTTTATCCCACAACTCTTGAAGTTATTCGATTAATGGGGCAAAAACAATATCAATATCATCACCGGGAGTCTTTGGCACAGATATCAATAATGACAATAATGTGAACTCTTTTCTCACAATGTTATAGGAAGACTTAAAGTCTCAATGAGAAATGACCAATAACTCTAATTAGTGCTTAAATTATCAAAAGGGTTAAACCCATTGGTTGATAATGCAAGACATATATTGCACGATTCCTTTGTAAATTCTGAGTGTCATATGTTTAAAAGCTACTAGATAAGTGATTTAATCGAATACCGTATGAGATTTCCACCCACCTCAACTCGAGCGTGACATTTCATGGCCTCTGCTATCCATGATGTAGTGAAATATTTTTTTTAACCGTGGCCCAAGGGAAAAATACTTCAATACCTTACGTGGAACTTACGATCACTTGAAAAAAAATTTAGGTTTATTTTTTCCACCCCGATAAACCATATATCTTGGATCATTGCATATAAGACACTCATTATTTATGTCGTGTTCATTGCAGTATAATATGCATCATATTTTCATGCATGAATGGATTTGTACTTAAAATAATTCTTCTTTGTGCTCGGATAACTATCTGATAATGTGTTCTCTTTTGGGAGAATGTCTTTATCCCGCTTAAGAATTTTGGTTACGTTGTTTCCTAAAAAACTAAACGAACTCTTCAAATTATGCAAACTAATCATTTCATAATATATTGAGTGACCGCCTTTGTCATTTTTATAAAAATCTCTAGCCGCATCGGCTTTCAACCGTATATAATCCCGATCTTCGGGTAATTCAGCATCAACTTGTTCATTGATTTGGTCACAATGTAAATTATCCATATCCATAGGTTGGTGATTTTGATGGCGGTAGATTCCGTAAGCATCATCAATTAGGTCGGTCAAAGGACAATGTGATGGAAAATCATTCATCACTTCCACTCGGTGGGGTTCCGTTCCACGGTCGGGTACCGGTAATTCTTCCAGAACATATGATACATTTTCCCCATGCAATGTCCATATCTTATACTCTTGATATATATACCCCACATTAGTAAATGCAATTCAACGTCTTCTAAAAATTTAAATTTTCCATTCATACAATAGTTGCGTGGACACAAAATCTTATCACGAATGCCCTTTACATGATTATCATAGACTCTATTAATATCACCCATTCACTCTTTTTATTGTGGGAAAACCATTAAATAGTAGTCAATATTTAAGTCATCTATATAAATAGATTGGAACGAAGGTCATGTTGGATATAAGAGCTCTTAGGTTATAATTCAACAAAATTCATTCAACCCGAGAATTAAACAAATATGAAATAAAACTAAACAAATTAAGATGTCATTAAACCCTAAAAAAATAAAATTAAAATAACTTAGGATATCAACAAATGTCCCACATAATTAAAACATAACAAATTTATTACCAAATAAAACATTATTTATCGACTAATCATGACCAACAATTGAATTGGCCACGAAAATAATAATTTTGATAATTTTTTAGTAGAGGCCCTTCATCGGAGTCCACATGCACATGCTCATTTTCGCAACCATCGTATACTTTATCAACTATTATATGAGCCTCACCCACTGTCAAAAGGTGATTGTGGACATGTGTTCCGACATTCATGTAAATGAGCGTGCATGTGCCAATGATCGTATTATTGGACAAGTCCCTTAAATAATACTCATCTCCATAACCACCATGCATGGACTACAATGATCCATGGAATTTTTCAGGAGGAGAAACTTAGGAGGGGAATGTTAAAGCAGAAGGTACTTGGAAGGGGAAACCTTGAGGCATCGGATAGGTGAATATTTGCGGAGGCATCTGGGAGGAGAAACTATCTTCTTAAGTAAATAATTAGACCAACCCCTTGATTTCATTCATCAATATTCCTAAGTTACTGCTAACATTGTAGAGGTTCCTTCTGAGCTCTGACACTTCCCCTTGTGCCTTGGCCTGCTCTTCCACCTAACTCAATATGTGACTTTTCACCAGAGAGGAGTGTTCTATAATTTTTTACTTGGAATATGTGAGACCACACATCTTATCCTCACTTTTTTTCTCTTCTCATGTACCTTGGATAGGGAATTTTCTTCGATGTCATAGGAGTTGCACTCGGATTGATTGTTTGCCGTTCCCTCTATAATTTCTTGTACCATAAATATTACATTTACACTATAATTTTAACTTTATTTTATTATAATGTGTATATATATGATAACTAAATTCAAACTCACCAGAGTTCGGAGCAAATTGTCTAAGAATTTAGTGGTCCATTTTTCCCTTCAGTAATGTAAGTTCAAGTTGATTCAATTAGCATATTTATCTTCTTTCGAAGTCCCTTTGGTCCCATCCACCCATTCAACATTCAAATCATCATATGATTTTGCCCTAATTTTGTGGACATCAACCTTCTTTTCCCTGTTCTGTTTATTTTCTCCCTCTCGGTCAGTTTCTCCTCCTTGGCCTTATTCTACAAAAAGTTTTTCCATTAGTCGATGTGCATTAAACATTTAGGGAAATTCTACTGGTAAATGTTTCCGACTATATATATGGATATACCTTTTAAAAAATACTCGATGCATATGATTTCCATTCAATCAACATTAGTTTTTAAAAATTTATGAAATTTTGCACGTGGCCAACTGGGCGGTAGCATATCTACTATTGACGTATAAAGGTATGTGACATGAAATTGAAATCCTTTATTCCTCAAACTTTTTTTCAAGCTCACTTTTAATGTGCATATGTCCCGAGATGTCACAATCTTGGTGAATTCTCTCTTTACGGAGCTCGCATCCACAATGGATGAATCATGTTTTCTTCTATTATAACAGTGTCACCAACATCAGTGCCCTGTCGATATTATGAAGGAAAAATATATTCTCTACTGCCTGATGCCAACATTCTGGAAAGAAAGATATAATACGATCGAACATGTATGCTTGCGAGAGATCAACTCCATAATTTTTAAGGTAAATAAATTGTTCAAATTTTCTATTCTCATACTTGTAGATAGGAGTTACCTCTATTAACGAGCACTAATAAAATATTTTTTAGTACAATCCTATTGAAACCTCTGTACTCTTGTTGAAAGTAATTATTACCATGAATAATTTTTACTTAGAAAATATATAGAAGGAACGTGTGAATATGTAACACCCTCCCCCGCAACTTTGATTGTACTCGTATGATTTGTTGACTTGGTGTGACCAATTGGGATTTAGACCTGGTAACATGGACCTTGAATCATATTTTTGTAATATAGTGACCTTAGTGAAATTAATTGGAAAATGAATGGACCTAAAAGTAAATTTTAGATCAGTCAGGGTTGTTTAAATGACATCTGAAGTTGTTCGAACATGATTGGATCCTCGTTCGAATGGTCTTCTAATGACCATCGAATGAGACCCCACTGCATAGGATCGACCAACCTCATTTGAACCATGTTTGAAGTACTTTTGAACGAGATGCCTTTCTCATTTGAACGAGTGGCAGCCTGGTTTGAACAAAATAGGAGTTCTCATTCGAACGAGACATTCAAATGTGATATCAAAATGTGGGTCGTTGGATGATGACATGTGTAATGTTCTCAGGGAAGCAGATCAAGCTCGAGGTTTACTTCTTCGTAATTTCAGACATTTTGCTCCATATGTCTTTGGGGTATTTAGGGAGTGTTAGAGCCATTTGGGGGAGTTTTAACCCGTCTATATCTAGCTCTTGAGAGCTCCAACACCTTCCAGCACATTTTACCACCATTGTACCACCACCCTCCACCTTAAACTAAGTATTTCATAGTTTCCCACATATTTAAGCCACATAAACCTACCTACACCATTTATTAGGCAAGATGTAAATTCACGAGGTTATTGGTGGTGGGTTTTGAAGACGAAAAGGAAGAAAGTATGGAGTTTGAAAGGGTTTTTCTTGGAGCATTCACGAAAAAAAGCTTAGTGGACCTAGGCAATCTATAAAAGTCCACCTTAGGAGAATGGAAGTTGCCATCTTCTTCTACACTTCATCCAGCATTCTTGAAGCTTCATGTAAGGTGGGAAAACTCTACCTTAGCTTAAACTCCATTTTTTCATGTTATTGGTCTTATAGCAAGAGCTTGTTAGACTAGAATACATATATAATTTAGGAAGGTAGTTTCCTATGGTTTTGTGTAAATGGATAAATAAGTAGATTTCAAGAATGTTGAGTAAATGATGTATTTTAAGAAAATTTGGTGTTAAACAATATATGGAATGAAATGTTTGGAAAAATAATGTTTATCTTGTTAAAGATATTTTGTGAATAAATGTTTTAACGTTTTCATGTAAAATTAGAATTTTCATAAAAATAGACATTTATTTAAGTTTGAATGAGCAAAAAATATCTTTAGCCTTGAAAAGCATGTTATTGCAAACGTGATGAAATTTCTTGAATAAAATATATGTTAAACTCATTATTTTTTATTTTTGGACTTAAAATCCTTTTTTCGATGCATATATACTTGTAGTATTTTGATTATAAGCATAAAAACAAGTTTAGTGGAGGTCTTAATGAGTGTTAACTTGAAAAAAAAAATAGAAACTTGAATCCTTAAAGTGTGTTTAAAGGGGTAGAAAATGTGATAAATGGTATTTTCTCATAAAGTGGTCTCCAAAATGCCAAAGAGGTTTTCTCTGTAAAGAAAGTAATGAAGAAAAGAGATTTCCAACTTGAAAAGGGTATTAACTCCAAAGTGTGAAATTAGTGTTAATAAATAAAACATTTGGAAAGTTGGTGTGTATGACTTCGTAGTGTTTTGGGGAAAATAATACTTGTGAAAATTGATGAAAAAAATGCAATTTTGGAAATAAATGGTTAAATTTGTATAAAAATGTTAAAAAAAAGTTACACAATTAATCCTAAACGAAAGTGATTTTGGGATAAAATCAACGTAAATGTCTAAAGGATTAAAAATGGTGATTTTATAAGTATAACACAAGGTGGGGTGAAACCACCGGCTCTTACTTCAGCCAGTAAAAAGTGAAATAATTTGGACATTTAAAAATATTAAAACACATTAAAATCGACTCGAATGACACCGGGAATAATTAAGACTGACCCGGATCCTGGGGTGAAAGACCCAAAATCATTGGCCTGAGCATATGGTATCATAGCTGGCGGTGTGTAACCCATTAAAGTCTGCAGATATTTCGAAGACTTTGAGAAAACATAATAAGAAAAGTGGAACACATCAAGAAATGGGTTGTGTGCTGAAAATAAGAAAAGACAACCTAACTTGAATGAAGTTGATAAATATTCCGGTCAAAAGATAATGTGGGCAAGTATTGTGAGATATTAGTAAATATCATTGAAATAAAATGAATGGTAAAGTGAAGTTATTAAATGGGTAATTAAGCAACCTAATGGGGTTTAACCCACAATTAACAAATGAGTGTGTTTATGAAAGATTTTAAGGATAAAAATAAGTATATTCTAACACAGTGCATGCGTGTGTTGAAAGGTGATTTTGAATGAAAATACTACGGTAGATTGGGCATGAGTAAAAGGGTAACTTTGGTGAAAGAAATGCTTTTCCTTAAACAAAGGGTATTTGTTTAAAGTGTTTAACCGGTTGACTAACAGATAAATGTCAAGTCAAGTAAAAATGATTTATTTTAAAAGATTATGTTGAAATAATCGGGACAAGTAACTTTTTTGAAAATGAAATGGTTTCATGCAAAATGTATGTGTGTGTGTAATATATAAACTAGTTCCATATGCACGTAGATATAACGTATTAAGTCTCTTTTGTACTGTTCGATTCTATATTGCATTATTGTATTTCCCACTGGGCATTCACCTCATTTACTCGTCTTTATTACGGTAGGTTGGGTGAGTTTTCATATTTTGAGAGCATTGTATAGGTACATATCCTTTTTACTTTACATTAGTAGCTATGTATGCCTAGACTCCGGGGACACTTCCCATGGTTCCCTCACATAGTTTGAATTAAATTGGAATCGCATGCTAAACAAGTGAAATGTTAATTAAATTATAACTGGATTAGCAACATAATCTAGGTTGTCTCATCGCACTTCACACCTAATGTTCGGGTCGGATCGGTTGGCCAAGGGTAACCCATAAATCGAAGAAGGGGCATTATAAATGGTATTGGGGCTCTAGGTTCAAGGTTCCTTTCGGGAGTGACGTTGCAAGGTCAGTAGTGGATCTTTAACATCGGTGTTGGTTTTGAGCCAGTCACACTGGATTGGTGATGGTTTCGGTTAGCCTTCTTGACAATGGAGTTAAGGATATTAACACGATAGGTAGTTCATTGTCGTAGAATATGGCCAAGTTAGTTTCCATTTATATCTTCAACGCTTCTGATTTAGACATGTTAGTAATTTGCGAGTGTTTGTTGAGAGCTAATAGTGGTGACACCACATGTTTTGTAGTATGAAGTGCTTTGTGTCAACCCTTGACTATGTGAAATATCTTTTAAGATATTAATAAGGGTGAATGATGTCCATCAAATTATAGATATGAGTTTTTTAAAGTCAACTATGGAGATTAGGTGACAAGGGTGCCATGTCTAAGCGATAATGATTTGTGATAAGGATGAATTAATTTCCTTGGTTAGGTGATGACGGGTAGTTTGTAATGATAATGCAATTAGGCAAACTTGGTCCTTGGGGTAGTGTCATGTCATAAGCATTCGATAACTCGATATGCATGTAGAACCTTATTGATTATTAGTTGACGATGTGTGATCGACCTAAGTTAATAATATATTATCATTGTAAGTAAGTTCCTTAGTAATTATTAATTGAAAGTTGTATCTTGTAGGCTATGATGAGAGTTATGGTCCATTGGTGGTAAGTGTGTTACATGTGTAATAATAATGAGTTAAAGTGATGTCGGAATTAACCCTAGATAGTCTTACATAATGTGATTTCAGAGAGTATGATGCAACTTCGAGGAATAGTATCCATGGTGGCATCGTCAATGAGGACTTGGAGGCATATAGGTGTACACGACGTCCTATATCTTGCCAGAATCCTTAGTTGTGTTAGTCTGTGATTTGATATGTGGTTTATGGCATCAACCATTTGGAAGGAAGTTTTTGAACCTTTATGGGATCTCGAGGAGAGAGTCATAGGCTAGACCCTTGCCAGATTCTCAAGGAAAGGGGAAATAAAGTTATCAATCTAAATATCGTGGATCGTTCTAGTAGCCTAAATGATGACTGAATGTGAGGCGATTTCAGTGTAAGTATTTAAGGTTACATTGGAGTGTCTGTGGGACTGATTATGTGTGGCGTCATTAGGAATATAAATTGACTTATTGTGACGCCTTGTGGTGTTCAATGGTTAAAATGTGCCATGTGTAAAGACTTGTAGACTAATATCTTTGCGATCCCCTAATCATCATGATGTGGGTATTGAGAAATTTGTAGAGCGTCCCTATGATGAAAGAGTTATGGGTGATGAAATCTTATCGAGTTTTGAGGAATTTTACGTGGAGTATGTTTGGTTTCTTTAGGGAACCAACTAATTACGGTGTTACGAAGTTCTAGTGTTTTAGTGATGATTGTATTGAAGGTCAGGTAGTGATCTTAGGTTATTGGTCAAACTTAAAGGAGTTGAATCATGTAGTCCTTGGTGAGGTCATCTAATTTGATATAAGTAAGTGAAGTAACCTTTTGAGGGTAATTGAACATTAACGTCATGATTGGACAAAATTCATGTTATTGTAAGATGACTAGTGTAGAAAGTAGCGTACTTGATTGTGATGGGTACCAGGAGATGCATTGGGGATTTAAAGTGATCATGTCAAGTTAGGGACTTAAAAATAACACCCCAAGAGGGATGTCGAGTCATGATTAGGATATCGACATGTGTCGATAATGTAAATTAGAATAGCCTAGAAGAACAAAGATTCTTGGCATATCTTGACAGAATGGTACGAATTAAGAAGCATAGACCTATGTAGAATTTTCTATCCTTGTAGTGCTGATGGCGATCGATGTTTCCATCATGTATATTCAGTTTGGGTAGAATCTGAGAGCACAGTGACGACCTTGTGTCATTAGAGGTTATTATAAGGTGAATCTTTCGCCTAGTTGGGTATTGCCTAATGATACATTTAGGATATGGTAATGGTACGATAAACTAAATAATGACACAAGTGTGTTAGGTTGGTCAGGACATCATGTTGACTAGAGAAATGGACAAGGTGGGTGTTAACAAAGGAGTTTGGCATTCACTAACCAAAGTGATTTGCATTCGACAAGGATGAAAGGAGGAAGCCTTATTCTTAAGTAGGGAAGTCCAGTGTTTGACTACCTAAGGAACAATAGGTTCGTATGTTACTTTCGTCTCGAGGAGATGAGTGGTTTGTGGTCCGATTCATCACAGTTGGTGATTCTAATCAGGGTATGGTTGTAGTAAGACTGGGTGAGGACGCCTTGGAGGAGTCATACACTTTGAGCGTATGGCATAAGTTCGACCTTCATCGATCGTATTGTTGCATGCAGATGGGATTCACTCGCAATAGTTATTTATAGTTCAAATTTGAATAAATGTCTATTTTTATGAAAATACCAATTTTACAAGAAAATTTTAAAACGTTTGTTCACAAAAATATCTTTAACATGATAAAAATTATTTTTCCAAATATTTTATTCCATAAAATGTTTAACATCAAGTTTTCTTAAAATACATCATTTACTCAATATTATTTTAATCCCCATATTTATCCATTTACACAAAACCATAGAAAATTACCTTCCTAAATATATATGCATTCTACTCTAACAATCTCGAGCTACAAGACTAATAATATGCAAAATTGGAGTTTAAGCTAAGAGTAGATCTTTTTCACCTCAAAGGAAGCTTTAACAATGGTGGATGAAGTGTAAAAGACTATAAAAACCTCCCACCTCCTAAGGTGGTTTTAAAGAGGTTGGCTAGATCCACTAAGCTTCTCTCCTTGAATGCTCTATGAAAACCCCTTTCAAACTCCATACTTTCTTCTTTAAAATCCCCAACAATACCTCCATTAATTTACATCTTGCCTAATAAATTGTGTAGGTCGTTTATAAGGCTTAAATCTGTGGGAAACTATGAAATCCTAGGGGGTTTAAGGTGGAGGGGGTGGTGCTATGGTGGAAGAGGTGGTGAAATGTGATGGATCTCTCAAGAGATAAAGAGAGAGTTTAAAATGCCCCCAAATGGCCCTAACACTCCCTAAGGGTGGTGGTGCTATGGTGGTAAGAGGTGGTGAAAGGTGATGGATCTCTCAAGAGATAGAGAGAGAGAGAGGCTAAAATGCCCCCAAATGGCCCTAACACTCCCTAAATACCCTAAAGCCATATGGTGAAAAAATCCCTAAAATTCCCAAGAAGTAAATCTCGAGCTTGATCTTCTGCCCTAAGGACATGGCAGGTGTCATCATCCAATGGCCCACATTTTGACAACACGTCTGAACATCTCATTCGAACAAGAATGGATCGTGTTTGAATGAGAACTCCTATTTCTTTCGAACCAGGATTCCACTTGTTCAAAAGAGAAAGGCATTTCGTTTAAAAGTACTTCAAATAAGGTTGATCAATCCTATGCAACAGGGTGTCGTTCGATGGTCGTTAGAAGATCGTTCAAATGAGATTCCAATTTTATTCGAACGATTTCAAATGTCATTTGAACAACCCTGACTGATCCAAAATTTATTTTTAGGTCCATTATTCTTCCAATTAATTGCACCAAGGTCATTACATTACCTAAATTTGATTTGAGGTCCATCTTACCAGGTCTAAAGCCCAATTGGTCACACCAAGTCACCAAATCATATGAGTACGATCAAAGTCGTAGGGCAGGTGTTACATACTTCCCTTCTTAGGAAATTGCATGATAGAACATATTGATCCATTAATTCCTTAAGCTCTCGGGATTATTAATCCTTACTCTAAGTCATAGGAATCTTTTAAAGATAAGTCATCGAGTACTCAATTACCAAAAGTCATCATACGCCCTTTTCTCTAAGGCTGTCACCGAAAAACTCGACATGCAACATGTTATAACTCTCATCATCAAACTAGCCATCAAAATGATGTAATGGTCCTCGAGTCTCGCCTTACTAAATGATCACACTCAATCAAGTCCTATGACTTTTCTACTAACACCTAAGTATACCGACGCCTTTAATGGGAACACTTTCTTGGGATAGACACTCACCCAAGAGTAAATGACATGAAACTAATCACCCAATACATCGTCATAATATGATTCAATTCTTGGGACTACTTATCCTGATTCTTCTCAAATTGTAGGGTCTTATCGACTATGAAATTCCCTTGAACCTGATACTAATCTCACATACCAAATCCCTCACATTAGGGGGGTATATGCCACTAAGTTCCAAATCCTACGTCCAACCAATACCTTTCCACCAGGTCATTATAAGATCCTAGGATCACTCGAAGTGTACCACTATGGAACACTCGCGTGGGTAATACACTAATCCACTCATCGTGGTAAAATAACATTTCGTGCTAAGTTTCCTCAAGTTCTAAAACTATACGATGTCCCCAAATCATCATCATTCTCTTTACAACTAGGGACACTAATTTATGTGCCGACCAATCATAATGTCACTAATCATAAGGCGAACATATACTATGAGAAAACCGTGCAGCTGGAAGCATAGCCATGCATACACAAAACTTTGTGCAATACAAATGGATACTTTAAACAAGAGTGCGCCCAGTTGCTGGCGAGCTTCAATGACCATACCAGGTCCATCTGCACTTATATTGAGCCAAGTCGCGCTATGACCAAACCGTCAACCTCAAATAATACCAGACCATCAAAATTTAAAGGACATCGTACTCAACCATAAAAATTTAAGGAATAAAATCCACGACTACCGGAACTGAAAGAACACAATGAATTAGAATGAACAATAAAAAAATGTCTTTAGTCTTGAAAAGCATGCTATTCCAAACATTATGAAATTTCTTGAATGAAATATATGTAAAACTCATTATTTTGGAATTTTGGACTTAAAATCCCTCTTCTTATGTATATAAACTTGTAGTATTTTGATTATAAGCATAAAAACTCGTTTAATGAAGGTTTTAATGAGTGTTAACTTGAAATAAAGAAAATAGAAATTTTGGCCCTTAAAGTGTATAAAAGTTATAGAAAATATGATAAATGGTATTTAATCATAATGTATTCTCCAAAATTCTAAAAAGGTTTTCTCAATAAAGAAAGTAATAAAGCATAGAGATTTCCAACCCGAAAAGTGTATTAACTCCAAAGTATGAAATTAGTGTTAATAAATAAAACATTTGGAAAGTTGGTGTGTGTGACTTGGTAATGTTTTTGAGAAAATAACACTTGTGAAAATGGAAGAAAAATACAAGTTTGGAAATAAATGGGTAAACTGGAAATTTTACAAAAAGTAGAACATTTTATGAAATAAAAATGTTGGAAATGGTGATACGCAATTAGTCATAAACGAAAGTAATTTTGGGATAAAATCAACGTAAATATTTAAAGGATAGGAATGGTGATTTTTAAAGTGTAACATAAGGTGGGGTGAAACCCCGGGTTTTTCTTCGGCCTGTAAAAAGTGGAATAATGTGGACATTTGAAAAATGTTAAAACACATTAATATGGACTCGGATGACATCGGAAAAATAATTAATAAGGGCCCGGGGCTGAAAGATCAAAAATCATTGGCCTGAGCATATGGTAGTATTACCAGCGGTTTAGATCCCGTTAAAGTATGCGAATATTTGGAAGATTTTGAGAAAAGATAATAAGAAAACTGAAACATATCAAGAAATGGGCTGTGTGGATAATATTAGAAGAGAGAACATAACTTGAATGAAATTGATAAATGTTTTGATTGAAAGATAATGTAGGCAAGTAATATGAGATATTAACTAATGGGCTTGAAATAAAAGAAATGGTAAAATGAAGAGATTAAATGGGTGATTTCGCAACCTAATGAGGTTTAACCCATAATTAAAAAAACAATGTGTTTATGAAAGATTTTAAAGAAAAAAATAAGTTTTTTCTAACACAGTGCGTGCATATGTCGAAAGGCAATTTTCAATGAAAATACTAAGGTAGACTGAGCAGGAGTAAAAGGGTAATTTTGGTGAAAGAATTATTTTTCCTTAAATAAAGGGTATTTGTTTATAGTATTTCACCGAGTGTATTAAATCAAGAGATAAATGTCAATTAAAGTAAAAAAGTGTTCTTTTATAAGATTAAGGCAAATTAATTGGGACAAGTAACTTTTTTAGAAATGAAATGGTTTCATGCGCGCGCGCACACACACACACACACAAAGGGTATAAGATAGTTGCATGTGCACGTAGATATAACGTGTTAGATTCTCTTTTCTACCGCTTGATTCTATATTGCATTGTTGTATTTTTTCACTAGGCATTCGTCTCATTCTCTCGTCTTTGTTACGATAGGTTGGGGGCGGTTTTATAGTTTAAGAGCATTGTACAAGTAATTATCATTTTTATTTTACGTTAGTAGCTCTGTAGGTTTGGATTCCGGGGACGCTACACATGGGTCCCTCACATAGTTTGACTTAAATTGGAATCGCATGCTAAACACGTGAAATGTTGATTAAATTAAAGATGGATTAGAAACATTATCTAGGTTTTATCTATAGACACCACATTATAGGATCCCCTAAGTCTCTCCGTAGGTCCCTAGCACCTCCCCATTTCACTACAAACCCTAAGTCATATTCTAAGTACCGATCTAGAGGCCATAGGGCGCTCTCGGGCCTAATTTGGCTCTAGTCAACTCTATCATCAGAGAGAAATTTCTTTGAATCTTTAAAGGGACCTGAATATCATTTCCAATGATCTCTCACTTGCGCAAATACACATAATGGTTCAGACGAACGAACCATTGTACCACCGAAAATCAAATTGGAGGCCACCGGGCGCTCTCGGGCCCCAATTTGACCCCAATCAACTTCAGTGTCATAGAGAAAGCTCTTTAAATATTCAAAGTTTACTGAATAAACTTTTTAATGAATTTCCCCATGCATGAAATGACATAACCATTTGGACGAACGATTCATTTTCCCCTAAAAATTAATCTAGAGGCCATCGGGCACTCCCGGGCTTTGTTTGACCAAGGTCAACTCTTTAGCTCGAACGAGACTGAATGAATCTTCAAAGGTAACTGAATACCATTTATAATGGTCTTCCCCATGCATGAATCATCCTTACTATATTGATAAAGAACTCATTTTACTCTACAAGGTCACCTGGCTCTTTCGGGATCCGGTTGACCAAGTCAACTTTCTGAACTGAGCGAAGGTATTTGGAATGTCAAAGTAACTCACATAACCTTTCCAATGGTCCACCCCGTGTGCTATTCTGACTTATCATTCAGACGAATGATCTGATTCCGTCCAACGATATCCCATCCAAATGATCGACAAGCCTTTTCGAGCCCTGTTTGACCCAAAGTCAACTCTCGAACTCGGGAGAGGACTAAATGAATCTTGAAGGTATTTGAATTACCATTCTAACGGCATGCCCCGTGCACAATTTGGATCAACGGATTGCGTTTGACGACCATTTTTCCCAAAAAAATTGCACGAGACTGCCGATTGACAGTTCCATTTCCCTGCCTGTCATCAATGTGCCTAGGATTACCTGCCGATTGGTAGGGATATGGCTATGCCAATTGGTACCCCCTTACCCTATAAATAGAGAGCATGCTCTCACTCCCAAAGGAACACCTCATGAGATCTATCTATATTAGTGATCTCAACAACATTCTCTTGTAATCAATGAAGTTTCCCGTTGTGAAATTCCTTTCAATCTTGCATTCCCATCCTTTCCATACCCAATTTAGCAAAATATCATTCTCTCATCCAACATTCATCTCACTATTCAAGGGAGCTCATCAAAGATCAAGATCAATCCTCAATTCTCCAAAGAAGGTCCAAAATCTTTCTCTCTTTAAATTCTTCTTTTTCCGCATTAGTTACATAAGTTCTTAATCTAGATTTTACTTTAGTTCATACACGCTAATACTTCACCATTTATTAGCTATATTGCACATAATTTTTTTCTATAAAAAAAATCCAAAACAAAGAAAAAGAGGGTCACACCTATAAATTCCAACGGAATCATCCACCACAATTTCTCAAAACTAAAATACATTTTCTACACACACACATATAATAAATTCCTTTTTGAATCTATGGGATAAAACCCACCCCTATGACGCGTGAAGACTACATGGACTGTGATTCCTTTATAGGCTATGCAAGGGTCTCGAGCTAAAACTCATGACTCGAGTTCAACTTCTCTAATTTTCCAATTTCTCAATTCTCAATATTCCCATTTTACATTTATCACCTTTTCATTTATACATTATTTTATATATATCATATTTTTTTTTATCATTATTGGAATTTTATCCAATATATATATAATTGTTTCATTATAACGATCAATATCTCGATAAATGCATACATCGTATTTTTTAAATATTACTTCGGGACCATTCCTATAGATGACCTCATTCTATCTTTTCCATGGTATGAGTTGGGCTATTCCGATCTCCATTTATATAAACACACACACACCCTTCACAGAGAAATAAATAAAAATAGTAACACAAGCCCATGAGAAACTGAAAGGGTGAGATGGGTCCCTAACACCTTCCCATTCTGTAACATAGCCCCTAAACCGTGTAACTATTGGTTTCGTAAGCATCAATTTGTCTTTGATGCCTCTTTCTCTCGAGGAGGTGACACATTCTTTTGCATGTTTTGTGCAAAATTGGCTCGCGACTCCATCTCCTTACATGCACCCCACATAAATGATAGTTAAATCACCCTTAGAGAAAGAGGGCGCGAGACCTTTTTCTTCCCCTCTTTTCCCCCACGAGAAAAGAAGTGGGAGAGGAAATCTCGGGATGACCACAGTCTCATCTCACTTCACGCCTAATGTTCAAATTAGACCGGGTTGACCATAGGTAACCCATAAATCTGGGCCCGAGCGTTACAGAATATAAGTCCTAGAGGTAATGCTATAATTAATTCTAAACTACTGATTATTTTCTAACCGGTTAATCATGCACAAAAAGTCCAATTTAAGTTTATTTTAATTAAATTTATTCTCAAATTACTATGTGTCCACTAAATGTGCAAGCCTTTCTACCCATATGTGTGCACCCAAATATCAACCACTTAAGAAAGAGGTTAACACGACCACAATAGTTAACCAAAAAGATATATGCATTAATATTCATCCTCAAAGAAATAACAAGTGAAATTTAAGTTTATTTTAATTAAATTAATCTTAAATTACTATGTGTCCACCATATGTGCAAGCCCTTCCTGCCATTTATGTTCACCCAAACAACAACCATTTAAAGAAGAGGTGAACACGACCACAACAATTAACCAAAACAAATATATGCATGAATATTTATACACACATTATCAACAAGTCCAATATAATTTCATTTTCATTAAATTAATCCTAAAGTTAATTTGTGTCCACCAAATGTTCATGCCCTTCCACCAATTTGTGTTCACCCAAACAAAAATAACTTAAGAAAGGTGTAAACATGACCACAACATGTTAACCAAAAAGATATTTGCATTAATATTCATAAGCACATTATCAACAGATCAAATTTAAGCATTAATTAAATTAAACCTAAAATTATTACGTATCCACCAAAATTTCAAGACCTTCCACCAATTTATATTCATCCAAACAACAACCACTTAAGTAAGGGGTGAATATGGCTGCAATATGTTAACCAAGAAGTTATAAATATATGTAATACTATGTTACATAAAATAAAATATAAGTACAATTACCTGAATAAAGAAATAAACTAGTATCAGTTGAGCTTTCATAATTCTTCACCAATTTTATGAGCACATGGAACAAGAAGAAGATGTGTTAACATATAATTCAATACAAAATCTTATCAAAATACTCTATCCTAAACATTTAATTTATGTATCTCAATATACTCAAAACTTTTGTTTAGGTTGAACGTGTATTCATTATATATACATGTATGTGTATATTTATGTGCGCACGTCAGTATATGTGTATTATGTGCATGAGGGTGTGTATATATTTGTGTAATTATGTGTATATATATATGTGCAATTATGTAAAAGTATATATATGTTTATGTGGGCATTTATATTTGTGCTTGTGAGTGTATGGGGGACTTCATGTATGTATAATTCATGTATTTAAATATTCATTTTATCATGAATCATTTCCTTTATAATTTTAGTATTGATTTTTGTGAGTGTAAATTGTGTACATATATGTGCGTGTGTATATTCATTTTTTTCACGAATAATTTCCTTTTTAGTTTTAGTATTGATTTATGTCTGAGTGTAAGTGTGTATGTGTGTATATGTGTGATTGTGTTAAAGTACATATATATATATGTGTATGTGTTGCACAGGTGTGCGTATATATATATACGTGTATTTGTTAATGTGTATGTGTATACGTGTACGTGTTATACATGCGTATAATGTGTGTACATGTGTATTCCTATCTTCTAATTCCATCCATTAAATCTAACACAACACATCAATGGTATAAATATTTACAACATTATACTCAATTTTAATTTCCTATAGATGCACAACATTATACCCGATTTCAATTTCATATAGTTACACAAAAAAATGGGTCCAATTTCAGATTTATACCCAATTTTTATAAATACTGAATTAGTCTTTCTCTCTCTCTCTCTCTCTCTCTCTCACACACACACACACACACACAAACATACACATACATATATATATATATATATATATATATATATATATATATATATATACACACACACACATAAACACATACAAAAACACGTAAACCCTAAATTAATCTAACACGGACACATACACACACAATAACACACATACACACACACACTTACACACATAAATAGACACAATAACACACACACAAACAAACAGACACACACATATATATATATATATATATATATATATATATATATATATATATATATATATATATATATACACACACATAAAGAGTATTACCTTGAGTTGAAATCACCAGAGAGAGAGAGAGAGATAGATAGATAAATAGAGAGAGAGAGAGAATAGAGAGCAAGATATATATAGAGAGAGAGGTCGTGAAATGAAATTACATCCTTAAGTTTTATTATAGCGAGTACATGGTCACGATTCCAAACCGTGACCCCTGATGTAACCAATCAGATTATGATGGGTCTTAATAAATGGTGACGATTGAAAATTATTACCGCCCATGTCACCCTCTGTCATGAACTGCTCATGGTTGGGAGACATCACCATAATGGTCAAGGTTTAGAACCGTGACCATTCCCCTATCTTTGTCACCTCTTACCTTATTCATAACCTTGGTCACAACTTTTTTTATGCTGGTCATGGATTTGGACAACTATAAGGAAATGCTCAACTTGGACCTGTCCTCATTCTTTTTATACCGGGACATGTCCTCATTCTTCACAGAATAAGATACCAAAGTAGCCACGCTAACTTTAATAGAAGTTACCTCGATGGTCCAGTCCGATTGAATTAAGTGTGGAGTGATGTTAAAAAACCTAAATAATGTTTCTAGTCCATTTTAATTGATTTAAATTATAAAGTGAGCATGCAATTCCGTTTTCAAGACATATAAGCATAATAATGACAAGTGTGGAACCCAATAGAAAATGTCCTTGGGTTGAAGTAATTAAAGCTAGAATTACATACATGTAAAATTATTTCGTATGATGAAATATTGGTTCACTTTCCATAACAAGGAAGCTAATGCCCAATAAGGGTTCCTAAACAAGATGCAATCTAGAAACGAATGACAAAAAAGAATGAATGTAATACTGTAACCAATACAACTTTATATGTAATTACTATGTTTTATACGCATTAGTTATGTTTTATATCTAAAGCATTATCTTTAAATCCTGTTAAATACCATTAACCTTTATCTTCACGAATAACCATTTTATTTTAAAAATATCCTTTAATCCATTAAATCACATGATTTCGAAAAAAAAATACTCTTGGATTATCTTTAAATCTTTTGATTTCCTTTAAAACATATTCATTTATACTTAAAGTAACATACGCCTGATGTTTTTTTAAGAACAAGATTTTATGACACACACACACACACACACACACACACCTGGTGTTTGAAAAGAATCACTTATATATAAAGGTATCAAGCCTTAGGATATGCCACACCATAGGACACATACAATTATTAACTCTATATCTTTTATCATTTTGGAACACATCAAATTATCCACACATACCCGTGTTATACCTGCATTTGTACTCCACTATAGGATTACTCACTTACTCAGTAGTCATCTTTATATTCCTTTAATTTACAAATACAAGGCCCTTCATTTCTTTTCATGTTTGAGGTTCATCAATTTATTTGATTACATATTTACCATGATTGTGGAACATGTGATTAATAACCTGAAACACAAATTCCGTAATCATTTATTAACCAATTATCCATTTTCTCAGAATTTATCAATTTCATTTCTTTTCATAATTTTCTTTTTTAACCCGGAGTTCACCGAATCTCATTTATGTTTACTATCTTGCACCGTATTCCATAAATGCCGCATCCATTACTTTACTAGTTAGTTATTTTATTCTTAAGTTGAAGTCTCACCCTAGGGATCAAGGATATTCTTATATTTACATCGGTTACTCCTTTGTGAAACCTCTTTTACTTTTCGTTAAGATCATTTTCTTGTGGTCCAACCGACGTTTTAAATAAAATATCCGATTTATGTCGTATTTAGAAAAATACTCGACTTACACAGTATTTAAACAAAATACCTAGCTTACGCCATATTTAGAACACACCTGACTTACGTCGTATTTATATCTTATACAAATGCCCATTGTAAGTTCGATTTTTACTTTTTTAAATTTTAGGCTTGACCAACGACCAAACCCCATAAAAACGTTTATGCTTAATTTATACTTTTACTTCTTATACAGACTTCAACACATATTTTCCCTTTCAAACCTTTTTAGAGTTAAATTCGGTTAACACAACATTTAATCTTTGTCTCATAGTTTTCTAAGTGCTGAGATTACTTTGTAATTTCTTTACAATCCAAAACCATTACATAATAGGGACTAATTCCCAAAATCACTAGTTTAGGCCACCTTTTATTATTTACAAAAATCCGTGGTTGTTCCGTATTAACTAAAATCCAGGGTTGAATTTGAAATTATATAAACTTTTGGGGTTATTTTATAAGTAATATCAAAATATATTTCTAGTGTCAAAATTAATATATTTTTAATAAGTTTAGGATACAAACTTTAATTTCATAAAAGTTTGGGCTCAAAGCCATTCTTGCAAATATTATGGAATAAAAACATAATTTATATTACTATTTGACTCCAAATAACAATTTATAATAGTCTTGAGTTTTAAATAATATTTTCAGAATATTATTTATAACATAACCCTTAAATTTAACTTTGCATTTTTTACATAAGATAAAATTCATTTTAAGCTAATGTATATAATGGTTTACACCCCCAAATATATGTATAAAACCTACATAAGCTCTTCTTTACGTGTCATAGTTTTTGAGAAATATTTAGGTTGATTGACATGTATTTTTACAGACATGAAACTACATAAATCCATCCTTACATACATTGAACACCGAAATGAACAAAAATCCTACTAATTTTTAGTCCAAAAATTTGCCAAAATTGATGAAGGAAAGGATCCCCCACCTCCAAAGGTAGGGGCTACCAAGAACTCCTAAAACTTTAAATACTCCTCAAAATACTCTTGGCAAAACAAAAATATATTTATTCCAAATATGTTGATAATTGTAATAAATGGGTGCCATGATTGATTTGACAGCCATCGAGCTACATCCCACATTGCATGGGTGAGGGAAAGTAATTTTTCATATATGTAAATTTTCACTCTTCTAACACCGAGGTCATTTCAGCTCTACTAGTAGGGCATATGGTTTTTGACACCACATGTTAGGGGTTCATACCCTATTGCTACCAGTTTGTGGATCTAACATAGAATTAAACCCCATACTGCTACGAGTGGTGGTTAAATTAGGGACACTATCGATGGTAGTGGAGTGGTGTATAAAAAAATGGTATAGAGCATTACAAGTTCTAGTGTCCTAGCATATTAAGTGATTTCATTGATTTTATGCATTGCATTCTTCAACTACTTTAGAGCTATACCATTTAGAATTTGTACTCTTAATAATGATAACTTCTTTGGAGTTTTATACCATTAGTTCTGACAAATGAATGAAATAGAACGAGGTGTACCTAGAAGGTTACTTATTTGAATTTCATTCGTGAGACGTCTCACGTATGGTGTCGATTTTGGTTGGGAGTTAAGACTTAATGGGCGTGAGACTTTTAGTATGTTCTTAACAAATGTTTTGATGAGAAGTTCTTTCCACTCTCCATTCTAACAACATGAGAATCAAGTTATTGAAACCATGTCATGGAGATCACGTGGTAGTAATGTATGAAAAGGAGTTCAACTATCATTCCATTCTTGCACCAGGAGAGATTGATATATAAGCGAAGAAGACAAATTACATTATCAGTAACCTTATGTGAAATTTCAACAGGCTTTATTGGGTAACCTATCCTTCACTACTTGTGATCAGGTGGTGGAAATTACCCTCCTATATCTCGAGGATCATAACAACTGTAATACCCCGTGATTTTAGTGACTTTTAAAATGAATTATATTTTAAATTAATGGATTAATTGGATCTTATTATAAATTAATTCATTTGGGTTTTATCTGAATTGTGGATATTAAAATGGATGATTTTGAATATTACTTAAAGATATTTAGGTAATATATGAATGTGATGTCATTGATATGACGGTGTGATATAATTTCGGTAATTTGGATTTTTAGTCAGACGCGGTATGGGACGTGTCGGGACTAATTTATTAAATTAAAAAGGAAATTTATTTTCTATCGACCTTATAGTCATTTCGACTGTGCCGTTGCATCCGGAAGGTTTGAAATCGTCAGAAAAGTCTATTTGGATGTTAATTTTGAGTCTCGGGTCATTTGGAAATGAATAGACAACCCGAAAGGGCATTTTGGTCATTTTTCTAGGGGGTGAATAGTGATTTCGGGTTTTGTCCTATTATAAGTATTGGTAGATTAAGTGTATGGGGGTTATTCATCTCCTCTACACAAAGTAGAGAAGCCATCTTCCTAGAAAGAGTGAAAGGGTGCTTGGGAAGGGAAAAGCCTACTTGGGAAGGAAAAGAACAAGAACCAAGGTCCACCACCACCAACCACCACCGGAGTTTGACCGGAGAAGGGACAACCAACTGATATATACTACACCAAAGGATCAGACCTTCAGTAAAGGCAAGTGTTTGATAATGACAATTTAAGTTCGTATATTGTCCATGTTAGAATAGTTATGAAAAGAGAAGATTATTGATGTTTCGAAGAAATAATGGAGTGATTAAATGGATTTCTAGAAACTGAAATGATATAGGAATTAAACTCATGTTGTAGGATGAAAATAATCACGAAATAATCATATATCTATGGAAGAAAAATATGAAAACCATTAAGTGTTCTTGAAGTTAATATGTTGATGATTTTCTGGAAAATGAGGAGATAAACATGCTTTTTAATCCAATCCTTTGATGATTCTAGGATGTTTAGAGTATTGGAAATCGTTCAAATATGTTGATATATCATGTAGTAAAGGTTATAAGTCATTTGCGATGTTTAGATGATCATAAGTTGCTAAATCCGTAGTTGCAGAAAATGCAGAAAACCAGGCTGTGACTTGAGGGATCGATCGATCGACCCCTGCCTTCGATCAATCGACCTCCCGAGAATATGTAAAGTTGCTTCTTTTTAAATGTTGATTCTTATCCCAAAACTTTTGTGGATCTTTGGTGATTATTATTTGGATATTATGGGACTTAGAAAATATCAGTAAACCCTTGATAATATTTGAATTAATTTGATTTGGATTCAAGTGATTAAAATGATGAAAATTATATTGAATGGAATTTCGGTTGCTAGATTCATTTGTTAAATTCAAAATGGGGATGTATGAGGATTAAAGATAGGACCAGTAGGGATGATTTAATATAACACCTGGGTATCCTTAAGTTTACAAGAGGGTTTAATCCTAAGTGAAAGAATATGTGTTTATAATAGATTTGGAACTATCGGTTTTAACCCTAATTCAAAGGAGAGTTTAATTCGTAATAATTCGGGAGAAATAATGTTATGGAACAGTAGGATATTAGTGACTTCTTACTGAATATATGTTGAGCAAAAACCTATTTGAATCTTGTGTATTGAGTGAGGGTAGCCTTAGGGTTACAATTTGAACATCAAGGACTGAGTTTAAGCTCATTATTGATTTCGCAAGGACGGAGTGTAATACAAGAGCGTAGTGGTATGTATCCTCGATAGAGGTGGGAGTTTAGAACACTTTTGGTTGAAAGAAGATATGTGGTTATCCCGATCGCATAGTTGAAGTTGTCGGACCTCCTCGATCGACAAAGTTAAGTAGTAGTGTATTGAAGGGGTTCCTTGTTTGGATTTCGCTTTACGAGACGCTTCGCGCATGAACCTTAACGACGTCGGGAGTGGAGAGATTTTATTGGATGGATAATTAAATTATGAAGTAAAGATATGATATTTTAATACGTGGATTTTAAAAGAGATATAATGCTACGTATGGGAAATATCTTAGGGTAGTGATATTACCTTATTGATATTATGTTATAGGTATGATAATACCTATTTGATTGATTGATGATTTATGTGTATGACATACCTAGCTTACTTGCTATCGGTGGGAGGTTTGCGCGTGAGGGCAGTCATATCCTGATGAATCCATGGGATCTTTGATTTGTCGCTCGAGAACATAGGTCTATGAAAGACTTATCGGGGAGTTGATAAGTCCGCTGACTGTGGGTACGTAGGTATGTGCGTGACCCATGGATACGAGAACTATGTTCTCCTCCAATTGTATGTTGTTGTTTTTGGTTCGTGGAATCCTTACCGAACCTTTAGTCCCCTATTCGGCGACCAACGATGATGGGAGATGATAGTAGAGTAATGCATTTCACCGCAGCTGTGACTAGGGGTGCCGTATTATATATATATATATATATATATATATATATATATATATATATATAATGGATGAAATGAACGAATGGATATTTATTATGGTATAATCTATCTACGGTGATAATTGTAGATAACGATGAATAGAGAAAGATAATGGAATTAAGTTAATGAATGTTTATTCTTAAAGAATTGAAAAGCTTAATTCGTATTAATGAGAAATGATTCATGTTATTGAGAAACTAATCATATAAAGGAGAAATGTAAATGAATAATAATGTGACGTATGGTATGGGACATATGGGGATTGTGATATGGGAATGGAATTATATTATGAAATTGGTAGAGGAACCATTAACTAGGAAGTTAATAAGAAACGTTAAGTGTGCACTCTAGTTGAGAGGTGAGAATAACAAGTGAGAGTTGGATCTAACATGTACATAATAAATGTTTTATTGCACTTGTTAAATACTTGTTGTTTTAAAAATCATCTACACATTTGGGCTCTGACCCGTTTCCTTTCATATTTTCTTTTCTATTGTATCTTCTATATCAGGTGTCCAACAACAGGGACGCCAACCTTAGCGGATTACGACGAGCTATGGAGCTATGGAGCTATGGAGTATTTCTTAGACGCTTATCTTCATTTGATTCACAGTATTCTTAGTTAGGGCATGTCTCCTAAAGGATTCAGTTATCTCTTTTCTATCGGGGTCAAATACTATTGTATTCGGGTCTTTTTAATACATTTAATATTGTTGTGGTTACTGTAATGGATTAATATTATGTGGGAATGTTTATTCCAATTGCATTTAAATTCTTTTGTGTTATCTACTTGGTTATCAGTGTTGTAGAATAAAATGTGTTGTGTTATTCTTAAACTGAAAATGGATTTTGTTAAATTAAAATTTGGAAAGTTTTTAACACCAGCTTAATTGGATATTGGGTGAGTTGTAAATGTTTTCGACAGTGACGCTAAGAATGAGCCAACTGTATATTCTATTTTAATTTGGTATGGGACTGGCCACCCAGTATTTAATTAGGCGGGGTGTTACAGGTGGTATCAGAGCATCAGGTTCTAGTGTTCTTTAGGGTCTGTACAACTTACTGTGTTTTCAGATTTGTGTTCTTTGATGTAGAGCCCTACGTTTAGGATTGTTGATTTCCTTGGTGGGATTTCGTTCTCCTGCTATAACATAGATATTAGTGAATATTATTTGCGTTCGAACGGGTTTGTACGAGAAATATGGAAGAGGAGGGCCATTGGACGGATAGCGGAGATCGTACTTAGGAGGTTATGAAGTATGTTCGAGTATGATGATCGTAGTCGAGGTCACCCCTATTATGGAAAAATTGAGGAGAGTCATTAGTAGACGTTCTTGAAATGCGGGAATTATGTGTGTTACCTAACGAAGGCAATACATTTAAAGGCTTGGGCATATAGTGGAGTGTGGTGAACTAGAACTGAAAATTTGGGGGTAAAATTTTTCTTAACTCATCGGAGCAAAGTTATAATATTGGGATTCAACAACCATCACCCGTAAATGAGGGTATGTTTCCTATCTAAGGAATTATGAGGCGTATTGATTTTAGTAGCGATTAATATTGTGGGGGCTATAAGGGTTGCTAAACGTAGCCTATAGCATCGTTATTTACATAGACTTACTGAGGGGTGTGGGACACCTATAAATTACATGTTATCACGTGGGTTTGATTTTTATCATGGGATGATTTACCTTTGGCATGTCCGAGCGTGATGTGACTATCGGCATGCATTGACTTATGGTATACGAGAGCATATGTACTACTAATATCCTGCATCTTGTCTTCTATAAGAGAGTAGATGCGTAGACTCTATTTGAAATCGATAAAACCTAATTTTTGTTTTAAATCGATCAACCTGATATATTTTTTTTCGATAAACCAAATTTTTATATATTATTGACTAAGGACCTTAGGAGTTTCGATGACCAACTAATTTAGGAAGTAGTGTATCGGGGTAGTTCCTTGTTTGGATTTCGCTTGCGAGACACCCCACGCATGAAACTAATAATCGTTGGGAGTTGAAATAAGTTAGGTCTTTGGGATATGAGTTTATAACCTTTGCGATAAATTTTATAATGAAAATGGTACGATAGGGTGTATGGGTGCCCTGGATGATTGGATTGTAGTATTTTTCATAATTGTGAAAAAGGTAAGTAGTTGAGACTTCAGGATTTATTTGTTCACTACGAGAGAATCATTTATTTTCCCCAATGTTTGTCACGAGGACGGTATAGGGAAGATTGGGTAAAGTTTAAATTCGATTCAGATGAAACTCTATGGTGAGGCTTGGTGTATAACATCGATGGTTTTTTTTTGTTAATGTACTGTATGGGCGGTACGTCTTAGATTTCTTGTGATGAGAAATTTATACTCGAAGTTGACCTTACCGGTATGTCTTATATTCCTGAAGTTATGGGCAAAATTATGTTATAAGGGGGGAAGTATGTAATACCCCGTGATTTTAGTGACTTTTAAAATGAATTATATTTTAAATTAATGGATTAATTGAATCTTATTATAAATTAATTCATTTGGGTTTTATCCGAATTGTGGACATTAAAATGGATGATTCTGAATATTACTTAAAGATATTTAGGTAATATATGAATGTGATGTCAATGATATGACGGTGTGATATAATTTCGGTAATTTGGATTTTTAGTCAGACGCGGTATGGGATGTTGTAATACCCCGTATTTTTGGCTATATTTATTTTTGGGATTAATTAATTAAATGAGAATTAATTGGAAATTAATCCGGATAAAATACTAGCGAGATGTGAGTTAGTATTTGACTATACTGAGTATATATGATGATATATGAATATTGAATTATGAAATTTGTCGTGAGATTGATATACGACAATTTGGTCATTTTATTGGGACGCGTGTGACAGTCGCGTTAGGATATAATTATTTTAATTATAAAAGTGAATTTAAATTCTATTAATCGTATATTCGTTTTGAGTGCGCCAACGCGTCCGGAAGGGTCGAGATAGTCAGAAAACACTAGCCGGGGGTGTAGTTTGGGTCCCGGGGTATTTTTAGGCCATACCGGCAATATAAAGGGTATTTTGGTAATTTCGTATTTTTGGGAATTTAAAGTGACGAAAATTAGGAGTCTTTATCTGATTAGGAATTGACCCACTAAACCCACTAACCAACCCTTAATGACCCAATAAGCTACGAGGGTTATCAATTAGGTTTCCAAAACTTTCCCAAAGAAAACCCTAGCCACCTTTGGAGAAGAAGGCTTATAGAGAGAGAGAGAGAAGGAATTCTGCAGAAAAGCTCCATCAAACCAACACCAAATTCAGAGAAACTAGAGGCAAGTGGTTTAATTTGATTTAATTCAGAGAATGTTTCTTCCATGTTAGATAAATTGTCAGATTTACATTTGTTCTTGGAAGTTAAATAAAAACTCATGTTAATTGAACTTAGGACTTGAATCTTGAAGAGAAATTGCATGTAGAATGGTAGGTAGATGACTATTCTGAGGATATTAGATATTGGATGAAATTAAAATGGATTTAATTGGGTAAAATCATGATTATAAATTCTAGGGTTTATATTCTTGAAAATTTGGGGAAAAGTGTAGAGACTTGAGGATTTAATGATGTTTAGGATGGATTGATTCCTTGAAACACGTTAGTATGTGACCTTGATATGTTTAGGGTTGATTAGTGACCATAAAACATTGTTGGGACGAATTTTGGTTGAGATTAGAAGGGTAGAAATTGGTGAAAAACGAATATAGAATTTCTGGGCTTGAATCTGGTCACTCGTTAGAAGACCTACCCAGGTCGTTCAAACGAACTCGTTCGAACGAGCTTCTAACGAGTTGAAAGTTTGGGGTTCTAACAAGAGGGATGTTCATTCGATAATCTCGTTCGAACGAGATCTCGTTAGATAGCCCAGTTCGTTCGAACGAAATCTCGTTCGAACAGCCTCGTTCGAACGAGACTTCTAACGAGCTGGCAGTTTAGGCTTTTTGGCCTGTTTTGATTTTGGGAGTCCCGTAAACTTGTTCGAGGATAGAGATAACATTCCTTTGATGGTGTATTAGTATACTTGGGACATTTGGTATATAACGAGGAGTAAATTATATAAGTGTGGATCAAATGAAATAGACATTAGAGTCGAGACGTGAGTGCCTACTACGACGTGAGAATAAATTATGGCGCGTATAAATATGGACCGGGATTTCATAAGTTGTATATATATTAAGTTGGAACGAGAATGCGATATGTACTACAATTAAACTACGAGATTACTAAGACGTGTGCGTACTTAGTATTGGTATATGAATTGTGTGTATGACATACCTACCATACTTGCTATCACGGGAGGTTCGCGTTCGCTTAGGTCCCTCTAATCCTTGTGTTGCTCGGATTTAGACTGGTTACCTTGATGAACATAGGTTAGAGAAAGGCTTATTTGGATATTAATAAGTCCGCTGATCGTGGGAGCGTAGGTATGTGCGTGACCCATGTGATGTGACTGTGTTCACCTCCATTATTTGTGATCTTGTTATCTGTGAACTATTCCTGAGAGATTCGGAATATGTGATCATTATGTACGTGATGTACCGGGATGGATAGAAGAGTATGCGTGCACCGCAGCTAGTTCTCGGGTTGCTTGTATTGTATTATACTGTATATTTATGTTGTGGAAAATATACACTTTATTATGGGAACTTTCGTATGGTATTGTGTGAATAAATTTGGATAATATAAAAGGGATAATCTATAATGAGTTATGTTACTTTTATGAGAAACTGAATTTACGTTAATCCCCTATTTAAATGTGATCGTTATAATGTTAATGGGAACCGAGCAATAAGGGTAGAATCTATGACAGTCTAGCTAGATATGATGTCACTTAGCTAGTGGTTAGATGGGTACTTACGTTAGGAGTGCACAGTTAGACGAGAGGTGAGAATTTCATGTGAGTGCACATCCTAACATGTACTTTGCATTTAATGTTTTAAATATTTTTAAAGCACTTGCAGGTTTTTAAAATATCTCCACATTCGGGCTCTGACCCGTTTGCTTTCAAATCTATTTTTTTTTGTAAAACCATTTTAGGTGCCCAGCCACAAGGACACCATGCATAGGATACTCATTCAGTTGACGAGTTGTAGCTGTTTGTGGAAGTTACAGGGATTTGCTTGTAGACACTTCTATCAATTGGATTCCATCTTCAGTATTCCTCAGTTTTAGGGCATGTTGCCCAGCTCCATTAGAGTTATATTTTCCATTTCTGTTTCCAGATTTTGGCATGTATTGTTTCAGTATACAGTTTAATTATTTCAGTTGTGGGATTTGTAGTGAGGAGTTTTCCTCCAGACTTTATTTACATTATGTGATGGTTATTCTATTTACTTAGGTATGGTGAATGGTGTTATTATTCTTCATTACACTTGTTGCATGTTAATCAGACTTTAATTAAAATTTGGCAACTTACTTTTTAAATACTAGGTGGTTAGTAATAATAAAAATGTTTTCGACAGTGATGCTATTAGCTGAGCCAACTTGCCATTTTGAATTAATTTAATAAAGGAGTAGCTACCCGGTATTTAATTAGTCGGGGTGTCACAGGTGCTATCAGAGCATCAGGTTCTAGTGTTCTTTAGGATCTTTACGGCTATTATGTTTCTGCTAAGTTTTCTTTGATATAGAGCCCTATATTTTAGGACTGTTGTACTCTTTTTGTGTATGCTTCGTTCTTCAGCTATATTAAGTTTATAAACAGTGAACTTATAAACTTTATTCTTATTTCAGATGCCTCCACGACGTGCACGACGAGTTCCCAGGGATGCAACGCCCGAACCAAAGCCCGCTCCAGTTCAGGGCATGATGAACGCCGCTGAGGTTGCAGCTATTATAGCCCAAGCGGTAAATGCCTCAATTGCCGTAGTTCAGCAGGCACCACCTCCGGCACCGATTGCCGTGCCAGTACAGGCAAATGCATTACCGTCTGCTTGGGAACGTGTACGTGACGCTTTTCAGAAAGCACATCCTCCAGAATTTGCAGGTAGCTCAGATGTGGTAGTCTCGAGCCAGTGGAGGAAGGATATGCAGAGGCACTTGAGGATATATGAGTGCACGGACGTTCAGAATCAGGTGCTAGCTACTTTCAAGCTAGTTGGATCTACACTGCAGTGGTGGGAGTCTATTACCACCGTGGAGGAGAGGGATACTCTCACTATTCAGGACTTTTGGGTGCGGTTTGACCGCAAGTACTTTCCGTCCGCTGTTCATACGGAAATGAGGAGGAAATTGACGAGTCTGAAGCAAGAGGGTAAGATCGTGGCCGAGTATGAGGCCGAGTTCACAAATCTGTTGAATATCGTTCCGGATGAGATACCAACAGAAAAGAAGAAGATTGAGAAATTCACCGACGGGTTGACATGGAGGATCCGTCAGCATCTGTTAGGGAACCTTTCGTTGGCCACTTATTCTGATGTGGTTAACGCTGCTTTGTTACACTGCCAGGATCACCGCTTTTATATGGCTGAGGGCAAGAGATCGGGAGAGTCTAGCCATCAGGGAAGGACAGGAGGACATAGTGCCGGTGGGGCACAATCTGTTCAGGGGTAGAGACAGGGTGAGCAGGGTTCCCTGCAGGGGGATCAGAAGAGGTTCAGATCAGGGAATTACAGGCATGGACAGGGAGGTTTCCGTTAGGGCCATCAGGGTCCAAATGGCCATCAGGGCCAACAGGGGCAGAATGGTCAGCATCAGCTTCAACAGGGCAATCAGGGCCAGCGGAGGAATGGTAACGGCCACCAGGGCCGGGGGCAGCAGGGACCGAGAGGAGGGAACTTCCCAGGGAAGTGTTTTATTTGTGGCAAGACTGGCCATAAACGACAGGATTGTCCTGATAGGGGCAGGGCCCCACAGCAGCAGCAGCAGTGTGCTCACCAGGAGTCGCAGAGGCCTATGTTTCTCGCTGCTCTCCCCGCACCGCCACAGATGGCAGCATTGCCACCCATTCCAGCAGTCCCAGTTCAGCAGGGGCAGCTACAGTATGGACGTGTCTACAACGTCCACCAGGCAGCAGTTCCACAGGCACCGCCCACGATTGAGGGTACGTTTCCTATCCATGGCACTATGGGTCGGGTATTGTTTTATACGAGGGATACACATTGTTTTATAGCTACACATTTTGCGAAAGCCTTAGGATTTTTAGCTACGGCAGAGAGCGCAGTGACGTGTGTCGACTCACCATTGGGGAGTGGGTCACTTATTTTCTTTATATGCCGGGGAGTGGGGATAGAGATTGGTAGTCTGGTATTACCTGCAGATATGTTGGTATTAGATATTCATGTTCACGATGTGATTATCGGTATGGATTGGCTCGCTGATTATAGGGCCATGATTGATTGCTTCGGTGGGAGCATTATTTTTGCCATTCCGGGGCAAAATATGTTTGTAGTGGCGATGCCTCGCCTAGAGGGAGGCTCGACCGCTCATTTGTATTACCTAGAGGAGGATACCTCTAAGGAGGTTGTGATCCCTTTAGATTCGATCCCAGTCGTCAGGGAGCATTCGGATGTGTTTCAAGAGATACCAGGCCTACCCCCAGTCGAGAGACAGACTTTGTTATAAACCTATTGCTAGATACGAGGCCTATAGCACGCGCACCGTACCGTATGGCTCCGACAGAGATGCGAGAGCTACGAGATCAGATAGAGCATCTGTTAGGTCAAGGCTTTATTCCCAGAAGTACCTCACCTTGGGGCGCTCCAGTTTTGTTTGTGAAGAAGAGGGACGATTCATTGAGATTGTGTGTGGACTACCGAGAGTTGAATAAGGTCACGATACGGGATAAGTATCCGTTGCCTCGAATCGATGACTTATTCGACCAGTTGAGAGGAGCTTCTTTCTTCTCGAAGATTGATTTGAGATCGGGATACCATTAGTTGCGTATCAGGGAGGAGGATGTCTCGAAGACTGCGTTCTTGTCGAGATATGGTTCTTACAAGTTTCAGGTTATGCCTTTTGGTTTGACCAACGCTCCAGCAGTGTTTATGGACTTGATGAACAGAGTGTTCAGGGATTTCCTAGATCAGTTTGTCATTGTCTTCATTGATGATATTCTGGTTTACTCCCAGATAGAGGAGGAGCACGCCGAGCATTTGAGGCAGGTTTTGCAGACACTGCGTCAGAACGAGCTGTATGCAAAATATGAGAAGTGCGGGTTTTAATTGAAGGAAGTCCAGTTTTTGGACATATTATTTCCGACCGAGGAATATCTGTTGATCCGGGGAAGGTATCCGCGGTGAGGGAATGGGGACAGCCCACGACACCGACTGAGATTCGTAGTTTCTTGGGTCTAGCAGGATACTACGGGAGGTTTATTCGGGGTTTCTCGAAGATAGCAGGTCCTTTGACACATCTGACTCGTAAGGGTGTGCCATTCATCTGGAGTGATGCCTGTCAATTGGAATTTGATGAGTTAAAGGACAAATTGACTTCAGCACCTGTGTTAGCATTACCGAGACCGGGAGTTGAGTATTTGGTTTACACCGATGCGTCTTTGCAAGGGCTTAGAGGTGTATTACAACAGGAGAGACATGCCATAGCTTGTGATTCCCATAAGCTTAAGACTCATGAGAAGAATTACCCCACGCATGATTTGGAGTTGGCGGCAGTGGTATTTGACCTACGGATTTGGAGGCACTATCTTTTGGGGGAAAAGTTCCAACTGTTCACGGATCATAAGTCCCTGCAATACCTGTTCACGCAGAAAGAGTTGAATATGTGGTAGCGTAGGTGGCTTGAGTTTGTGAAAGACTACCAGTTCGATATCAAGTATCACCCAGGCAAGGCTAACATGGTAGCAGACACGTTGAGCCGTAGGCCAGCAGATGAGGTGGTAGAGGTGTGGAAGGCAAAGTGGAAGGAATTGGGACACCAGGATGCAGTGGCTCGATCTTTCATGTCTGTGATGACCGTTACACCGCAGATTGTCACGAAGGTAGTACGGGCACAGGCTAATGAATCGTTCTATCAGGAGCAGATAGTTCGATTACTAGCAAAGGGAACCGACTCCTATATTGTCAGCTCAGATGGGGGATTACGCTTCAATGGGAGATTGGTAGTTCCAAAAGGGGAGAAATTGCGACACGAAGTGATGGCAGAGTCGCACGGCTCACGGCTCGTGGTATATCCCGAAGGGGACAAAATGTACCAAGACATGAGACGACAGTATTGGTGGAGCGGTATGAAGAGAGATATTGCTGAGTTTGTTTCGAAATGCGCCATTTTTCAGCTAGTAAAAGTGGATCATCAAAGAGCGACAGGACTTCTACAGCCGTTGGAGGTCCCGGTGTGGATGTGCGAGAGCATATCCATGGATTTTATCACGGGGTTGCCTACGTCGCAGAGGGGTCACGACTCCATTTGGGTAATTGTGGACAGGTTGTCCAAAGTCTCTCACTTTTTACCCGTAAGGACTGACTACACTACGGGACAGTATGCCCAGCTCTTCATTTCAGAGGTTGTGAGACTTCACGGGGTGCCCTTAAATATCGTGTCTGACAGAGACAAGATATTTGTTTCGAGGTTTTGGGAGAGTTTCCAGGAGGCCATGGGCACAGAATTGTGATTAAGTACGGCTTATCATCCGCAGACCGATGGGCAGACAGAGCGCACAAATAAGATGTTGGAGGACATGTTACGCATGTGCATTATTGACTTTGGAGGTGGATGGGAGCAATACCTTCCACTGGTAGAGTTTGCTTATAATAACTCCTACCAGTTCACTATTGGCATGGCTCCGTTTGAGGCGTTGTACGGTAGGCCTTGTCGTTCCCCAGCATGTTGGTTGGAGGTTGGGGACAACAAACTACTTGGGCCCGAAGTGATTCAGGATACTTCGGCAAGGATTGAGTTGATTCGGAGTCGCATTCGGGTTGCTCAAGATCGGCAGAAGAGTTATGCTGATGTGAAGAGATTTTTCAGGGAGTTCCAAGTGGGAGACCAAGTTTTGCTCAGAGTATCTCCTATGAAGGGGATTATGAGTTTCGGGAAGAAGGGGAAGTTGGCACCGAGGTATGTGGGGCCGTTTCCTATTATTGAGCGGATCGGACCGGTTGCGTATAGACTTGGGTTACCGGAGCATTTGCATCGGATTCACGATGTGTTTCATATTTCCTCGCTAAGGAAATACCTTAGAGATAATTTGGCTCATTCTCACATTGCTGTGGAGGACATCGATCTCCAGTCGGTTAGCTCCTACGAGGAGGGGCCAATTGCTATTTTGGATCGAAGTGAGAGGAAGCTGCGGTCAAAGATAGTTCTTTTAGTGCGTGTTCAGTGGCGACGTCATAATGTCGAGGAGTCCACATGGGAGCGCGAGGATGAGATGCGTGAACGTTATCCAGAGTTGTTTTTAGCAGGTACTTTCTAGTTTCGAATTTCGGGACAAAATTCAGTTATTAGGGGGGAAGTATGTAATACCCCGTATTTTTGGCTATATTTATTTTTGGGATTAATTAATTAAATGAGAATTAATTGGAAATTAATCCGGATAAAATACTAGCGAGATATGAGTTAGTATTTTACTATACTGAGTATATATGATGATATAAGAATATTGAATTATGAAATTTGTCGTGAGATTGATATACGGCAATTTGGTCATTTTATTGGGACGCGTGTGATAGTCGCGTCAGGATATAATTATTTTAATTATAAAAGTGAATTTAAATTCTATTAATCGTATGGTCGTTTTGAGTGCGCCAACACGTCCGAAAGGGTCGAGATAGTCAGAAAACACTAGCTGGGGGTGTAGTTTGGGTCCCGGGGAATTTTTAGGCCATACCTGCAATATAAAGGGTATTTTGGTAATTTCGTATTTTTGGGAATTTAAAGTGACGAAAATTTGGAGTCTTTATCTGATTAGGAATTGACCCACTAAACCCACTAACCTACCCTTAATGACCCAATAAGCTACGGGGGTTATCAATTAGGTTTCCAAAACTTTCCCAAAGAAAACCCTAGCCACCTTTGGAGAAGAAGGCTTGTAGAGAGAGAGAGAGAAGGAATTCTGCAGAAAAGCTCCATCAAACCAACACCAAATTCAGAGACACTAGGGGCAAGTGGTTTAATTTGATTTAATTCAGAGAATGTTTCTTCCATGTTAGATAAATTGTCAGATTTACATTTGTTCTTGGAAGTTAAATAAAAACCCATGTTAATTGAACTTAGGACTTGAATCTTGAAGAGAAATTGCATGTAGAATGGTAGGTAGATGACTATTCTGATGATATTAGATATTGGATGAAATTAAAACGGATTTAATTGGGTAAAATCATGATTATAAATTCTAGGGTTTATATTCTTGAAAATTTGGGGAAAAGTGTAGAGACTTGAGGATTTAATGATGTTTAGGATGGATTGATTCCTTGAAACACGTTAGTATGTGACCTTGATATGTTTAGGGATGATTAGTGACCAAAAAACATTGTTGGGAAGAATTTTGGTTGAGATTAGAAGGGTAGAAATTGGTGAAAAACGAATATAGAATTTCTGGGCTTGAATCTGGTCACTCGTTAGAATACCTACCCAGGTCGTTCGAACGAACTCGTTCGAACGAGATTCTAACGAGTTGACAGTTTGGGGTTCTAACGAGAGGGATGTTCGTTCAATAATCTCGTTCGAACTAGATCTCGTTAGATAGCCCAGTTCGTTCGAACGAAATCTCGTTCGAACAGCCTCATTCGAACGAGACTTCTAACGAGCTGGCAGTTTAGGCTTTTTGGCCTGTTTTGATTTTGGGAGTCCCGTAAACTTGTTCGAGGATAGAGATAACATTCCTTTGATGGTGTATTAGTATACTTTGGACATTTGGTATATAATGAGGAGTAAATTATATAAGTGTGGATAAAATCAAATAGACATTTGAGTCGAGACGTGAGTGCCTACTACGACGTGAGAATAAATTATGGCGCGTATAAATATGGACCGGGATTTCATAAGTTGTATATATATTAATTTGGTACGAGAATGCGATATGTACTACAATTAAACTACGGGATTACTAAGACGTGTGCTTACTTAGTATTGGTATATGAATTGTGTGTATGACATACCTACCATACTTGCTATCACGGGAGGTTCGCGTTCGCGTAGGTCCCTCTAATCCTTGTGTTGCCCGGATTTAGACTGGTTACCTTGATGAACATAGGTTAGAGAAAGGCTTATTTGGATATTAATAAGTCCGCTGATCGTGGGAGCGTAGGTATGTGCGTGACCCATGTGATGTGACTGTGTTCGCCTCCATTATTTGTGATGTTGTTATCTGTGAACTATTCCTGAGAGATTCGGAATATGTGATCCTTATGTACGTGATGTACCGGGATGGATAGAAGAGTATGTGTGCACCGCAGCTAGTTATCGGGGTGCTTGTATTGTATTATACTGTATATTTATGTTGTGGAAAATATACACTTTATTATGGGAACTTTCGTATGGTATTGTGTGAATAAATTTGGATAATATAAAAGTGATAATCTATAATGAGTTATATTACTTTTATGAGAAACTGAATTTACGTTAAGCCCCTATTTAAATGTGATCGTTATAATGTTAATGGGAACCGAGTAATAAGGGTAGAATCTATGACAGTCTAGCTAGATATGATGCCACTTAGCTAGTGGTTAGATGGGTATTTACGTTAGGAGTGCACAGTTAGACGAGAGGTGAGAATTTCATGTGAGTGCACGTCCTAACATGTACTTTGCATTTAATGTTTTAAATGTTTTTAAAGCACTTGCAGGTTTTTAAAATATCTCCACATTCGGGTTCTGACCCGTTTGCTTTCAAATCTATTTTTTTTGTAAAACCATTTTAGGTGCCCAGCCACAAGGACACCTTGCATAAGATACTCATTCAGTTGACGAGATGTTGCTGTTTGTGGAAGTTACAGGGATTTGCTTGTAGACGCTTCTATCATTTGGATTCCATCTTCAGTATTCCTCAGTTTTAGGGCATGTTGCCCAGCTCCATTAGAGTTATATTTTCCATTTCAGTTTCCAGATTTTGGCATGTATTGTTTCAGTATTCAGTTTAATTATTTCAGTTGTGGGATTTGTAGTGAGGAGTTTTCCTCCAGACTTTGTTTACATTATGTGATGGTTATTCTATTTACTTAGGTATGGTGAATGGTGTTATTATTCTTCATTACACTTGTTGCATGTTAATCAGACTTTAATTAAAATTTGGCAACTTACTTTTTAAATACTAGGGGGTTAGTAATAATAAAAATGTTTTCGACAGTGATGCTATTAGCTGAGCCAACTTGGCATTTTGAATTAATTTAATAACGGATTAGCTACCCGGTATTTAATTTCGAGGATGTTATGGAAAAGGTTTTAACACTTAGCTTAATTATTTAGGGTGTTAACTTTAAAAAAAAAATTATTTTATCGACAGTGATGGTGAGAATGAACCAACTGTTTACCTTGATTTAATTTAATAAAGGAGTGATCGCCCGGTATTTAATTAGGCAGGGTGTCACAAACACCTGGGTATCCTTAAGTTTACAAGAGGGTTTAATCCTAAGTGAAAGAATATGTGTTTATAATAGATTTGGAAATATCGGTTTTAACCCTAATTGAAAGGAGAGTTTTATTCGTAATAATTCGGGAGAAATAATGTTATGGACTAGTAGGATATTAGTGACTTCTTACTGAGTATATGTTGAGAAAAAACCTATTTGAATCTTGTGTATTGAGTGAGGGTAGCCTTATGGTTAAAATTTGAACATCAAGGACTGAGTTTAAGCTCATTATTGATTTCGCAAGGACAAAGTGCAATACAAGAGCGTAGTGGTATGTCTCCTGGATAGAGATGGAAGTTTAGAACACTTTTGGTTGAAAGAAGATATGAGGTTATCCCGATCGCATAGTTGAAGTTGTCGGACCTCCTCGATCGACAAAGTTAAGTAGTAGTGTATTGGAGGGGTTCCTTGTTTGGATTTCTCTTTGCGAGACGCTTCGCGCATGAACCTTAATGACGTCGGGAGTGGAGAGATGTTATAGGATGAGAGGATAATTAAATTATGAAGTAAAGATATGATATTTTAATACGTGGAATTTAAAAGAGATATAATGCTACGTATGGGAAATATCTTAGGGTAGTGATATTACCTTATTGATATTATGTTTTAGGTATGATAATACCTATTTGATTGATTGATGATTTATGTGTATGACATACCTAGCTTACTTGATATCGGTGGGAGGTTTCCATGTGAGGGCAGTCATATCCTGATGAATCCATGGGATCTTTGATTTGTCGCTCGAGAACATAGGTCTATGAAAGACTTATCGGGGAGTTGATAAGTCCGCTGACTGTGGGTACGTAGGTATGTGCGTGACCCATGGATACGAGAACTATGTTCGCCTCCAATTGTATGTTGTTGTTTGTGGTTCGTGGAATCCTTACCGAACCTTTAGTCCCCTATTCGGCGACCAACGATGATGGGAGATGATAGCAGAGTAATGCATTGCACCGCAGCTGTGACTAGGGGTGCCGTAATATATATATATATATATATATATATATATATATATATATATATATATATATATATAATGGATGAAATGAACGAATGGATATTTATTATGGTATAATCTATCTACGGTGATAATTGTAGATAACGATGAATAGAGAAAGATAATGGAATTAAGTTAATGAATGTTTATTCTTAAGGAATTGAAAAGCTTAATTCGTATTAATGAGAAATGATTCATGTTAATGAGAAACTAATCATATAAAGGAGAAATGTAAATGAATAATAATGTGACGTATGGTATGGGACATACGGGGATTATGATATGGGAATGGAATTATATTATGGCATTGGTAGAGGAACCATTAACTAGGAAGTTAATAGGAAACGTTAAGTGTGCACTCTAGTTGAGAGGTGAGAATAACAAGTGAGAGTTGGATCTAACATGTACATAATAAATGCTTTATTGCACTTGTTAAATACTTGCTGTTTTAAAAATCATCTACACATTTGGGCTCTGACCCGTTTCCTTGCATATTTTCTTTTCTATTGTATCTTCTATATTAGGTGTCCAGCAGCAGGGATGCCACCCTTAGCGGATTACGACGAGCTATGGAGCTATGGATTATTGCTTAGACGCTTATCTTTATTTGATTCACAATATTATTAGTTAGGGTATGTCGCCCAAAGGATTGAGTTATTTGTTTTCTATCGGGGTCAAATACTATTGTATTCGAGTCTTTTTAATACATTTAATATTCTTGTGATTACTGTAATGGATTAATATTATGTGGGAATGTTTATTCCAATTGCATTTAAATTATTTTGTGTTATCTACTTGGTTATCAGTGTTGCAGAATAAAATGTGTTGTGTTATTCTTAAAGTGAAAATGGATTTTGTTAAATTAAAATTTGGAAAGTTTTTAACACCAGCTTAATTGGGTATTGGGTGAGTTGTAAATGTTTTCAACAGTGATGCTAAGAATGAGCCAACTGTATATTCTATTTTAATTTGGTATGGGACTGGCCACCCGGTATTTAATTAGGCGGGGTGTTACAACAACTATCAAAAGAACATTGTTCTTAAGATTTGAGAAGATTAGGTCTGAATTAGGCCCAAAAGACTAGAGACAATGGAGAGTCACCCTGAGCCTGAGGAGACCTTCACCCACAAAAGGGACCATCATAGGGGGATCACCCCCTAAGAGGTTCCGAGTAGTAAATAATCAGAGTTATTTGTTGTAATTAATGAATATATGTATTTGTTTGTTGTAAAATAGTTGTATTTACATGTGTAGCCTTGTATTGTTAGAAAACAACTTGTGAAAAACTTAATTTTGAATAATTGAACATTGATATTTGATTGGGCTTGAATATATGTATTTGTTTATTCTAAAATAGTTGTATTTACATGTATAGTTTGATATTGTTAGAAAATAACTTATGCAAAACCTATGTTTGAATAATTTGAGTTTGAAATTTGTTTGGTCTTGAATATATGTGTTTATTTATTGTATATGTAATTATTTTGATTAAAAATAATTTATAGGTTTATTTAAAAATATGATATTTTTTTGTATTTGTGGGTATGCATGGATCAAGGTTTCAACCTAGGTTTTGAAAATTGTTGTAAAAGTAATCAACTTAATTTTTTTATATAAGCTTGTGGATATACTTTTGTTATGTACAAAACTACTTACTTAATACAAATCTATTGTTTCCTGTTAAAAAAATGTTGCAATCGTCAACCTGAAGTGAAATATAATCAAAGTTGAAGGCATTAAATAACTGAAATCATCTTAATCAATAAAAGGATACATTCTAATAATAAAATATGGTATCATCCATATTTTAGAAGAAACCTCTAAATTTATTTTTCATATAGGGAACACCCTAAATTATGTATTTAATTGCAAAGATCTCCTAATGTGTTAGGTAAAACATAAAAAAAAGTTCTTGAATGGGATTTTTACACCTAAGGACACAATTCAAGCAATTATTTGAGCATATAAGGGGTTGTTTACAAAATTTACAAGTTCAAGTAATATTTTTACACTTATTCCCTAATTACTCTTACACATAAAATATCAAATTTATAAATGAATCACCATATGTATATTTCTCTTGTAATAATTTTTTTAGTTTCACTATCTAGATAATGTTGTTCAAATTATCATTTGTGAGTTAACTATTGATTCAACTACCCACGAGAATAAAATAACTTGTAGAAACACCCCATTTGTTCACATATGGTAGGTAACGATTCCTACAAGATATTATCGGGTATCCTGTATATAAAGAATGGATGGGTGAGACAAGTAGACTCTAGGATATGTACTATAAAGGTGAAAAGAGTTTGTAAATTTGGTAAAGAGGTGTCCCTAGGGTGAAGAGTTATCTGACCTTATGCACGATGTAGAAATGAAAAAATGTTTTTCGTGGAATTTTTTTGAATTACATATGCATAGATGGGGTATGTAAGATGATTACTGAATGGGTTTTTCATGAAAAAATACATTGTCCATTTGTCCTCGAACAACCTCGACTACAATCGTCAAGTAGGAAAGAAGTGGAAGTAAATAAGGATCCCCTTGTAAATCATAATATGTTTAATGATCAAATAGACAATGGTTACGGGGTTCATGCGGTAGAAGATAATGGGGATTCTGATAGGGAAGACAATGAATCTTATGGTGGAGGTTCGAGTGCTCATAACAGTGTTGGGATAAATCTTGATGATGACCAACAAAGTTTGAAAGTCATATAAACCCAACTATTGCACCCTAAATACATAATATAATAAACAATTTTTCATGCCATAATTGATTTGCATAGTTTTAAGAGCCATTTTGGTTTGTCTAAAAATAACGTGACTTAATTGGGTGAATAATTTACTCTGCAAATAAATAAGCTTCAAAATATGAATAATAGTTTGGAAGTTTTGGTTAGGAAGTATAAATCAATTCATGCTTCAAAGTATGATTACATACTATATCGTAAGGATTACAAAAATCTTAATCATTGTCTAGAATGTGGGGAACCTAAATATGTCCTAGATCATGGTTCTAATTATAACAGAGGCCCACTTTCAAAAGTGACTAATAAAGTATTTAAATATATTTTTTTAGTACCAGGTTGAAGAGATTTTTCACAATACCATGGCTAGCGGAGACAATGGCATGGCAGTCTAGGGAAGAATTAAGGGATAATCTCATGCATCATCTTATGGACTTAACCATTTGGAGAGGCATACATTTTAATTACCCATATTTTGCCAATGAACAACGTCATTTGTCAATATCAAGAGATTGGTTCAATATAGTTGTCAATCTAAGCACAAATCAAAGTGTGTGGTTGATGATATTAGTACCCCTCAACCCCTTGCTTTGTTGTAAATGAGACAAGAATTTTTTATGTTCTCTTTGGTGATACCCGGGCCAAAGACACCAAGTGACAACACTAATATCTACTTGGCACCTTTGGTTAAAGAATTGAATGAGTTATGGGTAGAGGGTGTGAAAGCATTTGACGTTATCAAACATGAAGAGTTCACATTAAAAACTATATTGATCTGGGCAATTCATTATTTCCTAGCTTATGGGACTCTATCGGGCTATAATGTTCACGGTTACTTTGGGTGTCCCAATTGTGGAGAGAAAATTAGATATCAACATCTCAAGGATAGTGAATTTTTTTTATCATTCCCATAGAAGATTCTTGCCTCCTAATCACAGGCTTGGATTTGATAAAGGATCTAATATAAACTACCTCCGAGAAAGATTTTTGGTTCAAAAATTAAAAGGAGGTATTATAAATGTGGAGATAATTTAATAGGGAAGAATACTAAATTGAAGAATGTCAAGAATAAAAGGACATCATTGTGCGCAAAAGTAATCAATCTAGAGCACATCATGGATGCAAAAGTAACTCCAGCTAAAGCTACTTATGTGTTGGAGAAGTACTCCCCCCGACATTCTTTGACATAAGTATTCACTTGTTGGTGCTTTTATGCGATGAGAAACTTCTTTTGACCAAGTAAGATATTGATGAATGTAACCACTTACAAGGATGATGAAAGTTTTCAAAGAGTATGCTAAGAATACGAGGTACATTGATGGACCCATCGTGGAGTAATACATTACTGTGGAGGCATCCATGTTTGCTAGGGAATATATGTCCGACCCTAACATTGTAGATGATGGAGATAAGTTCATCCATGAGGGTGGTAAAGTCATGGTCAAACGATTTAAACTAACAAGAAATATAATCAAGTAACTTGTTATATGTTTGAAACCGATGAAGATGTCGAAGAATAGAGATAGTATGTACGTGTTATAATTATACTTTCGGTTGTCATCTTATATAGTTATTCACCTTTTTGATAAATATTCGCATTCAATGTAGAAAATATAATGCATCCGACACAACATAAATTAAGTACAGTTTCACATTCATATAGTGGATTTAGACTTTGTGTGTCATAAGAGGTAATTATTAGGTCAACCGTATCTTATTAAATGCTAAATAACTACAAACTTTAAAACGCATTACATTAAATTATGTAATCTATAATTTCATATGTTAAAGAATGGTGATGTCCCTTCATGGCTTTATCGTATCACCACTTGTCCTAATTTTATGGAATAAGAATATAAGAAGTATCAACTGAATGGTTGTTATGTATTCTAGTTGAGGTTGTAACACCCCGACCTGATTTTGGGTCACCAGTGGGCCAACCTGCACTGATCCAAGGAGTTAAAGGGGGAGGAAGAGATTTAGTCATTTTATTTAAAAAAAACCTTTAAATTTAACTCATAAGCTTAGTGGTTTAAGTTCCTATTTATATTTAAGAAAAGGGTGGCCACTTTATTGATCATTCTAATGATGTTGGTCGCCCCTGGGGCTTTGCTATTATCTTGCCTAACGTTCCTACTCGCCGTACCTAGGGGTGGGGTTTTTAACATAAAGAAAAAATAGATGTAAGTGAATGCTCAGTATGGGGTTAATACTAAGCATTACTTTTTGTACAGGTTTCTAAACATAGAACGAGTGTGTTATTCAATTACAAAAACATTGACAATCAAACTACTAATGCAACTATATGCAATGCGCACGAGTGATAATTTCATACTCACACTTAGCCACATTTTTCCATCCTTTACTGGGTTTAGAGACTAATTATTCACCTTTTATTCTTTAGTCTCAGTTATTACTTTTCATTGGGTTGTTATACTTAAATTACAAGTACAATCCTTTAACTTTCCTTTTCTTTATTATTTTCTCAGAATCTTCCGAATACCGCATACTTTAATGGGTTCCTCACTGTCGACGATACCACCACATACTCTGGCCAGTGGCTTGGGGACTTTCACCCCTGGTCTTCGGGCCCTCCTTAATTTTTTCAGTGTCATCCGAGTCTAACTTTTATGTGTTTAACATTACCATGTCCACATTATTCCATTTCCACTTTTACCATTTTCATCGTCCATGGTTTTGAAGCATCATAACTTTTATCAATCGTGCCAAAACTTATCTTTTATCCATTTTCACCCAAAATTAGACCGACGAGGTCTTGAGAGGATACCTAACCCTTAGGACCCTCAAGTTTGTCAAAATCCCTTTTTTACCCCTCTTTGTCATCTTTTGTGAAAAAACATTTATTTTTCTACTCCTTATTTGGCACTAGAATTAACTATCTTTACAATACTAAGTTTATCATTTTATGTTCAAAACTATATATTTCCATTTTATGTTTTACCAAACAAAATAATGCAAAACATACTTCAGACCATTTTCACTGAAGTTCATAGTCTTGTCTTGTAGTCATATGTAAATCCGAACATTCATTTCATTTTCGTTACATCAAATCTTAACAAGTTTGTGGTTATTTTTCTTCACTTGTCAGTTTGGAGATAAAAACCCATTTTAACATGCTTGTTTAAGTGTACATTATCACATTTTATCATGGTACATACTCCTACATGTTCAAAGAAGGATTTCAACTTAGAAATACCTCAATCATGCATTTATTCTGCATAATTCACGGGCTTTATAATTTCACATGCTTGCTTCCAATTATCAAGGTGTAAAAATGCCATTTTTTTTTATATACAAAAGACCCATTTAGGGTTTTTTGAGGAAAATCCCATTTTTTTGCAAGACCAAGTATTTTGTGAATAAAACTACATTATTTTTGGCATTAAAATTAGTCTAGCACATCCTACACCAGCTTCATAGCTATAAAAACCTTGAAATTTTGGAAAGAAACTCTACCTTTGGTTTTTGAAGAGGAGAACTACCAATGGGTGACTTAAAAGCTCTTATACTCCTATACTCCAGGAATGTAGCTCCATAACTCTTTATCTTATTTAAAGCTCCACCAAAGATTCTCCACAACGTTGCTCCAGTACCTCCTTCTTAAAGAAGAGAGCTTGGAAAATAGTGAAAATGTGTAGAGATGGGTATTATATGTCATGAGAGTGGTTAGCACTACTCAAACATAGAGGAAAAAGGCTTTAGGGTGGGAGATGAGTGTTGTGATTCCTTACAAGAGATGAAGAAATTGGAAATGGTGGTGGGGTTTAACTATCCCACATCTCTCTTTTATAACCCATACAAAACCCACATAAAATATATAAAACACCATACCAAACCCCTCAGATTCGTCAAGCTCCAAGAAGCTGACAAGTCTTGTAGATCTAGGGATTAAATGGTGACAATACAACTACTAGAATTTGACTTCGTCAAGTTCGTTCGAATAAGATAGACCTCGTTCGAACGACATGATCATCATTTGATGTTACCCTTCGAACGACCTTGGAATGACATGCTACTATAATTCAAAAAATGGATCGTTTGAAGCTCATTTCCAACGAGTCAAGGTGTTATGAGAACAAGATAGGAATCTCGTTTGAACGACTACAATCTCGTACGATCCAATAAGTTTCCAAATTTTACAAACTAGCCCAACAACATCCTTATTTCATAAGAGAGTCACCGAATCGAAACGAATGAATGGATAAAAGCTCATTAAACAATAATCCTCTTTATTAGACTTATCTTGATTATGAATTACACGAAAAGAGATATAATATTATCTCAGGGTATTATAATATCCCCTCCTTAGGGGATTGCATCCCCAAAATTAGAACAATTGGCTAAGGGATGAGTTCCGGGTGTTTCTCTCACATCTCCGACTCACGCTCCCAGGTGGCACCTTCAACACCTTAAAATTCCTAAAGGATCTTCATTAATGAGATCATTTTATTATCGTGGACCCTCTCCTAATGGTCAAAAATGAATATTGGCTTATTGGGGAACATGACGCCCTCATCCAACTCAATAAGGTTCCCATCGATAATATGGTGGGGATCATGGAAATACTTCTTTAGCATGGATACGTGAACACAGTGTGCACCTGAGATAGTTATGGAGGTAATGTTAGGCGATACAACACATCTTCGATCAGCTCAATGATCTCATAGGTGTCATATCGTGGGGATAGCTTCCCCTTCTACCCGAACCGTCTGCCCCTAGTTCTAGCTTCACTTTTAACCTCACGTGATCACCCACCTATAATTCTAAGTATGTTTGGCTATTGCAGGCATAATTCTTTTATCACCTCTATGCCGTCATTATCCTTCGACAAATTATCCATACATTATCAATCATTTTTTATATTAAGTCCGAATCAGTGAGGTGTTTCTCTCCCACTTCAACCCAATAAACTGGCAAGCGACACGACCTCCCATAAAGGGCCTCAATGGGGTCCATCTCATTACTCCCCTGATAGCTGTGTGCGTAAGCTCGCATCATATCCTTCGGTATTTTTATTGTTTATTATGACTGATCGTTTATCTCAGTATGGAACAACGTGCACATGTTCAAGTTTATACCCAACTCCTCTTGAAACTTCTTTCAGAATCAGGAAATGAACCGGGCATCCTTATCTGATACGATTGAGAGCGGAACTCTATGTATCTGACTATATCCTGAACTTATAGTCTTTCAAACTTATCCATGATGTCTATGACCTTAAATGGCAAAAAGTGAGTAAACTTAGTGAGTCGATCTACTATAACCCACATTGCGTTGTGACCACGATCTGACCGTGCTAAGGCTGTAATAAAATCCATCGTTATGTGTTCCCACTTCCACTCATCCATGGGTAGTGATTGCAACAATCCTGATGATTTCTTGTATTCAGACTTTACTTGTTAGCATGTGTAGCACTTGTCCACATATGTTGTCACATCTCTCTTCATGTCGGACCACCAGAAATCCCTGCATAAATCCATATAAATCTTGGTCACACCAGGGTGTATACTGAAACACTAATGATGGGTTTTTATCCTCACCTCTTCCTATCGCTCCTCAATAATCACGACAACCAACCTCCCTTAATGTCTCCCCCCGCTGTCTTTGTCCATGGTGAGGGTATTGAACACTTCCCCGTGGTGAGGGTATCGAACACTTCCCCGTTCCAAATGCGATCATGATACTGGGTGAACTTAGGATAAAAAAAATATTCCTCTAGTAATTTCTATTGGATGAGAAGCCAAGCCACCACACCCCAAAGATACACTATATCATAGTCCCTTTGCAAGTGCAGGTCGAACCTCTGTAGTTCCCTAAACATTTTTACCTTATGGCATTTCATTGTTACAAGTGTGAGACTGGATTTTTGACTGAGATTATCATGCACCGCATTGGCCTTTCTCACGTGGTACTATAGTGAGAAGTCATAATCTTCCATTAACTCCATCCACCTTTTTTGTTAGAGGTTTGGATCCCGCTATGTAAATATATACTGAAGGCTATTGTGATCTAAAAACACCTCAAACCGTTCCCCATATAAGTAGTACCTCCAACTCTTTAGTGAAAACACCACGCTGGATAACTCTAGGTTGTGGGTGGGGTAGTTACTTTCATGCAACTTAAACTAGAAAGATGAAAAGGATACTACCCAACCTTCTTGCATCAATACCGCTACAAGTCTTAAACTAGAAGCATCACAATACACTGTGTAGCCCTTACCCCATTATGGAAGGATAAGAATGGGTGCGGAGGTCAACTGACCTTCATCTCTTGAAATGCTAACTTTTAATCCTCGGACCATAGAAAATGCACATCCTTTGAAGTAAGCATTGTGAGAGGTATTTCCACCCTTGATAAGTCCCGTACAAATTTATGATAATACCCGAACAAACCCAAGAAGCTGCGTACCTCGACGACTGTCCTCGGCTGACTCCATCCCAACACTGCTTCCACCTTTAATGGATTGACGAAAAACCCTCACTAAAAATCGTATGGCTAAGGAACTTGACCTCTTCCAACTAGAATTCATACGTACTATAATTGGCATATAATTGGTTTTCTCGGAGAACTTGCAGAGTCGCTCGGAGATGCTCCTCGTGATCTATATTGGACGCAGAGTATACCAACATGTCATCCATGAAAACTACAACAAACCTATCTAAATAGGGGCAGTAGATACAGTTCATCAGATCCATAAATGTTGCTGGTGTGTTCGTTAACCTGAATGGCATCACCACAAACTCATAGTATCTATATAGCATTTGGAATGTCGTCTTAAGAATATCTTCCTCTCTGACACATAACTGGTGGTACTCGAATCGAAGATCAATCTTAGAGAATTTGCATGCCCCGTGCAACTTATCAAACAAGTCATTGATAGGGGCATAGGGTACTTATTCTTCACAGTCACCCTATTTAGTTTCCCATAATCGATGCAAAGTCGTAGAGAGTTATCATTTGTCTTTGTGAATAGGACCGGGTCTCCCTATAGAGAAATTCTAGGACATATGAAGCCTTTTAGGGTTAGTTCCTCCAATTGGGTTTGCAATTCCTGTAACTCTTTCGGAGCCATCCTATGTGATGGTATATAGATGTGTGACACACCCTGATGTACCTCTATCGTAAAGTCCACCTCTCGTCGAGGCGACAACTCAGGGAGTTCATCCAACAATACATCATGAAACTCCTGAACCATGAGATAATATAAAATCATACCCTTTGACTCGTCTTGAACCACCATACTTCTTAACCAACTGAACTAATTCTTTTTCTCACAGACTATGGAAAATTTTCAAGGATAATCTACACTCTTCTCACTACTGAAATGATGGCGAGACCCATCTAGAAGAGATACTAAGACATTGTGTTAATGGCATTTGACATTGGCTTTAAAATATAATAGCCAATCCATACTCGGGATTACCTCGAACCCATTTATGTCCATAAGGATCAGGTTGTACTCTAGGACAAAGTCTCCGGCCATAATCACACACATACGACAAACCCTATTGAGGACTATGCCACCACCCACTGGAAGCCCAATGAATATGGGAGGATGAAACCAAACCCAAACTAAAGTCTAAAAAACTAGATATGAAGGATTGTGATGCGCCAGAGTCAAACAATGCCTTTACCCAAGTTCTATATAGGGGAATCATTTCTCCCATCACTTGAGAGGCATTAAGAGGCTTAGTCTGCTGGGAGTTCGCGTAAGCTCACTTGGGATTAAACCTACTGGTCTGGACATTGGGCACCTGACCTTGACCACGGCTACCCTGTCCCTGACTTGGATATGATCCATCCACGTTGTGCCTAGACGGTTGCTGGTATTCAGAAAGCTCTGTTGTTGCTACTACTACTGCTGAGTGGGACCCGTGTAATTGGAACCATGACTCGGCACAGAATTAGCAGTCTGTTGGCTACCCTGATGGCTTATAGAAACTCATTAGGGACATCTATAATTTCCATTACCTTTGTGACTTTGTCTATCCATGCTTCGGCTACATCATGACCCGATACCCCATTGAAGGTGGGCAGGTTCAGCCTCCTGAATTCTTTATGGATTGATACGAAAGTAGTGCTTTCGATAATTTCACTATGATTGTCTTGATATTGGGAGACAGAGTCAGTAAGTTATTGTATGGCTTTCTCCGTATGCCGAAGCTCACTCGAGCCAGAACCACTATTGATGTCACGACATGGAGGCATCTACATAAAAATGGAGAGTTTAATACACAGTGGTAGCAGAAGAAATTTACTAAATAGTATGAATCATGAGTTATGCGTGAAGTAAGAGAAACGCACCAAGGAAGTGTAAACGCTCTATAACACCCGATGATCCTATTTCTCTGATACCATTTGTAACTCCTCGACCCGGTTTTGGGTCACTGTTGCGTCAACTCGCACCAAACCAAGGAGTTAAAAGGGGGAGGGGATATTTAGTCATTTTATTTATGAAAAACTTTAAAATTTAACTCATAAGCTTGGTGGTTTTAGTTCAAATTTATATTTGAGAAAAAGGGGGCCACTTTTTGTGATTAGTTATTTAGAAAGATATATTTACGAAAAACATAATTTTTCCATGATGCTAATTAAACCGTTGTTGATGTAAAAAATTAGATCATATCTAATTATTCAATCACAAATGTAAATAAATGAGACAAAGAATTTTTAAAGTGGTTCAGCCTTATAAGAATGGCCTACGTCCACTGTTATGATATTACTGATTGTATGGTAATTCTCGATTACAATTTATCTCAAGAAATTCCGTTCCCCCTACAATGAGGATTGTACAATGTATTTATAGCCCTAAGGCTGTAATGTGAAAGGGTAATACATTAAATGATGTACATATGAAAGGGTAATACATTCAATGCCCTTTAAGCGTGTGCGTCTGAATGATAAGAATTTAATGAATAGTCAAACTGTTGGTTATCCTGCTATTAATGCTTTGTTCGAGGTGCATCTCGGACCGCCTGAGTTGCTCGGACTGCCTAAGCTTCTCGGTACTCAAGAGTTCCTCAGAGAGTTCTTGTTCCTCGAAGTGTATAAGTTCCTCGGGGAAGCAGTGTTCCTCGTTGTAGTATGGTTCCTCGGAGCGTGTGAGTTCCTCAGAAGTGTTTGTCGTTCCATGTAGATTGCCACGTGTCTTCACTTTATTGATCCATGTCAGCAGACTAAATTTGGTATCAACAGAAGCCCCAATGTTTCATAGTTCGAAATTTGAGGAGTGCGAAACATTATTTCTCAGAATATGGTAGCTTTAAATGGTCCTCCTGATTTTTAGGAGTGTTTCCCTTGTATTTATTTCTCCTTCCAAATTCGTAGAATCTGGCTTTTTTGAATTTTTATAACTGCCTTGATCTCCGCGTACATTTTATCCTTCTAGTCGCCAGTAGCGTAATCATTTTTTCTCCCTTCGATTGCCGCGCCCTTTTTGTTCCTTTAGCCGCCAATAGCGTAAATGTTTCCTTTTGTAATCATTACTTTACCATTTCCCAAGGCAAAGTATTTAAACTTCACAGACACTCTCATCGTCTTTTACCTTTTCAAATTTGTATCTTCGAGTTTTCCGTCGTCTCTTTCTCTCCTGTGTATTCATCTTTTCCATCGTTCGTTGTCATCAGATCCACTCTTTTTTTGTAATATTTTCTTCCTTCTTATTCATTTATTTTATTCATCATGGTTTACCCTGTTGAATCTCTTGATAAGTTTCGCTCTAATTTTTCTATTCCCTCCTGGGTTGTTCTGCAAGAGCTTTCTGAGCCTTCTTATTATTTTCGTTTGGCCGAGGGACATTGGTTCCCCAGCCTCTTTGTCGCTGAGTGTGGATTTTCTTTTCCACCCAATCCCTTATGTCTGGAATTCTGTTAATACTTTGACGTTGTTCCTGCAAGAATAGCCCCCAATATATGGAGAATAGTTAATGGGGTGCATAGGTTATATCAAATCCATGGAACTCGCATAGGGATTCCATAAATCATGTTATTCTATAGATGGGAAGTTGGTGATAACACCTTTTATTTAAAAACTAGATTTTTAAATAGGGCTTTAGTGGTCAATCTCCTGGATGCCAATAAGGACTTTTTTTAGCACGAGATTATCATAAAAAATTGGCAACATGCTCCTTTATCTGGAGATGAAGTTTATCAGGGTCCCAGATTCCCTCCCTATGGCAATGGGATAGGTTATTTTTATTTCATTTTACTTATTTTGAAATCATGCTTCTTTTGTGTTTGATAAAATGTGCCACTGATATTTTAATTTTGATTTATTTGCAGTTGATAGCAAAAGAAAGTGTCCAAAGGAAGCGTATGTTAATATAAGAAATTTGAAACTTATCTGGAGTCTGCATCAGAGTGTTGCCGACGATCACATTAGGTCAGCCTCATATCTGCTGCAATACAAGAGCTACACTACCTATTTTACTGCTCGTCCACTAATAAGCGATGCAGAGCCAGTAGAAGCTTCTACCAGCTTTTCGCCTGAGTCACACGTTTCTTTAAGTGAAAGGACGAAGAAGAGAATACCTCCCACACTCTTCGAGAAGCCTGCCTATGGTGCTGGAGAGGCTAAAAGAAGTAATATTGATGTCCCAGAAGGGATAAAGAAAGTTGATGTACCTTCCTCGGCTACTGTTGTGAAGGTTGCCAAGAAGCCTCCAGTGGCCCTGAGCAAGGCTGTGTCTCTAGGAGAGGTGATTTTCATATCACTGACCAAGGGCTCCTCCTTGGTTGAATCAATCCCTGTTCCCCTGAGGAAGCTGAAGAAGAGCTCCTCGGTCAATTTGGCTAACACCATCACTCAGCCCCCAGTTACTGGAACCTGTGTTCCAACTTTTGTTCCATTGAGCTCTGCCATGAGCTCAGTAAAGTCATGGATCATTCCCGAGGTCCAAGGTACTGAATAAAACCTTACTCGGGACATGGTCACTTCGTTAGCTGCTCGTTTTATTGCTTCTGTAAGTCTTATTACTTTAATTTTTTCATATTTCCATTGTCATTTTTGTTTCTCACTTACTTTCATTTTCTTTTTTACAGTTGACGAGATGCTTCAATATAATTTTAAAGAAGGATAAAGCAATTAAAGCTTCAAGCTCATCATCAGGGGTGGATGAAGCTCTGGCGGGCCTGACGAAGCCTTTGGAAGATTCTCGCCAGAAATATGCTACTGACAAGGCAATCTGGGAGAAGAAACTTGCCTCCACAAAGCAGGAAAAAGCTCAGGTTGTTGAAGTCTCCAAGGAGTTGGAGAAGAGAATAAAGGACTTGGAAGGGAAAAATAAAGAGATCGACGAGAAGCTCCCAAAAGCTGGAGAGCTTGAGAATAAGCTCAAGGTTGCTGAAGAGGAGTTGGCTCAACTTCGGGAGGTAAATCGGCAGAAGGAGGAGGTTGAGAATAAATTAAAGACTGTTGAAAACCTTGTGTCCGAGAAGCTTTCCTCGGAGAAGTTAAAGAGAAAATTGGTTGTGAAGAAGTCTTTCAGCGCTGGCTGGGACAAGGGCTGGAACAAGGGATTGGCTGCCATGGTGTCACAAGTAGAATATGGAAGCCTCAAGTACTTTAGGGATGGATGGGTCGCTGCTCTACAGGAGATGAAAGTGGATGAAAATTCCGAACTCTTTTAGAGACACATCCCTGGTCCCACTCCAACTCCTGACGACTTAGAAGAGGACGAAACTGCCTCCAAAGAGTCTTATATGGTGATGGGAGATCATCCCCCAGCCATCCATCCTTCTCCCGAGGAACCTCGACAAATCATTACTTCTTCCGAGCAACTGCTGGCGCTCCCCGAGCATCTTTCTATTCCCTCCAAGCAACCTACTTCCTCGTCCCAGCCTCCCAAGAAGGTTTTGGGAGAGAAGGAAAAGGTGTAGAGTTGTTCGGGTTTCTCTTTATATATTTCTTTTGTCAAATGGAACCATGAATATGTAACTCTCAACCTTGTACCTCTGACCTTTATGATATAATAAAACTTGAACTTGTGTTTTTGCATACTGTTGTCTCTTCTTCATGCTTTATTAGTGCTTTTATTGATTACTGCTTTTTCTTCCTCTGCTAGTTTCTGGCCAGGATAGAATTACTATCTGCTCATGATACCAAGATGCTGAGACAATGCAATGATTATTTTAAAGCTGGTCACATAGATCTGAGTGCAGTACAAGTCGTCAATATCCTCGGCCAAGATGCTTCTGAACAAGAAGTTGGAGCATACCAATATCTAAAGTGTCTACTTGATCGAGCAGTGGCCAATAATGTGGCTTATTAGGACATGATCGAGGATCTCCATGGCACCCTCGAATAACTTCAGCAATAATACAAAGAATCCACTGCCCTTTTTCATGAGGGGTATGAGAAGAAGTATCAGCAACTCAATGCTGACAAGGGGTACGAGAAGCGTTTTACTGGCTACGAGGTGAGGGAGAGAACTCTGATGGGCGAAGTCGAGGAGTGCAGACAGATAGCTGAACTATTAGAGCAAGAAAATAACAACCTGTAGAAAGATTTGTCTCAGTTGAAGTCTGCAGCTTCCACTTCAAATGCCTTGATCCCAGTGACTGATGAGGGATTCTCGTTCTTAGAGGTCGAGAACGCTAACTTGAGGGATGAGTTGGAAAACTTGAAGAGGTCTGGCCCTTCTACACCTTCTCGTGGTCGAGCAAGAGCTCTTCGGGGGCGAGCAAGAGCAGCTCAGATTTCTGTCGAGGAACAGAGGACTCAGTCTGCCTTAGAGAACCAGGCCTTCCAATTAATGGCGAAGAACTAGGCATTGGCTGAAATGTCAAAGAAGATCAGGGACCTGGAAGAGAATCTTTCCACGCAGAAGTCTACCTTGGAGAATAAAGATATCTTTATCAAAAATCTCCACGAGCAGTTGGAAAGACTAACATATCAATTCCATAAACAGCCCAGGGAGTTCTGGATGGCTGGATACAATAAAGCTCTCTATCACTTGGACGATCGTATCTAGAATGCCAATAATGAGGGCTACAAGCAAGGCTGGTTGAATGCCTTAGGTGTGTTGCAACTCGAACAGGGTCATTACCTATGGGACTATCATGATCCTGGGCTGCTCGACCTACCAGTGCCACCCTACAAACTGGATATGAGTTGGATTCCTGCTCGGGCCATTCCTCGACGCTTGATTTCCAAATATTTCGGTGACTACAATCTCCATTCAAATGCCGAGATATCTCGTCCCGAGCACCTCTTAGATCGACCATCCGTGATGAATATCAGGATGTTAAAGTATCTCAACTTCATAAATTCTCCCCTGGCTTTAAATGATCCGCCTGCTGGCGAGGAACCTGTGTCAAAGGCAGAGGGGAAAAGACCAGTAGAGTAGGAATTTGGATGTAATAGTTAGTATACATTTCAATATCAATGTAACTTTCATTTCATTATCAATGTAATTTGTTTTGGATTTAATGAAAGGCTTTCATTTTTATTTGCTATTGTCTTATAACACTTTATATCTGTGCATGTGTATCTATTAAAAACATAAAAATATTGCGTAGTTTGTCGATCAACTTATTGTCGAATAGCATGAATTTGTGGTAGTCATTTGGCAAAAATAATATTTTGTTTCTCGACCAACTCAGTAATAATTAAAAAGTTACGAGTATCATTTACGTTGCTCGATCACTTAATAATAAAGTTATGTTTCTCGACCAACTTAGTAAAAAGTTACGAATATAAAAAATGTTTAAAATGTTTCCGACCAACTAAGGTCGGTAAATTTTCCTTGTCGACTAACTATAGTTAGTGCGTTTTTATCCCGACCAGCCATAGTTAGTGGATTTTTCCTCTACGAGGAGCTTTGGAACGTTTTCAAGAATATATTTACTTCCTAAACAACATAAATTGGCATTTTTAGGAATACTCTTATTTCTCGAGGAACATATAGTTTTACCTCCGGTAGGAATATGTAACAACCCGGATTTTTTAAATGGGGATTTTTAAATTAATCAGAGAAAACACGAAATTTTGGATTTTATAAATTTTATAATTTAAAGTGTTGGTTTTAATATTTGAAAAATAAATTTTCAAACGGAATTGGAATCGGAATTAAAATGGAGTTTAAATTGAATTTTTATTATTTAGAAGAGTTCTCAAAATATAAAACTCTCTAAGAGTCCTCAAAACATAAAACTTTCTAGTAAAAATAATATTTTTAGAAATTCGACCGTTCGATCAAGCTGAATTTTTGTCAGCAGTCTTGTCTCACTGTTCACTACAACATACTAAAATTTCAAGCGATTCTAACGGTCCGATCGCTCATAATATTTTTTGGTCCTGTCTCGCTGTTCACTACAACATACTAAAATTTCAAGCGATTCTAACGGTCCGATAGCTCATAATATTTTTTTCGAGTATTTGTATTTGATTAGGACTCTAATTCTTTTTGGTATATAAACATAAAGTGACGAGTTTAGATCTTTTAAAACAAATTTTAACCTTCCAAAAAAATCAGAATCCTGTCATCTTCTTCATCTTCTTCAACCTCAAAACCCTAGACCCATTCTACATAACTTTCAACTCAAGTTTTGTCAAGATTAACCTGATTTTCTCAAGACGCGTCAAGAACGAATCTTTGTCAATTTTTTTTAGAGGAATACACATTCAAGATCAGATTTCTAAACCAACTTTTATTCAGGCATGTTGACCCTATTCTTTTCCTTTAGTGTTATGTGTCTTGATTGTAGCCTCCATTAAACTCATGTTTTCTAAAATAAGATATGAATATAAAGATTGAAGAGATAAATTTCGGGGCTGTTTTACATGAAAAAAATTAATGATACCGAATACTTATAACTTGTATTCTTTGGGTTGTGTCAGTGTAGTCGACTTTGCTATGGGCATGTGCATGTAGAGGAGCCCTTTTAAAAGTAAATTTTGATATTTCATGTGAAAACCCTAGTTTAATTTAATTTATTGTGTTTGAAAATAAGGATCATGATAGGACTTGCATGTAGTGATTATTCTAAAAATCATAATATTTAGGTGTCTTTGATTTCCACTTTTTAATTTGAATTATTTAAATGGGAATTTAGTATTATTATTAATGTTGTTATAATTTGGAATTGTGTTACTCTATGGAAATATGTTAATTTTTCGGGAAGATTGGGTATGGTAGATAATTGGTTTTCACCCTTGTTATAATAAACTTGTTAGGTATGGGAATAGTAAGTGGGCCTTAAATACGATTTATGCTAATTAGGTATGGGACTAGTTAGTGTAAGTCAATGCGGGTTATATAATTTGGGGTGGGGGCTGATTTTCCATATTATACCTTTGTTGTGATAGCCTAGGATTGATATCTAGGTGGAGTTAAATTTTTTAATCATTCTTTGCTTAGGATAGGGCGATATTGTGTTTTGGGAACCCTTAGTTGGCACTAAAGGTTATTTTGAGGATTTTCACATCGCTTTTAAGGGTGAGGAAAATTAATGTGATTAACGAAAACAAGAAATGTGGAATTTAATATCGCAGGACTAAAACGGATATTACAAATTTATTGGCGACATAATGTGTCTACGGCCGATAGTTTGAACGGGTCAGAGGACGAGTTATGTCGTGTCGTGTGTGGAACCTTCTCATATCACGAGGGTTGTAGGATAAAAATGGACCAGACGGCGGACTTGACAATGGGACGGGTGCGTGTGTGGAACCTTGTCATATCGCGAGGGTCGCAGGATAAAAACGGACCAGATGGCGGACTTGACAAGGGGACGGGTGCGTGTGTGGAACCTTATCATATCTAGAGGATCGCAAGATAAAAACGGATCAGACGGCGGACTTGACAAGGGGACGTGTATTGGTAATATTCTTCACGGTTAAGTTAATTAAATTTAACATTGTGGGAAGGTAGGTTAATTAAAATCATATTGGTGTGGCTTTTATGAAAACCTTCGGGGTAATTGTGAATTTATTTATGGTGATTATTAATCTCGTAATTAAAAGATTCTATTGTTATAGTCGATATATATAGCACTATTGTCTGGGTTCAAGGACCCTATTTGAGGAGAGTAGCCGATTTACATGCTCGAGGCTTTGGCTCTGACACATGCGTTGACTAATCTTTTTCAGGATTTTTGGGAGTTGCTGCATAGGATTCATTGGAGATCTTTTGGAGGTGCAGCTGGATTTATGTTACTGCTTTAGTAGTTGGATTTTCTCTTTCCATTAAGTCGTTTTATTTATGAGACTATTTTGGAGTTATTGGGCCTTTTTGGTTCCAAAGTTGTTTAGAGGATTTCTGTTGGGATTATTCATATTTTATTTAATCATTATTGGAGATTGGATTTTTGGAGTTAGCATGTGATGGATCTTTTATCGCTTAGTTATTTGTGATCATTTGAGATTGAATCAATTGTTTATCTTATGGACTGATTTATTTATGTCTCATATTTGTCTCATGCTAAGAATGGTATTTATTTAGTTCATGCCCAACTTAGTTTTGGTGGCGGCCCCCAGAGTTAGGCGGGGTGTGACATACGGTATCAGAGCATGGTCTTAGGTCTCGTAGGTTATGAGTCCGTTTAGCTTCCGCGTTGACGATCTTTGATTCCCTTGTTGATTCATACTTCTTAAAGTAGAGGGTCTAGCATACGTGTTAGATGTGTTTCTTGGAGATGTGAAGTTTTGAGTTAAAGACGTTGTAGGCATCGAGTTTAGAATTAATAAGCTTGATGTGGGTATCCTTAGAATGGATTTTGGTGACGATAATTATTTTGGAGATTTTAGTACAGATGTTATGTATCGTATGTATCGATTTTTGATGTTGAGATTTAATTTGAGGAAGTTAGCATTTTGATGACTTTCGGATATAGGATCGAGTGGGGAATTTGTGAGAGCGTGTGGTACGTCGTTATTTTCATAGTTATGCGTATGCATATAGGCAATATATATATTATTTTGTTATTCGTGTGGTAGTGCGCGTAGAATTGGGTGTATGGGCGCCCAATTATGGCATTCTACGGGTAGGCATATGTGAGCCTTATTTTCTTTTTTTGCGAGATTTAAGTGTTTATGTGTATGCTTCGTTTAATTTCGAGGACGAAATTCTTTGCTAGTGGGGAAGTATGTAACAACCCGGATTTTTTAAATGGGGATTTTTAAATTAATCGGAGAAAAAACGAAATTTTGGATTTTATAAATTTTATTATTTAAAGTGTTGGTTTTAATATTTGAAAAATAAATTTTCAAACGGAATTGGAATCGGAATTAAAATGGAGTTTTAATTGAATTTTTATTATTTAGAAGAGTTCTCAAAATATAAAACTCTCTAAGAGTCCTCAAAACATAAAACTTTCTAGTAAAAATAATATTTTTAGAAATTCAACCGTTCGATCAAGCTGAATTTTTGTCAGCAATCCTGTCTCGCCGTTCACTACAACATACTAAAATTTCAAGCGATTCTAACGGTCCGATCGTTCATAATATTTTTTTCGAGTATTTGTATTTGATTAGGACTCTAATTCTTTTTGGTATATAAACATAAAATGACGAGTTTAGATCTTTTAAAACACATTTTAGCCTTCTAAAAAAATCAGAATCCTGTCATCTTCTTCATCTTCTTCAACCTCAAAACCCTAGACCCATTCTACATAACTTTCAACTCAAGTTTTGTCAAGATTAACATGATTTTCTCAAGACGCGTCAAGAACGAATCTTTGTCAAATTTTTTTTAGAGGAATACACATTCAAGATCAGATTTCTAAACCAACTTTTATTCAGGCATGTTGACCCTATTCTTTTCCTTTAGTGTTATGTGTCTTGATTGTAGCCTCCATTAAACTCATGTTTTCTAAAATAAGATATGAATATAAAGATTGAAGAGATAAATTTCGGGGCTGTTTTACATGAAAAAAATTAATGATACCGAATACTTATAACTTGTATTCTTTGGGTTGTGTCGGTGTAGTCGACTTTGCTATGGGCATGTGCATGTAGAGGAGCCCTTTTTAAAGTAAATTTTGATATTTCATGTGAAAACCCTAGTTTAATTTAATTTATTGTGTTTGAAAATAAGGATCATGATAGGACTTGCATGTAGTGATTATTCTGAAAATCATAATATTTAGATGTCTTTGATTTCCACTTTTTAATTTGAATTATTTAAATGGGAATTTAGCATTATTATGAATGTTGTTATAATTTGGAATTGTGTTACTCTATGGAAATATGTTAATTTTTCGGGAAGATTGGGTATGGTAGATAATTGGTTTTCACCCTTGTCATAATACACTTGTTAGGTATGGGACTAGTAAGTGGGCCTTAAATACGATTTATGCTAATTAGGTATGGGACTAGTTAGTGTAAGTCAATGCGGGTTATATAATTTGGGGTGGGGGCTGATTTTATATATTATACCTTTGTTGTGATAGCCTAGGATTGATATCTAGGTGTAGTTAAATTTTTTAATCATTCTTTGCTTAGGATAGGACGATATTGTGTTTTGGGAACCCTTAGTTGGCACTAAAGGTTATTTTGAGGATTTTCACATCGCTTTTAAGGGTGGGGGAAATTAATGTGATTAACGAAAACAAGAAATGTGGAATTTAATATCGCAGGACTAAAACGGATATTACAAATTTATTGGCGACATAATGTGTCTAGGGCCGATAGTTTGAACGGGTCAGAGGACGAGTTATGTCATGTCGTGTGTGGAACCTTGTCATATCACGAGGGTTGCAGGATAAAAACGGACCAGACGGCGGACTTGACAAGGGGACGGCTGCGTGTGTGAAACCTTGTCTTATCGCGAGGGTCGCAGGATAAAAACGGACCAGACGGCGGACTTGACAAGGGGACAGGTGTGTGTGTGGAACCTTATCATATCGCGAGGATCGCAAGATAAAAACGGATCAGACGGCGGACTTGACAAGGGGACGTGTATTGGTAATATTCTTCACGGTTAAATTAATTAAATTTAACATTGTGGGAAGGTAGGTTAATTAAAATCATATTGGTGTGGCTTTTATGAAAACCTTGAGGGTAAATGTGAATTTATTTATGGTGATTATTAATCTTGTAATTAAAAGATTCTATTGTTATAGTCGATATATATATCACTATTGTCTGGGTTCAAGGACCCTATTTGAGGAGAGTAGCCGGTTTACATGCTCGAGGCTTTGGCTCTGACACATGCGTTGACTAATCTTTTTCAGGATTTTTGGGAGTTGCTGCATAGGATTAATTGGAGATCTTTTGGAGGTGCAGCTGGATTTATGTTACTGCTTTAGTAGTTGGATTTTCTCTTTCCATTAAGTTGTTTTATTTATGAGACTATTTTGGAGTTATTGGGCCTTTTTGGTTCCAAAGTTGTTTAGAGGATTTCTGTTGGGATTATTCATATTTTATTTAATCATTATTGGAGATTGGATTTTTGGAGTTAGCATGTGATGGATCTTTTATCGCTTAGTTATTTGTGATCATTTGAGATTGAATCAATTGTTTATCTTATGGACTGATTTATTTATTTCTCATATTTGTCTCATGCTAAGAATGGTATTTATTTAGTTCACGCCCGACTTAGTTTTTGTGGCGGCCCCCAGAGTTAGGCGGGGTGTGACTGAATACAAGTTTTAATTCCCGAAGGAATACAGGTAGCTTTACTTCCCGGAGGAATATAGGTAGTTTTACTTCCCGGAGGAATATAGGAAGCTTTACTTCCCGGAGGAATATAGGTAGCTTTACTTCCCGGAGGAATATTGGTAGCTTTACTTCCCGGAGGAATATTGGCTTCTCGACCAACCTTAGTTGCCATTTTCGAGAAAAAATTTGAGTAGCCTGAGCTTTGCCGAGTAGTGTGTAGCACTAGTATTCATTGAAAAACTTTCAATAAAAAGAAAGAAATCGGCAGAATATCTTCATTTTATTCATCACTGATAATACTGGCGCAGGTGCTCTGCGTTCCATGCATTCTTAAACTCCTCCCCTTCTAAAGTTGCTATTCGGTAAGTTCCTGGTCGAACAACTTCTATAACTCGGTATGGCCCATGCCAGTGCCTCCAGTTTGTTGTGCTTTTGAATTACTTTCTTCAGCACATAGTCTCCTTCTTTCAGATCGCACTTCTTCACTCTCTTATTGTAGAATAGAGTTGTTCGTTGTTGGTATGCAGCATTTCTTATGGCTGCTTCTTCTCTAACTTCCTCGAGCATGTCTAAATCCAATCTTCTTATTAAGTAGCTGACAGGGGAATTGAAATTCAGTACTCTGTGTGTTGGGAGGCCCAACTCGGCAGGTATAACAGCTTCACTTCCAAACGCTAGCATATATGGAGATTCTCCAGTTGCTACTCGGGGCGTAGTTTGGTAAGCCCACAATACTGACTGTAACTCGTGGATCAAATTTTCTTTCGCATCGTCCAGCCTTTTCTTCAAACCATTAAGCAGTGTTCTGCTTGTCACTTCAGTTTGTCCATTTTTTTGAGGATGGCCTGGTGCTGAGTGGATCTTCAACACATTTGATTGATGACAATAGGCAGCGAACTCCTCGTTATCGAATTGTGTTCCATGGTCTGTGATGAAAGCATGAGGATAACCATGTTCTTCCAAATAAATTGGTACACCTTCTCGTACGTCATATCAATGAGAGGCTCAACTTCTACCCACTTAGTAAAATAATCCACTGCGACGACGTGGTATTTGAACCTTCCTCTAGGCGTTGGCAGTGGTCCAACCAAATCTATTCCCCACATGGAAAATGGCCAAGGGGAAGTGATGGGTGTCAATAATGCTTGTGGAGTTCTTCGGATGGAGGAAAAGCGCTGGTACTTGTCACATTTCTTGTCATAGGCTACACAATCAACCCTCACCGTCGGCCAGTAATATCCCTTTGTCATAATCCTTTGCAAAAGAGTCCGACCTGCTACATGGGCTCCACAGGACCCTTCATGAATTTCTTCAATCAAGTCTTTCACCTCAGAGGGATGTACACATCTTTGCAAACCTGCCATAATTTCTCGTCTATATAAAATACCATTAGTTAATACATACCGAGCAGCTTTAAACTTCAATTTCTTAGCTGCGAGCTTGTCAATTGGTAATTCTCCCTCCTCAATATATGCCCTGATGGGATCCATTCAAGATAGTCCTAAATCAAGGGTGATAAAGTTCATCGCCAAATCTTCATCTATACTCCGACCAGCTAAAACTTCAATTGGGATTGTTCTACGTAGCTCGGTACGAGTAGATGATGCTAATCGAGCTAGGGCATCTGCTCTTGCATTCTCCATTCTTGGTATTCTGACCAGCTGAATAACAGCAAATTCTGATACCAACTCCATCACCTTTGCATGGTATTTGATCATTAATTCTCCTTTGGCTGCATATATTCCCAACATTTGATTTACAATTAATTGAGAATCACTGAAGACAATAATTTGCTGCGCCTCCATAATTTTTGCCAAATTAAGACCTGCAATCATGGCCTCATACTCAGCCTCATTATTAGAAGCTTTGAATTGGAAACGTAGGGCATATTCCATGTCGACCTTGTCCGGAGTGCTTAAAACTATTCCTGCCCCACTGCCTGTTGTGCAAGATGAGCCATCTACATATAGCCTCCATATGGGTAAAACTTCCGATCTAAAAGAGTTCCTCGATGAAATATTTGTTGCTTACTTTCATCTTCCCCTGATACTTCTCGCTCTTCATCGACCATCTTTTCTTTCCCTTTTACCAACCAGAGTTGGTCTGAGCTCGAATTTGATGATCCTGTAACATCCACTTGCCCTTTTACCAACCGGAGTTGGTCTGAGCTTGTGTTTGATGATCTTATAACATCCATAGGTTTATCAACGAGCAACTTTTTCTCTTCGAGGGTATCAGGATAGGTGAACTCTACTATGAAATCTGCTATAGCCTGCCCTTTAAGCGATGATCTGGGTTCATAGACTATATCGTATTCACCAAGCTCTATTTCCCTGTACATTAATCTCCCTGATTTTTCTGGTTTATGAAGGGCTTGCCTCAATGGCATATCTGTATATACGACTATAGTATGAACCTGGAAGTATGGCCTCATTCTCTTACTCGCCTCAATCAGTGCCAGTGCTAACTTTTCCATCCTCGGATATCTGATCTCTGCTCCTCGGAAGGCCTTACTTGTGTAATAGATTGGTTTTTGTACTCCATTCTCCACTCTTATCAACGCCAAGCTAACTGCATTCTCTGATACTGCTAGATACAAGTATAATTTTTCTCCCATCACTAGCCTGGATAACAATGGAGGTGCTCCGAAGTATTTCTTCAAGTCTTGAAAATTCTTCTCACATTCATCATTCCACTCGAAAGTCTTTCGGAGTGTCTTAAAGAATGGGAGACATCGATCAGTTGCTCTCGATACAAATCTGTTGAGTGCTGCTACTCGTCCTGTAAGACTTTACGCCTCTTTCTTCGTCGTTGGAGATCGCAATCCTAAAAGAGCTTTGATATTTTCAGGATTTGCCTCAATTCCTCATTGGTTGACGATGTATCCGAGAAACATGCCTTCTCGTACTCTAAATATACACTTCGTCGGGTTCAGCTTCATTTGATATTTATCTAGTTGATCAAAAGTCTGACTTAAGTCAACTAAATGATCGACAGCTTTCTTGCTCTTTGTCAGCATATCGTCAACATAGACTTCCATATTACAACTGATTTGTTCAGCAAATACTTTGTTCATCAGCCTCTGATATGTTGCACCTATATTTTTCAATCCAAAAGGCATAACATTATAACAATAAGTTCCCTTAGGGGTAATGAAAGAAGTACTCTCCCTATCTTCATGTTTCATTTTAATCTGATTGTAGCCAGAATAAGCATCCATGAAGCTCAGCACCTCGTGTCCCGAGGTAGCATCGACTAGTTGATCAATTCAGGGCAGTTGAAAGTGATCCTGTGGGCATGCTTTATTGAGGTCGGTGAAGTCTACACACATCCTCCACTTGTTGTTCTTCCTCTTTACCATCACCACATTGGCTAACCACTCTAGTTATTTAACATCTTCAATGAAGCGAGATTTCTGGAGCTTCTCGAATTCCTCCTGTATAGCTTGATTCTTCTCAGGGCTGAACACTCTTTTTCTCTGCTTCACTGACTTGATCTCCTTATTCACATTGAGTTCGTGACATAAGAAATTTGGATCTATACCTGGCATATCCTCATGACCCCACACAAAAGTTTTCTTTCTGCTTCTAAAGAAAGTTATCAATTCATGTTTTAGTGAGGTTTCCAACGATGAACCTATTTGAGTAGTTCGTTCAGTGTGCTCATCGTCCAGAATGATGTTTTCATAAGCTTCCACCACTTGACCCTTCACGAGTTGTGACTCATCTCTAGGATCCAATGTTTCAATTTCTGCCCCTTCTTCCACTTGATAAGTAGTAGTCTTTTTCCTTGATTCCTCCAATTCCTCTTGCTCGGCGGATGAATAATAGCATTCCCGAGCTACTTTCTGATCACCTTTAACAACTCCTACTCTAAAATTTGTTGGAAATTTCAGGCACTGATGCACCGTAGATGGTACAGCCTCGAACTTCTTCAATCCTACTCTTTCCATGATGATATTGTATGATGATTGAACATTCTTATCCATCATGAAAAAACGTATTCTTTCTGTCCGACAAGCAGGCAACGTACAAATGAATATATCCAACTTGATCGTCCCAAGTGGAAATACTTTCTCGCCAGCAAAGCCAAGGAGGGGTCTATGATAAGGCTCCAGTTGAGATAGCTTTAGATTTAAACTATCGAAGCACAAGTAGAACATGATGTTTGCCGAGCTACCATTGTCGACCAGTACTCTTGAAATGATTACCTCCTTCATTCTCATCTTGATCACCAATGGGTCATCATGAGGATATAAAACACCTACAAGGTCATTCTTTGAGAAACCAATGACCAATTTCTCTTTGTTCACCTTTCTCGGGCGATCCTCCTCAGCTAGATTTATTCGTTGAATGTACGAGCAAGCTTGAGCCTCACAGAGGTAAGCTTTTCTCTCGGCAGTAAGGTCTCCTCCTCCTATATCTCCAACTGTTATAACATTACAGTCAAATGACCCAAAGCGTATTGAAAATACCTCTCGTTCTGGCTGCCTTGGTCTCTTAGGAAGATCGGGGTCATCCTCAGGATCAACTTCATGGTTTTTTTCTTATTCTCCTCTACTCGATGAGGAGATCTAGAACTCTCTCTAGTTCGTTCATTGTTCCTTCTTTTGCCTCCACGATCAACGTACTTTTCTATCTTTCCTCGTCTGATAAGTGTTTCAATCTCATTCTGAAGAGCTATGCAATTTTTGGTCATATGGCCATGATCTTTATGAAACTCGTAATACTTTGCCTTATTCCTCTTGTCAGGGTCTGCCTTCATTTTCTCTGGCTAGTTTAATTCCTCGTTGCTCTTGATTTCTTCTAGAACATGGTTGATATCCTTCTTTAAAGGAGTATAATTATGGAATTTCTTCATTGCATCCCATACAGACCTTGTTCTTGAATGTTTGTCATTACCATTGTTCTTATGCTCTTTCTTCTTAGCTTTATCACCTTCTACCTTGGTTTATTTGGCATCCATGTTCTTCTTCGCAACCATAGCTTCCTTGGCATTCGTAATCTTGGACGCTTTTCCCATCAGATCCGACATGGTTCTAGGTGGATCTTTGTCCAAAGTATAGTACAACTTATTAGGTAGTAGTCCACTCATCAAGGCGGTAATCGCTGTCTTCTCCTTGTAATCAATGACTTTAAGTTTCTCGTTATTAAAACGAGTTATATAATATATGTTACTCTCACCAGCTTTTTGTCTAACACTAAACAAATGTGCTACTCGTTTAACTGGCTTTGCCCCAAAATAGAAATTACCAATAAATAACTTGGCCAGTTGAAGAAAAGTTGAAATCTTATCCCGAGGAAGATTATTATACCATATTTGAGCAGATCCGGTAAGAGTTCCCGAGAATGCTCTGCATCTCATCTCATCTGGAACAGCATAGATGTCGGTTGCAGCTTGGTATTGTTCTATATGAAGGACGGGGTCAGTCTTTCCATCATATTTGGGAGTCATAACAGGTGATTTGAATTTTGATGGTGTTGGAAAATCTACAATAGCCTGGACAAAAGGTGTTCCTCGAATAAAGGTTCGTGGTAGAGGGTTCTTAGCTTTAATTATTTACCCTAATCTATCCTCCAGCCTTTGAATAGAGCCTTTCCATGCATCATTTCCTTCCTCAGACCTGTTGGTTCGAACAGCTAATCGCGTTGATGTGGCTTCCTAAGATCTATCTTGACGAGTAGCTGGTCGCGACTGGGCAGATCCTTCCCTTAAATCTGATGGTCGTCGAAAACTCCTCGATGGAGCTCTAGGAGGACTTTTGCTCCTCCTAATACCTAATCGATCGAAAGGAGATACTCTGCTTAATCTTTCTAGCGACTGGTCCTTTCTGGGGAGAGAGTGATATGTTGTTCAGTATCTGTGGCTCGCACTGACGAAGTTCATCCAGGTTGATAAGAAAAATCTTCAGACTCCTCATTGCGATATGAATTGGTACGCCTATTATGTGAAAAATATGCACGTGCATTTCTTTGAATACTTCGTGGTCTTGAATGGGTTGGTGCAACGCCATAGAGGGTTTGTATGAGTTGACGCATAGTTTCTTGCAAGACGGTCCGGCCTTGAGCCAGATTTGTCATTATTTTAGGCAGATCTGGAATATTTGGCAGAGAAGATGGATTTGGAGGACTTTCAGCATTTCGATTGCTTGATTCTGGAATATCAGCCATTTGTGATGGATTATTTTTTATGGAAAAACAATATTACCAGTCGTTCCCACATACGGCGCCAATCTGTTGATGTAAAAAATTAGTTCATATCTAATTATTCAATCACAAATAAATAAATGAGACAAAGAATTTTTAAAGTGGTTCGGCCTTATAAGAATGGCCTACGTCCACTGTTATGGTATTACTGATTGTATGTGATTTCTCGATTATAAGTTATCTCAAGAAATTCTGGCCCCCCTACAATGAGGCTTGTACAATGTATTTATAGCCCTGAGGCTGTAATGTGAAAGGGTAATACATTAAATGATGTAAATATGAAAGGGTAATATATTCAATGCCCTTTAAGTGTGTGCGTCTGAATGATAAGCATTTAATGAACAGCCAAATTGTTGGTTATCCTGCTATTAATACTTTGTTCGAGGTGCAGCTCGGACCGCCTGAGTTGCTCGGACCGCCTAAGCTTCTCGATACTCAAGAGTTCCTCGGAGAGTTCTTGTTCCTCGGGGAAGCAGTGTTCCTTATTGTAGTATGGTTCCTCGGAGCGTGTGAGTTCCTCGGAAGTGTTTGTCGTTGCCACGTAGATTGCCACGTGTCTTCACTTTATTGAGCCATGTCAGAAGACTAAATTTGGTATCAACAACTGTAAAGAAGTCAAATTTTCCTCTATTAGTATAAATTATGGACAAATCCTAAATAAAGTCAAAATGTTAAAAGTGAAAATACCAAAAGTCCATTGTTGGAAAATTAGTATAGTGCATTCTAATGATGTTGGTCGCTGCCAGGGGCTTTGCTCGTATCCTGCCCAACATTCCTACTCGCGGTAGCTGGGGTGGTGGTGGGTTTTTTAGCATAAAGAAAAGTAGATGTGAGTGAATGCTCAGCAGGGGTTAATACTAAGAATTACTTTTTGTACGAGTTACTAAACGTAGAACAAGTGTGTTATTCAATTACGAAAACGTTGACAATTTAACTATTACTAATGCAACTACATGCAATGCACCTGAGAGATGGGCTCATACTCACACTTAACCACATTTTCCATCCTTTTTCGGGTTTAGAGACTAATTATTCACTTTTTATTCTTCAATCTCAATTATTTCTTTTCATTGGGTTGTTTTTCTTAAACTACAAGTACAACAACTTAATTTTCCTTTTCTTGGAATCTTCCAAATATTGCCTACTTTAATGGTCTCCTCATTGTCGGCAACGCCACCATATGCTCTGGCCAGTGGTTTGGGGACTTTCACCTTTTACTGGTGTCATCCGGGTCTAACTTGTATGTGTTTAACATTTACCCAACGTCCACATTATTCCGTTTCCTCTTTTTTCCACTTTCATTGTCCATGGTTTTGAAGCATCATAACTTTTATCAATCATGGAAAAACTTATTTTTTTATCTATTTTCACCCAAAATTAGACCGATGAGATCTCAAGAGGATACCTAACCCTTAGGACCCTCAAGTTTGTCAAAAATTCCCCTTCTACCCCTCTTCGCCATCTTTTATGAAACATTTATTTTTCTACTCCTTTTTTGGCACCAGAATTAACTATCTTTATAACATTAAGTTTATCATTTCATGTTCAAAATCGTATCTTTCCATTTTATGTTTTACCACATAAAATAATAGTCAACAACCTTAATACCATTTTCACTAAAGTTCATAGTCTCATCTTGTAATCACATGTAAATCCCAACATTCCTTTCATTTCCACTACATCAAACCGTAATAAGTATGAGGTTGTTTTTCTTCACTTGTTAGTTAGGCGATGAAATCCATTTCAACATGCTTGTTTAAGTCTACATTATCACATTTTAGCATGCTACATACCCCTACATGTTCAAAGGAGGTTTTGAACCTAGAAATACCTCAACCATGCATTTATTCTACATAACTCATCGGTTTTATAGTTTCACATGATTTCTTCCAGTTATCAAGGTATAAAAATCCCTCTTTTTATATACAAAAGACCCATTTAGGGTTTGTTTGAGGAAATTATGATTTTTTTTACAAGATCAAGTATTTTATGAATAAAACAACATTTTTTGGAATTAAAACCCATCTAGCACATCGTACACCAATTTCATAGCTAGAGAACCTTAAAATTTTGGAAAGAACCTACCTTTGGTTTTTAAAGAGGATAACTACTAATGGGTGACTTGAAAGATCCTATACTCCTAAGTTCACGACTCTAGCTCTACAACCCCTTAGCTTCTTTAAATCTCCACCAAAGTTTCTCCACAAGGTTTCTCCACTACCTCCTTCTTAAAGAAAAGATCTCGGAAAATAGTGGAAATGTTTACAGATGGGTATTTTATGGTGTGAGAGTTATTTGAACTACTCAAAAATGGAGGAAAAAGGCTTTAGGGAGGGAGATGAGCGTTTTGAGATCTTAATAGAGATGAAGAAGATGTCAATGGTGGTGAGATTTCAATACCCCACATCTCTCTTTTATACAAAACCCATCAGATTCATCAAGCTCCAAGAAGCTGACACATCTTCCAGATCTAGGGCTTAAATGGTGACAACACAACTGCTATAATCTCACTTCATCAGGTTGGTTCGAATGAGACTGACCTCCTTTGAATGACATGATCATCGTTCAATGTTACCCTTCTAACTATATTCGAACGATATGCTATTGTAATAAAAAAAGGGATCGTTTGAATATCATTTCCAACGAGTCAAGGTCTTAGGCTAATGAGACAGGAATCTCGTTTGAATGATTACAATATCGTTTGATCCAACAACTTTCCAAATTTCACAAATTATCCCAACAACATCATTATTTCATAAGAGATTCACCAAACCAAACCGAATGAAAGGATAGAAGATCATTAAAAATTAATCCTCTTTATTATACTCCTCATGATTACGAAATACCCAAAAGGAGCTACTACATTGGCTTGGGGTATTAAAAAGATTGTTTGAGAAAAATACATTATTACAAAACAACAACATTTCATATAAAGCTCTTACGTATTTCAGGATGAGTGGCAAAGAAAAAAACCCCATTGAAGAAAAAATGACTTACTATGGCGGGATTTAAAATATTTGTGAGTTGGATTGTATATATTTCAAAGAGGTTATTTTTTTTACTATGATAGGTTAAGAGTTGAGGACAAAAATTCTTATAAAGTCTATTCGGGTACCAATTTGATACTGGTAGACATGTACAAGATGAATATCAAGGAGAATATGAACGATGAGCCATTTATTTGTGCACGTGAAAATCTCAAGAAAATATTTTACTCAGAGTATATCGACAATGAACCGTGGTCATTTGTTTTAGGGACGCTAATGTTTCTAACCAATATTTAATTTTTAATATGTTTCTTGAGACAATCTCAAACATTAATTATTTTTTATTATCTCTAATGTTGGATGTTATATTAAAATAGTAGTGTGAGAATTTCCATTTGATCCTTACATCCTGATGGAGTATTTTCGTTTGATTCACTAATGAAAATAATTGGGTAGAAAAGTTTTATGTTATTTAAATTCTTATATCCCAAACTTTAGTTTTTCATTTGATTTATGTTATATAGTATGCTACCAAAGCCTATTTGTTTTTTGCAGAATACGACTTCATCAGGCCATCAGATCCAAGGAAAAAATGGGGATGATGACGGATTGTCTAACAATAAGGAAATCATGTTCGAAAAGTATGGGAGCTTAGTTAAAAAAATACCAACCTACATGTGAGGGCATTAGAGTTATTAAAATAAATAATTGGTCCCGGGTATGAAATTGGAGGATCGTGTCCGTGGAGTTGAAAATGGTCATTTGGAGGGCCTTAGATGTCTGAAAATATCCTTATTTATATTAAATATTTGACTTTCATATAATATTTTATTAGTATGTCATTAATGTTAATTCGCTAACTTTATTATATTATAAATATGTTTGAAACAATAATTAAACTTTCCTCTGAAAGCAAAGGACAATGTATTGGCAGATGTAGGGAGAAATGGAAGACATAGAATAAAAACCTTCATGCGTGTTATTTAGAGAAGAATCGAGAGTCCATGATTGCGTGTAGGGACACCATCTTGGAGATGGATCCAATCACTATGGTCAACTGGAAGAGTTTTGTGGATAATGTGGTGTCTGAGGGATAATTGTCCTACTATGGCTCGGGGAGGATTAACCTGTCAAAGAAGGTGGATGTTCACTACTCTAGGAAGACATCTTACACAGAGGTGGAGCATATGATGGTAACTAAATTGATTTAAATTGCATTTTTCTTGTGGGAAATACGTAATTTTAATTTTTCCACACTTTGCTTTAATTTGGTCCATTTTGCAGGAGTTTGGAAGTAGAACGGGCTGAAAACCACATAGTATCGACTCCTCTATAATAATTCAGATGAAGAAGGGTGAGCCTTCTAATCCGCATGTCGCCGAGACCATCGTATGTTATAATTAAAATTATATTATCATTTTTATAATGTTTGTTAATATTCTTATTCAAAATTAATAATATGCTTTTATATTACTATAGTAGAGGCTAAAGGTAGTCCAGAACACCCATAGTGATGCCGATAAGGCATCTCTGAGTACAGATGCACTGAGACAAGTGTTAGTCCTTGATAGATAAGGCGATACTCAGGGTGTTAGCTCCCAGAGGAAAGTGAAAAATTATGGGTGTTTCTTGTAATAACAATGGGTTGTCCTCTAAGTTTGACATGTACCAATCAGACATAGACTCGAAATTGGAAAGTCTCCAATAAAGGATGAACTACATGTTCAAATGGGTCAAATGCATAGTTATGAATAAAGGGAGGGGTGAAGTGAAGGCAAAGTATAATGGTAAGGGAATGGAGAAGGTGGGTGAGTGGACCATTACTCCACCCCCTCATCATCTCTGACCGACTCATCATCCTCGTAAGACATGTACTCTACCCTAAATAATCTATCCTGAATCTATCTTAGCCAGTTGGGGAAAGAGTATATATCCTCGACATGCATGCAGGTGAGAGAATTTCCAACGGAGTGAAGGACATGAGCATCACTTCGGGTGCCATAATGCACAACCATTCACTGCAAGATTTTGAGTCTTGGGTCCGGGTCAGTGAGATTATTGTTGGGAAAGAAAATCAATTATTATGGTTGGACGAGCATGCTAATGTCTGTTATATTGACAAAACATTAGGCACATACATCATTTGGATGACTTTTCTCCTCAAGCCGTATTAAGGTTTTGTAGGATATTACACTTGATAAATCTTGATTGATGTAATTAAACTTATGATGTATTGGAGTAATTAACTTGAAACATTAATTTGGTTTGACTTATGATGTTGATGCATTTTGTTTTTGATTTCATTGCTATGTCGCATTATATTGTTGATTGAGTTGAGGTTGCTTTGAACAAAAACATGACTTTTTAAAAAATAGGTTTAATTCTAAGCAGTAACTACTGGTCAACATTTGTTTTCATTTTCTACAATATTTCCATGGTCCTTGACCGTGACAAAATAGAGTTGTCATGATCATCGACCGTTAAAAAATTATAGAAAAAAATAAGGGTCGTTCAAACGGACTTATTTTATTCCCAGGTGCACGGAAGGTCTCACATTTTGATTTATTTGGAAATCGTGCGCATAACAAAAAGTGGTCCATGTGCACGACTAAGTTTGGTCTTGTTACAAGAAAGAACCATGACAAGACTATGACAATACAAATGTCTTGTCATGGTCATGGATCGTAACAAGTCTTCACTACCCCACTATTTTGACTGATTATGTAGTGTAGAAAGGACTGTGACAAGGGAGTGTTGTCACAATCCTTTGTAACACCCCATATTTTTATTACGTTAAATAATTATGGGATTAATTATTATTTTTGGATTAGTTAAATTAAAAATGTGAGAAAATTTATTAGTAATTAATCCGGATTAAAAACAAATATTAACTAGTGTGCCAAGGGTTAATACTTGTTATTGATAATTATGGAATTTTACTGTCTGAATACGTAATATAGAATGATGAAATTTTATAAATTGTCGAGAGTGGGAGATACGACAGTTTGGTACATTAAGTCAGAACACGCGTGTGAGTCGTGTCGGGAATAATTTAATGGATTAAAGAAGTAAATTATTTTTAAGTAACTCTTATGGTAATTTCGAGCATGCCATTGAGTCTGAAAGAGTCGAGATAGTCAGAAAACTCTAACCTGGTATTTTATTTGGACTCGAGGATGTTTTTAGGCCTAACCGGCATCCCATAGGGTTATTTTTGTCCTTTAAATTTTTGGGGAAATATTATGGGAAAAAATTAAGAAAATAAATATGGATGTACATGGGTTATAGGGGACTTATTAGTTCTAAACCTACGAGAGAGAGAAGAGAGAGGCACAAAGGTAGGAAGAATAAGCTATATGAGTTCTTGGTGCATAACCCAAGAACACACCCCGAAAATCCCACCAAAGTGTAGATAGTGAGACGAGGAACGCACCTATATCAACATCACCAGGAGATCAGACCTTCGAAATTGAGGCAAGTTGTAAACAAAATAAATGCGGTGTGTGATACAGATTTAATTTAACTCGCAAATTTCTATTTTGGCACACTTATTTAATTAGATTCTATTTAAACCAAATCAAATCAAACCCCTAAACATGCAACTACGTGTATGCGTGTGTCAACCCATAATTAAATCAAGCATGTGACACAAATATTCCGGAAAAATCCCCGACGGGAAAACTTTTTATTTCTAGAACTTTGAAGAATTCACAAGACCATTGACTTACATACAACCTGATAATTGCCCACAAGTTTAATGCACGGTGTCTTCGTCAAACCTTCAAAGCAGCGGCTGGAAATCTCGTCGGCTGGAATCTCCCACAAGAACTCCAGGTGGTCAGCAATGAAGATAAAATACGGGTTCTCCACAAGTGTGAACTTTATAAGGAATCCCTCCACAATAGCACATAGCTCTCCGATTGTAGAGTTCTCCCCACAAAGAATAAACCACAACAAAAGTGTGTTCTTTAACACCAAAACAATTCACCAAAGCATACTAGGATTTTTGTGAAATGTAAACAAAAAGGGATTAAACCCTAAAAGAAGAAGTCAAAAAGGATTCTTCTTTCATAGTTTTTCTATTCTGTAAAACACTGGGACTTCTTAATGAAAACGAAACCATTTAATGAGTATTTATACAAAATTGCACCGCCTCGGTATTAGAGCTCGTCGAATGAGAAGGTGATGTCGCGCGAATGAGAAACAGATGTCGTTTGAACGACATCACGCGACACTGCTATGTCGCTCGAACGAAAGTACAAAGTCGTTTGAACGACTGTTGCGTCAAAAAATTAATATTTTAATGTCCTCTCCACTACTTAAAAAAATACTCATTCTCAAATTTTGATGAAAAAGTCCACTCCAACACTAAGAAAATATTTTGTAGAAATATCCCAAAATCTCTAAGTGTAAAGTTAAGGTATTTAAAACAAAACCTTACCAAAGTAAACTTTGCGGAGTCTTTTTGATGAAGAACTTGATATTCGGATCCATCTTTGATGCTTGAATGTTCTTGAATGCTCTTCGACGGTGTAGCGATATATGACATACTAAATTGATAACGAACTTATAAAAATATGTTCTTACACAAGTGTTTAATCCTTGCAAAATTGTAGCAAAAATCATGTTCATTTTAGTATAGTAATACAATACCCATTTGTGATTCATAAATTTTGATGAAATTGGAGAACTAAGGACATTAATTAAAATCTGATATCTAATTAGGATGAATCCCTCATGTAGATAGGTTAGAGACATCAAATTAATGATTATTTATGATGGACGAAATTGATTTTGATGTTCTTGTATAGAAATTTGATGAACTAGGGTTTTGAATTGTTAAATTGGGGATTTTGGATTTTATAACTGATTTATGATGATTTAATGTTTCAAAGTTAGGGGAAATCTTTTATACATGTTAGAACATGAATTATGTTTGCTATTTTGGTGGTTGGGCTGAAGAATTTAGAGGTTTTAGGACTGGAAATCTGGTGGGGACGAAGCAGTAGCAGGTCTGGTTGAAATAGGGAAAAGCTCCATATCGGTTCAACGAGATGGAGTATGGTTTGAACGAGAAGCATGATCATTCAAACGAACTGCTGATGTCGTTCGAACAACATCATGTTTGGTTCGAACGACAGTTCTAAATCTGGAAAATTCCCAGTATAATCCAACTTCAGCTACACCATTATTTTAAGTGAGGGAGAACGTCCAGTTGAGGAATTGTAGTCCAGTCCAGAATTATTTGGAAGTATTCCTAGGATAATACTTTAATATTTGGATAGGAGAATTTACTTTGGAGATTTTGAGAGAGTGAATAATCGAATTAATTACATTATAAGTAATAATGGGAAGTACACTACATGTAGAAATGTATGTATGGGTTGGGTGAATACCTAGGCTTTAATAGGACGTGGGAGCGCCTATTATATTATTATTATTATTATTATTATTATTATTATTATTATTATTATTATTATTATTATTATTATTATTATTATTATTATCATTGTGTGTATAACATACCTACGCTACTTTCTAGTGGGAGGAGGTTTCGCGCCGTGTACAGTCATATCCTGGGTAACCCAATGGGGGATATTTGACTTGTACCCAGAGCATATGAACTTGGATACGTGCTATCTGAGACGTAGGATAGTTTCGACGGGTAAATGGGAGCGTAGGTATGTGCGTGATCCATTTGGCTGGTGAGTATGCTCGCCTCCAATATTTGTGTTATGAGATTTATGGTTCGTGAGAGACGCCGAACTAATTGTCGTTTACGCAGTGAGCGATGAATCGAGACACGATAACAAAGTATGCATTGTGCTAAGTGGTCCTAACCAAGGGGCGCATGATTTGTATATATATGTATACGGATGATGTGACTATATGTATATATGTATATATATTTGTGAATGATTCTAATGTGTGAAATTAGTAAACTTATAAATGTTGGTAAGAAAAGTATTTTCAGGGGGTAAAAGAATTACTATCAGAATAGATAATGTAATATACGATTAATTGGAATAAATGATTGTAATGGCATATTGTACGGGAGATGAGATAGTGGTTATTCCTTTGAGATATATTTAGAAGTATAAGGCTATGATCTAGTTGAGAACACTATGGATAACAAGGTTAGGGTAGACTTATGTTAGGCATGCACAATAGTGGAGAGGCAAGAATCTCATGTGAGAGTTCAAAACAAATATGCACATAATAATTGCATTATTGCAGTTTTAAATACTTTCTAAAACAAATATTTTTAGAAATCGGGCTCTGACCCGTTTCTTGCTATTCTTTTCTCGTTCTCTCTCTCTCTCTCTCTCTATATATATATATATTATTTATCAGGTGCCCAGCCACAGGGTTACCAAACTTAGATGCGTGGATAATTTAGTGAGCTGCAACGGTTGTGGGAGTTGCAGGTCCTTGCATTAGATGCCTCTATCAGTTATTTTTGTTCCTTTTTTAGACATTTCTCTTAGGGCGTGTTTTGCCCAATTTCAGTCGATTTATTAGAGATTGTACTCAGTTTAGGTTAGTACTTTATTTTAGTTACACTTGTGAATTTTATGGTTTGTTGGTTTTAGACTTGGAAGTGGAATGTTTTATCTAGTCTGATTTATTTCAGTTGTTGATCCATGTCCAGTATTTATTTTATTCTTGTGGAATGTGAGTACCTTATATTTTAAATAATGGAAACTTATTCCTGGATTAATTGGGTATAATTAAATGGGAAAATGTTTTGACACTTATCTTAATTCTGTATTAGGTGAGTAATAATATTAAATGATTTCGACAGTGATGCTAAGAATGAACCCACCAAACATTATGTTTTAATTTTAATAAAGGAATGATCACCCAGTATTTAATTAGGCCGGGTGTCACATCCTTGACCATGATACAGTCTTTTATCTCGCCCAAACTTGTCACGGATCTTAAAACGTGAAAACTATTTTTTTGTCATGGTCATTAACCATGACAAAAGGGTCCAATGGTGTAGTGAGACACGACGACGCACGAAAAGTGGTGGACCTCTCCGTGCGGTGCTTAAGGTCACAAAGGATATAAATGGACTTCGTCATAATGTGACGTGTGTGAATGAGTAGAGATCAGAGTCGACAATTGATTGTACTCAAACACGAAAGATTAAAAACCTACCTCAAAACAAATATCTGGATGACAACTAGTGCATGCAAAAACAAATGAGATATGGGCTCAGAGACTATGTTACATCGTGGAAAGATGTTAGAAATCCACTCTGCCCTTTCCGTCTCATATGGGTTATACAATATGATTTTATTCTCCTCAATACATGAATGCGTATGTGACAAATGTGTCATGTGTGGAAACGGGTATATTAAAGGTGAATATACATATAGATGTGCATGTGGGTTTATGAAAAAAGTGGACTCAACATATCAACATCATTAGAAAATTTGGCTATGTATTATCCCAAGGAAACAAAATGTGAGTGAAATCTCAAAATTGTTAACTTATTATGGAAGGAGTGAGTAAGCATGAATACGATTGGTAAAAGAAGAACAAACAAACAAAACATGAGTAATGCAATAATGAAAATGTAAAAAATCACTATATATGTGAGCGACATCCTAAAATCCTAATCCTACCACGAGAATGTGAGTAGGCATGTGTGGGATCGCTAAAAGTGTAATACAAGTGAGAAAACCAATCTTCATGAATAAAATTTACTAACTACATGATATAATGGGGAATGGACTAAGTGAAATGAATAAAAAACTTAAATTCTTAATTCACATAGATCACATAATGAAATCTAGGTCCAATGCAAATGAGGTTAGGAATTTCCTATAGGTAGGTCTTGTAGGGTTTCCTTTTTATGGTATAACTTTTGATCGAAAGTCTGATTCGGGCACCATGAGGCCACTAGAAAAAGGATTCATAACTCTATGATTTTATAATGGAAAGAATATCAGGTTTAAGAGTTGAACAAATTCAAATGAGCCGGGGGAGAGTTGTTATTATCTAGTTAGGTTTTGGGTAATGACCAAGTGTTGGGATTGAAAGTACTTTTGTTAGAACCTATGAAAGAGGGCAGGGGTGTCAGGGTAGGGTGTCTACAACGTGTTTTGGAAAACAATTACTTTGGTACTGGTAGATAACATATCAACTTTCAATGTTTCCCCTCTCAAATCACTCAAATGCTTGAAGAGAAAACAATGTATATCTTAAGATTCATATAATGGTCATTTTATCAAGGAAGGGGAAGACTTCCCCCACTGCTATTTTCCCAGTTATTGTTTGACCCCATAGAGAATAAGATGAACTCGTATTATATATATATTTAGGGATAAAGTTACTTCGAATAAATAACTAAGTCACAACATAGACCTCGCCCTCAATCTCCCCTATAGTAGTGGTGGTCTCAGGATTAGAGAAGGTTGTGGAGTTTAGAGTCTCATACATTCCTGGAAATTTAGTGCTAATATCGAGAAATTAGGAGACTAGTCGCCTAATGGTTTCTTTTGACCCCTTTCCTAGATATTGGATAACATAGCCGTTAAACTCCTCGGACTCTTTAAAATCCTCCACAACTGCCTTATAGTAAGGGATCCTGCTCGACCTTGGCCATATTCTTAAGGACTTCATTATGGTTGTCCTTTAAAAAAATTAGACGACCCTTGTAGCGATCTTGAAGTTTGGCCATCTCATCAACATAAGAGACCTTTTACTCATCCATCTTTTTCTTCATGTTGGCTATTTTCTTCTTAGCCTGATTGACTAGATTAATATTGGGCGCATTCTCCTCAACTCACTTATGATGAACAATGACAAAATAAAGCAGGGCAGAAAAAAGTCAATACTAGACAAGTCATCACTTCGTAAAAAGTATAAAAGAAAATTATTATCTACGTGGCTTTGTACAAAGAAAATCCACCGACACTAATGCTACTCTTAGCATCAACGAAATATTATCATAGAGAGGGGTCATCGAGGAGATAGCTTCGCGGGCTTTGACTATCTCTCGAGAAGAGAATTACATCTCATTTGATGCATCGTATAAAAGGGTCGTATTCGATAAAATTATCCTATCTAATGTTTGGTGTAATTTAGGATGGGATGAGTTATTCCAAGTGAACTCCTTATCCCACAAGGAATGGAATAAAAAAGATCCCAACTTCAAGGTGGTATAAAATATTCCGGTGTCAAAATTTGATCAAAATTTACAACCCTGTCCTTATTAAGTTAAAAGAAACTCACTCAACTTGCACCCTCTCAAATATTAGATAGCTATAGTCGGTCCTTTTCATTCACACCTCTCAATTCACATTTTTCATCACAATAGGTAGATTCTCATTCTTTCTTGTTTTTTTTTCTATTTTTTTATGTTTATCATGAACTACTATTTTTGTTTAAATCGATGGAAATATTATGTTAACCCACCTGCCAAACAAGTTAAAAGTTATGTGTTGTTAACCCACTGCTAATATTTTGTTATAAATATATTTTTTTTTGCTGTTAACCCACCCACTAGACAAGTTGAAATCTATGTACAATTTAGTTCGTTATTTTCATACGCTTTCGACGTCTATTTTAGGTAAAATCGATGTTACCCAGTTGTGGCTACAAAAAAATTCGGCAGCTAGTTTGTTTTGAATTGAAAGAGAATACAATAAACAACTAATTTTAATATCTCATTATTTCTAGCGGTTGGTTTGTATACACACGTTTTTTGTATGTGTGTGAGTGATTGCTAGTGGTTGATTATGTATAAATCATAAATACAAATACATATGTCCATCTCATTAGTATTATCTCATAATATTATTTTTTAACATCACACATGAAATTAAATACTATGTTATTGAGTTAAAATATGTGAATAATAGTATATTTTTGTATTTTTATTATTAAATACAAAATAAGGGTATTTTTGAGAAATTGGAGACAAATTAATCATATCCGGAGTATTTTAAACACAGTATTGTATTGTTATATCCCATTTTGTCTTCTTATCCAGAACTGTTCCAAACGTAGTATTGAAATAAGTCTTATCTGGTCCATCCTTATCCTATCCAATCTGTCGCTTATCCAATCCTATCCGACCTCCTTATACGGTGCATCAAATAAGGCCTTAGGGTTTATGATGAGCTGTGAGAGGCATGCTACCACTGATGCATCATAAAAAATGGGGACACTGGGGATTGCAGGTTGTCTCAGATCCTTATTTTTCTTTTAATGTTTAGACACAACTACATACCCACAACCTCTTTCCTCTTCTTTGATCCCCAACATTTGGGCCAACAGTTATAGATTATGCTTATAAGGGCTTATTGGTTGGGCTGTATTTTTTCCCTTCAACTGGACGAGAAGAATTCCTGGGATTAAAGCTACCATTTCTCAAACGTGGTATGGAGTGTTCTCGAATGATAAAAAAGATCAATAATTGTCAGTATCAGTTAAAGAATCTGAAGAAAATTGAAGTTAATAAATGTTCAACAAAGAATATTGAGAAGAGACTCTAATGGGGTTAATCTTATTACCCTTAATTGGAGAACTTTAGTATTTATCAGTTCCTCAAATATTTTAAGACCATAATTTCTTTTCATCCGATCAACCTTTTCTCTATTGCTCATACTCAACCCTGGATCTACTTTGGCTGAGAGACAAACCCTACCCCACTTTTGGGGAACTTTAATTTCCATGTTCTTCAACGACTAATTGACATCAAATTTTCACAATACTGAAATAGAGAAATACTGAGACTTCTAGTCATGATTGGAAGTTTGGTTCATGTGGACGATTCTTAATCCATGCTTGCGTGTGGTGAAATGATATTATGATCGACTGAATTTTGTAATGACAGTTGAGTAACATGATCATAAGACATCTAGGGGTAAATGTTCCTTGTAGGTAAGCCTCTAAAGGATGACTTAATCCATGATCATTATATTAGAATTGGGTGCTAACTATGTCGGGGTAAGGCTGATAGCATCGATAACGGATCTAATACTCAGTCCAAATGGAAGACAAAAGTTGACCTTAAACATTTTCTCATATATTGCTACCATATCATCATTTCTAAAATCGTACGCCCTCTCATCCTCAGTTTACACTCTCATGTCAATGGTAGGATCAATGCCGTACAAGTGTCGCCATATAATGAGATAAGTGTCTTGGATATCACTCTTATAAGTTGAGGGAACAATTGTGTCGACTTAAAAAGTCTCCTCCTCATCATAATCAACAGTATGATATTTATCACTGTGGTCTCAACCAAGATGGACATTCTTAGACACTACAGTCAAAGGATTGGGAATCACATTTTGTGGAATATTGTCTCTAGACTCATCATTGAATATATCATATAGTGGGGGCCTAGGATCCCCATGATGACGAAACAAGTTGCTTGGATGACTTTTGTTAGTGGACTCAACAAAATCAACAGTATCGGTTAGTCCTGGGCGAGAAATATTTACTTTAATGGCTTACTCAAATGAGTCGAAGTTCAAAGTGCCAACTAGAGGGTTCAAACTCTCAGATGGGTTGTATCCCTCATACATGAAATCAGTCTCAGACTTGGTATAAACCCCAGACTCATACATGTTATCACTGCTAATGACAATAATACTTAGAGAATGAACTTTAAGTCAAATGCCTTGGTGGGGAAGGTTGGTCAGACACAAGGGAGGGGGTATTAACGCTATAGGTGTCTATGTCAGAGGTGTTAGAGGGACTCTTTCTCTCTCTCTCTCTCTCTCTCTCCCTCTCTCTCTCTCTCTCTCCCTCTCTTAATAAGATCAGTCTTGAATAAATTGAGCCTCGACCTCTTCCCTCTCTCGATAGACATAGTCAGAAAGGTGACGTATCTCAAGAAAAGTCTTATAGACTCCGATACATCCACAAAAAGTTACCTAAGAGAGTTATATGGTTTGAAAAGATAAAAAAGGTAGTGGATAAGTTTTGTAGTAAGAACAATGAAAAACACTTAAAAGGAAACCCATAAACCAACAATCAGAACCATGAAAGTCCCCGAAAAAGGCCAAAACTCACCGAAAACCCTAGTTTCTTACCAAAACTTAACTAGAAACCTAACACAACCTAGAACTACCAAAAGTCCACACTAACACCACCACATCAGGAGGTAGAGAAACCAAATAAACCTCTGAAAAATGAAACAATATATATGTTTACAAACAGCAATGGAAAATAAAGGACACATGATTCGAAGTGTACTTGGAAGAAAGAGATGACCAAAAAATGCCGAAAAAAGTGATCGGATGGAGGAAAAGATATAGTGTTATAGAGAGATAGAGGAAGGAAAAATAAAGCTCTGTGAAGGGCCCCAAATTTTAAAATCTTACACTTTAATTTCCTTTTAAGATGCGGAATAAAGATGGTTCAAAACAACGATTTAATTTTCCAAATTTATTTGATTTCCTTTTCTTAAAAAGATGAAAAATTAAATTAAACAAAAATTTTAATTTCTAAAATTAAAATTAAAATTAAACTAAAATTGGAGAATTATGGTGAACACACACACACACAATTCACATAAACCAATTTTTTGATTTTCTCACGAACAAAAATAACACATGAAGTTAACTATGAGAAATTTACTTTTAGCCCAAAATTAATTTAATCCAAGTCCTAGAAATTTGCCTAACAAATAATTAATTCAAATTTTGCAAATTAGTCCAAACAAAATTTAAGAAGTTAAATTACCGACTTGAATTAAATTAACTTACACTAAACTTTACCCAAATATTAAACATGCATCATTTTAATCAAGAATGCGAATTAAAACCAATTTTATCTTTTTATCCTAAGCATGCGTTCTAGATGATTTTGCAAAAGATAAAATAAATTCACAATCCCACAACATGGTGATGTACGAGGAAAACTCCAAATTGGGAAAAAACCTCGGACGACCCTAGCATAACGAATTCACTAAGTATGGTATGAATTTTATAAAGACTCGACAAGAGGACTTACATAACCGACTCGACTCCCTTCAAGCCTTAACGAACTTCTTCGATCTTCAACCTCCGCCTAGAGAATAATTTCAGATTCCACCCGAACATTGGATTCCACCAATAGAGACCAAGTGACCATCAACCACACATGGTGCTTTTCACCATGTGAGAATGCCGCAACAAAACAAAACTTCTTCTTTTATGGAAAATAAAAGCAAAATACACACTTCTCGTTCTTGTGGTAGAGATGCAACAATGGTGCCAAACAACTCCAAGCAAGATATATATATATATATATGTGTGTGTGTGTGTGTGTGTGTGTGTGTGTGTGTGTGTGTGCGTGTGTGTGTGTGTATGTGTGTGGTACTTGGAATACACTAATATGGGTATAAACAAAAGTGTTTAAGAATGATTTTCTTGAAAAAACAAACACTCAAAACTTGAAATTTTTAATGGAGGAATTAAGCTCTCAAAAATCTCACTTAAAGGTTGTAGAAGATGAAAAAGTTAATATGAAAAAGTTGGTTCCCGCACATATTTAAAACTGGTAAAAGATAGTGAGAACAAAAGTAGTGGGAAGATGGAGAAAACTGGCAAAAACTGTTAAAGAATTTTCCAGCTAGAAATATCGTTCGAACGAGATTTTCATTTGAACGACATTCTCGTTCGAAGGACCATCTAGCGATTTTCCAGTGGCGAAAATGGGAAAATTCGTTAGAGAACTCGTTCGAATGAAATTCTCGTTCTAACGACAATTTCGAATGAAATGTCAGAATAGTCAAATTTCATTTTAAGCCCAAATTTTTTTTATACAAAGTTCTAAAGTAACCTTCTGAAAAATAAAATTCATTTTAAAAACAAATTACACCCTTTAAAATTATTCCAAGTCTCCCTATATATATAGAAATGCATTCATACCTTTTGGAGACTGTTGAATATGATGTTGATGACGTGAAACGTGGCACTTGAAACTCGACAATGATGTTCTCTTGATAAGTAGGCGGCAACGTCTTCAACTCAAACTTGTCATAGTCTTGGATAGATACACATGAACTCTATCCTATGACTCAAATATTTTTGTTCGGAATTGAGCCGAAACTACAAAGGACTCAATTGGAAATTTTTGTCCTTACCAATCTCCCCCTTTAGCTATTCTAGGACAAAAACCAAAACAAAATCCTAAAGGGCCGTCAAGCTCTACTAGACTCAAAAAATAATACCCTTAAGTAAAATTACAATGCTTGACTCAAAAGCCAAGGATTACTATCTTTGCCGATGAAGGTTACCGCTAAAATAATTCCTGCACATTTAAGCACACAATTAAATGCACAGGGAATATCAAAATATTAAATACAATTTTAAAAATAAAGACCCCCTACATTAATTCTCCCCCTTTATCAAATGATCTACGTAAGGAGGCTATCATTCTCCCCCTTTTTGTCCAGGAATAGACAAAGGCTAAAGAATCAATTAATTACTCATTTCTCCCCAATATAATTAAGTACATGAATCTCCCTAAAAAGTACACAAGGGATATAAATATATGGGAAAACATGTAGAGCGAAGATGCATAAAGTGTTAAAAACATGAAAGCATATAGGCAACAATAGACAGTAACTAATCCAATCAAGAATAATGGATGCTAACTATGATGCGAACAAAAATGATATCAATTTAAAAAATAAGAGACTAAGCATGTGATATCAAACAAAATATGCAACAAGATAGATACCAATTATGAATTAGAAGCATAGATGGACTAGTAAGCAAAGACAAATACAAACAAAATTACCATATCTATGTAGACATAATGAATATCACTAACGCACACGCACATATATAGGTATAAACACCACAAATGACACAAAATACATTAAGTTTTTCACACTCATATGGAAAAAATATGTCCAAATATATGTGGTAAACGGAAGTGTAGGGGTGTGAACTAGTAACAATTAAATTTAGACCCAATCACTTAAGACATGTTCATGAAGTTCTCATTTGATCGTAAATGTTATCACATTTGAATATAACCTCATGTGATAATATAAATTGAACTCAATGAATAAACATACCCAATGTATACAAGCCTAGCATATTGATGATTCTACAAACCAGTAGAGTCATGACAATGAAAGCGCAACTAGGATAAACAGACGTTGTGCAAAACCGTTGATATACCATCCAAACTCCCTCAAAATATGCATATAGTAAAGGAATGACTATATCAACTAAGAAAAATAGGCCTTGGAAAATTATTTTTCTTTTAATGCCATATTTTTCTTTTTAGGCCTTTGGATCACGTATTTCTTTTAGGTCCATTTTAAATGGTGGCTTACTCGCAAAGGATAAATTTCCTTCTGGATCCCTTCCCCGTGTACATTCATATAATAATTTTTTTCATATCATACAAATCTCACGTGCAACGGATTTAACATGCACAAGTCCTCCTAGGTAAAAAATTTGTAGATGACTAGATTGGTAGGAGAACACATCACAAAGCTCAAATATACATGTGAAGTTGAAATTTCAAGTGAGCTCGTGCATGTGTGAATTGAGGCATATAAAAATTGAACCCATTAAGCAACACAAAATCCAACTACTCCATGTAAGCGTGGTAAAGAATATTTCAAGGATCGACAATATTAACCAAATGTTATAGCCACATGTAAGAGAATATGAAAGGATTCAAACACAAGTGTATTCCACATAAAGCGTGTAAAACTAAAATACACACACAAAAAAAAATCTTTTTGCGGTTTTAAAAATTTTAACCAAACAAACAAAAATATTTACTCAAAAGACAAACAAAAATCATTTGTATTTTTTATTAAGTTTAAATTACTAAAAAGGTAAAACACAAATGATAAACAAAAATCTTTTTGTATTTTTCATTTAATGCAAACTAAAATGAAACAAATATAATAAAAAAGATAAACAAGTCATAATTTGTAGTATGAGATATGAAATAAAGCAATGACTAGAAAATGGCTAAACATGCATACAACTAGCAAGGATATATGATATAAAACACAAAAGCTAGAGTATACGACTAACTAACACATTCTACCTTTAGATTTAGTAAGGGAGGTATCGTGTGAAAGTAAATGAGAATAAAAAATCCTATCTTGTAAAGCTACCAAGTCGGATCTCCTAATCCAAACTAATGATGAATGGCGATCTCGGGATATAGGAATCTTGACTACCTCGGTTGCCTTACGGTGGGATTTTCTAGGTCCTCGTTTAAGATAAAAAAATAGCTTCCTAAGATGACCTTTTCGACCATAATGAAAGCATGTAAAGAATCGCCGAAAAGACTTACCTAAGGAATGATCTAGACCATTGTTACTAGAGGATTCTCCTAAAACATTGGTTTTGTCTTTATGAGTAGACTCATTACAAGGATCGAAGCCTAAACAACTAATTAATAATTAAAATAAGAGTATCCCGAGTCTTTGCGATGGCGGCTCCATCTCTGGGCAGCCAACCCATCAACCCTTCTGTAGCTCATCCCATTCCACTCAAACCTCCTAATCCCCTCAAACCCCCTGATCTTGATAGGGATGAAAATAAATATTTTTCTTCCTTATTGCTTAACCCATCTCAATCTGCTTCCCTTATCAAAACACCTTGCTCCTATAAGGGTGAACCTGCCCTTAATTTCGAAGATGATGATATTCATAGATTGGATCTTTCATTAAGGCCTTCTCTTGTGGGGAAATTCTCCTTTGGTATACCTCCTCTGGATGCTATACGTAAATATTTCCACAATTTCTCTCTTAAAGGTGGTTTTTCAATTGGGTTATTGGATGATCAATATATATTGATTAGACTCAACTCTAAAGAAGATTACTTGCATATCTGGTTATGTGGACAGTGGTCCATTTTTAAGTACTCTATGGTGGCATATAAATGGACACCATTGTTTACCAGGAATTAAGACTGCTCTATCATGCCATTGTGGGTCACTCTACCATTTTTACCAATCCATTTCTTTGATAAAGTAGTTCTTTTTTCCATTGCTAACCTGATCGGTAAGACTCTTAAGCTTGATGAAGCTACCGCCTTAGTAACTAGACCAAGATAAATGCGAATCCTTATTGAAGTTGATTAGGCTAATACCTTACCTTCTAGGGTTTGGATAGGTCGTGGATAAAAACCAGGAATTGGTAGTCAATTATTTATGAGGATGCTCCTTCTTTTTATAATTCTTGTATGAGAATTGGTCAAGTCAGTGCTGGTTGTGAGGGCCGACGACTCCTGTTGGAGAAAATTGACAAGGGTAAGGTCTTGGTCTATGTCTCTCTGTCCAAGGTTAGGTCAAACTCTGAACTCCAATAATCTCGAAATACAGATGCTATTTCCATGTTTCGTGGAACCAACCAATATATTGTAATACCCCGTATTTTTGTGATATTTATTTATGGGATTAATTAAATTAAATGCGTATTAATTGGAAATTAATCCGGATTAAAATACGAGCGTGATGCGAGTTGGTATTGGAATATAATGTGAATATATGATTATATATGAATATTGAAGTATGAAATTTTTCGTGAGATTGAAATACGACAAGTTGGAAAATTTTATTGAGACGCGTGTGACAGTCGCGTCAGAGAAATATTTATTTTAATTAAAAAGAGAATTTTAGTTCTATTAACCGTATGGTCATTTTGAGTGAGCCAACATGTTCGAAAGGGTCGAAATAGTCAGAAAACACTAGCCGGGGGTTAAGTTTGGATCCTGGGGCATTATTGGGCCATACCTGTAACTTATAAGGGCATTTTGGTAATTTTGGAAATTGGGTAATTAAAACCCACGAAAATTAGAGTTAAAAATCTGACTTAGTATTAACCCACTAAGCCATTTCCAACCCCAATTTAGGTAGTGGGCTACGGGAGAAGTTAGAAACTTTATAACTTGGCAAAACCAACCTCACCTCCATTAACACCTTGAGAAGAAAGCTTGGAGAGAGAGAGAGAGAGAGAGAGAGAGGAGGAGGAATTCTGCAGAGGAGAGAGAGAACCATCCATCAGATTCGTCATCAAATCCAGAGTTAGCCTTAAGGCAAGTGATTTAATTTCGTTTTTATAGAGAATGGTTCTTCCATGCGTAGGAAACCCAATTAAATTGTATGTTCTTGGGAGTTAATGAAAAACCCATTAAAATTGGAAGTAGAATTTACATTTTTTATGAGGAATCACATGTAGATTTGTATTTAGAGGATTATTCTGGTGATATTATAATTTGGATGAAACAAAAACGGATTTAATTAGGCCCATTAATGATTTATAAGTTTTAGGGTTCATGTTCTTGAGATTTGAAAAATAAATGTTGGAGATTTGATAATTTGATGCAGTTTAGGGTGATTTGAACCCATATAAATGTTGTAATGCGGTTGAAACATGTTTAGGAAGGATTAGATACCTTAAAACATTGTTGGGATGACATTTAGGTGAGATTAGAGGTGAAGAGAATTGGGAAAAACGAAATAAGGATTTCTGGGCTCGAAACTGGCCACTCGTTAGAAGACCTGCCCAGGTCGTTCGAACGAGCTTCTAACGAGTTGACCTTTGACTTCTAACGAGGGTGAAGTTTGTTCGATAATATCATTCGAACGAGATCTCATTAGATAGCCTACTTCGTTCGAACAAACTCTCGTTCGAACAGACTCGTTCGAACGAGACTTCGAACGAGTTGACCGTTTAGGCTTTTTAGCCTGTTTTGATCCCGAGTGTCCCGTAACCTTGTGTATACGTAGAGAAAACCTTACCTTGATGATTAATTGTTACATTTGGGATGTTTGGGACATAATGAGGAGTCAAACCTAGAAGTGTAGTTTGAACCTAAGGGAAATATGAAGTAGTACGTGAGTGTCTATTACGTTGCGAGAACTATTGACGGCCTAATATATTATATTAACCGGGAACATATAAATTGTGTAGTATTATATGTCGGTATGAAAATGAGAATTGTACCACCAATATATTATGGTGATTACTAAGATGTGTGAATACTTAGTATACGTATTGATTTTATGTGTATGACATACCTACCATACTTGCTATCACGGGAGGTTTACGTTCTCTTAGGGCCTTCTAATCCTTGTGTTGCCCGGATTTAGATTGGTTACCTCGATGAACATAGGTCAGAGAAGGGCTCATTGGGATATTAATAAGTCTGCTGATCGTGGGAGCGCAGGTATGTGCGTGACCCATGTGATGTGACTGTGTTCGCCTCCATTATTTGTGATGTTGTTATCTGAACGATTCCTGAGAGATTCGAAATGCGTGATCCTGATTTACGTGATGTACAGGGATGGATAGCAGAGTATGTGTGCACCGCAGCTTGGTCTCGGGGTGCTTGTATTGTATATTTATGACGTGAATAATATACACTAAATTAATGGGAACTTTCATGTTAATATTGTGGAAATTATTATGGTAATGTTTTGAGAAAACATAACGGGTTAATTGATAGAGAATTATATTACTAATTGAGAATCCGAGTGTATATAAAGCCCTCTATTTAATTGATAAAGTTAGAATATAATATGGGAATCGAGTAGTAAGGGGTAGAACTTAGTACCATTTTGGTTAGATATGGATGTCTTATAGATGGGTATGGTACGTTAGGAGTGCACATGTAGTCGAGAGGTGAGAATTTCATGTGAGTGCACGTCCTAACATGTATTTTTCATTTAATGTTTTAATGTTATTAAAACACTTGTTGTTTTTAAAATGATCTCCACTTTCGGGCTCTGACCCATTTGCTTTCAAATCTTTTTTTGTAAAAACCATTTTAGGTGCCCAGCCACAAGGACATCATACTTAGGATTCTCATTCAGGTGACGAGCTGTAGCTGTTTGTGGAAGTTACAGGACCTTGCTTGTAGACGCTTCATCTATCTTGACTTGATATTCTTCAGTTATCAGTTATAGGGCATGTCACCCATTTCTTTTAGAGACATTTCATTTATTTCCGTTATTAATATTTCGGGCATGTAATTATTCATGATTCAGACTTGTAGTATTATTTTTCAGTTGTGGGATTATTGTGAGGAGTTTTCCTCCGGATTTATTTTTATGTTATTGGTTATTCATTACTTCATTATAGTGAATGGTTGTTATTCTTTCATTATTCTTTTACTGCTTATTAATCAGAATTAACTTAAAATTTGGCACTTACTTTTTAAATACTAGGTGGTTAGTAATTATTAAAATGTTTTCGAAAGTGATGCTATTAACTGAACCAACTTGGCATTTTGAATTAATTTAATAAAGGAGTAGATGCCCGGTATTTAATTAGTCGGGGTGTCACAGGTGGTATCAGAGCCAAGTTTCGATCCTGGGACCTGTGGGTTATGGGACCTGTGGGTAATGGGCACTCATTCTTATTTCAGATGCCTCCACGACGTGCACAAAGGATTCCCAGGGATGCAACGCCAGAACCACAGCCCGCACCAGTTCAGGGCACGATGAATGCCGCCGAGGTTGTAGCCATTGTGGCCCAGGCAGTAAATGCCGCACTAGATGTTGTTCAGCAGGCACCACCTCAGGCGCCGATAGCCGCGCCAGTTCAGGCTCATGCATTCCCGTATGCTTGGGAACGTGTACGTGATGCTATTCAGAAATCACACCCTCCGGAGTTCGCAGGTAGCTCCGATGTAGTAGTTTCGAGTCAGTGGAGGAAGGACATCCAGCGACACCTGAGGATGTATTTAATTAGTCGGGGTGTCACATATATCCCTGCCAAAGAATTCGTAAACCCAACAACTTTTAAAACCAAAACCACTCTTCCAAATAATTCCAAAACCCGTCTTCCAAATAATACCAAAACCACCTTTCTTAAACCACCTAAAAAAATACAACCTATTCAAACTTCTACAACCCTTGATCTCCTACCATCCACAAACACTTCACTGCCTTTAACTCCTCTTAAACCTCCCTCGGTTACTGAACCATCAAAGATTATCTGCTCCAACAGTTTTGAACTGCTCTCTGAAGGAGAAGATGATATACTAACAAGTTCGTTGGAAATCATGAACCCAGGTAGTGTCATTAGCGACTTGGAAGACAATGAAATAATTGAGTTTGATATGGATGATATTCCAAAACTTATATCAGTCCCACCAGACCCTACTCTTTTAATGAACCCCAATGTTTACCCTATACCTTTAACAAGAAATATCCAGGATGAAAACGACTGCAAACCAGCATTGGTATCTGATAATGAAGAGCATGGAAAAATTATCTCTAATAAAAAACAGTTAGTTGATTTCTCAATGGCAATTGACTAAAGATTCCAAACGGTGTTTAAAGTTGGGAAAAATAAAGTTACCATTTCAAGACGTCCCAGGAAATGTTGGGTTCAAACCAAAGAATACTCTACCAGGTCTGCTGGTAAGTCCTCACATATTTTCAACTTGAATGCTTTAAATCATTAGTTGCCTCTTTTGGAATATCTATGGGGTGGGGAACACTTCATCAGTTCGTAGACTTAAAAAATTAATTAAGTCACATAATTTGGGTGTTATTTGTTTAATGGAGCCTAAAATAGAAGATGGAAATTTAATAAGTGTGTGTCGTAGAATCAATTTCTTTGGTGGAGTGTCTAGTGTTTCCAATAAAATATGGCTTTTGTGGAAATACGATTGATCTTTTGATGTTATACAAGACACTAATAAATTAATTTCTATTAAACTGGATCATGCTAACTTCTCAAATCCTATTTTATTTTCATGTGTTTATGATAAATGCAAACTTCTGGGGAGGAGGTCATTATGGTTGGATATTAAAAATTTTGCAAACTCAATTCAGGAGCAATGGATCATTGGTGGAGATTTTAATGTTGTTAGAAACCAAGCTGAAAAAGTGGGGGTCATGGAATTAATAACTTGTCTGTAGAAGAATTTAATGATTATGTTAGTAATGCTGGTCTTTTGGAATTTGATTATGAAGGTTCTCAATTCACTTGGTGTAACAATAGAGAGGGAGTTAATCGCATCCTAGCACGACTTGATAGGATATTCTATAACCCAGTTTGATGTTCTAATGGGATTCACACCTCAGTTGACCACCTTCATCGCACTAACTCAGACCATGCTCCCTTAATTCACACAATAAAATCGGCTTTGGATGGGATTCCTAGTCCTTTCAGATTTATTAATGCCTAGACTAAGCATGAAGATTTTATTAGAAATACCTCGAAATCTTGGAATCAAAAAATTAATGGGGAACCTCTCTACATCTTTGCATACAAACTTAGGAGATTGAAAAATGATATTATGTCATGGAATACAAATGTATTCAAAAACATCCATCAGAGAGTGAAGGTAGCGGAAGATTTGCTTATCTCCAAGGAAAGTATTTATGATTTTGATCCAAAACCGGTGAATAGAATGGAGTTTTTTTGGAGCCAAGGCCCTGTTTAATAAAGAAATGGGTATTGAAGAGGAATTTGGGTGGCAAAAAACATGGGTCAAGTGGGCCTCTCAAGGGGATTTTAATACCAGTTTCTTCCATACTATGCCTAAGGTTAAAAATTCAAAACTCCTTATTCATTGTATTGAAAAAGAGCATTAAATACCTAGAAGTTGGTCCGCTACAAATATTATTCTTATATCAAAAAATTCAAACCCACAATTGTGTCGTGATTACAGGCCGATTAGTTTATGTAACTTTTGTAATAAGATAATTACAAAAATCATAAATAATAGACTTGCTCAATTACTTCAAAAAATTATTTCCACCTCATAAGAGGGATTCGTCAAAGGGAGCAACATCATGGATAACATTCTTCTGGCGCAAGTGGTCTTGTCAAATTTTAATAAAAAAAATCGCGGATCCAATGTTGTAATTAAATTGGATATGTCCAAGGCATATGATCAAGTTTCTTGAATGTGTATATCCAAAAATCTTCGGGATTTTGTATTTTCTGAAACCTGGATTGACATGGTTTGGCGTGCAATATCAAATTATTGGTACTCTATATGTGTGAATGTGAAAGCTTGTGGTTTCCTAAATCAAAGTGTAGTGTTCGGCAGGGTGACCCACTCTCTCCTAGCTTATTCATCATGATCACTGAGATTCTGTCAAGGGGTCTTCATCAACTAATGTAACAAGGAAGGGTTAAAAAAAATTCCACTCTAAGAGGTTGCGAGCTCATTTCTTCACTTTTATTTATAGATGACTGTCTGATTTTTACTACGGGTGAGAAAAAAAGCCTATGTTGTTGAAAAAAATTCCTAAGAAATTATAAAGAGACAACTTGGCAGTTAATCAACAGCTTAAAATCTTCATTTTCCTGTCCAGTGACGACGTCCAAAGTGTACTGCCAGATCATTAAATCAGAAACTTCATTTTAAGAAACTAAGCTCCCCATTAAGTATCTGGGTGTCCCATTATTTATTGGTAGGAAAAAGTCTACTCTCTTCGCAGGTGTAGAAGAATCGATTGCGCAGAAGTTTAAAGGTTGGTATGGAAAACTCATTTCTCATAGTGGGCGATTGGTTATGTTACGATCAGTGCTACAATCAATGATTTTCCATATATTTTGGGTGTCCCATTATTTACGGATATTTTCTACTTTAGTTTGGGGTATGTCTGAAGGCAAATCAAAGAACAAATGGGTTCCATGGAATGTTTTATGTCTCCCTTATGCAGAAGGTGGAGTTGATCTCAAAATCTTTGTTGATATTATAAGTGCCTACTCATGTAGATTGTGGTATTTATTTTACAAAGGTGAAGGCATATGGGAAAATTACATGCATAAGATCTAAGGTTCCTTGGATCTTCCATATTATATGGCACTCCTGCTTATTCAAGTTCAACATGACAAAGAATGAAAAATATCTGGACCACTTATCGTGATAATGCTGACGACAGCAACCCAACTTTTTAGAAACCTATCTCGAATGGAAATTTCTCTTTAAAATCAGCATGGGACATGGTTCGTCAGAGAGATTGGAACCTTTTATCATTTTCAATCATTTGGAATATAAGAATTCTTCCTAAAGTTTCTTTCTTTATGTGGCATCTTCTTCAACAAGCTCAACCCATAGACTCGAGATTAAAAATAATGCATATCTTCTTGGCTTCAAAATGTAAATGCTGCCTCAACCCGACATAAGAAGATTTTGATCACCTATTCGGTTATAGTATCACTTCTCAACGAGTGTGGAATCATTTTTTGGGTTTGATGGGGTATAATTTTAACTTTACGTCTCTTAAAAAAACTTCTAATGTCTTAGTGGTTATATTCAAAATGGAAAAATATAAAATCTATGATATCTATTATCCTTCCTTGTTACATTTGCTGGAGATTTTGGTGTGCTTGGAATAAAAGGGAATATGAAGGGAAAATTATAAAGACTTCTAATATTATTGATTTAATTCATGAGGATGTGCGAATAGCTTTCAAGGCTAGAACTTACAACGGTCCTAAGACTAGATTTTTGTTAGGCTTTATCTCAGACTTCTCCATCTCTTGCTTTGTAAGTCATCGGTGATGGCCTTTTCCTCGCCCCATTTTTAATAAATTATTTTCTTTAAAAAAAACAAAAACAAAAAACAAATTGAAGTTCACTCACATCAACCTCTTCTTCATTTTCACTCTCTCTCTCCACTCCACTCTAACTACCATCATCTTTTAGAGCTTCACAAATAAAGGCCTCGGAAGTTTTGTGTATTAATATGTCATCATTGGATGATTTCTCACAATCATTTACATAACTAGCAATGAACGCGATAAAGTTGTGCTCAATGGGGGAATTGGGTCCCTCTTCCTTATCACTATCGCTAAGGGTTGCATTGTAGGAAATTGGTTGCTTACCCTCTCTCCTTAGTTTAGTAGGGCACTAAAAATCCCTCTGGCCATACCCTTCACAACCATAACACCTATTTGACTCGTCCTTATTTAAATTTTCATTAAACGTTTTAGGTATTATTTCGACTTTGTCATTCTTAGAATTTTCAAATTTCTTCAAATCATTTTTAAATTTATATTTGTTAAATTTAAGAAATTTTCAAAATTTCCTAGCAAACATAACCATGTCCTCCGAGTCACTATCACTCTCATCAACCACAACTTGTTTTTCCTCCTTTCGAGCTTTTAAATCAATTCCCTTCTCTATTTTCTTTTCAGTTTTGGAGGGGAACATATCTATTTCGTAGGTTTGCAAATCACCTACTAGTTCCTCAAGTTTGGTAGAGTGTAAGGTGGGTAAAGAATTTAAAACGGTCACCTTAGGGATAAATCTATCGGGTAGGGACCTAAGGATTTTCTTTACAACATGGTCATCGAGTATTTTCTCTACTAAATTAAATGAAGAATTTACTATATCGGAGAGTCTAGTATAAAACTCATCGAATGTTTCTTTTTCATTGATTTTGATGGTTTTAAATTGAGAGGTGAGGTTTTGGAGTTTAGAAGGTTTTACGACACTTGTTCTCTCGTGAGTGAGTTGTAGAATATCCCAAGCATCCTTATCGATTTCACACGTCATGATATGTCAGAATTCATCCGGTGTGATTGCTCAAAACAGGTCATTTAAACCTCGGTAATTAAAGTTATCAAGTTTAAATTCATTCTCACTCCATCTATCTGCGGGTTTGGGAACACGCTCATTTTCTACCAAATGGGTGGGTGGGGACCACCCATTAATAACTGAAAACCAAACCCTCTCATCGATAGACCTAAGTGTCGAACGCATATGTGCTTTCCAATATGCGTAATTAGAACCATCGAAAATAGGAAATTTTGAAAATGGAGAAAAATCCATTTTTGACCAAAAATATTTAAAAAGTCCTTAATGCAATAAATTAGCACTCCGGCTCTGATACCAATTTGAAGGGGCCCTAATTTTAAAATCTTACACATTAATTTCCTTTTAAGATGCGGAATAAAGATGGTTCAAAACAACGATTTAATTTTCCAAATTTATTTATTTTTCTTTTCTTAAAAAGATGGAAATTAAATTAGACACAAATTTTAACTTCTAAAACCAAAATTAAAATTAAACCTGAACTGGTGAATTATGGTGAACACACACACACACAAAATTCACATAAACCAATTTTTGAATTTTCTCACAAACAAAAATAACACATGAAGTTAACTATGAGAAATTTACTTTTAGCCCAAAATTAATTTAACCCAAGTCCTAGAAATTTGCCTAACAAATAATTAATTCATATTTTGCAAATTAGGCCAAACCATGTGAGAATGCCGCAGCAAAACAAAACTTCTTCTTTTATGGGAAATAGAAGCAAAATCCAAACTTCTCCTTCTTGTGGTAGAGTTGAACCAATGGTGCCAAACAACTCCAAGCAAGATATATATATATATATATATATATATATATATATGTGTGTGTGTGTGTGTGTGTGTGTGTGGTTCTTGGAATAAACTAATATGGGTGTAAACAAAAGTGATTAAGAATGATTTTCTTGAAAAAACAAGCACTCAAAACTTGAACTTTATCATGGAGGAATTAAGCTCTCAAAACTCTCTCTTAGAGGTTGTAAAAGATGAAAATTTTAATATGAAAAAATTGGTTCCCGCACATATTAAAAACTGACAAAAGATAGCGGGAACAAAAGTAGTGGAAAGATGGAGAAAACTGCTAAAAACTATCAAAGAATTTTCCCGCCGAAAATCTCCTTTGATCGAAATTTTCATTCGAACGACATTCTCGTTCGAACGACCATCTAACGACGTTCCAGTAGAGAAAATGGGAAAATTCGTGGGCAAATTCGTTCTAACAAAATTCTCGTTCGAATGACAATTTTGAACGAAATGTCAGAATTGTCAAATTTCATTTTAAGCCCAAAAACTTTTTATACAAAGTTCTAAAGTAACCTTCTGAAAAATAAAATTCATTTTAAAATAAAATTACACTCTTTAAAATTATTCCAAGTCTCCCTATATATATAGAAATGCATTCATAGCTTTTGGAGACTATGTAATATGATGTTGATGACGTTAAACGTGGCACTTGAAACTCGACAATGATGTTCTCTTAATAAATAGGCCGTAACGCCTTCAACTCAAACTTGTCGTAGGCTTGGATGGATACACATGAACTCTATCCTATAACTCAAATGTTTTCGTCCGGAATTGAGCCAAAACTACAAAGGACTCAATTGGAAATTTTTGTCCTTACACTCTGGTTCTAAGGTTTGGTGAAAATGAAAGAAATAGGGGGGAAATCTTTCCTTAGACTATTTTTAAGTTGAAAAGAGTGGTAAAAATGGATTGTGTGTACCAAGGCATTTGATGACGTGAAGTGTTGAGCGCGTGGACTAAACATGACTTGGATATTGCATCCAATCTCCTAGAATCATATTACCTCTGGCACAACCAAAGGATGATTGATGGTCGGAACGTGTTGTGACACCCCGCCTAATTAAATACCGGGTGATCAGTCATTTATTAAATTAATTCAGAATATCCAGTTGGTTCAGAATATGCATCACTGTTGAAAATCTTTATTATTAACACTAAGAACCTAATATTTAAAAAGGTTGATGTCAAAATATTATATATTAATTAACATAAAATCAAATTAACCAATTAATAACCATACACCATTCAAACGAATCTCATATGAAATAAAATGACTAAGGTAATAAATGATACTAGAGTAAGTACATACATCCAAAATCCCAAATACAATAGTCCAACAATTAAATGAACAACTCAAAGGAATAACTAAATAGTTCCATAAATTTCTAAATGTCTGAATAAGTAAAAAGGGACGACATGCACTAACTAAAATAGAGAAACTAAAGATGCAGGAATTAGAATCATGTAGGCGTCTACTACCAAGTCCTGTAACTTCCACAGTAGCTACAACTCGTCAAATGAATAGAATTCCTATCCTTGATGTCTCTATGGTTGGGGACCTAAATTAATGTGACAAGAGAAAAGATTTGCAATAAACGGATCAGAGCCTTAGTTGAAAACATTTTAAAAATCTGCAAGTGTTTAAAATGCATTAAACAGTAAATATTATATCCATGTTAGTCCTCGTGCCCTCACTTCATATTATCACCTCTCAACCAATCTGCACGACAAGTGTAGACTCCTAATCCCTCTTAGTCATGCTATCCCACTTATCTAAATTAGCCCAAGTCCTTTAATGAAATGCCTAAGGAATTTTACCCAATCGTAACACCCGAATAAGACATTGTTATAATTATAACGCCAGCTTAATCGGATTCAAATAACTCATTAATCATTCAAGTTATCACATTGTTGATTAATATTAAATATTGTAATCTTTCTCACCTACTAAGAAACACAGTATAATAATCTCAAGTATACGTATATATATATATATATATATATATATATATATATATATATATATATATATATATATATATACACACACACACACACACACTAATACGGTACCCTAAAAGGCTAAACATGCGGTGCACACATACTCTGCTATCAGTCCCAGTACATCTCGCACGTAAGGACTACGAATATCGAATCACTCTCGAATCGCATCAACACATATCACACATAATGTAGGCGAACATAGTTCCTAGATACATGAGCTATGCGGATACCTACGCACCCACGTGACCGTAAACTTATCAACTCACAGATAAGTCTTTCCCATACCTATGTCCTGAGGTAGCAATCTAAAATCCCCCGAAGGCTTATCAAGATAAGATTATCCCCCTACTAAGACCTCCCATGATAGCAAGTATGGTAGGTATGTCGTACACGTAAGTCCCACAACCCATATAAATAATAGGATCACACCACCAATATATTCTCAATTTTTACGAATTGTCATTCTTTACAATATTCACGATGTTTCTGAATTATGATTATTCTCTCTATCGTATCGCACCACTTATAATGTTGATCAACAATGAGTCCCTCCTATCCTTATATACTCTTATACTCCATTTTACTAGATCAAGAAACGTGGTTTCCCTACATAACCTTAGGTTGTTTAATATTCTCGAACTATTCTCACCAAATTCCATCTCGCTCCGTAAAAATCTAAAAATTTGAAATCTCGTCCGAAGTGCCCATTATCTCGTTTGAATGAGTGCGTTCGAACGAGCTTCGAACGAACTAATCTTTGAATTCTTGTAGGATTTCTCGTTCGAATGAGGTCACTCGAACGACTTTCCAGTTTCCCAGGTCGTTCAAATGATCTTTGCCCAGTTCGTCCTCTACCTTAGAAAATCTTCATTTTTACCCATATTTGTTCACCCAATTCATATTAAACATTACCCAACTCACAGGTAATAGTCCTAAAGCCATTTTTCACATATATATATATATATATATATATAAAATCCTTAACATCTTTAACCATCAAACCTCATTATATTTCATATATGGGTGAAGGAATTTAATCAAATGTTAAAAGCCCTAGTTTCACATCATCAATAATTTTGTCGACCCAAAACCCAAAATTAATCTCATTTTTCTTCATGTATCAACCCAGATTCATAGCTTCTACATATGGTAATTAATATACTTTCAATTTCCTACCCAAAACCTTGATTAACAATTCAATTTCAACCCATATTTCATCATATCATGTGTATATCATCAATTCTACCCTAACATGTATAATATATGCACTAATTAAAGAAAGATAACCACTTGACTTGTTGGGAAGGTTTGAATCATAGGATTAAAGTGGTATAGATGCGTTTCACTCTTCCCGATCTACACGTTGAAGGTATTTTTGGTGAAAGATGGGTGGGTTTGGTCTCGGAGCTCTTCGAAATTACTTCTCCTTCTTCCTCTTGGACTCTCTCTTTTCTTCTACAGAGAAAACGTAGCTTCGTCCACGTACATGAAGATGTAATTCTTCCAATTTTCGTCTATTAATTTGCCTCAATTTTTCAAAAGACAAAAATACCCCTCCGGGGTGTCGGTTTGGCCTAAAATTATCTCGAAACCCAAACTAAACCCCCCGGTAGACTTTTCTAACTATTTGGACCCTTCTGGACACGTTGACACACTCGAAATGACCATTTGGGTGACGTATAAATATTTTACACTTTATTCTAATAATTTAGTATCGAATCGACCCACACGCGTCTTCCGACATAAATTCCATAATTGTCGTATTTCTCGCTCGCGACAATTTCCATAAATTTAAAATCACATTCATAATCATATATTAGTTTATTCGCTATGTTATATTCAATTTAATTCCCCATAATAAATACTAACTCTTATCTCACTATTTAATACTTATTTTGTACCGGATTAATTATTAATGAAATCTTCTCACATTTAATTCAATTAATCCCACAATTAAAATCAGTAAAATTTTGGGGTATTACATACTTCTCCCCTCATCACATAATTTCATCCCAAAATTTTGTAATAAAAGGTATACCTGGTAAGAATAACTCTTGGTATCTCTCGTTTATATCATCCTCGCCCTCCCAAGTCGATTCCTCGATATCGTGGTGTCACCACTGTACCCGAACTAATGGCACCACCTTCGTCCTCAGTTTTCTGTCGCTATGATCTAGCATAGCAATTGGGCCCTCCTTATAGGAACTATCATGCTATAAATCAATCCCCTCTAAGCAATATGGGTGTGGGCTAAATCATCCTGAAGGTATCTCTTCAGCAAAGATATGTGAAACACATCGTGTATCCTATGCAGGTGCTCGAGTAACCCAAGCTTGTAATCCGCTTAATAATATGGAAGGGCCCTACGTACCTTGATGCCAACTTCCATTTTTTCCTAAACCGCATTATCCCCTTCATAGGAGATACTCTCAATAATACTTGCCCCCCTACACCTAACTCCCGGAAGAACCTTTTAGCATAGACATAGCTCTTCTATCTATCCTGAGCAACCCGTGTGGGACTCCTAATCATTTCTATTCTGGATGACAAATCCTGAATCACTTTCGGTTCGAGCATCTTGTTGTCTCCCACCTCTAACAAACAAGTAGGAGAGTAACAAGGCCTATCGTACAACACTTCGAATGGGGCCATGCTAATTGTAAACTGATAAGAGTTGTTATATGTAAACTCTACTAGCGGAAGGGACTACTCCCATCCTCCTCCAAAATCCATAATACAGATATGTAACATATCCTCCAACATCTGATTCGTTCGCTCGATCTACCCTTTTGTCTGTGGGTGATAAGTCGTGCTCAAGTGCAACTCTGTACCCATGGCCTCCTGGAAACTCTCCTAAAATCAGGACACGAAAATATTTTTCCGATTAGACACAATATCAAGGTGCACCCCTTGTAGTCTCACTATCTAGATAATGAAGATCTGAGCATACTGCCCCGTAGTATAGTCGGTCCAAACTAGTAAAAAATGAGCTACCTTGATCAATCGATCCACAATCACCCATATGGAATCGTGACCCCTCTGCGATGTGGGCAACCCTGTGATCAAATCCATGGAAATGCTCTCCCATTTCCATGTAAGGATCTCTAATGGCTGTAGTATCCCTCACGGTCTCTGATGGTCCATTTTCACCAGCTGAAAAGTGGCACATTTCGAAATAAAATCGACGATGTCCTTCTTCATTCCACTCCACCAGTACTATCACCTCATATCCTAGTACATCTTATTACCTCTAGGATGTACTGTAAAGCATGAACCGTGCGACTCTGTCATCAATGCATGTCATAGGTACTCCCTCTCTAGAACAACTAAATGCCCATTAAAACTTAAAATCCCATCCTAACCCACGGAATAAGACTCAGCTCCCTCGGCTATAAGATGTACAATCCGATCCTAATTGAATGTGCCTACTGTCTGGGCCTGTATTACTCTCGTCAAAATCTGGGGTGTAATGATTATGATAGACATGAGTGATCCATCCACTGCATCATAGTGTCCCAACTCCTTACATTTTGCCTTCCACACCTCAGCCACATCACCTACTAGCATCTAACTCAATGCATCAGCTACTACATTAGCCTTCCTCGGGTGGTAATGGATATCAAACCGGTAGTCCTTCACAAATTCAAACCACCTATATTGATGCATGTTCAATTCACTCTAAGTGAACCAATACTGTAGTGACTTTTGATCTATTAACATGCAAAACTTCTCCCCCAACAGATAGTGTCCCTAGATCCGAAGAGCAAACACGATTGTCGCTAGCTCTAAGTAATGAGTGGGGTAGTTCCTCTCTTGAGGCTTAAGATTATGGGAGGCATAATCTATAGTCTGATCCTCCTGTTAAAGTACCCCCGCATCAGTATAAACTAAGTACTCCATTCCCGGTTTGGGCAGTGCTAGAACTAGTGCTAAAGTCAGCTTGCCCTTAAGCTCATCGAAAGATAACTGACATGCTTCATCCCAGATGAATGGCACTCATTTGCGAGTCACGTTGGTCAATGGACCCGCTATCTTCGAGAATCCCCGAATAAACTTCTTATAATAGCCTGCTAACCCTAAGCAACTTCGCACCTCCGTCGGCGTTATGGGTTATCCCCACTCCCTCATCACGGATACCTTGCTGGGGTCCATCGATATTCTCCTATCTGATATGATGTGCCCTAAGAATTGTACCTCTCACATCCATAATTCACATTTCTGGAATTTGGCGTACAACTCATTCTCTCATAAAGTCTACAAAACCCTACGTAAGTGCTCAACATGCTCCTCCTCGGTTTGTGAATAAATTAGGATGTCATTTATGAAGATAATTACAAGCTGATCTAAAAACTCTCTGAACACTCTGTTAATTAAGTCCATAAATACTGCCGGTGTGTTGGTTAGCCTGAATGTCATAACAAGAAACTCATAGGAACCATGCTTCATCAGAAATGCAGTCTTAAACACATCCTACTCCCTGATCCACAACCAATGGTACCCTAACCTCAAGTCTATCTTTGAGAAAAAAGTTGCTTCCCTCAGTTGGTCGAATAAGTCATTGATTCTGGGCATGGATACTATATATGTATCACGAATTTATTTAACTCTCTATAATATACACATAGTCGTAAGGATCCATTCCTCTTTCTCACAAACAGAATTGGGGTAACCCAAGGTGAGGTATGCCAGCGGATGAAACCATATCCTAAAAATTGTTCAATATGGTCCCTTAGCTCCCTCATCTTCGCAGGATCCATATGGTAAAGTGAACAATCTATCAGCTGAGTGCCTGGCGCTAAGTCAATCACAAACTCTATCTCTTTACTCGGTGGTAGCCGTTGTATATCCTGAAACACATCGGTGTACTAATGAACAACCATAATTGAATCAAGGGGAATTATAACTCTTATAGAGGCCTCCTCCTCTATATAAAAAAATGGGTGGACGATCCTCCCTCGGGGCGAGGCATCACCACTAAAAACATCTCTTGACTAGGGATAACAAAAACTATGCTCCTACTAAATCAATCGACCATGGCCCTATACTCGACTAGACAATACATTCCGATGATAACATCATACTCGTGTATATATAAAATAAGCATATCGACAAATATGATCAATCTCCCAATCTTTATGTCCACTCCCCGGCATATAAAGAAAATCAATGACCCATAGCCTAATGGTGAATTTACACTAGTGACTGTGCTATTCATCATGTCTAATAACCCCGTGGCGCGTGTAAAATAGTGGTAATGAAACTATGTGAAGTTCCCATGTCAATTAATATCCGCCCCAAAGTCCCCTGGATAGAAAATGTACCCTCAACCACAGGCGTTGATTGTGGGATTGTGTCCTGATGGATGTTGTAGACACGCCCGTACTGTAGTTGCCCCTACTGAACCAGAACTGTTAGAATGGGAGGCAAGGCTGGGACTGGTGGCACTGTAAGAGCGGCTAGGAGGATTGGCCTCTAGGGATATTGGTGAGCACCCTGGTGCTGAGGATACTTCCCTTTATCGAGTCATTCAAATCGTCTATGGTCAGTCTTGCTACAAACAAAGAACTTTTTAGCAAAATTTCCCCCTTTCTGCCCCAGTTGGCCTCGGCCCTGCTGGCCGTTGCCACTTATCCCTAGGCCCTGATGGCCCCCTGCTAAAATTAATGTTGAACTGAATGTCCCTGCTGGCCCTGATGGCCATTCTACCCTAGTGGCCATGTCTGAAACCTCTTTGTTCCTGATGAAATCCCCCAGATCTTAATCTCTTAGTAGGATCCCCCTGATGGGAAACTTGCTCACTTTACCTCTGTTGACTCTAAGCTTCTTGTGCCCCACTAGAACTTCCTCCACCTATCCTAACCTGCTGTTTGGAGTCATCTTCCCGCTTGCTCCCCTTAACATGGAAACGGTGATCCTGGCAGTGTAGTAAACCAACATTAAGTACATCGGTATAAGACTACAAAGAGAGGTTGCCCAGAAGTATCTATCGAATCCTCCTGGTCAGACCATCCATGAACATATGAATTTTCTTCTCTTCCGTAGGCACCTCTGTTGGTACCAAGTTTACCAATCTAGTAAAATCCTCCTCATACTCGGCTACAGTCTTCCCCTCCTGAGTGAGGTCCAGTAGTTTCTTCCTCATCTCAGTCTGAATGACATATGGGAAATATTTGCAGTCAAATCGCACCTAGAAGTCTTGTATAGTCATAACAACATGCTCCTCTGCGGTAGTAGTGGACTCCTACGATTATAGCACTGCCCCTACTAGATTAAAAGTATCTAATATCTTCTTCTTCACCTCCGTGCACTCATACATCCTCAAATGCCTTTGGATATCTTTCTTCCATTGGTTGGCTGTAATAACATCATAACCCCCTGTGAACTCCAGAGGATGTGCCTTTTGGAAGGCATCCCTGACTCGCTCCTATACGGAAGGGAATTCATGAGCTTATGCTGGTACCACCACCTGTACTTGTGGCGGGGCCTGCTGGCCTAGAGCTAGTGCTGCGTTAACTGCCTAAGCAACGATGGCAACAACTGCCACAACATTCACTGTCCCTTGAGCTGGTGCTGGCTGAGGCTCAGGTTGGGCATTCTTGGCCCTAGGCGCACGTCTGGGAGGCATTTAAAATGAGAGAGAAGAGTTAGAAGTCCACACGTAAAATGAAAAAATAATAAATACAACAGTTCTAAATATAGGGCTTTATATCAAAGAAAGTCACACTAGAAGCATAATAAGCCATACATATCCTAAAGCACTCTAGAACCTGATGCTCTGATACCACCCACGACACCCCACTTAATTAAATATCAGGTGATCAGTCCTTTATTAAATTAATTCAGAATGTCAAGTTGGTTCAGAATATGCATCACTATCGAAAAACTTTATTATTAACACTAACCATTTAATATTTAAAAAGGTTAATGTCAAAATTTATCTATTAATTAACATAAAATAAAATTAAGCAATTACTAACCATACACCATTTAAATGAATCTCATATGAAATAAAATGACTAGGGTAATAAATGAGACTGGAGTAAGCACATCCAACAAAAATCCCAAATAAAATAATCCAACAAAGTAAATCAACAACTGAAAGGAATTATTAAATAGATCCACAAATATCTGACAGTCTGAATAAGTAAAAAGGGCGATATGCCCTAATTGAAATAGAGAAACTCAAGATGTAGGAATGAGAATCATGGAGGCGTCTACTACCAAGTCCTGTAACTTCCACAACAGCAACAACTCATCAAATGAATGGAATTCCTATTCTTAGTGTCCCTCTCGCTAGGCACCTAAAATAATTTGACAAGAGAAAAGATTTGTAATAAACGGGTCAGAGCCCGAGTTGAAAACAATTTAAAAATCAACAAGTGTTTAAAATGCATTAAACAATAAATATTATATCCATGTTATTACTCGTTCCCTCACTTGAGGTTCTCACATCTCAACTAATGTGCACGCCTAGCGTAGACTCCTAATCCCTCCTAGTCACGCTATCCCACTTAGATAATTATAACGCTAGCTTAATCGGATTCAAATAACTCATTAATCATTCAAGTTCTCACATTGTTGATTAATATTAAATATTGTAATCTTTCTCATCTACTAAGCAACACAGTAGAATAATCTAAAGTTTGTGTGTGTGTGTGTGTACACACACACACACACACACACTTGAGATTATTCTACTGTGTTTCTTAGTAGATGAGAAAGATTACAATATTTAATACGGAACCACAAAAGGCTAAACCTACGGTGCACACATACTCTGCTATCAGTCCTGGTACATCTCGCACGTAAGGACTACGAATTCTAAATCACTCTAGAACCGCATCAACACATATCACACACAATGGAGGCAAATATAGTTCCAATCCCCATGATCTACGCACATACCTACACACCAACGTGACCGCAAACTTATCAACTCACAGATAAGTCCTTCCCGAATCTATGTCCTAAGGTAGCAATCAACCCCCCCCCCCCCCCCAAAGGCTCATCAAGATAAGATTGTCCCCTTCCTAAGACCTTCCTTGATAGCAAGTATGGTAGGTATGTTATACACATAAGGATTCATACAATAGGTACACACAACCCATATAAATAATAGGATCACACCACCTATATATTCCAAATTTTGTACGAATTGTCATTCTCTACAATATTCACGATGTTTCTCAATTACGACTATTCTATCTATCGCATCGCACCAATTATAATGGATATCACCAAGGAGTCCCTCTTATACTCATATAATCCTCTACTCCATGTTACTAACTCAAGAAATGTGGTTTCCCTATATAACCTTAAGTCATTTAATATTATTGAACTATTCTCACCAATTTCCAGCTCACCCCGTAAATTTCTAAAAATCTAAAATCTCATTCGAAGTGCCTAATATCTCGTTTGAACGAGCTTCGAACAAACTAAGTTTTGAATTCTCGTTCGAACAAGGTCGTTCGAATGAATTTCTAATTCCCCACATCGTTCGAACGATCTTTTCCCCAGTTTGTCCTCTACCTTAGGAAATCTGCATTTTTACCCATTTTTGTTCACCCAATTCCCATCAAACTTTACCCAACTCAGAAATAACAGTCCGAAAGCCATTTTGCATACATATAGATGATCCTTAACATCTTTAACAATCAAACCTCATTAAATCTCATATATGGGTGAAGGAGTTTAATCAAATGTTAAAAGCCCTAGTTTCACATCATCAATAATTTTGTCCACCCAAAACCCAAAATTAAATTCGTATTTATTAACGTATCAACCCATATTCATAACCTCTACATATGGTAATTCATGTACTTTCAATTTCCTACACAAAAGCTTGATTAACAATTCAATTTCAACCCAGATTTCATCATATCATGTGTATATCATCAATTCTACACTAACAAGTATAATATATGCCCTAATTAAACCAAGATAACCACTTTCCTTGTTGGTAAGGTATAAATCATAGAATGAAAGTGGTATAGATGCATTCCTCTCTTCCCGATCTACACTTTGATGGTATTTTTGGTGAAAGATGGGTGGGTTTGATCTTGGAGCTCCTAGAAATCTCTTCTCCTTGTTCCTCTTGGAATCTCTATTTTCTTCTATAGATAAAACCTAACTTCTCCCACATGAAAATAAAATTATTCCAATTTTCGTCTATCAATTTGCCTTAATTTTTCAAAAGACAAAAATACCCCTCTGGGGCGTCGGTTTGGCCTAAAACTATCCTGAACCCAAACTCAACCCCCGGCTAGACTTTTCTAACTATTTCGACCCTTCTGGACACATTGACGCACTCGAAATGACCATTTGGCCGACATATATATTTTACTTTTATTCTAATAATTTAGTCCCGACACGAGTTACACGCGCATTCCGACATAAATTCCATTATTGTCGTATTTCTCTCTCGTGACAATTTCCATAAATTTAAAATCACATTCAGAATCATATATTACTTTATTCGCTCCGTAATATTCAATATAATTCCCAATAATAAATAGTAACTCTTATCTCATAGTTAATATTTATTTTATACCGAATTAATTATTAATTAATTCTTCTCACATTTAATTCAATTAATCCCACAATTAAAATCAGTAAAATTTTGGGGTATTACATACTTTCCCCCTCATTATGGAATTTCATCCCCAAATTCAACAATAAAAGGTATACCTGGTAAGAATAACTCTGGCTATCTCTCGCGCATATCATTCTCGTGCTCCTAAGTTGATTCCTTGATATCGTGGTGTCGCCACTGTCCTCGAACTAACGGCACCACTTTCGACCTCAGGTTTCTCTCACTACGGTCTAGGATATCAATTGGGACCTCCTCATAGGAACTATTAGGCTACAAATAAATATTTTCTAAAGCATTATGGGTGTGGGCCAAATCATCCCGAAGGTATCTCCTTAACGAAGATATGTGAAACACATCGTGAATCCTATGCAGGTGCTTGGGTAACCCAAGCTTGTAAGACACTGGCCCAATCTGATCAATAATATGGAAGGGACCTACGTACCTCAGTTCCAACTTCCCTTTTTACCAAAACCGCATTATCCTCTTCATAGGAGATACTCTCAATAATACCTGTTCTCCACATTGAACTCCCTGAAGAACCTTTTGGCATCAACGTAGCTCTTATGTCTATCCTGAGCAACCCGTATGCGACTCCTGATCATATCTATTCTAGTTGATGTATCCTGAATCACTTTCCATCCTAGCAACTTGTTGTCTCCCATCTTTAACCAACAAGCAGGAGAGCGGCAAGGCCTACCATACAACGCTTCGAATGGGGCCATGCCAATGGTAAACTGATAAGAGTTGTTATATGCAAACTCTACAAGCAGAAGGTACTGCCTTAGACGATAGTAATGTTACAAGGTATAAGATTTAAGAGGTAGAAATAAGTGTATCAGGTAAAAATGACCATCCTATCTTATCTCATCCATGAGCATTAAACCAAGCACTAAATAAACTCTCGGTAGAACTGATACAACCAGTGTTGGCCCATATGACACTGACTTCTCCAAATATGCCCGGTTAGGCACAAAAAAATGACAGGGGTATCTCATTAATTTCAATAAAAACCTTAACAAAAATCACTCACTCACATAAATAAATAGTCATTATGATTACTTAAACACCATAATAGACATGTGACACTATTTTATAGCCACTCAACATCAGTTGGGCGTTGGATGCAGATGGGGGTGACACTTCCCACCCCCATCCTATAAAGTCACACTTTATCTTCTTCATTAGGGATCAAATCCCTACACCTCTACAATTACTCTTCTAAAATAGTTCTGGAGAGAAATCTTGTATTTTTATCTTTCATGTTTGTTTATGACCCATTTTACGGAAGTACTATCATACCTTCCATAATGGATGTAGGCCAACAACTGAACCACTTAAATCCTTGTGTTTATCTACATTTCTATCATCTTTTCTCCTAAATTATTTTTTCATTACATGCAAATTACTTTTTTCTAACTCATCTGTGCATAACTCAATCTATACGAGAATCCTTGTATGATTTGTGTATCATCACCTCCAACCTTTTATTCTAGTACCCTAATTCTTCTTACCTGATTACCAAAACTTTTTACTAATATTTGGTTACCTCTTAGTAGTATAAAAAGAGTCCATTTATGTTCCAAGTAACATAAGATCATAACACCATGTCCTTAAGAAAAGCTCTGTTATCCTAGATTGTGTCATTCCAGCCTTGAATTTCTAGATAGAGAAATCAAGATAAACTAAATTAATATTATAGCCTTAAGAAAACCCACTGGAGCCTAAATTCCTAATCCTAATCACTCTTTATTAAAGTTATATACCCAATACCTACTTGTGCTAAAGCCTTAACTCAATATTCATTTCAGCATTATATTTGTGATACTCGTTTACTTATCTTTTTATAAAGAGAAAGTAAAGGCATTACTCCATTGTTCTATTAAAGTAACATTACTTTACGTTTTAGATATGGATCTTATTGTTGTGACTTAAGATTAACGTCATTGTATCTTCTCAACAAGTAGTGTCATTATTACGAATAATCAAGGTGTTTAAAGTCCTTGGGATATTTTGTGGGTCCGCTTGACCAAGAACTAGTTTAGCATCTTGTTGGTTACAATTTATAAGGTAGTTTTACTTATGAGGTTTTGGTTTTGCCATAACTGGATTGGAGATAGTGAAGTTCTCAAGTACTATCTCGAGCATGGATATAGGTAACGGTTGAACCATGTTAAAATCTCATTTGTAAAGTTTCCTTATTCTCTTTCTTTCTTAACTTTTTATATTTATTGTTTATTAATTAGTTACATTTAATTAGTATTATCATATTGCAATTAATCATTATAAATGAGTTAAGAAAGTTTTAAAGTTGCCATTACACCCATATACCCAATTCACCCCTCCTCTTGGATATATTTTTGGTCCAATAACTCTAAAAAATATGAAGAAAAATAGATAAAAAATAATCCCACTGGGTTCAAAACTCGAAGAAGGGATGTCTAGGCAAAAATTAGGGAAAATACAAAATTCGATAAATGAGATCACCCATGACACCTCTTTCCAACTCAATCAATACTATAGTCTCATTTTCCTCTTTTTATTTTAAACACATTGTGTGAGATATCCTTTAATGGCGTTTCTTCCCCACTTGAATCAAATGGTAATTTCAATACCTTTTATCAAACACATATTTTAAGATATTCCACATCGAATTATTTCACACCTCAAACCCAAATGTCACCTCTTTAACAAGGGTAATAATGACTAAGTCAATATGATCTGGCATTGAGTTATAACATTGACAAAAACCTTAATCTCGTTCAAATATGTTATATCTCAAAAGGATGTTTAGGGTTATGGACATGTAGATTCTAATCATAGATTGATTAACAATTATGTTCTCTTGTAAGAGTATCTCACTCATAAAAAATAAGTCATTTCATTTGTTCCACGATTATGTGCTCTTGCATGGCGGCCTCCATTAATTCCTAATATGAGTCTTTTGATCACTTCCATAATATTGTGCTCTCACATGATGTCTTGAATTATCCAAATGAATCATTTTCTATCCATATTGCTTTTGTGTTCTCACACCATGACTTGACTCATCAAAATGAGTACTATATTTCTGCCATGCTTTCGTTCTCTCGCACGATGATATTTCTCATAAAAGGAATCCTACATCTCTCTCGTGTTCTTGCATAATTATTTGACTCATCAAAATTAGTTATGCATCTCTTATAATAAGTCCTAGATTTCTTACACACTTTTTTAGTCTTGCACGATGATTTGACTCATCAAAATAATTCCTACATTTTACGATTCTGTGTCCCTGCATAATGACCTAACTCACTAAAAATGAGTCTCCCCACTTATCCTGTGATCTTGCATGATACCCGATTTTCCAAAATGAGTATTCATCCTGCAAGTTGTACCCTTCAAAAGGTACACATTCTAAAAGTTGTTTGACAAAATAAAAAACTACAAGACAGATCTCCAAAATGGTTGGATAAACATGAATTGCAAAAAAGTTATCTATCATTACAATCGTGTTGACTCAATGATGAGGTCCACTATTTAGAGGCTCTGTCGACACCCCGTTTCACCACCCCTAAAATATCACTTCATTCAAGAATGTTGAGGCATTTACCAGAGACCTATGAATGAATGGTAATTCCTAAAACCTTCATATCATTAGTACAACATGTACTTTTGACATTTTTAAGAGTCTTGTGAAGAGAAAAGGTCATCCTAAGCGCCAAGAAACTAAAGGCTAGTCCTGTTTTGGAATTTAAACATAATGACTCAATTCCAAGAAAATTTAAACTAACAAAACATTTTAATATGTTGTTGTTCCAGTTTAGGGAGTTGTACATCTTCTAATTATCTTTCTAACATTGTAAATCAATGGTATGTGTCAAAAGATATTTTCAATATAGAAAACTTCTACAAAGTTAGCGTAATGTGAGAATCCATGGACAATCGGGCCTCTGATATGACCAATTGGTCATGTGCTAAAAATGGTTTACCAATTGGACAAAATCGTCCCTAAATTCCCATATAAATAGGGGCGAAGTCCCCTTACGATACACATCATCCCTATGAATTTTAGAGGTGATTTTAGAGAGAGAGTTATAGTGAGGAAAAGATCTTAGATCTCTAAAAAATCCTAGAGCTCTCAATAAGTCGTTGCGAAGCTCTGGATAATTTGCTAAAAGTTGTAGCTCGACCTTAATAAAGATAGAGTCGAAGTTCTGTCATCATGAACGGTTAAATATACCACTCTATAATGGTATAACCGAGTCAGATCTAGAAGTTTGTGGCCAACCATCTTGAAGACATTGAAAAATGTTATAGAACTGAAGCTCTCCCAGAAAATGAACTTAGATCTACTTCTGTATGGGCATTCTTCTAACCTTTTTATCATGGAAGTTTAAGGGTCGATATTGTGCTAAAACACACCCCATCAGCTACATCTTCTTCTACTTCTTTTTTCTTCATTTTAGTTTATTGACTTTCTCTAAAGGTCATGTCCGAACTACATTGGTTTGATTCCACTTATGGTGGATACGTAGGAATAATAGGATTCCTACCCCTAAAGCTCAAGTCAAATCTTGTCATATTTATATGTTTCTACTCTTTATTTTTACAAATACCAAAAACAAAACAAAAAGATTATAAACCATGAAATTTTACCTATTATTTTTATTTTAATATTAGTAGTTACTACAATCTTTATCCGTCAAAATTTGTTTTACGAGTGAACTCATTTCACCCAAGCAACTTTTATGAAAACAAAGTTCTTTAAAAATTTCAACTCTAGACTTACATCACTTTAAAAACACTATGAGACATCAAAGAGAGATAAGATCTCTAAAATTGAGCCTTCATAAAAGGTATATTCCATATTTGTCCTTTTGCGAAGTATGTGAATTTTAAATTGCTCTTTGCAAGTATGTAAGATCACTCTAACTGTCGCCCGAGTGAACACGTCCATCTCTGTACATGTTTCTATGTCAATACTAATTTATTTTCATAAATATCAAAACCCCAAACAAAGTCTTCAAAATCATAAAATGCCAAGAATAATATATTAGAGGATTACTTGATTCGAGGATCCTACCTAATGATTTGATTTTAACGTGAGATGTATTAACTCCCCTTTTTCATATATAATAGTTTCATTTATCAAACTCATTTATCAAGTATTGATCTAGTTTTTTAATCTCAATTTGGAAGGAATGCATGGATCGAAAAATAAAGAAGCTAAACAAAAGATCTCAACCTCAAAATGCTCTATGAGATGTAAGTGAGTAATGAGGAATTCAGATATTTTGAAAAAGGAGGGAAGAAGACCTATTTAAAGAAATTTTCAAAAAATATTATCCACTGTTCTCACGATTGACATTTTGACATGCACACAACTTTAGTCAGAATGCAACCAAGACTGAAATGTTGTAAGGATGTACGCGCATGTCAAAATGTGATTGCGGAAATGGTGTCTCATGCATGGATCCAAGTGGTACCGTGAGAACGTTTTGAATCCATATGATAAAGACTTAAAATAAATATACATTTAAAAATAAATATTTTACCGAGTGTACACATATCACATATCATGATTTCAAAAACACTTGTTCATTTCATAAAAACACATTTTATAAAAAGCGTACAAGTGCGTGCATAACTAGCGTTCAATCACAAAATCATTAAAATGATATATCTTCAATTTGGAAGAAGAAGTATTATTGAGTAGAGAAGATTTGTAGACCTTCATAGTACCAAATATACATGTAGTCTAAATAAATGAGCCTCACTCTACTCAAGCGTGTCACATAATATCAAGAATATGTAGCTTAAATGACTCAATGGTTTGACACGGAATTCCAACCTATATAGAATTACAAATTTTTACATTTTGAATCTCCCCATTTGACTATTCCATGGAAAAAACCCCAAATCCCAAATATCTCTTGATTACTCTTAACAAACCCACTCCACATTATCCATATAACTAGAGTAGTAGGGATTAATGAACTTAGATTCTATAAGAGAAGTGACACATTAAAGTCGAGTTTGAAAAAATTGGTATGATCCTAATCAACTTGTATATACGTAAAACACTCGAAACAAAGATACAACGATCATTTAGGTAATAACATGTGTAAAGTGTAACTCCCCCTTCTTTGGGAATCATACAAAAACAATAATATATGTATAGATGATATATGAAGTGTGAAATAATATATAAAGTGATAAGATCATATAATATTGACAAGAATAACAAGTAAGTGATCCCCTACATGAAATATCCGGTCAAAATAATGTTTCCCCCCCTAAAGTAGGAAACAGAGGATCTCTAAATATCTTAGACGTTTCTCCTTGTTTTTGACATGAAAAGTAAAAGAGAAGTGAAAAGACAAATAACGGTAATCGCATGGTAAGATAGAAAAAGTTACAATGAATAAGAAAAATGAGCGAAGCAGAAGTGAGATAATAATATGAGATAAAGCAATGATATAAATAGAATACACTCAATGGAAAACATCCTGAGTATGAGAATGAAAAATGTATAACACTATAAATCTCAAGAAAAAAACTAGAAGATATGATGCATCAAACAAGTAAGCATTTGAAGTAGGAAATATGATATAAATCAATTTTACTACAATGAGATCATGTGAAGGATGGATATAGCAATGATAAGCCAAGAGAAATCCATAAAAAATAACCAAATGTACTGATAGTCGCATAAAATTACTCTACAGCCAACAAAGGAGAAAAGGTAAATATATCCAAATAACCAAACCAAAAATCCAAATAACTATGTACTATATAAACGGTACTATAATATCTCAACTAAAAAAACATAGAGATAAGATACAAAATCTATAATCCACATTCGAAAACTCATCATCAGTCTCATCATCCCCCGTATAGTCATTATCATCATCATCATCATCATCATTAGTGACAGGAGAAGGAACTAAAGTAGAAGACGGTGTTGGTGGTTGTGCAAAAGTAGATACCGAAATGTCTAGAACAAGTTTGGTTTACCTCAAATAATAAGAAATAAGGGTAACATTAGTCCTCAGACTAAAATACTTTATATTCACCATGTTAATATGATGATCGAAGTGATCATACATTTGAGTTATATATGAAGACATTGCATCAAACCGACCTCTCATGTATGCAAATTTTTCCTTCATGAACTCACGCGTACCCTGATATGCACACGATGCAAGTGCTAGTGTTAGCACTAGGGAAGAGGTAAGTGTTGAAGTTCCCTCGGGATAGATAAGCCGAGGTGGTTGTTGATGTAAAGTCTTTCTAATTAAACGGGATGTGCTAACACATGAAATAGGACCTAAGTACCCAAAAAATCATCCGTGTAGAGTCTCATAACACCTAACTGTTATAGGTATCCAATAATCATACGACCATAAGCTGAATCCTCGGTATAAGCTCTATGAATTACCTCTATGATGAGGTGGGAATAATTAATTGGCTCATCTTGAGAAATAACATTCATAGATCTCCCAATGGAGAATGGGAAATATTTTGAACAATGGTGAGACATTAGTTTATAAATAGTAATAAGATCAAGTACATAATAAGTATTCATATTAGTGAGAAAAGATGCAACCTGATCATAAGAAATCTTGCTCTCAGTGAGTGGTACATAATTAATATTTTTAATATCTCCATTAACACCAAGTTAAGTAGAAAGAATATTATCCGTCAACTTAACCTCAACTCCTCTAACGAATGAAGTTAGAATAATCAAGGATGTAGAGGTCACAAGCACGTTCACATATAACTCGTGAATAAGTGTGGCATTGGATGGCCAGTGTGACCGAAGAAATCGTGTACCACATAGATGCTCAATCAAAGGGACCAGAAACTAATCGGCCTCACATCGATATAAATGCTCTAAATCGACCTTTATCTTAGTCATAATGGATATACACATAAAGCTAACATTAAGTGGGGAACCGTCTCTTATGAACCTAATCCTATAAGCAAAGGTAATAGAGGTGTCACTGTTGAATATGAACTTTCTCCAGGACCACTCGGGACTTGAGGAAGCACTTTTTAAGTGCATGTGTCTTATCTCAAACCATTATATCAAAAGTAGGAAAGAAAATAACACACAATCATAATAAGAAAGAATCCAATGGGTGTATGAAGGAAAACTAAGATATACAAACCTAAAATCCGAAAATACAAACCACAACCTCAAATCAAAGACCTAGAAATGATAAATCCAACCGAGATAAACTCTAAAGTAAGTAAATTAATAAATAAATACATAAAATGATGACTTACTCAAGTAAAACCTAGAATAAATTAAATGGATCTATTCACTAGGGCATAATAGTGAAAAAACACAGAACGATTTTCAAATCTCTCTAAAAACGATCAAGGACTGAGAAAAATATGATCTTGGATAAAAACTGACTAGGGTTTATGCTCTGAAGTGTTTAAGATTTAAAGAGAGAAACTAAATATAAAACCCCAATATTAAGTGTCGAAAACCATGCGAACGGGACATATATTTGATGTGTACGGACAACAGTACAAACAACTTAATGTTCGGTTATGCAATCAAAAATAACAAGTATACTAGTGAGGGAATATAACTCTAGAAAAGATTAAGTATAGGAATCCAAAAGGTTCAATCTCTTAAAAAATCTACGATATGAATGAAGACAAGATAATGTAAAATCATTCATGTATTACTTGTAAAAACAATTTTGAGATAAATGCACAAAATAATAAAACGCACATGCACACATAAGTGCATATAAAATTTCTAAAATGAAAATTTGTTATAGTGATTTGACATATCAAGATAAACTTTATTTGACAAACAAATTTACTTTGAATCTTGATTAATGCATAGATTGCGAACACATTCAAATCATATCAATTAATTCAACATAGAACGTTCAAAATCTTTTGAAATCAATTAAGGTAACTTTGTATTTCAATCAAGGTATGATTCATGACAAACATGTTTCACAAAATAAAACGAATACACATAACCCATTTATAAGAAATTACAAATGATGCTTAACACTATCATTACATCAACATCCTTTCAAGATCTCATTAAAGAGTGGTTTTTAACCATTAATCTCCCTCAATAATGTGTTATTCAAAGTTTTTCAATGCCAAACTAGAAAAACAATTTTCATTGGTAAATCTATGGTCCTATTTTGTTTTGAATTCCGGTTTAAGCTATTGGTTTGTTTCTCTTTCCAACGTATTATCTTTTGTCGTTGATTGACTTCTCAAACACCTAGATTACACTTACCCAATGATACTTAAATTCAAAATTAAGTGCGATCACTATAATAATAGCCCTTATCAATGCAAATAAAATTGTCCATTTTTAACTCTAACAAGTATAAAACATACAATTCTCATACATGGACCATATAAACTTCAAAAATCAATGCGAGATCTTAGGATTTAATAATGATTAAGTTGGGTACTTAAATAAAAAGTACATAACTATAGTCATACGCATCAAGTGATATGAAAGAGATAGAGTGGTGTGAAATCAACACCAAATATTTTAACAAATTTGAATATCTTGACTCTTCAAATGAATTCTAACCTAACATTGACATTATCAACAATTGCAATCAAAATGATTAAATTCCATATTTTAATCATCAATCATGTCAAGTATACTCTTCAAATATCATGAATCAAATGACTTAATCAGACAATCATAAGAAATAAATAAAGTGAAAAATATTTTTGGAAATTTTGTATTAAAAGAAAGATGAAAGAATGTTCAACATGTAAAGTAAGGAACAAAGCATATAAAAATGCATATAAATGCATGTATGCATGAAATTCCTCACCAAAACATGAAAAATGATCCAAATGACTTTCACACTCTCACCCATAAAAATTTGACCCAAAGAATAAAGAATACCTAGGAGGGGACCTACAACAAATAAGAACCTAGGCATCATAAGTAAAATATCTCCCAGATAGTGATCGCTGTGACATCTCTTGGATCAATTGAAAAAATGAATACATCTTCTCTCTTGACGAACTTCTTTTGAGGTACTTCATTCTCAATACCATTCTTTGGAGTATTCTTAGGTAAGGAACTCATTCCTTGGTATCCATCTTGCATTTCTCATAGGATTCTCATGTCTACTCGGAATTTGAGCAAACGATCTAGGTTTAATTCTTGATATATCCCTTCTAGCTACACTCCTACCTTTCACTAGGAAATACACTTCTTAACGAATTCAACAATCATACTTTTAAGTTCACTAATAGGATACTTATAGAATACCTGCCTCATATTGATCATGAACCTATGGTTTCTCTCCTTCAAGTTCCTAAAAGGTACAATAAGGAATATTCCCTCTCAAATCATCTTTGGCTTTATGATTTTTCTTTTAATCTCTCTTATCGTGAAAATGTGGAGGCATATATGGCAAAGAGCTTGGTTTATCATCATGATATTTAGCAAATTTCTTTCCATTAATGACATTTTTGGGGATAAATTAAACTTCCCATTTGACCGAATGGAGCCAAAATAATTTTTTATTTAATATTTTCAAATTATAAAAAATGATTCAATATGTCTTTCCATGTGATAAAATGTGAAAGATAACGGTTTTTAATGATCATTTGAAACTTTTTAATCATTTTTTTTTTGTTTTGAACATTAACAATAATATTCACTTTTTTTTTATTCTCATTTTGCTTCAAGGTAAAATGATCGGAATTATTCAAATTATGTGATGAACATTTTATTGATGTGTGAACTTGAGAAGAATATTTCTTGGTGTTCAAATATTTAGACAAGCCAAATTCATTTTTCATAGATTCAAAATCTTCTCAAGTTCACTTTTGGAAACTTCACAATCGAGAAGCTCTTTCCCCACCTTTTTCAAGTTCTTGAGTCAAATCACTTTTCTCTTCATCAATAACCTTGATTTTCTTAAAATCAAAACCTTTTGAACTATTCAGTTTTCTCAAATTTGAATTTTGTACTCTCGAGGCATCAATATCTTCTTTCAAAACATAAGTCAAGTCCAATAACTCACCCTTCTTTTTTTTCAATCAATTTAATGCAATACGCCGAATTTTGAATATGACATTTTTATGTAAATTTTCATGAGGTCTGTATTTGCATGAGTGTACATGTGTATTACAGAAACTAAATGCGTGTTGCATGAAATTGCATGATATTTTTCATGGGTTTGCATGCAAGGGCTAATGATGAAGTTTTTACATAAAGTTTTGCAGAGGAAATTTTTTTAATATATATTATTTGGTATGCAGTAATTAACAAATGATTTTTACAATGTTTTGTAAAAAATAAAATTGTGTTTGTGAAGAGAATAATTTTCGAAATAAATAGTATTTATCTACGCAGTGTGAATGATGTGTAAGCAACAAATACTTTGATGGGGTATTATTCTACTAGAATATTATCTATAAGTATTAAATGAAGTGATTTAATTAAAGGTTGTTTTTGTATAAAGGAAAACTTTTGTTGGACAAAATATAACTAGTGAATAAATGTTGGAGTATATTTTTGGGAACCTCATGTGATTTATGAGATGCAAATCAAAATGTTTTTCATAAAATATATTTTCAGGAAAGTTACTCGGCTTTACAAGAATATATATATATACTGCAACAAGCGTATACTGTCATAAACTATGTTATGTGGTATTATTCATAACTTATTTTTTGATAAATATAAACACCTAATGTTGTATGACTTGATGTATTATTATATAAATAACCCATTAAGTAACTCAATTATTGTTCTTAGGAATTCAAGTAACATATTAAAGACATTATCAGGAATTGATTGGCGGGTTAAAACAAATTAGTTAGAAAAATTGTACTTAGGGTAAACATTATATGTTGGGTGCTTTTAGTACAAACAGTTATAGTATAAGAAATAAGACGTTAAGGGCTTATGTGTAAAAACCATTCGATATAAGGGGTTTGGAGTGTAGAATGAGGAAAGAAGTAAGAACCCATTAATCTCAAACCTATAGAAAAATAAGAAAGGGAGTTAAAACAAAAAAAAGGAAAACGGGTAGGACAGATGTGGGTGTTCATTGAATAGCTTCTAGGGAGGCCCTCTCAATCGTTATAGAGGCCTCCAAAACCGCCATGGTAATGGTTGGCGAAATAATCTTAGCTGACCCACTTGGGAGGGTGCCTTATGAATGTTGGAGGGTTTTCTTTAAATAACAATTATAAACCAGGCCCTGACTTCTAAGTCAGAGACATTATGCATGTCAAAAATCCTAATGGTTCATGTCTTTTTTTCTGCCATCTTGGTCCTTATTAACCATGCAACAAAGGAAAAATCTCATACAAATTTTAATTACAAATTGGACGTCAGTGCTTTGCTGTCAAGCATTGGATGGTTAAAATAATAACCTTGGATTATATAGGTATTAGTATTACCACTTCATCCGACCATACCTCATTTATACTCTAACCAAGAGAACACCCAATTTCCATTTACAACATAACCTTATTTAACATTCCTTTAAAATATATATATATATACACACTCTTGGTATATTTTTGTGGAACATTTCATTTAGGTATTTGTAATGGATCTTGAGGTTTATATTTTAATGGAGTTTGAAAGGGGATTTTTAAAGGGATTTATCATGGACTTTAATTGGAACTTGATAACCAATTTAAGGCCACATTTGGAGATGGGAGTTTATTTCTTCTCAAACATTTTTTCCACAAATTTCTGGGCTCACTTGATGTTGGACCTTACATTCAAAGAAATTTAAACAAATGAAAATAATGCATGCTTAGAAAAATAAGTATACATTTATGCCTATCTCAGATGTTAGCTATTTATGAATATAAGTTATACAAACATGTTATTTATGTGACAATTTTTTATTTCACGTGGAAAAATAAATTGAATAATTAAAATGATTTTGGTACATAATATTCATGATATTAAATGTGTGATTTTGTGAAAATTACTACTAAATTTTTACAAAGAAATTTTATGTTAAAACACAAACGAAAAATTTGTACACATGTGATACATGTAAGAAGTGTGGGTTTAAATACCATGAAAATATGAATAAAAAATAGTTTAAGGTCTTAAACTTAAAATATTAAAAAAATGCTGGAATAGTTACAAAACAACCCCTTGGTTATTTAATTACAAAATTGCCCCTAAAAATATAGAAATTACACGTTTACCCCTAAAAGTATGAGAACTATTGAATTTTACTAAAGGTACACTTTTTCACAAAAAAAATACCTAAACTAGTACTGTTGATGTCTAAAATTGATACTATGATAATTATGTATCTTAGCTTAAGGATAACAACAATAAACTACCACAGGAATAAAAGAAAATGATTTGAACTTGAGACAGATGAAAGATAGAGAAAGGAACAAGATATTTAATATTATTCAGCCCAATGAGGTGCCTACGTCCATGAGTGCATAGTTATTTTGTATTAGGTAAGATTCAAGGTCTCAAGGATCTCTCTAGGGTTAAGTGTATGCTAGCTTTTCTTGTCCCAAGTGAGGGATATAGTGGACTAATTATAGTTGGGACGAGAAGAATAAGAGGTGGAGTGCCTTTATATGTCAAACAATTACACCTTTTTATATTCTTAATAACAACTAATCATGAACTAGCCTGGGCATTAATCCATGTGCATTTATAAAAGTGACTATTTATATTCCCATGTGTGCATGTTATGCCTTGTTGATGGTTATCCTTCCTAATGGTGGTCGTCCACATACAGTGGGGAACATTTAGCCGACCATGATAATGTCTTACGTGTAAGTCTTTATTGAATATATATTATAATGAGAGATGTCATAATTTGATTGGTCCATGTCATAATCTTGTTTCAGGTTGCAAAAAAATCTCCCAATACTTCATTCTTGATCAGAGCAAGTAGTGGCTAATGGAGTGAAATGATGGAGTATGAACCGCTAGGTGTTGGTCGGTTTCATAAAAGCTAGGTTGCAAAGTTTTTAGGGTGGTTTTGTCATGTTGAGGCATTTGGTTGGCAACCAATCTCTTAAAGTTTGCACTTTCGAGTTTCATTTCATGAGGTGGGGGAAATTTTATAAATAAGGGAAAATATTGCGAAATGTCCAGGGGTATGCTGATAATAACATTCATTGGGTATTAAACCACCGAAAAATTTGAAATGGCAGGTACGTTTAATCATACCCATTATGTGCAACTCGAGAGACGTCATTGAGTGTAGAAAGCATCACTTACCTCCTTCATTCACTTCACCCTGAATTTCAGAATTTCTTTCTTCTCTTTCCATGTATTTTTCGCCATTTGTGTTTTCACTGTAAGAATTTATCCTTCTTTGGATTTCTTTGGTATTTTCTTTATGAAAATATGGTATATATGATAGATGAAAGTTCGTTGGAGCTCTTTAGGTCTACTCACAGAATCCCAACATGGGTAAAGACTGAATTATTAACTAGTCATTGTGACCTTTGTTCTTTAGAGAAGGACCACTAGATACCTACCATATTTATTGCTGAGTGTGGGGTCACTTTTTCCCATCACCGTTTATTTTTGGAGTTTTAGTAATATTTCGATACTACACCAAAACTGTCAGATTGTCATGGTTATTGACCGTGATAAGTGTGGGGGTGACAACTATTTTTGTCATGGTCAACGACTGTGACAAGATCACTAGACTAGTCACGGTCCTATCACGGTCTTTGACCATGACAAGTTTTGTCACGGTGAAAGACCATGACATGTTTTGTCATCGTTAAAGACCTTGACAAGTAGGCGACAAACTCTAAAAAATTGTCATGGTCAATGACCTTGACAAGTCCGTGAAAAGTTTTATTTAACACGGGCTTTCCACGGTCAATAATCGTGATAAATCTTGGCAGAATTTAAAACAAATCTGCAGAGCAGTTTGGCCACTGCCAGTTATAGAAAAATTATACCTATTCAAACAACATATATCAAAATAAAATAGAAATAATGCACTAAATATATAATTCCCTATCTAAACAAAAATGTAACAAATCAAAACAATTCAAATATAAACCAAGTGTCCATATAAAAATAGTTACAAATAATGTCACGCCATAGAGTTTGGGGTCGGTTCAAGAAGGAATGAAGGCCACACGATGTACTCATTGAGACACTCCTCAATATGCATCACGCCGTATTATTCGCGCAACCACAATGCGGAGTTCTCCTTCTTGGTTATCACATGCGTGACGAGAACCTTCTCCTCGATGTTTTGAAGGATACGCCCAAGAACCGACATACTAGGGGTGGTATTCGGGTCTATCAACCACCTCGCTATCCGCTGGCCATCATATATGTCTCGTAAAAACACGCTCGCCCAACCGATTGTTAACATAAGCCGCTGGACGGGAGACAATTAGGGGATTTGATCATCAAGTGCTCAGTCCGCGCGTATCGGCAATGAAGTAGCGACGTCCACATCTTCATCCTCATGAACCTCCTCCTCCACCATCTTCTCCTTCCCTTTTCCCTTGCCCTTTTCGCCCAACTGGTGCCTTATCATTATGACATCTCTTTACGTATTTCACAAATTCATTAGCACCTTTGAGAAACACATCCCCTAATCTATTTGTCTCACCCATCCACTATTTGTATTTAGGATATCCCATCACAACTACTCCACACAATAACCTATTATATGTAAGAAGCGTATATTCGTGGATTAGTATAAACAAAAGTGTTAACATTTAGTTCTCATCAGTCTAAACAATCACCTATTATTTGTTGTATAAAATTTATAGCATGTTTAATTTAATTATGTCATATTGATATTCGATTTTTAAATTTTAAATTCAAATTCCATTTATAATATTAATTCTTATTTCCCCCATCTCCTCTAAAGGGTGAGGGGTCCTATCCCATTCAAGATCGCATATTTCTGTAACATACTTAACTGCTCATGCACATTGTTCTAAGAATATTATTATACATAAATTATGCACTCCCAAACTATCCAAATGGGTCAATTCGAGAGATCTCATTACATGGATAATGACTCTCGAACGGGTGTAAGGGCTATTGAATGCGTATGCATAAGAACTAGAAGGCTAGAATCTATGCGCACTATGTGTAATTTAAAGCATGTTTCATTTAATTATGATAAGTTCGTCGTCCGACCACTCTCGAACGGGTCGGGACATAAATTAATTTTAAAAAAAATTAAAACTCCCCCCCTCAATTTTGACAATAATCCAGTGGTCGTACCACTTCCAAAAGAAACCAACCCAACAAATTAAGACAATATAATTATTTAAGGATTTATTAGTCTTAATTAAATTAAGGATCTTAAAAAAAAATTAACAACCAACATTCATATCCAACCACATCTGTCCAATATAATCCAACAGCAAAAACAAACCAACAAATGTGTATCCCGTATTCCTTCTAATTCATCTACTCAATTAATTCAACATTAACAATTTCAAACCTAAATAAAAATATAGAAACAATATTTATAATGTCAAATTAATTTTATTCTCTAAACAATAAGATTCCATCAATATTAACAATGTCTATTAATTTCAATCCCAACTAACATCACCCAATCAACATTAGTAATTAATTTCAAGTCCTAAATTAACAATTAATTTGAAGTCCTAAACATTAAAAATTAATTTCAACACACGCACCCCCCTCCCCCTTCCCCGCCCCACCACACACACGCGCCCGTACACACACACACACACACCACCCACATATATACATACACACATATATATACACACACATACACACATATATACAAAGGAAAGAGAAAGAGAGGAAAAAACTAACCTGAAAATCGCTTAGAGGGAGAAAAAAAGAGGGAAGTGCAAATGGTAGGAAAAAAGAAGGAAGGTTTTTTTTACTAGTGTAATTGTCACGGACCTGTCACGGTATTTGACCATGACAACATTATAAGGTTGTCACGGTCATTAACCATGACAAGGCCGTGACAACACTACTTATCACAGACTTGTGACGGTCAGTGACTGTGACCGTGACAAGGGTGGCCGACTGAAAGGTGATAATTTGGCCTTTTTGGTGTAGTGCGACGTAATCCCTACCTAGGTTGCCCCAAATACTTAGAGGGTCAATAATGGGGTTTACCCCATTAATGAGCACTATAGGTTAAATATGTGAATAAAAGAATTAAAGTATTGTTATCGCTGGGGTGCCACCACGAAAAATATTTATTATTTGAAGACAAGGTAGTCTAACAGAGCACTTGTCATGACCTTACCCAATTATAATAATGATTATTAGGATCATGGATTAATTGTGAAGGATTGAAAATTTTCCCATCTTTCTGAGGGTGAGGTGTACAGTGGTCCCAGGTGTCCTTAGGAGGGTCAACTACTAGGTAGGCACATACACACACAACATGGATACTTTCTTTTTGACCAATGTATTTTATCTTATAGCTGACTACATATTTCTTTTTTAAATAAAAGAAATAAAAATATTCCCCTTATTTTTAAGTCAATTTTGCATACTTAGAGATCATTTGGTCAATCCAGACGAAGATTAGTGTCGATGATCATCCTTTCTCGTCTTTCGTTCTTCTCGGCTACTGTAGTTCTACTTCTTTTGTTGCACGACCAAATAAGGAAATACCAATAATTCCCATTAGTCTAGAAGACTATGCTTCCTCCTCTTCAAGCTCTAGTTTTGAGTCTCCCCCCCCCCCCCCCCCCCCCCAAGCAGAGGGTAAATTTTTAGCAGAGAGAACTTTTTCGTCTTGGGAACCTTTAGATGTAGCTTTGGTGCTGAGTGACATTTCTTCCTTAGATATGGTGAAGAGAAAGATTCCTAACCTCCTTATTGGCACTAGGTCTCCTCCCCCGTAGACAAAAATTCTGAAATTGGGGGCTTCAGTCAACCTATCCTTATATATATTTCCCCGATCAAAGATAAAGAGACTCACTACAAGAGGTTAAGTAGAGGCCCAACTCCAACTCTGGAGGTGGATGGAAATGATCATGTGAACAAGGGTAAAGTACTACTCAATCTGTTACGGTGAATCCTGAGATTTATCGGGGATTGATTGGCATTGGAGTTCTCCCTGCTGATGAAGAGACTGCATCCTATCTCCCTCATTTAAGTCTGGATGACCGAGATAATCAAAATCTATCCCTCATAAGTTATCTCTCTGTTATTACCCCATTATCATATTTTTTCCCATTTTTTGCTAACCTCCTTACCTGAATGTTTGTATTATAGTTCTTAATTGATTATGACCAGCTTTTAAGGAGGAGTGATAAGTTAAAGGAGTACTCTTCATACGTGGAGGCAACCTTCTCGAGAATGCACAAGTCCTTGGAGGCAGCTAGCCGCACTCATGAGGATGGAAAGAGTAGTCTGGAAGATACAATAAACTGCTAGAATAGGGGAAGACTTCGACAAAGAAAGTCATGAGCAATGAAAAAATAGAGACCGAGGAGGCTAAGAATATTGTCGACCTGGTAAGCGCATAGGTTGCTAATGTTAAGGACAAGTACAAGAAGGGTAAGTAGGATTTCTTACTATGGTATGAGACAAGGTGTTCTCCATTGCTTCCATAGAGGTTGTATATCTAAAGAAGTCTTCTTTTAAGGAAGGTTAGGATACTGTACTCACCTAGGTTGGCATTGTTGAGGGATCATAGCTTTTTCTCCAACACAATCCTAGAACTCCTCCTCGGATAGAGGAAGAGGTTGATGATGACGAGGAGGAAGATGAGTTTGCACTGGCTAAGGATCAGATGGTGGTAGGTAAATGATCAGAGGGTGAGGTTACAGCTAGTAAGGGTAAGGTGTGAAATGGGCCTTAATGGTGATAGCTATTTAATGATTTTCTTTCCCTTTATTTTGTGAACTCTTGGAATATCATTATAATTCCTCAGTGTAATGCCCTTCTTGTTTTTAATAAAAAAGAAATTGTACTTTCTCTATTACTATTTTGATCAATTTATCACAGCTTCTCCTTTATATGGCTACTACTTATATACAACCGCATGTCAATCAGTTTAACACCATGATGGCTTATTTGGTCGCTACTCAGAGTGATCTCTAATAAAGATGTAACCAACTATTCATCGCTGGTCCTAAAGAGGTAAATGAAGACGAGTTCGAGGAGTTTATCGTCCTGAACATATCAGGTTAATCTAAGGATGGCTATCTTGGCATGTGCCAGATTTTCCATCAGGTAGTGGTGACCACTTATACATATTATGAAATGATCGTTAAACTTTAGTGAAATCATAAATATAATGTATCGTCTGACTACCGACTATGAGAAAAAGTTTAATGATTTACAGAAGGATAGTGGGTTTGACAAAAAATTAATATCCTTGTTTTTGGTATATTATAAAAAGGAATTTATCTTTAAATCAGAGCTTAAAAGCGCCTGAGAGGTTGTGAGTTTGTTTGAACAACAAAACAATTTACTACCCAACGAGTTAAAGGGCCTTAAGAATTTAGCCTCGATAGAACTGATGAAGGTGCCTCTTTTCTTAAATATGAGAACACCCATTTAATAAAGGTGTTGGAGCAGTTGAAAAAGTATAAGTCATAGGTTAATCTTATTAGCAATTTGTTAGTGTTTACAGTCAATGTAGTAGGAGCGAACCAAGAAGACTTTTTTCAACCAAGAGCCACTCATTAAGAATCATTCAATGACCATCAAAAAGTTATGTGAAAAAGTTGAACGCCTTACATATCACTTCCATAAGCCACCTCACATTATATGGATGGAGGGTTACGATGAAACCCTCACACATATGAGTGAAGAACTTAATCAAGCCCATAAGGTTAGATATAAATATAGTTGACTCAATGCTCTAATTGTAATGAAAGTGATAAAGGAAGATAAATTGTAGTCTTGGCATGACCTTGGCTATTTGGATCATCCTAATCCTCCGTTAAAGATGGAGGCTTACTGGACTCCTACATATACTATTTCAATGAGTCTGATCAGGAAATGTCTCAAGGATTATGGTCTATATGGTGACAACACCTTAGACGACCATTACACTTGATGAATAGGGTAAGTTTCAGCAGCTAAACAAGGCTTAAAGATCTAAGTACTAATGTCACCCTATACGCTCTAGATGTATACCACCTTCGGGATTTGAGAAAACACTAAGCAAGCATCCATCAGAAATTCCTTAGAGACTTGTTACCATCTTTGGACACTAATTCGATCATAGTTTTGGGTGGTTATTTTTCTAGTGCATCGTATAATTTTTTGATTAATAAGACACTCATCAATGCGGTGATCATTGTCTTTTTATCGTAATCAATTACCTTTATATTTTCACTATAGAATCCGGTGATGTATTTGCGAGTGGTCTCTCCAACTCTCTGGTGAACACTTAGTAGATGGGATACCTTTTTGGCTAATTTAACTCCAATGCAGAAATGACTGATGAAGAAATCAGCCAGCTATTGAAAGATTGAGATATACCCTCGCGTTAGATTATTGTACCAAATTTGTGCCAACCCAATAATAGTACTACAAAATGCTCAGTAACACATCTCATCAGGGACCAAATAGATCTCGACAATAGATTGACATTGTTTCACGTGTAGTAATTGATCCATTTTGCCATTATATTTTGGGGTTACCATGGAGGGCCTGAAACTTGGCAGGTGTAGGATAATATGCAATTGAAGTCATGAAAGGTGATCCTTGCATGAAACTTATGTGTATTATTTGCACAGTCGATTATGGTACATAATATGATTCCCCGCGTTTAGTGTGCAATACTTGCTTAATCAAATCGATTTATTATTAATAGACTTTAAATAACATCTAATCAATTCTTTGATTCTCAGACTTAACTTATTTGCTACTCCACTAGGATTATAAAATAATCCACCGACCAGGTTTTACTTGGTGGAAAAAAAACATTTGAGTCTATCAAGGGATATCATAATCCACGGTATCCCTTGTGCATGTATTCCTTTGAATTATGATCCTAGACCTACTTATATAACTCTCACCCAATACGAGGAGATAATTTGGCCCAATATAATTTAGATCGCACCCATAGCAATCAAATTGACATTTGTGCAAGCATTAATATCCTCATAATTCTGGAGATTAAGAATCTATGTACCCTTTTCAAATGCTGCGAGATTGCCCGAGTCTAATCAAGACAACCTTTAGACTCAAATCTCACGAGTAGACATGTTCAATACATTTATGGGATGTAATAATCACAATCCTCTATTGAATTATCGAACAATTTTTTGAACCATTAAAAAACTTTATATAATTTAAGATAAACTACTAGGATTGCATCGCAACTGTTCCAATCGGATACCAACTCCTTATCTAGGTTTTGAACATTTCAATAGTGTTGGAAATGGAATCTAGATCTCCTAGTGATCAACCCACAATTGACTCACTGGAATTTCTACTGAGCTCTACTGATTGACATGTCTACAATATATATTTAAACCAAATATAAGGCATTCTCGCAACCGTGATTATTATTTTAAAATGAACTAACACACCATTACATAAAAGTCATACATGTCAATATCCTACTTAATCTTAAACCCATGTATCCAACTCCAAACCTATCTGCTCGGAAGTTTGTTGCATGTTGGTAAAGGACTAACCGGGTGTTATCCGATACAACCTTGTGTTAAACTTATCACCCGCTTATTCGGCTTATCTAACTAGAAGTAACCTATGCTCAATGCTCTTAACCATATTATGCGTTATAGGTTCTCTCGAATTTGCAATTTTACCGCTATAGACACTAAAAATGTAATATATAATTGCATTTGAAGGAACCTCACCCAAGTTAGTTATGAAGTAAGTGAGATATACAACCTCTTTAGTTTCCTCCTAAGTGGCAACAAGGCTTCCTTGGTGGATTTAGAAATTCAAGATTGCTTTAACTTCTCCAACTTATAGCTCAACCTAGTTAGGTAAACACATATTGTGAGGTATACTTATCCGACTGAAAACCATGTCTTGGTGCCTAAAAGACACAAGACCATTAGAATGAAATCTATTGACCATGCCGAAGACATAATATTTTTTTATCTAGTACATAATATATCATGCCTGAGATTTTCCATCACTGAAGCATTAGGTACATTACTAATTCCTTCTATCCTAATCAAGTGTCCTAGGACATTGACTTTGTAATAGAATGATTCCATACTTGAAAAGAAACTCTTTTCATGGAATCCCTATGCAAATTCTATGTATGCAACATTGATATAATCGACTTGGGATAAGCCTAACATCCTTTGTAACTGATCTAATAAATTCTCAATCATAAAAATGTGTTTGTCTTGTCCAAAGTACTTTGTATTGAAAATTCAAACAACCACACTTCTATGTAAGACAATAATCCCACCTCATTCCTGATTACGAAGATTTTATCCACAAATTGTACTTAGAAATAACACCACATTTCCATCATGCTTCTTGTATAAACACGTTCTTTTCAAGAATTAATCAAAATTAAGACTTGATTAACTGATTAAACTGAATGATCTAAGACCTTTATGATAGCTTAAATCCATAAATGGATGTCATGAGCATGCATCACTTTGTTTTTCCAAACTTATAAGTATATACTTGGTAATACAATCATTCAAGAATGCAGTCGTGATGTTAAAAGAATCTTCATAAATATTAGCACGACTATTGTGAGAAGGTTTGCTCATAGTTAATCCCTTTCCTTGTGAGAAGGTTTGCAATCCTTACGTTAAAGGTTCGTACCTTTCCGTCCATATATCTTTTTACTCCTTATAGGTCCACTTTTTCCAAACGGGGTTTAACCCATTAAAAAGTCTACAAGTCCAAAAACTTAATTCGAATTCATTGACTCATTTTCAATATCCATAGTCAAAAGTTAAAGTAATAGTCATTGTCTTGGAATTCCTTATTATAGTTCTCAGGACCCAATTCGTGTTCGTCTAGGATCGTATCGATCACCAAAAACACTAAACATTAAGGATTACTCATGATTATCCCACTACATTATGGCCCCTCTTTCTATCTAATATAAATGACATGTGTATCCTAATCATCGATAATGCTCCCACTACAACAAGGTAATATATTATCAAAATTTAGTCGTAATTAATCATGTATGGGTGGTCTAACAACTTTGATAATATGATGTTCCATTATATCTTATGAGTTTAACTTATACATAGGCACATGGTTTGTTATATAACCTTCTTACAAGAACTTATCATTGATGCAATCGGTATCCTTATTATACTTATGATTATAATATAAACTACCTTTATTACCTTTGGGATAACCAATGAAGAAACATACCTCTAAATTAATTTCAACTTCATTGGTTCCTTCCACTGCACGAGCTTTGAGTAGCCTCAGACCTGAATATACCCTAAAATGAGCTTGCACCCACTCTAATGAGACAGATTAAGAAGAAACTAAATTAGAATGTATATTACCATATTTTACATTAATTCCTAATAACAATATGTGCAGTCCTGAATAACCTACCATTGACCCTATCTTTTCCAAATGAGTATTAATCCTTACTATTCTCTACATCATTCAGAAGTGGAATACCTGGTGTAGATTACTGGGATAAAAACTAATTTTTATGATAAATGATCCCTTAACTATCCTAGGAGGTAAACATCTTACGATCATATCATAGAATTTTGGATTAATTTGCCTTACCCATGATCCACATTATCCTTTCATACTTTGAACTAATCAAAGGTTTCAGTCTTATGGTGCATGAGGTAAACACATCTATAAATCATTAATGAAATCTATAAAGCACTTAAATCCCCCTCTTGAACAGACAGCTACCGATCCAAATTAATCAAAGTGAAACATTTCCAACACATGTTTGACTCTTTTAGCTCTTAGTCGTTAAGGCCCCTTGTACATTTTACCTTTCAAATGGGATTCAAGATTAGAAGTGCCTCCACTTCCCATGAACTCGATTGTCCATTTTAAACTAACCTTCAAATTCCTTTCATTATAAAATAACCCAAACGTAAGTGCACAAATTATGTTGGTTCTATAATGAAATTTTATCTTTAATTATATGCCCCTTAAAATAATTCAATTCAGTATATAGCCACATTGGTGATACAATCCTTATAATATACAAATTATTTTCCAACATAATAGAACAGATAAAATTTATCCAATTTTAATAAAATAATTTTATGAAATCAATTGAATATCTGTTTGAATCCAATTTAGAAAAATAAAACAAACATTTCTAAATAGCGAGCACATTAAAATTTTACCTACACTAACTGTACGTTTAAACCAAAATTCATAAGAATAAATAACAGTAATTCTGCTAGCTTATATTAATTTCACACAATTGGGAACATCTCTCTTCAAAGTAATTGTTAGTTACCTAGAACCTTTGTGGTTCCCTAATATACATACCAGGTTACCATAGATTGGATCATAAATCATGCATTTAATTTTAAAAGATAAACCATTACCATTTCATTTTCCTTACGTAACAAGCTATAAAGTTTCCAACTACTTGAATTGGGAATACTTGCCTAAATGTCATTCCACTACTATTGAGGAATATGAACTTCCCTTAACCCCTAACTGTTATACTTGAGATTTATCCTTATCCTCCTACTTGCCTTTCGAGAAAGAAGTAAAGCTCTACCTATGATCCTCATTCCCGGACTACGAATGGTATTGGGTTTCCACACAATGTTTAATTCAAATAATCCTTTTCTCAACTAATGATGGAGACCATTGTAATAAAATGATTATCAGTTGATTGTCAACATCCAATCGTAGCTGTCTACAAATCTCATAATTCAATTATTCAAAATCACGGATACATATATAGAACTTCCTTATGGGAGGATCGAACATATGTAATAATTAATTTAAAAAAATTATCACATATTTTAAAATACTGTGATTCTTTGATTAAAACCATCCGTAGTGGGTCCAACCTAACTGACTCGAGTAGTTAGTGACATCAAAATTTTAAAATGTTGATGGGAATTATGGATTAAATCACTTTATAATCCCTATGAAGTTAAAACAATGTTGAATTACATTTTAAGTCCTTGAAACTTATTCCAGTTAAACCGTAAACCTTAAAATAGTGACAAGATGTCCAATTCATTTTTTAAATCTTAGAATCATGAAGTTGAAAAACTTAATTTCGAGTTAACACGTGAAAATTAATTCAATTAAATTTTAAAGTGCTCAACCGCCAATTTTTAAGTTAATCTCATCGAGCATCCTAGTTCCTTTATGAGGTGAGAGTTCTCATGGAGATCTTAAATCACCCCACATTGAACCAGGCATACTTTCATAATTCATTATTCTATCAAGATCGTTCAGGATCCTTATCCAACATAATGAATAATCGGTGACTTTTGGTCCCACTCTGAATGGCATTAAGTCCGTTGGGGGGGTATGATATCAAAAGTTATGTTTAAGTCTATACTAGTTGTTCACTCCTAAAAATAAAACTGGCCCGTGAAGGACTTTTCCACGAGGGGGACCGGACTCACTCACATTCTAATTTCTCAAAATTATCACTTAAGAGTTTTAATGAATTCCTTATGCCTTAAATAGTTCCATCCGTGGGTGGGGTGGGGGTGGGGAAATCTAACTGACTCGAGGAATCAATCACATATTATTCATAAAATACCGATGGATACCATGGATTTTGTTGAAACCCCTCCTTTAGTTAGTATTTTTTAAAATTTGAGTGTTTTGAGAAAATATCTATTCAAATCTAAAAGACAGAATTTAAATCCTTGGTAATTTCTAAATTTACTTATGTTAAATAAATATATTGATCTCACAATTTCTTTTTTCTTAGAATTTAAATATAATTTGAATTTTCTAAAAAATAAAAATTTGAAGATCTCAATTTAAATCACGCCTTAAATTTTAATCATCCCTATTTTAATTCAATTTAGAAAATAATGAAACACGATAAAAAATTTAGTAGAAAATTTGTTATTTAAGCCCACCTCAAAATAAACAATCCATGTTGTCCACAAAATGGATGTTCTTGATTAATCCAATTAGTACGCCAAATTATTAAACATAATATAAATAAAGAGACATGCAAGAAATTAAATAATTAAATGCAACAAAATTAAAAGACATCTAATGCCCTTTCCATTAGGGTGTAACCTTCTCCTTGATGTAAAACTCTTCAAGTCAAAGAGTACTTGTTGTATAATACTTACTTTAAGCAAGAATCCAACTTGAAGTAGACTTCTTCAAACCCAAGGATTCTTGTTGAAGAAGACTCTTGTTTAAATTAGTGTTTTTATTGCATTAGACTTCATTAAAACTTGAGGCAAGAAACCTTAACGATGTTCTATCGAGATAATTATTATACCACAACTTCATGTCAGCTTCACCAAGAACATATAAAAAAATCAAGAAAATTCGATGGTGAACTATCCAAAACATAATTCATGTGACCTTAACGAGGTCCGATCGAGTTGATATTTATAAAAATTTAAAGAAAATACGACAATTAGATTTCCAAAATATTTCTTAGGGGATGAGCCAATTCAGATTGATCTAACCCAAATTCAGATTGATAAAAATTCCAAATCGATCCAATCCTATTTTTGGATCGGTCCAAAACACCCCAGTCTGACAACTTGTTATTCTTCTAGTTTTGGCCATGCAAGAAGCTCCATGGCCCATCCAAAACTTCATGAATGTTCGTGAAACTATGACGAACACTTAAACCGATACATATACATGGTTTTAAATAAAATAAAAACTACAACCCTCTTCCAACACCTCTAAATATATTGATAATGAAATAATTAAGAAAACCTAATTATTTCAACCATATTAAATCTAGGAGCAAACAATAAATACATATAAACCACCATAGGATCCAATCACACAAAATAGATATGGGTGACCATGATGGAAGAGTTATGAACTTAAAATATCTACAAAACAATGTGAGTACAAATCCATACAATATGCAAAATCTAGGATTTCTTGTTGGACAACATAGACCTTTTCAATGCACAATTAATTTTAACCTTGACTCTGATAATAATTATTGGGAAAACAACTATGTATTAAAACTTCAACACAAAAAAATTTCAGCATTAAAGATCTTTAATTAATCATGTATTGAAAAGAAAATGAGAACCAGGTTTAAAGATTAAACCTAGGGTTTCAAGAATTAATACCATTGTCGATATCATTGTTATTCGTATTAATAGATAAGGTAGAACATGATGAAATCCTTTCTTCCCTCCAACGTATCCAAAAAACCTTGATCAAGCCTTTTCTACCCTAAGACCTTCTAGTATATGGTCTTCCTAAAAGTGAGGTAGGTGGGTGGAACATTTTCAGATGAAAACCTTGATTTTTGAGAGAGATATGATGGTCTCTCTCTAGGCCTCTTCAAAAAAATGTTAATAGTATTTTTTCTCACACCTCTCAAACATAATTATCAATAATAATGATTAAAACCCCTTCCCAAAACATTATATACAAGTACAAAATGTGGGTTTGGGATGGCCACATGGGTATATGGAGTACACCAGGTTCCTAGGAAAAATAATTAAATTATCTTCAATTATATAATCTAAAATTCTAATTATAAGTACCGTAACTATTTAATTTCTCTATTTAATCGTGAATTAACTCCATTAAATAATCACGATTGCAGTCCAAATTAATTATCTCATAAATTAATCGGACATAATGAGGTCTTATTTGAAAAATTGTCTATGGTATATAATATGATTCCCCAAGCTAAGTGTTTGATATCCGCTTGGTCAAAATGATTTACTGTTAATCGACTTTAATCAACATCCAATAAATTTCCTAATTCTCAGACTTTTAACTTATTTACTACTCCACAAGGATTATAAAATAATACACCAATCGTGTTTTACTTGGTGTAAACAAAACATGTAATTATATCAAGGTTAATCACAATCCACGGTATGCCCTCGACGTGGATTTCTCAAAATTATGATCCCAGACCTACTTACACAACTATCACCCTGTATTTAGAGATAACTTGATGTGATATAAATCATATCTCACCCATATAAATCAAAGTGACATTTGTGACATAATTATAATCCTCATAATTATTGACATTAAGAATATATGCACCCTTTGAATATGGTGTGAGATTTCCTGAATCCAATCAAGACATTCCTCAAACTCAAATCTCACAAGTTGCCTTATTCAATACATTCCTGATATGTACCAATTAGAATCCTCTATAGAACTATCTAACAAGTTCTCAAACCATCAAATTGGTTCCCTTATTTGATGTAAACTACTAGGATTTCATCGCAAACATTTCTATAGGATGTTAGCTCCCTATCTAGGTTGTACAAGTTTCAATAGTGTTGGAGTTGGAACCTCGATCTCCCAGTGAATAACTCAAAACTAACTCACCATAATTTCTATTGAGATATATTGACCTATATGTCTACTAATAAATAACAAAATGATAATGGTCATATCATGTGGGTCACAGCCGAGGACCATGACCACTTGGTCACGGTCCTAGGCCGTGACTAAAGTCAAAACTGTGTGACATAGACCATGACTCGACAAAAGGGTGATAGTCAATAACTTTGGTCACGACCATAGACCATGACCATAGAGGTCAAGGATAAGGTCCGTGACTAGACCGTGACCAAATTACACTAACTATCTCTTCAAAACTCTATCCAAAGTGGGTCACAACCACATACTCTAACTACATCAGTGACAAATCTAAAAGGTTAAGTTATGAGTGGTCATAACCTAGGATTGTGACCATTTTGAAATAGTCATGGCATGTGGTCACGATCCTAGATCGTATCGCCATGACGTGACCATTTATTTTTTTACACGTCACCGAATTAGTCACGGTCTTTGGTCGTCACCATGTTGGTGATGCGTAAAAAAAAAAGTGGTCACGTCCTGGAGTCACGGTCTAGGTTCCCCAGAATACAGTATATATAAACAACCCCACACTATGGAAACATTTCACGGCATCTCCATCTAAACCTTAAATACCTACTCCTCTCTTTGATCCTCTCCTCCGGCTACCCCATTGCCTCACCTTCGGCCATTGTGTCTCCCTTTCTCAAATATTCTCCCTCTTCCCTCTATATACATGGTTTTTCATTATTGTAAAAAATATGATTGGTTGATTGTATATTTGTAAATATTTTGAATTATTCAATTGAATTAGATTGGCTATTATGGTTTAAATTATTTGGATCTATTTGGGGGTGTGATGGATTTAGGGGTTTGGGGTGGATTATGTTGATCTTTTTTGAGGATTTTTATGGTTATACGAGAGCCTATGTGTTTGATTAGGAACCTATTTCCAATTTTGGATTGAAAATGTTCTAATTATAAATAAAATCTTTTCTACAAACTCAAAGGGTTTCTATTAATTGAGTTGGGTTAGGTTAAGGTTTAAGGGCTTTTATGGATCTGTGACCCTTTTGGATGTGATTAGGTTTGATTGATTTATGTTTTAGGTCTTGAGACCTTTTATGTTATGGCTATGTTAATCTTTAAGGTGTAATTGTGTACCCCAACTTAAGTTTTGGATTTTTGTTTTTGAATCTCACCATTTCTCTTTTCATCCATTTTTATAAAAAATACCATATCTCTATTTCTATTTGTGTTACCTAATTAGAGAATATGTTTATTTTCATGTGGTTTATTAAACATTGTTGGGTTTTTCATGTATGAGGTTTCCTTTGAATACTATTTGATTTATGATAATATTTCCTTTGAACATTGTTGGAGTTTTCATGTATGATTAAACCTTATTAGATTTTCATATATGAGTTTAAAAGTCAGTACAATAAACCATTTGTTTAGTTAGGGTTTTATACCCATGAGTTATATGAAATTTTGATTATTTTTCTTACTCTTTACAATTGAACTTATGTATAACACTTATCTTATACGATTATGTAATGCATAAGGGTGAGAAAGTTCATGCTTTTCCCATGTTATATGTCTTATCTCACTTTGAAAGTCTCAGAGTCAATATTTGAGTTAAAATTAGTGTTTGATGCTAGTTAGAGACCTATGATTTTTCTTTAGTCTTCCCTTATGTCTTATCTATGTTTGAAGAACGATAATGAAGACCTTGTTAAGGTTGAAGACAGTTAGAGGTTCCTTTATGTATTATATCACTTTTTGTTATATTTTTTTTATTTAAAGGTGTATGTGAATCATTGTATATATGTGTGCGTGTGTGTGGGGAGGGGGGGGGGGGGTGGGGGGGGGGGAGAGAGTATGAATTAATTTGTGTGTGATATAATTGAGGTGTATAAAGTGTTTGAGAGGGAGACACACATACACACAATGGATTGATTGTAACGAGTAAACAACTGATTTGATGTGGCCACGAACTTATATATACTTACACGTGTATAACATCTATAACACACATGCACATGTATACCACATACAAAAAAACATACACATGTAAACACACATGCACACGAATATATACATACACGTATTTTCTCCTTGTTTCATGTGTGCATGCAATTAGTGAACAATAACTGAAGTTAAACCAATTATAGGTGCTTCTTTATTCTGGTAACTTTACTTATCTTTTATTTTATGTAACATAGTCTTATAATTACTTGTTTATCTATTATAACTATGTGTACCCGTATAATGTGTATAATTCAACTTGTACATATCTTTGGTTGATCGTTATAATGCACACATTTGGTGGACATATAATGATTTTAGGATTAATTTAAATAAAATAAAATTAATTTTGACTTGCTAATATTGTGAAGCTGAATAATATGGATAATACTATTTGCTTGATTGTTGAGGTTGTGTTAACCCTTAAGTGGTTGTTGTTTAAATGAACGCAAATTACTGGAAGGTGTTGCACATTTGATAGACATATAGTAATTTTAGGATTGATTTAGATAAAATAAACATTATTTGAACTTGATAATAGTGGTAGGGTGAACGCAAATAGGCAAAAGGACACATAAAAATATTAGAATTAAATAAGAATAAGGAAAACTTAAATTGGATCGGTGGAAAAATAATTAGTAGTTAATGATTAATTAGAGTCATTACTTGTAGGATTTATATTTACACCCTCATATATTTTTCTCAAGAAAAATGAGGCACGAGGATAATCACTGGCAACAATAGTACGAGAGGTATCAATTGGACCTTGAGTGACACATAAAGGGTAATCCTATATACAAGTATGGTAATAAGAAGATGGGATAGTTTAACTACATTATAAATCGTGGATTTTATCTCTTGCATGATTATCTCTATGACCGTATTCTATTTCCCCCACCAGAAAGATGAGATGAGGAAACAGAGAATATATTTCACCTATAGAATCTTGATATTGCCATGCCATTTTTTACACTGTTAGAGAAGGCAAAAAACACTCACCCACTGTGGATACAACTATGTTAAGAAGGCACTGACCAAGACCATGATGGCTCGCGATATATGTATGTTAAATTGAATCTTGCCAATAATTTGAAGAAGAAAGGATTACGAGTTCATATCACAGACATCTATACATCAATCATAGCTACACTCCCTCTTTGTTGGCTACGTACATATCCATAGATTTTTAAAAATTAATACGAATGGATGGAGTTGAGACGCATTGAACATATATTAAAGTCTTATTATGAGAAGGTATTTATATATATATATATATATATATAGTCGTAAACATGACTAGTTATTCATATTCATATTACTATTATGACTTCATCGTTTTTTTTTTATTGTGGGTAATGTCAAACTGTAATGGAGATAACGTACCAAATGATGATGGGACACTTCTTGGAATCTCATTTCCTATACACAAACCTAAATTCTCATCACCACGGAGTGAACACTATTCTTCTTTACCAATGATTTACTATACCACTGCTTGTAAGAGTAGGCACAAAATGATTATTAATCCAACACCCCCAGTTTTTGTGTTGATCGATGAAGTTGCATTCTGCTGCTTAATAGAACAATCGACATTTCTCCCAGGCTTTTTGTACTACTGCATGGTCTTGCCTCATCAAAGGCCAAAAATAACCCATTTTCTGGACCCTTAGGTATAAGGGAACCTTAGTGGTCTCACAGTTGTCTTCATTCACTTCGATCAGTCTCTTCTTGGCTTCCTCATGGTCTACACATCTGGATAACCAAAATCTTTTATTCTTTTAATATAAGTTGACCATTGTAATGAAATACTTCGCCAGGTCAACTAGGGTCAGTGTTCCTTCACCTCTTTCGAGTTACTTCCTGATCTCACTCCTCTAATTATCCTGGTCATCTGTGGGAAAAATCTCTAGCACAATCGAGGGGCTGTCCTCTTGGTGATTCAGACAACTGTTGAATCCCCCACAAAAGAAATATTTTAAGTAATGGTAGCGTAAGCATCAGGATGATGATTCATTGAACGGTGATGTATTTTAATTTTTACCACTTCGAACTGCCCAAGTAACCGTTGTATAATCATTCGATAAGGCGCCAGGCTCATGTGCTTCAAAGCGAACTCACTTGTTACCTTTTTCACCACTAAATTGGAGTCCCATTTTATTGTGAGTACTTGAATGCCCCTTATAAGGGCCTTGAGCAGTCCTAGTACCAATGCTTCGTACTCAGCTTCGTTGTTCGAACATTTAAAATCCAGTCTGAAGGATAATAGAATCTCTTCATCATTCTTTCTCAAGATGACACCAACTCCACCTCTATTTTCAATCGAAGAGCCATCGAATTCCATGCTCCATTCATCTAGGCTGGTTTCTACAAAGTTTTCCTAAATATCATCCCCTGGAAGCTCCTCTATAAGTGTCTCTAATGTTCCAGATAGGAAGATAGCCAACAAATCTTTATAAGCCTGGCTCTTTATGTCTTAAGGAACTATGCATTTGAGGTCGTACTCTGATAGGATTAGGAACCATTGGGCCCCCCTGCCTATTAGTACAGTTCTAGTAAGTAAAAACTTTAGGATCACACCTATTTATAATATGGAATGTAAATGATAAAAGGAAATGCTTAAGCTTTTGTGCTACAAATGCAAGGGTTAAACAGTGCTTCGCAATGCTAGTATATCTAGACTTTGGCCCATGTATAATCCTAATTAAGTAATAAATAGGTTTCTCTATACAATCCCTCTTTTGGTCCAATAATGCACTAATAGATCGTTAAGTAGATGCGAGATATACGCGTAAAGGGATACCTGGCTTCAAGGGAATCATCGTCTGAGGAGAAGTAAGGGTCATTTTTAGCTTGTCCATGGCGTCCTCATGTGTGGGTTCTCATGTGAACTTGGTTCCTTTTCTCAGCATCTCCATTAGTGGATGCGTTACCTCAGCCAGCCGTAGTACAAACCTTCTTAAGAGGGAAATTTTTCCTAGGAAGCTCTTCAACCCCCTCTCTAATTTTGGCCTCAGCATATCGAGAATATCCCATTATTTATCAAATTTCATCTGAACTCCTTGCCTGTTTATCGTAAACCCCAAGAACTTTTCACTTGTTACCCCGAATGCACATTTAAGGGGGTTCATCTTCAGCTTGTACTTCCTACATTGATCTAAGTGAGACATCTCCTTTTTTGATTTGATTACCAAATCATCAATGTAAAATTCCACAATCTTGTGGAAGAGGTCATGGAAAATAGCCATTATGGTCCTTTGGTAGGTGACCCTCGCATTCTTCAAACCAAATGGCATAATCATGTACATGATGTTACCCAAAGGTGTTTGAAAGGAAGTATTCTTAGCATCATCTAGATCCATATTAATCTGATTATACCCTACATAGCCATCAATGGAGCTGTACATATCGTGGCTCACAGTTGCATTGATCAGGCTATCTATGGAAGGTAATGGGAACTCATCTTTTGGGCACGCCCGATTCAGGTCCCTGAAGATCATGAAGATTATGATTTTGTTCTTGTCTTTCTTTCCCATAAGCACAGTACTAGAAAGCCAAATTAGATGCTCGATAGGGACAATGAATCCGGTTGTGAGTATACTTTGGACCTCTTCTTTGATCTCCAGATCTAACTCGACCTTGTGTGTTCGGGAGGCCTGTATTACTGGGATGGCTGATGGCAACACATTCAACTTGTGAAAACTCACCTCCTCATCAACCCCAGATATCTCGGTGTACTTCCATGCGAAGACGTCTTTGAACTCTTGGAGTAACTTGATCAGATCCTCTCGAGGCACCCCTTCCAGGTGCTTCGAGATTAAAATACGATTAGGGTCATCACCTTTTTTTATCTAGGTCTATTTTTCCAACTCCTGGATTTACGACCTGGGTTTGTCCTTTATGTACACAGGCACCTCTTCTATTTATTCTATAAACTCTTGGACCAAAGAATTATCAATCACTAAGCATTGCCCTTCGTAGTCCACTAAGTAGCATTTGTAAATCAGGTCAGCCTCATCGTCCAAACCTTTGACTGTCCATTCACACCTCTATAGCTTATAGATAATTCCGCCACTAGGTAAAACCACTCTATTTCACTGTCCGGGAACCTCCTCTTTATAGGTCCTCTTTTGACGATTCTCTTCCAACTCTCTCATAGTATGCCTCCTGAGGATGCTCTGAGTTTTGGCTTGGTGTTTAATTGGGTAAATGCATGGCGTCATTCGATTGCACAGTTGTCTTGATAGGATGGGGGACTTACTAACTCTTTCTCCCGTTCTCCTTCATAGGCCACCACCATTCGAGTAGGTGCCCTCACCCTCTCTTGAGTATTTGGAATCCTTACTCCCCCTGTGTACCTTGTTACCACCGTAGCCTCCTCGAACGAATCTATATAAAAGGCAACGTCCACTAGATGCCCTTCTTCCTTCGCAAAAGGCTTCTTAGATGCTCGAATCACCACCTCTTTACCTGTTACATTTGCATTGGCACATTGGTGATAGGTGGAGGGCACCTACCCATGGTTGTGCATTCATACCATTCCTACTAGAAACTGATATGATGGCTCACAGTCCAAGATGTGGAACTTGATGTGGTAAGTGATATTCCCCATTGTCATACCCACACTAACATATCCCACTGATTTAGATAACTTATTATCATACCTCAAAATCGCCAAGGAGTGTGGTATTATTCTTGTTTTAGAAAAGACAATAGCATAAAAGGATCCGTTGTGCATTATGTTAATGGACGCCCCTCCATCCAATAATACATGAGAGAAAATACAATCATTTACAGATGTCGTGATGTAAAGTGTCCTATTGTGAGGGTACCTGACCGATCTATATTCTTCAGAGAACGTTACCTCATAAAGATACCTCCTCACTAGTTTATCCATGGGTCCCTTCCACTTCAGGTGTGGCGCCATGTTTTTCTTAGCGATCTCCAAAATGGCTCACGTGACCTCCAATCTTGAGTGCTCAGGGAGACCAACCTGATCGAAGAAAAATCGAAATTTTACCAGCGTGCAACCGCCACACATTTAATCCAGGGGTATTTTTGTTCCTCTTTATGTTCATAAACGTACTCTACATCTCTATAGGAAGCGTCATCATAGGCATCATAATGTTTATCGCCCCTAAGGAGCAGGCCTCCATCTGTCGACTCAATCTCTTGATGGGGTTGCCTTCATCTTCGAATTCATCTTCCACATCTTTTTCATCTTCCAATCATAACTGGGCCAACTTATAAATGCATTCCTCTAGATCTTCTTCAGAATGTCTCTTGAGGAGACATTGCTCTATCACCAGTTAATCTGCTTCCCTATCGAAAGCACTAGCCATTTTGGCCCCGTGAGCTGGTAGAGGGTTGTCATTTACATTACCTTGGGGCAATTGGATATCTCCGTTCTTCACATGATGGTCGATCAACTGCCTCAGTGAGAAACATACCTTGGTTGAATGATTCACTCTGTTGTTGAGGGCACAATAGTGTGGCTTCTCTCTGTCCTCTCGAGAGAGTTATGCTCTACTAACATTGACTAGTTTATAGGCTTTATCCAGAACCATGAGATCTTATAGGTTTGTATCTTGCTCCACCGTGCATGGTAGCTCGATGGAATCCTCTTCGCCTTAGAACCTCCTCTTGTTGCCTCTACCTCTTCTTCCTTGGTCGCCACTACCTTCCCCCTTTCCTCCATCATCTGCGTAATTTGTGATTGAGGGTACTCCCCTCCTTGAGGCAACTGGTGGCCTTAGCATCAAACTTGACAAGGTAGGTGGGGGTAATGCGGGCTTAACCACCAAGGCAATATTACTCGCTACTTTTAAAAACACTATGAATGTACCCTCTCACATTTCATTGATCAGGTGATAGATATATTCGGTCAACAACCCTTCTACACAAACTTATAAAAGTTTATCTTATCGTGTCTCCTCTCTCACACCTAGGGAGAACTCATGAAACCTCTTGATATAGGATACAACATCTTCTCTTGACGTTTATTTCTTGCGCTTTAGTTACATTGGTGTAAATTTATCCTCAGTCAAAAAAAACTTTTATACGAACAAAATGTGCAAATCTTCCCAGGAGGCTATTCTACCTGGGGTCAAGTGGAAATACCACATGTAGGCTTTCTCTGTCAGGGACTTTGAAAATTCCCTCAGCCTCAGTTTTTTGTCGTTGCAATGGATCTTAAGGCTTTCAATGAACCTTTTCACGTGGTCTTTAGGGTTTGCACCCTTTCCCATGTACTTCTTAGAGATTTGTAGAATATACCCTACTGGGTAGGATTCATTATTATATTCCTCCGAGTACGGAGTACAGAAGTCATCATACATCGAAGAAATATCTCCCACCTTAGATACTTCTATAAACTCCAACAACTCCTTCTTCATTTCTTCCAAGCTGGACGGTGGAGGACTAGTTAATGAAACTACTACCACAGCTGGTGTCGACAGAGTAGCTAGTGTGGTTTTCCCTATGCCACTTATTATGGCCTACGCTGTTGAAGGCATTCCTCGGTCTTGTGTCATTAGCCCTGTCTCCACAAGTGGGATAGTAGTGGGAGGAACATTACCCAAGGTTATGTTCCACATTGGGAGGAACACCACTAAAAGTAGGTATGGAAACCCCTCCTGTAACAGTAGGAGCATGTATCCGTCCTAGTGGCGTCATGAAAGAGTTCACTCCTCCAGTGACTTCCAACATCACCTGGGCTGCCGGAGTCTCGATGAACTCCGCGAATAAAACCACGAGCCCTGTCATTTTCACTGGGCCTATTCCTGCTTGCACGCCTATCATTTTTGTTACACCGGTAATTGACGCGCTAGGCTCCGTTCATGCTATTATTACTCGTTTAGGAAACATAGTGAGGTATGCCTCCTCCTCACGCTGTATGGTGTCAAAATAAATAATCATGGTAGTGTTATCCTCTAGCATATTTTCAAAATAGAATATCCCCCCAGTGGAGTCGTCAAATGTAAGATTTGGGTTATTGGAATACAATTAGTATCAAGTGAGGCATAAACCCTTCTTAAGATCGAGATTAATGCAAAAAACAATATTCAATATTGATAGTAAATATAGGTGAGAGGCACAATAACATTCAACACTCAAACTAGCACTAGAAAAGATCTTTATCCTATAAATGTACTATAAATATAATAAATAGATGGATACAACTGGTAACTTATTCACAGGGAGAAAGAGCAAGAACTATACACATAATAAGGGAAAGTCAGGAACTTCAAGCTCAGTTAATGCTTAATGATGTGGGTGATAATGGGGATGAAGAGAATGTTCAGGTAATAAATGTTCTTACAGAAACTCTGGTGTATAAGGATAATCCAACAACAACTTGGTAGCAAGCTCCCTATAAACTATTTGGTTGGGCTACTTATATGAAGATAGAGTTACTCGAGTAACCTCGTCAGTATTGATTGTAATTGATCAGAATTAAATGCTAAGGTACCATGCATTAAATGTCCAAGATACAACATTAAATGCATGAGATATTATGTTTTTGACGAGAAACAGTTTATTCAGTTGGAAGCATGGTGACATTAATGAGGGCGTGACGTGGCAGCTCAATGGTTTTCCTTAGGACAACTATGATATAAGATTTGGTAGCCTATGTCTTCAATCCTAAGGATAATCTCAATTGAGTGCTGTAACATCAACTTCCCCAATGTCAGACATTCATAACGTCAAAAAGTGGGTGAATTATGACCCCAGTAGGCGTGTGGTCACATCAATCAAACAGATGGTGTTTGGTTTGAGGTAGCTCAGTTAATAGGTAAATCAAGTGTTTAACATACTATTTGTTGGCCAAGAAATATCTTTAGGACAAAGATGCAAGATTGACGTATCTCAAGGAGGTTCCTTAGAACGAGTTAAAGTAATGGTAGCTCAATTGTGGGTAGCTTGAGAAATCATGTATACTAAATGAAGTTCTACCCAAGTGTGCCAAGAAGTTTGGTTATTATGTTCCTAACGTTTCCTTTCTACCACTCCTCCAAATCACGTCCCTACGAGGTTCCCAGGAGGAGGTCGTTCGATAGAGCGTGTAAGCTCTCCCATGCCCCGCTAGGCATGGTCCCTCGTGGGTACCGAACAACCTTTCTCATATTACAAAATAGGATAAAGTATATAATAAAATACATTCTATATCATATTATAAGCTATTGTCATTTGAGTGACTTTGGCATTCTAGGGGGAGCCTTCGAAGAACATCTGTGGAGGGTCTTCGTGGAAACTCCATATCCTAAGTATAGGATTAAATTAGTTAATCATTATTTGGTTGGGACTCCCCCTACACCAGGGTCCCATTTTTGAAGAGGTATCTTTCTTCCTCATTCTCAAACACCTTACTACTTGCTTTAATCATCTTGTCCTCCTCCGGGGGGAGACATACTCTTCTTTCTGCTCCTCGATGGTCGTTCTTGGCTGGTAGATGATATCAAACTCCCCCAACTCTATTTCCCATACCATCAACCTACCTGATTTCTTAGGTTTATGGATGACCTTTCTGAAGGGAGAGTCGGTGATGACGACCATCGAATGTGCCTAAAAGTACGGCTTCATCTTCTTTGAGGCGTAGATTAGACCATAGGTCAGCTTTTCTATTTGGGGATATCTCTTCTCGCCCCTTTGTAGTTCCTTAATATTAAAGTACACTGGCTTCTGCACTTCATCCTTGTCTCTGACAATAACAGCACTAATGGTCGATTCCGACACTACTAGATACAAATATAACTTTTCTCCCTATACTAGTCTTGACAGCAGGATTGGAGAACCAAGGTAGGTCTTTAATTCTTGAAAGGACTTATCTTAGTCCTCGTTCCACTCAAAATATTTTCTTAGCACCTTCAAGACAGTAAGGCACTTATTGGTAGCTCTGCACAGAAATATGTTCAACACTGCTACCCATCCAGTTAATCTTTGCACATCTTTTATGATCGTGGGAGTATTTATTTACCATAAAGATTTTATATTTTCTGGATTGGCCTCAATACCCTTATGGTTCAAAAAAAAACCAAGAACTTACTTGAGCCATACCAAAGAGACATTTGGCAGGGGTTGAGTTTCATCCTAAACTCGTCCATAGTATCAAAGGTTCTCTGAAGGTCGACCACATGAGTTTCGACCTTAAGACTCTTTGTTAACATGTCATCAACATAAACCTCCATCATCTTTCTGATATTCTCTTCAAACATTTTGTTGAACAATCTTTAATATGTTGCGTCCACATTATTCAAGCCGAAGGGCATGACCTTGTAACAATAGGTCCCCTTATCAGTTATAAAAGATATCTTCTTATCATCGGTTGGGTCCATAAATATTTGATTATAGCTTGAGTAGGCATCCATAAAACTCATTAATTTATGTCCGACAGTGGCATCAACCATGTGGTATATCCTCGATAGGAGAAAACTATCCTTGGGGCAGGATTTGTTCAAGTCCATAAAATTAGCACACATCTACTACTTGTCATTGTCCTTGGGGACGATAACTGCATTTGCTAACCACTTACGGTAGATTACTTGATGTTTTAACTTCTTCACCGCTTCTTTGATAACATCATATTTCTCTCAAGAGGGGATTGTCATTCTCTGTCTAATCGACTTTACATCCTCGGCCACATTGAGCTTATGGCAAAGGACCTTCGGATCGATATGGACCATATCTTTATGGCTCTAAGCAACGATGTTTTTCCTCCTCTTCAACAGTTTGACCAACTCTTCTTTGATATCCTTCTTCAGGGCTTTATTAACTTGGACTATTTTTTTTTGGCTCATCCTCATTGAAGACGATGGATTCTACCTCTTCAGTTGCCTCACCTTTCTTCAGTTTAATCTCATCCCTAGGATCCAAAGTATCAATATTGTAAATTGTTGTGGCCCTTTTATATGCCTCCCTCTCCTCAACCGAGTTGAAGTAGCATTTGTATGCCTCAACTTGGTCACCCTGAACTTCCCCTACTCCATATAGAGTCAGTAATTCAATCATCTAGTGAACTATTAAGGGCACAACCTCAAACTCCTTAAGGGATACCCTTCCCAGAATTACATTGTGGGTAGAATAAACATTTTCATCCATAACAAAGAAATTAATTTTCTTCATGAGGCACTTTGGCCATCTGTTCCCCATCCTAACTTGCATCTTATTAATACCCAAAGGATGCACTTTATCACTTCTAAAATTAATGAGTGGTTGGTGATATGGGACAAACCTCTTCTTGCTCAGACCCAAACCCTTATATCAGTCTTAAAACATCACATCTGGCGAGCTACCACCATCGACCAATATTCTTAGAACCTCATACCCGTGCACCAAGTTGGGGATTACCAATAGGTCATCATGCGGTGTTAATATCCCCTTAAAATCAATCCTAGATAAACCAACAATCATAGTGATAATATCAACTTTAGTTCTTTTTACATTTTTCGGTTCAATCATAGTCGAGTGTACTTCCTTGGGTTTTAAAGGAAGGGCTTTTGCCTCTACCATGTGTGCCTTTTTGTCAGCGATCTCTTTTCCCCCTCCAGCAAGTCCTCGATATATCATCTGAACTCCAAGATAAATTGTGTCGAGCTGACCCTTAGGATAGATGATTAGAGGTGGCAAGTTAGGGTAAACTTCATCATCATTGTCCAAGTCATCCTCTTCTCAATTAGCTAGAGCATCAGGCTTACACTTGTCATTCCTCCTCTTCCAAGTGTCATCTCGGCCACCCTTTGAACTTTTATTGTCAACAAAATTTCTTAACTTCCTAGCTTTTAACATTTTCTCAATCTCTTCCTCGAGAGCAAAACATATGTCGGTCTTATCGCCATGATCTTGGTGAAAATCACACCACATATTCTTGTTCCTCTTATGAGGAGGAAATTTCAACTTCTCGGGCCATCTCAGAGATCGATCATTCTTTATCTCATTCAAGATGTTCTCATAACTGACTGTCAGAGGGGTGTAATCAGCGAACTTGTCATCCATCGACCTCTTCTTACTGTCCTTATTCTTTTTTATGGAACTTACCTTCGCTACTTGTTCCCTTCTCATCTTCACCTTTGAAAGTTATTGCCTCCTACGCATTCATGACCTTCCCAACCATAGCCCGTATTTTAGCTATATACATTGGAGGATCTTTGAAAATATTCCAAATTATATTTTCTTTCTATAAACCTCCCATCAGGACAATTATAGAAATAATCACTTTGTAATCTTCAACCTCTAATTTCTCCTTGTTGAACCTTGTTATGTACTCCCTCAGACTTTAATTCTTTCCCTATTTCACGTACAACAAGCGTGTCGTCTTCTTTTTGGGCCTTACTCTAAATTAAAAGTTGTGTATAAACCTCTGTGCTAGCTGTTTAAAATTCTCTATTGAGTTCATAGGGAGAGAGGTGAACCACAGTGAGAATCACTAGTAAGTGTCCTAGAGAAGGCCCGACACCTCATCTCGTCCGTAACAGAGTAGATATCACTAGTTGATTGATACATCTCCACATGGTGTACTAGATTAATGCTCCCATCATACTTGGGTCTGACTACAGGCGGATTGAATTTAGTCGGGGCTAGATATCTCATGATCTTGTCCACAAAGGGGGAACCTTCACTGTATCCCCTCTGCAAAGGGCCTCGGCTATTCAGTATGTTTCCTATTTTGTCCTCCAGTTGTTGAATGGAATAATTCTAGGGCCTCTCGACTATAATAATGACCTCAGACTGGGCCACAATCTCTCCAACCCCCTCTCTATCAGCTAGCCGAATTGAGGACTCTCTAGTAACTATCCTCGATCGGCTATTCACCTCTTACTATTCCTCGTCTGGACCTCTAGGAGGTCGATGATCATCACCTTTATCATTCCCTCTAGAACTAATGATATTCGTGATCTAGAGAGACAATTTCTCAAGTTATCTATCGCTAGGCCTAGCCTATCAAAGGACGTCCCTCTTCTTAGTATGTCCAAAGCTGATGTCCTTGGCTTACATTCTTGGCTCGGCCTGCCGCTACGTCCTCGTTTGGGATGAATTGGTAGCACAGTACCTCTAAAATTTTTATAAGGCTCCCAATATTCTCTATTGTCCTCATCATCATACTGTTCATCCTCATTATCCGAGCGCTCCTAACCTGACCTCCCCAGACGCAAATGCCTAGGGTCAGCAGCGTCTATATGCCTTTGTCGAGGAAGATATTTGTGTGGGGCCTAGGGTGGTCCCCTAGCTGCTGGACCTTAAACACCTTCCATGGCAGTCGGAGTTTTCATACCATTTTCGGCACCGACGGGTCTAACCACCATGTTATCATTAAACCCAATAATATTTTCCTGCATCTTCCATTGACTGTTCACTAAGGAGCACAGGGCCTTTGCCACCTCATCCACTTTTGACTATAGTGGGGCTTGGCTGGTACTAGGTCCACTAATAGTAGGAGGATATGATTCCATCAAGGACTTTCGATGATCGAAAAACCCAAGTGACGTCCTGGAAGTGAGTTAGATGAACTAAAAGTGAGATTAAACTCAAACTGGAGCTCTTTCAATGGTGGTTCAAGCTCAACCAAGGGTGGGACTGGATCCCCACTAGAGAATCTAGTGGAGTAGCTACTAATGAAGGGAAAAAGATAACTATCTTGTTCTCACAGATGATGCTTGATTGATGATATCAGAATTGGTATCACCAAATCAATGTGTTGTGTGAGCTCTAACCAACACAACAATGGAGTATGATAGATATATGCAAGCACAGAAAGAGATGAGGCAAAGAGGAAGATAATACCAAATGTTAGTTGTTCAACATTTGAATGTCCTACGTCCACTATGTGAGTATGTGAAATCCACTAAATATGGTCTCTAATTGACTTAGGATACAATTACTCAAGCTATATCTCTCTAAGTAAGGAATTTAGCAGAGTTTTAGTAGGGTTTTCCATAAGCCATCATTTTCAATGGTGTAGAAAACAAGTATTTATAGTTCTTAGGGGTGTAGTGTACCCCGAAGCATGTAATAAGCGTGTATGGAATGTTCCTAACCAATGCGGAGGAACCAGCTGTCTCTATCACATGTAGGTCATGATGATCAAATATTCGCTTACGTGTGAGGGAGATGTTGTTATAAAGGTTTTTGTGCATGTGGGACTTAAAGATCATGCGCACACTCTCACATGTTCCTCATTGCATGTGCCCTGCCAGTTGTTTACTACCGCCACCTATCTTTACCGAGGGCAAGTCATCTACCCGTGATCTATTATGGAAATAATACCTTCTATGATAGGAAGTCTCGTCCTATTGTCATCGTTCAAAGGGTGTTAAAGGATAAGGTTCGGATGTGAGGGGTCATGAGGTCGAGGATGAGTGAGCTCGGGTTCAATCCTTGGACGAGGCATAAGTCATCAATATACACAGATTGGTGCCGATCGGCTATGGACGAGGTAATCCATGTCTTGGATGGGGCTACACTTGGTATATCACTACTAGTTGACTCATTTTTTTCCTCTCTTGGTCGTTATGGGTCGCTCCGCATTCATGTTTCTCTTGGCCTTAGCCAGAAGTTCTGTCATGGAATTTGGAGGATCTTTGGAAAGGTTCCAATAGAGTTTTTATGGTTTGAATACCACTAATGAGGTATTCCATCGTGATGCTGTCATCATAATATTTAACTTTTAACTTCTCTTTATTGAATCGAGATAAGAAACCTCTAAATAGTTCATTCTTTCCCTGTCTCACGTTCAGTAGATGAGTCACTCGATCTTTAGGCTTCATGCCAATTTCTTGAAATTTATTATCTCTCCTCTCGAAAGACCAGTATACGACACATGGGAAGGCATAGTGAGAGTGCTAAAAAATGCTCGATATCTCTTCTCGTGTTGAGTGGAGTAAATATCGAGTGTTGATTGGTACAATTCTATATGGTGAACATGATTTTTTCTCCCCCTATACCTGGGCATCACAACCAATGGTCAAAACTTTCCAGGTGTTGGATAACTGATAACGTTGGGAAGGAAGGGAGGCCTTTCATATATCTTGTGCGATTGGAGTCTTAATTTTTAATGAGGCAATTGATCTTATCCTCCAACCTCTTAATCGAGTTGTTCCAAGGATTCTCATTACTATACCCAAAATATGTCAGGCTACAAACACATAAAACATGGCTAGGAATCCACATAAACAGAATAAAAATAAGTGTCATGGAATGCTACGCCATCATGCACATTACCATAACATGGGATTTAGATAGTCCGCGGACCCTTGTTCCATGAGAAGTAGCTGAATTCGATAAAAACATGCCTTTGATAGGCCGTGGCCTCCTACCCCATCGTTAGTGTAGTGCCTATCGTAGATATTGACATGTCAATATAGTATTTATGAGTTTTTGACATTCTAAAAAGATTCCATCTGAAAATTTCTTATCCTTGTATCACGTGCACCATACACATGATACTCTCACCAAACTCCTATAAATAGAAGACCTCACTCCTCATTTGGGGTGGCACTTATGGCAGTGAAGCTATGTAAAACTCTTCACTTTTCACTACACCTGAGAATATACACATGTCACTTTCTCTAGTCACCTAAGCCACACCTGTTTGTGGCCCCTCTACATCCTATGCTATATGGCTTCATCCTTCTCATCACACAGCTTGTATGTTCATGTATTTATCCTTAATTCTTTCTTGCATTCCTCTAAAGGGCATGGAATATTCTATTGCTACATATGAATAGTGAGAATAAGACATCAAAGTGGATGTAGGCTCATTTTTATAGACGAACCACTCTATTTCTCATGTTCTATATCTTCATATTTATTTTATTTTATTTTCTACACTTTAGATTGTCGGTTATAGCTTTGATGGGCTGGATCATTCTTATAGACCCATTTTTTTATGTTACCATTTTGGCACTGTCTGTGGGAATTAGGTGTTCTACCAAGTTCCTCATAAAGAGGGTCCGTTACACCTTATTTCATCCACGGGGATCTCTGAATCTATATCCTATGGGTGAAATTTTGGGAGTTAGGCCCACATTTGCATATAAACCCTATAAGGCTACTTCTATCCTTCCAAAACTAGTTTCTCAAGCTTATTTGATGGTTTTTTATCACACCCACTTACCACGATGATGTTTCCATGCCTAAATCTTGTTGAAAAGCATGACAAGCCATGTCCTTATAAGGGCTGCTAATTGAGGACGTGCTTATATTCAACTTTCTCTACACTTTTAGGCATCTTCTGCCATATTATGGCCTATATAGTTCGAATTTATTTAAAAATAAGGACATTTTATGCCTTAGACTAATACCCATAAGACCTTTTGGTTCAATTTTTAGGGAATAAAATTATATTTTAAAGAAAATTTTGGGGTAGAATCTACCTCTGTACCTTGCTGAATGCGACATGATATATTACCATGCTACAGGCCACAACCTCTAGATAACAGCTTGGCCCATTTCTATATTTTTTTGGCATATTGTATATTTTAATTAATGAATTTTTTTCTTAGACCAGAGATGCCTCAAAATGCTTAAAAACCCACGCAACATATTTTGTGGCTTGTGGGTCGGGTTAAAGCGCATAAGGTAGGTCACGTGATTGAAAATCGATGATTCTACAGAGAAAATTTATCTAGGCAATTGACTTAGGGATGGATAAACTTCCCAAGATAGGTTACGATTCTTTTACTAGCTTTTTGATTATTATTCAATCTGAGGGAGTATGCCTGGAAAATTATCCACCTCATATAACCATCTCGGGAGAGAAATTGTATCGATCATATCACTTTTTGTGGATAAAACTCCATGAAATAGACAAGCCATGATCGCATCTCTAATGACCCAATGGGATGCAACCTTAGCTCATGTTCTTCAGAGAGGCCGGAACCTATCTCATGTTGTTCAGATAGGTCGTAACCTTAATACAACGAGTGCATCGCTTGATAATATTTTCTCTATTTGATTTTGCTTACTCTATAATTCTTGTATTTCTCACAATGTTCTACTGATCTACGAGAATATTTTCTAAAGAACTAACCTAGATAGGAATAGTGGAAGGTAGCTCAGTATAAATCCCTAGTAAACTGAAAATGTAGCCCATTTGATGAGATGCATTAACCATCTTTATGAAGAGAAGTAATCCCTTCGGGTCCAACTTAACCTCATTGGATAAATAATTCTGATGCTTGAGTCCATAGTCGTTACCGTCATGCAGAAGGCCTTAGACCCTCATAAATTTTTCGTATTTGAATAGAAGGTTGCGGACATTTTAGTGGTTTACAGGAGAATGCATGAAGACCATGGACCAGAAAAGCCTTATAAAGAGTTCATCACATTGAATTGTAACCTGTGGGATATATTAGTGAGAATCAAGGAGAAAAACATCCTCAAGTGGCCAGAGAAGTAAAAATCCCCAGCTCATAAGAGCAACAGGAACAAATGGTGTGAGTTCCACTAAGATAACGACCACACAACAAAAAACAATTTATTTATGAAGAATGATGTTAAAAGTCTCATCTGGAAAGGAATGCTCCAGCGGTTCAAAGGTCCCACAACCCCAAGTTAAATACAGTCGCATCGATCTCTATGCCAGAAGGAAATTCTATTTTGTATCTTTACATCCATTGCAAAATATTGCAAGTTTATATATCAATTTTGTATTTCATAAATGCATATATGTGTGTGTGTATCAATGAAAAGTTCTCACTTTACTTTAGTCTTGGCAAAAAAAGAACAAATTTATCAATCACCTAATCTCTAAGTAGTAACATGAATGGGAGAAGTACCCTAAAATTCCTTTCCACATTCACGAAGATAGAAGGGCCTGATAACCTAGTGGATGAAATAGTCCGAGATAGCCTTGGGTGGCTACTATTACCCCCACATAGCCTTGAGTGGCTTATAATACCCCAAGAGCCTTAGGTGACTTCCAATACCCCAGGACAACCTTGGGTGGCTTCTAATACCCCAAGAAAGCCATGGGTGACTACATAATACCTCAATAAAGCCATGGGTGGCTACATAATACCCCCATAAATCCTTGGGTGGCTCATAATATCCCAAGATAGCCTTGGGTCGCTCATAATACAACAAGATAGCTTGGGTGGCTTCTAATACCCCAAAAAATCCATGGGTGGCTTCATAATGCTTTAAGAAAGCCATGGGTGGCTTAAAAATACCCCAACAAAGACATTGGTGGCTTCATAATACCCCAATATAGCTAGGGTTGGCTTATAATATTACCCTAAAAAATCAAAGTGCAAAAAAGGTAACTCTAGCTTAATGATTGCATCCTAGCAAAGTAACCTAAAGCATGTGGACCTAAAAACTATGTTCAGCTCCTTGGATCCTTCCGCAAAGTTATTACATAACCTCAAAGGAAGTCATATAGAAGAAGTTCAAAGCAAGCATCCTTAATCTACTAGATCAATACTTATGTGAACCAAAGTTAAGCTATTGTAGAAGCATACAAGCATGCAACTTTCTCAAAACTTATAGAAGACAAAGAAAATATGCAAATATATTATAAGAGGTTGCGAAAGAAAAAAATTCATTACTGTGGAAAAATAAACTATTTTAACAATTACATTATTTAATAAGTTTCAAATGAAGGAGAAATTACAAAGATAAATTCAAGATTTGGTATCCTCTTCATCATCATCATTGCCCTCCGCGGACATCTATGTCTCCACTTCCTCAACATCAGTAGCTGCGACCTCCTCCATATGCTTTTCGACAAGTTCATTCGTATTCTCACACAAAGCATGTGGTCTGTGAATGTGAACCTCCAGGCATAAATGTTGTCTCTGGCATCAGGGTTAGTTTTTCCAACCCTATGCCTCATTTCTTTATAGCCATGGGTGTATGCCTTGTTATGGAGGTGAAAGAATTCTTGGGAAATATTGAACTGGTCACGACGTCCTCAGTAACATTCTTTAGGGATGAAACTTAGTCATCATTTATCTTTTGAAAAGTCGCGGCATGTTCATCAACTAACCTCTTCAACTCCTCTGCATGGGCTTCAACCAGGCCTTGGGCTTTTGTAGAAAGTTGGTTGAATTTTTCCTCAATAGCTGTACCTTTTTTTGTAGACACAAGAAATTTATCCTGAACTACCATGAGAGCATCTGCAACCTCCTTGGGTGGCTCATAATATCCTGAACTACGGAGAAGTTAGCATCAGGGTTAGTGAAACCATTTGTGACACATTTGAAGGTTACAGAGCAACAAGTTGCATCAGCTGTTCAATCAATTAGACTCGAAATTGAAAGGAAAAAAAATGTTGAAACATAGTTCACAAAGGGAACACTTGAGAGGTAATGCAAATCCAGAAGCAACATTATTTGACAATGCATATGACCTTCGAATCTTTGATGTAATTGGTATTGTTTTTAGGTTTGTGCGGTTTGTCAGTACACCGGAAGTTTTGGAATTGGTCAATACCTTTGATGAAGAGATGTCTCAACTAGAAGCAGCCCGGAGGATCTATTCACAGGTAACATTTTTTTAGCGTGTATAAGTTTTTCTTACGGGTTTACCAATTAAAATCTCTACCTAATTTTCTTTTTCTTAAAAAAAATTGATCTCAGGGAGCAGGAGATCACGTTTCCAGTACGTTCGGTATGTTTATCTGCCTATCGTGTTGTTTTATGTACGATTTTCTTATAAAGATAATTACACTGCCCTCCAATACACTATTTTTTCAAACAGCCTGTAGACCTTTAGAGTATTTAATTGTGCAGTAAAATAAGGAATGCTTGCACAGTTTAACTATGGTCACAGAAGTATTAATAATATTAGTTCAAGTCTAACTGAATTGTAAAAGACAACTACATCATGCAGTTTATTATGTGGAACATTTTGTTCCAGAAATTAGTACCATTATCTTATTGATAAGCAATTCCATAATTATCGTTTAATCACCTAGTATAAATATTTATGAAAATTGCCTTGTTTAAATTTGTGAGTCCAATGTTGCCAGATTATGTACCGGAGCTGTATCATTTTCCAGAAATATTGTATCATGTATTTTAACATATTGTAGTATACTCTTGGATTTTTATAATAACCACATATATCTTAATGCCTTGAGCATCAACAATTAAAAAATTATTATAAAGAGTTAAGAGTATCTATTTCTATAATCAAAATCCCCACAAAATGACAGTTTTTCGTTTCTATACTCTTTTCGATTCTGCAACATCCACCCACATTCTCCACCATTAACCTACAAGATGTTCTGTAATTTAACATGTATTTTGTTGGGACAATATTGTGTTAGGCATACTAGACGGACAGTAAAAAACATTTCCAAGTATGCTCCATCACAGTTCTACATTGCAATGTGTTTCCTCGGATCAAGGAGAAAAAGATAATGTCCCTAAAACCTTTTGTTGAATGCTTTAGGTAAGTTTAAGGATGTTATTCAGAATGTTATGTTTTCAATTTAGTACATTTTTTAAAAGTTCAAGTTTGTGTTAGTTTTTTAATCTATTTTTCATCTCATGGCTTGAAATCATCGTAACTGCAATTGTATATCATAATATGCCCATACATTTTTCAGATTCTTAGCTCTGGAGTGGAAATGAGAGAAGGAATAAGGTTTGTAGTTACACTACTAAAGATGGTAGTTTGGTCTTCTATAAGTTGTATTTTAAATAATCCCAGAATATGATTAATAACGTCTTGATTATTCTCCCAAGTATTACCCTCTTCATCTTTAATGGAGTGAATCCTAAGCTTTTAGTGCTTGGTTTTAGCACTAGCCTGGCCATTACCAAACTTACCTCATCTCTGTTGTTACATCAAGTTTATATTGTCCCCTATAGCCTGGCCATTACCAAACTTACCTCATCTTTGGTTTGGTTTATTTGTATTTCAATATGAGTTGAAATTGATAGATTATGTATATGAATTGACTTCTACTATGAATCGTTCATAAACCCCTTGAATATATGCATAAATATTTAGAGAATGGGATCAAATTGATTAAGATTGAATTTTTAGGGTTCTTGATACAGAATTGGGTTTTATCATTAAATCTTGAATTAATATTGTGTTTTTGATGTTTTAAGCATGTTTAAATCATAGTTACTTTATTTAGATGCTATACCAATTTAAGAAAGATCCTACTTCTATGGTAACATTATAGTTCATGCTTATACGCTTTATGACCGTCTTATTTATTTTGTACACTCGTAATTATTTAGTATAATGAATAGGACCCATGGTGAGGACAATACTCAATATTTCACAATAGGACTCGGAATAAATCGACAAATCGATAGGACCCACATCGAACACATGTGCTTGGTTTGTGGCCTTTCTCAATTACTTACTCATTTTCACTAATTCTTCATGTATGCCAAAATTGAAAAACTGGTACATAAAACAAAAAACCAAGAACATTTCACAAGTCAGAAAATTAAGTCACATGTTGTAAAATGACCACTTTCCCTACATAATGGTTAATATATCTTTTTAAAATATAATTTTGGTATTGCAGGACCTCTTTGTGTCGGGACTGATACAACATCAGCACACTGGTGAAAGCCAAAGCGGAACTCGAAGAAGTGATTGGAAACGGGAAGATCTCAAGTTGTTTGCACAAATACGCAAGGATCAAGAATGAGGGAGCTTATTCGGAGGATCTCAAGTTGCGAATAAATTTGGTAAGTATTTTATATTGATGATAGAAGATTTTATAATGTAGTGCACCTTTACCAAAGTAAATTCTTCATTTAATTGTGTGCGCGTGTGTGTGTTGTGTAAGATGTGTGTGTTAAGGCCTTAATAAGTGGTTGACATGGAGGAAGGGGCTATATGGATTTATATACTATTTTTAGATGTTAAATCGGTGGAAGGGATTTATTGGTGGTTTAGCTGCGGCTTTTGTGCTTGTTGTTGTTGTTGGGCTTATGTTAATATTAAAATAAGTTGGATTTCATGAATAAACAAAGGAAACTCTGTCGAAATTTTATGAAATAAGGGTTCTAAATTGATTAAGGCTAGCATACAACATTTGAAAATTGAACACCTCGCACGGGACTAATGTAACTCGTGGGAAGTGATCGTGTAGTCCCGGGTCTCCCGATTTGAGAGTATGACGATAATTTGCAAAAATCACACTTAGACTTGAAAACAGGCCGTTTAGGGGTGAAAACCCGAACCAGCCCCCAAACGACCCCGTAGGAGGCACGAACGACCAATGTAACTCGTAGGAACTGACCGCGTAGTCCCGAGACTCCCGGTTTGAGAGTATGACCCGAATTTGCAAAAATCACACTTAGACATGAAAACAGGCTGTTAAGAGTGGAAACTCGAACCAGCCCCCAAACAATCCCGTAGGAGGCACGAACACCTCGTACGGGACCAATGTAACTCGTAGGAACTGACTGCGTAGTCTCGGGTCTTCCGGTTTGAGAGTATGACGATAATTTGCAAAAATCACACTTAGACTTGAAAACAGGCCGTTAAGTGGTGAAAACCAAAACCAGCCCCCAAACGACCCCGTAGGAGGCACGAACACCTCGCACGGGACCAATGTAACTTGTAGCAACTGACCGCGTAGTCCCGGTTTGAGAGTATGACCCGAATTTGCAAAAATCACACTTAGACATGAAAACAGGCCGTTAAGGGGTGAAAACCTGAACCAGCCCCCAAACGACCCCGTAGGAAGCACGAACACCTCACACGGAACCAATGTAACTTGTAGCAACCGACCGCGTAGTCCCGGGAATCTCGGTTGGAGAGTATTAGCCGAATTTGCAAAAATCACAATTAGAGTTGAAAATTGGCCATTAAGGGGTGACAACCCGAACTAGCCCCCAAACGACCCCGTAGGAGGCATGCACACCTCGTAGGGGACCAATGTCACTTGTAGGAACTGACCACGTAGTCCCGGGACTCCCGGTATGGGAGTATGACGATAATTTGCAAAAATAACACTTAGACTTGAAAACAGGCCTTTAAGGGGTGAAAACCCGAACCAGCCCCCAAACGACCCCGTAAGAGGCACGAACACCTCGCACGGGACCAATGTAACTCGTAGAAACTGACCGCGTAGTCCCGGGACTACCGGTTTGAGACTATGACGGTAATTTGCAAAAATCACACTTAGACTTGAAAACAGGCCGTTAAGGGGTGAAAACACGAACCAGCACCCCAAACGACCCCATAGGAGTCACGAACACCTCGCACGGGACCAGTGTAACTTGTACGAACTGATCGCGTAGTCCCGGGTCTCCCGGTTTGAGAGTATGATGATAATTTGCAAAAATCACGCGTAGACTTGAAAACAGGTCGTTAAGGGATGAAAACCCCAACTAGCCCCCAAACGATCTCGTAGGAGGCACGAACACCTCGCACGGGACCAATGTAACTTGTAAGGACTGACTGCGTACTCCCGGGACTCCCGGTTTGAGAGTATGGCAACAATTTCAAAAATCACACTTACACTTGAAAATAGGCCGTTAAGGGGTGAAAACCTAAAACAGCCCCCAAACGACCCCGTAGGGGGCACGAACACCTCGCACGGGACCAATGTAACTCGTAGGACTTGGCCGCGTAGTCCCGAGACTTCCGGTTTGAGAGTATGACGATAATTTGCAAAAATCACACTTAGACTTGAAAACAGGCCATTAGGGGGTGGAAACCAAAACAAGCCCCCAAACGACCCCGTAGGAGGCACGAACACCTCGTACGGGACCAATGTAACTTGTAGCAACTGACCGCGTAGTCCTGGGCCTCCCAGTTTGAGAGTATGACCCGAATTTGCAAAAATCACACTTAGAGTTGAAAACAGGCCGTTAAGGGGAGAAAACCCAAACCAACCCCCAAACAACCCCGTAGGACGTACGAACACCTCGTAGGGGACCAATGTAACTTGTAGGAACTGACCTCGTAGTCCCGGGACTCCCGGTATGAGAGTATGACGATAATTTGCAAAAATCACACTTAGACTTGAAAACAGGCCATTAAGGGGTGAAAACCAGAAGCAGCCCCCGAACGACCCCGTAGGAGGCACGAACACCTCGCACGGGACCAATGTAACTTGTAGAAACTGACCGCATAGTCCCGGGTCTCCCGGTTTGAGAATATGATGATAATTTGCAAAAATCACACTTAGACATGAAAACAGGCCGTTAAGGGTTGAAAACCCGAACCAACTCCCAAATGACCCCGTAGGAGGCACGAACACCTCGCACGGAACCAATGTAACTCCTAGAATCTGACCGCGCAGTCCCGGGTCTTCCGGTTTGAGGGTATGACGATAATTTGCAAAAATCACACTTAGACTTGATAACAGGCCGTTAAGGGGTGAAAACCAGAACCAGCCCCCAAACGACCCCGTAGGAGGCACGAACACCTCGCACGGGACAAATGTAACTTGTAGCAACTGACCGCGTAGTCCCGGGACTCCTGGTATGAGAGTATGACCCGAATTTGCAAAAATCACACTTAGACATGAAAGCCGGCCATTAAGGGGTGTAAACCTGAACCAGCCCCCAAAAGACCCCGTAGGAGGCACGAACACCTCACACGGGACCAATGTAACTTGTAGCAACTGACCGCGTAGTCCCGGGACTCTCGGTTTGAGAGTATGACCCAAATTTGCAAAAATCACACTTATAGTTGAAAACAGGCCGTTAAGGGGTGAAAAACCCTAACCAACCCCCAAACGACCCCGTAGGAGGCACGAACACCTCGTAGGGGACCAATGTAACTTGTAAGAACTGACCGCGTAGTCCCGGGACTCCCGATATGAGAGTATGACGATTATTTGCAAAAATCACACTTAGACTTGAAAACAGGCCGTTAAGGGGTGAAAACCCGAACCAGTCCCCAAACGACCCCGTAAGAGGCACGAACACCTCGCACGGGACCAATGTAACTCGTAGGAACTGACCGCGAGAGTATGACGATAATTTGCAAAAATCACACTTAGACTTGAAAACAGGCCGTTAAGGGGTGAAAACCCGAACCAGCCCCCAAACGACCCCGTAAGAAGCACGAACACCTCGCACGGGACCAATGTAACTCGTAGGAACTGACCGCGTAGTCCCGGGTCTTTCGGTTTGAGAGTATGACGATAATTTGCAAAAATCACACTTAGACTTGAAAATAGGCCGTTAAGGGGTGAAAACCGGAACCAGCCCCCAAACGACCCTGTAGGAGGCACGAACAACTCGCACGGGACCAATGTAAATCGTAGGAACTGATCGCGTAGTCCCGGGTCTCCCGGTTTGAGAGTATGACCCGAATTTGCAAAAATCACACTTAGACTTGAAAACAGGACGTTTAGGGGTGAAAACCAGAACCAGCCCCCAAACGACCCCGTAGGAGGCACGAACACCTCGCACGGGACCAATGTAACTCGTAGGAACTAACTGCGTAGTCCCGGTACTCCCGGTTTGAGAGTATGACCCAAATTTGCAAAAATCACACTTAGACTTGAAAATAGGTCGTTTAGGGGAGAAAACCCGAACCAGCCACCAAACGACCCCGTAGGAGGCACGAACACCTCGCACGGGACAAATGTAACTCGTAGGAACTGGCCGCGTAATCCCGGGACTCCCAGTTTGAGAGTATGACCCGAATTTGCAAAAATCACACTTAGACTTGAAAACAGGCCGTTAAGGGGTGAAAACCCGAACCAACCCCCAAACGACCCCGTAAGAAGCACGAACACCTCGCAAGGGACCAATGTAACTCGTAGGAACTGACCGCGTAGTCCCGGGTCTCCCGGTTTGAGAGTATGACGATAATTAGCAAAAATCTCACTTAGACTTGAAAACAGGCCGTTAAGGGGTGAAAACCCGACCCAACCCCCAAACGACCCCGTAAGAAGCACGAACACCTCGCACGGGACCAATGTAACTCGTAGGAACTGACCGCGTAGTCTCGGGTCTCCCGGTTTGAGAGTAAGACGATAATTTGCAAAAATCACACCTAGACTTGAAAACAGGCCGTTAAGGGGTGAAAACTCGAACCAGCCCCCAAACGACCCCGTAAGAAGCACGAACACCTCGCACGGGACCAATGTAACTCGTAGGAACTGACCGCGTAGTCCCGGGTCTCCCGGTTTGAGAGTAAGACGATAATTTGCAAAAATCACACTTAGACTTGAAAAGAGGCCGTTAAGGGGTGAAAACCCAAACCAGCCCCCAAACGACCCCGTAGGAGGCACGAACACCTCGCACGGGACCAATGTAACTCGTAGGAACTGACCGTGTAGTCCCGGAACTCCCGGTTTGAGAGTATTACCCAAATTTGAAAAAATCACACTTAGACTTGAAAACACGCCGTTTAGGGGTGAATACCCGAACCAGCCCCCAAACGACCCCGTAGGAGGCACGAACACCTCGCTCGGGACCAATGTAACTCGTAGGAACTGACCGCGTAGTCCCGGTACTCCCGGTTTGAGAGTATGACACGAATTTGCAAAAATCACACTTAGACATGAAAATAGGTCGTTTAGGGGTGAAAAACCGAACTAGCCCCCAAACGACCCCGTAGGAGGCACGAACACCTCGCACGGGACTAATGTAACTCGTAGGAACTGACCGCGTAGTCCCGGGACTGCCAGTTTGAGAGTATGATCCGAATTTGCAAAAATCACACTTAGGCTTGAAAACAGGCCGTTAAGGGGTGAAAACCCGAACCAGCCCCCAAACGACCCCGTAAGAATCACGAACACCTCGCACGGGACCAATGTAACTCGTAGGAACTGATTACGTAGTCCCGGGTCTTCCGGGTTGAGAGTATGACGATAATTTGCAAAAATCACACTTAGACTTGAAAATAGGCCGTTATGGGGTGAAAACCAGAAGCAGCCCCCGAACGACCCCGTAGGAGGCACGAACACCTCGCACGGTACCAATGTAACTTGTAGAAACTGACCTCATAGTCCCGGGTCTCCCGGTTTGAGAATATGATGATAATTTGCAAAAATCACACTTAGACATGAAAACAGGCCGTTAAGGGTTGAAACCCCGAACTAGCTCACAAATGACCCCGTAGGAGGCATGAACACCCGTAGGAGGCACGAACACCTCGCACGGAACCAATGTAACTCGTAGGAACTGACCGTGTAGTCCCGGGTCTTCCGGTTTGAGGGTATGACGATAATTTGCAAAAATCACACTTAGACTTGAAAACAGGGCGTTAAGGGGTGAAAACCCGAACCAGCCCCCAAACGACCCCGTAGGAGGCACGACCACCTCGCACGCGACCAATGTAAATCGTTGGAACTGACCGCGTAGTCCCGAGTCTTCTGGTTTGAGGGTATGACGATAATTTGCAAAAATCACACTTAGACTTGAAAACAGGCCGTTAAGGGGTGAAAACCCGAACCAGCCCCCAAACGACCTCGTAAGAAGCACGAACACCTCGCACGGGACCAATGTAACTCATAGGAACTGACCGCGTAGTTCCGGGTCTCCCGGTTTGAGAGTATGACGATAATTTGCAAAAATCACACTTAGACTTGAAAAAAGGCCGTTAAGGGGTGAAAACACGAACTAGCCCCCAAACGACCTCGTCAGAGGCACGAACACCTTGTACGGGACCAATGTAACTCGTAGGAACTGACTGCGTAGTCCTGAGACTCCCGGTTTGAGAGTATGACCCGAATTTGTAAAAATCACACTTAGACTTGAAAACAGGCTGTTAAGGGTGGAAACTCGAACCAGCCCCCAAACAATCCCGTAGGAGGCACGAACACCTCGTACAGGACCAATGTTACTCGTAGGAACTGACCGCGTAGTACCGGGTCTTCCGGTTTGAGAGTATGACGATAATTTGCAAAAATCACACTTAGACTTGAAAACAGGCCGTTAAGGGGTGGAAACCAAAACCGGCCCCCAAACGACCCCGTAGGAGGCACGAACACCTCGTACGGGACCAATGTAACTTGTAGCAACTGACCGCGTAGTCCCGGGTCTCCCGGTTTGGGAGTATGACCCTAATTTGCAAAAATCACACTTAGACATTAAAACAAGCCGTTAAGGGGTGAAAACCCGAACCAGCCCCCAAACGACCTCGTAGTAGGCACGAACACCTCACATGTGACAAATGTAACTTGTAGAAACTGACTGCGTAGTCCCGGGACTCTCGGTTAGAGCGTATGACCCGAATTTTCAAAAATCTCACTTAGAGTTGAAAACAGGCCGTTAAGGGGTGAAAACCCAAACCAACACCCAAACAACCCCGTAGGACGAACGAACACCTCGTAGGGGACCAATGTAACTTGTAGGAACTGACCGCGTAGTCTCGGGACTCCCGGTATGAGAGTATGACAATAATTTGCAAAAATCACACTTAGACTTGAAAACAGGCCGTTATGGGGTGAAAACCAGAAGCAGCCCCCGAACGACCCCGTAGGAGGCACGAAAACCTCGCACGAGACCAATATAACTTGTAGAAACTGACCGCATAGTCCCGGGTCTTCCGGTTTGAGAATATGACGATAATTTGCCAAAATCACACTTAGACATGAAAATAGGCCGTTAAGGGGTGAAAACCAAAACCAGCCCCCAAACGACCCCGTTGGAGGCACGAACACCTTGCACGGGACAAATGTAACTTGTAGCAACTGACCGCGTAGTCCCGGGACTCCTGGTATGAGAGTATGACCCGAATTTGCAAAAATCACACTTAGACATGAAAACAGGCCTTTAAGGGGTGAAAACCTGAACCAGCCCCCAAACGACCCCGTAGGAGGCACGAACACCTCACACGGGACCAATGTAACTTGTAGAAACTGACCGCGTAGTCCCGATACTCCCGATTTGAGAGTATGACCCGAATTTGCAAAAATCACACTTAGACTTGAAAATAGGTCGTTTAGGGGTGAAAACCCGAACCAGCCCCCACACGACCCCGTAGGAGGCACGAACACCTCGCATGGGACCAATGTAACTCGTAGGAACTGACCGTGTAGTCCCGGGACTCCCGGGTTGAGAGTATGACACGAATTTGCAAAAATCACACTTAGACATGAAAACAGGCCGTTAAGGGGTGAAAACCCAAACCAGCCCCCAAACGACCCCGTAAGAAGCACGAACACCTCACACGGGATCAATGTAACTCGTAGGAACTGACCGCATAGTCTTGGGTCTTCCGATTTGAGAGTATGACGATAATTTGCAAAAATCACACTTAGACTTGAAAACAGGCCATTAAGGGGTGAAAACTCGAACCAGCCCCCAAACGACCCCGTAAGAAGCACGAATACCTCGCACGGGACCAATGTAACTCGTAGGAACTGACTGCGTAGTCCCGGGTCTCCCGGTTTGAGAGTATGACGATAATTTGAAAAAATCACACTTAGACTTGAAAACAGGGCGTTAAGGTGTGAAAACCCGAACCAGCCCCCAAACGACCCCGTAGGAGGCACGAACACCTCGCACGGGACCAATGTAACTCGTAGGAACTGACCGCGTAGTACCGGGTCTTCCGGTTTGAGAGTATGACGATAATTTGCAAAAATCACACTTAGACTTGAAAACAGGCCGTTAAGGGGTGGAAACCAAAACCGGCCCCCAAACGACCCCGTAGGAGGCACGAACACCTCGTACGGGACCAATGTATCTTGTAGCAACTGACCGCGTAGTCCCGGGTCTCCCGGTTTGGGAGTATGACCCTAATTTGCAAAAATCACACTTAGACATGAAAACAAGCCGTTAAGGGGTGAAAACCCGAACCAGCCCCCAAACGACCTCGTAGTAGGCACGAACACCTCACATGTGACAAATGTAACTTGTAGAAACTGACTGCGTAGTCCCGGGACTCTCGGTTAGAGCGTATGACCCGAATTTTCAAAAATCTCACTTAGAGTTGAAAACAGGCCGTTAAGGGGTGAAAACCCAAACCAACACCCAAACAACCCCGTAGGACGAACGAACACCTCGTAGGGGACCAATGTAACTTGTAGGAACTGACCGCGTAGTCTCGGGACTCCCGGTATGAGAGTATGACAATAATTTGCAAAAATCACACTTAGACTTGAAAACAGGCCGTTATGGGGTGAAAACCAGAAGCAGCCCCCGAACGACCCCGTAGGAGGCACGAAAACCTCGCACGAGACCAATATAACTTGTAGAAACTGACCGCATAGTCCCGGGTCTTCCGGTTTGAGAATATGACGATAATTTGCCAAAATCACACTTAGACATGAAAACAGGCCGTTAAGGGGTGAAAACCAAAACCAGCCCCCAAACGACCCCGTTGGAGGCACGAACACCTTGCACGGGACAAATGTAACTTGTAGCAACTGACCGCGTAGTCCCGGGACTCCTGGTATGAGAGTATGACCCGAATTTGCAAAAATCACACTTAGACATGAAAACAGGCCTTTAAGGGGTGAAAACCTGAACCAGCCCCCAAACGACCCCGTAGGAGGCACGAACACCTCACACGGGACCAAAGTAACTTGTAGAAACTGACCGCGTAGTCCCGATACTCCCGATTTGAGAGTATGACCCGAATTTGCAAAAATCACACTTAGACTTGAAAATAGGTCGTTTAGGGGTGAAAACCCGAACCAGCCCCCACACGACCCCGTAGGAGGCACGAACACCTCGCATGGGACCAATGTAACTCGTAGGAACTGACCGCGTAGTCCCGGGACTCCCGGGTTGAGAGTATGACACGAATTTGAAAAAATCACACTTAGACATGAAAACAGGCCGTTAAGGGGTGAAAACCCAAACCAGCCCCCAAACGACCCCGTAAGAAGCACGAACACCTCACACGGGATCAATGTAACTCGTAGGAACTGACCGCATAGTCTTGGGTCTTCCGGTTTGAGAGTATGATGATAATTTGCAAAAATCACACTTAGACTTGAAAACAGGCCATTAAGGGGTGAAAACTCGAACCAGCCCCCAAACGACCCCGTAAGAAGCACGAATACCTCGCACGGGACCAATGTAACTCGTAGGAACTGACTGCGTAGTCCCGGGTCTCCCGGTTTGAGAGTATGACGATAATTTGAAAAAATCACACTTAGACTTGAAAACAGGGCGTTAAGGTGTGAAAACCCGAACCAGGCCCCAAACGACCCCGTAGGAGGCACGAACACCTCGCACGGGACCAATGTAACTCGTAGGAACTGACCGCATAGCCTCGGGACTCCCGGTTTTAGAGTATGACCCGAATTTGCAAAAATCACACTTAGACTTGAAAACAGGCCGTTAAGGGGTGAAAACCCGAACCAGCACCCAAACGACCCCGTAAGAGGCACGAACACCTCGCACGGGACCAATGTAACTCGTAGGAACTGACTGCGTAGTCCCGGGTCTCCCGGTTTGAGAGTATGATGATAATTTGCAAAAATCACACTTACACTTGAAAACAGGGCGTTAAGGGGTGAAAACCCGAACCAGCCCCCAAACGACCCCGTAGGAGGCACGAACACCTCGTAGGGGACCAATGTAACTTGTAGGGCCTGACCATGTAGTCCGGGGACTCCCGGTATGAGAGTATGACGATAATTTGCAAAAATCACACTTAGACTTCAAAACAGGCCGTTAAGGGGTGAAAACCCGAACCAGCCCCCAAACGACCCCGCGAGAGGCACGAACACCTAACACGGGACCAATGTAACTCGTAAGAACTGAGCGCGTAGTCCCGAGACTCCCGGTATTAGAGTGTGACGATAATTTGCAAAAATCACACTTAGACTTGAAAATAGGCCGTTAAGGGGTGAAAATCCGAACCAGCCCCCAAACGACCCCGTAGGAGGCACGAACACCTCGCACGGGACCACTGTAACTTGTAGGAACTGATCGCGTAGTCCCAGGTCTCCCGGTTTGAGAGTATGATGATAATTTGCAAAAATCACACTTAGACTTGAAAACAGGCCGTTAAGGGGTGAACACCCCAACCAGCCCCCAAACGATCTCGTAGGAGGCACGAACACCTCACACGGGACCAATGTAACTTGTAGGGACTGATCGTGTACTCCCGGGTCTCCCGGTTTGAGAGTATGATGATAATTTTTAAAAATCACACTTATACTTGAAAACATGCCGTTAAGGGGTGAAAACCCGAACCAGCACCCCAAACGACCCCGTAGGAGGCACGAACACCTCGCACGGGACCAATGTAACTCATAGCAACTAACCGCGTAGTCCCGGGTCTCCCGGTTTGAAAGTATGACACGAATTTGCAAAAATCACACTTAGACATGAAAACAGGCCGTTAAGGGGTGAAAACGCAAACCAGCCACCAAACGACCCCGTAAGAAGCACGAACACCTCACACGGGATCAATGTAACTCGTAGGAACTGACCGCATAGTCCCGGGTCTTCCGGTTTGAGAGTATGACGATAATTTGCAAAAATCACACTTAGACTTGAAAACAGGCCATTAAGGGGTAAAAACTCGAACCAGCCCCCAAACGACCCCGTAAGAAGCACGAACACCTCGCACGGGACCAATGTAACTCGTAGGAACTGACCGCGTAGTCCCGGGTCTCCCGGTTTGAGAGTATGACGATAATTTGCAAAAATCACACTTAGACTTGAAAACAGGGCGTTAAGGGGTGAAAACCCGAACCAGCCCCCAAACGACCCCGTAGGAGGCACGAACACCTCGCACGGGACCAATGTAACTCGTAGGAACTGACCGCATAGCCTCGGGTCTCCCGGTTTGAGAGTATGACCCGAATTTGCAAAAATCACACTTAGACTTGAAAACAGGCCGTTAAGGGGTGAAAACCCGAACCAGCACCCAAACGATCCCGTAGGAGGCACGAACACCTCGCACGGGACCAATGTAACTCGTAGGAACTAACTGCGGAGTCCCGGGTCTTCCGGTTTGAGAGTATGATAATAATTTGCAAAAATCACACTTAGACTTGAAAACAGGCCGTTAAGGGGAGAAAACCCGAACCAGCCCCCAAACGACCCCGTAGGAGGCACGGACACCTCGCACGGGACCAATGTAACTTGTAGAAGCTGACCGCGTAATCTCGGGACTCCCGGTATGAGAGTTTGACCCAAATTTGCAATAATCACACTTAGACATGAAAACAGGCCGTTAAGGGGTGAAAACCTGAACCAACCCCCAAACGACCCCGTAGGAGGCACGAACACCTCACACGGGACCAATGTAACTTGTAGCAACTGACCGCGTAGTCCCGGGACTCTTGGTTTGAGAGTATGACCCGAATTTCCAAAAATCACACTTAGACTTGAAAACAGGCTGTTAAGGGTGGAAACTCTAACCGGCCCCCAAACAATCCCGTAGGAGGCACGAACACCTCGTACGGGACCAATGTAACTCGTAGGAACTGACCGCGTAGTCCCGGGTCTTGCGGTTTGAGAGTATCACGATAATTTGCAAAAATCACACTTAGACTTGAAAACAGGCCGTTAAGGGGTGGAAACCAAAACCGGCCCCCAAACGACCCCGTAGGAGGCACGAACACCTCGTACGGGACCAATGTAACTTGTATCCACTGACCGCATAGTCCCGGGTCTCCCAGTTTGAAAGTATGACCCTAATTTGTAAAAATCACACTTAGACATGAAAACAAGCCGTTAAGGGGTGAAAACCCGAACCAGCCCCCAAAAGACCTCGTAGGAGGCACGAACACCTCACACATGACAAATGTAACTTGTAGAAACTGACTGCGTAGTCCCGGGACTCTCGGTTAGAGCGTATGACCCGAATTTTCAAAAATCACACTTAGAGTTGAAAACAGGCCGTTAAGGGGTGAAAACCCAAACCAACCTCCAAACAACCCCCTAGGACGCATGAACACCTCGTAGGGGACCAATGTAACTTGTAGGAACTGACCGCGTAGTCCCGGGACTCCCGGTATGAGAGTATGACGATAATTTGCAAAAATCACACTTAGACATGAAAACAGGCCGTTATGGGGTGAAAACCAGAAGCAGCCCCCGAACGACCCTGTAGGAGGCACGAAAACCTCGCACGGGACGAATATAACTTGTAGAAACTGACCGCATAGTCCCGGGTCTCCCGGTTTGAGAATATGACGATAATTTGCCAAAATCACACTTAGACATGAAAACAGGCCGTTAAGGGTTGAAAACCTGAACTAGATCACAAATGACCCTGTAGGAGGCACGAACACCCGTAGGAGGCACGAACACCTCGCACGGAACCAATGTAACTCGTAGGAACTGACCGCGCAGTCCCGGGTCTTCCGGTTTGAGGGTATGACGATAATTTGCAAAAATCACACTTAGACTTGAAAACAGGCCGTTAAGGGGTGAAAACCAAAACCATCCCCCAAACGACCCCGTTGGAGGCACGAACACCTAACACGGGACAAATGTAACTTGTAGCAACTGACCGCGTAGTCCCGGGACTCCTGGTATGAGAGTATGACCCGAATTTGCAAAAATCACACTTAGACGTGAAAACAGCCCATTAAGGGGTGAAAACCTGAACCAGCCCCCAAACGACCCCGTAGGAGGTACGAACACCTCACACGGGACCAATGTAACTTGTAGCAACTGACCACGTATTCCCGGGACTCTTCGTTTGAGAGTATGACCCAAATTTGCAAAAATCACACTTATAGTTGAAAAAAGGCCGTTAAGGGGTAAAAACTTGAACCAACTCCCAAACGACCCCGTAGGAGGCACGAACACCTCGTAGGGGACCAATGTAACTTGTAAGAACTAACCGCGTAGTCTCGGGACTCCCGATATGAGAGTATGACGATAATTTATAAAAATCACACTTAGACTTGAAAACAGGTCGTTAAGGGGTGAAAACCCGAACCAGTCCCCAAACGACCGCGTAAGAGGCACGAACACCTTGCACGGGACCAATGTAAATCGTAGGAACTAAGCGCGAGAGTATGACGATAATTTGCAAAAATCAGACTTAGACTTGAAAACAGGCCGTTAAGGGGTGAAAACCCGAACCAGCCCCCGAATGACCCCGTAAGAAGCACGAACACCTCGCACGGGACCAATGTAACCCGTAGGAACTGACCGCGTAGTCCCGGGTCTCCCGGTTTGAGAGTACGACGATAATTTGCAAAAATCACACTTAGACTTGAAAACAGGCCGTTAAGGGTTGAAAACCCGAACCAGCCCCCAAACGACCCCGTAGGACGCACGAACACCTCGCACGGGACCAATGTAACTCGTAGGAGCTCACCGCATAGTCCCGAGACTCCCGGTTTGAAGTATGACCCGAATTAGCAAAAATCACACTTAGACTTGAAAAAAGGCCGTTTAGGGGTGAAAACCTGAAGGAGCCCCAAAACGACCCCGTAGGAGGCACGGACACCTTGCACGGGACCAATGTAACTCGTAGGAACTGACCGCGTAGTCCCGATACTTCCGGTTTGAGAGTATGACCCGAATTTGCAAAAATCACACTTAGACTTGAAAATAGGTCGTTTAGGGGTGAAAACCCGAACCAGACCCCAAACGACCCCGCAGGAGGCACGAACACCTCACACGGGACCAATGTAACTCGTAGGAACTGACCGCGTAGTCCCGGGACTCCCGGTTTGAGAGTATGATACGAATTTGCAAAAATCACACTTAGACATGAAAACAGGCCGTTAAGGGGTGAAAACCCAAACCAGCCCCCAAACGACCCCGTAAGAAGCATGAACACCACACACGGGATCAATGTAACTCGTAGGAACTGACCGCATAGTCTCGGGTCTTCCGGTTTGAGAGTATGACGATAATTTGCAAAAATCACACTTAGACTTGAAAACAGGCCATTAAGGGGTGAAAACTCGAACCAGCCCCCAAACGACCCCGTAAGAAGCACGAATACCTCGAACGGGACCAATGTAACTCGTAGCAACTGACTGCGTAGTCCCGGGTCTCCCGGTTTGAGAGTATGATGATAATTTGCAAAAATCACACTTACACTTGAAAACAGGGCGTTAAGGGGTGAAAACCCGAACCAGCCCCCAAACGACCCCGTAGGAGGCACGAACACCTCGCACGGGACCAATGTAACTCGTAGGAACTGACCGCATAGCCTCGGGACTCCCGGTTTGAGAGTATGACCCGAATTTGCAAAAATCACACTTAGACTTGAAAACAGGCCGTTAAGGGGTGAAAACCCGAACCAGCACCCAAACGACCCCGTAGGAGGCACGAACACCTCGCACGGGACCAATGTAACTCGTAGGAACTGACTGCGTAGTCCCGGGTCTTTCGGTTTGAGAGTATGATGATAATTTGAAAAAAACACACTTAGACTTGAAAACAGGCCGTTAAGGGGTGAAAACCCAAACCAGCCCCCAAACGACCCCGTAAGAGGCACGGACACCTCACACGGGACCAATGTAACTTGTAGCAACTGACCGCGTAATCCCGGGACTCCCGGTATGAGAGTTTGACCCAAATTTGCAATAATCACACTTAGACATGAAAACAGGCCGTTAAGTGGTGAAAACCTGAACCAACCCCCAAACGACCCCGTAGGAGGCACGAACACCTCACACGGGACCAATGTAACTTGTAGCAACTGACCGCGTAGTCCTGGGACTCTTGGTTTGAGAGTATGACCCGAATTTGCAAAAATAATACTTAGAGTTGAAAACAGGCCGTTAAGGGGTGAAAACCCGAACCAGCCCCCAAACGACCCCGTAGGAGGCACGAACACCTCGTAGGGGACCAATGTAACTTGTAGGGCCTGACCACGTAGTCCGGGGACTCTCGGTATGAGAGTATGACGATAATTTGCAAAAATCACACTTAGACTTCAAAACAGGCCGTTAAGGGGTGCAAACCCGAACCAGCCCCCAAACGATCCCGCAAGAGGCACGAACACCTCGCACGGGACCAATGTAACTCGTAGGAACTGAGCGCGTAGTCCCGGGACTCCCGGTTTGAGAATGTAACGATAATTTGCAAAAATCACACTTAGACTTGAAAATAGGCCGTTAAGGGGTGAAAACCCGAACCAGCCTCCAAACGACCCCGTAGGAGGCACGAACACCTCGCACGGGACCACTGTAACTTGTAGGAACTGACCGCGTAGTCCCAGGTCTCCCGGTTTGAGAGTATGACGATAATTTGCAAAAATCACACTTAGACTTGAAAACAGGCCGTTAAGGGGTGAACACCCCAACCAGCCCCCAAACGATCTCGTAGGAGGCATGAACACCTCACACGGGACCAATGTAACTTGTAGGGACTGACCGCGTACTCCCGGGTCTCCCGGTTTGAGAGTATGACGATAATTTGCAAAAATCACACTTAGACTTGAAAACATGCCGTTAAGGGGTGAAAACCCGAACCAGCACCCCAAACGACCCCGTAGGAGGCACGAACACCTCGCACGGGACCAATGTAACTCATAGCAACTGATCGCGTAGTCTCGGGTCTCCCGGTTTGAAAGTATGACACGAATTTGCAAAAATCACACTTAGACATGAAAACAGGCCGTTAAGGGGGGAAAACGCAAACCAGCCCCCAAACGACCCCGTAAGAAGCACGAACACCTCAGACGAGATCAATGTAACTCGTAGGAACTGACCGCATAGTCCCGGGTCTTCTGGTTGGAGAGTATGACGATAATTTGCAAAAATCACACTTAGACTTGAAAACAGGCCATTAAGGGGTGAAAACTCGAACCAGCCCCCAAACGACCCCGTAAGAAGCACGAACACCTCGCACGGGACCAATGTAACTCGTAGGAACTGACCGCGTAGTCCCGGGTGTCCCGGTTTGAGAGTATGACGATAATTTGCAAAAATCACACTTAGACTTGAAAACAGAAAACGACCCCGTAGGAGGCACGAACACCTCGCACGGGACCAATGTAACTCGTAGGAACTGACCGCATAGCCTCGGGACTCCCGGTTTGAAAGTATGACCCGAATTTGCAAAAATCACACTTAGACTTGAAAACAGGCCGTTAAGGGGTGAAAACCCGAACCAGCACCCAAACGACCCCGTAGGAGGCACGAACACCTCGTACGGGACCAATGTAACTCGTAGGAACTAACTGCGGAGTCCCGGGTCTTCCGGTTTGAGAGTATGATGATAATTTGCAAAAATCACACTTAGACTTGAAAACAGGCCGTTAAGGGGTGAAAACCCAAACTAGCCCCCAAACGACCCCGTAGGAGGCACGGACACCTCGCACGGGACCAATGTAACTTGTAGAAACTGACCGCGTAATCCCGGGACTCCCGGTATGAGAGTTTGACCCAAATTTGTAATAATCACACTTAGACATGAAAACAGGCCGTTAAGGTGTGAAAACCTGAACCAACTCCCAAACGACCCCGTAGGAGGCACAAACACCTCACACGGGACCAATGTAACTTGTAGCAACTGACCGCGTAGTCCCGGGACTCTTGGTATGAGAGTATGACCCGAATTTGCAAAAATAACACTTAGAGTTGAAAACAGGCCGTTAAGGGGTGAAAACCCGAACCAGCCCCCAAACGACCCCGTAGGAGGCACGAACACCTCGTAGGGGACCAATGTAACTTGTAGGGCCTGACCATGTAGTTCGGGGACTCCCGGTATGAGAGTATGACGATAATTTGCAAAAATCACACTTAGACTTCAAAACAGGCCGTTAAGGGGTGAAAACACGAACCAGCCCCCAAACGACCCTGCAAGAGGCACGAACACCTCGCACGGGACCAATGTAACTCGTTGGAACTGACCGCGTAGTCCCGGGACTCCCGGTTTGAGAGTGTGACGATAATTTTCAAAAATCACACTTAGACTTGAAAATAGACCGTTAAGGGGTGAAAACTCGAACCAGCCCCCAAACGACCCCGTAGGAGGCACGAACACCTCGCACGGGACCACTGTAAATTGTAGGAACTGACCGCGTAGTCCCAGGTCTCCCGGATTGAGAGTATTACGATAATTTGCAAAAATCACACTTAGACTTGAAAACAATACGTTAAGGGGTGAAAACCCCAACCAGCCCCCAAACGATCTCATAGGAGGCACGAACACCTCGCACGGGACCAATGTAACTTGTAGGGACTGACCGCGTACTCCCGGGACTCCCGGTTTGAGAGTATGACGATAATTTGCAAAAATCACACTTTGACTTGAAAACATGCCGTTAAGGGGTGAAAACCCGAACCAGCACCCCAAACGACCCCGTAGGAGGCACGAACACCTCGCACGGGACCAATGTAACTCGTAGCAACTGCCCGCGTAGTCCCGGGTCGCCCGGTTTGAGAGTATGATGATCGAGTGGAAAATCGAGCGTCCGTGTAATACGGTAGTCGTTGTTATCAGCTTCCAACCTCAATACAAAAAAAAATCTAAACTTTTAACTACACTTTATGGAGTATAGTAGTAAGTCTGGGTATCGAATCCACAGGGAATGTTTTATAGAATTTAATTGATTTATTACTTATAAAATAAAAGTGAAAAAGATGATGATGGTTGACAAGGGGAAATAAGTTGGAACAAATTTATAAAACTAATTAAAATGAATGAGGAAATAGGTTGGAATACAATCCCCCAATCCCTAGTAATTACCCATTAGAATACTAAAATTGTAAATTATAAATTATAAATTTGAATGAATCCAGTCTTTATAGATCCTAAGCATTACATCTATGAGGTTCAAGCCCGCATCGTATGAAATCAAAGATAAATATAAAGCGGTGTTAAATAATTACGCGCACATCATATTCTTAAATATCCCAAGTACCTAGGGCAAGAGAGATTAAAAGATCTAGGATGATTGTGAACTTCTCTTACACGATTCTTTCAAATTTAAATTTAAATTCAATTTCATACGTAGATAAATTACATCGGGATGGGTTCATGCATCCCAACCCTTAAAAATTAGCTAAACATGATGAAAACAAAAGAAAACTCTAACAAACATTGTTAATAATTTGCAAAACAATTTGAGAATTGAATGGAAAAATAAAATAGAGAATAGAAATTGATACTTGTATTTAGCAAGAGGAGAAATAGATGAATTTGAATCCAGCAAAACTTCTTCTTCAAACTTACAACTAGAGTTTATGAAAACTTCTACCAAAGAAAACTACAATCTAACTTTCTCTCTTTAATCCTACTCCTACCCTCTAGAATTTGACTCCCTCTCTCTAGAATTCAACTCCCTTTTGAAAATGACGTAGGGCTTGGTCTTTTATAGCACCAAGTTGCATGAATTTGGCATCAATTTCGCTTGTGGCACCAGTTTTCGAAGAGTTGCACTGCATTAAATGCATAATTAATTACAGAAATCCGCACATCCAGACTCTTCATTATCGCGCAACTTCAAAACATCGTAACTTCTTCACCGTAGCTCGGATTGAGGTGTCGTTTTTTCCAGTATTCTTTTAATTTAGAGATCTTAAACTTTCTAGTTGGCCCCACCTCCGGAATAAGGCTGAAAAATTACGAAAATGCTCTTGAACTCTCCATTTCTTTGTTTCTTTCACTGTTTTGAGTTCTCCTTCGCACTAACTTGCGTGAAATACTCGTAAAACACATGAGAAATACACAAAACACGAAATACTGGCCAAAAAAGGTTAGTAGCATAAATAAGAGACAAATACAAGCTAAATACACTGTACGGGATCATAAAAATACCGAAATTAAGGGGATAAATGTGAAGAATATGTGCCTAATCACACCCCCTAACTTAGAACTTTGCGTGTCCCGAGCAATGTAAATGAATCTAACCTAAAATCCACTCTTAAAAATTATTTTATTGGGATAGAATACCTTTTTCGCGGGCAAGCATTTGCATTTAGCGTATGCAACAAGTCTTTAAACCCCTTGGTTACCCTAGTAGGACGAGTTTTGTCTCGTGAGGGTTTGCAGTGAATACACCCACAAAATTCTTTATTGACTGAAATAAAGATCAAAATACTTAAAAATTTTACAATTTAAACTTTTCAAAAAATAATCACCATAAATTCATATTCAAATGTCTCAAACCGTAGTGTGTGTATGCGAAGCCAAAAATTAAACCTCAAATTTCCACCGATTGAGCATTACGTTACTTTCCGAAAATTCGTTTTGATTCAAATTCTTATGGATGCACTCACAAACGAATCACTCGGATTGCATTTATTTTCTCTTGGTATGCATGATATAAAGAGTAAATATAATGGACACAAATTCATGCATACAAAATTGAAAAGAAGGAAATTTATGGTGAAAAGATCTCATCATAGGAACACAGTTATTTGGAAATGGGAACATCACCTCTAATTCACACCATTTAATCTCTCATATTATCTTTTTGTATCTTATCTCTCCACGCAGTAATTAATTTCACCATTCGGACTCAGTTAGGACTTTTCGGGTTAAAAAGTGTAAATGGTAAAAATGGGAGTAGACGGGCTGTTCGAAATTGGAAAATGTCCTTATGACGTCCATTAGTGCTTTTTCGGGCATTTGCTCATTTTTCTCTTTCTTTTTTTTATTTTTTTTCACTATTTTTTTAGAGCATTTTTTTTCTATTTTTCTCTTGCCCCTTTTTATGCACACTTTGGACTTACTGAATATTCCATTTTCGCAATTCCAGTCTCTTTGGTTTTTTGGGTTATCAAATGAAAGGAATATATTTTATTAGGCTCAAAGTGGGTTGCAAAGGGATAATTTTGTTTTTCACAACTTTTTATGGCTAATATTTTTGGGTAACAAACGAGGGCCTACTTCATTGTCCATCTTGCTAATCACATTACCATATGCATTTCGAGATTAATTAAGTTTAGAGATATATTTAGCACGAATTTCGAGACAACATTTCACACATTTTCCATAACCGATCAAAACAAAGGATTGAGATCGTCAATGACTTATTAAAACGCTGAAAAGAACTTTGAGTTAATCATAAACTCGGATTGATTTAAAAACTCAAAAAGATCAATAGGCTCAAAATCTCACCGGGTTGAACTAATCTCCACACTTACTCGTTAAGTCGTCAATTTTCTTTCAATTTCCATCTTCGGTCAATTTTGGCTTAGTGCAATTGAGATATAACAATTTGAGACTTTAAATAGAATAAAGGTGATATTTTTGAAAAATTTAAATTCCAATTTTTATTTATTTTGAACAAAAATATTTTTAACTTTTTCTAAATTTTTCATTTTTTTTTTGAAAATAAAATAAAAAATATACTTGGAACAAACATGTGATCGAATTAATGAATCTAAACAATAAACGAGAAGAATATCCCACACCCCCTAACTTAAATGCTGCATTGTCCTCAATGCGAATCAAGAACACAACATAAAGAGAGGAAAATAAAGATATTACCCAAATGGAGCGATCCCCGATGAGTACGAGTTCATTGAATCTACAAAACATGTTAGAACCAAGCATAACAAAAAGAATAACTAAATCTCTAACTAATTACTCTAAATTATAAAAAAAATAAAAATAAAAAGCTAATTATGTACAACCTACGATTTGAAATTCTAATAACTCATATAGTAGAAGTCGAAAAATTTGAGGGTCCACCCAAAATACAATTTGACTTTGAGGGATTGATGGTGTACCCTCATTAGGATGCATGCCTCCCGGAAAATAAGAATTCCGTTTGAAAAATGGAAGGCATGTGCAAAGTTTAAAAAATGAACCATCACCAATTAAAAAATTTAGAGGGATTAAAAATTTGGGTGCACAGGGGGGAAAGTACCATTGGGATCTAAGAAAAACAAAATCACCTCTAAAAGATTGTTCAAGTAGAATGGGAAGAGGGGCATACAAAAGGGAAGAGTCCATCTTGGAAAATAATTTAAGCATAGAGTGCTTGTCCTCAAAATCTTCTCCCCAAAAATTTTCACTGAGACCTCGACATGGGGCATGTTCAGAAACAGAGAATTTATCTATCCAGTCATTCAACTCGCTCTCATCTAAGTGACCAAGTGAGGCCCAAAATGATTCAATTTCAAGAGTGATGTTCTCATTCACCGAGCCGAATTCTATCTCAAATTCCGCTAAGCTCAAATCTTCTAGGTCTCCCTCTTTCTTTGTTTCTATCTCACCTAGAAGAAATGTATCTATCGTGTCTTGCCATTCGCTCTCTTCTAGGTAACCCAATGAATCTCTCTTGATGCCTTCTAAATTTCCTCTTTCGCTAACGCTCAAGGAGTGTTCTCCTGTGTCCCGTGGAATGTTCTCAAGATCTTGTCCTCTAAAATGTTCAATTGGATCTGGTGGAGTGACACGTCTAAGTGTATGGCCCGTAAGATGAAGCATTTCAAAAAAACATTACCATACAAGAAGCGGATCAACATCCTCAAGGCATTCATCCAGTTCTTGTGATGGATTTAATGGTTCGATAATAGTGGGTACACAAGGAGACAAATGATCATCAACCTCAAGAGGTTTTGAAATATTTATAAGAGTTTGAGATTCAAAAGAACTTGGATCACTCTCAATGATTTCATTCTCAAAAGTATTAGGTGAAGATCAAGTCTCCTTCTCTAAGTTGTCCAAATAATCACTCAACTCCTTGCAAGTTGTTAGAATTTTCAACTCGGTAACAGCAAAGTCATCAGATTGCTTTTTTATATCAAGCAAGAGTTGTTCCAAAGTAGGCTTCCTAGGTTCTAGCACCTCGAATTCCTCATTTGGTTGAAAACTTACTTCATCTTCAAAACTTGGAAAAAAAAATCCTCATTGGGTTCAAATAATGCATCTAACTCTTGCTCCCAATAACGATTTTTTTCACGATATTCTTTTTCAAGTCTTTCTTCTTCAAGCAATTGATTTTGATAAATTTGGAGTTTCTCAGCACTAGGCTTATATTTAATATAATCATCTTTAGTGATATTGATCCAATGTTCATAAGTCTTGAGTGCCTCCTCTTCCTCACTATTAGCATAACAATTAAAGCCACCAAAAGAGTTAAAATAAGACATTTCAAATTGGGCAATTAAAAAACGTGACACACATTTTTTTTTTTGAATTTTTTTATTTACTTTTTTTCTTTTTTTTTACGAAGTAGTAAGTCAATTATAATCTATAACAAACACTCCCCGGCAACGGCGCCATTTTGATCGAGTGGAAAACCGAGCGTCCGTGTAATACGCTAGTCGTTGTTATCAGCTTCCAACCTCAATACAAAAAAAATCTAAACTTTTAACTACACTTTTATGGAGTATAGTAGTAAGTATGGGTATCGAATCCACAGGGAATGTTTTATAGAATTTAATTGATTTATTACTTCTAAAATAAAAGTGAAAAAGATGATGATGGTTGACAAGGGGAAATAAGTTGGAACAAATTTATAAAACTAATTAAAATGAATGAGGAAATAGGTTGGAATACAATCCCCCAATCCCTAGTAATTACCCATTAGAATACTAGAATTGTAAATTATAAATTATTAATTTGAATGAATCCAGTCTTTATAGATCCTAAGCATTACATCTATGAGGTTCAAGCCCGCATCATATGAAATCAAAGATAAATATAAAGCGGTGTTAAATAATTACACGCACATCATATTCTTAAATATCCCAAGTACCTAGGGCAAGAGAGATTAAAAGATCTAGGATGATTGTGAACTTCTCTTACACGATTCTTTCAAATTTAAATTTAAATTCTATTTCCTACGTAGATAAATTACATCGGGATGGATTCATGCATCCCAACCCTTAAAAATTAGCTAAACATGATGAAAACAAAAGAAAACTCTAACAAACATTGTTAATAATTTGCAAAACAATTTGAGAATTGAATGGAAAAATAAAATAGAGAATAGAAATTGATACTTGTATTTAGCAAGAGGAGAAAGAGATGAATTTGAATCCAGCAAAACTTCTTCTTCAAACTTACAACTAGAGTTTATGAAAACTTCTACCAAAGAAAACTACAATCTATCTTTCTCTCTCTAATCCTACTCCTACCCTCTAGAATTTGACTCCCTCTCTCTAGAATTCAACCCCCTTTTGAAAATGAGGTAGGGCTTGGTATTTTATAGCACCAAGTTGCATGAATTTAGCATCAATTTCTCTTGTGGCACAAGTTTTCCAAGAGTTGCACTGCATCAAATGCATAATTAATTATAGAAATCCGCACATCCGGACTCTTCATTATCGCGCAACTTCAAAACATCGTAACTTCCTCACCGTAGCTCGGATTGAGGTGCCGTTTTTTCCAATATTCTTGTAATTTAAAGATCTTCAAATTTCTAGTTGGCCCCACCTCCGGACTAAGGCTGAAAAATTACGAAAATGCTCTTGAACTCTCCATTTCTTGGTTTCTTTCACTGTTTTGAGTTCTCCTTCGCACTAACTTGCGTGAAATACCCGTAAAACACCTGAGAAATACACAAAACACGAAATACTTGCCAAAAAAGGTTTGTAGCATAAATAAGAGACAAATCCAAGATAAATACACTGCATGGGATCATAAAAATACCGAAATTAAGGGGATAAATGTGAAGAATATGTGCCTAATCATATGACCCGAATTTGCAAAAATCACACTTAGACATGAAAGCAGGTCGTTAAGGGGTGAAAACTCGAACCAGTGCCCAAATGACCCCGTAGGAGGCACGAACACCTCAAACGGGACCAATGTAACTTGTAGCAACTGACCGCGTAGTCCCAGGACTCTCAGTTTGAGAGTATGACCCGAATTTGCAAAAATCACACTTAGAGTTGAAAACAGGCCGTTAAGGGGTGAAAACTCAAACCAACCACCAAAAGACCCCGTAGGAGGCACGAACACCTCGTAGGGAACCAATGTAACTTGTAGGAACTGACCGCGTAGTCCCGGGTCTCCCGGTATGAGAGTATGACGATAATTTGCAGAAATCACACTTAGACTTGAAAACTGGCCGTTAAGGGGTGAAAATCCAAACCAGCCCCCAAACGACCCCGTAGGAGGCACAAACACCTCGCATGGGATCAATGTAACTTGTAGGAACTGACCGCGTAGTCATATATGCAATTTTTCTTCTTGTATATGCAATTTTTTTGCTTGAATATTTTTTTAAAAATGACTTGGTTACTTTGTATCTTTTTTGTGTCTTATTTTTTTTGTAGGATGACATTCAATCGTTAGCTTTTATCCACTTGGAACGCACGAAGAAGTCAATGCTTTACAACAGGGGGATTGTGTATTTAGTGTCGTTAATATTCCGGATTCTATTTTTTGTGTTATGGCCGAGCAGGCTTCCGTAGTTTTATGGTTTATTTTTATGGTCGTGCTGGCTATAGTAGTTTTATTGTTGACTTTTATGGCCGTGCAGGCTTTATATGGGAAGATTTTATGTTAGCAGGTTTTGGAATGCTCAAAAAATAGAGGAAACTCTGCCCAATTTTTTTTTGATATGAGAACTATTAACTCTTGTAATTTTTTGAAGTTATTGTCGACTTTTATGGTCATATGTTGGTTTATATTGGTATTATCTCTTGTAATTTTTTGAAGTTTGTATGCTCATTAGTTTATCAACAACCTTGGATATTTCATAATTTGTGAATTTTCTTGATTTTGTTTTTGAAAATCATAAATATTTTTCCTACCGAATTTGGAATTTGTAGATTTTCCAGATTTGGTTCCTATTATTATTTTTTTAATCAACTGAAAAATCTGGCACGGTTTTAAATCGTGCCAAAACCGTGCCAATGCATAAAAATGAGAACGCTTATAAAACAATCTGGCACACTTTATAACTGTGCCAAAAGCGTTCCAAAAAATAGATAATTTGGCATGCTTTTGGCACACGCCAAAACCGTGCCAGATTTAACATCTGGCACTATTTATAAGCGTGCCAATAGCGTGCCAGATTAAAAAACTGGCATAGTTTAAAAGCGTGCCAGATTGGAAAATCTGGCACGGTTTTAAACCGCGCCAGAAAATCTGGCACGCCTGATTCTGGCACGGTTTTGAACCGTGCCAGATTACGTCTGGCACGGTTTTAAACCGTGCCAGTTTCTTGTTTTTGGTGTAGCACTTTCCAACTGATATTGTGATTTCTTTCCACGACCCTATAGAGTTTATAAAGCCCTTTATATTTATCCTTTTCTCTCATTGTTGTCTTACTAGCTTGGAAAAAATAGCAGTGTTAAGTCGTATAAAGAAAGAATATCCAGGTCAAGTATAAAGTTTAAAATAAGTGTTAAATAGGTAAATAAATATAGTTCGCGACAAGTAAAAGATTAATGAAACAACTTATTCTGAGGAGGCAGTGAAATGTATACTCCTTTAGTCCTTCACATCCTCATTAATAAGAAGCTTCAAGTATTCAAGATCTTAAACCTTCCTAATTAGTGGCACCGCGATGGTTGTGGTGTCCCAAGGAGTTTTAGGATTTGGTTGCCTTAGGTGAGGCACAGACGTGCACCTCCATCCCTTTCTGACCTTCTCGGCGGAATGGACACATTAGCATTAATAGGAACAGCCATCCGCGGAGGGGGTACTGAGATGGAAATAAAGAGAGGGATTGTTGGCCTATGGTCATCCCCATAATTGGGGAAGCTAGACCAACCGCAGTCGTTGGCCACAACATCTTCAGACATCACTAGAGGGTCCGTGATAGGAACATCCACCTATGGCCCAATAGAGGCCACAACAACCTCCACCTATGGCCCAATACATTTGGATCAACATCCTTGCTAATTTACCTCTTCCTCTTCTTACCTTTGGAACTCCACGACACTTGGTTTAAGGCCTCGATATTGTCCTCTAGCTTATATAGTTGTGAGAGGAGCAAGTCATGATCGATCTCCATGGTAGGCTCACCTTCTACTATCGTACCTTTAAAGAAAAACATTAGTTGCAAAATAAATAAAAAAAACATTTTAAATATTAAAGGTCCAAGTCCAATACTTTCCACAACCTTTAATAGCCAAGCAAGAATAGTAACCATAGAGTCACTACTTTAGGGAAAAAAATTATTGTCAAAAATTGAGACCTTGGTTTTAATCTTCTTCCTTTGTTATTTGGAAGGAGTCAAGCCTGCACAAACTATATGGAAGCCAGACTAAAGACTGGGGCATGATAAAAACTTCGAATGAGGCATGATAAATAGATAAATACTATGACAAGATAAAAGTTAAAGGTTGTGGTATGATAAAACGTAAAGAATGGGACATGTAAAACGTTAACGTCCTTGGGGGGACGACCCAAAGACCACAGTAGGCTGTGAGCCTTCTCCCTCGTAGACTCATCAGTATGTATTTCCTAGTTTCCCCCGGTGATGTAAAAATACTTTCCCTTCTAGTTCTTGGTAATGGAAGTCCTTCTAATCACGAGGTATCTGTCCCTACTCTGCAAACCCATGTAATAGTAGCATCGTTTCTCCGCAGAGTTCTCTTTTGGATGGTAGAAGTAAAAATATTTCATGACCATGATGTATGTTTCAAACTTGTTCTTCTCGATCACCAATGAAGCAAGGATAGCCCTCCATCCACTAGGATTAACATGGGTTGGTGACAAATTCATCATTTTAAAGATCTTCCTCACTAGCATTGGGACTAGACGCCACAACCCTAGAATAAAGGCACAGATGGGAGAGCCAACCCCATCATTAGGGACCACAGAGCATAACCTCTGGTCTGCGAAAGGAATAATGAAAATGGTTCCCTTAGTAAATTCACATGTCTCAGCAAGATTGGTTATCCATTCCTCGTTCATAATTCAAGGATGGTTATAGGCTGCATCGTTCCTTATAGGCTCTGTGCTGTGGCTAAAAGTCCTAGATTTAATGTTCCTATACTTCGCAACATGAATTTCAATATTAGGGACTGTGACAAGAATTTCTATCGCTGCTTGATTGTTAGTGGAGCTTGTGTTTTCCTCAACTCTTTGCACACCCCCTGCAGCCTCCATGAGACCCTTACAGTCGGAAGATCATGTGGAGTCAGAGTCAATACACACACAGGTGGAGCAATATTTCAGCTTACAGGGCCAACTTATTTTGAAAGACTTGATGCACAACACTGAAGAAGGAGGAACATTAAAGTGTCTCTTCTAGAAACTTTTAAATACTCGTAAGTATTTTAATGCATATGGCCATGACAATGACCTGTAAAAGCAGGGGGGGCTCTAGATTTAGAGGTCCACAACCATTTTTATCAAAATACAAGAAGAATAAGTTCAGAAGAAATTTCCACATAAAGAGTGGTTACGACATTAGAAAGAAGGGTCAATAAAGAATAACGTAAGTGGAAGGGTAACAAGTTATAAGGGAAAAATCAAGGCCACGAGCATGGAAAAAGAAAACACGATGATAGGTCTAGAACCAACTATCCAAGAGACACACCTAGACAGGCCTAGGGGATAAATATAATCGGTTGAAGTTATTTTATCCCCAAAGAGATAAACTACAAAATACAAGGGTTTTTGGCCAAGAACACCCATAAATATGTTTTCTTGGTCTTAGCCCCAAACCAACCCCAAAATGGTTTTAATACCAAACCTAAACAAAATATATCATTATCTACTCTTTCAAATTACCAAAAACAAAGAGTTATATGCTAAATAAAAAACAAAATTCAGAAACACAATCCGAACTCTACCCAAACCAAACCTAAAATTATTTCTATCCTATACACCAAATCAAATCAGAGGCAATTTAAAGCTCTAGTTCATTATGCTTCCAAGTTCATTATGGGTTTTATGAAACTCAAAGACCTAACAAGTAGTGCAACATTTTCAAAACTAAATTGATGGATACACTAAAAGAGTTCATGGGAAAGGATAGAAAACATGTTTATGATGAAAATTAAAGCAAGAATCGAAGGTATTGTTAAGAAACTAACTCGAATCGAAGAGAAAATTTCTTGAGAATGATTGAAAGAATTGGTGAATAAAACGCTTTAGTTACCTTAGAATCGCATGGGGAGAATTCTCTTAACACTTTAAGTAAGGTAATGAGGCCACAACCTCACCTCATTTATATAAAAAGGTGTTGGAAGTCGAAACATCATAACATACTATAACAGTCCTCAATAAGGAAGGAACAAAGCCCAACACTAAATCTCTCAACTCTTGGCACCAAGGCTTTGGGGCTCTATGTTATAACCAAAATATGTAAGCCTATAAACACATCACACATGGCAAGGAGTCCACACAAGAAATACAAAGGGCAGGGCAGTGGAAGGCTACACCATTATGCACATCACCACAACTCGGGCTTCTCACAGGCCACAAACCCACGTTCTATGAGTAGCAGCTAAGCAGTTCACGGCCATGCCTTTAATAGGTTGTGGGCTCCTACCCTATCAGTAGTGCAGTGCCTATCGCAGACAATGACATGTCAGCATTGTACTTTCCAGTTGTCCACTTTCTAGAAAGATTCCATCTCAATAGTACTTGTCCATATATTACGTGCACCATGCAGGTGATACTCTCACTAAAATCCTATAAATAAACCTCACCTCCTTATTTGGGGAAACACTTTTGGCGCTGAAGCTCTTCTAAACTCTCCACTCTTTGTAAACCTGAGAATATACTCAGGTCACTTACTCCGATCACCTGATCCACACTTGTCCGTGGCACCTCTACAACTAATATTATAAGGCTACATCCTTCTTAGCACAGAGCTTGTATGCTCATGTATTTAGCCTCACTTCTCTCTTGTATGCCTCTAAATGCCACAAAATCTTGTATTTGTACCTATAAATAATGAGGATAAGGCACCAAAGTGGACGTAAGCTCATTTTTATATCCAAACCACTCTATATCTTATGTTCTATTTCTTTATATCTATGACATTCTGTTTTCTATACTTTAGATTATCAGGTATAACTTTGATAGCACCTTTCATTCTTATAGGCCCATTTTTCAATATCATAGCTTATGAATAACAATATTGTCCTCAGAGACTTCTACCTCCGAGATGACTCTAAAGGCAGTTCCTCTATATGGGTCCCTTTTCATATTTGTCTACCAACTAACACAACTATGTATACTTTGGTTAGATACGGGACGTCAAGCATCGCCTATGAATACTAAGGTCCATGCCTACAAAGCCCATAGGGATCCTATTACTCAATGCCAAACTACAATTACCAAATGTTAGTTATTTTCATCCAGGTTCTAGTAGGACACGAAACATCGGGTAATACCTAAGTGGATCCCCACCCTAAGATGTCGCATGAGGTCCTATTTTAAAACATCACGACTCATTTACTTAATACTAAGTCACCACGATTATCTAGGTTCACTCCAATGTTACGTCAATCACTAAGAGTATCTAATCCTCAATATAATCAAGGCACATGAATCGGGACATACTAAACTCAAGCCCGGCACCAAGTGGCCTAATACTTTCTCGCCATGGAGTTAACACTTGCAAATACATTTACTGACAAATAATCACTACGGTGTTCACCCATAAGGATATCACCCTATCAACTAAGTATTACTGTACCTATCCCCAAGTGTTTGCTCCAAATAATTCATATACTCCTCGAATTTACCATCAATCGCAGTATTACCCCAAGGATCGAGTTTGGATACTCATATCACAACACTGACCACTCACAAGTGATGTATATAAGGATTATATGAATTCGAAATCTAAATCCGTCATTACTCAGTTATGACATTCTAACCATCAATCTCTACCATTGGTTATTCATGATATGATACCACTTGCCCAATGGGTGTTATCTCGTTCTATTAACATCTGCAAAGACCCTACGTCTCTAAAGGCTAGAACACCAAAACATCTCACACTATTAACCTCTGTGCCACCACTTATTAGTTTACATGGACACCCATAAATTACTAATCATACATAATCTGAAATGCGAAAGAAATTTATAACAATCAACTTGATTGTATGCCACTTGGCACTAACTTACTTGTTGAGCTAACCTCTTTGACCTTACTGTGGAGGACACAAATTAAAACGCCATCAAACTCGCATGACTGGCCCAAACCACACTAATGTTAAAAGACACAATACCATCCTCACCACATCATACCCAAAAAGAACCTTTAACCTAGAGCTCTGATACCATTTGTAATGACCCGATTCGAATTTATGGGTTACCCATGTGTCAACCGAATGCGAATCGGATGTTAGGTGTGAAGTGAAATGAAACAACCAACATAATATTTCTAGTCTTTAAAATTAATGTTTAACTTGTTTAACATGTGAATCCAGTTTCAAGACAAACTGCGTGTGGGACCTATGGGGAGCACCTCGAGTCCAAGTAGACAAAGCTACTAACATAATATAAATAACTTATACTTACCTATATAATTCCCTCAAAATACGAACCTGTACCCAATCTTCCATAACAAAGCAAGGGTGTGAGCCTATGCCCAGTGGGAATATACAAGCAGTATAGAAATGACCGATAGAAAGGATTACTCACACGCTACAATCACATGTATGCGAACATATATGTATCTACATACATATAGATATACCTTTGAAAAATACATATTCGAATGCATTAACCGTTTTACTTCCAAAACTTCTGGAATCTAGATTAATTTACCTTAATCTTTAACATACTTCCTTTATTCATACTTAGCATTTCTCACTTTAATTAACACGTCCGGTTCAACATATGAAACCATTACACTTGATTTATTCCGACGATTCCTTTATTGGAACCACCCCTTTTTATTCATCAAAATATACATTAGTATCTCCTTTGAAAAGTACCATTCAACACATGCATTCGTCGTATTAGAAAATACTTGTTTGTCTTTTGAAAACCTTTCGACACATACTTATGCAAATTATGGGTTTAACAATTTAGGTTACTTAATCACCCGCTTACCCACTCTACTTTAGCCCCTTTTCCTAAACTTAGGGACATTTACAGGTTTACGCATTTACTTGTTCATTTTAGTTTCAACGGAACGTTTAAGTTATTCATTAAAGTTAGGTTGTATTAAGTATTTTACCACACAACCCGTTTCATGAATTGTTCCTTATTCCATTATCTTTTCTCAAAATTTTACCATTTACCGCATACTTTAACGTGCCCCACACTGACGGCTATGCGCACCATATTCTCTGGACAGTGATTTAGGGATTTTCACCCAAGGTCTGTAGGCCCTTCTTGCTTTACCCCAATTTCATTCGAGTTCCTTTTATGTCTTTTAACATTTTGCAAATGTCCACACTATTCCACTTTATAAGGACATAAATGAAACACCCCGTAATTTTGAGGATTTAAAATTTAATTATTTTTGGGAGAAATAAAAATATTTAAATTGGATAAACTTAAATTTATAATTTAGAGAATTTATTTGAGTGGGAAGAATTTATTTATATTTGGCGACTTTAGGTTAAATTGTTCGGATTAATGTGAGTCGCATTTTGAGGTCAAAATTGAAGAATGTTATAAAGTATTTTGGATGACAATTCAGAGTGCGCGGTTGAGTCCGAATGGGCCGAGATAGTCAGAAAAGAGTATTCCGGGCTAGTAATCGGGATTCGGGGCATTTTTTGGCATAGCTAGGCCCACACGTGGTGATTTGGGCCATTTTAATTAGGCCCGTATGGACAAAAACATGATTAAGGGTTTTAAACCTAATTGAATGACTAGGGAACGACAAATAACAAATTCTAAACCTAGGGTTTGAGAGAGGATTAGAGGAAACTAATCAAGAAGCAAATTGGGAACCTTTTTGGTGTCAAATTAAGGGGAAAAAGTGAGTGTTCGTCATCAACACCTTAACTACAACAACGGATCAGACCCTACGAATAATTACAGGCAAGTGGTTAACCCTGAGAGAGTGGGGGTATGCACAGAGATGGTTTATTCGGCATATCGTTTTATTATTTGTTCACTTCCTTTAATTCAGTTGTGTGAATGGTTTATATTTATTTTTGCATGTATTGTTTTTTTTAATTAATAAGATAAAATTTGGCACCATCTTTTTGGAATACTAGGTGGTTAGTAATTTAAAAAAAAAAATCGACAGTGATGCTAAGAATGAACCAACTGGGATTCTTGTTTTAATTTTGTATAGGAATAATCACCCGGTATTTTATTAGGCAGAGTGTCACAGATGGTATCAGAGCATCAGGTTCTAGTGTCTTTAGGATCTCTGCAGCTTTTCACGTTTTAGCTTAGCGTCCTTTGATGTAGAGACTTATCATAGGATTGTTGTATTCTTATACCTATGCGTATTTTAGTTCTTATGCCAATTATTTTATATTTGAGGGTGAACTCATACGATTCGAACCTCATTTCAGATGTCGCCCAGGAGAGAGAGAGCAGCTAGGGCAGCAGGGGGATTTGAGACTAAGGAGGCTCATCAGGAGCTAGACTTACCGCAGTGACTGCCAGAGATGATTTCAGCTACACAGGTAACTGAATTAGTAGCATAGGCAGTTCAAGCGACGATGATTGCAATGACAAGTTACTTTCCACGAGATCATCCACACGGGTTAGTGGTACCAGATGTTCAGGTCAACCAGGGGTAGTCAGAGTGGCATCAAGTGCGAGAGGTCTTTCAAAAGGGCCATCCACCAGAGTTTCATGGGGGTTTAGATGTGGTGCTAGCGTGTAAGTGGAAGAGAGATATCCAACATCACCTACGCATGATAGATTGCAACGAAGTGCAGAAGCAAATGCTATCCACTTTTAGGTTAGTGGGAGCAACGCTATAGTGGTGGGAGTCGATCACCACAGTTGAGGAAAGGGATACATTAGCAATAGCCGAGTTTTGGGGGCGGTTCGACCGCAAGTATTTCCTTCCAACAATCGAGGCTCAAATGAGGAGAAAATTTAGGGAGGTAACACAAGGGGCCATTCAGTGGACGATTATGAGGAAGAGTTCACTCGTTTGGCAAATTTTGTACCAGATAAGATAAGCGATGAAGAGAGACAGAAAGTAAGGTTCATGGATGGGTTAGTCTGGAGGGTCAGACAACATTGGATTGGTATTAGTAGCTTATACAGATGTCATTAACACACCACTCCCGCACTGTCAGTAATATCGCTTCTACATGAAAGGAAGTTGGAGGGGAGTGGAACCCATTCAGTCAGATAAAGCGGGAGGGAACAATACCAGTGGGGTATCCTAGCAGCAGACATGGGGACATCAGGGGTAGGATTCCCAGTAGGGGAATCAGGCCAAGCGATTTAGGTCTGGAAGCTATCGATAGGATGGCCAGTACTTCCCACAAGGACAACAAGGAAGGAATCAGTGGTAGGGTGAATTTATTAGGAGGTGTTTTATTTGTGGTGAAGCGGGACACGTGAAGAGAGATAGTCCTCAGTAAGGAAGGGGTCAACTACAGGATGATATCCTGGATGTGCAGCCACTTCAACAAATCATGGTTGCGCTTGGGCAGGGGGAAGCTTCTCTAGAACTCGAGGATCAGCATTACATCTAGAGTATGGAGGTAATTATCTTTTTATCCTATGGGCATGGGGTAGATTTTGGGTGATAGTGAGGGTGTCACAAAATAAGAATTATTTTCTCTAGAGTTCGCGGGTAAGTCGAATTTAGTTGGTGCGCTGGCTATAGTAGCCATATTACATATATATTTATGTGGGATCATAGATTTCTTTAGTGTTATCCCCGAGAGAGTGGGGGTATGCACAGAGATGGGATTTGGTATTATTCGGGAATTATGGAAGTAGGGTAGAATTTTTTTATATCGGTTGGATAGCAATGGATTTGAACTATTGTAAATAGTGGGGGGTAAGTTTTGGTGGTTGCGACACCAGACTGTGATTGGTACTAGGTATCACCTGAGAGGGCATCTAGACTATATATATGGGTGTATATATGTTGTATTGTGTGGTGAGATAGACACATAGTGAGGTCTTGTGTTATCACATTTTATCCCGATAAGTAGGGGTGTTTACTAAAGTGAATCAGGGTGGTTAGATTTATTTTTGAGAAGGGAGAGATAGGTCGGGTTTTATTTTACGCAAGAACTAGTGATAGTAAGGGCACGATATTTTATGTTGTCTTTTGTAGCATAAGGGTATGTGTATGTACTTTTTTGTTAAGAGACAAGTATTTGGGGGTACGTATTATGGACTGAGGGACTAACGGATCTCAATGACCGACAATGTTAGGTAGTAGTGCATCGGAGGGGTACCTTGTTTGGATTTCTCTTTGTGAGACATCCCACGCATGGAAGTTAGCGCAACATTAGAAGTGGGGAGATTTTTGGTCGTTAGTACATGGGTTGGGTACCCCGACCATTATATATATATATATATATATATATATATATATATATATATATGTGTGTGTGTATGTGTGTGTGTGTGTGTGTGTGTGTGTGTGTGTGATATGACTACGGGTTTGAAGTTATATTACGGGTCACAGCTAGCATAGTCGGGTAACTTATGTGCAGTTAAGCATGGGGATAGGGTGTATGCGCACCTGGGTTAATTAAGGAAACTTTTGTGCTGTCAAGCACGGGTAAGGGTGTATGGGCGCCCTGGTTAATTAAAATGCATATTTGTGTAATTTATAGTTAGAAGCGGGAGAGGTAGATATATCGAGCTTAGAGGCACATGTCTATGAAGTCATATTCAAATCTTGGAGCACTAGGCTTATCTTAGTTTCGAGGACAAAATTCCTTTGTAAGGGGGGAAGTATGTAACACCCTGTAATTTTGAGAATTTAAAATTTAATTATTTTTTGGAGAAACATAAATATTTAAATTGGAGAAACTTAAATTTATGATTTAGAGAATTTATTTGAGTGGGAAGAATTTATTTATATTTGGCGACTTTAAGTTAAATAGTTCGAATTAATGTGTGTCGCATTTTGAGGTCAAAAATTGGAGAATAATATAAAGTATTTCGGATGACAATTCGGAGTGCGCGGTTGAGTCTGGATGGGTTGAGATAGTCAGAAAAGAGTACTCGGGGGTAGTAATCGAGTCTCGGATCATTTTTTGGCATAGCCGGGCTGACACGGGGTGATTTGTGCCATTTTAATTAGGCTCGTATGGCCAAAACGGGATTAAGGATTTTAAACCTAATTGAGGGCTAGGGAATGGAAGATAACAAATTCTAAACCTAGGGTTTGAGAGAGGATTAGAGGAAGCTAATAAATAAGGAAATTGGGAACCTTTTTGGAGTCAAATTAAGGGGCAAAAGTGAGTGTTCGTCATCAACACCTTAACTACACCAACGGATTAGTCCATACGAATAATTCCAGGCAAGTGATTAACTTGCTTTAATTTTTAAATTGTGATATCCAATTCATATTTTGGCGATGTGTAAATTAAAATTCGTTTAGGGTAAAAAGGGGTAAAATTGGGGTTTTGTTAATGGAGCACTGGAATGAGATTCAAAGTAAGAATTTAGGTGTGTTATATATATCTGAGTATAGATATCTGATTTGAATCAGAAACCTGGAATATAAAATGGTGGAATTTGAATCTGGAAGTGTAATTATAGAACAAAGTTAATTGAGATTTATGGAAAAACCCATTTCGGTATTTGTGAAATAGGTTGAGAATTTTTTATATCTTAAGGTTCATATGATGTATAGGATCTAAGTCAAACATGTATATATATGGTGGGAAGATTTGATTGGAGGCTGAATTTAAGGTGGAAACCTTAAAATTTTCATCAATGGTGGAAAGACTGAATTGGAGAAGACGCTGACTGGATTGATCGATGGAATTGATCAATCGATCGATGGTCGAGAAAAGCTGGCAGTTTCGCCCTTTTTCTTTTATGGGGGAAAGTTAATTAATTTATTTCGAGACTTTTTTATTTAGCGTCAAATAAATACAAGACATACTTTCTAGCAATTATAGGTATATATAATTGGGAAATTTGGGAGAGATGAATGCGTGACACATTAAGTGTGAATATTTGTGAATTAAAATCTGAGATTTAAATATGGACCAAGTGAGCGAGTCCGGGTATGTTGGTTAAGTGACACCAAGGTGTTAAATTAATTACTGAGAGGAGTAGATTAATTTGGAGTGGGAATCTTGACTCGGGAAATACTAGGTTATGAACCAAGTAAGCGGGTACACATGTTGAGTGCCACCAGAATAATTAATTAATTAAGGAATAAATTAATTAATTTAGAGTCGGACCATAGACTCGAATTGGTAATTAATTAATGTGAAAAATTAATTAATTTAGAGTCGGATCATAGACTCGGATTGCTAATTAATTAATATGTAAAATTAATTTAATTAGAGTTGAACCATAGACTCGGATTAGTATTAATTAATTCGTGTGTAAATTAATTAAATTAGAGTCGAATCAGAGACTCAGGTAAATATTATATAAATCAATGTGGAAAGTATTTATATAAGAGTCGGACCATAGACCTTTTGAAATATTGTATTAATTGACGTGTGAATTAATAAGTGAGAAAATGAATTAAGTTGAGTCGGGCCACAGACTCAGAAAATTATAGGCTAGTGTTACGGGATTTTTAGTACACGAGAAAGACGGGGGTTATATTATATATATATGGTGTAGTGATAGTATATATATATGTGTATATATTGTGCGTGCTATTAAATATCAGTGACTAGATATTTATTTAATTTAACTACTCTAGTGCTATCAAGGGAGGTTGCGCGATGTGTGTGAATCCCCTAGATTGAGAAGTAGGGTGAGTATATCCCCAGGTCATAGCGTCCGGTATGTGGGTGGGGGATTTATCTCACTTTCAGGGAAGGAATATGACCACCTCCACTACGTTTATATTTTGTTCCAAGTTGGTGAGCGATTCCAACTCGGAATTAGGTTATGTGAGCACACCTAGTAAGATAACACTTTAGAGGGAATCATCCGGAGAGGGTATACTCGAAGGAATGGATATACATATGATATATGAGTGGATGTTGTGGTAAAAGTACGTATATAATGGTAGTAAATATTATATGTGGGTAATAATACAGTGTGTGATGTAATTATTTTATATAACTTGTGTCACAGTTTTATGATATTATTTAAAGGAAATGAATTATGTTAATTAGTGAGATAACTTATAATCCATTGATAATAATACTAGGATTAGAGTGGAAAGGCAATAGAGGATTACAAGGACTAGTTGGACGGGGTAGTACAACTTGGTGGGGTTAAGGTAATCGTTAGGTGTGCACTTTAGTGGAGGGGTGAGAATGTCCTATATAGAGTGCGCGACAATAACTTAAATATGGAGCGCATTCATATATTTTAAATTACTGCAGTTAATTCACTTGCTAAATATTTTAAAAATGTTTTGGGTTCTAACTCTTGCTATAAAACTATTTTCAAAACCTTTTAGGTGTCCAACCATAGGGACGCCAAGATTGATATTCTATTCCAGGGACATGGAGCTACGGTATATGTGGATGCTAGAAGGAGCTTGGATTAGACGCGTCATTCTTTCATTCCTAGAGTAGGAATAATTTATCAGTTTCAGTTTTTTTGGGGCATGTAGCCCAGACTTTCAGTTCAGTTTTTAGATTTTTATTCAAGTGTTGAATATTTGTATTGGACTATTTATTTTGGTGGCCGATGGTTTATTCGGCATATCATTTTATTATTTTTTCAGTTCATTCAATTCAGTTGTGTGAATGGTTTATATTTATTTTCACATGTATTGTTTTTTTTAATTAATAAGATAAAATTTGGCACCAACTTTTTGGAGTAATAGGTGGTTAGTAAATTTAAAAAGATTTTCGACAGTGATGCTAAGGATGACCCAACTGGGATTCCTGTTTTAATTTGGTATAGGACTGATCACCAGGTATTTTATTAGGCAGGGTGTCATAATAAATTTTGAATTGAGTCCCTGTATTGTCTTGACTTAATTACGTGAACAAAACTGTTTGTAAGATGTCATAGGGAGATTTATATTTTATCACGATCGCACTTGATCTATGACGTATTGAAGAAAATTGAAGACGTTATGGCAAAGCTTCAAAGAAATAATCGTTCCGAAGTTTAATTGGTGCAAGTTTATTCATCTTCAAAGTTAATTGCATTCGGAGATCACTCAGGTATGAATGTGTATAATTAATGGTGCTTGGAATTTTTTTTTATAAAAGATAAGGATGTTTTATAAAGGAAAAAATGTTTTAAATGCTTCAAAGTGTTTTAAATGGTTTACACTACGTTTTTATTCAGATAAACTCGAAATAGAGTTTGACTTATTTGGATCTCCTTTAAAAGTGATTTTTTGAACTAAAGGTCAAAAAGTCAAACGGACACGCCAGCTCGCTTAATCGACAAACAGTCTCATTCAAATGAGATGGGTATGACGCACGGATGATGTGGCCTTGTCGTTCCTATGACACATTTTTTGAGGTGGCACTTAATTGTAAAGGAGCGTTTTCATTAGATGTTCGTAAGTGTGCATCTAGAAAAATAGTTTACCATCCAGTACGAGTTTTGCACATGTTTTCTAAGGTTTAAAAATCATAAACACATCCTTAGAGTTTGCAAAGATCCGAGCTATCATTCTTATATGTTTACGTGATATTTATACACCAAGAAGTTTGTTCTATCATTGAACATCAAGGTTTTTGAGGTGAAGAAAAGAGAAGGACTTCTTGTTCGACATTGTAGATGAATCAAAACCAATCGGTGGACACCGAGACATTCATGGAGTCGAGTGTTGTGGACAGGTATCGAGGAAGATGAAATTTTTGCATGGGCACTATTGAAGAATAGTATAAGATTAGAAGGAGCATCAAGACCCGTGGGTATCGAGTCATTGAGTAAGGCTAATCTGTCTTTGTAAAACCTTTGTTCATAGTGATTGTCTGGCTTGGTCCATTCGAGGTTCTTTTACCGTTTTGGGTTTTTTTCCTCGTACATCTGGCATTGTGAGTATTCTTTACTTTACTTTACTTGTTTTAATCACTAGATGCATGTTTAGGATTAATCAAGATAAAATTTGTTTAAAGTAAGAATTGAGTTTTCACAACTTGGTTGGGTGCACCTTAAAAGTTGGATAATTTTTGGTAAAATTGGTTTGATTTGAAACACATGCTAAAGGGATTTTCAAATTGGTATCAGAGTTAGAAGACATATTTTATATGTATTGTGATCTCGTGTTTTTTTTATATCTCCTGTGTTTTTTTTTTCTCTCGATGGATTCTCTAAGCTTTGACAATTTACATCGTTTGAATTTAAAGTTTGCAAAACGTATTGAAGTTTTGGAGAAAGAAAATTATGGTTTCAAAACTAAGATTGAGTATTTGCAAATGTTTCAAATTCAAAGAGATATTTGTCGTGAGAACTTTAGTTCCTTGTTTAATTATTTTAATATGTTAAAATTGGGCCAAAAGGAGAGTGATGATAGAGTGCTCATTTTAGAAAAAGAGTTAGAGGATTTGAGAAATTCTAGGGTTTGTGCCGTTGAGGAAAATAATTCGATTAATGATTTTGTGGCATGAGAAAAGGCTCTTAGGGATAAGTTTTCTCACATTGAGGGGGAGAAATAACCTTCTAGGGGTAATTGAAAATTTAAAGAAGGAGTCCCGAAAGTTTGAGGAGTCTAATCATTTCCTTGAGTCGAAAGTTTTGAAGTTAAAAAATGATTTAAATGACTCGAGTAGTGATGGTAGCGGCTTATCTTGTTCTAGTGGTTCGAATGTAAAAGCCAAAATCATAGTTTGTTTTAGAGCATCAACCACATCCGAGGGTATTAGAAAAGGCCAACCTAAAGGTCCCATTCCTTATCGTGTTTTCACGTGTTCGCATTGTTGTAGGAAAAGTCACCTTAGGAGTTTTTGTTTTGATCTTAGAAAATATCTTAGGAAGTTTAAACGTGGTGTCCCTTTCGTTCCCAAATCCCTCTTTGTTAGGTATACACCGGTTTGGGTTAAGAAGTCCGTTTTGGAGATACTAAATGCTTCGTTGGTTGATTCTCACATGCATGCACATGATTCATCTCTTGTTATTTCTTGTGGATAGTAGATTGCATGTTTTATCATATGCTAGCCCTTGCACCATGATTTATAACTTCCTAGTGTTATGAAATGTTTATCTCTTTGTATTATATTTTTCATTTGTTTGAGTCTTATTTGAGAAATACAAAAATATTTTTTTTTTAAGAAAACTTTTGAAAAACCGAAAATACTTTTGTTTTCTTGTTTGTTTTTGTTTTTGAGTTTACATGTTTGATGTGGCATATTGGTGTGCTTGGACCCCTCCCCATAATTGTTTCATTATCCATGTGGCTAGGACATTTGGCCATTATTATCGATGCTTAGAATGATCTTAATCATTGTTTACATGGGGTTATTTTGAAGTTGATATGCATTTTCATTTGACTTTGTATATATGCCAACATTGCACACATGCACGAGTTTATATTGATGTTTGACTTCTCTTGCATATTTGAATTTGGTGAGGCGTTTTTATCTCAATCTTATCATCTATGTGTATGTAGACTTAAGGATAAGTGTGCATGTAAGAATCATTTACCGTGAGGATTTTAATTAAAAAATGATGAGTGAATTCACGAGAAAGGGCTGCGAGAGTTCAAAATTGACTCGTTGTGAAAGCCACCGTTTAAAACAACCCAAAAGAAAATGAAATATGCTAAGAAAAGGGCAAAATTAGTTTAGTTCATTCCAAAGAAAATATAATATTATTGAGGGAGTTTGGATGGATTAAAAATTCAAACGGGTTTGCACATCTAATCCTAATGTTGAAACATTGCCATTTGACGCTATTATTTGTAAAATCATCAAAATTATGGATTTCTGTGCATGTAGTATGTTTAGTTCATTAAGCTCACACTTTTATTGTCATATGGCTATGATAAAGTTTGATGATTTATCGCTATCAATTAGATATTCTTGATCGTTTCGATGTTTTGGAATTGTGACTCATTTGTTGTAGTTTCACGCCCATTCAGCTCATATCCATGTTTGAGCACATCAGTACTATTGCATGTAACTCACATTGTTAGTTTTTATGAGTTTTTACGCTTTGTGTTAAAAGCCTATGGTCTTAACATTGTTTTGCTGCTATCAAGGCCTTTCACTGATTTTTTCTAGAAATTTTTTCACTGGGCAAAAATATAAGATATTTCTGGGAAAATGTAAAAATTTGGCAAGTCGCGAGAAGTCGTTCAAACAACATCTCTATGTCGCGCCGACGACATCTACTTCATTCGAGCGACATCCTCATATCGTTTGAGCGACTTCCCTGGCTCGTTCGAACGACAGAATGAATTGTGGATTCTGATTGGTTTGCAGTCCACTGGTTAAAATTGGTAATATTTTATTAAACTGCTGGAAGCGTTTCTGGACTGACTGCTTTATATGCAGGAATTATTAGTTATAAATTGGATTTTTGCATATAGTTCGTTTATCCCACTTGATTAGTTTTCTATATTCGTTGTGTGATTAATTTGGTTTACTAGCTACTGATTTGTCATCTATTGATCATATTTAGCTGGTTGTTTCATGATTAACAAGCGATTTCAAATTGATATATTCTCATGCTAGATACTTGGATTGATTTATCTTTTCACCGTATTGTCTATTCTAGACAAAAAGGGGGAGAGATGTATGTGATGTAGGGTGAGATTTGAGCATGTTTTGGTTTATATATGTTTACAAATTGGTATCTCAAATTAAATTAGTAGTACACATTGGTATCATTTTGTTGCTCAAATTGTTTAACAAATGATTTTTTAGAGATTATTCACATTGGTATCTATTATTGTTTGGTATCATTTGTTCCTCCATACTTCACTGGGTATTTGTTTGTGTGTTTCATGTGTGTAGGTATGCTTCAGTGATTCGAGATTTCAAGTCTACATCATATTCAGACAGTTTATACTTGTCAGTGCTACATATTCTAATTCGTGTCCTGTGATAATTGGATTTTTGCATATGTATCGTTGTAGTGCAAAATCTACTCTGAAAATTACCTTGAGTACCTACAAAACTTATCTAAAAATAACTCTTATTGCGATAAGCACGGGTATCAATCCAACTTTCAAGGTGAAACAATTAATGTGAAAACTTGCAATTCAAGGGAAAAATTAACTAACACTAAAATTATAATATGACTAAATAAAAAAAAATGTGCAACAGAGTGTGAAATATTTGAGAAGGTCAAGAGATGTGATTACACTACATTTTCAATTATTTTAATTTCTCAATTTATTAATTTGAAATATTTTGAGATAATATTAAATCGATAATCTAACTCCCGTTAAAATTATAAATTTAATAAAATCTTTTTCAGAAATTTAATTTAAAAATGTCACACGATGAAAAATTAGGACTTATACTATTTTCAGAAAATTACCCGCTAGGATCAATTTAAAGAAAACAATATCAATCTTCAAATTTCAATACCGAATTAATATTCAAATATCATAAAAACCTATCTCTAGTTCGATTCCTAAATTCAAACATTGATTCATTCAATTAATTTACTAACTCTCGTTACATAAATTAATTGGTGACAGTTAAAATTAATTTACCTAGGAATATAAAATTAATTAAATAAATTAATTAAATTAACATCATACGCATTGCATCCCACCCCTTGAACGGGGTGTTTAGCCAAACATTTTCATGTGTGTATAAACAACAATAAATATTATGTCAAAAAGGAAATAAATTGAAAAGAGAGTATAGAAATACAATACGCAATTTTTTCCACAAATTTGTCTTGAAATATGCCTTGACATGCGTCCAACTTCTTCACAATATTTAGCACTTTATTACAAAAAGAAGCGTAGAAACTAAACTTGTTGTGCCCTATATGTACCCAACAGCTCAGAGACACCAACCTCGGCCTGGGAGATGGCCGAGGATAGAAGGGCCTCAGATTAGCGGCCAACGGTGTTGTCCTAAGCAAGGTCGGCTATGGACGATGTTGCTAGTTGCCTCACAGCCAAGAAGCAGATGAGGTCCTCATGGTCCATGAAGATGGTAATCCATCAGGTCGGCCGGAGCCGACATCATGACTACATCATACATCAACCTCGGCTGGGTGTAAGTCGAGGAAGTAGAGACTACACAATCATTATAATCATCCTTGGCTAGGAATCAGTTGACATTCCTGCTACTCCACCATTACCTCGGCCTAGGACGACATCACAACTCCACCTACCTTGCATTGGCTCTCCTACTAAGAAAATATCATCGCGGATAACCTTTGATTGAGAAGTTTCCAGAAATTCACCAACCTCGTACTCTTCCAGGCCGAGGTTAGTATCACCCGAGGACAGCCGAGCTTCTACATGTTCTTGTATAACGTGGAACACGTGGGTAAATCTGTTGTAACTGAATTATTCCCTCCACGTGAGGGAATATTGAGGTCATCATTACTTAGTTGAGATCAGCCAGGTGTCACTCTCATATTGGCTTGATGTTCATGCACATGCTCATTGTATGCTTAAGGGGATCATTACATCCCCCAAGCACTAGATATAAAGGTTATCTTCTACCTTGTAAAGGGATCCAAAATTACAACCCTAGCTGAAACTCTGTCATTTTACACATTAGAGAGAGAAAGCTTAAGAGATTGTATATATGGCAGTTAGTGCCTTATTCTATTGACCCTTACTCACTCACTTGCATAGTGGATGTAGGCCTAATTAGATGAAACACTTATATATATTGGTGTCCATCCTCTTATCCTCATCTCAATATCTTATATTTAACATATACTCGAGCTGCCATTGTTATCACTGATATGAGCTTACAAACACCTTGAAGGGTGGTGCTATTTCCAGCATCATCAAAACCTAAAAATTATCCTAAAGCTAAACTAGATTTTTTTTTATTTTTCTGGAATTTTTTCATGACTCTAAACTATACATAATATACACATTGTTTTTCTCTTTCTGAGTCTTTTTTTTTTAGTCTGATGAGAGTCTCCTTTTTTATAACCCACGAAATGGTTCCTAGAGAGATTTGAGGGATATGCACGTGTATTTCTTTGGGTAAAAGGATACGGGTTTGTTTCTATTTTAAAGGGATTTGGTAGGTGAGAAAAATGTTTTGGCTTTGGAGGTTTGGGAAATGGGTTCGTAAGGTGGATCTGGTTCAGGCGACGGGCTCCGGTTGGAGGGTCCAGCCGCGGGTTTGGAGATGGCCGGACAGGGGTATGGCTGGCGGAGATTTGGTCGCCGAATTTTTGGTTCAGGCGGCCGGTTTTGGGTCATGCTTTGGGGGGTAAGGATGAGAGGGATTTCGGGTAGGCAGGTGGATCACAATCGGATCGACTGGGACGCCGATCACGGGAGTCGCAGGTTGGGGATACTCCGATCGGAGATGTCTTCGGCGGCTGGGTAGTCCTCATTTTCTGGCCAGAATGTCGCTGGTGGTATAGGATTTTGGCAAGGGATTGAGGTACGACAGGTTCACTGACTAGAGCAGTGGTAGCGGTTTAGGTTGATTGGGTTTTTAGGTGTTGGGCTTGTTCACGGTTTTGGGATTTTGTTGTTGGGTATTTTGGTAATGGAGGTAGGAGAGAGAGTCGTAGAGTTGTGTTAGGGAAGATGATAAATAGTGATTGTGTGTGTGTGGGTGTAGGGTAGTAAGGTGTGAGGGTGAGGGGTTGTGTTGTGTGTATGAGTGTATGGAAGTAGGATATATGGGTATGTTTAAGTTTGGGGTTATTTAGTGTGTGTGTAATTTGTACCCCTAAAAAATGACACAGTATATATATATATATATATATATATATATATATATATATATAACAATGCTAAAAATCTACAAATAAAATACTATTCTAAAAATAAAATAAAATAAAGACTCAAATAAAAAAATGAAATTAAAAAAAATAAAAATAAAAATCTATTAAACGAAAAACTAAAATCCTAAAAATGTAAAATCTAAAAAAAATGAAATCCTAAAAACTAATCCTAATAAAATAAAATAAAGATTAAAAATTAAAAACTAATAAAAATCAAAATGAAAATAAAGAAATAGAAAAATAAGAAATAATCCTAGAAATTTCTAAATAAATCTAAAATAAATCCTAAAAATAAAAATGACTCAAACTAAAAATTTTAAAAATAATAAAAAGGCACAAACTAACACACACCAGCTCGGGGTAGGGACTGGGCTCGGTCTGGGCGAGGTTAAGGGTACGGGACTGGTTCGCGGCATCGGAACACATCTCGGCACGCTCGAATATGGACTCAGACTTTACGAGCTCATTTAATTTCTTCGATGCAAGATTTTAACCGCTTATGTGTCATAATTGCACTGATTTAGCATTATTTGTACTGCAACTGCGTATTGACCTGAGAAATAAATAAATACGAACATAAGGTCAATTTTAATTAAAGCGAGGGACTAAAATGCACATATTCGGGGTATAAATATACACTTTTGGGTGCTTATCACACCACCCCTAAAAAGAACATTGCTAGTCCTCAAGAAAAATTAGAGAGAAAACAGAGATAAGTAACCAAAAGTGTGCCACTTTCGCAGGCACTGGCAATTGCACTTAGCATGTGCAACAAGCTGTTGAACCTATAAGTTTCCCTATAGGACGAGTGGTGTCTCATGAGGGTTTGCGGTGAATATACACAAAAAATTTGAAACTTATTTAAATGCGGTATCTGAGTAGATGATGGAACGCTATACAACCCAACTTATAGGACGTCAAGGAATACCGTATTGAACTATCAAAATAAGGATATGAAATTACTTAATACATCAAGCATAATCCTTCCTAAAACTCAGCGTGTGTAGTGTGAAGTAATCTTAAGTATCATTAGAGTAATTCTAAGATCGCCTTTTAAGAATCGACGCTTTGACTTCAATTCTCACTGGATATATGTCTCTAAATCGAACTCTCTGAGAATTTGGTAAGTGTATCTCTCTACTATGTGAGGATGTGAGTAAATGTAAATAAGTTCAAACGTATCACACACTTTATAAAAAAGGACGAATACATGAAAGAAATAGATCTCATGAAGGAATGCTAATCACTATGTCGAGAATGTCGAGTTATCCACCGTATAAACTTATCGTTTTCCCGAACACATTACCAACTGTGAAAATGTGCTTTATGAATGGTATGAGGGGATAATGAAATAAAGAAGATGAACGATAGGGTTTTTGAGAAGAGTGTGACAAACTTTACATAACTAATGTCTTCATCATTTGAATTTATAATCGCATGCTTTATTTTTCTTTTTTTCTTTTTTGCAATACATTTTTCTTTTCATAGCACAAATGAAGACAATTTACATTTGAAATCTAAACACTCTTTTTCTCAAAAAACGATCGTAATGAAAGGGAATGATATATGGATGGTATATGGGACATATGGATAAGGGTAACGTGGAAAATGACAATGGGTGAATGATAATGTGACAAGGAAAGAGATGAATGTATGGAAAAATCGGTTTAGTGCTCGGGACAACTACAAGACACATGTTTCTTACAACTCGAAACTAATGTCATTCTCAGTGATTAAGACAAATTTGAAAAAAGATGAGACCATGCAACAACTAAATGTAGTACCCAAAGAAAGTTGAGTAAACTTTTGACTCGGAGATACGTAAAAAAAACCTCAAAAGGTGAAAAGCTCAAATCTCACGGGTTTAAGTCGCCACTAGTGATCTTTTAAGGCTTTCTTGAGAATATAGTTACTCTTCAACTTTTGATTGTAAAAGTGACAGTGCAAATTTTCCGAGTTTAGGAATTCATGGTGCAAGTACGCTTTAAGCGGTAATAATTAATTTAAGATTAAAAGAGTAAGTTTTGGGTCAAACACAGGTATTCAGATTTGTAAAAGAGGGATGATAGACAATTCATGTCATAAAAAATAAATTTAACTGCACAAAAAGTTTAAAATCACTTGTTTCTGAAAATTTTCAAAAGAGGTACGATTTTGATAAATTTCCCACCCCCAAACAAAAGAGAACATCGTCCTCGATGTTAAAAACCATTTATAAAAATGAAATCACAAGGTAGGAAAGATAGTACCATAATGAATCACTAGTGAAATGTACTGCACTCTGGAGCATAGATTAAACCTGAAGAACATATGTGATACAAAAATACGTACAAGTCTATAAAGTATGTGAAAATCCTTGGGTGGTGTGAAACACCACACCCAAATAGGATAAGACTCATACTCAGAAACAATGAACAACGGGCTGCCTCCCGCTAGCACTAAGTTTAATGTCTTTAGCCAGACCGAACCAGTCTCACCCTAAGGATAGGAACTAGGAAAGCACGGGTGGTAAAAAAAATGGATGATGAGAATCACCCCCAAACAAGATTGAAGCGTTAGTCTTGTTGGATATAGGATAAAGAAGAGGTCAATTCACTTGCATGGCGAAGTGAATCACTCGATGCAAAGCATCGGTGGACCAGGGTTGGGTGGGTATTGGGGTAAGGTGAAGTGTGGAAAGGGTGAGGGTGAACATGCACCGGTAACGGGCCTTATTGGGTAGAAAGGTGAGTGCAACTAAGGCCCTATAAGAATGGTTCTCAAGTTGGTGTGGGAGGCAAAATGGTTTGGAAATAATAATGGGGTGGGCCTCAAAGAAAGTTCACGACCGTTCTATAATTGGACGGTGATAATAGTCGCCACGTGGGACGCTAGGGAGCCGTCGATGGAAAAAATCAGCACCACAAGGAAGTGGCGTGCATAAAGTAACAAGCTCGGTGTCACGTATGAGGAGAGTAGCACGCATACTCACACGGATGGTGGGGTCGAAGAAAAGTGCACAAATAGGATCGTGGCGCACTAGGATGGAGGGTGGGTGGAGGTGAGGACCTAAATGCGTAGATGGGAACACGTGAGGTGCAATAGCAAGGTCGTGAAAGGGTCTAACGAGGCGTTAAGATCCGAGATAGATGAATCTACATCTATATTAGGCTCAAAGGGAGCCAAATATGATGGGGTAGGATCCATATCAAGATAGGTAGAAACCATCTCGGCACTACACCAAATTTGCACAATTATCAAGGTCATTGACCCTGACAAATCACCCTTGTCAAGGTCAATGACCGTGACATTTTGAGGCGAGACAACTTTTTTTGTCACGGTCGTGTCACGGTCATTGACCTTGACACAAAACTCGCGCTTTGTGTCACGGTCGTGTCGCGGTCAATGACCGTGAGACATTTGTCACGGTTATAAACCGTGACAAAGCCGTGACCCTTCTTAAAAAAATTGTCACGGTCAATGACCATGACAATTCTAGGCAGAATTTAAAAAAAATCTGCTGGGCAGTATGGCCACTGCCACTGCCCAGCAGTATATTTGTACCTGTTATAGCAACGGTGTACCTGTTCCAAACATCATATATCCAAAAAAACCAAAGATAATGCAAATATATATTCAAAATAGAAACTATTTAAGAAGAAACAACATCACCATCAATTATCTCAAATCTACAAACTATTTGCATGGAAACGAGATTTTGTACCGCGACGCTCAGGGACACCTCCTTATCCTTCCCTTCTCGTCCGAATAGCCACATAAGTATAGAGCATATGTGGCCTAACCTTAGGGACACTCCATGTCCCCTAAATTGAAATAAAGTAAAATTAGTATCCTCCCCTCAAATATAGATAAATATAAATCATAATTGAAATCGAAATTGAAATTGACATATAAATATAAATACATTACCTGTGGTGTCACTAAAACAGCTAACTTGAGCTCATATGGCACCTCCTTCCAACTAATGTACCCTGGGCAATCGTGTCAAATATAATTCTCTTCATATCTAAACACTAAGAAATACCATAATCCTATGGAGTTATGCGTTGCAAATTCCTTCCAACCGTTGTGTAGCCAAAAATCAGCAGTTGAAGTTGTCAATTCCACCTTTCAATGGTCTCCCATGTTTTGCTAGAAGTTCCAAGTGGTGGGGTATAGAAAGTGGAATTGACAACTTCAACTTGTGATGTTTGGCTACATAACGGTTGGGAGGAATTTCTAGAGCATCGCTCCATAGGATTATGGCATTTCTTAGTGTTCGGATAAACGAAGAGTTTCATTACTAGTTGGGGTCTTCTTATGCTTGACATTATTAAATTTGGGATTCTTACCTGTCATATTTGGGCCACATTCAGAAGATTTACTTTCAATTTCTGAACCCGAAAGTTATCTCGGTGGTAGCCTATGTTCAACTCCGCCCAATAAAAAATTGGAACCTTTCTCAAATCTGAAACCTCCCGTGGAAATGGTATACATTTTTTAAGCTAGAGGATAGGCGAAGAGATTCAGTCTCCTCTCCAAAAATAGGACACCCCAAATAACCATGCACTACACATCCGGATAATGTCCCATAAGCTGGAAAATCATGAATTGCCCACATCAACATAGCTTTTAGCATAAACTCTTCTTTTCTAAAATAGTCAAATGAGTGCACACCCTCTTCCCACAACTCATTTAATTCTTCTAGCAAAAGAGCCAGGTTGATATCAATGTCATCACTTGGTGCCTTTGGCCCAGGTATCAATAAATCCATCATCGAAAATTCAGGTCTCATACACTGTGAATGAGGGAGGTTGAGTGGGGCTAGGATCACTGGCCATACACTCTGATTGGTGCTTAGATTTCCAAATGGATTGAAACCATCTGTTGATATAGCCAAAAGAATGTTGCGTTGTTCTCGAGCAAAATCGGGATACTCAAAATTCATCCTCCGCCAGGCAGAAGAATCAATAGGATGACGCATGATATTACCCCCTACTTCTTCCCTAGCATGCCAAGTCATTGCCTCTGCAATCCATGGTACTGTGAAAAATCGCTTTGCTCTAGGCCCAACGGGAAAATATTTCAATACTTTTTGAGGCACTTTTGAGATTGTGCACTCCTTACTAGTAGATTGGACATATCTAGGTTCATCGCATACCGGACAACGATCGAGATTTTCATACTCCTTTCGGTATAGTATGCAGTCATACACACAAGCATGAATCGATTTATACTTCATTCCCAAAACTTTCAAACTGTTCTTCATAACAGGATAGATATTTAGAAGTGTATTCACCTTGGGTAATAAGCCCTTCACCCATTTCAGAATTTCCGTCACGCTATTGCCAGACAAACCGTACTGCGTCTTCATACTGTACAAACCAACCATGGCATGTAAAGTTATTTGATCTTTCTCACAGCTAGAGTATAACAGTTGGGTCGCCTTAAATTTTAAACTTTGGTAGTCATCGTCAAGTTTTATCGTGTTATCTTTACGAGCACTTGAATCTTCTACATCATCAGTAACCTCATTCTCCTCAGCTTCATAAACTCTGTACGCATAATCAACTAAATCCTCTAACATATTATGATCTACGTCGTCCCCTTCTACATCTATTCTACTTGTTGAAGGTTGTTGTGAAGGTTGGTCGGGGACAAAAGGAACTTTCAATTCCCCGTGAAAACTCCAAAATCGATAACTATCTTGCATACCCAATCTTAACAAATGTAGTTCAACTGTTTTCCACTCAAACACCTTACCATTCTTACACCTAGCTCATGGACACAGAAACTCTTCATCATTACGACATCTCTTTGCATATTTCACAAATTCGTTAGCACCTCTGCGAAACACATCCCCCATTCTATTAGTCTCACCCATCCACTCTTTGTATTTCGGATATCCCATCACAGCTACCACAACTAAACACCTATTAAATGTAAACAACACTTAGATTTATAGTATGTTTTATTTAATTATCCCATCATTTAATTATCCTATTAAAGGGTAAGTGGTCCTATCCCATTCAAGACTGCATTTTTCTGTAATATACTTAATAGCTCATGCAAATTGTTATGATTTGAAAAAAATTCGACAGCATATGCCCTTAGTTCTCCAAGTACACGACGTAGATTGTAAGGTGTGAGTGTTATTTCAATTGGTCAATTGAAATAACAGTCACACTTGTCAATCTAGTATGTACCCAGAGAACATTAAGATACGACTGCAGAACTTCCTCCAAAAGTAACAACTTTAAGTTCATAACAATATTATACAGAAATTATACAGTCTCAAACTGTCCAAACGGGATAATTTGAGAGATCTCATTACAGGGGTAATGACTCTCGAACGGGTTTAAGGGATATTGAATGCGTACACATAAGAACTAGAAGGCTAGTATCTATGCGCACTATATTTAATTTCAAGTATGTTTCATATAATGGGTTAATTCAAATACAAAAATAAATTCATGGGTTAATTCAAATAAAAAAATAAATTGATGGGTTAATTCGAATACAAAAATACAAATTCATGGGTTAATTCAAATACACACACACACACACATAGTAGTGACTGTCTATTTAAAATAATCTCAATGTTAATTTCATGTATTGAATTTCTACTATTGTTTTGTTATTTTTATAAATCATATTCAATGTTAGATATGTGTTTTGTTAAGATATCTAAGTTGTTCTATAGAATTATTTTTTGTATCTTGAAGTTTAAGTTCTAAAATAATCAACCTAAAGTTGTGGTTCATAAAGTATTATCACAAATATAAACTAAGAGTGATAAAATAACTTTGAGGCATATAAATTAATTGTGACAAAGTAAGATTATGCACCAGAACCTAAAATTTAAAAAAAGTGTTTTTATTTAAACCCCATTTTTCTTCCTATAACTCCTATTTTATTAAACTTTAAATATAATTAAGGGTGTATAGAAAGAAAAGTTAAACAGGAATAAAAACAACATTTTTTAAAATATGAAGGGCTCACCAATTTGATCAAATTTTTCAACAACATAGACTAATTGATCTTTATTATTTTGAATGAAAATTACTTATTTATTTTGAATGAAAATAAATTGTTATCCAATATTTTTGGATATTACTTACCTTTACATTTTTGGATATTATTTACATTTACATTTTTGGATATTATTTTTAGAAATTTATAAAAAATTACTTATTTATTTACATTTTTAACCCCCTACCCTGCCCCACCCCCTACCCCACCCCCTACCCCCACCCTGCCCCACCCCCCACACATGCACACACACGCACATATATACACACATACACACATATATATACACACAAACATATATATAAATGGAAGAGAGAGAGAGGGAGAGAGAGAGAGAGAGAATTAAACCTGAAAGTAAAGAGAGAGATAGAGCAGCGTCGAGAGAGAGAGGGAGGGAACGGCGCAGGAGGGAAAAAAGAAGGGGGAAGGGGTTTTTGTTGCTGACATTGTCACGGTCGTGTCACGGTCATTGACCTTGATAATTAATTAAAGAATTTTCACGGGCAATGACCGTGACAAGTCCGTGATAAGTAAATTTGTCTCGGCCTTCTCACGGTCTTTGACCGTGACAAGTTCATGTCACGGTCGTGTCAAGGTCAATGACCGTGACACAAAACTCGTGTTTTTTGTCACGATCAATGACCTTGACAAGGGTGGCCGGATGAAAGGTGACAATTTGTCCATTTTGGTGTAGTGCGGATTCATTATCAAGAAAATGGGGAGCACTCGTAGCCGTAGCTATCCTAGGATGAAGTGGTTACTCGAGAACACACGCAGTGGGCTTAATATGTGTAGGCTCAAGCATAAATAAGGCTTCTTTGGAAGGTGATGGTGCTGAGATTCAGCACCACCAAATAAGTGATGATGAGCTCAAATAGTAGTAACCATGGCAGCCATAGAGATGTATATGTATAAGTTTGTAAGTGTGTAGAAGTAGATGAGTATAAGAGGAATAAGATAATGATGTATAGTGGTTCATCCAATTAGGCCTACATCCACTGTGAGTGTGTGATCCACTAAGTATGGGCATTAATGGCCTTGGATACAATGCACATAATCCCACTTTCTCTCTCTACTGTGTGTATAAGCAGAGTTGTTGCTAGGGTTATGATTATCGATCCGTCGATCCCCTTGTAGGGTTATAGGTGACAAGTATATATAGGTCTTGGGGGGTGTAGTATACCCCCAAAGTATGCATGGTGCATGTGAATGATGATTTAGCCAATCTCCTGCTGACACTTGTAGATGCCACATGATGACATAATATTCCCTCACGTGAGGGGGTGATTCGGTTGTAACAGTCTTCAACATGTCCTGTGAGCCTCATGCGCACTATTCCACACGTATCCTAAACCACGTGCTATGATGATGTCACCCTCAGCCTGTAACACGAGGCCGAGGGCAATGTTCCTTCTGATAGTGAGTCAGGCCCAATTTCGGCCTCGTACTATCGGCCCCTTGGAGGGTCGTCTAGAACCTGATGAAGGGTCGTCCCCTTGGAGGGTCGTCCGGGCCTAATGAAGGGTCAGCCCAACGAAGGGTCGTCTGGAGCCTGATGAAGGATCGGCACCTTGAAGGGTCGTCCGGGCCTGATGAAGGGTCGGCCCATTGGAGGGTCATCCGAGCCTGATAAAGGGTCGGCCCCTTGAAGGGTCATCTGGAGCCTGATGAAGGGTCAGCCCCTCGAATGGTCATCTGGAGCCTGATGAAGGGTCGGCCCCTTGAAGGGTCGTCTGGGCCTGATGAAGGGTTAGCCCCTTGGAGGGTCGTCCGGGCCTGATAAAGGGTTTGCCCCTTGAAGGGTCGTCTGGGCCTAATGAAGGGTCATCACCTGAGGGGTCGTCTGGAGCTTGATTATTAGGTCACCCTGACCCCATCAAAGTACAGGGTGTCCTCAACCTGGACGTGTGTATATATGGGTATATCAATCAGCCCCTAGCTCTTAGCCATAGATGTTGTTGAGATGGCTGAGGGATAGTGTTGTAATTGAGATAGGTGTATAATCATTTAGGTGAGTCACACCTGCTAAGCTGATATGACACCTAGGCAGGTACTCATTATCGTTCCAATTTCCAAGGCATGGCGGCTGTACACTTTGCCTAGGGCTTTGTGCCCTAATGATGCCCTCCTCGTGGGATGTGCTCTGCATTGGTGAGTGGGCCCGCTCATTGGCAAGGTTGAAGTTTCTCTTTCTTCTTCTTCTTCTTCTTCTCTCCTAAACTCTCTCTCTCTCTAGCTTCCAGCCTTCTTGCCATTTTTGCATTTTCAAACCTTCAAGCTTGGCAGCTTCCCTATTTCTCCTCAGGTAACACCTCGACCCTAGTGCCCTACTTATCTTCATTTCTGTTTGTTTTCCTATTTTAAGTTCGTAGGGTTAGATTTTCTTAGGCTGTTCCATAGATTTTTCGGTGTGACCTTTAGTAAGATGTTCTTGAATTGTTCTTGATAGAAAACCCTTCAATTCTTTGGTTTTGATCAAAGAGTCCACCCTGGTCAATTGTGAGATTTGTTTGTAGTTAGGTTACCCAAATTCTTCAAGTGTAGGGTCTCCCCCTTAATGATTAGGAGGCTTTACAGCTTAGCTGAGGAATTCCCTTCCCTGTGAGAGAAGTTATTTGTTGAGATCAAACGGGTAGAGGAAGAGGAGGAGAGGAGACTAGGGGCCGACCCTAATTGGGTATGACCCATTTTCCCCATTCCTCTATCCACAATAAATCCATTTGAGCCATCTGAGTCTTGTGGGTCGTCTTGTCATCCATCCGGGAGTTATTCTGGAGATATGGATGAGAGAGCGTCGTCGCCAATTGGTGCTCGACCTTGTGGGAGAGGAGAGGTGTCTGACCTAAGCCCAGGCCGACAGGCCGAGGGTATGGTTACTTCTGTGGCTGTCCCTGTGGTAACCCTATCCCCACACGCTTTTTATATGGATTTTCCCCAGGGGTCTCTGATAGGTGATGAGTCCGAGGGAGAGGGGATTGAGGACGAGGGTGAGGACTCAGATGACCCAGTTGACACCTCCCATGCCTAGTCCTATATCTCCTCGATCAGGAATCATGAACTCTTACTGTGGAGGCATGCCTATGGAGTGTCCCCCAATATAACTATGAGGGTTCCCTCTGAGTCTGAGAGGGTCTTCGAGGGTGAAGAAGGATTGGTTGCAGTATACGAACAAATGTTTAAGGTTGGTATCAGATTCCCTCTGCATCCTGTTATCGTAGATATTTTGTCAGCCCTCGGCGTTTCCCCCTCTCAACTTCCTCCCAAATCTTGGAGGATGATCCTTGGCTACATCTCCCTGTGGAATAATTCTTTCACTGATGAGCCCTCGGTCGACGTATTTTTGGCCCGTTACAATATCACCTTCTCGTCCAAACATCCCGGGTACTATCACCTGGGTACAAAAAACTTCTCCACGTGGCACAAACCTCCAACCACGATTAGAAGAAGAGATTCTTCTTTGTCTCTGGAGAGTGGGAATTCTCCGCCGAGGCACAACCTATAGACGATGGTCTGAGGGTCCCCAGAAGATGGTCTAACCCTTCAATGAAGGCCAAGTCAGACCCCGGACTTAGTCTGGAAGAGAAATACATAGTTGAATATCTGAGAGGACGAGGGAGAGGGAGTAAACTTCAAACGTTTGAAGATCTGACGACCCCTCGGTTCCTCAAGGAAGCTAGTCTGAGGGTCGGTCCCCTAACAGAACAATGTGAGTTATATTATTTATTTCCCATTCTTTACTTTTTTTTCAAGTGTTTCATCTTTGCCTCTGCATTTTTCTAACATGTCGTCTTCCATTCAGGTCATCCCTCTGGTGTATTAGATTAACTTTGGGAAATTACTTCTCCTAGTTTTCTATCAGGTCTAGGCAAGAAGAAAGTCAAGGAGCCTCAGTAGGCTCCGAGGAAGACGAGGGCCATGGGGCTGATGCTTGTTTAGCCGACTACTGATAGTCATAAAAGGAAAGAGCCTGAAGCTCCTCCTGGCCCTCGACCGGATTCAAGGACGAGGGTGAGCGTAGAGTCATCTGAGGGGACTGACTCCTCTTCCATCACGGGGGCCTTCTGGTCCCAGAACTTAGCGCTTCTGAAGGATGAGCCATCTTCCCTTATCGTGAACCTGCGGGCAGCCAAGGCGTCCATGCTTTCTTCCCCCTCTGCTGCTGATTATGAATTTATGTCAAAGATGCCTCCAGTAAAAGTGTATGACTATGGTCTGCACGCCCTAGCTCAGCTATTTTCTCTCCCTTCATTCCCTTAGTTGCATTATTTCACGGCCTCTTGACAACTGTTTATTATTTTTGTGCAGTCTGTATGCTCCTTTACCTCAGCTACTAAGTGGATGGCTGAAAACCAACAAAAATTCCATGAAGCAGAGAGATCCATCCAGCACGAGGCCGATTTGTAGACGGAGCTGGAGACTGCAAGGGCTGAGCTAGAGAGTGACATAATTGAACATGCAAGGGTTCTAGATGAGCTGATGAGGCCGCATGATGTAGACATGGTGGCCAAGGACTTGCTTATAAAGGATAGGGATGAGGCCTTGACCAACATGGGGGCTTAGCACAAGACTGAGCTATCTGAGGCAGTTAAGAAGGCAAAGGCCGATGCTATGGAGGCCTACAAACTCTCAGATGATTTCCAAGGCTTTGGTCTTGAGTACTTAGAGAGGGGGATTAGGACGGCCTATCGGTGGGTCGTCCTTAAGTTTGCTAATGCAGTATCGTTCGTATGACCCTCTCTTGAGGCAGTTCAGCTGGACGATCCACTTATTGCTGAAGCCCTAGCCCAAGTGGAATCTCAGCATGTAGAAGGCACAGGCATGTCTGAGGCTCGGCCTGTCACGGTCATAGAAGAATCTCCAATAGATGTTGAGGCCCTGCCCTCTGACATTGCTCAATAATGTGGTTGTCTATAGCCCATGCCCTCTTCGTGTAATTAATATTTTTGTACTCTTTTATCAGACGAACATCTTCATTTTGTAATGTAATATAATGCCTCTCTTCGTCTTCTGCATTTGTCTCTCGTGTGATTTGTATTGTGAATCTTTATGTTAATATCACTAACCTCTCCCTCGTCTTTCTTGAGGGTGAACGAGGGGTCGTCCCCTGTGTTGTCCCTCATTATAGCCAAGGGTTTTTAACCAATTCAAATTTATGCTCAAGTCCTCCTTCGTCTTTCTTGAGGGCAATGGGGGGGGGGGTTGTCTCCACCATTGACCCTCGTCATAGCTGAGGATTCTAATTACCAAATTAATGGTTTTTAATCAAGTCTTCCCTCGTCTTTCTTGAGGACAATGGTGGGTCGTCCCCTCCGTTGACCCTCATTATAATCGAGGGTTATAATTACCAAATTAATGGTTTTTAATCAAGTCTTCCCTCGTCTTTCTTGAGGACAATGGTAGGGTCGTCCCCTCCATGTACCCTCATTATAGCCGAGGGTTATAATTACCAAATTAATGGTTTTAAAGTCTTCCCTCGTCTTTCTTGAGGACAATGGTGGGGTCGTCCCCTCCATTGACCCTCATTATAGCCGAGGGTTTGAATTACCAATTTAACGGTTTTAAAGTCTTCCCTCGTCTTTCTTGAGGACAGTGGTGGGGTCGTCCCCTCCATTGACCCTCATTATAGACGAGGGTTATAATTACCAATTTAATGGTTTTAAAGTCTTCCCTTGTCTTTCTTGAGGACAATGGTGGGGTTGTCCCCTCCATTGACCCTCATTATAGCCGAGGGTTGTAATTACCAAATTAATGGTTTTTAATCAAGACTTCCCTCGTCTTTCTTGAGGACAATGGTGGGGTCATCCCCTCCATTGACCCTCATTACAGCCGAGGGTTATAATTACAAAATTAATGGTTTTTAATCAAGTCTTCCCTCGTCTTTCTTGAGGACAATGGTAGGGTCGTCCCCTCCATTGACCCTCATTATAGCCGAGGGTTATAATTACCAAATTAATGGTTTTAAAGTCTTCCCTCATCTTTCTTGAGGACAATGGTGGGGTCGTCCCCTCCATTGACCCTCATTATAGCCGAGGGTTTGAATTGACAATTTAATGGTTTTAAAGTCTTCCCTCGTCTTTCTTGAGGACAGTGGTGGGGCCGTCCCCTCCATTGACCCTCATTATAGCCGAGGGTTATAATTACCAATTTAATGGTTTTAAAGTCTTCCCTTGTCTTTCTTGAGGACAATGGTGGGGTTGTCCCCTCCATTGACCCTCATTATAGCCGAGGGTTGTAATTACCAAATTAATTGTTTTTAATCAAATCTTCCCTCGTCTTTCTTGAGGACAATGGTGGGGTCGTCCCCTCCATTGACCCTCATTACAGCTGAGGGTTATAATTACCAAATTAATGGTTTTTAATCAAGTCTTCCCAAGTCTTTCTTGAGGACAATGGTAGGGTCATCCCCTCCATTGACCCTCATTATAGCCGAGGGTTATAATTACCAAATTAATGGTTTTAAAGTCTTCCCTCATCTTTCTTGAGGACAATGGTGGGGTCGTCCCCTCCATTGACCCTCATTATAGCCGAGGGTTAGAATTACCAATTTAATGGTTTTAAAGTCTTCCCTCGTCTTTCTTGAGGACAGTGGTGGGGCCGTCCCTTCCATTGACCATCATTATAACCGAGGGTTATAATTACCAATTTAATGGTTTTAAAGTCTTCCCTCGTCTTTCTTGAGGACAATGGTGTGGTTATCCCCTCCATTGACCCTCATTATAGACGAGGGTTGTAATTACCAAATTAATGGTTTTTAATCAAGTCTTCCCTCATCTTTCTTGAGGACAATGGTGGGGTCGTCCCCTCCATTGACCCTCATTATAGCCGAGGGTTATAATTACCAAATTAATGGTTTTTAATGAAGTCTTACCTTGTCTTTCTTGAGGACAGTGGTAGGGTCTTCCCTTCCATTGACCCTCATTATAGTCGAGGGTTATAATTACCAAATTAATGGTTTTAAAGTCTTCCCTCGTCTTTCTTGAGGACAATGGTGGGGTCGTCCCCTCCATTGACCCTCATTATAGCCGAGGGTTAGAATTACCAATTTAATGGTTTTAAAGTCTGCCCTCGTCTTTCTTGAGGACAGTGGTGGGGTCGTCCCCTCCATTGACCCTCATTATATCCGAGGGTTATAATTACCAATTTAATGGTTTTAAAGTCCTCCCTCGTCTTTCTAGAGGACAATGGTGGGGTTGTCCCCTCCATTGACCCTCATTATAGCCGACGGTTGTAATTACCAAATTAATGGTTTTTAATCAAGTCTTCCCTCGTCTTTCTTGAGGGCAATGGTGGGGTCTTCCCCTCCATTGACCCTCATTATAGCCGAGGGTTATAATTACCAAATTAATGGTTTTTAATTAAGTCTTCCCTTGTCTTTCTTGAGGACAGTGGTAGGGTCTTCCCTTCCATTGACCCTCATTATAGTCGAGGGTTATAATTACCAAATTAATGGTTTTAAAGTCTTCCCTCGTCTTTCTTGAGGACAGTGGTGGGGTCGTCCCCTCCATTGACCCTCATTATAGCCGAGGGTTAGAATTACCAATTTAATGGTTTTAAAGTCTGCCCTCGTCTTTCTTGAGGACAGTGGTGGGGCCGTCCCCTCCATTGACCCTCATTATATCCGAGGGTTATAATTACCAATTTAATGGTTTTAAAGTCCTCCCTCGTCTTTCTAGAGGACAATGGTGGGGTCGTCCACTCCATTGACCCTCATTATAACCGACGGTTGTAATTACCAAATTAATGGTTTTTAATCAAGTCTTCCCTCGTCTTTCTTTAGGGCAATGGTGGGTTCTTCCCCTCCATTGACCCTCATTATAGCCGAGGGTTGTAATTACCAAATTAATGGTTTTAAAGTCTTCCCTCGTCTTTCTTGAGGACAATGGTGGGGTCGTCCCCTCCATTGACCCTCATTATTGTCGAGGGTTAGAATTACCAAATTAATGGTTTTAAAGTCTTCCCTCGTCTTTCATGAGGATAATGGTGTGGTCGTCCCCTCCATTGACCCTCATTATAGCCGAGGGTTATAATTACCAAATTAATGGTTTAAAGTCTTCCCCGTCTTTCTTGAGGACAGTGGTGGGGTCGTCCCCTCCATTGACCCTAATTATAGCCGAGGTTCATTCTCCGAAGATGTTTCCACGTGTACTAGAACTGATAAACACAAGATGAGAGGAAACACTGATATTTCTCATTAATTTTCCATGTTTCTACCGGAGCAACACCCATTATAACTGTCGTCCGATAAGACTTTACAAAATTACGGATAGTATTTCTTCAAACGATCTTCATTCCAGGGGTTGTAAAAGGGCTCCCCCTCTAGGTTTTCTAGTCTATAGGTCCCAGGGACGACTTCATCGATGACCCTATATGGGCCATTCCAATTCTGATTGATATTGTTGGGATTCTGCCAAGTCTTTTTGAGGACCAAGTCCCCCACCACAATTGGTCTCTATTTCACCCTCTGATTGTAAAACATTGCAGTCCTCTACTGGTAGGAGGCCTTCCTTATCTCGGCATCTTCGCTCCTTTCCTCAATCCGTTCTAAGTCGAGTCTCCTCTCTTCTTTATTTCTCTGGGGGTCATACATTTGGACCCTATGAGTAGGAAACCCAATCTCAGTGGGGATGATGACTTTCGATCCATAACCTAACATGAATGGGGTCTCTCCAGTAGAGGTCCTCGCTGTCGTCCTGTAGGCCCACAGCACATCTCCCTTTTGCCTCCTCAAATCTCTTCTTGATCCCGTATAGGATCGTCCTGCTTGTGACTTTCGTTTGCCCATTAGACTGAGGTCGGCCTGGGGTAGAGAAGAATTATTTGATACTCACCCTTTAATAGTACTTCTGTAGAGATGTATTCTTGAATTAAGTCCTGTTATCCGAGATGAGGGTGTTTGGGAGACCATATCTGCATATAATATTTTTCCATATAAACTGGAAGGTCTTCTTATCTCTGATCGTTACCATCGGCTCCGCCTCCACCCATTTTGAAAAATAGTCAATGGCCATGATGAGGAACCGATAGTTATTGATCGCCCTAGGTAAGGGTCCCATTAGGTCAATCCTCCATACTGCAAATGGCCACGGGGATGTAATGGAAGTAAGAGGCTGATGGGGTTGGTGAGGGATGGTGGCAAATCTTTGGCATTTGTCACACTTTTTTACATATGCTGTGGCATCTTTCCCCAAGGTCGGCCACCAGTACCCTTGGGTGATCACCCTCTTCGCTAAGGACCTGCCCCCAATGTGGCTTGAACATGATCCTTCGTGCACGTCTTGGAAAATGGATGGGACTTTAGATGGGTGCACACACCTAAGTAAGGGGAGTAAAAATCCCTTTTTGTACAAGGTGTCCCCAATGACAGTGAACTTTGCATCCCTGTATCTCAACTGCTTCCTTTCTTGCCTTTCTTCTGGCATCTCCCCCTCTTTAATGTATCTGATCAGAGGGTGCATCCATGAAGCTTAGCAATATTCAGGCAAGTGCCAAGTGTTACCTCAACCTGTTCAATAGTTGATCGAAGCAAAATTTTCACTAGGACTGTCCTACTGATGTCTGTCTTAGTCGTCGAGGCCAACCTAGCAAGGGCATCAGCACGCCCATTATCGAGCCTAGATATTCTCTTTAATTTCTCTTCTATGAAGATCTTCAGTAATGATCTCACCTTCTCGAGGTACTTAGTCATCTTCTCATCCTTAGCCTCGTAGGCTCCTAGTATCTGATTCACTACTAGCCTTGAATCACTATGGACCAAAATCTGGCCGACACTAAGGGACTTGGCCAAGGAGAGTCCTGTTATCAGGGCCTCATATTCAGATTCATTGTTGGAGGCTTTGAAGTTGAACCTCAGGGCGTATTCAGATACTATCAGTCCAGCCCCACTTCTGCTATCGCAGGAGGACCCATCAAAGAAGAGGCTCCACACAGTCTACTCTTCTGAGAAACTTCCCTCGGTGTGGGTCCCCTGTCTGAAGAGATATCTTCCCTCTTCATTTTCGGCCACTTTTCTTCTAGAGGTGTTGGTCTCAGCCTTATCTGCGGGTGTGTCGGCGAGCCTTCCCTGTAGGGTATCTGCCTTCCCGAGGCTCTCGTCTTCAACTTCATCATCTTCCCGAGTAAATTCAGCCACAAAATTTACCAATGCTTGCCCCTTAATGGCCTTCCTAGGCTGATACACTATGTCAAACTCCCCCAGCTCTATAGCACAGGCCATTATTCTCCCTGATTTTTTAGGCTTGTGCAAAACCTGCCTAAGGGGAGAGTCAGTGAGGATGACCATTATATGGGACTAGAAGTATGGATTCATCTTTCTCGATGCGTGGATCAAGGCATAGGACAACTTCTCCATCCTTGGATATCTTTTATCTACCCCCTAGAGTGCCTTGCTGTTAAAATACACGGGCTTCTGTACCCCATCTTCGTCTCTCACAATGGCTGCACTGATGGCTGACTCTAAGACGGTGAGGTACACATAAAGTCGTTCACCCTACACGGGCCGTGACAATAGCAAGGGAGACCCCAGGTATGATTTTAACTCCTTGAAATCCTCATCACACTCTTCAATCCATTCGAAGGCTTTTTTGAGAATTTTAAAGAATGGTAGACACCTATCTGTGGCCCTAGACACGAACCTGTTTAAGGCAGCAACTCTCCCTGTGAGTCTCTGAACGTCTTTAATGGACTTGGGGGTTTTCATCTCAACAAGGGCCTTTATCTTTTCAAGATTGGCCTCGATGCCTCTTTGGTTGACAATGAACCCCAAGAACTTCCCTACTCCGGCCCTGAAGACACACTTGGTCGGGTTGAGCTTCATCTGGTATTTATCCATCGTATTAGAGGTCCTCTCTAGGTTTGCCACATCATCCTCTGCTTTCAAACTCTTAGTCATCATGTCATCTACATAGACCTCCATAGACTTACCAATTTGGTCTTCAAATATTTTATTTACAAGGCGTTGGTACGTCTCCCCTGCATTTTTTAGGACAAAGGGCATAAACCTATAACAGTATGTCCCCTGGTCAGTAATGAAGGTTGTCTTCTCCGAGTCTTCAGGGTTCATGATGATCTGGTTATACCTTGAATAGGCATCCATAAAGCTCATGAACTCATGGCCTGTGGTAGCGTCTACCATCTGGTCAATGCGGGGGAGAGGGAAGCTGTCTTTGGGACAGTGTTTGTTGAGGTCGATGAAGTCCACACACATTCTGCACTTCCCGTTGGCCTTTGGGACAATGACTGCATTGGACAGCCATTCAGGGTAGATGACCTCTATGATAAATTCAGAGTCTTCTAATTTTTTGACCTCATCCCTTATGACCTCATACTTTTCTCTAGAGTAAATTCTGCTCTTCTGCTTTACCAACTTTGCTCCCTCTACCACATTTAGCTTGTGGCACATACTTTTCGTCTTCTCCTCGATAATTTAATGAGGTCTTCTTTGATATTGGGCTTCAGAAACTTGCCGACTTGGACGGTTTTTTCGGGTCATCCTCATCGAGGATGATGGATTCTACCTCTTTCACGGCCTCTCCTTTCTTTAGCTTCGTCTCATCCCTGGGGTCTAGGGTATCAATATTGTAAGTGGTTGTAGCCCTCTTGTGTGCCTCTCTTTCTTTAGCGGAGTTGTAGTAACATTCTCGCGCTGTCGTCTGGTCTCCCTGAACTTCCTCCACCCCGTAAGGGGTAGGAAATTTAATCATCTGATGGACTGTAGACGACACATCTTCAAACCCCTTGAGGGCCACATGCCCCAGTATGATGTTGTAGGCCGAAAACATATGTTCATCCATCACAAAGAAACTGACCTTCTTGGTAATCCATCTCGGCCACTCGTCCCCCATCCTGACATCGACCTCATACACTCCAGGGGATGAACCTTTTCCCAACCGAACCCAATCAATGGATGATGGTATGGGACGATTCTAGCACGGTTGATACCTAAGGCTTTGAAGCACGGCCAAAACATCATGTCTGCAGATAAGCCCCCATCTAATAGGATCCTCGGCACCTCGCACCCGTGCACCCTGGTAGTGATGACAAGAGGGTCATCATGTTTGGATAAGAGGCCTTTGAAGTCCATTATTGAGAATCCCACTATCAGAGTGTCCATGTAGACCTTCTTCCTCTTTTCTGATTTCGCCTCCAAAGAGGTTAAGTGTACCGTCTTCGTCACTGCCATGGCCTCAGCCACATGGGCTTTCCTGTCAGTGACCTATGACCCTCTGTAAGGACATTTTTGTCCATTATCAATTTGTATGTCGTACGCCATTACACCGTTGAAGAATCTCAAGATCGCATCTACATCAACGGATCCGAATATCAAAGCGTCTTCAACATCATAGCCTCTGCAAGAATGAACTTGGTAAAATTTTGTTTTTATAATCCTTAAAGTTCATATTTAGTATTGGGAAATTTTTATAAAATGTTTTTTATGGGAAAACCGGACCGATCCGCCCCATACCGGACCGATCCGATTGCTGCAGATCCAGTATACCCCGGACCGCAAGAAAACCGATGAAGGCCAAAATAAAAGAACCGATCCACTTGACCGGACCGGTCCGACTGGGATAAATTCGGCCAGATTCGCTGCATATTTTTTAGGCTCAAAGTTTTCTATTTAAAGCGAACTCCGGGGAGTTATTTTGTAAGACCTTTCAAGACGATTTTCAGAGTCCTAAATACTCTAAGTCTTCATATTTTTTGAGTCCCAATACTCTTTTTGATTCACACCAAAAATCCCAATTACTTTTGTGAATCTTTTGGAACCCTAGAACACAAACTTTGTTGTTGTTCATCTTTGTGGAGAGATCTTTGCAACCGAGGGCTGCGTGTCATTGCTGAGGGAGTCTTTACAAAGTTTTATAGCTGTGTGTCATTGAGGAGTCCTGCGGTTCTTCCTTTGTTGATTGGACTGAGGTTCATGTGGGTTCGCTGCGTGTGAATTCATTGGTGCCCTCCTAGAAAGGGATATTTCCAGCCGCCGACTACAGAATCCGATACCTGAGGGTAATTCTTAGTCACTGTATTTTCATTGTAATCCGATTGTAAGTCGTTTTCTTACAAATTATAGTGAAAATAAAAGGTTTTGCCCCTTTGGGGGATTTTTCCTGAAATTGTTTGTTTTTATCCTGCATGCTATATTTTATTTGATAAATCATCTAGATGCATGTCTTAGGGTTTTAACTAAAATTTGGGATTAATTAAAATTGGTTTTTTATTTGAGAAGTCGCAATATTTCCGCTGTAGTTGCACTCTCAAATTGGTATCAGATAAGGTTACACTAATTTATCGCATGATCCTGATTTTTTGAGGATTTACTTTCTGATACAATTTGTCTACTCACGTTTTCAAATTTGTATCAGAGCCTGTTGCACTAAGTTATTGTGTTTTGATCATGATTTTGCACAAAAATGTCTTTTGATGATTTTGATGATCTTCGATGTCAAATTTTTGAAAAAGTTAATTGGAAAATTCACACGAACTCTTGTTTTAAATCTTCTGTTGAAAACGAATCTGAGAGGTGTGAGGGTGTTGGTCACACGTTACATGAGTGTACCACAAATTTAAAGAAGAAATTGAATAAACCGATTTCTCATGTTTCTACCCTTAGTGATTGTGATTCGGAAGAAGAAGTTTTTTATCCTTCTAGGCGAGAGTTTCCCATTCATGTGATTAGTGATGATAGTGAGGGTGATGGGAGTGTGGATGAAAGTGAGGAGGAAAGTGTAGATGAGCATGACTTGCAAACTGCTTTCAATGAACTTTATGCTGAAACTTTGAAAACAAAGAAAGAAAATTTGAAATTGAAAGCTCAATTGAAAGAGTGTGCCATAAAAAATAATGATTTTTTAGTTGAAGAACTTAGGGCTCATGTGAAAATTTTGAAAGAGAAGCTTGAGTACGTCGAGGGTGAGAGAGATAGTCTTAGAGGGTTGATGGAGACTATGAAAAAAGGAGCTTTTAGAGTTTGAGGATTCTAAACGAGTACTTGAATCTAGGATAGGTGAACTTGAGGTGAAATTGAAAGATTCAAGTAAAGTGAAATTTGATTTGGAGTCTAGGTCTGAAAAACTTGATAAGATTTTAGGCACAGTCGAGATCAAAACGGATAGGGGTGGGATTGGTCTTGAAAAATATGTTGAAACCATTCCCACACGTGTGAGAGAGACTCCTAGGATTTTTAAGAAAGAGGAACCTAAGTTTGTTAAAAAGGCGCCCTATAGGAACATCGTGAGAGAACCTCCTCGGATCATTAGGAGAGACCCACCTAGGCAAATTCAGAAAGAGAAACCGATAAATTTGAGGAGAGGGCCACCTTTAGGGAACACAAACGGCCCGGTTTACTCTTGCACACATTGTGGTAGGCAAGGTCATCTTAGGCACTTTTGTTACAAGCTTTTAAATGGACCTAGGAAGGTTAATGAAAGAATAAATTCGATTCCCAAAACCCCCACACTTCGTTACACATCAATTTGGGTTAGAAAATCGGATTTAGAGGCTTATGGTTTATTTGTCCACGATTCCCGTTTGCTTGCACGTGATTCACCCCATGTGAAATCTTTTGGTTGATTGTGATTGCATGTTTTTCATACACTAGTTGTGGTTTCATGATATATTTTTACTAGTGTGATGACTTGTACTTTTTGTATAAATTCTTGTTTTTGAATTTTTTTAAAAAATACAAAAATATTTTATTTTGATAAAATTTTGAGAAAATCCAAACAGATTTTTGTTTTTTGTTTGCACCATTTATGGATGAACTCTTTGGATGACCAAGTCACAACATCATTCCATTTTTTTCATGTGACTGTTTGATAGTGTTTTGAGACAATAGGTCAATTCATCCTTGTGCTTTATAATGTTTGGAGTCATTAAGATGTGATTAAGTGGTTTTTCCTACATGTTTGACTCATGTTTCCTTTATCGCACACATGCACGGATTTGTTTCATTATTGTGCTTGTCTTATCACATGTTGGTTGGGTGTTTTCACTTCAATCATGTTCTTAAAACGAACCAAGTGCGATAAATTTTGATAAGGAAATTGTGCATATAAAAACCGTTTTGTGAGTTTGTGTGCTTTATTTTATAACGGGGAGGGGCTGCGAAAGGTAATTATCTATCCTTTGCGCAAAAGCCATCGTTAAATTGGACCTAAAAAATTGAGGAATTTTATTATCCGAGGTCCAAAGAGGGTAAAAGAGCCCGAAAAAATTTAAAGGCAATAAAAAGATATTCATGCCAAAAGGGGGCCATTTAGGTTTTTGCACCAATTCTCCAAAGTTTGAGAATTTAGATCACCTCTAATAGAATATATATATGAGGGAGTTTGGTTGGAGAATTTAAAACGGGTTTGCACGTCCTTGAATTGCTTAAAAATGCGCTACATAGTTTTGGACGTTATTGGTGTGGAAATCACTTTGACTTTGATTTGTTGATTTGCATAAGACGATGTCATCTAAATTCAACAATTTTTTCACCTAAGGATACTTTTGATGTTCATTCGTTAGGGGTACACATATGCATCGTGCACATATGATTGATTGAGTTGATTTACCTATCGAATGTGTTCACACCCATTCATTCCATTTCCATGACTTGGTTGTTTGAGTCTAAATCCATGCTGTGATTTTTGTATCATATTTGTTCATATTGGTATCCTATCTTTGTATGAAATTTTTTGAAATATTCAAAAATAGTTTCTGTTTTTTTTTGTGTATCGTGGCACCCCGATTGTGCTTATTTGATTCATTCTTCTCATTTGTCTATTTGGGGACATCATAAAAAGGGGGATAAAGAATTATCATTTTATGGGGGAGTTTGAATTTTGGGGGAGTTTTGAGATTTGACTTATGCTTATCATATATTGGTATCTATGTTTATCTCATTTCAAACTCGATATGTCACGTGGTATTTGCTTTGTCTCATGTGTGTAGGTATAAAGATTGAAGATCAATATGTTGCACACCCTGATGAGAAAAGCTTTGAGATTTGATGATTGTTGAAGAGTGAAGAACAAACGATGAAGAGTTATACCTTTGTGTCTTTCCATCTTTAGGGTTCATGGGAGGGTAGATTTGTATAGGTCATAAGTTGATAACTCGAATATTTTTTATGTATGTACCGGCATAGACATAGGGGGAGTTGTAAGGACATTTTTGTCCATTATCAATTTGTATGTCGTACGCCGTTACACCGTTGAAGAATCTCAAGATCGCATCTACATCAACGGATCCGAATATCAAAGCATCTTCAACATCATAGCCTCTACAAGAATGAACTTGGTAAAATTTTGTTTTTACGTTCCTTAAAGTTCATATTTAGTATTGGGAAATTTTTATAAACTGTTTTTTCTGGGAAAATCGGACCGATTTGCCCCATACCGGACCGATCCGCTTGCTGCAGATCCAGTATACCCTAGACCGCAAGCGAACCGATGAAGGCCAAAATAAAAGAACCGATCCGCTTGACCGGACCGATCCGCCTCAGAACCGGACCGGTCCGACTGGGATAAATTCGGCCAGATTCGCTGCAGATTTTTTAGGCTCAAAGTTTTCTATTTAAAGCCAACTTCGGGGAGTTACTTTTTAAGACTTTTCAAGACGATTTTCAGAGTCCTAAATACTCTAAGTCTTCATATTTTTTGAGTCCCAAGACTCTTTTTGATTCAAACCAAAAATCCCAATTACTTTTGTGAATCTTTTGGAACCCTAGAACACAAACTTTGTTGTTGTTCATCTTTGTGGAGAGATCTTTGCAACCGAGGGCTGCGTGTCATTGCTGAGGGAGTCTTTACAAAGTTTTATGGCTGCGTGTCATTGAGGAGTGTTGTGGTTCTTCCTTTGTTGATTGGACTGAGGTTCATGTGGGTTCGCTGCGTGTGAATTCATTGGTGCCCTCCTAGAAAGGGATATTTCCAGCCGCCGACTACAGAATCTGATACCTGAGGGTAATTCTTAGTCACTGTATTTTCATTGTAATCCGATTGTAAGTCGTTTTCTTACGAATTATAGTGAAAATAAAAGGTTTTGCCCCTTTGGGGGATTTTTCCTGAAATTGTTTGTTTTTATCCTGCATGCTATATTTTATTTGACAAATCATCTAGATGCATGTCTTAGGGTTTTAACTAAAATTTGGGATTAATTAAAATTGGGTTTTTATTTGAGAAGTCACAATATTTCCGCTGTAGCTGCACTCTCACCCTCCTCTTGTTAGACCCCCGGAGATCATTACCACTTTGAGCGAGATCATATTAAGCCTCTTGATAGGGCCTTGATCGTCTCTCAGGGGGAGGTCAGGGTCATCCTCATCATCAGAAGGGTCGTCCCCTCATTTTTGAAGACCTTCTTTACATGTATCACCTCGCTTTTTTCTGTGGCCATGCCCTCGGCCCCTCTTGAAGGCACCTCTATCGACGTACTTTTTGAGCTTCCCTTCTTTTAGTATCTTCTTAATCTCATCTTTCAGAGCAAAAAATTTGTCTGTTACGTGGCCATGGTCTTGGTTAAATTCACACCACAGGTTCTTATTCCTCTTGTTGGGGGATGCCCTCAACTTCTCAGGCCACTTCAGAGACCGATCACTCTTTATCTCATTGAGAATCTGTTCACAACTGACCGTTAGAGGGGTGTAACTAGTGAACTTGTCCTCCGTAGACCTCTTCTTCCCCTCTTTGTTCTTCTTAGGGTATTTACCCCCACTAGCGTCTCCTTTTTTGTCTTCGTATTTTGCAGCCATCGTCTCTTCGGCGTTCATCACCTTTCCTGCTATTGACAGCAATTCATCCATCGTCCTTGGAGGGTCTTCAACGAGCTGCCATAACAGCTTCCCCTTTTGGAGTCCTCCGATCAGGGCTGTCATAGCTATGCTCTCCTCATAGTCGTCCACCTCTAACTTTTCTTTGTTGAATCTGGCTATGTAGTCTCTTAGACTCTCATTCTTACCCTGCTTAACATAGAGCAGGTGGGTGGTCTTCTTCTGTGGCCTCATCCCAAAGAAAAAGTTGTGGATGAACCGGTCTGTCAACTACTTAAAGTTTTCAATGGAGTTTTTTGGGAGAGACGTGTACCAAACATGTGCAGCCCCAGTCAGGGTACCAGAGAAGGCACGACACCTCATCTCATCTGAGATAGAGTATATGTCTGTTGCTGATTGATACATCTCAACATGGTGGACAGGGTTGGTGCTCCCGTCATATCTTGGTGTGACCACAGGTGGCTTGAACTTTGATGGCGTAGGGAAGTTGACTATCTTCGCCACAAAGGGTGAGCCCATGGTGTATCTCCTCTGAAGAGGGTCCCAAATTTTTAGTATATCGCTAATCTTATCCTCCACTCACCGGATCGAGTCGTTCCATGGCCTCGTAGGGTCGGCCCGGCCCATGTTATCCCATGTCGCCTCTTTGAGATGGCCGGAAGGTTCTGTCGCGGCTTGCATGTGTCGGCTGTTTACTTCTCCCTGGTCGTCATCCCGTCCTATGGGCCGACCCCCGTGGAGTCAATCATCTGCTGCCTCCCTTCTGGACCTCGCGGAACTCCTTGACCTGAACAATTTTTCCCGTAGGTCATTTACTGGGCCCAGCCTTTCAAAGGCCGACCCCCTGCTCAAGCGATCGAAAGCAGAGCCTCTTGGGAGATAGTCAGGATTTTGCCTTCCACACTTCCCTCTGCTCTCCTGGAGAGGTCGTACAGTATTGTTGGAGACCTCATACGGTTCCCAGCATTCTATGGGGGGAGGGCTCCTGCCCCTCCAGATCATCATACCTATCCTCAGGGCATGGGTTTCCTTGGTTCCCTAGGCGTAGACGTCGGGGGTTAGCAACATCCCTACGCCGCTGAGGGGGTAGCAGGTCTTTGCGTGGTGCCTGGGTGGTCCCCTGGCCTATTGCTGTCCTGGAGTTGCTGCCGTAGTAATCATCTCAGGTGAGACCCCTGGTGGTCTTAGTATGTTCTGGCTTAGAGATGTGAACTGCACCTGCATGATCCGCTGGCTTGCTACCAGAGACATCAAGGATACCTCCACATCAGCCATATCAGAATGAGGTGGCGGTTGAATGGAGTTGGTTCCTACTCCACTATCCAGTGGAGGGAGTGGTGGTGGTGGCATCTCCGGTTCCATGTGTTTGAGATGTGAACAGCTGAACTGGAAAAAAGACTGGTGAGCTTTAGAACCTTAGTGGGTCTTTTTCAATGGTGAAACATCTCCTCTCAAGGGGTGAACTGGTTCACCACCAGAGTGCCCAGTGAGGTCAAGTTGTACAAAGGAATAGATGTCTTCTCGTTCCCACAGACGGCGCCAAACTGATGATGCTGAGATTCAGCACCACGAGATAAGTGATGATGATCTCAAACAGTAATAACCATGGAAGCCATATAGATGTATATGTATATGTGTGTAAATGTGTAGAAGGTGATGAATATAAGAGTAATAAGATAATGATGTATAATGGTTCAGCCAATTAGGCCTACATCCACTGTGAGTGTGTAATCCACTAAGTATGGACACTAATGGCCTTGGATACAATGCACATAAGCTCACTTTCTCTCTCTACTGTGTGTATAAGCAGAGTTTTTGCTAGGGTTATGATTATCGATCCCCTTGTAGGGTTGTAGGTGACAAGTATATATAGGTCTTGGGGGGTGTAGTATACCCCCCAAGTATGCATGGTGCATGTGAATGATGATTTAGCCAATCTCCTGCTGACACCTGTAGATGCCAAATGATGACATAATATTCCCTCACCTAAGGTGGTCATTCGGTTGTAACGGTCTTCCACGTGTCCTGTGAGCCTCAGGCGCACTGTTCCACACGTCTCCCAAACCACGCGCTGTGATGGCGTCACCCTCGGCCTGTAACATGAGGCCGAGGGAAAAGTTCCTTCTGATAGTGAGTCAGGCCCAATATAGGCCTCGTACTGTTGGCCCCTTGGAGGGTCGTCTGGAGCCTGATGAAGGGTCGTCCCCTTGGAGGGTCATTCGGGCCTGATGAAGGGTCAGCCTGATGAAGGGTCGTCTGGAGCTTGATGAAGGGTCGGCCCCTCGAAGGGTCGTCTAGATCCTGATGAAGGGTCAGGCCCTTGAAGGGTCGTCCACGTCTAAGGAAGGGTCAGCCCTTGGAGGTTGGTCCGGGCCTAATGAAGGGTCGTCCCCTTGAAGGTTCGTCTGGAGCCTGATGAAGGGTCGGCCCCTCGAAAGGTCATTTGGAGCCTGATGAAGGATCGACCCTTTGAAGGGTCATCCGGGACTGATGAAGGGTCAGCCCTTTGGAGGGTCGTTCGGGCCTGATGAAGGGCTGGCCCCTTAAAGGGTCGTCCGGGCTTGATGAAGGGTCGGCCCCTGAGGGGTCATCTGGAGTCTGATGATGAGGTCACCCTGACCCCATCCAAGTACAGGGTGTCCTCGGCCTGGCCATGTGTATATATGGTTATATCATAAGGGTAAAGGCGAACCTCATTGGTGGGTTCAAGAGGGTAGGGCGGTGTGGGATCAGTCTCAAAGTCAATGGAAATGTTAACACTATTTTCAACTTGGGGCCCGGACCACGGAGTGGCCTCAATGTCGAGATTCTTAGGAAGATAGGTTTGGTCACACTCAAAATCCGTGGCACAAAACGACACATCATCATCCCATGTAGATGTAATAATGGGTCGACTTGGGGTAAAATCCAACTCATTCGCATACTCAAATGCAGTAAACTTGTGTTCAAGTCGTTGAAGGGCTTCCTTTTGAGATTGAAGAGTGTGCGCGAACTTGTGTAAGAGGCTCTCAAGAGAGGATGTGCAAGGGTGTGGGGAAATAGCGGTGGCGATGGTGGACACAACTCGCTAGAAACACTAGGATGTGGAGAATACTCATATGAAGTGTGTGGAGCAGGGTCAAGTGTATCATTCAGGGGAGAAGCATCTCTGTGAGGGACAAAAGTGTGATCAGGATGAGGAGCATATGAAGGGTACTGATAGGCACGAGGTGCACAAGGTGGCGATGATGACTGTTGGAAACCATAAGGATCCACAAAATGGTGTTGGGAAGCATATTGCATGGAAGGGTGATCATGCCGCCATGAATAGCTGGGGTATGCATACCCCTCGACATTAGATATGTCGTGATAATACGTCGAGGGTGAGTCCAAAACAATGTCATATGGACGCACATGTTCCAAGGTGGAGTCAGATGTAGAGAATATAAATGGACACTCATGGGATAAGTGATTGACAAGAAAGCAGTGTGTGCACGGTGAAGCATGTGATGGGTTGACACTCGTCACCGGAGGTAGTGGAAGATGAGATGTGTGCATGGATGACACAGGAGTATCAACGGTGTGCGTTTGAGAGTTAAAGCCCTGAATTAATGAATTAAGGGTCGATTCAGGCTTATCATCAAACAAACTTCGAGAGAATGTGAAATGGTCAAAGTATTCCCATAAAGGACGTTCTTCGGCCATGACAAGAGGAATATTTTCCGTTTTTTAAATATTTTTTAAAAGAAAAGAAAATCTTTTTTTGATTTTTGAAAATAAGAAAAGAAAAATCTTTTGGGTATTTTAAATATGAAAAAAAAGAATTTTTTTTTGGGATTTTTAAGAATATTTAAAAAAGAAAGGAAAATATTTTTGGGATTTTTTCGAAAAAGGGGAGAAAATGGATTATTGATTTGGGCGAACTAACGAAACTCGACTACCAAAATAATGGAATTGGACCCGCACAAGTGAAGAAAAAATCCTAACGAGCACGTAGCCAATTATTATCTTCAAAATTAGTGAAAGGGGTAGTTAAATTTTAATTAAGTCCACGGGTGACAAAATTCACGGTATTTATCTTTGTGATCGCCTATGGCAAAAACGTGTTCCTACGAGGCTAGCTAGTTGATTGATTTTAAATTTAATGACAGTGAGGGTAGCACACAATGGATAAGCGAGTGAGTCGGGTGATGAAATCCCTTCTCGTTTTAATGACCGGGTTCAGGTCTTAGGTAAATTAATTCATCAAACCATTCAATTTAAGTGCGATGCAGAGATTAAAAGCACACAGGAGCAAATAAGCACACAAAAATTGAAATCGCTGACAGGAGATTCGCGAGGGATAAAGAAATGTACCTCCCACGGCTTTTACACACGTGGGGTGAAGACCGAGTTGAGTCGATCGGGGGGAGATCTCGCCTATCTCAGTCGTCCCCGGGCGTCCTACTGACCCAAAGTAGAGAGGCTTCAAAAATCCTTGTCATTGGACGCCCTCTCTACCTTGTCCGGTTTCCCTTTTCGCTTTTTTTAATGAGTAATTAGTACAAAATATCGGTGTAAAAAATGCACCAAAATAAATACCAAGCTTTAAAAATCCTATACACCCAGTCTAATGAGGAGGGAAGAGGAATAATAATTACAACTAAAAAAATAAAAATTACAAGTCTTCAATGATGTCTCCACGTCAAGAAAGCGGCAATGACGTCATTTGATAATTAGTTTTTTGCGTATGTATCGTTGTATTGCAAAAGCTACTCTCAAAATTCCCTTGAGTACCTACAAAACTTGTCTAAAAATAACTCGTATTGCGATAAGTACGGGTATCAATCCAACTTTCAAGGTGAAACAATTAATGTGAAAACGTGCAATTCATTTTTTTTATTAAAATCTTTATATATATATATAATTAAAATAATTTCAAGGCAAAAAATTAATTAACACTAAAATTATAACATGACTAAATAATAAAAAAAATGTGCAACCGAGTGTGAAATATGTGAGAAGGTCGAGAGATGGGATTACACTGCATTTTCAATAATTTAATTTGAAATATTTCGAGATAATATTGAATCTATAATCTAACTCTCGTTAAAATTATAAATTTAATAAAATCTTTTTCAGAAATTTAATTTAAAAATGTCACACGATGAAAAATTAGAACTTATACTATTTTAAGAAAATTACCTGCTAGGATCAATTTAAAGAAAACAATATCAATCTTCAAATTTCAATACCGAATTACTATTCAAATATCATAAAAACCTATCTCTAGTTCGATTCCTAAATTCAAACATTGATTCGTTCAATTAATTTACTAACTCTCGTTACATAAATTAATTGGTGACAGTTAAAATTAATTTACCTAACAATATAAAATTAATGAAACAAATTAATTAAATTAACATCATGCGCATTGCATCCCACCCCTTGAACGACATGTTTAGCCAAGCATTCTCATGTGTGCATAAACAACAATAAATAATATGTCAAAAAGTAAATAAATTGAAAAGAGAGTGTAGAAATACAATACGCAATTTTTTCCTCAAATTTGTCTTGAAATACGCCTTGACTTGCGTCCAACTTCTTCACAATTTTTAGCACTTGATTACAAAAAGAAGAGTAGAAACTAAACTTGGTGTGCCCTATATGTACCCAACAGCTCAGAGACACCATCCTCAGCCAGGGAGATGGCCGAGGTTAGAAGGGCCCCAGATTGGCGGCCAACGGTATCGTCCTAAGCAAGGTCGGTCGTGGCCGACGTTGCTAGTTGCCTCACAGCCAAGCAACAGTTGAGGTCCTCATGGTCCATGCAGATGGTAATCCATCAGGTCGGACGGAGCCGACATCACGCCTACATCATACATCAACCTCGGCTGGTTGTAAGTCGAGGAAGTTAAGACTACACAATCATTATAATCATCCTCGGCTGGGAATCAATCGACATTCCTGCTACTCCACCATTACCTTGGCCCAGGCCGACATCGCTACTCAACCTGCCTTACCTCGGCTCTCCTACTGAGCGAAGATCATCGCAGATAACCTCTGAATGAGAAGTTTCTAGAACTTCAGCAACCTCGTACTCTTCCAGGCCGAGGTTGGTATCACCCGAGGACAGCCGAGCTTCTACACGTTCTTGTATAACCTGGATCACGTGGGCAAATATGTTGTAACCGAATTATTCCCTCTACTTGAGGGAATATTGAGGTCTTCATTACTTAGTTGAGATCAGCCAGGTGTCACTCGCATATTGGCTCGATGTTCATGCACATGCTCATTGTATGCTTGAGGGGTGCATTCACCCCCCAAGCACTATATATAGAGGTCATCTTCTACATTGTAAAAAGATCCAAAACTACAACCCTATCTGAAACTCTGTCATTTTATACAGTATAGAGAGAAAGCTTGAGAGATTGTATACATGGCAGTTAGTAACTTATTCTATTGACCTTATTCACTCACTTGCACAGTGGATGTAGACCTAATTGGCTGAACCACTTATATATATTAGTGTCCATCCTCTTCTCCTCATCTCAATCTCTTATATTTAACATATACTCGAGTTGCCATTGTTATCATTGATATGTTCTTACAAACACCTTGAAAGGTGGTGCTATTTTGGTAATGGAGGTAGGAGAAAGAGTCGTAGAGTTGTGTTAGGGAAGATGATAAATAGTGATTGTGTGGGTGTGGGTGTAGGGTAGTAAGGTGTTAGGGTGAGGGGTTGTGTTGTGTGTATATGAGTGTATGGAAGTAGGCTATATGGGTATGCTTAAGTTTGGGGTTATTTAGTGTGCGTGTGTAATTTGTACCCCTAAAAAATGACACAATAATATATATATATATATATATATATATATATATATAACTAAAAAAAACTAACAATCTACAAAAAAATACTATTCTAAAAATAAAATAAAATAAAACTCAAATAAAAAAATTAAATTAAAAAGAAATAAAAATAAAAATCTATTAAACGAAAAACTAAAATCCTAAAAATGTAAAATCTAGAAAAAAATAAATGAAATCCTAAAAACTAATCCTAATAAAATAAAATAAAGATTAAAAATTAAAAACTAATAAAAATCAAAATCAAAATCAAAATAAAGAGATAGAAAAATAGGAAATAATCTTAAAAATTTCTAAATAAATCTAAAATAAATCCTAAAAATAAAAAACACTCAAACTAAAAATCTAAAAAATAATAAAAAGGCACAAACTAACACACACCAGCTCGGGGTATGGAATGGGCTCGGTTAAGGTTACGGGACTGGATCGGGGCATCGAAACACATCTCAGTACGCTCAAATATGTACTCAGACTTTGCTGGCTCCTTTGATTTCTTCGATGCAAGCTTTTAACCACTTTTGTGTCGTAATTGCACTGATTTAGAATTATTTGTACCGCAACTGCGTATTGACCTGAGAAATAAATAAATACGAACATAAGGTCAATTTTAATTAAAACGAGGGACTAAAATGCACATATTCGGGGTATAAATTATACACTTTTGGGTGCTTATCATCCTGTATTTTTGATTTTGGGTTTATGGGATAAGATTTAGGTGTTATACGGCTTGAGAACCCGACTTAGGCATTTCACTGGTTGAGTTTTGTCCTAGAATAGTCAAAGAGGGATATTTGTAAGGACATAAATTTTCGATTGAGTCCCTGTATTATTTTCACATAATTTCGTGAACAAAAGTGTGTTTGTAAGATGTCAAAGGAATATTTTTATTTTATCACGATCCCACTTGGTCTCTAACGTATTGAAGAAAATTGATGACGTTGCGGCAAAGCTTCAAAGAAATAATCATGTCGAAGTTTAATTGGTGCAAGTTTATTTGTCTTCAAAGTCAATTTCATTCCGAGATCACTCAAATATGAATGCGTATAATTAATGGTGTTCATAATTGTTTTTATAAAAGATAAGGATGTATTTTTATAAAGGAAAAATGTTTAAAATGTTTTTAAAGTGTTTTAAATGGTTTACATTACGTTTTTATTCTGATAAACTCGAAATAGAGTTTGACTTATTTGGATCTCCTTTAAAAGAGACATTTTGAACTAAAAGTCAAAAAGTCAAACTGACACACCATCTCGTTCAAAAGACAACCAGTCTCATTCAAACGAGATGGGTATGTCACGCGAATGACATAGCCTTGTCATTCGAATGACACATTTTTCAAGGTGATGCTTAATTGTTATGTAAAGCGTATTTTCATCAGAGTTTCGTAAATGTGCATCTGAAAGAACAGTTTACCATCCAGTACTAGTTTTGCACATGTTTTCTAAGGTTTAAAAATCATAAACACATCCTTAGAGTTCGCAAAGATCCGAGTTATCATTCTTATATGTTTACGTGATCTTGATGCACCAAGAAGTTTTTTCTATCATTGAACATCAAGGGTTTTGCAGTGAATAAAAGAGAAGGACTTCTTGTTCGACATCATAGACGAATCAAAGCCAATCGGTGGACACCTAGACATTCATGGAGTCGAGTGTTGTGGACAGGTATTGTGGAAGAAGGAATTTCTGCGTGGGCTCTATTGAAGAACGGTAGAAGATCATAAGGAGCATCAAGACCTGTGGGGATCGAGTCATTGACTAAGGCTAATCTGTCTTTATAAAACCTTTGTTCATAGTTATTGTCTGCCTTGGGCCGTCCAAGGTTGTTTTCCCATTTTGGGTGTTTTTCCTCGTACATCCGGCGTTGTGAGTATTCTTTACTTTACTTTACTTTTTTTAATCACTAGATGCATGTTTATGATTAACCAAGATAAAATTGGTTTAAACTAAGAATTGGGTTTTCACAACTTGGTTTGGTGCACATTAAAAGTTGGATAGTTTCTGGTAATAAATTAGTTTGATTTGAAACACACGCAAAGAGGTATTTGATTTTCACACTTCCTTACTTGTTAGGCGGCCAAAGACAAAACCCGAACTTAACCGTTTGTTTTTCCATTAACACTTGGAAAATTATTTATTTTCTTCTCTAAGTCCCTTATTCACACACACGTGATTTATACTAAAATCATTAATGGTTTAGGACTTAATTCATTTTCACACACATTAGTGTAAATACACTCGTTAATATTTTTATCCCATAAAAATATACCACTTTAGGTAAATTACCAATTTACTCTTTGTGTGTCAAACTTGCAATTGAGTTCCTTAACAAGTGTTATTTTCTTGAAATGGTTATTAATTCCCCAGCTTAACATTAAAAGAGTTTAGAGATTTCAACACTTGTTTAATATCACCCTTTAACCATTTAACACTTAAATAACACCCTTACATTTATGCTTTCAATTTTCCATTTTTCTTATTTCATATTTAAACCTAATAATACTTTCTTTAAACTTTGCTCGCATAATTATTATCCAAACGCTACAAGTTATATGCATAGAAAGTGGACTTTAAACACTAAAATCATACCAAGTGGTGTAAACACATATTTCATGTAATCAGACATTTCATGAATTTCTTGAAACTCGACAATTATCCATTTATTCATAGAGTCTTCATTTTGCAAGAAACTTAAAAATATTTATTCCATAAATATTTTGACGACATTAGCATTATTCTACATTTCTATTTCATAAAAATTTCAATTATTTCTTTTTACTAAAAACACATCAAAATAATATTTCTCAAAATTTTATTCCATAAAAATGTTTATTTTATTCCATAGAAATATGCCAAAATGACATTTCTTATACATTTTATTCCATAAAATACTCATTTTCAATTTTACTAGAAAATGCACTACAATAATATTTTCTAACATTTTTATTTCGATAAAAATGTCAATTTTCAGTTTTACTAAAAAATATACAAAAACAATATTTTCTTACATTTTTATTTTCATAAAAATGTCCATTTTTTAGTTTTATTAGAAAAGATAGACAAACAATATTTTCTTACATTTTTATTTCCATAAAAATGTCCATTTTCAATTTGATTAGGAAACCCAATATTATTCCATGATAATCCTACTCTTAGTGTTGAACAATCATAAGACTACAATATACACCAAAGACTCTCAAATGCAATGAGTATATTATCCCACCTAAATGAATCTAAAGTGGCGATGTTGATGAAGATGAGTGACTCCCCCACCTCTAAAGGTGGACCTAAAAGGAATCACACAAAACTCCACCATGCAACCTCCAAAAGAATCTCCAACAAATATTTTAAAGTGCTCAGCACTTCATCATCTTCCTCTAAGAGAAACTCCCCTCAAATACTTATCAGAGCCCCAACCAATACTTCTTTATTTTCGTAGTTCCATAATAGCAGTAGGGAAGAATGGGGATTCTATGGTGTGGGTGTAGTCACTATACGCTAAAGAAATATGTTGGAGTAGAATAAGGAATGGGGATACAGAGGACGAGAGTGTGGCAGCCCCCCCCCCCTCTCTCTCTCTCTCTCTCTCTCTCTCTCTCTCTCTCTCTCTCTTATATACAAACTATAAAATTATCACCCAAATAAGGGAACCTTATCTCCTCAACCCCCCATATCAGGTAATAATCGTTCCTACCTCGACATCACATAGGATCGACGGTTGGTGTGTTGACAACATTTGTTAAATTATATTTGTTGATTGACTACAGTCCACGTTTATCTCTTTCTCTCTCCTCGTGGTATAAAATTCATGACCCAATTCTATTAATCGATACCAATAATTCCCATCCTTACAGGCATGGGTTAGAATCTACCAATTTGAGTTCGACACCGCACCTGGTAGACTGAAGCAAGCCTGACTTGGCTATACGTCGTTCAAAAGATTAAAACCCTCATTCGAGCGATGGTGGAATGTCGCTTGAATGATGATGTACGTCGTTTGAACGACCAGTAGGAATAATCCAATTTTCTATTAAGGTATCTTGTCTTCCTAGATTTTCACAGTTACCCCAATCGCTTACAACCCTTAAGAAAGGAACGCCTATTATTTAATTAATCAAATCAATTAATCCTATAACCTATATAAAATTCATAATCCATTAACTCCTTTCATTTAACCTAAGTTGTTACCCACCATTTCCAAAAATTATCATTTGTTCCTTTTCATATACTGCACATATATAATTTAATTAATTTATCGAGGCGGGGTATTATAGTGTTAGTTACCTATCGACACTCTCCTTAAGCCAAATGGTGATTTGGACAAGATGGTTAAGATGACCACTAGTCCTTGTCCCACATATATTATTTTGGACAATGTCTTGGCTATAATATCCTTTTAGGCTGAGATGATCAAATGGTAAACCTATTTTTAGTCTTGTGAATACACTATTCCTATGATAACTCTCATGGTGTATTGGAACTATTTGCCTTGGTATGTAGGAGGAAGAATTTTACTTGTTCAGTATGACGTGTCTGTCATCTCATGTTGTTCTCCTAGTCCCAATTATGACCTACTTGACCCTTTCATCCGTGATTCCTCCTTACACATCCTTGACGAGGTAGAGACGATAAGATCAATAATTTATTTTTTCATAGGACGTATGAAACCTTTTTGGTCAGAGCTTGGAGTGATCCCCTGTTGTTAGTGTTGCGTAGCCTCTCACTACTATCAGTGTAATAAGTTTTACATTTGGGTCTTCAGGGATCCGACTCATTATGTCCTGGATGAATGACATCAACTAGTGTGCATGTCTTACTAACTATTCATTAGATATTTGTAACACCCCGCCTAATTAAATACCGGGTGATCAGTCCCATACCTAATTAAATCAGAATATACAGTTGGTTCATTATTATCATCACTGTCGAAAATATTTTCCTATCACCTAATACTCAATTAAGCTAGTGTTAAAAATTTTCAAATAAAAATTTCATTTTACAATTTCGACCAAATCTACACATTCCATTCCCCAACAATAATAAACTGAATAGATATCACAATAGAATTTAAATCCAGCTGGAATAAACTTTCAAGAAAATATCTCAATACATAAATCCAAACAATAGTAAATGAAACACAATGACACGAGTATAAAATCTTGACTCAAGTAGAAAAGAAAAAGCTGAAATCCTCTGGGCGACATGCCCTAAATGAAATATCACTACAGAGTATGAATCAAATAAATAAGGGTGTCTAAACAATACTCCATAGCTCTATATCTCGTCAACCGTGATAATCCTCTATGGATGGTGTCCCTACGGTTGGACACCTGATATAGAAGATAAAAGAGAGAAAAGAGAATATGAAAGGAAACGGGTCAGAGCCCGATGGTGAAAATAGTTTTGAAAAAAGCAAGCGAATAATTGCAATATTTATCACTTATAATATACATGTTATATTATCGGACTCTCTTTTAAGATTCTCACCTCTCATCTAGAGTGCACACCTAACGTACCTCTAAATCATACTAGTTACTATTCTCCATTCTAACTAGTTCATAAATGTATCAACTAATCATAAATCATATTTATCCCGCATAATTTACATATATCCAATAAGATTCAACATAGATAAGACATTTTATTTATTCAACATAATTAAGCATTATCATACTTAATTAATTACATATTATTATCTTTCAATTTTACTTAATTCACACAGAAGATAGATCTAACCAGTATATACATATTCATTCAATTCATTATATATACATACATAATACAATACAACACCACGAGACATAGTTGTGGTGCGTGCATTACTCTGCTATCATGTCCCAGTATAACTTGTCGCCGTATAGGGGACTATAGGTTCAGTAATGATTCCTCAAACCACAAATATCAAATCACAAATAATGGAGGCGAACATAGTCCTAAGCCTTTGGGATACACACATACCTACGTACCCAAATGACCTTTCTATACCATTGTTCTCACTAATGGTAATCGACCTAAGTGCTATGTTCTCGAGCGACAAGTCAAACATTCCATGGATTCATCAGGATATGACTACCCTCACGTGCAAACTTCCCGTCGATAGCAAGTAGGCTAGGTATGTCATACACATAAATTATCAATCAATCAAATAGGCATTATTATCTACCTATATAAAATTAGGTACTTACACTACCTATATCATATTAGGAATTCATCCTATCACAAGTACCCGTCGTATTTATTGAATACTATCCACACTTGTAATCATGACTATCATCATATATTTTTTATGTAGTTATCACTCACATTATATTTTATCCTACTCAAGTACCCTTAAATGTATCATCAATATTACCCTTACTTGTTATATCGATTATTCTCCTCTAAATCGTAATATAATTATGTAAATAACTCTAACAAAAATTTAATCCTCAAATCCAAATAAATTTTCAACATTAACCTAAGTTCCTCACTCCTTGTTAACGTACCAAAATTAATAAAATCTCACCATTGGCCAAATTACCATTTTCCTATTATTATTTATCTTTTTCTCAATAGATGTACATTCTGCCAAAAATATAAAATTACAATTTTGAGGCTTTTCTGCTCCGATTATGGAAAAACTTAAAACTGCAAAGTTGTGCAGAAAGTGATTTTATGTAAAACAAGTGAGCCCACTGCCAATTTCCTCTTAAAACAGACCTAAAATTATCATATAATGTTCGTCCTTTTCAATAAAAAATTTCATGCGTTTTATCCATTTTCTTTCTCATCAAAACCAACACAAATCAATCCAAAACTTCTCCTAATTAATCTTAATTGATATAGCAAGATATATGATCATATTCTAATAATCAAATAAACTAAAATAATCAAATAGTTTGGATTAAATCCTATTATTACCAGAATTCTCATAGGTTCTTATTTCTCCAAAAATTGTAATAACTCAGACTTCTTCAATCATTTCAAACCCAAAATTTATGAATTAAATCATTTAAACAGAAAGAGATTTATTCCATCTAATACTTGTAACACCCCGTATTTTTGTGCATTAAATATTTAATTAATCTGGGAATTCAAAATTACTTGTTTGTCATAATTTTAATTGAATTAATTATGGTAATTTATATTTAAATATTAATCGGGGAGTGAATGGTTAATATTTTGGGAAACTTATTTACTAAGTGAATAGTAATAATGTATTTACGTCATTTCGGGTATTAATGATGGGATATGTACATATTTTAGCCGAGAGTCGGTATAGACTAATTTGGGTGCGAAATAATTATTTTTATAAATTTATTCGGATGCTAATTCTATGTGTACCCAGGGGTATTAAACAGGTCACGAGACATTTTTAGACATAGCCGGGCCCACACGGGGGCATTTGGGTCACTTGGGCTTAGATCATTAGACAAAAATTGGGATTAAGATTAATTAAACAAATAAAAGAAACAAGGGAACGAATGAAGTGATTTTAAAGAAGACTTAGAGGGTTAGGAAACCCTAACAGCAGCCAAAGGTAAATTTGGGGATCACAGGAGAGCCAAAAAGAGTCATCTTCATCCTGGGGCACTCATAATTCCAAATTCAAACTCTACGAACCCTAACGCAAGTGGCTAACTTGCTGTAGCATGTAAAGTGTATTTCAATTCATATTCATGTGATGTGTGTAATCAAAAGAAATTCGTTGTGGGATTTAAAGGGTTATGAACATGGGGTTTTGTAAAACCTAAATTTGATTGCTAAATTGATTAGAAAATCATATATAATCTGAGTTATATATTTGTATCTGGTAAGATGTGTAATCCCGGATGAATTAGAGACGAATTTTTGGTCAAGGAATTGATGTTTAGATGGGCTAAAAGATTAAATGGAATTTTACCCCAATTTGTAAAAACAGTAGAGAAAGTGAATTTACTGATGTTGTTGGTCTTTATATAGGTTCCTCATAAGGTTTTTGATGTCTATTGTCGATGGGAAAGCTTGGTTATCATTGTAGAAGAAACTAGAGTTTGGAGTTGCGCATCCATGGCTGAAATAGCCAACTCGGGGAAGACGAGGACCTGATCGATCGATCGATCGAAGGTGGACCATCGTTCGATCGATGGTCCAGAAATTTTGACAGTTCTCCCAGTTTTCCTTTATATGTAGGGAAATTAAATAAACATCCTTCCATGCCTTAATTGTTGAGTAATTAATACATGGGTTTAAATCTAATTAATTGTGAATAAAAATTAAGTAGGATTTGAGGGAGATTTGGTGTGACACATCATGATTAAAATTAATCGGGATGTGGAGCAAATTAGGTGTGATATACTAGAGTTAAAATTTTGGGAATTACGATTCAAATTTTTAGATACGGACTAGGTGGACAAGTTCGGGGATATTGGTGGGGCGATGCTAATACAAAATTTTTTTTTTAGGTGAAGGCTAAGTAATTTAGAGTCGGGAATATAGACTCGGGTGTTGTTTTAATTTGGGCCACGAGAATAAGACCGAATATTGGTTGGGGCGATACCAAAGAACATTAATGTGAAAAAAATAAATAATTCGATGTGGGCCCTAAACTCATAATAAAATGGAATAGGCTTGTGTCACGGACTTAGTACACGGTATAGCGGGGATATGTTATATTTATATATATATGGTGTGTGATAGTATATATATATATATATATATATATATATATACATACATATATGGTGTGTGCGTCAATATCAGTGACATCTATTATTATTATATACTCTAGTGCTATAGGGGGAGGTTGCGCGTAGTGGATGAATCACCTAGCTTGAGGAGTAGGGCGAGTATAATCCCAGGTCAAAACGTCCGTTATATGGGTGAGGGGAATCTCACTTTCAGGGAAGGAATATGACCGCCTCCAATATGTTTGTATTAACCAAGTTAGTGAGCGATTTTGACTTGGGGTAACTAGGTTATGTGATTTCACCTAGTGGGATAGCACTTTAGAGAATTTATACCCAGTGAAACTTTACTCGGGGGAAATATTATTATTAGATGTTATTTCAGTATGTTGTGAATACTGCATTATGACTAAATATATAATTAGGTAAATAATTATATATGGGATAATTAATACATAGTATGAGTTGTATTATGTGTATAACATGTGTGAGTATTATATGGATTTAAAAAGGGAAATGATTAATTAAGTTGATCTTTATAATAACTTAAAAATCATAATTCAGGTCATACTCGGTTAAGAGTAGGGGGGTTGCATGGGGTTATATAATTTATCTAGTCATGAGGTGGAGAACTAGGTGAATTTAATTAAGGCGTTAGTAGTGCACATTAGAGGAGGGGTGAGAATGTTCTCAAGGGAGTGCGGCACTAACTAAAATATGGAGGGCATGCATATTTATTTATTACTGCAAGTTAATCATTTGCTAAATGTTTTTAAATGTTTTGGGTACTAAACCTTGCTATAAAAATTTCTTTTTAAAAACCTTTTAGGTGTCCAGCCACAGGGACGCCAGGCTTGACTCTATTTCGGGGATCCGTTGTTGCAGCATATGTGGATGTTGCGGGAGATTCGATAGACGCCTCATTCTTTCATTTCTAGTATAGAGACTTCTTATCAACTATTTTGAGCATGTCGCTCACAGTTCATTTAAATTCTTGTTAGACATGTTGAGATTGATTACTTGTCTTCATTTTCTATTTGTTGGGTTAATGGGTCGATGGTTTATTCGTCCAGTTAATAAGTTGTGAATGGTTGTTTTAGATAATTGTGATTATTGTGTTATTTTACTTCCGCATGAGTTTCATTTAAGTTAAGAAAATATAAAAGTTTTCACCAGTCTAATTTTCTCACTTAGGTGGTTAGTAATTAGGCGAGGTGTCACAATATTCATATCAAGAACAAATTCCAAAAAATCTATAGTTCATCCTTAAATCATGTATGTTCATACTTCTTACTTAACCTATCTTGCACGGATATTGTAAGCAATAAAATAAAGCAAGAATTACACTTGCCTTAATTATGTAGGTTTGAACCTTTGGTGATGATGGTTTAGAATCATTTCCTTATTTTTCGGTGACTTTCCGGTGGTGGTGCTGGTGGTAATCCCCTTTGGATTGCCTCAAAAGTATTTCATCCTTCCTAAGAAACCTCTTCTCCTCACTAGAAACTCTTCACTTTCTCTCACATTACTACCTCTCAAGTGTTTTGTGATCAAATGAAATGAACCTACGTTCCTCTAATCCATGACCTTTATAATGAGACAAATCCCAAAATTACTATTTGTCTCCCAAATAAAATGACTAAAATGCCCCTTCTAGGTGTCCTTGCATTTCCTAATTGACCCGAGACCCAAATCTAACACCGAAATAGACTTTTCTGACTATTTCGACCCTTTCGGATGCAACGACGCACTCAAGATGACCATAAGGTTGATATAAAATAATATTTCCTTTTGACTTATTTAAATTAGCCCTGACACGTCCCATACCGCGTCGTGACTAAAGTTTCATAATTACCGTATTAGTAACTCACGACAATATAAATAACATCATATTCATATATTACTTAAATATCACTAAGTAATATTCAGAATTATATATTTCAATATCGTCAAGTAATATAAAATCTAGATTAATCCCAATTAATTAATTTATAATTAATTCTAATTAATGCCATTAACTTTTAATTTAACTCATTTTAAAAGTCATTAAAATTATTGGGTATTACATTCTTCCCCCCTAATAACTGAATTTCATACCGAACTTCTGGAAAATAAAGCATAATTAGTAAGGAAAACTCTGGGTATTAATCTCACATCTCATGCAATCTCTATCGTACCACTCATACAGTACATTATCGAATCCCCCCATTGATGTTATATACCAAGCCTTACCATTTAGTTTCAACTGTCGCGAGTTAAACATTGCCCAATCCTTCTTATACCATCCCCGTGGCAAATTTTGGGGAGTAGCGGTCCTAAATCATCAAACAACTAAATCCTAAAGTCACAACTTCTACTTTCATTAACCTCGAGAATACTTACTGTGTCACAATTATAGAAAATACTACAATCCAACCATCCAGGGCGCCCATACACCCAATGTGTGTACATTCCATCATAAAATCTAAATGAATGTGATTCCTCTATAAGGTTTCCTTTTATTAACTAACTACTTATAATATAATCCGTATCACCATGATTCCCACATTCACTTTTCGCGATTCCATTAGCGTCAAATCATGCCACAACTCATAACTCTCTGATTAATATATATACATACAATATTAAAAGTTATAAACTCATATTCTAAAGACCTAACTTACTTCAACTCCCAAAGTTCGTTAGTTTCATGCGTGGGGTGTCTCCCAAAGCAAAATCCAAACAAGGAACTCCCCAATAGACTACTACCTAAAATAGTCAGTCATCGAAACTCCTCAGGTTCTTAGTCTATAGTATATAACTTCCCAACAGGCTTTGTCTATTTATATATAATTCTACTTATTCACTCTATTGCTAAAGATAATACGCTGACTATACCATCAATCTTGTCCTCATATACAACAAGTCAATCCATGTCGATAATCTTCTTATACTAGGACATGTCTAAAACAAATAAATCCTCAAAAGGTTTTTGTCTATAGTCTCATAGAAATGCAACAATCCTAATGATAGGGCTCTACATCAAAGAACGCTAAGATGAAAGCATAGTAACCCATACAGACCCTAAAGGACACTAGAACCTGATGCTTTGATACCACCTGTAACACCCCGCCTAATTAAATACCGGGTGATCAGTCCCATACCTAATTAAATTAGAATATATAGTTGGTACATTATTATCATCACTGTCGAAAATATTTTCCAATCACCTAATACTCAATTAAGCTGGTATTAAAAACCTTCCAATAAAAATTTCATTTTACCATTTCGAACAATTCTACACATTCCATTCCACAACAATAATAAACTGAATAGATATCACCATAAAATTTAAATCCAACTGGAATAAACTTTCAAGAAAATATCTCAATACATAAATCCCAACAATAGTAAATGAAACACAATGACACGAGTATAAAATCTTAACTTAAGTAGATTAGAAACAGCTAAAATCCTCTGGGCGACATGCCCTAAATCAAAGATCACTACAGAGTATGAATCAAATAAATAAGGGCGTCTAAATAATACTCCATAGCTCTATATCTCGTCAACCACGATAATCCTCTATGGATGGTGTCCCTACGGTTGGACACCTGATATAGAAGATAAAAGAGAGAAAAGATAATATGCAAGGAAATGGGTTAGAGCCCGATGGTGAAAATAGTTTTGAAAACAACAAGTGAATAATTGCAATATTTATCACTTATAATATACATGTTAGATTATCGGACTCTCTTTTGAGATTCTCACCTCTTATCTAGAGTGCACACCTAACGTACCTCTAAATCATACTACTTACTATTCTCCATTCTAACTAGTTCATAACTGTATCAACTAATCATATCCAGTATCTATCCGGCTTAATTTAGATATATCCAATAAGATTTAACATAGATAAGCCTTTTTATTTATTCAACATAATTAATCATTATCATTCTTAATTAATTACATACTATTATCTTTCAATTTTACTCCATTCACATAGAAGATAGATATAACCAGCCTAGACATATTCATTCAATTCATTATATATATACATATATATAATACAATAGAGCACCCCGAGACATAGCTGCGGTGCATGCATTACTCTACTATCATTTCCCAGTATAGCTTATCGTTGTATAGGGTATTATAGGTTCGGTAAAGATTCCTCGAACTACAAATATCAAGTAAAAAATAATGGAGGTGAACATAGTCCTAAGACTTTGGGCTACGCACATATCTACGCACCCAAATAATTGTTCTATAGCCTTCTTCTCATTAATGGTAATCGACCTAAGTCCTATGTTCTCGAGTGACAAGTCAAAAATCCCATGGATTCATCAGGATATGACTACCCTCATGCGCAAACCTCCCATTGATAGAAAGTAAGCTAGGTATGTCATACACATAAATCAATCAATCAAATAGGCATTATCATCTACCTATATAAAATTATGTACTTACACTAGCTATATCATATTATGAATTTATCCTATCACAAGTACCTATCGTATTTATTGAATACTATCCACACTTGTAATCATTATTATCCTCGTATTTTTTTATGTATTTATCACTCACATAATATTTTATCCGACCCAAGTTCCCGTAAATATATCATTAATATTACCCTGACTTGATATAACGATTATTCTCCTCTAAATCGTAATATAATTATGTAGTTATCTGTCACAAAAATTTAATCCTCAAATCCAAATAGTTTTTCAACATTAACCCAAGTCCCTCGCTCCTTGTTAACGTATTAAAATTAATACAATCTCACCATAGGCCAAATTACCATTTTCCAATTAGTATTTATTTTTTTCTCGGTAAATGTACATTCTGCCAGAAATATATATTTACAATTTTGGGACTTTTCTGCTCCGATTTTGAAAAACTAGAAATTGTAAAGTTGTGCAGAATGTGATTTTATACAAATAATAATGTGCACACTGCCAGTTTCCTCTTAAAACAGACCTAAAATTATCATATAATGTTCATCCTTTTCAACAATTTTTTTCATGCGTTTTGTCCATTTTCTTTCTCATCATAACCAACACAAATCAATCCAAAACTTTTCCTAATTAATCTCAATTGATGTAGAAAGATAAACGATGAGATTATAATAATCAAATAAACTAAAATCATCAAATAGTTTGGATTAAATCCTATTATTCCCAGAATTCTCATAGGTTCTTATTTCTTCAAAAATCATAATAACTCAAACTTCTTCTATCGTTTGATACCCAAAATTCGTGGATTTAATCATTTAAACAGAAAGAGATTTATTCTATCTAATTTTCATATCAAGAACACATTCCAAAAAATCTATAGTTCATCCTTAAATCATGTATGTTCATACTTCTTACTTAACCTATCTTGCACGGATATTGTAAGCAATAAAATAAAGCAAGAATTACACTTGCCTTAATTATGTAGGTTTGAACCTTTGGTGATGATGGTTTAGAATCATTTACTTATTTTTCGGTGACTTTCCGTTGGTGGTGCTGGTGGTAATCCCCTTTGGATTGCCTCAAAAGTCTTTCATCCTTCCTAAGCAACCTCTTCTCCTCACAAGAAACTCTTCACTTTCTCTCACATTAATACCTCTCAAGTGTTTTGTGATCAGAGGAAATGAACCTACGTTACTCTAATCCATGACCTTTATAATAAGACAGATCCCAAAATTACTATTTGTCTCCCAAATAAAATGACTAAAATGCCCCTTCTAGGTGTCCTTTCATTTCCTAATTGACCCGAGACCCAAATCTAACACCGAAATAGACTTTTCTGACTATTTCGACCCTTTCGGATGCAATGACGCACTCAAGATGACCATAAAGTTGATATAAAATAATATTTACTTTTTATTTATTTAAATTAGTCCTGACACATCCCATACCGCATCGTGACTAAAGTTTCATAATTACCGCATTAGTAACTCACGACAATATAAATAACGTCATATTCATATATTACTTAAATATCACTAAGTAATATTCAGAATTATATATTTCAATATCTACAAGTAATATAAAATCTAGATTAATCGCAATTAATTAATTTATAATTAATTCTAATTAATGCCATTAACTTTTAATTTAACTCATTTTAAAAGTCATTAAAATTATAGGGTATTACATTCTTCACCCCTAATAACTGAATTTCATCCCGAAATTCTGGAAAATAAAGCATAACTAGTAAGGAAAACTCTGGGTATTAATCTCACATCTAATGTAATCTCTATTGTACCGCTCATACAGTACATTATCGAATCCCCCCATTGATGTTATATACCAAGCCTTACAATTTAGTTTCAACTGTCTCGAGTTAAAATTTACCCAATCCTTCTTATACCATCCCCGTGGAAAATTTTGGGGAGTAGCGGTCCTAAATCATCAAACAACTAAATCCAAAAGTCACAACTTCTACTTTCATTAACCTCGAGAATACTTACTGTGGCACAATTATAGAAAATACTACAATCCAACCATCCAGGGCGCCCATACACCCAATGTGTGTACATTCCATCATAAAATCTAAATGAATCTGATTCCTCTATAAGGTTTCCTTTTATTAACTGACTACTTATAATATAATCCGTATCACCATGATTCCCACATTCACTTTTCGTGATTCCATTAGCCTCAAATCGTGCCACAACTCATAACTCTCTGATTAATATATATATACATACAATATTAAAAGTTATAAAATCATATCCTAAAGACCCAACTTACTTCAACTCCCAAAGTTCGTTAGTTTCATGCATGGGGGGTCTCCCAAAGCAAAATCCAAACAAGGAACCCCCCAATAGACTACTACCTAAAATAGTCAGTCATCGAAACTCCTCAGGTTCTTAGTCTATAGTATATAACTTCCCAACATGTTTTGTATATTTATATATAAGTCTACTTATTCACTCTATTGCTAAAGATAATACGCTGACTATACCATCAATCTTGGACTCATATATAACAAGTCAATCCATGTCGATAATCTTCTTATACTAGGACATGTCTAAAACAAATAAATCCTCAAAAGGTTTTTGTCTATAGTCTCATAGAAATTCAACAATCCTAATGATAGGGCTCTATATCAAAGAATGCTAAGATGAAAGCATAGTAACCCGTACAGACCCTAAAGGTCACTAGAACCTGATGCTTTGATACCACCTATAACACCCCGCCTAATTAAATACCGGGTGATCAGTCCCATACCTAACTAAATCAGAATATATAGTTGGTTCATTATTATCATCACTGTGGAAAATATTTTCCTATCACCTAATACTCAATTAAGCTGGTGTTTAAAACTTTCCAATAAAAATTTCATTTTACCATTTCGAACAATTCTACACATTCCATTCCACAACAATAATAAACTGAATAGATATCACCATAAAATTTAAATCCAACTGGAATAAACTTTCAAGAAAATATCTCAATACATAAATCCCAACAATAGTAAATGAAACACAATGACACGAGTATAAAATCTTGACTTAAGTAGAAAATAAACAGATGAAATCCTCTGATCACTACAGAGTATGAATCAAATAAATAAGGGCGTCTAAATAATAGTCCATAGCTCTATATCTCGTCAACCGTGATAATCCTCTATGGATGGCGTCCCTGCGGTTGGACACTTGATATAGAAGATTAAAGAGAGGAAAGATAATATGCAAGGAAATGGGTCAGAGCCCGATGGTGAAAATAGTTTTGTAAACAGCAAGTGAATAATTGCATTATTTATCACTTATAATATACATGTTAGATTATCGGACTCTCTTTTGAGATTTTCACCTCTCATCTAGAGTGCACACCTAACGTACCTCTAAATCATACTACTTACTATTCTCCATTCTAACTAGGTCATAACTGTATCAACTAATCATATCCCATATCTATCCGGCATAATTTAGATATATCCAATAAGATTCAACATGGATAAGCCTTTTTATTTATTCAACATAATTAAGCATTATCATACTTAATTAATTACATACTATTATCTTTCAATTTTACTCAATTCACATAGAAGATAGATCTAACCATCCTAGACATATTCATTCAATTCATTATATATATACATATATATAATACAATACGGCACCCCGAGACATAGCAGTGGTGCATGCATTACTCTGCTATCATTTCCCAGTATAGCTTATCGTTGTATAGGGTATTATAGGTTCGGTAAAGATTCCTCGAACTACAAATATCAAGTAAAAAATAATGGAGGCGAACATAGTCCTAAGACTTTGGGCTACGCACATACCTACGCACCCAAATAATCGTTCTATAGTATTGTTCTCATTAATGGTAATCGACCTAAGTCCTATGTTCTCGAGTGACAAGTCAAAAATCCCATGGATTCATCAGGATATGACTACCCTCACGCGCAAACCTCCCATCGATAGAAAGTAAGCTAGGTATGTCATACCCATAAATTATCAATCAATCAAATAGGCATTATCATCTACCTATATAAAATTAGGTACTTACACTACCTATATCATATTATGAATTTATCCTATCACAAGTACCTGTCGTATTTATTGAATACTATCCACACTTGTAATCATTATTATCCTCATATTTTTTTATGTATTTATCACTCACATAATATTTTATCCGACCCAAGTTCCCGTAAATATATCATTAATATTACCCTGACTTGATATAATGATTATTCTCCTCTAAATCGTAATATAATTATGCAGTTATCTCTCACAAAAATTTAATCCTCAAATCCAAATAGTTTTTCAACATTAACCCAAGTCCCTCGCTCCTTGTTAACGTATTAAAATTAATACAATCTCACCATAAGCCAAATTACCATTTTCCAATTAGTATTTATTTTTTTCTCAGTAAATGTACATTCTGCCAGAAATATATATTTACAATTTTGAGACATTCCTGCTTCGATTTTGAAAAAACTTGAAATTCTAAAGTTGTGCAGAATGTGATTTTATGCAAAAAATAATGTGCACACTGCCAATTTCCTCTTAAAACAGACCTAAAATTATCATATATTGTTCATCCTTTTCAACAATTTTTTTTCATGCGTTTTGTCCATTTTCTTTCTCATCATAACCAACACAAATCAATCCAAAACTTCTCCTAATTAATCTCAATTGATATAGAAAGATAAATGATGAGATTATAATAATCAAACAAACTAAAATCATCAAATAGTTTGGATTAAATCCTATTATTCCCAAAATTCTCATAGGTTCTTAATTCTTCAAAAATCATAATAACTCAGACTTCTTCTATCATTTGATACCCAAAAATCGTGGATTTAATCATTTAAACAGAAAGAGATTTATTCTATCTAATTTTCATATCAAGAACAAATTCCAAAAAATCTATAGTTCATCCTTAAATCATGTATGTCCATACTTCTTACTTAACCTAACTAGCATGGATATTGTAAGCAATAAAATAAAGCAAGAATTACACTTGCCTTAATTATGTAGGTTTGAACCTTTGGTGATGATGGTTTAGAATCCTTTCCTTATTTTTTGATGACTTTTCGGTGGTGGTGCTGGTGGTAGAAGATGGTTAATCCCCTTTGGCTTGCCTCAAAAGTCTTTCCTCCTTCCTAAGCAACCTCTTCTCCTCCCAAGAAAATCTTCACTTTCTCTCACACTAATACCTCTCAAGTTTTTTGTGATCAAATGAAATGAACCTAAATTACTCTAGTCCATAACCTTTATTATAAGATAGATCTTCAAATTACTATTCACCTCCCAAATAAAATGACTAAAATGCCGCTTTGGGGTGTCCTTTCATCTCCTAATTGATCCGAGACCCAAATCCAACACCCAAATAGACTTTCCTGACTATTTCGACCCTTTTGGATGCAGCGGCGCACTCGAAACAACCATAAGGTTGATATAAAATAATGTTTCCTTTTTATTTATTTAAATTAGTCCCGACACGTCCCATACCGCGTCGTGACTAAAGTTTCGTATTTACCGTATTAGTAACTCACGAAAATATAAATAACATCATATTCATATATTATTTAAATATCACTACGTAATATTTAGAATCATATATTTCAATATGCAAAAGTAATATAAAATCCGGATTAATCCCAACTAATTAATTAATAATTAATTCTAATTAATCCCATTAACTTTTACTTTGTCTCATTTTAAAAGTCATTAAAATTAAGGGGTATTACAAGATTTTAGCGGTGTCACTACATCATCCATCTCTGACTGAGGAGGCGATTGACTGGAACCAACCTTGGAATTTGATGGCGAATTGGAACACATCACATGTCGGAGAAAGTAAAAAATAATAACAAGGGTATAAAAACCCATAATAAATGATGAATAAAACATGGAAGGTTATATACTCCTTCTCCCAAGCTCTTTCAATCATGATTACAATCCAATAATGATGTACTTGGATCACTGTAGAAGATCAAAGAGAAAATCAAAGCTAAGATGAAAACCTTCCCACAAGATGCCAAATTGATGATACTAAGATCATGCACTGAATCATCCTAGGTTAGAGTTATGTAGAGATATAATTAAATAGGAATCAATAAGTAATTTATAGAAGAGATTATAGAAATAAATGTGAAAACAAGTATTTAAGTGGTTCATCCGTTGGCCTACGTCAACTGTGCAAAGTTTGAATGTTTCACTAAACTAGGACATAAGAAGTCATTAAAGACAAGTACAATCTATCTATCTATCTATGATTAATTATGCAGGATAATAGTATAGTTTTTAAGAGTTAATCTAAATGAAGAACATGTAGTGTACCTTTTATATGTAGAGGGGTGCATAATGTCACCCTATTCATGTGGTCCACACCGAACTGAGGTCGAGGAGCTATGATAGAGTGTCAAATATTTGTTCATAGAGCAAAGTCACCATGTTGAATATTCCCTCACATGGGTTATTTTTCTCCAATAATAGACATGATTAAAATTCCCCTATCATGTTTCCCATGCCAGGATGAGCATATTAGTAGGATGTGTCATCTGAGGTGATATTACGAGAATCTAGTCAATCAAAAGTCTATCATGCCTAATTCCATACTAAAAGCTGCGATGAGATAGGGTGGTCATTTGTGCCCGACACACCTATCCTTTACCCTAGAGTCAGATTGCTTGTAACATGAGAGTCATCTAAGGCTGACATTTTTCCACTAGTACGAGTGAGGTTGATCTTGCCTCCATGATAAAACTGTAGTGTGGTTACTTACTTATTTAGAATAGGTATATATGAGAAGGCTATTCTCATTTGTGTGACGATACTGTAGTGTCTTGTTGAATGATAGGGTGCCATATCGACGAGACCATACTTATGTATATAAGTGAAAGATATTTAACTTGAAAATAATTTTTAATATTTTTGTTTAATTTGAGTTGTTCTAAGTTTATCACTTTGTGTTGAATAATTTGAATGAATTATGAATTGTCCATTCTTGTATGAAACATGACCTTTATTTCAACCTATTAATATAGGTGAATTGAAGTTTGAAAATTATTTAATGTATTTCCCATAGTACAAAATGTGTATGAGGGAGAGTAACTGAATATCTAATAATCATATAAAGGGCATTCAACATTTTGTTATATACGCAGATAGAAATCTTAAAAGTCATAAGATTATGTGTCCCTGCTTCCCTTGTATGAACGAAAAATATAAGTCTTTAGAATTCACTAAGTTTCATTTACTAAAGTTGGGAACTTTTCAAGAATATAAGATTGGACATACCGTGGTGAAAAAATGTAGCTTATGTTCTGGAAGAACTACTGGTACCCGACAGCATAACCGAACCCGATCGAGTGGAAATGGTACAGGATTTTCCAACACATCATCCTTTAACCGACATAATTGATGATGCCTAAGGAGTCTATCACCATCAAAACCACCAACCTATGGATACGAATAATGTTCATTATGACTAAATCAATCAACAAGTTGTTGTTGAATTACCAGAAGGTCTATAATATATATAATTGAACCGTTGTATAAAGATTGTGATGAAAATAACTCGATATTATGTGCAAGGACTGGTTAGCATAATTTGAAAACTCAATTTTGTTTGTTGGTCAACATCATTATTTGAATTATTAAGTGGGTTAAAGACATTCTCTTAAAAAAGAACATGTTACTAAACAATTATCCTAGCATGAAGAAGATCTTGAAGGGTTTAGGTTTGAAGTAAAAATATACTCATGCAAACAATTATGATTGCATATTGTAACGCAATGAGTATGAAGATAAGTATGAGTCTCCTCTACACTTTGATCCAAGATATCTAGCTTATATAAATGGAAAAGACAATACTATAAAATATTATAAGGTTTCGCAAGTTCCACATAAGGTTTTGAATAATATTCCCCTCGAGCCATGGTTAAAACGATTTTCACTGTACTGTGGATAGGAGAGGACATTTCATAAAAGGTTGGATGTGAGGTGGGAAGGAATCTCGTGCATTATTCGGTTGATTCGCTAATTTGGAAACTTTTAGACTCACGATACCCTAATTTTGTAAAGGAACTCTGCAATGTCCATCTTACATTATCAAATAATGGGTTTAACCCTTTCGATAAATGAAGTACTAATCAGAGTTATTGGCCATTTCTCATTGCGCCTTTAAGTCTCCCTCCAATACAGTGCATGATAAAGGAGTTCACATTATTATTATTACTGATACCCATACCAAAGGCTACCAATGTTGATATTGATATTTTCTTAGCCTCATTAATCGAAGAACTTAAAGAGTAGGCGTGAGGGAGTTTGATGCTCATAAAGGTGAAGAGTTCACACTTAAAGGAATGGTGATGTAGGCAATGCATGACGTTCCTACTTATGGGACCTTATTTGGTTGCAATGATCATGGTTATTATGGATGTCCTATATGTAGGGAAGAAACTAAAGCCACCTGGTGACATTATAGTGGTATGATGTGTTATGTAGGTTATCAAAAATTTCTATCGACCATTCAATTATTTATTAATGATAAGTCTAACTTCTTACCTGCCCGTCACGAGCATAGGATGGAACTTGCTTGACTTTTTGGTCAATAGATCGAGAAGAAGGCGGAGGCTGCGACTATGGGGAATACTTACCTAGACAAATGCCACCAGCTTATAAACCTAAAGTGTAAAGCTAGGGAGGATCCGAACGACCATAATAAATTGAAGAAATGGTCTAGATGATCAATATATTTTGACTTGTCATATTTGTAAGGACATTTTTGTCCATTTTCAATTTGTATGTCGTATACCGCTACACCGTCAAAGAATTTGAAGATCACATTCACATCAGGGTGGATCCGAAAATCAAGGTTCTTCAACAAATAGCCTCCGCAAGGTTACCCTTTTTAAGGTTATGTTTTAGAGTACCTTTATAATGCATTTAGAGTATTGGGATATTTTCACAAAATATTTTCTACGTATTGGAGCAGAGCTCTAAATGTTTTTTTTCAAAAAATATATTTTCGGAGTTTTTAAGGTCGTACATTTACTGAAAGGATAAATGAGAAAAAAATATTTTATAATCATTTGGTTTGAACGACATCGCATCTGGTTCGAACGACATCATTTTCGTTCAAACGAGACGTGATGTCGCGTGATACTTCAAACGACATCGTCTCTCGTTCGAACGACACCACCGACTTAAGTCTTCAATAAATTGGACTTTCCAACTCCGTTTTTCTCAAGAAGTCTTTAACTTTTTCCATTCTTCAAACACTTCATATCAGCATAGGACTTTTGGATTCATCTTTTAGGTATTAATCCCTTTTTGTTTTCAATTCACAAAATCTCAATATCATTATGTGAATTATTTTCGAACCCAAAGAACATACTTTGCTATTGTTCATCCTTTATGGGGAGATCGCTACAACGAAGAGCTGGGTGCTTTTGTAGATCGAGTCTCTATAAATTTTATGACTGCGTGTCATTTAGGATCCTCTATGTGTTGATTCTTTACTGAAGACCGCGTGTATGAACTGCGTGTCCTTGTGGTCTAGCTTCGTGTGAACCATTGCTGATTTCTAGCCAATGCTGTGAAGGTTTGACGAAAACACCATGCGTTACACTTGTGAGAATTTATCAGGTTATATATAATCTAATGGTCTTGCAAACTTGTTAAATTTCTAGAAAAAAAGGTTTTTCCCTTTGGGGGTTTTTTCTGAATTTTGTGTCGCATGCTTACTTGATTTGTTTTGACACGTAGATGCATATTTTAGGGATGAACTAAAATTGGTTTGAAATTAGGGAATTTATTAAATCCATTGAGGAAATTAATATTTCTCATTATCAAATTGGTATCAGAGCTTTATTAAAAGAGAGTGCATACCTTTTACAAATTGGTATCAGAGCATGTTGCACTAATTTACTTTGTAGACCTTGTAGTGCAATTTTTTTTGTGGTTATTTGTGTTCCTCTCCTGATTTGTTTTCTCGATGGATTCTCATACTGTTGACGTTGTTAGTCGAGATGAGTTTGATAAATTTCACGACTGTGCAGAAAAATTAACCATTTTGAATTTGAAACTTTGCAAAAGAATTAAATGTTTGGAAGAAGAAAATTCTCTTTTTAAAAATAAGTTTGAATATTTGAAAACATTTCAAACTCAAAGAGATATTTGTTGTGAACACTTTGGTAATTTAAGTATTGACTTTGATTCTTTCATAGTTACCAAAAAGGGGAGTGATGATAAAGTCCTAGTTTTAGAAATAGAATTGGAGGACTTTAAAAATTCTAGGGTTCCTGTTTGTGCCGTTGAGGATAAAAATATTTTAATCAACGATTTTACGGCATGTGAAGAGACTCTTAGGGATAAGTTTGTTTTAATTGAGGATGAGAGAGATAAACTTTTAATTTTTATTAAAAATTTGAAAACAAAGTCCCTAATTTTTGAAGAGTCTAATTCTTTGCTTGAGTAAAAAATTTTGGAGTTAAAAAATGATTTAAAAGACTCGATTAGTTTGTGTAGTAGTGGTAATGGATCGTCATGTTCTAATCCATCCATTGCTAAAGGAAAAAACATTATTTGTTTTAGAGGGTCAACCTTTCCTAAAGAAGTTAGAAAAGGTACACCCATAGGCGTCGTTCCACCCGTTTACATTTGTTCACATTGTGGTAGGAAAGGTCACCTTAGGAATTTCTATTCTGATCTTCGAAGAGGTCCTAAGAAGACTAAGTCTAGTATTTTTTTTTTCCTAAACCCCGTGTCGATGTGTCACATTCATTTCGGTTAGGAATTCACTTTTGGATACGCTAGGCTTTAGATGTGTTGATTCTCACATGGTTGCACATGATTCATCACTTGTTATTTCATATCTTTGATTGATTGCAAGACTTTTGTCATGCACTAGTTATGGTTTCATGATATATATTTGCTACTGTGTTGACATGTAATTTTTGTAATTGATTTTTATTTTTGGAAAATTTTGGAAAAATACAAAAAAGATATTTTTTTGATAAAATTTGTATTTTGTTTAGCACCATATATGAATTGACATTTAGGATGACCGAATCACAATTTCATTCCATTTATCCACGTGACTATTTGATAGTGTTTTAAGACAATAAGTCATGTCATTCAAGTGCTTTATAGTTTTTGGAGTTATTAAGATGTAATTAAGTGTTATTACCTACACGAATGACTCATTATTTCCTTTCTTGCACATGAGCACGAATTTGTTTGAATATTATTCTTGTCGAATCACTTGTTGGTTACGTGTTTTCATCTCAATTTTGTCTATTAAAATGAATCAAATGCCAAAAAATAAGATATTAAAAGGTGTGCATGTTTTAAACCGTTTGCCGTAAGTTTTAGTGAATTTTAAAAATGGTGAAGGGCTACGAAAGGTACACATCTATTCTTTGCGATTAATCCACCATTTAATTGGACTAAAAAATTGAGGTATTTTAATTATTTGGGGTCCAGGGAGGTTTAAAAGAGCCTGAAAAAATTTAAAGGCAATAAAAAGAATTTTATGCCAAAAAGGGGCCATTAGGCTTATTCAAAAATTCTCTAATGTTTGAGAATTTAGATCACCGCGAAAAGAAAATATATATGAAGGAGTTTGGTTGGGGAATTAAAATGGCTTTGTACATCCTTAAAAAGTCTTTAAAAAGCGTTAAAATGTATTTAGATGTTATTGGTGTGAAAATAATGTAGACTTTGATTTGTTAATTTTGATTTAAGACCTTGTCATCTAAATTCAACATTTTTACACCTAAGGACGATTTTGATGCTCGTTCATTAGGAATACACAATATGCATCATGCACATATGACGTGATTGAGTTTTATTTCCTATTGAATCTATTCACACCCATTCATACCATTTCCACGATTTAGTTATCTTAGTATGAATTCGTGGTGTGTGTATGTAACACTTGTGTATAAAAATTTGAAAAATCAAAAATAGTTTGGGTAGTTTTTTTTAGCATATCCTCCATTGATCACGTTTTTCATATTTGTTTGCCTTGTTTACCGTGACACTCCAATTTGATTTATTTGGTTTATTCTTTTCATTGTCTATTTCAGACAAATAAAAAGGGGGAGAACGGATTATGATATTATGGTGGAGTTTAAGTATGGGGGGATTTGATTATGGTTACAGGTTTTATGTCTATATCATTTCAAACTAAATATGTCATGAGGTTTTTGCTTTGGCTCATGTGTGTAGGTAGAATTGAAGATTTTTGGATTGCACACCTTGATGATGACAAAGAATGTTTGAAATTTGTTGAAGATTAAAAAAGTTTGAAGACTTGTCATTTACCTTTTCACTTTTGGGTTCATGGGAAGGTAGATTTGTATAGGTCATATTTTGATTGATAATTCAGATATTTTTATTTTTAACGGCATACATATCGGGGGAGATTTGTAAGGAATTTTTTGTCCGTTATCAATTTGTATGTCGTATACCGCTACACCATCAAAGAAGTTGAAGATCACATTCACATCAAGACGGATCTGAATAGTCAAGGTTCTTCAAAAAAACAGCCTCCGCAAGGTTAAGTTTTGTAAGGTTACAATTTTTAGTACCATAATAATGCACTTAGTGTATTGGGATATTTTTCACAAAATATTTTCTAAGTATTGGAGCGGAGCTTTAAATGTTTTTTTTCAAAAAATACATTTTCAGAGTTTTTAAGGTGGTATATTTACTGAAAGGATAAACTAGAATTTTTTTAATCATCTGTTTCGAACGACATCGCATCTGGTTCGAACGACACCATTTTAGGCTCAATCTAGACGTGGTGTCACACGATACTTCAAACAACATCGTCTCTCATTCAAACGAAACCACCGCCTTAAGTATTCTATAAATTTGACTTTCCAACACCGTTTTTCTCAAGAAGTCCTTCACATTTTTTGTTTGGCAAACACTTCATATCAGGAGAAGACTTTTGGCTTCTTCTTTTAGGGTTTAATCCCTTTTTTTTTCAATTCACAAAATCCCAATATCTGTATGTGAATTGGAACCCAACGAACATATTGTGCTATTGTTCATCATTTGTGGGGAGATCTCTACAACTGACAACTACGTGCTATTTTGGAGTGAGTCTCTACAATGTTTATGACTGTGTGTCATTGAGGATCTTCTTCGTGTTGATTCTTTGCTGAAGACCACGTGTCAGGACTGCGTGTCCTTGTGGTATAGCTACGTGTGAATTATTGCTGATTTCTAGCTAATTCTTTGAAGGTTTGATGAAGATACCGTGCGTTACACTTGTGGGTGATTATCAGGTTATATGTAAGTCAATGGTCTTGTAAACTTGTCAAATTTTGAGAAATAAAGGTTTTGCCCTTCAGGGATGTTTTCTGAATTTGGTGTCGCATGCTTACTTGGTTTGTTTTTGACACGTAGTTGCATATTTTAGGGATGAACTAAAATTGGTTTAAAATTAGGGAATTTTTGAAAACAACGAGGCAATTAATATTTTGCATTCTCAAATTGGTATTAGAGCTTTATTAAAAGTGAGTGCATACCTTTTACAATATTGGAAAAATCATATTATAAGGCGTGTAATTGATGTGATTCACACAAAGAATAATGTTACGAAACATGTGATTGGAACATGTTGGGTGAATCTCATTCAAAAAATGGAGAGATGGTGTGTTGCGATAGACAGAGGAAGAAAAAAAAGAAGAGATTGTGGTTAAAAATCATCCTACAATAGGAATAATTTCTATCCCCGTGACCTCTTTTTATTTGACTACTAGTGAGAAAAATATCCTCCTAGACACGTCGTTCAACTTGAAGACTCCTATTGGTTATTTCGATAATTCGTGAAGGTTAGTAAGATACCAAACATAGGATTTAAACCAGTGCAAGTCTCACGATCGACATGTCATTATTTCAATCAGTTCCTCTATTTTTTAGCACTGCTTCTTCGAGCACAAATATCTCTAGCGGGAAATAATGAAAATAAGTTTGTGATTTTCCCTACTTTGTGTAAAAGTGGTAAACATAAAACACATTAAATATTCGAAATCAACTTTAGAAGAAACAACTCATGTATTAGAGAAATATTTTCCTTCATTGTTCTTCGATATCAGCATCCACCTAGTTGTGCATTTATGTGTTGAGGATTTATTATGTTGTCCCATTAGGTTTCTCTGGATGTATCCTCTAGAGTGATTGATGAAAAACTTAAAAGGTTACACTAAGAATACACAGTATATTGGAGGGTCAATTGCTGAAGAATACATAATTGTGAAATCATCGTTATACGCTCAGGAACATATGCTAGAATAAGATCCAAGGATGTTTAATTATCTTGGAGATTGAGTGACCGAGGAACCTGGTGAGTTTGAGGATGAATTTACTTTTGAAAACCCTGAAGAGATGAGACTCACTAATGTGTAATACGATAAAGGATCTCATTATGTTTTCATATCGTAAGATGAAGTTGAATATTGGAGAGAGTAAGTAGCTACATAATTGGCTCAACGATTCTTGTTTGATTATATGTATTCTTTATATTATGATCTAAACTCTATAATTTACCATTAGGAAGTACGAGAATGAAATTTCCCCCCAAAATCAGGGGAAATTTCACGACGAATGATTTTAGGGCATGGATATTAAAAGAGGTCATTTCCAACTTTTATGTATACGATTATTTATTATTTTGGGTAAAAACACGCCTTAATAAAAAATCATCAATAATGCATCTTTTAAAAAGAGGTGATGTCTCTTCAAGGACTGCACGCCTAGCAAAAGGTCCCACATTTCATGCAAAAGAGTTTAAACAATTCCACACCAATGGTTTTGATTTCATCTCATATCCATTTAAGGAAATTCTTTTGACGTAAAATAGCAGAATTTCAATTTCTTCCTGGACTACCTGTTTCATTATAAAACGAAATAAAATTCCAAAGGCTTTTGTGATAACCTATTATGGAATTGTCCAATAAATCCTAGAACTCGATTCATTAGATTTCATATAACCTTATTCAATTGTGACAGGGTCAAGGTGGAGGATACTGCGAATGCTAGTAAAGTTGATCCTGACTTAAAAATTATGATGATAGATTTATCTAAGATGAAGAATAAATATCACATTATTGAATATCCTTTTATTTGCGACTTTCAAAATGTAAAAAATGTATTCTGCTCAAAGTTCATGGACAATGGAAATTGATATATTGTTGTGCAAGCACCAAAGGGTATGACTACTCAAGAAGATTCATTGAAGTCTTCTAAAGTTCTAGTCTTCTCTTTATGAAAACCCTAACTTCTAGGATTTTTTTAGTTGATTCAGAGGAAGATTGAGTATCAAAATATTATTTTACCCTTAATAATCTAGTTTGTATCATATTATTATATTGGCCTTCGACAATCCTATTTGTATCCAAATTGTATCATAATCTTATATTAACGTTATATTTGTGTTTTAGTTTGATTTATGAATATTTAGTTTAACATATGAATGTTTAGTCTGAATTATGAATGTTTACTATGACTTATAAATTAGCTAGGATGGCAAGATGTTTTACTTTGAATTGTCAACACCATGATTACAATATTGTTGAACTCTATACAAATTTGTTACTAAAAACACTTTTTTTTGGGGGGGGGGGGGGGGGGGGGTAAGGGGGCTTCCTAAAAATAATTTTTTTTATTAAATGGATATGGTCATGACCCAACTATGACCAGTTATGTAATAACCCAACCCAATGTTGTATCTCTTTTCGTGCAATTCGCAATCATGAGAAGCCTAACAAAGAGGATTATTGTTTAATGAAATTTTATCATTTCATTCGGTTTGGTTTGGTGACTCTAAGGGTGTTGTTGGGATAACTTGTGAAATTTGGAAACTTCTTGGATCGAACGGGAATGTAATTGTTCAAATGATATTCCTATCTCGTTCGCACGAGATCTTGACTCATTGGAAATGATCTTCAAACGATCCATTTTTTAATTACATTAGCTTGTCATTTGAAGGTCGTTAGATGGGTAACATCAAACGAGGACCATGTCATTTGTCTGAACAAACCGGCCGAAGTCAAATTTTGATAGTTATGTTGTCACCATTTAAGCCCTAGATCTGCAAGGCGTGCCAACTTCTTAGAGCTTGACGAATCTGATGTGTTATATAGGATATTTTATGTTTTTTATGTGGGTTATAAAAGAGAGATGTGGGATAGTGAAATCCCACCACCATTGCCATCTTGTTCATCTATATCAAGAGCTCACAACACTAGTCTCCCTCCCTAAAGACATTTTCCTCTATATTTGCGTAGTGCCAACCACTCTCACACCATAAAATACTCATACCTACACATTTCACCTGTTTTCCCATATCTCTTGTTCAAGAAGGAGGTACTGGAGAAACCTTGTGGAGAAATTCTAGTAGAGCTTTGAAGAAACTAAGGAATTGTGAAGTTGTAGTCTTGGAGATTAGGAGGATAGGATCTTTCAAGTCACTCATTGGTAGTTCTCCTCTTCAAAAACCAAAGGTACAGTTTTCTTTCCTTAATTTCAGGGTTCTTCAATCTATGAAATTGGTGTAGGATGTTCTAAATGGATTTTTAGTGACTAAAAATAAAGTTTTATTCACAAAATACCTTGTCTTGGAAAAAGGGATTTTATTTAAGACAATAAAAATGGCATTTTTATACCTTGATAATTGGAAGAAAGAACATGAAACTATAAATCACATGAGTTGTGTAGAATAAATGCATGATTGAGGTATTTCTAGGTTGAAAACATCCTTTGAACATTTAGGAGCACGTAGCATGCTAAAATGTGGTAATATAGACTTTAAAAATCATGTTAAAATGGGTTTTGTCTCCAAACTAACAAGCGAAGAGAAAACAACCTCAAACTTGTTATGACCTGGTGAATGAGAATGAAATGAATGTTGGGATTTAAATGTGATTGCAAGATAAAACTTTGAACTTTAGTGAAAATTATCTTAAGGATGTTGAACATTATTTTATGTGGTAAAACATAAGATGCAAAAATATGGTTTTGAACATGAAATGATAAACTTAGTGATGTAAAGATAGTAAATTCTAGTGCTAAATAAGGAGTAGAAAATTAAATATTTTAACAAACGGTGACAAAGAGGGGGTAAAAAGGGGATTTTGACAAACTTGAGGGTCCTAAGGGTTAGGTCACCTATTCATACCTCATCGGTATAATTTGGGTGAAAAATAGATAAAAGATAAGTTTTGGAACGATTGATAATGTTATGATGCTTCAAAACCATGGACGGTGATAATGATAAAAAGGGAAAGCGAAATGGTGTGTACATTGGATAAATGTTAAACACATAAAAAGTTAGACTCGGATGACACCAGAAAAATTAAGGCGGGCCCGGATCCCTGGGGTGAAATTCCCAAAAATAATGGCCAAAGCATATAGTGGCATCACCGGAAGGTAAGGAGCCCATTAAAGTACGCGGTATTTGGAATATTTCGAGAAAATAATAAATAAAAGGAAAATTAAGCATTTGCACTTGTAATTTAAGTAAAATAACCCAAAGAAAAGTAACAATTGAGACTAATGGATAAGAGGTGAATAACTAGTCTCTATACCCAGTTAAGGGTGGACAAACTTGGGTAAGTGTGAGTATGTTGCATTAATGGTAGATAAATTGTTAATGTTTTCATAATTGAATAAAATACTCGTTCTATGTTTAGTAATTTGTAAAAAAGAGTATTGCTTAGTATCAACCCCCTACTGATTGTTCTCTCACACCTACTTTTCTTTATGTTAAAAACCCCTACCCCACCGTAGGTATCGTGAGTAGGAACGTTGGGCAGGACAGTAGTAAAGCCCTAGGGGAAACCAACGTCATTAGAATGCTCTGTACTAATTTTCAAACAATGGACTTTGCATATTGCACTCTAGATATTTGAACTTTTATTTGGGCCTTAGCCATAATTTGTAATAATACAGGATGGAGTGAATTATTTTTAGTTTCATTACCATCATGGATTAATTCGTTTTTCCATAAATATATCTTGTTAAATGACTAATCACATAAAGTGGCCGCCCTTTTCTCAAATACAAATAAAAACTTTAATTACCAAACTTATGAGTTAAATTTAAAGTTTTTTCTTAAATAAAATGACTAAATCTCCCCCTACCCCTTTTAACTCCTTGGCTCGGTGCAGGTTTACCAAATGGTGACCTAAAAATAGGGTCGGGGCATTACGAATGGTATCAAAGCAATAGGATCCTTGGGTATGATAGAGTGTTTACACTTTCTTAGTGAATTTCCATTACTTCCCACATAACACATAATTCGCGCTATTTAGTTAGTCGATTCCACTATCATTTCATATGTATCATTTTGTATTAAACTCTCCATTTTTATGTAGGTCCTCCACATCGTGAGAACATTAGTGGTTTCGGTTCCAATGATCTCCTGCATATGGAGTAAGCTATACTATAGCTTGGTAAATCTATCTTTCAACAGTAGGCCAATCATAGTGGAACCATCAAAAGAACCATTTCCTCATCGATCCTCAAAGAATTCAAGAGGTTGAACCCGCCCACCTTTAATGTGGCATCAGGCCCTAAAGAAACATAAGTATGTCTTGACGACAAGGGCAATGAAAATTCTAGATGTTCCAAATGGTCATAAGGTCAAGATTACAACATTTTAGTTGACTGAGAAGCCACAACTCTGGTGGAGCACCCACTCTGTCGGAACCATTCCGACCATTCACTGGGACAACTCCAGAGTTACCTTCCTCAATCAGTACTTTTTGTAGGCATTTAAATATGCTAAAACATATGAACTTTTGCAACTGATTCGGGGAAAAACTTCAATGAATGAGTATCTGGTCAAATTTGAAAGACGGTGTAAGTACATGGATTCTATTTAGAGGGTCGAAGCTGAGAAGAGAAGGCTCTTTATTAAGGTTCTTAACCTCGGTATTTGACAAATTCTGATAGGTATGAATTTTCTCAATTTTAGGACTGCTGTGAATAAGGCAACTAGGTTGGAGATTAATGCTGAGAATATCAAATCTATCTGGGAGAAAAAGAAATAGTGTAGTGGCTCCAACTCGGGTGGTCATAAGAAGTCCAAAAGTGGGGCTTGTGGATTCTTCACGAAGCTTAAGAAGGTTATAGGGGTTGGATCCTCCTCAGCATAGTGTATTAGTGATTAGAGCACTATCACCAGCACAAAGACGACCTATTATAGTCATGGGCTCCTATGGAACATGAAGAAGAATGCCTCCAGCAGTTTCTTAGTAGTCTAGAGGGCTGCCAATAGCTCATTAACTTTATGTTGTGTTAGAGTTATAGTTACATGGGACCCACTCAGCAGCAGTAATAGTTTTCTTCTGGGTACCAGTAGCTGGTTGGCCACAGTGTGGACGGATCACGTCCAAGTCAAGGATAGGGTAGCCGTGAGCAGGGTCAAGTGCCCAGCGGTCAGAGAAATAGGTTTAATCCGAGCAGGCCTATATAAATTACCAGCAGACTGCACCTCATAGTGCCTGTACAGTGATGGAAAGTATGATACTCCTATATAGTACTTATGTAGGGGCATTGTTTGACTCTGGTTCATCTCACTCCTCTATATCTAGTTCCTTAGCCTTTAGGTTGATTTTGGTAGTTGATTGGTTTTATCCCCAAATCTTTATTGGGCTTCTAGTGGGTGGCGCTATAGTCCTAGATAGGGTTTGACGTAAGTCTGTGATTATGGCTGGAGACTTTATCCTAGAGTACGATCTGATGCTTATAGACATAGATGGGTTTGAGGTGATCCTGGGTATGGATTGGCTGCCATGTTTTAAAGTCACTATGGAATTCCATCGACACAGTGTCCTAGTGTCGCATTGGAATAAGTCTCACCATTATTTCATTAGTGACTAGGGTGTCGATTATCCTTTCAAATTCCCCATATTACATGAGCAGAAGAAGTATTTTAGTTGGTTAAGAAGTATGGTGGCTTAAGAAAAGCCATAGGGTATGATTTTAGATTATACCGTGGTTTGAGGGTTTCTCGTACGATCTCCTCTTGTTTCCACCACAATAATAGGTGGACTTTGTGATAGAGGTACATCAAGGGGTGTCACCCATCTCTATCCCATCACATAGGATGGTCCCAGATGATTTATAGGAACTGCGGACCCAGTTGGAGGAACTAACCCGCAAAGGCTTCATACATCCCAACATTTCTTCATGGGGAGCCCCATTACTATTCACAAAGAAATTGGATAACTCTCTATGACTTTGTATCGATTATTGACATCTAAATAGGGTGAACATGAAGAATAAGTACCCTATGCTCCATATCGATGAGTTATTCATTCAGTTGTGTGGGGAGGGTAGATTCTCAAAAATTGATCTTCAATCCAGGTACCACCAGTTAAGTGTCAGAGAGGAAGACAGCATTTCGAATGCAATATGGACACTATCAGTTTGTGGTATTGCCTTCGAGTTGATGAACGTCCCAAAAATATCTATGGATCCGATGAACCGTATCTACAGTCCATATTTAGATATTTTTATTGTAGTTTTTGTTGATAACATTTTGGTATACTCTGCGTCCGATATAGACCATGAGGAGATCTTTCGGTCGACTTTGCAAATGCTCTGGGAGAATCAAATGTATGCTAAGTTTAGTAAATGAGAATTCTAGATGGAAGAAATCAAGTTCTTTGGACATGTGATTTCTGATGAGGGTATTTTTGTCGATCCATTAAAGGTAAAAGTAGTGTTGGGATGGAGTGAACCATGGATAGTTGCCGAGGTGCATAGCTTCATGGGGGTTTTCAGGTACTAATGTTGATTTGTACAGGACTTCTCAAGGGTGGAAATGCCTCTAACAATCCTTACTCGGACGAATCTACATTTTGAGTGGTTCGAGGACTGTGAGTTAGCATTACAGGAGATGAATGTCAAGTTGACCTCCGTGCCTGTTCTAATACTTTGATAACAGGGCAAGGGCTACATTGTGTACTGTGAGGCTTCAGGTTCGGGACTTGGGGAGGTATTGATGCAAGATGTTTGGGTAGTAGCCTACGCATCTCATCAGTTGAAATTGCATGAAAGGAACTACCCCACCCATAACCCGGAGTTAGGTAATGTGGTGTTTACACTAAAGAGTTGGAGGTACCACCTATATGGGGAACGATTTCAGGTATTTTCCTATCACAAGATCTTTCAGTATGTATTTACATAATGTAATTTAAACCTCCGATAGAGAAGGTGGATGGAGTTAATAGAAGATTATGACTTCTCACTGGAGTACCACCCGAGAAAACCCAATGTGGTGACCAATGATCTTATCAAAAATCCAATCTCACGCTCACAACAATGAAATTCCACTAGGTAAAATTATTAGGGGAACTATAGAGGTTTGACCTGCACATGTAATGGGTCTATAATAGAGCATATCTTTAGGGTGTGATGGATCTACCCCTCCTCCAACAGAGCTAACTATAGGCACAGTCGTGTGATCCTGAGTTCACCAAGTATTGTTAACGTATTTGGAATGGGGGAGTGTTCGACACCCTCACAGTGGACAAGGATGGTGGGGTGAGACATAAAGGAAGGTTGGTTGTCCTAACTATTGAGGAACTCCGAGATGAGGTGATGTCATAAGCCCATCACCTGCATTTCATTATACACCCTGGTGCCATAAGGATGTATAAGGATTTATGCAGGGATTTTTGATGGTCTCTCATGAAGAAAGATGTGGCAACGTATGTGGCCAAGTGACACACATGCCAACAAGTATAGGCTGAACACAAGAAATCGACAGGGATGTTGCAAACACTACCCGTGTCTAAGTGGGAGTGGGAACACATACTAATGGATTTTGTTACATCCTTACCACGATCAGAGCGTGGTCACGACACAATACGGGTTATAGTAGATCATCTCACAAAGTCTACCCATTTTTTTCTAATAAAGGTCATAAACAACGTGGCTAAGTGTGCAAGACTTTATGTTCGGGAAATAGTCGGGCTATATAGTGTTTTGCTAGAAATTATATCATGTAGGGATGTCGGGTTTGTTTCCTGATTCTAGAAAAAGTTTCAATAGGAGTTGGGTACAAAATTGAACTTAAGCATGTCGTTCCATCCTGAGATCGACGTGAAGACAAAATAAATAATATAAATCATGGAGGACATGCTGAGAGCTTGCGCACTTGATTTCTAGGGCTGTTGGGCAAAATATTTGCATCTGGCAGAGTTTGCCTACAATAACAGCTATCAGGCTAGTATTGAGATGTCCCTTTTTGAGGACCCTTACGAGAGGGCCTATCGCTCGCCCGTTTATTGGGATGAAATGGGAGAAAAATACCTCACTAATTCAGACTTGATCCGGGACAGAGGATAATGACGGGACATATACGATAAAATAATTATGTCGACAACCTCCGTACGAACTTCGAATTCTGGGTGGGTGATCACGTGATGTTTAAAGTGAGAGCTAGAACTATAATCAAATGGTTCGGGTAGAAGGGGAAGCTAGCCCCATGATACATTGGCCCCTTTGATATCCTTGATCATATCGGATATGTTTCATAATGCTTAACACTACCTTTAGAGCTATCTTAGGTGGACAATGTGTTCCATATATCCATGCTGACTAAGTGTCTCCACGATACTCGCCATGTTAGCGATTAGAACCTTATTGAGTTGGAGGGGGACGTCACGTTCCCCACTAGACCAATATCCATTTTTTTTACCTTGAAGAGAGGGTCCTCTGTAATAAAGTGATTCCATTAATTAAGGTCCTTTGGGAATTTCAAGGTATTGAAGGTGCCACTTGGGAGCGTGAGTCAGATATGCGGGAGAAACACCTGTAACTCTTCCTTTAGCTGCTTGTTCTGATTTTGGGGAAAAAATCCCCTAAAGGGGAGATAGTAATCCTTCGATCGAATGTTGTATCTCTTTTCATGTAATTCGTAATCGTGAGAAGTCTAATAAAGAGGATTATTATTTAATGAGCTTCTATCATTTTATTCGATTTGGTTTGGTGACTCCCTTATGAAATAAGGATATTGTTGAGCTAATTTGTGAAATTTGGAAATTTGTTGGATCAAACGATATTGTAATCATTTAAATGAGATTCTTGTCTCGTTCGTACGAGACCTTGACTCGTTGGAAACGAGATTCAAATGATCCATTTTTTACAATAGCATGTAGTTCGAAGGTCGTTAGAAGGGTAACATCAAACGAGGACAATGTCATTCGAACGAGAATAACCTTTTTCAAACGAACCTGACGAAGTCAGATTCTGGCAGTTGTGTTATCACTATTTAAGCCCAAGATCTGGAATACGTGTTAACTTATTGGAGCTTGGAAAATCTGATGTGTTTTGTAGGGTATTTTATATGTTTTACATTGGTTTTGGGTGGGTTATAAAAGAGAGATGTGGGATAGTGAAATCCACCACCATTGTCATCTCCGATGTGTTTTGTAGGGTATTTTATATGTTTACATTGGTTTTGCGTGGGTTATAAAAGAGAGATGTGGGATAGTGAAATACACCACTATTGCCATCTTTTTCATCTCTCTCAAGAGCTGATAACACTCATCTACCTCCCTAAATCCATTTTCACAACCACTCTAACACCATAAAATACCCATCTTAACACATTTCCACTAGTTTCCAATATCTCTTCTTCAAGAAGGAGGTAATGGAGAAACTTTTTGGAGAAATTCTAGTAGACCTTTAAAGAAACTAAGAAATTGTGTAGCTAGAGTCTTGGAGCTTAGGAGTATAGGTGATTTCAAGTCACTCATTCGTAGTTCTCCTCTTCAAAAACCAAAGGTGGGGTTTTCTTTCCATAATTTTAATGTTCTTCTAGTTATGAAATTCATATAGGATGTGCTAGATGGATCTTTATTGCCCAAAAATTTAGTTTTATTGACAAAATACTTGGTCTTGAAACAATGGGATTCTCTTCAAGACAAATAATAAATGGGTTTTTTTATTTATAAAAATGGAATTTTTACACCTTGATAATTTGAAAAAAGCATGTGAAACTAGAAAGCCCATGATTTATATAGAATAAATGCATGATTGAGGTATTTCTAGGTTGAAAGCCTCCATTGAACATTTTGGAGCATGTAGCATGCTAAAATGTGGTAATGTAGACTTAAACAAGCTGTGAAAATGGGTGATTTAATGAAAATGAAATAAATTTTGGGATTTACTTGTGATTATAAGACAAGAATATGAACTTTAGGGAAAACTGTGTTAAGTATGTTGAACATTATTTCATGTGGTAAAACATAAGATGCAAATATATGGTTTTGAACATGAAATGATAAAATTAGTGTTGTAAAGATAATTAATTCTAGTGCCAAATAAGAAGTAAAATAAAAAAAAATCACAAAAGATGACAAAGATGGGTAAAATGGGGATTTTGACAGACATGAGGGTCCTAAGGGTTATGTCTCCTCTCGAGACCTCATTGGTTTAATTTTGGGTGAAAATGGATGAAAGATAAGTTTTGGCATGATTGATAAAGTTATCATGCTTAAAAAACATGGACAAAGAAAATGATAAAAAAAAGGAAACGGAATAGTGTGGACATTGGATAAATGTTAAACACATAAAAAGTTAGACTCGGATGACACCGAAAAAATTAAGTAGGGTCGAGAGCCCTGAGGTTAAAGCCCAAAAATCTTTGTCAGAGCATATGGTGGCATTGTCGGCAGTGAGGAGCCCGTTAAAGTACGTGGTATTTGGAAGATTCCAAAAAAAATTAAAGAAAAGGAAAATTAAGTGGTTGTACTTGTAATTTAACTAAAACAGCCCAATGAAAAGTAAAAATTGAGACTAAAGGATTAAATGTGAATAATTAGTCTCAAAATCGGGTTATGGGTGGAAAAACTTGGCTATGTGTGACTATGAGCTCATCGCTCGGGTGAATTGCATGTAATTGCATTAATGGTAGCTAAATTGTTAATATTTTAGTAATTGAATAAAATACTCGTTCTATGTTTAGTAATTTGTTGAAAAATTATTGCTTAGTATTTCCCCCCTATTGAGGGATCTCTCTTACTTGCTTTTCTTTATGTTAAAAACCCCCACCCCACCCTAAATACCGCGAGTAGGAATGTTGGGTAAGACACGAGTAAAGCCCGGGGGAGTCCAGCGTTTTTAGAATGGTCTGTACTATTTTTCAAACAATGGAGTTATGGTATTTGCACTGTGAATATTTGGGCTTTCATTTGAGCCTGAACCATAAATGTAATAATACAAGATGGCGCGAATTATTTTTAATTCAATTAGGATCATGGATTAATTCGTTTTTCATAAATATATCTTCCTAAGTCACTAATCACGTAAAGTGGGTATCCATTTCTCAAATACAAATAGGAACTTTAACTACTAAACTTATGAGTTAAATTTAAAGGATTTCATTAAATACAATGACTACCCCCCCCCCCCCCCCCTCTTTAACCTACTTTGCTCGGTGTTGGTTGACCCAAAAATCAGGTCGTAGCATTTCAAGTTGTTTAATTTAAAAAAAATAAAGTCCATGGATTAGGATTGTGGCCCAATTCGAACATTATGGTCACGGACCTGGCTTGTGACCACGGAGTCAATATTCTCCCACACTGGTCATGATTTTTGTCATGATCAAAGTGTCACAGACTAAATCACTGACCATATTATGTCACAGGAGAGACCATGAACCCCATTTAGGGTTATGGATTATGTCCGTGACTACTAGTTTTGGTCACGGGGAAAATGGTCATGGTCTAAATCTGTGACCCATGGCTCTGGTCATAATCGAGGTCCGAGACCATCTTCTGTATATGGTGTGGTGTGCAATATATATTTAACCAAATATAAGGCATTCTTGTAACCATGATTCTTATTTCAAAATGAATTGAGACATAATTACTTAAAAGTAAACGTTATACATGGTTTTAAGAATAAAACCCCAATAACTTCTACACACCACATTGTAGCCCATAATCCTAAATGACCCAAAAATCCTAACCTCATACACACCTATAATATATGGAGAACAACTTACTTTTAAGAGGGAGGATTCGAAACAAAATTTAGAGCTCATATTTTAGGAGTAGTTTAGGGTAGTTTATAGTGTTATTTTTAGTGTTTAGTTAGTGTAAATTTCTTTTGTTCTTTTTTTTCTGTGTTTTCGAAGTTGAGCGGAGAAGAAAAATTATTGAATGATAAATTTTGAGTTTCAGTATATTAATTCATATTAGAGTGGGAGGGAAATCTATTCATCAATTATCTTGGTGTCAAACTCATTATTTGGTAGGATTATTATTCATGTGTTATGGTGGAGATTTGAAAATCTGAATACAAGGAGACTTCGTTTATCATTTTCTACTCTTCTCCCTTATTTTATTTCTTTATGCCTCTTATGGTGTTATTATTATATTTCATATTTAATAATATCAAAATGTGAGGTTAGATGCCCCATTCAAGGGGTAATATAAAACACTTAGCCTATTTTTTGACTTTATTATTTTATTATTCCCATTTTAATATTATTGATAAACTTTTACATTTTATATTCAATTTTGGAGAGAGGGTGAATGGTTTTGCAATAAAATAGTAAACTGGAATGACAATGTTTGTTTACTAATTATATTAGAGATATTCATTTTTAAATGGTATTGTATTTTGAATTTTGAAAGAACAAATTTTATGATTGCTCACATTTTAATTTATTTTGGCATATCCCGTTACATAAACACAACCCCTAAACATATATACGTCACTAGTTCTCAGTACTTGAAGACTATGTTAAAGACCATCCAAGAATGGAATATTTGGTCATATTAACAATCATAAAAGAAGTATGCATTTAGAGTGATAAAAATGTTCTGACTATTTTTTTGGGTTTGTTTATCTTTTATGAGGCAACCTTTTATATAAAGGAACTCAAAATTTTATATGGAAAATTACGCTGAAAATGAGGCCTAGTTTGAACGAGAGTCATGGTCGTTCGAACGAGATTGACGAGGTTCGAAGGATTTCAGCACTATAATCTCAGTAGATGTTCTCGTTTAAACGAACTAAGACAGTCATTCGAACAACCCGACCTTACGTTCGAATGACCGACATAGATTTTTTTTATGAATATCTTCCCGTTATCTTTTATGTTTATCCTTTTTATCTTCCCTTATTTTCAACAGGCTAAACGGGATCAAATATTCTAAGAACTCTTTTCAAAAAGAAAATAACTCTTGAGTTCTCTTTCTGTGATCAAACACCTCATATCATATTCCTTAGACTAGGATATATTCAAGATCACTTTTATCATTCTCAAGAAGGATTCTTGTGATACAACATTGTAGAAACTTTTCTCTACGACTAATTTTGTGAAATGAGGTTTCGTTACTGAAGAAGGAAGAAGTCTTAATTGGTCGATACCAAGGGTAGACTGCTACCTATGGACGTCTCTGGTGCTGGGTCATATCTGTTGACGTTTTGAAGATTCGACGCATTTGACTTTGTGTATCCAAGTGTTTTGTAAGTCAATTGTATTTAAAAATGTCAATAATGCGGAACAATAGGTTTTACCCTATAAAGGGATTTTTTCTCATATCGTGTGTTTTTACATGTTTGGTCTAAAAATTACAAATCTATATTTGATCATAATTATCATGCACACCATAATTAATTGAAGATTGTAATTTATTTAAAAATTTAATTTGTGTGTTGGGACATTTAATCAAATAAATTGATCCATTAGTTCATGTGCACTCTCAAATTGGTATCAGAGCTGGTTACATCAAATTATCGTGTGATCTTTTTTTCGAATTTTTTTTATATCATTTTTTTTGTAAAATAGTTGATCTTTACAAATCTCGAATTTAATGGGGAATTTGTATAATCGCATGCCCATTTTTTATGGTTGAAATTATGCCTACCGGAAAGCGACAATGAGGTCTGCTTTCAAAGAAATTGATGAACATGTTTAGTTAGTTTATGAAGGAGGGTTGACACCACCCATAGTAACTGTTAATAATGTCAAAGGTCTCAAACATGTTCCTTCTTGGACTGAGGATGAATTTAAATGAATTACTTATAGCTCTGGTGTCTTAAGTTATATTTCTGGGGCCGTCACTCCTGATGAGTTCCGCTGCATTACGATGTGCACCACGTCTAAAAAATCTTAGAATACCCTCCAGCTCACTCACGAAGGAACCAAAGTTATGAAAGGTTCTAAGTTAAAGAACCTCACCACACAACTTGAGACTGTTACAATGCTAGAGTCCGAGTCTTTTGTTGAATTTTTTCGGACATAGTAAATTCTAGTTTTAATTTTGGTGAGAAAATTCCCACAGCAAGAGTTGTTAAGAAAATTTTGAGATCCTTGCTAGAACATTTTATTTCTGAGGTTATCGTGATAAATTCGTTAGGGATACCATATACTTTCAGGTGAGAAGAACTCGTAGGAGAACTTCAAAGGTATGAGATAGATATGTTTCCCAAAACTGTTAAACTTAAGGATATAGGGATTTTTTCAAAACTCAAACCAAGAAAGAGAAGAAAGATAAAGTTTAGGAGTCTGAGTTTAAATTTGATTTTGAAATAGATAACTTAGCCCTCTTTGTAAAAAAAAATAAAAAAATTCTCAAATTTTCAAAAGAAAAGACTTCTGATAAAAATAAAAATAATATTGACGGCGATAAGGTTTGTGATAAAGATGAGATAAAGTGTTATGAGTGTGAGGAAAAAGGGCGCAAGTAACATAAATGTCCCACTAGGCTTAAGAGAAAGGGCAAGAAAGTTACAAATAAAGATACTATTAGTGATAGTGACATCGAGTCGATTGATCAAGGGGGATAATCACCATATGAACCGTGCATTGCATTCATGACCAATCACGTTAGCACTTCAATTTTTTCCCACGCCGATCAGGATATATCTAAATGTGAAAGCCTCGATGATGTTTCGAATCATTCTTGAGAAAATGAGAGTGATAATGAGAATTTAAGGGAGAATGAGGACACCAAAAAGATTTTTATGATCTTTAGAGCCCGAATTTAAAAATGAAACAGTTTAATAAAGAGTTGTCTCTTAGGTTGATTTATTTGGAGAAGGAAGTGGAACTCTTAAAAGAGTGTGAGGCAACGGTGAGCCAACTAAAGAAGGTGAAAATTTCTTTTTGTGAGCAGTTGATTATTGTAGGTAGGTAGAAGACCGATTTGACAACACCGTGGCTAGTCTTATGAGAGATCTTCAATATTCAATTGATACTCGTGAGAAACTTGTAGCCCATATATCCCAACTCGAACTTGATCTCAAATGTTCTCGGGAGGTAAGGGTCACTTTCGAGGACACATCTAAGAAGGTTGGAAAGATTATCCTCTAACCCGTGTTAGGTAACTTTGAGAGGCAAGGAATAGGTTATAACGGTGCATCCACTTCTAAATCCACACCTTCCACGGTTCCTAATTTTGTGATGGATCCTTATGTCTCTCTCCTTGCCCTCTTAGGAGACCTAGCCCACCTAGGATACCTAGCCTTAAACCTTTTGAGCAAGGTGGACCTAAGCCCTGTGACACCCCGACTAATTAAATACCGGGTAGCTACTCCTTTATTAAATTAATTCAAAATGCCAAGTTGGCTCAGCTAATAGCATCACTGTCGAAAACATTTTTATTATTACTAATCACCTAGTATTTAAAAAGTAAGTTGCCAAATTTTAATTAAAGTCTGATTAACATGCAACAAGTGTAATGAAGAATAATAACACCATTCACCATACCGAAGTAAATAGATTAACCATCACATAATGTAAATAAAGTCTGGAGGAAAACTCCTCACTACAAATCCACAACTGAAATAATTAAACTGAATACTGAATCAATACATGCCAAAATCGGGAAACTGAAATGGAAAATGTAACTCTAATGCAACTGGGAAACATGACCTAAAACTGAGGAATACTGAAGATGGAATCCAAATGATAGAAGCGTCTACTAGAACATCCCTGTAAATTCTGCAAACAGCTACAGCTCATCAACTGAATGAGTATCCTATGTATGGTGTCCTTGTGGCTGGGCACCTAAAATGGTTTTACAAAAAATAGATTTGAAAGCAAACGGGTCAGAGCCCGAATGTTGAGATATTTTAAAAACCTGCAAGTGCTTTAAAAACATTTAAAACATTAAATGCAAAGTACATGTTAGGACGTGCACTCACATGGAATTCTCACCTCTCGCCTAACTGTGCACTCCTAACGTAAGTACCCATCTAACCACTAGCTAAGTGACATCATATCTAGCTAGACTGTCATAGATTCTACCCTTATTACTCGGTTCCCATTAACATTATAACGATCTCAATTAAATAGGGGCTTAATGTAAATTCAGGTCCTCATATGAAAGTAATACAACTCATTATAGATCATCCCTTTTATTTTATTCCATAGTTATACACACAATACCATATTAAAGTTCCCATAATAAAGTGTATATTTTCCACAACATCAATATACAATTTAATACAATACAAGTACCCCGAGAACTAGCTGCGGTGCACACATACCCTGCTATCCATCCCGGTACATCACGTACGTAAGGATCACATATTCTGAATCTCTCAGGAATAGTTCACAGATAATAACATCACAAATAATGGAGGCGAACATAGTCACATCACATGGGTCACGCACGTACCTACGCTCCCACGATCAGCGGACTTATTAACATCCCAATAAGTCTTTCTCTGACCTATGTTCATCAAGGTAACCAGTCTAAATCCGGGCGACACAAGGATTAGAGGGCCCTAAGCGAACGTAAACCTCTCGTGATAGCAATTATGGTAGGTATGTCATACACACAAATCATATACCAATACTAAGTAAGCACACATCTTAGTAATCCCGTAGTTTAATTGTAGTACTTATTGCATTCTCGTACCAACTTAATATATATACAACTTATATAATCCCGGTCCGTATTTTTATGTCCCATAATTTATTCTCACGTCGTAGTAGGCACTCACGTCTCAACTCAAATGTCTGTTTGATTTGATCCAAACCTATATAATTTACTCCTCATTGTATTCCAAATGTCCCAAGTATACTAATACACCATCAAAGGAATGTTATCTCCATCCTCGAACAAGTTTACGGGACTCCCAAAATCAAAACAGGCCAAAAGGCCAAAACTGCCAGCTCGTTAGAAGTCTCGTTCGAACGAGGTTGTTCGAACGAGATTTCGTTCGAACGAACTGGGCTATCTAACGAGATCTCGTTCGAACGAGATTATCGAACGAACATCCCTCTCGTTAGAATCCCAAACTGTCAACTCATTAGAAGCTCATTCGAACGAGTTCGTTCGAACGACCTGGGTAGGTCTTCTAACGAGTGACCAGATTCAAGCCCAGAAATTCTATATTCGTTTTTTCACCAATTTCTACACTTCTAATCTCAACCAAAATTCGTCCCAACAATGTTTTATGGTCACGAATCATCCCTAATCATATCAAGGTCACATACTAACATTTTTCAAGGAATCAATCCATCCTAAACATCATTAAATCCTCAAGTCTCTACACTTTTCCCCCAAATTTTCAAGAATATAAACCCTAGAATTTATAATCATGATTTTACCCAATTAAATCAATTTTAATTTCATCCAATATCTAATATCATCAGAATAGTCATCTACCTACCATTCTACATGCAATTTCTCTTCCAGATTTCAAGTTCTAAGTTCCAAAATACATGGGTTTTTATTAAACTCTCAAGAACAATTTGATTTATGTAAATTCCTACACATGGAAGCTGCATTCTCTATAATAATTGAAATTAAACCACTTGCCTTGATTCAATCTCTGATTTTGATGACGATTTGTTGAAGTTCTCTCTCTCTCCAAGCTTATCTCCAATGGTGGCTAGGGTTTTCTTTGGGAAAGTTTTGGAAACCTAATTTGATAACTCCCATAGCTTATTGGGTCATTAAGGGTTGGTTAGTGGGTTTAGTGGGTCTATTCCCAATCAGATAAACACTCCTAATTTTCGTCATTATTAATTTCCAAAAATACAATATTACCAAACTACCCTTATAAGATGCCGGTATGGCCTAAAAATACCCCGGGACCCAAACTAAACCCCCGGCTAGTATTTTCCGACTATCTTGACTCTTTCGGACGCGTTGTTGCACTCAAAACGACCATACGGTTGATAGAATTTAAATTCACTTTTATAAATTAAAATAATTATATCCTGACGCGACTATCACACGCGTCCCAATAAAATGACCAAATTGCCGTATCTCAATCTCACGACAAATTTCATAATTCAATATTCATATATCATCATATATACTCAGTATAGTCAAATACTAACTCACATCTCGTTAGTATTTATCCGGATTAATTTCCAATTAATTCTCATTTAATTAATTAATCCCAAAATAAAATATCGCCAAAAATACGGGGTATTACATACTCCCCCCCTAATAACTAAATTTCGTCCCGAAATTCGGAACTAGAAAGTACCTGCTAAAAATAACTCTGGATAACGTTCGCGCATCTCATCCTCGCGTTCCCATGTGGACTCCTCGACATTGTGATGTCGCCACTGAACACGCACTAACGGAACTATCTTTGACCGCAGCTTCCTCTCACTTCGGTCCAAAATAGTAATCGGCCCCTCCTCGTAGGAGCTATCAGGCTGTAAATCAATCTCCTCCAAAGCGATGTGAGAATGAGCCAAATCATCTCTGAGATATTTCCTTAGCGAGGAAATATGAAACACATCGTGAATCCGACGTAAATGCTCCGGTAACCCGAGTCTATACGCAACTGGTCCAATCCGCTCAATAATAGGAAACGACCCCACATACCTCGGTGCCAACTTCCCCTTCTTCCCGAAATGCATAATCCCCTTCATAGGAGATACTTCGAGCAAAACCTGGTCCCCCACTTGGAATTCCCTGAAAAATCTTTTCGCATCAGCGTAACTCTTCTGTCGGTCTTGAGCTACCCGAATGCGACTCCGAATCAACTCAATCCTTGCCGAAGTATCCTGAATCACTTCCGGCCCAAGTAGTTTATTGTCCCTCACCTCTAACCAACATACTTGGGAACGACAAGGCCTACCGTACAATGCCTCAAATGGAGCCATGCCAATAGTGAACTGATAGGAGTTGTTGTAAGCAAACTCCACCAGTGGAAGGTACTGCTCCCATCCACCCCCAAAGTCAATAATGCACATGCGTAGCATGTCCTCCAATATCTGATTTGTGCGCTCTGTCTGCCCATAGGTCTGCGGATGATAAGCCGTACTCAATCGTAATTCCGTGCCCATGGCCTCCTGGAAACTCTCCCAAAACCGCGAAACAAATATCTTGTCTTTATCTGACACGATATTTAGGGGCACACCGTGAAGTCTCACAACCTCTAAAATGAAGAGCTGGGCATACTGTCCCGTAGTGTAGTCATTCCTTATGGGTAAAAAGTGAGCGACTTTGGACAACCTGTCCACAATTACCCAAACGGAGTCGTGACCCCTCTGCGACGTAGGCAACCCCGTGATAAAATCCATGGATATGCTTTCCGACATCCACACCGGGACCTCCAACGGCTGTAGAAGTCCTGTCGGTCTCTGATGATCCACTTTTACTAGCTGACAAGTGGCGCATTTAGAAACAAACTCGGCGATATCTCTCTTCATCCCGCTCCACCAATACTGACGTCTCATGTCTTGGTACATTTTGTCCCCACCGGGACGTACTGCGAATCGTGAGCCGTGCGACTCTGCCATCACCTCGTGCCGTAATTCCTCCCCTTCCGGAACTACCAATATCCCATTGAAGCGCAATCCCCCGTCTGAGCTAACGGTATAGGATTCGGCTCCCTCTGCTAGTAATCGAACTATCAGCTCCTGACAAAACGAGTCATTAGCCTGTGGCCGTACTACCTTCATGAAAATCTGCGGTGTAACGGTCAACACAGACATGAAAGATCGGGCCACTACATCCTGGTATCCCAACTCCTTCCACTTTGCTTTCCATACCTCTGCCACCTCATCTGCTGGCCTACGGCTCAACGCGTTTGCTACCATGTTATCCTTACCTGGGTGATACTGGATATCGAACTGGTAGTCTTTCACAAACTCAAGCCACCTACGCTGCCGCATATTCAACTCTTTCTATGTGAACAGGTATTGCAGGGAATATGATCCGTGAACAGTTGGAACTTCTCCCCCAAAAGACAGTGCCTCCAAATCCGTAGGGCAAATACCACTGTCGCTAACTCTAAATCATGCGTGGGGTAATTCTTCTCGTGAGGCTTTAGCTTACGGGAAGCATAAGCTATGGCCTGACTCTCCTGCTGCAATACACCTCCAAGTCCTTGCAAGGACGTATCGGTGTAAACCAAATACTCAACTCCCGGTCTCGGAAATGCTAACACAGGTGCTGAGGTCAACTTATCCTTCAATTCATCGAATGCCAACTGACAGACATCACTCCAGATGAATGGCACACCCTTACGAGTCAGATGTGTCAAAGGACCTGCAATCTTCGAGAATCCCCAAATAAACCTCCTGTAGTATCCGGATAGGCCCAAGAAACTACGAATCTTTGTTGGTTTCGTGGGCTGTCCCCACTACCTCACCGCGGATACCTTCCCCGGATCAACAGATATTCCCCGGTCAGAAATAATATGTCCCAAAAACTGGACCTCCTTCAGCCAAAACCCGCATTTCTCATACTTTGCATACAACTCGTTCTGACGTAGTGTCTGCAAAACTTGCCTCAAATTCTCGGCATGCTCCTCCTCTGTCTAGGAGTAAACCAGAATATCATCGATGAAGACAATGACAAACTGATCTAGGAAATCCCTGAACACTCTGTTCATCAAGTCCATAAACACTACTGGAGCGTTGGTCAAACCAAATGGAATAACCCAGAACTCATAAGAACCATATCTCGACAAGAACGCAGTCTTCGAGACATCCTCTTCCCTGATACGCAACTGATGGTATCCCGATCTCAAATCAATCTTTGAGGAGAAATAAGCTCCTCTCAACTGGTCGAATAAGTCATCGATTCGAGGCAATGGATACTTATTCCGTATCGTGACCTTATTCAACTCTCGGTAGTCCACACACAATCTCAGTGAACCATCTCTCTTTTTCACGAACAACACAGGGGCACCCCACGGTGAAGTACTCCTCCGAATAAACCCCTGACCCAACAAATGCTCAATCTGATCCCGTAACTCCCTCATCTCAGATGGAGCCATACGGTACGGTTCGCGTGCTATAGGTCTTGTACCTGATAATAAGTCTATAACAAAGTATATCTCTCGACTGGGGGTAGGCCTGGTATCTCCTGAAACACATCAGAATACTCCCTGACAACTAGGATCGAATCTAAAGGAATCACAACCTCCTTAGAAGTATCCTCCTCTATGTAATACTAATGAGCGGTCGAGCCTCCCTCTGGGCGAGGCATCGCCACTACAAACATCTCTTTCCACGGAATGGCAAAAACAATGCTCCCACCGAAGCAATCAATCATGGCCCTATAATCTGCGACCCAATCCATACCGATAATCACATCGTGAACATGCATATCTAATACCAACATATCTACAGGTAATACCAGACTACTAATCTCAACCCCTACTTCCCGGCATATAAAGAAAATAAGTGACCCACTCCCCAATGGTGAATCTACACACGTCACTGTGCTCTCTGCCGTCGCTAACAACCCTAAGGCTTTCGCAAAATGTGTAGCTATAAAGCAATGTGTTTCCCCCGTATCAAACAAAACCCGACCTATAGTACCATGGATAGGAAACATACCCTCAATCGCTGGTGGTTCCTGCGGAGCTGCTGCCTGGTGGACGTTATAGACACGTCCATACTGTAACTGTCCCTTCTGCACAGGAACTGCTGGAATGGCTGGAAGAGCTGGCACCGGGGCTGGAACTGGAAAGGCTGGCGGAAAAAGTGGCCTCTGTGGCTCATGTCGAGCACCCTGCTGCTGCTGGGGGCCCTCCCCCTATCAGGACAATCCTGTCATTTATGGCCAGTCTTTCCACAAATGAGACACTTCCCCGGGAAGTTTCCCCCTCTCTGTCCCTACTGCCCCCAGCCCTGGTGGCCGTTACCATTCCTCCACTGTCCCTATTGAAACTGCTGTTGACCATTCTGACCCTGCTGGTGCTAATGGCCGTTTGGACCCTGATGGCCCTACCGGAAATCTCCCTGTCCATGCCTGTAATTTCCTGATCTGAACCTCTTCTGATCCCCCTGCTGAGAACCCTGCTCACCCTGTCTCTGCCCCTGACCAGATTGTGCCCCACCGGCACCATGTCCTCCCATCCTGCCCTGATGGCTAGACTCTCCCAATCTCTTGCCCTCAGTCATATGAAAGCGGTGATCCTGGCAGTATAACAAAGCAGCGTTAACCACATCAGAATACGTGGCCAACGAAAGGTTCCCCAATATATGCTGACGGATCCTCCATGTCAACCTGTCGGTGAATTTCTCAATCTTATTTTTTTCTGTTGGTATCTCATCCGGAACGATATTCAACAGGTTCGTGAACTCGGCCTCATATTCGGCCACGGTCTTACCCTCTTGCTTCAGATTCATCAGTTTCATCCTCATTTCCGTGTGAACAGCCGACGAAAAGTACTTGCGGTCGAACCGCACCCAGAACTCCTGAATAGTGAGAGTATCTCTCTCCTCAACGGTGGTAATAGACTCCCACCACTGCAGTACAGACCCTACTAGCTTAAAGGTCGCTAGTATCTTCTTCTCGACATCTGTACACTCATACATCCTCAAGTGTCGCTGTATATCCTTCCTCCACTGACTCGAAACTACATCATCGGAGCTACATGCGAACTCCGGAGGGTGTGCCTTCTAAAAAGCATCACGTACACGTTCCCAAGCAGATGGGAATGCATGAGCCTGAACTGGCACGGCTATCGGTGCCTGAGGTGGTTCCTGCTGAACTACAGCTAGTGCGGCATTTACCGCCTGAGCCACAATGGCTGCAACCTCGGTGGCATTCATCGTGCCCTGAGCAGGTGAGGGCTGTGGTTCTGGCGTCGCATCCCTGGGAACCCTTCATGCACGTCGTGGAGGCATCAGAAATAAGAATGAAGTTTATAAGTTCACAGTTATAAACTTAAAATAGCTGAAGAACGTAGCATATACAAAAGAATACAACAGTCCTAAAATATAGGGCTCTACATCAAAGAAAGCTCAGCGGAAACATAATAAGCCGTTCAGATCCTAAAGGACACTAGAACCTGATGCTCTGATACCACCAGTGACACCCCGACTAATTAAATACCGGGTATCTACTCCTTTATTAAATTAATTCAAAATTCCAAGTTGGCTCAGCTAATAGCATCACTGTCGAAAACATTTTTATTATTACTAATCACCTAGTATTTAAAAAGTAAGTTGCCAAATTTTAATTAAAGTCTGATTAACATGCAATAAGTGTAATGAAGAATAATAACACCATTCACCATACCGAAGTAAATAGAATAACCATCACATAATGTAAATAAAGTCTGGAGGAAAACTCCTCACTACAAATCCACAACTGAAATAATTAAACTGAATACTGAATCAATACATGCCAAAATCGGGAAACTGAAATGGAAAATGTAACTCTAATGGAACTGGGAAACATGACCTAAAACTGAGGAATACTGAAGATGGAATCCAAATGATAGAAGCGTCTACTAGAAAATCCCTGTAAATTCTGCAAACAGCTACAGCTCATCAACTGAATGAGTATCCTATGTATGGTGTCCTTGTGGCTGGGCACCTAAAATGGTTTTACAAAAAATAGATTTGAAAGCAAACGGGTCAGAGCCCGAATGTTGAGGTATTTTAAAAACCTGCAAGTGCTTTAAAAACATGTAAAACATTAAATGCAAAGTACATGTTAGGACGTGCACTCACATGGAATTCTCACCTCTCGTCTAACTGTGCACTCCTAACGTAAGTACCCATCTAACCACTAGCTAAGTGACATCATATCTAGCTAGACTGTCATAGATTCTACCCTTATTACTCGGTTCCCATTAACATTATAACGATCTCAATTAAATAGGGGCTTAACGTAAATTCAGGTCCTCATATGAAAGTAATACAACTCATTATAGATCATCCCTTTTATTTTATTCCATAGTTATACACACAATACCATATTAAAGTTCCCATAATAAAGTGTATATTTTCCACAACATCAATATACAATATAACACAATACAAGCACTCCAAGAACTAGCTGCGGTGCACGCATACCCTGCTATCCATCCCGGTACATCACGTACGTAAGGATCACATATTCCGAATCTCTCAGGAATAGTTCACAGATAATAACATCACAAATAATGGAGGCGAACATAGTCACATCACATGGGTCACGCACATACCTACGCTCCCACGATCAACGGACTTATTAACATCCCAATAAGTCTTTCTCTGACCTATGTTCATCAAGGTAACTAGTCTAAATCTGGGCGACACAAGCATTAGAGGGCCCTAAGCGAACGTAAACCTCCCGTGATAGCAATTATGGTAGGTATGTCATACACACAAATCATATACCAATACTATGTAAGCACACATCTTAGTAATACCGTAGTTTAATTGTAGTACTTATTGCATTCTCGTACCAACTTAATATATATACAACTTATATAATCCCGGTCTGCATTTATACGCGCCATAATTTATTCTCACGTCGTAGTAGGCACTCACGTCTCGACTCAAATGTCTATTTGATTTGATCCAAACTTATATAATTTACTCCTCATTGTATTTTTAATGTACCAAGTATACTAATACACCATCAAAGGAATGCTATCTCTATCCTCGAACAAGTTTAAGGGACTCCCAAAATCAAAACAGGCCAAAAAGCCTAAACTGCCAGCTCGTTAGAAGTCTCGTTTGAACGAGGTTGTTCGAACGAGATTTCGTTCGAACGAACTGGGCTATCTAACGAGATCTCGTTCAAACGAGATTATCGAACGAACATCCCTCTCGTTAGAACCCCAAACTGTCAACTCGTTAGAAGCTCGTTCGAACGAGTTCGTTCGAACGACCTGGGTAGGTCTTCTAACGAGTGACCAGATTTAAGCCCAGAAATTCTATATTCGTTTTTTCACCAATTTCTACAATTCTAATCTCAACCGAAATTCGTCCCAACAATGTTTTATGGTCACTAATCATCCCTAAACATATCAAGGTCACATACTAACGTGCGTCAAGGAATCAATCCATCCTAAACATCATTAAATCCTCAAGTCTCTACACTTTTCCCCCAAATTTTCAAGAATATAAACCCTAGAATTTATAATCATGATTTTACCCAATTAAATCCGTTTTAATTTCATCCAATATCTAATATCATCAGAATAGTCATCTACCTACCATTCTACATGCAATTTCTCTTCAAGATTTCAAGTTCTAAGTTCCAAAATACATGGGTTTTTATTAAACTCTCAAGAACAATTTGATTTATGTAAATTCCTACACATGGAAGATGCATTCTCTATAATAATTGAAATTAAACCACTTGCCTTGATTCAATCTCTGATTTTGATGACGATTTGTTGAAGTTCTCTCTCTCTCTCCAAGCTTATCTCCAATGGTGGCTAGGGGTTTCTTTGGGAAAGTTTTGGAAACCTAATTTGATAACTCCCGTAGCTTATTGGGTCATTAAGGGTTGGTTAGTGGGTTTAGTGGGTCTATTCCCAATCAGATAAAGACTCCTAATTTTCGTCATTATTAATTTCCAAAAATACAATATTACCAAACTACCATTATAAGATGCCGGTATGGCCTAAAAATACTTCGGGACCCAAACTAAACCCCCGGCTAGTGTTTTCTGACTATCTCGACCCTTTCGGACGCGTTGGTGCACTCAAAACGATCATACGGTTGATAAAATTTAAATTCACTTTTATAAATTAAAATAATTATATCCTGACGCGACTATCACACGCGTCCCAACAAAATGACCAAATTGTCGTATCTCAATCTCACGACAAATTTCATAATTCAATATTCATATATCATCATATATACTCAGTATAGTCAAATACTAACTCACATCTCGCTAGTATTTTATCCATATTAATTTCCAATTAATTCTCATTTAATTAATTAATCCCAAAATAAAATATCGCCAAAAATACGAAATAGTTTTTGGAAAATTATGACAAATACGAAATAGTTTTTGGTTTTTATGAAAAGGGTGAAAAAGGAACAAAGATTTATTTTGACAAAATGTTTAGAAAAAGAAAAAATGAGTTTTGTATTTTTTTACCATATATGGATGAGCATTTAAGATGTCCAGATCACCCTTTCATTCCATATTTCCACGTGACTTTTTTGTAGTGTTTTGAGACATGACGTTGTTTCTATAGTGTGCTTTATAATGTGTGGAGTCATTATGTTGATATTTTATTATTACCTTCTACATGTTTGACTCCTAGTCACCTTTATTGAACACGTGCATGAACTTGTTTGAACATTTCACTTACTTGTCACATGTCGAATATGATGTTCGCATCTCAATTTTTCTTTATAATGAACCAAATGTAAAAGGAGATAAAGTTGTGCATGTAAGATCCATTTCTCGGATTTAAGTTATTTTTTTGAAAAATGATGTTATATGTTAAACAATGGAAAATGGCTACAAAAGATAAAATGCCTTTGTCTTAAAATCCGCCATTTGAATAAAAGATCCTAAAAAGATTATAGGAACACAGAAACAAAAGTATCTTGCCAATTTTGAATTCATTGATACCTCGTAACATATTAGCATTAATTTCATCAAAAAACATTGAGAATTTACCTTCATATATGTGAGAATTTGAGGAGTTAAAGTCGAATATCAATACGTTTGCACAACTAAAATGTCTCGAACAAACATTACATAGTTTGACGTCATTGGTGTGAGAATAATTTATGTTGATGACATGATGATTACGTTAAGTCAATTTCACTCGAGTTCACAATTTTTACACTTAATGTAGACTTTGAGCTCTTTCGTAAGAGGTATTTCAAAACTTAGTGCACACATGTTATGACTAGATATGTATATTTACCTATGGAAAATGTTCACACCCCTACATTCTACATTCCCATTTCGGATATTTTAGTGTTTTTTCATGGTATGTTGTACTTTGTACATTTTTTACTTTTTATTTAAAAAAACTATATATTAAAATAGTTTTTTGCCTTTGTGATTATCATCACATATGCTTACTTGATTATACTTGTGTTGATATCTTACTTCTTCGTGTGATGCCAATATTTCCTGCTTAGTTTTGACTTCTTTGTCTATTATGGACAAAAAGGTGGAGAGTTGAGGAGGAGGTTTATTTTTTGTTCCAAAATTATGCGTCACGGTATCTTTGTTTATCTCATGAATGTAGGACGTTCTACTTGGATGATGATCATTTGGACTCACACATGATGAACACATTATTTTGCAAAAGGAAAGATCCAGTTTCATGATTGAAGACTTTAACATACTATCTGTTCCATTTTCATTTATATTTTGGGAGGGTAGATTATTGTATTAAGTTATAGGATTCAATTTGTCTTAGGATGGTGTTTTGTACCTGAATAGCCAAAGGGGGGTATTTGTAAGAGAAAAATTTATGATTGCTCACATTTTATTTTATTTTGGTGTTACCCGTTCCATAAACATGACACCTAAACAAATATGCGTCACTATTTCTTGGTACTTGAAGTTAATGTTGAAGACCCTCAAATAATAAAAGATTTGGTCATCTCAACAATCATGGAAGAATTAGGCGTTTGGATTGTTAAAAATATTCTGAGTATTTTTTTGGGTGTTTGTTTATCTTTTATGAGGAAATCTTTTATATAAAGGAACTTAATTTTTTTAAGGAAAATTGTAGTAAAAATAACGCCTTGTTCGAATGAGAGTCATGGTCGTTCAAACAAAATTGATGAGGTTCCAAGCCTTTCAGCACCGTAATCTCGTTAGATGTTCTTGTTCGAAGTCATTCGAACGAATTAAGGTAGTCGTTCAAATGACCCGAACTTTCGTTCGAATGATCGACGAATATTTTTTCATGAATATCTTCCCATTATCTTTTATATTTATCCTTTTTATCTTGTCTTCTTATAAAAAAACTTAGTGGGATAAGATATTCGAAGAACTCTTTTTCAAAAAGAAAAACACCTTTCAAGTTTTCTTTTTGTAATAAAACACCTCATATCATATTAGTTATCCCCGAAATATATTCAAGATCACTTTTATCATTCTTAAGAAGGATTCTTGTGATACAACCTTGTAAAGACTTTTCTCTACGGCTGATTTTATGAAACGAGGTTTTACTATTGAAGAAGGAAGAAAGCTGAATCGGTGGATACCGAGGGCAGATCGCTACTGTGGACGTCTTGGAGCTAGGTTGTATCTTTTGGCGTTTGCAAGACTCTGCGCGTCTAACTTAGTGTAGCTAAGTGTCTTGTAAGTCGATTGTATTCAAAACTGTCAATAAAGATGAATAAAAGTTTTTCCTTGTAAATGAATTTTTCCTCATCTCGTGTGTTTTTGCATGTTTGTTAGAAAAATTACAAATCTATATTTGATCATAATTCACATGCACACAATAATTAATTGAAGATTAAAGTTTGATTAAAAGTTGGATTTGTGTGTTGGGGAATTTAATTAAATAAATTGATCCATTAGTTCGTGCGCACTCTTAAATTTCCATACTCTAAATCTCTATTTCCAATGATTTAAAATACTTTAGCGAATTTTTCCTACCGGTTGGTTTATTAAAAATGTTTAAGTCTGATTTGTAAGAGTTTGTGAAAATTTAAAATTAATGTTCTAAAAAGACAATGTTTAAAATCACATTTTCAACGAGATATGATTTTTGGGTTTAATCATATCTAGGGGCATTTCAAATAGACAAACTAGTCAATTAAAATATATAAGTTAAATGGTAAACTCGTGTCCTTTGAATCATCTTATATTTATTTTATTCACACATCTCTCTCATTTTACTATTTTATTTATTAGTTAGTGTAGTTTAAATTTCAACCCTATTTAGTTAGATATTTTCCTTTGAAATTTGATTTTAAAATTTATATAAGTAATCGTATTGTTCCTTACCATATTAAGAAGATGGATTGATACCCTTACTCTTCCTATATTTGTTGTTTAGTTTATTTTGTAGGTTCAATGGATTTTGATCAAAGAAGGTATTCTACAATGACATCTTGAAAATATTAAACTTAATATTTTCCATTTAATACATGTATTTTTCATTGCATAATATTCTGTCCAAAAATCATATTTTGTTGAACTCTTTTAACACATAAATCATAGCTTTTTATGAACATAAAAAATATACATTTCCAACATAAATATCATGTCCTAAACTTTCACCTTTTTATTCATTTTCTACATATGAGATAATAATTTTGAAGCATAAATAATATGTATTTAATAAAATAAATACATACATGTAGACAACGTGCTTAAAATATACCCATATAGTAAACAACTAGTCTAGTGGCATTTATTGTAACTATAAAAACAAAAAATTGAACACTAAACTATAGATGATATTATATCCATGAAATAAATATAGAAATAAAGCACGAATAACTGCAAAAATATACTTCAATAATTGCTAAAAACTCCCTTCAAACTTTCCATAAATACAACTCCAAACTCCCTAAACAATATGTGTACAACACCATAAAAGTTCCGTGTATAACCCTCCAAAAAATTTGTAATAATCCTCACAAAATATTTTGGTTTACAATCTCAAATTTGGGAATTAAATATTTAGGTTTAATGGAGTTTTATGTAGTCATTTAGGATCTTGGGTGTGTATTTCGTATATATGTTGATAATGTGAGATATTTGTGTTTAAATGGGTTAAAAATGAGACAAGGTTAGATAGAATTTGTAATTTCAACCAATAAAATCTCAATAACTTAATTCACAGTCCAACCAACGGTTGAAAATACATATCATAAGAGGACAAAGTTGAAAACAAGCAAAGAAACCCACCTCAGACAACCTCTCTCATGTTTGCTAATGGTGTTGTCCCCCCCCCCCCCCCCCCCCCCACACACACACACACACCATTTATTTAACCTTACAAAATTTTTCAAGTCAAACCTTAAAAATATATGTTTTATTATAAACTTCTAACCTCTATAATACATAAATAAATACAAATAACTCATAATATAAATGATTTTAATGACCATAAAATATTACCCTTTTTACGACACCATGTAATGAACAAGAAAAAAGGTATTATTTGTCTAGAGTATTTCTACCCAACACCGAAATAATTTATCTTTTTCAATGAAAAACTACTTAACACATTATATTATTGTAAACCTTATACCAAACTAGTAAACATGCCTCCACAAAAATAATGCTTTGTTCAAACTCTACATAAAATTAATCGTTAATCAATATTTACAAAAATTTGTAAAACATTATAAAATATTTACATAATACTTTGAAATCATATTAGTAATTTCAAAATATTTTTAAATCCAAAAACTTTAGGTAAAAATTATTATGTCCTGCGTGTGCAAGCCTGTGCAATGCAACATACTTCCCTTACAAGGACATGCAAATTGCATGCAATACTAATAAAATCACATAATCATACGTAAAAATATAAAGTTATCATAATTAATATTTATGAAATATCGGGATATCACAATTAGTGTGGAACTTTCATGAATGTCATTGATGCTTTATTTGGTTAAGGTGTTTATGAATAATCATCTAAGGATGACTCAAAACTTATTGTGTGTCTTATGATAAATATTGACCATGTGGGATCCTGTTAAAATTGTTTAAGATAGTAATTACTTAATGTGACCTATAATTAAGTAATTCGTTGATGTGACCTATAATTAATTAATACTAAGAGCTAAATTTGATTAATGAAATGGTACTCCTAATAACATAAGCCAATGTCAGTTAAAATGAATTATTAAAGGATATATTTAATTCATTAAGGCCTCTTGAATATGTACTTCGATGGACGGTAGATATTAATTTACTATTAAAGATTTAGATATTCTCCTTGACTATAGATAATGTAGGAGAGACCTATTATATTCCTACAAGTCCCTAGAAGATCCATCGTTCATTAATTGGCCTTAAAGAAACTAAAGAGTAAATTTTTGGATTTTCTATCAAACTAGACACCCATTGGTAAAAAATTTGTAACTCACCCATCATAAGTCTCAATGACTTGATTCAAATCTCATTAGAAATAAGATATCCAAACCTTTGATTTGGTATACGGTTCACATTCTAATTCAATTTACATATATAATGTCATAAATTTGAAGTGCTATAAAATTTTATAGCACATCGATTTTGAGTTCCAAAAATTGAGTCTTTTAGTTTTCCAACTTTAAATTATTTACCGTTCTCTTTAAAATCTAATTTTTACCTATTGATGGAGGGTTATCAGAAGATACTATATAAGTGTAGGGATTACATGAAGATACTTCATATTTATTTGAGAATCCGAAATGAACTTTTTTTCAAAGAAGTGGATTCTTCTTGTTTTTCTTTTAATCGTGGGTGGATTCTAATTAATGACGATAGATGATTCCTATATTTGGTGGATTCCTTAGAGTTTGAGCATATTATATGAGTTTAAACTTGTGTTATCTACTTCTAATTCATTATTCGGTGTCAACTTGGTATCAGATCCTAGGTTGTGATGGCCAATTATCATCATAGCCTGAATGTTGATGCACTGGTATGCAAACGCGACTTGAATGACATAAAAATGGATGATTTGAGGATATAAGTGCAACAACTCCATCAACATATTCTATGCTCCTAAGCTCAGGATTGTGTTGATTCTCATCTTGTTTCGAAGAATAAATTATCATATGATGAAGAGGAGATTAATCATTTTTGCAATGTTCATGATTGAGTATTTGTCGAAGAGGCTTCTTTTAATCATAGATGTGGAAGAAATCATCCCTATCACTCTGAATATATTAAAGTTGGCATTTCATAATTTGAAGGTCAAATACAAGGCGATGATTTCTTTAATTGTATCAATATCTTGGAGAGAATCGTTGAGTAACACGAAGTGCTGGAGATTAGAAAACTGAATTTGGTTACCATTAAGTTAAAGAAACATGCCTCAATTCAGTGGGAACGTCTAGAAGAAATGTGAACGTGAAGGAAAAAGAATAATTATAGCTCGGGTGAAAAAAAGATAAATATTAAAAAAGAAATTATTGCCTTGTCATTATTTACAAGATATTTTTCTTAAGTTTCACAACTTTAAGTAAAAGAAGTTATTCATGGAGGAGTTTTCAAAATAATTTGATCATCTCATGATGCGATGTGATTTATCCAAGTCCAAAAAAATGATTGATCTCTATCTTTGTGGTTTAAAGGCTAAAATTTTAAATATTGTCCAATTGTAACCTTATTAGACTCATAATGTTGTGTTCAAATTGGCTCTAAGTATGGACCGACAACTTAAGTAAAAAAGTTGTGTTCTGGCTTAGAGTCATGAAGGAGTTCTAATAAATGGAGTAATTTTACTTCAAATATTTAAAAGACACTTTGTTTCAGGCCACCTTCATAGTTAAATGTAAAGGTTACATTAATTCATCCTGATTCGTCGAATTCAAATTCCCGCCAATGTTTTAAATGACATAAATTTTGGCATATTGCATTTTAGTGCTTAAATCAAAAGATCATATCTTTAGTGGAGGAGTACATAAACGGAGATGTGGAACAAATTTTTAGTGATGAAGAGAAAATTGAGGGTGAAATGCATATGGTGGTTAAGGTGAATCTCTTATTGTTCAAAGAAGTTTAAACGCAACCCATGTAGAACATGATCAATGGTTTCGAAATAAAAGATTTCACGCCCATTGCACTTCACATGGCAAGGTCTGTAATGTTATCATTGATGGTGGTAGTTGTGAGAAAGTTTTGGATACTAAAATGGTGGAGAAATTGAAGCTCAAGATGGAGGAGCACCCACAACATTATAAGATATCATGTCTTAAGAAGAAAACTGAGGTAAAATTATATAAAAGGGTTCAGTTAAGTTTTTAAATGGTAAGATTTATGAAGATTAAATCTGGTGTGATGTTATCCCTATGCATGATTGTCATTTGCTTATTACGAGACCTTGGGAGTTCGATAGACATATTAAATGTGATGGGTTCGAAAAAACTTAACATATTCATAAAGATGGTGTTAAGGTTACTCTATATCCTTTGAAGCCCAATAACTCTCTTACCCCTTGAAATGGGAAGGTAAATCATTTTATTTGATAAGGTAATAGAAGGGGCAAGAAATGTTTTTGTTTTAGTGGTAGTGGAGGAAAATGGAGATAAGTTTCAAGTCCTACCTGACTTGGAACCTTTACTTGAAAATTTTCATGACGTGGCACCAAAGGAGATTTCATCTAGCCTTCCTTCAATAAGAGATTTTTAATATTTTATTTGACTTTGTTCAAGGTGTTATGATTCCATATAAAGCATCATACTGACAGAATCCTAAAGAATATTAAGATCTTGTAAATAAAGTTGATAATTTTTGGATAAAGGGGGGATTAAAGAGAGCAAGTCCATGTGTCATCCCGATGTTACATGTTCCTAAGAAAGGTGGATCTTGGAGGATGTCTGTTGATAGTAGGGAGATGAATAAATTATCGCCAAGTATCGATTTCCTATTCCTCGACTTGATGATCTACCTGATCAACTTTGTGGGGATGTAATCATTTTAAAAACAGACCTCGAAAGTGCTTATCCTCAAATTTACCTGAGGCTGAGAGATGAATAGAAAACCTCGTTCAAGACACGAGATGGATTGCTTGAATGTATGGTGATGAAATTTGGGCTTTCTAAAGCTCCTAGAACATTTATGCATCTTATGTATCACATATCCAAGCCTTATACTATTAGGCTTGTTGTGTTTTACTTCGATGATATTCTTATGTTCAATAAAGACTAAAATAAGCATTTTGAGCATCTTCAAATGGTTTTTGAACATAAGTGATATGTTTAGTTGAACAAGTATGATTTCTCGATAAAATAGCTCAGTATTCTTAGGATATGTTATCTCAAGTGAAGGGGATCCACACAAAGTCGAGGCAATTACTAGTTTCCAATTCATACTTAAATTCACAATGTTCGATGTTTTTATAGCCTTTATTCTTTGTATTGAAGCTTTGTGAACAACTTTAGCATAATTATTGCTCCAATTACTGAATTCTTAAAGGAGTGTAATTTTAAATGAAGTAATGAAGTACAAAAGAGTTTTGAGCTTATGAAAGAAAAATAGTTAAAGTGCCAATTCTCTCGCTTTCAGATTTTAACATGGTGTTTAAAGTTCTTTGTGATGTTTCAAATGTGGGTATTAGTGATATTATTTGCCAAGAGCGAAGCCTATTTCACACTTTAGTGAGGAGTTAATAAATTATCACAAAAAGTATCCATCTTATGACAAGTAGTTCTTTTTTTTTTTTGTTTGAACCATGGATCGATGTAGACACTATGTTATGCCTAAAGAGATAATTGCCTTTTATGATCATAAGGCGAGGAAATATATTAATGGTCAACACAAGCATAAGTTGATACATGCCAAATGGGTTGAATTTTTTCATGCCTTTACTTTTCATATTGTGTCCATCCCCCGATCCTCACGGCGGGCGGGTGACGTGAGGGAGGATCCTATGTCCCGTGCGTCCCTTTCGGGAGCACTTTGACCGACGTCAATTGGGTGAGGTGAAAAATTTAGAGAGATAGAGTCGCCAATCTATTTTTCTCAAAATAGACAAAAGAAAGGGAGCCATCCCGGAGGACAGCATCCAAAGACATACTGATGCATATGAAACGAAAATGATTCGAAAAGGGTCCGGAGGCTAAGTTACGAAATGGGAAGGTGTTAGGCACCCATTCTACCCTTACGGTCTCTCAAGGGTTTTTGTTATTTTCCTTTATGTTCCCCGTGATATGTGTCCATGTGTATATATAGTGGAGATAGTAATCATCGACTTGCACCATGGAAGAGGTGAAGCGAGTCATCCGTAGGAAGGTATAAAAATATTAGAAAATAGGATTTACGCGATTATCCTTACATTGACCGTTATGATGGAACGATAATGCATGTGGAATAATACTCCCTAAGAACAAATATATGTATATAATAATATAAGAGAGTGGAGTTTAGAGAAAATAGAAAATGAGAGAAAAAGTAAAAATAGGACTCGAGTCTTGGGTTTTACCCCGAGACGCCTACGTAGCATATAGAGGTATCAAAGTCCACATAGTTCACTTGCAAAATGAGGGGTGTGGTTTATCCTCTAAATACAACTGGGGGATTCTCTTATTTGTGTGTGTCTGTGTGTGCAGAAAAAGTGTTTTAGTTGGGAGAAAAGTGTAAGAAAAATATGAGAATTCCCATTTGGAATTTATGAGCAAACCCTCTTTTTCTTATTTTTTGGATTTTTCTTTATATTAAAATAAGAGATGTGAAATAGTACTAAATAAAAAGTATATTAAGATGTGTGAGATGAGATAATGAAAGTGCTAAGTAATAAAAGAAGTTATTACAAATTTATGAGAATTTAAGGAGAGAGCTGAGAAAATAGGACCTTCTTGAAGATCTTGAGATTGATCTTGAATGTTGGAGAGAAAACCTTAGACTTGGATGATAATGCAGGGTAGTGAATTCACCAAGTTTGATGAAAGAGATGATGAACATTGAAGGTTGGAAAGGGATTTGGGTGTGGGAATCACACTGATTTCGAGAGAGGTTTTATAGATTTGTTGAGAGTGATATCTATCATATCTGGGCTCCTCTTGCAAGTGAGGTCAGGCCTCCTTCTTATAGGCCCAAGGCATTGCAAATCGGTATATACATGTTCCTACCAATCGGCAGGTGCGTTTAGGCACACTGCCGATAGGCAGGGTTTGGGACCTGCCGTTTGGCATTGTCTTTGAGGCCTTTTCGGAAAATCGATCGTAGAACGCAACCCATTGATCAAAATCGTGCACGGGGAGGATCGTTGGAAAGGTAATTCAGAGACCTTTGAAAATCCTTTGGACTGATCCCAGGTTCAGGAGTTGACTTTGGGTCAAATATGGCTCGGAAGCCTTCATCGATCAATTGGACGGGGAATCGTCGGACGCAAATGGATCGTTCATCCGCTTAGTACGTCCGAATCACGTACTAGGAAGACCATTGGAGAGGTTAGGAGATGTACTTCGACATTCCAAAGAGTTTAATTCGGTTCGAGGAGTTGACTTCGATCCAACGAGCCCTAGAAGCATTCGGTGACCTTTTGGAGTGAAACGGATTGTTCGTTCATACCGTAAGTCAAAATCGCACACGAGATGGACCGTTGGAAAGGGGTTTTGGTGCCCTTCAAAGATTTATTCAGTCTCAGTCGAGTTAAATATTTTGACTTACGTCAAACAGAGCTCGGGAGTGCCCGATGGGCTCCTAATTGAGTTTCGGGGGAAAAAGGTCATTCGTCCTCATGGTAAGTCAGAATCGTGCACGGGATGGATCATTGGAAAGGGGTTTCAGTGCCTTTTGAAGATTCATTCAGTCTCAATGGAGTTAAAGATTTTAACTTTTGTTAAAATAGAGCCTGGGAGTTCCCGATGTCTTCTAGGTCAGTACTCAGGGTATGACTGGGTTTGTAGTGATAAAGGGAGGTGCTAGGGACCTAATGAGAGTTTTGGGGGTAACAGAGTGGGGTGTCTATAGAGCCTCTCAATGGTTGAGTTTGGAACAAACGATAGTCATCGAATAGACATCGCATGATAATTTTGAGGGAGGATGACCAATTCAGAGGGTCGAGGCCGATTCTGAGGACCTAAGGGAGAGAGGGTGACCAATTCAGAAGGTTAAGGCCGATTATGAGGACCTATAGAGTGTGCTTGGGATAACCAATTCTGTGGGTAGAAGCCGATTCTGCGGGCTTAAGTAGGGATGACCAATTCTGCAGGCTTAAGTATGAGATGACCAATTCTGCGGGTCGAATACAATTCTGAGGGCTTAAGGTGGGGTGACCAATTTTGCGGGTCGAAGCCAATTCTGTGGGCTTAAGTTGAGATGACCAATTATGTGGGATTATGTAGGGATGGCCAATTTTATGGATCAAAGCTAATTCTACGGGCATATGTAGTGATGACCAATTCTATGGGTCGAAGCCAATTCTGCGGGCTTAAGTTGAGATGACTAATTCTGCGGGCTTAAGTAGAGATGTTCTTGGGGAAACCTATCGGGGAGATTTATATTGTGGTTTTGTTTTAGGCTGGGGAGCCGATTGCTGGGGAAATCTTTTGCATCCTCTAAAGGAATAGCCAAAATTCCACCGGAGAGATTTAGGTGGCCTAGGGTTTGGATGTATTGCTTGGGGAAAATTGAGGCCTTTGGGGCATGGGGGTGATCTTTATAGATCCTTCGGGGATGTTGTCGGGAGAAGTTTTACTTGGTTTTTGAGAGTTCCGCTGGGTAAGTAGGGGTTCCACTGGAGGGAGTGCAAAATTTTCTTGGTGAAAATGTTTTAAATCCCTCCTGGGATTTTTCGGAATTTTCTGAGAATTTTTCAGGGTTGTCTAGTATTTTCTAGGAATTTTTGTATGAAAATTAAAGGGGGTGCTGGTGGGCATGGTTCAGAGGGTTCCATCCGGCAGTGGCACAGAATTTTGGACTTCCTTGGGAAGGTAAGGGGTCAATGCCGATCGACATGAACCTTGACATCTTATATAAAGGGGGTGAATTCCCCTCATTTTTCACAGCTTCTTGTTTTCTTTCTTTCTGCGATTTTTCTCTGCAAATTTTTCTTGCATTCCGATCTCTAAGAAATGGCTACCTTTGTGAGCACTAAAATGCATAGGGAATGTTTGACTGTTGATGACTGGGTGAACGTGGAGTGGAGGGCCAGGGTGCCTCTCGCTTTGGGGAGTGATAACTCCTTTGACACATTCTAGTCGGTTGTGGATGAGCCGAGTTTGCTACGGGAGCCATTGTGTCATCGGTCTTCTAAGGTGGTGAACCTCGACGGTTATGTAAGCAACCTGGATTTTGGTATTCTTCTTTTTTGGTGTTTTTTCCTTCTCTCTTGAATTTTGACAAGTTTTTTTTTACAGTTTGATATCTCTTTGAAGACATGCGTGCCCGTGGGACGACGGGGCTTAAGAATGTCTGGGAGCATCTTCCACCCATGGTGTGTTGGTTGGTATCATCAACGCATTTGGGAGGTTAGCGTCTGCGCTGGATGAGATGCCTCGGTCGACAGCGATCTTATGCAATTTTGGGGAGAGATGGTGGGATACTACCCACACCTTCCATTTCGGTTTTGGAGGGATGACCATGACTCCCATAGACGTGAAGTAGTTGCTGGGGATTGGTTGTGATGGGGAGAAGATAGAGGTGGATCTCTCTCTGAGGGTGAGGGAGGAGGCGATGAGGGAGGCGCTTGGTGACATAGGGAGGATAGTTTCTAGGGATTCCATACGGTTGTCCTTGTTGAAGGATGTCTTGCTGAGTAGGGTGGTTGATGCGGAGGATGGGCTGAAGGTGAGGCAGATGGCACGGTTGTTCATTTTTCTGGTGCTACGAGGTTTCATGGTGGCATCGGGTGGCGACGTCATCCATTTGTGGTTCTTGTCGTATTTGAGGATGTTTTCAAACATCCCTCTCTATAATTGGGGGACTCTGACTTTGGCGACCATCTATTTTTCTTTGGATCCATTCAGTCGGTGCTTCTAGAAAACTTTTACTGGAGCCACATATCTCCTCGAGGTGTCCTTTAATTTTGCCCATTTTCCTTTCAGGCATTCGCTTTTTCCTTATGCGTCTCTTTTTTATTGTGAATTCCTGTCTTTAGAAAATGTGGTTATATGAGGTGATTGGGTGCAATACCCAACTGATTGCCTTGAAGGACGAGACCATTGAGAACTTCTACCGATTTTATCGATGGCGCAAGGCCAATCAGTAGTCGAAGGGATATCTCTCTCTGGAGGTGGTGCGTCGGGTCTTGAATGGCCTGACCAGTGGTAGCGTAAGACTCTTTCCTTTTCAACCTTAGTTTTTGGCATGTTCTGATTTTATATTGACTTATGTCTGCTGGGGATTTTCATGTGACTTTTTACCCTTGGGGGACAACCATTCAGGATACAGGGGTAATCGAGGTGAATGCACAGATGAGGCATTTGCTGGCGCATGAGTTTGGACATTATTAGTATCTCGGGGAGCGAGTGGTTTGACAGATTGCGGAGGAGGAGTTAGTGGTGCCATCATCGCAACCTCCTATGTCTATGAGGTAGAAGCGGCTGTTGTCAGAGGATGCAAGGATTTAGGCAATGATCGACGAGTCCTACCTGTTGTATACTGATACGGCTGCACCGTATGATTATATGCACTTTGTGAAGAGCTGGTTGATGGCATCCAACATACACGATGGCTTGCATTTCCCTCCTACGGGTGTGAGTTGGGCGGTGGGGTCTTCCTACAGCGGCGGTAGTCCGTCGGCGTCTCCGACGGTGACGACTTTAGAGGTCCCTTTTGTGCGATTGCATACCCCTTCATACAACATTCGGTGGGATGATAGAGAAATGGTGCCTATGTTGCTACGTCCTCATGCGATGGATTAGAAGGAGTTAGGTTTGACAAAGGAGGTTCTTCATCTTACGGTATACCTTCTTCCTCTTTTTGGTTCCTTTTTTGTTTTGATCCCTCTTTGATATTGATTTTGCCTTTAACTTGCAGCAAATCCGGGTGTCGACTACTTGTCTAAGGGATATTAGAGACTAGATATCTTCGGTGACTGCCCACCTTCGGGATGCGATCACAGTTCCTTCTTGTTTGGTGTCGTCTGCTTCATCTGGGGAGGACTCTGGCTCGGGTAGCAGTGGTGCATTATCTCGCCGTAGGGGAAAGAGAACGCGTTGCAGGGGTGGGAGCTCTTAGAGAGAAGGGTGAAGGGTAGGTGAGAGAGAGAGAGAGAATGTCGGTTCAGGCTGAGCCCCGTTGTTTTTTTCTTTTTTCTATTTCTTACAAAATTCGATGTAACACATAAATATATATATATATATATATATATATATATATATATATATATATATATATATGTAATGCAATGGTTTTTTTTATTATCTTTTGTTAATGGTGAATGAATGAATGTATACACATGCGCTTTTACTTTGCTGAGATCGTAAAAAGAGATATTTTTGGGTTTTTGAAGGAAAGTTTTAGAAATGAGAAATTATATGTGGGTGGAAAAGGATTTTTGAAATTTTGTTGAGAATATAAATTAAAAGATTTTGATTAGTGCCCTCTTCAGCTTCTTGTACCTTGTGGGGGTAGGATTCCCTCCGATTTCTATAGGGTTTATGTCTTTTGTGAGGGTTCAAGAGTACAAAAAGGGGTAAGGGGGGAGTGTTACTAAAGCCGTTTAATATAAAATTAAACTATTTAAGTAACTCCGAATAGTTTTTTGAAGAAACTCTTTTCTTTAAAATCAAAACTAATTAATCACAAGATGTATTTAAAAAATATGTACGAGATCTGTTCAAGATTTGATAACATGTTTAATAAATCAGTTTAAAAAACTTTAAACACAGCACAACCAAGAATTAGATGAGGAGATGTAGAAAGATTAAGAACAAGAATTTTTTACATTATAAAACCTCAGCCAACTGAGGAAACACCCACGACTTCCGATACGAAGTAAAACAAAAAATTCACTAAAACAAATTTTAACAGTTACAAACTATATAACAAACATGCATACAACTCAGACCTATACAAGTTTAGGAATGTACCCACGGGTGTCCTTATAACTTCTCTGCAGTTCTGATTGTTGATGTTGTTCTCCCAGTTTGCTAACATCCAATTTGTTCAAGTTCTTTGCGTCGACTCTTGTTCTTGAGATCTTATAACCAACACTTTTAGTGTTGTAGGGTGATAGTGTTTGTGGGGGTTCTTTCTAAGTGGAGGTTCTTTCTAACACATGCATGCACACACACACACACACACACACACACACACACACACACTAATTTCATACAACCAGTCCTAACAATTTTTCATATACGAACTATATGATGTGATTTTCTATTTCTCTATTCACACAAAACTTAACCTTATGTGACCTTTACAGTAATCCTAGAATCCACGGCTATCTTGCTCAGAAGACGTATCAAGATCTTAATCAATCTCAGGTTTTGAAAATATTTTTGAGATTGAAAATCACCAAGTGCGATTCCAAACTAGGTCAAAGGTCTTGTTTCAAGAGAACTAGAAACAAAAAAGGATTTTGTTGATTTTGAAGTTAAAAACATTTACAGAACCAAATCAACAAATATTTTCTCAAGATGAGAAACTAAAAATGGAGATCTATGTGTAATATAACATGCAACATTTTAGATCTAATGTTTCTATAAAAGAATAAACACAGATCTAAAAATATGTTTATGTTGATAACAAGATCTGTGAACGAAGAGGTTACAACAACAAAACTAACAAACCAATCACTCAAAATCTCTCAAACACTCAAGGTTTTGTTTGGTATATACAGGTTTTGAAAGAGTTCAAGGTTTGAAAATAGTTTTGGATGAATTAGGGTTAGGGTTTTCGAAATCTGGTTTCTCTCTCTTCTCTCGTCTCTCTCTTCTCTCTCGAATGAACAAAGTGGAAAAAAGTCTCAGATGGATGAGGGTAGGGGTCCTTTTATAGGACGCTGAGAAGATTCGAGAACACAGACTAAGATCAAGGGCTAGGATCTGGTCTTGTATGACTGACTTCGATCCAATGGTTTAAACAGAGGCGGGGGTTATAACACTCCTGATTGGCTCAAAAGAGTTTCACATGGATTATGTAGGAGAGCATGCATATCGTTGATAAACATGATCCAAGGGCTATTAACATACGCTATTTTACTCTCTTAGAAGAAACACAGATTCAACCAATCAGAATGCAACAGGTGTTGGGCACAAAGAGGTTAATAAACGCGCGTCTAGAAATAATTACAAATGCACCCTGAAGTCTCTGCCGCTTTCGAATTCAACCCAAAGGAACTTTCAGTCAATATAACCAAGAATCCATAATTGCAGAATGAACCCAAAACTTTTTAAAACCAAATTTTAATTAATAAAACCTTATTTTAATAGATTATAAAATTCCCCAAAAATATTAAAAACAATTTTAGGGATTTAAATTCACTCAACATATATATATATATATATATATATATATATATATATATATATATATATATATATATATATATATATATATATATATATATATACACACTTATATGCAATATGGAATGTACGAATGCAACTCTAAAGTGTGTGAGTGTTGGTAAAAGTATCTAGGTCAATAATAGCAAACCAAACTCTAAGGTTCTTTGGTTTCTAGGATAGACACAATTTTGTCACAATTTCCAAACTAGATGAACACTTATACAATACAGACTCAAGTGAGTCAAAAGTATAAGGTGCTTCAATGTCCCCCTTTGGAAATACGAGACAAAATCTCCTTTGAGTCATCTAGGACTCGTAGGGCAACAAGAATAAGGAAACCTATTCCAAAAAAAATTATATCTACCCATTTCCCAGAAAACAAAAGTACATAACTCAACTATTTACAATTGAATACCCTATTAAAACTGTACAGAATCCTGTAATGAATCACTAAGATCAAGCTGTTTATCATATGTAAAACGATTCATTATACTCAAAATTTCTCCCCCATTTTGTCTCAAATAGACAAAAGGAAAAAAAATTAGAGATCAAAGAGATTAATTAGCACACTCCATACCTATTGATTTACGCAAAGAAATAAAACGATTGTAATCTAAAGGTTTGGTAAACATATATGCGAGTTGTAAATCAATAGGAAGATAATTGATTTCTAATTCCTTAGTTTCAACTAATTCGCGTATGAAGTGATGTCTTATTTTTATGTGTTTTGTTCGCGAGTGTTGAATAGGATTTTTAGAGATATTGATCGCGCTTTGATTATCATAATAGAGATGCAATTGGTTTTCTTGAATACCATAATCACTTAGAATTTGTTTAAGCGAAAGTAATTGAGCACAGCAACTTCCAGCGGCTATGTATTCAGATTTGGCTATTGAGAGTGATGTGCAGTTTTGTTTCTTACTACTCCATCCTACTAAATTATTACCTATATAATAACATGCTCCTGATGTGCTTTTACTATCATCAGTACACCCAGCCCTGTCAGCATCAGTGTATCCAATTATAGTGCTTGGTGTATCACTAGTGTACCAAAGTCCTAGGTTGAGAGTACCTTTTACATATTTAATGATTTTTTTAACAGAAGATAAATGGCACTTTTTAGGGTTATTTTGATAACGAGAACATACACACACAACATACATTATATCAGGACACGAGGTAGTAAGGTATAGCAAGGTTCCTATCATACTACGATATAGAGTTGGATCTGTAGATTTTCCAGTTTCGTCTTTAGATAGTTTTACCGTAGTACTCATGGGAGTTTTAGCATCTTTAGCACTCTCAAGGCCAAATTTTTTACAATCTCTAAAGCATACTTAGACTGCGAGAAAAATTATCCTTTTAATTTTTTTTTTACTTGAAGACCTAAGAAAAATTGCAACTCCCCCATAAGAGACATTTGAAACTCTTTATGCATAATCTCAGAGAAGGATTTTACTTTTGAGAAAGAAGTTGATCCATAGATAATATCGTCAACATAAACTTGATCTATAATGATGTGTTTGCCAAAATGTTTGACAAATAGGGTTTGACCATTTCCACCTCTTTTAAAACCTTTATCCAAGAGCAAGCTAGAAAGACGCTCATACCAGGCTCTAGGCGCTTGTTTAAGGCCATACAACGCCTTTTTAAGACGAAATACATGATTTGGATATTGAGGGTCAATGAACGCTTTTGATTGTTCTACATAGGTATCTTCAGTCGATATTCCATTAAGGAATGCAGATTTTACATCCATTTGGTAGAGTGTAAAATGAAAGTGGCAAGCTATGGCAAAGAGAAGGCGAACAGATTCTAAACGAGTAACAGGAGCAAATGTTTCGTTAAAATCTATTCCTTCAATTTGAGAATATCCTTGAGGAACTAATCTATCTTTGTTTCTAATAATTATCCCACTTTCATCAGACTTATTTTTAAAAATCCAACGTGTGCCAATAACCTTTTTGTGATTAGGCCTAGGTACAAGATACCAAACTTCATGAATGACAAATTGAAGAAGTTCTTCCTGCATAGCAGAAATCTAGTGAGAGTCATTCAATGCCTCATTTACATTCTTTTGTTTCACTACAGAAACAAAACATGCATAATGTGCATAATTTCTTAATTGAGATCTTGTACACACAGGCTCATTACTATTACCAACAACATTATTTATGGGATGGTCTTTATAAACCCAGTTAGGTACTTCATGTATCTCAATTGGTAATGAGTCATCTATTTCTGGAGACTCATTTTCTAAAACATTTGTAGGCTTTTCCTTAATAGTTGATTCACCCGTCTTACTCTCTACAGTAGTGTCAGTTACAATTACATTTATGGATTCCATTAAGATTTTAGTGCGAAGATTATAAAAACGGTATGCTCTACTGTTAAGCGAGTAACCTAGAAAAATATCTGTATCTCCCCGGCTCTCAAATTCGGACAAGTGTTCCCTATCTTTTCATACATAACAAGTACTACCAAAGGTTCTAAGGTACTTAAGATTGGGATTTTTCTTATACCAAATTTCGTAAGGAGTTTGTTTGGAATTATTTCTAAGATAGACCCTATTGATAATGTGACACGCAGTACAAATAGATTCTACCCAAAAATATTTAGGCAAATTTTTGGCATGTATCATAACACGTGCCATTTCTTGAAGAGTACGATTCTTTCTCTCAACGATACCATTTTTTAGGAGTCTTAGGAGCACTAAACTCGTGTTTGTAACCATTATTGTCACATTATTCTATTATACCAGTGTCTTTGAGCTCTCCACCTCTATCACTACGAATTCTATTTACTTGAGTGTCCTTCTTATTTTCAATCCGAAGAAGTATTTTTAAGAAAGTTTGAAAAGTGCCAGACTTTTTTTTTAATATGGCTACCCACGTAAATCTAGTGAAGTCATCAACCATAACCAGAATGTAATTGTGTCCACATAGACTAACAGTTTGGGAGGGACCCATTATGTCCATATGGATGAGCTTTAAGGGGTTAGAGGTAAGGATATCTTTGACTTTGTTATGAGGTGCTTCAACATTTTTTCCTTCCTGACAGGAACCATAGACAATGTTAGAAACGGATTTGATTTTTGGAACTCCTCTAACTATTTCTTGAGTAGTCGATCTACTAAGATTATCATAATTTATGTGACCCAATCTGTTATGCCATATCTCATTGTCATCCATTCTGGAAATATTATAGATTTCAGAATTATTCATGAAAGTATAACAATTGCCAGGAATCCTGAATCCTGTAATTATGCATTCACCTTTTTTATTTAAAATTTTTCAATTGTTCTTTAAAAAAGTAACAGTATGATCGGAGTCACAAAATTAAGAGATACTAAGTATATTGGCCTTAAGACCTTTAACTAGAAGAACATTTTCAAGAAAAGGAAGTCCTTCTTCTTGGAGAGTTCCTTTACCTATCATCTGAGATGATATTCCATCACCAAAAATAACTTTTCCTCCAGCAAAGCTGGTTTTGTTTAAGAGTTTTGTATCATCCCGAGTCATGTATTTAGAACATCCAGAGTCTAAATACCAACCAGACGATGTGTGTTCAACTTTTAAAGCGGCAATAACAATGTTACACTTCATCTGGGGTAATAGATCATCGTTTCTAACCCAAATTGCTCTTGTTTTCGTTTTGCGTTTATTTTCTCTCAATTGATAAAATTTGTGAGCATTCTATTTTTGTTGAAAAATATTTTGCACATGATTTTGAATTTGATGAAACACATGAGCATTTGTCTTAGGGAAGTGTTTAGGAATCCTTCTAGGGAATGTTCTTTTAGGTTCTTTTTTCTCTCCCTATAATTAGAGTTTTTATCTGGTTGTTTAGGTAGAACATAATTGTTACGTCTTCTCCTAGAATAGTTAATGTTTTGATAAATAAGAGGATTACAGAAAAGTTTAACTAGTCTCCTAGCATAACAACCACAAAAAAATGGTCGTATATATCGCAGTAGGACCAATAAAGATTGCTCAAGGTAGGAGTCTCCTTAGGAAAATCTCTAAACATTGCCTTTAGTGAATTTTGGGGTTGAACCCTATTCCTAGATAGAACAGTTTTGAATGTAGATTCATTCTTCCTAATGAAGGGGCAAACATATTTAGCCTTTAGTGAACTTTCATGATTAGAGCAACTTGATTCCCCAATTTCAAAATTTTGATGTTTTGAGTCAAACTCAGTTTTTAGATAATGAAAGTCTGGGCAGGTTTCAATAGGCCTTTTACCTCCTGACACAAACTTGATAGGTTCATAAGATTTTGTTTGTGTCTTCAAATTGGGGCAAAACCCTATTCCAGTTCGATCATCAGAATTGGTTTTTGATTCAGCAACAAATCCATCAAAACAGTTTGAGTTATTTTCAAATTGTACTTCCACTTGACACCTATCGTAATGATAAATGGCTCGTCTCGCCATGACCTTCTCTTGAATTCTCAAAACATCTGTCGCTCCATCCCCGCAGGGGCAGAGAACCCGTCGCTGTCTCGGCTGTGATACCGGAGGCTCTGGGGAAGTCGGAATAGGAGAGCACTCATCTTGGGGTGGGCTTACTACTTAGATGCTTTCAGCAGTTATCCGCTCCGCACTTGGCTACCCAGCGTTTACTCCACGCGGCATTGCTCCGTCAGGCTTTCGCCCATTGCGGAAAATTCCCCACTGCTGCCTCCCGTAGGAGTCTGGGCCGTGTCTCAGTCCCAGTGTGGCTGATCATCCTCTCGGACCAGCTACTGATCATCGCCTTGGTAAGCTATTACCTCATGCTATTCCCGAGCCAAGGGGGGAGCACATTCCCTCTCCCTCCCGTAAAAGGAGAGAATTTCAACAATGTATTACCATATCCCCAACCCCAGCCCAAGGTTTAGAGCCTCTTTTCATAGGTCAGTGGAATCTCTTTTGCTTTATGCCATGTTGTCTTTCCTCCAGTTTCATCGTTTTGTCGGTTCTTCGCCTACCAAATGAAATGGAGACCTCTGAACTCCAGATCTGGCCTTTCCCAATCCTGTCCCCATCCCATGGCAGCGCGGTTTTTTGAAAATTGTTGCTGTCTTTTCTTTAGTTTGTTCCAATTCTAACAATGTCCCTTTGTATTTTTTCTCTAGAGTTTCATTTGTTTTAGTCAAATTTCTCAGTTTTTTATCAAACATTTTTATTTCACTTTCATGAGTTAGACATTGGGTAGTATACTCTTCAGCATTAAGTTTGACCATTAGGCTTAGATCTTCTAACTTGTTGGTAAGATCTTTCACAATCTTCTCTAGTCAAGTCCTTTTCTTGAGAGTTATTGCATAAAGTGTGTGAATATCTGGGAGATATTCATTGTCCGAGTCATTAAGTGTAGTGTGTGAAGTGACCCCTAAGGCTTCATTTCTTGGAATCACACACCCATTGACATCGTCATTATCGCTTTCCTTTTGAATCACACACCCCGAGGTAAAAATAGCAATGTTCTCAGTAATTAAAGCATCTAAACCAGTAACAGAATGATTCACAATAACAGGAGTAGAATTACTAGATTCATCTTCACTAACAAACACAGGCATATCATTATTATAGATAATCTTGGCAAAGAAAGACATGCAAGGATAAAAAACATCAGATGACTCAGGTTTCTCATTTTCAGAGTCGCTTGAATCATCCCATGTCTTACAAATGTTGGCTCTAGAGTGTTTATTTTGAGTGTTCAAGTTAACTCTACGATCTTGTGCAATGTGTCCTAGTTTTCCACATCTAAAGCATTCAGTCTTCTTAAGGTCTCTATGAGGTCAAGTGTGAGAGTCCTTGTGATGTTTGTCTTAACATTTCTCATGAGGTTTATGATTACAGTGAGTTGGATTATTGGAATTGCCTTGTTTGTTTGCAATGTTGTTTCTAAACTTAATATTTTCTTAAACTGTTTTGACATTAAGGCAATCTGATTGTCCAAACTCTTTATATCGCATTCCTCATTACAGTCATAATTGGGAATGGTAATCTGAGGTTTAATCAACTTAGCAGAAAAGCTCAGATTGGAACTAGTCTGTTTCATATGGGACTGGGTCAATTGTTTCTTAAATTCTAATTCCATTTCCACAGTTCTTAGTTTACTACTGAGTAATTCAGGAGTGAGATTTATGTCACACATTTCCTCAATAGCATATCTTTTGTTATCAAATTTCTGTGGTAATGATCTCATAATTTTAGATATAATTTTATGTCTGTCATATGTTGTCCCATTAGCATGCAGTTTTGTCACAATATCAGTCAAGTTCATATAGAAGTCATCAAATGACTCAGATTCAAACATAATTAAAGAGTTACACTGTTCAATGAGCATTTGTGTTTTAGCATCCTTAACTCTAGTGTCACCTTCATGAACAGTAACCAAAGTGTCCCGAGCTTCCTTAGAAGTGGTACAAGATGAGATTCTTTTGAACTTATATTCATTATGGACATAAATATGGCATTCTTTCCTTTATTATTATTGTGAGAAACTTGCTTCTCTTCTTGTGTGAACTCACTTAATACTTTCTTAACCCTCTCATTACTTCCTTCAGTGGCTGATTTAGTTGGAAAAATGTAACCATTTTCAACAATGTCCCAGACATCATCTCCCGAAGTTCCTTGAATGAAAGTAATCATCCTTACTTTCCAGTAAGAAAAATTGGTTCCATCAAAGATAGGAGGTCTGGTCAAGTTACCAAATCCTTCATTTTTCTCATCCATGTTTGATATTCAGAAAATAATTTTAGAAACACGGGATCTTTTTAAAAGAAGATTACAAAGTTCGGATACCAATTGAAAATCTGTTACTAAAGTCGTTTAATATAAAATTAAACTATTTAAGTAACTTCGAACAGTTTTTTGAAGAAACTCTTTTCTTTCTTTAAAACCAAAACTAATTAATCTTAAGATGTGTTTAAAAAATATGTATGAGATCTGTTCAAGATTTGATAATAGGTTTAATAAATCAGTTTAAAAAACTTTAAACACAGCACAACCAAGAATTAGATGAGGAGATGTAGAAAGATTAAGAACAAGAATTTTTTAGGTGGTAAAACCTCACCCAACTGAGGAAACATCCACGACCCCCTCTATGGAGTAAAACAAAAAATTCACTAAAACAAATTTTAACAGTTACAAACTATATAACAAACATGCATACAACTCAGACCTATATAAGTTTAGGAATGTACCCACTGGTGTCCTTATAACTTCTCTGAAGTTCTGATTGTTGATTTTGTTCTCCCAGTTTGCTAACATTCAATTTGTTCAAGTTCTTTACGTCGACTCTTGTTCTTGAGATCTTATTACCAACACTTTTAGTGTGGTAGGGTGATAGTGTTTGTGGAGGTACTTTCTAACACATGCATGTACACACACACACACTAATTTCATACAACCAGTCCTAACAAATTACATATAAGAACTATATGCAGTGATTTTCTATTTCTCTCTTCTCACAAAACTTAACCTTATTTGACCTTTACAATAATCCCAGAATCCACGGCTATCTTGCTCAGATGACATATCAAGATCTTAATCAATCTCAGGTTTTGAAAATATTTTTGAGATTGAAAATAACCAAGTGCGATTCAAAACTAGGTCAAAGGTCTTGTTTCAACAGAACTAGAAACAGAAAAGGATTTTGTTGATTTTGAAGTTAACATTTATAGAACAAAATCAACAAATATTTTCTCAAGATGAGAAACTAAATTTGTAGATCTATGTGTAATATAACATGCAACATTTTAAATCTAATGTTTCTATAAAAGAATAAACACATATCTAAAAATATGTTTAAGTTGATTACAAGATCCTGGAACGAAGAGGTTACAGCAACAAAACTAACAAACAAATCACTCAAAATCTCTCAAACACTCAAGGTTTTGTTTGGTATATACAGGTCTTGAAAGATTTTAAGGTTTGAAAATAGTTTTGGACCTAACTCTGGTTTCTCTCTCTCCTCTCTTCTCTTTTATGTGTCTTCCCTCTCGAATGAACAAAGTGGAAAAAATTCTCAGATGGCTGAGGGTAGGGTTCCTTTTATAGGAGGTTGAAAAGATTCGATAACACAGACCAAGATCAAGGGCTAGGATTTGGTGTTGTATGATTGTCTTCAATCCAATGGTTTAAACAGAGGCGGTGGTTATAACACTCCTGATTGGCTCAAAAGAGTTTCTCATGGATTATGTAGGAGAGTATGCAAATCATTGATAAACATGATCCAAGGGATGTTAACATACGCTATTTTACTCTCTTAGAAGAAACAAAGATTCAACCAATCAGAATGTAACAGGTGTTAGGAACAAAGAGGTTAATAAACGCGCATCTAGAAATAATTACAAATGCACCCTGAAGTCTCTACCTCTTTCGGATTCTACCCAAAGGAACTTTCAGTCAATATAACCAACAATCCATAATTGCAGAATGAACCCAAAACTTTTTATAACCAAATTTAATTAATAAAACCTTATTTTAATAGATTACAAAATTCCTAAAAAATATTGAAAAACAATTTTAGGGATTTAAATTCACTCAACATATATATATACACTTATATGCAATATGGAATCTATGAATGCAATTCTAAAGTGTGTGAGTGTTGGTAAAAGTATCTAGGTCAATAATAGCAAACCAAACTCTAAGGTTCTTTGATTTCTAGGATAGACACAATTTTGTCACAATTTCCAAACTAGATGAACACTTATACAATATAGAATCAAGTGAGTGAAAAGTACGAGGTGCTTCACAGTTGAGTTCCATCGAAGTTCCTTTTGAGTAGTGCTTTATGACAGATGATGTACTGGGCGGTGAGTCTTCGAAGGGTTGCTCAACTTTCTTCTTGGAACCCTCGAATACCTACCATGCTTGAGGAGGCTCCAAATATCATAGTACAAACAATTGGCTATCTTGGGATCTTCTGTAGTGACGAGCTCAGTGTGGTAGCAATGGGTTGGTTTGTCTTGCTTTTGAACTAGTAAGGGGGTCATAGTTATTCCTTCGGGCATGTCGACCATGGAAACCAAGGTAGTGACAGCATCGGTTAGGTTATTCTTTCCTCGAGGTAGGTAATGGAAGGTGATATGTTGGAATTGAGAGGCTAGTTCTTCTAAGTTGGCATGGAAGGGTTGGAGTTTCTCGTCCTTAACTCTCCACTTTCTGAGCACTTGACCGATGATGAGGGTGGAATCCCCGTAGACGTTTAAACATTGAATACCTTTCTTGAGAGAAACTTTGAGGCCTACTGTGCATGCCTCGTATTCAGTCATGCTGTTGGTGCAAGGGAAATCCAACTTGGGGCGATCAGAAGTATCCCAATGCCATATCCCTTCTTGTTGGTAGCTCCGTCAAAGAACATTTTACATCGAAGGTCGTCTTGAGCAATGCAAAGGATGTTTTCATCTAGGAGTTAGGAGATTTAAACATTAGCTTTTTCTATGAGGTAATCAACGAGGTAGTCAGAGATGGATCTTCCTTTCATGGCTTTCTACGTGATGTACACGATATCAAACTCGGCTAAGAGCATCAACTATCGATCCATTCAGCTGGATAAGGTGGGTTTCTCAAGCAGGTATTTGATGGAGTCCATTCGGGATATAAGTTTGATAGAGAAGGCGAGCATGTAATTCCGTTTCTTTTGGGTGGCCGAGATAAGCGCGACACATGCCTTTTCCAAAGCATTGTAGTTGACCTCATACCTAGACAATTTGCGACTGGCATAATAGATGGCTCTTTATTTGCTGGAATATTCAAGGGATTGGTCTAGTAAAGCGCCAACTACAGTGTCGATTATTATTAGGTATAGGAGCAAGGGGAGACCTGGCTGTGGTGGCATGAGTACCGGGGGTTGGGTCAGCTATTGTTTGATTTATTCAAAGTCTTTTTGGCATGCCTCGTTCCAAACTTCAGTTGAATCCTTTCAGAGGAGTTTGAAGATAGATTCACAGATGGATGTTAATTGGATGATGAACCGGCTGATGTATTGCAATTTCTCAAGGAAATCTTAGACTTCTTTCTCTGTTCAAGGAGGTGGCATCTTAAGTATGGTTTTCATCTTGGTGGGATATTCTTCTATCCCCTTCTCACTAACCATGAATTGCAAGATTTTTCCCTTTGTAATGCCGAAGATGCATTTATGTTAATTGAGTCGCATCTGATACAGTCGCAGTCATTCGAAGAGCTTTGGAGAGCAGGAACATGACCTTCTCTAGTTTTTTACTTGATAATCATATCATCCACATAGACTTCAACTTCTTTATGAATCAAATAATGAAGGATGGTTGTGGAAACCCTCAGATAGGTAGCCCCAGCGTCCTTGAGACCAAAATGGCATGATAGTGTAACAAAACGTTCCCTATGGGGTGATGAATGCGATTTTTTCTTGGTGGTCTGAGTGCATTTTGATTTGGTTATATCCGGTAAACCTGTCAATGAATGACTTGAGAGCATGATTGGTTGTGTTTTGAACAATCATGTCAATATTGGGTAGCGGGTAATCATCCTTTGGAGAGGCTTTCTTCAAGTCTCGATAGTCTACATACATCCGAACTTTTCCTCCTGATTTCATCACGGTCACTATGTTGGCTAGCCACGTGGGATATTCGATCACACGAATGAAGCCTACGTTTAACTGTTTGACCACCTCTTATTTGACCTTCAGTGACCATTCGGTGCGGAGCTTTCTCAACTTTTGTTTTACTGGCTTCTAATCTGGGACAGTGGGAATCTCATGCTGAGTAATTTCAGGATAAATACCGAGCATATCATCATAGGACCATGCGAAGACATCCAATAATTCCTTTGGCAATTCTTCGAGTTGTGCATGCTCATGCTCGTCGAGGGTAGCCCCTATCCTAATCTTGCGTAGTTGGCTACTAGAACTGAGGTTAACAACAACAACCTCTTCTTCATTAACTCGAACACGGTTATGTTATTTACTATTAAACTTATTTAGATCAGTTAAGAATTGTTCATTTGAAAAATCATCATCATCAAACGTTTGATTAGAATCCAAACAGATAATGTAAGGCGCAACAGGATACTCCAAATCTTCATTTATTTCATTGATAGAAAAAATAGCATTGAGAACCTCGTCAAAAGAGGACTCGATTACATTTGAGCAAGGATGGATAACACAAGATGAAAAGGGTTAAACATTAGTATTAGGGGAGATTTTAACAGGTAGAACTGGCACAGCATACCGGTTGAGGAGAGGTGTATCAATAGCTTTAATCAGGTGGGATGGATCCAGTGATGTAGTGCCCGAGTGAACCATGAAGAATGTCATCCCTAGTATCTGTAAGTTAAAGGGACCGTCGAAGTCACTTTCCTCAGTTTCTTTGGTATCTTTGATGAGAATTTGTACATGGTGTTGGGAATTCTCGGCCTATGGGTAGCTGTGCCTTCTTATTTGTATGGTCATACCATGGTTCAGGAAATCCGTAAAAGGGGAAGTCCTCACCCTCTTTGATGAATCGTTCGTTCAATGAGTCACCTAGGATAGTCTATATGCGGTCTAGTCCTCTCTTTGGTTGAGATTGGCGGATCATTCTGAGCTCTTGTTCTGATGGTTGATACCCCAAACCACAAGGAGGGAAATCCTTCTTTAGTTCAATGGGCTCAAGTATACCGTGTTGTCTTTGTCCTAGCCCCATTCCGGGGATAAGGTGCATATTTCTGAACATCTGACTCACATTGACGTTGCCATGAGGGTCGTATTCTGTATAAATCCTTTCTTTTAAGTTATCCCTTACCGGGAGTAGAAGTGGTTCAACCCGAAATCCTCATAGGAGCATATCATTTGAACCTTGCTATATCTCAAAAATTGGACTGCTAGTACTTACACACTCGATATTGTCGTCATTGCCTAAAATGGTGATGACCCATCCGTCGATGAAGAACTTCAATTTTTAAAGGAGTGAGTAAGACACACTCTTGATATTGTGGAGCCAAGGTCATCCAATCAACATATTGAAACAAGATGGGATGTTAATAACTTGGAATTCGACGATAGGGTTTATAGGGCCAACCCTATTACAAGCTTTCTGGATCCCATCACCTCTCGAAGGGTATTATCGTAGGTACGCACAACAGCGGAGGTTGGATTGAGGTCGCTTTCTTTCAGTTCTAAACATTTGAAGGTTCTCTATGCACAGACATTTAAGGCAGATGCATTATCGACAAGAGAGAGTGGTACAACCTTCCCCATAAATTCGACGGAGATGTTGAGTGCATAATTGTGGTTCGGCCTAATCTTGGGGATTTCTTCTTTGCAAAAGGATAGCATTTGGGTAGAAGACAAGTACCCGACCAAATTTACCACTTCTTTTGGTGTGGTAGAAGGAGGAACGGTGCGTCCAGTGAGCAACTTGATCAAAGCATTTCTGTGTAGCTGAGAAGACATGAAAAGCCCCCATAGAGTGATGTTAGCTTGAGTTTTCTTTAGTTGATCGAGGATCTTGCTCTTCTCGAGGGTCATCTCTGGCATAGGATGGTTTCCCATGCCCTTCCCCTTGTCATTGGCTGGTAGTGAGTTTGGGATCTAGTAATGCCTCCCTGATCTGGTTATGTGATTCACTGAAGAAGTGAAAAACATGAATCCTATTTTCATGTCAACCTCGGGTTGTTTCGCCACCTTTCTTATTTCTACGAGAAGTTATTTAAATGATATAATCCCACACATGTCGGCTACCAGGCCAATTTTTTTTAAGCTTACTCTTCATTTGAATCTCTGAATTCTTCCCCCATCCGGTGGAAACAATTCTATCTTTCCATGTAAAGTCCATGGATTCCACAACTTCAATGGCTTCTTCATACAGTTTATCCCATTATGTGGGGATATGTAAGGGTGAAGGGACCAGGCACCCCTGTAGCTTCGGAGCATCAAGTAACTCGATCATACTGTAAATGTTGTTGGTTTGTTTGGATAATTATGCCATAATCTGGACAACGTCATCCAGGCTGACTTCATCGGTTGGTATTAAGCAACTATCTGATTCTCGGGCCCATTTTCGTGCTTCTAAGAATAACGTACTGAACCTCTGACAATCAATGACCATCTGTGAGGGACATTTCATCCCGAACTCTAGGAGTTGGTTTAAGACTTCTGATAATTCCATACTTCCATTTTCGGAACGGATACGGACGGCGATGCATGCTCTAGTAAGGAGTGACAGTGCCTGATCAGCGAGGCTAATAGGGTGTAGGAGAAAATATGGGCAAATTTATAGAGGTTTAGGGAGGTATATAGGTGTGATTTGAGTTGAGGGGTCGAATTCTTGGTTCTCTTATAGAAACATGGCATTGGCATGATTTTGAAGTGGGTTATGAGTAATGCTTGGCTTAGGATTGGCTGGTGGGACGATGGTACCCGGTCAATTAGACCTTGGATTATGTTTCGGAGGTGAAAGCATTGGTCGGTGGTATGGCCAGTAGTTTGGTGAAGGGCGCAATGTTCATCTGCCTTGAAGTTTCTTGGGAGTGGATTTGGCAATGGACGGGGATCTAAAGGTTTGATAAGGTTTCCACTTAACAGGGCTTAATAAACTTTGGAGAGTGGATCATGGAGCTCGGTGTATTCATTTTGGATTGGTACAAGGTAAATTTCGGGTGCCCATGATGTGGTAGGTTGATAGATGTTGTTGATGGTTGAGACTGTAGCACTGGCGTGTTTGTCATATTTTCTGGGGGTGAACTGTCCGGACACCTTCTTCGGTTTGACATCTATTTTGGCAAGACCTTCCTCGATTTCTGCTCCTGCTTCTCTAAGAGCTTGTAAGTGGGGATAGTATTGTCCTCCCATCGTTGCTCGGACATGGGGTAAGAAGTTGTTCTTCACTATGCTGACGTGTTCTTCCTTGAAAGGTGGATTGGTCATGGTTGATGCTTTTTCCTTCCATCGGGCTATGAATTTACTGACTGATTCCCCAAAGTTTTGTTTGAGCAACTCTAAATCACTACGGGTGACCTCAAGCTCTTCATTGTAGTTATATTGCGATATGAATTCCTGGGCTATATCCTCCCAGCTATGAATTCTAGACTCTTCGAAAGACAAAAACTATCGGAGGGCACTATCCTTCAAAGTTTGATATAACATTTGGGCCATCACTTCTTCAGAAGTCCCTAGTACAGTCATAGAATAGTGATAACTGCGGATATGAACAATCGAGGGTCCACTTCCTCTGAACTTCTCGATATTTGGCATCTTTAACTTCTCGGGTTACCTCGCTTTAAGATAAGGAGACATATGGGTGTAGTTCATGTAATTCCCCGAGATTCTGACTTGGTCAAACTTCTTGGTAATCATCTTGAGGTCCTCTTTGAATTTTTTTAGCTCTTCTTCCTTCGGATCAATTATCATAGGCAAGTTAGCCCCATGCTCGGCAAGATTTGACATCGAAAGCTGGGCAAGCCACGACCCATTAGCAGGACGGGCACGTGGAGCGTGTTGATACTCTTCAAGAACCCATATCGGCTCGAGTGGATCCATAACATGAGGTAATAGGGCCTCGAGATCTTAAGTAACGGGAACCTAGTTTCGTTGCATTTCTCGGACCTCAGTTTGGAGGTTATTAATATTGGACACGAGCTGAGCTAGGACTACCGTCAGATCCGGCTGCACAACGAGTACTTGATCTGTGTTATCCATGGAAAGAGGATGGGTACCATAATCGAAAGAAGTAACAGGGTAATGGACGGAGCTCCGGGGTGATTCGACTGAAGACCGAAGCCAATAAGGAGCCAGGCCAAGGGTTTACGATCGACCTGAGAAGGCACAAAAAATGGAATTTATTTTGGAAAAAAAGGGATGAAATTTTTTTTTTACATTTTTTTTCTTTTTTCTTTTTTCTTTTTGAGATTGGAAAACAAATTTTTTTTAGCTCTTTAATAAAAAGAGGATTTTTTTTTTATATAAAGAAAGGAGAGACAATCTCAGCATGATTATTATAATTATTATATTTTCACTTGTATTAATTCTCCTAAATTCAAAATGAAATGCCGGACGGGACCCGAGACTAGAAAAATTGGGTTTGTAATATATTCAAACCTATGGCTGGACTTGTGACCAGGCTCATGGACAAGGTCCCGTTTTAAAAATATGCAAAAATTCGAGCGGCAGGTCGACCCAGAATTTTGATAGAGTTTCGGTTTGGAACCGTCAATATTATATGTGTGTCCTAGTCTTGACATCTATATGCGGGTATGAAGTTGGTTGGGTGAATCATAAAGGGTTCCTCCCTTCGGTGTGACTTCCACGATATACGTCTTGCTCTTGCGGCCAATCGGTACGTGTGGTAAAGCCATTTGATATAGCTGAGTGTACGTGAATTTCCTTACCATATACCTCATGGGGATGATATGTGTGAAAGCGAATTAGATATACTCGGCATACATGAATGAGTTTCTAGCGATATACCTCCCGTCATGACTTCGGTCAAGCGGTACGATGTGGGGGAACTGTTCGATATACGTCGAAGGTACTTGGCCAATGGAAGGTGAGAGTCATATCACTTAGGCTAACTACGCCCTGCCGGGCTGGCCCATCATGAAGTAACCCTCCAGTTACTGGGTAAAATTTGGTCAATCACAATGCTCTTTGGTGATGTTGTGTGAATCATGCATGATCCTCTTATGAGTATCTTATGAGAATGTCTTTCTTGATTATGCCAAAGAGGGAGAAAAGTACAAGTAATAATGGTTCACCAAGTATGGATGATGCTTGCAACATGTTGATATATGTGATCCTAGGTGCACATGGTGTGAAGTGTACATGGAGAATTTTCTACAAGTGTGTGAATAGAAGCATAAGCATAGGGTACACATGAGTAATAAAGGGGAACATGAAAATAGGGAAAATATATACAAACATAACACCCATGTAAATAGAGTCTAGCCCTTGTAAATCCCCAGCGGAGTTGCCACTGTGGCCATACTCTGATCCTCGCGGCGGGTGGGCGGCGTAAGGGAGGATCCTAGGTCCCGTGCGTCCCTCTTGGGACCGCTTCGGCCGGCGTCATTTGGGTGAGGTAAAAAATGTAGATAGATAGTTTCGACAATCTATTTTACTCCAAACAAACAAAAGAAAAGGATCCATCCCAAAGGACAACATCCAAAGACATACTGATGTATACGAAACCAAAATGATTCAAAAACAGTCCGGAGGCTAAGTTAAGAAATTTGAAGGTGTTAGGCACCCATTCCGCCCTTATGGTCTCTCATGGGTTTTTGTTACTTTCCTTTATTTTCCCCGTGATATGTGTTCATGTGTATATATAGTGGAGATAGGAATCATCGACTTGCACCATGGAAGAGGTGAAGTGAGTCATCCGTAGGAAGGTATAAAAATATTAGAAAATAGGATTGATGGGATTAACCTTACATTTACCGTTATGATGGAACGATAACGCATGTGGAATAATACTCCACTAACCACAAATAATTGTATATATATATATAATATAAGAGAGTGGAGTTTAGAGAAAATAGAAAATGAGAGAAAAAGTAAAAATAGGACTTGTGTTTCGGGTTTTACCCCGAGATGCCTTCATAGCCTATAGAGGTATCAAAGTCCACGTAGTTAACTTGCAAAACGAGGGGTGGGGTTTATCCCCTAAATCCAACCGGGGGATTCTCTTATTTGTTTGTGTCTGTGTGTGTAGAAAAAGTATTTTAGTTGGGAGAAAAGTGTAAGAAAAATATGAGAATTCCAGTTTGGAATTTATGAGCAAACCCTATTTTCTTGTTTTCTGAGCTTTTCTTTATATGAAAATAAGAGATGTGAAATAATACTAAATAAAAAGTATATTAAGATGTGTGAGATGAGATAATGAAAGTGCTAAGTAATAAAATAAGTTATTGCGAATTTATGAGAATTTAAGGAGAGAGTTGAGAAAATAGGACCTTCTTGAAGATCTTGAGCTTGATCTTGAATGTTGGAGAGAAAACCTTAGACTTGGATGATGAAGTAGGGTAGGAATTCACCAAGTTTGATGAAAAGGATGATGAAAATTGAAGGTTGGAAAGGGATTTGGGTGTGGAAATCACACAGATGTCGAGAGAGGTTTTCTGAATTTGCTGAGAGTGATATCTATCAGATCTGGGCTCCTCTTGTAAGTGAGGTCAGGCCTCCTTTTTATTGGCCTAGTTAATTGTCGATATCCATAGCCCTATTCCTTCCAATCGGCAGGTGCGTTTAGGCACACTACCAATAGGCAAGGTCTGGGACCTTCCGTTTGGTAGTGTCTTTCGGGGCTTTTCGAAAAATCGGTCGTAGAACGTAAAACGTTGATCAGAATTGTACATGGGGCTAACCTTTGGAAATGTAATTCAGAGACCTTCAAAAAACCTTTGGACTTCTCTCAGGTTTGGGAGTTGGCTTTGGGTCAAATGTGGCTCGGAAGTATTCATCGGTCTATTGGATGGGGAATCGTCAGGCGCAAACGGATCATTCGCCCGCATGGTATATCCTAATCGCTCACGGGTTAGTTTGTTGGAAAGGTTAGGAGATGTAATTAGACATTCCAAATAGTTTGATCCATTTCGGGGAGTTGACTTCGGTCCATCGAGCTCACGAAACATTCGGTGACCTTTTGGAGTAAAATGAATCGTTCGTCCGTACCATAAGTCTGAATTGTGCATGGGATGGATCATTGGAAAGGGGTTTTAGTGACCTTCAAAGATTCATTAATTCTTGGTCAAGTTGAAGAATTTGACTTAGGTCAAACAGAGCTTGGGAGCGCCCGGTGGCCTCCTAATTGAGTTTTAGGGGAAAACAGGTCGTTCGTCCGCATGGTAAGTCAGAATCGAACACGGGACGGACCGTTAGATAGGGGTTTTAATGACCTTCTAAGATTCATTCAGTCTCGATCGAGTTAAATATTGTGACTTTTGGTCAAATGAAGCCTGGGAGTGCCCGATGGCTTCTAGGTCCGTACTCGGGGTATGACCTGGGTTTGTAGTGATTAAGGGAGGTGCTAGTGACTTAAGGAGAGTTTAGGGGGTGACAGAGTGGGGTATCTACACACATCAAGCACGAATTCAGTGTAAAATCAAGTGGCAGATGCATTAAGTCAAAGGCACTCCTTGCTTCTTTTTATGCAATTGAAGATATTAGGATTTGAAGTTTTGAAGCATATGTACAAAAATGATCCTTTCTTTGATCAAATTTGAAAGAAGTGTTCCAGTGATCCTAATTAACTTTTTTTATTTGATGATGACTATTTTTTTCATAGACAATCAGTTGTGCATTCCTGAGTGATTATTGAGGGAAGTTATTCTAATTGAAGACCATAGTAGTGAACTTAGCGGACACTTTAAGAGAGATAAAACAATTTTCGTTCTTGAGGAGAATTTTTATTTGCTAAACATGAAGTGTAATGTTTCTAGACATGTAGAGAGACAAAGTGTAGACACCACATTCTAGAAGCCCCTAAGTCTCTCTTTATACCCCTAGCACTTCTCCTTTCCATCGCAAACCTAGGTCACAGTCTGAGTACCAATCTAGAGGCCATCGGATGCCCTCAGACCCCATTTGACTCCGGTAAACTCTATAGCCAAAGAGAAAACTCTTTGGAGCTTTGAAGGGCTCCGAATAACCTTTCCAACAGTTCAACCCATTAATAAATGGATATAACAGTTCAGACGGACTAACCATTTCACTATCGAAAATCGATTCAGAGGCCATCGGGCACTCTCGGGCTCCGAGTTAAAACCAATTAACTTCACCATTAGAGCAGAAGCTCTTTGAATCTTCGAATGGAATTGAAATCCCTTTCCAACTATCTTCCCCATATATGTAACAGCATAACCGTTCGGATGAACGATCATTTTTTTCCTAAAAATTGATTTGGAGGTCATCGGGTGCTCCCGGACTCTATTTAACCAAAGTCAAATCTTCATCTCGAATGAGGTTGAATGAATCTCCTAAGGGAACTAAATACCCTTTCTAATGATCCACCTCGTGCAAGATTCAGACCTATTGTACGGATGAATGATCCGTTTTACTCCGAGAGGTCATCGGGCGCTTTCAAGCCACGTTTGACCAAGGTCAACCTTTTGAAACGAGTGAAATTCTTTCGAATGTCAAAGTACATCTTCTAACCTTTCCAATGATCCACCCCATGCGCGATTCTAACTTACGAAATGGACGAACGATCCGTTTGCGTTAGGTGATCTCCAATCCAAAGGATAGACATGCGTTTTCGAGCCATATTTGACCCAAAGTCAACTCCTGAACCCGGGAGAGAACCAAGGGACTCTCAAAATTCTCTGAAATACCTTTCTAAAGTTATGCCCCATGTGCGATTCGGATCAACAGTTTGTACGCTACAATCATTTTTCTAGAAAAGTTCGCACGAGACTACCAATTAGCAGGTCCTAAACCCTGCCTATTGGCACAGTGTCAAGGGTGACCTACCGATAGGCACCCCTAGGGTAGGCTGATTGGAACCCACTTTTTGCCCTATATATATGGGCCATGACCTCACTCCCAAAAGAGGTAAAAATCCATCAGCATCAGTGATCTCAGCAACATTCTCTCATTCATACACATTAACATCTACGCTTTTATTAGTATATTGCACGTACTTCATTTTCCACAAAAAATACAAAAACAAATAAAAGAGGGTTACACTCGTAAATTTTGAACAAAATTATCCATCACGCTTTTTTTAAACCAAAAATACATTTTCTACACGAGCACACATAATAAAATTCCATTCAAATCTATGGGATAAATCCCACACCTATTCTACATTCAAACTATGTGGACTTTGATGCCTTTATAGACTACGTAGGTGTCTTGGATTAAAATTCGAGAGTCGAGTCCAATTTTCCCATTTTCCAACTTATTATAGTTTTCAAATTTCTCAAAATCCCTCATTTTCATAATTATCATATATATATAAAATATTCTTGTTCGCGTCTCATCCCACATATATTGTCATTCCCCAATAACGATTAATATCACGATGAATGTTGTTATTCTATGTTCTACATTTATTATTATTTTCGGAATATTCCTGTGGATGACCTCACCCTATCTTTTCCATGGTATGGATCGAACGATTCCAATCTCCATTATATAAACAGATACACACAGTTCCAGAGGATAAAGAAAAATATTAACATTTACCCATGAGAGACCGAAAGGGCGGGATGGGTGCCTAACACCTTCCCATTTCGTAACTTATCCCCCGAACGTCCGATCTATTGGTTTTGTATGCATCAGTTTTGTCCTTGATGCCACTCTCTCGAAGTGGAAACATGTTCTTTTGCCTGTTTTGAGCAAAATAGGATGGAAACTCTATTTTATTACATTCACCCCACACTGACGATAGACGAAGCACCCTTTTCAAAGAGAAGGGTGTGAGATTGCGATGCAGTTCTTCCTCAAGGGATCCTCCTCCTTCCCCCCGTGAACAAACGTCGCACTGCCCAGGATGGCCACAATGGCGACTCTGCTGGGGACTATTTGTAAGAGGGATAGACTCTATTTACATGGGTGTTTTATTTTCTTGTATATTCCCCCTATTTTCATGTTCCTCTTTATTATTCATACGTACCTCATGCTCATTCTACTGTTCACACACTTGTAGAAGATTCTCCATGTACACTACATACCACGTGAACCTAGGATCATGTATATCGACATGTTGCACACCTCACATTGAAATCCATGCTTAGGATTAACCAACATACACCTCCACTTGTATATATCAATGATCACTAATCACACACTCACTTGTAGATAGTTGCACATCATTCACACATCACTTATCCATGATCAGTATCGCTTTACTATTGGTACTTGTACCTTGATCATTGTTTGGCATGATAAAGAAAAAGATACTCTCTCCATAAGATACTAATAAATAAGTCATACATGATTCACATGACATCGCCAAAGTGCATTTCTATTGACCAAATTTTATCCCGTAACTAGGGAGTCACTTCGTGATGGGCGCTAGTTTGGCAGGTTGTAGTTAGCCTAAGCGATATGACTCTCACCTTCCATTGGACAAGTACCTTCGACGTATATCGAACGGTTACCCCGCGCCGTATCGCTTGATCGAAGTCATGACCGGAGGTATACCATAGGGAACTCATTCATGTAAGTCGAGTATATCGAATTCTCTCTTATAAATACCGTGCCCGTGAGGTATATAGTGAGGCAATTCATGTACACTCAGGTATATCAAATGTCTTGTCCACACGTTCTAATTGCCCTCAAAGGCAAGACGTATATCGTGGAAGTCACGCCAAATGGGGAAAACCTTTCCAATTCACTCAACCAACTTCATACCCGTATATAGGTGTCAAACCTAGGACACACTTGTTAGATTATCGATTTTGACTCGAAACTCTATCGAAATTCCGGGTCGACCTGTCGCCCAAATTTTTGCGCAATTTCTAAAATAGGACCTTTCCTGTAATCTTGGTCACAAGTCAAACCTTAGCTTTATATATGTTGCAAATCAATTTTTTGCCCGCTCGGGTCCCGTCTGGCATTTCATTTTGCATTTAGGTAAACTTCATACAAGTGAGAACCATTAACACATAATCATGCTGAGACCCCTCTCTCGTATTTTCCCCTCTCTTTACAAAAGTGTCCAAATAAATATTTTCATCCTCATCTTTTCAAAAAAATTCAAAAATATTTTCCTCCCTTTCCAAAAATAACAAATTTCCCCTTTTCTTTTTCGAAAATAAATTCTAATTTTTCTCCTTCTCAGGTCAATCACATACCACCCGTGGCTCCCTATTGGCTTTGGCCTTCAGTTGAACCGCCCCAAAAAAAATTCAGTCCCTTTACTTCCTCCAAATTTGAGACTCTCTCGCTTTCCATGGAGAACATGAATCAAGTGCCGAATGTAGAACCAGATTTATTGACGGTTTAGGCTCAGTTTGCTGCCAAAATTAACAAGCTTCAAACCGAGGTTCATGAGATGCAAAGAAATAGGGTCCCTATCCCCGAAGATCCTGAGGTCCTTTTCCCTCACGCCATGGGTTCTCTTCCACCCGATCCTATATAGGTTCTTGAAGAATTCCATCATGCTCCATACGCTCCTCCTGCTAATGGGCTGCCACCAGCCCAGCTGCCTATGCAAAACCTTGCTCAGGTTGGGGCTAATTTACCTGTAACTTTTTATCCGAAAGAAGAAGAACTGAATAAGGTCAAGGAAGACTTCAAGATGTTGACCAAGAAATTCAACCAGGTCAGAATCTCTGGGAACTGCATGGACTACACCCACATGTCTCCCTCTCTTAAATCCAGGTTACTAGAAAAATTTAAGATGTCTAATATCGAGAAGTTTAGAGGCAGTGGACCCCCGATCGTTCATCGCCGTAGCTATCATCTGGAAATGACTCTCCTAGGGGCTTTTGAAGACATAATGGTTCAGATTTCTAGCAGACTTTGAAAGATACCACCCTCTGATGGTTCCTATCCCTTGAAGAATCTAGAATCCGCAGTTGGGAAGACATTGCCCGTGAGTTCATATCATAGTACAAGTACAAAGTGGAGCAAGAGGTAACCCGCCTTGACTTAGAGTTACTAAAACATAACCCTGGGGAATCAGTCAGCAACTCCATATCAAGATGGAGAGAAAAGGCAGCTACCATGACCAATCTTCCTTTTGAAGAAGAACAAGTCATCATTGTGAAGAAGAACTTCCAACCTAATGTCCGAGAAACAATGGGAGGACGGTACTACCCTCACTTCCGAGCCCTCCAAGAAATAAGAGTAGAAATTAAAGAAGGTCTTGCAATAACCGAAGTTGAGCCGAAGAAAACCTCTGGACAATTTTCCCCTAGAAAGTTTAAAAAGCATGCTTATATTATAGTTTCTACTATCAACAATATCTCTCAGCCTATCGTTTCATGGGCCCAAGAAAGTCGCCCAAACCCAATTCGAAAGGAATATACTGATATCCATAATCATATATCTAAAGTCTACCAGGCTCTCTTAAACCAAAACCTAATCAAACCATTGGACCCTCGTCCATTACCAAATCCACTTTCAAAAAAATTCAAACCTGATGCCCATTGTGACTTTCACCAAACTGCTGGCCATACCACTGACTAATGTTTCAATCTTTGAAACATAATCCAAATCCAGATTGATCGGGTATCATCGACCCACCAGTTAATCCTATACCAAACACTACCCATAATCCACTCCCGAATCATGCAAACGCCATCTTCCTAGAAGAAGACTCAAAATTTTGACCCATCCAATCAAATCATGCCATGTAAATCACCACTCATACCCATATACTCTCATAAACCTCTCCAAGAATGCCTATATTTTCTCTAACATCCTACTATCCTTATCACTCCTCACAAGAGCCTGCACCATTGTCCATACCCATTCTAGAGGTAAAGATATGGAATTATCAGAAGTGCTGAACCAACTCTTAAAGTTCTGGTTGAAATTGCCCTCCCCGATGACCATTGACTGTCAGAGATTCAGTGGGTTGTTCTTAGAATCTTAAACGTGGGCCTGGTTACTTCCAGTCAACGAAGTTAGTCTAAACGACTAGCTCCAGATCAAGGAATATTTATTTCGACAAATAGGGGATATTTGTAACATATCCGAGTTGCTCGGCGCTTTAAAATTAAAAGGCCACCTGGTCCCTTCAGTTCTACATTTCATTACCAAATGGGAAGAATTATACGAAGAGGACATAGAAGTTGTAAAGTGTATTAGCTTTATAAGGAAAGACAATATCGTTTCCACTGGATGGGGGGATGATTCCGAGGATTCATATGAAGAGCCATATTCAACAAAGACTAGTCTGATATCCAACCTACACTGAGTGATATCATTCGACGACCTGTTAGGAGAGATCAACCAGATAGCTCAGCAACCCAATATCAATAAATAAATAGGGTTTCTATTTTTTCCCTCTTCTGTGAACCACTTGACCAGGTCGGGGAGACATTACCATAACTCAAACTTACAACCATTAACACGCGATAAACGAAAAGGTGTTGTGAATCTCCCTATGCCAGAAATGACTCTTGAAGAAAGTAAGGTTCTTAATCAACGGAAGAAAACTCAAGATAACATCAACTTATGGGGACTTTTTATGTCTTCCCAACTGGACCGAAATGCCGTAATCAAGCTACTTATAAGACCCACATTTCCTCCCTCATCCACACCAGAACAAGCACTGAACCTATTTCGATCTCTAACCTATACTCGAATGCTCTCCTTTTCTGAAGAGGAAATCTTTAAAACCCTCTATTTTTGTACGTGACTACAATAACACCCATCGAGAAGTAATGGGATATATCAAGCTTGCAATAGGGGCTGGCCTTATAAATCCTGTTATTAAATTCCAAATCATTGACATCCCAACTTGTTTCAATCTTCTGCTCGGACGACTATGGCTTTGCAGCATCAAAGGGGTGTCTTCTTCCCTTCATGAGAAATTGAAATTATTTGCCAACGAATAAGTCATCACCATCTTGGGAGACAATGCTAACATTGAGCATGCAAGCACCACTAATTTGATACTTGAGATAAATACAAGGTGAACGAAATGCTACTATTAGGCTTTAAAGTCAAACCACTCCTACTCCCAGCACAGGATGATTTCAAAGACAAGGTTTTTCCAAAATATGATCCCGATGGAAACGTTAATAATCCAATTGTTCAAGAACATGCACTTCATGCCCGGACTGGGGCAAAGGCAAGGACAACAATGGATAACTGAACCTATTATGTTAAAGGAGGCCTTTCCTCCCTGTGGCCTAGGCTATCAACTATAAGAAGAAGAACTCAAATTGATCCGTCAGCCTCGACTAAAGAGAAAGTTAGAATGTGCCAGAACTATCTCGAGAGATTCCCTAAATGGAAGATTCAACAGATAGGTTTACGATTTCCCCTTATGTGATTTCCCCGAACCTTGGTATGACCCTATAGACAAAAGATGAAACGAGGAATGTTGATGTTTTTTTAAGACAGGTACCCATGGGTCGAAAGTTCCCATCAATGTATACAACCACACATTGAGGAGACCATAGATGATATCAAAGATTCTGAGGACAGTTAATTTGAGGACTCTTATAACTTACAGATACTAGGGATGACACTCTACATGATCCAATCAGGGACTACATCACCCTATCCATCCTACCTCATAAAAGATGCTGATATACCTCTTCTCAACTAGCATATTACACATGTGCCACCTGGTGATATTCAACCTAACCCTGATGTTTACCCCCTTTCCCCTTTAGTTGTTTCCTCTCACTCTAATTTATTCGATACCTCATATAATGAGGTTCTAAATGTTGTTTTTCCTATCAATGAAATAAATGAAGATTTTAAGTACCTTATTATGCCTTATATTAATTGTCTTAATTCTAATTAAACTCTTTATGATGATGACTTTGCAAATGAACAATTATTAACTAATCTAAATAAGTTTAATAACAAACAACATAACCGCGTTCAAGTTAATGAAGATGAAACTATTGTTATTAATCTTGGTTCTAGTAGCCAAATGCACGAGATTAGGATAGGGGCTACTCTTGATGAGCATGAGCGTACGTAACTCGAAGAGATACTGAAGGAATTCATAGATGTTTTCACATGGTCCTATGATGATATGCCTGGCATTGACCCTGAGATAGCACATCATGATATCCCATCTCTCTCAGAATGTAAGCCAGTCAAATATAAGTGATGAAAGCTTCGCACCGAATGGTCACTCAAAGTAAAAGAATAAGTAGTCAAGAAACTAAACGTGGGATTCATTCGAGTAATTGAGTATCCCATATGTCTAGCCAATCTCGTGCCCATATCAAAATCAGGAGGGAAAGTACGCATGTGTGTCGACTATGGAGACTTGAACAAGGCCTCTTCGAAGGACGACTACCAACTACCCAACATCGATACGATTGTGGATAATACATCCAGTCATGTTCTCAAGTCATTTGTCAATAGGTTTTCTGGATATAATCAGATCAAGATGCACCCTGATCATCAAGAGAAAATTGCATTCATCACCCCGTGGGGAACCTTTTGCTACAATCTCATGCCATTTGGGCTAAAAAATGCAAGGGCTACCTACCAAAGGGACTCTATAACCATTATGAATTATCTGATTCATAAGGAAGTCGAGGTCTACGTAGATGAAATGATTATCAAGTCCAAGACTAGAGAAGGTCATGTTCTCGCTATCCGAAAATTCTTTGAATGACTGCGGTAGTGCCAAATACGGCTTAACCCATATAAATGTATCTTCTACGTTACCAAAGGAAAACTCTTAGGATTTATGGTTAGTGAGAAAGGTATTGAAAAAGATCTTACTAAGATGAAATCCATACTTGATATGCCACCTTCCCGAATGGATAAAGAAGTCTGAGGATTCCTTGGGAAATTATAGTACATTAGTCGATTCATCAACCAATTGACTTCCATCTGTGAACCCATCTTCAAACTCCTCCGAAAGGATTTAACCAAAGTCTGAAATGAAGCTTTCCAAGAATCCTTTGACAGAATTAAGCAATACCTAACCTGACCTCCGGTACGCATGCCATCGCAACCTAGTCTTCCCTTACTCTTATACCTAACCGTGAACAATACTACAGTACGGACTTTGCTAGCTCAATACCTTGAAGAAACTTGCAAAGATAAATCCATCTACTATGTCAGTCAGAATCTGGTTGGTTATAAGGTTAACCACACCTTCTTTGAAAAATCATGTGTCACCTTATTCTGGGCTACCCAAAAGTTACGGTATTATATGCTAGCCTTCCCCATCAGACTCGTATCTCAAATGAATCCTATCAAGTACCTACTCGAGAAGCCCACCCTATCCATCCAAATGTCCCCCTGGTTGATGCTTCTAGCCGAGTTTGATATCACTAATGTCACACAGAAAGCCATAAAAGGAAGAGCCATCTCTGACTACTTTGCTGACTACCCTATGGAAGAAGTTTATGTATCGATTTTTGAATTCCCAGATGAGAATATCCTTTGTGTCTCCTAAGAACATCTTCGATGGAAAATGTTCTTTGACAGTGCTGACAATCAAAAAGGATATGGAATTGGAATCCTCTTAATTTCCCCTGATGACTCCCACACTCCCATTGCCATCAAATTGGATTTCCCATGCACTAACAACATGACTGAATACGAGGCGTGCACAATAGGCATCAAAGGTTCCCTCAAGAAAGGAATCTGATACCTCAATGTATACAAGGATTCAACCCTCATTATCGGTCAAGTACTCCGGAAATATAAAGTTAAGTACGAAAAAGTCTTACCCTTCCATGCCCACCTTGAAGAATAGGCTTCCCAATTCTAAGAAATCATCTTCCATTACCTTCATCAAGAAAAAAAAACCTAGATGACGCCCTTACCACCTTAGCCTCTAGGACTGACATGCCAAAGGGAATAACTATGGACCCTTTCCTTTTCTAGAAACAAGACAAACCAACCCACTGCTACCACATCGAGCTCAGCATGGAGGAAGAACCCGAAATAGTCGACTATTGGTACTATGATATTTGGCACCTCCTCAGACACGGTAGGTATCCCCAAGGATCCTACAAGAAGGACAAAGAAACTCTCCGTGGACTGGACACCTTGTACATTATCTATGATAAATTATTATTTAAGAGAAACTTTGATGGAGCCCATTTACTTTGCATCGCAGGGAATGATATTGAAGAAATTATGCAGAAAATCCACAGTGGGGAATGTGAACCCTATATAAACGGGCACATGCTCGCCAAAGATCATTCAATAGGGGTACTACTAGACTGCCATGGTTCAAGACTACACAGCCTACGTTCGAAGATGTCTCAAATTTCGACAATTCTCCAACCTATAACATCTGCCTCCTTGAGAATTGTAAAACATGACTTCTCGTTGACCGTTTTCCACATGGGGCATCGAAATCATAAGGAATGTTACACCAAAAGCATCCAAAGGGAATGATTTCATCGTAGTCACTATTGACTACATCACCAAGTGGGTTAAAGCCGAGTCATACGCAGTTCTACATGCCAAGAAATTGGCCAAATTCATCAAAAATAACATCATCTGCCGATATGGGTTCCCATACGAGCTGGTATCAGACAATGGGTTACATTTTGAAGCAGAAATTATGGAGGTGGTTAATAAGTATGGAATTTAAAGACACAAATCCTCTCCATACCAACCTTAAATCAACGGAGTAGTCAAAGAAACCAATGAGAATCTCAAATCCATCACCATCAAGATGATCAAGAGTTATCGAGATTGGGACGACAGGATCCCTTATGCCCTCTGGGGATATCGAACTTCAGTTTGAACCTCTACTGGGGCAACACCTTACTCTCTAGTCTACGGCATGGAACCAGTCCTACCCATGAAGCTGGAAATATCCTCGTCGTGCATCATTTTTGAAAGCAAAGTTAACATTGAAGACTGGCACCAATGCCTCCTTGACGAGTTGTCCCTCTTAGACGAGGGGAGAATAAAGATCTATATCACATACAAGGGTACCATCACCATATTGTGTGATCCTTTAACAAGAGAGTCAAGGATCGCGATGTTCGAGAAGGGGACTTAGCCCTCAAAGAAATAGTAGAGCCCATCTAAGACCCTAAAGGGAAGTTCAAGCCTAATTGGAGTGGCCCCTACATTGTGAAGAAGATCCTGTCGGGAGGCACCGCTGTACTCACTGACCTTAACGGAGAAGAAATGGGGTGTCCAATCAACCTGGATCGTCTCAACAAATTCTTCCCCTAGTTTGAAATCTCATCGCGTTATGACTCTTCTCATCTCCCTTCTATTAAAAAAATATATCTTATTCTCCCCTACCCAGAACTACGTGGGCTTGATCCTCTAAAAAAATTTCAACAATGAATTTCAAAATTTTTCAAAACCCTCTGAGGTGCTTAGGAAGCTCATTTGCTTCACATGAGCGTGGCCCCCTTCTTTTTAAAAAAAATTATCCTTTTCTAATCCCCGAGAATGACTGTTCATTTTAACATATACATGAACAAAAGGATTATATATGCCTTAGCGATTGGTATGGATAATTCAAAATGCAAAAAGTCATCAAGAGGCACAACTAGATGATAAAAAACTTATTTATTTCATTACCTGAAATTTTTGTACGATTACATCGGCATAAGGAGTCAAATGACTTCCCTTGTCAGCACTACACCTACTAAAAACCCAGATAATAACAAGCCCCACTACTCCTTAAACTCATCCACCAATTATTACCACAAAGAACAAAACCACACCTATTATAAAGAGTTTCCCAAAGCCCTACCCGTAGCTTCCAGAGGAACCAGAACCATCATCACCTACATCCTGGACTCCCTAAACCTCCCATGCCTGAATAAAGTATCACAGACACTACATAGAGAGATAAGCCGGGACTAGATTGCGGTAGACCACAACACCTCCTTCCATGGTTTCAGATATGGTAAACCACCTTTGACGAGTCTCCACAGCCAGCATCCTGGCCACTACCTTCTTCCACAACTAGTTTATGTAGTCCCCGGAAACATGATACACTTTCCTAGTAAACTGAGAAGGATTGTTCGACGGACGACAATTCTCCCACAGAGAACCAAGTCACATGCGCATACGCTCTGTCAGGTCCTCTACAGGAAAGAATTTTGGTGTTCGGGGTGGCATGACTTGCTCCAAACCAAATTGGCATAGCAGTGGCTAGGGAAAGCATAAAGAGGTCTGCATGAGCCTACTAAACGGACATATTGGTACTCTCTGAGTTCCAGAATGGGAAACAGCTCTCCCCTTCAAGGCACAGACCATCGTAAGCCTCGAGCCCGTGCTCTACAATATCTCCCCTAACTCTCAATATCCAGGCCTACTCTAATGAAATAGTGCGAGAAGAAGTTTGGCACTGCCGACAAAGGATACGCAGGTGGGACTGCCATACGAAACCTCTCTGACAACCACATAAACAACATTATGGGGCTATATAGAGAATAATTTTGCATATTTTTCTTGTTGTTGCTTGAAAGTCCTCTAATAAAAAAATCTCAAATACCTACAAAATATAATAAACTAAAGTGTAGTGGTAAGTTAGGTATCAATCCACATCAAAAGAGTGAAACGACCGAAAAACACATGTAATTCAAATATTTTATTATCTCTTTTTTGATTTTTCACTTTTTCTAAATTTTTTATTAGCATTTTCAAATATTAAAACAATATTTGAGATTTAGGTGAAATAAGACTAAACTAAATCAAGATGTAAATAAAAGTAAGTGAAGATATTAATTCAGTCTCACTAAATAAAAATCTAAAATATGAGAATGGTGAGAAAATAAAAGTGAGGACTAACAAGGGATATGATGACACCATATATTCTAGTTAATTAAAATTAATTCCTTCATTAAAATTAATTATCCCAAGTTAGTATCCAAATCATAAATCAACTCTCGTTGCAAATGTAATTTTGACAACAACATTTTAGAAAAATTAATTTAAGACTCCTACAACTCTTGAAATGTAGATCCAAACATCATCTAACAAATCACCCTCTAGGATCGATCGATTAAACTAGTTTAAATCATAAAAGTAAGTCTAGAGTTGAAATTAAAGAAATAATATCACGCTTGAGAAACCCCTATCTCTAGTTCGAATCTAAAATGGGTATTATAACTAGAATTTCGATTTTCTCTCGGAAATCATCTACCCTCTCTCGAGGCGTAAATTAAAATGTAAGAGTGCAAAGTTAATTATCAAAGGGAATTTTGATGTAAATAAACTAATTAAAATGAATTAACATGAAATAATGGGATCATCACACTCCTTGAAATGGGATTTAGCCTAACATGATGAACAAATAATCAAAGGCATATAAAATAAAACAGTAGAGAAAGTGAACAAATCTTCAACAAGTCTACTTGAAATTGACAATTTGAACTCCATCTTCTACAATACAAATCAAATCACTCACAATTAAATCTCACCAATTCTCTAAAAAAAAAAATTAACACTATTTACAAAATGTTTTTCCCCCCTAATTTATTTTCTAATCTAAACTATCTCTCTTCTTCTCAAAGTCTCTCTTAATGCCCCAAATGAGCTTTTGGGTCTTCATTTATAGTCTGGAGCATGGAGCTAGGGGCATAAATGGGAGGGGAAAGGTGTGCATGTTGTTTGGGTGAGATAAGGAGGGAGGGAATAAAATTGTGTGTTCTTAAAAAGGGGTTTGGGGTGTTTTTGAAAAATGAGGGTTAAGTTGGTTTAAAAGACATGTGGGCATTTATTTGGTTTTTGATCTTGGCTTTGTTTTTAAAAGGTAAGGGAAATCGTTTTGGTTTCGAAATGGGTAAGGTGGGTTTGAGGTGGTTATGGGTTTGGGATTGTGAAATGGTTTTCGACATGGTCAAGGTAGCAGGAATGGTGATGCTCGGTGTGGAAGACATACGGATTCGATGGGTATCGTCGGGTATGGGTATAGGGTTCACGATCAGGTTTTGGCAGGTCCAGACCTCGGGTTGTCTGGTTTCTCTACTCGGGTGGCATCTGGGTTGACTCTGCTTTGGGGAGTTTGGTAGGTGACAAGTTTGTCCCGATGGGTTTCGGTTTTGTGGTTTTGGGTCAGTGACTGTTGGGGTCGCGGGTTAGACATCAAAAGGTTCGTTTTGATTGGAGGTCTGCTTAGCGCTGGGGTAGCTAGGGGTTGAAGCTCCGAGTTTGAGTAATGGGTTTAGGTAGTGGTGGTTTTTGGTGAGTGTGATCTGGAAGAGTGAGAAGGTGGGTGTTGTTTGTGTTAATAGTGGATGAGAGAGAGTGAGATGGTGTGAGGTAGAAGACGATGGTGGGGTTAATAAGGTGTGTGTGAGTGTAGGTTAGTTAGGGTGTGGGTGAGGGCATTGTTTTGGTGTGGTGAGTGTGTTTTTTGGATTTGTGTGAGTGAGTGTGTTGTTTGGGTGGTGAGTGTGTTTAACTTGTGACCCCATTGAAATAACACTATCTAAAAAAAACTAAAAAAATCAAACTGAACTAAAAATAAAAAATGAAAATAATAAAATCAATTAAAAATTTCAATTCCTAGTCTAAAAATAAAAGACTCAAAATAAAATAAAATAATAAACCTAACTTCATAAGAAATAACAAAAATAAACTAAGACTAAAAACTAAAAATCAAATAAAAATAAAATTAAATAAACTTAAATGCACACCTATAAAATATAAAAATAATAAAAACACACGCGACACACAAAACTAAAATATAAAAATGAATCCTAAAAATATATACATGACTCAATAAAAAATATAAAATAAAAAAATACATTGAATACAAACGACACAAATAGAAATCTAGAGAAATAAAATAAAATAAAATAAATAAATGGGGACAATCCAAACACATGCGGGGCTCGGGTGATGGATTTGGAACAGGAAAAAAAGGTTTGGGATAAGCTTAAGGTATGGGGACATGTTTTCAGGTTTTGCTCCATATATCCATGTAATTGCCTCGAAATATAGCTTTAATAACCGCAACATGCAATCAACTTACAAAATAGACAATAAAGCACATAAGACCCAATTTTGTCGAGAATTAGCAATTAAAATGCGTCTATACGGGGTATAAAATGTACACTTTTGGGTTCTTATCACACCACCCCAAAGAGAACATTGCTACTCCCGAGCAAAAAGATAAAGAGAAAGAGAAAGATAAGTAACCAAAAGTGTACCACTTTCGCGGGCACTTCCGATTGCACTTAGTATGTGCAACAAGCCTTTAAACCTATAAGCTGCCCTACAGAACGAGTTTTATCTCATGAGGGTTTGCAGGGAGTATACCCACATAATTCTTTATTTTCAAACGGCAGTCTATCTCTTATTAGACATAAAATAATCGCACAATCCATCACTAGAGAAATATTTTGGGAAATACAGGCCAGAAGTGCATAAAAAGGTTAGCTAAGTAAATACACAAGGAACATTCTTCCTAGAACTGAACGCGTGTAGTGTGAATCAGTCAAAATGGGTCGAGTATCATCAAAGTAATTCCTAGATTGCATTTTCAGAATCAACGCTTCAACTTTAAATCTCACTGGATATAACTCTCTCAAATGAACTCTAGAGATTAGGATGAGTGTATCTCTCTTATGTGTGAGGAGGTGAGTAAATATAAGAAAAACCAAATGTCTCACACACATATAAGAAAGAATGAACAAATTGAAAGAAAAGTGATCTCATGGAAGGAAGCTAATCACTATAGTGAGAACGTCGAGTTATTCACGACGTTGACTTCAATATTCCTGAACACCTAGGGAAAAATTTGGATGATTGGGTGAGGGGGAAATGAAATGAGAAGGATGGGATGATATGAGGTAGGATGGTGATATGATGGATGGATGGATGGTGTATGTGATAAGAGTTTATATACATGAAGAACAAATGTTTGTATTGCATAAAAACTAACTACAAACTCTCTTTTTCTTTTCTTTTATCTCTTTTCTCTCTTTTTCTATTTTTTCGACTTTTCTTTTCTTTTTTCTATTTTTCTACTTTTTTTCTTTTTCTTTTTCTTTTTCTTTTCGTTTATACTCTCAACATGGAAGACATTTTAGATTTGGGAAATCAATCTTTTTCTCAAAATGATGGATGATATGGAGATGATAAATGGATGGGGTGGGGAAATATGTGGGAATACGAAAGAGCATGGGAATGTAATGGGTGAAGTGAATGGGTGAAAATCTAATGATCGGCACAAATTTCAAGACACGTGATAAGCACCGAAAAGTGTTTAAATAAAACCCCAAAGGGACAGTTTTTAATTGCCAATTCTCGGTAAAAGCGGACTTATGATAGTATTTGTTTGTTTTATAGCTGAATAAGAATTTGTGGAGTTTAAAGTGATAAATCGGGGTAAATGCGCAACAAAAGTGGCTTAATCCCATAACCTGAACCTTGTCCCATAACCTTACACAAGACTAACCTAGCCCAAACCATCACTCGAGCCCCGTGTGTGTTTGGTCTGTCCCTTTTTATTTCTTTTACTTTATTTTATTTTTCTAGATTTTTATTTGTGTCGTTTGTATTTATTTTATTTTTTCATGTTATATTTTGTTTTGAGTCATGTATATATTTTTGGGATTCATTTTTATATTATATTAGTGTGTGTCGCGTGTGTTTTTATTATTTGTATTATTTTTATATTTTTATTTTTTTAGGTGTGCGTTTTAGTTTTTTTTAATTTTTTATTTTTATTTGATTTTTAGTTTTTAGTATTAGTTTAGTTTTGTTATTTCTATTTAATTTAGGTTTATTAGTATCATTTTATTTTAAGTCTTTTATTTTTAGACTAGGAATTTAATTTTTAATTTTATATTTCTTTAGTTTTATTTTTATTTTTTTAGGTTAGCATTTTAATTAGATTTTTATTTTAATAGTTTCAATTGAATCTTAATTTTAATTTTATTTTTATGGTCACAAATTAAAGACATGGACTCAAAACTAACAACCACTCTCTCACACGCAATTATCACACACCTAACATACACACAAACACCTCACTCACCCACACCCAACTCATCTACACCCTCACCACACCTTATCCACCCACCCCATCTTCAACCTCACACCCTTTCTCCCATTTCTCTCTCTTCCCCCATTAACAACCCAACACCATTTAATCACATATCACCCAACCCCCATCCCCCAGAGAGCCCCAAACCTGACAGTCACCAACAACCCAGAATCGCGACCCAAATCTAACCTGTGACCCAACTCTCAAACCCATTTCGCAGCCCTTCACCCCCCGAAGACCCATTCCCTTATCCCCACCTATTCGGACCTGCTAGCTCAGCGAGCCACAACTCGAAACCACTGTTGTACTCGGTAGCAACCCGATGACACCAACCCGAGTTCGCTTCCTGGAACCCAGCCTCAACTCACCTATTCAATCACCCCTCATCCGACCCAAACCAGTGTTCCAAAACCGTACCCCGAAACCCAAAACCCGAGACCTACCTGCTAGAACCCTCGACCCTGCTCCTATCCCAACAACCCAAGTCGGAACCAACATCCCCACCTTAGCCCGGTTTTATCCAACCCCATACATCTTGCCTTGAGACTCATTTTCCCAATCCATCTTCCAAGACCCATTTCCCATTTTTTAGCCACAAACCAAATCGTAACCTGCATAAACCAAAAGGCCCATCCCAAACCAAAGCTAAAATAAAATAAAAGCTCCACATGTTTAAAAAGCCTCTTAACCCCTTTTTCCCATTATACCCCCAACTAACTCCTTTTACCCCCAACACCCAAATATACCCTTATCCAATTCTTATTTCTACCTCACCCAATGCACATGCACTACTAGCCCATTTTTTCAATTGTGCCCCCATGCTCCATGTGGCACACTATAAATGAAGCCCCTAAAGCTCATTTGGAAAAAAAATAAGAGAGACTTGGAGAAGAAGAGAGTTAGTTTTAGAGAGAAAATTTTAGAAAGAGAAACACCATTTTAGTGTAGTATTTTAGGTTTGAATTTATTTTATTTTTTTAGCGATTAGTGAGATTTTTTTTTTCAGATTCTAGTTGAGAAAAAATTTTCTTTTATATTTTTGTTGATCACTCACTTGGAGGGTTGTATGTTTCTAATTCAAGGATTGAAGTCAATGGAATTGAAGAGATTGACTTTATTGTTCTTCGCTCTACCTTTTTATATTAAATGCCTATTAAATATTTTTTATCATGTTTGATATCATGTTAGGCTAAAACCCCTTTCAAGGAGTGTGGTGACCCATTATTTGATGTTAATCCATTTTAATTAGTTTATTTACATTAAATGTCCATTTGATGATTAATTTTACATTCTTGGATTTTAATTTACACCTCGAGAGAGGGAAAAATATTTTCGAGGGAAAATCAAAATTCTAGTTATAATACATATTTTAGATTCGAACTAGAGACAATAGTTTCTCAAGTGTGGTATTATTCATTTAATTTAAACTCTAGACTTACTTTAATGATTTAAACTAGTTTAATCAATCAATCCTAACGTATGATTTGTTAGATGATGTTTGGATATACATTTCAAGAGTTGTAGGAGTGTTAAATTTAGTTTTCTAAAATATTATTATTAAAATTACATTTGCAACGAGAGTTGATTTGTGATTTGGATAATAACTTGGGATAATTAATTTTAATGAATTAATTAATTTTAATTAACTAGAAAATATGGTGTCATCCCATCCCTTGTTAGTCCTCACTTTTATTTCCTACCATTCATATATTTTAGATTTTTAGTTAGTTAAATTTACTTAATATCTTCACTTACTTTTATTTACATCTTTGATTTAGTTTAAATTCACACCCTCTCAAAATTATTTTAATATCTGAAAAAGCTAAAAAAATAGAAAAAGCAAAAATCGAAAAAGAGATAATTATTTTTTTGAATTACTTGTGTTTTTCTCTCGCTTTACTCCTTTGATGTGATTGGTACCTCACTTACCACTACACTTTAGTTTGTTATATATTTTGTAGGTATGAAAGGTTTTGATTAGAGTAGTTTTTCAAACAACGAAAAATAACAAAAATACACCAAAAAGTTACTCTATTAACACGTGTTTCTTATAACTCGAAAGTGATGTCGTTCTCAGTGGTTAAGCAAAAAATTGTAATGAAAAATAATGAGATCATACGACGATTATGTACGGACCCAAAAGAAGTTGAATCAACTTGTGACTCGTAGATTGCTTAAAACTCTCTGAAAGATGAAAGGAATGAATCTCACAAGCTAAAGTCTCTACTAGTGATCCTTAAGGTTCTCTCAAGAATTATAGTATTCTTCAATTCTAAACTGTAGTGACGTAATGCATGCACAAATTTTGTTGAGTCTAGAAATTAATGGTGTAACACGCCTTGGAATGTATGACATAAGCTATTTAGAAAAAATAAATTCTCTAGCTTGATTCCTAGACTGAAAAAGACGGATGATAGAAAGTTCACGTCGATGAGTGAGATGAAAGAAACTGCACAAAATTTTAAAAATCAGGTTTAAAAATCATAATTTTTCTAAAGAGGTACGATTTTGATGAAATTCCCCTCCCCTAAACAAAAATGAACGTCATCCTCAATGTTAAGTAAAATGATTTTTAAAATTTAGAGCATAAGGTAGGAAAGAGATTACCAGAATCAACCGCTAATAATGTGGATAGATAAATCCAAAAATAAACCTGAATAAATGAGAAGAGAAAAAAAATGTACAAGTCTATAAATATGTAAAGCATAGGGTGATGTGAAACATCACCCCCAAACAGGATGAGAATCATACAAAAAAATCACGGGCTGGCTCCCGATAGCGCTAAGTTTAATGTCTTCAGCCAGACCAAAGGGATCTCACCCTAAGAAAATATCTAGAATGAACGGGGTGGCAGAAAAATTGGGTGATGATAATCACCACCAAACAAGACTGAAGTGTTAGTCTTATTGGATAGAGGCTAAAAGGGTCAATTCACATTTATGGAAAAGTGCATCACACGATGCAAAGCATCGGTGGACCATTGGCAGGTGGGTATTAAAGAAAGGGTAAGAAAGGAAAGGCTAATGGTGAAGAGGCACCGATCACCGACCTTATTGAGCCAGGAGGTGAGGGAAATAAGGGCCCTATAAGAATGGTGACCAAGTTGGTGAGGGAGGCGAAATGGTGAGGAAATAGTGATGGGGTGGGTCTCAAAGAAATGACACGACCGTTCTATGAAAAGGCGATGATAATGGTTGCACCGTGACACGCCAGGGAGTTGTCAATGGAAAAAATCAACACCACAAGAGAGCGAAGGGCATAGAGTAATAAGCTCGGTGTCACAAAAGTAGAGAGTAGCATCACATATACTCTCATGGAAGGTGGAGGGTGGTTTCAGATAAGGATCTAAATATGTAGATGGAAACATAAAAGATGTACAATCAAGATCCAAAACAGGTGGCGGGGTAAAAGGGACAATGGGTGGGTAGGGTGGGATAAATGGTGAATCAAGTGGGATAAATTATGGAGAAAGATGATCCAACTCAAGTTTAGGGGACACACACTCCTCATGAGGCGCGGAGTGATCCTCTAGGGCCCTCGTAGGAGGAAGTGTGGAAATTAACGAGTGAGTGATCAACTTATTCACCATTATGTTACCTATAGATGGGGTGGTTGGTTCAAATGAGGCACAAAGATCAGAGATAGAGGAATCACTAGAAATAATGGTCTCAAAATGATCCAATCATGGTGGAACATGATCCATATCCAGAGAGGTAGAGACCATCTCGAATTCAATCTCGAGAAAATGGTGAGCACTCGTAGCCGGACCTAACCTAGGATGAATTAGTTCCAAGAGAACATAAAAGGTAATCTCGATAGTGTGGGTTCATTTGGATATGGCGGGACTTGATCAGGCTCACTATCGATGGATAAATCAACATAAGTGTCAACTTGAGGCCCGAACCACGGAATGGTCTCAACTTTGAGATTCTCGGGGTGGAGAGGGTTGCCATACTCAAAGTCATTGGCACAAAATGATGCATCATCACTCCATGTGGGGGCAATAATGGGTTGACTTGGGGTGAAGTCCGACTCTCGCTCATACTCAATTTCATTTAACCTTTGTTCAAGCCATTGGAGGGATCCATTTTGAATTTGAGTGTCTTGATCTTGCTCGAGTATGAACTTTTGCAAAAGGATTTAGAGAGCGGATGTGGATGGTGGTGGTGGAGTGACGGGTGGTGGTGGTTGTGGTGGTGGTTGAGGTGGACACAACTCACTATGATCATGAATATATGGAGGAAACTCTAAGAAATTATGGGAAACGAGGTCAAGTTGGTCATACACGGGAGAATCATCTCCGTGAGAGACAAAAGGTCGATAATCTTTGGGTGCGTAGTGAGGGAACTGATCTGGAGGATGTGCACAAGGTTGCCATGACGACGTGTGAGGATCCACAACATCGGGATGGGATTCTTGTTGTGTGAAAGGATGATTAGGTCCCACGAATATCTAGGGTACTCACACAACTCGAAATTGGGTTCGTCATGAAAAAAGACCGAGGTGGGTTCCAGAATAGTGCCATATGGATAGACATGTTCCATGGTGGGTTCTAATGGATATGGAATGTAAGGGCACTCATGGGATATGTGATAGGCATAAGAGCAATGGGTGAACAACAAAGTAAGCGACAGGTCGACACTTGACACTAAGGGAGATGGAATAGGAGGTGTATGCATAGATGGTGCAAGAATATCAACGATACTCGTGAGAGATCTGAAACCACTAAGTATATCATAAATAGACGGCTCAGTATCACTCTCACATGTGTCGCTTAACAATGGAAAATAACCAAAGTAGTCCCGTAAGGGACGTTCTTTGTCCACGTGGAGATAAGTATTTTTTTGGATTTTTTAAATTTTTTCAAAAGAACAGAAAATATTTTTGGATTTTTCTTAAAATGTAAGAAAGAAAATATTTTTGGATTCCTTAAAAAATTAAAGGAAGAAACTGTTTTTGGATTTTTGTGAAAAATAAAGGAAGAAAATATTTTTGGATTTTTTGGAAAAAAGGAGTGAGAAAAATAGGTGGACTCTTTGAATTTTGACAAACTCACTAAAATCGACTACCGAAAAATTAAATTCGACACACACAAGTCAAGGATAAATCCTAACTAGCATATAACCAACTTTTATCTTCAAAATTAGTGAAAGGGTAGTCAAATTTTAATTAAGTCCGCGGGCGATCCAAAATCACGAAATTATCCGAGTGATCGCCTTTGCAAAAATACTCTCCTATTGGGCTGAATAATTGATTGATTTTAAACTTAATGATGGCTAGGGTAGCACACAATTGGTAAGCGAGTGAGTTGGGTGATGAAATCTCTTCTCGTAAAAGACCAGGTGTAGGTCTTAGTAATTTAATTCATCACACCATTCGAAAATAAATGCGAGAATAAAATCACACAATAGCACGTAGTCACACACAAAAATTGACTCGCAGATAGGAGAGGCGCAAGGGTTTAGAAATGTACCTCCCATGGTTTTTACGCTGTGGGGTGATGAACAATTTTTATCCACTGGGGGAGATTACGCCTGTCTCAGTCGGCCCCGAGAGTCCTACCAACCGAAAGTAAAGAGTATTATTTTCCTCTCCTTTGGACTCCCTCTCTCTACCTTGTTCGATTTCCCTATCACGCTTTTTTCATAATTAATTGTTGCAAATTTAAATTAAAAATAAATGGTGTTTTTAATCACCGCAATACAAGCTAAGAATAAAAATCCTAATACGAGCCTTCTAAAAACATAAAAAAGAGTACGAAAATAAAAAATGCAATATAAATGAATCACAAAATGGGAAATCCTCTCCAATGCTTTAAGCTCCAAAGATTGGAAACCGCACCATTTGATAGAGAAACTTTTTTGTATTTTTCGTTGGTTCGTTGAAAAGCTCATCTAATCAAAACCTTAATACCTGGAAAAATATATAACAAAATCTAGAGTGTAGCGGTAAGTAAGGGAATCAATCCAAATCTAAGGATGAAACAAACAAGGAAGGCATGCAATTCATTTTTTTATTATTTTATTTTTTGACTTTTGACTTTTTCTAATTTTTTTTTAGCTTTTTCAAATATTAAAACAATGTTTGAGATTTAGGTGAAATGAGACTAAACTAAATCAAGATGTAAATAGAAGTAAGTGAAGATATTAATTAAATTCAACTCAATAAAAATCTAAAATATGAGAATGGTGAGGAAATAAAATTGAGGACTAACAAGGGATAGGCTGACACCATATATTCTAGTTAATTAAAATTAATTAATTCATAATAATTAATTATTCCAAGTTAGTATCCAAATCACAAATCAACTCTCGTTGCAAATGTAATTTTGACAATAACATTTTAGAAAATTAAATTTAACACCCCTACAACTCTTGAAATGTATATCCAAATATCATCTAATAAATCAACCACTAAGATTGAACGATTAAACTAGTTTAAATCATAAAAGTAAGTCTACAGTTGAAATTAAAGCAATAATATCACGCTTGAGAAACCCCTATCTCTAGTTCGAATCTAAAATGAGTATTATAACTAGAATTTCGATTTTATCTTGAAAATCATTTACCCTCTCGAGGCGTAAATTAAAATGTAAGAGTGCAAAGTTAATTATTAAAGGGAATTTTAATGTAAATATACTAATTAAAATGAATTAACATCAAATAATGGGATCATCACACTCCTTGAAAGGGGATTTACCCTAACATGATGAATAAATAATCAAAGGCATATAAAGTAAAAGAGTAGAGAAAGTGAACAAATCTTCAACAAGTCTACTTGAAATTGACAATTTGAACTCCATCTTCTTCAATACAAATCAAATCACTCACAATTAAATCTCACCAATTCTCTATAAAAAAATAAAAAAAATAAAATTAACACTATTTACAAAATGCTTTTCTCCCTAATTTATTATCTACTCCAAACTATCTTTCTTCTTCTCAAAGTCTCTCTTAATGCCCCAAATGAGCTTTTGAGTCTTCATTTATAGTGTGGCACATCGAGCTAGGGGCATACATGGGAGGGGAAAGGTCTGCATGTTGTCTGGGTGAGGTAAGGAGTGAGGGAATAAAATTAGGAGTTGTTCAAAAAGGGTTTGGGGTATTTTTGGAAAATGAGGGTTAAGTTGGTTTAAAAGACATGTGGGCATTATTTGGCTTTTTGCCTTGGCTTTGGTTTTAAAAGGTAAGGGAAATCGTTTTGGATTAGAAATGGGTAAGGTGGGTTTGAGGTGGTTACGGGTTTGGGGTTACGAAATGGTTTTCGACATTGTCTAGGAAGCAGGAATGGTGATTCCCGGTGTGGAAGACATAGGGATTCAATGGGTATCATCGGATATGGGTATAGGGTTCACGATCAGGTTTTGACAGGTCCAGACCTCAGGGTTGAGGCTCCGGGTTTGAGTAATGGGTTTAGGTGGTGGTGGTTTTTGGTGAGTGTGAGTTGGAAGAGTGAGAAGTGGGTGTTGTTTGTGTTAATAAAGGAGGAGAGCGAGTGAGATGCTGAGAGGTAGAAGACGATGGTGGGGTTAATGGGTGTGTGTGAGTATAGGTTAGTTAGTGTGTGGGTGAGGGAATTGTTTTGGTGTGGTGAGTGTGTTTGTTGGATTTGTGTGAGTGAATGTGTTGTTTGGGTGTTGAGTGTGTTTAACTTGTGACCCCATTGAAATAACACTATCTAAAAAAAACTAAAAAAAATCAAACTAAACTAAAAATAAAAAATGAAAATAATAAAGGGACATATACCAAATAGTCCCTCGGACATTTTTTAATACCCATTTAGTCCAAACTTTTTTATTTATAGTAGGGACTATTTAGTAATTGACCCAATAATAAAATCAATTTGAAATTAAAAAATAAATTCCTAGTCTAAAAATAAAAGACTCAAAATAAAATAATACTAATAAACCTAACTCAATAAGAAATAAAAAAACTAACCTAGTACTAAAAACTAAAAATAAAATAAAAATAAAATTAAATAAACTAAAACGCACACCTATAAAATATAAAAGTAATAAAAACACACGCGACAAACAAAACTAAAATATAAAAAATAATCCAAAAAATATATACATGACTAAAAAAATATAAAATAAAAAAATAAATTATATATGAATGACACAAATGAAAATCAAGCGAAATAAAATAAAATAAAAGAAATAAAAGGGGATAAGACAAACACACACGGGGCTCAGGTGATGGTTTTGGAACAGGATAAAGAGGGTTTGGGATAGGCTTAAGGTACAGGGACATGTTTTCAGGTTTTGCTCCACATATCCCTGTAATTGCCTCAAAATATTGCTTTAATAACCGCAACATGCAATCGACCTACAAAATAGACAATAAAGCACATAAGACCCAATTTTATCGAGAATTAGAAATTAAAATGCGTTTATACGGGGTATAAAATGTACACTTTTGGGTTCTTATTACACCACACCAAACAGAACATTGCTACTCTAGAGAAAAAAGATATAGAGAAAGAGAAAGATAAGTAACCAAAAGTGTACCACTTTCGCGGGCACTTTCGATTGCACTTAGTATGTGCAACAAGCCTTTAAACCTATAGGTTACCCTACAGGACGAGTTTTATCTCGTGAGGGTTTGCAGGGAATATACCCACAAAATTTCTTATTTTCAAATGACAGTCTATCTCTTATTAGACATAGAATAATCGTACAATCCATCGCAAGAGAAATATGTTGGAAAATACAGGCCAGAAGTGCATAAAAAGGTTAGCTAAGTAAATACACAAGGCACATTCTTCCTACAACTCTTGCAATGTAGATCCAAACATCATCTAACAAATCACCTGATAGGATCGATCGATTAACCTGGTTTAAATCATTAAAGTAAGAATAGAGTTGAAATTAAAGAAATAATATCACGCTTGAAAAACCTATATTTTTAGTTCGAATCTAAAATGGGTATTATAATTAGAATTTCAATTTTCTCTGAAAATCATTTACCCTCTCTCGAGGCGTAAATTAAAATGTAAGAGTGCAAAATTAATCATCAAATGGACATTTAATGTGAATAAACTAATTAAAATGGATTAACATGAAATAATGGGATCATCCCACCCCTTGAAAGGAGATTTATTCTAAAATGATATTAAACATGATGAACAAATAATCAAAGCCATATAAAATTAAAGAGTAAATAAAGCGAACAAATCTTCAACAAGTCTACTTGAAATTGGCAATTTATACTCTATCTTCTTTAATACAAATCAAATCACTCACAATTAAATCTCACCAATTCTCTAAAAATATAAAATTAAAACTATTTACAAAATGTTTTTCTCCCTAATTTATTTTCTACTCTAAATTATCTCTCTTCTTCTCCAAGTCCCTCTTAATGCCCCAAATGAGCTTTTGGGTCTTCATTTATAGTGTGGCACATGGAGCTAAGGGCATAAATGGAAGGACAAAGGTGTGCATGTGGTTTAGGTGAGGTAAGGAGAGATGGAATAAAATTATATGTTGTTAAAAAGGGTTTGGGAGTATTTTTGGAAAATGAGGGTTAAGTTGGTTTAAAAGACATTTGGCCATTTATTTGGTTTTGGGTCTTGGCTTCGATTTTAACAGGTAAGGGAAACCGTTTTGGCTTAAAAATGGGTAAGATGGGTTTGAGGTGTTTACGAGTTTGGGGTTGCGAAATGTTTTTCGGCGTGTTCAAGGTAGCAGGAATGGTGATGCTCGATTTGGAAGACATAGGGATTCGATGGGTATCGTCGGGTATGGCCATAAAGTTCACGATCGAGTTTGGGTAGGTCCAAGTAGGCCTATAAACGGGTCAGATTCGGACTGAATTAGGCCAATCCAAATCCGAATCCATTTTTGTTAAACAGATTTGGATCCGATCCGATTATCCGACGAATTATCTGCTAGGATTTCGAATTCGAATCCGTTAAGAATCCGTTAGTCTGATTCGTCTATCCCATCCGATTCGTCTATCCGATCCGATCCGATTATAATATTATAAATAACTATTATAAATTTCAAAATATAGTATATATTATAAATAACTATTACAATATATGATGATGCTGGAAACAGCACCACTAGGTAAGGTGTTGACAATCTCTAGCAAGTGATAACAATGGCAGCACAGTAGAATATATATATATATATATATATATATATATATATATATATATATACAGAGAGAGAGAGGATGAACACTTGAATATAAGTGGTTCAGCCAATCTGGCCTACGTCCACTGTGAGTGTGTGCATGAGTAATATCACTGAATGAAGGCTCTAATGGACATAGATAAAAACTCTCAAGCTTTCTCTCCTTACTGTATAATTTGACAGAGTTTCAGCTAGGGTTATGATTTTCGAATCCTTTACAAGCTTAGGGATGATCCCTATGTATAGTGTTTGGGGGGTGTAATGTACCCCCCAAGCATGCAATGAGCATGTATGTGATGATCTAACCAATCCAAAAGGACATATTCCATTGTCACATGTAGAGAATGATGATTAAATATTCCCTCACGTGGAGGGAATGATTCAGTTACAACAGACTTATCCACCTGTTCCAAGGCATTCACAAGTGAAAATGTCTGACCATCCTTAATGGATACCAACCTCGGCCTGGGTGAGTACGAGGTTGGTGAAGTATGACCTTTTCCTTGTTGAGTTAAAAATACGATGTGGACCTCGGCTATGGGGTCGGACGAGGTTGGCTTTGCGTATGACGTCGGTCATGGCCGATGTTTAACATTGTTGGTGGTTGGTTGAACTTATGAGGCTATTGCAGGTTTTTGAGAGATACTTATAACGTCAGTTGTGGACAACGTGATAAAAGCTGAGCTCCAGGGATCTAGATGATCTCGACTTATTCCAAGCCGAGATGAGGTTCGTAGTTGAGGGGGCGTCAATTGTGGACGACTTCAGTAGGACGATGTTGCCGATTGGTTATTCTCAAACTTCTATTACCTCAGCTGTCATAAAGGTCGAGGTTGAGGTCTTTGGATTATTCGGTTTACTTTGGGCATATCAATCACCCCTATCCATTAGTTACATATGTAAATAGGTGACTATGGGGTACGCAGCTTCGAGGCCTTTCTTCCTAGTGTGCCAATATTCCTTTGACAAGTGTCAAGTACTGCAATAGGTAGCGTGTTCTGCAAGTGCAATTACTATTGCCTTTTAGGCTCCTAAGGAAATGATGGGCATTGGTTCACGTGTACATGGGTTTGGGTGTTTAAACCCCATTTCCTTCTCTTTCCTCCTAATTTCTCTCATTTTCCCGCCTGAGTTTCCTGTGCTCTCTGTCTTCAAGATCTCCTTCGCTGTTGAGGTTACTGAGTTTTCATTGTCCTTAATCCTCTTATTCCTCATCTGGGACTCCCTTAGGTACTATCTTCATCCCATCTTTCCATTTTCATCCTTATTTCTCTATTTCTTGCATTTTTCTGGCGACTGTTGGCATTTTCTGGTAGTCGTATGAGTTTTTCGACGACTTAAAGAAATTTTTGGGTGGCCCTAGTTCTTGATTGTTTTTGATTATTCTTTATCAAATTCCCAGTTTGATCTTTATTTAGGATGAGTCAATTTGATTATTTTTGTTTTTGGGTCCCAAGTGTAAGGTTGTCCTCCTACGCCAGACCTCTTTATCATCTCTTAGAAGAATTACCTTCTCTTAGGAAGAAGACTTTAGAAAAGATTAGGCAAATAGAGCGAGCCCAAGAGGAAGCTCGTAGGGTTGAGGCCTTCCCCTTTAGACCAATCTTTCCACCTCCTCTGAGGGTGATATACCCTGAGTCAGCCGAGTCAACTGCGAAAACGGAGAACCTATTGGAACATAATCCAATGTTTGAGTTTGAGTAATCCACCTCAGACCCTATGTCTTTGGATTCTTTTCAAGAGACCATGGACTTCTCCATTAGGAAGGATTATGTCCCTGCTCAAGCCAAGGTTTCGAGCCGTATTTCATCCCACAATGAGTCTAGCTCTTCATGAACCTCTTTAGAAGTTGAATTTGTTGGGGCAAGTGTTTCCTTTCCTCCACCCATTAATGTTGTCCCTCTATTTGATGCTACAGGGGCTGAGTTCCCTAAGAGGTTCCCCGACGGACCCCCATCACCTGCCCAGGCTGATGCTTCCAGGGATTCAGACGACGGTCATGAAAGTGATGTTGACACCTCAGAGTCAGCCGATATAGAGAGAACTATTAGTGAATTCAACCTCCTAGCATTTAGGCATCATTATTCCATAGGCCCGTCTATCAAACTTAGGTTACCTCTGAGGGATGAAAGGGCCTTTGGCGGTCGAGACGGCAAAATCTGCCTATATGAGCATATGTTTAAGTTAGGATTCTATCTCCCCATTCATCCAATAATTAGGTCCATATTGTCCAACATTAACTTGGATCCTTCCCAATTATCCCCTAATGCCTGGTGGGTGATGATTGGAGCTATCATCTTATAGAGGGCAGTCCATCATTCAGACCTTCCTGTTCAGGTCTTCACAGGTTGCTACGCGTCCTCCTTTGCTAGGAACCATTCGAGTTACTACCACTTCATAGCTAGGAAGTATAATAAGAAGATGTTGTTGGTTACCCAGACTTCAAACCACAACTAGAAACCATGATACTTCTTCACCTCAGGGGAATGGAAATTTGGTCCCTGTGCCACCTCTTCATCTTTAGAGACGAGAACACCTCTGAGGTGGGGAAAGCTGCCAATGGCTTCTAAGGCCAACCCTGGGTTAAGCCAGGATAACCTTAAAAAGGTCAAAGACCTTCAATATTAGGGGTATATTGGTTGGCTAGTCAAGTATGAGCATTTAATGACCCTCTACTACCTCTCTGAGATTGGCCTTGGGGGGAGTCCCCTAGGTGAGCTTCGTAAGTTACTTCAACAAGTTATACTTGTGATTTTACTATGTCTATGATCTTTTAACTCAGATGTTTCTTTTTTCACAATGCCCCGAAGGAATCTCAGACAACATATGGGAAATGTCGGCCCCAAGTCTTATTGGGATGGTGAAGAAAGCAGGCCTAAATGCACCTCTTCCTCCCCATACTTCTTCTAAGGCCGATGCTTCAAAAAAGAGGAAATCCACCACTATTTCTCCTGAGGATCAGAGGAAGAGCAAATCCTCTAAGGGAGATCATGCCATCCTTATTTCATCTGATGATGCGCTAGTTGCTCTTCTAGAGCAGTTGAAAATTGGCGACAACCTCGTAGGACAAAGTATGAAGGCCATGGATTCTATCGGCTCTGTGATGACTAATGCTGACAAATTATTCTGTCATTCTTTGGATACTGCTCTACTAGCCAAGTTCTGCCTTCATAGGTCAATCCAGGTAAGAATTTTTGTTTTTATACTCCAAGTGTAACCTCGGCCTTGAATTTTATTAACTCCTGAACTTATGTATTTGATTCTGTTTTGCAAGGTATTATCACCATGCACTAGTTTATTGACTGGAATCTGAAAAGATTCCCCTTATTAAGAAGGGGAAAGAGGTCCAGAAGGTGCAGGCTTCTTTGAACGCTGAGGTGGAAAGTCTGAAAGATGCTATTGAAGGGTCAGAGACTAAGGCTAAGTAGATGGAGAAAGAGATTGCTCAACTCAAGAAGGAGCTCTGCTATGAAGGCCAAGCATGATGATCTTTAACAAAAGGTTGATGCCGTAGTGAAAGATGCAATTGAAGACGCTTCAGATAAGATTTTAGCTAACTACAAGGTCTCTGAAGAATTTACCAGCTTTAGCTTTGAATAGCTTGAAAGAGTTGTTAAGGCCACTGGTAAATGGGCAACCGTGAAAGAGAAGGAGTGAGGGAGATTGGCAGCTTCGGACTTCATTGGTCTGGGCTTTGCTAACCCTCAGTTTTCTCAAGCCTTACAAGAGGTAGAGGATGAAGGAGGTTTTTCCCCTGTAGAGACTGCCAAGTTGGAAGCCACAGAGACAGAGGATGTTAACCCCCAAGACGATGGGGTCGAGGTTACTAATGTCGGCTAAAATGATCAGGCTGAGGTTACCAACCCTATGGCTGCAGACCGTTAGGCAATAATTTGTGAAGCTTTGTAAATTTTTTTAAACTATAACTTCATAACTTCATAACTTCTGATAACATTCTCTTTCACAATTTGACTTGTAATTTCAACTTCTTCATGCTATATCATCCTCTGAGGAGGGCTTTGCTTCTTTTGATGAATGCTCCTTGAATGGTTTTATATGTCATGCAATGGTGTTCGTATTAAAGTCTGAATCCTCAATATAATGGTGTCTTCATCACTAAAATATGATGGTACCCTTGTAACTTATCACCAAATTAATGGTTATAAGGTCTGAGGTCATCCCAATATGATGTTTCACCTCAGACCTTGTCACCAAATTAATGATGTTTAAGGGTCGAAGGTCATCAAATTAAGATGTTATCCCAATAAATTTCACCAAATTAATGATGTTTAAGTTCTGAGGTCATCCAATTATGATGTTACCACCATAAATTTCACCAAATTAATGATGTTTAAGGTCTAAGGTCATCCAAATATGATGTTTCACCTCAGACCTTATCACCAAATTATGATGTTTAAAGGTCTGAGGTCATCAAACTAAGATGTTACCCCCCATAAATTTTCACCAAATTAAAGATGTTTAAGGTCTGAGGTCATCCAAATATGATGTTTCACCTCAGACCTTATCACCAAATTAAGATGTTTAAAGGTCTGAGGTCATCTAATTATGATGTTACCCCCATAAATTTCAGTAAATTATGATGTTCAAAGGTCTGAGGTTATCCAAATATAATGTTTCACCTCAGACCTTGTCACCAAATTATGATGTTTAAAGGTCTGAGGTCATCAAACTAATATGTTACCCCCATAAAGTTTCACTAAATTAATGATATTTAAGGTCTCAGGTCATCCAAATACAATGTTTCACCTCAGACCTTATCACCAAATTATGTTGTTTAAAGGTCTGAGGTCATCAAACTAAGATGTTACCTCATAAATTTCAACAAATTAATGATGTTTAAGGTCTGAGGTCATCCAAATATGATGTTTCACCTCAGACCTTGCAACCAAATTATGATGTTTAAAGGTCTGAGGTCATCCAAATATGATGTTTCACCTAGACCTTGTCACCAAATTATGATGTTTAAAGGTCTCGGGTCATCAAACTAAGATGTTACCCCTCATAAAAATCACCACTAAAGCACAATGAAATAAATAATTGACACAGGAACTGCTCTTCTCATTAATATTCTCTTCATAATTTGATACATTTATATTGAAATAATTGCAACATCATATGTAGTACTTATTCAGATGATCAACATTCCATGGATTGGATAAAGGTTCCCCTTCAAGGTTTTCTAGCCTGTAGGTCCCGAGTACAACCTCATCAATTACCCTATAAGGACCATGACAATTCGGGTAAAGATTGTTTGTCTTCTGCAATGTCTTCTTGAGCACTAGGTCTCCTATAACTATAGGTCTTGATTTGTAGAACTTTGTTGTTCTCTGCTGGTAGGCACCCTGTTTGATCTCAGCATCTTCCCTTTTTTCCTCAATCAAATCTAAGTTAATTATTCTCTCCTCCCTATTCTTCTCAAGGTCATAGGTCTGAACTCTATGAGTGGGGAGTCCTACCTCTATTGGTATGATGGCTTTTGAGCCATGTGTTAATATAAATGGGGTTTCCCCCGTTGCTGTCCTAGCCGTTGTTCTGTAGGTCCATAACACAACATAAAACTCTTTAGTCCATCTCCCCTTAGCTTCTTCAAACCTCTTCTTAATCTCATTGAGGATTTTTCTATTCATAACTTCGGTCTGACCGTTTTCCTGAGGTCGACCTGGAGTAGAGAAAAATTTCTTGATCCTAACTCTCTCGCAATACTTCTCCAAGGAAGAATTCTTGAACTGGGTTCCGTTGTATGAGATCAGGGTGTTCGGAAGGTCATGTCTGCATATGATGAAATTCCAGATAAATTGGAAGGTCTTCTGCTCTGTAATTGTGATCGTCGACTCTGCCTCCACCCAATTGGAGAAGTAGTCAATCGTTACTATCAAAAATCGATAATTGTTCATAGCCCTTGGCAAGGGACCCACCAAGTCAATCCCGCATACTACGAATGGCCAAGGGGAACTCATTTGACATCATAGGTTGATGAGGTTGATGGGGGATAGTGGAGAATCTTTGTCATTTATCACACCTCTTCACGTAAGCTGCAACATCCTTAGCCAAGGTCAGCTACTAGTATCCCTGCGTGATTATCCTCTTAGCAAAAGGTCTTCCTCCTATATGAATGGATCAATAACCCTCGTGTACCTCCTATAGGACGCGGGGGACCTCTATGGGATGGACACATCTGAGGAGAGGTAATAAAAATCCTTTCTTATATAGGACATCGCCTATTATTGAGAACTTTATAGCCCTGTACCTTAGTTTCCTCCTCTCTAGATTTGATTTAGGCATCTCTCCCTCTCTGATATATCTGATGAGGGGGTCCATCCATGAGTCCACTAGGTTCAAGTTGAGGCAAGAGATGGCAACCTCTTCTTCCTTAATGGTCAGTTTGAGCAGGATCTCGACTGGTACTGTCCTTTCGATGCCTGTCCTTGTTACTGAAACCAACCTTGCTAGTTCATCTGCATGGTTGTTGTTTTGTCGAGGTACCCTCTTCATCTTCACTTCTTCGAAGCCTTCTAGCATCATTCTTACCCTCTTCAGGTATCTAGCCATCCTTTCATCCTTGGCCTCATAAACTCCAAACACTTGGTTGACAACTAACCTTGGGTAGGAGTCGACCAACCCTAAGGGTCTTTGCCAAGGAGAGGCTTGATATCATGGCCTCATATTGTGACTCGTTATTTGATGCTTTAAAGTTTAACCTTAGAGCATATTCAATATTGGTACCATCCGGAACTGACAGTATCAGCCCTACATCGCTGCCACTTTTGCAAGAAGACTCGTTAACAAAGAGGTTCAAAACATCTTCATTCGAAGAGAGGCCCCCTCTGACAGGGTTCCTTGCTTCAAGAGGTACATGTCTTCCTCATTCTCAGTTATTCCATTTCAGGCTCTACTGTACACAACCTCTTTGGGGTCTCGGAAGACGTTACCATTTGATCCCTTTATAGTCTCTGGATTATTCTCAACCTTAGCCTCATCCCATGTGAACTCAGTAACAAAGTCTGCGAGTGCCTATCCTTTAAGGGCCACCCAAGGTTGATAAATAAGGTCATACTCTCCTCACTAGATGTACTAGGACATCAATCTCCCTAACTTCTCCAGCTTATGGATAACTTTACTTAGTGGGGAGTCAGTGAGGATGACCATAGAGTGGGCTTGGAAATAGGGTTTCATCCTCCTGAAAGCATGTATCAAGGCATAGGCCGGTTTCTCTATCCGAGGATAGTTTTATTTATACCCTTAAAGGGCCTTACTATTGAAGTACACATACCTTTGCACCCCAACGTCTTCCCGTACTATGGCTACACTTATAGCAAACTCTGAGACTTCTAGATAAACATACAACTTCTCCCTCATGATGGGCTGAGATAAGAGCAGGGGCGATCTGAGGTAGGACTTGAGCTGCTTAAAAGCCTTATCACACTTTTTGTCCCACTCGAAGGCCTTTCTAAGCACCTTAAAAAATGAAAGACACTTGTCTATGGCTCTGGAAATAAATCTATTGAGTGCAGCTACACTTCTAGTGAGCCTCTAAACGTCTTTGATACTTCTTGATATCTTCATGTCAAGTAAAGCCTTTGATCTTCTAAGGGTTCACCTATATTCCCCTTTGATTGACAATTAATCCAAGAAATTTTCCAACTCCTACTCTGAAGACACACTTTGTGGGATTGACCTTCATCATATACAAGTCCATGGTGTCAAAGGTTCTCTATAGGTCTGCAACGTGAGTGGAGGCCTTTAAGCTCTTTGTCGACATATTGTCCACATATATCTCCATAGTCTTGCCAATTTGATCTTCAAACATCTTATTTACAAGATGTTGATACGTGGCCCCTACATTTTTCAAGACGAAGGGCATAACCTTATAGAAATATGTCCCCTTATTTGTGATGAAGGTTGTCTTGTCTGAGTCTTTAGTATCCATGAAGATCTGATTATAGTCTGAATACGTCTCTATGAAGATCATAAGCTCATGCCCCACTATGACGTCTACCATCTGATCAATCTGAGGTAAAGGATAACTGTCTTTTAGGCAGGACATGTTCAGGTCGGTGAAGTCTACGCACATCCTCCATTTTCCATTGTCTTTAGGCACAATGATGACATTTGATAACCACTCTGGGTATATGACCTCCCTGATAAATTCTGCCTCTTCTAACTTTCTCACCTCTTATCTGATGACATCATACTTTTCCCTAGAATAAAATCTTCATCTTTATTTGATTGGGTTAGCATCTTATGCAACATTAAGTTTGAGGCACATAACCTCCGGGTCGATGCCACGCATGTCTGCGTGGCTCTAAGCGAAGACACTCTGCCTCTTCTTCAAGAATCTTGTCAGCTCATCCCTGATCTCCGATTTTAAGGCTTTGCCAATTTAGACAGTTTTTTCAGTTCATCCTCATTAAGGATGATGGATTCTACCTCTTCTGCGTCCTCTCCTTCCTTCAACTTTGTTTTATCTCTAGGATCAAGTGTATCAATGTTATATGTGGTGGTTACCCTTTTATGGGCCTCTCTCTCTTCTATTGAGTTAAAGTAGCATTCTCGTGCCGTTGTCTGATCCCCATGCACTTCCCTTACCCGATAGGGTGTTGGGAATTTTAGCATTTGGTAGACCGTCGATGGCACGACCTCAAACTCCTTAAGGTCTACTCATCCTATGATGAGGTTGTACGCTGAGAAGATGTTTTCATCCATGACAAAAGAACAAATCTTTTGGGTCAACCTCTTATTCCACTCGTCTCTCATTCGTACGTCCATCTCATACATGCCCAACGGATGAATCTTTTCACCATTGAAGCCCATCAACGGATGATGATAGGGTACCATCCTTACTCTACTAAGGCCTAGGTTCTTAAAACAGGGACATAACATCACATATGTTGAAATTCCTCCATATACGGGGATTCTTTTTACCTCACATCCATGAACTCTTGTGGTAATTACCAAAGGGTTATCATACAGAGCTAAGATACCCTTAAAGTAGAGTCGGGAGAAACCAACTATAAGAGTAACCATATCTACTTTCTTTATCTTTTTCTTTGGCTATGAAGATGCCAGATTCACAACCTCTACTTTTGTCACTGACTTAGCCTCTGCCACATGAGATTTTCGATCAGCTACTTCAAAACCAGCCCCAGCAAGACCTCCACAAATGGTGTTAACACCAAAGGAGATAATTCCAACCCTTTTCACCAAGGCATTGTCTTATTTTGGTGGGAGGTTTGGATCATCTTCATCATCCCTATCTGAGTCATTTTCTCTTCTGTTTGGTGTATCATCTCGACATCTGTCATTTCTCTTCTTTTTAGGGTCGCCTCTTCCCCTCTTAGGGGCCTTACCATCGACATACTTCCTCAACTTTTCGGATTTCAACATCTTCTTGATCTCATCCTTTAAAGTGAAGCACTTATCTGTCACATGGTCATGGTCTTGGGGAACTCACACCACAAGTTCTTATTCCTCTTATGCAGAAGAGTCTTTAGCTTCTTCGGCCATCTCAGAGACCGATCATTCTTAATCTCATTGAGGATGTTTTCGTAGCTCACAGTTAGAGGAGTATAGCGTGAAAACTTATCGTCGGTTAACCTCTTTTTTCCATCTTTATTTCTTTGGACCTTCCCGTTGCCACTTCCATTCTAATCCTCATACTTCGCGAACATAGCCTCTTCGGTGTTCATTACCTTTCCTACAGTTTCCAATAGCTCTACCATAGACTTGGTAGGGTCTTTTGCAAGCTTTCATAGTAACATCCCCTTCTGCAGTCCTCCAATGAGGACTGTTATGGCTATATTCTCTTCATAATATTCAACCTCCAATTTATCTTTATTGAATCTAGAAATGTAGTCTATTAGGCTCTCATTCTTGCATTGCTTTACATACAATAGATGGGTGGCCTTCTTTTGACGTCTTACCCCAAAACAGAAATTATGAATGAACTGTTCAGCTAAGACCTTGAAGTTCTCAATTGAGTTTATTAGAATAGAAGTAGATGTGTGCAGTTCCCATCAAAGTCCCAAAGAAGGCCCGACACTTCATCTCATCTAGGATTAAATAAATGTCCACCGCAGACTGGTACATCTCAATATAATGCACATGGTTAGTACTACCATCATACTTGGGAGATACCGTAGGTGGTTTGAACTTGGCTGGGGTTGGGAAGCTCACTATCGTAGCCATGAATGGAGAGCGTTCTGAGAAACATCTTTGCAGTGGGTCTCGAATTTTGATGAGGTCCCATATCCTCTCTTCAAGATGTTAGATAGATTCATTCCATAGTTTTGTAACGTCAGCTTGATCGAGGTTATCCCCATCCACCTCCAAGGGGTGGACTGAAGGTTCCCCAGCTGTAGCACAGCATCAACTGTTGACCTCCTCTAGATCCCTGTCTCCACCTTGCTGGAGTCGGCCATGATGGGATCAGCCATGATGAGGTCGATATTCCCCATCTTCCATTGGTGATCCTTCTGCACTTCTTGGCCTGGATAACCTCTGCCTCAGGTCATTTACTGGGCTGATCAATTTAAAGGTCGACCCTCTGCTCAAACGATCAAAAGTTGATCCTCTCTGTTGGGCACCACTATCCCTTATGTCCCCACAACCTCCGCTTTGGTGGATAGGACGTACAGTGTGGTTCGAAACTTCATACGGCTCCCAACAGCCCTCTGGAGCATCTTCTGCTTACATATCATCATACTTATCCTCGAGGCAATGGTGTCCTTGCCTCCCCAGACATAAACGCCTAGGGTCAGCAACGTGCCTCATCCGTTGAGGCATATGTTGGTCTTTTTGTGGTTCCTAGGGTGGTCCCCTGGCTACAGGATGGGGCTGAGCTAATACCGGTGTAATCATCTCTGGTGAGACCCCATGTGGCCTCATCATGTTCTGATTGAGATGTGTAAATTTCTCATTCATCACTTGCTACATTTCCCCCAAGGACTTCAAGGCTGCAGCCACCTCAGCCATTTCGGACTGGAGTGGTGCCTGGATGAATCGAGGTCCTCTAGCACCAGATGGTGGTGGTGGTGGTGGCACCTCCGGTGCCATATGTTAAAATTAAAGAGCTTGTGAAGAATATGAGCTTAATACCTTAATGGACCTCTTTCAATGGTGAAACAACTCCACGCAAGGGGTGAGGCCTGGTTCACCACCAGTGTCTCCGGTGAGGTTAAGGAGAAAAAGAGGAAGAGATAATTTCTCGTTCCCACAGACGGTGCCAAAATGATGATGCTGGAAATCTCACCACCACGTAAGGTGTTGACAATCTCAAGTAAGTGATAACAATGGCAGTACAGGAGAATATATATATATATATATATATATATATATATATATATATATATATATAGAAGGAAGTGAGGAGAAGATGATGAACACTTGAATATAAGTGGTTCAGCCAATCTGGCCTACATCCACTGTGAGTGTGCACGTGAGTAATATCACTGAATGAAGGCTCTAATGGCCATAGATACAAACTCTCAAGCTTTCTCTCTCTACTTTATAATTTGACAGAGTTTTAGCTAGGGTTGTGATTTTAGGATCCTTTACAAGGTTAGGGATGATCCCTATATATAGTGTTTGGGGGGTGTAATGTACCCCCCAAGCATGCAATGAGCATTTATGTGATGATCTAGCCAATCCAAAGAGGACATCTTCCACTATCACATGTATAGAATGATGATGAAATATTTCCTCATGTGGAGGGAATGATTCAGTTACAACAAACTTTCCCACGTGTTCCAAGGCATTCACGAGTGCAAATGCTTGGTCGTCCTTAATGGATACCAACCTCGACCTGGGTGAGTATGAGGTTGGTGAAGTATGACCATTGCCTTTCTGAGTTAAAAATACGATGTGGACCTCGGCCAAGGGGTCAGCCAAGGTTGGCTTTGCGTATGACGTCGGCCATGGACGATGTTTTACATTGTTGGTGGTTGGTTGAACGTATGAGGCTATTGCAGGTTTTTGAAAGATACTTGTAACGTCGGTTGTGGACGACCTGCTAAAATCTGAGCTCCAGGGTTCTAGATGATCTCGAATTATTCCAAGACGAGATGAGGTTTGCAGTTGAGGGGGTGTCGGCTGTGACCGGCCTCAGTAGGAAGATGTTACCGATGGGTATTCTCTAACTTCTATTACATCAATTGTTATAAAGGGCGAGGTTGAGGTCTCTCGATTGTCCGGTATACTTTGGGCATATTAATATATATTTCAAAAAATATATTTAAATAACTATTATAACATAAATTACTATTATAAATAACTACAATATATATTAATATAGGACTATAATAAATAACTATTAAAATATATATTTAAAATATTAATAAATTTCTAAATACAATATATCTATTAATTGAAAAATATTATATATATAGGTATATATTAATCAGATCGAATTATTAATGGATCGGGTCATATGAATCCAAATTCGCTCCATTTAATAACGGGTAATCGAATAATCGGATAATCGAGTAATCGAATTTCAGGCGTGATCCAAATTCGTGTAAATAGATACGATTCAGATTCGAATTTAGATAAAATCCGATCATTTGACAGGCCTAGGTCTAGGCCTCGGGTTTTTGGGTTTCTTTACCCGGCTTGAATCCGGGTTGACTCTGGTTTAGGGAGTTTGGCAGGTGACGAGTTTGTCCCTGTGGGTTTCGATTTGGAGGTTACGGGTCGGGGACTGTTGGGGTCGCGGGTTAGGCAGTGACGGGTTCGTTTTGGTTGGAGGTCCGTCTAGAGCTGGAGCAGCTGGGGGTTGAGGCTCCAAGTTTGAGTAATGGGTTTAGGTGGTGGTGTTTTTTGGTGAGTGTGAGGTGAAAGAGTGAGATGGTGGGTGTTTTTTGTGTTAATGGAGGAGGAGAGAGAGAGAGGATGTAAGAGGTTGAAGATGATGGTGGGGTTGATAGGGTGTGTGTGAGTGTAGGTTAGTTAGTGTGTGGGTGGGGTAATTGTTTTGGTGTGGTGAGTGTGTATCTTGGATTTGTGCGAGTGAGTGTGTTGTTTTTGTGTTGTGTGTGTTTAACTTATAACCCCTTTAAAATAACACTATCTAAAAATAGACAATAATGCACGGGCTCGGGTGATGATTTTGGGACAGGATAGAGAGGGTATGGGCTAGGCTTAAGGTACGGGAATAGGTTTTCGCGTTTGTTTCCATTTATCCGTGTAATTGCCTCGAAATATAGCTTTAATAACCGCAACATGCAATCGACCTACAAAATAGACAATAATGCACATAAGACCCAATTTTATCACGAATTGGCAATTAAAATGCGTCTATTCATGGTATAAAATATACACTTTTGGTTGTTTATCATGGCTCCCTCTTAGAAAGTCAGAACGACCCTCCCTCCAGGCAACCAGGCCATTCAAGGTCTTCGCTAGTATCACCGTCGCAAGATTACGACGGAATGACATCCAAGAAACAATAGCAGTCGGTTGGGGGTCCACCAGCATCTCCCCAGTCACCAACATAACTTTTGACACAATTACTAGGTTGATGGCCCCGGTATATCTGGCATCACCCACATCCTACGAATGCACGAACTGCAGCACCGTCGGAAGGGAAAGTATTCCCCCTGTAACCAATGGCCTGGCCACTAAAGGCGAAATGTAAAGAAGTCCAGCCAATAATTCCTTGGGAGAATGGGAAAACTCAAGTAGTGTCGTAGCAGCGCTGGGATTTATCCCCAGAATGGCAGAAAATTCCTCATAGGTAGGACAAATCTCATCCAATCTGAAGCGAAAGAGATGATCCTCGAGATACCAAAACTCAACAGTCGCCATCAACATGTTCCACTCAATGGGTCGGTTGCACCACAAAGAGACTCGCTGCTTGTGGAAGGGATCATAATCGACATTATAAGAACACATTGCTTCCAAGGATTTGAGGTAGTTGGGGGACTCAATGTTACCAGGGAGAGTCATCTTACTAATAAATAATAAGTAAGCAAGAATGTGAAGAAAGAAGAGGAAAGTGTGAAGAGGAAAACCCCATTCACATCCCCTTTTATACATGTAAACTCTCAAGCAAAGACAAGGAACCCTGCAAAAAGCAGAGTAAAACTTGCCCCACCAAGTACCAAGTAATTGAAAAAAGTGAAATCAAAGCTTTGCATTAATTGGACTGGACTGATATGACAATGGGCAGGACATGAGTCATTTCGATCGACAACCCCTTATTTTGGGAAAACTACCTCTTTCCTATTTTGTCAACATAAAAAAACTAATAAAAATAATTTTTATCTTAAGGAAATTCCAGGTTTTTGATAACGAGGGCTTTTTGCGTATATGTCGTTGTTGTTGAAAGCCAAGTTAGTCAAAACCTCAAAAACCTACAAATAATAATAAACTAAAGTGTAGAGGTAAGTAAGGGTATCAATCCACTTTCTAGGGAGTAAAGCAAATGGAACAAATTCAAATGTAATTCACTATTTATTTTCTTTTTGTTCTTTTTCACTTTTCTAATTTTTTTTAGCTTTTTAAATATTAAAACAAAAGGGTGAGGTGAGATCTAAACTAAAATAAACTAAATGTAAAATGATAATAACTAACTAGAAAGTAACTAAAATGAAAATAAAGTCTAACACTAAAATAAAAGATAAAGTGAGGCAAATAATTGTGAGAACAATCAAGGAGTGGGATTACACCGCAAATTTTAGTTATTCTAATTAATTAATCTAATTATTTGAATTCTCCCAAATTAATATCAAAATTACAAATCTACTCTCGTTGCAAGTGTAATTAGAATAGTAATCTTTTAGAAAATTAAAATTAACACCTCACAACTCTAGAAAATTAGATCAACACTCCTTTTAATTAATCACCCGCTAGGATCGATCAATTAGAATTTATGTCAATCTTAGAAATTAAATTTAGAGTTGAAATTCAAATGATAATACCCCACTTAAGAAACCCCTATCTCTAGTTCGAATCTAAAATGGGTATTATCACTAGAATTTCGATTTTCTCTCGAAAATCATTTACCCTCTCTCGAGGCGTAAATCTAAGGGTGAGGGATCAAAATTAACATTCAAAGGGATATTTCAAGTAAGAAAACTAATTAAACTAAAATAATATCAAATAAGGGTTTCATCCCACCCCTTGAAAGGGGTTTTAACCTAACATGGTATAAAATACGACAAATTAATATTCAAAGGCATAAAATAATAAAAGAAGGGAAGAGAACAATCAAACCAAATCTCTTTGATTATGTTGAACTCCAATCCTTGAAATTGAAGCATACACCTCTTAATTGATCTTCCAAATGATATGAAATTAACTATCCACTCAATTAATTCTCTAACAATATTTAATCTCACAAATATCTAAAAATAAAAAAATGAAAAACTATTTACAAGGATTTATTTTCTAAACTAAACTATCTCTCTCTAGAATTTTCTCTCTACAAAGCTCTTCCCTCTTCAAATGGCCTTGAGGTCTTCTTTTATATGCAATTGAAGCTAAGGGGTATATGTGGGAATTGGCTAGAGGTGCATGTGTATAAGGTGAGAACACATGTGCATGGGGGTGTGAGGTGAGGGAATATTTGGAAAAATATGATTTGTTATTGAGGGCTATTTTAGGAAAATGGCTTAAAGTGGTTGGTTAGGGGGTATTTGGGTAAAAAGGGGTAAAAGGTAGTTGGGGGTATTATAGGGAAAAATGGTTTAAGTGGATTATTTGGCATGTGGTTTAAGTGAGTTGATTTTTTTTGGTCTTGGCTTGGGATTTTAGAAGCAGGTCACGTTTTTTGTTTGTTTGAAATGGTGGGAAGGAAATGAAATGGGTTTTGTTGAGGAAATGGGTTATGGGTCTTGGGTACATGTGGCATTGTTAATTTTGGCTTTTGAGATTGGTCTTTGGTTTTTTGTTAACAGGTGGAAACAAAATCGTGGGTTGGAAGAAGTGGGTTTTTAGACTTAGGTTTGAAATGGGTATTGAAATGGTGAATGGGTTTTGGGAGAGGGTTCGCGACGCTGGCAAGGGTCGCGAGGAGAGAGAGTGGCGGTCTCGATGGTGTCCGCCGGAGGGGGAAGGAGGTGGCCGCGAAGGGGGGCTGTTGGAAATGGGTTGAGGAGAGAGAGAGAGGCCGAGGTGGGTTCCGATGGTAGCGGCCGTCGAAGGGGTGAAAATTCCGGCGTTGGGATCGCCGGACGGAGATGGCGGTAGAGGCTGGTGGGGCAGCGTCGGATCGATGAAGGGAGAGAGGGTCGTAGGTTGAAGATCCGGCGACGGCTTGGGATGGTTTGATGGGTCTTGTGGTGGTGAGTTTGTGGGTGTTGGTTATGGAGGTTTGTGTTGGTAAGAGGAGAGAGAAAGAGGTGTATTGGAGAAGATGATAGAGTGTGGTTTGGGTGTGGGAGGTTGTAGGGTGTTAGTATGAGGGTGAGGGTTTAGTTAGGTGTAGGTGAGGGTGTTGGGTATTAAGGTAGGATAGAGGGGGTTGTGTGTGTATTTAATTTGAACCCTTAATAAAAACTAAGACCTAAAATAAAATTAAAATTAAAAAATCAAATCTAATTAAAAATAAAATAAATTAAAAACAATAAAAATAAAAGTAATAAAACTAAAAAAAATAAAATCCTAAGCTATAAAAAAACTAAACTAAAATAAAAGAAATAAAAATATAAAATATAAAATATAAAATTAAATGAAAACTAAAGTCCTAAAAAAATATATAAAATATAATATAATAAAATGAACTCCTAAAACTAATCCTAATAAAATAAAACTAAACTAAAAGCTAATCAAAATCAAAATAAAATAAAATTATATTAATAAAAATAAAATAGAAAATAAAATCTAAAAATTCTAAAATAAATCTAAAATAAATCCTAAAAATAGAAAAGACTCAAACTAAAAATCTAAAAATTAATAAAAAGGACACAAACAAAACACACAGAGGGTTTGGGACAGTTTAGGCTAGGATTAGGGCTCGGGTGAGGTTCTTGGGGCAAGGGTATTTAGCTCCAATGTAACTGTAATTGACCTCGAAATGTAGCTTTTGTCACCGCAACTACAGTTAAGCCTGCATGATAAACATTTACGCGCATAAGACCCATATTGTCGAGAATTAGCAACTAAAATACATCTATTCGGGGTATAAATTGTACAGTTTTGGGTGCTTATCAGTTTTCTTTATACTCATGCTTTTACTAATTCTCATTTTAAATAAAATCCTTCTCAAATCAACTTTCAAAATTCTTTTTACGGTCTCAGCAGCAAAGTAAAAACATAATGTGCATTAATCAGTAAATCAAAGAAATCAACAAAAAACTTCATTCTTCATTAGCATATATTTTGTTGTATTACATTAACATTTTGCAGGAAAAGAAAAAGAAAAAGAAGAAAAACAACGAGACTCGGCTCGAACCCCAATTTTCATTCTCTCTCTCTTTCTTTCCCTTCTCTCTCTATTTCTCTCCATCTCTCTCTTTCGTTTCTCTCTTTTCTCTCTCTCTAGAATTCCACATCCCTACATCGTCCCTCTTCCCCTTGCGGCAAGATAATGTGCCTCCACTTCTGGAGCCAAACCCTTCCCCGGATGAGGCAGATGTCACCAAGCAAGAAGGGACCGGAACCGCCTCACGAATATGGGAAGTCGCCAAAGATATCCAGTCCCTGATGTCCTTCAGCCAGGTAGTCGAAAGCACTGATATGCTGGGAGGAAGAAGGGAAAAGATCAAATCTTTCAAGCATGAGGAAAAATAAAGAAATCAAGAAAAATAAAAAAGGCATACCGCAAGCCTAAGGACCTCCTCCATTAAACCCCACTCCTCCGAGTCCACCGCATGAGGATGATGTTATAGATGCACAGATCGTCCATCATCTCACTGAATATTATAACTAGGAAAATGCATTCGAACAAAAGAAGGCCCTGACATCATCGTTAACATAGCCGCACCACCATGCGAAATCTCTCAGACAACCACATAAATAACATCACAGGGCTCCCTCTTAGAAAGTTAGAACGACCCTCATCGCAGCTATCCGGGCATCATTAAACATCTCCCTCACATGCCTAATGAACTTAGGGGGCTCTCCGCAGGCACCGCAACCTCATCGTCCATAATCTGTAGGACTACCCTCTCCCCAAGATACTAGGAGTAGCCGAACTCATGTGCCAGCAGGCGCCACATTTACGCATGTCCCCCAGTCAACCCGGTGTTCTTACTTTTCATCCCCTAGGGATAAAGGGTCACATGAAAATCCCCAGCAAAAACAAAGGATCAGTATCAATAAAAGATCATCAAAGGAAAAGAACAGTCTCAAAGACAAAACAATGCTTACCCGCTCGCTCGTCACGCCATTTAAGACCTGGCTCAATGTCTCCAGAGAAATATTTTTCTTCGAATGCCAGTTGGATCTCTACCACCGGAACATTCAAAAAAAATCCCCCACACAGTCATCCTTCAAAGAAATCAGTTGGGTGTTCAACCCAATAACCTCATAGAACCACATCTGTGAAGGATAAGGGTCATCATTCAAGAAATAAAAAAGAAGTGAATGAATGGAAAATGCGAATGCATAAAGGAAAATATGCAAAATAAAGTATACCTATAGAAGATATGTGGCCCTAGTAAAAGACAACCGACAGCACCAGCTGTATGCATCCAAAGAATAATAAAGGGTCTCCAAAGTCAGGTTCCCCCAGTCATAGAAGTGGATGTTCGGAAACACCCTCAAAAATGGCAAAAACCGTAAGCGAACGATGTCGCCACCAGAAAACCTCCCAACACCAATAAGATAAACAAGTGGGCCATCTAATGCACTTATTTCCCATCATCCTCATCAACCCCCTCCTCACTAAAATATAGTTCAAAGAAGACAAGTAAAGAGAATCTTCAAAAACCACCCTCTGCACGTAACCCACAGCTGCCGTCACCACCTCTGGTGTCACCCTCAGCGTCCTATCCACCTCAATCTGGGCACCCTCATAGTCCAGCTATAGTAAATGTTGAACATCAATGGGAGTCACCATCATCTCCTCGAAGAAAAAATGGATGGTGTGGCTAGTGTCCCATCACCTCTTTCCCAAAGCACATAGAACTGTAGTGGAGCGTGGTGTCTCATCTAAAGAAGACACCAGCCTCCCAAAACTAGTAAAGGACACCATCCATCATACCAGGGGAGGAAGGTGCTCCCAAACATCCTTGAGCCTTGTCGTACTGCGGGCACGAATAGTCGACATGGAGATGTGAAACTATGAAAAAATGAGGAAAATCCTTATCAGATTCAAGAAATAAAGCAATCTCGTTAAGAAATAAAGAAAGGAATACCAAGAGTCATGCAATACTTACATAGCCACTAGGGTTCACCACCTTAAAGAATCGATGATGCGAAGGCTCACGTAAAAGAGTCTAATCATCCGTCACAGGCTCAAACTAGTCAAAAGAGTTCTCGCTACCTAATTCAAGGGGTACCCTAACACTCTGTAAGGACATAAATTTCCAATTGAGTCCCTGTATTTTTTTGACTTAATTCCGTGAACAAAACTGTGTTTGTAATATGTCATAAGGAGATTTTATTTTGTCACGATCCCACTTGGTCTATGACGTATTGAAGAAATTGAAAACGTTGCGATGAATGTTCAAGGAATTAATCATACCGAAGTTTAATTGGTGCAAGTTTACTCGTCTTCAAAGATAATTGTATTTCGAGATAACCCAGTTATGAATGCGTATAATTTGTGGTGCTCGAAATTATTTTTATAAAAGATAAGGAGGTGTTTTTAAAAAGAAAAATGTTTTTAAAGTGTTTTAAATGGTTTACACTACATTTTATTCTGATAAACTCGAAATAGAGTTTGACTTATTTGGGTCTCTTTTAAAAGAGATGTTTTAAACAAAAAGTCAAAAAGTCAAACTGACGCGCTATCGTTCAAACGACATAAGCTCTCGTTTGAACGAGATACTTATGTCGCGCGAGCGACGTGTCTCTGTCATTTGAGCGACACATTTTTTTAGGAGGCGCTTAAATCTGATTTAAAATGTGTTTTCATCAGAGTTTTGAAAGTGTGCATTCTGAAAAAACAGTTTACGTTCCAGTACGAGTTTTGCACATGTTTTCTAAGGTTTCAAAATATTAAACACACATAAAGGCCACCCAGGTTTTACTGTCACAAATTGGTATCAGAGCTAGAAAACATAATGTATTTCTTTTGTGATCCCGTGTGTTTGTTTATCTCTCCTGTGTTTGTTTTATCTCAATGGATTCTCTAAGCTTTGACGATTTACATTGTTTGAATTTAAAGTTGGCAAAACGTATTGAGGTTTTGGAGAAAGAAAATTTTGATTTAAAAAAAAAGATTGAATATTTGCAAACGTTTTAAATTCAAAGAGATATTTGTCGTGAGCAGTTTAGTTGCTTTTTCAAAGATTTTAATATGTTAAAAGTGGGGAAAAAGGAGAGTGGTGATAGAGTCCTCGTTTTAGAAAAAGAGTTAGAGGATCTGAGAAATTCTAGGGTTTATGCCGTTGAGGAAAATAATTTGATTAATGATTTTGTGGCACAAGAAAAGACAATAAGGGATAAGTTTCCTCATATTGAGGAGGAGCGAGAGAGCCTTCTAGGGGTAATTGAAAATTTAAAGGAGTCCCGAAAGTTTGAGGAGTCTTATCATTTGCTTGAGTCGAATGGTTTGAAGTTAAAAAATGATTTAAATGACTTGAGTAGTGATGGTATGGGCTTATCTTGTTCTAGTGGTTCGAATGTAAAAGCCAAAACCATAGTTTATTTTATGTCATCAACCACATCCGAGGGTATTAGAAAAGGTCAACCTAAAGGTCGCATTCCTCGTCATATTTTCACATGTTCGCATTGTGGTAGGAAAGGTCACCTTAGGAGTTTATGTTTTGATCTTAGAAAAGACCCTAGGAGATTAAACATAGTGTCCCATTTGGGACCAAACCCATTTTGTTAGGTATAGACCTGTTTGGGTTAGGAAATCCATTTTGTAGATGTTAAATACTTCATTGGTTGATCCTCACATGCATGCACATGATTCATCTCTTGTTATTTCTTATGGATAGTAGCTTTCATATTTTGTCATATGCTAGCCCTTGCACCATGTTTATAATTTGCTAGTGTTATGACATGTTTATCTCTTTGTATTTTATTTCTCACTTGTTTGAGTCTTATTTAAAAAAATACAAAAAGATTTTGTTTTTGAGAAAACTTTTTAAAAAACAAAAAGATTTTGCTTTTATTTGAGTCAAAATATGAAAAGATTTCTCACTTGTTTGAGTCTTATTTAAAAAAATACAAAAAGTTTTTGCTTTCATTATCCATGTAGCTAGGACATTTGGTCATTATTATCGATGTTTAGAACGATCTTAACCATTGTTTATATGGGGTTGTTTCAAAGTTGGTATGCATTTTGATTGGACTTTGTATATATGCCAACATTGTTCACATGCACGAGTTTATATGGTTGTTTGACTTCTCTTGCATAATTGAATTTGGTGAGGCGTTCTTATCTCAATCTTGTCATCTATGCTTAAGTAGACTTAAGGATAAGTGTGCATGCAAGAATCGTTTACCGTGAGGATTTGAATTGGTATAATTGAAAAAATGATGAGTGATTCACGGGAAAGGGATGCAAGACTTCAAAATTAACTCGTCGTGAAAGCCACCAATTAAAAGAGCCCAAAAGAAAAATCAATATGCAATAAAAAATGGCCAATAAGATTTTCTCTAAGTTGATAATGCTATAAACCTCAAAAGAACTTGAAAAAGTATGAGGGATTTCGGTTGGAGAAAATTTAAACGGCTTTGCACAACTAATCCTAATGTTGAAACATTGCAATTGGACGTTATTACTTATAGAATCATCAAAATTATGGATTTGTGTTCATGTAGTATGTTTATTTCATTAAGATCACACTTTAATTGTCATATGGCTATGATAAAGTTTGATGATTTATCGCTATCAATTAGAGATTCTTGATCGTTTTGATGTGTTGGAATTGTGACTCATTTGTTGTAGTTCCACACCCATTCATTCCATGTACATGTTTGAGCACATTGATACTATGTTTGGTTGTAACTCACATTTTTAGTTTTTATATGTTTTTGTGTTTTGGGGTAAAATCATATTGTTTAACACTGTTTTGCTACTGTCAGGCCCTTCCAATGATTTTTTTCTGTAAAATTTTTTACTGGGCAATAATATATATTATTTCTGGGTAAATGTGTAAATTTGGCACGTCGTGGGAAGTCATTCAAATGACATCTCCATGTCGCGCGAACAACATATGTACTTCATTCGAGCGATGTCCTCATTTCGTTTGAGCGACGTTCCTAGCTCATTCGAATGATAGGTTGTATTCTTGTTTCTGATTGGTTTACAGTCCACTAGTTTAGTTTGGTGATATTTTTTGTACTGCTGGAAGTGTTTCTGGACTGACTGGTTTATATGCAGGTTTATATTGTTCCAAAATTGATATTTTTCATACAGTCCGTTTTTCACAACTAATTAGTTTGATATATTCTTTGTGTGATTCATTGGTTTACTAGATACAGATTTGTCATCTATTGATCATATTTATCTAGTTGTTTCATGATTATCTAGCGATTTCAAACTGATTCAAATTGGTATATTCTCATGCTAGATACTTGTTGTTTGATTTATCTTTTCACTGGATTGTCTATTCGAGACAAAAAGGGGGATATATGTTTGTGATATAGTGGGAGATTTGAGCATGTTTTGGATTATATATTTTACAAATTGGTATTTAAAATTGGTAGTTTAAATTTGGTATCATTTTGTACTCAATTGTTTAACAAATGATTTTTAAGAGTTTATTCATATTTGTATCTATTGTTGTTTGGTATCATTTGGATATATATTGGTTTCATTTGTTCATCCATACTTCACTTGGTATTTTTCTGTCTATTCCATGTGTGTAGTTATGCTTCAGTGATTCGAGATTTCAAGTTTACATCACATTCAGACAGTTTACGCTTGTCGGTGGTACATATTCTAGTCTGTGTCTTGTAATTTTTATTTTGAGTTTATGGGATGGGATTTAGGCATCATACGTCTTGACGGACCGACTTAGGCATTTCTCTGGTTTAGTTTTATCCCGGAATAGTCAAAGGGGGAGATTTGTAAGGACATAAATTTCCAACGGAATCCCATTATTGTTTTGACTTAATTCCGTGAACAACACTGTGTTTGTAATATGTCATGGGGAGATTTTATTTTATCACGATCCCACTTGGTCTATGACGTATTGAAGAAATTAAAGACGTTGCATCAAAGCTTCAAAGAATTTATCATGCCTAAGTTTAATTGGTGCAAGTTTACTCTTCTTCAAAGTTAATTACATTCCGAGATCACTCAGGTATGAATGCGTATAATTTATGGTTCTCATAATTATTTTTATAAAAGATAAGGATGTATTTTTATAAAGAACAATGTTTTCAAATGTTTTTAAAGTGTTTTAAATTTTTTACACTACGCTTTATTCTGATAAACTCGAAATAGAGTTTGACATATTTGGATCTCTTTTAAAAGAGATGTTTTAAACAAAAGGTTAAAAAGTCAAACTGACGCGCTATCGTTCAAACGACATAAGCTCTCGCTTGAACCATATACTTATGTCGCGCGAACAATATGGCTCTGTCATTCGAGCGACATGTGTTTTCGTTAGAGTTTCGAAAGTGTGCATTCTAGAAAAACAGTTTACGTTATAGTACGAGTTTTGCACATATTTTCTAAGGTTTCAAAAGATTAAACACACATAAGGGCCACCCCAGGTTTTACTATCACACACTCCACCCTAACCCTGCCCATTCATCGGCATTAATCCATGCCATATGGGTTGCACTACTTGAGAAGTTAGCCATTTCGAACGCTAGGACGATTTGCAAAAGGATTATAGCATAAGAGAAGAAGTTAGAAAGTTGTGAAAAATGAGAAGAATGTGTCCCATTTTTATACGAGACTAAGGGTCATGCCGATCGGCAGCCTTCTCTTCCCACTGATCGACACTAGTCCTTTCACCTGCTCTAGGTACCTCAAAAGATCGTGCCAATGCTGATTGGCACACCTTTATCCATGCCTATCGGTACACCCTCTAAAATTTGGTACAAATGGTCCGAAAAATACCAAAAAATCCCCAACAATTTTGGGCAAATTTATAAAATTGCTAAATCCATTCTAGAACCTTATTCACTAAGGAAAACATCTTTTACACCCCCAGCGGAATTCCATAGAATCATTCTCCCCAATAACACTTCCCAAGGACACTCCAAATTTTCTCCAGCTACAAATCCTCAGATCATTCACTACTCCCCAACAGAACCTAAAATCTAATCCGCATCCCTAGTGGAGTCCACAAATTTCTTGAAGGAAATGTACACCTCTCTTAGGTCACAACTGACCTCGGTCTTGGATCGTCACCTCTTTTAGGTAATAATTTACCTCGATCCTGGATCATCACCACAGTTCGGTTAGAATAGACCTCGATCCTCGGTTGTCACCTCTGTTAGGTAAGAATTGACCTGGATCTTGGATCGTCACCTCTGTTAGGTCATAATTGACCTCGGTCCTCGGTTGACACCTCTCTTAGGTCAGAATTGGCATCGGTCTTGGATCGTCAACTCTGTTAGGTTAGAATTGACCTCGATCCTCGGCTATCACCTCTCTTAGGTTAGAATTGACCTCAGTTTTGGATTGTCACCTCTGTTAGGTCAAAATTGACCTTGGTCCTTTGTCGTCAACTCTTTTAGGTCAGAATTGACCTCGATCTTCAATCTTCACCTCTATTAGGTCAGAATTTACCTCGATCTTAGATTGTGACCTCGGTTACATCAAAATTGACCTCGGCCCTCGATCATCAACTATTTTAGGTCATAATTGGCCTCAGTCCTTGATCGTCAGCTCAGTTGGGTCAGAATTAACCTCAGTCCTTAGTACTCGATCGTCATCCCTTTTATATAAAAATTTACCTTAGTCTTGGATTGTCATCTATTTTATTTTAGAACTGACCCCGGCCCTCGATCGTCACCTCTTTTAGGTCAACATTGACCTCGATCTTCGATCGTCACCTCTTTTTAGGTCAGAATTGATTTCGGTCTTAGATTGTCACCTCAGTTAGATAAGAATTAACCTCATTCCTCGTTCGTCAACTTTCTTAGTTTAAAATTGACCTCAGTCTTGGATCGTAAGCTCAATTAGGTCAGAATTGACCTCGATCCTCGGTCATCGCCTCTTTACGCCATAATTGACCTTGGTTCTTGATCGTCACCTCAGATAGGTTAGAAGTGACCTCGATCGTCACCTTTTTTAGGTCAGAATTAACCTCAGTCTTGGATCGTCACCTCTGTTAGATTAGAATGGACCTCGATCCTCGCTCGTCACCTCTCATACATCATAATTGACCTCGATCTTGGACCTTCACCTTATTTAGGCTAGAATTGACCTCGATCCTTATTACCTCCTTTAGGTCATAATTAACCTCGGTCCTGGATCCTCACCTCAGTTAGGTCAGAATTGACCTTGGTCCTCGGTCGTCACCTCCTTTAGGTCAGAATTGACCTCGGTCTTAAATCCTCACCTTTGTTAGGTCAGAATTGACCTCGGTCCTCGATCGTACTCTCTTGGGTTGGGGTTGATGTCGATTTTAGATTTTCACCTCAGTTAGGTCAGAATTGACCTCAACCCGTAGTCGTCACCTCTTTTTAGGTCAGAATTGACCTCACTCTTAGATCGTCACCTCAGTTAGGTCAGAATTGACTTTGGTGCTCGGTCCTCACCTCTTTTAGGTCATAATTAACATCGGTCCTAGGTTGTCACCTCTTTTAGGCTAGAATTGACCTCGGTCTTCGATCATCACCTTAGTTAGATCAAAATTGACCTCGATCCTCATTCATCACCTCTTTTAGGTCAGAATTGACCTCGGTATTAGATCATCACCTCAGTTAGGTCATAATTTACCTCGATCCTCGATCGTCACCTCTTTTAGGTCAAAATTGACCTCAACCCTCTGAATCGATCATCCACATGCCTTAGGCCCGTAGAGCTGACCTCCCTCCATCATGTGGTGTTTATTCGACAGCTATCAGTTGTTCTAAGCTCACCCATCGAGGGGCTCTGTAGACAACACATTCTAGGACCCCCTAAGTCTCTCCTTATACCCCTATCACTTCCCCTTTCCACCATAAATCTAGGTCTCACTTCGAGTACCGATCTAGAGGCCATCGGGCGCCCCCGGGATCCATTTCACTCCAGTCATCTCTAGAGTCAGAGAAAAAACTCTTTAAATATTTAAAGAGAATAACCTTTCCAAAGTCATTCCCCATGAATGAATCATTATAACAGTTCGGATAAATGGACTATTTCACTACCAAAATTGATTCAGAGGCCATCGGGCGCTCCTGAGCCCCTAGTTTACTCTAATAAGCTTCACCATTAGAGCGGAAGCTCTTTGAATATTTGAAGGGAACTGAATCCCCTTTCCAATGTTCCACCCTGTGAAAAAAACAACATAACCATTCAAACGAACGATCAATTTTCTCCCAAAAATTGATCCGGAGGACACCAAGCGCTCCCGAACTCCATTTGACCAAAGTAAACACTTCAACTCAAATGGGGCTACATGAATATCCCAAGGAAACTTAATACCCTTTCTAACGATCCACCCCAAGCGTGATTCTGACCTACGGTACGGATGAACGATTCATTTTACTTCAAGAGGTCATCGGGTGTTTTCGGGCCCCATTTGACCAAGGTCAAATTTTTGAGCCAAGCGAAACTCTTCGTAATGTCAAAGTACCTCTCTTAATTTTTCAAAAAATTAACCCTATGCATGATTCCAACTTACCATACGAACGAACGATCCATTTGCATCCGATGACCTCACATCCAAAGGACCGACGTGCATTTTTTAGCCACATTTAACCCAAAGTCAACTCTCGAACTCGAGAGCGGTTCAAAGAACACTCTAAGGCCTCTAAAATAACTTTTTAACGGCCTACCTCGTGCATAATTTGGATCTACAGTTTGTGCACTATGATCATTTTTCCATAAATGTCCCCATGAGACTGCCAATTAGCAGGTCTTGAACCCTGCCTATTGGCACAATGTCAAGGGTGACCTATAGATAGGCACCCTCTGGGGTAGGTCAATCGGCACCCACATTTTTCCCTATAAATAAGGGCCTTGACCTCACTCCCAAAAGAGGCAAAAATCCATCAGCATCAGTGATCTCAATAACATTATCTCAAAATCAACGAAGTTCCATATGAAAAATCCCATTCAAGCCTAAATACCCATCCTTTTCACACCCAATTTGGAAAATATCCTTCTCCCTCATCAACATTCAAGGGAGTTCATCCAAAATCCAAGCTCAAGATTCAAGGAAGGTCCAATTCCTTCTCCCTCTCTTTCAATTTCTTGTTTTTTCATAAATTACTTTATATTCATAATTTAGTTTCATTCATACACATTAACATCTACGCTTTTATTAGTATATTGCACGTACTTTATTTTCCATAAAAAACCCAAAAACAAATAAAAGATAATTACACTCATAAATTCCGAACGAAATTATCCATCAAACTTTTTTTGTCAAAAACAAAAATACATTTTCTACACATACACACGTAATAAAATTACATTCGAATCTATGGGATAAACCCCCACCCCTATTCTACATTCAAACTACGTGGACTTTGATGCCTTTATAGTCTATGTAGGCGTCTCGGATTGAAATCCAAGACTCGAGTCCAATCTTCACATTTTCTAACTTAGCTTATTTTCCATATTTCTCATAATCCCTCATTTTCATAATTATCACACACACACACACACACACACACACACATATATATATATATATATATATATATATATATATATATATATATATATATATATATATATAATTTGGTTGTTCACGTCTCATCACACATATATTGTCGTTCCCTAGTAACAATCAATATCTCGATGAACACTCATATTCTATCTTCTACATTTATTATTATTTTGGAAATATTCCTGTGGATACCTCATCCTATCTTTTCCATGGTATGGGTCGAACGATTCCAATCTCCATTATATAAACACATACACACAATTCACGGGGATAAAGGAAAATATTAATATTTTCCCATAAGAGACCGAAAGGGCGAGATGGGTGCCTAACACGTTCCCATTCCGTAACTTAGCCCTCAGACCTCCAATCTATTGGTTTGGTATGCATCAGTTTTGTCCTTATTGCCGCTCTCTCAAAGTGTCAAAATGTTCTTTTGCCTATTTTAAGCAAAATAGGTTGGTGACTCCATTTCTTTACATTCACCCCACACCGACGATGGCCGAAGAACCCTTTTCGAAGAGAAGGGTATGATATCGTGACATAGTTCTTCCTCGAGGGATCCTTCTCCTTCCCCCCAAAACGAACGCCACACCTCCTGGGATGGACACACATGGAACTTTTCATTTTGTAAAAATCCATTCCCAAAATATGGGTTTGTATACCCCTCTGCTCATTCCAACAGCTCCTAGAATTTTAACATCACTTCAAAGGAATTTCATTATTTGTGTACACTTAATTCGAAGTTGATACCTATATCAAATGAAAGTTTTATAAGTTATCTTTCCAAGAAACTTTAAATCACATCATTTGAACTTCAAAGGAGTGAGTAATAATAATTTTATGAAAGGGCGTTTATGTTTGCAGTAGAATTCGAAAATAGACTATTGTGTTTCTTTAAGCCCATTTCTTGAACCATGACACTTCTAGGGGCTTGTTAAAATAGTATAGGTTCCTCCTTCATCATTCTCCCCATGTTTACAAAAAAATAAAAACTTTAATGGAACTCACTTCATTATCATCGTATGGTGAAAGATCTGATACGTTGGAAGTTATAGAAACGCCACACTCTCTTGGAAGTTGAATCTTATAAGAATTATCGCTATACCTCACAAGGAATTTAAATGGACCATCATCCTTGGGCTTAATCTTTCCATGTTTCCAATAAGGAAACCTTGCTTTCCGTAAATGACTCCACACTAAATTACCCTATTTGAGTGCAATTGTATTACGATGCCTATTGGCTTAACTTTGATACTTATCACTTTTCTTAATTATTCTTTCACGCACAGGCTCACGAAACTTTTGGATATCCTTGGCTTTCTCCTATGCATCATCACTGAATTGATTAGGTGTTGTAAGTGGAGGCAAATCCAATGGAGTGATTTAATTTCTCCAACACTCAACTTTGAATGGACTAGTACCTGTAATTTGGCTCGAAGATCTATTATAAGAAAACTCATCTCGTTCTAGGATAATATCTCACTTTTAAATCTTACTTCCCACCAAAGTCCTTAATAAATTTCCTAATCTTTGATTCAAATCTTCAGTATGTCCATCAGTTGGTGTACAATGAAATGAACTAAATTGCAAATTAGTTGTGCCAAAAATGACTTACAAACTTGGAATATTGATTAGAAGTAATGGTCTTTGGAATACCATGTCGCTTGATAATTTCATGAACGTAATGCTCATATGCATATCATGTTATTGATATGTTATTTGTTTCTTTAAGTTTGAGGAAACCCAATAAAAAAGTCTAAAATCACATCTTCTTAAGGAGATAATTTAATAGGCAGACGGGTATACAAACCCATATTTTGGGAGTGGATTTTTGAAATATGACAACTTCTACATGTCTCCACATTCTTAACAACGTCACATTCCATCTTTGACCAATAAAAAATATCCTTATTAATTGAAAGTGTTTTGTCTCTTCTAAAGTGTCCACTAATTACACCACTATGACCTGTAATAATACTAGTTTCCCTTAATGAGAACTTAAGAATGCACAACTAAATGTTTATGAAAATATTGTCATTACGTGAGATTTTTTTTTATAAGGCTCATTCGAACACTTCTCCCAAATCGGAATGAAGAAAGGATCATCTTTGCACAATTCCTTCAATTCTTTGAATCCTAATACATTCACTTTTATAGAAAGAATCAAGGTTTCGACTAAGTGCGTCTACCACTTGATTTTGCACACCAGATTTGTACTTGATATGGAAAGTAAATGCGCCTTCAAAACTCCACACATTTATCATGTCTCTAATTGAGTTTCGGTTCCCCATTACTGTATTTTAGTGCCTCGTGATCTGAAAAGAGAATGAATTACTTAGTCATAAGGTAGTGTCTCCATCGATCTAAGGTTCGAATAATACCATAGAACTCCTTGTCATACGTTGAATAATTATTATGAGAATTGCTTAATTTCTCACTAAAGTATGCAATAGACTTCCCTTTGTGGCTAATAACAACACCAATACCCACATTCAATTCATCACGATCAATTTCGAACACCATTTAAAAATCTAGAAGAAAGAGAATATTAGAGCTTCCACTATTTTTTCTTTTCTAAGCTTGAAAGTCTTGTGTGCTTAATTACTCCGTTTAAAGGTACCCACCTTTAAACATTCTATAATTGAAGAAATAATGGTTCTAAAGTTATTCAAAAATATTCTATAAAAAGATGCAAGACCATGAAAACTTTGGACATCATGGATCGAACTAGGAATTGACCAACTAGTAATTACCTCCACTTTGTTTCAATTCACTTTCACACCATTACTTAAGAAAACATAGCCTAATAATAAATTGTTATTTGTAAATAATCCACACTTCTTCAAATTAACATATAACTTTTTCCCTTTAAACTCATAAAAAACCATTTGAAGATGCTCATTTGTATATTTGCTAAACACAAGATTATCATTTAAGTAAACTGTATAGTGGGGTAAAATAAATTTTAAACCAAAAATTTAATAAATTAACCCCGCACAATCTATAAAATGAGGCTAAGTGATTTATAAAAGCCCTACTGATATCCGATCACTACACTGATTGCAATATAATTACACGTGATTTAATGTATCGCATATACTGCGAGTTTGATGAATTCAACTAGGTAATACTCTAGTAATGATTTAAATTAATTATTTGAGATACCAACACATATATTGTGACAAGTGGAACCATATATATTGGACATTTGGCTCCACAAAAAAGGTGATATGTGTTAAAACCCACATGGGGTATTTTGGTTATAAAATAGAGGGTTTCCCCTCATTTTAGAGGATGATGGCCTTGGGCACAAGGTAAGGAGAGGGAATCTAATTCTTCTCTCACGCAAACCTCTGAGCTCCATCACGGGTTTGATGTTGATGAGAAAATTTTTATGGTTTTATCAATGAGTATTACGTATTTTGCACGGTATAGGGTAGTTTGGAGGCAATTAGCTGGATTCGGAACCCCCCGTGCACCAAAATCACTAAAACCACCCAAGAACCGAGTTTTTGGCGTATCGTGTGGACCCTCAAACTATGAAAACTTTGATTCCACGATGAGACAAATACGTAGGCATAATAACCTTTCTCAAGTCTAAAACACTATAACTGCGATGCTTCCCTAAATCTGGACTACTCTTTTATATTTGGCGACTTTGTGGGGAGGTATTCACTATTTCGATTGTGTAACGCCTCGTGCAAATACGGATAGCTCGGTGGTGTTGGGACATTGTTCTTCAACCGAGATAAGCATCATTAATTATTGATGCAAAAAACTAGAATGGGCTAATTAGTTGATCCTAGATAAATAGAAACAAAAGAGATAAGGTAATTTTAAAGTGGTTTGGCTTAATAATCTACGTCCACTATTGTGTATTTCTTTGGAATTTTTTAATTGCCTCTCTTTTAGTGTCCCTTGTATGTAGGGTTTAAAATGTATTTAAAGCCCCCATAGGGTGTATATGAGATGGAATATCAAAGGATGGAATGTCTTTATATCGTAGAAATTTACTTTTGTACAATCATTATTGTATACAACTGTTGGTATTTTCCTATCATTGTTGGTCGACATCCCTGGTGTTGGTCGGTATCCTTAATGTTAGTCAATAATCCATCCTTAATGACTAGGATTAATCTTCCATTATACAACATGTGTCAGTGTCTGAATGGTCCATGTGGATGGATAATTTTTGGAATCAACGGAAACCCCCAATGTTTAATGCTTGAAGGTTTCACAAGAGTATGGAGCATTTGGCTCTTAAAGTGGCTCGGGCAATAATTTTAGACCTGGTCGGTTGCTGACTTTCGATACTTATAAAAGATTTATGATTTAATTATGGAAATATAATGCGCATGGCATTTTTGAAATTATCCATAACTTTAAGGAACGATTTTTGGGAAAATCTGTCTTTTCTGCCTTTAGCCACCACCAGTTCAATCGACGCTGGATTTTAATCATTGTTTTTCAAGTTTTCAAGGCAACCTATAGAGTGGGAAAGCCACAAAAATTTACTACCTCAAATCTTTTGAGTGTTTTTTTTCTACAGTGTCTTCAAGCTTTCTTTTTCTCTCTTGAGTGATCATTTTTTTTTCTTCAGTTATTGCTGAATCCCTAATTCCTGTAAGAATTATTTCTCTTCTCTTCTATTCTTCATCATGGGTTACTCTATTGATTCTCTTGATGAATTCATAAATGAATTTAAGATTCCCTCTTGGGTTGTTTTGGAACACTCTACTTTACCCGCTAATTTTTTCTCATTTGCTAATGGTCACTGCTTTCCCACTATTTTTATAGCTGAGTGTGGGTTTACCTTTCCTCCTAACCCTATGTGCCTTGAATTTTGTCAATACTATGATGTTGTCCCAGTTAGGGTTGCCCCCAAGACTTGGAGGGTCATAAATGGGGTGTATAGGTTGAATCAAATTCATGGAATCCATCTGGAGATTCTAGAAATAATGTTTTGTTATAAGTGGGTGACTAGTGACACCACTTTTTACTTAAATACTAGGGCTATAAACAAAACGTCAGTAGTTAATATTCTAGACTCCAATAAGGATTATTTTGAGAATGGAGCTGTTGTAAAAAATTGTCAATACGCCCCTTTGACTGGAAATGCTGAGTACAGGGGCCTAGATGCCCTCATTTTGGCAATGGGATAGGTTATTCCTCATTTAACTATTTTTCCTTGTACATATTTTTTTAAATGTTACACTAATTGTTGCTATGTAAATTTTTACTACAGTTGATTAAAAGAAAAGGTACCCAACGAAATGTGAAGTGAATTCGAGGGGGTTGAAGTTTATTTGGGGATTTCATCAAAGGATTGGTGATGAGCACGTCAGGTTTGCTTCTTATTTACCGTCGTATAAGAAAAAAAATTATTCCTTTGTTTCCCATCCTACTCCTTCCCCTGTAATTGACCTTGAGCAAGAACCTCCTTCTATTTCCTTAGCCACTGCATCTGGCAGTGGTGATCTTGCTGCCCTTTTCCCTTCTTCCTTAGATTCAAATTTTACCCTTTCCATATCCATGGGGAAGAGGAATATTCCCACCATTTTGGGAGACATATCTTCCAATACCCCTTCCAAATAAGCTGATTGAAGGGGTGAAAAATAAATATGATACTGAGAAGAATCCACTAGACAAGAAAATTAAAGATAGCCCTCTAAAGAGAATAAAGATAGGGTTGCATTATAAGTTAGCAGAAGATTCATCTAATCTTCCTGAAGAACGTGAGTTGGTCGACATATCTTCTTCTACCTCTCCAGTGGTCCTTGGCCATGGATTGGAAAGACAATTAATAAACTCTGGGACTTTGATAAACCACAGGGGTGCTGCAGTTGCATTACCTCATTCCAAAAGCTCTGACAGGGCTTCTCAAAACCTTTCTCTGGTATATTCCTTTACCTTCTTTAATTTTATGTCCCTTGATTTGTTCTTCATAATAACGACTTTCCTTGTTATTCTTACTACGTTCCTCATTGACTTCAATAATATGTTGGCTAAAGATGAGGCTTTGAGAGCTTTAAGCTTCTTCCTCTAGTAAAGTTGAAGAATCTTTTAACGAGAAGAAAAAGTCATTGCTTGATTCCCAACAAGCATTGGATAATGAACAAACGCAATGGGATGAGAAGATGAAAGTTGCTGAAGGAGCTGCTAAAATTTATCGGGGAGTAGTTAACAAGTTACAGAAAGACATGGATGTTGAGAAAGTCAAGCCTTCCCAGCTAAAAAAGGATTTGGTATTGAGAAGGTGAAGAAGACTAAGGCTAGAGAGGTTGGCTTCAACAAAGTTTGGGACAAGGGCTTTGGAGCATCTTCTTTGCAAATTGGGTTTGCGAAGAAAAAATTCTTTAAGGATGGCTGGTCTGATTCTCTGGTGGAGGTCCGAACTCCAAACAATTTTGAGTTATTCTTGCGATATGATCTTGGGACTCCTCTAAACCTGGATGAGGAAGTTGATGATGGGGGTTCCAATGAATCCTTGATAATAGTGGAGTGTGTTGATCAACACCAGGATGTTGATTCTATTGCACCCTCTAAAGTTAATCCTTCTCCTCATTCTGCTCATGCTTCTACTTCAGTTAATCCTAAGGAAGATAAGAAGAAAGTGTAGAACCGATCAGCCTTTTGTTTTCCCTTTTTTAGTAGTTGCACTTTTTCTTTTCTTTTTGAAGATGTATTTGCACTTCACTTTTTTATTAATGAAAAGATAAATATTTTTGTTCCACTGCTTGTGTTTTTCATTACTCTTCACTTTTTTTTATATGACTTTCTTCTTCTTAATAGTTTATGGATAATTGGAATACTTCTTAACTACTAACTCTGAGCAAGTCCAGAGGTGTAATGATCTTTTCAAAGATGGTCACTTATCTCTGGTTGATGTCGACCTACTATAGTTTCTCAGGGAAGGGGTATCCGAATAAGTCAAAGAGGTGTATGTTCATCTGAAGTGTCTTCTTGATCGATTAGTGCCAACAACGTTGCCTAGTATGTAATGATGGAAGAGATATAGGAGGAGTATAACGAAGCTAGGTCAACTTTTCTTGAGGAATTTGAGAAGAAATTCCAATCTCTTAGTGAATGTTGGGGCTTTGAGCAAAAGTTGGATAAATTTATTTCTCATTTTTTAAGACAAGAATTCCTGCTCAAACGTGATGTAGATGAAGCAAAAGACATTTCAAAGATTCTAGAGGAAGAGAATAATAACTTGAGAGATGAACTTGATGCCCTAAAGTCGTCCACTGTTGTTGTTACTATTATAAATGAGGGTCATTCCTTCTTAGAGGCTAAAATTGCAAGGTTGAGTGAGGAGTTAGAGGCTCTGAAGAAATTAAAATATGATTGTTTCTCTTCCTGAGCTTGAGTCAAACCTAGCTGAGGTACTACAGAAGAAGTTAGGACCCAATAGACCCTTACCAACAAAGCTGCACAATTAAAGGCCAAAAATTAAACCATTGTTGATATGTTGTAGAAGCTACAGACATTGTCCGAGAAACTATTCTCCAATCTTCTCAGTTACAAGCTAAAGATGGGTTGTTGAAGAAACTGCATTACCAACTTAACAAATTGACCTTTCAACTCCATAAACAACCAAGAAAGGTCTGTATGGATGGGTATAATAAAGCTATGGGGAACTTTTCTTGTAAGCTTCAACAGGCTAAGAATGAGGCCTGTAAATGGGGTTGGATGAACGCTTTTACAGTGATGAAGGTAGATCAAAACAGCTCATTGTGGTACTGGTATGATCCAATGTAACACCCCGCCTAATTAAATACTGGGTGGCCAGTCCCATACCAAATTAAAACAGAATATACAGTTGGCTCATTCTTAGCATCATTGTCGCAAACATTTACAACTCACCCAATACCCAATTAAGCTTGTGTTAAAAACTTTCCAAATTTAAATTTCAACAAAACCATTTTTAGTTTAAGAATAACACTACACATTTTATACTACAACACTGATAACACAATAAATAATTCAAAAGAATTTAAATGAAATTGGAATAAACATTCCCAAATAATATAAACCTTTACAATAACTCCAATAATGTTAAATGTATTAAAAAGTCCAGAACACAATAGTATTTAACCCCGATAGAAAAAGATAACTGAATCCTTTGGGCGACATGCCCTAACTAAGAATATTGTGAATCAAAAGATGAAAGGCGTCTAAGCAAAACTCCATAGCTCCATAGTTCAACATCATCCGCTAAGGATGGCATCCCTGTTGCTGGACACCTGATATAGCAGATACAATAGAAAATAAAATATGCACGGAAACGGTTCAGAGCCCGAATGTGTAGATGATTTTTAAAACAGCAAGTATTTAACAAGTGCAATAAAGCATTTATTATGTACATGCTAGATCCAACTCTCACTTGTTATTCTCACCTCTCAACTAGAGTGCACACTTAACATTTCCTATTAACCTCCTAGTTAAAGGTTCCTCCTTTCCAGTTTCCATATTATAATCCCATATCATAATCCCCGTATGTCCCATACCATACGTCACATTATTATTCATTTACATTTCTCATTTATATGAATCGTTTCTCATTAACATGAATCATTTCTCATTACTATGAATTAAGCTTTTCAATTCTGTAAGAATAATCATTCATTAACTTAATTCCATTATCTTTCTCTATTCACCATTATCTACAATTATCACTGTAGATAGATTTAACCAAAATATATATCCATTCAATCATTTAATCCATTATATATATATTCATATATAATACGGCACCCCGAGTCACAACTTCAGTGTAATGCATTACTCTGCTATCATGTCCCATCATCGCAGGTCGCCGAATAGGGGACTAAAGGTTCGGTAGGATTCCACGAACCACAAACAACAACAAACAAATTGGAGGCGAACATAGTTCTCATATCCATGGGTCACGCACATACCTACGTACCCACAGTCAGCGGACTTATAAACTCCCCGATAAGTCTTTCATACACCTATGTTCTCGAGCGAAAAATCAAAGATCCCATGGATTCATCAGGATATGACTGCCCTCACGTGCAAACCTCCCACCGATAGAAAGTAAGCTAGGTATGTCATACACATAAATCATTAATCAATCAAATAGGTATTATCATACCTATAACATAATATCAATAAGGTAATATCACTACCCTAAGATATTTCCAATACGTAGCATTATATCTCTTTTAAATTCCACGTATTAAAATATCATATCTTTACTTCATAATTTAATTATCTTCGCATCCTATAACATCTCTCCACTCCCGACGTCGTTAAGGTTCATGCGCGGAGCGTCTCGCAAAGCGAAATCCAAACAAGGAACCCCTCCAATACACTACTACTTAACTTTGTAGATCGAGGAGGTCTGACAACTTCAACTATGCGATCGGGATAACCTCATACCTTCTTTCAACCAAATGTGTTCTAAACTACCATCTCTATCCAGGAGACATACCACTACGCTCTTGTATTACACTCTGTCCTTGCGATATCAATAATGAGCTTAAACTCAGTCCTTGATGTTAAAATTGTAACCCTAAGGCTACCCTCACTCAATACACATGATTCAAATAGGTTTTTCCTCAACAAATATTCAGTAAGAAGTCACTAATATCCTACTGGTCCATAACATTATTTCTCCTGAATTACTACGAGTTTAGTTCTCCTTTTAATTAAGGTTAAAATCGATAGTTTCAAATCTCTTGTAAACAAATCTTCTTTCACTAGGATTAAACCCTCTTGTAAACTTAAGGATACCCAGATGTTATATTAAATCACCCCTACTGGTCCTATCTTAAATCCTCATACATCCCCATTTGGAATTTAACAAATGAATCTAGCAACCGAAATTCCATTCAATATAATTTTCATCATTTTAATCACTTGAATCCAAATCAAATTAATTCAAATCTTATCCAGGGTTTACTGATATTTTCTAAGTCCCATAATATCCAAATAATAATCACCAAAGATCCACAAAAGGTTTGGGATAAGAATCAACATTTAAAAAGAAACAACTTTACATATTATGGGGAGGTCGATCGATCGAAGGCAGGGGTCGATCGATCGATCCCTCAGGTCACAGCCTGGTTTTCTGCATTTTCTGCAACTACGGGTTTAGCAACTTATGATCATTTAAACCTTCATCTAAACATCCCAAATGACTTATAATCTTTACTACATGATATATCAACATATATGAACGAATTCCAATACTCTAAACATCCTATAATCATCAAGGGATTGGATTAAAAAGCATGTTTATCTCCTTATTTCCAGAAAATTATCAACATATCAACTTCAAGAACACATCAATGGTTTTCATAATTGCTTCAACAATTTCATGGCTATTTCGTGGATTATTATCAACCTAAAATATAAGTTTAATTTCTATATCATTTCAGTTTCCAGAAATCCATTTAATACTCCATTATTTCTTCCAAACATGAATAATCTTCTCTTTTCATACTATTCTAACATGGACAATATACAAACTTAAATTGCCATTATTAAACACTTGCCTTTACTGAAGGTTTGATCCTTTAGTGTAGTATATCTCAGTTGGTTGTCCCTTCTCCGATCAACCTCCGATGGTGGTTGGTGGTGGTGAACCTTGGTTCTTGTTCTTCTCCTTCCCAAGTAGGCTTTTCCCTTCCCAAGCACCCTTACACTATCTCTAGGAAGATGGATTCTCTAATTTTTGAAGAGGAGATGAATAACCCCCATACACTTAATCTACCAATACTTATAATAGTACAAAATCCGAAATCACTATTCATCCCCCTTAGAAAAATGATCAAAATGCCCTTTCGGGTTGTCTATTCATTTCCAAATGACTCGATACTCAAAATTAGCATCCAAATAGACTTTTATAACTATTTCGAACCTTCCGGACGCAACGACGCAGTCGAAATGACTATAAGGTCAATATAAAATAAATTTCCTTTTTAATTTAATAAACTAGTCCCGACGCGTCCCATACCGTGTCTGGCTAAAAATATAAATTACCGAATTTATATCATACAGTCATATCAATGACATCACATTCATATATTACCTAAATATATTTAAGTAATATTCAGAATCATCCATTTTAATATCCACCGTCTGGATAAAACCCGAATGAATTAATTAATAATAAAATCCAATCAATCCATTAATTTAAAATATAACCCATTTTAAAAGTCATTTAAAATTATGGGGTATTACATCCAATATTGCTTAATCTTGACAATTCCCCTTTTAAATTAGATGCCAATTGGATTCCATTCCATCGTATTCCTTAATGCTTGATTTGAAAATACCTGGGGGACTAGGAACTTCATGGTGAATTAGAAATTGTCCGACCTCCTCACCTTCTTGATCATCCTACTAGAAAAAATACCACAGAATTCTTTAGGATTATACTTAGGCAATTATTATTATACTTTAGATGATCCTCCTGTTGGAGTGAATCCTATTTCTAAAGCTGAAGGGAAATGGCCTATAGAATGCAACTTTGTACTTTGTTTTATCAACACAATCATGTAATTACTTTGATTGAATGAAATAGAAATTTGATTAACTTGTCTTATTTTGAATGTTAATCCTTTCTTTATCATTAATTCTATTAATTGACTTTGATTAAGTTGGGTATTAATGATCAATGAGTACAAAAGTTATACTAGCATACTTACATTAAAATCTAAATGTATAGCTAGTTAGATGAATACATAAGTTCTACCAGCATACTTAGATTAGAATCTAAATTTAGATTTAGTTACCCATGTGTATCCAAAGGTTTTACTAATGCACCCAAGTATTGGATTTTTGCATTAAATACTATTGGTGTGACCAGACGTTTGTGGAATACGTGCTCACATTCCTCTTGAGGAATCTTTGCAATGTTCTTCATGTACTTTGCCCAGTAGGATAAAGATCTTATTTTATCCTTATATTTATGGACCAAGTATCTTAAGAGTTTAACATCTTGTTGACTTGTACTTTGTGAATTAACGACCAAGTTTGTGGCTTCTTCGAGCAATTTATTTCTTCTGTAGAGAAACATTCAGGGAAATATTTATTGAGCCGAGCAACAATTTTCTGAATCCATAAACAATATATAACTTTTTATCAAGTCGCTAGAGTAGTGCATATCACTAGTACTCCCCAAAAAATTAACAACGAAAATGGAAAGAACTGATGATTTTATTAATACTGCAAGTTGATTTCAAACTTATTACAACATCATTGATAATACTTTCTGATATGCTCTGCATGCCATGGGTATTTTAATTCTACACCTTCCAAGGTTTCAATTTCATAGGTTCCAGGTCAGATCACTGGTGAAATACGGTAGGGCCCAGCATGTCTAAATCCAACCTTCTCACTAGGTCACTTACATGAGAGTTAAAATTTAAAACTCTATGGGATGGTAATCCTATCTCGGAAGGAAATAAAGTTTCAGCCCCAGATGCTAACATATATAGGGATTCTCCAGTTGTTGTTCACGGTGTTTTTCAGTATGCTCATAAGATAGAGTGTAGCTCATTTATCCAATTTCTCTTGGCATCATCAAGCCTTTTCTTCAACCCGTTAAGAAAGGTTATGTTCATAACTTTAGTTTGTCCATTACTCTGAGGATATCCTGGAGCACAATGTAATTTTTGAACATTGGAGTGAGCATAGTAATTTGTGAATTCATCATTGTCAAACTCTGTTCCATGGTAGGTAATGAAATCATAGGGCAACCCATACCTTCAAATGATGTTTTTCCATATGAATTAATAGACCTTTTCATAAGTCATGTCAATCAGAGGCTCGACCTCAACCCATCTTGTAAAATAATCCACTGTGACCACCAAGTATTTAAATCTTCCTTAGGTGGTTAGAAGTGTCTCGACCAAGTCTATACCCCATATGGAAAATGGCCATGCTTAAGTGAATTAAGTGAGAGCAGCCTGTGAATTATTGCAAATTGGGAAAAATCTTTGACATTTATCAAACTTCTTGGAAAAAGTTTCACAGTGTGCTTGCATTACTGGATCGTAATACCCTAGAGTGCTGATTATTTATAGAAGTGTTCTCCCTGCTATGTGAGCTCCATATGATCCTTCATACACCTCTTTCTTTATATCATGGGCCTCTAATGGATGCACACTAGAAATTAACTATTAGTCCTCTCTTGTACAAAACACCTTTATCTAATACATACCAAGCTTATTTGTATTTCAACTTATTTGCTTCCACCATATCTATTGGTAGAGTTCCTTCTTCAATGTATTCTTTTATAGGATCCATCCAGGATGGCTCCATATTTATGGTAATGAAATTGATCATCAAATCTTCATCTATGATCCTATTGGCCAAAATCTCAATAGGGATAGTTCATCGGATTTCAATTATGGTAACGGAGGCTAGCTGAGCAAGGGCATAAAATCGGGCATTTTCCAACCTTGGGATTTTGTCCATCTGAACAACTGGTAATTTTGTAATGACTTCCATCGCCTTGGATAAATACTTGGTTGTAAATTCTCCTTTGGCTTCGTATAAACCCAATGTTTGGTTTACTACCAGCTGAGAGTCACTGCATGCCAAAACTTTCTCGGCACTTAATGAATGGGATAAACTTAGGCCCAAAATAAGAGCTTCATATTTTGCTTCATTGTTTGAAACATGGAATTGAAAACACACCATCAGGAGTGTTAATTATTATACTTTCTCCACTATCGGTTGAACAAGATGACCCGTCAACATATAGGTTCCATATTGGGACTTCGTTGTCCAATGCTTGGTTTGTCAAACTCCTATAGTGGAATATTTTTCCTTTTGATGCTTTATACTTCCTGGTCATCTTCAGTTTTCTGGAAGAGGAATCTGGTAGGTCTGCAATCGCTTCTTTTGAAGAAAGTTCTTTGAGATCTTTTTTTAACATCACTTTCTCTTGATTCTTGTTCTGCCTGCTTACTTTGTTGCTCGGGGACCTCAAAGTAAGTGAACTCTGCTATGAAATCTGATACCGCTTGACCTTCTAAATACTACCTTGACTCATATATGATATCATAATTCCCCAATTCCACAGCCCAATACATTAATCTACCACAGATCTCTAGTTTATGCAAAGCCTACCTTAAAGGCGTATCAGTGTAAATTATGATTGTATGGGCTTAGAAATAGGGTTTCATGCATTTGGAGGTTTCAATCAATGCCAATGCCAATTTCTCTAAGCGACTGTATTTGATTTTCGCTCCTCGAAAAGGCTTATTGGTATAGTATATGGGTTTTTGAACTCCATTCTCTGCTCGAATCAATGAGGAACTCACAGCTAACTGAGAGACAGCTAAATACAGGTACAATTTTCACCTGTGATTGGTCGGGAGAGCAATGTAGGTGACCCCAAATACTTTTTCAACTCCTCAAAGGTTTTTCACGTTCTTCATTCCATTTAAATATTTTTTTTATCACCTTCAAGAATGGCAAGCACCTATCTGTAGCTCGAGACACGATTATGTTCAAGGCTACTACTCTTCCGGTCAGTCTTTTCACATCCTTCTTGTAGGTTGGAGATTTCATTTCAATTAGTGCCTTAATCTTGTTTGAATTTTCTTCAATTCCCCTTTAATTTACTATATACCCGAGGAACATTCCCTCTTGTACTTTAAAAATGTATTTGGTTGTATTCGGCATCATCTGGTGCTTCTCAAGTTGATCAAATGTATGGCTGAGGTTGGTAATGTGATCGGATGCCTTTTTCTCTTTGTAAGAATATCATCTACATAGACTTCCATATTCTTGTATATCTGCTCCTCGAACACCTTATTGACCAACCTTTGATATATAGCACCTGCTTTTTTTAAACCAAAGGTAATAACATTATAACAGTATATTCCTCGGGGAGGGATGAAAGAAGCTCTTTCCCTGTCCTCAGGTTTCATTTTTATCTGGTTATAACCAGAATAAGAATCCATAAAGCTGAGTAGATCATGTCATGATGTTGCATCCACGAGTTGATATATTCGGGCAAAGAAAAATGATCATTTGGACATGATTTATTTAAATCTGTGAAGTATACAAATATTCTCTACTTGTTGTTTTTCTTTTTTACCATAACTACATTGGCCAACCAGTCTGGGAATTTCACTTCATTATTAAAAGCTACTTTGTGAACCCTTTTGACTTCTTCCTGCATGGCTTGGTTCTTCTCGGGGCTGAACACTCTTCACCTTTATTTGATTGGTTTAACTTCTTTGTTTACGTTGAGCTCATGATAAAGGAAATTGGGATCTATCTTCATGACTCCAGGTAAATAAATGCTTTTTCTATTCAAGGAAGCTCACCAGTTCCTGTTTAAGAACAGGATCCAATGTTGTCCCTATTTGAGTGGTGCGCTCTGATTTATCATCATCTAACACAATGCTTTCAGTTGCTTCCATAATCTGTCCCTTTACCAGATCTATTTCCTCTCTTGGATTTAAGTTTTCAACCTCAGATTCTTAATCAAGATCAGGAGTATCCACTTGGTAGGTAGTAGTTTTCTTTATTTATTCTAAGTCTTCTTGATCGACAGAAGAATAGTATCACTCCCGAGCTACTTTCAGATCACCTTTCACAATTCTCACCCCAAAATTAGTAGGGAATTTTAGGCACTGATGAATAGTGGATGGTACTGCTTGAAACTCGTTTAGTCCTACTCTTCCCATGATTATAATATAAGTTGAATGAACGTTTTTAGCCATTACAAATAAACGAATCTTCTCTATTCGACAAGTTTTTCAGGTGCCTATGATCACTTCCCTTTTAATGGTTCCCAAAGGGTACTTTCTCACCTATAAATCCTATTAGTGGTCGATGATAGGGTTCTAATTGGCTAAGTTTAAAATCCAAATTGCTGAAACAAGGATAGAATATGATATCCGCCAAGCTGCCATTATCTATTAATACTCTAGAGATAATGATTTCTTCCTTTCTGACTTGGATTACTAATTGGTCATCGTGAGGATACAGTACTCTTAAAATGTCATTTTTAGAGAAAGCAATTACTAGTTTGTCTTTGTTAACCTTCCTTGGCCAATATTCCTCTGTATGTACGAGCAAGATTTTGCCAAATGGAGGTAAGCTTTTCGCTCTATTGTACGAAGTCCTCCTCCTATGTCTCCACCTATAATCATTTGGCAATAAAAATAACCAAAATTGATATAGAATACCTTACGTTCTGGTAGTCAAGTATTTTTAGGGAGATTGGCATCATCATCTTGATCATCTTCATGAGTTATTTTCTTCTCCTCTCCGAGCTTGCAGGAAGATTTTGATCTACACCGAATTCCTTCATTATTCTACTGATCAATGTACTGATTCAGCTTTCCTCTTCGAATGAGAGTTTCAATCTCATTTTAAAGAGCTATGCAATGTTCCTTCGTGTGACCGTGATCACGGTGAAATTCGTTGTACTTATTTTTATCTCTCTTAGTCGGGGAACTTCTCAACTTATCAGGCCAACGCACATCTTTATTATGCTTGATTTCTTCCAAAATATGGTGAATTCCCATGGTTAATGGAGTATAGTCATTGTACTTCATGAGTCGCTCCAAAACTCCTTTTTGTTTTGATTCCATATGTTCTCTGGGGTCTTTATGATCTTTCTTATCATTTTTTCCATTAACTCTTTTACCCGAGCTACGCTTCGCTGCCATTGCTTCCTCGACATTCATGATCTTTGCTGCTTTATCCATCAATTCTTCCATTATCTTCGGAAGATCCTTAGCAAGAGTTTAATACAATTTTTTAAGGAGCAGTCCACTCATGAGGGAAGTTATTGCAGTCTTCTCCTCATAATCTACTACTTAGTCTAGTTTCTCATTATTAAAATAACTGATGTAATCTCTAATTCTATCTCCTTCTTTCTGCCTCACTTTGAGTAAGTATGCCACCCTTTCCACAGGCTTTGGTCCAAAGCAAAAGTTCTTAATGAATACCTTGTACAGTTGGTTAAGGCTAAAAATTTGTCCTCGGGGAAGACCATTGTACCAGATTTGGACAGATCCAATAATGGTTCTAGAAAATGATCTACACCTCACTTTATTGGGGACGGCCTAAATATCAGCAACTGCCTGGTATTGTTCTATATGGATGACTGAATTAATGTTTTCATCATATTTGGGCATTACTAATGGAGCCTTGAACTTTGCTAGAGTAGGGAAATCCATAATTTCTTGCACGAATAGAGACCCTTTTACAAAACTTCTTTGTAAAGGATTTCTTGTCTTCTCCATTTCTCCTAATCTATCTTCCAATATTTGTATCGAGCCTTTCTATGCATCATTAGCAGCGTCGAATTTATGCGTTGCAACTTTATTAGTTGCTGAGATTTCTTCCTGAAGTCGATGCTTAGTCCGACTAGCAGTTCGTCGGGTATTTGATCTAGATTGAGATGTGATTTCCCTTTAATCAGATGGTCATCAGGTATTACCATATCTTTCCCTAAGAACATTTTTTCCCCCTATGTCCCAAACGATCGAAGTGAGAAGCATGGCTTAATATCTATAAGGCGCTTGGCCTCTCTGGAGAATAAGACTGCGTGTGGAAATATTTTAATGTCTTGAGTAATGAAGTTTACCTTGGATGGTAGGAGACATCTCTTGTCAATATTAAGTGGTTCCATCGACCACTTCTTAATGGGGGTGGTGGAATATTTCCTTGAGCAGATAGAATAAGTGCTTCGATTTGAAGAGTTTGTGCAAGTTGCTTGATAGCATCTTGCATAGCCTCTTGGCCTCTTGCAGGACTGATGAGAATCCTAGTTAAATCATTTTCTGATAGAGGAGAACAAGGGATAGGCAGAATACCTTCGTTCCTGATACTTGATTCAGGAATATCAGCCATTTAGATGTTTAACTGAATGAGATCGATCAGAAAAATCGTTCCCACAGACGACGCTAATATGTTGATGCAAAAAACTAGACAGTGCTAATTAAATAATCATAGATAAATAGAAATAAAAGATACAGTAGAATTTTAAAGTGGTTTGTCTTAATAGAATAGCCTATGTGCACTATTGTGTATTGCTTTGGAATTTTTTACTTTCCTCTCTTTTCGTGTCCCTTGGATATAGGGTCTACAATGTATTTATAGCCCCCCAGGGGTTGTACAAGATCTGGAATATCAAAGGATGGAATGTCTTTATATTGTAGACATTTACATCTGTACAATCATTAATGTATACAACTGTTGGTATTTTCTTGTCATCATTGGTCGGCATCCCTAGTGTTGGTTGGTATCCTTGGTATTGGTCGGTAATCAATCCTTGATGACTAGGATTAATCATCCACTATACAACAGGTGCCAGTATCTGATTGGTCCATGTTTGGTATCAACATTCATTATGTTCTTTTATTCACCTTGGGGATTATTCCATACATCTTATTTATGATTATTATAAATCGTATCAGTTGGGACCCATGAAGGATATGCTAATTTTAGCTTAAATCAAAATGTTTTTGGTATTAAAAAAGACAAAATTAAAAATACGTAGGATTGATTTTGTCATGAAAATATACACGTTGTTGCTATCTTTAAATTTGATTTAGGAAATATCGATAAAAAATAATAAAACAAAGGTGTATGTTTTCCTTCAAAATTATGAACCCACACAAATTTATGGGTGTGTCAATTGTTTGCATGTATAAGTAGCACAAAATTAACTGAGTCTTTGTCAAAGTCAAAAGTAAAAGAGATATGATTGTTTCTAGTCTAACTTACTGAAAAGGGAAATGACTAAATCTTTGATATATTATTATTTTATATTGAACAACGATCACTCAGATAAAATTTTTGCTCAATAAAAAAGAAGAGTTGGGGGAACTAAGGTAAAAATACATGTGGGTTATTTATTACAAAGACCAGCATTTTTTAGAAATACAAAGGTAGTATGGCTTTTGATGAAATAGTTATAAAACTTATTTTTGTCTCTCAGATAACAAAAACATAACATAGAGTTCACGCCTTGCATGTTTCAAAGACTTGAAGTTTAATGATGGGAACACGCGCTTATATTTATTTACATATACATAGGGAACTGTCAGAACAGTAAAAATCCTATATGATACCACTGATAGCCCAAAAACCTATACATGCTATCACTAATAGCCCCTATCCTTGCGCACTCAATTTATTTTGGGGCTTATATTTGTTTCGCCATGATCAATATACCTGCAATTCCTTTATCTCTCACAATTTGTGACAATACAAAAGTATCAGCAAAATTAGTCTCTAAAACACATTTCTCCGGATAAAATCCAAAAAAACTTTATCCCTAATTTCGGCTCGACTCTGGCGCTCCACCTCAGGCTGGCGTTTCTCAAAAATGACCCACCACCATGAAGGTTTGATAAACTAATTCACCATCAAGCTCATATGAAAACCAAAAAAATTGGGGATTTACGACTGCACTTTGAAGATGTCTTGAAACTAAGGAGCTCAAATCAGTTATTTACCATGCATGGGTACAAAATGGAGCAAATATTTACAAATTATCTAGCATGAAATTGACATCAAAACAAAACCACCATTGTTTTACATTTGGATAGAAATCAACATATGTTTAAACACTGTTTGGATCTTCAAACAACTTCCTTTATACATCCGAACAACTTCTCTCTTTGAATAATCATCTTCGACCCACCTTGGGGGGTTTAAAACCCGAATAACCTTGGAGAACTCTAAGAATATTCCACCTATGATCAGCCTTGAACTCCGATAAATCTTGTGTGAACATCCGAACAACAATCTCCAAGCACCCTCATGTAAACCTCCAACCAACCTCGCGACTCTCTGAGGAATCGTCTTTTTTTCCTCCAAGGAACCTCAATCTTAGTACTGATCTTCGAGATGCCTTAAACATACGAGCAGTTTTATGATCTGGGACATTGGTTAAGTTGTGTCCGAGAATACTTAGAAGCAACACCTCCATTTTTTCTCTTGAGTTAATCAAATCATACTTTGAGTTCAAAATTTTTATTTTTTTTCGTGATTTATGAAAAAAAATAAAAGTGGGAAAAATCATGAACAACCTCCTAAGTTACATAATTATTTTATGTTATCTCAATTTAGTACGTGCATGTGCTCGAGAAACCATATCAAATATGATATTTTTTCTAGAATGACTATCAAAATGACATATTTCGAGCAACCCTGTTGAAAAAAATAGTTTTTTAGCAACCATGTCAAAATTGACATCCTTCGAATGACCTTATCAAGATAAGTTCATAAGCTCAAATAAGTCTCATATGTGGTACCTCAATCAGTCTCATCTGTGGTACCTCGAGCATTCTCATCCATGGTACCTTGAGAAACCTTATTTGTGCTACCTCGAGTAGCCTCAGTCATAGTTGCTCAGAGGAACCTTCTAAGTAACCTCCTCCATGGTCATTCTGAGATATGTTTTATTCACATTTTGATATTAATTACATGAAAAATCAAATATGATATTTATTATTCACCTCAAGATGACTCAACATACTTACTAATTGAATTGTTTTATATACGAATTAATGGTCCAATTCTGAGTCTTCTCAGATTTGATAAAATAATGGGGGCATGAGATCAATAACTCACCACAAGATATATTTGCACTCTATCATTTTATGCTATAAAAATGAGATTGTAAAAGTATTAATTACATATTGTATCATATCAAACTGGCACCATGAAATTGCACTAAACAATATGTTTTTCGATTCCTCGAGCCATGATTCTGAGTTTATTTTATTCCGTTGAAATAAAATAAAATAAAGGAGGCAAGATATACCCCACATGATTATATATGGAATTATAATATTCCTCACAAGTTACTAATGGTTTTTGTGCCAAACTCAGAGATGATTTTTATTTTTGTAGATATTGAACACACATGATCAAATCAAGCTCAAGCAATAATGATAGGTTTTACAGACGTCAAAGTCTAATGCTTAAGATTCTTTTTTAATTTGGGATATCACCTAGTAAAATGTATTTACTTTTATTCATATGGTGTTGTAACCAATGTATGAGTTTTTCTTTACTCTTCTTTGTCTTGAGATAAAATAAAATACAAAGTAAAGAGGCGAAAAAGTATTGTATGATGTAATATTTAGTTGCATAGGATCCCGACTGATATGCATGCTCAGATGTGGTCACAGAATGGACATTATTATCGAGGCATCACCAAAGCAGACTCCAGACTTGTTCAGCATAGCCACTGGTTAGCTCACAGATAGCACTAACTGCATGATATTATTTCCAGTGAAGTGACGGGGGCAAGCGAATTGGCCGTAAAACATGGATTATGGATAGAGAGTTTGCATACAAACCTTACCGATATTGTGGTAATTCATCCAAAGAGGTGCATTATAGCTTCGAGAAACCTTATCGATATTGTGATAAGACACCCAAAGTGGTGCATTACAGCTTCGAGAAACCTTACCTATATTGTGGTAAGTCACCCAAAGCGGCGCATTATATCTTCTAGAAACCTTATCGATATTATGGTAAGTTGCCAAAAGCGGTGCATTATATCTTCAAGAAACCTTACTGATATTGTGGTAAGTCGCCCAAAGTAGTTCAATATGGTTATGAGAAACCTTGACCTATATGGTAATCCCGACTTGCTTAAAGGACCTTTATGACTGCTCGGCTAAGCAAGTTGGGCATTCTCGAAGACCTAGTTTGCCTAAAGCTCCTTTATCGTCGCTTGACTAGGTAAATTGTTGTCATTTAAAAGTCTCAATTTACTTAAAGGACCTATATGGAACATGAACTAAATAAATTGGGCATTCTCGAAGCCCCAGTTTGCCTAAATCACCTTTATGGTCACTCGACTAGGTAAATTGTTATCACTTATGAGTCCCAGCTTACTTAAAAGGCCTATATGGAACCTTGACAATGTATTTTATTTTATCATACTTTGATATCACACACTCATATCATACTTTGAGTTAATCAAATCATACTTTGAGTCTAACATTGGTTAAATTGAGTGCGCAAGGTTAGGGGCTATCCGGGATATTTTGTGAGCTGGGACATTGGTATAATAAATCTTGGATGTTAATCAAATCGCCATTTCCCATAAAATTTTGTGAGTTGTGACATTAGTTGGGAACGTGTGAACCAGGTGGGGATTTCAAAGTTCCGAGTTAGGAACGTTTTTTTTTCTTTATGCTCTTTTATACATTTACAAAGAGCTTTTACGATTATTTGGAGATACCTCATTTTAGGGCACTGTATAGGTATATCTCATCAAGATAAAATTCGTCTAAATCGTCGTCTATGTTTATTCATAAATTTATTCACAAGGTTAAAATAATGTGATATTTTATCATACTTTGATATCACACACTCATATCAAACTTTGAGTTCAAAATATTTAATTTTTTTCGTGATTGATGAAAAAAATAAAAGTGGGAAAAATCATGTACCCCCTCCGAAGTTACATAATTCTTTTATGTTGTCTCAAATGAGACCATTTAAAGATTGATATCAACTTAGTACATGAATGTGCTCGAGCAACCATATCAAATATGATATTTTTTCAAGAATGACTGTCAAAATGACATATTTCGATCGACCCTTTTGAAAAAAATATTTTCTTAACAACCATGTCAAAATTGACATCTTACGAATGACCTTATCAAGATGCGGTCATAAGCTAAAATAAGTCTCATTTGTGATACCTCGATCAATCTGATATGTGGTACCTCGAGTAGTCTCATGCATGGTACCGTGAGAAACCTTATCTGTGGTACCTCGAGCAGCCTCAGGCATGGTTGCTCAGAGGAACCTTATGAGCAACCTCCTCCATGGTCATTCTGAGATATGTTTTATTAAGATTGTGATATAAATTACATGAAAATTGAAATATGATATTTATTATTTGCCTAAAGGTGACTCAACATACTTACTGATTGAATTATTATATATACAAATTAATGGTTCAATTCTGAGTCTTCTCAGCTTTGATAAAATAATGGGGGCATGAGATCAATAACTCACCACATGATATATTTTCACTCTATCATTTTATGCTATAAAAATGAGATTGTAAAAGTATGAATTACATATTGTACCATATCAGGCTGGCATCATGAAAGTGCACAGAACAATATGTTTTACGATTCCTCGGGGAATGATTCTGAGTTTATTTCATTCTATTGACAGCAAATAAAATAAAGGAGGCCAGATATACCCCACATAATTATATATGGCATTATAATATTCCTCACAAGTTACTAATGTTTTTTTTCCTGAGTCAGAGATTATTTTTTATTTTTGTAGATATTGAACACACATGATCAAACCAAGCTCGAGCAATTATGATAGGTTTTACAGACGTCAAAGTCAAATGCTTAAGATTCTTTTTTAATTTGGGATATCACCTAGTGAAATGTATTTAATTTTATTCTTATGGTGTTGTAACCGATGTATGAGTTTTCTTTACTTTTCTTTATCTTGAGATAAAATACAATACAAAGTAAAGAGGGGGAAAAGTATTATATGATGTAATATTTAGTTGCAAATGAGCCCGAGTGATAAGCGTGCTCGGATCTAGTCGCCGAATGGCTATTATTGTCGACGCATCACCCAAGAAGACTCTAGACTTGTTAAGCATAGCCACTGGTTGACTCACATATAGCACTGACTGCATTGCATTATTTCCAATGAAGTGACGGGGGCAAGCGAATTGGCCGTAAAACATGGAGCATGGATACAGAGTTTGCATACAAACGTTACTGATATTGTGTTAAGTCTTCCAAAGCGGTGCATTATAGCTTCAAGAAACCTTATCGATATTGTGGTAAGTCTCCCAAAGAGGTACATTATAGCTTCGAGAAACCTTATCGATATTGTGGTAAGTTGCCCAAAGCGACCCATTATATCTTCGACAAACCATATCGATATTATGGTAAGTAACCCAAAGCGGTGCATTATATCTTCGAGAAACCTTACTGATATTGTAGTAAGTCGCCCAAAGTAGTGCATTATGGTTATGAGAAACCTTGACCTATATGGTAATCCCGACTTGCTTAAAGGACCTTTATAACTCCTCGACTAAGCAAGTTGGTCATTCTCTAAGTCCTAGTTTGCCTAAAGAACCTTTATGGTCCCTCGACTAGGTAAATTTTTGTCACTTAAAAGTCTCAATTTAATTAAAGGACATCTATGGAACCTCAACTAAGTAAATTTGGCATTCTCGAAGCCCCAGTCTGCCTAAATCACCTTGATGGTCACTCGACTAGGTAAATTATTGTTACTTATCAGTCCCAGTTTACTTAAAGGTCCTATATGAAACCTCAACAAAGTAAATTGGGCATTATCAAAGCCCCAATTTTCCTACAACATCTTTATAGTCACTCCAACAGGTAAATGGTTGTCTCTTAAAAGTCCTAATTTACTTAAAGAGGCTATATGGAACCTTGACTAAGTAAATTGGGCATTCTCGAAGCACTGGTTTGCCTAAAGAACCTTTATGGTTGATCGACTAGGTACACTGAGGACGCTAAAAAGCTATTAACAAGTGGTTTTCATTGTTAAGTCACATATTTGGGTGGAGTTTACGAAAAATCTTCAAAAGTGGTTTTCTTTGTTAAATCACGTATTTGGGTGGTATTTTATGAAAAATCTTAACAAGTGGTTTTCATTGTTAAGTCACATATTTGTGTGAAGTTTGTGAAAAATATTAACAACTGGTTTTCATTGTTAAACGACATATTTGGGTGGGGTTTTACGAAAAATCTAAACAAGTGGTTTTCATTGTTAAGTCACATATTTGGTTGGAGTTTTACGAAAAATCTTAACAAATGGTTTTTATTGTTAAGTCACATTTTTGGGTGGATTTTGCGAAAATCTTAACAAGTGGTTTTCATTATTAAGTCCCAAATTTGGGTGGAGTTTGCAAAAAATCTTAACAAGTGGTTTTCATTGATAAGTCACATTTTTGGGTGGAGTTTGTTAAAATCTTAACAAGTAGTTTTCATTGTTAAGTCACATATTTGGGTGGAGTTTTTACGAAAAATCTTAACAAGTGGTTTTCATTGTTAAGTCACATACTTGGGTGGAATTTGCGAAAAATCTTAACAAGTGATTTTCATTGTTAAGTCACATATTTGGGTGGGGTTTGTGAGAAATCTTACCAAGTGATTCCATTGTTAAGTCACCTCGTAGGTGTGAGTTTTCAAAGAAAACCTTAACAAGTAATTTCCATTGTTAAGGAGTTATATTTTCCTTCTTATTCTTCGTTTCAACGCATAGTGTTTCATTCGAATAAAAAGAATGATCACGAGGTTCTTCGAAAATAACCCGTGAGATCAAACCCTAAAACGTGAGATATAAGATAGAAGTATATCATCAAACTGAAATGAGATATGATATTATTATGCACAATCCACTGGTTGATCGAACATATCAAAACTGACTAAAGGAATGGGGGAAACCCCCAAAATACTCCTCCAAAACTAAAAATAGAGGCGATAATGATAGCCCTCGGAATTAAATGCACATATACGCATGGTATAGATCAAACGAGATAATATGATGGCTTATCCAAAGTAGAAACATATTCAATGACATCTCATACACATAATTGATATGTCTCATCCAAAGCATCACCACACCAACTATGTGTACGAGGGGGCAAATGTAGAGTGGGGTGAAATTAATTAACCCCAACACTCTAATAAGTTAACCCCGTACAATCGATAAAATGAGGCTAAGTGATTTATAAAAACCCTACTGATATCCAGGCACTACACTGACTGCAATATTATTGCACATGATTTAATATACTACATGATGATGTTGGAAACAGTACGACCCGTCAACGTGTTTGCAATCTCAAACCAAAGATAACAATGGCAGCACAAGAGTATACTAAATATAAGAGATTGACATGAGGAGAAGAGGATGAACACCAATATATACGTGGTTCAACCAATTAGTTCTACATCCACTGTGCAAGTGAGTGAGTAAGGTCACTAAAATAAGGCACTAATGATCATGGATACAATCTCTCAAGCTTTCTCTTTCTACTGTGTAATTTGACAGAGCTTCAGCTAGGGTTGTAATTTCGTATCCCTTTACAAGGTAGATGATGACCTCTATATACAGTGCTTTGGGGTGTAATGTACCCCCAAGCATACAATGAGCATGTGCATGAAGATCTGGCCGGTGAAAGGATGACACATGGCTGAGCTTTAACTAAGTAATAATGACTTCAATATTCCCTCATGTGGAGGGAATGATTCAGATATAACGGATTTGTCCACGTGCTCCAAGCCATACATGTATGCGTAGAAGCTCTTCTATCTTTATTTGGCACCAATCTTGGCCTGAGTGAGTCCGAGGTAGGTGAGGTACGACCCCTACCTTAGCTGGGAATTATATGATGACCTTGGCTAGGATGTCGGCCGAGATTACATATGTGGAATGTCAGCTAGGGCCGATGTTGACCTGACACCTGGTGTTGAGCCTGAAAGGCTTCTGATTCTAGGTGAAACCTGTAACATCAAATAAAGCCGATGATGGAATTTTTCATTGAACCTAAGAAGCATTGTTGATTCTCGTGTGGCGTTTACAACGTCGGATGTCAATGATTATGATATTGAAGGGTGGTTGAACCCATGATTCCTTGCTGGCCTCGGATGATGCCCAGCCGATGTTGATATATAAGGCAGATGTGATGTCGATTGTGGACGACCTGATGGATAACTGACTCCATGAGTCATACAATCCTCGGATGTTTCCTAGTTGAGGGGTACTAGTAACATCGAACATGGACGACCTTATGCTAGACGAGATTATTGATCGTTAGTCTTGAGCCCTTGTTACCTTAGCCATCATTCTGGCCGAGGTTGGTGCCTCCGAGCTAGCAGGTACACTTTAATCATATCAATCACCCCTAGCCCTCAGTTACCTATGTTAATAGGTGACTAAGGGGTATGTATGTCCGAGGCTCTATTTCTTTATGTGCCAATATTTTCTTGACAAGTGTCAACTTCTAAAGAAGGTAGCGTGCCTAAAAAGTTCTATAATGTTGATTACCTTTTGGGATCCCAAGGCAATGATGAGCCTTGGGACATATGCAATTATATTTTAAGGGTTTAAATCCCTTCTCTCTCTCTGTCTTCTTCATTTCTCTTACTTTCTCAAGCCTGAGTTTTTTGGATTCTCTCTCTCATCGTGAGCTTGATCGAGGCTGTTATGGATTTATCTTGTCTAATCCCTCACTCTCCACCTCATATTTTATCTGGTATCGCTTATTTCCCTTATTTTGCCATTTTTCAGCCTTATTTTTCCATTTTTTTTATAATTTTCGGCGATAGTTTGAATTTTCCGGTGAGCCTTTGAGTTTTCTAGTGACTCTTATTCTGGACTGTCCTTGGTTTGAATTTGTTCAAAATCCCAGTTTGATATTTTAATTGAGTTTGTGCCGAGTTGTTTGTTTTTGGTTTAGAGTCTTAAGTGTAGCGTCATCTGACTTATGCTCAGACCTCTATATAAACTCTTAGAAGATTTACCCTCCCTTACAGAGAATACCTTTGCAAAAATTAGGCAGATAGAACTAGCCCAAGAGTAATCTCATAGGGATGAGGCCTTCCCTCTTAGGCCTATCTTCCCTCCACCTCTGAAGGTGATATACCCTGAGCCTGCCGAGCCTATTGAGCCAGCAGAGGTTCTGATAGACCCCTCTCCCATGTCTGAGTCTGAGTCCTCTACCTCAGACCCTATGTTTACTGATTCTTTCTAAGAGCTATGGACTTCTCGATTAGGCAAGATCTGGTCCCTGATCAGGCCGAGGTTTAAAGTCGTGCCTCGTCTCACAATAATGCTAGTACGTCACGGACTTCTTTCGATGTTGAAGTTGTGGGGTCAAGTGTGGCCATTCCACCATCTATTGATGCAATTCCTTTGTCGGCCACCACAGGGGTTTAGTTTTCTCAGAGGTTCCCTAATGGTTTGTTACGCCTACCCAGGTCGACGTTGCCAGGGATGAGGATGATGGTCATGATAGTGACGTTGACACCTCAGAGGAAGCCGAGATAGAGAGTACTGTCACTAAGTACGACATGTTAGCCTTTAGGAACCTTTATTCCATAGGTCCTTCTATCAATCTAAGAAGACATCTGAGGGATGAGATGGCCTCTGGTGGCCGAGATGGGGAGATTTGTGTGCATGAGAACATGTTTAATTTAGGATTCTGTCTTCCCATATATCCAATAATTAGATCCATATTGTCCCATATTAACATGTCCCCCTCCCAATTATTCCCAAATGCTTAGAGGGTGATGATTGGAGCTATCATCCTTTGGAGGGAAGTCCATCGCTTTGACCTTCCTGCCAGGGTCTTCACAGGGTGATACGTGCCATCCTCTATTAGAAACCACCCGAGAAACTACCACTTCCTAGCTAGGAAGTCTGATAAGAATATGTTGCTAGTCACCTAGACCTCAAATCATAATTAGAAACTATGATATTTATTCACCTCAGGGATATGGGAATTTGGTACTTGTATTCCCTCTTCATCACTAGAGCCGAGGACCCCTGTGAGGTGGGGAAAATTATCATTAGCTGCTAAAGCTGACCCTGGGTTAAGCCACGATAACCTACAAAAGGTCAAAGATCTTCAAGATCAGGGGGAGATTAGTTGGCTAGTCAAGTACGAGCATCTGATGACCCCCTACTACCTCTCTGAGACTGGCCTGGGGGAAGTCCTTTAGCCAAGCTTCGTAAGTGCTTATTTTGTAAAGTTGTACCTCTAGTTTTTTAATGTCTCTAATATAGTAACTCAGATATATTTTTTGCAGAACGCCCAAAAAGTATCTCAGACGACCTGTGGGAGATGTCTGCACCAAGCCTTATCAATTTGGTGAAGAAAGCTGGGTTCAATGCACCTCCTTCTCCACCACCTAAGAAGAATGTCGGTACCTCTAAGGCCGACGCTACAAAAAAGAGGAAATCCACCACTGCTGCCTCTCAGGATCAGAGGCCGAGTAAGCACCAAAAAGTCATCCCAATCTCTTCTGATGATGCATTGGCTGCTCGTCTGGAGCAGCTGAAGATCAGTGACAGCCTGATAGGTCATGGTCTGAAGGAAATGGATGTCATCGGCTCTGCAATGACCGATGCAGATAGGCATTTTCTATGCTCGATTAATACCCCTCTATTGGTCGAGTTTTTCCTTCACAAGTATATCCAGGTAAAAAATTTTGCTTTTTTATTCCAAGTCTAACCTCATCTTTTATTGGATTAAGGTTTGCATTCATACATCTGACTTTGTATTGCAGGGTATCCTGTCCATGCACCAATTCATTGACTGGACCCTGCGGAAGATACCCCTTATTAAAAAGGGAAAAGAAGACCAAAAGGTGGAGGCCTATCTAAATGCTGAGGTTGAACGTCTAAAGACCGCCTTGGAGGGGTTTGAGAATAAGGTGAAGCAGAGGGACATGGAAATATCTAATCTCCAAAAGTGCCACACCTCTGCCTTGAAGGCCAAGGATGATGTTCTTCAACAAAAGCTGATGTTGTTGTGAAAGTTTCCTTTGAGGACGCCTTTGAGAAAATTTTGGCTAACTACAAGGTCTCTGACCAATTAATAAGCTTCGAATTTTAATACCTTGAAAGAGGTGTTAAAGCTAATGGTAAATGGGCAACTATTAAGGAAAAAGAATCAAGGAGCTTGATAGCCTCAAACTTTATTGGTCTCGACTATGGTAACCCTTAATTTGCTCAGGGCTTGCAAGAGGTTGAAGAGGAAGGAGAAGGTGTTGCACCTACAGAGACTGCACAATCGGAAGCTACCGAGACTGAGGATGTCAACCCTCAAGATGATAAGGCTGAGGTTACCAACATCGGACAAGATGATGGGGTCGAGGTTACCAACCCTGTGGCTACATACACCTAGACCATGATTTGTGAAACTTTACACTTGTAATTTTTATTTCTCATTTGTAGTTATTTGTAACCTCTGATAACACACTCTAAAGAATATTGACTTGTAATTCTGGCTTCTTCATGTTATATCATCCTCTTCAGAGAATTTTTCTTCTTTTGATGAATGCTCGTTTGAATAGTTTTACAAGTTAAGGTCTGAAGTCTGTCTACATTAATTTCACCAAACTATGTTTAAAGTCTGAGGTCACCAACTATGATGTTTCACCTCCTAATTTTGTCACCAAATTAATGCTGTTTAAGGCATGAGGTCATCAAATTATGATGTTTCACCTCAAACCTTGTCACCAAATTATGATGTTTAAGATCTGAGGTCATTAAACTAAGATGTTACCCTCATAAATTTCACCAAATTATGGTGTTTAAGGTCTGAGGTCATCCAGTTATGATGTCTAAGCTCAGACCTTGCCACCAAATTATGACGTTTAAGGTCTGAGATCATCAAACTAAGATGTTCCCTCATTAATTTCATCAAACTAATGATATTTAGGGTTTGAGGTTATCCAATTATGATGTTTGAGCTTAGACCTTGTCACCAAATTATGATGTTTAAGGTCTGAGGTCATCACGCTAACATGTTAATGATGTTTAAGGCCTGAGGCCATCTAACTAAGATGTTACCCTCATAAATTCCACCAAATTAATGATATTTACGGTCTGAGGTCATCTAATTATGATGTTTAGGCTTAGACCTTGTCACCAAATTATGATGTTTAAGGTCTGAGGTCATCAAATCAAGATGTTAACCTCATAAATTTCACCACATTAATGATGTTTAAGGTCTGAGGTCATCTAACTAAGATATTACCCTTATAAATTTCACGAAATTAATGATGTTTAAGGTCTGATGTCATCTAATTATGTTGTTTAAGCTCAAACCTTGTCACCAAATTATGATGTTTAAGGTCTGAGGTCATCAAACTAAGATGTTACCCTCATAAATTTCACCAAATTAATGATGTTTAAGGTCTGAGGTCATCAAACTAAGATGTTACCCTCATAAATTTTACCAAATTAATGATGTTGAAGGTCTGGGGTCATCTAACTATGGTGTTTAAGCTCAGACCTTATCACCAAATTAATGATGTTTAAGTATTGAGGTCATCAAACTATGATGTTACCCTCATAAATTCCACAAAATTAATGATGTTTAAGGTCTAGGATCATCTAACTATAGTGTTTAAGATCAGACCTTCTCACCAAATTATGATGTTTAAGGCCCGACATCATCAAACTAAGATGTTACCCTTATAAATTCCACCAAATTAATGATGTTTAAGGTCTGAGGTCATCAAATTATAATGTTTAAGCTCAGACCTTGTCACCAAATTATGATGTTTAAGGCCTAAGGTTATCAAACTAAGATGTTACCCTCATAAATTCCACCAAATTAATGATTTTTAAGGTCTGAGGTCATCTAACTAAGATGTTACCCTTATAAATTTCACCAAATTAATGATGTTTATGGTCTAAGGTCATCTAATTATGATGTTTAAGCTCAGACCTTGTCACCAAATTATGATGTTTAAGGTCTGAGGTCATCAAACTAAGATGTTACCCTCATAAATTTCACCAAATTAATGATGCTTAAGGTCTGAGGTCATCAAACTAAGATGTTACCCTCATAAAATTACCACTAAAGCATGACAAAACAAAGTATTAGCACACGAACTGCTCCTCTCATTAACATTATCTTCATAAAATGATATATTTACATAAAAACAACTACAACATCATATGTAATACTTCTTCAGCTGATGGGCGTTCCATGGATTGGAGAAGGATTCTCCTTTGAGATTTTCTAGCTGGCAAGTGCCGAGCACAACCTCATTGACTACTTTATAAGGACCATGCCAGTTTAGGTGGATCTTGTTTGTCTTCTGCAATGTCTTCTTCAGCACAAGGTCTCCTACTGCTATTGGGCTTGATCTCACCCTTTGATTGGAGAACTTTGTTATTCTCTGCTGGTAAGCAGCCTGTTTGATCTCAGAATCTTCCCTTCTCTCATCAATTATATCCAACTCAAGTGTTCTTTCCTCCCCATTCCTCTGAGGGTCATAGGTGTGAACTCTGTGGTTAGGGAGTCCTACTTCTATAGGTATGACAACCTCTGAACCATGGGCCAACATAAATGGGGTTTCCCTCGTTGACGTCCTTGTCGTTGTCCTATAGGCCCATAGTACTACATAAAGCTCTTATGTCCATCTCCCCTTGGCTTCTTCCAACCTCTTCTTAATCCCATCAAGGATTGTATGGTTTGTGAATTCAATTTTCCCATTTGCCAGAGGTCGGTCAGGAGAGGAGAAGAACTTCTTAATCCCCACTCTTTCACAATATTTTTCTAATGAAGAATTCTTGAACTGGGTTCTGTTGTCTGAAATGAGGGTGTTTGTAAGGCTATGTCTGCATATGATGCTCTTCTAGATGAACTGGAAGGTCTTCTACTCTGTTATCGTGATCATCTGCTTAGCCTCTACCCACTTGGAGAAGTAATCAATTACTACTATAAAAAATCGATAATTGTTAGCAACTCTTAGCAATAGTCCCACCAAGTCAATCCACCATACTACAAACAGACAGGGAGAACTGATTGACATCATAGGACGATGAGGTTGATGAGGGATAGTGGATAATCTCTGGCACTTGTCACACCTCTTCACGTAGGCAGCAGTATCTTTGGCCAAGGTCGGCCACTTGCATCCCTGCGTAATTATCCTCTTGGCTAAAGGTCTTCCTCCTATGTAACTGGAGCAAGAACCCTCGTGTACATCCTGTAGGACATGGGGGACCTCTATGGGATGGACGCATCTGAGGAGAGGTAGTAGGAAGCCTATTTAATACAGGGCATCTCCTATTAATGAGAACTTGGCAGCTCACTATCTCAATTTCATTATTTCTAACTTTGATTCTAGCAGTTCTTCGTGCCTGATATATCTAATAAGGGGGTCCATCCATGAGTCCCCTAGGTTCAAATTGAGGCAGAGGCTGGCAACCTCTTCTTCCTCAATGGTCGGCTTGAGAAAGATTTCAACTGGTACTATCATTCTGATGCATGCCCTTATTACTGAAGCCAACCTTGCTAATGCATTTTCATGAATATTTTCTTACTGAGGTATTCTCTTCATCTTTACTTCTTCTAAGCCTTATAGCGCCATTCTTACCCTCTTCAGGTATTTGTCCATCCTTTCGTCCTTGGCCTCATATACTCCAAGTATTTGGTTGACAACTAACCTCGCGTCACTATGTAGTAGGAGTCGGCCAACTCTAAAGCTTTTTCCAAGGAGAGTCCCACTATCATCACCTCATACTCGAACTCATTATTTAAAGCCTTGAATTTGAAACTTAGTGCATATTCAACATCGATTCCATCTGGGGCTTACAGTATCAGCGCTCTGCCTCTTCCACTTTCACAAGAAGACACATCAATAAAGATGTTCCAAACATCTTCATTTGAAGAGAAGTTCCCCTCTGACAGGGTCCCTTACTTGAAGAGGTACCTGCCTTCCTTATTTTTAGCTACTCCTTTTTTGTCTCTTTTGGACACAACCTCTTCTGGGTTTTGGAAGAGGTTACTGTTTGATCCCTCTGTAATCTCTGGGCTATTATCAATCGTAGCCTCATCCTATGTGAACTCGACAATAAAATCTGGTAGTGCCTGCCCTTTGATGGCTACCCTAGTCTGGTAAATAGTGGCATACTCTCCCAACTCAATGGCCCAGGTCATCAATCTGCCTGACTTCTCGGGCTTTTAGAGGACCTGCCTTAGTGGTGATTCTGTGAGGATGGCCATAGAGTGTGCTTGGAAATAGGGCTTCATCTTCTTGGAAGCATATATCAAGGCATATATCAAGGCATAGACCAACTTTTCCATCCGAGGATAGTTTTGTTTGGACCCTTAAAGGGTCTTACTATTGAAGTATACAGGTCTCTATACCCCATCGTCTTCCCGTACTATGGCTGCACTTATAGATGACTCTGAGACTGTTAGATAAACATACAACTTCTCTCCTAGAATGGGCCAGGATAAGAGTATGGGGGATTCAAGGTAGGACTTGAGCTCATGAAAGGCCTTATCACACTCTTCATCCCACTTGAAGGCCTTTCTTAGCACTTTAAAAAATGGAAGACACTTGTCGGTGGCTCTGGAAACAAACCTGTTGAGTGCTGCAACTCTTCCAGTGAGCCTCTGAACGTCTTTTATTCTTCTTGGTGTCTTCATGTAAAAAAAAGCCTTAATCTTCTCGTGGTTGGCCATTATACCCCTCTAATTGACAATAAATCCAAGAAACTTTCCAACTCCTATTCCTAAGACACACTTAGCAGGGTTGAGCTTCATCCTTTATAGGTCCATGGTGTCAAAGGTCCTTTCTAGGTCGGCTACATGAGTGCAGGCCTTTAAGTTTTTTGTCAACATATCACATACATATACCTCCATGGTCTTGCCAATTTGATCTTCAAATATCTTATTTACAAGACGTTGATATGTAGCCCCTGCATTCTTTAAACCAAAGGGCATGACCTTATAGCACTAGGTCCCCTTGTCTATGATGAATGTTGTCTTCTCTGAGTCTTCGACATCCATGAATATCTAATTGTAACCTGAATACGCATCCATGAAGATCATAAGTTCATTCCCTACCATGGCATCTACCATCTAATCAATTAGAGGTAAGGGATAGTTGTCTTTTGGGTAAGACCGGTTCAGGTCAGTGAAGTCTATGCACATCCTCTATTTTCCGTTAGCTTTGGGAATAATGACGACGTTAGAGAACCACTCTAGGTACATGACCTCCCTGATCACATCTGCCTCTTATAACTTTTTGGCCTCTTCCCTGATGACATCATATCTTTCCCTGTAGTAAACTCTTCATCTTTATTTGATTGTCTCAGCATCCTCTACCACATTGAGTTTATGGCACATAACCTCTGGGTCGATGCCAGGTATATCGGCGTGGCTACAAGAGAATACACTTAGTCTCTTCTTCAAAAATCTTATCAGCTCTTCTTTAATCTCAGGTTTTAGGACTTTGCCGATTTGGACGGTTTTTTCTGGTTCGTCCTCATTGAGGACGATGGATTCTACCTCTTCTGCAACCTCTCCTTTCTTCAATTTTATTTCATCCCTAGGATCAAGTGTATCAATGTTATATGTGGTTGTTTCCGTCTTATGGGAGACTCTCTCTTCCATCGAGTTAAAGTAGCATTCTCATACCGAGGTCTGATCACCCTTCACTTCCCCTACCCCATAGGGGGTCAGGAATTTTAGCATTTGGTGGACCGTCGATGGCACGGTCTCAAATTCCTTAAGGGCTACTCGTCTGATGATGAGGTTATAGGCTGAGAAGACGTTTTCATCCATAAAAAAATGATCTTCTAAGTCAACCTCTTAGGTCACTCACCTCCCATTCGTACATCCATCTCATATATGCCCAATGGATGGACCTTTACACCACTAAAACCCATCAATGGATGATGACAGGGTACCATCCTTGCTCTGCTGAGGCCTAGGCTCTTAAAACAGGGCTAGAACATCACATCCGCTGAACTTCCTCCATATACGAGGATTCTCTGTACCTCTCATTCATACACCCTTGTTGTAATTACCAAAGGGTCATCATGCGGAGCTAAGATACCTTTGAAGTCGACTCGGGAGAATCCAACTATAAGGATATCCATATATACCTTATTTCTCTTATGCTTAGCCTCTGAAGACGTCAGATTCACAACCTCTACTTTGGTTACTAATTTAGCCTCTGCCATATGAGCTTTACGGTCAGCTACTTCGGAGCCACCTCCTGCTAGTCCCCCAGATATGTTGTTAACCCTCAAGGAGATCATACAAACCATCTTCACAGGGTCATTGTCATCTTTCAGTGAGAGGTCTGGATCATCCTCATCATCACCATCTGAGTTATCGTCTCTTATTATTGGGGGATCATCTCGACATCTGTCATTTCTCTTTTTCTTAGGTTCTTCTCTTCCCCTCTTAGGAGCTTTACCATTGACATACTTCCTCAAATTTTCGAACTTCAACATCTTCTCAATTTCATCCTTTAAGGCGAATCACTTATCCGTCACATGGCCATGGTTTTGGTGGAATTCACACCATAGGTTCTTATTTCTCTTATGCGAAGGAGCCTTCAGCTTATTCGTCCATCTCAAGGAGCAGTCATTTTTTATTTTATTGAGTATGTGTTCGCAGTTCACAGTTAGAGGAGTATTTTGTGTAAACTTGTCGTCTACAGACCTCTTTTGTCTATCTTTCTTCTTTTGGAACTTCCCTCTGCCACTTCCGTCCTCATCCTCATACTTTGCGGCCATAGCCTCTTTAGCATTCATGACCTTTCCTACGATTTCCAATAGTTCTGCCATGGATTTGGGAGGGTCTTCTGCAAGATTCCATAACAACTTTCCTTTCTGGAGTCCCCCAATGAGGACAGTTATAGCTATATTCTCTTCATAATCTTCAACCTCTAATTTTTCTTTATTGAATCTGAAAATGTAGTCTCTTAGGCTCTTGTTCTTTCCTTATTTGACATGCAATAGATGAGTGGCCTTCTTTTGAGGTCTTACCCCAAAACAGAAGTTATGAATGAACCATTCGCCCAAGCCCTTAAAGTTATCGATAGTGTTCTTCGGAAGAGAGGTAAACTAGATGTGTGCAGATCCCATCAAAGTCCTAGAGAAGGCCTGACACCTCATCTCATCTAGGATCGAATAAATATCTATCACAGACTAGTACATATCGATATGAGGTATAGGGTTGGTACTACCATCATATTTGGGAGACACCGTAGGTGGTTTGAACTTAGCAGGGGTCGGGAAGTTCACTATCTTTGCCACAAATGGGGAGCCCTCTAAGAACCCTCTTTGTAGAGGGTCTCGACTTTTGATAAGGTCCTATATCTTATCTTCAAGACATTGAATGTAATCCTTCCATGGTCTTGCAACTTTGTCCTGGCCAAGGTTGTCCCCAGCCACCTCGAAGGGGTGAACCGAGGGTTCCCCAGCTGATGCACAATATCAGCTATTGACCTCTTGACCATAGTTTCGGCCTTGATGAGGTTTGACTTGATAAGGCCGATGTCCCCCTCTTCCCTTTGAGATCCAACAGAAATTCACGACCTGAATAACCTTTGTCTTAGGTCAATAACTGGGCCAACCCTCTGCTTCAGCAATCAAAAGATGACCCTATTTATTGGGCACCCTCATCTCTTCTTCCCCCACAACCTCTGCTATGCTGGATAGGACGTACCGTTTTGTTTGAAACCTCATACGGCTCCCAGCAGTCTTCCAGAGCATCCTCTGCCTCCATATCGTCATACCTATCCTCAGGACAAGGGTTTCCTTGCCTCCACAGACGTAAATGCCTAGGGTCAGCAATGGCCCTCCTCCGCTGAGGGGAAGGTTGGTCTTTTTACGGTGACTGGGGTGGTACCCTAGCTTCAGGATGGGGTTGAATAGATGCCGAAGTAATCATCTTCGGTGAAACCCCAGGTGGCCTAATCATATTTTGACTGAGATGTGCAAATTTCTCCTTCATTGGTTGTTGTGTTATAGATAAAGATTTCAAGGCAGCAGCCACCTCAGCCATTTCGAACTGGGGTGGTGCCTAGATGGAACTGGGTCCTCCAACACCAAATGGTGGAGGAGGTGGTGGCAACTCCGTTGCCATATGTTAAAGCTGAAGAGCTAGTGAAGAAAATAAGCTTAATACCTTTAAGGACCTCTTTCAATGGTGAAACAGCTCCATGCAAGTGGTGAGGCCTGGTTTACCACCAGAGTCTCCAGTGAGGTTAAGTTAGGAAAGGAAGAGTTATATCTTCTCATTCCCACAAACGGCGCCAAAATAATGATGCTGGAAATAGCACCACCCGTTAATGTGTTTGCAAGCTCAAACCAGAGATAACAATGGTAGTACAAGAGTATACTAAATATAAGAGATTGAGATGATGAAAAGAGGATGAACACTAATATATAAGTGGTTCAGCCAATTAGGCCTACGTCCACTGTGCAAGTGAGTGAGTAAGGTCACTAAAATAAGGCACTAACGGCCATGGATACAATCTCTCACGATTTCTCTCTACTGTGTAATTTAACAGAGCTTCATCTAGGGTTGTAATTTTGGATCCCTTTATAAGGTAGAGGATAACCTCTATATATAGTGCTTGGGGGGTGTAATGTACCCCCAAGCATGCAATGAGCATATGCATAAAGATCCATCCAGTGAAAGGATGACACATGGCTGACCTTCAACTAAGTAATGATGAAATCAATATTCCCTCACGTGGAGGGAATGATTCATTTATAACGGATTTGTCCACATGCTCCAAGCCATAAATGTATGTGTAGAAGCTCTGCTATCTTTGCTTGGCACCAATCTCGGCCTAAGTGAGTTTGAGGTTGGTGAGGTACGACCCCTTCCTTAGCTAGGAGTTATATGATGACCTTTGCTGGGATGTCGGCCAAGGTTAGATATGTGGAACGTCGTCTAGGGCTAATGTTGACCTGACACTTATTGCTGAGCCTACAAGGCTGCTGATTCTAAGTGAAACCTGTAACATCGGCTAAAGCCGATGATGGGAATGTTCATTTAACCTAAGAGGCATTGTTAATTCTTGTGTGTCACTTGCAATGTCGACTGGGACCGATTATGATGTTGAAGGGTGGTTGAACCCATGAGTCCTTACTAGCCTCGGCTGATACCAAGCCGAGCTTGATATGTGAGGTAGATGTTATGTGGGATTTGGATGAGCTGATGGATGACTGACCCCATGAGTCATGCAGACCTTGGTTGTTGCTTAGTTGAGGGGTAACTAGTAACGCCGGTCGTGGACGACCTTATGCTGGATGAGATTAGTGACCCTAAGTCTTGAGCCCTTGTTACCTCGGACATCATTCTGGATGATTTTGGTGCCTCCGAGCTGGCAGGTACACTTTGGTCATATCATATCGTATACTGCGAGTTTGATTAATTGAACTAGACAATACTCTAGTAATGATTTAATTAATTATTTAAGATACCACCACATATATTGTGACAAGTGGAACCATAAACATTAAACATTTGGCTCCACAAAAAATATGACATGTGACAAACCCCACTTAGGGTATACTGGCTATAAAAGAGAGGGTTTCCCCTCATTTTGGAGGATGATGGTCTTGGGAGCAAGGTAAGGAGAGGGAATCTAACTCTTCTCCCCCCACGCCTCTTGTGCTACGTCACGGGTTTGATGGGGATGAGGAGATTTTTATGGTTTTATCAACGAGTTTTACGTATTTTACACGGTATAAGGGCATTTAGAGGAGGTTATCCAGATTCAGCACCACATATGCACCAAAAGCACTCAAGAATCGTGTTCTTCAACGTAAAGTACAGACCCTCGAACTACGCAAACTTTGATTTTGCAAAGAGACAAATACGTAGGGGCAACAATGTTGGTCAAGTCTAAAACACGCTAAATGCAATGATCCCCCAAATCTGGACTACTATCTTACATAAACCAAAACAAACTTACTAATATAAGGGTTGAATATGTGATTTGCGATACGATAAATGTTCTAGGATCATTAAAAATCCCAAATGGCATCACTATCCATTCAAATAATCCATCTCTTATCTTGAAATCAATTTTCCATTCATCTCCCAGTCTCATGAGAATCTGATAATAACCACTTCAAAGATTAATTTTTTAAAATATCACATACCCACAAAGTTAGTCAAGTAGATCATCAAGTCGATGAATAGGAAATTGATACTTTGTAATAATTTTATTCACCGCTTGACTATCAACACACATCCGCTAAGCTCTATATTTTTTAGGGATAAGTAATGTCGGGACAGCACATAGACTCATGTTTTATTTAATATTATTAAACAAACAATCAACTTGATTTTGAAACTCTTCATATTCCTTATGATTCATTTAGTAGTCTACTTTATTTTGAATCATATCACTAAGAAGAAGATCAATACACTGCTGAATATCTCTCATCGACGGAAGGACTGATGGAATCTCCTTTGGTGACACATCATAAAATTCATCAAACAAAGGTTGCAAGTCAGGTGGGACTTGTGTCACCCCGCCCAATTAAATACCGGGTGATCATTCCTTTATAAATTTTTAAAACAGAATGTTCGGTTGGTTCATTCTTAGCATCACTGTCGAAAACATTAACTTTATTAATCACCTAATATAAATTAAGCTAGTGTCAAAATACTTTTCTTTTTAAATTGTAACCAAAGATCATATGTATAAAGTCCAAGAATTTACATATAATCCATTCACCATTAAACTGAATAAAATAAATAATGAATCTAAATTACGTACTGAAATAAATACGACTGGATAAAAAATTCTAGTTCAAAACTCTAAACCACAGATCCATAGTAAAAACTAAATCCAACCAAAATGAATAGAAAGAAAATTAAATACAATCTCTAATAAAATGTCTAAGGAATGGGAGACACATACCCTAAATGAAAAGTCTAGATAAACTGAGAGAAATGATAGGAGCGTCTAATGCAAAGACCTACAGCTTCCACATCACCCATAGCACGCTAAGCAATCCAATTCTCTAATCTTGGTGTCCCTGTGGCTGAGCACCTGATATATATATATATATAGAAAGAGAGAAAAAGATATGCAAGAGATGGTTCAGAGCCCGATGTGTAAAAATTTGTTTTAGCAAGTATTTAAAAGTGCCTTAAAGCAAGTATTATGTGCATGTTAGATTCGCGCTCTCACATGTAGTTTTCACCTCTCCTCTATTGTGTACTCCTATCACATCTTCTATCTAGTACTAGTAATTCTACCCAAATTAACTAGTTCAAAGTCACGTAACACTATCTACATTCAACAGTAGTATTCTCGTATCACACATACAATACCCCATAAGTAGTTTATCCCATTTTACTACCTTTCATGTTCACTTTTAGAGTATTTAAATCTTTATCTCATTAAGATTGTTTCAAATGTCATTATTATCATAACTACTAGTTTCTCTTAGTAAAATTTATCATAAATCCACATATATGTGTGTGTGTATACATATATATATATATATATATATATATATATATATATATATATATATATATATATAGTCATAACATACCTATACATATATATATTGGCACCTCCAGTTTGAATCCCCATTAGTGTTATAAATAAAATGATCCTACACCCCCCCTCTATCACCCAATAGTGCACTTAATACAACATCCATGATCCCCGGGGTTATTACCCATTAGCGCACTAAATAAAAAAAACTTAAACCCCCGGGTTATCACCCTTTAGTGTATTAAACAACATAACCTTTCACCCCCGGGTTATCACCCATTAGTGCACTTAACGAAAATATCAAATAATAGGCATACACACATCCTATTAAAATTTATAGGTATTCTTCCAACCTAGTTGCATACTTACCATGCGTATTTTATTCTCATTGTTACGTATTGTATAGTATTATTAGATTACCATAACTCTCTCGTAATCTTCAAGGTAAATCCTCTTTTAGAAATAGTTAAAGTATAAATCTCACACCCTTTCTCGTAAACCTGTCTCATTTTAAATTTGTTAACTTGGAGTTCCTCTCACTCCAATAAGTTGAAAATTCCAAAACCGAACCCTAAGAAAATTCCCAAAAATTTACCATGTTTCTCAAACCAGATGGAAACATCGTTTGAACGATTGCCACGTGTTTCTTGAGCGACTTTGCATTAGATGTCTATCTCGCTCGTACGACTACGCGCGACATTGCGCGACGCAAGCTGACTCCTCTTCCTGCCCCGAATTCTGTGTTTTCCCACCACTTTTATCCCTAAAACCTCTACAGATTTTCTCCCATCGTCTCATCATCAAACCCAAACATTAACACAATGTATATACAACAATTCTAAGACCCTAGGATCAATAATTCATAATCAATCATCAAGAATATATGAAATCCCCAATTTAATTGTATTAGAATCGTAAATCTTAAATTTTGAGTTTCAATCAATAATTTCCTAGATTTTTAATCATCAATACACATTAAATTTCGTGATTAAAACCTATCTACATGGTTATAACAATTGTCAACATCTTAGCCCTATAATATGCGAGAAACACCTTTATTTTTCATCATAATTATCATCAAATTCATGGGGAAATTTATCTACTCTAACATAAACACAATTATTACTAAAAATGAGCAACTAATAAACACTTGCCTCGAATCAACCATCCGATTTCTTGATGCTGTTGGTATGGGTGTGTTCCTCTTGTTCCGATCTACACGATGGTGGTGGTGGTTGTGCAAGGTGGTGCTAATTGGGCCTTCCTTCTTGGAACTTGTTCTCCCTCACACACTCTGTGGTCATTCCTTACTTTTGTATATCTTAACCCTAATGAACCTCTCATGACTGATATAATAAACTCCCAATTTTCATCCATTTAATTTCTCCAAAATTTAAAACTACAAAATTACCCCTACGAGATGCCGGTTTGGCCTAAAATATCCGAGTAGTGTTTTCTGACTATCTCGACCCTTCCAAACTCAACGGCGCACTCAAAATTACCATACGAATTACTTAAAAATAATTTACCTTTACATTCCATTCAATTAGTTCCCACACGACTCACACGCATGTCCCGACTTAATGTACCAAACCGTTATATATTTCATTCTCAATAATTTATCAGATTCAAGAATTTCATATTACTTATTCGCTCAGTAATATTCAAGAATTATCATTAATAAGTATTAACCCTTGTCACGCTAGTTAATATTATTATTTTTTAATCTGGATTAATCCCCAATTAATTCTCGCATATTAATTTAATTAATTCCAGAATAATAATTAATCACATAATTATTTAAGTTCTCAAAAATATAGGGTGTTACATACTTCCCCCTAATAACGGAATTTCATCCGGAAATTCGAAAAGTAAGGCATACTTGGTACAAATAAATCTGGATACTTCTCCCGCATATCCTCCTCTCTCTCCCAAGTGAACTCCTCTACATTGTGATGCTTCCACTGAACCCGCACAAGTGGAACTACCTTTGACCTCAGTCTCCTCTCACTGTGACCAAGGATAGCCACTAGCCTCTCCTCATAAGAACTGTTGGGCAGCAAATCGATCTCCTCTATCGCGATGTGAGTGTGGGCCAACTCATCCCGAAGATACTGCCTCAGTGATGATATGTGAAACACATTATGAATACGGTGTAAGTGTTTTGGAAACCCAAGTCTATAAGCCACTGGTCCAATCATTTCGATAATAAGAAATGGTCCTACGTATCTCGAAGACAATTTCCCCTATTTCCCGAACCTCATCACCCCCTTTATAGGAGATACTCTCAACAAAACTTGGTCCCCCATTGGGAACTCTCTAAAGGACCTCTTAACATCGGCCTGGCTTTTTTGCCTGTCCTAGGCTACCTGTATGCGACTTTGAATCATCTCGATCCTGCTCAATGTATCTTGAATTACCTCAGGCCCAAGTAACTTGTTGTCTCCCATCTCTAGCAAACAGGCTGGAGAATGATAAGGTCTCATGTATAATGCCTTGAATGGGGCCATGTCAATCGTGAACTGATAGAATTTGTTGTAAGAAAACTCCACCAGTGGAAGTTATTTCTCCCAACTTCCCCCAAAGTCAAGGATACACATGCGCAACATATCCTGAAGCATCTGATTAGTACGTTTAGTCTGCCCATCGATCTGCAGATGATACGCCGTACTCAACCGTAACTCGGTACCCATAGCCTCCTGGAAAATCTCCTAAAAATTAGACACAAATTCCTTATCTCTATTTGACACGATATTAAGAGGCACACCATGCAGTCCTACTATATCTGCAATAAATATATGAGCATACTGTCCCGCTATATAGTCTATCATGCCTGGCAAAAAAATTGGCTACTTTTGTCAATCGGTCCCTAATAACCCATATAGAATCATGACCCCTCTGAGAAGTAGGAAACCTAGTAATAAAGTCCATGGAAATGCCCTCCCATTTCCACATAGGGATCTCTAACGAAGTAAACCTGGTGGTCTCTGATGGTCCACTGTTACTAGCTGACAAGTAGTACACTTGGATATGAACTCTGCGATATCCCTCTTCATCCCACTCCACCAGTATTGTGGCCTCATATCCTAGTGCATCTTATCTCCATCGGGATGTACCTTAAATATTGACCCATGCGACTCCGTCATTACGAAACGTTGAAGGTCCTCCCCCTATGGAACCATGAGTCTCCCGTTGAAATGAAAGCCTCCCTTGGAACTTATCGAATAAGACTCGACTCCACCGGCTAAGAGCTATCTAATCCTCTCCTGGACAAAAGGGTTTACCGCATGTGCTTGGACCACCCTCTTCACTATCTACGGTGTAACGGTTATAACTGATATGAATGATTTAGACACAGTATCCTGGTGCCCTGTCTCTTTCCATTTTTCCTTCCACACCTCGGTCGTCTCATCTACTGGCCTATGGCTCAATGCATCTGCAACTCTGTTATCATTTCTCAGGTGATAGTGTATCTCAAACAGATAATATTTTACAAATTTTAGCCACCTACGTTGACGCATATTCATCTCCTTCTGCGTGAGCAAGTAATGCAGTGACTTATGGTCTTTAAATAGGCAAAATTGTTCACCCAAAAGGTAATGTCTCCTGAATACAAACACGACTGTCGCACACCCCCAAGTCTGATCCTCCTGTTGAAGCACACCCCAAAGTCCTAGTAAGGATGCATCAGTGTAGACTAGATACTCCACTCCCACCCTGGGCAAGGCTAATACTGGTGCTGAAGTCAACTTGTCCTTCAGCTCATAAAAAGACAACTGCAGGCATCATTCCAAATAAATGTCACTCCTTTGCGAGTCAAATGAGTCAATGGACCCTCTATCTTCGAGAATACCTGAATAAACATCCTATAGTATCCTGCTAGGCCCAAGAAACTATGTATCTCTGTTGGCGTCATGGGTTTTTCCCACTCCCTCACCGCCGACACTTTCCCTGGATCTACGAATATCCATATATCCGAATAATGTGCCCCAAAAACTGAACTTCCTTCAGCCAAAATCCATATTTCTCATATTTTACATACAACTCGTGCTGACGCAGTGCCTGCAAAACCTGCCTCAAATGTTTGGCATACTCCTCTTCCATCTGAGAGTAAATCAGGATGTCATCTATGAAGACAATGATAAACTGATCCAGGAATTCACTGAACACCCTGTTAATCAAGTCCATAAACACAACTGGGCATTGGTTATCCCAAAAGGCAAAACCCGAAACTCGTAGGAACCATATCTCGTCAAGAAGGTCGTCTTTGATACATCCTTCTCCCTGATCCATAACTGATGGTATCCCAACCTCAATTAAATCTTTGAGAAGAAAATAGCTTCTCTCAATTGGTTGAATAAGTCATCGATTTGGGGCAACGGATACTTATTTCGTATCGTGACCTTATTCAACTCACGGTAATCGACACACAACTTTACCGATCCATCTCTCTTTTTAATGAATAGCATTGGGGCACCCCAAGGTGAAGTACTCCTAAGAATAAACCCCTGACCCAATAGTTATTAAATCTGATCTTGTAACTCCCCCATCTCCGCTGGAGCCATACGATAAGGTGCGCGGGCTATCGGTCGAGTGCCTGACGTCAAATCTATAACAAAATCTATCTCTCTGCTAGGTGTTAATCTCAAAATTTCCTATAACACATCGGCGAACTCCCGAACCACCGGTATCGAATAAAAGGTATCACCACCTCCTTAGAGGTATCCTCCTCTATATAATACAAATGCATGGAAGATCCTCCCTCAGAACGAGGCATCGCCACCAGGAACATCTCCTGACCAGGTATAGCAAAAATAATACTCCTACTAAAATAATGGATCATGGGCCTATATGCAACAAGACAATCCATACCGATAATCGCATTATACTCAAAAATCTCTAATACAGGCATGTCGACAGGTAAAGTAAGTCTCCCTATCTCTATACCCACCCCTCGACATTTAAAGAGAATCAGTGAGCCACTACCCAAAGGCAAATCTACACACGTAACAGTACTCTCTACTGTATCTAATAATCCCAAAGAACATGCAAACCTCGTGGCAATAAAACAATATGTGGACCCCGTATCAAATAAAATATGCCCCATAGTCCCCTGAATATAAAACAAACCCTCAATCGCAGGTGGAGCTTGTGGAACCGAATCCTAATGGAGGTTGTAGACCCGTCCATACTAAAGTTTCCCCTACTGCACTGGAGCTGCGAACAAGGTTGGAAATAGTTCTTAAGATGGTAGAATGACGGGAAAGATGGGTCTCTGGGGCTACTGGTGAGTACCCTACTGTCAAGGGACCCTGTCCCTATCGGGGCAATCCTACTTCTTATGGGCAGTCTTGCCACAAGTATAAAATTTACCGACGAAATTTCCTCCCCTCTGTCCCTGGTAACCTCGGCCTTACTTGTCGTTAACACCCCTACCTTGTTCTTGATGGCCCTGTTTTACTCCCTGCTGCTGGCCCTGGTGGCCCTGTCTGAAGCCCCCATGACCATGCCTGAAACCCCTTGAACGAAACCCCTTAGCAGAATCCCCCTAATAGGAACTATGTCTATAACTCTTATTAGTTGGTGCCCCACTGGCACTAACTCCCCCTATCTTTCCCGACTATTTGGTCTCTCCTCCCCGCTTACTTCCCTTAGCATGGAAGCGGTTTTCCTGACAATGCAATAATGCTGCATTTCGGACATCTGTGTAGGAATGTAGGGAAAGGTTACCCAAAAGGTGTTATTGTATCCTCCAATTCAAACCATCCATGAACATATGGATTCATTTCTCCTCAGTAGGCACCTCATTAGGTACCATATTAGTCAACAGCATGAACTCCTCCTCACATTCCACAAGTATCTTCCCTTCCTGGGTGAGGTCTAAAAGTTTTCGCTTCATCTCAGTCTTGACGGAAGAAGGAAAATGCTGATGGTCGAACCGCACCTAGAAATCGGTAATTGACATCACATCTCACTCCTCTGAAGTATTAATGGACTCACACCACTATAAGGCTTCCCCTGTCAGCTTAAAGGTAGCCAAAACTTGCTTCTGAACCTCAGTGCACTCGTACATACGAAGGTGTCTCTGTATATCCTTTTTCTGCTGACTCACCATCACTACATCAGAATTGCCTGAGAACTCTAGAGGATGCACCTTCTGAAAGGCATCCCTAACTCCCATGCAGTAGGGAAAATGGGAACAGGTACTGGCGCCACTACTGGTGCCTGTAGTGGTGCCTGTTGTACCACTGGCAGTGCTGCATTTACTGCCTGTGCAACGCTTGCAGCAACTTTTGTAGCATTCATCATGCCCTGAGGTGGAGTTGGTTAAGGCTCTGGACGGGCATTCATGTCCCTTGGTTCATGTTGAGGAGGCATCTGAGACGAGAAATAAGTTTATTAGTCCATAGTTATTGTTAAATCTCAAATATCTAAAGATGTGATCGTATAAATAAGAATACAACATTCGTAAAGATAAGTCTCTATATGAAAGGACGCTAAGATGAAAGCACAATAAGATGCTCAGATCCTAAAGAACTCTAGAATCTGATGCTCAGATACCACTTGTGACACCTCGCCCAATAGAATACCGGGTGATCAGTCCTTTATAAAATTTTAAAACAGAATGTTTGGTTGGTTCATTCTTAGCATCACTGTCGAAAACATTAACTTTACTAATCACCTAATAAAAATTAAGTGTCAAAATACTTTTCTTCTTAAATTGTAAACAAAGATCATACTTATAAATTCCAAGAATTTAAATATAATAAATTCACCATTTAACTGAATAAAATAAATAATGAATCTGAATTACGTACTAAAATAAATACGACTAGATAAAACATTCCAGTTCAAAACTCTAAACCATAGATCCATATTAAAAACTAAATCCAACTAAAATGAATAGAAAGAAAATTAAATACAATCTCTGATAAAAACTCTAAGGAATGGGTGACTCATGCCCTAAATGAAAAGTCTAGATAAACTGAGAGACATGATAGGAGCGTCTAATGCAACGATCTATAGCTTCCACATCAGCCGCAGGACGCCAAGCAATCCAAGTCTCTAAATTTGGTGTCCATGTGACTGAGAACCTGATATAATACATACATACATACATACATACATACATACATACATACATACATACATACATACATACATACATACATACATATATACATACATACATACATACATACATATATATATAGTAAGAGAGAAAAACGATGCAAGAGACGGGTCAGAGCCCGATGTGTAAAAATATCTTTTAGCAAGTATTTAAAACTGTAATAAAGCAAGTATTATGTCCATGTTAGATTCGCGCTCTCACATGAAGTTCTCACCTCTTCTATATTGTGCACTCCTATCACATATTCTATCTAGTACTAGTAATTCTACCTAAATTAACTAGTTCAATGTCACGTAACCATATCTACATTCAACAGTTGTATTCCCGTATCGCCCATACAATACCACCATAAGTAGTTTATCCCATTTTACTACCTTTCATGTTCACTCTTAGAGTATTTAAATCATTATCTCATTGAAATTGTTTCATATGTCATTATTATCATAACTACTAGTTTCTATTAGTATAATTTATCATGAATACACATATATATGCATATATAAAGTCATAATATCCCTATACATATATATTCTAGTCTTGCAACCCCGGTTTGAATCCCCATTACTGCTATTTATAAAATGATCCTGCACCCCCGGGTTATCACCCATTAGTGCACGTAATACAATATCCTTGCACCACGGGCTTATCACCAATTACTGCACTAAATTAAAAAAAAACTTACACCCCCGAGTTATCGCCCTATAGTGTATTAAACATCATAACCTTGCACCCCCGGGTTATCACTTATTAGTGCACTTAATGAAAATATCAAATAATAGGCATACACACATCCTATTAAAATTTATAGGTATTCTTCCAACCTTGTTGGATACTTACCATACGTATTTTATTCTCATTGTTATGTATTGTATAGTATTATTATATTACCATAACTCTCTCGTAATCTTCAAGGTAAATCTTTTTTTCAAAATATTTAAAGTATAAATCTCACACCCTCTCTTGTAAACCTGTCTCGTTTTAAATTTGTTAACTAGAAGTTCCTCTCACTCCAATAAACTGGAAATTCCAAAACTAAACCCTAAGAAAATTCCCGAAAATTTACCTTATCGCTCGAACCAGATGGCACCGTCATTTCAACAATGGCCACGTGTCGCTTGAGTGACTTCGCGCGAGATGTCTATCGCGATCGAACGACTACGCGCGATATCGCGCGATATGCATTGTCTCGTCTTCCAGCCCAGAATTTTGTGTTTTCCCACCATTTTTATCCCTAAAACCTCTACAAATTTTCTCCCATCATCTCATCATCAAACCCAAACATTAACACAATGTATATATAACAATTCTAAGATCCTAGGATCAATAATTCATCATCAATATATGAAATTCATAATTTAATTGTATAAGAACCCTGACTCTTAAATTTTGAGTTTCAATCAATAATTTCCAATATTTTTAATCATCAAAACACATCAAATTTCGTGATTAAAACCTATCTACGTGGGTATAACAATTATCAACATCTCTGCCCTATAATATGCAAGAAACCCCTTTATTTTTCATCATAATTATCATCAAATTCATTGGGATATTTATCAACCCTAATATAAACACAATTATTACTAAAAAGGAGCAAGTAATAAACATACGCCTCGAATCAATCGCCTGATTTCTTGATGTTGTTGGTATGGGTGTGTTCATCTTGTTCCGATCTACACAATGGTGGTGGTGGTTGTGCAAGGTAGTGCTAATTGGGCCTTCCTTCTTGGAATTTGTTCTCCCTCACACACTTTGTGATCGTTCCTTAATTTTGTATATCTTAACCCTAATGAACCTCTCGTGACTAATATAACAAACTCCCAATTTTCATCCATTTAATTTTTCCAAAAATTAAAATTACAAAATTACCCCTACGAGGTGCCGGTTTGGTCTAAAATCTCCCAGAGTCTAAATAAAATACCCGGGTAGTGTTTTCTGACTATCTCGACCCTCCCAGACTCAACGGAGCACTCAAAATTACCATACGAGTTACTTAAAATAATTTACCTTTATATTCCATTCAATTAGTCCCAACACAACTCACACGCGTGTCCCAACTTAATATACCAAACTGTCGTATATTTCATTCTCGACAATTTATCAGATTCGAGAATTTTATATTACTTATTCACTCGGTAATATTCAAGAATTCTCATTAATAAGTATTAACCCTTGTCATGCTAGTTAATTTTTTTTAAATCCGGATTAATCACCAATTAATTCTCGCATATTAATTTAATTAATCCCACAATAATAATTAATCACATAATTATTTAAGTTCTAAAAAATACGAGGTGTTATAAGACTTCAACCCTCTCTTTATTTTCTTCCATTACCACCAGAACAAAATAATTTTCAGCTACATCCATTGCCATATCAAATTCCTCATTTGAGATCAAATGATTTACATATCCCTTTGATGGTTCAAGAGAGTTATTAAACTTTGAAGGATATTGAGTAATTTTAACTCCATTCTTCTTCAAAGTGTAAGTATTTTTGAACCCTCACATTCAATATCTATCAAACTCTCAAGGCCTCTAAAGATTGAAATAACAAGCATCCATGGGCACCAAATCATGCCAAATCTCATCTTGATAAATTTTGTAATTGAAAATTGAACAAGGCACCTGATATTGACTCTTACTTCATTTCCCTTTTAAAGACATGATAGTTTATAATATTTTGGGTTCTTCTCTTTCTTGATCTTCAATTTCTTCACCATTTCAGTAGCCACAATACCCTCACAACTACCAATATCATTAATAACATTAATGTAAGGAAATATTTGTATAAGTCCGTTATCAATTTATTATGTCATATACCGCTACACCCTCGAAGAGCATTCAAGAGACATCTACATCAAAGACGGATCCGAATTACTCAAGTTATTCATCATTCAAGACTCCGCGAAGTTTACTTTGGTAAGGTTATGTTTTTAATACCTTAACTTTTCACTTAGAGCTTTTGGAATATTTTTACAAAATATTTTCTAAGTGTTGGAGCGGACTTTTTCGTCAAAATTTAAGAATGATTATTTTTTCTAAGTGTTGAAGCGGACATTAAAATAATATTTTTTTCGCAACAGTCATTCGAGCGACATAGCATGTCATTCGCGCGAGATGGTATGTTGCGCGATCTCGTTCGAACGACAGTTGTCCTTCGTTCAAGCGACATGCTGATATCGTTCGAACGAGCTTTATTTTCGAGGAAGTGCAATTTTCTATAAAATATCATTCTCTCGAAATGTTTTTCTTAAGAAGTCACAGCGTTTTGAGAAACAGAAAAACTGCGAAAGCATAATCGTTTCTGGCTTCTTCCTTTAGGGTTTTAATCCCTTTTTGTTTTCAATTCACAAAACTCCCATATGCTTTAGTGAATTGTTTTGGTGTTCAAGAACACAAATTTTTCCCTTGTTTATTCTTTGTGGGGAGATCTCTACAACTAACAGTTGTGTTCTATTGTGGAGGGAGTCCTTGTAAAGAGAAGACTGCGTGTCTAGGACTGGGCGTCCTTTTGGTATAGTTGCGTTTGAACCACAGTTGATTTCTAGCCGTTACTTTGAAGGTTTGATGAAGACACCGTCGTTACTCTTGTGGACGAAAGCAAGATGGTATGTAAGTCAATGGTCTTGTAAACTTTTCAAAGTTCTAGAAATAAAAGGTTTTGCCCTGATGGAATTTTTCCTTAATTTTGTTTCACGTGCTTTATTTATTTATGGGTTGACACACGCACACACGTAGTTGCTTGTTTAGGGGTTGTTTAAAAATAGACTCTAATTAAATAAGTGTGCCAAACTGTATATTTGCAAATTAATTTTAAATCAATATCACATCGCATTGTTTTGAGGTTTTTACAAATTGGTATCAGAGAGGGTTGCGCTAATTTATCGCGTGATCCTGATTTTTTCAAGGATTTTTTTTATACAATTTTACTTCTCACATTGTCAAATTGGTATCAGAGCAGGTTGCACTAATTTAACCCGTATTCCTATTTTTCGCAAAATCGTGTGATATTGATTATTTTTTTAAAATCAGTTTTGTGAAAAATCGTAATTTTTCAATGGAACACCCATTTAATGAGGAGCCTATTTTTGAAAAAGTTCACGACCGTGCTGAAAAATTAAAAAGTTTGAATTTGAAACTTTGCAAAAGAATTAAAGTTTTGGAAAAAGAAAATTCTCTCTTTAAAAGTAAGATTGAATATTTGCAAGCGCTTCAAACTCAAAGTGCTATTTGTCATGAGCATTTTGGTAATTTGTGTATTGATTTTGATTCTTTGAAAATTGCCAAAAAGAAAAGTGATGAGAGAGTCCTAGTTTTAGAGAACGAATTAGAGGATTTAAAAAATTCTAGGGTTCCCATTTGTGCCGTCGAGGATAAAAAATTAATCGATGATTTTACAGCACATGAAAAGACTCTTAGGGATAAGCTTGTTTTAATTTAGGGGGGGTGTGATAAACTGTTAAGTTTAATTGATAATTTGAAAAAGAAATCTCTGTCTTTGGAAGATTCTAATTCTTTGCTTGAGTAAAAAAATTTGAAGTTAAAAAATGATTTGACAGACTCAAGTAAGTTTGATAGTGATGGTAATGGCTCATCGTGTTCTCATGCTTCTAATGCTAAAGTCAAAATCATTATTTGTTTTAGAGGATCAACTAATTCCAAGGATGGTAGAAAAGGTCAACCCATAGTTGTCGGTCCACACATTTACACATGTTCATATTGTGGTAGGAAAGGTCACCTTAGGTGTTTTTGTTTTGATCTTGGAAAATGTCCTAGGAAGTTTATGTCTAGTGTTGTCGTGTTTCCCAAAGCCCCCACACGTCGTTTCACATCTTTTTAGGTTAGAAAATCACTTTTAGAGGCACTAGATTTTAGACAAGTTAATTCCCATTTGCTTCTATATGATTCTTCTCTTTCCATACTATATAAATGATTGTGTTTGCATGTTTGTCATACGCTAGTTATGATTTTTGACATATTTTTGCTAGCATTGTGACGTGTACTTTTTGTATAGTTTTTTTGTTTTTGAAAAATTTTGAAAAATACAAAAAGATTTTAGTTTGATAAAAGTTTTGTAAAAATCCAAAAAGACTTTTGTATTTTTTTTTGCACCTTTTATGGATTGACACTTAGGATGACTGAGTCACAACATCGTTCCATTTTTCATGCGACTATTTGATAGTGTTTTAAGACAATAGGTCAATTCATCCATGTGTTTTATAATATTTGGGGTCATTAAGATGTAATTAAGTGTTACTTCCTACGTGTTTGACTCATGATTTCCTTTTTTGCACACATGCACGAATTTGTTTGATTATTGTGCTTGTCTTATCACATGTTGGTTTGGTGTTTTCACTTTAATCTTGTCCATAAAATGAACCAAGTGCGATAAAACTTGATAAGAAAGTTGTGCATATAAGAGCCGTTTGTGAGTTTATGTTCTTTGTTTGAAAACGGTGATGGGATACGAAAGATTAATTTTTTTATTCCTTGCGATTAAGCCACCATTAAATCAGACCTAAAAATTGAGGATTTTATTATCCGGGGTCCAAAGAGGTTAAAAGAGACGGAAAAATTTAAAGGCAATGAAAAGAAATTCATGCCAAAAATGGGCCATTTAGGTTTTTGCACCAATTCTCCAATGTTTGACAATTTAGTTTAACACCTCTAAAAGAAAATATATATGAGGGAGTTTGGTTGGAAATTTTGTAACGGGCTTGCACGTTCTTAAAAATCTTTAAAAAAGCGCTAAATAGGTTTGGACGTTATTGGTGTGAAAATCATTCTGACTTTGATTTGTTGATTTTCATAAGATGATGTCATCTAAATTCAACAAATTTTACACCTAAGGATACTTTTGATGCTCATTCGTTAGGAGTACACATATGCATCGTGCACATATGATTGATTGAGTTGATTTACCTATCGAATGTGTTCATACCCATTAATTATGTTTCCATGACTTGGTTGTTTTAGTTTAAATCCATGGTGTGATTTTTTGGTATCTTATTTTTGTATGAAATTTTTGAAAAATCTAAAATAGTCTGTGAAAACTTTTTGAGATAGTCGTTTACATGTGCATAGTTTGATCCTTGTTTGCTATGCATTTTTATCATGACACTCCATGTTTTGATTTTTTTTTTCTTATTTGTCTATTTGGGGACATCATAAAAAGGGGGAGAAAGAATTATCATATTATGGGGGAGATTTTATTTATTAATGCTTTATTGTTATATCATTTCAAACTCGATGCGTCACAAAGGTATTTTTCATTATCTTATATGTGTAGGTACAAAGACTGAAGATCATTATGTTGCACACCCTGATGAGAAAAGCTTTGAGATTTGATGAAGACTTTTTGAAGAACAGTTTGAGGTCTTGCAAATTTATTCATGGGAGGGAAGATTTGTGTAGGCATTTTAATTTTTGATAATTCGGATATTTTGATGTATGTACCGGTATAGACATATGGGGAGATTTGTAAGGATATATTTTTATAAGTTCGTTATCAATTTATTATGCCATATACCGCTACACCATCGAAGAGCATTCAAGAGAAATATACATCAAAGACAGATCCGAATTACTCAAGTTCTTCATCATTCAAGACTACGCGAAGTTTACTTTAGTAAGGTTATATTTTTAATACCATAACTTTTCACTTAGAGCTTTGGGGATTTTTACAAAATATTTTCTAAGTGTTGGAGCGGACTTTTCGTCAAAATTTAAGAAAGAGTATTTTTTCTAAGTGTTGAAGCGGACATTAAAATAATAATTTTTTTGAACAGTCGTTTGAGGGACATAGCATGTCATTCGCGCGAGATGGCATGTTGTGCGATCTCATTAGAACGATAGTTGTCCTTCGTTAGAGCAACATGATGATCTCGTTCGAACGAGCTATGTTTTGAGGAGGCGTGATTTTTAATAAAATCTCATTCTCTGGTAACGTTTTTCTTAAGAAGTCACAGAGTTTTGACGAAAAAAAAAACTGCGAAAGCATAGTCCTTTTTAGCTTCTTCCTTTAGGGTTTTAATGCCTTTTTGTTTTCAATTCACAAAAATCCCATATGCTTTAGTGAATTGTTTTGGTGTTCAAGAACACAACGTTTGCCCTTGTTTATTCTTTGTGGGGAGATCTCTACAACTAACAGTTGCGTGCTATTGTGGAGGGAGTCCTTGTGAAGAGAAGACTGTGTGTTTAGGACTGCGCGTCCTTGTGGTATAGCTGCGTGTGAACCACTACTAATTTCTTGCCATTGCTTTGAAGGTTTGACGAAGACACCGTGCATTACTCTTTTGGACTAAAGCAAGATGGTATGCAAGTCAATGGTCTTGTAAACTTTTCAAAGTTCTAGAAATAAAAGATTTTGCCTTGCGGGAATTTTTCCTTAATTTTGTGTCACATGCTTTATTTATTTATAGGTTAACACACGCACACACGTAGTTACTTTTTTAGGGGATTTTTAAAAATATACTCTAATTAAATAAGTGTGTAAAATTGGATATTTGCGAAATAATTTTAAATCGGTATCACACCGCAGCGTTTCGAGGTTTTTACAATTACACATCTTGTCATGAGAAGTGCAACGAGTGTGAAAAATATTGTTTCAAAGAAAATTGATCATCATCCACATGGGACGAATTTAAACTTATTTGAACAACAAGAGATTCACCTTGGTTACTATATATAACTTCACTGTCAATTTCATCATCATCACTAGAAATTTAGTCCTTATCTAATCTGACGTCCTGCTTCACTAATAAAATAATCTTTTGATTTGGTCACTCAAATGCGATATAACCAAATCCATGACATTTAAAACATTGGAGAGAATGTGAATTCAAATAACCAAGTTAAATTGATTTACCCTTTGCATCTTGAAAGATATCTTGAAAGGCTTTGAACTAAAGGTACTCTTCTGGTTAAGACCTATATCATGACTTGAAGTTCGAACAATAATTTTCTTCTTGAGTTACTTATCCATCTTTAGGGCCAATTTGACCACATCATTATAACTCTAATATGGTTGTAGTTGGAAAACATTTTATATTTCAATACTTAAACCTCCAAGATAGTGAGAAATTAATTGTTCCTCTGATTCGGATAAATCACATCACATAATGAGATAATCGAATTATTTTTAATACTCCTTCGCGAACAACTCATTTTGCTTGAAAATGGGAAACTTAAGACAACAATATTATAAGTAATGACTATGTAAGAATTTTTTCTTTAAATTCTTTTTTATTTTCTACCAAGTTAAAATTCTTCATTTACCTTAATGCTCACATTGCTTCTTTAAACATTCCCACCAAATTTAGGCATGCATCTTCAATTTTATGAAAACAAACATCACTTTTCTAATATTCAAAACTTCATGGTAGTAAACAATTATCTCCACGATGTTGAACAAATAAATGAACTCATCACCTTGGATTTGACCTTCAAATTCTGGAATGTCAAATTAGATATATCCATGGTGATAGTGCTCTTTTTCTCGCAACCATGGTTCAAAGAATCCTCTTCTACCTATATTCAGTCTGGAGCATTATAAAAAGGGTTTATCTCGTCTTTATCTTGCAACAGTTCATTCTTCGAACCAAGACATGAGTCATCATGATCCTAATTTTTGAAGCGTACTAAACCTTTCTAGAGTTATTGCACGTGTCTCCTCAAATCATCCATTTCAATATCACGCAAGTCTCGTTCACGTACCAGTGCATTAACATTTGGGTCACAACGATGGTTGTTGTTCATCACAACCTAGGCTCTGATCTAATACCGAATGAAAGAGAAAGATATAACACAAGTGTAAACTTATATAACACACTGAAACTTTGAGTAATCTACTAAAGTGAGGGAACAACACTAGTCACTAGATGGAGTTTACTAAAAGGTTAAGAGCAAAGAAAGAAGAATCCACTTCTTAGATAAAAGTCTATTTTATAATCTCAAATTAAGGTATGCCTTTGCTTCATAAATTCTCAACACTTATATTGGTGCTTGGAACAACCCTCCAGTAATAGATAATTAATAGGTATTAAAGAGAACAATTTTCCTTGAATTTTAAAATAAGAAATTTTAAAAGTAAAAGACTAGAACTTTTGAACTCAAAAGTAATCTTGAATTTTGATTTCACTTCAAATGCATGGCGTTCTCTATGTATATTACATTAGAAGGTGATCCCTATACCAAATGAAATTTCTTGAAGTTAGTTTTTCAAAGAGCTTTGAATCACGTCATTAAAACATCTGGGGAGCGAGTTATTACTATTTTACCATATTAGAGGTTGCTCCTCCCTCATTGTTAAAGAACAATTAAATGACTAATTATTCTATTTGAGAAATACATGGGTAGATCCATGCATAATTGTTATTAATGTGTTATTTAAGTTTACATGTTTACATGTCGTATGAGAGCACTATGTTGAGATCTCATTGTAATCTATTAAGTTTTTCCTATTAAATTGTTAGTGTAATTAAATTTTAAATGATGTAATATTCGTTTTTGTATCTATATTCCACGAAATCATGGTTTTTTTCTCTAAAATGTAGTTAAACCATTTTATCTTAATAACAAAAGTTTTATTTAAAATGTATTTAAATTTATTTTGCGAAAGCCCTTTTTAGAAATTCTATGTAATCCATTTTTCATAATTAATTTTTTGCGTAAAGAATATACAAAGGAATTTTTTGCATATTTATTTTGATAAGTTAAGAAATTTAAAGGAAATTTTTTTGCATAATAAATTAATATCAAGGAAAATTTTCTATGTCATTTTTGCATAATTAATTTGATAAGTGAATAATTTTTTTCTTAATTGTTTTGATGAGTTAAGTAGTTAAGTATGCAAAATTATTTAGTACACTTTTTAAAATATTAAAAAAAATCACAAAAAGACTAACTACATGTTTAAAAAAGACCTTAGCTAATTAACACATCAAATGATTTATTGATTTATAATTACATATATACTTGTGTCTGTTAGCAATTTATTCATAACACACACACACACACACACACACACGCACATATATATATATATATATATATATATATATATATATATATATATATATATACAGAGAGAGAGAGAGAGAGACTCTTGTGCACACCAAATTAGCATACTTGCTAGCACAAATCTATTTTTTTTAAATAAAAAAATATATATTAATACGCACCTAAAAGTGTACATTTTATACCCTAAATAGACGTATTTTAGTTGCTAATTCTCAATAATTTTGGCCTTATGCATGTAAATGTTCAATGTGCAACCTTAATTGCAATTGTGGTGTCAACAACTATATTTCGAGGCGATTTGCAGTTAAAATGGAGCTAATTCCCTCCCACGTAACTTAACCCGAGCCTAAACCTACCTCGCACCCCATGTGTGTTTAGTTTGTGCCTTTTTATAATTTTATTAGATTTTTAGTTTGAGTCGTTTTTATTTTTAGAGTTTATTTTAGATTTATTTATAATTTCTAGGTTTTATTTTCTAATTTTTTTTATTTTTATCAGTTTTTATTTTATTTTATTAGGATTATATTTTTTTAGGATTTCATTTATTTTTTAAGCTTTATTAGATTTTACATTTATTTAGGATTTTAGTTTTTAGTTTAATAGATTTTTATTTTTATTTTTATTTCTTTTTAGTTTCTTTTTTTTATTTGAGTCTTTATTTTATTTTTAGATTAGGATTTTATTTTTAGATTTTTAATTCTATCAATTTTATTTTTTTAGTTAGTGTTATTTTTAGGTGTCCACGAACACATAAACCTACTGACACCCAATCCCACACACCTAACATACACACTCTCCTATCCTACACACCCTCACCCACACCCTTTCTCATACATTCACCCACACCCAATCATCACTACATCATCTTCTTCCCTACACACTAATACACCTAAAACAAACACTCACCCACACCACACTAACCTATACGTCTCTACACCCAACAAACCCTCTTCATCTTCAACCTCACACTCCTCTCTCTCCTCAATATCCATTAACATAACCAAACAACCCATTAACCAAAAATCCTTACTCCAACCCTAACCCCCCGACCTAGATCCATCCCTTAACCCGACCACCTGAAAATTGAAGTTCAACCCGCTGCCTGCCCCAGCGTTGTCCCAAAACCGGACAACCTCGTAACCCATGGACTTGCCTCCCACCTCAAAACCAAATCCAAATTCGGAACCCACGTTTCAAACCAAACCAAAAACCCAATACCCATTTCCCATGTCTTCCCATTTTTTTAAAGCTTCTCACGATTTTTCCACTTGCCAAATAAACCAAGCCAAAAGACAAAGACCAAGACCAAACAGACCAAAACAAAAAATAAACACACATTTAACTCCACTTGTCTTATTAACCCAAAAAACAACTGAACCCCTTTTTCCCAAATTACCCCCAACTAACTTAATCCCCATAATCTGATTTTATTCCCTCACCCCTCATCCCCATGACCTCAGACAACCCATGCACATTTGTGCATTTCCCTATTTTGACCCCATGTACACACACCCCATGCTCTTACACTTTAATTCTTCCAACTATACCCCTTTGCTCCATGTGCATATAAATTGAAGACTTGGGTCATTTTCAAAAGGATCTCAAATTTAGTATTTTTAACTCTTGTGTGATAAAAATTTCTCCATCTCTCTATGTTTAGTATTTTCATTTTTAACAAATATCTCAATATGAAGGTGTGTCGTGAAATTTATCTCTAGGATAAATTTAATCCCACCCCTCTATAATAAATTTTTGTATTTTTAGCAATTATTTCAAAATAGATTGAGGTAGTTGAATTCATCCCTTATGAGAGGTAAATTTTAATCCATTCCTTTATGTTGAGAGCAATTTTCTCAACATAAAGTTATGATTTAGAATTTATTTCTTTGCATGAGCTCTAATGTACAATTTTATAATATTAGGATTTGCAATTTTACCAAATCTGTATTATTATTTAATTGTCCATTATGAATTCATCCATTATCCTTTTTTATTATTTTTATTTTGTAATTATTATTTTAGATTCAATAAATATATTAGTGGGGGATTATGATTGAGAGATTTTTGATGTATAATTGAAGATTCCATTTCAATTCAAGGCTTAAATGGGTTTGATCTCCTCCTCTTGATTACTTTTAGTTTAATCCTCACATGCTCTTTTTTGTATACTTTTATTTTTATTTTGTTGGATGATGATTATTGAGGGCTAATTTCTCATTTATGCGATGAAATTTTGAAGCCCTCATTAGTCCAATTTTGTTAGTTTACTTATTAGGACAATTTTGTTTATCTCACTTTTCTTAAATTAGACTTTACTTCTTAACTAGTAGTTATAAATATTAGTACAGATAGTTTGTTAAAAAAATACCTTGAAAAATCCGTAAAAAATATAAATAGCAAAACTAAAAAATTAATAATAAAATGTAAATGAATTTACACATATGGCTTCGCTTATTTTGTTTTCACCCTTAGATTTTGATTAATACCTCATTTATTGCAATATTATAGTTTCGTTATACTTTTATAGGTTTGTGAAGATTTTTGATAGAAACAGAAGTTGCAACAACAACACAAAAATACACAATAGAGACGCAAAGTATTATATTTATCAAATGGCATCGTTGCCATTCTTTGGAGCTTGAAGCACTTGCGAGGATTTCTACTGTGATTCATTGATATTCCATTTATTTTTATTTTTATTATTTTTTTATTTTTTTCGTACCATTTTTCACTTTTTTAGAAGGCTTGTATTATAATTTTTATTCTTGGCTTGTATTGCGGTGCGTAGAGACACCATATTTTTAATTTAAATTTGTAATAAAAAAAGACAAGCGTGATCGAAAAACCGTACAAGGTAGTGAGAGGGCATCCAAGACATGGAAAAGAAGTCTCTCTACCTTGGGTAGGTAGAACTCTCGGAGCCGACTGAAATAGGTGTGATCTCCTCCCGGTCGACTCAAATTTTAGGCACCCCACGGAGTAAAAATCGTGGGAGGTACATTTCTAAACCCTCGCGCCTCTCCTGTCGACAAGTCAATTTTTGTGTGTGATTACGAACTCTTGGGTGATTTTATTCTCGCATTTATTTTTGAATGGTGTGATGAATTAAATTACTAAGGCCTACACCCGGTCATTCATGAGAAGGGATTTCATCACTCCACTCACTCGTTGATCATTGTCTGCTACCATAGACATCATTAAATTTAAAATCAATCAACTAGGTAGCCCAATTGGAGAACATTTTTGCAAAGATGATCAATAAGATAATTTCCGGGATTTTTATCTCCTGCGGACTTAATTAAAATTTGACTACCATCTCGCTTAAATTTAAAGATAAAAATTGGCTATTTTCCAGCTAGGATTTATCCTTGACTTGTTTGTGTCCAATTCAATTTTTCGATAGTCGGGTTTTAGTGAGTTCATTCAAAATTCAAAGAGTCCAAATATTTTTTCCTCTCTTTTCTTCCAAAAAAAATCCAAAAATAATTTCTTTATTTCATTTTCTAAAAAAAAATAGTTATTCCTTTATTTTTATTAAAAAAATCCAAAAATATTTTCTTCCTTCATTTTTCTAAAAAATTCAAAAAATGTCGTTCCTTTATTTTTATAAAAAAATCCACCTATTGTTCCCACTCTTTTCTTCCAAAAAAATCCAAAAAAAGTTATTTTTCTTTGGTTTTCTCCAAAAAAATCATAAAACATTTTCTTCCTTTATTTTTTTAGAAAAATCCAAAAATATTTTCTTTCCTTTTGAAAAAAAAAAAATTTAATCCAAAAATATTTTTTTCCCACTATTTTCTTCCAAACAATCCAAAAATATTTTCTTCCTTTATTTTTTTCAAAAAAAATACTTTCTTTCCTTTTGAAAAAAATTTAAAAATCCCAAAAATATTTCCTTTCTTTTTCAAATTATTCAAAAACCAAGAAAAAAAGAGAACATCTTGAAAATAAAAAATAAGGTCATGATCGGTGTTTCTTCACCCTCACCTTTGTCAAATTATCCAACAAGACTGATGCTTCAGTCTTGTTTAGGGGTGATTCTCATCATCCAATTTTTTTGTCGCCCCGTGCTTTCATACAGCTTATCTTTTGGGTGAGATTCCTTCGGTCTGGCTGAAGACATTAAACTTAGCACTACCAGGAGGCAGCCGGTTGTTTCTTGTACTAGTCTCATCTTGTTTGGGGGTGGTGTTTCACATCACCCTATGTTATACCATGATGTATAGACTCGTACACATTTTTCTTCTTATCATTTCTTCAGGTTTTATTTTGGCTTCATTTGTCCACTTCATTAGCGGTTGATTCTAATAATCTCTTTCATCCCTTATACTCTCAATTTTAAAAATCATTTTACTTAACATCGAGAACGATGTTCCTTTTTGTTTGGGGGTGGGGAATTTTATCAAAATCGTGCCTCTTTTGAAAAAAATTTGATTTTTTAAACCTGATTTTTAAAATCTCTTACTACTATAAAATGCAAAACAAGGCATTAAAGCTCCTCTTTAACCAGCCTATCCACGTAGGCAAAGCATTTAATACTTAAGGTGTCACGTGGGCATCATTGAAATGTTAATCCATCTACGAAACCGATTTTTGTACTGCTCTCTTCGTATCCACAGTATAAATTGGGTCAAAGTGATCATTTATACCTCATCAGATCACATGACTCGAGGTCATTTCACACGGTTAACAGAGCCCAAGGCTCGAGAGAGTTGTGACATCTCTCTCTCTCCATCACTCATTTTAACTTCCCTTTCTCCTCTCTCCACAGTCCTGTTACTGCAGAAGCTTCCATCGTGTGCACTGTTAATGAAAAAGCTTTCATTTATAAGCATTCTACAGTACTTAAAATGATATTTTTGTATTCATTATTGGGTGTATTCATTTTGGTGTTTTTTGTATTCATTATTGGTTGTCAGTTCGATTTTTTTTACGCATTTGGGGCTTTCTACTCTTATTTTTTGCTTCAGATCTATGCTTAGAAAACATTTTGGACAGCATCTTTGAAAAACTCGGAAGGTATTCAGATCTATGAAATCTGAAAATGTTCGTCACTGGGTGAGAGGGTTGTTCATGACGATTTACTATTTTGGTCGCTGCCTTTTTGAGTTAAATGGCGGGGGCGTGAGAGGGCTGAAATGGCAGAAGGGTGACTTCGTTGGGTTGGATTGGTTCTACAGTTCATATCTACGTACCTTATGTTTGATTTTTAATTTGCTTTCTCTGATTCCATCTATACTTTAATAGCCTTTCCTCTGCTGCAAATCAAGGCAACCACCTTCCCCTGTTCAGATCTACGTACCTTTTCACGGTATGATGCTTTTTCATCTTTGTTATAACTTTGTTACATTTGGGGTTTTGATTTTTTTAAATCTGAGTTTTTATCTCAAGGTTCTTAGATTTATTTGTTTTTGATTTTTTTTTAAATCTGAGTTTTGATTTTCTGTTTAGGTTGATTCATTTGTTTAGCCGAAGCGTTGATGTTTTGAAACCCAAACTGTGATGGTGGCCGACGGGTTTTCTAAAGGTACTATTGTGTTTTCATTTATTTACTTTCTTTTTTGGTGCAAGCAAAACCATTATGGTTTGATTTTTTTTCCTTCTGACGCTGTGGACCACACATATGTTTGGTCTGAAATTTTCATTTTTTCCTTCCGTTGTCGTCGACAACACATATGTTTGGTCTGAGAAACATATGTGGTTTTAACTGAGATGGGACATGGAGATGTATGTATGCATGTTTTTAACGGCTGAGATTTGTATGTTTTTAACAGTTGAGGTGATCGTTTTTCTCTTTTTTCAGAAACCCAATTTGAGAAACAAAGAAACCCAAATGTTTTCAACTTACAGGTTGAATGTGCCATGTGTCAGATAGTTGGTGCAAGCAAATCTATTGTGGTCTGATTTTTTTTCCTTCTGATGTTGTGGACCACACATATGTGGCATGAAATTTTCGTTTTTTCCTTCCGTTGTCATCAACAACACATATGTTTGATCTGAGAAACATATGTGGTTTTAACTGAGATGTATATATGCATGCTTTTAACGGTAGATAGATGTATATTTTTAACTGATGAGGTGGTTGTTTTTCTCTTTTTTCTTTTTTCAAAAACCCAATTTGAGAAACAAAGAAACCCAGATATTTTAAATTACAGGTTCACAATGTTTTTCCCTTTTTTTTAGAACCATCGTTTTTATGGGGGATCTTTTTTACTAGAAGGAAGGTAATCAAATGGTATATTTCGTGATGTACCAACAATTCAAGGTTTTTAATTTTGTATTATAGATTAAAATAGCATCTTTCGTTTTTGCCCAGCGATCATTATATTAACTTATCAATTTGTAAATTGAGAGCCTTCTTTCTCAATATTTATACCCTACCTCTTTATCTCCCCCCTCTCTCTCCTTCACCCTTAAAGAGATTAAGTTTTTTTCACGCTTCATCTATTCTATTTATTCTTGAGCATTCATCTCACACACTACTACCCCTATATAAGACATTGTGCCTATCATTTCACTTTTGCTCTCAAGATGCTTCACCTAAAACTTTGGGTTCTCCAACCGTGATTGATGATGGGTCATCCAGTTCGGCTTTATAAAAAATGATAGTTGTTTTCTAATCTATGTATAACATTAACATCCTTTTCTGCATTTAGTTGATTTCACATTGTTTTATGCTCTGCTTCATTTCGGATGACATATTCCTTACCTAAATAAAAAATATAACTTCGTCATTTTTTTTAAAGTTTTGTTGTAAAATATCTTTGGGGGTGTGTCAAATATCTTTAGGCTTTGTACAATTTCTTCGCAGATCTGTAAAATATGTGAGATTATCGAAGTTTAAAATATCTACCTGGTTCATGAAACATTAGCCATAGGATTCAAAATTAGTTTTCTTTGGTTTCGTGTCAAGATTTCTTTCATATCTAAGTACGGACTCATCAGTTGTTCTAAATTTTTAGTCTGTAATCGGTTCTTAGTAGTTCTCTATTTAGTATATAATAAATATTTGCAAGGGTTTATATTGCAATGTTTTTTCGGGATAATATGTAGTTATATATTTTTTACATGTATGATGATCATAAATACTCTTAAGTTTTTAATCGATTATCTATTTTAATTTATCATCTTTCATGTGTTTGCAATTCATCAGATGTTTTTCCTACGGTAACGTATAACCCGCGCATCGCGCGGGTTTTCAACTAGTTTCATATAGTTTCTTTCATCTCACTATTGATGTGAATCTTCTATCATCCATCTTTTTAAGTCTATGAATCAAGCTAGAGGATATTTGTTCTAAATAGCTTATGGAGTACATAACAGGGCATGTTGCACCATGAATTTCTAGACTCCACAAAATTTGCACACTTATCACGTCACTACGGGTTAGAGTTGAAGGGTATTACAATTCTCAAAAGAACCTTAAGGATCACTATTAGAGACTTTAGCTCATGAGATTTGTACCTTTCACCCTTTCAGAGTGTTTTACGCAATCTATGAGTCACAAGTTGATTTTACTTCGTTTTGGTCCGCACTTAAATTGTTGCATGATCTCATTACCCTCCAATAAATTTTGTCTTGATCACTGAGAATGACATCACTTTCGAGTTGTAAGAAACGTGTGTCTCGAAATTTGTCCTGAGCACTAGGTTTACCCCCATATCACATTCTCATTCATTTCACCCATTACCTTACAATATTCCTATACATACCCCACTACATTCTCCATATCATCCTTCATTTTTTTAAAAAGAGTGTGATTTCAAATGTAAATGTCTTCATTGTTGGTGTGAAAAGATAAAAACGGAAAAAAAATTGAAAAATTGAAAAAAAAAAGAAAAAGAAAAATTGAAAAAAAAGGGAAGAAAGAGTTTGTGGTTTATTTTGTTGTAATAAAGACATTTGTTCTTAATCTATTGGACACTCTCTCACATCGCATATCCATCACTCCTCCATCTCCATTCTATCCTATCCTACCGCTTTTCGTTTCTCCCTTACCCATATACATCCATATTTTTCCCTTGGTGTTTAGGAAAATGAAAGTCAACATAGTGAATAACTCGACATTCTCACTATCGTGGTTAGCATTCTTTCATGAGATCACTTTTTTTCTTAACGTTCGTTCTTTCTTATATGTGTGTGAGACGTTTGAACGCGATTATATTTACTCACATCCTCACACACAAGAGCAATACACTTACCCAAATCTCAAGAGTTCATCTGAGAGAGATATATCCGTAAGGTTTGAAGTTGAAGTGTTGAGATCAAGATGCTATCTAGGAATTACTTTTATGATACTCGACCCATTTTTACTGATTCACACTATACATGTTGAGTTCTAGGAAGGATGTGCCTTATGTATTTACTTAGCTAAACTTTTTACACATTCTATCTTGTATTTCTCAAAACATTTATCTCATGATGGATTGTGCGATCATTCTATGTCTAATAAGAGATTGACGGTCTTTCAATAAATTTTTGCAAATAAAGAATTTTGGGGGTATATTCCCTGCAACCCCTCACGAGACACAACTCCTCCCGTAGGGAAACCTATAGGTTTAAAGGCTTGTTGCACATGCTAAGTGCTATCGCAAGTGCCCGCGAAAGTGGTACACTTTTGGTTTCTTATCTTTCTTTCTCTCTATCTTATTGCTCGAGGACTAGCAACGCTCTGTTTGGGGGGGGGGGGGGGGGTGATAATCACTCAAAGTTGTAAATTTTATACCCCGAATACATGTATTTTAGTTGTTCATTCTCGACAATTTGGGTCTTATGCGCGTAAATGTTCAATGTGCAGGCTTAATTAAAGTTGTGAGGTCAACAACAATATTTCAAGGCAATTTGCAGTTGAAATGGAGCTAATTACCTCCCCCGTAACCTTACCCGAGCCTAAACCTACCTTGCACCCCATGCGTGTTTAGTTTGTGCCTTTCTATATTTTTTTTAGATTTTTAGTTTGAGTCGTTTTTATTTTTAGAGTTTATTTTAGATTTATTTAGAATTTCTAGGTTTTATTTTCTATTTTTTATTTTATTTTCAGTAGTGTAATTTTATTTTATTTTCATTATTTTTTATTTTATTTTATTAGGATTAGATTTTTTTTAGGATTTCATTTATTTTTTTAGTTTTACTAGATTTTACATTTATTTAGGATTTTAGTTTTTAGTTTAATAGATTTTTATTTTTAATTTTATTTATTTTTAGTTTATTTTTTTATTTGTGTCTTTATTTTATTTTTAGATTGGGATTTTATTTTTTAATTTTTAATTTTATCAATTTTATTTTTTAGTTAGTTAGTGTTATTTTCAGGTGTCCAAATTAAACACACACACACACACATAAACCTAATCACACCCAATTCCACACACCTAACATACGCACTCTCCTATCCTACACCCATCACCCACACCCTTTCTCATACACTCACTCACACCCAATCATCACTACATCATTGTTGATGTAAAAAACTAGATTTGATCTAATTATTTTAATCACAGATAAAAATAGATAAATGAATATAAGACAATGGATTTTTAAAGTGGTTCAGCCTTATGAGAATGGCCTACGTCCACTGTTTTTGTATTACTGACTATTTGCCTAGAATTCTTGATAAGTGAGTACCAAGAAATCCAGAGTCCCCCTCTAATGAGGAGGTTACAATGTATTTATAGCCTTGAGGTTGTACATGTGAAAGGACAACGCGTTGTTATCTAGTATACATAGACATCTGTATGACAATAATGAGCATTTAATGCGCAGTCATCTTTTTAATTCTCCTGATTTGGATGCTCTGCACGCTGAGTTGCTCGAACCGCCTGAGTTGCTTGGTATGCTTAAGTTTCTTGGATCCTTGAGTTCCTCGGGGCGCCTAAGCTACTCGGTATGATTGAGTTTCTCGGGGCGCTTGAGTAGCTCGGTGACAGTATGTTGTTCGTTGAAAGTGTTTGTAATTGCCATGGAAGTTGACACATGTCTTCAAGTGAATGGTCCACATCAGCAGACTAAATTTGGTATCAACAAAAGCCCCCAATGTTTCACAGTTGAGGTTGAAGGAGAGTGTGGAACATTTTTCTCGAAAACTTCTTGGATTACGGATCTTCATTGATTTTAGGAAAATTTTATAATTCCTTTTTAAGGGAATAATATTAGACATCATAAATATTTTGAATTTTTTTGACCACTTCGATATTTGTGTCCTTTTTATTCTTTTAGCCGCCGGTAATGCAAACGTCTTCCCTTGTAATCATTACCTTTCTCTATTCCCGCGATAAAGTATTTAAGCGCGGCAGAAATCCTATCGTTTTTCACTTTTCAAATTTGTATCTTTGAACTCTTCATTTTCTCTCTATCTCGTTCCTTTATTCTTCCCATCATTCATTGCCAACTGATTTCTCCTTTTTCTATAAGATTTTATTCCCTCTCCTTTATTTACTTTGTTCATCATGGTTTATCTTGTTGAGTCACTAGATAAATTTCGGTCTGAATTTTCAATCCCTTAGTGCATTATTTTAGAAGAACTTTCTGAACATTCTGATTATTTTTCTTTAGGCAAGGGACATTGGTTCCCCAGTCTTTTTGTAACCGAACGTGGCTTTTCTTTCCTGCCAAATCCCCTGTGTTTGGAGTTTTACCAATATTTTGATTTTGTACCTGCAAGAGTGGCTTTAAATACATGAAGGATAATTAATGGCGTACATAGGTTGAACCAACTTCATGGAACCCGTTTAGGGATTCTAGAGATTATGCATTACTACAGATGGGTTTCTAGTGACAGTACTTTGTATTTAAAACCTAGGTTTTTTAATAGAGAGTTAGTTGTCAATCTTCCTGATGCCAATAGGGATTATTTCGATCATGGGGTCATGATGAAAAATTGGCAACACACTCCACTAAATGGAGATGATGTATACCAAGGTCCCAGGTGTCCACTTTATGGAAATTGGATAGGTTGTTTTTATTTTTGAAATCTTGTTTTCTCTGTATTTGATAAAATGCATCACTGACATTTGATTTTTACTTATTGCAGTTGACAGTAAAAGAAAACCTCTAAAGGAAATTGATGTTAATATAAAGCATTTAAAACTTATTTGGAGCTTGCACCAATCTGCTGCTGAGGAGCATATTAGATCTTCTTCTTACTTGTTGAAATACAAAAGCTACACTTCATCTTTCACTACTCGTCCTCGTCCAGTAGTGGTTGATCTTGACCAAGTACCAGCCTCTGAGACTAGTGTGGAAGGTTCTTCTTCTGAATCGAATATTCCTATCACTGATCTGATGAAGAAGAGAAGAGCTCCTGCCTTTTTTGACAAGTCTTCCTCTTCCACTATGGAGGCTAAGAAAATTAAACAAGATGTCCCAAAAGAAGGGATAAAAACTATAGATGTACCCCCTCCTATTACTGCCAAAAAAGCTGGCAAAAAGCCCCCTTGTGGCTCCAAGTAAGATTGCTGCTATCTCTCCTTCGAGTGATGTTGTTGTCATACCACCAATAAAGATAACATCTTTAATTGAAAATTATCCATCTCCTCTGAGGAGATTAAAGAAAATCTCTTCTGAGAGACCTGCTAAACCTATCTCTGAACCTTTAAATATTGAAGGTAGTGTTCCAGTTCTTGTTGCTCCGAGCTCTACTGTGAGCTTGGTAAGATCCTGAACTGTTCCAGAATCTCAAGGTGTTGAAGACACCTTTTATCGTGAGAAACTTACTACACTAGATGCTCAACACATTTCTTCAGTAAGTATCTTGAGCTTGACCTCTTTATTTTTTAATACTATGTTCATGTATTGACTTAAAGTTATTTCTTTTTTGAGCTAGTGGCGTGTTTCAACAGCATTTTAAAGAAGGATGAAACTATTAGGGCTTCAAGCTCCTCGGTGGAGTAGAGTAATCTTTTGTTGGGATAACCCAATCTTTGAAAAAAGATTCTCTTAAAAAGTACAAGGAAGATAAAGATGCTTGGGAGAAGAAATTTAAGTCCATTGATCTTGACAAAGATCAAGCTATGAATGCCTCCAAGGAATTGGAGAATAAGTTGAAGGAGTTTGAACAAAGCAACAAGGAGCTTGAGATTAAGCTTAAGTCTGCTGAAGAGAAAGTTGTTAAACTTCAAGATCTTGAGCGACAAAAAATGGAGGTGGAGGAAAAGTAGAAGTTTACCGAGGAGCCCCTTAGGGAAAGGACCTCCTCGGAGAAGGCAAAAAGGAAAGCTGCAGTCAAAAAATCATTTAGTGCTAGTTGGGACAAAGGTTGGAACAAGGGTATGGTCGTTATGTCTTCTCAAATGGAATATGCAGGTGTTAAATATTTTAGGGATGGATGGGTAGAAGCCTTGTAGGAGCTGAAGGTTGCTGAGAATTCTGAGTTATTCCAGCAACATACTCATGGACCTCCTCCCTCTCCTAGAGAAGAAGAAGAGGATGAAGTTGCTTCAGATGAATCTTCTATGATGACTGGAGATCAGGTCCCCACTGTTCCTGTTACTTAACCTTCTGAGAAACTCCAACCAACCAGTACTTCTACCGTGCAGCTACCATTATATTTCGAGAAACCATCCCCATCATCCAAACCTTCTGAGGAAGTTGAAAGAAACAATGAGAAGGTGTAAAGTTGTTCGAGATTTTTATTTTGTTGTTCTCTTGAATGTAACCCTAAATTATGAATTTTCTCTTATAAAGAATAAAATTTCGAACTTTGGTTGTTCGTTGTTCGTCTTGAATTTCTCTTTTACTCTCTCTGTCTGTATCATTATTGATTCTTTTTATTTCTCCTCTTTGCTAGTTTATTTCCAGGATGGAGCTCTTATCAACTCATGATATAGAATTGATGAAGAAATGCAATGAATATTTTAAAGCTGGTCATGAAGATCTTAATTAGGCCCAGATAATTGACATCCTTGGATCAGGTGCTTTTGATTGAGCACTTGAAGCTTACCAATACTTGAAGTGCTTACTTGATCGTGTTGTTGCCAATAATGTGTCCTACTATGAGATGATTGAAGATCTCCAAGGAACGATCGAGGAACTTTAATAGCAGTACAAAGAATCCTCCATACTATTACATCAAGGATACGAGAAAAAATATCAACAATTGAGTGCTGACAAAGGGTATGATAAATTCATCTCTGCTCATGAGAAGAAAGAGAGTGTTCTGAATCTTAAAGTTGAAGAGCACATGCATATCGCCAAGTTGTTGGAGCAGGAAAACATTGCTTTGCAGGAAGAAATAAAACAACTCAAATTTGTTGCATCCTCCTCGGGAGCCCTAGTCCCAGTAAATGATGATGTTTTTTCATTTTTGGAAGTAGAAAATGATAACTTACGAGATGAGTTAGAAACTTTAAAACGAGTTGGATCCTCCTCAACTACTCGTGGTAGAGCAAGATCTTCTTGTGGTCGAGCAAAGGCTGGTCGGGTCACTATTGAAGAAGCAAGAATCCAGTCAGCTTTAGAGAATCAAGCCTTTCAGCTGATGGCGAAGAACTAAGCCTTGGCAGAAATGTCTAAGATGATTCCGAACTTCACTGAACAACTCTCTAATCAAAGCTCTTCTCTGGAAAGTAAATAAATTCTAGTGAAGAAACTCCACGAGCAACTCGAGAGGTTAACTTATCAGTTCCACAAGCATCCCAGGGAATTTTGGATGGTTGGGTATAACGAATCTCTGTACCATCTCGATGCTCGGTTGCAGCAGTCAAATAATGAGGGATATAAGTACGGGTGGTTGAATGCCTTGTGTGTGCTAAAATTGGAGCAAGGACACTACTTATCGGATTATTATTATCCTGGAGTGCTCGATTTCCTCGTGCCTCCTTTTAAGCTTGATACTAGTTGGATTCATGCTCGTGCAATTCCTAAATGCTTGATTTCCAAGTATCTCCGCGATTATAGTCTTCATGCAACTTTAAGATATCTCGCCCAGAGCACTTTCTTGATCGGCCTTCTGTAATGAATGTGAGAATGTTGTGAGATGTAAACTTTATAAATTCTCCTTATGCATTAGATGGTCCTCCAGCCAGGGTAGAACCTGTTTCAAAAGCAGAGGGGAAGAAGCCTATAGAGTAGGATATTCTTATGTAATGAATCAGACTTTTCACATCCGGTGTAATTTTACTTGATTTGAATGAAGAAATTTTTAGTCTTTTGCCATTTCATTTTCTTCTAAATAATTTTTAGGATGTCTTTGCTTGTTGGTTGGTAAATATATATACTATACTTGTCCCAGTTGTTATTTGATTATAGTGACTTGTCACTCTTTGGGCCTAATCAATGGAATGATTTGCATCCCATGTTCCTGCTTAGTTGTAGTAATCTCATATGGATTATCTTATTACCTAGACAGTGGATGCCTCGGGAGGTCAATCAACTTCTTACCTAGTTTGGTACTAACCAATCGGAGTTGATTGTAATTGGTTTACTGACCAACCGGAGTTTGTGGTAATTAGTTCCCGACCAATCGAAGTTGGTGGTAATTGATTCCCGACCAACCGGAATTGGTGGTAATTGATTCATGACCAACCGGAGTTGGTGGTAATTAATTCTCGACCAATCGGAGCTGGTGGTAATTGATTCCCGACCCACCAGAGTTCGTGGTAATTGATTTCCAATCAACTGGAGTTGGTGGTAATTGATTCCCGATCAACTGAGGTTAGTGGTAATTGATTCCCGACCAACCAGAGTTGGTGGTAATTGATTCCGACCAACCGAAGTTAGTGGTAATTGATTCCCGACCAACCGGAGTTGGTGGTAATTGATTTACTGTGTTGCTCTGAATTTGGGTTTTTGGTTTGTGTAAAGTGTTGCACTAATACTCAAAAAAAATTCAACAAAAAACTAGGGGTGAAACATCACTTTATTCATTTTGAAAAAACTGCGTTACATATGAATTTTAACTACTAATAATACTTACGCAGATGCTCTGCATTCCATGCATTCTTGAATTCTTCTCCTTCCAAGGTTTTAATCCTAAATGTCCCTGGATGAAAAAATTTTGTTACCCTGTAGGGTCCATGCCAGTTGGCTTCCAGTTTGTTATGATTTTGGATCACTTTCTTCAACACATAATCCCCTTCCTTCAAATCACACTTCATCACTCTTTTGTTATAGAACAAAGTTGTTCGTTGTTGATATGTCGCATTCCTGATTGATGTTTCTTCCCTAACTTCTTCAAGCATATCCAGGTCTAATCATCTCATCAAATCGCTGATAGGATAATTGAAATTAAGCACCCTATGCGTGGGTAGACCTAATTCAGCAGGTATGACAGCTTCACTCCCAAATGCCAGCATATATGGAGACTCCCCTGTCACTGTTCATGGTGTGGTACGATAAGCCGACAGCACAGAATGTAGCTCATTAATCCAATTACCCTTTGCATCATCCAGTCTTTTTTCAAACCATTCAGTAGCATTGTGTTTGTCACCTCAGTTAGCCCATTGCTTTGGGGATGGCCTGGTGCAGAGTGTATCTTCAGTACATTGGATTGATGACAATACGCAGCAAACTCCTCGTTATCAAACTGGGTTCCATGGTCAGTATTGAATGCATGTGGGAGACCATATCTGCAAATAATATTCTTCTAAATAAATTGATAGTCTTTGTCGTATGTCATATCAATGAGAGGCTCAGCTTCCACCCATTTGGTAAAGTAGTCCACAACAACCGCGAGGTATTTCAATCTTCCCTTGGTCTTTGGAAGTGGTCCTACCAAGTCTATCCCCCACATGGCGAATGGCCAAGGGGACGTTATGGGTGTTAACAATGCTTGGGGAGTTCTTCAGATGAAAGAGAAGCGTTGACATTTATCTCACTTCTTGGCGTAAGATACGTAATCAACTCTCATCGTTGGCTAGTAATATCCCCGTATTGTTATTCTCTGCAAAAGTGTCCGACCTGCTACATGGGCTCAACAAAATCCTTCATGAACCTCTTCGATCAAATCTTTCACTTCGGAGGGATGGACACATCTTTGTAATCCTGTTCTAACTCCTCGTATATATAAAATTCCACTGGTCAATACATAATGAGCAACTTTAAACTTCAGTTTCTTGGCTGCGAGTTTATCAGTTGGTAAAGCCCCCTCTTCAATATAGGCCCTGATGGGATCCATCAAAGATGGTCCCAAGTCGAGGGAAATGAAGTTCATCATCAGATCTTCGTCTGTGCTCCGACCAGCCAGGATCTCTATTGGGATTGTTCCTCGTGGCTCGGTTCATGTGGATGATGCTAACCGAGCTAGGGCGTCTTCTCTTGCATTCTCTAATCTTGGTATTCTAAACAACTGAACTGCAATAAAACTCGATACCAACTCTATTGCTTTTACATGATACTTGACCATTAATTCTCCTTTTACTGGATACCCCCCCAGAATTTGATTTACGATTAATTGGGAATCACTGAATACAACAACCTCCTCTGCCTTCATGGTTTTAGCTAGATTTAAGCCTAAGATCATAGCTTCATATTCGACCTCATTATTAGAAGCTTTAAATTGAAAGCGCAAAGCATACTCCATATCAATCTCATCCGAACTGTTTAAGACAATCCCTGCTCCACCGCCTGTAGTGCACGAAGATCCATCCACATACAAATTCCATATAGGTACTTCATTATGAAATTCTTGATCAAACAGAGTTTCTCGATGGAATATTTGATGCTTCATTTTATTCTCCTCCGGCACTTATCGTTGCCCGTTGATCATCTTCTTTTGCCCGTTGGTCGGGGTTTAAATTTAATGATCTTGTAACATCCACAGGGTGGTCTGTATTAAACTCCTGTTCTTCAGAGGCACTTTCTCTGCGATAAAATCCGCTACTGCTTGCCCCTTGAGCGACGATCTAGGCTCATAAATTATATCATATTCACCAAGTTCTACTGCCCAGTACATCAATCTTCTTGATTTCTCCGATTTATGCAGACATTGTCTTAATGGCATATCGGTGTACACCACTATATTATGGGCTTTGAAGTATGACCTCATTCGTCTACTTGCTTCAATCAGTGATAATGCCAACTTCTCCAACCTTGGATAACTGATTTCTACTCCTCAAAAAGCCTTACTGGTGTAATAGACTGGTTTTTGTACTCCATCCTCCACTCTTATCAATGCCTAGCTTACTACATTTTCTGAAACAACCAGGTACAAGTATAGTTTTTCTCCCATTACTGGTCTAGATAACAATGGAGGTGTCCCCAGATATTTTTTTAATTCTTCAAAAGCCTCCCCCCATTCATCATTCCACTCAAAAGTTTTTCGAAGTGTTCTGAATAATGGGAGGCATCTGTCAGTTTCTCGTGACACAAACCTATTAAGTGCTACAACTCGCCATGTGAGACTTTGTACTTCCTTCTTCGTGGTTGGAGATCGTAGCTCCAATAGAGCTTTGATCTTTTCAGGGTTCATCTCAATTCCTCGTTGGTTAACAATATATCCAAGAAACATGCCTTCTCGTACTCCGAATATGAATTTGGTGGGATTCAGCTTCATTTGATATTCCTCTAGTTTATCAAAGGTCTGACCTAGGTCAACTAGATGATCAGCATCTTTCTTGCTCTTCGTCATCATATCGTCAACATAAACCTCCATGTTATGACTGATTTGCTCTGCAAATACCTTATTCATCAACCGCCGATATGTCGCACCTGCATTTTTAAGTCCAAAAGGCATAACATTATAGCAATATGTTCCCCTTGGGGTGATAAAGGAGGTACTCTCCCTGTCCTCAGGCTTCATTTTAATCTGGTTGTAGCCCAAATAAGCATCCATGAAACTTAACAATTTATGCCCCCAGGTACCAACCACTAGTTGATCGATTCGGGGCGAAGAAAAATGATCCTTTAGGCATGCCTTATTAAGATCAGTGAAGTCTACACACATCCTCCACTTGTTATTTTTCTTCTGTACCATCACCACATTTGCTAGCCAATCAGGATATTTGACATCCTCAATAAAAGAGGCTTTTTGTAGTTTCTCTACTTCTTCCTGTATAGATTGGTTCTTTTTACGGCTAAACACTCTTCTTCGCTCCTTCACTGGCTTGATTTCCTTGTTCACATTGAGCTCGTAGCATAGGAAACTTGGGTCTATCCTTGGCATGTCTTCATAACTTCATGCAAAAGTCTGCTTTCTGTGCCTTAGAAATGCTATCAATTCTTATTTTATTAATACATCCAACGATGCACCAATTTGAGTTGTTCGTTCTGGATGCTCATCGTCAAGAATGATATTTTCGGTAGCCTCCATGACCTATCCCTTCATGAGCTGAGATTCGTCTCTAGGGTCTAACGTTTTAATCTCTGTATCTTTTATTTCATCCACTTGATAGGTAGTAGTCTTCTTCCTGGATTATTCAAGTTCCTCCTGTTCGACAGATGGATAGTAGCATTCTCGAGCAACTTTCAGGTCTCCTTTCACAACTCCCACTCCAAAATTGATTGGGAATTTTAAATATTGATGTACAGTATATGGTACTGCCTTGAACTTCTTCAGACCTACCCTTCCCATGATAATATTGCAAGCTGATTGGACATTTTTATCCATTACAAAAAAGCGTACTCTTTCTATTCGACAAGAAGGCTGTGTATCGATAAGCATATCCAACTTGATCGTCCCAAGTGAAAAAACCTTCTCGCCAGTAAAACCAAGGAGGGACCTATGATATGGCTCCAACTGGGCTAGCTTCAGATTCAAACTGTCAAAGCATGGATAGAACATGATATCTGTCGAGCTACCATTATCCACTAGTACTCGTGAAATCACCACTTCCTTCATTCTCATCTTCATCACCAATGGGTCATCATGAGGATATAGTACACCTTCCAGGTCGTTCTTAGAGAAACCAATGACCAATTTGTCTTTATTCACCTTCCTCGGGCGATCATCCTCAGCCAGATTTATTCGCTGAATGTACAAGCAAGCTTGAGCCTCATTGAGGTAAGCTTTTCTCTCCGCAGTCAGATCTCCACCTCCTGCATCTCCACCTATAATAACATTACATTCAAATGGTTCGAAATGGATTCAAAATACCTCATGTTCTGGCTGCCTTGGTCTTTTGGGGAGATTAGGGTCATCTTGGTCATATTTTGGATCTTCTTCGTGACTTCTCTTTTTGTCTTCTTTTGCTCGACGAGGAGACCTAGACCTTTGTCTTCCTCGGTTGCTGGTCTTTCCACCATTTTGACGATAAACATACTTAGCCAGTTTTTCTCGTCTGATGAGTGATTCAATTTCATTCTGGTGAGCTATGCAATGCTTGGTCGTGTGACCATGGTGTTTATGGAACTCGCAATATTTAGACCTATTCCTCTTGTCAGGATCTGCCTTCATTTTTTCTGGCCAGTTTAGCTCATCGTTGTTCTTGATCTCTTCCAGAATGTGGTTTATATCTACCTTCAAAGGAGTATAATTTCCAAACTTCTTCAACTGTTCCAGTTCTTGCTTTTCTTTTGACTGCCTGTTGCCACCATTATTCTTCTGATCCTTTTTCTCAGTCTTGTCAGCCTCGACCTTGGTCTCCTTAGTGTCTGTATTCTTCTTCGCATCCATAGCTTCCTCGACAATTATGATTTGGCCGTTTTTTCCATCAATTCAGCCATGATCCTAGGCGGGTCTTTGGCTAAAGTGTAGTACAATTTATCTGGCAAGAGTCCACTCATCAGGGCAGTAATTGTTATTTTCTCCTCATAATCAATTACTTCAAGTTTCTCGTTATTGAAATGAGTAATATAGTCCCTAGTGCTTTCACATGTCTTATGTCTAACACTCAGCAAGTGTGCTACTCGTTTGACTGGTTTCTCTCTAAAACAGAAGTTCCCAATAAAGAGTTATGCTAGTTGAAAGAAAGTCACAATTTTCCCCCGAGGAAGGTTGTTGTACCATATCTGAGCTGATCCGGTAAGAGTTCCTGAAAATGCCCTACATCTCATCTTGTCTGGAACTGCATAGATATCAGTAGCATCCTAGTATTATTCTATATGAAGGACAGGGTCATTTTTTCCATTATATTTTGGCGTCACCATAGGATCTTTGAATTTTGATGGTGTGGGAAAATCCATAATTGCCTGTACAAATGGTCTCCCTTGGATGAAAGTTCTTTGTAGAGGATTCTTGGCTTTAGCCATTTCCCCTAATCTATCCTCCAACCTCTGAATAGGTTCCTTCCATGCATCGTTTACCTCCTCGGGCCTATTGGTTCGAGCAACTGATTGCATTGAATTTGCTTCTTGGGATATTTCATTACGAGCAGTTAACCGTGATTGGCCAGAGCCTTCTCTTAGATCGAATGGTCGTTGAGGGTTCTTTGACGCAATCCTAGGAGGACTTCTATTCCTCCTAGGGCCTAAGCGATCAAAAGGAGAGACTCTACTCAACCTTTCTAGAGCACTAGTCCTTTTCGGGGATAGAGTGACGTTTTATTGAGAATCTGTAGCTCGTACTGAGGAAGTCCGACTAGGTCGATAAGAAGGATCATTAGATCTTTCAGTATGATATAAGCCGGTGCATCTGGATCGAGATTTCGTTGGGAATAGCATTCGCCTAGTTCGTGAAGAGGGTAAACGAGTATTTCTCTGAACACTTCGTTGCCCTGATTGGGCCGGCACTCCGCCTTGAACAGTTTGTGTAAGTTGTCGCATGGTTTCTTGCATGGTCGTCTAGCCTTGGGCCAAATTATCCATTATACCAGCCAGATCTTGAACATTTGGGGGAGTATAAAGGTTCGAAGGGACCCCAGTGCTTCGATTACTGGATTCAGAATTATCAGCCATAGATGATGAATTATTTTGGTGAAAATCGATAAGTACAGTCGTTTCCACAAACGGCGCCAATCTATTGATGTAAAAAACTAGATTTGATCTAATTATTTTAACCACAGATAAAAATAGATAAATGAATATAAAACATTGGATTTTTAAAGTGGTTCAGCCTTATGAGAATGGCCTACGTCCACTGTTTTTGTATTTCTGACTGTTTGCCTAGAATTCTTGATAAGTGAGTTTACCAGGAAATCCAGAGTCCCCCTCTAAGGAGGAGGTTACAATGTATTTATATCCTTGAGGTTGTCCATGTGAAAGGACAACGCGATGTTATCTAGTAGACATATACATGTGTACGATAATAATGAGCATTTAATGCGCAGTCGTCTTTTTGATTCTCCTCATTTGGATGCTCTGCACACTGAGTTACTCGGTACGCTTAAGTTTCTCGGAGCCTTGAGTTCCTCGGGGCACCTGAGTTGCTCGGTATGATTGAGTTGCTCGGGGCTCTTGAGTAGCTCAGTGACAGTATGTTGTTCGTTGAAAGTGTTTGTAATTGCCATGGAAGTTGACACGTGTCTTCAAGTGAATGGTCCACGTCAGTAGATTAAATTTGGTATCAACAATCATCTTCTTCCCTACACACTACTACACCTAAAACAAACACTCACCTACACCGCAGTAACCTACACCTCTCTACACCCAACAAACCCTCTTCATCTTCATCTTCAAACTCAAACTCTTCTCTCTCCTCAACCTCCATTGACCTAACCAAACAACCCATTAACCAAAAATCCTTACTCCAACCCTAACCCCCTTACCCGGAACCAACCCTCAACCCGACCACCTAAAAACCGAAGTTTAACCCACCGTCTGCCCCGGCTTTGTCCCAAAATCGGCCAACCTCGTAACCCATGGACCTACCTCCCACCTCAAAATCAAATCCAAACCCGGAACCCACTTTTCAAACCAAACCAAAAATCCAAGACCCATTTCCCATGTCTTCCCATTTTTCTCACAGCTTCTCACGATTTTGCCACCTGCCAAATAAACCAAGACAAAATCCAAAGACCAAGAACAAACAGATCAAAACCAAAAATAAACACACATTTAACTCCACATGTATTATTAGCCCAAAAGCCAACTAAACCCATTTTTCCCAAATTACCCCCAACTAACTTAATCCCTATAATTTGATTATATTCTCTCACCCCTCATCCACATGACCTCACACAACCCATGCACATTTGTACATTTCCATATTTTGACCCCATGTGCACACACCCCATGCTCTTGCACCTTAATTCTTCTAACTATACGCATTTACTCCATGTGCATATAAATTGAAGACTTGGGCCATTTTCAAGAAAATCTCCAATTTAGTTTTTTAATTTTGTGTGATAAAATTATCTCCACCCCTCTATGTTGAATATTTGCATTTTTAACAAATATCTCAATATAGAGGTGCGTAGTAAAATTTCTCTCCGCCCCTCTATGTTGAGTATTTGCATTTTTAGCAAATATGTCAATATAGAGGTGCGTAGTAAAATTTATCTCTAGGATGAATTCCACCCCACCCATCTATAATGAATTTTTGCATTTTTATCAATTATTTCATAATGTAATGATGAAGTTGAATTAATCCATTATTATAATAAGGTTTTTTCATATCAATTTTAGAGAGGATCTCAAACTTAGTTTTTAAAACCTTATGTGATAAATTTCTCTACACTCCTCTTTAGAGAGTATTTGCATTTTTAGAAAATATCTCAATATAGAGGTGTGTAGTGAAATTTATCTCTAGGATGAATTCCACCCCACCCATCTATAATTATGTTTTTCATTTTTAGAAATTATTTCATAATGGATTGATTTAGTTGAATTCATCCATTATTTTCAAAGATCTCAAATTTAGTTTTTAAACCTTGTGTGATAAATTTCTCTACACTCCTCTATAGAGGGTATTTGCATTTTTATCAAATATCTAAATATAGATGTGTGTAGTGAAATTTATCTCTAGGATGAAATCCACCCCACCCATCTATAATGAATTTTTGCATTTTTAGCAATTATTTTATAATAGATTGATGTAGTTGAGTTCATCCATTATGAGAGGGTTTTTTTCATATCAATTTTAGAGAAGATCTCAAATTTAGTTTCTTAAAACTCTTGTGTGATAAATTTCTCTACACCCTTCTTTAGAAAATATTTGCATTTTTAGCAAATATCTCAATATAGAGGTGTGTAGTGAAATTTATCTCTAGGATGAATCTAACCCCACCCATCTATAATGAATTTTTGCATTTTTAGCAATTATTTCATAATAGATTGATGTAGTTAAGTTCATCCCTTATGAGGTTTTTATCATGTAAATAGAGAGAGAAAATTCTAGAGAAAAGTAGAGAGATAGGTTAGATTAGAAAATAAATTAGGAAAATATTTTTGTAAATAATTTTTATTTTGTTTTAGAGATTTGGTGAGGTTTAATTGTGAGTATTTGAATTGTATGGAAGAAGATAGAGTTCAAATTCCCAATTTCAATGAGACTTGTTGAAGATTGGTTCTCTTTCTCTATTCTTTTATTATATATGCATTTGATTATTTGTTCATCATGTTTAATATCATGTTAGGCTAGATACCCTTTCAAGGGGTGAAGGGACCCTTATTTGATATTATTTTAATTTAATTAGTTTGATTACTTGAGCATTCCCTTTGAATATTAATTTTGATCCCTCACCCTTAAATTTACGCATCAAGAGAGGGTAAATGATTTTTGATAGAAAATCGAAATTCTAAGTTATAATACCCATTTTACATTCGAACTAGAGATATGGGTTTCTGAAGTGTGGTATTATTCCTTGAATTTCAACTCTAAATTTATTTTCTAAGATTTACATAAATTTTAATCGATCGATCCTAGCGGGTGATTAATTAAAAGGAGTGTAGATCTATTTTCTAGAGTTGTTGGGGGCGCTAAATTTAATTTTCTAAAAGATTAGGATTAAAATTACATTTGCAACGAGAGTTGATTTTTAATTTTGATATTAATTTGGAAGAATTCAAATAATAAATTAATTAATTAGAATAGTTAGAATTTGTGGTATAGTCCCACTCCTTGATTGTTCTCACTATTATTTAACTCACTTTATCTCTTATTTTTTGTGTTAGACTTTGTTTTGTCATTTTAGTCACTTTTTAGTTAGTTGTTTTGATCTTCTATTTAGTTTAGTGTTAATTCACATTCTCACCCAAAATTGTTTTAATATTGAAAAAACTAAAAAAAATTAGAACAAGTTAAAAAGTCCAAAAAGAAAATAAAGGTGAATTACAATTGAATTTATCTGTAGCTTACCCCCTTTATGTGGATTGGTACCCGTACTTACCTCTACACTTTTGATTGTTATATTTTTGTAGGCAATTGAGGATTTTGATTAGAGGAGCTTTTCAAGCAACGACGAAAGGAATTTTAAGGTTTTTCTCTTTATCATATATTTTTTAGTTGAATTTTTTATGTGATATTTAAACATTTCAAGGGACCCATATAAAAAATATCAACTCAAAATAATTTTTTTTACTATTTTAAAAAATCAGTCAAACTTTCACAACTTTTAAATTGCTTTAAACGTGCGAAAGTTTGACTGATATTTTTTAAAATAGCAAAAAAAATTATTTTGAACTGATTTTGTTTTCATGTTGGTTCCTTTAAATGTTTAAATAGCATACAAAAAACTTTAACTCAAAAATAATTTGTTTACTATGTTAAAAAATTGATGTGTAATTTACGTGTCCACAGGAGCCTCTCTCTCTCTCTCTCTCTCTCTCTCTCTCTCTATATATATATATATATATATATATATATATATATATATATATATATATATATATATATATATATATATATATATATATATATAAATGAATTTTCCTTAAGTTTCTGGTTTAAGATGACAAAAATACCCTTCAGAAATGGCATGTGCATCGCAAGTGCCTTAATTCGTTTATTTTACAGATAAATTTTGGATGCATATTAATATCCTAGGGGCTCAACAGGTACAAATAATAATTTAAGGGATCCGCATAATTCTTTTAAATTTTTTAATGCCTCATTTGGTACGCGATAAAGTTGGATGAAATATGATTCCCTCCGAACAAGAAAGTGTAAGACTACTGCATTTGGTGTGAGTTTAAGTTGCATGAAAATGTGAGTCACAATATAATAAGATTATCACATTGGTGGAAAATTGAATGAAATTAAAATCATTTTAATAGGTGAGATTCTTACTTTCCCATGAAAATCCTAACAAATAATTTTTGCAAGATCAAACCACTCATAAACATATAATATTATAAAAACTAACCTTAAATCTAAACATTTATTTTGTGAAAAATAATTTGGTTATGTCAGTTTGTTTTAGAATTCAAGTCATACAAATTTTATTTGGATATTGTTTCCCCCATATGCAATAATTTGATTAAGTTACTCCACAATACACACATATCTACCTTAAATTTCTTTATTTTTTAAATATTTCAAATATATATTTTGGTTTAAACATTTATAAATACTTAACTATATAATTGTATTTTATAACATGTCCAAAATAGATCAATTTATTATTATATATATATAACGATAAAATTTTTAAAGGATATTATTAGTATATATTGTATATTCCCATGAATGAACCAAACATTAAATTTTGATTCCTAATAGGATTTCATTGGTTGAACAAACATGACAAAGGATTCAAAATTCCCACAAAACGTTTTCCTACAATCAATTCTTCGATTTTTAGAATCTATTTAAAATATTATCGCATAACAAAGGGGTCTAAGAACCGCATAGGTAATTCACTCATTTATTAAATATTTATTAAGGATAAACTAGTGTTTAGGCACAAATTCTTCACATTTATCCCCTTAATTTCAGTATTTTTATGATCCCGTGCAGTGTAAGTAGCTTGGATTTGTCTCAAATGTAATGTACTAACCCCTTTTGGCAAGTATTTCTTGTTTTTTGTATTTCTCATGTGTTTTACAGGTATTTCATGCAAGTTAGTGCTAAGGAGAACTCAAAACAGTGAAAGAAACCTAGAAATGGAGAGTTGAAGGGCATTTTCGTAATTTTACATCCTTAGTCCGGAGGTGGGGCCAACTATAAAGTTGAAGAGCTCTAAATTACAAGAACACTGGAAAAAACGGCACCTCAATCCGAGCTACGGTGAAGAAGTTACGAGGTTTTGAAGTTGCGCGATAATGAAGAGAAATGAACCAGAAAAACAGGATGCATCCGGATGGAACCAAACCGATCCGGTGGTGACCGGTCCGGTCAGAAAAAAAGAACCGATCCAATATAATAATACCGATCCGGGTGGAAATCGGACCGGTCCGGCTGTACAGATTTCTGGCATTAATTATGCAGATTTTTGGCGTGTGCAACTGATGAAACTTGTGCCACAAGCACTATTGGCTGTAAATTTCGAGACTTTGTGCTATAAAAGCCCATGCCCTACATCATTTGAAGGAGAGTTGCTAGAGAGAGGCTAGGTTAGTAATAGGTTAGAAGTGCTAGATTGAATTTTAGGGTTAGATTTTGAGAGCAAATTTTCTATTCCTTCAAGAGTTTTCATGAACCCTAGTTTGTAAGAAATTCTGGATTCCAATTCCATTTTTGTTGCTGAATTCAAGTAATATCTTTCCATTCTCTATTTTTATTATTTGCAAATTATTTCCCATGTCTTTTAGATCCATAATTTTGTGTGTGAATTTATTCTTGAACCAAATCATGAGTAGCTAAATTCCCAAGGGTTGCGGTACATGAACTCAATCCAAGGCAAATTATTTATGTAGAAAATAGAGGTTAAATTAAAATATTGATTGAATCGTGAAAGCACCGCTTTATATTTACCTTTGATTTCGTATGGTGCGGGCTTGAACCTCATATACGTAATGCTTAGAATCTATAAAGACTGGATTCATTCACCGCTTTATATCTATCTTTGATTTCATATGATGTGGGCTAGATCCCTCATATATGTAATCCTTAGAATGTATAAAGACCGGATCTAGTCAATAATTTCAATTTACAATTCTAGTATTCTATATGGTAATTTTTTAAGGATTGAGGGATTGTACCCTACCCTATTTTCTCCCATTTGTCAGATCTAATTTCTTTTGCACTTTTCAGTTTGTTAAATTTTCCCAATTATTAATCATCTTTTCGTTTCTTTTAAGAAATCATTTCAAGATTTAATAATTTTTCTTATTACTATTTGGCAATCTCGATCCCTGTGGATACGATCCCGACTTACCGGGTTTATTACTTGAGCGACAGGCTTGCACTTGAGCCTAGAGTGAACGCATTTCTGAGACAAATTCTTAGTCGGGTCAACTAGTCTTGCAATAAAAGTTATATTCCTTAGTCAACTCTCGTTAGTGGGTGGAAGATCACCCCTTTTGTTATCAAATCCCGAACACAAGGGGGTATGTTTTGGTTGGATTGATAACATATTATTCTTCTACGTGCTGAATTTTCCTTATTTAGTACATAAACAGGATTAAACCAAAATGGAAGGAGGGGTTTCTAACTCAGAGGGGCTTTAAAATTCCTTACCTCTTCTTAACTTAGTCCATATAGTCACTTTATCTGGTTATATTAAACACATAACTCTCCTGTTATACGTTTATTGACGGTCGCTTCTTTTGTTTATTTTGAGTGAAAAAAGCTCATGACTCAAAAACAAGTTCAAAAGAAGAGAATGAAAGGCACACACAACATTACAAAAACTACATCCTCCCCACGGCTTAGGATCCAAGTCATGGTTATCACAACACTTTACACCTTAAATTGCTATAAATATATTTCCAACAATGAATATTAGTCACGTTAAAAACAAGATTCAAATAGAATACACATATTGCTATTAAAAGCATCGTATTAGCTCTGGGATATCTTAACATGACCATCTAACAAGGGGTGATCTTTGAATCCATCCACATAAATTATAAGATCATCTGCAGTGGGATGTGTAAATGTATAGATTTAGATTTTTATGTCTCACAGTGGGTAAGGTATTCTGTAGTTTTAGGTGACAGAAAATGTTGAGAGGATGTAAATGTAGTTGGACGATACACAATGTGCCAGTGGGTCCTAGCAATTTTGGGCGTTAAAATGATAGACCCCCAGATTGGGCGTTAAAAAGTAAGCCGCCCAGATTTTTGGGTGAAAATCAATTGACGGCCCAACCTCTCTTTTGAAGAAAAAAAATTATCCAAACGGTAAGCCGCCCAGATTTTTGGGCGCAAAACAATTGTCCGCTCAACCTCTCTTTTGAAAAAAAAGTTAATATCCAAACGGTAACTTTTTTAATGGCTACAAAATTTATAACAGCTACTTTATTTTTGTTTATATATAGTAGACTCCTCAAAAACTTTGAACAAACCACTATTTTATATTTTTGAACATTATAATTAAAATAATTTTTATGAATTCTTCTTCCCAAAGTACTCCGCCAAGTTTAAGCCAATTGCCAAATTTCAATGGACATGATGAGGTGTTGCTTTGTATGGCATACTTTAAATTTTCTATAGATGGTACTATGGGGACTAACCAAGAAGGTTCAACATTACAGAAAAAAAAATTACGAATGAATATAACTCAAGTGAGGGTGTTATTTACAAATAGCCCGAATATGCTTTGCAAGAAAATTTTCAGAAAATTAACATAGATTGTGTGTTGTATACGGTAATGTTGTCCAAAGATTACGGTGGGGGGAAAGAAAGCGGCACGTCGGAGGTTTCGTGTGTAATTAGCATTAATATCCGTTTATTTTTTATTTATAATTAAATTCATAATTTTGCAAAACTAATGCGAGAATATTTTTTTTCGATTGGTACAACGAGCTCGTAATATCTTTCGATTAAAAGAGGGTTATAAATTCAATTACGACCACTGCTACGAGGTGCTTAAGGATTTTCCAAAGTATTGGATGTCGACCACTGGTTCACAATATACTGAATGCCGAAGAGTACACTAACCAGTGTCTGACACATCAATTTGAAATTGAAACTTTTGATCAAAAAATAAAAGAGTTGACAAAAACTAATGAAACCCTGGAAATGAAATACAAGGGAACATTATTAGAACTGGAGGAAGCAAAAACAAAGACAACAACTGTTTTCAAAAAAATTTCTAAGTTTGAAAACAATTCAAATTGTTTCACTAACTTTGTTGTTGACTCCAAGACCAATTCTGATGATAGAACCTGTATTGGATTCTGCCCTAAGAATAAACCACAAACTATAAATCTTGAACCTATTAAGTTTGTGTCTGGGGGCAAAAGACCAATCGAAACATGTCCAGATTTTCATTTTATTAAAAAGGAATTTAATCAAAAGGAACAACAGAAAGACATTGGAGAGTCTAGTAATTCTAAGGCTGACAGTACACTTGAGACTAAATACGTCTATCCTTTTATCAGAAAGGCTGAATCTACCTTTGAGACCCTACCTCATAGGAATAAGAATTCTGAACAGAATCCTGTTAAACCTATCTTTAGAAGTTTTCCTAAGAAAGTACATCCCTCAAGCAATCAATATTGCTCCTACTGTGACGTTTATGGTCACTCTTTTGAAGGTTGTTATTCTAGGCGTCTAAACACCCATGTGTACAACACTTCTGTTTAGAAGAACTTTAACTATTCTAGGCAAAATCGTAACCATTATGTCCTTCCAAGACAACCTGACAAGAACTCTAACTACAAGAATAGAAAGACCAAAACTAAGAGTTCATTTAAGAGAAAGGCTCCCAGAAGCTTTCCTAAACCAAAAGCTCAACCTTTCCACAAAAACCAGTTTGTTGCTCCAAATATTTTTTGACAAAAAGATGCTTCTCAAAAATTTTATCAAATGAGAGCAAACTTGCGCAAAATTAAAACTAGAGCTATTTGGGTTAGAAAAGATGATCTTGTACCCCAAATGAAGTGTAACATTGTTTTCACTGACTTAAAAGCTGAACACACTTCATCTGGTTGGTATTTAGATTCAGGATGCTCCAAACATATGACAGGAGATGAAACCAAACTCTTGAACAAAACCAGATTTTCTGAAGGTAAAGTAGTTTTTGGTGACGGAGTTTCATCCCAGATCATAGGTAAAGGAACCCTAAAAGAAGAGGGAATGCCTATTTTGGAAAATTTACTTTTAGTTAAAGGCCTTAAAGCCATCCTCCTCAGTATATTATAATTTTGTGACTCAGACCATACTGTTACCTTTTCAAAGAACAATTGAAAAAATTTAAATGATAAAGGTGAATGCATTATTACCGGATTTAGAACACCTGGCAATTGTTATACTGTCAAGACTAGTTTTGAAACTTGTAACATTGTCAGAATGGATGACAATGAAATCTGGCATAATCGTATGGGTCACCTAAGTTATGATATCCTTGGTAGATTGTCTAGTCAAGAGATTGTTAGAGGAATTCCTAAAATTAAACCTATTTCTAGTGTTGTTTGTGGTCATTGCCATGAAGGAAAAATAGTTAAGACTTCGCATAAAAAAGTTAAAGACATTCTCACCTCTAGACCTTTAGATCTCATCCATATGGACCTTATTGGTCCCTCTAGAACTGTTAGTCTTTGTGGACACTGTTATATCCTTGTCATGGTTGATGATTTCACACGATTTACTTGGGTTGCCTTCTTGAAACATAAATTTGACACGCTTCAGAATTTTTTGAAAATTTTACTAAGAATTGAAAATGAGAAGGACACACAAGTCAATCCCATTCGTAGAGATAGAGGGGGAGAGTTCATAGACATGGGAATAGTTGAATATTGTGACTACAACGGTTACAAACACAAATTTAGTACCCCTAAGACACCTCAGCATAACGGTGTTGCTGAAAGGAAAAATCGAACTCTTCAAGAGATGGCGCGTGTCATGTTGCATGCCAAATATCTACCTAAATACTTCTGGGTAGAATCTATTAGAACTACTTGTCATATCATTAATCGTGTTTACCTTAGGAAAAACACTAAGCAAACCTCTTATGAGTTGTGGTACGATAAGAAGCCTATTCTCGTACATAAGTTTTTGTAAACACATCTTGTTGTTTATCATTTTTATTTATAAAAGAAAAGGGCTTCTTCAACAAACATCTCGGTGTTGCTTATACAGTTTAATCTTGTGTTAAACGGCATTAGCAACGTTTTTCAATTGGTATCAGATCCCTGTAAACTTTTATTTCAAAAAGATCTTGTGTTTCTGAAATCGTTTTCTAAAAAACCTAACTATGGACGAGAAGAATGAAAGGTTTGGTAATCTGTCCAGACCTCCACTCTTTGATGGAAACAGCTTTGCTTACTGGAAAGTATGAATGGTTGCCTTCATCCAAGGGACTTTAGGAGATGATGTCTGGGACATTATTGAAAACGGATATACTTATCCTACTAAACCAGCCACTGAAGGAACTGATGAGAGGGTAAAGAAAATCTTAAGTGAGTTTACCAAGGAAGAGAAAACTATTTCTCGTAATAACAATAAAGGCAAGAATGCCATTTTTATGTCTATTAATGAGTATGAGTTCAAGAGAATCTCATCTTGTGCCACTTCCAAGGAAGTTTGGGACACATTAATCACTGCCCATGAAGGAGACTCAAGAGTTAAAGATTCTAAAACTCAAATGCTTACCCCGCAGTACAACTCTTTGATTATGTCTGACTCTGAGTCTTTTGACGACTTTTACATGAACCTAACTGATATAGTTACTAAGTTGCATGCTAATGGTATTATATATGATAGGAATGAGATTGTTTCTAAAATTCTAAGATCATTACCAAAAAAGTTTGACAATAAAAGGTATGCTATTAAGGAGATGAGTGATCAAAACCTCACCCCTAAGTTACTCAGTAGCAAACTTAGGACTGTGGAAATGGAATTAGACTTTAAGAAACAATTAAATCAGTCTCAAAGAAAACAGCCCAACTCTAACTTGAGTTTTTCCTCTAAGATATCTAAACATAACACTAATCTGACCAACTGTGACTCTGATGAGGAGTGTGATATAGACAAACTAGATAATCAGATTGCCTTAATGTCTAAACAATTTAAGAAAATTGTTAAATTTAGAAACAAACAGGCATCTAAACAAGGCAAGCCTAATTATCCAACTGTGTCTAATCCCAAACCTCATGAGAGAGGTCTTGACAAACATCCTAAGGATAACAACATCAGATCTTACAGAGATCTTAAAAAGATTGAATGTTTTAGATGGGGGAAACTAGGTCACATTGCTCATGATTGCAGAGTTAATCTGAATAAAACCAACACACACAATAGAGCCAATGTATGTAAAACTTGGGATGATTCAAGTGACTCCGATGAAGAGGAACTTGAGTCAACAAATGTACTTGACCGTTGCATGTCCTTTTTTGCTAAGATCATTTACAATGATGATATGTCTGTGTGTGATAATGATACTTCTACTCCTGCTTTTGTGAATACTGCTTTGACTAGCCTAGATGCCTTGTTATCTGAAAATGTTGCTAGCACTAGTTCCGTGTGTGTGAGTCAAAGTGATCTCGATAACGACGATGTAAATGGGTGCGTGAGTACTAAAACTGAATCGTTAGGGGTCACTACACACACTTCACTTAGCGACTCAGACACAGATGACCTCCCAGATATTCATACTTTGTATGCTAAAACTCTTAAAAAAGGCACTAGACTGGAGAAGACTGTTAGAGACCTGACTAAGAAATTAGATGATCTAAGTCTTATTGTGAAGCTGAATGCCGAAGAGTACACTAACCAGTGTCTGACACATCAATTTGAAATTGAAACTTTTGATCAAAAAATAAAAGAGTTGACAAAAACTAATGAAACCCTGGAAATGAAATACAAGGGAACATTATTAGAACTGGAGGAAGCAAAAACAAAGACAACAACTGTTTTCAAAAAAATTTCTAAGTTTGAAAACAATTCAAATTGTTTCACTAACTTTGTTGTTGACTCCAAGACCAATTCTGATGATAGAACCTGTATTGGATTCTGCCCTAAGAATAAACCACAAACTATAAATCTTGAACCTATTAAGTTTGTGTCTGGGGGCAAAAGACCAATCGAAACATGTCCAGATTTTCATTTTATTAAAAAGGAATTTAATCAAAAGGAACAACAGAAAGACATTGGAGAGTCTAGTAATTCTAAGGCTGACAGTACACTTGAGACTAAATACGTCTATCCTTTTATCAGAAAGGCTGAATCTACCTTTGAGACCCTACCTCATAGGAATAAGAATTCTGAACAGAATCCTGTTAAACCTATCTTTAGAAGTTTTCCTAAGAAAGTACATCCCTCAAGCAATCAATATTGCTCCTACTGTGACGTTTATGGTCACTCTTTTGAAGGTTGTTATTCTAGGCGTCTAAACACCCATGTGTACAACACTTCTGTTTAGAAGAACTTTAACTATTCTAGGCAAAATCGTAACCATTATGTCCTTCCAAGACAACCTGACAAGAACTCTAACTACAAGAATAGAAAGAACAAAACTAAGAGTTCATTTAAGAGAAAGGCTCCCAGAAGCTTTCCTAAACCAAAAGCTCAACCTTTCCACAAAAACCAGTTTGTTGCTCCAAATATTTTTCGACAAAAAGATGCTTCTCAAAAATTTTATCAAATGAGAGCAAACTTGCGCAAAATTAAAACTAGAGCTATTTGGGTTAGAAAAGATGTTTTCACTGCCTTAAAAGCTGAACACACTTCATCTGGTTGGTATTTAGATTCAGGATGCTCCAAACATATGACAGGAGATGAAACCAAACTCTTGAACAAAACCAGATTTTCTGAAGGTAAAGTAGTTTTTGGTGACGGAGTTTCATCCCAGATCATAGGTAAAGGAACCCTAAAAGAAGAGGGAATGCCTATTTTGGAAAATTTACTTTTAGTTAAAGGCCTTAAAGCCATCCTCCTCAGTATATTATAATTTTGTGACTCAGACCATACTGTTACCTTTTCAAAGAACAATTGAAAAAATTTAAATGATAAAGGTGAATGCATTATTACCGGATTTAGAACACCTGGCAATTGTTATACTGTCAAGACTAGTTTTGAAACCTGTAACATTGTCAGAATGGATGACAATGAAATCTGGCATAATCGTATGGGTCACCTAAGTTATGATATCCTTGGTAGATTGTCTAGTCAAGATATTGTTAGAGGAATTCCTAAAATTAAACCTATTTCCAGTGTTGTTTGTGGTCATTGCCATGAAGGAAAAATAGTTAAGACTTCGCATAAAAAAGTTAAAGACATTCTCACCTCTAGACCTTTAGATCTCATCCATATGGACCTTATTGGTCCCTCTAGAACTGTTAGTCTTTGTGGACACTGTTATATCCTTGTCATGGTTGATGATTTCACACGATTTACTTGGGTTGCCTTCTTGAAACATAAATTTGACACGCTTCAGAATTTTTTGAAAATTTTACTAAGAATTGAAAATGAGAAGGACACACAAGTCAATCCCATTCGTAGAGATAGAGGGGGAGAGTTCATAGACATGGGAATAGTTGAATATTGTGACTACAACGGTTACAAACACAAATTTAGTACCCCTAAGACACCTCAGCATAACGGTGTTGCTGAAAGGAAAAATCGAACTCTTCAAGAGATGGCGCGTGTCATGTTGCATGCCAAATATCTACCTAAATACTTCTGGGTAGAATCTATTAGAACTACTTGTCATATCATTAATCGTGTTTACCTTAGGAAAAACACTAAGCAAACCTCTTATGAGTTGTGGTACGATAAGAAGCCTAATTCGAAATATCTAAGAACTTTCGGAAGTCAGTGTTATGTCTGTAAAGACAGAGAACATCTGTCTAAATTCGAGAGGCGTGGTGATAAAGCCATCTTTTTAGGTTACTCACCAAATAGTCGTGCTTATCGTATATACAATCTGCGTACTAAGACCCTTATGGAATCGATAAATGTAATTATAAGCGACACTATTGTCGAAAATAAGATATCTGAATCACCTATTGTGGTTGAATCTGAAAATGATTTCAAAACTGATTCACTAGAAATAGATGACTCATTACATATTGAGAGTCCAAAAGTACCTGGATGGGTCTCTAAAGATCATCCCATTGACAACGTGGTCGGTAATCCTAATGAGCCAGTCCATACTATATCCCAGTTAAGAAATTATGCTAATTATGCATGTTTCGTTTCCCTTGTGGAACCGAAAAATGTTAATGAAGCATTGAATGACACACACTGGATTTCTTCTATGCAGGAAGAACTTTTACAATTTGTCATTCACGATGTCTAGTATCTTGTACCGCGTCCTCAAAACAAAAATGTTATTGGCACACGTTGGATCTTTAAGAACAATTCTGAAGAAAATGGGGTAATCCTTAGAAACAAAGCTAGACTAGTTGCTCAAGGTTACTCACAAATAGAAGGGATAGATTTTAGCAAGACATTTTCCCCAGTCACTCGTCTTGAATCTGTTCGACTTCTTTTCTCCATAGCGTGTCACTTAAAATTTACACTTTATTAAATGGATGTCAAGTCTGCATTCCTCAATGGAATTCTGTCCGAAGAAACGTATGTAGAACAACCCAAAGGGTTCATTGACCCAAAACACCCAGACCATGTCTTTCGTCTAAAAAAGGATTTGTATGGCTTAAAACAAGCTCCTAGAGCTTGGTATGAACGCCTTTCCAACTTTTTGTTGGATAAGGATTTTAAGAGAGGAGGAAATGACCATGAAGAGGCTGAAAGAACTCCCGGATGGTGATTTTCTCAATTAAAATCAAAGTAAATTTCCTTTTATATAAATTCAAGAAATGATGCAGAAGCGTTGACTGATGGTTAAAAAATAAATCCAATTCATATATTCACTTACACTGATTCATTAATCCAAGTCCTAGAATTTACCTAAGTCATAATTATCAATTATCCAAAGTTAGGCGAAACCAAATTTTAGCAAATGACTCGAATTAAACAACATTACTGAATATTTAATTTAAGACCAAATTAAAGTGAGTGTGATGATTTAAACCGAATTTTATCTGGAATTATTCTAAATATGCGTTCTACATTATTAAGAAAGATAAAATAAACAATATCACACTACGCCGCGATGTACGAGGAAAAACCCAAGACGGGAAACAACCTCGGACGGCCCTAGGCACAAGTCCACTAGATACGAAATTACAATTACAAGATAGATAGACTTACAACGACTGACTCGATCCCTCTCAAGACTCGATGCTTCTTCTCGTAGTCACCTCTTCCTAGCGGACAACCTCGGAACTCCACCGCGGTCTCGGAGTCCATCGATGGGACTTTATATGGTCACCGTCACCCTAGCATGGAGCCTTTCTCCATGTGGGTAGAATCATAACAAAAAGTCTTCTTCTTTGATGGATGTAGAAGCAAACCAAAACTTCTCTTCTTGAATTCGGTAGAGATAACCCGGTGCCAAAAACTCCACGCAATTGATAAGTATATAGAACTTGGAATAAACTCAATTGGGTGTAAACACTAGAGTGATGAAAATATTTCTCTAAACATCTCACTCAAAACATGAACATTTTCCTAAAATAAATTTGCTCTCAAACTCTCTCTAAGAGATGGAAATGGTATGGAAAAGTTAATTTGGAAAATGTCATTCCCGCAAATTCTTAAGTCTGAAAAAGTTGGTTAAAAACCAAGTGGGGAAGTGGGTGAAAAACCGCCAAAAAACTGCCAAAAATTGTTCCCGCCTGACAGCTCGTTCGAACGACATTTCGTTCGAACGAAGTCTCGTTCGAACGAGACTTCTAACGAGGATCCAGTATGGACTCATTAGAAGCTCGTTGGAAATCTCGTTAGAACGAGAATATCGTTCGAACGACATTTCTAACGACAGACTAGTATGCCTTAGTGGGAACTTGTTGGCAGGTTCATTCGAATGACATCTGGTTCGAACGAAAAAACTCGTTCGAACGACATATCTGTTGAACGACCAGAAAGATTGAAAAATTCTATTTTGGCCCAGAAAACTTTATGAACTTAATTTAAAGTTTTATATAATTTCTTTCTTAAAATAAAACGCAGTTTTTATAAAACTTAACACACAATAACCTTTGTTCCAAGCTCCTATATATATATAATTGCATTCATACCTTGGGAGCATGGAACTATGATTGATGACGTAGAAACGAGGCACACAAACTGGCATTTTGATGAAGCTTTATACTCTTTGCCGCTACGTCTTCAACAAACACTTCATAGGCTTGAGAATATTACAATTTAAATATTATCCTATGAATAAATGTTTTTGTCCGGAATTGAGCCAAAACTATATATGGACTTAATTGGAAATTTGAGTCCTTACAAATCTCCCCCTTTGGTTATTCCGGGACAAAAACCAAACAAAAATCCTAAAGGGCCGTCAAGCTCACTAGACTCAAAACATAACCCACCCAAACTTGACTCAACCCAAGGATCAAACGCTTTGCCATTAAACAATGCCGCTTTAGAAGAAATCCTGCACACTTAAGCAAACTCATCAAATGCGTAGGGAATATCAAAATATTAAATACAATTAAGTAATTACTCCCCCTAAATTAATTCTCCCCTTTATCAAACAAATGACATACTTAGAAAGACGTCTCCCCCTAAGATAAATCTCCCCAAACTAAGATACGATAATAATAGGATTAGATACCATTTCTCCCCCTATCATCATTCTCCCCCTTTTTGTTCAGGAATGGGCAAAGAATAAAGAACTAATAAACATAAAAGCATGTTGAAGCTTAAGGTGATACGACATGAAAGCATATGGGAAATAAAAGCATAGTCGAAGACAAAACAAATATCATATATATAAACTTGAAATATATCAATGAAGCACTTGCATATATATATATATATATAGATATAAACACACACATGACACAAAATACAGTAAGTTTGCACACTCGTATGGCAAAAATGTGTCATATGGAAACGGAAGTGTAGGGGTGTGAACTATCAACAATTAAATTTAGACCCAAACACTTAAGAAACATTCACGGAGTTCTCATTTGATTGCAAACTTTATCACATTTAAATATAACCTCATGTGACAATATAAAGATTGAACTCAATGAACAAACATACACAATGCATACAAGCCTAGCATGATGATGATTCTACAAACCAAATAGAGTCATGACATTAAAGACAACTAGGATAAGCGGACATTGTGCAAACCGTTGATATACCATCCAATTCTCCCTCAATAAGCATATATATATTCGTTTACTTTTGAATGAATATATCAAACAAACATAGGCCTTGGCAATTGTTTTCTTTTTAATGCCAAATATTCTGTTTTTAGGCCTTTGGATCACGTATTTCTTTTAGATCCAATAAACGGTGGCTTACAATCGCAAAGGATTTAACTCATCCTTTCGGAACCCTTCCCCGTGCACATTTGTATTTATCATGTTTTCATTTTCACACAAATCTCACATGCAACAGATTTTGACATGCACTAGTCCTCCTAGGTCAAAGATATGTAGATGACTAGATTGGTAGGAGAACACCTCATAAATCTCAAATATTACATGTGACATTAAGATTTCAAAAGAGCTCGTGCATGTGTGAATAGAGGCATATAGAAATAGAATCCATTTAAACAATACAAAATCCAACTACTCCATATAAAACATGGTAAAGAACATTTTAAGGATTGAAAATCTAAACCAAAAGTTCTAGCCACATGGGAGCGTAAACGATGGGATTTAAACACAAATATATGCCACATAAAGTGTGCCAAACTAAAATACACACAAAATAAAATCTTTTTGAGTTTTTAACGTTTTTAAACAAAAATAAATATTTACTCAAAAGGACAAACAAAAATCATTTGTATTTTTCATGAAGTTTAAATGACATAAATAAAACACAAATGATAAACAAAAATCTTTTTATATTTTTCAATCAATTCAAACACAAAATATAATACAAAAAGAGAAACAAGTCATAATTTCTAGTATGGGATATGAACTAAGGCAATGACTAGAAAATGACTAAAACAAGCATACATTTAGCATGTGAATATAACATAAAGTACAAACGCTAAAGTATGCAAACACTAACACATTCATCCTTTAGATTTAGCAAGGGAGGAAGCATGTGAAAGTAAATGAGAATCAACAACCCTATTTTGTAAGGCAACCAAGTCGGATTTCCTGACCCAAATTAATGAGGAATGAATATCTTGGGGTGTAGGAACGTTAACTACCGTGGTTACTTTACTATGGGGTTTTCTAGGAATTCGTTTAAGATCTAAACAAAATTTCCTAAGATGACCTTGTCGACCACAATGTGTATAAGTGAGAACATGTCGAAAAGATTTACTTAAGGAGTGATCTTTAAAAGTATTCCTAGTTGATTCTCCTAAAACATTGGTTTGGGCATTATGAGTAAATTCATTACGAGGATTGAAGCCTAAACCACAAGTGTCATTTTTAATTTGGACCGTTCCTAACATTTTATCTAGTTTTTCTGAACGACACTCCAAATCAAATTTGACATTACTATAGTCTTTTAATTTATCTTGCAATTCCAAAATATTAGACTCTAATAAAACAGTTCGCTCTTCAAAAGCAAGAAGCTCATTTTTCAAGGATCCCATTAAACCCCTAAGGCTATCTCTTTCGCCTTCCACGTATTCTAGCTTCTCACGAAGAGTACTCTCATGTGTCCTAAGGTCTTCTATTAAATCATTTTCATCAACGAACTTGACACTCTTTCTTAAACTAGGTTCTAACTTCAAATTAGCTCTTTTCAATTTAATAGATTCTTTATAAAATTCTTGAAAAGCATTTTGAAGCTCACTCACATTAACCTCTTATTCATTTTGACTCTCACTTTCTTCTTCACTCTCACTATCATCAAAAACAAGAGAATCATGTACAATGACCATAGAAGTGGCATATTCTATCGTTTCATCAATCGATGAGTTGTCATAATCACTCACATGACTAGCCATAAAAGCCACAAAATTTTTCTTAGTGGGGGAATTGGGCTTTTCTTCCTTATCACTATCACTAAGGGTTGCATTATATGAAATGGGTCGCTTACCATCTATCCTTAGTTTAGTGGGGCACTCATAAGCCCTATGGCCATAACCTTCACAACCAAAACATTTATCAGACTCGTCCCTATCTAAATTGTCATTTCTAGGTTTAGGGATCTTCTCGTCTTTAGAAATCCTCTCGCTTTTATCATGTTTAGAAGTATCAAATTTCTTAAAATCATTTTTAAATTTAAGAAATTTTCTAAATTTACGAGCAAATAAAGCCATGTCTTCCGAGTCACTATCACTATCGCTCTCTACTACTTGTTTGACCTCTTTTCGGGCTTTTAAAGCAACGCCCTTTTCAATTTTCTTTTCAGTTTTAGAGGGAAACATATCCAGTTCATAGGTTTGTAAATCACCTACAAGCTCTTCTAATTTCGTAGAGGCTAAAGTGGGTAAAGAATTTAAAACGGTCACCTTTGGAATAAATCTATCGGGTAGGGACCTTAAAATTTTCTTTACAACACGGTCGTCAGGTATTTTCTCTCCCAAGTTAAAGGATGAATTAACAATATCAGAAAGTCTAGCATAAAATTTATCAAAAGTTTCATTTTCATCCATTTTGATAGTTTCAAATTGAGTGGTGAGGTTTTGGAGTTTAGAAGCTTTAACGACACTAGTTCCTTCATGAGTTAATTGTAAAATATCCCAAGCTTCTTTAGCGGTTTCACACGTCATAATACGTCAGAATTCATCCGGTGTGACAGCGCTAAATAAGGCATTTAAACCACGGGAATTAAAATTTGCAAGCTTAAACTCATTTTCGGTCCATCTATCGATGGGTTTGGGAACACGTTCATTTTCAATTAGATGAGTTGGTGGGGAGTACCCGGTAACAACAGACATCCAAACACGTTCATCGATAGATTTAAGTGCCGATTTCATTCGCGCTTTCCAATACGCGTAGTTAGAACCATCAAAAATAGGAAACTTTGAAAATGGGGAAAAATCCATTTTAGCCAAAAATTAAAGAATCTTAACGAAATAATTTATCATTTTTGGCTCGGATACCAATTTGAAAACGCAGTTGGATCCCCGGTGATTAATTAATTTAAAGTTTTATATAATTTCTTTCTTCAAACAAAATGCAGTTTTTATAAAACTTAACACCCAGTAACCTTTGTTCCAATCTCCTATATATATATAATTACATTCATACCTTGGGAGCATGGAACTATGATTGATGACATAGAAACGAGGCACACAAATCGGCATTTTGATGAAGCTTTATACTCTTTGCCGCTACGTCTTCAACAAACACTTCATAGGCTTGAGAATATTACAATTTAAATATTATCCTATGAATAAATGTTTTTGTCCAGAATTGAGCCAAAACTATATATGGACTCAATTGGAAATTTGTGTCCTTACATACCAGACCCTCTTTGTCAAACATTTTGACAAAAACATTATTATAGCCCAAGTCTATGTAGACGACATCATCTATGGGTCTACTTCAACATCTGAAGTTAAATCTTTTTCTACTATTATGCATAAGGAGTTTCACATGTCCCTTATGGGGGAGCTACAGCTTTTCTTAGGATTTCAAGTGAAACAGAATTCTGATGGATTATTTGTCTCTCAAACTAAGTATGACTTAGATCTTGTTAAGAAATTTGGTTTAGATAATGCTAAAGTTGCCAAAACGCCTATGAGTACTACTGTTAAATTATGTAAAGATGAAAATAAAAAGTCAGTTGATTCCACACTTTATCGTAGTATGATTGGTAGTCTACTCTACCTAACTGCGTCACGACCAGATATAATGTATGCTATATGTTTGTGCGCTCGTTACCAGAATAACCCTCAAGAGAGCCATTTATATTGCGTAAAACGTATTATAAAGTACATAAAAGGCACTCTTAATCTTGGACTTAGGTACACTAATGATACCTGCAGCACCATCATAGGGTATACTGATGCTGATTGAGCCGGTTGTACTGATGATAGTAAAAGTACATCAGGTGACTTTTATTATGTCGGCAATAATTTAGTAGGTTGGAGTAGCAAAAAACAGAATTGCACATCTTTATCTACGGCTGAGTCCGAATATATAGCAGCAGGAAGTTGCTGTGCTCAATTGTTATGGATCAAACAAATGTTAAGCGACTATGGGATTAAAGAAGATCAGTTACAATTATATTGTGACAATCAAAGTGCTATTAACATCTCTAAAAACCCGGTTCAACACTCGCGAACTAAGCATATCAAAATAAGACATCACTTTATACGCGAACTTGTTCAGACTAAGGAGTTAGAAATTCATTACCTACCTACTGATCTGCAACTTGCAGACATGTTCACTAAACCTCTAGACTATAAAAGATTTCTGTATTTGCGTAATTCTATAGGTATGGTATGTGATGATTAATCTCTTAAGACCTTAATTTTTTCCCTTTGTCCATTTGAGACAAAATGGGGGAGAAATTTGAGTCTTACGGGTTCAATGTTTTGTTCACATTTCATCTAAACTGCTTGATCTTAGTGTGCATATTTGCAGGAACCTCTTCTACTAATTGTCTACCTTTTCTAGTGTACAATTTTGTAAATAGTTGAGTTATGTAATTTTTGACTTTTTAGGAAATGGGTAGATAATATCTTTTGTATAAGACTAGGTTTTATTTATTTTTGGTTCCCTAAGAGTTTCAGCTAACTCAAAGGAGATTTTGTCTCATATTTCCAAAGAGGGAGATTGAATCACCTTATACCTTTGACTTACTTAAGTCTATATTGTATAAGTGCTCAACTAATTTGGAAATAGTGACAAAATTAGTTGTCTAACCTAGAATCCAAAGAACCTTAGAAATATTCTCTCTAATCCTCTTCAATGATCCAAACAAGGTATACTTGAATCACACTACACACATTAGAAGTGCATACATGTGTATATATTGCTTAAAATTGATTGTGTGTTATATTCCCTTTAAAATGTTGTTTTAATAATTTTTGGGAATTTTTAAACATTTTTAAAATAATGATTTCTTAAATAAAAAGTGTTTTTATAAACTCTGTGGGGTTAAAATGATATTATGAAAAATATGTTTTTCATTAGAATGTTTGATTGGGTAGAATATCAAAGCACTAGATACTTCAGGGTGTTGCCTGTAATTACTTTTGACGCGCGTTTGCCAGCCAATAGAATGCCAACACTTGTCACGTTCCCGATATCTCATTTTGTGTTTGTTTTGTGAGAGAACTGCCTGGTGTATTATGGATCGTTAGATCAAATCTTATCTATGGCCTGCATGCGTTTTAAGTCTATCCTTGTGCTATCTCTATGGACCAATCACATTCAGTTTAACCACCGCTATTTTACCACCCTTGGATCAAGTCAACATAAGGAAGACTAGATCTCAACCATTGATTTCGATCATCAATCCAGAACCTTCTTTGGCTCCTATATAAACCCTCATATTCTCAACCTTTGGGAACTTTTGGCAGTCGTCCAAATTGAGAGAAGAAAGAGAGAAGAGATAAGTGAGAGAAAAGAGAGAAAAGAAAAGAGAGAAGAGAGAAGAGAGAGAAAGGGAAAATGTGTTAGAGAAAACCTAACCCTAACCCTAAACAACTTCAAATCATCTTCAAACCTTCGTATATACAAAACCCCAAACACAACCTTGAGTGTTTGAGAGAGAGTGGTGTTACTGGTTTGTTCATTTGAAGCTGTAACCTCTTGATCTGTGATCTTATTACCAACTTAAATATTTTTGTGAAGATCTGTATTTCTTTATCATAGAAATCTTAGATCTACACTTTGCGTGTTATATTTCACTAGATCTGCATATTTATTTCTCGTTTTGTGAAAATCTTTGATGATTTAGATCTGTAAATATTTTATGGTTTCTGTTCTTATGAAACTTAACCTTGACCTAGTTGGATTCTCACTTGGAGATTTTCAATCTCAAAAATATTTTTAAAACAGAGGTTGATTAAGATCTTGACCGATTTTAAAGAAAAATATCCGTGGAATCTGGGATAAATTAAAGGTCAAAAAGGTTTCAAGTTCTGTAAGAAAGAAAGAAAAGAAAATCACAGCATATAGTCTTTATATGTAATTTTCTACGACTGTCTGTAAAACCTAAGTGTGCGTGAGTTCATGCATGTTGATAGGAATCACATCACAAACACTTAACACACTACCACACTGGAAGTTATGTGAATAAGATCAAAGATTATTGAGTCGACGCAAGGAAGCTAAAGCAAAGGGGAAGTTATCAAACTGGAAGAACATCATCAACAATCAGATCTAAGAGAAGTTAGAAGGACACCAAGTGGGGTATATTCCTAAACTTAGAATAGGCTGAGTTGTGTGCATGTATGTTATATTGTTTGTAACTGCTATTTATTTTTAGTGGATTTTTACTTTTGTGACTTAGAAGTCAGCGTGGATGTTTCCTCTATTGGGAGAGGTTTTACCACGTTAAAAACTGTGTGTTCTGATTATCTTCATCTCCTCGTCTCATTCTATAGTGTGCTAAATTTTTGAAACCATCTTAGTTTTAAAACTGATTACAAAGTCTTGGTTATTCTCGTACATAAGTTTTTGTAAACACATCTTGTTGTTTATCATTTTTATTTTCAAAAGAAAAAGGTTTCTTCAACAAACATCTCGGAGTTGCTTATATAGTTTAATCTTGTATTAAACGGCATTAGCAACGTTTTTCACATGCACTAGGCATTCCAAAGAATGCATGCCAAATCCAAGTATCATAAGATGCCACTGCCTCTAAAATTATAGTGTCAGCATGGTAATGACCTTAATATTGTCCTTTCTATGCATGTGGACAGTTTTTCCATTCCCAGTGCATGTAGTCAATTCTCCCAATCATCCCGGGGAACCCACGTCGTTCATTCTTTGGCTTCATGCGGGATATATCTTTGGATGTAGGTGTACGATAATACTCCGGGCTAAACACCTTTGCTACAGCCCTACAAAAACGTTTTAAAGTCTAAATCGATGTTGTCTTAGCTATTTTTAGATATTCATCTTGTTAATACCCGCATCCACCGTTCACCAACATACGAAGTGCACAAACAATTTTCTAGTAAGAGCTTAATGCCATTCATCCAACACAATCCGGATTCTAGATGAAATATGAATCATTTTCACAGACTGTTTCCAAAATATGATTGAAGCTCTCTTTGTTCATCCTGAACCTATGCCTGAACATTTCTTCGGGATATGTGGGGTTCTCCTGAAAATAGTCTTGCCATAAATTGTGATGAGCCATCTCTCTATCTTGGTGCACCGTTCATCGCTCATGTATTTATCGAATTCTGTGCAATAAGGACGATCGATGTATTGCATACCGAAACTTATTGTGTACCATGGCCGCTTCATCATCGGAGTCGAGATCATACGTGTTGGAAATCTGCGCTAATATCATCTCCTCAAGATCGTTGTTAGACATGGTAAATGTTTATACTTTAGGAGTAGTAGTTGTGATGCTCAACATCTATCAAAGTTGTATATTTATAGTCCTCATATTTTACATGCCGTGACAAATCATCCGTATTTGATGGTAAAACAAGTCTCGCCCAATAACTCTACAAGACTAAAGCTGAAATGATCCTTGTCCACAAAATATCACTCCTTATATTTTACCTGAAGTGATAAATTATCCTTATTGGAAGGTAAAATAAGTCCCACCCAACAAATCTATAGGACTAAAGTTGAAAAAATCCCAGTCCACAAAATATCAATCATCATATTTTGCATGCCGTGACAAATCATCCTTATTAGACGATAAAACAAGTTTCATCCAACAAGTCTACATGACTAAAGTTGGAAAGATCCCTGTCCACAAAATATCAGTCCTCATATTTTACATGACGTGAAAAATCGTCCTTATTGGACGGTAAAATAAGTCCCGCCCAACAAATATACATGACTAAAGCTGAAAAAATCCTTGTCCACAAAATATCAGTCCTCAAATTTTACATGACGTGATAAATCGTCCTTATTGGACGATAACACAAGTCCCGCCCAACAAGTCTACAGGACTAAAGCTGAAAAGATCCCTATCCACTAAATATCAATCCTTATATTTTACATGTCGTGACAAATCGTCCTTATTGGACGGTAAAACAAGTCCCGCCCAATAAGTCTATAGGACTAAAGCTGAAAAGATCTCCGTCCAAAAAATATCAATCCTTATATTTTACATGACGTGACAAATTATCCTTATTGGACTGTAAAACAAGTCCCGCTCAATAAGTCTACATGACTAAAGCTGAAAAGATCCCTGTCCACAAAATACCAGTCCTCATAATTTACATGCCATGAAAAATCGTCCTTATTACACGGTAAATCACCTATATATATAACGCCTTTTCGTCTAACATTACAAACATGGCTTCATCTCCATACAATTCATCCATTTACAATGGATCATACACAGATATTGTCGGTAACGTTTAGTATGGAAAGAAATAAAATTTTCAAACTTATCCAATTGATACTTCTCAATGTTTTCTTAATGACTTTGGCCATATTTTCAAAATCTCCCCTACTTCTGAACCAGAAGATGGAGTTGAGTAACCTTGGGAACAACTGTCATGGCTAGAAAAATATGATGAAAGGTGTGACAATATCGTATCCCGAATCAGCGGAGATGTTTTTCCTTAATTTTTTAGAGGAAGAGATATGGAAGATGGATATGCGCTTACAACGTTATCACAAAGCACAATGCGCGATGCAATCTGGTCGTCACATTCGGGAACAAATGATTAACACATATGACGATTATGCGTTAACATGAGATAATGACATTTCCGATTACACCAATTCTGGTTATGATTACTTTTAGAAATGCGTATATGAAAAAGATGGGGAAGAGTACGAACCAAATATATCAAACTATAATAAAGAATATGTTGATTCTGATACGCAACGATCTTGCTTACCTAAATGTTTAGTACGTAATGGCAAACCATTTTGTTCTACTTCTACTAGGTTCGACGTAAGCGTTTAAGTGTTTGCACTACATAAGTATCATTTTATTGTCCACTATGCTCAATATGTATGTTGATGTTTTTGTGGTGTTTGTATTTGAACAATGTTTGCACTTGCATCTAATATAATCCAAATAATTTTTTCTTTGAGTTTGGTGTTTGAACTTGAATCTAATATAATCCACATCGTTATTAAATAAAAATGATTTTATTATCAAAACAAATTATTACATTGCCATGTTAACTTTACATCGGACCCCTACCAAGATATTTCAGATAAGGAAATTCATTGAACAGTCCGAAAACATCATCGGCAAGAGAGGTATAACTGATTGATCCTCCGGGATATTATGATGGTGGATGGTCTATATTAGGAGAAGCAATTGGATATTCGTCTCCATATATGTCGGGGGTGTTTTGCGGAATGGGGCTATTCCCGGTAGACGAACTGGGACCAGCGCCTTTAAGCTCTCTCACCTACCTTTTCCACATAAGCTCTCGTTCTAACACTCTTGATTTAAGTTTCCTTGTGTAGTCCTCTCTAAAAAAATCATATCATGCCATTGGTCACGTGAGTAAAATGTTCTGGGAGCTAAGTCATTATGAGTGCTTCGCAAGTCTAATTGTATGATTGTTGTGCCATTTAAATTTGTATCTGCAACTTCAAACTCCCGTAAAAAGGTATAATATTTGACGATGAAGATTTTTCCTGTGTGTTGTATATATGGGGAGCCTCCCATCTATCTGCTGGTGCGCTGGGTACCCATAAATCAAAGGGTGCAATCGAGGCGAACCCTACCCCATCATGATTTTTCCACCGAATTAGGGAGGGTAATATTGCACCCTTACCCACAATCTTCCAGTATATAAACCATTCATCCTCTGATGATACCGCGAGACGAGCAATTGCAAGTTGCCAATTGCCAATTTGTTCCATATATATATCTCATGGAATGAATGCTATTGGATACGGTGGGTTTTTTAGAATTGCAACGAGACTTGTCATTTCACGGTAGCAGCGATCTTAGAGATACCAAGTTCCACCTAACTCGATATCCAAAAGAATTATCCGTATTTGACCCAAATCTTGAGCAACTGTAACGATATTAAACTAGTTTTCTTCTAATCCCATAAAAGGTTTCTATATGACTGACTCGGGAGAGCGAATTTATGACTGACTCGGGAGAACGCATTTTTAGTTTCTATTTCATTGCCAAACTTTTAAACCTCATTTATCCCAATAAATCCCCATGTTGATCAGACGCCCATCGTAGCATACGCGGACATCTTTCCACAGCATTATCGTGCAATATGGGAACCATCGGGTGAAGGTACTCTTTGCCAAAGTACTGCGAGTTTACGAAAAAACTCATTAGAATTCGGTATATTATTAAACTAAAAGTTTTTAAATTTAATGATCGTGATTCAAATGTTAAATTCGAGGGAAAAATACCTCTATAAGTTGCCAAAAACAATTTACTGATTTTTGCGCATTTGTGGTGCATGTGTCAAGTGCATAGTAGACATGCACTAAAATGGCAAAACCCAAATCCTTAGCAGCTATGTCGTTAAGATCGTTTAAATAAGTTACCCAATCCACACATAAGGTGTTATGTCCCATCGGAAAAAAAATGGAGCTCAACACAAATACAATAAAAACTTGGGCAATTTGTTCTTCGCTCGCCAGTCTTTTCTTCGGAGCTTGTTCGCACCAATCCAACATGTACTTTTTTACTGTTTTTCAAGAAATATTTTGTGACACCCCGCTTAAAATAATAATGGGTGGTCATCCCTATACTAAAATAAATTAGGAATCTCAAGTGGATCATTCTCAGCATCTACTAACGATACAAGATAAACACAACTAACTACCCAATACTATAAAAAGATGGTGCCAATTTTTTTTAAACATACAATGCAATAACCAACCAATAATATATTAACTACTGAAAATGATAATGACAGCACACATGCTAAGATAAAAGAGAATAGTTATATAGAACACCAAATACACACAAAAGAAAAATACTCAAATATGTTGTCGGGTTACAGACAATACAGCAGTCATGTGAAGAGAAATACAAACTAAATGCTACAACCACAACACTTGGGTATGAACCCGATATACAAACTGAATCATAATCTAGATATACAAAGAGAGGAATCGATTATATAAAAAATCCCTCAACATTCTGTAACTACCACATCTTCCACGAATACACTGGATGGATAACATCAATGGCATCCTTGAGGAGCAACACCTAAAATAATACAATATATACGGGTCAGAGCCCGGGGTGTGAAAACATTTTAGCAAGTTCATTAAAATATATAATAATTATAAATGCATTATAACATGATTAAAGTGGTGTCGCACTCTCCAAATAATCTAACTCACCTCTCAACTAGATTGCGCACCTAAACGTATGAACATGATCCTCAAATAGCATCCCAACACTATCTAGGTGAAAGCTAATCTACCCTACGTCAAATCTGCACTTGCATATATCTTCATCTAAAATATAACCATCAACTTCCGATCCACCCTTAAACCCAATTGTGTCTAAACTTATCTTAACTTATACATATACATATACTCTTACTAGAATTATCGGATTCTAGTTATTGAAATACACAAGTTATTAGCATCTAAATGCTAAGGACTAAACTTCTCCTAATTCTCAATATTGCACTGCGTTTCGTGCGTGGGACGTCTCGTAAGAGAAATCCAAACAAGGAACCCCCTGATACACTACTCCTTGACACTTTTGATTCTCGATATTCATTAGGCCCTCAGTGTACGATGCATATAACACCATCCACTTAATTAATATATTACTCCAGTCTATTCTAATAAAACTTCATTTCACTATAACATATAAATTTGAGTACTAAAGACTAAACTTATCCCCACTCCTAACATTGCACTGCGTTTCGTGCGTGGGACGTCTCGCAAGAAAAATCCAAACAAGGAACCTCTGATACACTACTCATTGACAATGTTGGTCATTGAGGTCCATTATGCCCTCGGTACCCCACAATTACTATGAATACATATGGGAAGCAATAATCTCTAATCACACAAATAAGATAATGGTCCGAAACATTTAGGTCTATAACATTACTCTAATTATAAAGCACAAGCATTCAATCCTAATAATTAAGTACACATAACATACTTAGTGTACATATAAGTATCCAAAATCCAATCACACATGGATATACAAAAATACTTCACGATGCTATCATCTTCCAAGAATTACTCACTTTATCCCAGGTTACCATATATAGGACTATTATCAGACCGCAATGGTAATAAAAAAAATCACAATGTATGGGAAGCGGTTGTAGTTCCTAACTGAAAAGTGAGAATGAATCATACCCAAGACTTCTCACCACCAAATAAAGTCACAAAAATAATAATGGATGACTATGACCTGGGGACTATACGAACCCTACTCCTCAGGCCAGGGGCCTCACCCACATCACGCAACTTCCCATGATAGCATTCGAGGGTATGCTTTCACAATAAATATACATATATCATTCACACGAGATACATATATAAAATCCCGTCATATAAATTCAAACCATCACACAAGGTATATACAATTATTCCGTATAGGAATACATACTATAATACACCCGTATGTAAAGGAAGTAAATTCACTCATATAATATAACTCTCAATATACTACCCATTGCTACCTCGCATACCTTCCTATTATTTCATATTTCGATTTCTCACTTGAAGCTCATTCATTACACCTATGAATAGGAAAATTATCCCAATTCAATCAGTATTATGGATACCATTCGTATCTAAATACACACCGATCAATAATATTTATCCCCAATCCATAGTATGGTTCAATCAATCATATGAACCCTTAACATTATCAGGTTTATGATTTAATACAAAAGTCCAATATCACTAAGCGCATACTTACTCTCTCTTATATACCCATAACTATCTCCAAATATAAAACTCGATGATAGTGGGATATCCCACTCGGCTATACGATAATCCTCGAATCGGTATTCTCTCGGAATAATTCAATATGACCTTCAACAATTCATCATAAGGGAAACTCCTTAAAAGTCTCCAAAACATACTTCTCACAACTTATATGAAGGTTCCTGATGATGCTTAAATTCAACACCACCAGATAAGTGATGATGAGCTCAAACAGTAATAACCCTAGCAGCCATGGAGATATGTATGTATAAGTATGTAAAAGGAGGAAAGTATAAGAGGAATAAGACAATGATGTATAGTGGTTCTTCCAATTAGGCCAACATCCACTGTGAGTGTGTGATCCACTAAGTATGGGCACTAATGGCCTTGGATACAATGCCCATAAGCTCACTTTCTCTTTCTACTGTGTGCACAAGAAGAGTTTTTACTAAGATTACAATTATCGATCCCTTTATCGGATTGCAGGTGACAAGTATATATAGGTCTTGGGGGGTGTAGTGTACCCCCAAAGTAGGCATATTGCATGTGAATGATGATCTAGACAATCTCCTGTTGACACCTGTAGATGCCAAATTATGACATAATATTCCCTCACATGAGGGGGTAATATTGTTATAACAGTCTTCCACGTGTCATATGAGCCTCACACGCACTGTTCTATGCGTCTCCTAAACCACGCGTTATGATGATGTCATCCTCGGCCTATGATACGAAGCCGAGGGCAAATTTCCCTCAGGTAGTGGGTCTGACCCAATTCAGGCCTCGTACTGTCGTACCATCATAGGGTCGTCTGGGGCCTGATGATGGGTCAACCCCCTAAAGGGTCATCTTAGGCTTGATGATGGGTCAGCCTGATGAGGGGTCGTCCCCCTGAAGGGTCGTCTGGTCCTGATGAGGGGTTGGCCCCCTGAAGGATCATATTGGGCCTGATGAGGGGGTCGACCCCCTGAAGGGTCGTCTGGGCCTGATGAGGGGTCAGCCCCCTGAAGGGTCATCTTGGGCCTGATAATGGGTCGGTCTGATGAGGGGTCGGCCCCATGAAGGGTCGTTTGGGCCTGATGAGGGGTTGGCCCCCTGAAGGGACATCTTGGACCTGATGAGGGGGGGCGTCCTTGCCTCATCCAAGTGGAATACACCCTTGGCCTAGGCGAGAGTATATATGGGTATATCAATCACCCTCAGCCCTTATCCATAGATGATGTTAAGATGGCCGAGGGATAGTGTTTCTTTTGAGATGAGTGTATGTTCAGTTTGATGAGTGACACCTATCAAGCTGATGTGAAACGTGGACATATATATATTGTCATTCCAATGTCCTAGGCATGATGGCTGCACACTTTGCTTGGGACTTTATTCCCTAATGATGCCCTCCGCGTGGGTTGTGCCATGCATTAGTTAGTGGGCCCACTCATTAGCAAGGTATTTAAATATTTTTGAAACCATTTCTTTTCTTCTTCTTCGCGCCCAAGATCTCTCTCTCTAACTTTTCCACAGCTCCATAGCCATAACCAGTTTTACGACTTCTGCATCAAGCCTCGTCGTCATTTCTCAGGTAACCCTTCTTAGCCAGTGCCCTCTTTACATTCCATTGCTTTTTAACATTTTAACTTCTTTAGGTCTGTAGGACTAGATTTTTCTTTGGCTATTTCATATTTTCTGACATTCTTCTCCGGTGTCTTGTTCTTGAGTTTTCTTGGTTAAAACTTTTACTTTCCTTAGTTTCAATCCAAAAGTCCAACTTAGTTAACTGCCACCTTATTTGTAATTAGGTTAGCCAAATTCTTCTAAGTGTAAGGTCTTCCCCTTAATGCTTAGGAGGCTTTATAGTTTAGCTTAGGAGTTTCCATCCCTGAGAGAGAAGTTCTTCATAGAGATTAGACGAATAGAGGAAGATGAGGAGAGAAGACGAGGGGATGACCCTAATTGTGTATGATCCATTTTTCCCATTCCATTATCCACTATCATACCCCCTGAGTCTTGTGGGTCGTCTTATCGGCCATCTGAGAGTCAATCATTCAAGGGAGAAATGGATTAGAGAGCATCATCGCCGACAGGTGCTGGCCCTTCTGGGAGGGGAGAGACATCCACTCTCAGTCAAGGCCGACAGGTCGAGGGAACAGCACCTTCTGAGGCTGTCCCTGTGACAGCGATGTCCCCCTTTGAATTTCAAGTAGCCTTTCCAGGTGGTCCCCCATAGGTTGGGGGATCTGGGGACGAGGGAGATGAGGACGGTAGTGAGGGTTCTTCTAATGGAGATGATAAACAAGTTGACACTTCGACTGCTTCCACTTATGTATCACCAGTCAAAGATCGTGATCTCTTACTATGGAGGCACCTATTTAGCATACAACCCAACATAAGTATGAGGGTTCCCTCTAATTCTGAGAGAGTCTTTGAGGGTGACGAGGGGGAGATCGCCGTATATGAACAGATGTTAAAGGTCGGTGTTAGGTTCCCTCTACACCCTGCCATAGTCATAAAACTATCAGCCCTCGGCATTTACCCCTCTCAACTTCCTCCCAACTCTTGGAGTACTATCCTCGGCTACGTCTCCTTATGGAAGAACACCTTCACTGACGAGCCTTCAGTCGATCTGTTCTTGGATTGTTATAATATCACATCCTCGTTTAAGCCTCTTGGGTACTATCATCTGGGGGCGAGGAACTCTGATAAAAACTCCTCCACATGGCACAAACCTCTAACCATGACTGGAAGAAGATATTTTTCTTCGTATCTGGGGAATGGGGATTTGCTATTGAGACTCAACCTTTGGACGATGGTCCGAGGGTTCAAAGGAGATGGTCTAACCCCTCGATGAAGGCTAGATCAGACCCCGAACTTAGTCTGAATGAAAAGGACATAGTCGAGTGTTTGAGAGAACGAGGGAGAGAGGGCAGACTTGCAAAGTTTGAAGATCTTATAACCCCTCGATTCCTCAAAGAAGCTAGTCTGAGGGTCATCCCCTTGACAGAGCTATGTGAGTTATATTCTTTTTTATTTTTGTTTTTTGTTGTGTTCCATCTTTGCCTCTGAATTTATCTGATGTGTCGTCTCCTTTTCAGGTCATCCTGCAGGTATCTCTAATCACCTTTGGGAAATGATTGCCCCGAGCTTATTATTTGGTTTAGGCAATAAGAAGGGCATGGAGCCTCAGCAGGCTCCAAAGAAGTCAAAGGCCATGGGGCCGACACTAGTTGATCTTTCCGTCGATAGCCACAAAAGAAAAGGACCTGAAGTTCCTGTTGATCCTCGGTTGGATTCTAGGATGAGGGCAAGGATGGAGACGTCTGAGGGGGATGGTTCCTCTTCCAGTATGGGGGCCTATTAGTCTCAAAACATAGCATTGTTGAAGGCTGAACTGTCTTCTCTCATTGCTAACTTGAGCACGGCCAAGGCCTCTATATTTTTCGCTCCCTCGACCGCGGACTATGAATTCTTGTCAAAGATGCCCCCGGATAAGATTTATGATTATGTTCTGCACACACTGGTTTAGGTATTTGTTTTTACTTTATCTCCTTAATTGAATTTTTCACCAACTGTTTCCTCGGCTTCTTAACAAGTGTTTTTTTCAGTGCAGTCTATCTGTGCCTTTACCTCGGCCACTAAGTGGATGGCTGAAAACCAATAAAAATTTCATGAAGTCGAGAGGGCCATTCAGCATGAGGTTGATCTGTAGGCAGAGCTTGAGATTGCAAGGGCTGAACTGTAGAGTGCCAGGACCGAACATGCCAGGGTCTTGGATGAGCTGACGAAGCAGTATGATGCAGACTTCAAGGCCAAGGAATTTCTTATAAAAGAGAAGGAAGAGGCCTTGATCAACTTGGGGGTTCAGTTCAAGACTGATCTTGAATGGGCTGTAAAGAAAGCCGAGGTCGATGCTGTGGAGGCCTACAAACTCTCAGATGAGTTTCAAGACTTCGGTCTTGAATACTTAGAGAGGGGGATTAGGACGGCCTGTCGGTGGGTTGTCCTTAAGTTCGTTGACACAGTATCATATGTCCGCCCATCTATTGAAGCAGTCCAACTGGATGACCCCCTGATTGCTGAGGCTTTGACTCAGGTGGAGTCTCAAGTGCACGCCGAGGGCATCGGTACGTCTGAGGATCGGCCTATCTTGGTCATCGAGAAAACCCTCATCATTAATGTTTAAAACATTGCCCTCCGACATTGCTCAATAGGGTGGCTGTCTGTAGCCCATACTCTCTTCGTGTAATCAATATTTTTGTACTCTTTTATCAGACAAACATCTTCATTTTGTAATATAATGCCTCTTTTTGTCTTCTGTACTTTCTCTTGTATGATTTGCCTTTTGATGTTTTTAAATTAACACTCATTAACCCCTCCCTCATCTTTCTTGAGGGTCAATGAGGGGTCGTCCCCACCATTGACCCTCATCATAGCCAAGGGTGGTCACCACTAATCTTAATTGATGTTTAAAATTTTGAAGTCCCCCTCGTCTTTCTTGAGGGTGAATGATGGGTCGTCCCCCCGTTGACCCTCATCATAGCCGAGGGTGGTCACCACCAATCTTAATGGTTTTCAATCAAGTCCTCCCTCATCTTTCTTGAGGGTGAATGAGGGGTCGTCCCCAGCATTGACCCTCATTGTAGCTGAGGGTGGTTTTAAACCAACCTAATGGTTTTTAAATTATGTCCTCCCTCGTCTTTCTTGAGGGTGAATGATGGGTCATCCCCAGCATTGAACCTCATTATAGCCGAGGGTGGTTTTTAACCAACCTAATGGTTTTTAAATTATGTCCTCCCTCGTTTTTCTTAAGGGTGAATGAGGGGTCATCCCTAGCATTGACCCTCATTATAGCCGAGGGTGGTTTTCAACCAACCTAATAATTTTTAAATTATGTCCTCCCTCATCTTTCTTGAGGGTGAATGAGGGGTTGTCCCCAGCATTGACCCTCATTATAGCCGAGGGTGGTTTTTAACTAACCTAATGGTTTTTAAATTATGTCCTCCCTCGTCTTTCTTGAGGGTGAATGAGGGGTCGTCCCCATCATTGACCCTCATCATAGCTGAGGGTGGTTTTAGCGAGCATCACCCCAATTACACATGCTTTAATCAAACACAAAAAGAGGGACCAATGTGACATTCTCATTAACTTTTCAAGTGTTCTGTTGGAGAAACACATTCATTACAACTGTTGTCTGATAGGACTTTACAAAATTACTGATAGTAGTCCTTCAGGTGATCTGCATTCCAGGGGTTGTAAAAGGGTTCCCCTTATAGGTTTTATAGTCTATAGGTTCCTGGGAAAACTTCATCGATGACCCTATATGGGCCATGCCAATTTGAATGGAGCTTGTTGGGCTTCTGCCAATTGTTTTTGAGGACCAAGTCCCCCACTGCAACTGGCCTCTGCTTCACCCTTTGGTTGTAAAACCTTGCAGTCAGGCAGCTTGTCTTATCTCGACGTCTTCCCTCCTTTCCTTAATCAGGTCTAAGTCAAGTCTCCTCTCCTCCATATTTCTCTGGGGGTCATAAATTTGGACCCTGTGAGAAAGAAACCCAATCTCAGTGGGGATGACGACTTTTGATCCATAAGCCAGCATGAACGGGGTTTCTCCGGTAGAGATCTTTGCCATCGTCCTGTAGGTCCATATTACAGCATATAACTCCTCAATATATCTTCCTTTTGCCTCCTCAAGTCTCTTCTTGATCCCATATAGGATCGTCCTATTTGTAACTTCCGTTTGCCCATTAGCCTGAGGTCGACCTGGGGTAGAGAAGAATTGCTTAATACTCACCCTTTCACAGTACTTCTCTAGGGATGCATTCTTGAATTGAGTCCTATTATCTGAGATGAGGGTGTTAGGAAGACCATATCTATATATAATGTTTTTCTAGATGAACTGGAAGGTCTTATGTTCAATAATCGTGACCATCGGCTCGGCCTCCACCCATTTTGAAAAATAATCAATTGCTACGATAAGGAATCGATAGTTATTGATGGCCCAAGGCAAGGGTCCTACTAGGTCAATCCCCGACACTGCAAATGGCCACAGGGATGTAATGGAAGTAAGAGGCTGATGGGGTTGGTGAGAAATGGTGGAAAATCTTTGACATTTGTCACACTTTTTTACATATGTTGTGGCACCTTTCGCCAAGGTTGGCAACTAGTACCCTTGGGTGATCACCCTCTTTGCTAAGGACCTTCCCCCAATATGGCTTGAACATGACCCCTCGTGCATGTCCTGTAAAATGTGTGGGACTTCGGATGGGTGTACACACCTAAGTAAGGGGAGCAAAAACCCCTTTTTTTACAAGGTGTCTCCGATGACAGTGAATTTCGCTGATCTGTATCTTAGCTTCTTCCTTTTTTGCCCTGCTTCTGGCATCTCCCCCTCTTTAATGTATCTAATTAGAGGGTCCATCCATGAAACTTCCTTATAAACATTCAGGCAAGTGCTAAGTGTTCCCTTAGCATCTTCAATAGTTGGTCGATGCAAAAATTTCCATCGGAACTGTCCTCGTGATATTTATCCTAGTCCCCGAGGCCAACTTAGCAAGGGCATCAGCTCGACCATTATCGATCCTAGGTATCCTCTTCAATTTTACTTCTCTGAAGCTCTTTAATAATGGTCTCACCTTTTTCAATGTACTTGGCCATCCGCTCATACTTAGCCTCGTAGGCTCCTAGTATCTGATTTACTACTAGCCTTGAATCACTATGGACCAAAATCTGGACAGTACTAAGAGACTTGGCCAAGGAGAGTCCTGCTATCAGGGCCTCATATTCGAACTTGTTGTTGGAGGCTTTGAAGTTGAACCTCAGGGCGTACTCAATGTCTGTGCCATCGGGTGCTGATACTATCAGTCTAGCTCCACTTACGTTATCGCAGGAGGACCCATCCATGAAGAGGCTCCAGACAGTCTGTTCTTCTGAGAAATTTCCCTAAGTGAGGGACCCTTTTCTAAAGAGATATCTTCCCTCATCGTTATCGGCCACTTTTCCTCTAGCAGTGCTTGTTTCAGCCTTATTTGCGGGTGTGTCGACGAGTCTTCCTTATCGGGTATCTGTTTTCCTGAGGCTCTCATCTTCCGCTTCATCATCTTCCCAAGTAAATTCAGCCATGAAATCTGCCAATGCTTGCCCCTTAATAGTCGTCCTAGGTTGATACACAATTTCAAACTCCCCCATCTCTATATCCCAGGCCATTAGCCTACCTAAATTTTCTAGCTTGTGCAAGACCTGCCTAAGGGGAGAGTCCGTGAGGATGACCATTGCATGGGATTGGAAGTATGGCGTCATCTTTCTTGATGCATGGATTAAGGCATATGATAACTTCTCCATTCGTGGGTATCTTTGCTCAGCCCCTTGTAGTGTCTTACTGTTGAAATACATAGGCTTCTGTACCCCATCCTCATCTCTGACTACTGCTGTGCTGATGGATGACTCTGAGATAGCTAGGTACACATAAATCCATTCACCCTGCACTGGTCATGATAACAGCAAGGGAGACCCTAGGTATGACTTTAACCCCTTGAAATCCTCACCACACTCTTCACTCCATTTGAAGGCCTTTCTGATAATTTTGAAGAATGGTAAGCACTTGTCTGTGGCTCTGGACACGAACCTATTCAAAATAACCACTCGCCCCGTGAGCCTCTGAACATCTTTAATGGTCTTGGGGGTCTTTATTTCTAATAGGTCCCTTATTTTCTCTAGATTGGCCTCAATGCCTCTTTGATTCAAGATGGATCCCAAGAATTTCCCTGCTCCAACCCCGAGGACACACTTAGCCAGGTTGAGCTTCATTAGGTACTTGTCCATCGTATTAAAGGTCCTCTCTACTTTTGCCTTCAAACTCTTAGTCAACATGTCATCTACATAGACCTCTATAGACTTCCCAATTTGGTCTTCAAACATTTTATTTACAAGGCACCGATACGTTGCCCCTGCATTCTTTAGGCCAAAGGGCATGACCCTATAATAATATGTCCCCTTGTCGGTAATGAAGGTTGTTTTCTCCGAGTTTTCAAGGTCCATGAAGATCTAGTTGTACCATGAATAGGCATCCATGAAGCTCATGACCTCATGGCCTGTGATAGCGTCTACCATCTGGTTAATGCGGGGGAGAGGGAAGCTGTCTTTAGGACAATACTTATTGAGGTCGGTGAAGTCCACACACATTCTCCACTTCCCGTTAACCTTTGGAACAATGACTGCATTGGACAGCCATTCAGGGTAGATGACCTCTCTGATAAACTCAACATCTTTCAGATTTTTAACCTCGTCCCTTATGACCTCATATTTTTCTTGAGAGTAAATTCTTCTCTTCTGCTTTACTGGATTTGCACCCTCTACCACATTGAGTTTGTGGCACATAATTCCGGGATCGATCCCCGGCATATCTGCATGACTCCATGCAAAGACGCTATGTCTTCTCCTCAATAGCTTGATGAGGTTTTCCTTGATGCTTGGCTTCAGGGTCTTGCCGACTTGGGTGGTTTTTTTTGAGTCATCCTCATTGAGGATGATGGATTCTACCTCATCTACGGCCTCTCCTTTTTTTCAGCTTTGTCTCGTCCCTAGGGTCGAGGGTATTAATATTGCAAGTGGTTATTGCCTTCTTATGGGCCTCTCTTTCTTTGGCAAAGTTGTAATAACATTCTTCTGCTTTCGTCTGGTCTCCCTAAACTTCTCCCATCCCGTAAGGGGTTGGAAATTTAATCATCTGATGGACCGTAGATAGCACAGTTTCAAATCCCTTGAGGGCTACCCTCCCCAGTATAATATTATAGGTTGAAAAGACATGTTCATCCATCACAAAGAAGCTGACCATCTTGGTAAGACATCTCGGCCACTCGTCCCCCCATCCTAACATCGGCCTCATACATCCTAAGGGGATGAACCCTTTCCCCACTGAACCCAATCAATAGGTGATGGTATGGGACGAGTCTAGCACGACTGAGACCTAAGGCTTTGAAGCACGGCCAAAACATCACATCTGCATAGCTACCCCCATCCATCAAGATCCTCGGCACCTCGCATTCATTCACCCTAGTAGTGATGATAATAGGGTCATCATGTGGGGCTAAGAGGCCTTTGAAGTACGTTCTTGAGAATCCCACTATCAGAGTATCCATATCGACCTTCTTCCTCTTTTTTGACTTTGCCTCCAAAGAGGTTGAGTGTACAATTTTCATCACTTCCTTGGCTTCAGCTACATGGGCCTTCATGTCTGCGACCTCTGACCCTCCTCCTTCTAGGCCCCCAAAGATCATCACCACACCAAGAGAGATCATATTAAGTCTCTTGACATGGCCGTGGTCATCTCTTAGAGGGAGATCGGGGTCGTCCTCATCATCAGAAGGGTCGTCCCCTCTTCTTAGAGGATCTTCTCGGCATGCATCACCTCGCTTTTTTTGGTGTCGTCCCCTCGTCCCCTGTTGAACGCACTCTTATCAACGTACTTCCTTAGCTTCCCTTCTTATAACATTCTTTCAATCTCATCTTTCAGAGCAAAGAATTTATCCGTCACGTGGCCATGGTCTTGGTGAAATTCACACCACAAGTTGTTGTTCCTCTTGTTGGGGGATTCCCTCAACTTATCAGGCCACTTTAGGGATAGGTCACTCTTTATCTCATTGAGAATGTGTTCACAATTGATCGTTAGAGGGATGTAATCAGCAAACTTGTCATTCGTAGACCTCTTCTTCCCCTCTTTGTTATTCTTAGGGTACTTACCCCCACGGGTGCCTCCTTTTTCATCTTCGTATTTTGCGGCCATCACCTCTTCAGCGTTCATCACCTTTCCTGCTATCGACAACAATTCAGCCATCATCCTTGGAGGGTCTTCAGCTAGCTTCCATAGCAGATTCCCCTTTTGGAGTCCTCCAATGAGGGCGGTCATGGCTATATTCTCCTCATAGTCTTCCACCTCTAACTTTTCTTTGTTGAATCTGGCTATATAGTCTCTTAGACTCTCGTTCTTCCCCTGCTTAACATAAAGTAGGTGTGTGGCCTTCTTCTGTGGCCTCACCCCGAAGCAAAAGTTATAGATGAACAGGTCTGCCAACTGCTTAAAGCTTTCAATGGAGTTTTTTGGAAGAGACATATACCAGACATGTGCGGCCCCAGTCAGAGTGCCAGAAAAGTCACGACACCTCATCTCATCTGAGATAGAGTATATGTCTGCCTCCGACTAATACATCTCAATATGATGGACAGGGTTTGTACTCCCGTCATACCTTGGGGTGACCACTGGCGGCTTGAACTTTGATGGGGTGGGGAAGTTGACTATCTTCGCCACAAAGGGTGAGCCTATGGAGTATCCTTTCTGAAGAGGGTCTCGGCTCTCCAGAATATCACCGATCTTATCCTCCAATAGCTGGATCGAGTCATTACAGGGCTTTGTAGGGTCTGCTTGGTCGATGTTATCCCCCGCCGCCTCTTTGAGGTGGGTGGAGGGTTCTGTTGTTGTAGGCCTATGTCAGCTGTTTACTTCCCCCTGACCGTCATCCCGTCCTTGGGGTCAGCCCCCATGGGGTCAGCCATCTGTTGCCTCCCTTCTAGACCTCGCAGAGGTCCTTGATCTAGAAAATTTCTCTCGCTGGTCATTCATTGGGCCCAGCCTCTCAAAGAACGACCCCATGCTCAAGCAATCAAAAGCAGAGCCTCTCGGGCGATCATCAGGGTTCTGCCTTCCACACTTCCCTCTGCTCTCCTGGAGAGGTCTTACAGTATTATTGGAGAACTCATACGGATCCTATCACTCTATGGCTCTCCCTCCAGATCGTCATACCTGTCCTCAGGGAAAGGGTTTGCGTGCCTCCATAGGCGTAGACGTCGGGGGTCAGCAATATCCCTCCTCCGTTAAGGGGGTGGCAAGTCTTTGCGTGGTGCCTCGGGTAGTCCCTTGGACTCATGCTTCCCTGGAGCCGCTGCCGGAGTAATCATCTCATGTGAGACCCCTGGTGGTCTTAGTATGTTCTAGTTTAGAGCAGTGAATTGCTCCTGCATGATCAGCTGGCTTGTTGCCAGAGACTTTAAGGCTGCCACCACATCAGCCATCTCAGACTGAGGTGGTGGCTGGCTAAAACTGGGTCCTACTCCACTATCTAGTGGAGGAAGTGGTGGTGGTGGCATCTCCTGTGCCATGTGTTTGAGCTATGAAAAGCTTAACTGAAGAAAGGATTGGTGAGCTTGAGAACCTTAATGGGTCTATTTCAATGGTGGAACATCTCCACACAAGGGGAGAAATAGATCATCACCAGAGTGCCCAATGAGGTCAAGCTGTACAAAGGAAAAGATGTATTCTCGTTACCACAGATGGCGCCAAACTGATGATGCTTAAATTCAGCATCACCGGATAAGTGATGATGAGCTCAAATAGTAATAACCATGGCAGCCATGGAGATATGTATGTATAAGTATATAGAAGGAGGTGAGTATAAAAGGAATAAGACAATGATGTGTAGTGGTTCAGCCAATTAGGCCTACATCCACTGTGAGTGTGTGATCCACTAAGTATGGGCACTAATGGCCTTAGATATAATGCCCATAAGCTCACTTTCTCTTTCTGCTGTGTGCACAAGCAGAGTTTTTACTAGGGTTACAATTATCGATCCCTTTGTAGGCTTGTAGGTGACAAGTATATATAGGTCTTAGGGGGTGTAGTGTACCCTCGAAGTATGCATGGTGCATGTGAATGATGATCTATCCAATCTCCTATTGACACCTGTAGATGCCGAATGACGACATAATATTCCCTCACGTGAGGGGGTGATATTGTTATAACGGTATTCCACATGCCATATGAGCCTCATGCGCACTGTTCCATGGGTCTCCTAAACCACGCCTTATGATGATGTCATCCTCGGCCTATGATACGAAGCCGAGGGCAAAGTTCCCTCAGGTAGTGGGTCTGACCCAATTCAGGCCTCATACTGTCGTACCATCATAGGGTCGTCTGGGGCCTGATGAGGGGTCGGCCCCCTGAAGAGTCATCTTGAGCCTGATGATGGGTCGGCCCCTTGAAGGGTCGTCTTGGGCCTGATGAGGGGTCGGCCCCCTGAAGGGTCGTCTGGGCCTAATGAGGGGTCGGCCCCCTGAAGGGTCATCTTGGGCCTGATGAGGGGGTCGGCCGCCTGATGGGCCGTTTGGGCCTGATGAGGAGTCGGCCCCTTGAAGGGTCATCTTGGACCTGATAATGGGTCGGCCTGATGAGTGGTCGGCCCCCTAAAGGGTCGTCTGGGCCTGATGAGGGGTCGGCCCCCTGAAGGGTCGTCTTAGTCCTGATGAGGGGATCGTCCTTGCCTCGTCCAAGTGGAATACGCCCTCGGTCGGGGCGAGGGTATATACGGGTATATCAGTTTCCAATCAATAAAGCCAAATGAAACGAGGCGAAACTTACTCTAGAAAAACCTCACAAAATAGCCTTATTTTCGAATTGATTCGGCCCCTCCGAATCGATGCAGTCCCAATAGCGAATCGATTCAGCCCAAAGGGCCCTGTAAGTCTGCTACATACCGAATCAATTCGCAATTGGCGAATTAATTCGTCCCTAAAGACCTGTAAGTTTTGCAACATTCCGAATCGATTCGGAAGGGGCGAATCGATTCGGAATGTTCAGCAAGCTACGAATGGGTGTTTTCTCCAAAACTCAAAAATTCCAAAAATCAATTATATTACTTTCTCTCCATCAATCTTCAACCCAAAAATATATATAACATCAAAATTCAATATATAACTCAACCCAACCATTTATATAACCTCAAATCCATATACACACCTCAAATGCAAGATTGAACCCAAAATCTAGGTTTTGACATTTTAAACCCAAAATCCATAATTTAATCACAAATCATGAAATAAAGGATTCACAAGAATTATTTAACAAGTTTAATCACTTCCCTCAAAGTTATAGAGTTTGAATTTCCCTCGAGATCGTGGAATTGTCAAAAGTCCCAAGATTTTCTTCTCTTTATCTCTCTAGGGCTTTCTATTTCTCTCAAATGATATTTCTATCTCCTGTAGGCTTAATAAGCCTTAACTCCAAAATAACCAACTTTAAATGAAAATACAGACTTTAAATGACTCAGTGACTTTAATTCGAGCCAAACGAACTTAAAATTTTTTGAAACCCAGATACGACTCATGTATAATCATTTTGACTTTCTCGACCCTTCCGGGATCAACCGCACACTCAGAATTGACATTCGAAATACTTTCTAACATCCTCAAATTTAACCTCAATTGCCAAAATTAAAATTCTCCAATTTAAATAAATATTATTTCTCCCAAAATAATTAAATCATTAGTCCTGCAAATCGCAGGGTATTACAGACTTCCTTACTTTTAAGAATTTCTCCCTCGTAATTAAGCTAAGCCTATTAATCCAAGTATCAACTATCTCCTACGACACCCATCCTTACTATCACTATACCTATACCTCCCACTTCTCACGGTGAATCTTTTTAATTTATAAAACCAAATCTGCTAACTAGGGCGCCCATACACTCTGTACTCGAGATCTACTCATATAAACATAACTCGACTTTCGTTAGCCTAAAATCATAAAGTAACTCAAAATAAATTAATCTATAAGAACATACTAATTATATAATTTTTTTTAAATGTCCAAAGATTTAACTCTTCTCAATTCCTGACATTTTCTACTTTCATGCGGGGGAGGTCTCACAAGCGAAATCCAAACAAGGAACCCTCCCAATACATTACTATATAGCTCTATCACGGATTGAGATCAGTTAGATCAGGACCTAAGTTTAAAAATATTTTTGGAAATCATTTTGATGTTGCCCGAAGGCCTATAAAACAATTTTATATTGAAAATAGTTTATGTCTTTCTACATCCAAATAAAATACCTTATGCCCAAGACACAAGGTGCTAATAATTACCATACCCTTACTAACATATAGTTCTCAAAACTAGAATAACTATGAGTTAAATCCCTCGCTCAACATAATCCACTAAACTCTGAATTTCTTCAGTAACAAGAATTCCTCACATCTTAACAAAATATTGCCATACACTAAGCTCTTTCATAACTGGAACATTACATATATATAGGTCTATCACAACTATAAAACAATATCTTTACCATTACCACTCAATGCGTTACAACGATTCCTATGATTAAAACAAAATCATAACTCTCTACAAGCACATCACAAAACAATCTATTCTCCTAAAAGATATTATCTAAGAGCCTCACTTGCTCGCTCCTCCCTTTCTGGGTCATTCCATACATAATAGGGTCATAACAACTAACCACTCATAAAAATCTTATATAAGATACTCCCAATACCCCTCAATGTATAATCTTATTCACAAAGGGAAAAAAAATTACATCATACCTCACTAGTCCAACTGTATCTCTTCATCGATGGATTCCCACTCAAGATCTTCCGGTTGAAACTGGCCTCGGACCTACCGTAGGGGTTTCACATCCAAAACTTCCTCAAAACGTGGCCCTCTACCTCTTTCAGGACAATCTCTCTTCCTATGACCTGTCTCTTTACAAAAGAAACATCTACCAGCAAATCCTCCTTGCCCATCCTAAGGAACAAAATGTTGTTGTGACCCTCGATAATCTTGCTCGTACCCTCTTGATTTACTGGAATTCTCTTTACCAGACTTACTTGATGAACCCGAGTCCCTAAAGTTCTTACCCCTTTGCGAACGAAGACGATATCCATGACACTATAATAGTGTCGCATTCACTACTTCGACAAAAGTCAACAACGTTGGGTTCCCAAACAAATGTTGCCGAATTCGCCAATCTAAACCTCCCATGAACTTCACTATACGCTTTTCTTATGTATTTACCTCATCGGTCACTAAATTCGCCAATAGAGTAAACTCTTCCTCATACTCGGCCACCGTTCGATCACCTTGAAACACATCCATCAATTTCCTCCTCATTTCCTTCTGGATCGCGAAAGGAAAATACTTTCGGTCAAAGTGTCCCCAAAAATCTGATATGAAAAATTCATCTCTCTTCTCCGAAGTGGTGATTGATTCCCACCATTGGAGAGATGCTCCTATTAACTTAAAGGTGGTGAGAAATTGCTTATGCACCCCGCTACATTCAACCATACGAAGGTTCCTTTGCATACTATTCTTCTAACGAATTGGGCCATCGCATCAGCTCCCCCTGAAAATTCTATAGCATGCCCCTTCCTAAAATCTTCCCGTACTCTTTCCCACGTAGAAAAACCTGAGTGGGCTTGGGCTGCTTGAACTGCAAGTTGATGTGCCATCGCAGAAATGGCAGCAGTTACTGCTTATGCCATAATATTGGCAGCTTCGGCTATGGTCATAGTCCCTTGAGGCATTTGGGGTTCCATATTCTCAGCCCCTTTATTTTCCCTGCCTAGAAGACCTCTCTTCGATGGCATCTGAAACAAGAAAAAGTGTATCAGAACGCCTTTCAAATGATTACACATCGCAGAAGAAAATAAAGACATGTGAACACAACAGTCCTAATAATAGGGCTCTACATCGAGAACGCTTACGGGAGAACGTAGAGAACCTACACAGATCCTAAAGACACTAGAACCTGATGCTCTGATACCATCTGTGACACCCCGCTTAAAATAATAATGGGTGGCCAACCCTACACTAAAATAAATCAGGAATCTCAAGTGGATCATTCTCAGCATCTACTGACGATAGAAGATAAACACAACTAACTACCCAATACTATAAAAAGAGGGTGCCAATTTTTTTTTAAACATACAATGCAATTGATAAGCACCCAAAACTGTACAATTTATACCCCGGTACTTTAGTTGCTAATTCTCGGTAATTTGGGTATAATGCGCTTAAATATTCATTGTGCATGCTTAATTGCAGTTGCGGTGTCAAAAGCTATATTTTTAGACAATTTTTAGTTAAAATGGTGCTAAATACCCTTGTTCCGTATCCTAACCCGAGCCTAAACCTGAAGTAAACCTACCCCGAATCCTGTGTGTGTCTAATTTATCCCTTTTTAATGTTTTTGAGATTTTTAGTTTGAGTCATTTTTATTTTTAGGATTTATTTTTTATTTATTTAGGATTTCTAGTTTTTATTTTCTATTTTTATTTTTTATTTTTATAATTTTATTTTATTTTGATTTTTATTAGTTTTTAGTTTTATTAGGATTAGTTTTTAGGAGTTTATTTTTAGTTTATTAGATTTTATATTTTTTTAGGACTTTAGTTTTTATTTAGATTTTTAGTTTTTATTTCATTTGTTTTATTTTAGTTTTTATATAAGCTTAGGATTTTATTTTTTAAGTTTTAATATTTTTAATTTTATTATTTTTAGTTTGTTTTATTTAGATTTTATTTTTTTTATTATTTTTAATTTTAATAATTTTAGTTGAGTCTTTATTATTTAAGGGTCACAAAATTAACACACACATACTCACTCACACTGCACTATCCTACACCTCACATACACACAAACCCCCCAACCACTCACTTACTCTCCTACACCCTCACATACCCTTCATCTTCTTCCCAATAACCTATCTTCTCCATCCTCTCTACCTCCATTTACACAACCACCATATCTATCACAGCCTATACCCACCATCTTTCCCACATCTTCTCTCTCATCTCAACCCCTCTCTGGCGCCCATGGCCGAAATCGTTCCCTCCACCCTCAACTCGAGAACCCCAAACCCGCTGGTATCATACCCGAACCCGACGTCCCCTTAACCTGCGTCCAATAAACCTTTCAAATACCACCTGCAACCCAATAACCCATCTCCAACAACCTTCCTTTACCAGCCTCCTTTCGGAGCTAACCCAACAACCAACCTCCGGCCGAAACCACCTGCCAACCCAGAACTCCGGCCAGCGTCCTACGATCCGACGAACCCACCGCCGACCTCCGATTGGCCAACAACAGCCCCCCATACCCGAGATCCACCCAGACCAATCCCATCCCTTATACCGTCGGTGCTACTCCCCAAAACCAAACCAGCGGCGACCCTCCTATGCTCCCCCTACAAAATGACCGGCAGACTTGCTGCCCAGAACCCCCATCGAACCTCTAACCTATGGCTACCTAACCCAGCATGACCCAATGAACCCGGGTGCCTTACCTGAACATTTTCGACCAAAACCCTTCCAAACCAACCCGATTCTTACCCACAATCTGATCCATAAACCTTCAACCAACAACAAGACCCATTTCCCATTTTTATCCACTTCTACCCAAATCGACTTCTACCTGCTTTTGTCCAAGACTAAACCAAAGACTAAGTCAAACAATTACCACCCATGTATTTTAAAACCCATTTACCCCTCATGCTTAATAAACCCACTTATCACATTTTACCCAAAATACCCCCAACTACCACTTATACCCCAATTTCCAAAACTACCTCTTCAACTAAATCAGATTTATTCCAGTCCCCTCACTATCACGATCTCACGCCCAAATCACATGAACCCTCCATTAATTCCTAAATTAACCCTCACCCACACCTTATACAACCTCTTGCACATTTATCCACCCATTTTGACCCCCATGCTCCATGTGCCTAGTATATAAGGATGGAAGACCTCATTTGAAAAGTTATATATCATAAAATAGAGAGAGAATTAGATAGAGAAACACCTTTTTAAATTTTTCATTAGCTTAGTTTTTTTTTTAGATTAGAAAAAAATTCAATAAATTGAGTATTGTAATTAACTGAGATGAATGAAGAATTGAAGAATTAATGCAATTGAAGGAAATTTTGGTTTGATTACTCCTCTCTAATTTTCGTTTTATGATCTTATTTGATTCTAATTTTTATTGGATGATGATTATGGAGGGCTAATCATCCCATTCAAAGGATGAATTGAAACGCTTATGAATCTAGTTTCCTTTTATTAGTAAACTTAATTCCTAATTATTTTCACATTGAGAATTGAAAAATCATCCTTGAGAAAGGATTGAAAAATTTATTATTTTTTATTTGATCATTTGATTCAAACTAGAGATAGTCCTATCACTTGATTTAAATGTTAGTATAATTGTCATCTACTCTTGTTTTTACTTTGTCTAATTAAAATTAGTTTGGTGAATCTATCCTAGCGGGTGATTCATTTAATTGATTTTAATTCATTTAGAGTAGTGCTTGTGGGGATTAAACTTACTTTTCTAAAAGAATATTTAATTAATTCATTAGTGTAATGAGAATTAGCTTTTGAATTAAATGAATATTTTGGAAATTGATGAAATTAAAATTGTGCAAGTTAGATAAATTTGTGTGAATTGAGGGTGGATCTTCCGTTCCTTGAATATTTTATCTCATTTAGTTACACTCCACTCATTTTTATCACACTTGTTTTTATTTTTCACATTTTACTTTTAGTTTGATTACCCTCTTTTATTTAGTTTAGTTTAAAACCTCACCTCACCCTATTGTTTTAATATTGAAAAAGCTAAAAAAATAGAAAAAGCACAAAAAGGAAATAAAAATTGAATTACAATCGAGTTTGTCTCTAGCTTAACCCCTTGATGTGTATTACACTTGAGATTGTTATATTTGTAGGTAATTGAGGATTTTGATTAGAGGAGCTTTTCAAGCAACGACAAAACATACACCGAAAAGTTCTTTCTATCAAATGGCGCTCGGAGCGGATTTCAACTTGTAGTTCATTTGTGTTTTGCACTTTATTATTTTTTGTACCATTTTTATATTTTTAGAAGGCTTTTATTAGTAATTTTATCATTGCTTGTATTGCGATGCATAGAGACAACTTTATTTTACTTTTCATTTTAAAAATTGTAATAATCGAAGCAAGAGTGATAGGGAAACCGGACTAGGTAGAGAGAGGGTGTCCAAAGGAGAGGATTTATAAGCCTCTCAACCTTGGGTCGGTAATACTCTTGGGGATGAATGAGATAGGCGTGATCTCCCCCCGATCGACTCAAATTTTTCGGCAACCCACTGCATAAAAACCGTGGGAGGTACATTTTCTAAACCCTCGCGCCTCTCCTGTTAGCGAGTCAATTATTTTGTGTGCTTTGTATGATCTTACTTGATTTTATTCTCGCATTTATTTTCAAATGGTGTGATGAATTAATTGACTAAGACCTACACCCGGTCACTCACGAGAAGGTATTTCATCACCCGACTCACTCGCTTACCATTTGTGTGGTACCCTAACCATCACTAAATTTAAAATCCATTAACTAGGTAGCCCACTAGGAGAAATTTTTTCAAAGGCGATCACTCAGATATATTCCGTGATTTTTTATCGCCCGCGGACTTAATTAAAATTTGATTACCCTTTAACTAAATTTAAAGATAAAAATTGGCTATGTGCTAGTTAGGAAATTTTCTTGACTTGTGTGTTTGTCCAATTCCATTTTTTGGTGGTCGATTTTAGTGAGTTCGTCAAAATTCAAAGAGTTCATATTTTTCCCCACCTTTTCTTCTAAAAAAAATCCAAAAATATTTTCTTTCATTTTATAACAAAATTAAAAAATATTTTCTTTCCTTTTGAAAAAAATTTAAAAACTCCAAAAAATATTTCTCTCCTCATTGCCGAAGAACGTCCTTTATGGGACTACTTTGGTCATTTCCCATTGACATGTTACACGTGTGAGAGTGATTTCGAGTCGTCTCTTTATGATATTTTTAGTGGTTTCACTTCTCTCACGAGTGCCATGGATACTCTTGACCCATCCATGCACGCACCTCATTCTCCATCACCCTCGGTGTCAAGTGTCGACGTGTCTCATCCTTTGTTGTGCACCCATTGTTATTATGCCGATCACATGTCCCATGAGTGCCCTTACATTCCATATCCATCCGAACCCACCGAGGATCATGTGTATTCAAATGACACTGTTCGGAACCCACCTCGATCGATTGTCATGATAAAACCAATCCCGAGTGCTATAAGTACTCCAGCTATTCGTGGAGGCCTAATCACCTGCCCACGTAATATGAATCCCAACCCGATGTTGTGGATCCTCACACGTTCAAATAGTTATCACGGCAACCTTTTGCACCAATTCACAATTAGTTCCCTCACTCTGCAACCCATGAGAGTATTTGTGCACCAATTCAAGTTTCTATATATAGCTTTATATCCTCACCTGAAACCATTCCCCACATATGAGAGTATTTGTGGTGATACTCTCCACTTCCGTGACATCGAGCTTGTTCCCCCATGTCCGCCACTCTCTTGTGGTGTTGATTTTTCCCATAAATAGCTTCCTGGCGTGTCACAGCGCGACCATTATCATCGCCCATTCATAGAACGGTCGTGTGATTTTTATGAGGTCCACCCCATTCCTATTTCCACACCATTTCGCCTCCCTCACCAACTAGAGTATCATGCTTACAGGGCCCTATTTGCCCTCACATATCGGCTCAATAAGTTCCGTGACCGGTGCCTATTTACCTTTACCCTAATACCCACCCTCCCATGGTCCAACGATGCTTTGCATCATGTGATGCACTTTTCCATACTGGTGCATTGACCCCTTTAGCCTGTTTCTAACAAGACTAATGCTTTAGTCTTGTTTGGGGGTGATTCTCATCACCCCAATTTTTCTGCCGCCCCGCGCTTTCATAGATCTTATCTTTAGGGTGAGAATGGTTCGGTCTGGCTGAAGACATTAAACTTAGCGCTACCGGGAGGCATCCCGTTGTTTCTTGTACTAGTCTCATCCTGTTTGGGAGTGGTGTTTCACATCACCCTATGATTTATCATGCTTATAGACTAGTACACTTTTTTTTCTTATCACTCACTCAGTTTTATTCTTGGCTACATCTTTCCACTTCATGAGCAGTTGATTCTGGTAAACTCTTTCCTACCTTATGCTCTCAATTTTAAAAATCATTTCACTTAACATCAAGGGCGATGTTCCTTTTTGTTTGGGGTGGGGAATTTTATCAAAATCGTACATCTTTTGAAATTTTTTTGATTTTTGAACTTGATTTTTAAAATTCCGTGCAGTTTCTTTCATTTCAATCATTGATGTAAATTTTCAATCATCCATCTTTCAAAAGTATAGGAATCAAGATAGTGAGTATTTTTTTCTAAATAGCTTATATAATACGTCCCAAGACATATTGCACCATGAATTTCTAGACTCAACAAAATTTATGCACTTATCACGTCACTACGATTTAGAGTTGAAGAGTATTACAATTCTCAAGAGAACCTTAAGGATCACTAGTAGAGACTTTAGCGTGTGAGATTTGTGTCTTTAACCCTTTTAGAGTGTTTTACGTAAACTCCTAGTCACAAGTTGATTCAACTTCTTTTGGGTTCGCACTTTAATTATTGTACGATCTCATTATTCTTCATTAAATCTTTGGCTTGATCACTGAGAATGACATCTTTTTCGAGTTATAAGAAACGCGTGTCTTGAAGTTTGTCCCGGTCACCAATTTTTCATCCATAAACTCACCCCTTTTCATACCATTTACCATTAACTTCACCCATTATATTTTCATGTTCTTCCATATTCCCACATATTCCCCTCACCATCATTCCCCACTCATTTCATATATCTTCCATCATTTCAAATAAAAGAGTGTTGTTCCAATTATTAAATGTCTTCATTGTTAGTTTGAAAAGTGAGAGAAAAACAAAAAAGAAAAAAAATAGAGAGAAAAAGAAAAGAAAAGAAAGAGAGTTGTAATTTGTAGTAAGTAATAAAGACATTTGTGTCTAAAGTGTATACACTCTTTTTTCACATCCATTTCGCATTCATCTTTTACCCATCGCATATCCATCACTCATCATTCATCCATCCATCACTATCCTACCTCATATCATATTCATCCTCATTTCATTTCCCCCTCACCCATATACATCCATATTTCCCTTAGGTGTTCAGGTAAATGAGAGTCAACGTGTTGAATAACTCGACGTTCTCATTATAGTGATTAGCATTTCTTTCATGAGATCACTTTTCTTTCAAATTGTTCGTTCTTTCTTATGTTTGTGTGAGACGTTTGAATTTTCTTACATTTACTCAACTCCTCACACATAAGAGCGATACATTAACCCTAATCTTGAGAGTTCGATTGAGAGAGTTCTATCCAGTGAGGTTTGAAGTTGAAGCGTCGATTTCGAAAAGGCAATCTAGGAATTACTCTTGTGATAATCGACCCGTTTTGACTGATTCACACTACACACATTGAGTTCTAGGAAGGATGTGCCTTGAGTATTCACATAGTTAAACTTTTTACGCTTCTAGCTTATATTTCTCAAATTATTTCTCATGTGATGGATTGTGCGATTATTCTATGTCTAATAAGAGATTGACTGCCTTCTTGCAAATAAGAATTTTGTGAGTATATTCCCTACAAACCCTCACGAGACACAAATCGTCCTGTAGGGTAACTTATAGGTTTAAAGGCTTATTGCACATGCTAAGTGCAATCGCAAGTGCCCGCGGAAGTGGTACACTTTTGGTTTCTTATCTTTCTCTTTCTCTCAATCTTATTGCTCGAGGACTAGCAACGCTCTGTTTGGGGTGGTGTGATAAGAAACCAAAACTGTATAATTTATACCCCGAATAGATGTACTTTAGTTGCTAATTCTCGACAATTTGGGTCTTATGCGCTTAAATATTCATTGTGCAGGCTTAATTGCAGTTGCGGTGTCAAAAGCTATATTTTCAAGCAATTTGCAGTTAAAATGGTGTTAAATGCCCTTGTTCCGTATCCTAACCAAGGCCTAAACCTAGCGTAAACATACCCCGAACCCTGTGTGTGTCTAATTTGTCCCTTTTTAATATTTTTTAGATTTTTAGTTCGAGTTATTTTTATTTTTAGGATTTATTTTTGATTTATTTTTGATTTCTAGTTTTTATTTTCTATTTTTATATTTTATTTTTACAATTTTATTTTATTTTGATTTTTATTACTTTTTAGTTTTATTAGGATTAGTTTTTAGGAGTTTATTTTTAGTTTATTAGATTATATATTTTAAGACTTTAGTTTTTATTTAGATTTTCAGTTTTTATTTCATTTGTTTTATTTTAGTTTTTATATAAGCTTAGAATTTTATTTTTTTACTTTTAATATTTCTATTTTTATTATTTTTAATTTTTTTTATTTAGATTTTAATTTTTTTATTATTTTTAATTTTAATAATTTTAGTTGAGTCTTTATTATGCAAGGGTCACAAAATTAACACACACATACTCACTCACACCACACTATCCTACACCTCACATACACACAAACCCCCCAACCACTCACTTACTCTCCTACACCCTCACACACCAAAACACCTACCCTTCATCTTCTTCCCAACAACCCATGTTCTCTCTCCTCTCTACCTCCATTTACACAACCACCATAGCTATCACAACCTACACCCACCATCTTCCCCACATCTTCTCTCTCATCTCAACCCCTCTCCAGCGCCCATGGCCGGAATCGTTCCCTCCACCCTCAACCCGAGAACTCCAAACCCGCCGATATCATACCCAAACCCGACGCCCCCTTAACCCGCGTCCAATAAACCTCTCAAGTACCACCTCCTACCCGAGAACCCATCTCCAACAACCTTCCTCTGTGAGCCTCCTTTCGGAACTAACCCAGCAACCAACCTCCGGCCGAAACCACCTGCCAACCCGGAACTCCGGCCAGCGTCCTACGGTCCGACGAACCCATACCCGAGATCCACCAAGACCAACCCCACCCCTTATACTGCCGACGCTACTCCCCAAAACCAACTTGGCTACGACCATCCTGCGCTCCCCCTACAAAACTGCCGACGGACTTGGTGCCCAGAACCCCCATCGAACCTCCAACTCGTGGCTACCCGACCCGACGTGACCCAATGAACCCGGGTTCCTTACCTGCACATTTTTGATCGAAACCCTTCCAAACCAACCCGATTCTTACCCACAATCTGATCCATAAACCTTCAACCAACAACAAGACCCATTTCCCATTTTTAGCCACTTCCACCCAAATCGACTTCTACCTGCTTTTGTCCAAGAATAAACCAAAGACCAAGTCAAACAATTACTACCCATGTATTTTAAAACCCATTTTCCCCACATGCCTAATAAACCCACTTATCACATTTTACCCAAAATACCCCCAACTACCACTTATACCCCAATTTCCAAAACTACCCCTTTAACTAAATCAGACTTATTCCAATCCCCTCACTATCATGACCTGACACCCAAACCACATGCACCCTCCATTAAGTCCTAAATTAACCCTCACCCATACCTTATACAACCTCTTTCACCTTTATCCACGCATTTTTACCCCCATGCTCCATGTGCCTACTATATAAGGATGGAAGATCTCATTTGAAAAGATATATATCATAAAATAGAGAGAGAATTAGATAGAGAAACACCTTTTTTTATTTTTCTAGTAGCTTAGTTTTTTTTAGATTAGAAAAAAATTCAATAAATTGAGTGTTGTAATTAATTGATATGAATGAAGAATGAAGAATGAATGCAATTGAAGGTAATTTTGGTTTGATTACTCCTCTCTAATTTTTATTTTATGCTCTTATTTGATTCTAATTTTTATTGGATGATGATTATAGAGGGCTAATCATCCCATTCAACGGATGAATTGAAACCCACATGAATCCAACTTGGTTTAATTGTCAATGATAATTTTGTTAGTTTCCTTTGATTAGTAAACTTAATTCTTAATTATTTTCACTTTGAGAAAATCATCCTTGAGAAATGATTGAAAATTTTATTATCAATTGATCATTTGATTCAAACTAGAGATAGGCGTATCACTTAATTTAAATGTTAGTATAATTTTCATCTACTCTTGTTTTTACTTTGTCTAATTAAAATTAGTTTGGTGAATCAATCCTAGTGGGTGATTGATTTAATTGATTTTAATTCGTTTAGAGTAGTGCTTGTGGGGATTAAACTTACTCTTCTAAAAGAATATTCAATTAATTCATTAGTGTAATGAGAATTAGTTTTTGAATTAAATGAATATTTTGGAAATTGATAAAATTAAATTGTGCAAGTTAGATAAATTTGTGTGAATTGAGGGTGGATTTTTCGTCCCTTGAATATTTTATCTCATTTAGTTACACTCCACTCATTTTTATCACACTTGTTTATATTTTTCACATTTTACTTTTAGTTTGATTACCCCCTTTTATTTAGTTTAGTTTAAAACCTCACCTCACCCTATTGTTTTAATATTGAAAAAGCTAAAAAATTAGAAAAAGTGAAAAAGCACAAAAAGGAAATAAAAATTGAATTGCAATAGAGTTTGTCTTTAGCTTACCCCCTTAATGTGGATTGATACCCTTACTTACCTCTACACTTGAGATTGTTATATATTTGTAAGTATTAGATGTTTTGACTAACTTGACTTGCAACAACGACATACAAAAAGCCTAGTTATTAGCAATAACAAACCAACAATATAATAACTACTGAACATGATAATGAACGCACACATGCTAAGATAAAAGAGAATAGTTCTATAGAACACCAAATATACACAACAGAAAAATACCTGAATATGTTGTCGGGTCACAGACAATACAACAGTCCTATGAAGAGAAATACAAACTAAATGCTACAACCATAACACTTAGGTGTGAACCCCATATACAAAGTGAATCATAATCTAGATATACAATGATAGGAATCGACTATATCAAAAATCCCGAAACAGTCCGCAACTGCCACAGCTTCCACGAATACACTGGATGGATAACATCAATGGCGTCCTTGCGGAGGAACACCTAAAACAATACAATATATACAGCCAGAAGAAAATATAAACAGGTCCGAGCCCGAGGTGTGAAAAATTTTTAGCAAGTGCATTAAAATGAATAATAATTATAAATGCAGTATAATATGATTAAAGTGGAGTCACACTTTCCAAATAATCCAACCCACCTCTTAACTAGAGCGCGCACCTAAGCGTATGCACATGATCCTCAAATAGTTGCTCAACACTATATAGGGGCAAAGTAATCTACCCTACGCTAAATCCACACTTGCATCAATCTTCATCTAAAATATAGCCATCAACTTTCGATTCTCCCTTAAACCCAATTATGCGTCTAGACTTATCTTAACTTATAAATATATCTATACATATACATATACTCTTACTAGAATTATCGGATTCTAATTATTGACATACATGAGTTATTAGCATCTAAATGATTTAAAATGTGGCACCCCGCCTAATTAAATACCGGGTGATCAGTCCTTTATTAAATTATAATAAAGGTGAACGGTCGGTTCATTCTTAGCATCATTGTCGTAAAAATAACTTTTCCAATTTAAACACCCTAAATAATTAAGCTAAGTGTCAAAACCATTTTAGACATTATTTTATTTTATAAACCAACATTTAAAACTTTACATCATCCATAGATAAATGATCACACAACAACTATCCTGGAACATATAATCCAAATAATTAAACATTCAACTAATTAATTCCAGCATTAAAACTTAAAGGAAAATATCCTGACAATAATAAATCCAAAAGTGTAAATACTAGAAATAAATGAATCACATTATCCAATAAAACAACTAAAAGATGGAAAAGGGCGACACATGCCCAACTGGGTAAAATAAATTCTAGGAGTGGAATCAAGAAATGAGGTCTTCTAAGAAAGAGGCCTACAACTCCCACTTCCTTCCAAATGATCCTATGCAAGATGCCCCTGTGGCTGGGCACCTGTAATATATACATATATATACAAGAGAGAAAAGAAAATGGAAACAGGTCAGAGCCCGATTGTAAAAACGATTTAAAATTTGTTTAGCAAGTATTTAAAATATTTACTGGCAATGCAACAACATATTAGTGCATCACTCCCTTGAGAAATTCTCACCTCTCTTCTAATATGCACACCTATCGTACTAACCTTCCCAACGGTTTAACTTATCTTATCTTAGCTTTCTCGTAAGATTTAAACTGACAAATTCAACTGTTTAAACCTCAAACCCCCATCATAACTAACAGAATAGGACTCAACACCCTCAGTTAAAAGTCGTACAATCTTCTCGTGGAAAAACGGGTCTGCGATATGTGCTTGTATCACCCTCGTAACAATCTCGGGTGCCACTGTTATGACAGATATGAAGGAATGGGCTACTGCGTCCTGGTGACCCAACTCTTTCCATTTTACTTTCTAGACGTCCGCTACATCGTCTACCGATCTACGGCTCAACGCATCAGCAACTACGTTGGCCTTCCTCGGATGGTACTGTATGTCGAACTGATAGTCCTTCACAAACTCTAACCACCTTCGCTGACGCATATTCAGCTCTCGTTGAGTGAACAGGTACTGCAGTGACTTGTGGTCTGTGAATAAGCAAAATTTCTCCCCCAATAAGTAGTGCCTCTATATCCTCAATGCAAAAATGACCGCTGCTAACTCTAGGTCGTGTGTGGGTTAATTCTTCTCATGCGTCTTAAGCTTGCAGGAGGCAAAAGCTATATCCTTCTCCTCCTGCTGAAGTACTCCCCCAAGTCCCCGTAAAGAGGCATCGGTGTAAACCAGGTACTCCACGCTCGGCTTAGGTAGGGCAAGGACCGGTGCTGAAGTAATCTTTTCTTTCAGCTCGTCAAAAGCCAATTGACAAGCATCGTCCCAAACATATGGTACCCCCTTGCGAGTCAGGTTCGTCAATAGACCCGCTATTTTGGGTAACCCCCGAATGAATCTCCTGTAGTATCCGGCTAAACCCAAGAAACTACGTACTTTCGTCGATGTCGTGGGTTGTCCCCACTCCCTCATCGGTGACACTTTACTCGGGTCAACTACTATCCCTTGTTCAGAAACAACATATCCCAAGAACTGCACTTCATGTAACCAGAACCCGCATTTCTCGTACTTAGCATACAACTGATTCTCTTGTAGAGTCTGAAGAACCTACCTCAAGTGCTCGGCATGCTTCTCCTCAGAGTGTGAATATATCAGAATGTCATCTATGAAGATGATGACAAACTGATTCAAGAACTCTCTGAACACTCAGTTCATCAAGTCCATGAATACGGCTCGAGCATTTGTGAGTCCAAATGGCATCACTCTGAACTCATATGACCCATATCTCGTCAAGAAAGCAGTCTTTGAAACATCCTGCTCCCTAATACGTAGCTGATGGTACCCTGACCTCAGATTTATCTTCGAAAAGAAAGTTTATCCCCTCAGCTGGTCGGACAGATCATCGATTCGAGGCAACGGATACTTGTTCCATATCGTGACCTTGTTCAGCTCCCGGTAGTCCACACATAGCCTCAGTGAACCATCTCTCTTTTTCACAAACAAAACTGGAGCGCCCCAAGGTGAGGTACTTCTGCGAATGAAGCCCTGACCTAACAGCTAATCTATCTGATCTCGTAACTCTCGCATCTCCGCCGGAGCCATACGGTATAGAGCACGCGCTATAGGTCGAGTATCCGATAATAAATCTATGACAAAATCTATCTCTCGACTAGGGGGTAGGCCTGGTATCTCCTGAAATACATCGGAATACTCACGAACAACTGGGATCGAGTCTAAGGGAATCACAACCTCCTTAGAGGTATCCTCCTCTATGTAATAAAAATGAGCGGTCGAGCCTCCCTCTGGGCGAGGCATCGCCACTACAAATATCTCTTGCCCCGAAATGGAAAAGACAATACTCCCACCGAAATAATCTATCATGGCTCTGTAAGCTGCGAGCCAATCCATACCGATAATAACGTCGTGCTCATGCATATATAATACTAACATGTCTGCTGGTAATACCAAGCTACCAATATCTACTCCCACACCCCGGCATATAAAGAAAATTAGCGATCCATTTCCCAGTGGTGAGTCTACACACGTCACATTGCTCTCTGTTGTGGCTAATAACCCTAAGGCCTTCGCAAAATAGGTAGCTATAAAACAGTGTGTCTCTCCAGTATCAAATAAAAATCGACCCATAGTACCATGGATAGGAAACATACCCTCAATCGCGGGTGGTGCATGCGGAGCTATTGCCTAGTGGACGTTATAGACACATCTGTACTGTAACTACCCCTACTGCACCAGAGCGGATGGAATGGCTGGTAGGGCTGGTACCTGAGCTGGTGCTGGGAGGGTGACTGGAAAAAGTGGCCTCTGTGGCTCATTACGGGCACCCTGATGCTGTGGGGCCCTATCACCCTCTAGACAATCCTGGCGCTTATGGAAATTCTTGCCGCACACGAAACATCGGCCTCTGAAATTACCTACCCTCTGACCCTGTTGGTCGTTACTGCCCTGCCACTGGCCTTGTTGGCCCTGCTGTTGACCTTGCTGCTGGCGGTGTTGGCCTTGCTGGCCCTGCTGATTAGGCTTGCCCGCCTGACCCTGCCTAAATCCTCCAAATGCCTACCTGGAATCACCTGATCGGAATCTCTTGGCAGGGTCCCCCTGATGGGAGCTCTGCTCATGCTGACGAGTCTGTTCTTGAGATATCGGTGCTCCACTAGCACGACTACCCCTTGTCTTGCCCTTCTGGCCGGACTCTCCTGCTCGTTTGCTTTCCTGTAGATGGGAGCGGTGATCCTGGCAGTGTAGCAAAGCAACATTGAGTACATCTGTGAAGGTACTCAGAAACAGATTTCCTATAAGGTGCTGACGGATCCTCCAAGCTAACCCATCCACAAATAATAGTATCTTCTTTCCCTTAGTGGGTGCCTCATCTGACACTATAGTGAGAAGTCTTGTCAACTCCTCTTCATACTCAGCAACGGTAGAATTCTCCTGCTTCAAGTTCAGTAACTTTCTCCTCATCTCAGTTTGCACGGCGAATGGAAAATACTTGCGGTCAAATCGCTCCTAGAATGGCTGAATTGGGATAGTATCCCTCTCCTCCAAGGTGGTGGTGGACTCCCACCACTACAAAAGCGGCCCCCACTAGCTTAAATGAAGCCAACAACTGTTTATGTACGTCTGTGCACTCATACATACGCAGATGCCTCTGGATCCCTATCTTCCATTGGCTGATGATGATGATATCTGAACTACCCGAGAACTCAAGGGGATGCGCCTTCTGAAAGGCATCCCTAACCCGCTCCCATGCTGATGGAAGATGTACAGGTACTGGCGCCACTACCAGAACTTGGGGTGGAGCCTTCCGTACTACCGCTAGCGCAGCATTCACCGCCTGAGCAACGATAGCGGCTACCTCATTAGCATTCATCATTTCCTGAACCGGAGTGGCTGGCTGCTCGTCTTGGGCACGCCTATCCTTTGGTGCACGTCTCGGAGGCATCTGAAACATGAAGAAATTTATTAGTCTACAGTTATTATCAAATATCAAATAGATGAAGATGTAATCGTAAAAGCAAGAATACAACAATCCTAAAATAGGGCTCTATAACAAAAATGCTAAGCTGAAAACGAAATAAGCCGTAGAGATCCTAAGGACACTAGAACATAATGCTCTCATACCACCTGTGACACCCCTCCTAATTAAATACCGGGTGATTAGTACTTTATTAAATTATAATCAAGGTGAACGGTTGGTTCATTCTTAGCATCACTGTCGTAAAAATAACTTTTCCAATTTAAACACCCTAAATAATTAAGCTAAGTGTCAAAACCATTTTAGACATTACTTTCCAAATTTTATTTTATAAACCAACATTTAAAACTTTACATCATCCATAGATAAAGGATCACACAACAACTATCCTGGAACATATAGTTCAAATAATTAAACATTCAACTAATTAATTCCAGCATTACAACTTAAAGAAAAACATCCTGACAATAATAAATCCCAAAGTGTAAATACTATAAATAAATGAATCACAATATCCAATAAAACAACTGAAAGATGGAAAAGGGCGACACATGCCCAACTGGGTAAAATAAATGCTAGGAGTGGAATCAAGAAATGATGTCGTCTAAGAAAGAGGCCTGCAACTCCCACTTCCTTCCAAAGGATCATATGCAAGACGCTCCTGTGACTGGGCACCTGTAATATATACATATATATACAAGAGAGAAAAGAAAATGGAAACAGGTCAGAGCCCGATTGTAAAAACGATTTAAAATTTGTTTAGCAAGTATTTAAAATATTTACTGGCAATGCAACAACATATTAGTGCATCACTCCCTTGAGAAATTCTCACATCTCTTCTAATATGCACACCTATCGCACTAACCTTCCCAACGGTTTAACTTATCTTATCTTAGCTTTCTCGTAAGATTTAAACTGACAAATTCAACTGTTTAAGAGATAATTTTATTTAATAACAAAGTTCTCATTTAAACTTTATTTGCTAATAAAGTTTCCCAGTAACATATTATACTTTTCAAAAAACGTATTTCCCAATTGAAATCATTATTCATTTCTTACTTACCATAAACACAGTAGGAAATTTCCAAATTTCAGAATTAAATATATATATTAAATACTCATAGAATATATATATATATATATATATATATATATATATATATATATATATATATATATATATATATATATATATATATATATATATATATTCTAACAGCACCCCACATAATAATTATGGTGCAGGCATACTCTGCTATCCAGTCCTCGTATCACTCATACTAAGAAAAATGCAAGTTCAGAATCACTCTCGAACTGTGTATAACGTTTGCCTCTTATCTTAATTCGTGGGATTATCCCAACTTATCAGGTGACACTCGTGGATTTCTATCCCCCCAAGTATAATTTCTGTAGGTACTCATTTATTTTTCAATGTAACTACCTTATGTATCTCCCCTTTTAATACATAATTACATCGTCCCTTATATGTAAACATCCCCGAAAAATGTAAATCTCGTCTTACATTAAAGTTTTCATATTTTTAATTAGTCCTACTGGTCTTCTTTATCTCCCAAAATATTTTAATAAGGATGTCCAAAGATTATTACTCATTTAAATTGAATTCAACTATTTAAAAGGGGAAATATGAGTCTTCCAGGAGGGGTCAATCGATCGATGGCAGGAGCTCAATCGATCGATGCGACGATCGATCGATACTCCTGGTTCGATCTATCGATCAAATAGGTATGACGAATCTGCAGAATACCAGTTACGGGCTATATCATCCAACATCATCCAAATCCAGGTTTTTAACTCCCAAACTCCCAAAAATTTATACCACAAACGTTCTAAACCCAAATGGACAATATTTAACATAAGGCATGTGAGTTTTCATCAAGATTCATGGATTAAAAGTGCCCAAATTTATACAATTCTCATGAACCTTAAAAAATTTCTTTAACTTAATTCAAATCATTCTTTCTTCAGAATTTCTACTTCTAATCCATGATAAATCCGTTGTTAAACCTCTACATATGAAAGGGATTTTTAGATTATTGTTTATATCACTACAACATGCAATTTCTAATCTCCAACATGGGTTTTCTTTCATAGAAACTCATCCTAATTAACCCTAAATTAACATGAATGAAGCATTAACGAAATTAAGCAAGATAAATACTTGCCTGGGGATTTTTATTCCTAATTTGTGGCTGAAATCGGTGTGGTAGTGATCCTCGTTACGCAATCTATCGTTTGGCTGCGATGGTGGCGCAAACAGAGGGGTTTTCGGCCTAGAATTCCTTGGTAAGCTCTTCCTTTCCTTCTCCAATGGCCGTCACTTGTTTTTGGTTGTGTTAACCCTAGAAGACAACCCTAAGCATCTGATATAACCTTGTAATTTTCGTGGGTTTTAAGGCCTAAAAATGTAAAATGTCCAAAATTCCCTCCCGGGGTGTTAATTAGGCCTAAAAATGCCTCGAGACCCAAACTAAATCCCCAGGTACATTATTTTGACTATCTTGACCCTTCCGGACACTTTGACGCACTATAAATGATCATATGGGTGATTTATAATTTATTCACTTTTATTAATCAACATCTAGTCCCGACACGACACGGGCGCGTCCCGACTTAAATTTCCAAAATTGTCATTTTATTTACTCGTGACATTTAATAGTTACAATATTATATTACTTTGCTCAGTAGTAATATTCAACAAGTTTCCAATTATTACTAACTCTCGTCACGTTAGTAATTATAAAAATAATTAATATCCGGATTTATATTAAATTAGTAACTCACATTAAATTTAATAAATCCCCAAATTTAGAAAGCATAAAAATACGGGGTATTACACTAAACTTCTCCCAATTCTCAACATTGCAGCGCGTTTCGTGCGTGAGACATCTCGCAAGAAAAATCCAAACATGGAAACCCCCCGATACACTGCTCCTTGAGACTGTTGATTGTCGAGATTCGTTAGGCCCTCAGTGTACGATGCATATAACATTATCCACTTAATTAATATATTATTCCAGTTTATTCTCATAAAACTTCGTTTCACTATGACATATAAATCTGAGTACTAAGGACTAAACATATCCCCACTCCCAATATTACACTGCGTTTCATGTGTGGGACGTCTAGCAAGCGAAATCCAAACAAGGAAACCCCCGATACACTAGTCCTTGACAATGTTGGTCGTTGAGGTCCATTATGCCGTCGGTACCCCACAATTACTATGAATACATATGGGGAGCAATAATCTCTAATCACATAAATAAGATAATGCTCTGAAACATTTAGGTCTATAACATTACTCTAATTATAAAGCACAAAAATTTAATCCCAACTATTAAGTACACATAACACACTTAGTGTACATATAAATATCCAAAATCCAATCACACATGGATATACAAAAGTACTTCACAATGCTATCGTCTTCCAGGAATTACTCACTTTATCCCAGGTTACCATATATCAGACTATTATCACACCGCCATGGTAATGAAAAAAATCACAACGTATGGGAAGCAGTCATAGTTCCTAACCGAAAAGTGAGAACGAATCATACCCAAGACTTCTCACCCCAAATAAAATCACACAAATAATAATGGATGACTATGACCTGAGGATTATACGCACCCTTCTCTTCAAGCCAGGGCCTCACCCACATCACGCAACTTCCCATGATATCATTTGAGGGAATGATCACACAATAAATATACATATATCGTTCACACGAGATACATATATAAAATTCCGTAATATAAATGCAAACCATCACACAAGGTATATACAATTATGCCATAGGAATACATACTATAATACGCCCGTATGTAAAGGAAGTAAATTCACTCATATAATATAACTCTCAATATACTACCCATTGCTACCTCGCATACATTCCTATTATTTCATATTTCGGTCTCTCACTTGAAGCCCATTCATTACACCAATGAATATGAAAATTCTCCCAATTCAATCAGTATTATGGATACCGTTCGTATCCGAATACACACCGATCAACAATATTTATCCCCAATCCATAATATGGTTTAATCAATTATATGAACCCTTAACATTATCACGTTTGTGATTTAATCCAAAAGTTCAATATCACTAAGCGCATACTGCCTCTCTCTTATAGACCCATAACTATCTCCAAATAGAAAACTCGATGATTGTGGGATTTCCCACTCGGCTATAAGATAATCCTCGAATCGATATTCTCTCAGAATAGTTCAATATAACCCTCAATAATTCATCATAAGGGAAACTCCTTAAAAGTCTCCAAAACATACTTTTCATAACTTATATGATGGTTCCCAATCGATAAACCAAAACGAAACGGGGCAAAACTCACTCTAGAAAAACCTCACAAAATAGCCTTGTTTTCGAATCGATTCGACCCCTCCGAATTTATTCGGTCCCAATAGCCAATCGATTCGGCCCGATGGTACCTGTAAGTCTGCTACATACTGAATCGATTCGCAAGGGACGAATCGATTTGACCCTAAAACCTGTAAGTTCTGCAACATGCCGAATCGATTCGGAAGAGGCAAATCGATTCGGAATTCAGCAAACTATGAATGGGTTGTTTTCTCCAAAACCCAAAAATTCCAAAAATAAATTATATTAGTTTCTCTCCGTCAATCTTCAATCCAAAAATATATATAACATCAAAACTCAATATATAACTCAACCCAACCATTTATATACCCTCAAATCCATATATACACCTCAAATGCAAGATTGAACCCAAATCTAGGTTTTGACATTTTTAACCCACAATAAATAATTTAATCCACAAATCATGAAATAAAGGATGCACAAGAATTATTTAGCAAGTTTAATCACTTGCCTCAAAGTTGTAGAGTCTGAATCTCCCTCGAGATCGCGAATTTGCTGGAATTCCCAAGCTTTTCTTCTCTTTCTCTCTCTAGGGCTTTCTATTTCTCTCAAATGATATTTCTATCTCCCGTAGGCTTAATAAGCCTTAACTCCAAAATACCCAACTTTAAATTATAATACACACTTTCAATGACTCGGTGACTTTAATTCGAGCCAAACGAACTTAAAATTTTTCGGAACACAAATAAGACTCAAGTAGAGTCATTTCGACTTTCTCGACCCTTCCGGGATCAACCACACACTCAGAATCGTCATTCGAAATACTTTCTAACTTCCTCAAATTTAACCTCAATTGCCAAAATTAAAAATCTCCAATTAAAATAAATATTATTTCTCCCAAAATAATTAAATTATCAGTCCTGAAAATCGCGGGGTATTACATATTTCTTCCTTTGAACTCTGAGTGGCCTATTCCAAAAAAATATAGGTCGAACATTTGCTCCATAGTATATGGACTAGATGTTGGAAAACTAGGCAAATTTGGATGGATTCCAATTGGAATTCCTAAAATCATATAATTTAAGAAGTATTAAATACGGAAACATTCAACAATAATTTATACAAATACAAACATAGTGCGAAAAAATATTTTTGAAATAATTATCTGATAAATGCACAATATCATAAGGGGTAATCCCCAACTCCACACTGGGTGGATTGAATGTATGAGTTATTTCCAATCACCTACTTATGAGCGCTCCAGTCAATTGGTTGTTGGAGTTAGGAAAAGATTCACTAAATAAATGACTCAAACCGAAATTCCCAATGGCCACTCGCACAAATAAAATTTGGTACAATTCAACATACACCTCTATCGGTCCGCGGATACTACCGCGCATATGAAATTGACTGTCAGTTGGATTCGCTGTATGATCAACAATCATGTCTCTCACATGCAAAAAACTATCGTCAAACAACTGATGATATTTTCGATACAAGATTGGAAAATTCGGTGGTGGGGGTGGAATGGGATTTGGTTTTGCAATTTTGCCACACCATTTTCTTTGAATAGATAACATTTTCAAAATAAATGGTATTGAATATATAAAAAATATGTCTTTGATTTTTGGGATTTAAAAAATATTCAAGGTTGTTGTAGGAATAATTTTGGGATTATTTTTGGGAGTGTGAAAAATAGGAGATAAAATAAGTTGTACGAATAATTTCATAATGAGTATGAAAAATAGAAAAGGAGAAAGTGATATTTATAGGGGTAAATGCATAAATAATCTTTAGTTAGAACGACTAAATTGTAACGGGTATATAACGGCTAGGGGCTAAACGCCAGGAAATCTGGGCGTTAAAGTTTTGTTCGCCCAGATCTGGGCATTTAACTTTCGTCCGCCCAGAGTGGCCCCTTCTGCCACGTCAGCTTCTGGATTGTCCCACTGTGAAACCTCTAGGAACAATCTAACAAAAAAAATGTACATTTACATTTTTTTACACTACGCCATTACAGCTGACCTAAGTTCGTTCACCCAGAAAGCAAGGGTAGTTATCTCACAAGTTATTATGTTTATTCACTTCTAGCTTTTGTTGCTCGAGTAGTTTACCCTTAATTTTCTCAATTAAGTATGAATTGTTTTTTTTATCCAGATAAATAATTTTTAAGCTTATTTACCTATTCCACCCTATTAAAAACTATTGATAATTTTTAATTTTCGAACATGAAATAATATATATTGTATATTCATAAGTGTACTATAAGAATAGTTATAATATTTATTAAATAATTTAACAAATAGAAATAAATTATTTATCTAGAAAAAGAAATTTATTTAATAGGGTCAATATACTTACAAATTATTTATCTATAAAAAAAATTATTTAATATTTGTTAGGGGTAAATTAGACAGGTAATAAAAGTTAAGGGTAAATGAACTTACTATTTTTTTAGTAAACACTTTTTGTTTTAGGGTGGATGAACTTATAACTTATGTGAATGAATCTAAAATTAGCCTAAAAAGAGCAGGAGACAACACAATATTAGTTAATTTGAGCCTATTTTTATACGTTTAGATTTTTAAAGGGCTGATCCACTAAAACCGATTGCACAATTAGGTTACAAAAAGCCTATTATACACGAAATGAACTTGCTAAATATAATCAATGTGTCGCATTCACGAGCCCAAAATGTCATAAAAGGAAGAAATTTTTTTTATACATAAATAAATATACAAGGCATCAGGGAACCCAATTTTAACATTACACGATTTAGACACTGCATAAAAATCACCGACCGATTTTAGGTCTGCGTACAAAGTATACAAATTAAGAGATAGTAAACAGTAATGCACTCTTTGAACAGGGCATGGCTACAGTGAACTCAGAGAACCAAAATAAATACTATCATTCCATCATAATGAGCATGCAGGAGGGACTAGCTTTGTTTTGGAGGTAAGTGGGTAGTATCGATGGAGGCAGGGGTAGTGAGTTATAACTTGGGACACACATAAGGACATGAATTAGGGAATACGAGCAGAGAAGATTCCAAATGAAACACAGTAATTGTGATGGCACGCAATGGTGTTATACTCTTCTATCATATGTGAACATAAAGGACAATGATAATATTGGTATATAGGAAACAAAAAATATATATTCACTGGGCAACATGTTGCAGATGGGATTCCATGTAGTATATGATATGTGAGAATAGCAAATGATATATTAGGAGGGTAGCATAGGAACTTCAAGAGTATCCGTACCCCATACAGTGATATAATATATATTTATTATGTAAGATAGGTAATGTTGATATCAAAATATATGTATGATATTTTTATTTTTTTATGCATGATATTTCATGTCTTTTATGAATGCATGAAATCATGTTAAAAGGAAAAATATGATACATATTAAATTTATATTATTATATATATTATACTATTATTATACTATTGTACTATTAATATACTAATATATTATTATTTTTTAAATACATGCTATTAAATTATTTTTTTAATTAAGTTATTTTTTAAATTAATTAATTTTTTTTTATTTTATTTTTGTTTTCAGTTTTTTTTAAAGGCAGATAATTATGAATTGAGTTTTATTATGAGGAAAAATTTATCGTTGTGCCATCAGTACGGATATCTGCTAGTGTATATATATATCTATAATAAGTAATATAAGTATAAATGTGTATATATATATATAGAGAGAGAGAGAGAGAGAGAGAGAGAGAGAGAGAGAGAGAGAGAGAGAGAGAGAGAGAGAGAGAGAGAGAGAGAGAGAGAGAGAGAGAGAGAGAGAGAGAGAGAGAGAGAGAGAGCAGAAGGAGGAGAGGGGCAGTTCCGGATTGAGAATAAGTGTGAAAGGCACGAGACAGGAGACGAACAATAAATGAGTGTGTAAGAGGTGATGAGGCTTATGATAACCCTCATCATCGTCACGTCGTTTTTCATTCGCTCCTCCCGATAACTCCCAGAATTCCACGCTTCCACGCCCCCTTTCTCTCTCCTCCTTCTTCTGCCACTTTCGTTCTTTTCTTTCTTTACCCCCTTCCTTTGCTTTTTTCCCCTCTCTCTGATATAGCCCAGTCAACTTCATGTCTTGCTAACTTTGCTACAATTTAAACCAACTCCATTCCCTCTCTGTCACTGTTTTTCTTTCTTTCTGAAGTCTTCAATATCTATCTATACGGACTTCAAATTCCCCTCGGCTAGCCCAAAGAGCCCATTTAAACCAAAAATTCTCTTTATTAACACCAACGTATATACTATATGTGAACCCTTTTTTCCTTACCAAAGTGAAAGAGAGGGACTACTATTTAAATCACCTCCATACTCTCACTGTTTTGCTCTTTTCCCCTTTTTTGAAACTCATAAACCATTTCTTTCATCTCAACATACATTACCCACATAGCAAGAGAAAAACAGAGAGCGGGAGAGAGAGACAATCTTGTCTTGTTCTTAATATCTTTATCATAATGTGGATGATGGGATACAATGACGGTGGAGAGTTTGATGTGCCAGATTCATTCAACGGGCGCAAGCTAAGACCTCTTATTCCAAGGCCACTTACTGCAACATCTCACAACATAAGCTCTACAAGTACTCCATGCTTAAGTGGTATCCATGGCACTGACCTTCTTGCGTTTAATCACCATCTTGGTTGGTTATTCTCTCTCTCTCTCTGTATATATATTTATGGTTTAGTTGGTTCATGGGGTTTATTATTTTTGTTCATTTATTCAGCGAGTGTTAATGAGCAAAGTAAGAGGGAGTTGCATACACAACAGGTGGTAGTAAGCTCACGGTGGAATCCAACGCCGGAGCAATTACAAATACTCGAGGAATTGTATCGGCGTGGGACTAGAACACCTTCCACAGACCATATTCAACACATTACAGCCCAACTTCGCCGATACGGAAAGATTGAAGGCAAGAATGTGTTTTACTGGTTTCAAAACCACAAGGCTAGAGAGCGCCAGAAACGACGTCGACAGCTCGAATCCGCCTCAGATGAAAATTTGCAAGATATAGAAGAAAACATTGAAAGGAGAGAATCCGGTAACAAAAACTCCCAACACGGTGTGTGTGTGTGTGTGTGAGAGAGAGAGAGAGAGAGAGGTTTGGTAGGTGGTTTCTATTTTCCGTTTAGTTTGTTTGTTTTTTGCGATGTAAAGTCGCTGTGATGTTGATTTCCCAATGCTTTTTTCAAATTCCATTTGTTCTTTGAGGCGATGTAAAGTTGTATTCTTTTTGTTTTTCTTTTTGTCTACAGGAGCAAACAAGACAGGTTATGAAATTGAACAGACCAAGAGCTGGGCACCCCCTACAAACTGCAGTACTCTTGCAGAGGTCCATTTACCTTTGTCTTTTTTGTAGACTAACAAAGAACCTCACTTTTCTTTACCCCTACAACTGATCACAAAAGGCAATTAGAACCACTAATTAGGTAATTATGTCAGCATGATTAAATGTTCATACAAGTATTAGACTTGATGATAAAAAAAGAAGATATTCAGAGAGAACCACAAAAGCCTTGCTTGTTGGGAAATGAAAAGGGTCTAAAAGCTGCACTCCTTCCTTTCTGTCGGGTCTGCTGTTGTTTATGAAGCAAAGCTCGGGTTTTTGGGTCCTGTGCTTAAACAGCTCATTTATACAAGTGATTTCAGCACACATTATTCTTTGTTGCCCTTTTTAGACAAAGACAGTCCTAACCCTAGCCCCAGTTCCCTTTCTCTTTTTTACATGTTATAAATATTAATTAGGACAGTATTCTTGCTACACTTTTATAGAAATTTTGTAGGAAAAGATACATAGACTAATTTAAGTAATAAAAGTTCCACCATATATTTATAAAACATTAGATATTATTAGGGCTATGTCATTCTGAAACAATGGTAAGTGCCCTAATAATGTTAATGAAATATAATCGTTTCTTTAGTGACTAAAATGTATATCTATATACATACTTTGAAATTTTCAGAAAACTGTTTCAATTCAAAGATCATCAAAAGCAGGAGGTCTAGAATGTAGGGCAGATGGATGGATACAGTTCGACGAGGGAGAATTACAACGAACAAGGAGCATGGCAGAAAGGAATGCCACGTGGCAAATGATGCAATTGTCTTGTTCACCAACGACCAGACTCATAAACTCTACGACTATGCCAGCAACAGTAAGGGCAGCAATGGATCCACAACTCATTAAAGCCCAAGATCTGAGCATCTTTATAAGACCCTACACAGAGGATCTTAACAACTTGGTTAATGTCGGTGATGAGAGAGACGAAGCTGCATGTGAGGAAGCTCAAACCCTTCAACTGTTTCCCCTGCGGAGTGATGAAGTCAACAAAAATGAATCGGAGAAAGAAACTGAGTGTTCTATTGGGGCTATTAGCAGCAACCTCACTCCTTGCCAGTTTTTTGAGTTTCTTCCATTGAAGAATTAAGTTACCCGTTTATCGAGTAGTAGGGGGTATTTTAGTTTGGTACCAAGATTAGTGCTTTTATATTATTAACTGTATGTTGTTGATGTAACATTTCATGGTAGAATGTACATGGAACATGAAACATGGTTGCCTAAAATTGCAGTTGGACCATGTTGGTTGATAGAATGAAGAGATAGGTTACAGTAAATTTTATAAGGGATATGTTGACAGGGGTAGACCTTTGTTTAACCATATGTGGTCAATTGTCATGTATGTTTAATGTCATCCGAGAGAGAGAGAGAGAGAGAGAGAGAGAGAGCGAGAGGCGTTCATGTTGGGTCTCACGATGAACAGGTGTGAAATAGATGCTAGGTTTTGACGTTGAAATACGGGATGATATGAAATGGGATTTTGAAGTGACCTAGAATTTGGGCTACAGGATTCTGTTGTCCTTTGGTAAATGTATAGAATATAATATGACTTACCTACATTCCATTAATTAATTCTAAGGAACAAAACTGGTACTATATTGACAAATCGATGAAGGAGATAGGTACTTGAGCTTTATTACGAGCAACACTCGCAGAAATATTAGCACCCAGAAGAGATGAAAAGAATGATGTATTCGTTCGTATCTTTAAGCTTACCTCCTTATTATGTAACTGCTACTTACTCTTATATCTTTCTAAATTTATGAAAGCAATTTTTTTTTAATTTAACCTACCCCCTGTTTACTAAAAATAAGAATCGTTTTTCCACATCCACATGTTATACACAGGGATAACGTTTTCAAGTTTTAGCCCGTTCTTTTTATTGACATATTAGAACATCTAAATAACATTAGGGCTTATAATAGGGCAGTAAATGTCTAACTTAAGGTTACTCAAACTGAATTTATAAATGTAAATGAGCGTATAAATATGCTCAAAATTGATTTGTTTATATTATGAGCCGAGATCTTTCGACCTTCCAAACAAACAAAGAAAAATCAATCTTGAGTAGCTTAGTTATTTCATACAAATATACAAGCCCAGCTCATTCCTTTGCCAAATGAGGCAATTGTTTAGGCCCCCAATTTGGGGAGGGCCTAGTTAATTAGTTGTGGAGATATATGTGTGTCTATATATATTTACTACTTGTATATTTCCAACTATTTTTGTTCCCAAAACTCCATTTGAATAGTTGCAACCATACGATATGTAATTCCTCTCTCTCTCTCTCTCTCTCTCTCTCTCTCTCTCTCACACACACACACACACACAATTTCATGTACAATATCACCTCTATCATTCTCTCTTCAAGAAACCTATAAAACAATGCACATATATTTAACCTTTCATTATTAATATTATAAGACATGATCTCATACGAGGCTAGTTTCGTTTCATCTATTAACAAGGACATATATGTTATTGTATTGTGTTAGACTTCTATATTGGTTGCTCGAGATTGACCAGTTCAGGAAGGTTTATTTTCAGGCGGGTTGGAAATATTACGAGCTGAGTAAAGAATGGATGGCTTCTACGTACTTCTTTCGGATGAAGGAAATGGGCAGAGGGTATATGAATGTAGGTTGCTTGGCCAAAGGTGAGGTGAAATGGTTGGGCGAAGGTTTGGTTGAAGCCTCTAATAGTAATAGGAGATTTTATCGATGAAGATCCTATAAGAATATGGAAGTTATTGTTAATTAAGACTCTTTTGACAATCATAATTCCGGATATAAACCATAATTTTACATCGTGAAAAAAATATTTTTGTCATGAATTCATGATGTTTAATCTTCATGCAATCACAAAATCATAAATTCTTTATAACTGTGATCAAAACTAACCTTTGTCCATTGCAATTGATTGGAATAAGGTGACTTGAATGCTTTTTTTAAAGCTTTCTTTGAATCCCTTCTTGAATAGTCCAGAATTGCTTTCTTATGTACCCAAAATATTTGTAAGAAAATATGAATAATGAGAATTTCGGATTTTCTCTCCCTCCTTAGAAACAGTGTGTTATGAGATGACTTTAGATGGTGTAGAGGTCTCTATTAATAAAGGGGAGAGGACCGAAATTCTAGTGGAGGTGGGACTCTTTTCAAGTCTCTCACTAATGCCACTAACCATCATGTGACTAACGGATAAAATTTACCCAATCTTTTAATTTCTTTATTTATCACGTTCCTAATTAATTATTTGACATGTATCAAGACCACATAAATGAAAAATTCAGAATGTTATACAATTGAAATTAAATAATTAATTTCGACACTTAACATTAATTTCCAACAATCTCCCACTTGGTCTTAATAATTCGTATAATTAGATTAGTTATCATAAGGTGCACAATCATTGATAAATTTAGTTTGCTAAATCAAATGATTCACGGATGCGAGTTATGAAAGTTCCATGCTATTCAAGAGCATGGTTCCTTTCATATACCACAACACCAATGTTTCATTCAACTAAGCCTTTAATATTAGGTATCATAATGGCCTCATAATGTTCATTTGAATAAGGACTATTTCTGTCAACAATAATTTATAATTATATTCATGCATTCACAAAAGACAGAAATAATAGAAATCAGAAACACTTTTATTGAATTCAAGTAATAGTGTCAAACAACTAAGCCAAAATAGCAATCATAATCTAACTAATCGAGACCCATCTCTTTGACATGTTCCATAAAGGTCTTCGGAGATAGTCCTTTCTTAAGAGGATCTGCTAAGTTATTACGCATACTAATGTGATCAATTGACACTCTTTGTTTCTGAACTTCTTCTTTAACTGATTGGTATTTCATCTCAATATGCTAAGCATCCTTAGTATACCTATCGTTCTTCGAGAAGAAGACTGCTGCGACATTATCATAATAAATTTTCAACGGCTTAGATATTGACCCCATAATTCTAAGTCTTGAAATAAAGTTTCATAGCCATAATCCATGATTTTTAGAATTGGAGCAAACTACGTATTCAGCCTCCATAGTAGATGATGCAATGACGCTTTGCTTAGCACTTTTTCATGAAACGACTCCTCCATCCATAAGGAAGACATAACCCGAAGTGCTCTTCCTACTGCCAAGGCATCCCCCAAAATCCGAGTCTGAATAACCAATCACCTCAAAGTGATCAGTCTTCCGATATGTGAGGATGTAATCCTTGGTCCCTTACACGTACCTCAGCACTTTCTTTGCAGCTTTCCACTGGTAAATCCCCGGATTGCTTTCATATCTGCCTAGCATCCCAACAGCAAAACTGATATCCGGCCTAGTGCAGACTTGTGCATACAACAAGCTCCATACGAGCGAAGAATAAGGTATTCATTTCCTGTGCTCCCTTTCTAAATCACTTCTAGGGCATTGACTTAAGCTGAACTTATCCCCTTTCTAAGTGGAACATTAACGGGATTGCCACTTTGCATGCTAAATTTTTCTAAAACTTTGTTAATGTAAGCTTTATAAGACAATCCCAACGTTCCTCGTGATCTATCCCGAAGGATACCTCACCTAAATCTTTCATTTCAAAGTTTTTAGAAAGGTACTTCTTTGTTTTACTTAATAAATAAAGATCACTGCTGGCGATAAGTAAGTCATCAACATATAGTACTAAAAATATAAACTTGCTCCCACTGATCTTCAGGTATATACACCGATCAACAGTGTTTTTTCTTAAACCCAAAGGATGTAATCGTATCGTGAAACTTAATGTACCATTGAAGAGAAGCTTGCTTTAGACCATATATTGACTTCTTTAATATACAAACCATGTTTTCCTTTCCTTCCTTTATGAAGCCTTATGGATGTGCCATGTAGACTTCTTCTTCTAAACTCCCATTTAGAAAAGCTGTTTTTACGTCCATTTGGTGTAACTCCAAATTATAATGAGCCACCAACGCTAATATAATTCTTAATGAGTCCTTCTTTGAAACTGGAGAGAAGGTCTCATTATAATCAATGCCTTCTCGTTGATTAAAACCTTTGGCAACAAGTCTAGCTTTATGTCGTTCGATATTGCCTTTTGAGTCAAGTTTGGTCATAAAGATCCACTTGCACCCAACTCGATTTTTTCCTTCTGGGAATTCGACCAACTCCCAAACTTTATTGTCATTCATAGATTTTATTTCTTCATTCATGGCATTAATCCATTTATCTGAATTACCATTATTTACAGCTTTTTCATAAGAAACTGAATCATTAATATTCCCTATGTTAAATTCGATCTCTTGAAGGTATACCACATAATCACCCGGATTGTCGATCTCCTTTCTCTTTGAGATCTTCCTAATGACACTTCCTTTAGTGCTTCAAAAGTTTCATCGGTTATAGTATCATTATGTGGTTGTTCAGCTGGTTGATCATTCATTTGTTGTTCATTGTTATTGATTGGGTCAATGATCGGTTTAACAACTACATTAGGAACAACATGTATGTTATGAACTCTAGGTATAGGAATTTGTACCCTAACTTCTCGAATGATTACTTCCCTTTCTTTTATACTCCCACTTACTTCACCTTTCTTCAATGAATTTAGCATTTACAGTTTCTATGATTCTAGTTGTATGATTTGGACAATAGAATCTATATCCCTTCAACTTTTCTAGATACCCGATGAAATGACATGATAATGTCCTAGGATCTAATTTCTTTTCATAAGGGTTATAGATTCTAGCTTCCGCTGGGCAGCCCCACACACGTAAATACCTTAAATCATGTTTCCATCCTTTCCAAAGTTCAAAAGGGGTTTTTGAAACTGACTTACTTGGAACCCTATTTAAGATGTGTACAACGGTTTTAATGCATGTGTCCACAAGAATGTAGGCAATTGGGTCCTACTTATCATACTTCTAACCATTTATATAAGGGTACGATTATGCCTTTCAGCTACACCATTCTGTCAAGGTAATCTTGGCATTGTGTATTTGGCACAAATACCTAATTTTTCAAGGAGTTTAGCAAATGGGCCAGGGCGTTGTCCAGACTCATCATATCTACCATAATATTCACCACCTCTATCAGACCTAATAATTTTCACATTTTTACCTAGTTGCCTCTCAACCTCATTAATATATACTTCAATGACGTTCACAGACTGAGATTTATCATGCAACATGTACAAAATGCAATAACATAAAAAATCATCTATAAAGGTGATAAAGTATTTCTCTCCACCAATAGATGGGATATCAAAAGGTCCACATATGTCTGTATGTATTATTTCAAGTAGCTGGGTGCTTCTTGTGGCTTCTTTCTTTGTATGTTTGGTCTGTTTTCCTTTAATACAGTCCACGCATACATCATAATTGGCCCAATCCAGGTTATGGAGTATTTCATCTTTAATGAGCCTTTCAATTCTTGTCCTAGATATGTGCGCTAATCTTTTATGCCACAAATAAGCAGATTTTTCATCATTAAGTGTACGTTTCGTACCAACATTAGGATGCAGGGTCACAAGGGTTTCAGACAAATTCTTTTCAAGATTCAATTGATATAAACCATCTAATAAAAATCCAGAACCAACATTATTAGAATTTTTAATCAAACCAAAAATATTGTACTTAAATTCAATCGCAAAACCGTCTAAAGCAAGTTTGGAAACATAAATTAAATTCCTAGAAACTGTGGGAACATAAAAAGTTTCTTGCAAATCGAAAATAAATCCAGTGCTTAAAATCAGGTGAAAGACTCCAATAGCTTCTATTTTAGCCTTCGCTTTATTGCCCATGTAGAGAAAATGATCATTTGGATTTATTTTGCGGATCGAAGTGAAGCCCTGCATCGAATTAGAAACATGACACATAGAACCAGAATCAATCCACCAAGTGTTAGAAGGAGCGTTAATAAGGTTTGATTTGAAACAAACATAAATAAAGGGCTTACCCCTTTTCTCGAACTAGGCCTTTCGTTTATGATAATCCCTCTGAAAATGGCCCTTCTTTTCCTTCTTGACAACAACAGTTGATGGTTCAGCTTGATGAGACGACCCAGGACCTTTCTTAATTCCCATACCGAACTTCTTCTTAAAACCAACTCCTTTGACTGTAAGATTTTCCACCTGTCCCTTAGTCATATGGCCATTCTGTTGCTTAATCCTTCCTTCCTCCTGTACAAGCATGCTTTGCAAATCATTTACATTCCAATTATCTTTTATAGTGTTGTAATTGATTTGAAAAGGCCCATACTCAGGTGGTAGGGAGTTTAGGACGAATTAGACGAGAAGAGACTCATCCATTGTCATGCCCAAAACTCTAAGTCTAGTATCTAGATTGGTCATCTCTATAATGTGCTCATTCATGATTCGAGTACCATTGAACCTCAAAGTGGTTAGGTCAGCCATCAGTTTCCCAGCAAGGGATTTATCCGTAGTGAGAAAGTGTTCCTTAATGTTGTTCAAATACTCTTTCACTTTCGTAGTTTCGGGTAGGGAGGTCTTTATGTTAGAAGCAAAGCACATTCACATAAACATAAGGGCCAGCCTATTGGATCAAGACCATGCTTCATGGACAGCAATTTCATCCCCGCTATTGGCATCAGTAATAGCAGCAGGTTCATCACACATAATTGCCATGTCCAGGTTAAGAACCCCTAGGCTAAATTCAATTTTCTCATTCCATTCAGAAAAATTAGTTCCATCAAATTTTGAATAAGACTGAGCTTCCGAATATAGGTTAAGGGGAACTGAAATTAATAACAATGTTCACAAATTAAATTTTCACACATAACAAAAATTGCAAGGGTCGAATATTGAATTGTTGACTAAAAATTTTGGCATATTTCATTTACAATCTGAATATCAAAAAATTGTGTTAATCATCACATAATGTTCAGATTGTAAAGATATACTACCCTATAATTCATTTATCATGGTCCCATAATTTTGGCATCCGTGTTTGTTGCCTAAACATTTAATACCATGATTAATGGACTTAATGTCAACTATTCTATTTTTCATAAAACATGTTCTAATGTTGTTCAATTCAGACATTAGCATATGTTGCGCCTCAATCCAATTTTATAACTGACATTAGAATAAACCTTTAATGAATGTAAGTGTATTATTTGTACATGCAGTCTCAACCTATGTTTGACCTTTGACTTAACTCAAATGAATAATTGCTTACATGTCCCAACTTAAATATAGTTAATAATGCATTAAATATTAAGTATAATACGTAATCTATAAGTAATTACAAAGATACTATTAGCAGGTTAAATGCCTCAAAAACAGAATTGCCCAGGTATAGAAGATTACATAATACATGAATTTTGCCAAAATGGCAAAAATGAGTTTTTACCATAGAATCGAAGTCAAACATGCCAGAAAACCAAAACTTTTGGCGGAACGTTAATATCAATTTTCTGTAAAGAGTTGTAAACCCCGAGATTATTTCCTAAAATGGCAAAAATCGGGTTTTAAGGGCCTTAACGGACTTGGATCGCCGGAAAACACATTACAGCACGGCCAAAGGCCGTGAAATTCAATCTTTGGCCCGTTTTCAGTCAACCTACCAAGTTTCAAGTCAATCGAACACCAAAAATTTTAAAAAATATTATTCACTGCGGCAAAAAAAAAATCTCCCGAAATCTGTTTTGCGTCAAATCACAGTTTTCACTTAATTAATATTAAAAACAAATTCGTTTTCTTATCATGATTAATAAAAGTGTTTTCGAGAATTCTTACACAACTTGAAACAATAAAATCATGTTAACGGCATATTGGGGTTCTAATATCATGAAAAGGGGTTGAACAATAATGAGACAGTTATCATAAGATTAAGGACTGTACGCAGTAATTTCGTTCTTAATATCATACATTTAAAAAATTACTGATTCCAGATTAGTGTATGAATACCATATTGCATAACAATTCCAGATTTCCAGATCTTTTCAAAAAAAGAAAAATTTCCAGATTCATCAAAGGAAAAAAATCCAGATTTCCAGATGCAAAAAATCAAAGATCAAAATTTTTATAAAGAAATTTTTATTAAAGGAAAACATTAGATTTTTAACCGAAAGCTCTAATACCACATGTTAATCAAGACTGTTTTGACAATCATAATACCGGATATAAACCATAATTTTACATCGTGAAAAAAACAGTTTTGTCATGACTCCAAGATGTTTAATTTTCATGCAATCACAAAATCGTAAATTCTTTATAACTGTGATCAAAACTAACCTTTTTCCATTGCAATTGATTGGAATAAGGTGACTTGAATGCTTTTGTCAAAGCTTACTTTGAATCCCTTCTTGAACAGCCCAGAATTACTTTCTTATGTGTCCAGAATATTTGTGAGAAAATACGAATAATGAGAATTTTGAATTTTCTCTCCCTCCTTAGAAACAGTGTGTTATGAGATGGCTATAGATGGTGTAGAGGTCTCTATTTATAAGGGGAAGAGGTTCGAAATCCTTGTGGAGGTGGGACTCTTTTCAAGTCTCCCACTGATGCCACTAACCATCATGTAACTAACGGATAAGATTTACCCAATCTTTTAATATATTTATTTATCACATTCCTAATTAATTATCTTACATTTAACAAGACCGCATAAATGGGGAATTCAGAATTTAATACAATTGAAATTAAATAATTAATTTTGACACTTAACATTAATTTCCAACAGTTATTGCATGCATATCTATTTTCAGAAATGAAGCAGTGTTTGTGATTATAGTTAAAGATGGTGAGAAGATGACAAGATTCACTATACCGAAGCTGTCTGTTGGAGGTGGGTGGGGCTTTGTCGGATATTCATGTAAGAAGAGAGAAGAGGTAGTTCCGTGTGTGAAGAGTGTCATGAGGGAGAATACGGTTATCTCTGTCAATCTTGGCACTATGATAAAACCTTTGTTTTTGAATGTAGCAGCGATTGAGCCATGGCCAATTGATAAGTTACACGTAGGGCTGTGTGTGTTTCTTTTTCGAAATTTTCGTTTTTTGATCAGATTTTTTTTTAATTTGGAATGAAATTTTAGCTTCCCGATTTCCGATTTTTTTGAAAAAAATCATATCGAAAATCGAAAATAATTCTAAATTTCTGATTTTCTGATTTTTTCGATCCGATTTTTTCGAAACTATGCTGATCTGATTTTTTTCAATTTTTTCAGAATTATTTTTTGATTTTTCTGATTTCTTTTCCGATTTTTTGAAAGTTTTCCATATCCTACATCGATTGAGAGGGAGAAGGCTCCAAAAGGGGCAAAATCCTCATGTATTTACATGTTGGGTTAAGCCATTTTCTTTGTTTATTTAAAATGAGATAATTTATTTTTTTGAAATTTTGGAATTTTCAAAATTCTGGATTTTTAATATATTTTGTGAATTTTTGATTTTCCAATTTTTCCGAATTCGAATTATTTTTAATTTTTCCTAACAAATCGAATCGGAGTAGTTATTTCATTTCCGAAAAAATGGATTTTTTTCCGAAGAGGCATTTTTTGATCTGATATGACCGAAACACATCCCTAGTTACATGTTTTGAGCTCCAGTACGTATGATGTTCACATAAAAGCTTCATCTTGTGCTTTGAGGTCGAAATATTTTCAGAAATCCCTGGTTGGGAGGGTTGGTGCGGCAGGAGCTGCGCAACCATCTGGAGAGGCATTGATTAGGTTAATGGAGGAGCGTTGGAGGTGCATTGGAGGGGTTAACATTAGGCAAATGCTGAATGATTTATTTTTTATCATAGTTGCATTAGGTAAAAAGGTTATGAGAATTTTGGATCCTAAACAGTGGGTGATGGAGGATGCTATAGTAGTTCTTGATAGGTGGCACCCATTGGGGTGTTGCGCGGTTAAGGCAGATGGAGATACTCGGAGGTGAATAAAGGTGGTGGAAAACACCTTACAAGTTTAGGGAGTGTAGACATTTAGGGCTATTGGTGATGGATGTGGTAATTACGTTAGCATCAACACGAAGACTTTGGAAGGGAAGGACCTTAGGTGGCTGAGGAATCTAGTGGAAGGCAAGAGTAAGATCATGAACATAATCTCAGTGAAAGTCGGAGAATGGGTTTTCCAACTTCCTATTTCGGTGGAGACAAGGGTACATGTCTTTAATGAAGAAGGATGTAGGCAGGGGCAACGTCTGGTTCGCTTATATGAGGTTCTATCGGAGTGTATAGATGTCAGCAGTCTGATGGAGAACAGTGGGCACGCTGTTCCACCTCGATTAGAAGGAGAAGTTTATAGCAGCGGCCATTATGTAGCGGGTCCTGTTCACATAGTTGCACACGTCTCCGTGGTTGAATCCAGGGAAGGTGCACATGTCTTAACTATGCTCAGAAATAAATAACGAAGTCTAAATGAATCTAGTTTCTTCCCTTGGAAACATCTCATGTTTCTTTCCCTCCATATTGTCCATAAAAGGCAATGATGAACCATTCTCCATGCATTTCTCTCGCTCCCCCTTCCCCCATCCCTTACAAAATTGCCATCCTGCTAACAAATCACTCACTGACTTGGGCATTACCCAATGAACCTTGAAAAGGGATAGTAAGATCCCAAGTCTCTCTTGAGCTACCCCCGTTTGTTGAGTATATTGTTGGCGATCGAGCTGAATCCGAGTCGAGCTCAATAAGATAATGAGCTCAAAAATATGTTCGAGTTTGACTCGATTATTTTACGAGTTACTCTCGTACTAGCTTTTTCGAGATCAACACAAGCCAAACTCGAATAGCCCTAACATAGATAATGTATGAGTTCACACTACTATTTGTATTCTTTTTTATATGTAAGTATAAGTGTATATATAAAAAAATTGCCTGCCAAATGGGGCGAAAACTCGTATACATGATTTATACAAAGTACAATTGTAACAAACCCATATGTATTTTATGTATATTATACCTATAAACAACCTTAAAGAATAAGTTAATTACCTTAGTAACCCTCAAAGCTCCAAAATTATGAAAATACCCCAACAAACTTTAAAACATCTTATTTAAACCATACCATACTTTTATAACCCCACTTTAAACACATAACTTAATCATGGTACTTATATGTTGCAATAATTACATAAATCATTCTAACAAGTTTGAAAAATAATAGAATTACCCCCCCTAAGCTTTCAAAAAGTATATAAAAATCCTCAAATTTACCCTATAAACTGTCCAAAGATCAAAATTAAAACTAAAGAAACTTTGCACTTCACCCCCTGAACTGTCACGACCCCAACCCAATAGTAGTAGGGAATGAGTGTTTTGACATGCCACGAAGTCATTCAATGTTATGGACTTAAAATATTTCTTAAAATAAATGCAACGGAAATACATTCACATGGTCATCAATCGTAAACTATTGAAAAAATGGAATTACGTCATCAGAGCTATCTAAAAGGGAACTTCGTATATATTAAAGTATGAACGGATTACAACTTATGCCAAAATTAAAAACTTATTACTAGAGAGCCAAACATGCTCTATCTTATATTTAAAAGTACAACAAACGAGCTCCTTAAGCTAGATCATCAACATAGTCCTTCTACACTCCATCCTCCAGTCTAATTTTTTCCTGAAAAATCGTTATTCATACAACATCAGCTAAAAGCTAAATAAGATTTAATCTCCCGACATTCCAAGGTTTTCAGAAAATAGATACCTATCGAAGTCAAAAGAGAAGGCATATACATATAAGGATAGGAACTTACAGTAAATAGATATATATTTTGAAATGATAGTATATATATCACAATTCGATAGCTCAGAATAAGAAGAATGCAACAAATCAAATGTGATATATTTTTCTTACAATTATATCATTTTAATGGCTAAGTACACTTTAATACCGTATTATTCCACCGTATTATTCCCCGGTAGTTGAGGGTCAATCGAACTAGTTCGTCACAACGCCTTATTTAGGGCACACCATCGATAACCCAACTGGGAAGGTCAGTCAGTAAAGAGGTCCCTTAGGCCGAATCATATTTCCAATATTCAATCTCATTTTCAATACTCATTTCAATCAGTATGTCTATATGGAGAGATATAAACATATCACAAATGAATCCATCATCGGTATCAGACGCATTTTGAGAATAAAAGCATTTCACAAAATACATAGTTTGCATAATATCATATAATTTAAATGTGCAAGAAATGACATAGAGTACTCACCAAAAATAGAGGCTCGAAAATATAGATATTGAGTCTTGGATCACACGTTAATCTAATAAATACAATAAAGGTTTATTTATGTATTCTAAATAAAGCCCAAGTCTAAATATTGTTTTAATCCTAAAATATCTTGCTGAAAATGGTTACTAAAACCATTTTCTCAATTTTTAATATTCATTCATCGTATTTAAAGAATTCAATTCATAGTTCTTCCTAATCAGTCGGTTCCCAGTAGAGATGGAGGGTCACTGGGGCCCAACTTAAATACCATCTCAACTATAAAAAATTTCACCGGGACTGACTTTGGAATTACTTAAATGATATTCTATAATACGAGCAATTGCTTACAAAAATCATTTTAAAAAGAGTATGTATATATGTTTCAAACAAGTTGACATATTTTGAAAATAAAATCAATTTAGATTGTTTCCAAATTTTAAGTTTTGATGAGTAAAGTCTTTAGTGTATTTTACCAGCATAACTACTAAGTAAAGTTATAAAATAAGAAATTAAAACTACAAAAAATGAATTATAACATTTAAATAAAATCATACCTACGAAATGAATTCTTTCTTCGAAATTATAGAACTCCTTCTTAAGATATTTCCCAAGCTTTCTATCACTCTTTCTTACTATAATTCTCAAGGAATTGGTGTGAGTTTCAAATGAACCCTAAGGCCATATTTATAGGTTTCCAAAAGTATTACGGTGTTGACATGTGTCTAGGTGATCAAGCATTTGCGGTGACAAGTCATCGTTTGGGTGTCGCATTCCGGGGTGGTCTTCGAGTCTTAATATCACCAAATGATGACAAGTGTTTTAGCTTTCTCACTGAAGACGACATGTGTGAGGTGGAGGTGACCAGCCCGCGGTGGAAAGGTGATAAGGGTATAAGGGTCATTTCACTCATGAAGGATATTTTGGTAATTTCACACTATATATTTTCAATATTTTTTAGAGGCCCTTGAAAATATTTTATTTACAAAATGGCCCTTTTATATTTTTATTTTAGTCCCTAAAGTTTCATTAAATTATATTTTCTACTCCAAAACTTATTATATACCTTAAGATATGTCATAAGACTTCGATTTGATCCTATTTACGATTGATTCTTCATATTTAAAAATGGGGTTTGTTATATTGATATACAATAACATCACATATCTAATAATACAACATTTATAAGATAGTAAGCAACACATAAGTGTAAAAACAAACTATATACATATGAGCACATAAAAGTGGAGTCATTACATGAACTATTTGGCCAGCTGGATGCCATGTAAGTACTTTTACCACATGGGAAAATATGGTACTCATGTTACCCCATATGGTACCTGGTTAGAAATTTAACCAAACAATGGCAGAATTTCATCTCTTTTTGCACCAACCTCTTCTCCTCAACTAGCAGTATAAAACTACCCCTTTACCATTATAAAAACATATTTGACCACAGTAAAAAAACACAAAGAAAAAACTAGTATTTTTGGTATCTCTATGATTTTATGTAGCATTTCTGATTTTTTTTAGTTGATTAAATTTCTGGGCATACTTAGGTCCCAAATGTGATTTTACATGGAAGTTTCAACGTAGGAAATTCACTGAAAAGGCTTGAATATTAGAAACCTCCATTAAAGATTGAGCTTTAATGGTGGAATCTGTAATCTTGACTTTGAACTAGTTTCAAACCGAGATAACTCAAGCTCTGTGTCCAAAGAACCTAGGTGCATAGCTTAATTCAACCCCAAAATGGGTTTTGATTCCCCAAATAAAAATTTTAATTTTATGAAATATAACAAACAAAATTCAAGAGCTATGGTAAACCAAAATCCATGAAACCAACATTGTTCGGCACAATTTTGATCTTAAATCATGAATATCATCACGCCATAGATCGAATTATAGACAAAAGCCACGAATGTTAAAGTCAAAATTTCTCCATTTTTATAGTAAAACCAATAGCTCGAACTAGTTAACCTCAATGCCTGAAACCAATATGGTTCGATTCCTCTAAAAATGTTAGACCATTTTCATTAAGGAATCACTACACCAAAAATAAGAATTTGGCACACCTTGATATTAAAATCTGGCACAGCTTAAAACTTTGCCAAAATTTGGCACGGTTTAATGACAATCTGGCACACTTTAAAATTGTTTCAAAATTTGACACTTTTTAAAAGTGTGGCAAATTTGAGCACACTTAATTAAAATATAAATACCCCCAAAAAAATAATACTCCTCCAAAATTTTTTTATCTCCCGCTCACTCTCTTCTCTCGTTCAGGTCTCTCGCTCTCCCCTCTCTCTCTCACGCGCGCGCTCTATATAAACCCTAACTCCTCCACGGGTTTGGTCGCTGCTCCCCTAGATCCAAGGCCAAGAGTGGGCCAAGTTTTTGCTCCTATTTTCTCATTCCCAGTCTTTTTGGTGATTTTTACTTCTTTCCTTTTGTTTTCTTCTATTTATAAACACAAACCCAAAATGAGATAAAAGGGTTGTGCCGATTCTGATGATCCAACAATTTCTTATTATTGGATTTTTCTTAGAATTTCTTCACTTAAAACTATATTTTGCATTACATTCAGATCTATACTTGAATACTAATGGGGAAACCATATCCCCTTTTGAGCATGGAGAAGTGTTTGTCTTGGACGATGGTGGAGAGGTAAAAGAACCATCTTGTGTATTATTAACTATGAAGACTATTTTTGGTGATTTTTATTATATCGATTTTTCATGAACATTTCTTTTTAGTCCCTCAAACTAATGGATCAGTTAAGTCATATTTATTTCTAGTATTAAGAAAATATTTTAGTATGTTTATTCAGGAATTAAATCAAAAATGAAAAACGATACCAAGAATTTTCAAAAGTCATAGTCCTAAAGATGGTAATTTTTGTTAAAGAGGGGGAAGGATCCATATATCAAAATATGTCAGGATCAAAGTGTGCATTCCTATTTCCTTCTGGAATAAACCAAAACTGAAGTTCACTAATGTAGTGGAGATTTTACTTTCTAGTTATATGGTTTTTTATTTGCTAAAGTGTTTCTGCTTTCTATTTACTTTGACTTCCATTTGTTTGCAGGCTGATAATTATAAATTTTATGGTATTACAATGACTTGATTTGGTGTCTGAAGGTGGACTTGGACCTCTGAAACTATGAGCGGTTCCTAAATATCAAGTTGACACGTGATAATAATATCACAACCGAAAAGGTTTACAGGGCAAGCGAATTAAATGTTATTTTCCTAATAATTAAACAAGTGCATTAAGTTGAAAGTCTTCTTACTCTTTCCCTATAATCTATGCAGATAGAAATTCTTCAAATCAATAGGCTTGATGTTTTTTTGACTTATTGTATTGACTACTTTTCTTCTATGTTATTGTCTGTCATTGATAAAGAGAGAAAGTGGAATTATCTGGGAAAAACTGTTTTGGTTATTTCATTATTGCTGGAATGTATCTATTATATTGTACAATCACTTATATTCCAGTACTCACATGTTACTTCCCTTTTTCAGGTTGTCCCTCATATCACATATGCCATTCATGACTCGATTGAACGTGTAATTGCTATACCGGTGAACGAGGAAGAAGGTACACCTGATGTTTGTGTCATAGAATTGGGTAGTACTATAGGTAGATTATAACTATATGCAACCCGTGGTACAATGAGGGGCTTGGTAGTTTGGTTGGGTTTAATGAAGGAAACATTGAGTTAATGCCATTTATTGATTCTCTTGGACAATTCTCGTATCGTGTTGGTAAGTTATATACACGTGTAATAATGCGTACATAAATAAACATACAGTGTGATACTTCTGTTTAAAATGAGAATTATAATGTTAGTGAAATGCTTATGTTTTCTTTGTTCAAAAAATAAAGCCAACGCAACACAATGTGAGGGGACTAAGAAGCTTGGGATTGACACCAAATATTTTAGATTGTCAAAGCACAACGGTCTCTCTCTTTAATCTCATTTCATGCATCCATATATGCATTTGTACATATATATATGCATGCATCATGTATATCTATGTGTGAGTTGGTGTGTATATGTTTTGCCTTTATTTATTGAGCTCTAAAATGTCAATGCATATTTCAGGAACTTGATGAAAATGTGAAGGATAAAATCTCCCGATTTTTCCATATTCCGGTATTGTAATTGTCTATATATTTTTAGACACATAAACAGTCATGATTGTGGTGTCTGCACTACGAGGTTTGATTTGTTAATTAATTTTTGGCATCATTGTTTTTTCAGGGAGAGAACATCATCACTTTCTATGGTGTTTCCAACATCTGGCGTGTTCCTCTGCTCTTCAAAGTAAGTAGTCATGTGATATATTTAAAGTATTTGTATATAATGTACACTATATTCTTTAATTACCTTGTCTTGCCATAAACACTTTATAATGTGTTTTTCCTTCTTTATTAGGAGCAGAAGTCTCATGAAGCAATCTTAAAAGTGATGAACGTAGGGTTTGTCTAATATCTTATGTTCTCGTATGTTTTATTATGTTTGTCTGTTGCACCCACTAATACCAATTTTGATTTTCAGAATAATATGATCATTATGTTTGCACTGTTGGCCGCAAACCTGCTTTGGGGGAATGGACAACTAAGGCCCAAATCTTGGATAAGTTACATGAGCTAGTAGGTTCCATGCCATTTTAAAATATAATTCAAGAACAAGCATAGTTTTGTACCTTCGAGGACACACTTTGATGATGACACAGTGATGCATTGTGAATACATTGGTCAATATGCAGGACCTCATTACTAACCAATTTTTAACAGTCCATTGCATTCATGACACATCACTATTTATGTCAAAATGTACCCCGAAATTATGTCCGCTTAGAATTACTTTTTAAAATACGAGATCAACTTTAATGTAATTGTTTGATTCTAGTGGTCCTAAATTTTATGCCATTAATTTATAGGTGAGAGTCGTGATGGTTGGAAAGTATACAGGCCTTTTATATTCTTACCTATCACTAGGGGTGGCAATTTTTGACACGACACGATAACCCGACACGAACTCGACACGATGTTAGCGGGTTTGGGTTGACGATTTCTTGACACGAACCCGAATATGACACGACCCGCCAACACGAATAATAAACGGGTTGGGTTAGTGTCAAACACGTTTAACTCGAAAATGACACGAATAGACCCGTTTAACTCGTATTTTATGGAGATTATATTAGATAATTTATATATCTTGATAGACATTCTATAAAATTCATGGAGAATTGGATGATAAATTATTTATGTGTTGCAAGAAGTTGAAATTAATTAAATTTAAGTTATTGTAGGCCTATGAGTGGTATGATTGGTTAAGAGAGAAGAAAAAAATTATTTTATATTTTACTTAATGGGTTATGCGGGTCAACCCGAACACGACACGATAATAAATATGTCGAGTTAGTGTTTGCTCATCTGACGCAATTAGTTAAATGGGTCGGGTTAGGGTTGACTAATACTTAACACAAACCCAACATGACACGACCTGAACACGACATGACGCACACGAATTGCCACCCCTACCTATCACAATTGAAGGTGAACTTTTCATCTAGAAGTTTCGTGCACATTTAAAACACAACCTCTATATATCTTTGTACAATACTTGCAGACTTATATATCTATCCAGAGTTTTCATACTACATAGCACTGAGATTGTTTTGTAGACAACGTCAAAGACATAATATATTTTATGCCATTGTTGTTAATGTCTTCGACCATATATATAATTTTAACCCTGGATAGCATCTCATACCTTTTGGATCAAGCAAGAATTGGCCTTTTTTTACCCCCCACTCACTAAGAAATAAAAATATACAAAAGATAAATTATCTAGTGATTAGGATTGTTTGGTTTATCTGTAGCTTTCATAATTTCTGGCTAGATTACCTATTAACAAGTAGGACATGTAAATAATTACAGAAACATTATAAAATTTATTAATTCGGCATTCAAATCCGTGTTTCGAAAGATAATGAAGTCCTCCTTATACATCAGTGCCTTTGTTTGCATTTGAAAAGGGAATTATTGGTAAGCGAACTTGTCAAATCGTTAAAGATATCATTAGTCGAAATCCTATGACTTGTGAATTGAAAATTGTACCACGAATCAATTTGTAAGATTTGGTAAAATTTTATAAATAGTATAATGTATAAATATGCAAAAAAAAATCATATTAGGTAGTATAACATATTATGACGATAATTTGAAAATATCAAGACTTTAGTTTAAAAACATATCGTCAAAGGGTGAAAACCCAAAACAACCCCCAAATGGACTCGTAGGATGCACTAACACCTCGCATGGGACCAATGTAACTTGTAGGAACTGACTGTGTAGTCACAGGACTCTCGGTTTGAGAATATGATGATAATTTGAAAATATATAGATTATGCTTAAAAACATGCCGTTAAAGGGTGAAAACCCAAAACAACTCCCAAACGGTCCCGTATGAGGCACTAACACCTCGCATGTGACTAATGTAACTCATAGAAATTGACCGCATAGTCACGAGACTCTCGGTTTGAGAATATGATGATAGTTTGAAAATATCTATATTAGGATTAAAAACACACTGTTATATGGGACCCCCCCCCCCCCAAAAAAAAAAAAAAGGACTCGGAAGAGGCACTGACACCTCGCACGAGACCAATGTAACTCTTACGAACTGATCGCGTAGTTATGGGACTATTGATTTGAGAGTATAACAATAATTTAAAAATATATAAATTAGGCTTAAAAATATGTCGTTAAAGAGCGAAAACCCAAACCAGACCCCAAATGGTCCCATAAGAGGCATGAATACCTCGCACGGGACCAATGTAACTCATAGTAACTGACCGTATACTCACAGGATTATTGGTTAGAGAATATGACGCTAATTTGAAAATATTTAGATTAGGCTTAAAAACACACCGTTAGAGGGTGAAACCTCAAACTAACACCCCAAATGGACTCGGAAGAGGCATTAACACCTCGCACGAGACTGTAACTCTTACAAATTGACCGTGTAGTTACGGGACTCTTAATTTGAGAATATGACGATAATTTGAAAATATCTAGACCTAGGCTTAAAAATATGCCGTTAGAGGGAGAAAATGCAAAACAACCCCTAAACGACCCTGTGAAAAGCACTAACACCAACTACGGGACCAATGTAACTCGCAGGAACTGATCGCCTGGTCACATGACTCCCAGTTTTAGAATATGACGATAATTTGCAAATATCTAGACTTAGGCTTAAAAACATGTCGTTAAATGGCAAAAAATCAAAACAGTCCCCAGACGGCGTCGTGAGAGGCACGAACACCTCGCAAGAGACCAATGTAACTCGTAGGAACTGACCACATGATCACGAGAATCCCAGGTTGAGAATATATTAATAATTTGAAAATATATAGATTAGGCTTAAAAATATGTCGTTAAAGAGTGAAAACCCAAACCAGCCCCCAAACGGTCCCGTAAGAGGCATAAATACCTCGCAGAGGACCAATGTAACTCGTAAGAACTGACCGTGTAGTCACGGGATTCTTGTTTTGAGAATATTATGATAATTTGAAAATATCTAGACTTGGGCTTAAAAATATATCGTTAAAGAGTGAAAACCGAAACCATCCCCCAAACGGCCCCGTAAGAGGCATGAATACCTCGCACAGACCAATATAACTAGCAAAAATTGACCGTGTAGTCACCGAATTTTTGATTTGAGAATATGATGATAATTTGAAAATATCTTGACTTAGGTGTAAAAATATGCCGTTAGAGGGCGAAAATGCAAAATAGCCCCCAAACGACCCCGTGAGAAGCACTAACACCTTGCACGGGACTAATGTAATTCACAGGAACTGATCGCCTGGTCACATGAATCCCGATTTAAGAATATGATGATAATTAAAAAATATCTAGACTTAGGCTTAAAAACATGCGTTAGCTGGCAAAAAATCAAAACAACCCCCAAACGGCGTCGTGAGAGGCACGAACACCTCGTACAAGACCAAAGTAACTCATAGGAACTCATCGTGTGATCACAAGACTCCCGAGATGAGAATATGACCATAATCTGAAAATATATAAATTAGGCTTAAAAATATGCCGTTAAAGAGTGAAAACCTAAACCAGTCCCCAAACGGCCCCGTAAGAGGCATGAATACCTCGCACGAGACCATTATAATTCGTAGGAACCGACCGTGTACTCATGGGATGGTTTGATAATATAACGATAATTGAAAATATCTAGACTTGGGCTTAAAAATATGTCATTAAGAAGTGAAAACCCAAACCAGCTCCCAAATGGCCCCGTAAGAGCCATGAATAGTTTGCACGGGACCAATGTAACTCGTAGGAATTAACCGTGTAATCAGGAGATTCTCGATTTGAGAATATGACGATAATTTGAAAATATCTAGACTTATGCTGAAAAACATGCCGTTAGAGGGAAAAATGCAAAATAACCCCCAAACGACCTCGTAAGAAGCACTAGCACCTCGTACAGGACCAATGTAACTTATAGGAACTGATCTCCTAGTTACGGGACTCCCAGTTTGAGAATATGATAATAATTTGAAAATATCTAGACCTAGTCTTGTAAACATGTTGTTAGATGGTGAAAAATCATAACAACTCCCAAACGGCAACGTGAGAGGCACGAACACCTCGCACGAGACCAATGTAAGTCGTAGGAGCCGACTGCGTGATCACGAGACTTCCAGGTTGAGAATATGACGATAATTTGAAAATATATAGATTAGGCTTAAAAATATGTCGTTAAAGAGTGAAAACCCAAATCACCCCCCAAATGACCCCGTAAGAGGCATGAATGCCTCGCACGGGACCAATCTAACTCGTAGGAACTGGCCGTGTAGTCATAGGATTCTCGGTTTGAGAATATGACGATAATTTGAAAATATTTTGACTTAGTCTTAAAAACATGTCGTTGGAGGGAGAAAATAGAAAACAGCCACCAAACGACCTCGTGAGAAGCACTAACATCTCACACGTAACCAATGTAACTCGTAGGAACTGATCGCTTGGTCACGAGACTCCCTATTTGATAATATGATGATAAATTAAAAATATCTAAACATAGGTTTAAAAACATACCGTTAGAAGGAGAAAAATCAAAACAGCCCCCAAACGGCGTCGTGAAAGGCACGGAGACCTCACACGAGACCAATTTAAAACTGACCGCGTGATCACGAGACTCCCGGGTTAAGAATATGATGATAATTTGAAAATATCTAGACTTAGGCTTAAAAACATAACGTTAGATTCAAAACAACCCCAAAGGGCCCCATGAGAGCCACGGACACCTCGCATGGGACCAATGTAACTCGTAGGAATTGATTGTGTGGTCACGGGACTCCCGATTTGAAAATATGGCGATAATTATAACTCGTATATGCAATTTTTCATTTTGAATATGACTTTTAAAATTACTTGCTGCTATCATTTCTGTTTTGTATCTTATTTTTTTGTAGGAGAACATTTTATCGTTAGCTTTTGCCCACGTGGAACACACGAGTAAGTCAATAGCTTATAAAAAGGGGATTGTTTATTTAATGTCATTAATGTTTAGGATTTTTTTTGTGTGTTATGGCCGTGCGGGCTTTTGTAAATTTATTGTTAACTTTTATGACCGTGCGGGCTTTTGTAATTTTATTGTTATATTTTATGGTCATGCAGGATTTACATTGCAGAGGTTTTAGAATGTTCAGAAAATAGAGGAAACTCTGCCCAATGTTTTTTGGTCTGTGAACTATTAAAACTTGTAATATTTTGAAGTTTGTATGTACATTAGTTTATCATCAACGTGCGAGATTCGTAATTTGTAAATTTTCTTGATTTCTTTTTGTAAATAGTAAATATTTTTCCTACCAAATTTGGAATTTGATGATTTTCCTGATTTGTTTTTAAATAACTATTTTTTTCTTTGATTAAAAAATTTGGCACAATTCAAAATCGTAACTAAAGGGTATCAAATTTTTGCACGGTTTTAAACTGTCAAAAGTGTACCAAAATGTATTCAATTTGGCACAATTATAATATGTGCTAAAAGTGTGCCAAAAATTTCAAATTTTGGCACCGTTTAAAAGTGTGGCAAAAGTATTCCTGTTTGGTTAAATATGGCACACTTTTAAACCGTGTTAGAAAAAAATGGCCATTTTGGAACACCTGATTCTGGCACAGTTCAAACCCGTGCCAGATTGCTATTTTTGGTGCAATGAATCAACCTAAATGGTATTCTATAACAATTCGAATTTGAGGTCAAAATTTTCAAACCCTAAAGTCAATAAAACGAAGGTAAAAGATGAAGTGTATTACACGTGTGAGAGTGGAGTCAAATCCAAGCACATGAGGGGGCGTCTCCAATCAGAAAAATCTGAGATTTTTTCGATAAATTTTATTTTATTTTTCTGGTCAAAATGGTATGCTACATCACTTAGTTTGGTTATCCAAAGAGTGTTTTCTCGAGAAAACAATTTTAAAGAATAAAAACTCAACTTTTACATTACACATAACCCCATGGATTTTCCAACTTTTTCAAATCAACCCCAAACTTATATGTAGGTCCTTTTTCATAAATACAACATAAGTGTCTCTTTCCACCAATCCCAAAAATATATAAAACCTAGAAAAATAATGAAAAACTTAAACTTTTAATAATTATATATTTAATCTCATAATAAAGTTACCACTTCAAATAAATGAATTTTAAACCATTTAGAATTTCATTGAACTTTCATACTCTAAACATTTATGATATTCATGATTTCAGAATCCCCGGTTTAGCCCCATGAGAACGAAGATCAATCACAACTACCCCTAAATTGAAAAAGTAGGTGATTCTATATCGATACTATTTTTGAACTTACACCCTTGAATTACCGTATTTGTTTATATCACTATGTGATATCCCCAAATATCTTTCCCGTAATTACGAACTCTTTTGCGTGGTTCAAAAATATCGTGAATATTATTTTTTTGATAAATAAATGATGTATTAAAACCAAACCGCCTTATATAAGAAGAATACAACACAACCAAAAGAAAGGCAAAAAACAAAAAAGGCCTCCACCAAAAATAACAACCTCCTACAACAACTCAAGGAAAAACCAACCATGAACTCAAACCAGCTAAAGAAATGACTACCTTGGAGCCTTCAAATCAAACACCACCCGAATAGAATAAAGTGCATAGAGTGGACAACAAGAACCTACGCCCTCACATAACCTCCAATTTTCCCAAAAAGTAAATGTGCCTTACTCTCATTCCCCTCGAAGTTTACCCCTACTATCTTACTGAAATATCCTAAAAATTTCTCTGTCCATCCCACCTGGTCCTCTTCCCACCCCCCCTCCAAAAGACTCTTCTTTCCCAGGGATTTCGATATCCACCCAAATGTTAGAATTGGTTGACTTAGTATAAACAACTCCCTTGCCTTCTCCTCCCACTTCATGAGTATCGTCCAATTCAACCTTAGAAAAATCCATTCCAAAATAATTACTAACATTCTCACCAGCTACCACTATAGCCATTTTTTTTACCACATTGATCTACTGGCCACTCGCCTGACTTCATGCCCTTGACATTTTTGTTTTCTAATCCCTCCACGCTTCCCAAACTTGACTCTCAATAAAGTGATTCGTAGGCACCCTATCTGCTCTCCCCACTCCACTAGTTTCTCCATAATCATAACACGATTGAGCACCCATTCTCAAACCACCAACTATGGAATCCTTTTCATGGGAACCCCATAAACTTAAATGGTTATGAAGAAAACCATGTTTTGGGACAAGTTCCAAAAGAGACTCAGAATATGAGACCACCGGCTCTTCTACACCTTTAAAATCTTTCACATGACCCAGTTTTCCACTCTTCTTATCTTTTCTCTTTTTTATTTTTACATTTCTTTTTAAAAAACGTTTTTGCAATAGCTTACCAAAATTCAGACATGGTCCCAACATTTTTAAAATGGACAAACACTTTCCTCCCTCAACAAGAGAAAGCCCCCATTGATGATCACATGCATCCTATTAATAAATTGACCAACACCTATATCTTCATTCTTACTCATACCAATCCGTTTAGCGTACTTGTGGCCAAAGGTATTCTTAATGACATTAATTGTTGGACACTATAGATTATTCCCATTTTCAACATTGTCCAATCTTATATCTGACCTAGTCCCCTTCCACCCTATTGCTTCATCCAATTTTTCTTCCAACCTAGGCGTAATAACATGAACACATCTTTCCTATCTGACATGACACATGCCATCAACAGATTACTCATAAACTCGATATCATGAATATTGATTCAGTTCTTATCCGAATAAACCCTAACCCGATAATTTCATGCAATCGATGATTTCATTTAAACCCAGTAGCATACATTATAATTGAGGGAATTGACTATCGATATACCCACAAAAGCATTATTTGGCCTGTAAAACTTCGGGATTGAGTGCCTAGTTTAGCTTACCATATAGATGCCGCTCTACAAAAGTTTTGGGTGTTATCATAAGAGTATTATCATTCAGTCGAGGCCTCTATGACCAATAATTATGAGTTATCCTGTTATAGTCTGAACACTTATCTTTATGACTCGATAAACACTTATTCAGTCATAATCACCATACTATTCTTACAAATATCAGCAGACTTTCCCCTGCCTTTTTTATTTTGCTGTTGATATCCCCTTTTGTTTCAAATTACTATAAACTGTATTGTATTACTTGTACTTCATTACCATTTATGCTATCTAGAAAACTCACATATATACACTTTTTATAGAAATAAAAACTATCTACTTGAGAAAGTTTTTCTTCTTTATTTCCCTTCCAGATGGAAAATGAACTCAAAGAAGGAGAAATACTCCCGCCCCAATGGATTTTTATTCGGTCTTACTAAGGAAAATCTTTTCGGTTACGTATGTATGGGGAGTAACTAGGAAAGACAATAGCACCAACTAGAATACTTTAACCATAACTTACCATCTTATGTGACCTTATTAGTCCCCCCTTTTGTTTTTTTTTTAGGAAGACTTCAAGATACCCTTTTATTTTTATTTTATGAAGAGAGATTTGTAATAAGATACTATGCATCCACCTAAATAAATTTTTATTTCCTTTTCTCTTGAAATTTTATTGTTATTTTATTAACATTGCCATATACATAACATCGGGTGTGACAACATGGTATTAGAGCGAGCGACAAGTTTTATGCCTATACGGGACTTCAGAGATTTTATGTCTATACGAGAGTTAGAATAAGAATATTAGTTACTAAAACCTTCTTTCTTAAACTAGGTAACAAAATCTATCTTCCAAACATTAATAGTTGGGATGAGATTTACTAAGACACATGCAACTGGACACATGAAAAGTTTGAACAAGAAATTAGAAAAGAATGATACGCCAAGTTGTGTAAGACTATTAGTAGTATCGATCGATATGGGACCATCACTACCCCATACATCAAACATAGTCTGCCAATTTATCGTTTAATGGGAGAGGCACAAGTTGCAAGATAAGCAGAGAAGTATTCTAATGATCCCGAGATGTTTTAACAAGAAATTCATCTAGCATGGGATGTAGCTCCACTAAAAGAACTCATCGTTACTCCCCAGACTCCCGAATCAACTATGGACCTATTTCATCAGACTCAATTTGTTTCACTTCCATTACCTCCGACACTACCTCTACTGATTCTGGCCCTTCCCACCCTGGACCATAACTTGACAGTATCATACCTCAACACGCCTGAAGTAAACTAGAAAGGGAATATGGATTTATATCAATAAATATATGAAGGATCGAGTCTCTTTCATTAGGTTTTATGTGTGTGGTGGAAAGAAGTCAATAGCCATACTCTTAATTAGGAGTAATAGATATAACTAACAATTTGTACTAATATGAGTTATAGACGTAACTTATAGTGTGTACTATTTCTTTACCACAAATTTGGATTGTATATTTATCTCAACATAAAATAGTTTGCGATATTAATATAATAATTTATTTGGTTATTCCCATTATCATTATGTCTTTAGTATGTTTTATGTATACGATGGTTAATACGTGAGCATCCCCCAGTGGATCACAACCTCAAGGAGAATAATTTTTTTTCTAAATCTAATAGATCCACCTACGATTAATGAAGGGATACTACGTTGTCTACGGGAACTAACATCTTTGACTAAGTTGCAACAAAATGTGCCACCGCAACCCCCGATTAATAATGATATCACTGATGAGACACGAAAAATGAATGCACTTAAGGAATTTCTTCGACAAAGGCCACTAGTATTCTATGGGAAGCCGGTGCCACAGAGGCAGAAAAATTAAAACTTCAGACGAATGAAGTTATTGAAAGAGTATGTATAATTCCTGAACTTAGGGTGAAATTAGAGACTTATCTTTTTTAAGGAAAAGCAGATTTTTGGTGGCAGTCCGTTCTTCAGTCCCGAAATATTAAAGACTTAACTTGAAATCACTTTGAGGATTTTTTTTTAAAAATTACTTTTCCAAATTAGTAAGAGATCAGATGACGATAGAATTCCTAGGTTTGCAACAACAACAAATGATGATAGCATAATATGAGGCTAAGTTACGTAACTTTCCAGGTATGCTCAATAGTACGTAGATACAGAGGCTAAAAAATATAAACACATTGAACGTGGATTGTGAACCAACATTAAAGATTATATTATCCCATTGACACTTCATAATTTTAATGAAATGATACAGGTAGCCTCTCTTATTAAAAGGAATTCGACATCTAGAGGAATTAACCGAATCACAATTCCACCTCTTAGAAATTCGTATGTCATAAGAAACTAATACAGTCAGAGAGACCACGATTATGCCAAACTAAAGGATGGTTGGGTTTTCAGTCAATTCAATCATTGTAATAGTGGATCTACATTGTGATGTCATGAGTGTAACAGATGAGGACACATAAGGTCCCAATGTCCAAACCTGCAACAATAATATCCTAGGAATATTACCTCCTCACCAATAGTTAAACCCGTGATTTTATCAAACCCCCATTTTTGAAAGCAACTAGTAACTATGTAAATCACCCACCTCAGCAAAGGTTTAGTGGCAAGAGGCAAGAATCGATGAATATGACTCAAGGCCAGAATTATTCCATTCTTTCGACCAAAGATCCAAACAACTACGATGTGGTAGAAGGTAATATATTTTTCAAAACATTTCAGCTAAAATATTACTTGATCCTGGCTCAACACATTCTATCATTAGCTATGACTTCATGAATCTATTAAAATTATCTACAAGTCCCTTAGAATATTCGTTATCCATAGGAATGCCAATCGAAAAAAATCACTGTAAAAAATTGAGTTAAAATATCATATCATGCAGATAAGGACTGGAATTTTGGAAGCAGATCTATTAGTATTATGCCAAAAGGAATTCGACTTGATAATAGGAATGGACATTTCATCACCAAATTTTCTCACATCAACTTCCATGAGAAGATAATAGTATTCAAAAGACCTCATCAAAACCTAGTTTACTTTCAAGGATAGAGTCACTCCATGTCAATATTTTCTCAACTTCATGAAAACGGATATTCATCTCGTCTTACTATCTTAGATAAATATGGTGACATTTCCTACAGAATTGCCTGGTCTACCACCACAACGAGAACTCAAATTTACTATTAAATTATTACCTAACACTTTACCTATTTCTATACATCTTTGTCATATGTCACCCTTGAAACTGCGGGAACTTAGAACTCAACTTGACAACTTGTTAAAGAAGGGTTTTTATTGGATCCAGTACATCCCCTTGATGAGCACCCGTCTTATTTGTGAAAAAGAAGGATGGAACATTTCGATTATGTATTGACTATTGGAAGCTGAATCAAGTAGCCATTAAGAATAAATATCCTTTGCCTACAACCGGACACCCATTTGACCAATTACGAGGGTCAATAATATTTTCAAAAATTGATTTATGATATGGGTATCACCAACTTCGCGTGAAAGAATAAGATATACCCAAAAATGCCTTTTGAACTCGATATAGATATTTTGAATTCGTGGTCATGTCTTTTGGATTAACCAATGCATCTAAAGCTTTTATGGATTTAATGCATAAAGTATTTTCATCTTTCTTGGATCAATTTGTAATTGTTTTCGTAGATGACATCTTAATATACTCTAAGACTAGAAAGGACTATGAAAAACATTTTCGTATAGTACTAGAGACCTTGCGACAACACTAACTTTACGCAAAAAAAAAGCAAATGAGATTTTATTTTGAGAGAGGTGAAATTTCTAGGGCATGTGATTACCGAGAAAGGTATACTAGTGGATCCAACAAAAACCGCGTTAGTACGCGAAGGGCGATAACCTACAAATGTTATGAAATTTCAAAGCTTTCTCCGACTCATAGGTTATTATCAATGCTTCATGGAAGGATTTTCAAAAATTTCCTTACCTTTAATGAAGGTAGCCCAAAAGGATTTTTTATTTGTGTGGACTCAAGAGTGTGAACAACCATTCCTTACATTAAAGAAAAAGTTGACCACTACCCTAATTCTTATTATTCCCTCCAGTAATGTCAGTTATGATGTATATACTGACACCTTGTTACAAGGACTGGGATGTGTGTCAATGCAACAAGGAAAGGTGATTTAGTATGGACCGCGACAATTAAAGATTCATAAACAAAATTACCCGATACACTATTTAGAGTTGGCGACAATAGTATTCGCACTGAAGATTTGGAGATGTTATTTGTATGGGGAAAACTTTGAGATATTCACCGATCATACGAGTCTCAAATATATATTAACTCAAAAAGATCTAAATCTTTAACAACGATGATGGATTGAGTTTTTGGAAGATTACAAATTTAACTTACAATGCCACCGAGGGAAGGGTAATGTAATTGTCGACACTTTAAGCCGAAAATTGAAACGAAAGCTTAACAATATCTTTACATTTTTAAATACTATAGGAGAATACAACTTACACAGAGAATCTTCTAAAAAACAATCATTCTTAGAAATATCATCGCTCATTCAACCTTCCACAAAAGAATTTTAGAACAATAATTAAAGGATGAATTCCTGAGAACCCAACAACAAAGATTTAAAAACAACAAAGGAGATAAATATTGGTCATATATCCCCGAGAGTGGGTTGAAATTTTAAAATTGATTGTATGTCCCACTTGGCCCTTCCTTACGAAGTGAAATATTAGAGGAAACCCATAATTCGAAATTTATGATTCATCCAAGTAGCACCAAAATGTATCATAATCTCAAATGACAGTATTGGAGGCATGGTATGAAGAAAGACATATCCAAATTTGTGGCAAAATATTTAACATGTCAACAATTAAAAATTGAACATCAGTTTCCCGAAGGATTATTACAAGCACTCCCTTTTCCAGAATGGAGGTGGGATCACATCACGATGGACTTTTTTTAGTGAATTACCTAGAACATCTCAAGGTTATAACTCAATATGGGTTATTATCGATTGACTTACCTAACCTTCCCATTTTCTACCAATAAGAGCTACTGATTCTTTTCAAAAACTCAGTGATTTTTATATTAGGAAAATTATTAGACACCATGGAATAACCCTATCCATTATATATGATCGAGATACCTGATTCATAGGAAGATTTTGGCAAGCAATGCAAAAATCTATGGGAATAAAACTTTACCTAAGAACTGCCTTTCATCCACAAACAGATGGTCAACTGGAAAGAGTAATTCAAATCGTCGAAGATTTGTTATAAGCTTGCACTCACGAGTTTTCCATTACATGGAATGATCATCTCACATTAATCGAATTCTCCTACAACAATAGCTATCAAACGAGCATTGAGGTGACACCTTAAGAATCCTTATATGGCATACCATGTCATTCACCACTATGCTAGAATGAATCTAGAGAAAATAATATCTTTGGACCCAAAATTTATCTGAAACTATAGAAAAGATACGAGTAATTTAAGAAAGATTACATACGTCCCAAAGTCGATAAAATAGTTATGGGGATAACATTACAAAGCCTTTAGAGTTTTAGATATATAATCAGGAAATCTTGAAGGCAATCTATAAGGACACAAATTTCCAATTGAGTCCATATATAGTTTTGGCTCAATTCTGGACAAAAACATTTATTCATAGGATAGTATTTATTGTAATATTCTCAAGCCTATGAAGTGTATATTGAAGACGTAGCGACAAAGAACTTAAAGCTTCATCAAAATGCCGGTTTGTGTGCCTCGTTTCTACGTCATCTATTAAGGTTCCATGCTCCCAAGGTATGAATGTAATTATATGTATATATAGGAGCTTGGAACAATATGAATTGGGTGTTAGGTGAAATAAAAACTGCATTTTATTTTCAGAAAGAATCATTTAGAACTTTAATATAAGTATATAAAAGTTTCTGGGCCAAAATCGAATTTTTTAATCTTTCTGGCTGTTCGTTTGAAATGTCGTTCGAACGAGTTTTTTCGTTCGAACCAGATTTCGTTCGAACGAGTTTTGTCGTTCGAACCAGGTTCGTTCGAACGAGTTTTGCCAACGACCCTAACTGGACAGTCGTTCGATTTGTCGTTCGATATGTCGTTCGAACGAATGGTCGTTCTAACGAGGTATCTAACGAACCTCTAACGAGCCCAGGCTGGTCACTCGTTAGAAGTCTCGTTCGAACGAGAATCACGTTCGTTCGAACGAACTTCCAGCGGGAACAGTTATTTGGCAGTTTTTTTGCAGTTTTTCCCCACTCTTCCACTTGGTTTTCAACCAACATTTTTCATACTTTATTATGTGCGGGAAACACATTTTCCAAGACAACTTTTCCATTCCATATCCATCTCTTAGAGAGAGTTTGAGAGCAAAATTATTTTAGGAAAATGTTCAAGTTTTGAGTGTTAATTTTTAATGGAAAATTCATACACACTCTAGTTTACACCCATTGTTGTTTATTCCAAGTTCTATATATACATATCCTTACTTGGAGTTTTTGGCACCGGTTTTTCTCTACCAAATTCAAGAGACGTTTCGGGTTTGCTTCTACACCCCATCACAAAGAAGACTTTTGTTGAGATTCTACCCGTTTGGAGAAAGGCTCCATGTTCGGGTGACGGTGACCGTTTAAAGTCCTATCGGTGTATTCCGAGACCACGGTGGAGCTCCGTTGGTTATCCGCTAATTGGAGGTTGATACAAGAAGGAGCATCACGGCTTGAGAGGGTTCGAGTTTAGGAAGTAAGTCTTTTGTCTTGTATTTTGTAATTCCATTTTTAGTGGATTTGAGGCTAGGGCCGTCCCGAGGTTTTTTCCCGTTAGTGGGTTTTTCCTCGTACATCGCGGTGTAGTGTGACTTTGTTTATTTTATCTTGCTCAATAATTTAGAATCCATGCTTAGGATAATTTCAAGATAAAATTCGGTTTAATTTGCACACACATTTAATTTGGGACTTAAATTAAATATTGGGTTAATTTGGTTTATTCAAGTCTCTTGCTAAAAATTGGTTTCGCCTAACTTTGGATATAATTTTTAATCATGACTTAGGCAAATTCTAGGACTTGAATTATGTTGTTTTAATCTGTTTCTTAAGATATTAAAACTTGGCCTTATTTATTTGTTGAACCATCACTTTTACAACGCTTCCGCATTTATTTAAAAGGAAATTATTTTTTAATTTGAGATAATTAATCACCGGGGATCCAACTGCGTTTTCAAATTGGTATCCGAGCCAAAAATGATAAATTATTTCGTTAAGATTCTTTAATTTTTGGCTAAAATGGATTTTTCCCCATTTTCAAAGTTTCCTATTTTTGATGGTTCTAACTACGCGTATTGGAAAGCGCGAATGAAATTGGCACTTAAATCTATCGATGAACGTGTTTGGATGTCTGTTGTTACCGGGTACTCCCCACCAACTCATCTAATTGAAAATGAACGTGTTCCCAAACCCATCGATAGATGGACCGAAAATGAGTTTAAGCTTGCAAATTTTAATTCCCGTGGTTTAAATGCCTTATTTAGCGCTGTCACACCGGATGAATTCTGACGTATTATGACGTGTGAAACCGCTAAAGAAGCTTGGGATATTTTACAATTAACTCATGAAGGAACTAGTGTCGTTAAAGATTCTAAACTCCAAAACCTCACCACTCAATTTGAAACTATCAAAATGGATGAAAATGAAACTTTTGATAAATTTTATGCTAGACTTTCTGATATTGTTAATTCATCCTTTAACTTGGGAGAGAAAATACTTGACGACCGTGTTGTAAAGAAAATTTTAAGGTCCCTACCCGATAGATTTATTCCAAAGGTGACCGTTTTAAATTCTTTACCCACTTTAGCCTCTACGAAATTAGAAGAGCTTGTAGGTGATTTACAAACCTATGAACTGGATATGTTTCCCTCTAAACCTGAAAAAAAAATTGAAAAGGGTGTTGCTTTAAAATCCCGCAAAGAGGTTAAACAAGTAGTAGAGAGCGATAGTGATAGTGACTCTGAAGATATGGCTTTATTTGCTCGTAAATTTAGAAAATTTCTTAAATTTAACAAAGATAAAGTTAAAAATGATTTTAAGAAATTTGAATCTTCTAAACATGATAAAAGCGAGAAGATTTCTAAAGCCGAAAAAATCCCTAAGTCTAGTAATGAAAATATTGATAGGGACGAGTCTAATAAATGTTTTGGTTGTGAAGGTTATGGCCATAGGGCTTTTGAGTGCCCCACTAAACTAAGGAAAGAGGGTAAACGACCCATTTCATATAATGCGACCCTTAGTGATAGTGATAAGGAAGAGAAGCCCGAATCCCCCACTAAGAAAAATTTTGTGGCTTTTATGGCACATGTGAGAGATAATGAGAACTCATCGGATGATGAAATTATAGCACATGCCACTTCCAAGGTCATTGTACATGATTCTCTTATTTTTTATGATAGTGAGAGTGAAGAAGAAGAAGAAAGTGAAAATGAAGAAGAGGTTGATATGAGTGAACTTCAAAATACTTTTCATGAATTATATAAAGAATCTATTAAATTGAAAAGAGCTAATTTGAAGTTAGAAGCGAGTTTAAGAGAGAGTGTCAAGGTCATTGATGAAAGTGCATTAATAGAAGACCTTAGGACACATGAGAGGACTCTTCAAGAGAAGCTTAACTATGTAGAAGGCGAGAGAGATAGCCTTAGGGGTTTAATGGAATCCTTGAAAAAGGAGTTTCTTGGTTTTGAAGAGCGAAATGTTTTACTAGAATCTAAAATTTAAGAATTGGAAAATAAATTAAAAGATTCTAGTAATGTCAAATTTGATTTGGAGTGTCGTTCGGAAAAACTAGATAAAATGTTAGGAACGGTCCAAATTAAAAATGACACTTTTGGTTTAGGCTTCAATTCTTGTAATGATTTTAACCCTAAAGTCAAAACCAGTGTTTTAGGAGAATCTTCTAGGAATACATTTAATGATCCCTCCTTAGATAAATCTTTTTGACATGTTCTTACTTGTACACATTGTGGTCGAAAAGGTCATCTTAGGCAATTTTGTTTAAATCTTAAACGAATTCCTAGAAAATCCCATAGTAAAGTAACCACGATAGCTAACGTTCCTACACCCCAAGATAGTAATTCTTCATTAATTTGGGTTAGGAAATCCGACTTGGTTTCCTTACAAAATAGGGATTTTGATTCTCATTTACTTACACATGCTTCCTCCCTTGCTAAATCTAAAGGATGAATGTGTTAGTGTTTGCATACTTTAGCGTTTGTACTTCATGCTGTATTCATATGCTAAATGTATGCTTGTTTAGTCATTTTCTAGTCATTGCCTTATTTCATATCACATGCTAGAAATTATGACTTGTTTATCTTTTTGTATTATATTTTGTGTTTGAATCGACTGCATAATATAAAAAGATTTTTGTTTTATCATTTGTGTTTTATTTATTTCATTTAAGCTTAATGAAAAATACAAATGATTTTTATTTAGTCTTTTGAGTATATATCTTTATTTTTGATTAAAAATGTTAAAAACTCAAAAAGATTTTGTTTTGTGAGTATTTTAGTTTGACACACTTTAAGTGGCATATACTTGTGTTTGAATCCCATCTTTTACGCTCCCACGTGGCTAGAACTTTTGGTTTAGATTTTCAATCCTTAAAATGTTCTTTACCATGTTTTATATGGAGTAGTTGGATTTTGTATTGTTTAAATGGATTCTATTTCTATATGCCTCTATTCACACATGCACGAGCTCTTTTGAAATCTTAATGTCACATGTTATATTTGAGCTTTTTGAGGTGTTCTCCTATCAATCTAGTCATCTACATATCTATGACCTAGGAGGACTAGTGCATGTCAAAATCCATTGCATGTGAGATTTGTGCGAAAAATGAAAACATGATAAATTAATATATGCACGGGGAAGGGCTCCGAAAGGATGAATTAAATCCTTTGCGATAGTAAGCCACCGTTGATTGAATCTAAAAGAAATACGTGATCCAAAGGCCTAAAAACATAATATTTGGCATTAAACAAAAAGCAATTGCCAAGGCCTATGTTTGTTTGATATATTCATTCACAAACAAAATATATGCTCATTGAGGGAGAATTGGATGGTATATCAACGGTTTGCACAATGTCCGTTTATCCTAGTAGTCTTTAATGTCATGACTCTATTTGGTTTGTAGAATCATCATCATGCTAGGCTTGTATGCATTGTGTATGTTTGTTCATTGAGTTCAATCTTTATATTGTCACATGAGGTTATATTTAACTGTGATGAAGTTTGCAATCAAATGAGAACTCCGTGAACGTTTCCTAAGTGTTTGGGTCTAACTTTAATTGTTGCTAGTTCACACCCCTACACTTCCGTTTCCATATGACACATTTTTGCCATACGAGTGTGCAAACTTATTGTATTTTGTGTCATGTGTTTATTTATATCTATATATATGCAAGTACTATATTGGTATATTTCTAATGTATATATATATGATATTTTTTTGTCTTTGCCCTGCTTTTATTGCCCATATGCTTTCATGTCTTATCACTTTAAGCTTTCACGTGTTGTTTATTAGTTCTTTATCCTTTGTCTATTCCCGAACAAAAAGGGGGAGAATGATGATAGAGGGAGAAATGGTATCTAATCCTATTATTATCGTATCTTCATTTGAGGGAGATTTATCTTAGGGGGAGACGTCTTTCTAAGTAGGTCATGTGTTTAAAGGGAGAATTAATTAAGGGGGAGTAATTAATTAATTGCATTTAATATTTTGATATTCCCTATGCATTTGATGAGTTTGCTTAAGTGTGCAGGAATTATTCTAAAGCGGCATCTTTCTATGGCAAAGAGTTTAATCCTTGGGTTGAGTCAAGATTGGGCGGGTTATGTTTTGAGTCTAGTAAAGCTTGACGGCCCTTTAGGATTTTTGTTTGGTTTTTGTCCCGGAATAGCCAAAGGGGGAGATTTGTAAGGAAACAAATTTCCAATTGAGTCCATATATAGGTTTGGCTCAATTCCGGACAAAAACATTTATTCATAGGATAGTATTTATTGTAATATTCTCAAGCCTATGAAGTGTATATTGAAGACGTAGCGGCAAAGAACTTAAAGCTTCATCAAAATGCCGGTTTGTGTGCCTCGTTTCTACGTCATCTATTAAGGTTCCATGCTCCCAAGGTATGAATGTAATTATATGTATATATAGGAGCTTGGAACAATATGTATTGGGTGTTAGGTGAAATAAAAATTGCATTTTATTTTCAGAAAGAATCATTTAGAACTTTAATATAAGTATATAAAAGTTTCTGGGCCAAAATCGAATTTTTCAATCTTTCTGGCTATTCGTTTGAAATGTCGTTCGAACGAGTTTTTTCGTTTGAACCAGATTTCGTTCGAACGAGTTTTGTCGTTCGAACCAGGTTCGTTCGAACGAGTTTTGCCAACGACCCTAACTGGACAATCGTTCGATATGTCGTTCGATATGTCGTTCGAACGAATGGTCGTTCTAACGAGGTATCTAACGAACCTCTAACGAGCCCAGGCTGGTCACTCGTTAGAAGTCTCGTTCGAACGAGAATCACGTTCGTTCGAACGAACTTCCAGCGGGAACAGTTATTTGGCAGTTTTTTTGCAGTTTTTCCCCACTCTTCCACTTGGTTTTCAACCAACATTTTTCGTACTTTATTATGTACGGGAAACACATTTTCCAAGACAACTTTTCCATTCCATATCCATCTCTTAGAGAGAGTTTGAGAGAAAAATTATTTTAGAAAAATGTTCAAGTTTTGAGTGTTAATTTTTAATGGAAAATTCATACACACTCTAGTTTACACCCATTGTTGTTTATTCCAAGTTCTATATATACATATCCTTACTTGGAGTTTTTGGCACCGGTTTTTCTCTACCGAATTCAAGAGACGTTTCGGGTTTGCTTCTACACCCCATCACAAAGAAGACTTTTGTTGAGATTCTACCCGTTTGGAGAAAGGCTCCATGTTCGGGTGACGGTGACCGTTTAAAGTCCTATCGGTGTATTCCGAGACCACGGTGGAGCTCCGTTGGTTATCCGCTAATTGGAGGTTGATACAAGAAGGAGCATCACGGCTTGAGAGGGTTCGAGTTTAGGAAGTAAGTCTTTTGTCTTGTATTTTGTAATTCCGTTTTTAGTGGATTTGAGGCTAGGGCCGTCCCGAGGTTTTTTCCCGTTAGTGGGTTTTTCCTCGTACATCGCGGTGTAGTGTGACTTTGTTTATTTTATCTTGCTCAATAATTTAGAATCCATGCTTAGGATAATTTCAAGATAAAATTCGGTTTAATTTGCACACACATTTAATTTGGGACTTAAATTAAATATTGGGTTAATTTGGTTTATTCAAGTCTCTTGCTAAAAATTGGTTTCGCCTAACTTTGGATATAATTGTTAATCATGACTTAGGCAAATTCTAGGACTTGAATTATGTTGTTTTAATCTGTTTCTTAAGATATTAAAACTTGGCCTTGTTTATTTGTTGAACCATCACTTTTACAACGCTTCCGCATTTATTTAAAAGGAAATTATTTTTTAATTTGAGATAATTAATCACCGGGGATCCAACTGCGTTTTCACAATCCAATAAAAAGGAATTATTTGATTTGGAAAGAAAGGGAAATTAGCACCTCGTTATATTAGACCTTTGAGAATCACTGAACGTATATGACCAATTGCCTATCAGTTAGAACTACCTTTAGAATAATCCAATATACACGACATTTTCCATGTTTCACAACTATAGAAATATATACTTGGTCCCAATGAAATTATTAATTGGGAAGGTGTATCGGTATAATCAAGTAATGATTTCGAAGAAAAACCTATAAAAATTCTTGATTGGACAAACAAAGTTCTTCGATGTTCGCTAGTAAAGATCTATTGGAAACCCCATGGTACTAAAGAAAAAATGTGGGAATGTAAAGAATCCATCAAATTACGTTATCCTTCTATGGACATGTTTTCCGTAGTCCCTAGTTTACATTAAGTATGTCATATCCCATTACAACCATAAATGAAGTTCACGTTCACACCTTTAAGAAGATGGATCTAGATATCACGCATCTTCAAAAGCTATGCGACATGAGGTATACTTTGGTATAAATTTTGTTTTGAGTTGCTTAGATTCTTTACTAAATATTGGGATACTTTTCATAAACTGGTTTTTATCAAAATGACGGGTTTTTAAAATTAAAAGTTTTCTAAAATACCTATAGGCGGACTTTTAAAAATAAAAAAAATTCATTCATGTCAAACGACATGGAAATGTCATTCAAATGACATGCTGATGTCATTAGATAGGTCATTTAAATCCCTGATCAAATATGGATTAAACGAGAGCGTACTGGAATGATTTTTAATAGGTCATTTCCTGGGTCGTTCAAATGACTTCTCACTCTCGTTCGAATGACATGAAGAAATTATTCAAACGACCTTAACCGCCTCAAAAGTTTTGTTAGCTTATAAATATCTATTTCGTGAAGCTTTTAATTAAGACTTTTACTTTACGAAAACTACCGAACTATTTTAATTAAGTTTTCACTTTTTAGGGCTAAAAACCTTTTTGGTCCACACAAACATATCCCAATTACTTTCGTGAGTAATCTTTGGAACCCAAACACTTCTATCACGAAGTTTAATCTTATGGAGTGTTGTCTTTTCTGCTGGACTTGGGGATACTCAAGGGTATTCACTACTGAAGGAGGAATTGCAGTTCATGTGATTCTCGAGGGATTCATTGCTGATCTGAATGCTGCAGTCTTTGTGGGTTCTTGAGGGAATTCATTGTAGTGTTTCACTTGTAAGTTTGTAAGTTGCAATTTAAATTATATTAGTGAAACAAAAGGTTTCCCCCTGCAGGGATTTTTCCTGAATCTTTGATTGCATGCTTTATTGTTTATTTCCTTAAATCACTTAGATGCATGTTTTGGGTTTAATAAAATTTGGAATTAGATTTGCTTGAGATTGACATCTTGTAAAATAAGTTAACCTATTGAAAAATTTGTAAAATGTCAAATTGGTATCACATCCTGCATTCAAAAATTGGTATCAGAGCAGGTTTCACCAAATTGTCATGAGATTCTTTTTCAGCAAAATTTTTGTGATATCAACCGATTTTGAAAATTTTATTTGTTTGAAAAATCATAATTTTTCATATGGATAAGTTATATAATCAGATGCCCATCTTTGATGGAACTAATTATGCCTATTGGAATGCTCGTATGAGATCGTGTTTAAAAGTAATTGATGAAAGAGTTTGACTCGTATGTGAAAGGGGGTGGATTCCTCCCACTGCCACCGTTAAAAATGTCACCAATGACAAACCTGTGTCTGATTGGACTGAAGATTATTATAAATAGAGTACCTATAACTCCTGAGGTGTTAGTGCTATTTCTGGAGCCATCACCCCTAATGAGTTCCATCGTATTATGATGTGCACCGCGTCAAAAGAGGCATTGGATATCCTCAAATTGACACATGAGTGTACCAACGTGGTTAAGGCATTGAAATTACAACAACTGACCTCCTAGTTTGAGACTATCACCATGTTAGCGTTTGAGTGTGTTAATGAGTTTTATGCTAGGTTATCAGACATAGTTAACACGAGTTTTAATTTGGGTGAGAAAATTGAAGAGTTGGGAGTTGTTAAAAAGATTTTGAGGTCACTCCTGAAACGATTTATTCCTAAGGTCACTGTTTTAAATTCAATGGGGATGTTAGATTCACTTAGGTTAGAGGAGATTGTATGGCACCTTTAAACTTATGAGATCGATATATTTTCCAAAACCGTTAAGCCTAAAGATAGAGTGGTTACTAAGGTTAAGAAAAAGAAAAGAGAGAGAGTTTGTGAGTCTGATTCTTAGGGTGTGGTTCATTTAGACGACCTGGCCTTGTTTGCTAAAAATTTGAAAAAGTTTCTCAAATTTTATAAAGAAAATTCTTCCAATAAAAATATTTTTGTGAAAAAAAAAAGAAAAATGAGGCCAAAGAGAGAGTGAGAAATAGGAAGAGGTGAGATGTTATGAGTGCCAGGGAAAAGGGCATAAGTCTTTTGAGTGTCCCACTATGCTAAAGAGAAAGGGAAAGAAATTGCTAATACAACCACTCTTAGAGATAGTGACATTGGGTTGGATGATTTCGGGAATAAATCATCACATGAAAAGTGCGTTGCTTTTATGGATAGTTACATGAGCACATCTAGTTTGTTCCGCGCTGATGAGGACACTTGTAAATGTGAGAGTCTCGATGATGTTTCGAGCCGTTCGGAGGATAGTGAGTATGAGGATGAAGGTGATCTACAAAAAGAGTTTAGAGATTTGTACACCAAGATATTGAAAACCAAAAAGTTAAACAAAGATTTAGGTCTTAAGGTGTTGGATTTTGAGAGAGATAGATAGTTAGATAGAAGTTTTGAGGGAGTGTGAGGCATCGGTGAGTCAACTCGAGAAGGTGGGAGTTTCTTTATGTGAGTAGTTGATCCTCTTAGGTTGGGAAAAGAGTGAACTTGAAGTCCGTATATACCACCTCGAGAGAGATCTCGAACATGCCCCGGAAGTTAAGGTCACTATAGAGGACACATCTAACAAGGTTGGAAAGATGCTCCTCTGTACCTCTTTGGGTAATGTTGAGAGACTAGGAATAGGTTATCACGGTGCGTCTACTTCCCATGTTGCACTTGAGTCGGTTCCCAAGTTTATGATAGATCCTTATGGCTCTCAATCTAACCCACCTAGGCCTATGTTTCCCCATAGGAGAGCGCATGCTAGACATTTTGAGAGAGGTGTTCTTAGGGACGTTTATGTTTGTTCCCATTGTAAGAAAAGAGGGCACCTTAGGAAATTTTTCTTTAAGTTGGGTAGAATGTCTCATAGGTATTTACCTCGTTATACTACTACACGTGTTGCCATATGCACACCCACACATGATACTTTGCATGCTCCAGCACTTCACACGCGAGATTTTGAGAACTCTAGAGAGAAAGTTGAGTATTTAGTCAAGAATTCACATGATTTTATGGATGTTTTTCATAGGATGTCACCACCTTTGGAAAACTCCTCGAGACCTAATGATTGTGGTTTAGACTTGTTTGCTAGCATAGGACGATTTTCATGATGATATTTTATGCTTGTTGCTAGTATGTACTTTCCTTGTACTTATCTTTTTCCATTTTGATATATGTTTCGAAAACCCCCAAAAGATTTTTGTTTTGGAATTTTTTTGGGGAAAATACCAAAAGATTTTCTATTTTTTGAGAAAAATTTGAAAAAGCCAAAAATATTTTATTTGAAAGACACAAAAAGATTTTTGTAGTTTGTTTTACACCATTTATGGATGGTCATTTAGGATTACCAACTCACAAAATCATTCCATTATTCATGTGACTATTTGATAGTGTTTTGAGATGATACGTCATTTCATCCATGTGTTTTATAATGTTTGAAGTAATTGAGATGTCATTAGCGATTACTTTCTACATGTTTGACTCTTAGTCTCCTTTAATGCACACATGCACGAATTTGTTAGATTATTGTACTTGTCTATCACATGTTGGTCAAAGTGTTTGTATCTCAATCACGTCTTTAAAACAAATCAAATGCGATAAAACTTGACAATGATGTAGTGCATGTAAGAACCGTTTCCTGTGAGGATTTGTTTATTATTGAAAAATATGAGTGTGCACGGGAAATGGCTGCGAGAGAGGTAAGTGAACTCATCGTGAAAACCACAGTTTGAAAAGAGCCTAAGAAAAAAATTAGGGCAATAAAAAGAAACATATGACAAAATGGGGCCAATAGGAAATCTCTTAAAAAGAGAATTTAGCACCTCATTAGAAAAATAAAAATAATTATTATTTATTAGGGAGTTTGGCTGGAAATGAACGGATTTGCACATTCTAGCAATGTCTTGAAAATGCATTACATTGCTTTAGGAGTTATTGATGTGTAAATCATTTTAGACTTTGATTTGTTGATTAGATTGAGTCGATATCATTTGAATTCAACATTTTTACACATAAGGACGATTTTGAGTTCATTCGTTAGGAGTATCCATATTCATCCTGCACATATGTTATGAATGTTTGGGTTGATTTTCCTATCTAATTTGTTCACACCTATTCATTCCATTTCCATTATTTGGCTATCTTAGTGTTAATTCATGGTGTGTTGTTTTCGTAAAATTATTTTTACTTGAAAAATATTTAAAAAATTACAAAATAGTTTATGGAGCCTTTTGAGTTTATCCTTGCATGAGCTTAATTGATATATATTTGCTATGCTTGTTGTGACACTCTGGTTTATTATTGTTTATTCTTTTCCTTGTTTTCGGACAAATAAAAAGGGGGAGAACGAATTATGAATTATGGGGGAGTGAGAGTTTGAATTATGGGGGAGTATTAATTGACTTGATTTGATTTATGTTTTATCTCATTTTAAACTCGATACGTCACGAAGGTATTTGCTTTGTTTATTTTGTGTAGGACATTGATGATCATTTAGAAAGCACACAAAAAGAAGAACAAAGAAAGAAAAGAGATTTTTAGATTTGAAAGTTGAAGATTTGAAGACTTGCATATTTAGTATCTTTCCACTTTTGAGTTCATGGGAGGGTATTACATTTCTATCGGATAGTTGATTGATAATTCATATATTTTTATTTTGTACTAGAATAAATATAGGGGGAATTTTGTAAGGACATATTTTTCATATTCCCTAGTTTACATTAAGTATGTCGTATCCCGTTACAACTGCCAAGGAAGTTCACCTTCACACGTTCAAGAAGACGGATCCGAATATCACAGATCTTCAACATCTACGTGACATAGGGTATACTTTGGTATAGATTTTTTTTTGAGTTTCTTAGATTTGTTTTACTAAGTATTGGGATACTTTTTATAAACTAGTTTTTATCAAAATGAGGCATTTTTTGAACTTGAAAAGTTTTCTGAAATACCTGTAGGCGGACTTTTAAACATAATTTTTTTTTCTTGTCGTTCAAATGACATTCTGATATCGTTAGATAGGTCGTTCGAAGCCCTGATCAAATATGGATCAAATGAGAGCGTATTGGAATTATTTTTAACAGTTCATTTATTGGGTCATTCAAACGACTTCCCGCTGTCGTTTGAATGGCATGCTGAAGTCGTTAAACGACCTTTGTCGCCTCAAAATTTTTGTTAGCTTATAAATATTTGTTTCGTCAAGATTTTCAGCTATTGACTTAACGAAAACTGCGGAACTAGTGTAATTAAGTCTTTACTTTTTAGGGAAAAAACCTTTTTGATTCAAACAATTTGTATATCATATTTGGAACCCAAACACTTATGTTACGATGTTTACTCTTGTGGAGTGTTATCTCTACTGCTAGACTTGGGGATACTCGAGGGTATTCACTGCTGAAGGAGGAACTATCATTCGAGTGATTCTCTAGGGAGTCATTGTTGATCTAAAGGTTGCGGTTTTTATGGGTTCTTACGGGAATTGATTGTAGTGTTTCACTTGTAAGTTTGTAAGTTGCAATTTACATTTTATTACTGAAATTAAACGTTTTGCCCTTTGAGGATTTTTCCTGAATCTCTGATTGCATGTTGTATTGTTTGTTTCCTTAAATCACTTAGATGCATATTTAGGGTTTAATAAAATTTGGAATTTGGTTTGTTTGAGATTGACATCTAGTTAAATAAGGTAATCTATTGAAATATTTGCGAAATCTCAAATTGGTATCACATCCCGCATTCACAATCCTGCACTCTTTGGAGGTAATTTCGAGGACTTTTTTTTATGGTAAAATGTAACAAGCCCATAAAAACCCCATATGAATTTTATGTATATTATACCTACAAACAATACTAAAGAATAAGGTAATTACCTTAGTTTCCTCAAAGTTCTGAAATTACCAAAATATCCCTAAAACCTTTTTAAAACTTCTTGTTTAAACCATACCATACTCTTATAACCCCACCTTAAACCAAAAAAATAATCATAGTACTTATATTTTTCAATAATTACATAAATCATCCTAACAAGTTTAAAAATTTATAGAATTACCCCCTAAGCTTTCAAAAAGTATATAAAAATCCATAAATTTATCCTATAAACTGTCCAAGAACCAAAATCAAAACCCAAAAATTTTTTCACTTCTCCTCGTGAACTATTTGGCCAGCTGGATGCCATGTAGGCACTTTTACCCCATGGGAAAAACATGGTAACTATGTCACTCCACATGGTACCTAGTTAAAAACTAAACCAAACAATGGTAAAACTCCATGACTTTTTCTCCTCAACTAGCAACATAAAACCACCCCTTTACCATTGTAAAAACAAAATTCACCTGAGCAACAAACATAAAGAAAAAACTAGCATTTTTGGTATCTCTATGATTTTATGTAGCATTTTATTTTTTCAGTTCTTTAAATTTATGGGCATTTATAGGTCTCAAATATGGTTTTACATGGGAGTTCTAACATAGGAAATGCACTGAAAAATCTTGAATACTAGAAACCTACATTAAAGCATGAGCTTTAATGGTCGAATCTGTAATTCTAACTTTCAACAAGTTTCAAAGTGGGAGAAATCAAGCTTTGGGTCTAGATAACCTAGATGCATAGCTTAATTCAACCCAAAATGAATTTTTGATACCCCAAATCGAAATTTTAATTTTACGAAACTGGAAATTTCAAAAATAAAATTTAGGAGCTATGGTAAACCAAAATCCATGAAACCAAAGTGGTTCGACTTAATTTTGATCTTCATAAATATCATTGTGGCATAGATCGAATTATATCCAAAACCCATAAATGTTAAAGTAAATTTTTTTGCCATTTTTACATAAAATCAAAGCTCGAACTAATTAACCTAAATGCTTGAAACCAATATGGTTGGATTCTTCTAAAAAAGTTAGACCATTTTCATTCAGAAATCAACCTAAATGGTATTCTATAACTTTTTGATTTTGAGATCAAATTTTTCCATCCCCAAAGTCAACAAAATGAAGGTTGAAGATGAAGTGAAATAAAATCATAAATGTGTGCATTAAAGGAGATAATGAGCCAAACATGTAGAAAGATATCACTAATCACATCTCATTGAATCCAAACAAAATAAAGTACATGGATGAAATGATGTTGCATCTCAAATCACTATCAAACAGTCATGTGGAATATGGAATCGAATTTGTGACTTTGGATATCTTAAATGTTCATCCATAAAAGGTGTAAAAAAAAATACAAAACTCTTTTTTGTGTTTTTTATTTAAAAAAAATTATAAAAGGAAAATCTTTTTATCTTTTCAAAAATTTATCAAAAACATAATCTTTTTGGATTATTTAATTTTTGTTAAAAAATAGAAAATATTTTTGTATTATTTCTAAAAATATAAAAAATGAAAATATACTACAAAGATGATACACATGATAAGGTCTAGCAATAAAAATCATATCATATGAACATGACAAATGCCTCATATTCTAGACATAGTTACCACCCCTCAGTCAACTGTGAAAATTCAAAAAAACTTCCTAAGACTCTGGAATCTAAGGGCGTCTAAAGTTTTCATGAAAATATCGACTAACTGGAGGTTGGTAGACACAAAACTCAAGGACACGACGTTCTCTTCTACTAACTCACGTATAAAGCTTTCACGCATCCTAATGTGTTTTGTGTGCAAAGGTTGGACTGGATTACGAGATATGCCATAATCCCATAATCCTCTAGCATCTCCTTCATCCACATAAGTTGCATGCAAAAACTTTTGGTGGATATGTACTCAGCCTCTACAGTGGATAAACAGATGGAGTTTTGCTTCTTTCTCAACCAAGAGACAAGAGCATAACCATAGAATAAACACCTACCAAAAGTTCTCCTACATCCATCTGCATCCTGGCATAATCGACATCCGAATAGGCAGATAAACGGTCATCGATATCAAAGGAATACCAAATGTCGTATGAGAGAGTCCCACTCACGTATTCGATAATACGTTTAAGAGTGAGTAGGTACGACTCTATTGGGGACGCCTGGTATCGTGCACAGACTCCAACACTAAAGGCGATGCCTGGACGATTGGAAGTCAAGTATATAAGACTACCTATCATACTCCGATACAAGGTTTGTTCTACGTCCTTGCCTGAAGTGTCCTTGTTAAGCTTAGTTGAGGTACTCATCGGAGTCTAAACCAAATTTCTTCACAAGGTCTCTAGCATACTTAGATTAGGATATGAATATCCCACACTCTAGATAATAAACCTAGAGACCAAGGAAAAATGTAAGCTCACTAACCATGCTCATCTCAAACTCACTCTTCATCTCCTCCTCAAAGTCCCGAGCATGTCGGGAGCACGTGGATCCCAAGACTATGTCATCCACATAGACTTGGGAAACCAAAAAATCATATTTTCCTCTTCTTACAAATAATGTCTTATCTGTTCCCCCTCTCTTGAAGCCATGAGTCAAAAGATAGGAAGTAAGATGCTCGTACTAAGAACGGGGTTCTTGCATCAAACCATACAAGGTTTTCTTTAGATGGTAGACTTAATCAAGATGCTTGGGGTCTTCAAACGCTTTTGCTTGTTCCGCATAAACTTCCTGTTGTAGAATACCATTCAAAGAGAAACTATTGACATCCTTCTGATAAAGCTTGAAGCAAAAATGACATGCGATGGTGAGTAGTAAATGGATGGAATCGAGCCTCGCAACAGGAGAAAATATCTCCTCAAAGTCTACACCCTTAATATGTGTGTAGCCTTGAGCGAACAACATAAACTTATTGCCTATAATGGTATCGTTCCCCATCCATCTTATGATTTTAGATCCGTTTGGTACTAATTAAATTCTTCTCACTAGGTCGGGGGACAAGTTCCCAGACATCATTCTTTCTAAACCAAAGCAACTTATCCTGCATAGCAGATATTCAATGTTCATCTTTGAGTGCTTCTTTGACGTTCTTAGGCTCGATTTTAGAAGTGTAACACATAAAGCTAACCATGTTCTCTAGATGGGAACGAGTCTTGACCCCTAAAGTGGGATCTCCTATGATATGCCCAGAGTGGTTATCAAACGCCGTCATTGTGCCCAAAGCCAATGGAAAATGGAGGATGTGTGTAGATTTCACCGACCTGAACAAATCTTTCCCTAAAAATAGTTATCCCTTACCTCGAATCGATCAAATGAAAGACGCCACAGCAGGGCATGAGCTCATGAGCTTCATGGACGCGTATTCAGGCTATAACCAGATCTTCATGGATGTTGAAAACTTAGAGAAGATAGCTTTGATCACCGATAAGGGGACATATCGCTATAATATTATACCCTTCGGCTTGAATAATGCAGGGGCCACATATCAACGTCTTGTGAATAAGATGTTTGAAAATCAAATTGTCAAGACTATGGAGGTTTATGTAGATGATATGTTCATGAAGATCTTGGCGTCCTGCACTCACGTGACAGGCCTAGAAAAGACCTTTGATACCATGGACTTATACAAAATGAAACTCAATCCCATGAAGTGTGTCTTTGGGGTAGGAGCTGGGAAATTTCTTGGATTCATTGTCAATCAGAGGGGAATATAGGCAAATTCTGAGAAGATCAAGGCTTTGCTTGACATGAAGACACCAAGAAGTATCAAAGACGTTCAAAGTCTCACAGGAAGAGTAGCTGCACTCAACAGATTTGTTTCCAGAGCGACAGACAATTATCTTTCATTTTTTTAAGTGCTTAAAAAGGTCTTCGAATGGGACAAAGAGTGTGAGGAGGCTTTTTATCAGCTCAAGTCCTACCTCGGATCTACCCTTCTCTTATCTCGGCCCATAGTGGGAGAGAAGTTGTATGTTTATCTAGCAGTTTCTGAGTCAGCTATAAGTGCAGCCATAGCACATGAAGACGTTGGGGGTCCAAAGGCCTATATACTTCAACAGTAAGGCCCTTCAAGGGTCTGAACAGAACTATCCCCGAATGGAGAAGTTGGCCTACGCCTTGATACATTCTTCCAAGAAGATGAAGCCCTACTTCCAAGCCCACTCTATGGTTATCCTCACTGACTCGCCACTAAGGCAGGTCCTCCACAAACCTGAGAAGTCAAGTAGATTGATGACATAGGCCATTGAGTTGGGAGAGTATGACCTTACTTATCAACCTAGGGTGTCCATTAAAGGGCAGGCGCTTGCAGATTTTGTTGCTGAATTCACATGGGAGGAGGCCGAATTTGAGAATAATCCCGTGATCACAGAGGGATCAAATAGTAACGTCTTTCGAGACCCAGAAGAGGTTGTGTCCAACAGAGCCAGAAAATAAATAGTCGAGAATGAGGAAGATAGGTAACTCTTCATGCAAGGAACCGTGTCAGAGGAGAGCTTCTCTTCAGATAAAGATATATAGAACCTCTTCGTTGATGGGTCTTCTTGCGAAAGTGGAAGTGGTGCAGGGCTGATACTCTCAACTTCGGATGGTACCAATGTTGAATATGCAATAAGGTTTAACTTCAAGGCATCAAATAACGAGTCAGAATTTGAGTCCATGATAGCAGGCCTCTCCTTGGCAAAGACCCTTAGGGTGGGACGACTCCTACTTCATAGCGACTCAAGGTTAGTTATTAACCAAGTGTTTGGAGTTTATGAGGTCAAGGATGAAAGGACGGCCAAATACCTAGAGAGGGTAAGAATGATGCTAGAAGGTTTCAAAGAGGTAAAGATGAAGAGAGCACCTCGATAAAACAATAGCTACGCAGATGCACTAGCAAGGTTGGCCTCAGCAACAAGGACAGACATCAGAAGGACGGTTCTAGTCGAGATCCTGCTAAAACCGACCATTGAGGAAGAAGAGGTTTCCAGCCTTTGCCTCAACTTGAACCTAGTGGACTCTTGGATGGACCCCCTCATCAGGTATATCAGAGAGGGAGAGCTGCGGGAATCAAATTTGGAGAGGAGGAAACTGAGGTACAGAGCTGCAAAGTTCTCAATAATAGGAGATGTCCTATATAAGAAAGGATTTTTATTACCTCTCCTCAGATGTGTTCATCCCACAAAGGTTCCCCGCGTCCTACAGGAAGTACATGAGGGCTCTTGCTCCAGTCACATAGGAGGAAGACCTTTGGCCAAGAGGAAGACCTTTGAACTTTGACGTTATAGGCTGATGAGGTTGATGTTGAAGCCTACATGAAGAGGTGCGATAAATGCTAGAGATTCTCCAATACTCCCCATCAACCTCATCAGCCTATGAGGTCAATCAGTTCCCCTTGGCCATTCGTTGTTTGGGGGATTCACTTGGTGAGCCCCTTGCCAAGGGCTACGAATAATTACCGATTTCTGATAGTAGCGATTGACTATTTATCTAAGTGGGTGGAGGCTGAGCCGATGATCATGATTACAGAGCATAAAACCATCCAATTTATCTGGACGATTATCATATGTAGACATAGCCTCCCTAAAACCCTCATCTTAGACAACAGAACCCAATTCAAAAAATTCTTCCTTAGAGAAGTATTACGAGAGAGTTGGGATCAAGAAATTTTTCTCTTCTCCTGAACGACCTCGGGCAAACGGTCATATCGAAGTCACAAATAGAACAATCCTAAATGGGATCAAGAAGAGGTTAGAAGAATCTAAGGGGAGATGGACTGAAGAGGTTTATGCTGTGTTATGGGCCTACAGAACAACGACTAGAACACCAACGGGGGAAACCCCATTTATGTTATCACACGGATCAGAAACCATCATACCAACAGAGGTAGGAATCCCTACTCATAGGGTTCAGACCTATGACCCCGAGAAGAATGGAAAAGAGAGAAGAATTGACCTAGATTTAATTGAGGAAAGAAGGGAAGAAGCTGAGATCAGACAGGAAGCCTACCAGTAGAGAATAGTAAAGTTCTACAATCAAAGGGTGAAATTAATACCCACATCTGTAGGAGACCTAGTGTTGAAGAAGACATTATATAAGGCAAATAAGCTTCACCCAAATTGGCATGGCCCTTATAAATTGATCAAGGAGGTTATACCCAGGACCTACAGGCTAGAAAACCTTGAAGGGGAACCTTTCTCCGATCCATGGAATGCTGATCATCTAAAAAAATATTACATATGATGTTGCAATGGTTTCTATGTAAATGTATAATCTTATGAAGAGATTATTAATGAAAAGATTAATTCCTGTGTCAATTCTTGGTTCATTATGCTTTAATGGTGAAATTTATGTGGGTAACATCTTAGTTGATGACTTCAGACCTTAAAACATCATAATTTGGTGACAAGGTCTGAGGTGAACATCATACTTGGATGACCTCAAACCTTAAACATCATTAATTTGGTAAAAAATTTATGAGGGTAACGTCTTAGTTTGACAACCTCAGACCTTAAAATATTATAATTTGGTGACAAGGTCTGACGTGAACATCATACTTTGATAACCTCAGACCTTAAAACATCATAATTTCGTAACAAGGTCTCAGGTGAACATCATACTTGGATGACCTCAGACCTTAAACATCATTAATTTGGTGAAAATTTTATGGGGGTAACATCTTAGTTTGATGACCTCAGACCTTAAAACATCATAATTTGGTGACAAGGTCTGACGTGAACATCATACTTGGATGACCTCAGACCTTAAACACCATTAATTTGGTAAAATGTTACAAGGTTAACATCGTAGTTTAGTAACGAAGATACTGATGCGCAACATATAAAAACATTCGAAGGAAAGAGAAGCAAAGTTCTCCTTAGAGAATGGTATATCACAAAGAAGTTAGAATTACAAGTCACAAGCTACTAGAAAATGTGTTCAGAGGTTACATACCAATATAAATCAGAAATGAAAATTATAGATAAGAGCTTCACAAAATACAGCCTAAGTGTCTGCAATCTCAGGGTTAGTGGCAATGCCCCCACTTCCTTGGTCGATGTTGGTCACTTCTACACCATCGTCTTGAGGATTAACGTCTTTAGTCCTTGTATCTTTTGGTTGAGCACTCTCGGCAGGCACAACACCACCTTCCTCCTCGACCTCTTGTAAGGCCTGAACAAATTGACGATCATCATATCCTAGACCAACAAAATCTGAGGCTGCCCGGCTCCATGACTCCTTCTCTTTCATTGCAACCCATTTTCCAGTGGCCTTAACACCCCTTTCGAGGTACTTAAAGACAAAGCTGACGAATTCGTCAGAGACCTTGTAGTCCTCCAAGGTCTTCTCTGAGGCGTCATCCAGAGCAGCCTTCATAGAGACATCGACCTTATGTTGTAGAGAGTCAACCTGGGTCTTCAGAGAACATCTATTATCCTTCTTAAGCTTGTACTAGTCTTTCTCTAGCCGCTTAACATTAGCTTCAGACTTCTCTAAGGAAGCCTTCAGGGGATCCACTTCAGCATTCAGAGCAGCCTCTATCTTTTAGGCCTCTCTGCCCTTCTCAATCAGAGGGATTTTCCTCAGGGTCCAGTCAACGAACTGGTGCATGGTGAGGAGACCCTGCAAAACATGTGCAGAAATGTCAGTTCAATATTTGGTATAATTCAAAGCCAATGTTACACTTAAACAACAATAACAAAATAATTTCTTGGATAGATCGGTGGAGGCTGAACTCGGCCAGTAGAGGGGTGTCCAGAGAACGGCAGAACCATTTGTTAGCGTCGGTCATAACGGAGCTGATAGCATCCAAGGCCTTCAAACTTTGGCCAATAAGGCTATCACTGATCTTCAACTGCTCCAGACGAGAAACTAACGTGTCCTCAGAGTAGATGGGGATCGCGCGATCCCCCTTGGAGGTTTTCTTCTTCTTCCTCTGATCCTCAGGGGAAGGGGCATTGGACTTTATTTTCTTTGAGGCATCGACCCTTGAAGTGGTGGGGGAAGGAAGAGGCGCATTCAGGCCTTCTTTCTTAACTAGTGTTGTGAGGCCGGGGGCTGCCATTTCCCAAATGCCGTCTGATATTCCTTCTGGACGCTCTACAAAAAGAAAAGATATGAGTTAAAAGATCAGAGACATATTAAAATCATAGGTTCAACTTGCCGAAAAAAATAAAGTAACTTACGAAGCTCGGTCAGGGGACTCCCCCCAAGGCAAGTCACAGAGAGGTAGTAGGGGGTCATCAAATGCTCATACTTGACCAGCAGACCATGCTCCCCCTGATCTTGAAGGTCTTTGACCTTCTGAAAGTTACTCTAGCTTAATCCAAGGTCGACCCTGGCAGCCATTTACACCTTTCCCCACCTCAGAGGTATTATTGGCTCTAAAGACGAAGAGGGGGCATAGGAACCAAATTCCCATGCCCCTGAGGCGAAGAAATATCGTGGTTTCCAGTTATGGTTAGAAGTCTGGATAACGAGTAACATCTTCTTAGTAGACTTACGAGCTAGAAAGTGGTAGTAACTCGGATGATTCCTAGTAGAGGAGGTCACGTAGCAACCTGTGAAGGCCTAGACGGTAAGGTCTGAATGATGGACTACCCTTCATAAGACGATAGGCCCAATTATCACCCTCCAGGCATTAGGGGAGAGTTATAAGGGAGCCAAGTTACTATAGGTTAATATGGCCCTAATTATTAGATGAATGGGAAGATGAAATCCTAACTTAAACATCTGCTCATATAAGCCTATCTCACCATCTCGGCCACCAAAGGCCCTCTCACCCCTCACAGGTCTCCTAAGTTTTATGGAGGGACCTATGAAATAAATATGCCTAAAAGCTAGGAGGTCGAGTTCGCTGACAGTGCTCTCTATCTCGGCTGCCTTCGAGGTGTCAACATCACTTTCACTACCACCATCCTCATCCCGGGCAACGTTGGCTTGGGCAAGGGTGGGAGCACCATCAAGGAACCTCTGAGCGAACTCATCCCCTGTGGCGGTCGACAAGGGAATAACATAAAATATTGAGGGAATAGCCACACTAGGTCCTACAATTTCGACATCGGAGGAAGAGTGCGAAGTGCTAGAACTCTTGTTAGACGAGGCACGACTGAAAACCTCAGCTTGGTCAGGGGCTTGATCCATCCTGATGGAATAATCCATGTCTTCTTGAAAAGAATCCACATACATGGGGTCTGAGGTGGATAACTCAGACTCAAAAATTTGAGTGGGTTCCAACGGAGTGTCCTCTGGCTCAACTGGGTCTGCTGGCACTGGGTATATCACCCTCAGAGGGGGTGGAAAGATTGGTCTGAGAGGGAATGCCTCTTCCCTATGAGCTTCCTCTTGGGCTCATTCTATTTGCCTAATATTATCTTAAGGTTTTCTCCCTAAGAGAATGGAATTCCTCCAAGAGTTGATAAAGGGGTCTGAGAATATGAAGACGACCTTACACTCAAGTAAAAAACAAACATGATGACACAACCTAAGTTAAAGATCAAATGTGGTAATTTGGAAAGAATACTAACCAAGAATATTCGAGAACTACTCACCGAAAAACTCATAAGCTCATCAGAAAACTCATAAGCTCACTGGAAAACTCAAGCCGATACCGAAAAATGCAACAAAGGAAAATTAAAGGCTGAAAATAACTAAAGCAGGATGGAGAGGATACCTGGATGATCGTGAAATAAGGGAGAGGGAGATGATAATCGAAGAAACTCTAATAATTGCAGCAAAAAAGCTCTGGAAGAGAGAGAGTGACGAAGGTTTAGGCGAGAGAAATGGAGGGAAATGAGGAAGAAAGAGAAAGAGAAGGGTTTTTACCCTCAAATATAATTGCACACGTCCCAAGGCCCATCATTGCCTTGGGAGACCAAAAGATAATAAGCATCTTTGTACTTATCAGGCACGCTACCCACTTCAATTCTTAACACTTGTCAAGGAAATATTGGCACACCAGGAAGAATGGCCTCGACCTTGCAAATACCCTTCAATCACCTACTCACATAGGTAACTAAGGGCTAGGGGTGATTGATATGCCCTAAATGTACCTGATAACTCAGAGACATCAACCTCGGTGTATGAGAGGGCCTAGGTAACAAAGGCTCCTGACTGACAACCAGCACTCTCGTCCTACATAAGGTCAGCTATGGCCGACATCACTGGTCACCTCATTGTTGGGAAGCATCAGAGATCACATCTACCTCTCTCATCAACCTCGGTTGGGAATAAGTTAAGGTAGTAAAGACCACCACTATCGTGACCAACCTCGGCTAGGAATCAACTGACATTCCAGCTACTCTGACATAACCTCGACCGAGGCCGAACGTCATAACTACACCCGCCTTACCTCAGCTTTCCTACTGAGTTGAGATCATCGTGAATAACCTTGGATTGAGTAGCTGCCAGACTTCACCAACCTTGTATTCTTCCAGGACGAGGTTGGTACCAGTCGAAGACAACCGAGCATTTACACGCATATGTATAACTTGGAACACATGGACAAATCTGTTATAACCGAATTATTCCCTCCACGTGAAGGAATATTGAGGCAATCATTACTTAGTTGAGATCAGCCAGGTGTCACTCTCATACTGGCTCGATGCTCATGCACATGCTCATTGTATGCTTGGGGGTACAATACACCCCCAAGCACTATATATAGAGGTCACCCTCTACCTTATAAAAGGATCCAAAAATTACAACCTTAGCTGAAACTCTGTCAAATTACACAGTAGAGAGAGAAAGCTTGAGAGATTGTATCCATGGCCGCTAGTGCCTCATTTTAGTGACCTTACTCACTCACTTGTACAGTGGACGTAGGACTAATTGGATGAACCACTTATATTTTGGTGTTCATCCTCTTCTCCTCATCTCTATCTCTTATACTTGAATGTCCTTGTGCTACCATTGTTATAACTAATTTGAGCTTGCAAGCACCTTGACGGGTGGTGCTGTTTCCAGCATCATCATCCTAGAATGGAGGAAGGGTCATGACTCTTGTGAACCAAAGCAGATGTGTCTCCTAATTCAGGAGTAGGGTCCACCCTGGGTGTGTGAGGGACAATGGGATCATTAGGTTGAAGAGCGCCATCCTCACACAAAAGGCTAGAATCAATAAACGCAGACGATTCGTCATCTTATACGGTGACGTTTATTGAATCCATAACCTTAGAGTTTCTCAGGTTAAAAACTTGGTATGCTTTACTCATCAATGAATAACTTAGCAATATTCCCTTGTCGCACCAGGAGTCGAACTTTCCTAATTGCTCTCTATTCCATAGGATGTATCATTTGCTCCTAAAGACACAAAAATATGAAAGGTTGGAATTCTTTACATCCCATAATTTATAAGGCTTCTGCAGTGTGTGTGGATGAAGGTAAACCCTATTCACTATGTAGAACACGATACAAACCTCCTATGCCTAAAATTTTCTAGAAACTGTATGACCTAGAAGCATAGATCTATCCATCCTCTGAATCGTCTGATTCTTCCTCTCAATAATCCCATTTTGCTGAGGAGTCTTCACGATAAAAGATGTATGTTTGATCCCGAGGCTATCACAGTAAGGATCCACCTTTGCTTCCTTAAATTTAAGGCCGTTATCACTACGCTTTGTATTGATAGTGACACCGTACTGATTTTGGAGGACACGACACTTGGTCATAAGAAACACTACAACATCAGATTTATCTCTCAGAAAACCTATTATGGAATAACGAGAGAAATAATCTACCCTCAAGAGGATATATCTCTTACCACCCAAACTCTCAGTACGAGTAGGACCCTTAAGATCCATGTGAATCAACTCAAGCACTCGTGAAGTGGTAATGGAATTCAACTTATTCTGGGGGCTACAAGCTTGCTTTCCCAACTGGAAAAGTCCACAAATCGTGAAAGTTGTCCGCCCAAGTGACGACAATCCACGTACTAGGTCCTTTTTATATAAGTGTTCCAAATCTCTAAAATTCATGTGACATATACGTTGATGCCGTAGATCCATAGGAGTGATCATGGCACTATTGCAGATACATGAGGATTTGGGCATAATCCCATAACAATTATCTTTAGTCCTTACCCCTTGTAAAAGAAGTTTACCGACTTGATCATAAACATTGCACTCGTTTCGATCAAACTTTACTTCAAAATCAGCGTCGTAAAGCTGGCTAATGCTAAGAAGGTTCGCTTTCAAACCTTTGACGTACAAAATATTATCTATCTTAGGATACTCGAGTATCTCTACTGTCGCTCATCCTATTATGCTAGACTTGCTCCCATCTCCAAAAGTGACTTTACCTTCCTTACGATCCTCTAAGTAGGTAAAAAATGAGACGTCACCTTACATATGCCTGAAGCACCCACTATAAAAATACCACTGTGAGGTATTATGTGCTTTAAGATCAGTATGAACAATAAGGCATTTTATGTTATGCTTAGGTACCCAAGAAGCGGTAACCTTATGTTTTCCCTTGTCATTGTTGGTTCTAGTCGAGATTTTGGAAGTATCTACTAACGGAAAGGACATCTGTTGGAGCTCTTCCCTTAAAATCTTAGATGTGGAGACTAGAAACTCAACCTTCTCTCTAAGACTATTAAAATTGCTAATGGTACGTGGCAGAGAAAGTGTAAGTCTTCTTTGAACCAAACTATAGCAAAACTCTCTAAGGTAGCCTATTCTCCTGTAGTAAGTACAAAATACACAGTCTTAGGTCGACCTTGGTTTGATTTTCTTGGCCAAACTCTTCTTTGGGGTTTTGGTTAATGTACATATGGATTCGTTGTAAACTCAGGAATTGGTTTCGGTGTCATATGAGACATGGAAGCACGTCAAAACCAATTCCATGTCTTTCAGCAAACCCTAAAGAAGGGGCGAGGAGCATCTTTCCCATCTTTCCAGATCTGTCCTCTATCTTTACTTTGACCTCCCTGACTCTCTCAATGTCATGAGTGAGTTGGGATACAAGGGCTTTAAGTTTCTTTTGAGCCTCCACGAAGGAATGGAGCTCACTCGTAAGACTAGCCACTTTCTTGGTCAGGTCCCCTTTCTCTTTCTCAAGACATCTCTCTCTCCAAACACACACTCTATCTCTCTATAAACTAGTGTTCTCTCTCTAAACAAACTCTCTCTCTCTCTCTCTCTCTCTCTCTTAACATAAACTTTCTCTCTCCCTTTATCTTTCTCTCTCAAGGCAATGCTAATGGAGGAATCTCTCTCTTTCTCTCTCCTAAATATTTTTCTAAGGAGATGATCCTAAGAGCTAATGCTTTTTTACTCTTTTTTACTTTTAAACGAGTTAGCATACAAATATGCATAGACGCGTCCTAGGTCAATCTCTCTCGCACTTCCAGCATCCCCCCTCACTCACATCGCTTTCATTGTCAAGGTGTCCCTGTGAAGTAGCTTCCTCATCATCGTGAGGTGCACTATATGTACTCACATAAATAGCCATGAATGTAGTGAAGTTACATTCATGCAGTGATTCATCTCCAGAATCCATTGACTCGACCTTACTGTCGTCACTAATGGAGGTATTTAAAACATATTTTCCTTTGCATTGGCGTTTTAACCTAGTTGGACACTCAAAATACTTATGACCTCTATCATCACACTCATAACATCTCTCTTCGTATCTTTTAGGAGTGTCCTTTCTATCTTTATCATTTTTCTTTCCAGATTTATTTTTCTCAAAATTCTTTTTATCTTTGAAATTGCCATTATTTTTCAATTTGAGAATTTTTTTGCAAATAAATCCAAATCGTCTAAATCAAAATCAAACTCCGAATCTGATGTCTCTTCTAACTAACCCCTCTTTCTAGCTAACCCCTCACTTTTTCTAGTCTGGGCTTTAAGTGCTACCCCTTTATCTTTTGATTTATTCGTATTAGGAAACAAGCCAATTTCATATGTTTGGAGGTCTCCTACCAGTTCTTCTATTTTAAGACTTCTCAAATTTCCCATTGAATTTAACGCAATGTCTTTATGGATAAAACGCTTAGGCAACGATCTCAAAATATTTTTAACTACTCTAGTATCAGGAATATTTTCACTAAGATTGAAACTAGTGTTAACAATATTAGATAAACGAGCAAAGAATTCATCAAAACACTCAGATTCAAGCATGGTAATTATTTCAAATTGAGTAGATAAATTTTGTAAATTAGATTCTTTAACCGCATTAATGCCTTCATGGGTAAGTTGAAGAACATCCCATGCTTCTTTTGACGCGGTACACATCATAATGGATCAAAACTCGTCAGGGGTGACGACTCCAAAAATTGCAGTTAGCCCACGAGAATTATATATGATCCATTTAAGTTCATCCTCAATACAGTCAGTCATAGGTTTAAGATTTGTGACATTTTTAGCAGTGACAGTGGGAGGAGTCTACCCTCTTTCACATACAACCCAAACACATTCATCAATGGATTTTAATTGGGATTTCATACGGGCATTCCAATATGCATAATTAGTCTCGTAAAAAATTGGCATCCGATTATACAGGTTCTCCATTGAGTTCGCGCTTTTTCAAAAATCAATTTTTAGACAGAAATTGATATCCAAAAAAAATTACGTGGCAAAAAGGTGTAATTTTCTCGGATACCAATTTGATAGTGTGCTTACAATCATTGAATAAACTTGTTTAATTAAATTCCAATTTTATACCCATATTTTAATAAAAACCATAAAACATGCAACTGATTTTGATTTACAGAATATAAATAATCTAGCATGCAAACTAAAACAATCACAAACCAGTATTAAGGAAAAATCCCCAGCAGGGGCAAAACCTTTTATTTTTCTATAAACTATAAATATCCAACTTACAATACATGGCGAAAATACAGTGTTTTGTGATGACATAATACCCTCAGGTGTCGGTTCGTAGTCTTCAGCAATAGCTCCTGCAAGAACTCCATGATGGTCATAAATGGAGAGACAACCTTCTTCTCCACAAGGGTTACTCCAGATGAGTAAGATGAATAATCAAGTCACCAATGATTCACAAAAATGATTTAGGATTTTTGTAGTGAATCAAAAAGGTTTTAAAGCCTAAAAATTGAAGTCTTTTGATGCGCCAAATATGCAAAAACGGAGTTTTGAAATACTTGTAAAACCTAATTTCGTAGTAGGTATAAATCGGCTGAATAAAAAGTTGAGGCGATGAAAGTCGTCTGAAGTCGTTCGAACGACATCTGTATGTTGTTTGAACGACATCTGATGTCGTTACAAATGATCCAAAAATTCTAAAACAGTACGGGTTCGTTTGATGTAGGCTTCAAACAACATCTATTATCATTAGAAGCAGTCGTTCGAACGACTTACCAATGTTGTTTGAACGATACTGATATGTCGTTTTTATGACACAAGCGAAAAATATTTTCTTAAAAAGTCTCAGCTACAGGTCTTACAAAATAATTTTTGACTAAGAAACATGCTTTAATTTTGATAAAAACTTTTTATAAAAATATCCCAAATAATTACATGAACATTAATAACTCCAATTAAATATTTTACCTTTTAGCATAGTGGAGTTAGTGGGATAAAGTTAGTTGAATATGCATGACACACGTTGATAATGATGGGTGCATGTTGATGATGCGTGTAGCTCAAGATTCAAACGATGGACGTAGAGGAAGAACGTGTGAAGACTTGCCGAGATGTAACAGTATATGACATACTAACGGTGATCTATGAAAAAGTGGAAATTCCTGGATTTTATTAAAACATTTATAAATCATGTCCTTACAAGTAGTTACCACACTCATATCCTACTGGTCTAAATTACAGGTTCCCTTAAAATCCCCATGACTCGATCTCATTCCCCCAAATTCACTTCCATTACCAATCCCAATCCTTAAATTCTCCTCACATGACTACGTCCGAACCCTAACATTGGCCTACTGATAAGCAAAATATCTCCAACTATATTTTAAAGTTACCTTAAAATTTCATCCGATCATCACCCATGGGTTCTAAGCAAAAGGGGGAAAATTGTCAAAATCTGGAAAATCGAATCGATTCGGCCAAGGGGCAAATCGATTCGTGGTAGCAGGTCTTGTCTTCTTCCTTTTACTGTTACGTTTTCACGAATTTCAACCCTCCAAACCTCCGTAATTCAATCCCAAACTCCCAACCAAGTATACTAGTCCCTATAATAACATGTATAAGGGATTTCTAACGTAATCAAAACATCAAAATATCGAGGAAGGTCATTTAAACATAATTAATCCTTTACTATAATTCTAAAACCCTAGGTTATTATTTTTATTCAAGAACATCAACCAAAACCCAGATTTCTCTATTATTATCATCACATACCTTCTGATTTCGTTTTCTATTCACATAGGAATTCAATCTACATGCAAATATGACCCAAGATTGTGAATTAAATTTCCAATTTAGAGCCAAAATCACTTATTCATGCATATATTAAATCCTACACTAACATGGATAGTAGATGCACTCAAATCTTGCAAGATAAACACTTTCCTGGAATTGTAGGTCCGATTTTCTACAGAATCGTCACTCCGGTGGTGGTAGTGGTGCAAAAATGGTGTGGGAAGTCTTATAACTCCTCCCCTTCCTCCTCTAGTGGCCTCTCTCTGATTTTCAAAATTCTAACCCTAGAACCCGCGACCTACCTGATGATATAACTCTAGAAAATTCATAGGTCCCTTTACTCTAAAATCCCAAAGACCAAAATGCAGCTCCGGGGTGCCGGTTTGGCCTAAAAATGCTCTGGGACCCAATCCAAATCCCCGAGTACACTTTTCTGACAATTTCAACCCTTTTGGACACACTGGAGCACTCACAATGAACATTTGGATTATCCATAAATAAATCACTTTTTATCTCATAAATTTAAGTCCCGACACGACTGACATGCGCGTCCTGACTAAATTAGTGTAACTGTCGTATTTCTCACTCACGACAATTGTAATACATTGTTAGCAATTTATTAATCATTCACAAAGTTATACTCAATATAATTCATACAAATAAATATTAACCCTTGTCTCGCTAATTAATATTGATTTTAAACCGGATTAATTTCCCATTTATTCCCAATATAAAAATCATTAAACATACGGGGTGTTACATAATTCTCCAATAATAATGGAATTTGTCCCGAAATTTGAAAAAATACCTGGTATAAATAACTTTGCATATTTTTTACGCATCTCATCCTTGCGCTCTTAAGTAGACTTGTCGGCATTATGGTACCCCCACTGAACACGTATAAGTGGAACCACCTTCGACCTCAGCCTCCTCTCACCATGGTCTAGGATAGAAACTGGCCTCTCCTCACATGAAATATGAGGTTGTAAATCAATCTCCTCCAATGCAGTGTGAGTGTGAGCCAACTCATCCCGAAGATATTGCCTCAAAGAAGAAATGTGGAATCCGTCATGAGTTCGATGTAAGTGCTCTGACAATCTGAATCTTTATGCAACTGGCCCAATCCACTCGATGATAGGGAATGGCTCCATACTCCTTGGTTCCAACTTCCCCTTCTTCCGGAACCTCATTATCCCATTTATAGGATAGATGAATAGTAAACCCTGGCCCCTGACATTAATCTATAAGAAGAATCGCTTGGCATCGACATTACTCTTTTTCCTATCCCGAGCTATCCGTATATGACCCCAAATCAGCTCAATGTTGGCCGAAGTATCCTGAATCAATTCTAGTCTGAGTAGCTTATTGTCCCCACTTAAAACCAACAAGCAGACCATACAATGCCTCAAATGGTTCCATGTCAATCACAAGTTGATATGAGTTATTATAAGCAAACTCCACCAGTGGAAGATACTACTCCTAACCTCCACTAAAATCAAGGATACACATCCGCATCATATCTTTTAACATCTTATTCATCCTCTCTATCTTCCCATCCATATAGGGGTGATAGGGCGTACTCAATCACAAATCTGTACCCATGGCCTCCTGAAAACTCTCCCAAAAATGAGACATGGAGATCTTGTCCCTGTTGGAGACAATATCGAGTGGCACCCCATGTAATCTCACTATCTCAGTGATGAAAATATGGGCATACTATCTCGTGGTATAATCTGTCCTGACAAGAAGGAAGTGAGCCACCTTAGTCTACCGATCCACTATCACCCAAATGGAATCATGACCCATTTGAGATGTAGGCAACCTAGTGATGAAATCCATGGAAATGCTCTCCCATTTCCACATTGGAATCTCTAACGGCTGCAGAACCTCTACTGGCTGATGGTCCACCTTCATCAGATGATAAGGGGTACACTTCGAGATAAACTCTGTAATGTCTCTCTTCATCCCACTCCACCAATACTATTGTCTAATATCCTGGTACATCTTATCCCCTCTCAGATGTACCACAAACCATGACCCATCTGACTCTGTCATAACCTCGTGTGGAAAGTCCTCCCCCTATAGGACAATAAACCTCCCATTAAAATGTAAGCCTCCCTCTAAACTCACGGAGTATGAATCTACCCCCTGCTAAAATTTGTCCAATCTGATCCTGAAAAAATGAATCCACTGCATGGGCCTGTACCACCCTCGTGGCAATCTATGGGGTGATGGTCATAACTGACTTGAATGATCTGGGAACTAAATCCTAATATCCGAGCTCCTTCCATTTCACCTTCCAAACTTCAGTGACATCCCACTAATGGGCTACAACTCAACGTGTCTGCCACTATGTTAGCCTTCCTCGAATGATAATGTATGTCGAACTAATAATCCATTACAAATTCCAGCCACTTATGCTGATGCATATTTAGCTCTCTCTAAGTTAACAAGTACTATAGTGACTTATGATCTGTGAATAGATGAAACCTCTCCCCCAGAAGGTAATGTCTCCAAATTCGTAGTGCAAACATGACTGCCACTAACTCCAAGTCATGGGCGGGGTAATTCCTCTCATGATGCTTAAGGTTACGGGAAGTATACGTTATAGCCTGGTCCTCCTGCTGTAGCACACCCCAAGCCCCTGTAGAGATGCGTTAGTAAAAACAAGATACTCCACTCTCATCCTGGACAGTGTGAGTACGGGTACTGAAGTTAACTTTTCCTTCAGCTAATCAAAAGCTAACTGACAAGCGTCATTCTAGATAAATGGTATCCCTTTTCTACTCAAGTTGGTCAATGGACCTGGAATATTTAAAAACCCTAGAATAAATCATTGGTAGTACCCGACTAACCCCAAGAAACTAAGCACCTCTGTCAGTGTCGTAGGATGTCCTCACTCCTTCACCGTTGACACCTTACTCAGATCCACTGATATCCCCATGTTAGATATTATATGACCCAAGAACTATACCTCACGCAGCCAAAAACTGCATTTCTTAAACTTTGCATACAATTGGTGCTCGCACAATGTCTATAAAACCCGATGTAGATGCTCTGCATGTTCCTCCTCAGTCCGCGAATAAATCAAGATGTCATCAATGAATACAATGACAAACTGATCCAAGAACTCTCTGAGCACCCTATTCATTAAGTCCATAAACATAGATGGTGTGTTGGTTAGCCCAAATGTCATAACCCCAAACTCTTAAGACACATATCTCATCAGAAAGGTAGTCTTAGATACATCTTGCTCATGGATGTGTAAATGGTGGTACTTTGATCTCAAATCTATCTTAGAGAAATAGGAGGGTCCTCTTAACTAGTCTAATAACTCATCGATTGATACTTATTCTGTATTTTGACTTTATTCAACTCACATTAATCCACACACATGTGTGGAGACCCATCCATCTTCTTTACAAATAGCACTAGGGCACCCCAAGGCGAGGTACTCCTACAGATAAAACCCTGTAAAAAAAGATGATCAATCTGATCCCGTAGCTCCCTCATCTCCATAGGATCCATATGATAAGGTGCACGAGATATCAGTCGAGTCCCCGATACTAAATCAATGACACTCTATCTCTCGGCTAGGAAAAAATCCTGGTATCTGTTGAAATGCATCGACGAACTCACACACAATCGGAACTAAATATAGGGAGATCGCTAACCCCTTAGAGGTCTCCTCCTCTATAGAGTATAAGTGAGTGGATGATCCTCCTTCGGGATGAGGCATTGCCACTAATAAAATCTCGTGGCATGAAATCGCAAATATTATGTTTTTACTGTAACAATCAATCATGGCTCTATATGCTGCTAGTAATCCATGCAAATAATGGCATCATACTCTAACATATCTAACATGAGCATATCATCGGTCAAAACAAGTATCCCAGTATCTTTACTCACACCCTGATAAATAAAGAAGATAAGTGTCCTGCTACCTAGTGGTGAGTCTACACACGTGACTCTACTATCGATCGTGTCTAACAACCCTGTGGTTCATGAAAGTTTAGTGGCTATAAAAGAGTGTGAAGCCCCGGTGTAAAATAAAATATGCCCCGAAGTCTCATGTATACGAAATTTACCCTCAACTGCAGGTGGAGCCTGTGGACATGCGTCCTGGTGGATGTTGTACACATGCCCATACTGTAAATGCCCCTACTAAGGTGGGGCTACTGGGATCACTGGTACGATAGGTAGTGCTAGTGCTGGTGCTACTGCTAGGAGGGCGACGAGAAAAATAGGCCTCTCAGGCTCTTGGAGAGCACACTGCTGCTACGAACCCATGCCCTTATCAGCTCAATCTGAAGACTTATGGCCATTCTTGCCACATATGAAACATCTTCCAGTGAAATTTCCTCCTCTTTAGCCCTGTTGGCTGCTACCACCTCTCCTTTGGGCCTTTTGGCCCTGCTAAAAATGTTACTAGACCTGCTAACCTTGATGGCCAAGCCTGAATCCACCCTGTCCTTGCCTGAAATATCCTGATAAAAAATGCTTAACATAATCCCCTTTGGGAGACCTATTCACCCTGTCTTTTCCTAGTTTGAGTCAATTGTGCTTGAGTCAAGGTTGCCCCACTGGCACTGCCACCCCCTGTCAAGCCCTGCTGGATGGACTCTCCTATGTGCTTTCTTTCTTTCACGTGGAATCGGTGATCTTGACAATGCAGTAAGGCGGCATTAAACACCTCCGTATACGTCTTCAGAGCGGGATTACCCAACAAATGTTGTCGGATCCTCTAGGTAATACCATCAACAAAAAGTTATATCCTCTTCTCCTCCATGCTCAAAATTTTCTGACTAAATAATTCTTCCTTATATTCAACCACTTTACTTCTTTCCTGAGAGATATCTAATAACTTTCGCCTCATCTTTATCTGAACGGTGGATGAAAAGTACTTGCGGTTAAACCGCTCCCATAACTCCTCGATAGGCATGCTATCGCTCTCCTGTGTAGTGGTAATAGGCTCCCACCACTGCAAGGTTGCCCCCACTAGCTTAAAAGCACTTAATATCCGTCTTTGTACATCACTACATCCATACATTCCACTGGATTCCCTTCGTCCATTGGCAAGCAGCAACGACATTTGAGCTTCCCTAAAACTCAGAAGGATGAACCTTATGAAAAGAATCTCGGACTCACTCCCGGGTTGAAGGAAATTAGTGTGTGTGATCTGAAGCCACAACCTGAGGCTGAGGTGGGACTTATGGTGCCTTCTGAGAAAATGTGGTCAAAGATACATTAACCAACTTTGCAACTGTAAGGACACAAATTTCCAATTGAGTCTATATGTAGTGTTGGCTCAATTTCGGCAAAAAAATTTGAGTCATAGGATAGTGTTCACGTGTATCCTTCAAGCCTATTACAAGTTTGAGTTGAAGACGTATTGGCATAGTTCAACGTGAAGACATCATCCTTGCCGAATTTCAAGTGCCTCATTTTGAATCCTTAACTATTCATCATATTTCAAGTCTCCAATAAGGTATGAAGGCTATATATATTTGTAAAGACTTGGAATAATTTTTAATGGGTGTACTTTTTATTTAAAACTCATTTTATAAAAGTTTTATGGGCTTAAAATGAAAAATTCATATTCTGACTTTTCGTTCGAAATTGTCATTCGAACGAGAATGTCGTTCAAACGAGATTTGACAATGAGTTTCCCTTTTTGAACACTGAATTTTTGTTAAAAAGGTCGTTCGAACGAGATTTCTGGCAGGAAATAGTTTTGGCATTTTTCTCCATTTTCCCACTATTTTGTCACACTACTTTTTGACAGTTTTTATCAACTTCGGGACCAGATTTTTCACAAGACTTTTGAACACACTTTGAGAGATTTTTGAGAAAATTCTTCCATCCAAAAGTCTATGTTTTCATGTGTTAAAATTCAGAGTACATTCCTATAAAATACATATTGTTACACCCATAGTTTAAGTTTATTTATCCAAGTACCTCTATACATATATATTTCTTGGAGTTTATTTTTGTCACCTTTGGTTCATATACCACAAGAAGGAGAAGTTTGGGTTTACTTCTATTTCCCATAAAATAAGAAGTCTTATTTTTGTTGCGGCATTCTCATATTGTGAAAGGCACTGTGTGTGGTTGACGGGTTGCCAAAAAGTTTTATTGGTGGATTACAAGGTTCTGGTGGAGTCTGGGATTATCGAGTAAGCATAGGTTGGTACAAGAAGATGCGTTAGGGTCTTAAAGGAGTCGATTCGAGTTGTGTAAGTCATTTGTCTTGTATTTGTAAAATTTCGCACTTAGTGGACTTAAGGCTAGGGCTGTCTGAGGTTTTTCCCATTTGGGGTTTCCTCGTACATCGCGGCGTAGAGTGTTGTGAATTTATTTTATCTTGCAAATCACCTAGAATGCATGTTTAGGACTAAAAGATAGAATATGGTTTAATTCACTACTCTAGTTTAATTTGGTGCAAAAAATAATTTGGGTGAAATTTGGATTAATTTAATTCAAGTCATTAATATAATTTTGTAAATTTTGGCTTGGCCTAATTTTTGAAAAATGAATTAATCTTGTTAGGAAAACAATTAATACTTGGGTCGAAATAGTTTGGTTTAAGTAAAAAATTTATTTGTTGTTTAATTTAATTTCACTTTGAGTTTAGTTTGATTTTAATTTGAAAGAAATTAAAATTTGTTGTTTGTGTGTGTTGTGTTGAACCATCGTATTTCGCACTTTTAGGAAATTCATATTTAGAAAATTTAAAATTGGGGGTCTACGTTTCAAACAAGTGGTATCAGAGCTAGAAGTACTAATTTACTGTACTTAGGCCCTTTTAATACCTTTTGTTAAAAATGGATTTTTCCCCATTTTCTAAATTTCGTATTTTCGATGGTTCTAATTACGCATGTTGGAAAGCACGTATGCGTTCGGCACTTAGGGTGATAGACGAGAGGGTTTGACTTTCGATTGTTAATGGGTGGTCCCCACTGACTATGTTTGTTAAAAAATTTCATGTACCCAAACCCGTTGAGAGATGGAGTGAGAGTGAATTAAAACTTGCAAATTTTAACTCCCGAGGTTTAAATGCCTTATTTAGCGCGGTCACACCGGATGAATTTTGACGTATCATGACGTGTGAAAATGCTAAGGAGGCTTGTGATATTTTTCAAATCACTCATAAATTAACAAGTTTCATAAAAGATTTTAAACTCCAAAACCTCACCACTCAATTTGAAACAATCAAAATGAATGAAAAGAAACATTTGATGATCTTTATGCTAGACTTTTCGATATAGTAAATTCATCATTTAATTTAGGAGAGAAAATACCCGACGACCAAGTGGTTAAGAAAATTATAAGGTCCTTACTCGATAGGTTTATCCCTAAAGTGACTATGTTAAATTCTTTACCAACTTTAGCCTCTACGAAACTAGAAGAACTCGTAGGTGATTTAAAAACCTATGAACTTGACATTTTTCCCTCTAAAAATGAAAAGAAAATTAATAAGGGTGTCGCTATGAAAGCCAAAAAGGAGATAAATGTAGTTTCGGATGATGAGAGTGACATCAATTTCGATGAGATGGCTATGTTCATTAGAAAATTTAGAAGATTTCTTAATTTTAATAAAGACAAAATTAAAAGGTATTTTAAGAAATTTGATAATTCAAAGTATGACAAATCCAAAAAATTCCCTGAAAGGCATAATGATGATCTTAATAGGGATGAGTCGAATAGATGTTATGGTTGTCAAGGGTATGGCCATAGGGATTTTGAATGACCCACTAAACTAAGGAGAGAGGGTAAGAAACCTATTCCATACAATGCCACCCTTAGTGATAGGGATAAGGAAGAGGGTACCAATTCCCCCATTGAGCGCAACCTTACCGCATTCATGGAAAGTCATGTTAGTACCGTTAATGAATCTTCCCATGAAGATATACATTTACATGACTCTCCCGAGGCCTTTGTTTGTGAAGATAAAAAAGATGATGGTAGTGAGAGTGGAGGAGAGAGAGAGAGAGAGAGAGAGAGAGAGAGAGAGAGAGAGAGTGAAAGTGATGAGGAGGTTGAAGAAAGTGAACTTCAAATTGCATTTAGAGAATTATATGATGAATCTATTGAATTAAAAGGAGTAAATTTAAAGTTAGAAGCTAGTTTAAGGGAGCGTGCCAAGGTCGTTGATAAGAGTGCGTTGGTTGGTTACCTTAGGACACGTGAGAGAGCTTTTCGTGAGAAGCTTGAATAGGTAGAAGGCGAGAGAGATAGACTTAGAGGTTTAATGGAATCAATGAAAAAAGGAGCTTCTTATGTTTGAAGAGAGAAATAGTTTGCTTGAGTCTAGGATTGTATATCTTAAGAAGAAAGTGAGAGACTCAAGTAGAGTCAAATTTGATTTGGAGAGTCGTTCGGAGAAATGAGATAAAATCTTAGGAGCGGTCCAAATTAAAAAATGACACTTGTGGTTTAGGCTTCGATACTTATCATGATTTAACTAATAAAGTGAAAACCAAAGTTTTAAGAGAATCACCTAGGAAAGCTTCTAGAGGTCAATCCTTAGGTACCACTTTTCGATGCGTGTTTACTTATTCACATTGTGGTCGAAAAGGTCATCTTAGGAAGTTTTGTTTTGATCTTAAAAGATTCTATAGGAAATCCAAAGCTAAGGCAACTAAGGTAGCTAAGATTCCAAAATCCGGAGAGTGTCAATCTTCATTAGTTTGGGTTAGGAGATCCGACTTGGTAGCTTTACAAAATAGGATTTTTGATTCTCATTTTCTTTCACACGATATCTCCCTTGCTGAATCTAAAGGTTGAATGTGTTAGGTGTTTGCATACTCTAGCTTTTTTGCTTTATATTATATATCATTGCTAGTTGTATGCATGTTTATCATTTTCTAGTCATCGCTTTATCATATATCTAATTCTAGAATTATGATTTTTGTTTATCTTTTGTATTATATTTGTTTCATTTTAGTTTGCATTAATTGAAAAATACAAAAATATTTTTGTTTATCATTTGTTTTTTCTTATGAGTTAGTTAGGCATAATGAAAAATACAAATGATTTTTGTGTCTTTTGAGTAAATATTTTTGTATGTTTGGTTGAAAATTTTTGAAAAACTCAAAAATATTTTTTTTTGTCTATTTAGTTAGACACACTTTATGCGGCTTATACTTTTGTTTAAATCCCTTCATTTTTTGCGTCCATGTGGCCAGAACTTTTGGTTAAGATTGTAATCCTTAAAATCTTCTTTGCCATGCTTACATGGAGTAGTTGGATTTTGTGTTGCTTAATGGATTCTATTTTTATATGCCTATATTCACACGTGCACGACCTCATTTGAAATTTAATCGTCACATGTATATTTGAGCTAAGTGAGATGTTCTCCCATCAATTTAGTCATCTACATTTTGCTATGACTATGGAGAATTTTTTCATGTAATAACCGTTTCCCGAATTTAAAAATAAAGAAATATGTTTATCCGGTGTAGTTGTTTATCAATGGAATCGGGCTGCGAAAGACAAAATTACTTTGCGTGAAAAGCCACCATTCAATTTTAGGCCTTAAAAATGTGGCATTAAAAAGAATACTTGCCAAGGACATAATAGTTTAGTTAATATGTTCAAAAGAAGGAATTGAAAAATTATGAGTATTTTGACTGGATATATTAATGGGTTTGCACAATAACTTTGTATCCTAGTTAAGCTTTTATTGTCATGACTCCATTGGTTTGTAGAATCATCAAAATTATAGGCCTATGTGTATTGCGTATGTTTTTTCATTGAGTTCAATTTATATTGTCATCTGAGGCTATATCTAAATGTGATAAAGTTTTGCAATCAAATCATAACTTCGTGAACATGTTTTAAGTGATTGGGTCGAAATTTAATTGTTACTAGTTCATACCCCTACACTTCCGTATACCACATGTTTTTTAACACATTTTTGCCATACGAGTGTGAAGAGCTTAATGTATTTTGTGTCATGTATGGTGTTTATACCTATGTATATGTGCGTGTGCGTTAGTGATTTTTTTGTATACATATATATGGTATTTTTTTTAGTCCTTGCCTTGCTTGCTAGTCCATCTATGCTTCTAATTCATAATTGGTATCAATTTTATATCGCATCATAGGTTGGTATCTTTTTATCCCTGTTGTGGATAAGTTCTTATTATTGTTGCCCATATGCTTTCATGTTCTTATCACCTTATGTACCATCATGTTTACTTATTTTCCCATATTTATATCCCTAATGTAGTTTTTAGGGGGAGAAATGGTACTTAGTTAAATTGGGGGAGAAATGCGTATTTAATTAATTCTATCACCTTTGTCTATTCCTGAAAAAAAAAAGGGAGAAGTGGTATCTAAACTTTTAGTTTAGGAGATTTATTTTAGGGGGAGACGTCTTTCTAAGTTTGTTGTAAAAGGGGAGAATTAATTTAGGGGGAGTAATTATTTTAATTGCATCTAATATTTTTATATCCCCAATGTGTTTAATGGTTTGCTTAAGTGTGCAAGAATTTTTCTAGCGGCAACTTTATATCGGCAAAGCTATTCATCCTTGGGTTTTGAGTTAAGCATTGTTGTATTTTTTATTTTGGGTGGGATGGTTTTGAGTCTAGTTGATCTTGACGGCCCTTTAGGATTTATATTTGGTTTTTATCTCGGAATAGCCAAAGGGGGAGATTTGTAAGGACACAAATTTTCAATTGAGTCTTAATATAGTGTTGGATCAATTCCGAACAAAAATGTTTGAGTCATAGGATAGTGTTCATGTGTATCCTTCAAGCCTATGAAAAGTTTGAGTTGAAGACGTATCATCCTCGTTCAACGTGAAGACATCATCCCTGTCGTGTTTCAAGTGCCTCATTTTGCGTCCTCAATAATTCATCATATTTCAAGTCTCCAGTAAGGTATGAATGCTATATATATATATATATATACATATATATATATATATATATATATATATATATATATATATATATATATATATATAGAGAGAGAGAGAGAGAGAGACTTGGAATAATTTTTAAAGGGTGTATTTTTTTATTTAAAACTCATTTTATAAAAGTTTTATGGGCTTAAAATGAAAAATTCATATTCTGACTTTTCGTTTGAAATTGTTGTTCGAACGAGAATGTCGTTCGAATGAGTTTTGCCAACGAGTTTCCCTTTTTGAACACTTACTTTTCGTTAGAAAGGTCGTTCGAACGAAAAAGTCATTCGAACGAGATTTCTGACGGGAAATAATTTTGGCATTTTTCTCCATTTTCCCACTATTTTGTCCCACTACTTTTTGACAACTTTTATCAACTTCGGGACCAATTTTTTCACAAGAATTTTGAACCCACTTTGAGAGCTTTTTGAGAAAATTCTTCCATCCAAAAGTCCATGTTTTCATCTATTAAAATTCAAAGTAAATTCCTATAAAACAAATGTTGTTACACCCATAGTTTAAGTTTGTTTATCCAAGTACCTATATACATATATCTATTGCTTGGAGCTTGTTTTTTTCACCTTTGGTTCATCTCTACCACAAGAAGGAGAAGTTTGGATTTAGTGTTATTTCCCATAAAATAAGAAGTCTTATTTTTGCTGCGGCATTCTCATATGGTGAAAGGCACCGTGTGTGGTTGACGAGTTGCCAAAATGTTTCATTAGTGGATTCCAAGGTTCCGATGGAGTTAGAGATTGTCGGCTAGGTAGAGGTTTGTACAAGAAGAGGCGTTAGGGGATTGAAGGAGTCAAGTCGATTTGTGTAAGTCATCGATCTTGTATTTGTAAAATTACGTACTTAGTGGACTTAAGGCTAGGGTCGTCCGAGGTTTTACCCATTTGTGGTTTTCTCGTACATCCCGGCGTAGTGTGTTGTGAATTTATTTTATCATGTAAATCACCTAGAATACATGCTTAGGACTAAAAGATAAAATATGGTTTAATTCACTACCCTTGTTTAATTTGGTGCAAAAATTAATTTGGGTGAAATTTGGATTAATTTAATTCAAGTCATTTATATAATTTGGTAAAATTTGGTTTGGCCTAATTTGCGAAAAATGAATTAATCTTGTTAGGCAAACAATTAGGACTTGGGTTGAAATAATTTAGTTTAAGTGAAAAATTTATTAGTTATTTAATTTAATTTCACTTTGAGTTTAGTTTAATTTTAATTTGAAAGAAATTAAAATTTGAAAGAAATTAAAAATTCCTCGTATTTCTTTTTTACGGTGTCATATTTGGTTTTCATGATTGATTCTTGATTCATCAATATTTATTGACATTATCAAACCTAGACATGAAAAATGTTGATCGGATAGCCACCTCGATGAGCACTATCATGGAGCTCATTTCTCTTATCCGATCATCCTTTCGCATGTACGAGTTCGATAATGTTGAAAAAATTCTGATAAATTGAGTACCAATCATAAAAACAAAATACGATCTAATAGAAATGGAACACGGGGAAATTTTATTGGAAAAGCTCGAAGTGGAAGTCTATTTGAAAAGGTTCAAGTTAGAGGTAAAACACCTAAGAGAGAATTCACGCGCGTTAACGAGGACATTTAACCGTGCCTCATTCAAAAAATAGGGTTCAAGCGAAATAAAATAGGCTACTGGAGAAAGACAATGTTGTGCAATTCAAGCGTGCCAAAACTATCACATGATCCAAGTATTTTTTACCTTCACTCACATTTTTATATACTTGATATGCATAATTTTTCAAATGTTTTATTCCTATATAATGGTTAATTAAGTGCTCATTTGGGGGTAAAACCAAGACAGTTAGACTTAGGCAACTAATCGTGTAATCACGGGACGCTCGGTTTAAAAATATGATCCAAACTTATAAATAGTTAGACTTAGGCTTGAAAACCTGTTGTTGAAGGGAAAAGATGTAAAACAACCCCCAAACGTCCGCTCAAGAGGCATGAACACCTCGCATGGGAGCAACGTAACACATAACAACTAATCTCTGTATTCATAGGTCTCCCAATTTAATTATATGACCCATTTGCAAATTGTTATACTTAGGATTTAAAACATATTGTTGAAGGGATAAAATGCAAAATCTCTCCCACGCAGCTCTATAAAAGGCATGAACACCACGTAGAGACCAACGTAATACGTAGCAACCGACTGCGTAGTCATAGGACTCCCGGTTAGAGAATATGACCCAAACTTGCAAATAGTTAGACTTAGGCTTGAAACTATGCCCTTGAAGGGAGAAAACGCAAAAATAGGGCCCAAATGGCCCCATAAGAGGCATGAACACCTCGCATAGGACCAACGTAACATGTACCAACTGACCATGTAGTTGCGGGACTCCTTATTTGAGAACATGACCTAACTTGTAAATAGTTAGTTCTAGGCTTGAAAACATGTCGCTGAAGGGCAAAAGTGCAAAATAACCCCCAAATGTTCTTGTAAAAGACACGAACATCTTCCATTGGACCAACGTAACATGTAAAAACTGATCGCATGGCCACAGTAATCCTAGTCTAAAAATATGAACCAAACTTGTAAATGGTTATACTTAGGCTCAAAATCATGTTGTTTAATGGTAAAAATGTAAAATAGCCCCCAAACAGCCCCGTGAGAGGCAGGAACACCTCACTCGGGACTCCAGATTTGAGAACATGACCCAAACTTGCGAATATTTAGACTTAGTCTTGAAAACATTTTGTTGAAGGGAGAAAACACAAAACAACCCCCAAAACGGCTTCGCAAGAGGCATGAACACCTCGCACGGGACCAACGTAACATGTAGCAACTGACTGCGAAGTCACAGGAATCCACGCTTTTTATTATAATATATGCATTCACATATATTTTCATAAATAAAAAACCCAAAAAAGGGGACGTATACCATAATCCCCAATTTATAGTGTTCTCATAATATTCTACACTTTCAACACATTTGACTTAAATTCTCAAAAATCAAAAGAGACACCCTAGATTCAAATTATGGGTTAGACCTCAACCTTTTTCATCTTACGAACTTTCTGGATTTTGATGCCATTTATGGCTACGTAGGTGTTCCAAAGTTATTTTTAGGATTGAAGTTCTTTGTTACTTACCACTTGGGACATTTTGGAGTTTTGTTTGCAAGCCTTATTGCAGAAGGACCATTTGGACCATATTCACGCAAGCATGCATTATATTTCATTGATATTGTAGATATTCACACAAGCATGCGTTGTATTTTTTTGTGTAATACATATTCATGCAAGCATGCATTGTATTTTAGTATATATTCATGCAAACATGCACTACTTAACTTCTTTGTATTATTACATATTCACGCAAGTATGTGTTAGTAAACTTTGATTACATATTGGCTAAATATTTATTTCTATAAATGTAAAAATGTTTGAAAAATGTACAGGTAATTTTGGGATGCAGAAAAATAAATTTGATTTCTTTATATTTTTTATTTGGTCATGGTCCAAAACCGTGACCGACAATTTATTTTAATATATATATATATATATATATATGGTCACGGTCCAAAATTGTGACCAAATACATATTTTTTAACCGTGACCCCTTGTGGTATGGTGGTCACGGATTTGGACCGTGACCCACATCCTCCCGTATAGGTGACAAATTTCAACCATTACCTGCAGTTTTGTCACACTTCATATAAACACGAGTTTGAACCGTAACCCACCAGGGAGTCACGGGCCAAAACTGTGACCATTGGCGATATATGGTTTAGTGCAATTTCCCACGCACATAAGCTGGGAGAGGAAGTAAAGATAAAAAAATGATTGTTAAATAAGCTGGATATATTAGATGCATGGAGATTTAGGTGAAGGATATGTTATATTGATGGAGATTTTTGAATAAAAAATGACTACTAAGCTTGGATAATTGAAACAAGAAAAAACATCGGCGCTTGATTGAGGATAAAACTTACATATATGTTAAATTGTTAATTCCATCTTGAATATCTAAAATACCATTACGGTTTTGGTGATGTTCCATTACATTGAGCTAAATTTTAAAAGACAACATATGTTTAAATCACGAAAGTAATAGGGTTTTGGGGATCCTCAATCCCTAGAAAATGTTATTGAGTTGAAATTTTATCAGACATTAGCACATATAATCACAAAACATTATTGATAATTGAGTAATAAAATTTGAAGAGAATGATATAAAGGTTAAGAGTGAAATCAAATATAAAACATTAGTATTAATCAGAAGAATCCTCATCTAACATCTATCGAAATTCATCTTAAACATTAAAAGTGAAAAAATGGTCTGAAAAATAATTTGACATGATTCTAGTATTGCAGATGAGTTGTAAATCCTCTTTTGGTTTACACAATTAATTGGGGAATATAATCATTTACTCTTATATAAAAGTAATTGTTTGCATCCAATTATATATATATATATATATGTTATTTATTGTTATATATATATATATATATATATATATATATTTGTGTGTGTGTGTGTGTGTGTGTTATTTATTGTCAGTCCTATATATGACACTTTCATTCTAGAAATGAATATGCTTTCACTTATAAAGAGATGTGGCATTGAAAAACATCCGATGTAAAACATGTAAGATGATTAGTCCAGGAGCACAACGCTTTTAGTGAAAAACCTATATTATTTTTTTTCCCGAATGGATTTTCCCTTAGTCTCAATTTTGTCTATTTGTGCTCAAACTTTAGAACTAAATATCTCTCAAAATATTAATTTTTTTGTGATGAAAATTTATATATTTCGAAAGTTATCGACGAGATATATCAAAAGAGATCCATGAAGGATATTTAGTTTTGGACTTTGACGTTTTCAATTTCGCAGTGCATTTTTTTTCCTTTTGATGTGAAATTTTGCACAACTGTTTCGTAGTGAGAAATTCAACTTACCAATTTCATCATGTTATTTGACAATATAATTATTCATTTTTCACTAAAAATTTATTGATATATGTTCATATTTATATTAAACTAGTATTTTTTGAATGATTATGTTAATATTTGTCAAATGAGTTTAATTTAGCCGTCAATTTTAAAGAAAAAATTACATGTGATATTTCACATTTTAAGAAATTGCAATGCAAAATTGCATGTGAAATTTCACGTTACAAATCCTCAATGGGAATTTGTTATAGTATCGGGGACTCACTAAAGAGCCATCGATGGGTCACCAGAGTTGCGGGGTTCCATTGGAGACTTGTCAGAATCACGGAAGTGATACATGACACTTGTTTGAAGGTCGCATGAGTCACATGGTTGTCATCAGAGGATTGTCAAAGCCTCGTTGGGGAGTCCACGTCTATTTATAAAAAATACAACGCACGGGGTTTAATGGAGGATATCTAGAGATCTAGAGGGATTTGAGTTGGAGAGAAAAAATAATTAACAATAAATTTATTATGATGGATGATATATTGGTATAGTATAAGAGATTTTGTCATTATTATTAAACATGTTTTAGCTATGAGTTGCATGTTCCACACGTTTCTTACTAGGAGGGAACGGGGGAATGAATTTAAAAAGATTCACACAAGTATAATTATCTATAATTACAAAATTTGTGGACATAGTAACGAAATAAAAAAATAAAGAAAATGTCAAAGTAATCCTTAAGAAAATTTCAAATGAGACTTAACCTTTAAAAATATAACTGATATTACTTCATTAGTTCTGAAATTATATGGAAAATATATGATTTGTTGGATGAGATTATGCGCATATTAATCCTAATATTTGTATAGATTAAATTTAAGGGATATAATATTCCTTTTTCTATGGATACCTATATAGGGTCAAATTTAATTTAAGAAAAAACTATAATTTGAGTGATCCAAAGTTTATCATCCAAACCCATAAAATTGTTGTTATGTTTCGTTAATTTCCAGATTAAACAGTAACATATATATTTTCCAGTGTAATATTATTGGAGTTATACAACTATCCAGATCAAAACTTCTAAGTCAATAACAAACTTACAATGAATGAGTCTAGATTATTTCCTTTTATTTATTTTTTTATATATGAAAATTTTTATTTACAGGGTAACATTGCATATTGCAGGACTCTTTGAACTCACCTAATTATGGAACCTTTGATGATATCATCAAGGACTAAGGAAACATTAATTAACCATAGAACTTGTGGGTGCAATGGGCAGGTACAGATATGAAAAGGTCTACAAATTAATTCAGATCATATATTTAGATGTAGTATTTTTAGGGGTAGTTATAAAATACTCCTATTTATTTTCTCATCCTTCACTTAAGTTGTATTGACTTAATTTTAATTATATTATTCATGTTTTTAAAGGGTCTAAATTAAATATCTAAACTTGATAAGGGAGATGTAATGCCCGGCTCGAATTTATAAGTAACTCATGGGCAACCCGATCCGACCCGAGTGTTAGGTGTGAGGTGCAATGAAATAACCAACATAATGTTGCTTGTCGAGTTTTGTTTAATTAACACCTCATATCTTAGCATGCGATTACCATTTAAATTAAGCTACATGAAGGACTCATGGGATGCGTACCCGAAATCCAAGCATACAGAGATATTAACGTAAAACAAAAATAAAAAGAATACTTACTTATACAACGCTCTCAAAATATGGAACTACACCCAACCTGCTGTAACAAAGATGAGGGAATGAGCCAAATGTAACAACCCTCGCTTTGGAGAACTGATTTTATATTAATTTACTGCATGGCGTAATTATATAAAATGCCGGAATATTAAGTAAATATTAATTGAATGAATTGAAAGCTAATATTTACTAAATTGTCGCATATTTACTGTATGTGTATGTAAATATCCCCCTGTTGAGTTTTATCGTGTCATAAGATTTAAATGACATTTATGGTTGAATATGGAACCGAAACTTGAAATGAGTTATAAAATTTCCAAATAATAATTTGGAGGACGTAGTTAGTCCCGAAACGTGCGAGATAGTCAAAATGAGTGCCATATTTTATTTTTATGTTTTGGGCACTTTTGACTGGTTCTAACATAAATGTGTAGTTGCGGGTCATTTTAATGTGGTATTAACCACTTAAATTGGGAATTTAGACTAAAGGCACGGTTTATGTCTTGTTAAGTCATTTTATTTCTCTTAAGTGTATATCCAAACCTAGATAGAAAGAGAGAAGAAGAGAACTTTGGAGAGAAAAGAGAGAATTGGAGATTAAAGATTGGGATTGCTTCTACCAAAGAAATCTGAATTTGCAAGCTCAAGGCAAGTTTTCTACTTGCTAGGGTTTTACGGATTTATGGGTTTTGAATCCTTGGAGGTTGATTTGGATGATCATTGATGTAAATGGTAGTATTTAGATGCATTTATGATGTATTGGTTGCAATAAATGAGCTTAATTTGGATATATTTGAGTTGGGGGAATTTAGGAGTCCAAGACTCCATAGCCAAACTTGGCAAATTCGAGGGCCGAATCGATTCGGTCTGTCCGAATCGATTCACCCAAGGGGAAGTTTCCAGGTCTGTGTGGTCCGAATCGATTCGGCCTGTCCAAATCGATTCGGCAATTATGCAGAAACCCAGATTTCCTGACCGAATCGATTCGTCCAGGCCGAATCGATTCGGAAACCCTGCACTTTTGGGTGATTTTTCTTAGTTTAATTCCAACCCTTTCTTTTAGACTTAGGCCCTAGGAACCTTCTTAAATGAAGTAAACTTAGAGTCCTAGAGTTATAGATGAGTTAGTTGACTATCCTACATTAGAAATGGGTTATGTGGGGGTTATTCGGGGGGTATACAAATTGATGTTAAGGCATTTCTTTTCCTTAGTTAATTATTAGGGGTCTAGAAGTTTCAAGGCCATATTGCGAGACTTTAAAGGCTCATTTGAGGTATGATAAGCATAGTGGGTTATAATGACACCCTAACATGTTGGGAGAATGAATTGAGAGTTATTCACTCTTTAAGGTCGTAATGACATACTGATTTATGAATGGCTCCAGAATATTATATGATAACATTAAAGAATAATGATTCGGATAAAAATGAATCATGCACATGTCTAATGAGAATAAAGATGAAATGAAAATGGTAATGATGATGGTAAATGATACTTTACTTAATCATGGTTCTGGTAAATGTTAATTTACTTAAACACACCTCTCTAAATGCTACCATAAGTGTTGCGCCCCGACTTATTTTTGTTAAACTCATCCTTTTAATTAGAGATAAATTGGCTTAAACAATGCTTTAATTTAAATCTCCAAGGAAAACAACATAAGGAGTGTAAGCTATAAAGGGTTAGTGAATGACCACATACCACACATATAACCAATTTGAATAACCATTTTTATTTTGTTCTAATGCTATAACCCAACAGGAATTGTGAAACTCTCGCAAGCCTGGACCCGCCACAGTCCAATTAACCCACCACAGTTATTAGGGACCACCACATCCCTTTATTAGGCCCGAGTACACAAACCTTTAAGTTGGATTAACAGGACCACCACATCCCGTAGGACCCACCACAGTCCTTAACATTAGATAAAGGACTCACTAGTACATATCATTATATAACATCGCTTAACATTTTTAATCATATGCGTATGTTTCATAAAAACAATATCACTCCCATAAACATTTTCACACATGTGTTTAACTACACATTTCCATATGAAATTATAAGCATTTATATTTCATAAGGAAGGTCACTCACCTTGGATTTGGTGCTAATATTAATACCAACTACTTCCTTGGTATGGTAGTATTAGTTGCTTCCCCACCTAACAAGTCAATATCGTTAGTATTTGAATACACCGATTAACATCAAACCCAGTAACACATCACATAATTTGTTCAATCAGAAATAACTAAGGAGGAATTACATATGACACTTCACATTTATGTAACACCCAATTAATTAGGGTTCTAACACAATTTACAGAATTAAATTACGAATTTGCTAGACAAAGTTATGCCCATTTTATTACAGCCTTTTCCAAATCGTTTCTCAAGAAAAACAACAACACAACTTCAACTTCCTAGAATTCTCATAATTTTTGTACAACATAACTTTTCATGATATTACACCCAATATCAGTAAACACATTGAATAATACAAATTTAATGTTTCATAATTTCTAGGGCTCATTTTCTATGTCGAGCAAAACGTCAAACACTTGGTATGCATTCTTGCTCCTTTAGGGCAAATTTTAAACCAAGACTTCAAACTATCTCCAAGGGTTCATTCCTTGGTATTTTTACACAATTTTAGGCTATGTTATACATTTATGAGTTTATTTTACTCTCCAACTTGAATCACTCAATTCCAATAAGTATTCCATGATTTATGCCATGTTTAGCATAACTAGGTCAAAATACAACATTAAGGCATAACTTAACATTTTTAAGCATACATAACCTTGACCTTGGGGATAATTCATGGAAACATATAATAAACATGTTTTAGCAGAAATATACATCAAAATCATGAATTTTCTAAATCAAAATGCTTTACGAAAAGATGATGTAAATTTAGGACTTTAAAGTATGCATTTACGATCCTAGCTCTGGTTCTAACTTATGTTCTTAACCCATCCTTGTTCCAACAAAATTCAGCAATATGGGTATCATTAAAATATATATCCAAATCAGAAATAAAAACATTCCAAGTATATAACTCATCCATGTGACAAACTTTAATAAAGATGTAATTACCTTACGAGAATTCCTCGATTTATGGTGAATTTTCAAAGAAATTCTTCCTTAACTTTGTTTTTCTCTCTCCTTAACCATATTTTTCTCAAGATTGTAATAGGAAATGAAAAAGATGATAAGTTCTGCCTTATGAGCTAAAAAACGTGGCTATGGGACCACTTTAAGGTGGTATTACGCGATTCATTGGGCAAGGGGTCCAATAGGACAATTTCGTTAATGACAGATTTGTCCTGCCTCGTAAAATCACCATAACTCACTATTTCGGGCCCCGATTTACTCTCACTTTGTGTATATGAGTATATAACTTAAACATATACAACTTTCATGTTTTGTGTTTTCCCAAAATCATAAAACTAGTACACCTAATTTGGGCTCGAACAGAAGAGTAATTATTTACTCAAAATTTCATAACTTTCACATTTGGCGACCAAACATCGCCACTTTCGCACCAACACTCTAGCTTACTTTTTATTAACATAATGATGCATTTAGAAACATATTTTCATGATGAATTTAACCACATAACCAATTTATAACTTATAACTTATAACTCATAACTTATACTTAATCGTATAATTAACCTTACTAATTGTGTTTTAGGGCCTTACAATTCTACCCCTCTTATAAAAATTTCGTCCTCGAAATTTAACGCATAAGAAACTTACCAAACAAGTGAGGATATTGCTTCTTCATGTTATCCTCACCTTCCCAGGTGGCATACTCCACATTCTGACTTCTCCACATCACCTTAACTAGTGAAATGGTTTTACTACGTAACACTTGCTCCTTTCGATCTACAATAGAAATTGGTTCCTCCATGTAGGTTAAGTCATCTTGAAGCTCTATCGGTTGTGAAATAAACACATGTGAAGGATCGGGCACATACTTACGTAACATGGATATATGAAAAACATCGTGTATCCGAGACAATTCTGGTGGTAATGCCAACATATAAGCTACAGATCCAACCCGTTTTACTATCTCATAAGGTCCAATGTACCTGGGACTTAACTTTCCCTTCTTCCCAAATCTCATAACCCCTCTCCAAGGAGAAACACGTAGGAATACTCGATCACCTTCCTCAAATTTCAATTCTTTCCTTCGGTTGTCTGCATAACTTTTATGTCTACTTTGCGCCACCTTTAAGTGATTATGGATGAGATTGATCTTTTCAGTAGTCTGCTATACGATTTCTGGCCCAAGTAGTTTTCGTTCTCCTACTTCAGTCCAACACACTGGAGTTCTGCATTTTCTCCCATACAAAGCTTCATAAGGAGCCATCTTAATACTCAAATGATAGCTATTATTATAAGCAAACTCTAATAGTGGCAAGTGTTCATCCCAACTCCCCTTGAACTCCAACACACAGATTCGTAACATGTCTTCAAGTGTTTGGATCGTTCTTTCTGACTGCCCATCAGTTTGAGGATGAAAAGCTGTACTAAATTTCAATTTAGTCCCCAAAGCTTCTTGTAAACTAGGCCAAAAGTGAGAAGTAAACTTAGGATCTCGATCAGAAATAATAGAAACAGGTGCACCGTGCAATCTAATAATCTCATCCACATATAATTTGGCATATCTATCCATGGAGTAAGTAGTTTTAACAGGAAGAAAATGTGCAGACTTAGTCAACCTATCAACGACAACCCAAATAAAATCAAACCCTCGTGATGATTTTGGTAAACCTACAACAAAATCTGTAGTAACATGCTCCCATTTCCACTCAGGGATAGGTAAGGGTTGTAGTAAACCACTTGGCTTCTGATGCTCCACCTTCACCTGTTGGCAAACTAGACATCTAGCAACAAAATCTGCAATGTCATGTTTCATTCACGACCACCAATAACATTGTTTCAAATCTCTATACAGTTTCGTGCTCCCTTGATGCATAGCATATAAAGAACAGTGGGATTCCTCTAAAATCATTCTTCTCAAATCAGGCACATTAGGTACACACAAACGGTTCCCATACATAACAATGTCATCATCCCGAATAGAAAATTCATTTGCTTTACCCTTTTTCATATTATCTCTAACTTTCTCCAATTTTGTATCTCCTCTTTGTGCTTGTTTTATCCAGTCTATCAATGTGGGTCTAACATTTAATTGTGCTACTATTCCGTAAGACTCATTCAAAGTTAATTCCACCCCCATTAAAGCTAACTCTCTCAGCAGATCAACTCGAATACAATAAATACAAGATATTATGCCTAGAGATTTTCTACTCAAAGCATCAGCAACAACATTAGCTTTACCTGGATGGTGATGTATCGTATAATCATAATCTTTTATAAGTTCCATCCACCTTCTTTGCTTCAAGTTCAAGTCTTTTTGTGTAAACAAGTATTTTAAGCTTTGATGGTCAGTAAAAATTTCACAACTAACACCATATAAGTAGTGTCTCCAGATTTTTAATGCAAAAACTACTGCAGCCAACTCAAGATCGTGTGTAGGGTAGTTGCGTTCATGTATCTTTAACTGTCGAGAAGCAAAAGCAATTACCTTTCCATGCCGCTTTAACACACAACCGAGTCCTTGATACGAGGCATCACTATAAACAACTAAACCTTCTGTACCCGTTGGGATAGTCAATACTGGAGCTGATGTCAACTTACCCTTTAAAATTTCAAAGCTTTTATCACAATCGCCACTCCACACAAACTTGTTCTCCTTTCGGGTAAGCTTAGTTAATGGCAATGCAATAGAAGAAAACCCCGGTATAAACCTCCTGTAATAGCCCGCCAATCCCAAAAAGCTACGTACCTCTATCACACTAGTTGGTCTTTCCCAATTCATTACTGCTTCAACCTTCTTGGGATCTACACAAATACCATCAGCAGAAATAACATGCCCCAAAAATACTACCTTGTCTAGCCAAAATTCCCATTTAGAAAATTTAGCATACAACTGCTTCTCTCGCAAGGTCTGTAAAATAATCTTTAGGTGGCATTCATGCTCATCCCTACTACGAGAATATATCAAAATATCATAGATGAAGACAATAACAAAAGAATCCACATATGGGTGAAATATACGGTTCATCAAATCCATGAATACGGCCGGTGCATTTGTTAACCCAAATGGCATGACAAGAAATTCATAATGTCCATACCTGGAACGAAAAGCAGTTTTAGAAATGTCACAATCTCTTACTTTCAATTGATGATATCCGGATCTGAGATCAATCTTAGAAAATACTTTGGATCCTTGCAACTGATCGAACAAGTCATCAATGCGGGGTAGTGGGTATTTATTACGGATAGTCACCTTATTCAATTGATGATAATCGATGCACAGCCTCATGGTTCCATCTTTCTTCTTCACAAACAATACTGGGGCTCCCCACGGTGATACACTAGGCCTTATAAAACCACGGTCTAACAAATCTTGCAACTGTATTTTTAGCTCCTCTAATTCTGCAGGTGCCATGCAATATGGTGTAATAGATATCGGTGCGGTGCCTGGTACCAACTCAATCGCAAATTCTACCTCACGGTCTGGTGCTAACCTTGGGAGTTCTTCCGGGAAGACATCTGCAAACTCATTAACTATTGGTATATCTGATAATTTTCCAGCCTCTTGTCGTATGTCCACCACATGGGCAAGATAACCCTCACATCCTTTCCTTAGCAGTTCATAACATTTTGTAGAAGAAATCAAACAAGTTGGAGTGACATTTTGTTCCCCAATAAATTTAAATTCAGGTTCACCCGGTAACTGAAACACTACCTCCTTTTTAAAGCAATCCAAACATACATGATATGAAGCTAACCAATCCATACCCAGTATTACATCAAAGTAGCGCATATCGAGAGGTAATAAGTCAACTAGTAATTCTTTTTCACCCACTCGCACCACACACTCCCTATATACCCTCTTAATAAAAACCAACCCCCATACTGGAGTAACAATAGCTAAACCAGAATCTAATGATGATAATGGTTTATTAAGATGCAACAGATAAAGCAAAGACACAAAAGAATGTGTAGAACCAGGATCTATCAACACATAAGCATCTTTATCACCAATAGGAAGTGTACCTGTCACTACGTTAGGCATAGCTTGTGCATCTTGTTGCGTCAGTGCAAACACTCTGCCTTGGCCTTGACTTTGCGATATACCTCCTCTACCTCCCCTGGTTACATTCCGTGTAGAACTCCTACCTCCTACTGCCACACTCCCAACTGATGTTGTAGCTCCCATCGCTGGACAATTCTTTCTTAAGTGCCCCGGTTGATGACAATGGAAACACAAAGGTGTCGTCTCAGCTATTGTACACTCTCGAGACATGTGCCCTTGACCACCACATCTATAACAAAATATAGCCCTCGGCACCAACACAGATGCATTTTCTAACCGATTCATCCCAGTCCTTCCAGCTCGAGCTTGAAATCTTCCACGTGCACTTCTATTATTTTTAAATTCTTGTCCCTTAGGTACTCCTCGTGCTACAATCTGAGTTGAGGTTCCCGTCTCCCATCCATATGATCTTATAACATCATGTCTAGCCTTCTTCGAGTGTTCAGCTTTCATTTCTTTCATTGACTTTTCTGACACCATGGCCCTATCAACCAAGTCCACGTAATCTATGATCATCATATTAGTAACCATGCTTTTTATCTCTACACTCAGGCTGGTTTGAAACCGATCACATATACTTTCTTCCGTCCTCACCAAGTTAGGTGCAAATCTTGATAAGGATATAAATAAAGCTTCATACTCTGCCACTGTTCGGTTCCCTTGTTTCAACGTGATAAATTCTTCCTCTTTCTCTTTCCTATAAAGCCTTGGGAAATATTTTTCAAAAAACACCTTCACAAACCTCTCCCATGTAATTTGTGGAGGATTTATTGGAACCACTCCCCCCATTGTAGTAAGTAACCTTTCTCTTGCATCCCACCATAACTTTGCATCAGCCTCTAACCTAAAGGTTGCTAACAAAACCTTTTGTTCATCTCGCACTTCCATCACCTTAAATATTGTTTCCATCTTTCTAACCCACCCCTCTGCCACTAACGAATCCGTAGTCCCAGTAAATGCAGGCGGATTTAACTTCATGAACCTCTCATGTAATTTTTCCCTATCCCCACCATGTTCTCCACCTCTTGCTTGTTCCATAAGTTGTGCCACAGCACGTAATATTCTTTCCACATCATCAATAGGTTGTTGTTGCACCTCCGGTTCCTCCACTTGAATATGTCTATGTCCTTTCTGACTATTAGGAACATAAGTTGCCTCACCCTCCGCTCCATCATGTGGCTCATGTGGATCCATCATTCACTGCGATATAACTCACTTAAACAAAATACAATAGCAACAATTTAATATTAACATTGTTAGTCAAAATCCAGGTGCATAACAGACTCACTTTCTAGTGTCCACTGCCAATCTAGACCCCACATCCTATCCAGAACCTAATGACCACGCTCTGATACCAAGTTGTCGCACCCCGACTTAATTTTGTTAAACTCTTCCTTTTAATTAGAGATAAATTGGCTTAAACAATGCTTTAATTTAAATCTCTAAGGAAAACAGCATAAGATTTTTTTTTCCCAAAGGTACGTGTAGATGAAAACATAACTGCCTTTACTTATAACTAATAAGTACTACATAACTTTACATAACCAAGATCCTTAGTTTAATAATTAAAAAAAAGAAATCATGATATTCAAACCATACTAAATATCCATCACTCCCCCGTTTTAAGGTCCTAACTTGGCAGTGAACTCCAAATTATAAGCATACCTGAAACAAAACATTATAGGAGTGTAAGCTATAAAGGCTTAGTGAATGACCACATACCACACATATAACCAATTTGAATAACCATTTTTATTTTGTTCTAATGCTATAACCCAACAGGAATTGTGAAACTCTCGCAAGCCTGGACCCGCCACAGTCCAATTAACCCACCACAGTTATTAGGGACCACCACATCCCTTTATTAGGCCCGAGTACACAAACCTTTAAGTTGGATTAACAGGACCACCACATCCCGTAGGACCCACCACAGTCCTTAACATTAGATAAATGACTCACTAGTCCATATCATTATATAACATCGCTTAACATTTTTAATCATATGCATATGTTTCATAAAAACAATATCACTCCCATAAACATTTTCACACATGTGTTTAACTACACATTTCCATATGAAATTATAAGCATTTATATTTCATAAGGAAGGTCACTCACCTTGGATTTGGTGATAAGATTAATAGCAACTACTTCCTTGGTATGGTAGTATTAGCTGCTTCCCCACCTAACAAGTCAATATCGTTAGTATTTGAATACACCGATTAACATCAAACCCAGTAACACATCACATAATTTGGTCAATCAGAAATAACTAAGGAGGAATTACATATGACACTTAATATTTATATAACACCCAATTAATTAGGGTTCTAACACAATTTACAGAATTAAATTACGAATTTGCTAGACAAAGTTATGCCCATTTTATTACAGCCTTTTCCAAATCGTTTCTCAAGAAAAACAACAACACAACTTCAACTTCCTGGAATTCTCATAATTTTTGTACAACATAACTTTTCATGATATTCCACCCAATATTAGTAAACACATTGAATAATACAAATTTAATGTTTCATAATTTCTAGGGCTCATTTTCTATGTCGAGCAAAACGTCAAACACCTGGTATGCATTCTTGCTCCTTTAGGGTAGATTTTAAACCAAGACTTCAAACTATCACCAAGGGTTCATTCCTTGGTATTTTTACACAATTTTAGGATATGTTATACATGTATGAGTTTATTTTACTCTTCAACTTGAATCACTCAATTCTAATAAGTATTCCATGATTTATGCCATGTTTAGCATAACTAGGTCAAAATACAACATTAAGGCATAACTTAACATTTTTAAGCATATATAACCTTGACCTTGGGTATAATTCATGGAAACATATAATAAACATGTTTTAGCAGAAATATATATCAAAATCATGAATTTTCTAAATCAAAATGCTGTACGAAAAGATGATGTAAATTTAGGACTTTAAAGTATGCATTTACGATCCTAGCTCTGGTTCTAACTTATGTTCTTAGCCCATCCTTGTTCCAACACAATTCAGTAATATGGGTATCATTAAAATATATATCCGGATCAGAAATAAAAACATGCCAAGTATATAACTCATCCATGTGACAAACTTTAATAAAGATGTAATTACCTTACGAGAATTCCTCGATTTATGGTGAATTTTCAAAGAAATTCTTCCTTAACTTTGTTTTTCTCTCTCCTTAAGCATATTTTTCTCAAGCTTGTAATAGGAAATGAAAAAGATGATAAGTTCTGCCTTATGAGCTAAAAAACGTGGCTATGGGACCACTTTAAGGTGGTATTACACGATTCATTGGGCAAGGGGTCCAATAGGACAATTTCGTTAATGACAGATTTGTCCTGCCTCGTAAAATCACCATAACTCACTATTTCGGGCCCCGGTTTACTCTCACTTTGTGTCTATGAGTATATAACTTAAACATATACAACTTTCATGTTTTGTGTTTTCCCAAAATCATAAAACTAGTACACCTAATTTGGGCTCGAACAGAAGAGTAATTATTTACTCAAAATTTCATAACTTTCAGATTTGGCGACCAAACATCGCCACTTTCGCACCAACACTCTAGCTTACTTTTTATAAACATAATGATGCATTTAGAAACATATTTTCATGATGCATTTAACCACATAACCAATTTATAACTTATAACTCATAACTTATACTTAATCGTATAATTAACCTTACTAATTGTGTTTTAGGGCCTTACAATAAGGGAAGTTCGCGCATGAGGTGATGTCCCCTGACTAATGAACGCATGGAGACTATAGTCCTCGGCCATATGAGGGTTATTGTATGTGTTAACTGCGTTGGTGAGGTGATTCTGGGTGTGGTCATGACTCTCCCGCGGGAATATGGCCACTTCCTAACGTTGCGTTAGGTTCCCAGGTTGTCTTATTGGATAGGCCCTGGAAGATGATAGTCATTTAGGGGCGCATCCAGTGGGGATACCCGGAGGGGCGATCTTAGAATCGTTATATGCATAAGAATATAACTATTCTAAATCAAGTGGGACTTGATGGATAATAAATGCCACAAAGAGCATGTGATAGAAATTGTATTCCTGATAAGGAATGGAAAGATGAAATGAAAAGGTGAAAAATGATAAAGGCTATTTTTTAATTATGTTTATTCATATCCTCTTGTATGACTGAATTAAATTTATAGTCATATAATTGTCTTAGTTGATTATATGAGGTTACCATGTTAGAATATCATCTTTATCATTCATGATTAACTCTTCATAACTATCATACATTTTATTCATCTGGCGATCTTATAAAACCGAGCCCTGACTCGTTCATATTTTTTGTTGTGCATGAATCTTGTATGCGCTCAGGTGCTACACCGCAAGGACGCACGTACTGATTTTCCCATTCCGATAGACTTTTTGGGAGCCGTGATAATTTACGGATATTACGGGATACTTTGTATAGGCGCTTTCATTTTTACACTCTAGTTATGATCGGGTCTTTTATTCGGGCGTGTGACCCAAACTTTTGTAACTATCTAATGGATGTAATATGTAACTTAATGAACATGCATTATTTGTTATGTATCTGTTGACCGACAGCATATTCGGTCCCCTTATTGTATACTCATTGTTGTAGTAATATAAGTTTTCTTGGATTTCCACTTTCTTTTCAAATCGGGTTGTTTAAAATGCTTTCTTTAAAATATAAAACAAAATTTTTGGCAACCCATTTTCTGAAATATTGGGTGGTTATGCCGTATACTTATTGTACTGTTGTGATGCTGAGAATGATTCCATCCATGATCCCTGTTAAATTGGAGTATCGGGCTGGCCACCCCTTATTCTGGTGAGCGGGTTGTCACACCAAATGCCTAGTGGGAAAAATACAATAATATAGTATAGAATCGAACGACAAAAAGGAGACTCTAACACGTTATATCTACGTGCACATACAACTACCTTATACATATACACATTTATATACTTTAATACATGAAACCTTTTTAATTCCAAAAACTTTACTTATATCGATTAATTCACCTTAATCTTATAAATAAACACTCTTTTACTTTAATTGACATTTATTCATTGATATAACACACCCGATTTAATGCCTAAAGAAGATACACTTTGTTTAAGAAAAAGTCATTTTTTCACCAAAATTACCTACTTTATTCATACTAATCCACGTAGTATTTTCACTGAAAATCACCCTTTCAACACATGCAAACACATACCCTTATGTTGATTATGGGTTAAACCTCTTTAGGCTGCTTAACTCCTCATATAACCTATACACATTACCGTTCCTTTGCATTAATGAACATTAATCAATTTTCACATTTCTTGTCCACTTTATACCTTACCTAAATATTTGTTAATTCATTCAAGTAAGGTTGTCTTTTCACATACTCATCACACAATTCATTTCTTGACATGTTCCACCTTTCATTATCTTTTTCTCAAAATCTTCCAATATCCACATACTTTAACGGGCTCCACACTGCCAGTTATGCTACCATATGCTCTAGCCAGTGATTTTAGGTCTTTCACCCTAGGCCTCCGGGCCCTCCTTAATTATTACGGTGTCATCCGAGTCCATATTAATGTGTTTTGACATTTTACAAATGTCCAAATTATTCCACTTTTTTTACCGACTAAAGCCAAAAACTCGGGGTCTCATCCGAACTTGTGTTATACTTTAAAATTATCATTTCTTGTCCATTTTACTCTATGATTAATTTTATTCCAAAACCGGGTTCATTTAGGACCACTTTGTGTAACACCTTTTCCAATATTTTTATTTCATAAAAATGTTCCACTTTACTTAAAATTACCATTTTACCCATGTGATTCCAAACTTGTCTTTTCCTCCTTTTTCAGAAGTGTTATTTACCAAAACATCATTGGGTTACCCACACTAATTTCTTAAGTGGTCTTAAATCATTAACACTTATTTAATACTTTGGAGTGATATACATTTCAAGTTGGAAATATCTTTTATTTCATTACCTTCTTTCTCTGAGAAATCATTGAACATTTAAAGACTACTTTATAAGAAAAACACCATTTTTCTTTATTAATACATGTAGCCTTGAAACCTTAGAGTTGTCATATTTCCAACACTTTTTCACACACTTTAAGGGATGAAATTTCTATTTCCTTTATTTCATGTTTAAACCCAATAAAACCCTCATTAAACTTATTTATATGTTCATCATCAAAATACTACAAGTTTATATGCATGAGAAGGTAAATTTTAAGTCCAAAAATCCTATTAAATGGGTATAACATGTGATTTATTTTAGAAATTTCATAATGTTCGCTCAAACATAATTTTCAAGGTAAAAAACATTATTTTTTCTTCAAAACTTGGATAAATGTCCATTTACACAAAAATCTCGATTTTTCACAAGAAACTTTGAAACATTTATTCATAAATTGTTCCCAACAAAATAAACACTTTTCGAACATTTTTACGTCATAAAAATGTTTAATACTAAGTTTCTTAAAATATATCATTTACTCAAAACCATTAAAACCCTTTTGTAAACCCATATTTACAAACCATAAGTAATTCTTATATCATAAAAGCATCATACTCTTACAAACTCTAACCACATGACCAACATATAGAAAAAAGAGTTTTTAACTAAAGAGTGGAGTTTTACCACCTCAAATGAAACTTCAACAATGGTGGATGAAGAAGAAGGTGAGGGCAACCCCCCACCTCCTAAGGTGGACTCAAGGAGGTTGCCTAGCTCCACAAATCTTACCTCCATAAAATCTCCAAGTAAAACCTCCTTTAAGTTCCATTAATCTTTTATTCTTCTTCTTCCTCAAAACCAGTAATAATAACTTCAAATTAGTAGCTCTACTCCATAATGGATGAAATTGGTGTATAAGCCTTATTTATTATGAAATACTGGTAAAACATGGTGGAATAAGGTGGAGATATGGTAGTGTCATGGTGGAAGAGGATTTGGGGAGATGAAATATCCTTGAAATGAGAGAGAGAGAGAGAGAGAGAGAGAGAGAGAGAGTCTAATGGGGTTTTGGCGAGGGAAGAACCTCCCCACCTCTCTTCCTCTTTTCACTTAAATAAACCCTCGAACCCACTTAAAAATCGACCCCTAAACCCAAAATTCTGATTTTGACCATCTAGGTTCACCGAGAGTCGACACGTCATTGATCCAAGAGTCCAAAATGAGATTGAACACAAGGGAAATTTGATTTGAAAGATATCTTCCTAGGTCATTCGAATAAGAATGGTACCTCGTTTGAAAGAGACTGGATTCTCATTTGATCATCCTTTCGAATGACCTTCTAACGAGGTGGTGCACCTATACAGTGGTGGGATGTTCGATCGTCGTTAGATATCCACTTTGAACAAAGTGGTATTTTCTTTCCAACCACCAGTATTCTCATTCGAACGAAATAATGACCTCATTCCAACGCCTTCCAAGTTCGTTCAATCTATTCAGATTTCTTAAATCTCCAATTTCACCCAATAACATCCAACAATTAATATCAAGGCCAAAAGAGTAGTCAAACATAGAGGAAAAAGGCCATATACTAGTGATATAACTCCCAAGAGTTCCTCGTGATCATAAATAACATGGGTGAAGGGTAAACTCCCAGGGGTAGGTATTACAAGAGCTATTCAATCGATACCAACACGAACTATAAATGAGGATGAAACTTCCTACAAAGAAGGACCACCACTCTCTAGACTTGGTTAGTAAGTAAGTGAAGTGTTTGGAGTGTTTATCGCTTAGTCAGTTAGTTGGTTCTCACACGATTTCCATATTTATCTATCATGTTTCACATATATGATTATCACGTTTAGTTAGTCTACAATATTCTCTATAATTGTAATGTAAATGTTCAACATTAAATAATAAGAAGAACATTAATTCTCTTCTCATATCATATTATAAGACTTTATATGGTATCAGGACTTAAAGGCTCAATGGTATGTAGTTCCACATCTAATGGACTATCCCTCTTTTTTGGATCACTCCAGCCACTCATTGCCATTTGTTCTATTAAACTCAAACCATCAAACTACCTCATTTGGAGAACCCAAATGTTACAACTCATCAGACAATCAAGGTGGATGATTTGACTTATCAAGAGCCACCAACAATAAATGAGGAATATGCATCTCGAGAAGAAAAATATGTTTTGATTCAAAGTTGGATTTTTCGTACGTTAATTGAAATGTGTATGTTTTTTTCTATTGGATATGAAATAGCTAAACAAACATGGGAATTCTTGGAAGATAGCTATTTGAAAACCTCAAACTGAAGGATTTTCAACTGAAGGATCATGTGAACAATAGAACGCTTGATAACAAAACTCTTATATAATACATCAGGGAATTCAAAGGCCTATGTGATGGATTATGAGACATTAATATGATGATTTATGAAGAGAGCAAGGTAAGATTTGCAAAGGGCTTAGGGTCAAAGTATAAAACTTTTAGGACTATGATGTTAGGTAAGGATCCTTATCCTATAATATCTTAGATTATCATCTCACTAAAAAGATGTAATATTTGGGAAGAAACTAGTAATGATATAGTTGCTCACTCAATAGCCTTCACAACCCTGAGATATCCATATCAAGGTTGCAATAAAGGCATAAACTAACCAAATCATGGAAGATGATCTATGCACGGTCCTACAATTAGTCCTATGGTCAACCCTATAGTCCTTTCAATTTGAGAGAGAGAGATCTTAGGCCTGTAGGTCAGACTTATAGGGGGCATCCTAGTCAATCAATGACCAATATCGGAGGGTCATTCAATGGAGGAACTATCTAGCATGGTTTTACCAAATTACCTGACAAGAGTCCTACTGAAGATGAGACTTGTCAAATTTATGGCAAGAGAAACCACAGAGCCCTTACTTGCTATTATCGATGGGATTTATCATAGCAAATTTAAGAGGATTAACCACATTTTATGGAATCCTTCAATAGCTGACCTACTCTAGACAATTCTCTATACGTAGACCTTGGTTCTACATCGCATATTACTCACTCTCCAAGTAATCTCTCTCAAATTAAATTTCATAAATGTGCTAATAAAATATATGTTGCCAATGTATCAAAACTAGACATTACCCATGTTGGTGTTCAATGATTAAATAAAGATTTAAAACTCAAAGACTTACTGATGGTGCCAAATATTAAGAAAAAATGATCTTAGTTAATCAGTTATTGGAAGATAATGCATGCTTACTTGAATTTACTAATTATGGCTTTATTGTTAAGGACAATTAAAAACTATTGACTCTCGAAAGGGGAAGTAAAACGGGCTAATTGAATTACTTCGATCAAGAATAAAAAGATGTTATAACATTTATTAATGAAGTAAGAATCAATTATGAAATCCGGCATCAAAGATTGGGACATCTACAATCAAAGTCTTTGAAGTTTGTGAGTCAAAATAATTTATTTTATGCGTGTTTTTGGAATAAAACTCCTATTGCATGTGCGAGTTGTTAGATGGGAAAGGTTTCTAATCTTTCCTTTGGTCTCAATGATAAATTTTTTAAATTCCTCTAAAAAGATTCATTATGATCTATAGGGACCTGCACATGTTACCTCATCTCGAGGAATGAAATTTTATGTTATTTTATTAATGATTGTACTGTGTATACTTGGTTGTATCCTTTAAAATTCAAATCAGACTTTGACCAAGTATTTTTTAAAGTCCACAAAATGATTGCAACTCAGTTAGATGCAAAACTAAATATATTTCAGTGTGATGGTGGGGGAGAATTTTCTAGTAATGATTTTGTCGAGTATCTTCAAAAGAATGGCATTTTAAGGTACATTTCATGTTCTCATGCACCTAAGCAGAATGGGGTAATTGAGAGGAAGCATAGACATGTTGTTGAAACCGGTCTAACCTTGCTTTTTAATGAAAATTTTCCTATGTATCTTTGGGTTGTGGAATTTTTAACTGCAGTTCACCTAATAAATAGACTACCCACAACACCTTCGAAGCAACAAACACCATTTTTCAAGATTTATGGTTCACATCCAAATACTCAAACTTGATCATATCCAGATGCAAGTGTTTCCCTTATCTCGAAAATAAAAGCCAAAAAAATTTCCAAACTAAGTCCAATCCATGTGTTTTCATTCGGTATAGTGCACTCCATAAATGATTTATATGTTATCATCCATCCACCAGGAACGTTTTCATATCTAGACATGTTCTATTTAATGAATACAACCTACCATACACACCAACCTCAAAATATTCTCCAAATACACCTAGATCACCAAACTATAGTACCTACCGAGACTTTATCTCAGAAAATACATCACATCAACCACACACTACCAACACCTCACAATCACCAGAACTTATACAATATACCCTCAAATCACCATTCACTAATGACCAAAACCAGACTCCAACCATCCTTCTTATTGCCTAATTACCTCCTTTGACTGATCTCATTTCGTGAGACTCCTCTAAGAGTGATTCAGACACACCACCCTACTCTAATCCCTCCACACCTCAAAATTCACCTCATCAAAATCTCACTCCATCACAATCTTATATAACTTATCATTTCTCAACCTATCTACACCATGATTCTACCACTACCATATATAAAACACAAGGCCTTAAACTCACTGTTGATTTAACTTTAGACTTTACCACCGAACCTACCATATTTCCTTCTAATACTCAACCAATGTGAACCAGATCCAAATGCCATCCACACACTGCCTTGAATACTTTTCCCCTTCTCACTGAACCTAATACCATTCACCAATCACTTTCTAAACCTTCTTAGGTTCAAGATAAGAAAGATTAATTCACCATTATTCATTATAATTAAACCTTCACGATTGTTCCAAAGCAATATCACATGCATATCATTGGGTCTAAATAGGTGTACAAAACTCAGCACAAAAAAGATGGAACTCTTGACTAATATAAATCCAGATTAGTTACCAAAGGCTTTGATCAAAATAAAGGAGTATATTTTGGGGAAACCTTCAGTCCAGTAATTAAGACTTTAACAATTCGACTTATCTAATCTTTAGTAGTCCTTAAAGGGTGGCCTCTAAAACAACTTGATGTAAAAAATGCCTTTCTCAATAGTCACCTAAATGAAGAGGTTTATATGAGGCAACCACAAGGGTTTGTTCATCCAATGAATCTTAAACATGTTTTTGTCCTTCGCAAGGCTATTTATGGTCTAAAACCAGACCAAGAGCTTTATTTGATTATTTTAGCCTTTATATGCTTCAAATAGATTTCCAATGTAGTAAAGCTGACTCTTCCTTATTTGTTCATCATGCCACACTAGGATCAACCCTCTTATAGATATATGTAGATGATATTATCCTCTCCAGTAGTAACTATACTATGTTAGACCAACTCATTTCTCAACCCATATTTTCAATATAATTTAAAATTTATTTTTAGTTACTTATTACTCGGAGTTACATATAAGTATGGATAAATTAGTATATGCCTATAAATATTAACATATTCTTGATATAATTTGAATTATAAATCAATGAGGAATTTTATTTTAAATAACTTTTTATCTATTAGTTATCAAAGTTATAATTGTTATAAACTATAGGAGGTGAAAAGTTTAAATTATTGATGTAAGGACGCAAATTTCCAATTGAGTCCATTGTTTTTTTGGCTCAATTCCGGACAAAAACGTTTGAGTCATAGGATAGAGTATTTTGATCATCTTTCAAGCGTATGACGTGTTTATTGAAGACGTAGCGGCCAAGTGTATAAAGCTTCATCAAAAAGCTGTGGTTTATGTGCCTCGTTTCAACGTCATCAACAGTGGTTCCATCCTCCCAAGGTATAAATGCATTACATATATATAGGAGCTTGGAACAGTTTATATTGGGTGTTAGGTTTTTAAAATTGTGTTTTGTTTTCAGAATGTTTTCTATTAAAACTTATATATAAAGTATATAAAAGTTTCTGGGTCTAAAAAGAATTTTTGAACATTCTGTGAGTTCGTTCGAAGTATCGTTCGAATGAGATTGTCGTTCGAACCACAAGTCGTTCGAACGAGATTTCCAATGACTTCCCATTTTGGCATACTGGAACTTCGTTCGAAATGTCGTTTGAACGAGATAGTCGTTCTAACGAGATTTATAACGAGCTTCTAACGAGTTCATACTGGAACTTCGTTAGAAGACTCGTTCGAACGAGAATTTCGTTCGAACGAAATGTCGTTCGAACGAGATGCCAGGCGGGAACAGTTTTAAACAGTTTTTCTCCCACTTCCCCACTTGTTTCTTAACTCATTTTTCTCAGACTTTATTATGTGCGGGAATTACACTTTCCAACTTAACTTTTCCATTCCATTCCATCTCTTAGAGAGAATTTGAGACCTAAATTTCTTAAGGAAAATGTTCTTGTTTTGAGTGAGATTTTTAGAGAAAAATATACACCACTCTAGTTTACACCCAATTGTTTGTTTATTCCAAGTTCTCATATACATATATCTTGCTTGGAGTTTGGCACCGGTTTTCTCTACACCGAATTGAAGATAAGTTTTCATTGATTTACCCACTTGGAGAAAGGCTCCTAGTTCGGGTGATGGTGGCCATATAAAGTCCGATCGGTGGATTCCGAGACCGCGGTGGAGCTCCAAGGTTATCCGCTAGGAAGAGGTGTCTACAACAAGAAGCGTCGAGGCTTGAGAGGGATCGAGTCATGTGTTGTAAGTCTTTTGTCTTGTATTTGTAAATTCTGTATCTAGTGGATTTGAGGCTAGGGACGTTCGAGGTTTTTTCCCGTTGTGGGTTTTTTCCTCGTACATCGCGGCGTAGTGATTTATTGTTCTATTTTATCTTTGGCACTCGCCTAGAATGCATGCTTAGGTAATAAGATAAAACTGGTTTAAATCACTATTAATTTAATTTGGTGGATAATTAAATTTCGATAATGTTTATTTAATTCAAGTGATGTGTTAAAATTAGTTTAGCTTAATTTGTTTAAATGAAAAATATGACTTAGGCAAATTCTAGGACTTGAATTAATTGGTTTAAGTGAAATTAATATTTTTGTGTGTTTTATTAATTCTCACTTGGGTTTAATTTTGATTTGTAAAAGGAAATTAACATTTGGTAATTCGTTTGTTTTGTGAACCATCACACATCTTTTTGCTTCCGCATCTCGATGTATATACCATCACTCTACGCTTTCGCATCTCGATCTATATAAAAGGAAATAATATTTTAATTAAGAAAAATAAAATCGGGGGGCCCTACTCTTTCAAATTGGTATCAGAGCCAAAAATGATAATTTGCGTCGCTAAAGATCTATTAACTTTTTTTTGGCTAAAATGGAATTTTCCCCATTTTCAAAATTTCCTATTTTCGATGGTTCAAACTACGCGTATTGGAAAGCGTGAATGAAATCGGCACTAAAATCTATCGACGAGAGGGTTTGGATGTCTATAGTCAACGGGTGGTCTCCACCAACTCATTTAGTTGAAAATTAATGTGTTCCCAAACCGGCTGATAGATGGACTGAGAATGAGTTTAAACATTCAAATTTTAATTCCCGTGGTTTGAATGCCTTGTTTAGCGCTGTCACGCCGGATGAATTCCGACGTATTATGACGTGTGAGACCGCTAAAGAAGCTTGGGATATTTTACAACTCACTCACGAAGGTACAAGTGTCGTTAAAGCTTAGAAACTCCAAAATCTCACCACTCAATTTGAAACTGTCAAAATGAATGAACAAGAAACTTTTAATGAATTTCATGCTAGACTTTCCGATATTGTTAATTCATCTTTTAATTTGGGAGAGAAAATACCCGACAACCGAGTTGTAAAGAAAATTTTAAGGTCCCTACCCGATAGATTTATTCCAAAAGTGACCGTTTTAAATTCTTTACCAACCTTAGCCTCTACGAAATTAGAAGAGCTTGTAGGTCATTTACAAACCTATGAACTAGACATGTTTCCCTCTAAAACTAAAAAGAAAATAGAAAAGGGAGTTGCTTTAAAAGTCCGAAAAGAGGTCAAACAAGTAGTAGAGAGCGAGAGTGATAGTGACTCGGAAGACATGGCCTTCTTTGCTCGGAAATTTAGAAAATTTCTTAAATTTAACAAAGATAAACTTAAAAATGATTTTAAGAAATTTGAAATGTCTAAGCATGACAAAGTCGAGAAGATCCCTACAACTATTAATGAACAACTAAATAGGGACGAGTCTAATAGGTGTTTTGGTTGTGAGGGTTATGGCCATAGGGCTTCTGAGTGCCCCACAAAACTAAGGAAAGAGGGTAAATGATCCATTTCATATAATGCGACCCTTAGTGATAGTGATAAGGAAGAGGGACCCGATTCCCCCACTAAGCCAAATTTTGTGGCTTTTATGACTAGTCATGTGAGCACCAAAAGTGAATCTTCTCATGAAGATACTCAAACTCATGACTCTTCCGAGGTCAAAGTTTTTTATTCCCTTGTTTTTTATGATAGTGAGAGTGGAGAAGAAAGAGAGAGTGAAAATGAAGAAGAGGTTAATGTGAGTGAACTTCAAAATGCTTTTCAAGAACTTTATAAAGAATCTATTAAATTAAAAAGAGCTAATTTAAAGTTAGAAGCTATTTTAAAAGAGCGTGTCAAGGTCATTGATGATAGTATGTTGGTAGAAGACCTTAGGACACGTGAGAGGACTCTTCAAGATAAACCTGAATATCTAGAAGGCGAGAGAGATAGACTTGGGGGTTTAATGAAATCCTTGAGAAAGGAGCTTCTTGCTTTTGAAGAGCGAAATATTTTATTAGAGTCTAACATTTTAGAATTGCAAAATAAATTAAAAGACTCTAGTAATGTCAAATTTGATTTGGAGTGTCGTTCGAAAAAATTAGATAAAATCTTAGGAACGATCCAAATTAAAAATGACATGTGTGGTTTAGGCTTCAATACTTGTAATGAATCTACTCATAAAGCTAAATCCAACGTTTTAGGAGAATCCACTAGGAAAGCTTTTAGAGATCACTCCGTAGGTAAATATTTTCGACATGTTTTTACTTGTACACATTGTGGTCGAAAAGGTCATGTTAAGAATTTTTTTTTTATCTTAAACGAATTCCTAGAAAATCCCAACGTAAAGCAACCAATGTATTTAAAATTCCTACACCCCAAGATAGTCATTCTTCATTAATTTGGGTTAGGAAATCCAACTTGGTTGCCTTGCAAAATAGGGTTTTTGATTCTCATTTACTTTCACATGCTTCCTCCCTTGCTAAATCTAAAGGATGAATGTGTTAGTGTTTGCATACTTTAGCTTTTTCACTTCATGTTATATTCACATGCTAAATGTATGCTTGTTTAATCATTTTCGAGTTTATGCCCCATGGTTAATCACATTCTAGAATAATGATTCTTGTTTAATCTTTTGTATTTTATTACTTCATTTTGTTTGCATTAAATGGAAAATACAAAAAGATTTTTGTTTATCATTTGGTTTTTATCTATTGCAATTTAAGCACTTAATAAAAATTCAAATGATTTTTGTTTGTCTTTTGAGTATATATTTTTATGTTTGGTTAAAAATGTCTAAAACTCAAAAAGATTTTATTTTGTGTGTATTTTGGTTTGACACACTTTAAGTGGCATATACTTGTGTTTGAATCCCTCCTTTAACGCTCTCATGTTGCTAGAACTTTTGGTTTAGATTATCAATCCTTATTATGTTCTTTACCATGCTTACATGGAGTAGTTGGATTTTGTGTTGATTAAATGGATTCTATTTTTATATGTCTCTATTCACACATGCACGAGCTCTTTTGAAATTTTAACTTCATATGTATATTTGAGCTATGTGAGGTGTTCTCCTTCCAATATTGTCATCTACATATTTGTGACTTAGGAGGACTAGTGCATGTCAAAATCCGTTGCAAGTGAGATTTGTGTTAAAAATGAAAACATGATAAATAAAAATGTGCACGGGGAAGGGCTCCGAAAGGACTTAGTAATCCTTTGCGATTGTAAGCCACCATTTTGAATGGACCTAAAAGAAATATGTGGTCCAAAGGCCTAAAAACAGAAAATATGGCATTAAAAAGAAAACCAATTGCCAAGGCCTATGTTTGATTGATATATTCATTCAAAATTAACATAAATGCTTATTGAGGGAGATTGGATGGTATATCAGTGGTTTGCACAATGTCCGTTTATTCTAGTTGCGTATCTCATGTCATGACTCTATTGGTTTGTAGAATCATCAATATGTTAGGCTTGTATGCATTATGTATGTTTGTTCATTGAGTTCAATCTATATTATCACATGAGGTTATATTCAAATGTGATGAAGTTTGCAATCAAATGAGGACTCCGTGAACATGTTTTAAGTGATTGGGTCTAAATTTAATCGTTACTAGTTCACACCCCAACACTTTCGTTTCCATGTGACACATTTTTGCCATACGAGTGTGAAAGACTCCTATTATATTTTGTGTGTGTCATTTTATATCTATATATGTGTACTTGAGTCTATATGATATATACTATGTATACATATACTTGATATTTTTGTTTAGTCTTTGCTTTGATTTCAAATCCATATATGCTTTAATTCATACTTGGTATCTATCTTATTTCATTCTTTGTTGATATCACATGCTTAATAATTTATATATCATATTGGTATCATTTTATTGCATCCTAGTTGGTATCCAATGCTAATGCTTGGATTAGTTAAACTTTTGTTGCCCATATGCTTTAACGTTCTCATCACTATATGCACAATTTCTTTAAGCCTTTGTCTATTCCTGAACAAAAAGGGGGAGAATGATAGGGGGAGAAATGATATCTAATCCTATTATTATCGTTTCTTAGTTTAAGGAAGATTTATCTTAGGGGGAGACGTCTTTCTAAGTTGATCGTACTTGATAAAGGGAGAGAATTAATTTAGGGGGAGTAGTTAACTTTACTTGCATTAACTATTATTTTGTTCCCTATGTGTGTAATGTGTTTGCCTAAGTGTGCAGGAATTATTTTATAAAGAGACAACTTTCAACGGCAAAGATTGTGATCCTTGGATTGTTTGAGTCAAGCATTGTATTTTTTATTTTGGGTGGGACTTTTTATTAGTCTAGCAAAGCTTGACGGCCCTTTAGGATTTTTGTATAGTTTTTGTCCCGGAATAGCCAAAGGGGGAGATTTGTAAGGACGCAAATTTACAATTAAGTCCATTGTTTTTTTGGCTCAATTCCGGATAAAAACGTTTGAGTCATATGATAGAGTATTTTGATCATCTTTCAAGCCTATGACGTGTTTGTTGAAGACATAGCGGCCAAGTGTATAAAGCTTCATCAAAAAGCCGTGGTTTATGTGCCTCGTTTCAACGTGATCAACAGTGGTTCCATCCTCCCAAGGTATGAATGCATTACATATATATATAGGAGCATGGAACAGTTTATATTGGGTGTTAGGTTTTTAAAACTGTGTTTTATTTTCAGAATTTTTTCCATTAAAACTTATATATAAAGTATATAAAAGTTTCTGGGTCTAAGAAGAATTTTTGAACATTCTGTGAGTTTGTTCGAAGTGTCGTTCGAACGAGATTGTCATTCGAACCACAAGTCGTTTTAACGAGATTGCCAATGACTTCCCATTTTGGCATACTGAAACTTCGTTCGAAAAGTCGTTCGAACGAGATAGTCGTTCTAACGAGATTTATAACGAGCTTCTAACGAGTTCATACTGAAACTTCGTTAGAAGACTCGTTCGAACGAGAATTTCGTTCGAACGAAATGTCGTTCGAACGAGATGCCAGGTGGGAACAATTTTTGCCAGTTTTAAGTAGTTTTTCTCCCACTTCCCCACTTGTTTCTTAACTGATTTTTCTCAGACTTTATTATGTGCGGGAATAACATTTTCCAACTTAACTTTTTCCATTCCATTCCATCTCTTAGAGAAAATTTGAGAGCTAAATTGCTTAAGGAAAATGTTCTTGTTTTGAGTGAGATTTTTAGAGAAAAATATACACCACTCTAGTTTACACCCAATTGTTTGTTTATTCCAAGTTCTCATATACATATATCTTGCTTGGAGTTTGGCACCGGTTTTCTCTACACCGAATTGAAGAGAAGTTTGCATTGATTTACCCACTTGGAGAAAGGCTCCTAGTTCGGGTGACGGTGACCATATAAATTTTGATCGGTGGATTCCGAGACCGCGGTGGAGCTCCAAGGTTATCCGCTAGGAAGAGGTTTCTACAAGAAGAAGTGTCGAGGATTGAGAGGGATCGAGCCATTTGTTGTAAGTCTTTCGTCTTGTATTTGTAAATTCTGTATCTAGTGGATTTGAGGCCAGGGCTGTCCGAGGTTTTTTTTCGTTGTGGGTTTTTTCCTCGTAAATCGCGGTGTAGTGATTTATTGTTTTATTTTATCTTTTGTACTCACCTAGAACGCATGATTAGGTAATAAGATAAAATTAGTTTAAATCACTATTAATTTAATTTGGTGGATAATTAAATTTGGGTAATGTTTATTTAATTCAAGTGATGTGTTAAAATTGGTTTAGCTTAATTTGTTTAAATGAAAAATATGACTTAGGCAAATTCTAGGACTTGAATTAATTGGTTTAAGTGAAATTAATATTTGTGTGTGTTTTATTAATTCTCACTTGGGTTTAATTTTGATTTGAAAAGGAAATTAATATTTGGTAATTCGTTTGTTTTGTGAACTATCACACATCTTTTTGCTTCCGCATCTCGATATACATACCATCACTCTACGCTTCTGCATCTCGATCTATATAAAAGGAAATAATATTTTAATTAAGAAAATTAAAATTGGGGGGGCCCTACTCTTTCAATTGATAAAAAGTTAGGGAACTAAAACTAGAAATTACAAATATGAAGAAATATCTAGATATTTCCTTTTTTTCTTTTCCTCTCTAATATTGGAGCAACCGTAAAACCACCCAAGCTGGTTCCCTCACTAGACATTTTCCTATAAATAACCACCTACCAAAACTGACTCAAAGCTCAATATTTCCTTCAAATAGCCAACCCCAAAATCATTTTCAGAACACAACATTCTCTCCTACAAAACCCATTTTCTTTTACTCGTGTACATATAAGGATATACCAACTGTGTGTATCATTCCTAGGGTATATGGATGATTGGGTGATGTTGGTTTGGTAGTGTAATGATAGATTTTTTTATACATATATATGGGTTTTCAAATCAGATTTAGAAGAAAAGTTAAACATTTTGGGAAGTTTTAACATACTCTATTTTTTGGGTCTACTGGATTTTTTATATGTTTGTGTTGTATATATATAACTATATAAAACATTGTGTATATACATAACAGGAGTGTGTGTGTATATATAACAATGTATGTGCGTGTGTTACATATATATATATATATATATATATATATATATATATATATATATATAGGGAGAGGTTCAAAAGTGAACCAAAAGAATGAGCTTTTTAATGAACCTTAACAAAAAACACATAATAACTCATTAATTTTAATTCCTATGCTGTAATTGGCCCCTGCCAGCGGCAACGGAGATGCCCATTTTTTAATATACCCCCCATCCCACCCCACCCACAAATATTTGATCGACACGCGTCTACGTTACTGCTGGCGTGGACCATTCACAACATAGGAATTAAAATTAATGGGTTGTTATGTGTTTTTTGTTAAGGTTCATTAAAAAGTTCATTTTTTTGGTTCAGTTTTGAACCTCTCTCTCTCTCTCTCTCTCTCTCTCTCTCTCTCTCTATATATATATATATATATATATATATATATATATATATATATATATATATTGTACATGTGTCTACGGGTGTGTTTATGGAAGCTGAGAGAGAGACAGAGACTGAGGGGGGAGAGAGTAGTTGGTGATATTGTTTGGTCGGGGTTGTGTCTGGCTGAAGAAGAAGAGAAAAAAAAGGTACATGGGTTTTATGTAAAACCTTATTAAGAGTAATAAATTTAAAACAGTTACTTTTTTTCCTTCAATTTTCTATATATAAGTTTTAAATGTGAAATTCTTGGAAATTAATATCTTTAATAATATAAATTGTAAAAATAAAAAAAAAATATCGTTGGGTTCATAGTGTCGAGAAAATCATTTTTGTTATAAATTTTCAATATTTGGCACTATTTTTTAATAAAAGTCCATTTTAGGCCTTCGTGTCCATTAAGAGTCACCCAATACACGTCTAAAATCCTAATTTTTTCTATGTTATTGACACCAAACCATTCTCGTACACCATTTAATATTTTTTAGATACAATATAAATATCCGTCTACAACCTTGAAACATTATTTTTATCTACCAACGTTTTATTACAAAAAGTTATTATAATAGTTGTATCACTTTTACGAGAATTAGAACTCATTTCTATAGGAACAATGTGTATTATAAAATATTAGTTTCCCCTTGAATTATCGAAATATTTTAATTCAATTAGAAACCAAGTACCTATAGTATGAAACATATTAAACACGATATGTAAATATCCAATATTATCATTTTACATTAAATCGAGTGAAATATATCTTTATAATTATCAGTAGTAGCCTTTCCATTAAATTGTAGCCAAAGATACCTGATTTAACTTATACTAATCAATCTAAACCTTGCAGAGTATTGGTAGGTAAATTCTCTTTTGGTATTATTTCACATAATTACCTTGATTTTCGTAATTATTTATATCCCTTTGTGGTACTCCATAAACTCTTATTCTCATTTATGAAATTTTTCATGTAGTTCACAATCCGATAAACTTGATTCGTGTTCTTAAAAACCCTACATTGTTTTTGAACCAGTGACTTAAATTTAAATTTGCTTCCATTAAACCGTTAACAACATATAATCAGGGAATAAACTATCGTTCTACCCACGATAGTTTTATTTGGCCTGTAGGACTCAGGGTATTGAGTGCCTAGTTTAGCTACCATATGGATTTCGATCTTCGGAGTTTGGGCTTAGAAATGTTACCATAGCTATTGTTACTTTATCTCAAATATCATATTTGATTATTATTATTATTATTATTATCTTGTACTGGTATATACACTGTAAGCCTATATAACTAGACAATTATGGGTTATCTTGTTTTAGAGATATCTAAAACTTTCCTCCTATGAATTGATATTTCTATATCTTTTTATATCACCATACTATTTTTATTACAACCGACTCATTCAGGTCATTGTTACTTTAAATTTCCTTTCCTTTACTATTGTCTACATGTACATTAAATTGATTCTACTATTAGTAAAATCTTTATAAATGGTTATAGACTTAGATTTATCTATATGGAAAAGTTTTGCTTACTCTTTCCCCTTCTAGTTATTTTAAATAGGTACCTATCAACAATGAGGAGCTGTTAAAGCTATGATTATATAAAGATTAGGAATAGTTTTGTTTAGAGAATAATCATATGGAAATTTTTATAAGTCATGTAATGAGATATATAGAGTAAGATAGTATTGTAAAGTTAGAAATATAAATTGTATCATAGTGGAATATCAATACAGTTTCATATATTGAAGGAAATGGTGTGTGTTTTTATTGTGGTTTAGTATTTATTAAGTTAAACCTTACACTCAAGAAATCGAGATATGGGGACATGGTATTAGAGCTGACCCAGGTTAAATTATCCTATGCGGGACATAGGTTTGAGATTAAGATTAATGAAGTTGATCATTTGATTGATTATAAGGATGGTTATAGTTTAGACATGAGTTGAGAAAATAAATCTCTGAATTACATTATGCAAATATCTATTAATATATTAGGATTTTGCATAGGTATACTTAAAATATGTGAGTAGAAGTTAAGATAAAAGCATTTGATTCGTTGAGGGGTGGTTTAGAAGGATAAGATATTTGGATATACATTATGAAAACAAGTCCTTGAATTACAAATTTAAGATATGTGATAGTTATTTTTTCGAATATTAGGATTTTACGTGGCCTATATAACCACTAAGGATTTTTAGGAATTATCAAAATGCGATTAAGGATTTATATGAGGCATACTAAGAAAGTTATTGGAGGTAGGGATTGCATACAATATACTCCACACCACAAATCTTTACGTAAGGCACTATTCTTCTTGTTCAACAATTCAATTTCTATTTTCATCAGAAAAAATTACTTCGTTTGGAATTCTATTTTTCTTAAATTTTGAGAACGATCACACTTTTTGTTCATCTTTTGTTATCCTTTTCCGTATTGTACTCTTGTTATATTATATATCGTTCCCGATAGACAGTGGGAAGAAATTACTTATGTTAAAACGGTACCTGGATAAGGTTAGATAGGAAAAACACTAAAAGAATTCTTTAGTGGGAATTAGGCATTTTATTTAAAAGAACTATTGGCAAGAGAAATGTTACATAAGTTGTTCTACTCTTTAGAACCAACGTAATGGTATTATTTACTTGATACTACAAATCAAAACAACAATGATCACAAAACCTAAACTTGGCTATGAATTACGAATTATTGACCAATACTATCTACCTTATAATCACTAGCATTTACTTTCAAGTTCACACTGATTCAAGTTATCACTGAAAATTCCATCATTACGGGTTTAGTAGTGGAATATGATTTATTAGCCATAAACTAGCCTAGTCGGGTTAAGCTCAAACCTTATATTATATAATCCCTGAATATGATCTATTTACCGCAAAATATGTTTATCTTATAATTCATTTTAAGATGAAATCCTAATCTGGAACCCAAATAATCTTGTTAACAAGAAGAGAGCACAATGAAAAAAAAAAATTATCGACATTACGCAATTTATCAATACTAATGAGGTTCTTATTTGAGATAGTAGGTCGTTTAAATGTAAAATAAATGATACATTTATACCATACATTGCCTTATCCAAAAAAAAATTCAAATTACTTATCCCTTACCTTATTAAGACACTTTGAATCACCGATAGTTACTAGTTAAGTAAACTAATTTATAGTTAATTACCCGAATCTCATACTTTAGTTATAAGAGTCATACGATCAAGTCCAATAACTTACTTCATTATAAACAAAACTCAATTCAAAACTTAGATTTTCATTACTTCATAACGACTTTTACCTTAACTTGCTCTTTGATTCTTAGAATTTCACTTTCTTTTAAACATTGATTATACAGCCAATTAATATGCATAGATACAATAAATATAGCGCATCCCTAATAATCTATTGTTATATTCTTTCCATTATCAATACCTTACCACTTGTTACATTCAAACATGTATTGAACATATAATTTAAGAATTATGGGAATATCCAATAAATGTCTTTGAACTCTAAAATAATATTTTCTATCTTATTATTTTTATAACTCTATTAAAGTATTTTTGAAGTCTGCCCGGTGACATTCTTCAAATCAAATGTATTGTCCCTGTGACCCTCAAGAGTTTCTAAAGCATCGACTGATTAGGAATAACTACAAATTAAATCCTTAAATCATAAAAGTTGAAATTTTTTCAAAAGCTTCTTTATAACCTATTTACATTAACATTTCAAATTAATAGAAATTAAATAAGGTAACCATCGGTTTAAACCCCATTCCAATTATTAACATCAATCCTATCACAAGTTTTCCAGATATCCAATTAATATCTACGTAAGAGTAGTTCCTACTTTTCATATTTATGCCACCTCTTGCATAAATAAAGGAAACCTTAATCTTTCGTCATTGACATTTTCTTATTTACCAATTATTAGAAGTTATAGTAAGGTTTGTTAGAATGAAAAATCTCGTAATTCATTTGAATAAAATAATAGATCTACATAAAAGCCTATATTATAAAGAGTATTGTAATAAATACATGCCCTTTTACCTTATGCAAACAACTCCAAATGAATAGTTTAGATTGAACATCATTGCGACTTAAAAATTTGTTTTACTATCTTTATTATACAAATTATTTTATATAAACCAAGTTAAGGTTCCAAACATGATCAATTACGACTTTATAAACATAAGTATGTAACTTTAATAAGTCAGTTAGGTTTTATATATATTCCTGTAAACATACTTTGAATAGTAGTATTACCATTCTCATGTTAAACGATATAATTATTAGTGACCCCATTCACATAGGTGTATAAATATATTTATATCTAAGAATCCACACTTTATTCTCATTAGTAAACAATAGACTACGTAACCCCATACATCAACAGGTTCAAAATTATCCAATATTATAGAGTATACTTAGAATAGCACCGATATACTTTAAACGATCCTTTTACCTTTATATATTTGTGGTATATTCCATGAGATTATTTCTAGGATATTAGAAGTCATCCCTATTGTGATGCCTAGTAAAACCATGAGAACCTATCGAATATACAGACCTATTTGAAATACCCAAAACTATCACACGTTACCTTCGGTCCAAAAATATTGCCTCAGTCAAAGCTAAATCCTATGTATGCATTATTCTGGTATTTAGGACGTTAATTAAACACCACATTAAGATTCAAGATACATTTGTGAATATTATTTAGCTAAGTTGTTCTCGTAGGATTATATGTTTTCATACTGAGATCTCCAAAAGAACACTCTAGTCTAAATATTATTCTAATAATGTAAACATTACATTTTATTAAAAATTAATATCTATATACCAACCCTATAAAAAAATCATTAATACATGAACCTTCAACATAACCTCCTTAGCGGGTAATCAATTGTAACAAACAATCCATGAAAAGGTTTACCTTGGGAAAAGTATATTTCAGATAACCAACATAAAAAGATTCAAGTATAAACTGTCAAACTACTAAGTTTCTTATAGAAACTTATTCTTTTCAATACATATTTGTAGATAAATTTAAAAGACTATTATTAAGAGATCAAAATACAACCTATAGTGTCCTCTTACAATTACCAACCCTTATAACATAAATTAGTTGTTTTTTAAATGAACTTTATATGACCAGAATGTGTCAAACTTCTAATATTTTCATCAAAAATCTGACCTTTATTCCTTCATATCCTTATTACACACTCTTTTTTATATAATCCTTCTTACAAACACCCTCATTACGAAAACCTTTGTTACGATATGCAGTACATGTCAAGCCTATAAAAATGTCGATTATTTATATCTAACCCAATTTGTTTTCAATCTTGGTTATATCATCATCCTTTATAAAGTTTTGTTGCATAACTTACAATTATGGAATGAATGACTTTAGAAAAGCCATATCAAATGCATGATAAACCTACAACTTTCAAAGCTAGTAAGTCAATAAATGATTGTTTTGAAATACTCCATACCATAAATTGTGTAATAAGAGCCACGAGTGTTTTAACTTTAAGAATATAGTAAATTTCAAGGATGAAATTCTTCTTAAGGTAGGTATAATGTAGAAACCCACATTTTTAATATAGTTTAATATTTAGTTTGAGTTACTTATTACTCATAGTGAAGCTTTTTAAACTAAAAACAAGTTGTGCAATTAAAAGTAACATTATGCCAAGGACCCAAAAATTCTAACAATTTTTTATGTCAAACCTCATTAAACCTTCAGTAACAAATATTTTCTTGACAAAAATCCATGACACGTATAAGTATGGATAAATTAGTATATGCCTATAAATGGTAAAATATTCTTGATATAATTTTAATTATATACCAATGAGGGATTTTATTTGGAATAAAGTTTTATCTATTAGTTATCAAAATAATAAATATTGTAAACTATAGGAGGTGAAAAGTTTAAATTTTTGATAAAAAAAATTAGAGACTAAAACTAGAAATAACAAAAAATGAAGAAAAATATAGATTTTTCCTTTTTCTTCTCTTCCTCTCCAAGATTAGAGTAACCGTAAAACAACCCAAGTCGGTTCCCTAACTCGAAATTATCCTTAAAACTACCACCTACCGAAGCCGACTCAAAGCTCCATATTTTCTATAAATAGCCAACCCCGTTATCATTTTCAGAATACACCATTCTCTCCTACACAACCCATTTCGTTCTACCCAAGGATATACCAAATGTGTGTATCATTCCTCAGGTATATTGATGACTGGGTGCTATTAATTTAATGGTGTAGTGATTAATCATGATATATATATGGGGGGGGGTTCTAATGTGTATAAATTTAGGGCTTTACGATGTTGGTCTTTTTATAGATTTAGAGCTTTTCGATTTGTTTATGTATATGTGCATGTTTTGGATCTAATTTTTTTTTTTGTTTATTTTTTCTTTTGCAGATCAAGACCTGATTATACTTCAAAACCATAAACATGTACTCTTTTTCATTTTTATTATGTGTCTATTTACAGATTTTAGGTTAGGGTGGTTGTTTTTTGAAATTTATGTTTTAGGGGTTTCCATTTGCGATTTTGTCCTGTGCTAGTTTAAGGTATGTTTGATTGTTAGTATGATTGAACCTATGTTGTTTGAATTCCAATCTCAACCCATGGTTTTATGTTTAATATGAATTAGTGGAAAAAGGTCCATGAGATGTTGAGTATACTGATATAAAATATTTGTGTATAATTTATAATTATATTATAATTATTTCAATCTTAACACTATTATTGTTGGTAGTTTAATATTTTAATTGTGTTTCAAAGAGACTAATATTAATTGTTTATGCCTGGAATTGTATTATTTATATTTGTCTTTTGTTTTATGCATTCGAATCTCGGACTTGGGGATTTAGCATTTTTAGATCTCTCACTATCTTTTACATGCATTTATGGTCTTATTATTTTATCATGGTTGTACAAGATTCCAATATTCGCTCTCTAATTTAGAAGGCGTGATCAAATTGTGTTTTTTGGTTTTTAATATTTTGGCAGTGGTATGATTGAATTTATAATGACCAATATTTTCTTTGAAATCAGACTTTAAAGATGGATTATGAGCCACATCGAGTGAGAAGTGATATGAATAGCCTACATAAGATGGAGTTCACATTGAGTGTAAGGTTCTTTAATGATTTTTTTAGCACTATGGAATCTTTCTTAGGTATGTGCTATATATAGTTGTTGCTTATATGATTTGTGTTGCGTAACAGGATTTATGTAAGACCCCATTCAATTTTCATTGAAAATTATATGCATTCTCACTTTAATTTCTCAAATCTGTTGAAAACTAATGAATGTGACTTGGGCATCATAATGATAACTAATGAATGCGACTTGGACGAAGCGAATAGAGTTTTTCTCTTCGTTGTTTATGAATTACTTAATCAGTGCTTGAAAGAATTAAACTATTTTAGTTCTTATTTTCATTCTTTGATGTGATATTTAACTCCAGGGTTATTTGATTGTGTCTTTGAAACTTTTTAATTTTTATGTGTGTTATGGGGTTATGATGCATCAACGGTTTGGGTGTAAGGTGATCGATATGGAGTTTTATCTATCGACCCAGACCCGACATTCTATTTGATGTGATTTTCTTACCACTAATTTTCATTTTTGCTTACCACTACTATTTTATATGATGCCTTCTATTCATACATGTCTTTATGTACCTAAATGTAGTTATTGGCACTGTTTTGAAGTAATTTTGGTATGCTTTGGAACCTAGAAATTGTCATGAACAGTGTGTAGTATAAAATATTAGTTCCTTACTTGAGTTATCAAAATGTTATAATTCAATTACAAGCCAAGCTACTTATAGTGTGAAACATATTAGACACGGTACATAATTACCCAATATTATAATTTCACATAAAATCGAGTGAAATACATCTATAATATTATCCATAGTAACCTTTACATTTAATCACAATCAGAGATACCGGATTCAACTTATACCAAGCAAGCTAAGCCCTCCAGAGTATTAGAAGGTAAATTCTATGTCGGTGTTATTTCACCCAATTACCTTGATTTTTGCAATTGTTTATATCACTTTGTAATAGTCCCAGAACTCTTATTTCTTTTATGAACTTTTTTTGTAGTTCACAATTAGTTAAACTAATTCATGTTTCCAAAAACCCTATGTTTTTTAACCAGTGACATCATTTTAAATCTGATTTCACTAAACACTTAATAACATACATTATAATCAGGGAATAAACTACCATTCTACCCGTGATAGTGTTATATGATTTATAGAACTGAAGGTATTGAGTTCATAGTTTAGCTAACCATATAGATGCCGCTCTTCGGAGTTTGGGCTCAACAATGTTACTATGGCTACTATTACTTTGTCTCAAAAATCATATTTGATTATTATTATCTTGTATTTCTATATACACCATAAGCCTCCATAATTGGATAATATTTAGTTATCTTGTTTTAGAAACATCTTAACCTTTACTCCTATGACATAATGTTGCTATATCTTATTATGTCACCGTACTTCTTTTATTACAACTGATTCATTTAGGTTATTGTTACGTCAAGTTTCCTTTCCTTTACAATTATCTACAAGTACATTCAATTGATTCTACTACTTGTATAAATCTTTATAAATTATTATAGACTTAAATTTATCTATTCAGCAAAGTTTTCCTTATTCTTTCCTATTCTAGTTATTTTAAATAGGCACCTATAAGCAATGAGGACAAATTCAGGCAAGGATTATATGAAGATCAAGAATAGTTTTGTTTAAAGAATAATCAAATTGTTATTAGTTAAGCAATGAGATATATACAGTATAATAATATTGTGAAGTTGAAACTATGAATTGTAACATAGTGGAATATCAATACACCTTCATATTTTGAGAGAAATGATGGCTTTTATTGTGTTTTAGTATTTATTAAGTTAAACTTCAGACTTGAGAAACCGGGATGTGACATTAACCGAGCTCTGAATTTTCTCTTAAATACATTGAACCTTTTCATTATTTCTGTGGTATATAAGTTCTCCTATTCACTTGTGGCATATTCATATCTCAACAAAAATATCTACTTTCACTTATTCATAAGGCTAGTATGCTCTCATCCAATCCAGTCCAAAACCCAAAATCAACCAAGGTTGCACTGTCTCCCTCTCAACCTGATAAAAATCCTACTGAATTCCAATATCTAATTGCGAGCTTACAATACCTGACCTTAACTAGACCTGACATTACCCATATAGTAAATACTCTTTATTAATCAATGCATGTATCAACCATTTCCAACGTTCTTCAAGTCAAAAGACTTCTCGGTTACCTCAATGGCATAAAACCAATCATGGTTTAAGAATACTAAAATAATACTCACTCACTCTTTATGGATATTCTAATGAAAACTAGTCATGGTATCCTACACAATAAGGTCCACTTCAGGCTATTATATGTTCTTTGGTGCTAATTGCATTTCATGGTATTTGAAAAAGCAACAAATAGAGGTTAGGTATAACTAGGAAGAAGAATACAGAGATTTAGCTATGGAAGCATCTAAAATCAATATGCTCACTTATAGTATTAAGGACATTAGCCTAGTCCTCAACACTCCTCTTGTTCTCTATTTAGATAACTTTAGTGCTCTATATATGATAAGGAATCCAGTTCTTCATGCTTGTACAAATCACGTGGAACTTGACAACTATTTTATTAGAGAAAAGGTTGCATAAGGTCTCATTAATGCTCAATTAGGTCATCCAGAAAATCATCTTGCAGACATATTTACCAAACCACTCCCAATATATCATTTTTCTCAACTATAATTCAGGCTTGGAGTGTTTCCAACAATTAACCTTTACTTCAAGGGAAAGGATAAGAGAGTTATTCAATCGACACCAACACTAGCAATAAATAAGGATGAAACTTCCTACATATAAGGACTACCTCTCTTTTGACATGGTCAATATGTAACCGAAGTGCTTGGAGTGTTTTTAGCTTAATCACTTAATTGGTTTTCAGACGATTGTCACATTTATCTTTTGTGTTTCACACATCTGATGATCACGTTTAGTTAGTCTATAATCTTCTATATAAATGTAATGTAAATATTCAGCATTAAACAATAACAATAAGAAGAATAAAAATTCTCTTCTCATATTAGATTGTAAAACTCTATTAAACTATACAAAAAACCTAACTCTTAGTGGCGGAAAAACTCATCCATCTTTATTTATTTATTTTATTAAAACATTGCTCCCCGTGAGCTTTACTAAAAAACAATCTACACTTTAGAAGCACTCCCTCTGTCACTCCATAGCTTCATCTTTCGGCCACTCGATCTCTCTATTTATCTCTCTCCCTCTCTCCCCCGATCTCCAAATTTGATGTATATATATATGCATATGAGTGTGTGTATATGTAGTTTTGGTGTATTTTTTGAGTAAATATATACATATGTACGATCGTGCATATATATATATATATACGTGTGTATGTGTGTGTGCACGCGCGCATGAATGTGCGTATGTGTATAATTGTGCGTGATGGTGTTATATCTCTGTGTGTGTGTGTGTGTGTGTGTGTGTGTGTATACAAGTGTGTGTATTTGAATGTGTGTGTTATCAGAAGATAATGAAATAAACAGAGAGAGCTACTAATGATTTTCCATTTGGGGATTGATATTTACTAAGAAGAGAAGAACAAAGTTAAGAACGAGAATATTTTTAGGTATATAGTTAGTGTTAATTCTTGTGAAAAGTAAATATTTACATTAACATTGAGTGAAATTTTCTTGTGTTAGTAAACAGTTGCATTCACAATAAATATTTAGTCAGAGTTGAGTCTTCTACTCTTCTTCTCATTATCATTCTTCTTATGAAAAGTTATATTGTAAGTGTAAATATTTATTTTTGGTGTAAAGTTTGGGTCACTTCTTCCTTCTATTTTTCTCTTTTTATTATAATATTGAATATTTAGACTCACAATAAATATTTACATTAAAGTAAATATTTATTATGCGTGAACTTGTGTTATGATAGTATATATTTACACTTGCAGTAAATATTCACAATAAATGGACTATGTTGTGATAATAAACAATCAAACTCAGAATGAGTTGATCATTCTCCTTATCCTTTTTCTTCTTATTAAAAACAGTTTGCTGTAAGTGAAAATATTTAATTTATGTATATATTAGTACCAGATTTGTTTCACCTTTTTTTTTCTCTTTTATTCATTTTTTTGTGATAACAATTTTTTTCACTTTTTTCTTGTTTTTTCTTCATTTTACCTTTGTGATAACAAATGATTACACTTTGAGTAAATATTTATAGTAAGTCATCTTTTTTTTAAAAAATTTAGTATGTATTAATTATGATAGAGGGAGTGACGGCGATGGTGGGCAGGGTGTGGTGGTTGTTTGAACAATGATGGTTGTTGTACCGTGGTGGGGGAGACGGATTTGGTGGTGGTGGTAGCAGATTTGGTGGTGTTGGCAGATGTGGGGGTGGGAGGGGCAGGTAGTGGCATTGGCAATGCCAACAGGTGGTGGTGGAGAAGGTGGCAGGTGGTGGTAGTGGCAGCAGCAGGTGGTGGTTGTGACAACCTTGCTAGTTACGTTATATTTTAGTTATATTTAATATGTTGAGGGTATTTTGGTCATATGTATTTTTGTATTTGAGGTAATAGGACATATTTAATAGTTGAATAGTTAACTGGACTAAATTAAGGTTTGACTCAAGAAATATGACTAATTTATAAGAACCCTTATTTTTTAAGTAAGGCCAACCAAGAATCACTAGTTCTTAAGTATATATAAACTAGATATTTTTTTCAAAAAAAATTCACTTCTAATACATTTTTACACAAAATAAATAAATAATTAAAAATCTGTTACCTATTCATAAAACTACGGTAAAAATCATTGTTTGAAACAATATTTTTTTTCAGTTTTTTATTGTTTTATGTTGCACATTTAAAGGAACTCTTATGTTAGAACTTCAAATAAGTTTAATAATTGAGATCTCTGAAAGTGTGGGCTAACTTAGTCAGTTTTGATTGTGCTGGGGTTGTTTTAGATTCCTCAATAATGGTAGCCAAAAGATTTTCGTTGCTAGCCATACATTTTCTCAGGAAGTCCATGCTTAACTGATGGAGAATAAGAAAGATGTCATTCCAAGTAGGAAGCAAAAATTTTGACTTCATTAAAGAGTACTTGGATTTTAGTTACCAGTTTAGATTTGTTGAAAGAGGTCGAGGTCACACATAAGATGTCTTCTTAGAGAAGGGGGAGATTTTTGGGCTGAGTGCTTGTTTAAGGGAAGGCTCAAAATATTCAGTAAGTTTTTTTTTTTTAAAAAAATGGATGAGAAATAGAGAGGTGATTTCATGTGCAAGTTATAGAAGGAAAGATACATGGTTTAACATTGTTGTGAGAAAGGATGAGTCTCGAATGAACTTTCAGTGGGTGGAGGTGGTTAGAAGTAGAAGTGGGGGCTATATTGGAGATCTTTTCAAGAGTATGGAACTAGTGGTTCTATGTGCAGAATTAGAAAAGAAAAAGGAACATGTCATACAATATGAGAAACACGGGGAAGCTAGGTCATATTTGAAAGATGTTGAATTGGAGCCTTGTCTTTTCTCTACTATAAATAGCAGTGGGAGTGAGAGTAAGGCATGTATGTTATTTGAGCAAATAGGAAGCCTAGGGAGAGGGGTCAACATGAAGACTGAGCGAGGGATTTTCTCTGTCATGGGTGAATAGGAAGGATAGAGAACTTAGGAGATTATATTGCACTATTAATTATGAGGGAAGGGAGGAAAGTCGGGTGAGGAGGTAATAGGGGGAAGAAAATGATCCTTTATGAACCTATGCATGATTTCATGGAAAGTGAGGTGCTTGAACGATCTCGAGAAGTGTGTCATCATCACTGGTGTGATATTAAGATGGAGTCCAGATATTTTATGCCTCTTGAAATCTAAGTTGAGTCAGGTGGATAGATAGATAGCTAGGTCTATTAGGGGAGGCTATTGGGTGGAATGGTTTAGTATGGATGCATCGGGTGCATCGGAATATATAAAAGGGTATAACAAAGATGTGTTTGGTAACGTAAGTGAGACCACCACGAGGTATGTGGATGAGGTCAGAATCCTAGATGATAAATAAGGTACGTGCATGATATCAGGGGAAGGTAAGTTGATGAGGGAGGAGAGAAAAGGTGAGATCGAAAGGCGTATGATTCAGGAAAAAATTAGTTGTCGACAAAAGTCCCGAACGTTATAGTTGAGGGAGGAAGATAAGAATACCAAATTTTTCCACAAGGTGACTGACTCACATCATCGATTTAATCATATTCAAAAGATTTCAGTCGATGGGGTGGAATTCGAATAAGTGAACGAGGTCAGATGGTGATTTCACAATTTTACGAGGGTCTATATAAAGGGGAGAAGTCATGGCATCCTAATCTAGATGGGGATACGATGGGGAGAATTTCGAGGGAAGAAGAAGAGATGTTAGAGGGGACCTTTACGGAGGTGGACTTTCTGAAGGTGTTGAGATTCATGAGTGGAGATATGGCTTCAGGACCGAACGCTTTCACCATTACCTTCTTTCATCATTGTTGGTCAGTAGTGAGAGGGGAGGTGATGGCGTTATTTATCGAGTTTCATTCCAAATGATCTTTCCTGAGGAGTGTTAATACGATGTTTATAACCATAATTCCTAGTGTTTGAGTCTCAATTGATGTACAGGATCTTAGACCAATAAGTCTAATTAGAAGTGTGTATAAGATCCTTGCCAAAGTCCTTCTAGGTAGACTTAGGAGAGTGATGGATCCTCTCATTTAAAAATATCAACATGCTTTTGAGGGAGGAAGGCAAATCCTAGATGTGGTCTTAGTGCATAATGAGTGTGCGGAAGCGAGGGTTAGGAGTGGGGAGCCTGGTATCTTATGTAAGTTAAATATTGATAAGGTGTATGATCACGTCAACTGGAGTATACTTACTAAAGAGGATGGGATTCGAAAAGATGTAGTGTTGTTGGATTTAGTGTTGTATTTCATCTGTCAGATTCTTGGTCCTTATTAATATGGTTTTGGATGGGTTCTTTCATAGCTCTCACATGCTTCAATGGGGAGATCCTCGTTGACCTTTCCTTTTAATTTTGTTAATGGAGGCGTTCGGTCGGATGATGGGGCATTTGGTTATGGAAGGTATAATTAGAAGATTTGTAATTGTGTAGCCAAATACGACTCCAGTTAGGGTATCCCACCTGCTATTTGACGATGATACAATTGTCCTTTGCAAAGCGAAAGTGGGACATGTTAAATCTTTTAACCTTCTACTGATTTGATTTGAAGCATTATTATGGGCTTTGAATTAATATTGGAATGTATGAAATGATTCAGGTGGAGGGAGTTGAGAACATGGCCAATCTGGCATGGACACTTGGTTGCAAGGTGAGATATCTCCCTTCCATATATCTCGATTTTCCTTTAGGGTCTAAGTATAGGACAAGAGTTATATGGGACTCGATTTTGTATAGGGTAAAAAAGATATTGACAGGGTGGAAGAATTATTATTTGTTAAAAGGGGGGAGGTTAACATTCATAAAAACACTTTGTCATCACTAACAACCTACTTTTTATCCAGTTTACTTCGTTAGTGCCTATGCATAACCTTTTGAAAATATTTATGAGTGATTTTGTGGAGAGTGTTGGGAGAAAGTGTGTAGGCCGATCCAGGAAGGGGGCGGGGGAGTAAAGAACCTAGAGTACTTTAACAACGAGTTATTAGGTAAATGGTCGTGGAGGTTCTCTCATGAGGATAATATGTTATGGAGGAGAGTGGTAAAATTTAGGGGGATATACATAATGGGAGTTAGGATCGGGTTCAGGAGTGGGGCCCTATGCTTATGGCGGGGGGGGGGGGGGGGGGAGTAAATTTCAACGGGTGAGGGAGTTTTATAAATACACGAAATTTCATCTGGGAAATGGTAGTAAGATTAGATTTTGGAAGGATATGTGGGGAAAGAACGGATCCCTAGAGGATTCATTCACCAGGATTTTCAGCATCATAGGGGATAAGGACGGCATGGTTTCTTATCATACCTCAAGGTATGGGGATCGAGTGGTGTGGAATTTGAAAGTGCAGAAATTTAAAAAATTTTATCTTTTTGTCCAAACATACATCTATGTGATAAAATAGATAAACCAAACCAAGCATTTAATAAATACCAGGATCAAGAAAAAAAACCTTCAAGATAAAATCTTTATTCACTTTATAAATATACAAGATAGTCGACTTACAGACTACTTGATAACCACCACAAGTATAATGTGATAATCTTTGCAAATCTCAAGTGAACAATTATGATCCTCGCAAGAATCAAAAGACCTCAGTCCTTCTCTAGTCTTAGCCTTTGTCTTCAGCAGTGAGTCTCATTAAGTGTCATAAGTCAGCCACGGAGTACCTCTCCACAAGGTGTATGATATGATACAAAACATTTTAGGGTTTAAACAAATTCACAAGAACAATATTCAAGGATGTTTGTTGTAAATTAAACAGTTTTTTTGCAACATAAAAAGTGAAGAACTTCCACAAAAGTTATGCAAAAATGAACCAGGCAAAAGTCTTAAACGATCTAAACTCGAAACAGGTATTTGTAGAACGTTCACAAAATTTAAGGCAGCGCAGCTATTTGAACAATATCATAACGTCGTTCTAACGAGATAAGAATCTCGTTCGAATGAGATATGTCTCGTTTCTAACGACATTAAAAAATCTTAGGCCGAAAGCCTTCGTTTGAAAAACATATAAAACGACCTTCTAACAACATGCAATCTCGTTTGAACGATGTCAATCTAGTTTGTATGAGATTTTAAAAATAAAATATTTTTTCTTTTTTAAAATAAAAAATCATGTTCATTTAAAAAAATAAACATCCCAAACATAAATTTTGTAAATTAATTGAAACCCTAAATTTGTTTTATACCTCTAAGGGATGTTGAGAAATCTTTAAACATGTAGATTTGTGAGTTCGGTTCGTTGTGACGGTGTGTGACAATATGTAACGAGATATGCCAAAATATTCTTAAGCTATGCAATGAACAGTGTTAGAAAAATCGTTGTTAAAAATCTCCCCCTTTGACTATTCCAGTATAAAACAAAAAAACATAACCGAACACCAAATTAAAATAAAAAAACTTCCTATGACAAAATTCCTAACACCCTTCCTAACCCTAGAACGGAATGACATAAGCCTCTTTGCCTTCAAACTTCTTCTTCTTCCCTTTCTTGTTCTTCCCTTAATCTTTTAAGCTTCTTGAGTTTTGCCAAAGTTTTCAAAAGGTAAACCTACACACATGAAACAACAAACGTATACCCATGATGCGTAAAAGTTTTAAATAAAATGATAATCATAAGCATAGTAAGCATAATCAAACTTCCCACTCCCCCAGAATTTAAACTCATCTAAACTCTTTTTTTTTAATTTTCTCTTCCCTTTTGTTTTTATCTGAAATAGACAAAGAAGTAAAAACACAAACATAAAATACAAAAATCACATTGAAGATAAGATATCACCACAAAAAGATATAAATCAAGCATGTGTAATGATCATCTCAAAGGAAAACACAACCAACTATTTTTGAAATTTTCATTTTTTTTTTCAAAACAAAAAAGAACAAATTTCACAAATTCAATGTAACAATGTGTAATTTGGAAGAATTAAAAATGAATTAATTCGATTGAATTTATAATACACGTGTGAAGTAATTTAATGGAATGGGATTGATTAACTTATTAATCGAAGATAAATGATTAATGTTATTGAATAAAAATTACATATTTGACATCATAACTAGTGATAGTGACGTGATGATATGTTATCTGAATAGAACATCATGTCTGGACTAAATGAGGTCGAGATAGTAAATAAATGAGGAGTAACTATAATGATGATTTTGAGATCATGGGTGAGTTCAGAAGGGTCGAAATAGTCAAAATAATTTACTCATGTGCATAGATTGGGGCCCGGGATAGTTTTAGACCGAACTGTCACCCGAGAGGGCAATTCAGTCATTTTATAGCCAATGGTTAAGGGGATTTCGAAATTTCAAGGATTATATATAGTTTTGGTGATGTAAGGCTAAGGTAAAAAAGAGTAGAAAACAATTGGAGGCCAGTAGAGAGGAGAGGAAGACTTTCTTGGAGCCTAGGAGAGGATTTTGGAGAATTAAAACTCATTTAGGGCATCACAACCATTTTTGGAGGAAGGATTAAAAGATAAGCTTCATCAAAAAATATCAAATCAAACTTCTTCCATAAGAGTCAAACATTCATCTTCCAAATTTTATGAGTTATAATACCCATGTATAATAAGAACTTTGTATTAAGGACAATTAATGTTACCCTTGTAATGTGATGAGTAAAATTATAATAGGGAATATGAATTTGTGTTGAATAAATCCAATTATATAGAGAAAACAAAATCAAGAGTTCTGGGATTTGAATCATGTAATAAATTTGGGTTTTGATGAATTTATAGGAAGAATACAACAACTCAAGGGGTTAGTGATTATGAGATGTGAATCTGATTTTAGGAGGAAATTATATGGATTTTATACATGATTTAAGTTAGAAATCATCCCTACATGTTTATTTAGGTTGATATTTTGATATGAATATTTAAGGAATTCGATAATATGAAAATCTGTAACAGAAAAAGGAAGAAGAAGGCCCGTGACAAATTTCAAATTGATTTGGTCCAAGGGCGAATCGATTCGGCATTTGGCGAATCAATTCAAACTTTCCTAGAATTGAAAATTGTTTTGGTTTAAGACCATAAATTATACATAATTCATGAGGGGACTTTTGGGAAAAAATTTAACTCTAGAGCGGAATATAAAAATTGTTAGCAGACCTATAGGGGAGATTAGATTTACACAACTTAAGACGTGTTAAGAATTTGGGGAAATTGACAAAATATACAAAATTTGGTAAATAAGGGAATTCGAGATGGATTACATTTGTGACTGGTAGTATACGATGGGAATAACTACGGATTTCAAAATGGGTAACTAGGTCTCATAGAATAGTGAGTGATTCCCGAAATTATACGAGTTGGAAGTTTAATTGAAATTTATGGTAGGTCGAATATATGAGTTATATATACTACATACGAGTGAATATAATTGGGTTGTGTGCATACCTACTCAATAATATATGTATCTAGGTTGTGTGAGTACCTATAGATATGATTTAATTATATGTGTTAACATACCTACGCTGCCTTCTATCCGGAGGTTTCGCGCAGAGGGAGTTCCCACCTTGACGATTCTAGTGAGATCTTGATTTGTGCCCCAAAGTATGGAACATGTGATATCCCGCCTAATTAATTACCGGGTGATTAGTCCTTAATTAATTAATTTCAGAATATCAAGTTGGTTCAGATAATGCATCACTGTCGAGAACTCAAATTTTATTTTAATAAAACTAACCACCTAGTATTTAAAAAGGGTGATGTCCAAATTTTATCTTATCATTAATTACTACTAAAATAATACCAATAAATACCATGCATCACAGTTAAAATAAGTGAAGTCTGACTGAAGTAAAATAAATGGATGGAGTAAACATCTCCAAATACAATCCCATACAATAAATCCAAATAAGGAAATCAAATCTATCAGATAATTTAAAATAACTAAATCTCTGAAAGTAAACATAAGTAAGGACGACATGTCCAATATAATGAATAACTAAAAAGAAAAGAATGAGTTGAGTCATCTACTAGCAATAATCCTACAGCTTCCACAGCAACTACAACACGACAACTGAATAGAGTCTCCTAAAGTTGGTGTCCCTATGGCTAGGCACCTAAAATAATGGAACAATAGAAATATATATAGGAGAACAGGTTAAAGCCTGAGTTGAAAACAGTTTAAAATAGCAAGTGCTTAAATTGATTCAATTAGCACGATTATTCTTCAAGTTAACTTAGCGTACTCACTTGAGATACTCACCCCTCGATCTAGTGTGCACGTCTAACGAACCTAACTACCCATACTAGTCATAATAACCGGATTGACTACTAAGTGCATAATATTATGCTTGAAAGTCTCCCTAAATAACTCAAAATCGGCATACTTATGATTTCGATATAGATCTAGGATTAATTTAATTTATTCTCATTGTCTTCTAAATGCCCAACTGATAATGCCATAAGTGTACATTTAAAATTGGCATCATCAACGTAAGATACCAAACATGATTTCAGTATACACACATTATTCTCTTTATGTATACATATTAATTCATATAGATATAGAAATATTGCACCCATGGTTGAGAAACCCTTAGTGCTACGCATACTCGGCTATCTAGTCCCTTTGCAATGCTCACGCATATAGGACAACAGGTTAAATCTCTCAAGAACCAAAAAAAACATAAACACCTATTGGAGGCGAACATAGTCCCAAGCCAAAATTTCCCTTATATTATTGCATCTCTCTAATTCTAAGAATTTTAGTACCGTTCGAGGATCGCCCTATTCTCCGCTCACTAATGCCTATAAGTTTTAAGTCACTTGACATTCATACGGGTCTAATGCTCATATAAATAAGCCTACGAGAAGTTAAAAAAAAATCGGGTCTTAAGAGTCATTCTGTAATCTCCTTAGAAGACCCAGGGAATCTCATTCGAATGAGGTCATTCAAATGAAGGAACTTCGAACGAACTACCAATCTCGTTAAAAGGGGCCACTGGAAACTCGTTAGAAGTCTCGTTCGAACGAGGTCGTTCGAATGACCATGGCTGGACTTCTAACAAAAATTCTGCAGTTGCCCAGTTCATCTTCAAAGTTCGTTTTTCCATATTTCCTCCTCTTCAATTTCAACCTAACCCCATTACCACCCAAGTACAAGGTTTCTAAACTACTCCAAGTCACTCTAAAACATTTCTTAACATAATTTAGGGGTTAAATCCTTCTAATCATCAAATAAATTCAACAAACTCCTAAATTTTCCATTGAATCATATTAACATAAACCCATAATTATAAATCCATAAAAGTTCCATTTTTATTTCATAATTAGCATCCCATTCTCCTAATTTCACACTTCTATAAAGGGGAGAATCCTCTACATGCAAACCCCCATCAAATTTCTAAGATTCCTACACAATCCCATCATAGGTAAACCAAATTTGGTATTAATTGTTCTAAAACCTCTACATATGTTAACAAGAGTAATAATTGCTAAGAGAGAGAGCAAGATAATCACTTGCCTCAAAATGAACTTCTGATTTGTGAGTTCAAAGTGGTATAGGAACGATCCTCCTGACACGATCTACGCGTTGGTGTACTCTTTGTTGTGAAAGGTTGAGTTCTTGGCTTAGGGCTCTAATGGAGTCTCTTTCTTCTTCCTTGGTTCTCTATCTCTTTTCCTCTCTTTTCACGTAGGTTGAAATTGATGACTGCTAACCCCAAATGCCTTTTAATTAAACCTAATTTTCATCCATATAATTACCCAAAAATTTCAAAAGACCAAAATACCCTTTCGGGGTGTCGTTTTGTGCTAAAAAGTCCCGGACTCTAATTTAAATACCAGAGTAGTATTTTCTGACTATTTCGACCCTTTCGGACGCTCTGGCGCACTCAAAATAGTCATCCGAGTTATAAAAAAATAGTTTACCTTTGAAACCCCAACATACATACTAGTGGCGCAACTCATACGCGTCCCAAATATTTATAACGTAACTACCGCGCATCTCATTCCCAGCCATACTATTATTTCAATAGTTACTAACTCTTAAGGTAATTGTCGTTCATCTCATTCCCGACCATACTATTATTTCAATAATTACTAACTCTTATCCCTCTAGTGATTATTATCATAAAATCGGATTAATTACAATTTAAATTTTCTCCCTTTAATTTAATTAATCCTCATTTTCCATAAAAATTATTATGCGTAAAAGTACGGGGTATTACATACTTACCCCCTAATAACATTATTTCATCCCGGAATTTGAAAAAGAATATATATATATATATATATATATATACCTAGCAAAAACAACTTTGAATAACGTTCACGCATGTCATCCTCGCGCTCCCAAGTTGATTCCTCAAAATTATGCTGCCGCTAGTGAACACGTACTAGTGGTACTACTTTCGACCTCAACTTCCTCTCGCTACGGTCCAAGATAGCAACCGGTACCTCCTCGTAGGAGTCATCAGGTTGTAAGTCTATCTACTCTAACGTAATATGAGTATGGGCCAAATCATCTTGAAGAAATCTCCTTATCGAAGAGATATGAAATACGTCATGGACTCTATGCAAGTGCTTCGGTAACCCAAGTCTATAAACAACTGGCCTAATCCTCTCGATAATGGGGAATGGCCCTACGTACCTAGGCGCCAACTTTCCCTTCTTCCCAAAATGCATAACTCCCTTCATAGGGGACACTCGAAGTAATACCTGATCCCCAATGTTGAATTCTCGAAATTAACATTTGGCATCAGCGTAACTCTTCTGCCGATCCTAAGCATCTCGAATATGGCTTCGTATTAACTCTATCCTCCCCGAAGTATCCTGAATCACCTCCGGACCCAGTAACTTATTGTCCCCCACCTCTAGGCAACATGTTGGGAAACGACGAGGTCTATCATATAGGTCCTCGAATGGAGTCATATCGATAGTTTACTGGTAGGAGTTATTATAGGCAAACCCCACCAACGGAAGGTACTGTTCCCAACCTCCGCCAAAATCAATGGTGCACGTCCGTAACATGTCCTCCCAAATTTGATTCATCCACTCTATCTGACCATCTGTCTGCGGGTGATAGGCTATGCTCAGCCGCAACTCTGTACCCAACGCTTCCTGAAAAATCATCCAAAATCGAGAAACGAACACCTTATCTATGTCATACACGATATTAAGAGGCACTCCGTGGAGTCTAACTATCTCTGTTATGAATAACTGTGCATACTGTCTCGCGGTGTAGTGTGTCTTTGCTGGTAGAAAGTGGGATACCTTGGTTAACCAATTCACTACCACCCATATTGAGTCATGACCCCTCTACGATGTAGGTAGTCCCGTGATGAAGTCCATAGAAATTCTCTCCCATTTACACATAGGAATCTCTAATGGCTGTAGAAGTCCCGTCGGCCTCTGATGGTCCACCTTTACCAATTGACAAGTGGCACATTTCAAGACAAACTCGGCAATATCCTTCTTCATTTCGCTCCACAATACTGTCTACGCATGTCCTGCTACATCTTATCCCCGTCGGGATGCACTGCAAATCAGGAACCGTGCGACTTTTTCATCACCTTATATCTCAAATATTCACCCTCAGGAACAACCAATCTACCAGTAAAATGTAAGCCGCCGTATGAACCATTGGTGTAAGACTCGAACACCTCAGCTAGAAGTTTTACTATCTGACTTTGGCAAAACGGGTCATCTTCCTGAGCCTGTACTACTCTCGTAATAATCTGGGGCGTAATCGTCACTGCAGACATAAATGATCGAGCCATCGCATCCTGGTTCCCTAACTCCTTCCATTTCGCTTTCCACACCTCGACCACCTCACCAACTGGCCTACGGCTCAACGCGCCTGCCTACCACATTAGAATTCCTCGGGTTGTATTGGATATCAAATTGATAATCCTTCATGAACTCAAGCCACCGATGTGACGCATATTTAATTACTTCAGCATGAAGAGGTACTGTAGTGATTTATGGTTCATGAATAAGCAAAATTTCTCCCCTAGGAGGTAGTGTCTCCAAATCCGAAGTGCAAACACAAATGCAGCTAACTCCAAGTCGTGGGTGGGATAATTACTCTCTTGAGGCTTAAGCTTACATGAGGCTTAAGCTATAGCCTGATCTTCCTGCTGAAGTACACCTCCAAGTCCTAATAAGGACGCGTCAGTGTAGACTATATACTCCACTCATGGCCTGGGTAATGCTAACACTGGGGCTGAGGTTAACTTATCTTTAAACTCATCGAAGACTAACTGACAGGCGTTACTCCAGATAAATGGCACCCCTTTGCAATTCAAGTGCGTTAATGGACTAACTATCTTTGAAAACCCTCTAATGAACCTCCTGTAGTATCTGGCCAAACCTAAGAAACTGCGTATCTCGGTCGATGTCGTGGGATGTACCCACTCCCTCACCGCTGACACCTTCCCTCGATCCACGGATATTCCTCTATCAGAGATGATATGCCTCAAAAATTGTACCTCCTTTAGCCAAAACCAACATTTCTCATATTTTGCGTACAACTCATGCTAGCGCAGTGTCTGCAAAACCTGCCTCAAGGGCTCGGCATGATCATCCTCGGTCTGTGAGTAAACCAGAATGTCATCTATGAATAAGATGATGAACTGGTCCAGGAACTCTCCGAACACCCTGTTCATCAAGTCCATGAGCACGGCTGCGGCGTTAGTTAGCCCGAAAGGTGTAACCCTAAATTCATGGGAACCATATCTCGTCAAGAAGGCAGTCTTTGATACTTCCTGCCCCCTGATACATAGTTGATGGTATCCAGATCTTAAATCAATCTTCGAGAAGAAAGTCACTCCTCTCAACTGGTCGAATAAGTCATCGATTTGCGACAATGAATATTTGTTCCGTATCGTGACTTTATCATCTTCCCTTATTACACCGATTTATTCTCGATGTAAGAATTTGATATCACTACTTATGTCATATCATACGGTTCTACTAACTGTGCGTAGGAATAAAATTAAATTTAAGGTTACGATTTCTCTTACAGATGATAAATAGGGTACCAAACTCATGTGCTAAAGACCAACCATCCCCAGCTCCCGACCTTTGCTAGGTTTCATGCGTGGGATGTCTCGCAAATCGAAATCTGATACACTACTAACTAACATTGTCGATCAATGAGAGTTGTGGTCCTCAGTATTTGCATTGTACCCCACATCCCTACTTCCTGCTAACAATAGCGTATTTATGCTCATGTTACGAAAAAGATATTCAACACATTACTATAACTAATTTGGCATTATGCTCTTCACTTGTCCACAAAATTATTCCCACGCCCAGAGGTATTTTATTCTTTCTTGATTACCATAGTAAACCTTTCTACCCCCCCCCCCCCCCCCCCGGATTTGGTATAACCCGACTACATACTTCACAAGTCTCTGTAGGATTTAATACCTATGTATACAAGTGACTCCGCTTTCCTCTCGGATGACACTTAGCACAAATTGTTTCATCTCCAGGACTAATGGACACCTAATATTATTTTAATGGTCTATCTGAAAAACGTCGCTAATGTCGTTTAACACAAGGTTAAACTGTATAAGCAACTCCGAATGTTTGTTGGAGAAACCCTTTTCTTTTGAAAATAAAAGTTATAAACAAGATGTGTTTACAAAGAAGCTTATGTACAAGAGTAATTAAGATTATGTAATCAGTTTTTAAAACTAAGGCAGTTTCAAAAATTCAACACACTTAAAGAATGAGGTGAGTAGATGAAGATAATCAACACAATGATTTTAACGTAGTAAAACCTCTCCCAACAGAGGAAACATCCACGGTGACTTCTAAGTCACAAAAACAAAAGTCCACTAATAACAAAAATCAGTTACAAACTATACAACATGCAAGCACACAAATCAACCTATTCTAAGTTTAGGAATATACCCCCTTGGTTCCTTCTAACTTCTGATAGATCTGACTTGTTGATGATGTTCTCCAGTTTGCTAACCTCCTTTGCTTTAGCTTCTTTACGTCGACTCAATGATTTCAGATCTTAAACTCAACACTTCCAGTGTAGTAGTGTGTTAAGTGTTGTGAAGTGATTCCTATACACATGCATGAACTCACACACACTTAGATTTACAAACAGTCCTAGTAAAATTACATATAACGTCTATATGCAGTGATTTTAATTTATTTCTTTCTCACAGAACTCAAATCCTTTTGACCTTTAAAGATAACCCTGATTCCACGGAGATCTTGCTTAAGAAATCGGTCAAGACCTTAATCAATCTCTTTTGAAAACATTTATGAGATTGAAAACCCTCCAAGTGAGAATCCAACTAGGTCAGAATTAAGTTTCATAAGAAAAGAAACCCGAAAACATTTTAAAACCAAATCAGTACGATTTTCTTAAATCAAGTATAAAAAATGCAGATCTAGTGAAAATGTAACATATAGTATGTAGATCTAACGTTTCTATAAAAGAGAAACTAGATCTTCACACAAATGTTTAAGTTGTGTACAAGATCTAAAGATCAAGAGGAAACAGCAACGTTATGAGCAAACCACTCTCTCTCTCTCTCTCTCAAACACTCAGGTTGTGTTTGGGTTTGAATATGCGAAGGTTTGTTTCAGAGAAGGTAAACTGTTTAGGGTTAGGGTTAGGGTTTGGCTAACAGGTTTTTCTTTCTCTCTCTTCTCTCTTTTCTTTTCTCTCTTCTCTCTCACTTCTCTCTTATTTTTTTTCTCTCAGAAGACGAATGACCAAAAGTTCTCTAAGGCTGAGAAGTGAAGGGTATTTATAGTGCCTGGGGAAGGTTCTGGATGATCGAGGCAAATCAATGGCTGTGATGAAGTCATGCAAGGTTTGACTTGATCCTATGGTTATAAAAAAGCGGTGGATTAAGATGGTTCTGATTGGTTCAAAGGTTTGCACTGGGATTAACTAAGAACGCATGCAGACCTTAGATAAGGAAAGATCCAACGATCACCAATGCACCTGATAACCTCACACATAACAAACACAAACTATCGCACCAAACGGATGACAAGTGTTGGCTTGTTAGAGGCTCTCACACGCGTACCAAATTAATTACAAAACATCACCCTGAAGTCTCTAGCGCTTTGAGATCGTACCCAACCAAACATTTCAGTGAAAAATGAAGTTTCCAAAATAGTATATAAACCCCACAAACTTTATAAACCAATTTTATTAATAAAAACATTTATTCAAAAATGTTTAAAAAGGTTTAAAATGATTTAAAAATTCCCAAAAAATTATTAAAGCACCAATTAAAGGGGAATTAAACACACACTCAATTTTAGGCAATATTAACGCATGTATGCACTTCTAATTGTGTGTTGTGTGATTCATTTTGTACCATCATTGATCTTTGAAGAGGATTAGAGAGTTAGGTTCTGAGGCTTTTTGGATTCTAGGATGGACTACTAATTTTGTCAATATTTGCAAATTAGTTGAGCACTTATACAATGCAGACTTAAGCAAGTCAAAGGTATAAGGTGCTTCACTATCATCACAAAAACTTGAAATATCCGGTTTGAGATCAGGATAGCAATACATTTTATGCTCATGTTTCTCACGTAGTACAAGTAAGCTGTAACACACATAGGTTATTTGAAATTTCCCCCATAACTAAAAGGAAGCACTATTAATGATAAAGTACTGTACCTCTAAACGTGGGTGGTAAATGTGATATCAGTGTCATAACTGCATATTGGGAATAATAGATACATCCATACTGTACTACATGTTGCTATTGTGAAGTCCGTGTTTCTGGGGTGATTATCCCCGTTTCCCCAATTTGGGTATTCTATGGTGTGGGGTGAACATTCAATAACTGTTGCAGGATCCTGCCTTTGCTAGGGAAATTTTGACATTAGTGACCCCGTTTTCCACGTATGAAACACTTACCCACACAATTTCTTCTCTACTGGCCCTGCTGAGCACACTTTTGGCCCTGTTGGTCTCGCTGACCTTTACTCTTCTGAGGGCAGTCCTAGAATTTGTGGCCAGTGTTTCCACACGTGAAACATCTTCCTAGGAAGGTTCCTCCCCCTTGTCCTTATTTTCCCCGGCCCTGATAGCCGTTACCACCCCTCCCTTGGCCATTCTGTCCCTGCTAAACCTACTGCTGGCCCTGCCGAACCTGATGGTCGTGTTGGCCCTGGAGGGTTTGGCTCTTCCCACAGTTTTCATAATATTTTTGGTATTGATGTCTCTGAGGAGCTTGTTGCTGTTGCGATGGTATTTTACCATTGTTATTATTCCTCGAAAGGTCATATTGATAAACTTCCCTTGTTCTTTGGCCCCTGTAAGTTACATACTGCGATTTTGGTACTGCAATATTGCGGTAGTCATTGCTTGTCCCACGATGTTTGCAAGTTTCATGATTTCTTATCTTCCCTCGTGTACCTGAGGTATTCCTTGGTCTTGTCCCACATTTACTTCATCTGCGGTGTTAGTGTGTCTCTCCCCCATAGGCGACATCTGAAATTTAAATGAATTTTATAAAACCACTGTCCATACATAACATCAGAGCCCTAGTTGAAAACAGTTTAAAATAGCAAGTGTTTAAATTGATTCAATTAGCACGATTATTCTTCAAGTTAACTTAGTGTACTCACCTGAGATACTCACCCCTCAATCTAGTGTGCACGTCTAATGAACCTAACTACCCATACTAGTCAGAATACCCGGATTGACTACTAAGTGCATAATATTACGCTTGAAAGTCTCCCTAAATAACTCAAAACCAGCGTACTTGTGATTTTGATATAGATTTAGGATTACTTTAGTTTATTCTCGTATTCTTCTAAATGCCCAACTGATAATAACATAAGTGTGCATTTAAAAATAGCGTCATCAACATAAGATACCAAACATGATTCTAGTATACACACATTATTCTCTTTATGTATACATATTAATTTATATAGATATAGGAATATTTCACCCTTGGTTGAAAAACCCTTAGTGCTATGCATACTCGATTATCTAGTCCCTTTGCGACGCTCATGCATATAGGACAACGGGTTAAATCTCTCGAGAACCAATAAAAACATAAACACCTATTGGAGGTGAACATAGTCCCAAGCTGATGGTCTATGCACATACGACTGTCATCACTATCATTCTCGCGGATAGCCCATACCTAGGTTCCATGCTCTAGTGGTACGACTCTAAATCCCCCGAAGGCACACAAGATTCGGTCGTCCACAGTGCGATAACCTTCGTTCGATAGCTAGTAGCTAGGTATGTCATACACATAATATTTTGAACAATAAGCATACACACAACTTATATAAATTCATTGGCTTTCCCGTAACCTAGTATTTTTAGTACGTATAATATAACCCCCTATTGTTCCCACATACCTTACTCGTTTGTATTCTCCCTTATATTCTTGAATCTCTCTAATTCTATGAATTTTAGTACCGTCTGAGGGCCCTATTCTCCGCTCACTAATGCGTATAAGTTTTAAGTCACTCGATATTCATACCGGTCTAACGCTCATATAAATAAGCCTACAGGATGTTCAAAACAAAAATTGGGTCTTAAGAGTCATTCTAGAATCCCGTTAGAAGACCCAGGGAATCTCGTTTGAACGAGGTCATTCGAGCCAGGGTCGTTTGAATGAAGGAACTTCGAATGAACTACCAATCTCGTTAGAAGGGCCACTGAAAACTCATTAGAAGTCTCATTCGAACGAGGTCGTTCGAACGACCTGGGCTGAACTTCTTACGAAAATTCTGCAGTTGCCCAGTTTATCTTCAAAGTTCATTTTCCCATATTTTTTCCTCTTCAATTTCAACCTAAACCCATTCCCACCCAACTAAAAGGTTTCTAAACTACTCCAAGTCATTCTAGAACATTTCTTAACATAGTTTAGGGGTCAAATCCTTCTGATCATCAAATAAATTCAACAAACTCCTAAATTTTCCTTTAAATCATATTAACATAAACCTAGAATTAGAAATCCATAAAAGTTCCATTTTTATTTTGTAATTAGCATCTAATTATCCTAATTTCACACTTCTATAAAGGGGAGAATCCTCTACATGCAAACCCCCATCAAATTTCTAAGATTCCTACACAATCCCATCATAGGTAAACCAAATTTGGTATTAATTGTTCTAAAACCTCTACATATGTTAACAAGAGTAATAATTGCTAAGAGAGAGAGCAAGATAATCACTTGCCTTAAAATGAACTTCTGAATTGCGAGTTGAAAGTGGTATAGGAACGATCCTCCTGACACGATCTACGCGTTGGTGTACTTTTCGTTGTGAAAGGTTGAGTTCTCGGCTTAGGGCTCTAATGGAGTCTCCTTCTTCTTCCTTGGTTCTCTGTCTTTTCCTCTCTTTTCACGTAGGTTGAAATTGATGACTGCTAACCCCAAATGCCTTTTAATTAAACCTAATCTTCGTCCATATAATTACCCAAAAATTCCAAAAGACCAAAATACTCTTTCAGGGTGTCGTTTTGTGCTAAAAACTCACGGACTCTAATTTAAATACAAGAGTAGTGTTTTCTGACTATTTTGACCCTTCTGGACGCTCTGGCGCACTCAAAATTATGCAAAAATAGTTTACCTTTTAAACCCCCACATACATACTAGTGCGCGACTCATACGTGTCCCAAATATTTATAACGTAACTGCCGTGCATCTCATTCCCGTCCATAATATTATTTCAATAATTACTAACTCTTAACGTAACTGTCGTGCATCTCATTCCCGGCCATACTATTATTTCAATAATTACTAACTCTTATCCCTCTAGTGATTATTATCATAAAATCGAATTAATTACAATTTAAATTTTCTCTCTTTAATTTAATTAATCCCCATTTTCCATAAAAATTATTTTGCACAAAAGTACGAGGTATTACAGAACGTAGGGAGGCTCATTATATTACGTGTATTAGTGGGACTGACGTGTAGTTTGGGTATGTTAGGTATGTGCATATCCCAAAGGATTAGAACCATATTCGCCTTCATTATTATATTGATTTATTTTGTTATAGAGGAGATTTGCCGAACCAATAGTCCTCCATTTTATACGAAAGGTGCATGGACTTTATAGTAGAGTATGCCAGCATCACGATGGGCTATTTCGAAGATGCTATAGTTATGTATATATTATATGTGTGATGAATATATACTGTAATGCTATATCTAGTTATGTGAGACAGTAGAATTGATAAATGATGTATATCTAAAATACTTTAAGTAGTGAAACTTAAATAATTGACTAAATAATAAAATCGAAATAAATAATTTATTATTGAGACCGTAGTAATGTATTGTACGAGTGAACTAGACTTATCGAGAGTGGTTTGATACCTTATCTAGATGGTCACGGAATATTAGTCAGGTAGAATGCTTTTAGCGTGCACATTTTTTTAGAAGTGAGAATCTCAAGTGAGTGTACGTGGATATTACATGTGTAATATATAACTGATTTAAATTGTGATTTAAATACTTGCTAAATATTTTCAAAATGTTTTAATTACGCTCTGACCCATGTCAAAAATATTTTCAAAACCTTTTAGTTGTCCATCCACAGGGACGCTAGGCTTAGACAACCTATCCAGAGACACGCAGCTATAGTAGTATAGAGGCTAGCAGGAGATTTTCTTTATATGCTTCAGCTATTTCATTCTAGATAGGAAGTTCCTTAGCAATTTATTTCAACGTCTTGCCTTAGAAGTTCATTTGGTCGTGTTGCCTTCAGACTATTTCTTTATTTTAGTTATGCTTCAAACTGTATTCCGTTTTAGTTTTACTTATATGGTTGGATTGTGTACTTAGAGCACCGATGGTTTATTCGATCTTAGTTATTTTATATATCTGTCGTGATATGATTCAGACTTAATTTTTGTCTGAATGGTTTTGTTCATTAATTTATTTTCGCATGTGTGCATGATAAAAGATAAAATTTGACACCAACTTAATTTAACATAGGCGATTGTAATTAAAAAGTTTTTTAACAGTAATGCTAAGAATGAGACCATTAATGATTCCTATTTAATTTAATAATGGACTGATCAACCAGGATTAGAATAGGCGGGGTGTCACATATGGTATCAGAGCCAGGTTCTAGTGTCCATAGGATTTTTATGGTTTATTACGATTTCATTGCAGCGTTCTTTGACCTAGAGCCCTAGTATTATGATTGTTTCATTCACGGTTATTCAGTGAGTTTCGTTCTTCTTCTGTTATAAATGTATTGAATGTGAACTCATATAATTTGAATCTATTTTCAAATGCCACCCAAGAGAATACAATTGAAAAGGGCACCGCAACCACCACCACCACCACAAAGGTCAGTGTCAGCAGCTAAAATGGTAAAAATCGTGGCACAGGAAGTTAATGCAACAATGACTGCCATAGCTCAACATTTCCCTCAAGTCTAGCAGCCACCGAAGCCAGTGGCATTGGGGATTCAGGCACACCCAGGATCGGCATAGTGCAGAGGGTTAGGTAGGCTTTCCAGAAGGGCCACCCATTAGAATATAAATGGAGTTCTGACGTGATTGTGGCGTGTCAGTGGAAGAAATATATCTAGTGTCACTTGCAAATGGTTGACTGTAATGAGTGAAATAAAAAAAATGCTTATTACTTTCAGGTTGGTTGGAGCAGTGTTGCTGGGGTGGGAGTCGATGACCATCATTGCAGAGAGGAATACTATGACTATCGTTGATTTCTAGGTTGGTTTTAATTGCAAATATATTCCTCCATCTGTCGAGATTAAGATAGGGAAAAAGTTTAGTGAGGTGACTCATAGTGATCGTTCTGTGGCTGAGTCTGAGTACGAGTTCATTCGTTTGGCTAATTTTGTACTAGATAAGGTGAACAATGAAGAAAGGAAGAAGGCAAAGTTCATGTATAGTTTAGCATTGAGTATCAGTCAGCATTTGATTGGCAATATAGCATTGGTGACTTATATTGATGGAATCAATGTTGCACTGTTACACTGCCACGATCATCGCTTTCATATGAAGGTCAGTAAGAGATGAGGTGAGCCCACCCAGCAAGGCATGACATGAGGTAACGGTGCTAATGGATCCCCATAGCAGTAGTATTTAGGCAGGAACCAAGGACAGGATTCTCGATAGGGAGATCAGGCTAAGAGGTTCAAAACTGGGGGTTATCGACCCAAGGGCGGTTTCAGGTAGGTACAGTAGGGTCCTCAGCAGCAGAAGTTTCCTCAAGGCAACCAGGGATAAGGGAACAATGGAGGTGGTCAGTATGGTTGAGGCCATCAGGTCCAACCATAGGGTCAATACCATCAGGGCAATCAAGGACAGTAACAGAGAGAGTTTCCAGGCCAGTGCTATATTTGTGGATATACGGGCCACAAGAGGAGGGATTGTCCACAGTAGGGGAGAACACCGTAGCAATCGGGTGCCTCGCAGGAGTTGCGGGCACAGAGGCCACTGGCGAAACCAGCCCCACCCGTACCACCAAAATAGGGACAATTTTAGTATGGACATGTCTATAATGTTCGATATGCGGCCATACAACAGGATCCACAGGCACCACTAGTAGTAGCAGGTGCGTTTCTTATTCCTGGGCTTGTGGGTAGTATTATATTTAATACTTGGGCATCACATTATTTCATAGCAACTAGATTTGCACGAGCTTCTGACGTTAGAGACAGCTGGTACTCTCCTTATGTGTGTTGAGTCACGAATGGGGAGTGGCTCGCTTATACACTCAATTTATAGGGGTGTGGATATCAATATGGGTAGATTGTATATATCTTCTGATCTTCATGCATTGGATATGGAGAGGTATGAAGTTATTTTGCGGATGGATTAGTTAGCTAGATATCGGGCAATGGTGGATTATTTTGGAAGGACTATCGTATTCTCTATTCCAAAACATGAGATGTTCATAGTGATGATGCCTCTACCTGAGGGAGGATCGAGAACACATTTTTACTACATTGAGGTGGAGACCTCATCAGAGGTGGTTGTTATGTTAGACTCGATTCCAGTCGTAAGGGAATTTAAGAATGTATTTTAAGACATACCCGGGTTACCTCCAAGACGAGAAATTGATTTTGTTATTGACTTAGCACCGAGTACGAGACTTATAGATCGAGTGCCATATCTCATGGCCCCATCTGAAATGTGGGAATTAACAGAATACATCACCATGGGGTGCATTGGTGTTATTTGTCAAAAAAAGTATGGGTCACTTCAATTATGTATTAACGATAGATAGTTGAATAGGGTCACGATCCGAAATAAGTATCCACTGCCTCGTATCGATGATCAATTCGACTAACTGAGGGGAGAATCTTACTTTGCCAAGATAGATTTATGTTACAGCTATCATCAGTTGTGTGTCAGGGAAGACGACGATTTTAAGACTGCTTTTTGTGACACAATATGGGTCCTATAAGTCTAGGGTGATGCCATTTGGACTCACCAATGCGCCAGTAGTGTTCATGGATCTCAGGAACTAGGTTTTTTTAGAGTTCCTCAACCAGTTTGTGATCGTATTCATCGACAATGTTCTGATTTACTCTCTTTCTGAGGATGAGCATGACGATCACTTATGGAAGGATTTAGAGAAACTTAGAGAGAATCAATTATATGCTAAGTTTAGTAAATGTGGGTTTTGGGTTCGGGAAGTGTAGTGTTTGGGCCATATTGTGTCTGAGAAGGGCAGATATTTATCCAAGTAAAGTATCGATGGTGAGGGAGTGAGGACAGTCCACAACACCAACCGAGGTTCACAATTTTATGGGATTGGCAGGATATTACCGGAGGTTCTTTAAGGGTTTCTCGAATATTTTGTGTTCGTTGACAAACTTGACTCGTAAAGGAGTGCCTTTTATTTGGGACGACCATTGTCAGTTATCTTTTGATGAGATAAAGGATAAATTAACCTCAACACCCGTACTTGCACTTCCTAAGGGAAGAGTGTCATATTATGTATACAATGATGAATCCTTACAGGGACTTGGGGGTGTATTGCAGCAGGATGAGAGGGCTATAGCTTATGCATCTTACAAGATTAAGACCCATGAGAAGAATTACCCCGCGCATAATTTGGAGTTATTCGCAGTTGTATTTACCCTGAGGATATGGAGGCACTAGTTGTTGGGGGAGCAGTTTGCCTTATTCACGAACCATAAATCTCTTCAGTATCTGTTCACACAAAAAGTCTGAACATGAGGCAGAGGAGGTGGTTGGAGTTTGTGAAGGATTATAATTTTTATATTCAGTATCATCCTGGAAAGGCTAATGTGGTGGCTGATGTGTTAAGCCGAAGAACTACGGGTGAGCTGGCAAAGGTTTGGAAAGCGAAGTGGAAAGAGCTTTGAAATGATGATGAGATTGATATGTCTTGTATGTTCATATTAGCTATCAACCCTGAGAATGTGATGAGGGTAGTGAAAGTACTTGAAGGGGATTTATATTTGCAGGATAGAGTTCGTCAGTTATTAGAGGATTGGGAAGATGGGTACTCGATCAATTTAGAAGGTGGCTTACGTTTTAATGGGAGACTCGTGATTCCATAGGGTGATGATTTGTGGTATGCAGTGATGTCAGAGGCTCACGGGTCTTAATTTTCAGTACATCCTAATGGGGATAAGATGTACCAGAACATGCGCAGACATTATTGGTGTTCGGGGATGAAACGGGATATAAAAGAGTTTGTCTCAAAGTGTTCTACCTTCCAGCTCATAAAGGTAGACCATCAGGGACTGATAAGGATATTTTAACCATTAGAAATTCCCGTGTGGAAATGGGAGAGTATCTCCATGAATTTTATCACTAGGTTACCATTATCGCAATAAGGTCACGATTCTATATGGGTGATAATGGATCGATTGATCAAGGTGGCTCATTTTCTTTCAGTTCGTACGAATTTTGATAGGAAATAGTATGCATGATTATTTATAGCTGAGATAGTACAATTACAAGGGGTTTCAATTAATATTGTTTCTAATCAGGATAAAATCTTTGTGTCCCATTTCTGGCAGAGCTTTCAGGAGGTGATGGGCATGGATTTAGAGTTGAGTAAAGCATATCACCCGCAGATAGATGGTCATACATAGAGGGTTAATAAGATGCTTGAGAATATGTTGATGATGTGCATACTTGAATCTGGGGCCGGATCCATTGGTGGAGTTTACGTATAATAAATCCTACCAATTTACCATTGGCATGTCACCTTTTGAGGCACTGTACAATCGGCCTTGTCATTCACCTACTTATTGGTTGGAGGTAGGGGAGAATAAATTATTGGGGATAGAGATGATTTAGGATATGACTGCCAAGATTGAGTTGATTCTAATATGCATTCGAATAGCTCAAGATAGATAGAAGAGTTACGTTAATGCGGACAGGTGGCACATTAAACTTGAGGTTGGGGACCAAGTGTTGGTATGAGTGTCTCCAATGAAAGGATTTATGAGATTTGGTAAGAAAGGGAAACTAGAACTGAGATATGTGGGACTGTTTAGTGGGACCAGTGGCTTATAGATTGGGACTATCGGAGCATCTACAGCGGATTCACGATGTGTTTCATGCATCATCGCTGAAAAGATACCGAAAGAGAGAGGGATATTTTTGGCACATTCCATTAAAGGAAATCGATTTACAGCTCTACGTCTCGTATAAGGAGAGACGAGTGGCCACACTTGATCGTAGTGAGCGTAAACTATGGTCGAAAGTGGTACCATTAGTTAGAGTTCAGTAGGGGCACCATAATGTAGACAAGTCAATGTGGGAGAGATAGGATGACAGCGTGAGCAGTATCCAAGGTTAATCACCACGGGGCCGTCCAAATTTCGAGGACAAAATTCCCTTGTAAGGAGGAAATATGTAATAACCCGTAATTTTGAAGAAATAAAAATGAATTAATTCGATTAAATTAAAATTACACGTGTGAAGTAATTTAACGAAAAGGGGTTGATTAATTTATTAATCGAAGATAAATGATTAATGTTATTGAATAAAAATTACTAAGTGGATAATTACATATTTGACATCATAACGAGTGATAGTGACGTGTTGATATGTTATCCCAATCGGACATCATGTGTGGACTAAATGAGGTCGAGATAGTAAATAAATGTGGATTAACTCAGATGATGATTTTGAGGTCAAGGGTGAGTTCAGAAGGGCCTAAATAGTCAAAATACTTTACTCGGGTGAATAGAGTGTGTCATGGGACAGTTTAGACCAAACTGACACCTCGAGAGGGAAATTTAATCATTTTACAGCCAAGGGTTAACGGGATTTCAAAATTTCAAGGATTATATATAGTTGTGGTGATGTGACGCTAGGGTAAAAAGAGTAAAAAATAATTGGAGGCTAGTAGAGAGGAGAGGAAGACTTTCTTGGAGCCTAGGAGAGGATTTTGGAGAATTCAAGGTCATTTAGGGCGTCACAACCATTTTTGGAGGAAGGATTGGAAGAGAAGCTTCATCAGAAAATATCAAATCAGACTTCTTCCATAAGAGGCAAATATTTATCTTCCAAATTTTATGAGTTATAATACCCATGTATAATAGGAACTTTGTATTAAGAACAATTGATGTTACCCTTGTAATGTGATGAGTAAAATTATAATAGGGAATAGGACTTTATGTAGAATAAATCCAATTATATAGAGAAAACAAAATAAGGAGTTCTGGGATTTGAATCATGGAATAAATCTAGGTTTTGATGAATGGTTTTGATGAATTTATAGTAAGAACACAACAACTAAAGGGGTTAATGGTTATGATATGTGAATCTGATTATAGGATGAAATTATATGGATGTTATATGTGACTTAAGTTAGAAATCATCCCTACATGTTTATTTGATGTTTATATATGATAATTTTTAGGTAGATATTTTAGTAAGAAAGTTTAAGGAATTTGATAATATGAAATTTCGTAACAGAAAAAGGAAGAAGAAGGCCCCTAACACTTTTCAAATCGATTCGGCCCATGCATGAATCAATTCGGCATGCAGAATCGATTTGGCCATTCGGCGAATAGATTAGAACTTGTCTAGAATTAAAAAAAAATGTTTTGGTTTAAGTCCAGAAATTATACATAATTAGTAAGGGGACTTTGGGGATAATTTTAAACTGAAGAGGGGAATATAAAAATTATCAGCAGGCCTATAGGGGATATTAGATTTACGCAAGTTGAGACGAGCAAAGAATTTGGGGAAATTGACAAAATATCCATAATTGATAAATGACAAAATTCGAGACGGATTACGTAGTAAGGAGTGAATTATGTTTGTGACCAGTAGTATACGATGGAAATAACTACGGATTTCAAAATGGGTAATTAGGACTCTTAGAATAGTGAGTGATTCTAGAAATTATACGAATTGGAAGTTGTATTGAAATTTATGGTACGTCGAATATATGAGTTATATATACTACATACAAGTGAATATAATTGGTTTGTGTGCATACCTACTGAATAATATATGTATATAGGTTGTGTCAATACATATAGATATTATTTAATTATATGTGTGAACATACCTACGCTGCCTTCTATCCGAAGGTTTCGCGCACAGGGAGATCCCACCTTGATGATTCCAGTGACGTCTTGATTTGTGCCCCAGAGTATTGAAGTTAGGACGCCTCACTAAGTGACGTGTACTAGTGGGACTGGTGTGTCGTTTGGGTACGTTAGGTATGTGCGTATCCCAAAGGCTTAAAACCATATTCGCCTCCATTATTATATTGATTATTATTCGGTTCGAGGAGACATGCCGAACAAGTAGTCCTCGATTTAGTACGAGAGGTACATGGACTTGATAGCAGAGTATGACAGCATCACGGAGGGCCATTCTGGATATTCTATACTTATGTATATATTATATGTGTGATGAAGTTATACCGGGATGCTATATTTACTTATGTGAGACTGTAAAATTGATAGATGATGTATATCTAAAATACTTTAAGTAGTCAAACTTAAATAATTGACTCAATAATAAAATGGGAATAAATAATTTATTATTGAGACCGTAGTAACATATTGTACGAGAGAACTAGACTTATCGAGAGTAGTCAGATACATTATCTAGTTGGGCAGGGAGTACTAGTTAGGTAGAACAAATTGGGCGTACACATTAGTTGAGAGGCGAGAATCTCAAGTGAGTGTACGTGGATATTACATGTGTAATAAATAACTGATTTAAATTGTGATTTAAATACTTGCTAACTATTTTTAAAATGTTTTAATTGGGCCATGACCCGTGTCAAAATTATTTTCAAAACCTTTTAGGTGTCCATCAATAGGGACACCAAGCTTAGACATCCTATCCTGTGACGCGTAGCTGCAGCAGTGTGGAGGCTAGTAGGAGATTTTTTGTAGATGCTTCAGCTCTTTCCTTCTAGATTGGAAGCTCCTTAGCAGTTCATTTGTGCGTTTTTCCTTCAAACTATTTCTTTATTTCAGTTATGCTTCTGACTATATTTCATTTCAGTTTTACATATATGGTTTGATTGGGTACTTAGAACACCAATGGTTTATTCGGTCTTATTTATTTTATATATATGTCATGTGATGATTCAGACTTAATTTATGCGTGAATTGTTTAGTTCATTAATTTATTTCCACATGTGTGCGTAATAAAAGATAAAATTTGACACTATCTTAATTTAACATCGATGATTAGTAATTAAAAAGTTTTTCGATAGTGATGCTAAGAATGAGACCATTAATGCTTCATGTTTAATTTAATAATGGACGTATCACCCAGGATTAGAATGGGCAAGGTGTCACATACAACATACAATACCATATATAATATATGCAACAAAAATACCAAACCAAATACGTCACACATATATAGGTATAAACGACCACAAAAACATGACACTAAAATCATAAGCTTTACACACTAGCATAGTATCGATGTGTCCAAACGTGGGGAATAAAAGGAATGGGTGTGAACTAGATACAAATGAATTATAATCCAAACACTTAATTATGATCAAGAAGTTCTAATTGACCACAATACTTTATCAAACTAAGCTTTGGCCATAAGTGACAAATAAAGTTGAACTTAATGAACAAAACAAGCACAATTCACACAAGTCTAGATTATTAATGATTCTACTAATAAATAGCGTCATCATAAAATAAACATACTAGGATTCATTATGCAAACCCATTGATCTTCAACTAAACTCCCTCAAACGACAAACATATATCAATTTTCTATTCTTTTCTTTTCTTTTTCTTTTGAAGTGATTTCATTTGAATGATCAGTCAAACTAAACTATGCTAGCCCTTTTTTTACAAACTTTCCTATTTTTATTGCCTTAATTTTTTCTTGGGATCTTTCTAAACGATGGATTTCACGACGAGTCAACCTGTCTCTCGCATCATTATCCCGTGTTCACTTATATATTTTCAATAATAAACAAAATCTCACAGGCAACGGTTCGTACATGCATAAATTTCCCATAGACACATAAACATGTGTGCCACCCCGCCTAATTAAATACCGGGCGATCACTCCTTTATTAAATTAAAATCAAGGTGAACAGTTGGTTCATTCTTAGCATCACTGTCGTAAAAAAATACATTTCAAATTTAAACACCCTAAATAATTAAGCTAAGTGTCAAAACCATTTTCATACATACTTTCCAAATTTTATTTAAAGAAAAATCATTTATTTTATTAACAACATTCAATAAGTAAGAATCACACCACATTAAATTCTTCAACATAATCCAATTAATTTAATACATTCGTCAATCGAATGTCAACATATGAAATCTAAAATCTCACATCCAAACTGAATAAATCCCACATTGACAATACTGGAAATAACTGAAATACAAATGTCCAATAACAATGGAATAATGGAAAGAGCTACACATGCCCAACTACATGAAAGAACTAAGAGTGGATCCGAATGAAAAAAGTCGTCTAATCAAGAGACCTGCAACTTCCACCTAAGCTGCAGCGCGTTCCTTCCAAGAGATCCTAAGCAAGACGCCCCTGTGGTTGGGCACCTGTAATACATACATATATATACAAGAGAGAGAGAGAAAAAGAAACGGGTCAGAGCCCGATAGTGTGTTTGATTTAAAATACGTTTAGCAAGTATTTAAATTGATACAGGCCAATGCAACAACATATTAGTGCGACACTCTCTTCAGAAATTCTCACCTCTCTTCTAATGTGCACACCTATCGCACAAACCTTCCCAACGGTTTGTCTTATCATTTATCGCACTAATCTTCCCAAGGATTTAACTTATCTTAGATTACTCGTAAGATTCAAAATTTAACGATTCAATTGTTTAAAAAGGATGTTTCAATTAGCAACCCAAGGTTCTCATTTTTAACTTTATAAATCAATAAAGTTTTCCAGTGTCATATTATACTTTCTCAAAACAAGTATTTACAATTTGCGTCATCAACCATATCCTACATATCTCATCACAGTAGGCAGTCCCAGATTTCAGAATTTCATATATATATTAACTACTCATAAATATATATATATATATATATATATATCACAACAACACTCCAAATAATAACTATGGTGCGGGCATACTCTACTATCCAAACCCCATATCACTCACATTAAGGGGAATACAAATTCGGAATCACTCTCGAATTGTATTTACACATATACAAACTATAGGTTCCAAGTCCCTTAGGACCGTCTGAACTATCACTGCGATAGCCTGTACCAAGGATACCTATACACAAACAAAATGAGGCGAAGCATAGATTCCAAGTCTCTAAGAGGAAAGAACATACCCGCATCTCTTAGGACCGTCTGAACTATCATTCCGATAGCCTGTACCAAGGATATCTATCTTCTAGGGTACAAGTCAATATCCCCCATAAAGGTCCCATCGAGATAAGACTGTCCCAGTGCGGAAACCTCAGGGATAGCAAGTAGCGTGGGCATGATTTTCACACATAGATAGTATATGCATACACAATCATATAACTATACTAACATTACCATTTCAATAATGGGTAAATTCTCAATTCCCATAATTACGACATTTGTATTTATTTCTCATTATTTAGTTATCACGTATAACCATTCACGTCTTATTTTAATTTGAGGAACTTTTCCACTTACTACAGCACGCTCACGGATTCTATCCTCCCAAGTATAAAATTCAGTAGGTATACACATTTGTCCCAAAGTAACTCTCTTACGTGTCTCTCTCTCTTTAACATATACTTACATTGTACCTCATGTAAGATATCCCAAAAATATAGATTTCGCCTTACATGAAAGGATTTTGAATTTTATTTTCAAAGATGAGAATTTCAAATGGTTTCGAAATCGGAATTAAAATGGAGTTTTAATTGAATTTTTTTTTATTTAGAAGAGTCCTCAAAATATAAAACTCTCTAAGAGTCCTCAAAATATAAAACTCTCTAAGAGTCCTCAATATATAAAACTCTCTAAGAGTCCTCAAAATATAAAACTCTCTAGTAAAAATAATATTTTTAGAAATCCGACCGTTCGATCAAGCTGAATTTTTGTCAGCAGTCCTGTCTCGTCGTTCACTACAATATACTAAAATTTCAAGCGATTCCAATGGTCCGATCATCCGGAATAAAAATTTTAGTGTTTGTATCTAATTAGAACTCTTTTCTTAATCAAACTTTTAATCCTTTACATGACAAAGGCTTTCTAAAATATCATTTAAGTCATCACTACATGCAATTTCCTATCTTAAATTGGGTTTTTCTTCCATACAATTCATCCTAATCATTCCTAAACCAATATGAAAGATGCATCAACGAAATAAGCAAGATAAACACTTGCCTGGAATTTTTAGAAATCTGGTTTGGTGCCGAAATTGGTGTGGTTTCGTTCCCCGTCTCGCAATCTACGCGTTGGTGGTGACGGCGGTGCAATCGGAGGTGTTGTTGGCCTAGAACTCCTTGGAGAGCTTCTCCTCTTCCTCTCCAATGGCCGTCATTTGTCTTTGGTTGTTCTAACCCTAGAAGACAACCTAGATATCTTATATAACCCTTTTAATTTTCGTAGGTTTAATTACCCATAATTGCGAAATGTCCAAAACGCCCTCCCGGGGTACTAATTGGGCCTAAAAACGCCTCGAGACCAAAACTAAATCCCCGGGTACACTTTTCTGACTATCTCGACCCTTCCGAACACGTTGGCGCACTCAAAACGACCATACGAACAACTTATAAAATATTCACTTATTAATCAACATTTAGTCCCGACACGACACAGGCGCGTCCCGACTTAAATTTCCATAATTGTCATTTTATTCACACGTGACAATATTATAACAATAAATCTCATATATTACTATACTCATCCAGTAATATTCAACAGATAACAAATTCCCGATAATTACTAACTCTCGTCACGCTAGTAAATATTTAAAGCAACATTCCAGATTAAAATTAAATTAATTTATCTCAATTAAATTTAATAAATCCCATAATTTAAAAGCTATAAAAATACGGGGTATTACAACATGTAGATGAAAAAATTAATGGGAGAACATCACACCAACCACAAATACACATAGTGATGTAAAAATCCAATAAACTCGTACATGTGTGTGTGGAGGCATACAGAAAGCCGAATCCATATGATATCGACTCAATCTAATCATCAAATCAAAGTCTAAAATGATTTTCACACCAATAACTCCCAAAACTATGTAATGATTTTACGAGACTTTTTAGGACGTGCAAACACATTGATCTTCAACTAAAATCCCTTACAATTCACATATAGAATCGTTATATCAACTCTTTTGATTTGAAGAAATCAATTTTCATATTTATTGAAGCATAAATGTTCTTTGAATTTGGACTGGCACTTTATGTGCCTTTAATATTTTAGGAGCTTTTCTGTGATACCCCGACTAATTAAATACCGGGTAGATACTCCTTTATTAAATTAATACAAAATGCCAAGTTGGTTCAGTTCATAGCATCACTGTTGAAAAACGTTTTAACAATTACTAGCCACCTAATATTTAAAAAGTGAGTTGTCAATTTTAATTAAATCTGATTAATATGCAATACGTAGATTATGAAATGCTAACATAACCACCACAGCATAATGACAATAGATTAACCATAAAATAGTAATGAGTCTGGAGGAATACTCCTCACAACAATCCGAATATTAAAATAAACTAATACCAAGTCTGCATCACTAAATTAATTACAACCCAAAATCCGAAATAACTGAATAGGTAGAGTGTCTCTAAAAGAAATGGGGCGACATGCCCAACAAATGAGAAAAGCTGATAATATAGAGTCAGGATCAAAAGGGGAGGCGTCTACTGTAAATGTCCTGTAACTTCCACAGTAGCTACAGTACGTCAACTGAATGGAACTCCTATGCTTGGTGTCCTTGTGGCTAGGCACCTAAAAGGTTTTTACAAGAAAATATATTTGGAAGCAAACGGGTCAGAGCCCGATAGTGAAAACAGTTTAAAATATAGCAAGTGTTTTAATGACATTAAAACAATGAATGCAAAATACATGTTAGGATGTGCTCTCACAAGAAATACTCACCTCTCGACTATATGTGCACTCCTAACGTATCCGTAACCAAATCTAGTTATTCCCATATCTAACTAGTCCAAAATAAAATATAACATTACTATACGATTCACGCTTTAATTTCAACATCTTCATTTAAACAGAGAGCTTTACATTTATTCTCGGTTTCCCATATTAGTAATGCTACTTACTAGAGGATTTCCACTTTTATCTTTACAAAAACGTTGCTATTATTTATACTCGCATTTATACATGACAGTGCATTTCAATTAATCGTATATTATTCTCATCATAAATATACAATATTAGCACCCCGAGGCTAAGCTGCGGTGCACACATACTCTACTATCCAATCCCGGTACATCACGTACATAAGGACCACGCATTCCGAATCTCTTAGGAATCGTTCTCAAATAACAACAATCACAAATAATGGAGGCGAACATAGTTCACATCGCATGGGTCATGCACATACCTACACTCCCATGATCAGCAGACTTATTAACTTCTCAATAATTCCTTCTCTGACCTATGTCCTCTAGGTACCAATCTAAATCCCCCCCCCCCCCCCCCGTGGCACACAAAGATTATATGGCCCTGATCGAACGCCGACCTCCCGTGATAGCAATCATGGTAGGTATGTTATACACAGATATCCACATATACTAACAATCACATTTCTTAAATATCTCAGTATATTAATAGATGTATACTTCTCGTTCTTATCCCATCATTTACTGTTATACGTTTATAAGTTCCCATTTTAAATGCATTAGAGTTGCCAACTCTTCTCACGTCGTAATTAGGTACTCGCTTCCAAATTCACAATTGTCATCCGATTTACTATAAGATTCTAAGTTCTACTCCTCAACGTACCCCAATTCTCATGATTATACCCACTAGTCAATAAGGGAAGGTTAATTCTCCATTAATCAAGTCTACGGGACATTTGAAATAAAATCAGGCCCAAAAAGGCCATTCTGACAACTCGTTAGAAGTCTCGTTCGAACAAGGTCATTCGAACGAGTGTCGTTCGAACGAAAGGCTTCGAACGAACTACCAACTCGTTAGAAGGGATACTGTCATCTCGTTAGAAAATCGTTCGAATGAGGTCGTTCGAACGACCTGGGCCGGTCTTCTAACGAGAAGGCAGAACACGCCCAGAAATCTGGAAATCTATTTTTCTTCCTTTTTCTCTTTTCTAAATCTATCCTATGATCATCCAAACTAAGTTTTAATGTGTTTAAACTAAACTAAGTCCTCCTAGGTCACTCTTTAACATATATATGGGGTCAATACCTCCTAAATCAACATGTAATCATCATAATTCCCAAATCTTGTCCCGAACCCTATAAACATGAACACATAATTTAATGTCTACAACTACTTCTTATAAATCCGTTTTTAAATCATCAATAGATATATTTTGGATATGAAATTCGTCGATAGCTATTCTACATGCGATCCTCATATAAGATTACGATTTCTATCTCCAATTTCTTGGGTTTTCATCAAACTTTCAATACAAGACATATATTCAATTCTAAGCATGGAGGAAACATTCACTTGAATTTATGTAATTAAACCACTAGCCTTAGATGTTCTGATTTGATGTTGAAGGATGAAAGTTGATTCTCCTCTTTCTCTCTACAGATTTCTCCCAAAGATGGTGATGGCGGCTAGGGGTTTCTTTTGGAACCTCTTAAGACTCTCCCTATAACTCCCGTAGCCCACTACCTGATAAATGCTGATAATGGACTTAATAGGTTCATTACTAATATAAAATTAACCTCTAAAATTCGTACCAAACTACCCTTTTGGGTTGCCGGCATGGCCTAAAAATGCCCTGAGACCCAAACTAAGCCCTCGACTAGTGTTTTCTGACTATTTCGACCCTTCCGAACACGTTGGCGCACTCAAAATGACCATTCGGTTGATAAAAATATAATTAACTTTTTAATTCAAATAATTTCATTCCTGACGCGACTGACACGCGCGTCCCAACTAAATTTCCAAATTGTTGTATTTCTGCCTCGCGACAATTTTAATATTTTCAATACTCATGAAATTTTCAATTTTTAACATCATAATCAAATACCAACTCACATCTCGCTAGTATTTATATCCGGATTAATTCCTAATTAATTCTCATTTAATTCGATTAATCCCTTAAATAAAGATCAATAAAATTACGGGGTATTACATACTTCCCCCCTAATAACAGAATTTCATCCCGAAATTCAGAACTAAAGAGTACCTGGTAAAAATAGCTCTGGATAACACTCTCGTATCTCATCCTCTCTCTCCCATGTGGACTCCTCGGCATTATGATGCCGCCACTGAACAGGTACTAACGGTACTATCTTCGACCTCAGTTTTCTCTCGTTGTGGTCCAGAATAGCAACCTTCCCCTCCTCATAGGAACTATCGGGTTGAAGATCGATGTCCTCTATAGCAATGTGGGTATGGACCAAATCATCCCTAAGATATTTCCTTAGCGAGGAAATATGGAACACATCATGAATCCTATGCAAGTGCTCCGGTAACCCAAGTCTATACGCAACTGGCCCAATCCACTCGATGATAGGAAATGGCCCCACATACCTTGGTGCCAGTTTCCCCTTCTTCCCAAAATGCATAATCCCCTTCATAGGAGATACTCTGAGTAACACCTGGTCCCCCACTTCGAATTCTCTGAAGAAACTCTTCGCATCAGCGTAGCTCTTCTACCGATCCCGAGCTACCCGAATGCGACTCCGTATCATCTCTATCCTTGCCGAAGTATCCTGAATCACTTTCGGCCCAAGGAGTTTGTTATCCCCCACCTCTAACCAACATGCTGGGGAACGAAAAGGTCTACCGTACAACGCCTCGAATGGAGCAATGTCAATGGTGAATTGGTAGGAGTTGTTATAAGCAAACTCCACCAGTGGAAGGTACTGCTCCCAACCACCTCCAAAGTCTAGGATGCACATACGCAACATGTCCTCCAACATCTGATTCGTCCGCTCTATTTGCCCATCAGTCTGCGGGTGATAAGTTGTACTCAGCCGCAACTCCGTACCCATGGCCTCGTAGAAACTCTCCCAAAATCGTGAAACAAATATCTTATCTCGCTCAGACACGATATTTAGAGGCACACCGTGAAGTCTCACTATTTATGCAATGAAAATATGGGCTTACTGTCCCGTTGTGTAGTCTGTCCTTACGGGTAGAAAATGAGTAACTTTGGTCAACCTGTCCATAACCACCCATATGGAGTCATGACCCCACTGTGACGCAGGTAACCCCGTGATAAAGTCCTAGGATATGCTCTCCCATATCCACATCGGAACCTCTAATGGCTGTAGAAGTCCTACCGATTTCTGATGATCCACCTTTACTAGCTGACAAGTGGCGCATTTAGAAACAAACACGACGATATCTCTCTTCATCCCACTCCACCAATACTGGCGTCTCATGTCTTGGTACATATTATCCCCACCAGGGTGTACCGCGAACCGTAAGCCGTGAGACTCTGCCATTACCTCGTGTCGTAAGTCTTCCCCTTCTGGAACGATCAGTCTCCCATTGAAGCGTAATCCCCCATCTGAGCTAACGGTGTAGGACTCGGCTCCCTCTTCTAGTAATCGAACTATTTGCTCTTGACAGAATGAGTCATTTGCCTGGGCGGCCTTTATCACTCTCGTAACAATTTGTGCTGTAACAGTCATCACAGACATGAATGATCGGGCCACTGCATCCTGGTGTCCCAACTCCTTCCACTTAGCTTTCCACACCTCGGCCACCTCATCTACTGGCATATGGATCAACGCGTCTGCTACCACGTTAGCCTTCCCCGGGTGATATTGGATATCAAACTGATAATCCTTCACAAACTCAAGCCACTGTCATTGATGCATATTCAGTTCCTTTTAAGTGAAGAGGTATTATAGAGACTTGTGATCTGTGAACAACCAAAATTTCTCCCCTAGGATATAGTGTCTCCAAATCCGAAGAGCGAATATGACTGCCGCTAACTCCAAGTCGTGGGTGGGGTAATTCCTCTCGTGAGGCTTAAGCTTACAGGAAGCATAAGCTATGGCCTGACTCTCCTGTTGCATCACACCTCCAAGTCCTTGTAAGGACGCATCGATGTAGACTAGATACTTAACTCCCGGTCTGGTCAATGCTAACACGGGCGCTGAGGTCAACTTGTCCTTCAACTCATCGAGTTCCAACCGACAGGCATCGCTCCAGATGAATGGCACACCCTTGCGAGTCAGATGTGTCAAAGGACCCGCTATCTTTGAGAAACCCTGAATAAACCTCCTTTAGTATCCTGCTAGGCCCAAGAAACTACGGATCTCAGTCGGTGTCGTGGGATCTCCCCACTCCCTCACCACGGATACCTTCCCCGAATCAACAGATATCCCCCGGTCTGAAATGATATGCCCCAAAACTTGAACCTCCTTCAACCAAAACCCACACTTCTCATACTTTGCATAAAGTTCATTCTGGCGTAGCGTCTGCAAAACCTATCTCAAACGCTCGGCGTGCTCCTCTTCTGTCTGGGAGTAAACCAGAATGTCATCAATAAAGACGATGACGAACTGGTCTAGGAACTCTCTGAACACCATATTCATCAAGTCCATAAACACGGCTGGAGCGTTAGTCAAGCCAAAAGGCATAACCCAAAATTCGTAGGAACCATATCTCGTCAAGAAAGCAGTCTTTGAGATGTCCTGTTCTCTGATACGTAACTGATGGTATCCCGGTCGCAAATCAATCTTTGAGAAGAAGGAAGCTCCTCCCAGTTGGTCGAATAAGTCATCGATTCGGGAAAACGGATACTTATTCCGTATCGTGACTTTATTTAACTCCCGGTAATCTACACACAACCTCAACGATCCATCCCTCTTCTTTACGAACAACACAGGGGCATCCCACGGTGAAGTAGTCCTTCGAATAAACCCCTGACCCAATAACTGCTCTATCTGATCTTGTAGCTCTCTCATCTCTGCTGGAGCCATACGGTAAGGTGCGCGGGCAATTGGCCGAGTGCCCGGCGTCAAATCGATCAAAATTATATCTCTCTACTAGGCGGTAATCCAGGTATATTCTGAAATACATCAGCAAAATCCCTCACGACTGGAATCGAATCAAGTGGTAACACCACTTTCTTAGAGGTCTCCTCCTTTATATAGTACAAGTGAGTGGACGTTCCTCCCTCAGGGAGAGGCATCGCCACTAAAAACATCTCCTACCCGGGAATGGCAAAAATGATACTCTTACTGAAATAATCAATCATGGCTCGGTATGCAACTATCCAATCCATATCAATAATCGCATCATACTCAGTCATCTCTAACACTAATTTATCAACAGGTAAAGTAAACCTCTCGATCTCTATACCCACACCTCTACAAATAAGGGAAATCATAGAACCCCTACTCAATGGTGAATCTACACAAATAATCGTGCTCTCTGCAGTGTCTAACAACCCTAAAGTGTGTGCAAATCTCGTGGCAATGAAACAGTGTGTGGCCCCCGTATCAAATAAAATACGCCCCATAGTCCCCTGAATAGAGAACATACCCTCAATAGCAGGTGGATCATGTGGGACGGCGGCCTGGTGGAGCTGATACACTCTCCCATACTGAAGTTGTCCCTACTGGACTGGGACCGCTAGAATGGGTGGTAATGCTGCCATCTGTGGTGGTTCTGGGAGGGCGGCGAGAAACATAGACCTCTATGGCTCGTGTCGAGCACCCTATTGCTTCTGCTGTGGGGCCCTGCCCCTATCAGGACAATCCTAGTGTTTGTGTCCAATCTTGCCACAAATGAAGCGCTTCCCCGAGAAGTTTCCCCCTCGCTGCCCCTACTGCCCATGGCCCTGATGGTCGTTACCATTCCTACCCTGGCCATGCTGGCCCTGCTAAAACTGCTGTTGCTGACCATTCTGGCCTTGATGGCCATTCTGACCCTGATGGCCATGTCGAAAACCTCCCTGTCCATTTCTAAAAACCCCAAATCTCAACCTCTTAGAATCCCTCTGCTGGGAACCCTGATCTCCTTGCCTATGTTGACCCTAAGCAGATTGTGCCCCACTGGCACCATTTCCCTCTGTCCTACCTTGATGGCTGGACTCTCCTGATCTTTTACTCTCAGATATGTGAAAGCGGTGATCCTGATAGTGAAGCAGTGTTGAGTTAACCACCTCAGAATAAGTGGCCAACGAGAGTTTTCCCAACAAGTGCTGACGGATCCTCTAAGTCAATCCATCCATGAACTTCTGAACCTTCTTCTCCTCTGTTGGAATTTGATCGGGAACGATGTTCAAGAGATTTGTGAACTCCGCCTCATACTCGGCTACTGTCTTTCCCTCCTACTTGAGGTTCATCAACTTCCTCCTCATTTAGGTGTGAACAGCTGATGGAAAATATTTGCGGTCAAACCGCACCCATAACTCCTGAATAGAAAGGGCATCTCTCTCCTCCGCGGTGGTAATGGACTCCCACCACTGTAACGATGATCTTACTAGATTAAAAGTAGCCAGTATCTGCTTCTGAACATCTGTGCACTCGTATATCCTTAAGTGCCTCTAATGTCCTTCCACCACTGGCTGGACACAACAACGTCGGAGCTACCTATAAACTCCGGAGGGTGTGCTTTCTAAAAAGCATCATGAACGCTCTCCTAAGTAGGCAGGAATGCATGAGCCTGAAATGGCGCGACTACCGGTGCCTGGGGTGGTGCCTGTTGTACAACTGCTAGGGCGACATTTACCGCTTGGGCAACAATAGCGGCAACCTCTGCGGCATTCATGGTGCCCTAGACTAGTGCAGGTTGTGGCTCGGGTTGAGCATTCCTAGGAACTCGCTGTGCACATCGTGGAGGCATCTGAAATGAGAGCAGAGTAAAGTCTATAAGTTCGCAGTTATTATCTCAAAATAGCTGAAGAGCGAAACATACACACAAGAATACAACAGTCCTAAAATATACGGCTCTACATCAAAGAAAGCTTAGCAGAAACATAACAAGTCGTACAGATCCTAAGGACACAAAAACCTGATGCTCTGATACCACCTGTGACACCCCGACTAATTAAATACCGGGTAGATACTCCTTTATTAAATTAATACAAAATGCCAAGTTGGTTCAGTTCATAGCATCACTGTCGAAAAACGTTTTAACAATTACTAGCCACCTAATATTTAAAAAGTGAGTTATCAGTTTTAATTAAATCTGAGTAACATACAATAAGTAGATTATGAAATGCTAACATAACCACCACAACATAATGACAATAGATTAACCATAAAATAGTAATGAGTCTGGAGGAATACTCCTCACAACAATCCGAATACTAAAATAAACAAATACCAAGTCTGCATCACTAAATTAATTACAACCCAAAATCCGAAATAACTGAATAGGTAGAGTGTCTCTAAAGACATGGGGCGACATGCCCAACAAATGAGAAAAGCTGATAATATAGAGTCAGGATCAAAAGGGGAGGCGTCTACTGTCAATGTCCTGTAACTTCCACAGTAGCTACAGTACGTCACCTGAATAGAACTCCTATGCTTGGTGTCCTTGTGGCTGGGCACCTAAAATGTTTTTACAAGAAAATATATTTGGAAGCAAACGGGTCAGAGCCCGATAGTGACAACAGTTTAAAATATAGCAAGTGTTTTAATGACATTAAAACAATGAATGCAAAATACATGTTAGGATGTGCTCTCACATGAAATACTCACCTCTCGACTATCTGTGCACTCCTAACGTATCCGTAACCAAATCTAGTTATTCCCATATCTAACTAGTCCAAAATAAAGTCTAACATTACTATACGATTCACGCTTTAATTCTGACATCTTCATTTAAACATAGAGCTTTACATTTATTCTCGGTTTCCCATATTAGTAATGCTACTTACTAGAGGATTTCCACTTTTATCTTTACAAAAATGTTGTTATTATTTATACTCGCATTTATACATGACAGTGCATTTCAATTAATCTTATATTATTCTCATCATAAATATACAATATTAGCACCCCGAGGCTAAGTTGCGGTGCACACATACTCTGCTATCCAATCCCAGTACATCACGTACATAAGGACCACGCATTCCGAATCTCTCAGGAATCGTTCTCAAATAACAACAATCACAAATAATGGAGGCGAATGTAGTTCACATCACATGGGTCACGCACATACCTACACTCCCATTATCAGCAGACATATTAACTTCTCAATAAGTCCTTCTCTGACCTATGTCCTCGAGGTACCAATCTAAATCCCCCCCCCCCCCCGTAGGCACACAAAGATTAGATGGCCCTGATTGAACGTCGACCTCCCGTGATAGCAATCATGGTAGGTATGTTATACACAGATATCCACATATACTAAGCATTCACACTTCTTAAATATCTCAGTATATTAATAGAGGTATACTTCTCATTCTTATCCCATCATTTACTGTTATACGTTTATAAGTTCCGATTTTAAATGCATTAGAGTTGCCAACTCTTCTCACATCGTAATTAGGTACTCGCTTTCAAATCCACAATTGTCATCCGATTTACTATAAGATTCTAAGTTTTACTCCTCAACGTACCCCAATTCTCACAATTATACCCACTAGTCAATAAGGGAAGGTTAATTCTCCATTAATCAAGTCTACGGGACATTTGAAATAAAATCAGGCCCAAAAAGGCCATTCTGACAACTCGTTAGAAGTCTCGTTCGAACGAGGTCATTCGAACGAGTGTCGTTCGAACGAAAGGCTTCAAATGAATTACCAACTCGTTAGAAGGGATACTTTCATCTCGTAAGAAACTCATTCGAACGATGTCGTTCGAACGACCTGGGCCGGTCTTCTAACGAGATGGCAGAACATGCCCAGAAATCTGCAAATCTATTTTTCTTCCTTTTTCTCTTTTCTAAATCTATCATATGATCATCCAAACTACGTTTTAATGTGTTTAAACTACACTAAGTCCTCCTATGTCACTCTTTAACATATATATGGGGCCAACACCTCCTAAATTAACATGTAATCATCATAATTCCCAAATCTTGTCCCAAACACTATAAACATGAACACAGAATTTAATGTCTACAACTACTTCTTATAAATCCGTTTTTAAATCATCAATAGATATATTTTGGATATGAAATTCGTCGATAGCTATTCTACATGCGATCCTCATATAAGATTACGATTTCTATCTCCAATTTCTTGGGTTTTCATCAAACTTTCAATACAAGACATATATTCAATTCTAAGCATGGAGGAAACATTCACTTGAATTTATGTAATTAAACCACTTGCCTTAGATGTTCTGATTTGATGTTGAAGGTTGATTCTCCTCTTTCTCTCTACAGATTTCTCCCAAAGATGGTGATGGTGGCTAAGGGTTTCTTTTGGAACCTCTTAAGACTCTCCCTATAACTCCCGTAGCCCACTACTTGATAAATGCTGATGATGGACTTAATAGGTTCATTACTAATATAAAATTAACCTCTAAAATTCGTGGGTTTTAATTCCCCTATTTTTAAAATTACCAAACTACCCTTTTGGGTTGCTGGCATGGCCTAAAAATGCCCCGGGACCCAAACTAAACCCTCGTCTAGTGTTTTCTGACTATTTCGACCATTCTGGACACGTTGGCGCAATCAAAATGACCATTCGGTTGATAAAAATATAATTCACTTTTTTAATTCAAATAATTTTATTCCTGACGCGACTGACACGCGCGTCCCAACTAAATTTCCAAATTATCGTATTTCTGCCTCGCGACAATTTTTAATATTTTCAATACTCGTGAAATTTTAAATTTTTAACATCATAATCAAATACCAACTCACATCTCGCTAGTATTTATATCCGGATTAATTCACATTTAATTCGATTAATCCCTTAAATGAATATCAATAAAATTACGGGGTATTACATTTTCTTTTTGCAAATCATGGCTATTCATGCAAAGATATTTTGACTTTCGCACCCCGATTACATTGCTTTAAATTAACACATTTACCGGCGATACAAATTTTCAATTTTTCCAATCCGGGCAATTGTTCTTACAAGCACTACTTTCATTATCTCGTTTTATAGCATATGGTTCATTTTAAAGTCATGATTAAGATGAAAATATTTTTACCAACATGTGACAGACAGGTGCAATACTCAAATAAATTTGTGCATGTGTCCCTTACAGGAGATAACGAGTCAAATGCGTAGAAGTAATTGCTAATCACATCTCAATGACTCCAACACATTATAAAGCACATGGATGAAATGATGTTGTGACTCAAAACACTATTAGAAACTAACGTGGATAATGGAATGATATTGTGACTTGGTAATCCTAAATGTCCATCCATATAAGGTGTAAAAACAAATACAAAAATCTTTTTGTTTTTTTCAAAAAAAAATATTAAAATAAAATCTTTTTGGCTTTTTCACTTTTTCTAAAAAAAATAGAAAATCTTTTGGTATTTTTAAAAAAATTTTAAGAAAAACAAAACAATTTTTAGATTTTTCGAAAAATATATCAAAAAGGGAAAAAGATAAATACAATGGTAGTACATACTAGCAATAGGCATTAAGATATTATCATCAAACAATCCTATGCTAGCAAATAAGTCAAAACCTCAATCATTAGGTCTGGAGGTGTTCTCCAAAGGAGGTGAAATCCTATGAAAAACATCCATCAAATTATGTGAAGTTTTGACCAAATAATCAACTTTCTCAAAAAAAAGGTTCAAAATCTCGCATGTGATGTGAGGGAGCATGTGAAGTAACATGTGTGGAAGTGTGCATGCGAACACGTGTAGTAGCATATTGTGTAAGATACCTAGGAGACACACTACCCAACTTGAAACAAAATTCCCTATGGAGTCCTCTTTGCTTCCAATGGGAACAAACATATTCGGGCTTAAGAACACCTATCTTAAAACGTCTAGGATGCGCTCTACTACGGGGAATCAAATTCCTAGGTGGGTTACGTAGAGATCCATATGGATCTATCACAAACTCGGTAACCAACTCAGGTGCAACATGGGAATTGGGCGTACCGTCATAACCTATTCCTAGTCTCTCAACATTATCCAAAGCGGGACCGATGATCATCTTTCCAACCTTCTTAGATGTGTCCTCTAAAGTAACCTTGACCTCCCGAGTATGTTCGAGATATCTCTCGAGTTAGGATACACAGTCTTTAAGTTTCTCACAAGTCTCCCATGAAGTTGAGGATCTCCCGTAAGACTAGTCAGAGTGTTAGTTAACTAACTCTTTTCCCGGCCTAGGATGATCAACTTTTCACACCAAGAAACTCTCACCTTGTCGAGTTGACTCGCCGACGCCTCACACACCCTCAAAACTTAAGACTCAAATATTTCCCATGACTCAAATATTTATTCAACCTTTTGGTTTTCAACGTCTCAGTGTATAAATCAATAAAATCGTTTTAGAGTTCCCCTTCTCCCTCACTTGCAATCTCATCCTCACACTCACTTGAATGGATCGAAACATCATCGAGCCTCTCACGTTGACAAGTGTCCTCATAGTCGTGGGAAAAAATATATTTGCTCACATGACTAGCCATGAAAGCAATGCACTTTTCATGTAGTGATTCTCCCCTAGAATCAACTGACTCGGTGTCACTATCGCTAAGAGTGACTTTGTTAGCAATCTCTTTGCCCTTTGTCTTTTGCATAGTTGGACACTCAAATGCCTTGTGCCCTTTGCCCTTGCACTCTAAACATCTTACATCATCCTATTTCTCACAGCTATCCTTGACCTCATCTTTTTTTTTCCTCAAAAATCTTTTTAGTGGAAGAAATTTTGAGAAACCTTTTAAAAAATTTGCAAATAAGGCCGAGTCATCGAAATCAACCTCACCCTCAGATACAGACTCAGAAACTCTTTCTTTTTTCTTTTTCTTAATTTAAGTCTTTAAAACAATCCCTCTATCCTCGGGCTTTATGGTTTTGGGAAACATGTCGATCTCATAAGTTTGAAGGTCTCCTATGAATTCTTCTAACCGAAGAGTGTCCAGGGCCCCTAAAGAGCTAAGCACGGTGGCCTTAGGAATAAATAGGGAAGGGATTGACCTCAAAATCTTTTTCACGACTCCCGAATCCTTAATTCTCTCATCCAAATTAAAGCAAGTGTTAATAATTTACAACAACCTAGCATAAAATTCACTGAAACCCTCGGACTCTAACATAGTGATGGTTTCAAAGTGGGTGGTCATATTTTGAAGAATAAACACCTTGACAGCGTTGGTACCCACATGTGTCAACTAGAGGATATACCATCCTTCCTTATATGTGCACGTCATGATGTGACAAAATTCGCCAGGGGTGACAACTCTAGTACTAGCACTAAGGTCGCGGTAGTTGTAGGTACTCCACTTAAATTCCTCACCAGTCCAATTAGAAACAGTTTTGGTATTAATGTTATTACCAACCGTGATAGTGGGAGTATTCCAACCTCTTTCACAAACTAACCAGACTTTTTCATCAATTGCTTTTAAAGTAGATCTCATGCGGTATTTCCCATAGGAATAATTCGATCCAACGAAAATTGGAATCCTATTATATAAGTTTTCCATTAGAAAATTTGTGATTTTTCAAAATAATTAATATCTCCAAAATATTTTGCAAAAAAAGGATTTCACAATAATTTGGTGAAACCGACTCTGATACCAATTTGAAAAAATGGTATTAGTAAACAACCTTTTTGAAAATTCAGTATCACACGACAACTTGGTGCAACCTGATCTGATACCAATTTGAAAGTGCTAAAATTTAAACAAATTTTATCGTTTTATCCTAAACATACATATATGTGATAAACAAGATAAATCAAACCAAGAATTTAACAAAGACAAGGTTTAAGGAAAAGAACCGCTTTTGGGTAAAAACTTTATTCGCTTTAAAATTTTGAAAGATAGTTGACTTACAGACTACATGATAATCGGCACAAGTATATTACGCTAATCTTCGTAAATCTCTAGTGAACAACTATGATCCTCGCAAGAATCACAAGACCGCAGTACTCCTTCAGCCTCGGCCTTTGTCTTCAGCAGTGAGTCCCCTTAGGTATCATAAGTCAACCATGGAGTGCCTCTCCACAAGATGTATGCAAGGATAAAAAACTTTCTAGGGTTTAAACGAATTCAAAACAACAATATTCAAGGATGTTTGTAGGAATTAAATAATATTTTTGTAACACAAAAAGTAAAGAACTTTCGCAAAAGATATGCAGAACGGATCTGGAAAAAGTCTTAAACAATCTGAACACGAAACAAGTATTTATGGGACGTTCACAAAATTCGAGGTAACATAGTCGTTCGAACGATACATTACAACATCGTTGTAATGAGATAAGCATTTCATTCGAATGAGACGTGTTTCGTTTCTAATGACATTAAAAAATCTTACGCGCTAAGCCTTCATTTGATCCTCGTTTGAAAAACATATAAAACAACCTTCTAACGACAAGCAATCTCGTTTCAATGAGACATCAATCTTGTTTGAATGAGATTTAAAAAATAAAATCTTTTTTCTTTTTAAAACTAAAAAGCCCTATTTTTTTTATAAAAATAAACATCCCAAGCATAAATTCGATAAATTAATTTAAACTCTAAATTGTTTTATACCTTTACAGGATGTTGGGAAGCCTTCAAAATTGGAGATGCTTGAGTTCGGTTCATCGTAACGGTGCATGACGATTTATAACGGGATGCATCAAACTAGCCTAAAGCTATATTATGAACAATGTTAGAAAAATTGTTCTTACGAAATCCAAAATTTCAAAGACGTTTGTGGGACTGGGAACTAGAGGAGGCGGAGGATTTCTTCGACTAGTTGGGTATGGTGCCTACCCCATCGGGAGGCAAATTTGATCTAAGATGGGGGTCAGGTGTGACACCCCACCTATTCAAATATACGGGTGACCAGCCCTACATTAAAATACAACAGGAATCTTAAGTGTATCGTTCTCAACATCAACTGACAAAAATAAACATAGAGGTAACCACCCTATATAAATAAATAAATAGGTGCCAAGTTTTTTTTAAAGAGCACAAACAATAATCAGTCACATACAACGAAACATGAACCACATAAGAAAATTAACGGACTAGATCATTACCGTGCTAAGAGTATACATACAGAAGAATATTCCCTAAAATGATTTCAGAAAATAGACCATACAAAAATCAAAAGACAAGTATATAAGAGATAAACATATAAGATCCATGGGTACAACCACCCGATTTACAACTGTGAGATCTTATCTAGATTACAAAAAAAATGCATCTAAAATCAAAAAATCCTATAACATCCCGCACATGCTATAGCTCCCAAAGACTCTGGAACAGATAATTATCATGGGCACCCTTGCGGAGGAACACCTATAGCGAACAAAGTATACATATAGCAAGGGAAAAATATAAACGGATCAGAGCCCTAGTTTTAAAAATAATTGTAGCAAGTGAATTGAATGCATAATAATTAAATATGTAAGATTTCATAATTGAGGTGGAGTCGCACTTCCTTGAGACTCAATCTCCCCTCTCAGCTACAGTGCGCCTAAGCGTACACAAGTATATAGCTATACTAACCTACCAAGTCTACGAACCATACCCTCTCAAGCCTAAGCATAACTCCCATATGCGTAACTACAACTTATTCGCAGTTAGACCATATTACCCTAATTTAATAGAATTCAAACACCCCAAGGAATGATGACCAAACATTTTCCCGCTTCGAACAAAGCATTAGGTTTCGTGCGCCAGACGTCTCACAAGCGAAACCCAAACAAGGAACCCTCCTGATACACTACTACTTAACATGGATAGTCATGGGAATCCATTCGATCCTCAGCCCATATACATACTCCTAAATTCCCGTCTATAAACATCAAAGCATACATATACCATCTCGTGCTAAAAAGGGGATAATAAAATTTCTTACATAACATACAAGTAGGTCAATACATAGTACGCATCATGCAAATATACTAACAATCTCTATAATGATATCATCTTCCAGGGAATTACTCATTTATCATCCTGGGTTACCAGCGGTCAAAATCTCACACCGACTTAGTATAAAACCTATTCACAAGCGAATGGGAAGAGGCCATAGTTCCTCACCTAAAAGTAAGATGAGTCATACCTAAAACGTCTTACCCCTGTCTGACAAGTGGTAAAATATTGGACGCCATGACCTGGGAATCGTAATCTCCCTGCTCCTCGATCCAGAGGAGTTTTCCACATTGCGCAACTTTCCATGATAGCACTGGAGGGGTATGCACCACATAGCATATATTACACATCAAATATAAATTCACATAATATATATACAAACTATCACACCTTAGAATATACATACATATATTACTATAGGAGGGGCTTAATGATAAGCCTCTCACTAAATTATTAAATGATATTAGAGATGACTAAAATTGACAAATGTCCATGTGTTTATGCGACTGGAGTATTATTATGCGCGTCAGACATATCACGCGTATTTATGTATTATTTACGAATTAAGTAGATAATATTCTAGTATTGAGAGTTTTGTCATATGTTATGGGACACATGTCACTTAAAATAGGACATGTGTCACCACGGGTTATTTGACATGTGGCGACCCATTTGGGTTGGTTTTGCTATAAATAAGCATCACCCCCATACATTTGAAGGGGATCTTCTTGGGAGAGAAGAGTGATTTTCTTGTCTTCTGAGTTTTAAGAGAGAGTTTTAGATAAGAGTTTTGGAGAAGAGTTTCAACACCTCCCATCTCTCCGAAAAACCACCACAATGAGTTTTCCGGCGAATAGTACGAACCCACGAACTATGTTGACTTTGATTCCGAGCATAATGGATACGTAGGCATAACCGAATTTGCTCAAGTCAAACACGTGCTAAAATTCAATATTTCCCCAAAATTAGACTACTCTCTTACATTTGGCGACTCTGTTGAGGAGGTATTCACGATTTTTTATCGTGTAATGCCTCATTCGCGATCGGAAAAGTGGTCGGAGATAAGGGAGTTGGTGAACGAACTTCTGTCCCAACGATCATATCGAAAATGATGAGCTTGTTATCAGATAAGAAATTCAATCTTTCTATTTTATAATCTCTCGTATAATATTCGGTTAGTAACTGAGATTTCTATTTTTGAAAGTATGCTTTAAATATTTATGTCTTGGTAAGAGGTCGGATAAACTCTGTTTGCATAGAGTTTATTCATAAAACTCGAGTATATTTTTGTACCTAAGAGACTAAAAGGAAAAATAGTTATCATCCAAGTATGAGTGCTAGTATGATGTAATTTTTATGCTGATGTGAACATCAAATTCTCTCTATGGAAAAAGAAAAAAAAATGATAACCATTGGGCTTGAACTGTCCAGAATGAGGTGACTCAGTAAAAAGAAAAATAAGGGCTGTCATGAAGAGACATTTCTTGAAAAATAGAATGATGTACTTCGATTAAATTAATTGGCGTGATGTAAAGGTTGTCGAAAGGAGGAAGTCTCTGACAAAAAAGTAGGTAAGCCATGTGAAAAATGACTAGCATTGAAATTAAATCGTGTAAATCAGAAATCTCTACATTATATATATTGAGATATTTTCACAATGTACAGATAAACCTATGTGGGTAATGAATAGCTGTCACAGCTTTATTAGAAAATGGGACACCTTTATGACCTTAGTACCACAGACGAAAGCATAGGCTACTAGCGTGTTTCTTTAGTAATAGTAGACCTTGAGATGATAAAAGAGAGTTTTTTTATTAGTACTTTCCCTGTTGCTATATACATTTTACAGTCAGGTACATGCTTAACTAAACCAAAATTCCAGCACAATAGCCTGTTTTTAAAACGCGGAGAGCAAAGCTCTGAAGAACCTTAGCTCGACAAAAAATCGACGGGCCTTTCCTTCGATGAATCCCTTCCCGATGAAGCTCGGAGTGAATGGTAATAAATAATCAAGGAAACTCATTCGAGGAAACTCAAAATCCAGCGACCATTTTCGTGTGTATGTGTAGATCCAACATAGAATTTAACGGATTCACCTGAGTTTTTTTCAAAACCGATGGAACTTTCTTTGAGGGACCTCTACCCGATGAAACTCGAACTGGTAGGAGAACTTTCCTGTTACCCAAATCAACCAACCACCGTGGGAACTTGAAATCCCACGAAACCTTGACAAAACCACCGTGGGAGCTTGAAAAATTTGGTAGACCTCGATTAGAAATCGACGGAGGTCGTTCCAAGGAGCCTCCACCCGATGTAGCTTAGACTGGTAAGAGACCATCACTACTTCTCCGATTCACCATATGAAAAAACCCAACTTGATATCGGGAAAACTGAGACACCAGCGTTAACTTGATCTGGCAACCCGTGGGATCTTGAAACCCGACATAAATTGATCTAGTAAGACCTTGGTTGCCAGACGTCACTAAGAGTTACAACGGAGAATTGAACCGACCCACCTAACCAGGCTCAGTCTACCCATCATGGGTATGAAAATCGATCATCGTTGCTGCTGAGAGATTGAATGAGTAGTTTCTTCGAATCTTCCTAAAACGAGATTAGGAATCTAACAACGTAGTTTCACATTAAATTCCAAGAAACTCCAATATACCTTGTTTACTGGTATTGTAAATATGACGTGAGGGAGTGAGTATATTTGACTAATGGGTAATAATATATGTAATATTTAAAACTACCTCATGTGGCCAAAAATATCTTTTGGGAAAGAGTACAGATCTTATAAGTGTCAGGAGCATTTAATGTTTTTTTTGGATAATCAATAGATATCAAGATCTTACTGCGTACCATATAGATTTGTTTATGACTACAGCTTTTATATTAGTTGGTTAATAGTATAAATGTAGTTCTATTAATGGGACTACACATTAAGTGGATTTTTAACTGTATTCTGTTGAGACTGACCATTTATTACAATGGACAAAGGTTAAATACTTTATTTGACTTGATAAAGTGCAAGATTATTTGATCGTACATGTTACTGGAATCAAAAAAAAAATTATTCTAGATAATAAAAAAAATACATAGATTTTATGATAGTCTCTTTTCTGGTGGATGCTAAGGATAAAATAACATATTTTATGAAAAATTGAGAGCTTTTGAGAAACTTTAAAGTGGTGAAAGATCGAGTATGTTAATGTGTCACAGTATTTTGTGCTATCACGAGAATATTATGATTTATGGCATGATATTTCTAGATGCTATTACATAAAAATAAAAACGGATCAGAGGGATCATGATGAAATATTATTTAATATTTCATAGAAAAAAATTGCAAATGTTATTTTATGTTTATTTCATAAATTATGAATCATTACATGAATTTAATATGTCGTGTACTCAAACAACATTAAATTGCGCATGATACATGTACAACTATGGGTGGTTATGATTCATTACACAAATTTTCTCAGACTTTATTTAACTTTTATTTTATTACATCAAATAAAATAAAATAAAGGGGGCATGATGAGAATTGTACTTGGATATTTCCTGAGTTTTACTACCATTTGCAATATTATATTATTGTGTCGGAAAGATATTATTTTGCAGAGGCTTCTGAATGAGAAGATATTGAGCGACAAAAATATCAAGTCATTGTTCAAAGACATGACAGTTTGAGATACACCCCATGAAATGTAATAATTAGGTTTCTTTCATTTTTTTCGTGTGGGAATTGTAAATGATATATGTAATTTATTTTATTTTATTTTATCTTGAGATAAAATAAAATAAAGGAGGCAAATGGATATTATGATGTAACATAGCTTGTAGTCTAAAGCGTGTTCGACATTATCCACACCAAGGTTAGATTGATGAACCTTCAGAGTATAGTAACTTCCAAGTAGACCATTACAAAAGCTTCTTCAACTTCTTTCGCAAAGATTTTAGACGGATTAAATAGTTGTCACTCAGAGATTGACAAAGTCGTAGTCATCCTTCAGATATGACATCATATTACAAAAACTTTGCGAGTATTGTGGTAAGCCTTCTTCAGAAGTGTATTATATTCTAGAAAACCTGATGAAATTGGTAAGTGGTTGAACCACGTCGTTGTGACTTGACTCGTCCGGAGAAGTTGGTCATTTATGCAAACAGACGAAGGACCATGCTCGGTTTGTCATTCGAAATGTATGGGCTCCCGTCCTGAAAAAGTGATATAGAAGAATGAGTTTACGAAAAATCTTAACAAGTGTTTTCATTATTAAGTCGCCGTTATGGGTGTCACCGTTATAGGTGGAGTTTACGAAAAATCTTAACAAGTGTTTTCATTGTTAAGTCACTGTTATGGGTGTCACTGTTATTGGTGGAGTTTTACAAAAATCTTAACAAGTGTTTTCATTATTAGGTCACCGTTATAGGTGGAGTTTACGAAATATCTTAACAAGTGTTTTCATTGTTAAGTCATTTTTATGGGTGTCACCGTTATTGGTGGAGTTTTACAAAAATCTTAACAAGTGTTTTTATTGTTAAGTCACCGTTATAGGTGGAGTTTACGAAAGATATTAACAAGTGTTTTCATTGTTAAGTCACCGTTATGGGTGTCATCGTTATTGGTGGAGTTTTACAAAAAATCTTAACAAGTGTGTTTTCATTGTTAAATCACTGTTACTGGTGGAGTTTGACAAAAATTCTTAACAAGTGTGTTTTCGTTGTTGAGTCACGTCTAACGGTGGAGTTTACAAAAAATCTTAACAAGTGTGTTTTCGTTGTTGAGTCACCTCTAACGGTGAAGTTTACAAAAAATCTTAACAAGTGCATTTTCTTTGTTAAGTCACCTCTAACGGTGGAGTTTACAAAAAATACTAACAAGTGTGTTTTCGTTGTTAAGTCACCTCTCACGGTGGAGTTTAAAAAAAATCTTAACAAATGTGTTTTCATTATTAAGTCACCTATAACAGTGGAGTTTGCGAAAAACCTTAACAAGTGTGTTTTCATTGTTAAGTCACCTCTAACGGTGGAGTTTACGAAAAATCCGGACAAGTGTGTGTTCATCATTATGTCACCTCGTCGGAGTGAGCTTGCGAAAAACATTAAAGAGTGGTAATTTGATCGAGTAAAAAAACACGTGCATATGCACTAAAAGATTAAAGGAGAACGATGAAGTAGTTATTATGTAAACCATAATAATACTTCCACCAAACTTGAGAATGACGAAGTAGTTATTATGTAAAGCATAATAATACTTCCACCAAGCTTGGTTGAGAATGATAAAAGAGAATGCTAAAGTAGTTATTCTGTGTCCGTGATAATACTTTTTACTAAAGCAGAGTTACAAACAAATCGCAATAAAATCGTGGATGCATGTGCATTTAAGTAGGAATGAGGGCAACACTTATAGTATATCATTCGTGTGAAAAGAATGATAACGAGGTCCTTCAGAATAACCTATGAGATCAAAGCCTTAAAATGAGATTTAAGATATGAGATATGAAATTGATGTATATCATGTAACTGAGATATGAAATATGAGATTGCAGTTTATCATAAAATGTGAGATATGAGGTAAAAGTACATCATCAAAATTAAATGAGGTATGAGATTATTACCCACGATTCACAGGTCGATCGAACATTTGAAAACTGACTGAACTTGTTTCGTACATACATTCGATATATTTCAGACATGTATCAATATACCAACTATATGTACGAGGGGGCAAATGTAGGAGGGGCTTAATGATAAGCCTCTCATTAAATTATTAAATGAGATTAGAGATGATTAAAATTGACAAAAGTCCATGTGTTTATGCGACTAGAGTATTATTATGCGCATCGAACATATCACGCGTATTTGTGTATTATTTATGTATTAACTAGACAATATTCTAGTATTGAGAGTTTTGACATATGTTATGGGACACATGCCACTTAAAATAGGACATGTGTCACCACGGGTTATTTGACATGTGGCAACCTACTTGGGTTGGTTTTGCTATAAATAAGCCTCACCCCTATACATTTGAGGGGGATCTTCTTGGGAGAGAAGAGTGATTTTTTTGTCTTATGATTTTTAGAGAGAGTTTTAGAAAATAGTTTTGGAGAAGAGTTTCAACACCTCCCATCTCTCTGAAAAAACACCGTAATGAGTTTTTCGGCGAATAGTATGAAACCCACGAACTACATTGACTTTGATTCCAAGCATAACGGATACGTAGGTGCAACCGAAGTTGCTCAAGTCAAATACGTGCTAAAATCCGATATTTCCCCTAAATTAGACTACTCTCTTACAATTACTAATACTAGCTATATATAAATATCGCACCTTACACTAGCAAATGATCCATATAAACATATCACGTTCCTATTATAATTTACTCACTTAATTGTTCATTGATAACTCAATACACTTATGATTATGACCCCAATTTTACCCTTGTAATGACCCACGAACTCTCGCTTAGTATCCCTTAACTCTTCTCGAAAGTATTCCCATTTCAGGGAGGATTTACAAAAAGGAAGCGATAAAATACCCTCAAAAATATGCCTCGATAATTGCCCTAAGGTAACCCCTCCATCGATTCATATCATACCCACATTCTACCCCCATAAACATGTTTACGGAATAACCTAAAGGAGTTCGCGAAGTATTTAAATCATTAGGAAAAGGCTAGTATCAAAATCCTCAATTACAGTATCCGGATCGGACTGGAGGTTTGGTGCACCCAAAATAAAGCTTGTGATTCAAGTGCAAATCTATCGCAACAAGTAATATCCGGTAAGTACGGAATCGTGATCCACGGGGATTGAAACACACCCAGGAGAACAGGATTAGGTTTAAGGGATTCTCTAAACGTCACAAAAGTTAAAGTGTAAAAGATGATTTAATAGTTTGGAAAAGTGATTGAGACTAATCTCTAAACTAACATACTATTGATGATAAGTTAATTAATTAATAATTACGGAACTATGAAAAGAACTAAGATAAGCTTGAGTTCAAGAAATTAAAGGGATCGAGGATAATTCTCCCACCTCGGATTCACAAAGAAGGAGATTATAGGGCTTGGTTGAAATTAATTCTAATCGAGCATAACTAATTAAGTCCGAACATCAACCATGTAGAGACTAAACTCAACAATGGAGGATTAGGGGTTAATTAATTATTGCTAGATGGGTTGGGTTTGTAGTAAAGCTTCAAACACTAACCCTTGAATGACAAGAGAAGTTAAGAAACTATGATACTCCAAAACCAACACATGAAGTTCCATTAGAACAATTATAAACCAAACCCTAAATATGAAGTTCAAGCATCTAAGGTGGGATTTTGATCCCCAATCATAAGTCTAGCTACTCATAATTGAAACTAAACTACACATGCTAGTTAACAACATAATTAAGTTAGTTATCTAGTTTAAGCACCAACCAATACAAGAGATGGAATTTAATTCAATTTAAAGCTAGTAGAACAAGTAGAGAAGAAGTAAATGAACCTTTCTTGCATTAACAACAACAATTCAAGTAGTAATCAAAGCTTTACAAGTTGGTAAAAACCATAAATGAACTTGACCTAGGAGAGAGAAGAGAGTTTTTTTCTATATATCCAAAAATCTAACCAAAGTAATCTCTCTACAAAAAAAAGAAAAACAAGGGATAAATCCCCCAAAAAATCCAACCAAAATGGCTAACTAGTAATATGAAGAGAGCTGGAAATGCAGGGCCGAATCGATTCGGTGCCAAATCCGAATCGATTCGGAAGTGTAGAGATTTGCCCTTGTATGAAACCGAATCGATTCGGCATTAATCGGGAATCGATTCGGGACTGCTGGAGAAGGAAAATTGCCTATATTGGCATTATTTGTCCCATGTTTCACCGAAACAACCGTAACTTCTTCGTTCGAGGTCGGATTCAAGCACCGTCGGAGGCCACACGAAGATAAGAAGAAGGTCTACAACTTCCGTGAAGAAATCGGGATCAAAACCCGAGTGCTGGAATTACCAAAATGCCCCCGACTGTGCAAGTGTCAACGGAAATTTTCCGGATCAAAACTAAACTTCCCAAAATGCATTCCCGAGACCTATAAAAGCTCAATAAAGACACATACAAAGTATATTTGATGAATTCAGGGGTTAGTCATTAAACAAGTATAAGAACCGGGAAAAACATGCACGGGAACGCTAGAATGTACAAATTAACGGGGTATAAAATACAATAAAAGTGACGAATCACACCCCCTAACTTATACATTGCTAGTCCCGAGCAATGAAGTATGAAGAAACAAGGGCCAACAACGCAACCAAAATAGAAGAAATATGTAAACAAAGGAAAATGCCACTCTCGCAGGCGCACGATTGCATTTAGCGTATGCAATAAGCCGTTTTAAACCCCTAGGTGGCCCTAGGGGACGATTGAAGTCTCGTGAGGGTTTCCAGGGATGACACCCACAAACATCAAATCAACTCATACTACGATACGGCAAAATCCAATGCGTAGCTCAACAAATATCTAAGAAGCACAATTTATCAACAAAGTGAACAAAGCTCACACAAAAGACGGCAATTATTGGCATTAAACAAATAACTTCAATAAAAATCGAAACCATGAGAATGCGAAATAAGCGGACACATGTGGTAATTTAGATTTGGCAAAACTTTCAAAGTCCGTATAAATGTAAGGCATGCATACTCAAGTTCTCTTCGGTTGTTACACTCAACAAACGAAACACTCAAAAGCGGGATGTAACACACACGGGACATGCGGGCATAAAGAGTAATTGTAAAGGGAAACTAGGCCACACACATGTCATCAATGAAGAACGCAATATAAAAGTGAAAAATACAATCTCATGAAAGGATATCGCATATTAACCAAGAGAAAAGCATTTAAACAAATTATCGCTAATGTTCGACCTTTGAATCACATCACCCTAGGATCAAATAGGACTTTTAGGGTATAGAATTTAGGCTAGGCTAGGGTTATGAAGTGAAAGGATGTATTTACGGATACAAAAGGTGTTCGGAGATGAAAATTTTGGGATAATGGGAAATAGTGGGCAATTTCAAAATTGGAAAATAATTTCCAAACAACATTAGATATAACAATTGGAGAGTAATCAAAGCTTATTGAACTATATACACAATATATACAACTTTCTCTTTTCTTTTTCTTTACTTCTTTTTCTCATTTTTCTCTTTTGTTTTCTTTTGCTTTTTGCTTTCTCTTTTTCTTTACTTCTTTTTCTCATCTTTCTTTCCTTTACTTTTTTAAACTCTCATATGCCTAAATTGCAACCGACATCATAACAACATCATTAAATCCCAAGTAACATTCCAAACAACGGTATGTAAGGTAATATATATGGTGTAAAACTCCAATTTGGAGTTGGTTATGGAATTTTTGGGTAATGCAATGAAAGGCTAATATTTAGGCTCAAAGGGGTTGACTAGGGAAACATATATGGTGAGGTCAAGGCTAATATGGGTATTATAACAAAGAGGGCCTACAATCCTTTCCTAAAGTTTCATGTGATTCGCGGGACTAAAAACCATTGAAAATCATGCTAAAGTGTTAAATCAATTAATTTGCAATCAAATGAAAAGAAAATGAGATTGACAACGAATTCATTGACAAGAAAGAGATAGAGTGGATGTATACTCTCACAAATGACGATAAGTCTCAATTTTCACTTTTGTAAGGGTATAGCACGGGCCTAAAATTAACGAATTTGAAACCCTTTAAACCAAATCACAAATAATTATTTGTGTATATGCTCAAAGCTTCACAGTTTAATTTTATGATGCTATTCACAATACAAACAATAACGGGCTAAAGGGTAATAAATCAATGATTCAAAGCATGATTCGTAGCTATACAATAGGATATGCGCCGATCGTATAAGTAATCATAGTAGATAAGAGAGAAAAAAAAAATTATTTTTTTTAGTTTTTTTTAATAATTTTTTTTTAATAAATAAATACATACTAACATGATACCCGACATCACAAATGTAATCCATACCCCCTAACTTGAATGAAACATTGTCCCCAATGTTAGTAGGGATAAAAAGGGGAAAAGGGTTAGAAAATAGTCACCCCGTAAGGAGTAACTCGAGAAACGCGCAACGGCATGCCTGTTACATGTTAGTACCAAAAACAATAATATATGAAAAAGAGATATACACAAGAACAAATATGAAACTGAAATGAGTAACTTCATTAATAATCACAAGTTGTGTACATGGGGCACAAAAACCAAAATTAGAAAATACAATAAATGTACTCTCTCCTCCCCACACCAATACACAACTTACAAAGTTACAAACCCAAAAATCAAAATGAAGAACCACAAAAGTCAGTTGCAGAGAAAGTAGGATGACAGCGCCTACATATCGTCGGGATGGCGGCTCGGGGACTCGGGCGTGGTGGGGTCACGAGGGGCATAGGGGTCATAAAGGTACGGAGGCACAGCAGCCTCGCCCCCTCGTAGATGTGAAAATAGGTCCATCTGCGCCCTAGAAATCATCGAAATATCGCGCTCGTAAGCACCCCGAAACGCGGTAAAATCAGCCTGCAACTCATCCATCCGCACCCCAAGATATGTAATGGGGTCAACAGAAGATGGGGCAGGAGGTGGGATAGGATGAGGCACATCCGGAATATCCGGCATAGGAGCATCAGGGGCATCCGCATCGTCAGGAACATCCAACATTCGCTTCTTCCTCCTCTCCCAATAATCTTTTCCTAAACTTTTCTCAATGGCCTTCTCGCCAAGCAACTTGGGGAGGCGAGGAATGTTATCCATACCCGCCACCTCGCAATTATCATCTCTACAAATTCGGGAAACCAACCGCGCGTACGGGAGGGTAGTGGTACCCTTCTCACAGTAAGCGGCCTTTAGCATCCGCTGAAGTACCAATGCGGGAAGGTTGACAATAGAATTGGCGTCCAAGAGATGGTAAAGGAAGTGGGCCTGGGCGGAGCGAAGAACAGCCTTGGTTTGGGTCGGCGTGATGGAATTAACAGCAACAAGGTGGATGATACGGTGGTTGTCGTTCATAAGAGATGTGGGGAAAGTCTCCCCAGCCCAAACATTCCCTGGCGCCAGACGCGCAATCAGGGTTTCATGTCAGCCTCCCCTCGTCGGAGCAAGGGTAATCAAAATCCTCGGGGTTATCATCCCCAGTCAGATGCAAAGCCAAGAGAGGCTTTGAAATAGGAATTCGCTTACCCCGCACGTAAGCCTCAAAAGTTTTGTCCCCATTTGGGACGAGAGACGCATAGAACCGACGAATATGGTCATCATTGACATCACCCGCCCTAGTAAGGTGGGCTTCCCAATTAAACTTTTGAAAGTACCGACGAACAGAGGAGGGAAATCCTCAAGGTGCACAGGCCTCTCAATAGAAATTGGGCGACCCGAAGGAAATTTAGCATGAAACCAGTCCCTTTCCTGCTTTGAGCGAAAGGATTCGAAACCTCCCCGACCCAAAATTATATTGGATGTGGGCTTGGAGATCGAAGAAACCTACAAAACATTAATTCAATACACACACCATAAGTGCGATGCACAAAATCAAAGTAATTGTGAAATAAGGGGAACTAGGTTAGGAGGTGTGCATTGGGAAAAATTGGTCGAATAGACGTAACCGACGCACACCCCACTCAAACAAGGATAATTCAACAAGAATGTGCGATAAAAGGTGCGAAGATGAAGCTTTAGCGCACAAAATCATCACAGAGGCATTTCATCGAACATATAGTGTGCAATGTATAGAAAGTAGGGTGAAAATTACATACTCAATGTGAAAAACCCCCAACAAATACAACTTAATCATCAAAGCAACATAAACAAGTTGTATTTGTTGGATTCACATCACAAACAATGGGAAAATAAGGAGTTTCATGCAGAAAAAAATGTGGATTTTACAAAAATGCATTTAACCCTACTTTCATACCAAAAACACTTTGTAAGACATGAAATCAATTTAATAGGGTTGAATTAGTTACCTTGGATGAGGATGACTTGGAAGAGGAAGCCATGAGGGGGAAGAAATGTGGAGGAAGGGAAATGATATGGGAGAGGTTGTGTTCGCAGGTTAAGGGAGTAGAGAGAATGAGAAGAGTATTAAAACAAAATGTGGGAATTTTAAGTGAACAGGTGATCCGAATCGATTCGGTAGTTAAACCGAATCGATTCGCTACTCTCGGATTGAACACTGTCTAAGGACGAATCGATTCGGTATTAATCTGAATCGATTCGGGAGAAGAGACCTGACACTTTGGATTAACAGAATCGATTCGGGATTAATCGCGAATCGATTCGCTGACTCTAAATTTTGCCACTGGGAAGGGTCGAATCGATTCGGTGATAAACCGAATCGATTCGGATGCTGGGATCCAACTTTCTGCTATGCTGATTTTCTAATTCTCATGAAGTTTAAATTTTGGGGCCACCTCAACTGGATTTCATGGACCAAAATGATATACCATATGTATGTAACTGGTCCGGAACCAAAAAAATGCAACCCCTCACGTGCCGGGGGCTGCTCGGCACCAAAAATGAGAATTTAACTAACCGAATCACCCCTGCTAACGGGGCTGCTGCGTACGATGTCCGATTGTAAATCCGCAGATATTATTAGTAAGTACTTCACAATATGAACACCTATCCTTCCCCTCGGTCCAACTTCGCTCCAGCTAAGGCTCATACACTTAAAAATTATATCGGGTTCAAGATCGTAGGATATGACACCTATCCAAAATGGACTACCCCAACCGCTGGACCCGCGTTTGGTTTTGAAAACCGGATTAATATTTGAAAGAGGGGGCCATGGGTTCTTAAAGTGACGAACCGGAGGGTCGGTGCACAAATCGATAGAGACATTTTCTACCCTATTTTTCTCCGAGCAACTCCCCCTACACGAGATTGATGACTCTATGTAAATGTCAGTTTTGGAAACGATAGAGTCATCAATCGGAGTGAAATCAAAATTGCCTAATTTATTCCCAATTTCATGGTTTTCTCCTACGCCAACCTCTCCTAGCATGTCAAAACACACATCTAACACACTCCATTCAATTTCCTCCCTCACAATATGATCGTCGTCCACACATATCATTCCAACGAAATTCACTTCCCTCACACAATCATCTTCGTCACTCGAGAGGTGCGACACATTGAAAATATTGACATCTAATGTCATATTCCCAAAAGACAAGTTCATCTCACCATTCCTACAATTTATCGAAGCATTCGCGGTCGCGAGGAATGGTCGTCCTAAGATGACGGGAGGTTGATTGTTCGGGCTTAATACAGGTTGGGTATCAAGAACGATAAAGTCGACCGGGAACACAAAGGTGTCTATCTGGACGAGGATATCTTCTAATACGCCCCGTGGAATTTTGGTGGAGCCGTCGGCCAGTTGAATTTTAGTTTTGGTAGGACTAAGTTCTCCCAAGTCCAATTGAAGATAAACCGAATACGGCAAGAGGTTCACACTAGCTCCTAGATCAAGAAGAGCGCGATTAATGGCGAAGTTTCCAATCATACACGAAACAGTTGGACACCCTGGGTCCTTAAATTTTGGAATCGTGTTCTGTTGGAAAATGGAACTAACCTGTTCAGTCAACTCCACCTTTTTGCGAGAAACATGATTTCTCTTAAAGGTGCACAAATCTTTCAAAAACTTGCCATAGGAAGGGATTTGCTTAATCGCGTCAAGGAGAGGGAGATTGATTTTTACTTGTTTGAATGTCTCCATGATTTCTTGATCTTTGTTGGGTTTAACAATGGGAAGGAGCCTTTGAGGGTAGGGTGAGGGAAATGGACAAGGGACTGAAGTTTTCAGCACCTTGGTCGGCGACTCATATCTTTTCTTTTTGGGAGTCACTTCACACTCTCGGGGAGTTATTGTGACCTCGTCGGATACTTTCGGGGAAGGTGGAGGAGGATTTTCAATCACCTTCCCACTCCTAAGAGTGGTGATGGAATTTGCATGTTCCATAGACCTACATTGAGCGAAAGAAGGAGTAGAAACATCGGAATTCATGCTATTTTACCCAACGGGCCCATGAGATTGTGACGGGAATTTTCCTTTTTCTTGCACACTCAAAGAAGCGGCCAACTTGGAAATTTCTTTTTCGAGCCTAGCATTTGTGGCTTGTTGAGAAGTCGTAACAGATTGAAAAATTTCTTCTAGACTTCTCTTGTTCGGGTGCGCGTAAGCAGGTATAACTGGTGGAGGTGGTCCCGGAGGGGGACCTTGCATTACAACTTGGGGAGGAGGATGTTGGTTGTACGGTTGTTGGTAATTCTGAGGCGGGGGAGGATGAGATTGTTGATATTGGTAACCGAGTTGGTTACCCCAAGATGGATTAAACCCTTAATCGAAAACGTTTTGGGATCTTCTAAAAACTCCCATAGCGTTCGCTTGGTCATGGAGGATCACTTTATAAGCCGGAATAGTAGGACACTCTTGGGTCGAATGAGCATTAGTGTCACAAATAGCACACAACTCCTCAATTACTGATTGAATTTGAACAACGGGATCTCGAATCTTCGAGCCGAACTCCTCAACTTTCTTAGATAATTTATCTAATCTCATTTTCATCTCATCCTCGTCAGTGAGGTGATACATACCAGGGTTAGACGATGACGGAACCGAAGGTCGCGAACTGGTTTTGTTCGGATCCGAGGTATCCCATGCTTGGGTGGTCTTGGCACAATATTTTAAATGTGCCCACGCATCATCGGGATCTAAACCAAAGAACTCACCGGAGCACATTGTCTCCACTATTTGTTTCGCATTAAGTGTAAGCCCATTGTGGAAAAATGAGATTAATCTCCACTTTTCGAAACCGTGGTGTGGGCATATATGAAGTACCTCATTAAATCTCTCCCAACATCGCTCGAATGATTCACCTTCGGCCTAAACGAATGTTTGGATTTGACTCTTTAAAGAGTTGGTGCGATGAGTTGGAAATAATTTTTTTAAAAACTGTGCTTGCATTTCGCGCCAACTCCCGATGGAATTAGGGGCCAAGGACCAAAGCCAAGTTTTGGCTTTGTCCTTCAAGGAAAATGGGAAGAGTTTGAGTCGTGTGACATCTAGAGGACAGTTTTGATCGCTAAAAGTAGCGCACACCTCCTCAAACTCTCTAACATGAAGATAAGGTTGTTCACTGTCCATGCCGTGGAAAGTAGGAAGTAATTGAATCATTCCATTACGAAAATGGAATTGCGCGGCATTGTAGGGAAAAATGATACAAGACGGAGAGGTGGTCCTCTCCGGTTGCAAATAATCACGCATGGTCCTATACGGGGGCTCGGGTGCAACCCGTTGACTACCGTTCTCACTAACATTGTCGGCCATGGTTGTAGGATCGGAGTGGGCCCAGGTATACGAAGAAGACGAGACCGAACTAGAATGAGAAATTGATGGTAAAGGTCTCCAATAATCCGAGGGTTCACTAGACAATGGTTCACGAATAGGATTCAAATTGCTACTACTCGCGTCATGCATTTACAGAATTTTGGATTGATTTTTGGAAACCGTGATGTCACGGTGACCACAGGGAACGATAGTGTAAAGAGAATTTCTAAAACCTAAGATAGTTGCCAATCCCCGGCAACGGCGCCAAAACCTTGGTGCGCCCAAAATAAAGCTTGTGATTCAAGTGAAAATCTATCGCAACAAGTAATATCCGGTAAGTACGGAATCGTGATCCACGGGGATTGAAACACTCCTAAGAGAACATGATTAGGTTTAAGGGATTCTCTAAATGTCACAAAAGTTAAAGTGTAAAAGATGATTTAATAGTTTGGAAAAGTGATTGAGACTAATCTCTAAACTAACATACTATTGATGATAAGTTAATTAATTAATAATTACGGAACTATGAAAAGAACTAAGATAAGCTTGAGTTCAAGAAATTAAAGGGATCGAGGATAATTCTCCCACCTCGGATTCACAAAGAAGGGGATTATAGGGCTTGGTTGAAATTAATTCTAATCGAGCAAAACTAATTAAGTCTGAATATCAACCATGTAGAGACTAAACTCAACAATGGAGGATTAGGGGTTAATTAATTATTGCTAGATGGGTTGGGTTTGTAGTAAAGCTTCAAACACTAACCCTTGAATGACAAGAGAAGTTAAAAAACTATGATACTCCAAAACCAAAACATGAAGTTCCATTAGAACAATTATAAACAAAACCCTAAATATGAAGTTCAAGCATCCAAGGTGGGATTTTGATCCCCAATCATAAGTCTAGCTACTCATAATTGAAACTAAACTACACATGCTAGTTAACAACATAATTAAGTTAGTTATCTAGTTTAAGCACCAACCAATACAAGAGATGGAATTTAATGCAATTTAAAGCTAGTAGAACAAGTAGAGAAGAAGTAAATGAACCTTTCTTGCATTAACAACAACAATTCAAGTAGTAATCAAAGCTTTACAAGTTGGTAAAAACCATAAATGAACTTGACCTAGGAGAGAGAAGAGAGTTTTTTTCTATATATCCAAAAATCTAACCAAAGTAATCTCTCGACAAAAAAAAGAAAAACAAAGGATAAATCCCCAAAAAAATCCAACCAAAATGGCTAACTAGTAATATGAAGAGAGCTGGAAATGCAGGGCCGAATCGATTCGGTGCCAAATCCGAATCGATTCGGAAGTGTAGAGATTTGCCCTTGTATGAAACCGAATCGATTCGGCATTAATCGCGAATCGATTCGGGACTGCTGGAGAAGGAAAATTGCCTATATTGGCATTATTTGTCCCATGTCTCACCGAAACAACCGTAACTTCTTCGTTCGAGGTCGGATTCAAGCACCGTCGGAGGCCACGCGAAGATAAGAAGAAGGTCTACAACTTCCGTGAAGAAATCGGGATCAAAACCCGAGTGCTGGAATTACCAAAATGCCCCCGACTGTGCAAGTGTCAACGGAACTTTTCCGGATCAAAACTAAACTTCCCAAAATGCATTCCCGAGACCTATAAAAGCTCAATAAAGACACATACAAAGTATATTTGATGAATTCAGGGGTTAGTCATTAAACAAGTATAAGAACCGGGAAAAACATGCACGGGAACGCTAGAATGTACAAATTAACGGGGTATAAAATACAATAAAAGTGATGAATCACACCCCCTAACTTATACATTGCTAGTCCCGAGCAATGAAGTATGAAGAAACAAGGGCCAACAACGCAACCAAAATAGAAGAAATATGTAAACAAAGGAAAATGCCACTCTCGCAGGCGCACGATTGCATTTAGCGTATGCAATAAGCCGTTTTAAACCCCTAGGTGGCCCTAGGGGACGATTGAAGTCTCGTGAGGGTTTCCAGGGATGACACCCACAAACATCAAATCAACTCATACTACGATACGGCAAAATCCAATGCGTAGCTCAACAAATATCTAAGAAGCACAATTTATCAACAAAGTGAACAAAGCTCACACAAAAGACGGCAATTATCGGCATTAAACAAATAACTTCAATAAAAATCGAAACCATGAGAATGCGAAATAAGCGGACACATGTGGTAATTTAGATTTGGCAAAACTTTCAAAGTCCGTATAAATGTAAGGCATGCATACTCAAGTTCTCTTCGGTTGTTACACTCAACAAACGAAACACTCAAAAGCGGGATGTAACACACACGGGACATGCGGGCATAAAGAGTAATTGTAAAGGGAAACTAGGCCACACACATGTCATCAATGAAGAACGCAATATAAAAGTGAAAAATACAATCTCATGAAAGGATATCGCACATTAACCAAGAGAAAAGCATTTAAACAAATTATCGCTAATGTTCGACCTTTGAATCACATCACCCTAGGATCAAATAGGACTTTTAGGGTATAGAATTTAGGCTAGGCTAGGGTTATGAAGTGAAAGGATGTATTTACGGATACAAAAGGTGTTCGGAGATGAAAAATTTGGGATAATGGGAAATAGTGGGCAATTTCAAAATTGGAAAATAATTTCCAAACAACATTAGATATAACAATTGGAGAGTAATCAAAGCTTATTGAACTATATACACAATATATACAACTTTCTCTTTTCTTTTTCTTTACTTCTTTTTCTCATTTTTCTCTTTTGTTTTCTTTTGCTTTTTGCTTTCTCTTTTTCTTTACTTCTTTTTCTCATCTTTCTTTCCTTTACTTTTTTAAACTCTCATATGCCTAAATTGCAACCGACATCATAACAACATCATTAAATCCCAAGTAACATTCCAAACAACGGTATGTAAGGTAATATATATGGTGTAAAACTCCAATTTGGAGTTGGTTATGGAATTTTTGGGTAATGCAATGAAAGGCTAATATTTAGGATCAAAGGGGTTGACTAGGGAAACATATATGGTGAGGTCAAGGCTAATATGGGTATTATAACAAAGAGGGCCTACAATCCTTTCCTAAAGTTTCATGTGATTCGCGGGACTAAAAACCATTGAAAATCATGCTCAAGTGTTAAATCAATTAATATGCAATCAAATGAAAAGAAAATGAGATTGACAACGAATTCATTGACAAGAAAGAGATAGAGTGGATGTATACTCTCACAAATGACGATAAGTCTCAATTTTCACTTTTGTAAGGGTATAGCACGGGCCTAAAATTAACGAATTTGAAACCCTTTAAACCAAATCATAAATAATTATTTGTGTATATGCTCAAAGCTTCACAGTTTAATTTTATGATGCTATTCACAATACAAACAATAACGGGCTAAAGGGTAATAAATCAATGACTCAAAGCATGCTTCGTAGCTATACAATAGGATATGCGCCGATCATATAAGTAATCATAGTAGATAAGAGAGAAAAAAAAAATTATTTTTTTTAGTTTTTTTTAATAATTTTTTTTTAATAAATAAATGCATTCTAACATGATAACCGGCATCACAAATGTAATCCATACCCCCTAACTTGAATGAAACATTGTCCCCAATGTTAGTAGGGATAAAAAGGGGAAAAGGGTTAGAAAATAGTCACCCCGTAAGGAGTAACTCGAGAAACGCGCAACGGCATGCCTGTTACATGTTAGTACCAAAAACAATAATATATGAAAAAGAGATATACACAAGAACAAATATGAAACTGAAATGAGTAACTTCATTAATAATCACAAGTTGTGTACATGGGGCACAAAAACCAAAATTAGAAAATACAATAAATGTACTCTCTCCTCCCCACACCAATACACAGCTTACAAAGTTACAAACCCAAAAATCAAAATGAAGAACCACGAAAGTCAGTTGCAGAGAAAGTAGGATGACAGCGCCTACATATCGTCGGGATGGCGGCTCGGGGACTCGGGCGTGGTGGGGTCACGAGGGGCATAGGGGTCATAAAGGTACGGAGGCACAGCAGCCTCGCCCCCTCGTAGATGTGAAAATAGGTCCATCTGCGCCCTAGAAATCATCGAAATATCGCGCTCATAAGCACCCCAAAACGCGGTAAAATCAGCCTGTAACTCATCCATCCGCACCCCAAGATATGTAATGGGGTCAACAGAAGATGGGGCAGGAGGTGGGACAGGATGAGGCACATCCGGAATATCCGTCATAGGAGCATCAGGGGCATCCGCATCGTCAGGAACATCCAACATTCGCTTCTTCCTCCTCTCCCAATAATCTTTTCCTAAACTTTTCTCAATGGCCTTCTCGCCAAGCAACTTGGGGAGGCGAGGAATGTTATCCGTACCCGCCACCTCGCAATTAGCATCTCTACAAATTCGGGAAACCAACCGCGCGTACGGGAGGGTAGTGGTACCCTTCTCACAGTAAGCGGCCTTTAGCATCCGCTGAAGTACCAATGCGGGAAGGTTGACAATAGAATTGGCGTCCAAGAGATGGTAAAGGAAGTGGGCCTAGGCGGAGCGAAGAACAGCCTTGGTTTGGGTCGGCGTGATGGAATTAACAGCAACAAGGTGGATGATACGGTGGTTGTCGTTCATAAGAGATGTGGGGAAAGTCTCCCCAGCCCAAACATTCCCTGGCGCCAGACGCGCAATCAGGGTTTCATTCGTCAGCCTCCCCTCGTCGGAGCAAGGGTAATCAAAATCCTCGGGGTTATCATCCCCAGTCAGATGCAAAGCCAAGAGAGGCTTTGAAATAGGAATTCGCTTACCCCGCACGTAAGCCTCAAAAGTTTTGTCCCCATTTGGGACGAGAGACGCATAGAACCGACGAGGGGAGGCTGACGAATGAAACCCTGATTGCGCGTCTGGCGCCAGGGAATGTTTGGGCTGGGGAGACTTTCCCCACATCTCTTATGAACGACAACCACCGTATCATCCACCTTGTTGCTAGAATGTACAAATTAACGGGCTATAAAATACATGCACGGGAACCGGGAAAAACATGCACGGGAACGCTAGAATGTACAAATTAACGGGCTATAAAATACAATAAAAGTGACGAATCAAGGTTCCCAAAAACCAACTGATCTGGTTCCTTATACAATAAAGAAATTTTTACCCCTGGACCGATATGGTACCCCCTAGAAACGAACCGGCCCAGTTCCTAAATCTTTAAAGAAACTTTAACCTTCGAACCAATTCGATATCCTTAGAAAACGAACCGGTCCGGATTGCCCAGTTCTGTATCCTATGAAATTTTTTACCAATTCTCCAACAATCCCTCCTTGTATAATGATTCACTTACTAATCACCCAAAATATGAGTACCACCATGTCTATACCTTCAAACACATGTACTCACAAAAAGGATTGATCTTTTATTCCAAATTCTATGGTTTAACACATACATCCCTAATGTTACCAAATACATACCACAAATTATGAAATAGGTCACATAATTAAACGTTTAGCAAGTTAATCCACTTGCCTCAAAGATTGCAGGTTTGATTCTTCCTCCAAGTCAAGGATTCTACAAGATTTCAAACATTTTCAAACTTCCTCTTCCTTCTCTTCTTCTCACGTTCTCTCTCTATCAAATGGGTTTTTCTCTTAATTGAGATTAATACCCACATAAGCCTAATAACCCCTTATAAAAAATAATCCTATCTTTAAATGAAAATATACACATAATAATAACTAGTATACCCCAATTCGGGTCAAACTAGTGAAAAGATTTCGGATCCCAAATAAAAACCCCAGGGCAGTCATTTTGACTTTCTTGGCCCTTTCGGAATCAATCGTGCCCTCCAAATTTTCAGTCGAAACTTAAAATATAAAATCCATCTCTCGACCTCGGACAATTCACTATAACATACCACGGTTGAGAAATAACTAAATCCCACCGTCAATACACTTATATATATACAACGAGATTGCATAAAATAATATTATATTTACCATATCATTCCAGTAAATGTGTAATTCTCATAAATATTAACTATTCTAGCCAAATCAATATTTATTTTAAACCCTTATTTTAATTCTCAATTATATTAAATCACAATTTAATATAAAAATAAATACACAAAAATAAACGGTATTACATACTTCCCCCCTTAAAGAAATTTCACCCCTAAAATTTAGACATACCTTATGGAAAGTGGTAAAGGTGCATGGCTCTCATATCATCTTCTCGTTCCCACGTTGACTTGTATGTATTATGTTCTCCCCATTGAATTCGAACTAAAGGTACTACTTTCGATCGTAGCTTATGCTCACTGCGATCTAAGATGGCAATTGGTCGCTGATAACTAAAGCTTTTCGGTGTATGTCGTTGTTTGATGCCGAGCTAGTCAAAACCTCAAATTACCTACAAAATATAACAATCTCAAGTGTAGAGGTATGTAAGGGAATTAATCCACATCAAGGGGGTAAGCTAGAGACAAACTCAATTATAATTCAATTTTTATTTTCTTTTTGGGCTTTTGCTTTTTCTATTTTTTTTTTAGCATTTTCAAATATTAAAACGAGTAGGTGAGGTGAGGTGAAATAGTACTAAACTAAAATGAAAGATCAAATGACAAACTAAAAAGTAACTAAAATGAAAAATAAAGTCTAACATAAAAATATGAGCTAAAGTGATGTAAATAAATTTGAGAACAATCAAGGAGTGGGATTACACCACAAATTTTAGTTATTCTAATTAATTAATTAAATTAATTGAATTCTCCCAAATTAATATCAAACTTACAAATCAACTCTCGTTGCAAATGTCATTTTAATATTATCCTTTTAGAAAATTATGCTTAACACCCCACAACTCTAGAAAATATATCTACACTCCTTTTAATTAATCAACCACTAGGATCGATCAATTAAAATTTACACAAATCTTAGAAAACAAATTTAGAGTTGAAATTCAAGTAATAATACTCCACTTAAGAAACACATATCTCTAGTTCGAATCTAAAATGGGTATTATAACTAGAATTTTGATTTTCTCTCGAAAATCATTTACCCTCTCTCGAGGCATAAATTTAAGGGTGAGAGATCAAAATTAATATTCAAAGGGAATTTTCAAGTAATCAAAATAATTAAACTAAAATAACATCAAAAAACGATTTCTCCCCACCCCTTGAAATGGGATTTACCCTAACATAATACAAAGCATGATAATCAAATAATCAATAGGCATTTAATATAAAAGAGAAAAGAGAAGAACAATCAAACCAATCTCTTGAATTTAATTGACTCCAATCCTCCAATTTGAAGTATACAACCCTCTTAATTGAGCATCCAAGTAGTTTGCAATAATATCCACTCAATTAAATCTCATACAAAATTTCTCCACACAAATCTCTAAAAAAAATAAAATTAAAACTATTTACAAAATGTTTCTTCTAATTTATTTTATACACTAAACTATCTCTAACTCTCTCTAGAATTCTCTTCCTATTTGATGATAAGTCCTCAAATGGGGTCTTCCATCCTTTAAATAGTAGGCATAGAGAATGGGGGTAAAAATGGGAGGACAAGGGTGTATGAGATATGGAAGGTATTTGGGTGAGGGTATCTAGGTAATTATGCATACATGTGAATGGGTAAGAGGTAAGGTCATGTGAGAAGTGTGATGATGAAGAGAAAATAAGATTTGGTTTGAGGGGTATTTTGGGCATTGGGGTAAAAAAGAGTAGTTGGGGGTTTTTAAGGGTATATTGGGAAAAGGGGTTTAAATGGGATGTGGTTTAATTTGTTTTTGTTTGGCTTGTCTTGGTTTGCTTGTTGGCAGGTGAAGAAAAATCGTGGCTTAGGTAGAAGTGTTTGTTGGGGGGTAAAATGGGTAAAGGAAATTAAATGGTTTTAAAACATGTGGGTTAAATGACTTGGTTTAAGCTTTTGGTTTTTGACAACTCACGGACATGGCTTGGAAAGAAAATGGGTTTGGCTTGAAGATGGGACTTGGGGTTCTTGGTTTGAAGTGGGTTCGGATTGGAGGGTTCTCGGGTCGGAAGAGCAGGGGTGGCTCGGTTCAGGTCCAAAGGGTGGCGGGTTTAGGTCTAGCAGGTGGCATGTGGTAGAAGGGATTCGGTGGTGAGTTCAGCGATGGCAGGGGGGCCGTGGGTTCCTAGGCTTTGTTGCGGGTCGGATGGGGACGGTCGGATCTGGGCAAGTTTTATCGTCGGAATGGGTCGAGCAGATGGGACAAGGGTTGCTACTCCTTGTTTTTAGGGTAGGAGAGATCGTGGGTTGCGAGGTCATGTCCGTCCAGGGGGTTAAGGTCGGAGGCTCTCCGCCGGTAGGGGGTAGGTTAGTGCCGCCGGAGTGGAGGTAGGGCGACGGGTTTGCTATGGGTCGGAGCTAGCAGCAGTTTTGGGATGGATTCTATGGAGGTCGGATACGGTTTTGGGGAAGGGGTTGCTAGCTCGGGTTGGGGGCAACGTTTGAGGTTGGGGCTGGCCTCGGGGTAAGGCTGGTTCTTTGATTGAAAATGGGAGGCGGTGATTTTGTTATTTATAGAGTTTGGGAGAGAAAGAGATGTGGGGGAAGAAGATGAAGTGGGTAGGATAATTGTGTAGGTTAGGTGTAGGGGAGATTGGTGTGGGTGCGGGGTTGAATGGCGTGTATGTGAGTGTAGGATAGATGGGTGTGAGTGAGTTTATGTGTGATTGAGTTATGGGTTATGTGTGTGTGTTTAATTTGGACACATAAATATATAATACTAACTAATTTAAAAATTAAAATCTAAAAAAAAATCCTACTCTAAAAATAAAATAAAGACTCAATTAAAAATGAAACTAAAAAGAAATAAAAATAAAAATAAAATCCAATAAAAATAAAAAATAAATGAAATCCTAAAAAAATCTAATCCTAATAAAAAATTAAAAACTAATCAAAATCAAAATAAAATAAAATTATGCTAATAAAGCTAAAATAGAAAAATAGAAAACTAATCCTAGAAAATACTAAATAAATCAAAAATAAATACTAAAAATAAAACGACTCAAACTAAAAATCTAAAAAATATTAAAAAGGGACAAACTAAACACACACAGGGTTTGGGGTATGTTTAGGCTCGGGTAAGGTTACAGGGGAGGGAATTAGTTCCATTCAACGCGCAATGGCCTTGATATATAACTTTTGACACCGCAAACGGATATTTGACCTACAAGATAAATATTAAAGCACATAAGACCCATATTGCCAAGAATTAGCAACTAAAGTACGTCTATTCGGGGAATAAAATGTACTGTTTTGGGTGCTTATCACACCACCCTCAAATAGAGCGTTGCTAGTCCTCGAGCAATAAGATAGGGAGAAAGAGAAAGATAAGTAACCAAAAGTGCACCACTTTCGCGGGCACTTGCAATTACACTTAGCATATGCAACAAGCCTTTAAACTTATAGGTTGCCCTACAAGACGAGTTGTGTCTCGTGAGGGTTTGTAGGGAATATACCCACAAAATTCTTTATTTGCAAAATGATTTATTGAAAGGCAGTCAATCTCTTATTAGATGTAGAATGATCGAACTATCCATCATGAGATAAATGATTTCAGAAATACAAGCTAGAATGTGTAAAAAGGTTAAGCTAAGTAAATACTCAAGGCACATCCTTCCTAGAACTCAACGTGTGTGATGTGAATCAGTCAAAACGGGTCAAGTATCACAAGAGTAATTCCTAGATTGTCTTTTCGGAATCAACGCTTCAACTTCAAATCTCACGGATATATCTCTCTCGAACAAACTCTCGAGATTTGGGTAAGTGTATCGCTCTTGTGTGTGAGGATGTGAGTAAATGTAAGCAAGTTCAAACGTCTCACACACACATAAGAAAGAACGAACAATTAGAAAGAAAATGATCTCATGAAAGGAATATTAATCACTATAGTGAGAACGTCGAGTTATTCACCACGTTGACTTTCATTTGCCCGAACACCTAGGAAAAAATATGGATGATAATCGGTGAGGGGGAAATGAAATGAGAAGGGTGGGATATGAGGTTGGATGGTGATGTAGAATAGGATGGATGTGTGAAATGATGGATGTATGATGGATGAGCGAGAAGAGTGTATTATGAAGAACAAATGTCTTTATGTCACAACCAACTACTAACTACTAACTCTCTTTCTTTTCTTTTACTCTTTTTTTTTTGCTATTTTTCTTTTCTCTCTTTGTTTTCTTTTTTTTTCTTTTTTGTTTTTCTCTCACTTTTCAACACTGAAGACATTTAACATTTGGAATCAACACTCTTTTATCTCAATATGATGGATGATATATGAATGTGGTGGGGAATGTGTATGGATGATGAGGGGAATCAATTGGTGAGTGAATGAAATGTGATATGGAAAAGTGGTAGGTGTATGAATGAAAACCTAGTGATCAGGACAAATTTCAAGACACGCATTTCTTACAACTCGAAAAAGATGTCATTCTAGGTGATTAAGACAAAAAAATTATGAAGACTAATGAGATCATAAAACAATTTAAATGCGGACCCAAAGAAATTTGAATCAACTTGTGACTAGGAGATTGCGTAAAACACTCTAAAAGGGTGAAAGGCACGAATCTCACAAGCTAAAGTCTCTACTAGTTATCCTTAAGGTTCTCTTGAGAATTGTAAAACTCTTCAAGTCTAAATCGTAGTGATGTGATAAGTGCGCAAATTTTGTTGAGTCTAAAAATTCATGGTGCAACATGCCTTGCTACGTATTACATAAGCTATTTAGACAAAATATTATCTAGCTTGATTCCTAGACTTAAAAGATGGATGATTGAAAATTCACATCAATAAATGAGATGCACGAAATTTTAAAAATCAAGTTTAAAAATCAAAATTTTTCAAAAGAGGTACAATTTTGATAAAATTCCCGAACCCCAAACAAAAAGGAACATCGTCCTCGATGTTAAGCAAAATGATTTTTAAAATTGAGAGCATAAGGTAGGAAAGAGATTACCAGAATCAACTGCTAATGAAGTGGAAAGATGTATCCAAGAATAAACCTGAATAAATGATAAGAGGAAAAAAAGTGTGTACAAGTCCATAACATGGTAAAGCATTGGGTGAATAAAATCACACAAGAGCACACAAAAGAGTTGACTCGCTAACAGGAGAGGCGCGAGGGTCTGAGAAATGTACCTCCCGCGTTTTTAGGCCGTGGGGTGCCAAAGAATTTGAGTCGACCGGGGGGAGATCACGCCTATCTCAGTCCGCCCCGGGAGTTCTAACGACCCAAGGTAGAGAGTCTTCTAAATCCTCACCTTTGGACTCCCTCTCTCTACCTTGTCCGGTTTCCCTATCACGCTTGTCTTCGATTATTACAATTTTTAAAATGAAAAATAAAATAAAGGTGTCTCTATGCACCGCAATACAAGCCAAGAATAGAATAAACCTAATACAATCCTTCTAATAAAAAAAAGAATGGTACTAAAATTTAACAAAGTGAAAAAAGAATGAACTACAATATGAAATCCGCTCCAAGTGCTTCACGCTCCCAAGAATGGCAACGACGCCATTTGATAACTAAAACTTTTCGGTGTATGTCGTTATTTGAAGCCAAGTTAGTTAAAATCTCAAATTACCTACAAAATATAACAATCTCAAGTGTATAGGTAAGTAAGGGTATGAATCCACATCAAGGGGGTAAGCTAGAGACAAACTCAATTGTAATTCAATTTTTATTTTCTTTTTGGGCTTTTGCTTTTTCTATTTTTTTAGTGTTTTCAAATATTAAAACAAGTAGGTGAGGTGAGGTGAAATAGTACTAAACTAAAATGAAAGATCAAATGAAAAACTAAAAAGTGACTAAAATGAAAAATAAAGTCTAACATAAAAATATGAGATAAAGTGAGGTAAATAAATTTGAGAGCAATCAAGGAGTGGGATTACACCACAAATTTGAGCTATTCTAATTAATTAATTTATTTAATTAAATTCTCCCAAATTAATATCAAACTTACAATTCAACTCTCATTGCAAATGTAATTTTAATAGTAACCTTTTCAAAAATTAAGTTTAACACCCCACAACTCTAGAAAACAGATCTACATTCCTTTTAATCAATCACCCGCTAAGATCGATCAATTAAAATTTACACAAATCTTAGAAAATAAATTTAGAGTTGAAATTCAAGTAATAATACCCCACTTAAGAAACCCCTATCTCTAGTTCGAATCTAAAATGTGTATTACAACAACAATTTTGATTTTCTCTCGAAAATCATTTACCCTCTCTCGAGGCGTAAATTTAAGGGTGAGGGGTCAAAATTAATATTCAAAGGGAATTTTCAAGTAATCAAACTAATTAAACTAAAATAACATCAAATAAGGGTTTCCCCCCACCCCTTGAAAGGGGATTTACCTAACATAATACAAAGCATGATAATCAAATAATCAATAGGCATTTAATATAAAAGAGAAAAGAGAAGAACAATCAAACCAATCTCTTGAATTTAATTGACGCCAATCCTCCAATTTGAAGTATACAACCCTCTTAATTGAGCATCCAAGTAGTTTGCAATAATACCCACTCAATTAAATCTCATACAAAATTTATCCTCTCAAATCTCTAAAAAAAATATAACTAAAACTATTTACAAAATGTTTCTCCTAATTTATTTTCTACACTAAACTATCTCTAACTCTCTCTAGAATTCTCTTCCTATTTGATGATAAGTCCTCAAATGGGGTCTTCCATTCGTTAAATAGTAGGCATAGAGCATGGGGGTAAAAATGTGAGGACAAGGGTGTATGGGATATGAAAGGTATTTGGGTGATGGTATCTAGGGAATTATGCACACATGTGCATGGGTAAGAGGTGAGGTCATGTGGGAAGTGTGGTGGTGAGGATAAAATCATATTTGGTTTGAGGGGTATTTTGGGCATTGGGGTAAAAAACAGTAGTTGAGTTTTTTTAAGGGTATATTGGGAAAAGGGATTTAAATGGGATACGAGTTAAGTTGTTTTTGTTTGGCTTGTCTTGGTTTGCTTGTTGGCAGGTAAATAAAAATCGTAGCTTAGGTAGAATTGGTGGTTGGGGGTAAAATGGGTAAAGGAAATTAAATGGTTTTAAAACATGTGGGTTAAATGACTTGGTTTAGGGTTGCGGTTTTTGACAGCTCACGGATTTGGCTTGGAAAGAAAATGGGTTTGGCTTGAAGATGGGACATGGGGTTCTTGGTTTGAAGTGGGTTCGGATTGGAGGGTTCTCTTGTCAGAAGAGCAGGGGAGGCTCGGTTCAGGTCCAAAGGGTGGCGGGTTTGGGTCGAACAGGTGGCAGGTGGTAGAAGGGATCCAGTGGCGAGTTCGGCGATGGCAGGGGTGGAATCGCGGGTTCCTGGGTTTTGTTACGGGTTGGATGGGGACGGCCGGATTTGGGTGAGTTTGGTCGCCGAAATGGGTCGAGCAGTTGGGATGAGGGTTGTTGCTCCTTGGTTTTCGAGTAGGAGAGATCACAGGTTACGAGGTCAAGTCCGTCCAGGGGGTTAAGGTCGGAGGGTCGTCGCCGGTAGGGGGCAGGTTAGCGTTGCCGGAGTGGAGGTGGGGCGACGGGTTTGCTATGGGTGGAAGCTGGCAGCGGTTTTGGGCTGGATTCTATGGAGGCCGGATACGGTTTTGGGGAAGGGGCTGCTAGCTCGGGTTAGGGGCAACGTTTGAGGTTGGGGCTGGCCTCGGGGTAAGGCTAGTTCTTGGATTGAAAATGGGAGGTGGTGATTTTTTTGTTTATGGAGTTTGGGAGAGAAAGAGATGTGGGGGAAGAAGATGAAGTGGGTAGGGTTATTGTGTAGGTGAGGTGTAGGGGAGATTGGTGTGGGTGAGGGGTTGAATGGGGTGTATGTGATTGTAGGATAGATGGGTGTGAGTGAGTTTGTGTGTGTTTGAGTTATGGGTTATGTGTGTGTTTAATTTGGATACCTAAAATTATAATATTAATTAATTTAAAAATTAAAATCTAAAAATAAAATTCTACTCTAAAAATAAAATAAAGACTCAATTAAAAATGAAACTAAAAATAAATAAAAATAAAAATAAAATCTAATAAAACTAAAAAATAAATGCAATCCAAAAAAAATCTAATCCTAATAAAAATTAAAAAGTAATCAAAATCAAAATAAAATAAAATTATACTAATATAGATAAAATAGAAAAATAGAAAATAAAATCTAGAAAATACTAAATAAATAAAAAATAAATACTAAAAATAAAACGACTCAAACTAAAAATATTAAAAAGGGACAAACTAAACACACACAGGGTTTGGGGTAGGTTTAGGCTCGGGTAAAGTTACGGGGGAAGGGATTAGCTCCATTCAATGTGCATTTGCCTTGATATATAGCCTTTAACACCGCAAACGGACATTTGACCTACAAGATAAATATTTAATCACATAAGACCCATATTGTCGAGAATTAGCAACTAAAGTACGTCTATTCGGGGCATAAAATGTACAGTTTTGGGTGCTTATAGTCACTCCTCGTACGAGATGTCCGATTCCCACTCAATTTCTTCCAATGGAACATGCCAATGATCCCCCTCAAATCGTTTATACTACTTCAGGGACGAAACATTGAACACATCATGAATTCTTTGTAAATGTTCTGACAAGGCAAGTCTATAAGTGACAGGACCAATCGTTTCAATGATTCGGAAAGACCCTACACATCTCGGAGAAAGTTTTCCTTTCTTACTAAACCTCATAATACCCTTCATCTGAGACACTTTTAATAACACTTGGTCTCCTACTTCAAACCCCACATGCCTACGGTTTGCATCGGCGTAGATTTTCTGGCAGTCCTAAGCAACACGTTTGCAGTTGCGAATCATTTCAATATTTGTCGAAGTATCCTGGATCAAATTTGGGCCAAGGAGTTTATTATCGCCAACTTCCAACCAACATGCAGGCGAACAACACGGGTGCCCATACAATGCCTAGTAAGGTGCCATACCTATAGTAAATTGGTAAGAATTATTATAGGCAAATTCCACCAATGGTAGGTATTTCTCCCAACTTTCTCCAAAATCTAGTATACACATCCGAAGCATAGCTTCCAACATCTAATTTACTCGTTCCATTTGCCCATCGATTTGGGGATGGTATGACGTACTCAACCTCAATTCGGTACCCATGGCTTCCTAAAAGCTCTTCCAAAAATCAGAAACAAAGATTTTATCTCAATCAAACACAATGTTGATCAGTATTCTGTGTACTCTCACACTTTCGATAATAAGAGCTGAGCATATTGTGCTATCGTAAAATCTGTCCTCACCAGCAAAAAGTGTGCCGACTTCGTCAAGCATTCCACGATAACCCAAATGTTGTCATGGATTCCCTACGGCAGGGGTAATCCTGTGACAAAATCAATGGAAATGCTTTCCCATTTCCATACTGTATTTTCCTACGACTGTAACATTCCCGAGGGTTGGTGGTGGTCCAATTTTACTAACTAACAAGTGGCACATTTTGAGACAAATTCAGCTATGTCCCTCTTCATAGCTGCACACTAGTATTGTCGTCTCATATCTTGATACATCTTTTCTCCTCTTGGGTGAACAACAAATCTCGACCCGTGGGATTGTGCCACAAATCAGGATCGTTCGGGAGTATTAACCTACCATTGAATTGTAATCCACCCTGAGAACTGATAGAGTGGGATTCCCCTCCTTCGATCAGTAATTTTTGCACTATAACCTTACAATCCGCATCTTCAGATTGGGATTTGACAACCCTCATTACCATCTCGGGTGTGAGTGACAAAATTGCCATACATGCCCTGGCCACCGCATCATCCTGACGAAGTTCTTTACATTTGGCATTCTATAGTCCTGCTAAGTGTCTAGAGGGGCGACGACTCAGCGTGTCAGCTGAAACGTTAGTTTTTCTTGGATGATATTGGATATCGAACTGATAATCCTTTACAAACTCCAATCACCCACGTTGCCTCATGTTTAAGTCCTTCTGGGTAAAAAAATATGGCAACGAATTATGGTCCGTGAAAATCCTAAACTTTTTGCCCAGAAGATAATGCCTCTAAATTCTCAAAGCAAAGACTACAACAGCTAAATCCATGTTATGAGTAGGATAATTACTCTCGTGGGGTTTGAGTTTACGAGATGCATACACAATTTCCCTCTCCTCTTATTGAAGCACATCCCTTAAACCCTGGAGAGATGCATCTGTAAAGACTAAATACTCCACTCCTTCTTTAGGCAAAGCGAGAACGGGTGCTCGTGTCAACCTGTCCTTTATATCATCAAAGGTTGATTGACAGGAATCATCCCACAAAAACAGGACTCCCTTTCGGGTCAAATTCGTCAATGGGTTAGCAATCTTCAAAAATCCTTTTATAAAATGATGATAATAACCCGCCAAACCCAAGAAATTTTAATATCCATTGTTGTTGTGGGTTGACCCCACTCCTTCACTGCTGCAACTTTACTTGGGTCCACGAAAAATACCCTTTTTTGACACTACATGACCCAAAAATTTCACTTCTCGTATCCAAAATCCGCATTTCTCTAACTTGGCGTAAAAGTGATGATCCGGTAATGTCTGCATAACCATCCTCAAATATTTAGCATGTTCACCCTCCGATCGAGAATAGACTAAAATATCATTAATAAACACGATTATAAATTGGTCTAAGAAATCTCGAAAGACCCTATTTATAAGATCCATAAACACTGCAGGGGCATTGGTTTGCCCAAACGGCATAACCAAAAACTCATAGGATCCATACCGAGTCAAAAATGTCATTTTTGAGACATCTTACTCCTTGATGTGAAGCTGGTGATATCCCGTATGCAAATCTATTTTTGAGAAGTAAGAGGATCATCTCAACTGATCAAAGATATCATCAATACGAGGCAATGATTATTTATTTCTAATCGTCACCTTATTCAATTCTCGGTAATCTGCACATAAATGCAAAGAACCATCCATCTTCTTCACAAACAACACAGGGACTCCCCAAGGTGACGTAATCCAATGAATGAAACCTTCCCAAAAGCTACTGGATTTGGTCTCGTAACTCTTTCAATTCCATAGGAGCCATACGGTTTGGAGCTCGCACAATAGGCCTAGTCCCCGAAGCTAAATCTATAACAAACTCGAGCTCACGACTCGAAGATAAGACTAAAATCTCCTAAAAAACGTCTGTGAATTTCTGAACCACTAGAATCGAGTCTAAGGAAACAATCACTTCTTACGAAGTCTCCTCCTCGATATAATACAAATGGGTGCTTGAACCTCCCTCCTAAAGAGGCATAGCAACAAGAAACATTTCCTTGCCCGAAACAGCAAAAACGATCGACCTCCCAAAGCAATCCATTATAGCTCGATATCTAACTAGTTAGTCCATGCCTAAAATAACGTCATAACGATGCATATCCAATACAAGTAAGTCAAAAGCTAAACACAATCCCCCAAAATCTAACTCGGTCCATTTACAAATGAAATAGCTAAGTGACCCATCTCCCAAGGGAGATTCTACACACTTTTGAATAGATTTAGCTGAATCTAACACTCCTGTCGCATGCCATAAAATGAACATCTATAAAGGAATGGGATGCTCTAATATCAAATAGTAAAAGAACCATATTCCCATGGATAGGGAACTTTCCCTCAATAGCTAGTGGAGGTTGTTGCACTTGCAGTAGTGCTGCATTCTAAACATTGTGCACTCGTCCATATTGCAACTGACCCTTGGAGTTGGGGCAATATGAACGGGCGCCGGAGGTGGTAAAAGTGCTTGTTGACCCTACGAGCTCCTTGCACCTTCACCCTATTCTGCTGTGGGCAATCTACCTTACTGTGTCCCGCCTCACCAAACTAAAAACAATGGGCTATAAAGTTCCCCATCCTCTAACCCTGTTGCCCAAATCTGGGTTGTCCTTGTTGCTACCCCAGACGACCTAGGCCTTGTTGACCTCCCTCGTTGTTCCCCCGGCCTGCTTGGCCTTGAGGAACATTTTGTTGCTGATGGTTCCCTTGAGGATTTTTCCTAAAACAACTATCATTAAATTGCAAACCCTCTGAACATTACCTTTTTTATGAATCCCCCGAAGGGAAATCCCTCTCCTTATGCTTATTCGCTTGCTGCAGCGCCTGTTGTGCCCCGCTCGCACTATCTGTGCCCATCTTACTCGACGAACCCGAGTCTACCAATTTCTCACTCCCCTTTAAATGCAACCTATAATCCTGACAATGTAACAGTCCAGCATTCATCATACCTGCAAACGTTAACAAAGCCAAATTCCCCAATAAGTGTTGTCGAATCCTCCAATTTAGACCTCCCATGAACTTCAAGATTCTCTTATCCTCGGTATTGACTTTATCTGAAACAAAATTATCTAAACGGGTAAATTCCTCTTCATACTCCACCATAATTAAATTCCGTTGGGTCACATACAACAACCTCCTTGTTATCTATATTTTAACTATTGGAGGAAAATACTTATGATAAAAAAGTACCCAAAAATGGGCTATGGGCATCGTATCTCTTTGCACAGGAGTAGTAACTGACTCCCACCACTGGAGAGCCTTACTAACCAATTTAAAAATGGCGAGTATCTATTTCTGAACGTAACTGCATTCAACCATACGTAAATGCCTTTGGAGATCCTTCTTCGATTGACTAGAAAGGATGGCGTCAGCTCCTCCTTGACATTCAGGAGGATGACCCTTTTGGAAAGATTCACGCACACTCTTTCATGTAGATGTCCCCTGGTGGGTTTAATCCACTGGGGCTACATGTTATTGTGGAGCTTGAGGATACTGCTGTGCCATTGCAGTCTTCGTCGCATTAACAGCTTGTGCCCCAATATTTGTAACCTCAACGACAACCACGGTCCCCTGAGGCACTTGGGGTTCTACATTCTCGGCTCCTCTATTTGACATGGCAGGGCGACCTCGCTTTAACAGCATCTGTAGAAAGAAAAAATCGCATCAACACACAGTTCAAACAATTTATCAAAGAAGAAAATTGAGGACACACTGTAAACACAACAATCTTAAGGCTCTATATCAAAAACACTACGGTAGAACGTAGGAGTCCGCACAGATCCTAGAACCTAATGCTCTGATACCACCTCTGACACCCTACCTATTCAAATATACGAGTGGCCAGCCCTACACTAAAATATAATAGGAATCTTAAGTGTATCATTCTCAGCATCAACTGACAAAAATAAACATACCAGTAACCACCCTATATAAATAAATAAACAGGTGCCAATTTTTTTAAAGAGCACAAACAACAATCAGTCACATACAATGGAACATTAACCACTGAAGACAATTAACGGACTAGATCCTTACCATTCTAAGAGTATACATACAGAAGAATATTCTCGAATATGTTGTCGGGAAATAGACCATACAACAATCAAAAGACTAGTATATAAGAGATAAACATATAAGACCAATGGTTTCAACCCCCTGATTTACAACTGTGAGATCTTATCTAGATTACAAAAAGAAATGCGTTTAACACCATAAAATCTTGTAACATCCTGCACGTGTTACAGCTCCCAAATATTCTGGAACAAATAATCATCATGGGAGTCCTTGCGGAGGAACACCTATAGTGAACAAAGTATACATATAGCATGGGAAAAATATAAACGGGTCACAACCCTAGTTTTAAAAATAATTGTAGCAAGTGAATTAAATGCAAAAAATTAAATATGCAAGATTTAATAATTGATGTGGAGTCGCACTTCCTTGAGACTCAATCTCCCCTCTCATCTACAGCGCGCCTTAGTGTACACAAGTATATAGTTAGACTAACCTACCAAGTATACGAACTATACCCTCTTAAGCCTAAGCATAACTCCCATGTGTGTAAATACAACTTATTAGCAGTTAGACGACATTACCCTAATTAAATAAAATTCAAACACCCCAAGGAATGATGACCAAACATTTTCCCACTTCAAACAAAGTGTTAGGTTTCGTGTGTGGGACATATCGCAAGAGAAATCCAAACAAGGAACCTCCTCGATACACTACTACCTAACATGGTTAGTCTTGGGAATCCGTTTGGGCCTCAGCCCATAAAAATACTCCTAAATTCCTATCTATAAATATCAAAGCATACAAATACCATCTCGTACTAAAAAGGGGATAATACAATTTATTACATAACATACCAAGTCGGTGTGACAGTACGATCACTGCTAACCCAGGCTGATAAGTGAGTAATTTCCTGGAAGATGATTCAACCAAACAATGTGGTTTTCATTGTCTAAGTCGTTGACTTGTTTACATGGAAAGGTCAGTGTTTTTTTTCTCTTTATCTTTTTCATGGATTAATTCAAATAAACAAAGGGATTTTAACTACGTTGTAATATATAACATTTTCAAGTCATATACATGAGGAAATAAATAAAAAAACATAAGGTATTTAACCTAATTACTAACATCGTTAGGTTAATTATGAAATTAGTAAATTAACTCTTACAAATTAGATTTAAAACATATTTGGGGTTTAAAATCGAATGAATTAGATATAATCTAACACATTTGCAATCATAATCGTATTCTATATAGAACTTGCCTCATGATTTGTGGATAAAACCCAAGCTAAATCTCTTCAATTCACCTCTTCTCTTCATATGCCTTCTCTCTGGCCCCCAAAGTTTCTCCTTTATCATGTTTTATGATAAATGAGGTTTCTATTGATCCCTTGCAACTATTAACAATGAAATTAGGGTTGGGCTCCAAATGACCCCTAACAAAAAGTCCAAAATAGTCTCCAAATGGTCTATAAACACACTTAAGTCCTATACTTACCCAATAGGCCTTTAAAAAATCATTTTAAACTATAAATGGACATTCTACGTGTCCTAAGAGCCAATTACAAAATATAGGTAAAAAAATAACTAACAACTCAGTTATTTAATAATTGACCGGTACGAGTCCAAAAATTAATTAATCACCGCGTCTTAACCAAATTCCAATCCAACCTAAATAACACATAATGACATAAATGGTGACATCTTCAGTGATAACAAGCACGCATAATTAATTTCCATAATTTAATTAATTAAATAATATGCACAAAAATAGGGGTATTTCAAGTTCGTTACTAGATGAGAATAGTGTGACCTTTGATTAGTCAAAGGATAATTACATTGTCCTTAAGAGAACATAATATTTCTTTATAGCCACCGAATTCCTTTGTTTTTGGTAGTTTGATGATATAATATGAATCGAACTAGGTCTTCAATTGATGATGTATGAATTTAGACTCCAATGTCCTTCACTTTTCAATAATGGTTGACCGGATGATAAAAGTGCATCCTGAAGCCATCAGCTTTTGAAATAGCCATGGTGAAAATAATTCGCTCGTATAATGGGGACATGATATATTTTGTATATTTATTCCTTGGTCTTTAATTGAGTTAGATACATAATATGGGAAGATAATTAATAGTGAGGCTTTAATATTTTATCTATTTGCTATAAAATTATTTCTTGGTTATTTGGATTTTAAAAGTAGACGAACGCTTAGAGGATATGATGTTATTGAATAAGGGCTTAGGCCCCTAGCCCATAACTTGAGGTTTCATAATTGTCTGCTTTATCAACATTCATTGTCCAATTTTTTTTTATCTTTTAACAATCGAAGGTGAGGTAATCAGTTGATCGAACATTAATAAATCAAGTAGCCTTTGGGAAATGACAAGGTTGAGGCATTCGGTTAATAGAATATCAGTATGTCAAGTAGCCTTTAAATAATTCCTAGGTTAAGGCATTTGGTTGATCAACCATCAATAAGTTAAATAACCTTTAATGAATGGCTAGGTTGAGTTGTCATTAATAAGTCAAGTAACCATTGAATAATAACTAGGCTGAGGCGTTGGGTTGACCTACTGTTAGTAAGTCAAGTAATATTTGAAGAATGAATAAGTTAAGTAACCTTTAAAGAATGAGTAGGTTGAGTTATTCGATTGACCAATCATTAGTAAGTCAAGTAACCATTGAAGAATGACTAGGCTGAGGAATTTGGTTGACCGGCCGTTAATATGTTAAGTAATCTTTCAAGAATGACTAGGTTGAGGCATTAAGTTGAATGACCATCAATAATTCATAAATATTTTGGTCTTTATGATCGACCATCAGTTGATTGTATTTGTAACCAATGAAATCAATAAACAACCATGGTTTGTATATTCCCCTCAAAGTCGATTAACAGAGTGGGCAGGAATTACTTTCTTGACTTGAGTATTTGTATCCTCATCTGCAACATCGAACGTCAGCGATTAGATGGATCAGATATAACGGGGTTGACCAAAAATCTCGGTGTTCAACTGAACATTTTCTAAATTTTTTTAGTCCGAAAAAGGTATTTTGGATTTTATTCCATGTTCATCTTTTCAGGAATCGGGAGTCCGAGATGACATCTGGTATTTACCCTTCATTCGACTATTTTCTTGGTGTTTACGATTTAATCAAGAATTTACCAAAAAACTTAGATAGAAAAGTTGCGACATTTTCTCATTGTGTGTCAGCAGTGTTGTCAGATTTATCCACGAAAGTTGGGAGTCATCGGTGCTACAAAATCTTTCCATGGTAGTCGAGCTTCCTCAGTGTTGATGGATTTAGCCATATGAATCAAGTATTATCAGTGTAACTGAATTTACCTGTGTGAGTTAAGGATCATCAATGTTACCAAACTTAGCTTCAATATTTAGGTTTTATAGGTGCCACTAGATTTACTAATAAGAGTTGATCATTATTGGACTCATCTAGATAAAGGCTGTAGAAGACTCTATTGCTCTTGGAAAAATAGTCCATGAGTATGTCAAGAAGGTAGAAGACTTCCTTCCCCTTTTTTCCAGGATCTACCAGATTGCTCCAAGTTCTTGTAGAGGAATGATAGTTGAGGGGTTTAAACTTGTTAGATTTTCCAATTATTCATTTGAAGACATGGAGATTCTATCTGAAGGCGAGACTAAAGACTTAATTGTTAATAATTGCAAGCTCCAGATTGCTCAGGCTATGGAGACGATAGAAATCATGCAACTGTTAATAAGTGAAGACAGATGGTACACTGCATACCATAAAGAAGACCTCATTATCCAGGCCGATGATCCATTCAATGAAAGACTCAAGAATAAATCTAAAAAAATGGTGGAAATTTCTTTGCTAGCCAGCCTTAGAGTGGTAGGCCTCATTGATTAATTCTTTAATAATAATTCCCTACCAAATGAAGATAAAGACGAGGCATAAGAAGATGAATATGGAACAGAGAAGGCCCCCACCCTACTCAATGAATTATCAAAGATTGAAGACACGATAATTTGGACTCTACTTAAAGGAAAATATTCCTGCCCCATAGGGGTCACAAGATTAAAGAAAGACAAAGACGTTAGGTTCGCAATTATCACAAGACGCTAAGACTGCTTTTGGAAAAGGCAGAAATGTGAAGACTCAAAAGATGCCAAAGTTGTAGACCTTTAATTATTGTATTTTGCTTTAATTATTGTATGTTTTCTATCGGTTACCTTTTAGCCTCTGGTTTCCAGTCATCTTGTAAGATCCCTTGTGCTATAAAAGGGACAACTAAGGTTGTGTGTACGATATCGAAGATTAGAAGTTAGAGAGAGTGTGTAAGCTTAGAGAGTAATATGTACATGAATATATTTTAGCATTGTATCTTAACAGTACATCTATAAAGGGTTCAATGCCTTTACTGAGGTCGGCTATAAAACTCTCCCTATCTAATAGTAATAGCTGAACCGCCATCATGTGAAAATTTGCCTTGAGCCATTAGACAGGTGGGCGTTAGGTGTGAAGGCGTACAGGCAGGAAACGGGTACAACGCCAAAGTAGTGGATTATGGTGCGACATATAAAGGGAGAGTTACAGGAGGCCGACACCGAAAAAGGATAGTAATAAAAATGAAGAGAAGAAGGAAGGAAGATAAAGATATTGCAGACCAGAAGGAAGGTATAACTCGAATAAAACCCTTAACTATTTTACATATTATTATTTTATAAGAAACTTGCATGAGCCTACAGATCACTACAGATTTTTTAGCATTTGTTAATTAAACAAATTTTGACTTAACTAGAGAAATTCAAGATTGGACTCTTACAAACCCTAAAGATAAATAACTTATAGAATATGCTTTAATATATACAGGTGGTACTTTCAAATATATATACCAGGTTATTGAGTGGTTAGTATGTGAAGTACCTAGAATAGAAATAAATAGAAAAGGGATCCGTGATCTCTTTAGACAAAAATTAAGAAGGGGATGGAAATCGGTCATAGTTATTCACCTAAAGGTAAGAGGAATCATACCCAAGACTTCTTACCCCTGCCTCACACGCGGTAAAATACTGGACGCTATGACCTGGGAACCGTACTCTCCCTGCTTCTCGAGCCATAGGAGGTGGCCATATTGCTCAACTTCCCATGGTAGCACTAGAGAGATATGCACCACATAGCATATATTACACATCAAATATGAATTCACATAACATATATACAAACCATCACACCTTAGAATATAATTACATATATTACTAATCCTAGGTATATGTAAATATCGCACCTTACACTAGGTAATGATCCATACAAACATCTAAAGTTCATATTATAATTTACTCATTTAATTATTCATTGATAACTCATCACACTTATGATTATGACCCCAATTTTACCCTTGTAACGACCCACAAACTCTCGTTTAGTATCCTTTAACTCTTCTTGAAAGAATTCCCATTCCAGGGAGGATTTACATAAAGGAAGCAATATAATATCCTCAAAAATAACCCCTCCATCGAGTCATATCATACCCACATTCTACCCCATAAACATGTTTACACAATAACCTAAAGGAGTTCCCCAAGTATTTAACTCATTAGGAAAAGAATAGTATCAAAATCCTCAACTATAGTAATCGGACAGGACCGAAGGTTCCTAAAAACGAACTGGTCTGGTTCCTTAAATCTTACAGAAAATTTTTACCCCAAGATTGATCAAGTACCCCCTAAAAACAAACTGGTCCCGTTCCTAAATCTTTACAGAAACTTTAACTTCCGGACCGATCCGATATCCTTAGAAAATGAACCGATCTGGATTGCCCAGTTCTGTATCCTATGAATGTTTTTACAAATTCTCCAACAATCCCTCCTTCTATAATGACTCACTTCCTAATAACCCAAAATATGAGTACCACCATGTCTATACCTTCAAACCCATGTACTCACAACAAGGATTTATCTTTTATACTAGATTATAGGGTTTAACATATACATCCCTAATGTTACCAAATACATACCACAAATTATGAAATAGGTCACAGAATTAAAAATTTAACAAGTTAATCCACTTGCCTCAAAGATTGTATGGTCCGATTCTTCCTCCAAGTCAAGGATTCTACAAGATTTCAAAGATTTTCAAACTTTCTCTTCTTTCTCTTCTTCTCATGTTCTCTCTCTATCAAATGAGTTTTTCTCTTAATTCAGATTAATTACCCACTTAAGCCTAATAACCCCTTATCAAATATAATCATATCTTTAAATGAAAATACACACATAATAATAACTAGTATACCCCAATTCGAGTCAAACTAGTCAAAAGATTTCGAAACCCAAATAAAACCCCTAGGGAAGTCATTTTGACTTTCTCGGCCCTTCCGTAATCAACCGCGCCCTCCAAATTTTCATTCGAAGATTTCAATATAAAATCCAAATCTCGACCTCAGAGAATTCACTAAACCATACCACATTTGAGAAATAACGAAATCCCATTGTCAACACACATATATATACAACGAGATTACATAAAACAAGATTATATTTACCATATCATTCCAGTAAATGCGTAACTCTCATAAACATTAACTATTCTAGCCAAATCAATATTTATTTTAAACCCTTACTTTAATTCTCAATAATATTAAATCACCGAGACCCGATAATTTAATATAAAAATAAATACACAAAAGTAAGGGGTATTACATTAGGATGGAAGGGGCATTTTGCGATGAAATATTATTATTATGTTTTGAGAGGAAATGGGAATGGAAATGCTAGTTTTCCTTGGAGAGAGATTTGGAGGAAAAAGGCAACTCCGAAAGTCATGTTCTTTGTCTAGACCACGGCTACATAAGCGATTTTGATGATCTCATGTCTACAAAAGAGGAGACGGTCGATGGCTAGTTGATGTTAGTTGTGAAAGGAAGCTAAAGAGACGATAAATCACATTTTCTTGCACTTTTGGGTAACAAGGGTCTTTGAGAGGTCTTTTTCTCCCTTAGTCGGATTGCATGGGTGGCGCCCAAATCGATGAGGGCATTATTATACTCTTGCCCCTCGAAGGGATGGAAGCCAGTTAGAGAAATTTGGAGACAAGTCCATCATTGTGTCGTTTGGACTATTTGGCGGGAGAAAAATTTGCGGTGTTTCAAAGGCAATGAAGTCGATCCACTTAGACTACGACACTGATTTTTTAGCACACTACTGATTTGGTATAAGGATAAACATAAATCTTTTATTCCTGTTTTCCTCGAGTTTCTGGTGGAGATGTAGAGAGTTATGTAGTCTAGATAGGTGTCTTGGGGGGGGGGGGGGGGGGAGGGGCTTTATCTAGGGCCCCTTTTTTCTTGTATGTTGATCTATACTTCCTCTATACGGTTTTCGTCCCCTCCACATTTTTTATAAAAAAAAATTCGACAAAACAAATAGTGCACATTTAAAAATCATTAACAATGGTTTTAACGTAAAATCATTATCTGAAACAACAATATTTAGTGCCCATATGAAATTTAGAATTGTCATTATTTTTTAAATTTGTTTAAGATGACCCATATTATTTTTGTGAAAATGTATTAAAAGTGCATTTTTTAAGTAGCTTTTATAAATTAGTTAAACGCTGAGAGGGAAGTATGCACAATTTTATTTTTATTTTGTATTAATTATTGATGTTATTGATTATATGTTATTATGAACATATTGTTGAGATATAAAATCTCACGTGAAAAAATTAAAAGATTATAACATAGTGTATAAGATCCAAGGTCCCTCCACCCATATCCAATTTGATTCAGGTTGGATGCCCAAATATTCAACATGTGTCATAGTAGGCTATATATAAGACAACGTTGTAATTACTCCACATCACCCAATATAAGTATGTACACATGGTAGGCTCAAATGACTCTACGCATGAGGGCCGGTTTTCACATATAAAGTCACACATAAAAGAAATTAATGTTGAGCTTATTCGGTCATAACGAATTAATTTTAATTGTGATGTTATAATATTTAACACATATAATGTTTAGACTAGAATAAAATCAACATGTATGCATAATATGTTTACGTTTTGCTTGTTATTCTTCATATTCAGGTTTAGGGAATCAGCCTCATTATTGTTGTACCTCAGCCTTCTCTGAATTTTGGCTTATCAGATATCGACTCAACCTATGATATTTTTCTTTATTATGAATATTTTGTTCATTGTTCGTCTTCGACCATTGTACATTAAAAAGAGTTCCTTATGTGTTTCTAGGCGTATATCTTTAAAATAACCTTTTTTTAACTCTTTGTTAGATAAGTTATTTTAAGTTTAGAACACGACGCATATATTTAAAAATAAAGCACAGCGATGCTTAAAGATTTTAATATGCGATCCATATGTATTATGTATACGTATATTTTTTGTTATGTAAACATAAATTTCTATAATGTATATGAATTTTCTTATAAGTGCAATTTTATAATGTATACATAAATTTTTGTAATGAGTATTTGTTAAGTTAGTATATACGCTAACATATATGATATATATTAAAGGTGAGAGACTTAAATACCAAAAAAATATGTAAGTAAATTAGGGTGATAGAAAAATTATAACCCGGTTGATAAATTGGGAAGCTCCCATAAATTTTGAAAATATAAAAACAACAAATGCAACATGGATCAAGTTTCTTTCGAAAATGGCATGATTTTTTAAAAATACAACAAATTTCTATTCGAAACGGTTCAAATTTTAGGTTGAAAAATGCCTCAGCTCATTATGACAAATGGGTTAAAGTTGTACAACCCCATTCCGAACATGTCGATGGTTGGAATGGGAAAATAGTCCCGGACGTAATTCAACAGGTATCAAATATCTAGTGGTTTAATATAATTTTTACTTACTCTCTCTCTCTCTCTCTCTCTCTCTCTCTCTCTCTATATATATATATATATATATATATATATATATATATATATATAACACTCACATAAACATCTTTACCCCAGGTTGAAAGACGTAAGGGTCCGTTTGGTTGCATCTATTTACCATGACAAATCACAGAAAGTTGGCAAATGTGAAAATTTGCCCACTTTTTGGCTATTTGGTAGCTCAATTTGCTATAACATTTTTTGTCAGTGTACAACACCCTTTATGCATGAGGTGTTGGCAAACTTTTCTTACCTACTTGTGTGAGAAATGTTTGCCAACAAATTTGTTAACTTCTTAAAAGTTACTATAAAAACTATTTTAATGTTTTAATTTGTTATAAAAACTGGTTTATAAAAATATTATAAAAACAGTTTTATAAATTTTACAAGATTGTTTTGAATTTGTTATAAAAACTATTTTAATGTTTATAAAAATAAATTAAAAATCGTTTTAAATATTTAAAAAAACTGTTTTCAATATTTAGAAAACTATTTTGTAATGTTTTAAAAACTATTTTTAATATTATAAAAAATTATTAAGAAAATGCTTTACAAACTATTTAAAAAAAATTTATAAAAATATTGTAAAAACTGTTTTAAACAAAAAACTATTTTGGATATATTATCAAAAATATTTTAATATTTTTAAAAATAATTTAAAAATCATTTTAGATATTTAAAAAAAACTATATTCAATATTTAGAAAAATGTTTTGTAATGTTTTAATAACTTATTTTGATATTATAAAAAATTTATTAAGAAACTGTTTTACATACTATTTTATAAAAATATTGTAAAAACAATTATAAAAAATTTTAAAAACTGTTTTGAATAAATTATAAATTTTGTTTTAATGTTTTAAAGGGAATTTCAAAACCCGTTTTAAATATTTAGAAAAAATGTTTTTAATATTTAGAAAACTATTTTGTAATGTTTTAAAAGCATTTTTAATATTATAAAAAACTGTCGAGAAAATGTTTTACAAATGTTTTTACAAATCGTATTGTAAAGATATTGTAAAAACTGTCTTGAATATATTATAAAAACTGTAATAAACTATTTTAAAAAGTTTTAAACTGTTTTGAATATATTATAAAAATGTTTTGCCTAAAAAAATTGCAATGGGAACAAACATAAACGGGCTTAAGAACACCTCTCTCAAAACATCTAGGATGCGCTCTACTACGGGGAATCGAATGCCTAAGTGGGTTAAGTTCGGAGCCATATGTATCTATCACAAACTCAAGAACCAGCTCGGGTGTTCCATGGGAAGTGGGCGCACCGTCATAACCTATTCCTTGTCTCTCAACATTATCCAAAGCAGGACCGAGGATCATCTTTTCAACCTTCATAAATGTATTCTCTAAAGTGACCTTGACCTCCCGGACACATTCGAGATCTCTATCGAGTTAGGATACATGGTCATCAAGTTTCTAACGAGTCTCCTATGAAGATTGAAGATCTCCCGTAAAACTAGTCATAGTGTTAGTCAACTCACTCCTTTCCCGGGCTAAGATGATCAACTTTCCACACAAAGAAACACTCACCTTGTCGAGTTGACTCATCGATGCCTCACACACCCTCAAAAATTTCACCTATCTCTCCAAATATAACACCTTAAGACTCAAATCTTTATTAAAATTTTTGGTTTTCAACGTCTCGGTGTATAAATCACTAAAAGTTTTTGGAGATCCCCTTCTCCCACACTTGCAATCTCATCCTCACACTCACCTGAATGGATCGAAACATCATCAAGGCTCTCGTGTTTACAAGTGTCCTCATAGTCGTGGGAAAAAGTAGATGTGCTCACATGACTAGCCATGAAAGCAATGCACTTTTCATGTGGTGATTTTCCCTAGAATCAACCGCCCCGATGTCACTATCGCTCATAGTGGATTTGTTAGCAATCTCTTTTCCCTTTGTCTTTAGCATAGTGGGACACTCAAATGCCTTATGCCCTTTGCCCTCACACTTGAAACATCTTACCTCTTACTCTTTCTCACAGCTATCCTTAACCTCATATTTCTTTTTGTTTTTCTCAAAATCCTTTTATTGGAAGAATTATTTTTAGAAATTTTGAGAAACTTTAAAAAAAAATTACAAATAAGGCCAAGTCATCGAAATTAATCTCACCCTCAGATTCAGACTCACAAACTCTTTCTTTTTTCTTTTTCTTAATTTAAGTCTTTAAATCCATCCCTCTATCCTTAGGTATAATTATTTTGGGAAACATGTCGATCTCATAAGTTTGAAGGTCTCCTACGAATTCTTCTAACCTAAGGGTGTCTAAGACCTCTACAGAGTTAACCACGGTGACTATAGGAATAATTTGGGAAGGGAGTGACCTCAAAATATTGTTCATGACTCTCAACTCCTTAATTATCTCACCCAAATTAAAACTAGTGTTAACAATGTCTGACAACCTAGCATAAAATTCACCGAAACTCTCGGACTCTATCATAGTGATGGTATCAAACTGAGTTGTAAAATTTTGATTCATAGACACCTTGACAACGTTGGTACCCTCGTGTGTCAACTAAAGTATATCCCATTCTTCCTTATATGTGCACTTCATGGTGTGGCAAAACTCGTCAGGGGTGACAACTCTAGTACTAGCACTAAGGTCGCGGGAGTCGTAGGTACTCCACTTAAATTCGTCATCAGTCCAATTAGAAACATGTTTGGGATTAATGTTATTGTCAACCATGATAATGGGAAAATTCCACCCTGTTTCAAAAAACAGCCATCCTTTTTCATCATTTGCCTTTAAAGTAGATCACATGCGGGCTTTATAATAGGCACAATTCGATCGATCGAAAATTGGCATCCTATTATATAAGTTTTCCATCAGAAAATTTGTGATTTTTCTAAACAATTAATATCTCTGAAATATTTTGCAAAAAAACAATTTCCCAATAATTTGGTGAAACTAACTCTGACATCAATTTGAAATATTGGTATCAGTAAAGAATCTTTTTGAAAATTCAATATCACACGACTACTTGGTGCAACCTGCTCTGATACCAATTTGAAAGTGAGGAAATTTAAAAATATTTATCTTTTTATCCTAAGCATATATGTATGTGATAAACCAGATAAATCAAACCAATAATTTAACAAAGACAAAGTTTAAGGAAAAGGACCCCTTTTGGGTATAACCTCTTTTCACTTTAAAATTTTACAAGACAATCGACATACAGACTACTTTATAACCACCACAAGTATAATGCGCTAATCTTCATAAATCTCTAGTGAACAACTATGATCCTCGTAAGCATAACAATACCGTAGTCCTCCTTCAGACTTAGTTTTTGTCCTGAGAAGTGTGTCCCTTTAGGTATCACAAGTCAGTCATGGAGTATCTCAGCACAAGGTGTATGCAAGGGTACAAAACTTTCTAGGGTTTAAACGAATTTACGAGAACAATATTCAAGGATGTTTAATGTGAATTAAATAATATTTTTTCAACACAAAAAGTAAAGAACTTTCACAAAAGTTATGCAGAATGAATCTTGCAAAAGTATTAAACAATTTGAACATGACACAGTTATTTATAGGACGTTCACAAAATTCGAGGTGACGCAGTTGTTCGAACGATATCACAACATCATTGTAACAAAATAAGCATTTCGTTCAAATGAGATGTGTCTCGTTTCTAAAGACATTAAAAAGTCTTAGGCAGTAAGCCTTCGTTTGATCCTCGTTTGAAAAACATATAAAACAACCTTCTAACGACATGAAATCTCATTTGAACGATACGTCATTCTTGTTTGAATGAGATTTAAAAAATAAAATATCTTTTCTTTTTAAAAATAAAAATCCCTCTTTGTTTTTTTATAAAAATAAACATCCCAAACATAAATTCGGTAAATTAATTTAGAATCTGAATTGTTTTATACCTTTACGGGATGTTGGGAAGTCTTCAAACTTAGAGATGCTTGAGTTCGGTTCATCTTGACAGTGCATGACAATTTGTAATGGGATACACCAAACTAGCCTAAAGCTATGCTATGAATAATTTCAGAAAACTTTTTCTTACGGAATCTAAAATTTCAAAGATATTTGTGGGACTGGGAACTAGAGGAGGCAGAGGATTTCTTTAACTAGTTGGGTATGGTGCCTACCCCATCAGTAGGGAAAGATGATCTAAGGTGGGGGTCAGGATGGAGGGGGAAATTTACGGTGAAATATTATTTTTATGTTTTGAGAGGAAATGGGAACGGAAATTCTAGTTTTCTTTGGAGAGAGATTTGGAGGGAAAAGGAGACTCCGAAAGTCATGTTCTTTGTTTGGACCACAGCTAGATAAGCGATTTTGATGATCACGGGTCTACAAAAGAGGAGACGGTCAATGGCTAGTCGATGTTAGTTGTGAAAGGAGGCTGAAGAGACGATCAATCACATTTTCTTATACTTTGGGGTAACAAAGGTTCTATGAGAGGTCTTTTTCTCCCTTAGCCGAATTTCCCAAATTGGTGAGGGCGTTATTAGAGTCTTGCCCCTCATATGGATAGAAGGGAGTTAGAGAAATTTGGAGCCAGATCCCTCATTGTATCGTTTGGACGATTTGGATGGAGAAAAATTTAAGGCGTTTCGAAGGCAATGAAGTCGATACACTTAGACTACGCCACTTATCTTTTAGCACACTACTGATTTGGTATAAGGAAAAACATAAATCTTGTATTCCTGTTTTCCTCGAGTTTCTGGTGGAGATGTAGAGAGTTATGTAGTCTAGCTAGGTGTCTTGGGGGGGGGGGGGGGGGGCTTTATCTAGGTCCCCTTTTTTTCTTGTGTGTTGATGTATACTTCCTGTATACGATTCACATCCCCTTCGCGTTTTTTATAAAATCGTTTTTCTACAAAACAAACGGTGCACATTTAAAAATCATTAACAACGGTTTTAACGTAAAAGCATTATCTAAAACAACAATATTTAGTGCCCATATGAAATTTAGAATTGTCATTATTTTTCAAAAATAATTAAGACTACCCATATTATTTTTGTGAAAATGTATTAAAAGTGCTTTTTTTAAGTAGCTTTTATAAATGAGAAAAATGTTGAGAGGGAAGTATGCACATTTTTATTTTTATTTTGTATTAATTATTGATGTTATTGATTATATGTTGTTATGAACATATTGTTGAGATATAAAACCTCACGTGAGAAAATTAAAACATTGTAACATAGTGTATGAGATCCAAGAGCTCTCCACCCACATCCAATTTGGTTCGGGTTGGATGCCCAAATATTCAACATGTGTCATAGTAGGCTATATATAAGAAAATGTTTTAGTTTCTCCACATCACCCAATATAAGTATGTACACATAGTAGGCTCAAAAGATTCTACGTACAAGGGTTAGTTTTCACATATAAAGTCTCACATAAAAGAAATTGATGTCGGGCTTATTCGGTCATGACGAATTAATTTTAATTGTGATGCTCTAATATATAACACATAGAATTTTTACACTAAAATAAAATCAACATTTATGCATAATCTATTTATGTTTTTCTTGTTATTCTTCAGATTCAGTTTTAAGGAATCAACCTCATTATTGTTGTACCTCAGTCTTCTCTGAATTTTGGCTTATCAGATATCGAGTTAACCTATGATATTTTGTGAAGAGTGCGCGTATGTTCAAATAAAAAAATTATTTAATTAAACTTAGTTTTTCAATTAAATCCTAATCATGCATCTAGGCATGATTGAAGATGATGAAATCATGCAAGAACATTCAAACACACACAAATGAGGAAAAATCCCCCAAAGGGGAAAAACCTTTTATTTTCACTATAATTTTGTAAGATACGATTACACGAATTACAATGAAAATAAGTATGACATAGAAATACCCGCAGGCTTCGGTTCTGATGTCTCCCGTAGGAACTCCAGGAGGGCAGCAATGAAGAAGAGAGCGGCTTCTCCACAAAGGACTCTAGAAGAGTAAATGATCATCTTGAAGGTTTAATAATTCACATATATAAATGGGAGTGAATATGTTAATAAAAAGGCTTAAGAAAACCTTAAAAGGTTTAGTCTGATTCTGGGCTATTTTCGCAGAATTCGTGTTTGCAGAAAGACTTAGGAAAACGTGTAGAATGTACATTGGTATTTATACGAAAATTGAGGTGGTGGCGGCGCTAAAATGAGATAGGCATCTCGCTCGAACGAAGGACACATGTCGTTCGAACGACTTCGCGCGAGATGCTGATCTCGCTCGAACGACACTGTCAGCTGATTTGAACGAGCTCTTCGACCAATGCACTTTGCTTCTACACTTAGAAAAAATTATTCTTTTGATAAAAAAAATATTCTAGAGTTCAAAAAAAAATTCTAAAAATTTTTCCATATATTTATGCTAATATTAACACTCCAATAAAACCATTTTACCAATATAACGTAGTGGAGTAGAGGGAAACAGCTGAGAAGCACGTCTCATGTAGCATGATGCACGTGTGAAGATGATGAATGCATGGATTCGGATAGAGGCCGTTGTGGATGATCGTGTTGACATGCCGAATGTAACGGTATCAGACATATAAACTGTCATCTAGGGAAAATAGAAAATTTCCAGATTCTACCCCGGACATTTATAAAATTATATCCTTACAAATCTGCCCCTATATCTATGTCGGTACGTACATAAAAAATTCGAATTATGCAATCTCCCTAAAACAAATGACATACAATATAATATCCCCATTAAACCCTCAAACTGAGAATACTACATGACATGTCTTCAATCAAACTTCAGCATCTTTAAATCTTCAGCTCTTCAGAAACTCTCAAAGCTTTTCTCATCAGGGTGTGCAATCCAATAAATCAACTTTGTGCCTACACACATGAGAAAAAGCAAATACCCGTGATAAGAAAAAGTTTGAAATATAATGATATGCTAAAATTAAAGATCAATTAAGCTTAAGCAAATCATTGATGAATCAACCAAACAAATCTCCCCCATAATTCATTCTCCCCCTTTTTATGTTGTCCCAAATAGACAGATACGAGAAGCATAAATATGGAAAATGTCACATGGTAAAAAAATCTATTTTTGAATTTTTTTTTTTGAAAATTTTTCACACAAAATATACAACAAAGAATCACACCATGAACAAACACAAAAACAACCAAGTCGATGATAGCTAAAATGTAGGCATGTGATCAAATTCGATAGGAAAATCAATGCATACAAACATGACATATGTGCATGATGAATATCGGATACTCCTAACGAGCATCTTCCTTAGGTGTAAAAAGATGGAAATATGAGATATTGACTCAATCAATCAACAAATCAAAGCTCAAAATGATTTCCACCCCAATAACGTCCAAAACGATTTAATGCTTTTTCAGGACTTTCAAGGAAGTGCAAACCCGTTTAAATTCTCCAACCAAAACTCCCTCAGATTGATATTTTTAATAGAGGTAATCTAAATTCTCAAACTTTAGAGAATTGATGGTGAAACTAATGGCCCATATTTGTCAAGTATTGCTTTTTATTGCCTTTAAAGTTTTTGGGCTCTTTTAACCTCATTGGACCTCGGATAATAAAATTCCTCAATTTTTTAGGTTCTATTTAATGGTGGCTTAATCGCAAAGGCTAGATAATTACCTTTCATATCCCTTCACCGTTTTAAAAAAAACACAATCTCTCCAAATGGTTTTTTTACATGCATTCCAATCTTGTCAATTTTTATCGCATATGGTTTGTTGTATAGACATAATTGAGATGGAAACACTCAAGCCAATATGTGATAGACAAGTACAATAATCAAATAAAATTGTACATGTGTGCAATAAATGAGATAAGGAGCCAAACATGTAGAAAGATATCACTAATCACATCTCAAAGACTCCAAACAATGTAAAGCACATGTATGCAATGATGTAGCGTCTCAAATTACTATCAAACAGTCACGTGGATAAATGGAATGAAATTTATGACTCAACTATCTTAAATGCTCGTCCATAAAAGGTGCAAATAAAATAAAAAAATCTTTTTGTGCTTTCTAAAATTTTTATAAAAAGAAAATATTTTTGGATTTTTTCAAAAAAATAGAAAAAGCAAAAAAAATAATAATACAAATGATACAGCCTAGGAATAGGAATCATATGATATGAACATGACAATGCATCATATCCTAGACATGAACCAACCCCTCTGTCAACTGTGCAAATCCCTAAAGACTTCCTAAGACTCTCAAATCTAAGGGCATCTAAAGGCTTCATGAATATATCGGCTAACTGAAGGTCAGTGGGTACGAAACTCAGGGATACGACTTTCTCCTCAACTAACTGACATATAAAGTGCTCGCATATCCTAATGTGCTTTGTGAGCGAATGTTGGACTGGATTGCGGGATATGTGTATCATGCTCGTGTTATCATCGGAAATGGTCATGGTATCCTGTGAAATCCCATAATCCTCCAGCATCTTCTTTATCCATAAGAGTTGCGTGCAACAACTCCCGGCGGCGATGTACTCAGCCTCCGCAGTGGACAAAGATATGGAGTTTTGCTTCTTCAGAGCCAAAATAGAAACACCCACCAGAAGTGATCCTATAACCATATACATCCCCAACCCAATCGCCATCCGAATAGGCGGACAAACGATCATTGGTATCAAAAGAATACCAAATACCATATGTGAGAGTCCTACTCACGTAGTTGATAATACGTTTTAGAGCGAGTAAGTGTGACTCTTTTGGGGACGCCTGATATGGTGCACATTCTCCAACACTAAAGGCTATGTCAGGGCGACTGGCAGTCAAGTAGAGAAGACTACCTATCATACTCCGATACAAGGATTGCTCTACATCCTTACCAGAAGTGCCCTTACTAAGCTTGATAGAAGTACTCATAGGTGTACGTGCATGCTTAGCGAAGTCTAAAACAAATTTCTTCACTAGGTCTCTATCATACTTTGATTGGGAGATGAACATTCCATCCTCTAGCTGACGAACCTGGATACCAAGGAAGAAATTAAGCTCACCTACCATGCTCATCTCAAACTCACTTTTCATATCCTCCTCAAAGTGGTGAGCATACTGGGAGCTCATGGATCCAAAGACTATGTCATTCACATAGACCTGGGCAACCAAAATAGCACCGTCATCTCTCCTTACGAATAATATCTCTTGAAGCCATGGGTTAAGAGATGGAAAGTAAGCCTCTCATACCAATCATAGGGTGCTTGCTTCAAACCATACAAGGCTTTCCTCAGATAGTATACGTGCTCCGAGTACTTAGGATCTGTAAACCCTTTTGGTTGTTCCACGTAAACCTCCTCCTATATAATGCCATTCAGGAAGGCACTCTTGACATCCATCTGATATAACATAAAGTTCAGATGACATGCGATGGCGAGTAGTAAGTGGACGGACTCAAGCCTCTCAACAAGTGCAAATGTATCCCCTAAGTCGACACCCTCTATCTACGTGTAGCCTTGAGTGACAAACCTAGCCTTATTTCTGATTATGGTACCATTTTCATCAATTTTATTCTTGAAAATCCACCTGGTACCTATTACGTTAGTCTTAGTAGGTCGGGCGACAAGTTCCCAAAAATTATTCTTTTTAAACTGAATCAACTCATCCTGCATGGAAGATATCTAGTGTTCATCTTTGAGTGTTTCTTTGTGATTCTTGGGCTCAACTTTGGACATGTAGAAAAGATGGCTAACAACATTCTCTAGTTGAGAACGAGTCTTAACCCCTAAAGTGGGATCGCTAAAAATGGAAGAAGGATCATGACTCTTGTAAACCCAAGCAGGTGTGTCCCCTAACACAGGAGTGGGGTCCACAGGGTGTGGGTGACGGACAAGTAAATCTCTGCTAGAAAAGTCCTCATCCTCACACTGAAGGCTAGAATCAATAAACGTCGAAGGGTCATCATCTTGCATGGAGACATTTATTGACTCCATAACCTTAGAGCTCTTTAGGTTAAAAATTTGGTACGCTGTAATATTTAATGAATATCCTAGCAATATTCCCTCGTCGCTCCGGGAGTCAAACTTTCCAAATTGCTCTTTATCCCGTAGGATATAGCCTTTACTCCCAAAGATACGAAAATATGCAAGGTTGGGTTTCTTTCCAGTCCACAACTCATAAGGCGTCTTAAGTGTGTGTGGACACAGGTAAACCCTATTCACCGTATGGCATGCAGTAGACACTGCCTCTGCCTAAAATCTCTTGAAAACCTTACGACCTAGAAGCACAGATCTAGCCATTTCCTGAATCATCCCGTTCTTTCTCTCAACAATCCCATTTTACTGAGGATTTTTCACATCAAAAAACTCATGTTTGATTCCAAGGCTGTCACAGTAAAGATCTACCTTTGCTTCCTTAAATTTTGTGTCGTTATCACTACGTATCCTATTAATAGTGACTTCGTGTTGATTTTCCAGGACACGACACTTGGTCATTAAAAATTCTAAAGCATCATATTTCTCTCTCAGAAAACCTATAATCGAAAATCTGGAGAAATCATCTACCATCACGAGGATATACCTCTTACCACCCAGACTCTCAGTACGAGTAGGACCTATAAAACCCATGTGAATTAGGTCAAGTACATGGGAGGTGGTAATGGAATGCAACTTCCTATGGGGACTACGGATTTTCTTTCCCAACTGACAGGGTCCACAAACCGTGGAAGTTAGCTTTCCAAGAGATGGTAAGCCATGTACTAGGTCCTTTTTAGCTAAGCATGTCAAATCTCTAACGTTCACATGACCTAGATGTTGGTTCCACATATATATAGGAGTGATCGTGGTGTTGTTGCAGACAGGTGAGGATGTGGGCACAGTCCTATAGAAATTATCCTCTGTCCTCACCCCTTGCACTAAAAGTTTATCGGCTTGATTATAGACATTATACGCGTCCCGGTAAAACTTTACTGCAAAGTCAGCATCGCACAGATGGCTAATGTTGAGAAGGTTTACTTTCAAACCTTTAATGTACAAAACATTATCTTTCTTATGAAATCCTGGTAACTCTACTGTACCTCATCCTACAATGCTAGACTTGCTCCCGTCTCTAAAGGTGACTCTACCTTCCTTATACTCCTCCAGGAAGGTAAAAAATGAGACATCACTTGGCATATGTCTGGAGCACCCACTATCAAAATACCACTGTGAGGTATTATGTGCTTTAAGAGAGACACGAACAACAAGAGCCCTTTTATCTTTCTTAGGCACCCAAGAAGTAATAACCTTTTTTTTACCCTTGTTGTTGCTGGTTATAGCGGGGATGCGAGAAGCATTCACTGACGGCAAAGACATCCGTCAGAATTCCTCCACCAAGCTCTGTGATGTGGCAGCTAAAAACTCAACACGCTCTCTCAGACTAGCAAAATCATCAGTACGATGTGATGGAGCAGTAGTACGTCGTGTCCAACTCAAACTATAGCAAAACTCTCTGAGGTGGCCTTTTCTTTTGCAGTATGTACATAAGAACGCAGTCTTAGGCGGACCTGGGTTTACTTTTCTTGGTCGAACTCTCCATCGTTGTTTTTTACGATGACCATATGGAGTCGTAGTAAACTCGGTAACTGGTCAAGGTGAAATTTGGGACGTGGAGGCACCATCATAACCTATTCCCTGCCTATCACCAAAACCTAAAGCGGGGCTGAGGAGCATATTTCCCATCTTTCCTGATCTGCTCTCGATTTGAACCTTGACTTCCCGTGCTCTCTCAAGATCATGAGTAAGTTAGGCAACAAGGTCGCTTCTAGTTTCTTTAGAGTCTCCAGGGAGGAATGGATCTCACTCGTAAGACTAGACACTTGTTTAGTCAAATCCTCTTTCGCTTTCTCAAAACCACTCTCTCTCTCTCCAAACAGTCTCTCTCTCTCTAAACAAACTTTCTTTCTCAATACAGGCAGACTCTCTCTCTCTCTCAAGGTAGTGCAAGTGGAGGACTCTCTCTCTCTCACTTCTTTTAAATCTTCCTCTAACGTTGTGATCCTAAGAACTGACGCTTTGTTACGTTTTTGGGTTTTAAATGACTTATTATATAACTCAGTGTAGGCACGTTGAAGATTACTCTCTCTCTCTCACTTACATCATCCTCCCCCTACTCATATCGCTCTCACTGTCGAGGTGTCCCTGTAAAGTAGCATCCTCATCATCGTGGTGATCACTAGAAGTACTCACATGACTATCCATGAATGCGGTGAAGTTACACCCATGCGGTGACTCATCTCCGGAGTCCACCGACTCGACCTCACTGTCGTCACTAAGGGTAACATTAAGGAAAGTTTTGCCCTTTTCTCTATTCATCCTATTAGCACACTCAAAAGCTCTATGACCCCTATCGTCGCTCTCATAGCATCTCTCACTCTCTTTCTTATAAGGATCTTTAAAATCTTTTTCATTTTTCTTTTTAAACTTATTTTTCTCAAACTTCTTTTTATTTTTGAAATTACCATTTTTCTTGAATTTAAGAATTTTCTCGAATTTTTTAGCAAATAGGTCCAAATCATCTAAATCGAAGTCACACTCAGAATTTGACGTATCTATCTCTCTTTTTCTAGATGACTCTCTCCTCTTTCTTGCCGACCCCTCACTGTTTTCCTCCTGGGCATTAAGTGCAATTCCCTTATCTTTAGGCTTAGCAGACTTAGGAAACATATCAATTTCATATGTTTGTAAGTCTCCTACAAGTTCCTTCAATTTAAGCGTATTTAAATTACCCATAGAATTTAGCACAGTGACTTTAGGGATAAAATGCTTAGGCAGTGATCTATGAATCTTTTTTACAACTCTAGCATTAGGAATGTGTTTACCGAGATTAAAGTTAGTGTTAACAATATTAGACAGTCTAGCATAAAATCCATCAAAACATTCAGACTCAAGCATGGTGATTGTTTCAAATTGAGTTGTTAAATTTTGCAGTTTAGACTATTTCATAGCATTAGTTCCTTCATGGATAAGTTGTAAAACATTTCATGCCTCTTTTAACGTGGTGCACGTCATTATACGTTTGAACTCACCAGGTGTGACGGATCCAGAAATAGCACTTAAACCCTTAGAATTAAAGATGACCATTTAAATTCTTCTTCAGTCCATATAGTGTCAGGTTTTAAACTAGTCACGTTCTCAACAGTGATGGAGGGAGGTGTCCACCCTCTTTCAACCAAAATCCAAACACGTTCATCAATGGCTTTTAAAGAGGATTTCATGATGGCTTTCCAGTAAGCATAGTTTGTCCCGTTAAAAACTGGCGTTTTATTATATAATTTCTCCATTGAACACGCCCTTTTTCAAAAATCAATTTTTTCAGAAAATTGATATCTTAGAAAAATTTTGCAAAAAATTACACGGTATAATTGTGTAATTGGCTCTGATACCAATTTGAAGAGTGCGCGTATATTCAAATAAAGAAATTATTTAATTAAACTCAATTTTTGAATTAAATCCTAATCATGCATCTAGGTGTGATTGAAGATGATGAAATCATGCAAGAACATTCAAACACACACAAATGAGGAAAAATTCCCCAAAGGGGCAAAACCTTTTTTTTCACTATAATTTTGTAAGATACGGTTACACGGATTACAATGAAAGTAAGTGTGATACAGAAATACCTGCAGGCATTGATTCTGATGTCGTCGACTAGAATCTCCTGCAGGAACTCCAGGTGGGCAGCAATGAAGAAGAGAACGGCTTCTCCACAAAGTACTCCAGAAGAGTAAATGATCCTCTTGAAGGTTTAATAATTCACATATATAAATGGGAGTGATTATGTGAATAAAAAGGCTTAAGAAAACCTTAAAAGGTGAAGTTTAATTCTGGGATCTTTTCGTAGAATTCGTGTTTGCAGAAAGACTTAGGAAAATGTGTAGAAGGTACACTGGTATTTATACGAAAATCGAGACGGGGACGTCGCTCAAACGAGATAGGCATCTCTCTCGAACGACAGTGCCAACTCGTTTGAACGAGCACTTTGACCAAGGCACTTCGCTTCTACACTTGGAAAAAATTCTTCTTTTGATAAAAAATATTTCAGACTTCAAAAAATATTTTCTGAAAAATTTCCCATATATATTTATGCAAATATTAACACTCATTTAAAATCATTTTACCAATACAGTGTAGTGGAGTGGAGGGAAACAGCTGAGCAGCACATCGCATGTAGCATGATGCACGTGTGAAGATGATGGATGCATGGATTCGGATAGAGGTCGTCGTGCATGATCGTCTTGACGTGTCGAATGTAGCGGTATCAGACATACAAACTGTGATCTAGGGAAAATAGAATATTCCTAGATTCTACCCCGGATATTTATAAAATTATGTCCTTACATTTTTCTTTATTATGAATATTTTGTTCATTGTTCGTCTTTGACCATTGTACATTAAAAAAGAGTTCCTTATGTGTTTATAGGGGTATATCTTTAAAATAACAGTTTTTTAACTCTTTGCTAGATAAGTTATTTTAAGTTTAGAACACAATGCATATAATTAAAAATACGGTACAACGATGCTTAAAGGTTTTAATAAGCGATCCATATGTATTATGTATACATATATTTTTTGTTATGTAAACATAAATTTGTATAATGTATATGCATTTTCTTTTAAGTGAAATTTTATAATGTATACATAAATTTTTGTAATGAGTATTTGTTAAGTTAGTATATACGCTAACATACATGATATATATTAAAGGTGAGAGACTTCAATACCAAAAAAATATGTAAGTAAATTAGGGTGACAGAAAAATTATAAGCCGGTTGAGAAATTGAGAAGCTCCCATAAATTTTGAAAATGGAAAAACAACAAATGTAACATGCATCAAGTTTCTTTCCAAAATGGCACGATTATTTAAAAATACATCAAATTTCTATTCAAAATGGTTCAAATTTTAGGTTGAAAAATGCCTTAGCTCGTTTTGATAATTGGGTTAAAGTTGTACCAACCTAGAAAAATGGATTGACATCCGAACATGTCGATGGTTGGAATGGGCAAAATAGTTTGGACGTAATTCGACAGGTATCAAATATCAGGTGGATTAATATAAGTTTTACTTACTCTGTATCTCTATCTCTCTCACACACACACATAAACATCTTTACCCGATGTTGAAAGATGTAAGGGTCCGTTTGGTTGCCCCTATTTGCCATGATAAATCACAAAATGTAGGGAAATATGAAAATTTGCCCACTTTTTGGCTATTTGGTAGCACAATTTGTTGTGACATTTTTTGTCAGTGTACAACAGCCTTTATGCATAAGGTGTTGGCAAACTTTTCTTACCTATTTGTGTGAGAAATATCTTCCAACAAATTTGCTAACTTCTTAAAAGTTGTTATAAAAACTATTTTAATGTTTTAATATGTTATAAAAACTATTTTATAAAAATATTATAAAAACTATTTAAAACTTTTTACAAGATTGTTTTGAATGTGTTATAAAAATCGTTTTAATGTTTTTAAAAAAAAAATTAAGAACCGTTTTAAATATTTGGAAAAATGGCTTTCAATATTAAGAAAAATATTTTGTAATGTTTTAAAAACTGTTTTTAATATTATAAAAAATTATTAAGAAAATGTTTTACAACCTATTTTAAAACTTGTTATATAAAATTATTATAAAAACTGTTTTGGATATATTATAAAAATTGTTTGAGGATTTTTGAAAACAATTTTGAAAACCATTTTAAATGTTAAAAAAATATTTCTTCAATATTTAGAAAAAAAAATATAATGTTTTAATAACTTATTTTGATATGATAAAAAATTATTAAGAAAATGTTTTACAAACTATTTTATAAAAATATTGTAAAAACTGTTTTAAACGTTTTTTAAAACGGTTTTGAATAAAATATCAAAACTGTTTAATGTTTTTAAACACAATTTTAAAAACAGTTTTAAATGTTTAGCAAAAATGTTTTTAATATTTAGAAAACTATTTTGTATTGTTTGAAAAACATTTTTAAGATTATAAAAATTGTCAAGAAAATGTTTTACAAATTTTTTTAAAAACCATATGATAAAAATATTGTAAAAATTGCATTGAATATATTATAAAAAGTGTTATAAACTATTTTGAATATATTATAAAAATGTTTTGCCTAAAAAACTAATTTTTCCTCATATGGTTATTTCATAGTGTAATGTGAGAAAAACAACATTTGTCATGGAAAATTTTACCCTTTCAATATTTGTCATGCTTTGTACCAAACGGACCCTAAGGGATTCTTCTCCATTTCATCGCAACCTCCCTACCAAATGTATAGAGGTGTAAGTGACACGTATCCATTTCATTGCAATCTTTTCCTGTGATATAAGGAATGATTTAAATTGTAACTGTAGAAAAGGCGAAGGTATAGTGATCTGTGATACCCCACCTAATAAAATATTGGGTGATCAGTCCTATATCAAATTAAACAGGATTCTCATTTGTTTCATTCTTAGCATCACTGTTGAAAACTTTTTAAAACTTACTAACCACCTAGTATTCAAAAGTCATGGTGCCAAATTTTACCTTTTTCTTTAACATCTCTAACAATATGCTAAAGAAATTAATTAACCATTCATACCACCACTGAATCAGTAATACATAAAAGGAATAAATATAGTCCTTGCCTAGACAACCGCCGGCTACAAATCAAATACCAAAAATAAACCACGAGAGGAATAACTGAATACATCAACTAACTGAAATAAAATGGAACAACTAGGGTCATATGCCCAAATGGAATACTAACTGCATCCTACTTTAGGAATGAAATGACTGAAGCAGCTAAGTCAAAGTCCTGCAACATCCACATGTGCAGCAGCTATGTAACCCTAGAATAGAACAATTCTGGCGTCCCTGTGGCTGGACACCTAAAATGTTTTGAAAATATTTTATAGCAAGGGTTACAACCCAAAATATTTGGAGGGGTTGTGATTGTTGTTATATAATAAGGACATTAGGCCTAAAGTGGAGATTAGGTTACAAAAATGAGATGAGTAAATGTTGGGATAATTGAAAAAATATCCGTAATTGATAAATGAATGAAAATTCGAGAAGGGTGACGTAGAGATAAGTGCACCTATGTTTATGACCAATACTAACGACGGGAATAATTTCTAGAAATAAAAATAATGAAGGGGTAAATTGGTCCATTAGAGTTGTGTGAAAATTCATATAAATACGATGAGAGGTATAATTCAAATTTAATAATACGTAGGGTATTTGATAGATATATATGTCTTACGTATGGGACATATAGTATAGGTCGTGTGGGTATCTATACTGATGATATAAGTATATAGGTGATGTGAATACCTATTGTATGATTTATTATGCATATGACATACCTACGCTGCTTGCTATCGGGAGGAGGTTTCGCGACATGGACAATGTTATCATGTGTTGCCCGTTGGGGAGATTTTTTATTTGTGCCCAGAACATAGGACTAAGGTTGAATCATTAATTGTGATAATAATGTTGTGCACGGTCATTTGGGTGCGCAGGTATATGTGTATCCCAAAGGCTTAGGACTATGTTCACCTCCACTATGTGTGATTTGTATTTATGGTTCGAGGAAGATACCGAACCGATTGTCCTTTTGCAGTACGAGATGTACCAGGATTTGATAGTAGAGTATGCATGCACCGCAACTGAGCCTCGTGGTGCCGTATTAGTATTTATATATATTATTGTGGTGAATATATAAATACTTTTGATTGAATCTACGGTGTGAATTGTATATGAGGAAGATAGTGAAATTTAATATAACTTAAGTCTGTGAACACTTAACCTGGTCTATGAATTCTCCTATTCGAAATAAAAGTTGTGAAATTATTCAAATAAATATTACGGGGAAAATACAGGATATTACCGTCCGTGATAGTTTAGAACGTTTATGATTATAATCTAGTTAGGTGTGATAAGAATCACTTTGGGTTTTAACTTTGCATTGTCACCCCTTCATGATGGCTCTTGGGGAAACTACTTCACCCCAGTGGTTTCTCCAACTTTAATTGTTCAAACAATAAGGTGCCTTCTACCTTGCCACTGTTTCCAGAATACTCTATGGCTTCTGATGAGTCCTCCCTCCTGCCATCCTTCTAATGTCCCAGGTTTGTCGTTCTAAAATGTTCAATTTCCCACCCTCGACTGAAACTGTATATGAATCACATTAATATTCCCTATAGCAACAGAACGTAAATCGCATACGTGAAGGAATACAAAAACCCTATAATAAGGCCCTATATCAAAGAACGCTACGTTGAAACGTGAAAAGCCGTACAGAACCTAAGGACACAAGAGGATGCTCTGATACCATCTGTGACACCCCGCCTAGTAAAATATCGGGTGATCATCCCTATATCAAATTAAACAGGAATCTCATCTGGTTCATTCTTAGCATCACTGTCAAAAACTTTTAAAAACTTACTAACCACCAAGTATTCAAAGGACATAGTGCTAAATTTTATCTTTTTATTTAACATTTCTAACAACATGCGAATGAATATAATTAACCATTCATACCACCACTCAATCAGTAATACAGAAAAGGAATAAATATAGTCCTTGTCGAGACAACCACCGGCTGCAAATCAAATACCAAAAATAAACCATGAGAGGAATAGATGAATACATCAACTAACTGAAATAAAATGGAACAACTAGGGCAACATGCCCAAATGGAATACTAAATGCTTCCTACTCTAGGAATGAAATGACTGAGGCGACTAAGTCAAAGTCCTGCAACATCCACATGTGCAGCAGCTGCGTAACCCAGGAATAGAATAATTTTGGCGTCCCCGTGACTGGACACCTAAAATGTTCTGAAAATATTTTATAGCAAGGGTTAGAGCCCAAAATATTTTGAAAATATTTAGTAAGTGAATTTAATTGTAGTAAATTAAAATTCATGAATGCTATTCATATTTAAGTTAGTGGCTCACACTCTCTTGAGGACACCTCACCCCTCCACTAATCTGCACGCCTAACGTAACTCTATATGACCCATCTAGCTACCTACCTCGTAACTAGTCTTATCACATATATCCTATTATTTCCCACTACTCTATCCCGAGTTAGTTTAGTATACGCTTTATAAGTTATTAATCACATTAACTTATTTAAGTCATTTCTCATTTGATACCATATAACAATCTCTCAAGTTATATAGTTATACATTTCACATCATGTATTCACTCGTATATGACTCTGCAACATATATACGTATCATTATATCACAACATTCACACATATGTCGTAGATATATAAATGCTATCACAAATGTGTAGGAGGCGGTCATAGTTCCCCCGAAAGTGACCGTCCCATACCATAACGACTCACCCATCATATCAGGCGCTATGATCTGGGGATTATACTCAACCTGCATTAGCTAGCCAAGGGACTCACCCACATCGCGCAGCCTCCTAAGATAGTATTAATATTGGTACGCTTTACTACAAATATTATTCACACAAATATTTATAAATTATATATATATATATATATATATATATATATATATATATATATATATATATATATATATTAAATCCAGGCTACCGGTGTACTACATCCATACATAAGACTAAAACATACAAGTCTACAGTCTGACTTAATTTCAATTATCATGCACTAATTAATTTCACTATCTTGGTGTCACTCTACAAAATATACCCGGACTATCTCTTTTTTGGCACAAAATTCAAAATCCCCAATTCATTATTCAATTTCATTCAATTAATTTTACCCACTTAGTTAATAAGGTTTCAAATCACTCAATCATAAACCTTAATTATCTAATTGGATTTAGCCTCTACATAATCCAAGGGTGATTTTCACAAATTCAAACCCTAAATTATAACCATAAATTTCATATTCAACCAACACGGGAACTATTCATCACAAAATAACTATCAGGTCTGAATCAGGGAAGGGGAGCAATATGTCTAGAATTCAACAGGTCGTTCAAGCGACCAGCCATGTCATTCGAATGACACTGACTGTCATTTGAACGAGACACCAGGTCATTCGAATGACCCTAGTGTTCTCTTTCTTCTCCATTCTGCCCAGAAAATGAGTCCGCCATTAAAAAAGTTAAAATATCAATTTTGTATAGATTTCACCCCCCAAACCTTCCAAGATTTATCTTAAATCCACCCATTTGGTTTACTCAATTAACTACATCATCCACACTAATTGGGGCATCAAATCTACAAAATCTTATCATCTATACAGATTTATAAATCCCAAACATGAAATCCTCAACTTCTAATGTAGAATAAACCCTAACATATTAATTAATTCACACCTTCTTTAATATGAATATGAAAATTAAATTTAACAAATGCAAGCTAAACCACTTGCCTTAGGGTTGTAGAGTCATGTACTTTGATTAAGATGATGGGTTCGATTCAAGGGTGATCTCCTCTTATTCTTAAAGTAATCTCCCAAAATATCCAAATTCTCTTCTAATTGTTTTCCTCTAACTATCTCCCTAATTTTGGTCTTCTAAAATGAAGTCAAGTTGCCTTACCCTCTCACAATTAGGGTTATTAACTATAATCCCGTTTTTGGGCTTATGGGCCGTCTAAAAAGGACTCAAACACTTAATTGGGAGCCCAAATATTTCTAGAAAGGTCCCAAAACTCATATTATACTTACGAAAACTCCTTCCCAACTATTTCGACCCATCCGGACTCAATCGTGCACTCCGAATTGCCATTCGAATTTATCAATAACATTCTCCAAATTTTTTACCTCAAAATGTGACACAAAATAATTCAAAATATTAAACCTTAATTCGCCAAATTATTAAATTTCTCAAATTTAAAAATTTCCCAAATCACGAATTTAATTCCTCAAAATAAAATAAATTATTTTTCCCCCAAATGTAATTTAATTAAAGATCCTTAAATTTATGAGGTGTTACATACTCCTCACTTACAATGGAATTTTGTCCTCAAAATTTGGATGAGCCTAGTACTCCCAGTCTTAACTATCTCCCTAATCACTTACCCTTAGCATTGCAACATATAGTTCTTAAGAGGATGTAACTAACCAGAGCGCCCATATACCCTGTACCCGTGCTTAATGGCACGAAATAAAAACCCATCTTTTACTAGACCTTAAACCGTAATATAACTTCAATCCCGTAGTAATAACATTCCAAATACCATCCTCTCAGCATAAAAGTATACATATCCACTCTTATGTTAAAAAGTACAACATAAACTACCACGCCCTTACTATCACTAATTTCCTTATGCGAAAATAAATCCCGAGCTATATCTCCCCGCTCGATAATAACTCTACCCAACCTGAATCACCTCAGAAATTTCCCTTGAAGCATCATATATCTTTGACTCACTTGAGTCTATATTATATAGGTGCTCATTTAGTTTGGATATAGTGATAAAATTGAGTCATATCCTTTTCAACTAACAAGGCTTCAGACTCTACATTATATTTCCATTAATAGTCCAAAGGTATAAACACCAACATCACACCTTGGATTATTTATTTATTGCATATGAGATTGCATTCGTCATAATATGGGTGTGTGTGAGTTAAATCCCTTTAAAATAATTTTTTATAATTTTTTGGGATATTTTATATAACTTCTAGGACTTTTAAATGATTTTTATCTAAAATAAAATTGAAGTTATTAAGCTTGTGGGCTGATTTGTAATTACTTTAAACTGCTAAAAACTTGCTTGGGTAGAAACCAAATGCGCTTGATAATTATGTGGGTGCAAATTGTATTTCTGTAAGATAAAAAACACGCATTTTATACGCCATCTCAGCCTTACACGTGTTAGACTCACAACCGCTGGATTTGTGTTTTCTTGCCCTTACATACCTATGTTTGATTGTGAACCCTTGGATCAGTTTCATCAATGGTCTCCATGTGACCTGAAGCAATCCTTGTGATACCTGAATCAACTAGTAAGAGAACGTTTAATAGCGATTCATCGATAGCCATCAGATTTACCTCAATCTCTTAAGACTCAATAGTGACCATTCATTTTCTTTGAAGTTCCAGAGGCTTCCATGGCTTAGTATAAATAGATGCCTTATGAGTTGTGATTACAATCTTTTGTTCACCTCACTTCTAAGAGAAAATAAAGAGAGAAAAGAGAGATAGATAGAGAGAGAGAGAGAGAGAGAGAGAGAGATAGAGAAAGAAAGAAGAGAGAAAAAACAAAACCCTAACCTAAACTCCCGCTAAATCTCAACAGAAAATCATTTCTGAGAGTGTGTCAGTTCGAGTGTTGTGAAGATCATTCCTCTTATGTTCTTAATCTCTTTTCTAACTTAATCACAACAGTTTGATCTCATTTTCTTTCATAGAAAACTGAGATTGAAATTCTATGATACATTTCACGTCTATCTTTCTTAGATTTGATTTCTTATTTAGAGAAATCATAGTTTTGTTGGTCGTTTTCAACTTTTATGTTTTCAAGCCCTAAAACCGACAAAATAGTTTCTTATTTCAATTTCTTTGAACATTCAGACTCAGATCTAGTTTAAGATATTGATTGGTGATTTACACTTTCACATATTTCACATTTTATGAAATAGTCTGTATATTTTAAAAACAAGAAAGTGTTTAGGATCTTGGCTCGTGCATATAGTAAGATTCCCTCTTGATCTCTGGATAAATTAAAAGATCTAAAGTCTGATAATTTCTATTAAACTGATTTTGGAAATCTTTACATATTTGTGATATGCTTGTAATTTGATAAGCACCTTGTCTATAATTAAGTGTGTGTGGGTTGCATGCATGTGATTTAGATCACGTCACCACTTACACCTTCACACTACTATACCAAAAAGTGTTGGTATTGAGATTTTGGATTTTGAGTCAACAGAAAGCTAAAAAGGGGTGAAGTTACAAAGCTGAGAGAACATCAACAACATCAGAGCCTTGGGAAAAGTCAAAAAATCCAGAGGAGTGAACATAGAATTAGGTCTGATTGCGTGTCTTGATTGTTAAATAGTTTGTAACATATTACTCGGTTTTCGTGGATTTTTACTTTTGAGGTGTAGAGACCTTTGTGGATGTTTCCCCAATTGGGTGGGGTTTTACCACGTTAAAAATTGTACTTGTATACTTCCTCTTTGTAAGGACACAAATTTCCAATTGAGTCCTTTGTAGTTTTGGCTCAATTCCGGACAAAAATGTTTGAGTCATATGATAGAGTTAATTGATCATCATTCAAGCATATGACGTGTTTGTTGAAGACGTAGCGGCCAAGAGTATAAAGCTTCATCATATTATTGAGTTTAAAGTGCCTCGTTTCTACGTCATCAACATGGTTCCATGCTCCCAACGTGTGAATTCATTACATATATATATAGAAGCTTGGAACAGTATAATGGGTGTAGGTTTAATTAAATTTATTGTTTATTTTCAGAAAGATTTAATTAAAACTTTAAATAAAATCTATAAAGTTTCTGGGCTAAAAATGAAAATTTATAACTTTCTCGAAGTTTGTTCGATATGTCGTTCGAACGAGTTTTTGTTTCGAACCAAATGTCGTTCGAACGAGTTTGCCAACGAGTTCCCAGTTTAGCCTCTGTAACTTCGTACGAAATGTCGTTCGAACGAGATTTCCAATGAGATTTCTAACGAGTTCATTTTTAAAGACACTGAAACTTCGTTAGAATGTCGTTAGAAGGCCGTTCGAACGATAAATCTCGTACGAGCGAGATTTGGCGAAAACAGTTAAATGGCAGTTTTTGACAGTTTTCACCCACTTTCCCATTATCTTTCCCCACTAACTTTTAACTGATTATCTAAGTGCGGGAATCAACTTCGAAAAGTTAACATTTTCATACACATCTATCTCCAAGAGAGAGTTTGAGAGAAAAAGAAAAAAAGAAAAAGTTCATGGTTTTGAGTGTTCATCTTTCAAAGAAAAATTAATTTGACACTCTAGTTTACACCCGATTGTTTATTTAATCCAAGTTCCATATATATATATATATATATATATACTTTGCTTGGTGTGTTTGGCACCGTTTTTTCATCTCTACCGTTTTGAAGAGACTTTAGGTTTGCTGCTAAATCCCACAAAGAAGAAGATGTTTGCGTTGATTTACCCACTTGGAGAAAGGTTCCTTGTTTGGGTGACGATGACCATATAAAGTCCGATCGGTGGATTTCGAGACTGCGGTGGAGCTCCGTGGTTATTCCTAGGCAGAGGTTGATACAAGAAGACGCGTCGGGGCTTGAGAGGGATCGACTCGAGTGTTGTAAGTCATCTTTCTTGTATCTGTAAATTACGTATTTAGTGGATTAGAGTCTAGGGCAGTCCGAGGTTTTTTCCCGTTGTGGATTTTTCCTCGTACATCGCGGTGTAGTTGTTTCACTATTTATTTTATCTTGCTATACTCACCTAGAACGCATGCTTAGGTAATTTAAGATAAAAATTGGTTTTAATCACTACATATTTAATTTGGTGCTAAATTAAATATTGGGTAATGTTTAGTTAATTTAATTCAAGTCATTTAATTTAATTTGATAAAATTGATTTGGCCTAATTTGTTAAAATTGAGAAATATGACTTAGGCAAATTTTTCTAGGACTTGGATTAATTGTGTTTAAGTGAAATTAACATAAGCTTGTGTTTTAATCTAATTTCACTTTGGTTTAATTTTAATTTTGGAGCAAATTAAAAATTGGTGTTTTTATGAACCATCTTACGCTTTCACATATCTCAATAAGGAAATTGATTTTAAAATTTTAAAATTGGGGGCATACTCGTTTTCACTCTTCCTCTCATCCATTTCTTGAGGCCGTGGTGATTTAATTTCTTTATAAGTTTTGGTTTTCAAAGTTGGTAAACCTACACCTTAAATAACTCGTTCATACTATTTTACACATCCTGTGCTAAGAAATTTGTTTTAAGAAAAGAGTCTCTTCAACAAACTATTCGGAGCCATTTACATAGTTTAATCTTGAATTAAACGACATAAGTGGTACTTTTTCAATTGGTATCAAAGCTTTTGTTTTTCAAAATTCTTTAGATCTTGAGTTTCTGAAATTATTTTCTCAAAACAAATTATGGACGAGAAATTTGAGGGACTAGGTAACCTGTTTAGGTCCCCTCTCTTTGATGGAACCAATTTTCCTTAGAAGGTAAGGATGGTTGCTTTCATCTAAGGGACATTGGGAGATGATATCTGGCATGCTATTGAAAATGGTTACACTTTTCCTACTAAACTAGTCTCTGAAGGAAGTACTATGAGGATTATAAAGTTACTAAGTGAATTCACTAAAGAAGAGAAACAAACTTCGCTTAAGAATAGCGAAGGAAAAAATGACATATTCATGTCTATCAATGAACACAAATTGAAGAGGATATCATTTAGTACTATCTCTAAGGAAGCATGGGACACCCTAGTAACTGCACATAAGGGTGACACTAGAGATAAAGCTACTAAAACAAAAATGTTAATTCAACAGTACAACTCCTTGATCATGACTGAGACTAAGTCATTTGATGACTTCTATATTAGATTGACGGACATTGTGACCAAATTGCATGCTAATGGGATTGTATATGATAGAAAGGAAATTATTTCTAAAATACTAAGATCACTTCCATAAAAATTTGATAAGAAGATATATGCAATTAAGGAGATGGATGATCAAAATCTCACACCTGAACTCCTCAATAGCAAATTGAGAACTGTGAAAATGGAATTAGAATTTAAGAAACAATTAACCCAGTCCCAAAAGATACAGTCTGCCTCCAATCTTGTCTTTTCATCTAAGTTGGTAACACTTGAACTTATCATACTTAACATTGACTTAGACTTTGATGAGGACTATAATTTAGAAAGTCTGGATAATCATCTTGCCTTAATGTCTAAAGAGTTTAAGAAAACTGTTAACTTTTAAAATAAAATAGCTAAAAGACAAGGCAAATATACTTATCCAAACCAATCTAACAATAGGCCTCATATGAGAAGACAAGACAAGCACCAGATTGAAAATCACAAGATACCTGAGAAAGAACTTAAAAATGGTGAATGTTATAGATGTGGGAAGTTAGGACACATGGCTAGTGACTGTAGAGTTAACTTAGACAAAATTCACAAACATAATAGGGATCATCTATGCAAGACTTAGGAAGACTCAAGTGAATCTAAAAATGATGAACCTGAGTCATCTAACTCTTTTGACCTTTGTGTATCATTCTTTGCTAAGATAATCTACACTGATGATAAGGCCATAAGTCGTTCTCATATCAGCAAGTCAAGTAAAGAACAAAAATAAAACAAGTAAAGCGAGTAAGGAGATATGAACACAAGATATATAGTGGTTCAGCCTCTAAAATAGGCCTACGTCCACTATGTTGCTCCGTTCTCATTATATGTGCTGCATTGTACAATACAATCGTGCCTAAAGAGGCATACAAGTATGAGAATAATGGAGAGTACATGATAGTGTTGAGGATTTCGATGAGCCGGGGAGATGGATACGGTGCCGACCAGTGGCCCCCAAGCTGTAGGTTGAGGCTGTATAGAGAGTATGTATTATGGAGTCTACCTCGGGTGTGTGTAATTGATCTTTATCTCCCTTATTTCGAGGTGTAGTCCTCTATTTATAGGAGATATGCCTACATGCTCTGAGCACGTGACGTATATAAAATTGGAGTTGCTGTAATGGAGAGGGATGCGGCCTGTAAGGCAAGTAATGCGAGTTCTGCATCCTGCAATAGGGTAGAGCCAAAGGTGCCGTGCCCTGTATTTTGAAGGGCCGTGCCCCTTGTTATGAAGGACTACGCCCTGTGCTGAGAAGGGTCGCACCCTGTGCTGAGAAGGGCCATGACATATAATCATCTGCGGTGCCGAGTACCCTCCGCAACAGGGTGCCATATTTGTACTATCAATAAGCCCCCAAGTCGTAGTGCCAAGAGATTGCGATTGGGGTTTAGGCTTAGTTCTGTCTTCTTAGGCGCCACGGTATTTTCAAGGCGGCGATTCATCTTTCGTACTCTCTTATATAAATTGTTTAGGCCATGGACTTCATTACGTTTTCCAAATTTTTGAGAGCATATCGAAAGTTGTACTCTGCACGTTTGTCCTCCTACTTTTTTCGGCATCCTTCCAAGGCATAGTGTGGTGGTTCTAAGGTGGATTGAGGCTGATTATTACCATTTTCTTCATTTTCAGGCAATTTTTCAACCAACATTCTTTCTACTATCTTTTATAGTTCGTATTTCTTCTTTAATAGTCGACCACATGAATTTCTTCATCGCTTAATATGAATCTAGGGTTTTGTTTGAATAATCTTCTAATTTCTAAGAATCGAACACATAGGCATGATAAATAGTTATAGTAATTATTGTCATCTTGCTCTTTGAATCAATCTTCGTATGATGAACTGAACCCCTGATCTTCGAATGCTTGGATAACATGGTATGTATCTGTGTTGAATCCCATGAAATCATATAACTGTTCTTGATGTTCTTGAATAAACTCTTCATATTCTGGATCTTCGATCTTTAAACAAATAAACATTAGGTACAAAACTGTATGAGTGAATGGTCGTGGTATGATGAAGTACCCATTTGGTAATCTCGGGCTTCACTTGATCCTTCAAATATTCCTTAATTTGATCCCTAGCCGTGCTTGTGGTGAGTGACGGCTATTGCCTCAAGTTTAGATTTAGGATCCGCGGTGCTTTAGCCCATAGCTGTCGTTGAGTTAGTAGCCGTGACACTGTAAAACCAATCCAATTAATGTGTCGCAGTGATGTTTGTCTTTTAGGGCTCAAAACCCACACTTGCCCATTTGGCCTCAGTATTTCCAGTTCATCTTGATATTCCATTAAACCTTTCGTGGCCTCTAAGAGGCCTTTATACCATACTGGCTACGGCACCTAACTGCGGCTTGTGCTTTTCAGGTACTGCTATAACCATACGAACTTTGGCCCAGATGAGTTTTTGAGAGGCTTTTGGGCAACGCATTTTGGAGCCTCTCCACCTGAACTCCCTTATATGACTCCTCTGAGATTAATAGGGCCTTGCTAACTAAAGAATTTCCCCAACTACGTAGTATTAGACTAAGACTCCACGGACTCTGCTTGTAGGAAGGATTCTGAGACCACGTGGATGGAAGAGGAAGCCAACTCTAGTAACCGACTAATGGATGTAGAAGATGATGTCGTGGAATGGGGTGCTGCTGATGTTAGGGACGAATTAGTTGGTCCATCTGGGAGGGCTGAGAGACCCCTAGCTGCGCTTGATATCCGGATCATCATGACCCAAGGCTGGGTTGACTAGTTAGCTAAGGCCTTCGAGTTTCCAAAAAACTTGATATGCTCAGCACTTGCCGCGAACCAAATACCATGCACGACACTTGCTGATGATGGGGTATGTTTTACACTTCATGCCTTTGTTTATGGGTTGCGGCTACCAGTTCCTATTCCCATCAGATGAATTTTTCAAACCATGAAACTAGCACCATCCCAGTTAGACCCTAATGGCTGGAGGGCCATCCTTGCTGCCGTCGTGCTTTGGGAGAACCAATTCAAAAAAGACATTACTCCTGTGGAGTTTTTTCACCTCTACCGTCCCAAGGAAAACTCTGTGAAGTTCGCTGGGTACTAATACTTCTCCGTCCGTGACAAGTACGGGACCCTTTACTCTGGGAGGTCAACCAGTGTAAAGAACTGGAAGGGGAAGTGCTTATACATCTCCGGAGAAGGGTGGGAGATTTACCCTCAGGAGAACGAGAGAGAGAGGTCGTTTTGAATGCTGTGGCAATGGGGGTCCCCTTCTAAGCTAGGTATTTGATTTATAGTCACGTCCCCTCTTTGTAGTTTCTTATTAAACTTTACTAACCTTTGAAATATTTTTCTGTATTTCTTGACAAATTGCAACTAAGCGGGAGGCAAGAGAAAAGAGTTGCCAAGGTCGTGTCTATCCCTGCTGCAGAGAATAAATTCAGCGTCCTTGTAACATCTGCAACTATTTTTGAAGTAGGGTTCTTTCCCAGCAAGTCCATTCCAAAAGAGATGTCCGCGGGAGGTAATAACCTGATCATCATTCTTTGTCCGCGGTAACTTATGTTGAAACTTCAATTATTTACCATTGCTTTTCCTATTTTAGGTGAAGAAGTTGATAGGGAACTGTTGGCTGCCCAACTAGCTGAAATGGATGAGGACGCAACCGTTCTTAACAATGCTACAAGGCACGGGAAAAGGAAGAGGCCCAGAAATAAAACTCCAGCCGCGGCCCCTTCCAGTGACCCAAAATCAGGCCGTGGAAAAAACTACCACTGTTGCTCCCCCACCCCAAGCTGAGTTTGATGATGATATAGGGGCCAATTTGGATGCGGTAAGTCTGATGTCAATGTCGTATGTACCTATGCATTCAGCTTCTCCGCCGCCGCCACCTGTTGTAGTAGTTAATGCAAACTTGGCAACTCCTCAGTGTCGTGCTGGAGCTGGTCCTGATGGTCGACTGTGACCACAGTTAAGATAGCCTGACCCTGAGTCCTCATGGGATACTACTGCGAAGGCTGGGCGAAGGATGAAGAGGCCCCTTAATGTCACGGATCTTGACAGGTTGGTCGAAGAAGACCATAATGATTTGGAGGACTACGAACTCCATAGTCTTTTGAGGGTAAGTACAAGTGCTCTCTCAGTTTTAATTTTGCATTACATATCTTGCTCCTAACATTTTCATTTCAGAATGCGGACGTAATGGTGGCCCAAAAGAGGAAGTATGAGGCCCTTTATAAACTAAAAGAGGCAATGAAGAGGGTACACACCACTAACTTGGAGGCAGCATGAAATTCCTCTTTTGAAGATGGGAAGCAATTTGCAGCCACAGCTCTTCAGGAAACCCAGATGAACTTGGGAGTTGCAACAAAATCCAAAGAGGAGGCAGAAGAAAACTTTAAACAGGCCGTAGAATCCCTCAAGGTCTCCTAGTCTCAGAGAGCAAAAGCTGCACAGTCCACGGAAACTTCCAGTAATAAGCTTAGGCTTCTTCAAAAGAAATATGAGGAGCTGGAGGCCAAGTCTTCCCAAGATGCTGCAGCCCATGCTGCTACAATTAAGAAAATGGAGGGGGACCATCCTGAAGCCCTTCAACTTGCTATTGACAGTATTGTGGAGTCATTCAAGGTCTCTAGGAACTTTTATCTCATCAATAATAGCACATACCTCCGCGGGTACCAAGAACTTAGGCATAGGTTCATAAAGAACTTTCTCGACTCTAAGGAGACCATTCTTGCCTGGGGACTTGGTGATGCTGAGCATCAAGAGTGCATAGCTGAGCTCAAGGCCACGACTGAAGAGAAAGCGAGGTTGAGAGCAGAGGTTGAGCCAGCGGAAGCTGATGAGGAAATTGAGACCGTCGTGGATGGCGATGAGGGAGATGAGCGTGATGATGTAGCCTCCTGAACTATTTGTAATTTTTGAACCATTATTGATATAGAATTGCGTCCCTTTTGTTATTTTGCCTTTTGTAATGGTCGTGGTCTATTTATCTGTAATCTTAACTGATATTATCAAGGTCGTGACCACCTTTTTTGCATTGGTTATTTTTACCTCATTTTCTTGTAGCTCCTTATTTTTCTACTTTGCTTGCTTTACTATTTCAATGGATGCTCTCGACCTTTCTACTTGAATTCCATTATTGTTGCACATAGTAGGTTTGATTATGGCCGCAGCACCTTTAGGTGTTTGAACTGTACATTCTTTGAAAAAATGCACTTTAACTAACGTGCAGGTCATAACCTGCTGCCGTAATGTGGATGGCTTCTGTACATGGGCCGCGACCCTTCTTCCTTTTTCTTGCACTCAACTAGAAGGGTTGCCCCGTGAATAGGGTCGCTTCATTTTGATGATTTTTCCTTTACTTTCACGTCTTGAGTGAACTTACTTGATGGCCGCAGCCATATTAACAGGGATGTCACTTTTGAATATTTGAATTCCCTCCGCTTTAGCTTTAATTGGATCTAAATCCAAGTCATTACCGCGTCAACTTAGTGGCTTTAATGGCTGCAGCTATATGGACAGGGCAACTACACTCTTTTAGCCCTGAACATGGGCCTTTGTAGATATACGGGATACTTTCAAGACTCCTCAGGGTGGGTTATGTTATTAAGCCACCCACAGCTTACATAGGTTGGGTTATGTTATTAAGCGACCCACAACTTACAATACGGGATACTTTCAAGCCTCCCTAGGCTGGGTTATGTTATTATGCGACCCACAACTTACATACGGGATACTTTTAAGCCTCCCTAAGCTGGGTTATGTTATTAAGCCGCCCACGGTTATGGATATATATAAAGCCGCCCCGAATGCTAAGAACGGTCATTGTGAACCCTTATGAGTGATGTTGCATTCCAATTTGGATAACTGCTTTCAGTATTTTCTTTTTCCATTTTCAATTGTCATCTGCCTTCGGACAATTAGGCATCTTATCAGGCGTGTGTGGGCCCATGTAGATATTATAATTCCCGATATAACATATTGTCTCGAATCGAGATCTGTTTAAGACAAAAATGGTCTTTATAAGATAACATTTCATGGAAATGAGAATTAAAATAAGGACTATAAAAGTGAACTTGATTTCATATAACTATTTATACATATATGACTTTGTAAGAATAATACAAAGTTTAATTTGAAACAGCATAAGAGGAGTTTTCACTATAAAGTATAAACAAATGGAATTTAAGGCATAAGCATGAAAAATGGGCATGCAGTCTATGAGAATAGACTTCATCCCCTAAAAATTTTTTAGGAACCTCTGCATTATCCCTTACCCAATCAGCCTTTCAATTTCATTCTTCAGAGCATAGCATTGCTCAATGTCATGGCCATGGTCCTGATGGAATTTGAACTAAGTAGCTTTATTCCTCTTATGGGGTCTAGCTCTCAGCTTTTCTGGACACCTCAACAGCTTGTCTTCTTTGATGAACTCAAAGATCTCTTCAATCGAGAAGGCTAATGGAGTGTAGGATCCAGATTTATTCTCTGCCTTCTCCATTCTCCTTTTTAGGACCTTGGCCGCGGCCTTGCGTTCTATGGCTAATCCTTTTAGCTCGTGCACTTCCTCGGGCAAAACTTTTGAAGCTGCGGCAGCATCGATTCTGGGTGTCGCACCCACATTAGTGGAGGCCGCGGCCTCTAGCATTAGGACCCTCTGAGTCAAATAATTGACCTGGGTCTGGAGTTAGGCATGACTGTCGTAGAGGTGGTTGAGGTGATTGTATAGCTGCACAATCTCATATTTAACTTCTGTGCTCTAGATGGATTCTCCCTCCATTTCTTCTTTTGTTAGTCTTTACAAAGTATATATAATCTGATACAAAGCTAACAAAAGTGAGTAATCTCAGAAGCATTGGAGTAACCAAGTAGAAAATGGGGATGCAACATTTGCACTGCTATATGGTATTGATGTTGAGGTCGCGGTCAGTATGGCACATAGGTGAACTGTCGTGACCTTTGCATGGTGTTCACTAAGGTTAAGTTGGAGACCACCTGAGTCTGTTCCTTGATGTCTTCTGCAATGCAACTACCCCAGTACAGGCCTCGGCATGTAAGGTAGTTGAACTACCACGCCGCATCCCTACCTAGGTAGCGAAGGGATAATCCTAAAATTAAAACCCATAAATAGAGTTTTTCTGCCGAAACTCGTGGAGAGCATGAAAAACGTCGCTAATGCCGTTTAACACAAGGTTAAACTGTATAAGCAACTCTGAATGTTTGTTGGAGAAACCCTTTTCTTTTAAAAAAAAATATAAACAAGATTTGTTTACAAAGAAACTTATGTACGAGATTAATTAAGATTGTGTAACCATTTTTAAAACTAAGGCAGTTTTAAAAATTCAGCACACTTAAAGAATGAGGTGAGTAGATGAAGATAATCAACACAATGATTTTTAACGTGGTAAAACCTCTCCCAACAGAGGAAACATCCACGGTGACTTCTAAGTCACAAAAACAAAAGTCCACTAATAACAAAAATCAGTTACAAACAACACAACATGCAAGCACACAAATCAACCTATACTAAGTTTAGGAATATACCCCACTTGGCTCCTTCTAACTTCTGATAGATCTGATTTGTTGATGATGTTCTCCGGTTTGCTAACTTCCTTTGCTTTAGCTTCTTTACGTCGACTCAAATGATCTCAGATCTTAAACACAACACTTCCAGTGTAGTAGTGTGTTAAGTGTTTTGTGTAGTGATTCCTATTCACATGCATGAACTCACACACACTTATATTTACAAACAGTCCTAAACAAATTATATATAACGTCTATATGCAGTGAGTTTGTTATTTTTCTTTCTTACAAAACCAAAAACCTTTTGACCTTTCAATATAACCCAGATTCCACGGAGATCTTGCTTAAGAAATCGGTCAAGACCTTTCTCAATCTCTTTTGAAAATATTTAGGAGATTGAAAACCCTCCAAGTGCGAATCCAACTAGGTCAGGTCAAGTTTTGTAAAAACAGAAACTATAAAACATTTTTCAAACCAAAACAGAAATGATTTTCTTAAACCAAGTTGAAAATATGCAGATCTAGTGAAAAATATAACATGCAGAGTCAGATCTAATATTTCTATGGAGAAAGAAACTAGATCCTTACTCTAACGTTTAAGTTGTGTACAATATCAGAAATCACGAGGTTACAGCAACATGAACAAACCACTCTCTCTCTCTCTCTCTCTCTCTCTCAAACACTCAGGTTGTGTTTGGGGTAGGGTTTATTTGAAGGTTTGTTTCAGAGGTTTGTTTCAGAGACGAAGTGTTTAGGGTTAGGGTTTGGTTTTGGCTAACTGTTTCCCTTTCTCTCTCTTCTCTCTATTCTTTTCTCTCTTCTCTCTTTTATTTTTTTTTTCTCAGGAAGACGAATGACCAAAAGTTCTCTAAGGCAGAGAAGGGAAGGGTATATATAGTGCCTGGGGAAGGTTCTGGATGATCGAGGCAAATCAAAGGCTGAGATCAAGTCTTCAAGGGTTTTGACTTGATCCAATGGTTATAGAAAAGCGGTGGCTTAAGAGCATAGTGATTGGTTCATATGTATTCACTGGGATTAACCAAGAACGCATGCAGACCCTTGATAACAAATGATCCAACGATCAACAATAATGCATCCAGCCCTCTCACATAAGAAGCACAAATACATAAGCCCGGAGGATGACAAGTGTTGGCTGGTTATAGGCTCTCACACGCGCGTCAAAATAATTACAAAACCTCACCCTGAAGTCCCTAGCGCTTTGAGATTGTACCCAACCAAACAATTCAGAGAAAAAATAAAGTTTCCAAAATATTATATTAACCCCCAAAACTTTATAAACCAATTTTATTAATAAAAACATTTATTCAAAAATGTTTAAAAAATATTAAAAAGGTTTAAAATATATTTAAAAATTCCCAAAAAATTATTAAAGCTCCAATTAAAGGGGAATTAAACACACACTCAATTTTAAGCAATATTAACACATGTATGCACTTCTAATTGTGTGTAGTGTGATTCATTTAGTATCTTCATATATCATTGAAGGGGATTAGAGAGATAGGTTCTGAGGCTTTTTGGATTCTAGGATAGACTACAAATTTTGTCAATATTTCCAAATTAGTTGAGCACTTATACAATGTAGACTTAAGCAAGTCAAAGGTATAAGGTGCTTCAGAGCACACCTACTAGGGTCTATCCATTGAGATAATGACCTATTGATGCACAAAATATCACAATTCTAATGATAAATTGTAGATCATAGGCAAAGAATCAACTAAAAGAGAGTAAATATACTCTTCGTTAATCACCCACCTTTGCGAGGCTATTGACCTTTGCACTTTTCAGTGTCATCTAGGTGAGGTAACATCATTGGGGTATGTAAAAATAGATCTAAGGTCATAAAAAAGGAGAACCCTGGATAGATCTAAAAATATGCGATACCTATTTGAGGGTGTGAGTACAAAATAGAGCTCAAAAACCAAAATTTACTCATGGCATGATGATCCAGAGGATCGCCATGAATAGAATAAGGTGTTTAAGAACTCAAAATATAGAGAAATAAGATTGAAATATCTCATGCCAACAGACGGTGCCAGATTAATGATACGAGAAATCGGCCATAAGTCGTTCTCATATCAGCAAGTCAAGTAAAGAACAGAAATAAAACAAGTAAAGTGAGTAAGGAGATATGAACACAAGATATAGGGTGGTTCAGCCTCTAAAATAGGCCTACGTCCACTGTGTTGCTCCGTTCTCATTATATGTGTTGCATTGTACAATAAAATCGTGCCTAAAGAGGCATACAAGTATGAGAATAATGGAGACTACATGATAGTGTTGAGGATTCCAGTGTGTCGGGGAGATGGCTGTGATGCTGGCTAGTGGCCCCCAAGCTGTAGGTTGAGGTTGTATAGAGAGTATGTATTATGGAGTCTACCCCGAATGTGTGAAATTGATCTTTCTATCCCTTATTTCTAGGTGTGGTCCTCCATTTATAAGAGATATGCCTACATGCCTTGAGCACATAACGTACATAAAATCTGGAGTTACTGTAATGGAGAGGTATGCGGCCTCTAAGGCAAGTAATGTAAGTGCTACATCCTGCAACAAGCTAAAGACAAAGGTGTTGCGCCCCGTATTATGAAGGTCCGCTCCCCGTGTTGTGAAGGGTCGCGCCCCGTGTTGTTAAGGGTCGTGCCCTGTGCTGAGAAGGGTCGCACCCTATGCTGAGAAGGGTCGTGGTATATAATCATCTGCGGTGCTGAGTACCCTCCATGGCAGGGTGCCATATTTGTACTATCAGCAATCCTACTGAGTTTATTCGTACAAGATCTCAACTTCGTAACATTGCTCATTTTGTATTATTTGTGTCTCTTATTGCGCCAAGGACTGTAAATGAAGCTTTGAATTACACTTTGTGGATAAGTGATATGAAGGAGGAACTTCTTCAATTTATCATTCATGATGTATGGTATCTTATACCCCAGCCTAAAAATAAAAGGGTTATTGGCACTAGTTGGATTTTTAAAAATAAAACTGATGAATCTGGGATGATTATTCGGAATAAAGCTAGATTAGTTACCCAGGGCTACTCTCAAATTGAAGGAATAGACTTCGAGGAAACTTTTGCACCTGTCACTCGCCTCGAGTCTGTTCGCTTACTTTTTGCAATAGCTTATCATTTGCACTTCACACTATATCAAATGGATGTTAAGTCAACCTTCCTTAATGGAATTTTAACTGAGGAGACTTGCATAGAATAACCCAAAGGGTTCATTGATTGTCATCATCCAAATTATGTCTATCGTCTTAAAAAATCTCTTTATGGGTTAAAACAAGCTCCTAGAGCTTGGTATGAACATATATCCACCTTTCTTTTATACAATAGTTTTAAGAGAGGATGGAATGACCAAACTTTATTTGTGAAACATTTTGATAACAATATTACTATAGCCAAAGTTTATGTTGATGATAACATTTTTGGATCCACCTCCCATTTAGAAGTTAAGACCTTCTCGGACATTATGCGCAAAGAATTTCAAATGTCACTTATGGGGGAGTAACAATTCTTCTTAGGACTCCAAGTTAAACAAAATTCAGATGGATTATTTGTATCCCAATCCAAATACGCATTAGATATTGTCAATAAGTTTGGCCTAGAAACATCTAAATAAGCTAAGACTCCTATTAGTACTTCTGTCAAACTTTTTAAGGATGAGAATGGTAAATCAATTGATTCTACCTTATACCGTAGTATAATAGGAATCTTACTTTACCTTATTGCCTCTCGTACTGATATCATGTACTCTGTCTGCGTGTGTGCTCATTATCAAAACAATCCTAAAGAGAGTCATCTATTATGAATTAAAATAATTATCAAATACATTAAAGGCACTCGAAATTTAGGACTTTGGTACACTAAAGACACTTCTAGTACTATAGTAGGTTACACCGATGCTGATTGGGTCGGTTGTTCTGACGATAGTAAGAGTACTTCAGGAGCCTGTTACTACATTGGTAACAATTGGGTAGGATGGAGTAATAAGAAACAAAATTGCACTTCTTTTTCTACTATCGAATCCGAATATATTGCCGCATGATGTTGTTGTGCTCAAATACTTTGGCTAAAACAAATGCTGAAAGATTATGGTATAACTGAAGATAATTTACATCTCTATTATGACAATCAAAGCGCGATCAATATTTCTACAAATCCAATTTAGCACTCTCGTACTAAATATATTAAAATCAGATATCATTTTATACGTGAGTTAGATGAATTTAAGGAGTTAGAAATTAATTACCTACCTACTGAATTGCGATTAGATGACCTATTTAATAAACCATTAGATTATCTTCGATTTGAATCTTTGCCCAAATCTTTTGGTATGGTTATGGCAGAGCAATGATTTATTGTTTCATACTTGTTTTCTTTGCCCTTTGTCCATTTGAGACAAAATAAGGGAGAAATTTGAGTCCTTTTGGACATCTTGTTGTGTTCTCAACTAAAAATCTTGATCTTAGTTATCTTATTTTTAGGAATCAATGTCTTCTTTTAAATCAGAATTTTGATAGGGTATTGGTTTGTGTCTAGTTCAGTTATGTAATTTTCTATTTCTAGGATATTGGGTTGATAGAATTTTTGTATACGAATAGGTTTTTCTTATTCTTTTGAATCCCGACGAGTCCTAGATGACTCAAAGGAGATCTTGTCTTATATTTCCAAAGGGGGAGATTGAAGCACCCTATATCTTTGACTTACTTGAGTCTATATTATATAGGTGCTCATCTAGTTTGGAAATAGTGACAAAATTGAGTCATATCCTTTTCAACCAACAAGCCTTCAGGCTCTACATTCTATTTCCTCTAATAGCCCAAAGGTATAAACACCAACACCACACCTAGGATAATTTATTTGTTGCATATGAGATTGAATCCTTCATAATATGGGTGTGTGTGGGTTAAATCCCTTTAAAATAATTTTCTATAATTTTTTAGGATATTTTATATAACTTTTAGGATTTTTAAATGATTTTTTTCTAAAATAAAATTGAAGTTATTAAGTTTGTGGGCTGATTTGTAATTACTTTAAGCTGCTAAAAACTTTCTTGGGTAGAAACCAAATGCGCTTGATAATTGTGTGGGTGAAAATTGTATTTCTGTTAAATCAAAAACATGCATTTTCTACGCCATCTCAGCCTTACACGTGTTAGACTCACAACCACTGGATTTGTGTTTTCTTGCCCTTATATACCTGTGTTTGATTGTGAACCCTAGGATCAGTTTCATCAATGGCAGGAAATCATTTCTGAGAGTGTGTCAGTTCAATAGTTGTGAAGATCATTCCTCTTCTGTTCTTAGTCTCTTTTCCAACTTAATCACAACAGTTTGATCTCATTTTCTTTCATAAAAAACTGAGATTGAAATTATATGATATATTTCACGTCTCTCTTTCTTAGATTTGATTTCTTATTTCGAGAAATCATAGTTTTGTTGGCTGTTTTAAACTTTTATGTTTCAAGCCCTAAAACCAACAAAATAGTTTTTGATTTCAGTTTCTTTTAACATTCAGACTCAGATCTAGTTTAAGATCTTGATTGGAGATTTAGACTTTCACATATTTCACATTTTGTGAAATAGTCTCTATATTTTAAAAACAAGAAAGTGTTTAGGATCTTGGCTCGTGTATATAGCAAGATTCCCTCTTGATCTGTGGATAAATTAAAAGATCCAAAGTCTGATAGTTTTGATAAACACATTTTGGAAATCTTTACATATTTGTGAGTTGACTGTAATTTGATAAGCATCCTATCTGTAATTAAGTGTGTGGGTTGCATGCATGTGATTTAGAGCACATCACCACTTACACTTTCACACTACTACACTGAAAACTATTGCTATTGAGATTTTGGACTTTTGAGTCAATGTAAAGCTAAAAGGAGTGAAGTTACAAAGATGAGAGAACATCAACAACATCAGAGCCTTGGGAGAAATCAGAAAATCCAAAGGAGTTGGTATATTTGTGAACTTAGAATTAGGTCTGATCATGTGTCATGATTGTTAAATAGTTTGTAACATATTTCTTTATTTTAGTGTATTTTTACTTTTGAGGGGTAGAGACCTCCGTGGATATTTTCCTAATTGGGCGGGGTTTTACCATGTTAAAAATTTTACTTGTATACTTCCTCTTCCTCTTCCTCCCATCCCTTTCTTGAGACTGTGTTGATTTGATTTCTTTATAAGTTTTGTTTTTCAAAACTGGTAAACATATGCCTTAAATAACTCGTTCATACAGTTTTACACATCTTTTGTTAAGAAATTTTTTTTAAGAAAAGAGTTTCATCAACAAACTGTTCGGAGACATTTAGATAGTTTAATCTTAAATTAAATGACATAAGTGGTATTTTTTCACCCTTACTCCCTGGGATTTCAATTAACAATTTATACATTAATATCCAACACATTTAACATACATAACCGTATATATACGCTAGACCCTATCTCAGGTGAAACCTAGCAACGATAATTCTTCCCCCGGTACCGCGAACATTCAATCTGACTATAATTATCCACTATAGCCCCAAACTATAGCTACACAATTGATACTTGCAAAAACAAAATCCACGCTACTCCCATAATTCTCGAACGTAGAAACCTCTAGTATAATTCAACCTTCCTCTTAGTGTACCTTCCAATATCTTGTAGTTAACACCAAATAATCCCCCTATCCCACGGTACTTAAATATATACACTATGGCTATTTCGGCCAACACATCCACTAATATCCATCTCGCTCCCGAATCCTAATGGTAACAAACCATAGGTTGTAAAGCACTCAATGTCACTTCTAAACACACCCATGCTCAACGTTTCATAATCCGAGGAACATCTTATTCACATTCCTCTGGGATATAGCCAAAATCATCTCCTTTGAATCTCCTCCCCGAATCTGTTAAGTATCTACACAGTAGAGACTCTGGCTCCTCACAGGTTACCCATCCACCCTATATCTCGTGCATATTTGCACAAACCTCTGATCATCACTTACGTAACCATATTTATCTCGAGTTTCGCTCCCGCATTCTCGGCGTGGCTACATCTTCCAAATGTTTCTGATGACCTTACTCATTACTATTCAGTTCTTCCCGATATTACCCCACCTATCAACTTGTGGTGTAAAACTTCGCAGTGTTTCTTTCACAACATTTCCCGGCTCCACTAGCCCTATATCTTAGTGGATTTCTTTTCAACGTATTTTCTCCACACGTACTCTAATTATCATTAAATACGATGACCTTGAATCCAATGACGTCTTCCCACTTTCGGCATTTTTATTAAGGTTTATGTGTATAATACCTCACAGCAAAGTCCAAAAGAGCTTTTCCCAATGCTTTCTTCCTTAGCATTATCGATCCTCTATTTTCGTAGAACTCAAAGCATACACCCGGGACACTCAAACATTGTTCCTATACTCACAAGTCTCATTATGTACTCCCGCGTCTCTAAAGAAGTCATATATTACTACTCTCTCACTATCACTAAGCCCTCAGCGCTAAATATTAATAATGACCTAAATCTCTCCACTCCACGGCAACCCGACATACCCTGAATCTCATCGATATGAGTCCCTACACACCGAAATCCAATATAATTAGACAATTGTACTCTCTGAAGTCTACTTCACAAGATATTTCTGCAGGCTCAAACCTCTTCCAGGTGAGACATCTCAAGAAGGATATACATCCGGCACTGAAACAACAAACACGATAGCCTTGCTATGATCGCCCACCATTACGAACCCGTATGTACCCAAGATAAAACCATACCTCGAATATGACCTCTCAAAGGAGCTAGTCCTCAAGAAATACATTGTCTCAATGTACCCACCCATTTCTTTCAGGTGTGACCGAAAATTACCCCGCTACTCCATGGTAAAAACACACGTACTAGTGATATTAACGATACATCCACTAAATCCATTTCTCACGCGAATCTAGTACTAACACGTTATCATGACCCGTTTGTATCACGCAAAATAGACCCCCAATCATCTCGGATTAAAACTTTTAGTTTTAGTTATCCATAACACTACCGGCTCAATGGTTATTAGACATAACACCCTCGTCCTAACCAAACCAAAAACTTCTCTAACTGTGCCCTCGCTAGACATCCCTCTCCTATCCCCTGACTCGCTGTGGAACAGATCCACTCATGTGTTTCTACTCTTTTACACATAAGACACCTCTCTGTGTCATTCCACTTTATCTGCCCCTCCCCCCCCCCCCCCCCCGTCCATGTTGAGGTTGTCCTTCTCACGGACCTGGTAGTCTTGGTCCTGATTGCTGCCCCAAATGTCCCTTTGGATCCGCTGGTCCCTGGGACTTATTGATGGCCTTGAAGGCCCTAACAAACCCACTGTCTCTTGGTAGAAATTCAATTGATCTCGATCATTAATATGGGTCCCTACTGGGTATCCCTTCCCTTGGTTCCTCACTATCACTAACATCCAGTCTCACTCTTCTGATAATTTTTCCAACTCCCTTAGCTCCCCTCTCTCGAGAGCATTGATATGAATATAAATGTACATTCTTGATGATAACAATACCCGTCATTATATATAGATCTCTCAACCATGCTTGTATATTCTACCCATGGGTCTAATATCAACTTAAAAACCTCATTTGATTCTTTATATCCCTCTCATCGGTTACGAAGTTTGTAAATTTCATCAACTTTCCTTCCCATCCGGCCACTGTCCGACCCTTTTGGAAAAATTACTAAAATTTCCCTTGTCTCTTAATTTAACCTCGAGTGAGATGATTCATAATAATTCGCACCCCAAATTCGTCATTATACACTGTATCCCACCATGAATATGGGACAGGATCCCATCATCCCATACTGCTTCTAAGAGAAAACTTCTTTGCTCAAAATTTTAACTTGAATGTCACTACACTCCCCCACATGTGAACCCAATTGGATGTTATCTATTCATTTGTAAATCACTCTTCCGTACCACCCTCGAATTCTAGCGAATTGTTCTTCTGAAATAAAATTTTCTTTAACCCTTAACCCTTGCCGTCTACACTTAGGGTTTTAACTTTGCATTATCATCCCTTCACGATGTCTCTTGGGGAAACTACTACACCCTAGTGGCCTCTCCAACTTCAACTGTTCAAAGAATAAGGTGCTTTCTACCGTGCCACTGTTTCCAGAATACTCTATGGCTTCTGATGAGTCCTCCCTCCTGCCATCCTTCTAATGTCCCAGGTTTGTCGTTCTAAAATGTTCGATTTCCCACCCTCGACTAAAACTGTATATGAATCACATGACTATGACCTATAGTAGGAGAACGTAAATCGCATACGTGAAGGAATACAAAAACCCTATAATAAGGCTCTATATCAAAGAACGCTACGTTGAAACGTGAAAAGCCGTACAGATCCTAAGGACACTAGAGGATGCTCTGATACCATTTGTGACACCCCGCCTAGTAAAATATCGGGTGATCAGTCCTATATCAAATTAAACAGGAATCTCATCTAGTTCATTCTTTGCATCACTTTCAAAAACTTTTAAAAACTTACTAACCACCTAGTATTCAAAGGACATGGTGTTAAATTTTATCTTTTTATTTAACATCTCTAACAACATGCGAAGAATATAATTGACCATTCATACCACCACTCAATCAGTAATATAGAAAGGAATAAATATAGTCCTTATTGAGACAACCACCGGCTGCAAATCAAATACGAAAAAAAAACATGAGAGGAATAGCTGCATACATCAACTAACTGAAATAAAATGGAACAACTAGGGCAACATGCCCAAATGGAATACTAATTGCTTCCTACTGTAGGAATGAAATGACTGAGGCGGCTAAGTCAAAGTCCTGCCACATCCACATGTGCAGCAGTTGTGTAACCCTGGAATAGAACAATTATGGCGTCCCCGTGGCTGGACACTTAAAATGTTTTGAAAATATCTTGAAAATATTTATCAAGTGAATTTAATTGTACCAAATTAAAATGCATGAATGATCTTCATATTTAAGTTAGTGTCTCACACTCTCTTGAGGACACCTCACCCCTCCACTAATGTGCACGCCTAACATAATTATATATGACCCGTCTAGCTAACTACCCCGTAACTAGTCTTGTCACATATATCCTACTATTTCCAACTACTCTATCCCGAGTGAGTTTAATATACGCTTTATAAGTTATTAATCACATTAACTTATTTAAGTCATTTCTCATTTGATATCATATAAAAATCTCTCAAGTTATATAATTATACGTTTCACATCATGTATTCACCCGTATATAAATTTACACCATATATACGTATCACTATATCACAACATTCACATGCATGTTGTAGATATATAAATGTTATCACAAAGGCGTAGGAGGTGGTCATAGTTCCCCTGAAAGTGACCATCCCATGCCATAATGACTCACCCCTAATAACAAACGCTATGACCTAGGGATTATACTTACCCTGAATTCGCTAGCCAGGGGACTCACCCACATCGTGCAACCTCCTAAGAAAGCATTAATATTGGTATGCTTTACTATAAATATTATTCATACAAATATTTATAAATCATATACATATATATATATATATATATATATTAAATCCAGGATACTGGTGTACTACATCCATACACAAGCCTAAATCATACAAGTCTACAGTCCAACTTAATTTCAATTAATCAAGCACTAATTAATTTCACTATCTTGGTGTCGTTCTACCAAATATATCCGGACTATCTCTCTCTTGGCCCGAAATTCAAAATCCCCAATTCATTATTTAATTTCAATCAATTAAGTTTACCCACTTAATTAATAAGGTTTCAAATCACTCAATCATAAACCTTAATTCTCTAATTGGATTTATCCTCTACTTAATCCAAGGGTGATTTTCACAAATTCAAACCCTAAATTATAACCATATATTTCAGATTCAACAAACACAAGAATTGTTCATCACTAAATAACTATCAGGCCTGAACCAGGGAAGGGGAGGAATCTGTCCAGAATTCAACAGGTGGTTCAAGCAACGAGTCATATCGTTCGAATGATACTAGTTGTCATTTGAACGAGACACCAGGTCATACGAACGACCTAGGTGTTCTTTTTCCTCTCCATTCTGCCCAAAAAACCAGTCCGCTATTAAAACAATAAAAACCTCAATTATGTACAGATTTCACCCCCAAGACCTTCCAAGATTCATCCTAAATCCACCCATTTAATTTACTCAATTTCACTACATCATCTACACCAATTGGGGCATCAAATGTACAAAATCTTATCATCTCTATAGATTTATAAATCCCAAACATGAAATCCACAAATTCTAATGTAGAATAAACCCAAACATATTAATTAATTCACACCTTCTTTAATATGAATAGGAAAATGCAATTTAACAATTGCAAGTTAAATCACTTGCCTTAGGGTTGTAGAATCAAGTCCCTTGATGAAGTAATGGGTTGGATTCAAGGGTCTCCTCTTGTTCTTGAAGTAATCTCCCAAAATCTCCAAATTCTCTTATAATTATTTTCCTATAAGGCTCTCCCCAATTTTGGTCTTCTAAAATGAATTCCAGTTGCCTTACCCTCTCACAATTAGGGTTATTAACTTTAATCTCGATTTTGGGCTTATGGGCCTTCTAAAAAGGGCTCAAACAGTTAATTGGGGGCTCAAATGTGTCTAAAAAGGTCCCGAACCCCATATTAAACCTATGGACACTCTTTTCCTACTATTTCGACCCATCTGGACTCAACCATGCACTCCGAATTACCATCCGAATTAATCTATAACATTCTCCAAATTTTTTACCTCAAAATACGATACAAAATAACCCAAAATATTAAACCTCAATTCGCAAATTAATAAATTCCTCAAATTTAAAAATTTGTGAAATCATGAATTTAATTCCTCACTAAAAAAAATTATTTTTGCCCCAAATGTAATTTAATTAAACATCCTTAAATTTACAGGGTGTCACATGAGCTTCATTGAAGCTCACGTGGTGTCCTTTTTTTCTTCTTTTTCTTTTACAAAAATAATAAATCCAAACCGTGGTGGATTGTGTAAAGTAGCAATGTTTACTTTGTTTTTTTCCTTTTAGGATCCGTTTGGTTGAGAAGTGGGCAAATTGAAAATAAGGCAAAAATTTCTATGGCGAAAATTGCCATGGCAAAATTTTCATAGGCAAATTTTAGGTTTTCCCACTTTAGACTATCAAACAACCTAATGAGTAAAATATTAAAATTAACCCAATGAATCAAAAAGTAAAAAATTGACTAACATAAAATATATTTGACTACAATAAATAGATTTTACCAAAAAAATAAATTAATACATTTTTTGAAACATTTAAATAATTTAACGGTTATGAAAAAATATAGAGAATTTTTTAAAATAGTATTTAAGTGTTTAAAATAGTGATTTAAATAATTTTAAAAGCAAATTTTTAGAAACAGTTTTCTAAAAACACTTTCTAAACAATTTTTAAAGACAGTTTTCAAAATAGTATTTGAAAATAGTTGTTAAAGACTATTTTCTAAAAATATTTTTTCAATGATTTTCAAAAACAGTTTTTAAAAATAATTTTTATAGATATTTTTCAGAATAGTATTTGAAAATAGTTGTTAAGAACTATTTTTTTTAAATACTTTTTAAACACATTTTAAAAACATTTTTTAAAACAGTCTTTAGATAATTTCTAAAAATAGTTTTAATACAGTTTTTTAAAATGGGTTTTAAAAAGGTATTTTTGTAATATTTAAAATTATTTAGAAAATTATTTTTTAAAACAATTTATTAAAATATTTTAAACATTTTTTTAAAATTATTTAGAACAGTTTTATAAAATAATTATTAAAACATTAGAAAATATTTGAGAATAACATAAAAAAACAAAGAAAAAGTATTAATTCAAAGTTGGCAAATTTGTTGGAAATTTTTTCTCAACCAAATAGATAAGCCAAATTTGTGCACAAAAAGTGGGCAAATGATGGTAAAACATGAGTACCCACAAAAAATTTTGCCATGACCAATTATGCAACTAAACGGACAAAAATGTTGACAAATCCTCCATTTACGAATTTATTTGTCATTTTACATGGGCAAATAAGGCTACCAAACCTAAATTTCAAAATGTTTTCTTCTTTTTAAAATTCCAAACTTCTAATAAGGGAAAAGAGTCTATGGTTTCAGTGACAAAATCTTGGTCTCCCAATGTTATCATTCTAATGATAAAAAGTTTATATCGTGTCTCGACATCTTTAAATTTCTTTCAGAATGTCATGTCATTAAATAAATATTTTTTACTGAAAGATTCTCATAAAATGGAAAAACTACGAATGATAGTCAAATAAGTTTGTGATATTTAACTTGTAAACCCATCTATATTAAGGACGAAATTGACTTTAGTCATCAAAAAATTTTAGTACAGAACACGAGTCGTATTCTTTTGCTCCTGTCATTTGACTATTACATAATTATGACCAAAATGTTTCTAGTCAAATGTCTAATTATATAGTGAAGGCTAAAGTTGAAAGACGTATAAAATAGTGTGAATTAAATTGTCAACTCTTTTATCATTTGCTCTCATTGGTACGAATTTTACAAAATTATAAGAAAATAAGAGCAACAAAAGATCAATAACTAAAAAATCTAAGGTGTAATGTCAATTGAACCTAATTTTTGGGAGTGAACAGCCAAATTCCCTAATAATTTTTTTTCTCAATCATTAATTACATGCCTTGGCACTTTAACGTCAACATCACGAGCGAAAACTCGCAATGTCCATGTCTAAATTGGCAAATTTTGAAGACCAAACTCCAAAGAACTCTAATCACTTTAAAAGACTATCTATCACTTGTTTGCTAAGATTCCATATTACTTTCCATTGTCCAAGGTTCAAATCCCTTTCATAATAAAGCAAGAAAGAAAGGAGTAATATGAATCTTCTATACTTTTTTATGAGTAAAATATGTCGTAAAAAAAATTCGCACAAGGAGAGAAAATCCGTATATAGGAAGTATACACCTATAAAAAATGAACGAACATGCCAAACCAACCACCCCCTCATGAAGGAAATAAAAGAAGAACTAATTTACCATTTGTAGCTTAATCATGAAATCCATAAACAATAGAGAGATGAATCATGATTTATATTGAAAGAAATAAGTAACGAGTTGAAGAACATATAACAGAGTCTATAAGGATATAGTTCCTTCCCTTCGAAACATCTCATGTTTCTCTTTTGCCAAACCATTCAGAAAATAAGGTGTGGAGCCATTTTCTAAAACCTTTCTATGCCCGCTCCATTCCTTAGGAACCTTCCATCCACTAATAACTCACTCACCGATTTGGGCATAACCCAATGGATAAGAAGACATCCCATAATCTTCTCGTTACCAAACATTGTAAAAGTAAATGGTTAGTCATCTCCTTCGCCTCCTTACACAGCCAGAACTGACTAACCATTTGTCTCCCCCTCTTTTGAAGCCCTTATGTCGTTAAAATAGTGTACCTTTCAATGCTCCATATGAAGAAAATTACTTTAGTAGGCACCTTCCAGGTTTACATTTCTTTTCGCGAAAAAGAGAGTCTACCCCTACCCCCCAAATGAAAATCGTATTTTTACATTGTGAAGATCCCCTCCTTACCGGGAGACCATCTCAAGCCATCATTGCCACCTGTCGAGGCCGATCCTGATCCTAACCACTAAAAAAAGTCCCCCGCCTCCCTCTAATTACAAATTTTGAAATCTCCTTCTAAATCTTGGATTGCACACCATCCGGTCCACTTCCATCATCGTATGATCTTCTGTTAACCTCTCCTTGTCCCTATCGATAAAGAACATTCCTAGTCAAATATCCTATAAGAGTCCATCCTTTCCCCACATATCTTTCCAGAACCTAATTATGTTCCCACTCCCAAGCTGAAAGAACGCTAACTGTGAGAAATCATCCCACCCATTTGAAATAAACTTCTACATTCCCACATCTTGAATGCAATAACCCACTCCTGGACCCCCCATAAAATGCAATATCCCACCCTTAGCTACCACCACTTTTCTCCAAAGCCTATTCTCATGACGGTTGAATCTCCACAACTAGTTTCCTAATAGAATTTTATTAAGTAACTCTCAGTTCTTCACTCAGGTTCCCCCTCATTAATCAACTTACAAACTTTTCCCACCCCACCAGGTAATATTTTAGGTTGTCCTCATTAACTAATGCATAAGAAGTCTATCATCATTTTCTCCATTAACTTACGCACTGAGGCCGGTAAAGGGATAATCTACATGAACTCTTAATCAAGGTCAACCATCCCCCTTTTGATAGATAACAAATATTCATCCCGCCAATCTATGCTTAACCCTTTGTAACACCGCATCCCAAATGGTTTTAGACTTAAAATTGACCTCGATAGGAAGGCCACGGAACGATGGCGGAAGTGATCCCACCTTGCAACCTAATACCCCCACTAGGAAACCCATGTTCTCTACCCCCATAGGATAATCTTAGATTTTTTTGCATTAATATTCATGCTAGAGACAGACTCAAAGTATAACAAAGACAATCTCAGTGATCTCACCTACTCCTTATCAGCATCATAAAATATGATAGTATAATGCACAAAAATGAGATGTGATTTCCTAACCGAATGCTCGATCTAATTACCAATTACAAATCAATTAATAATTCTTGCCTCCCCTACCTGCCCGATTATCTTAATAATAACCTCCATCATCAAAATAAAAAGGAAAGGGGAGAGCGGATCTCCTGGATGAAGACCTCTCGTTCTTGCAAAAAACCCTTCTAAAACCCCCATTAACTAACACCGGGAACTTAACATAAAAAATATAACATTTGATCCACCTACACCACCTCTCGCCAAAACCCATCTTTTCCAATAAATTTAAAAGAAACCCCCAATTCACATGATCATACGCTTTTTTGGTATCGATCTCGTAGATAATGCCCGATTCACCACTCCTCAACATTCATTCGACACACTCATTTGCCATTAGAACTGCATCTAGAATTTATCTGCCAACCACGAAAACATTTCGGGACTTCAAAATGAGTTGATCAATGAACTTCCTGAGCCTAGTCAACAACACTTTTTCAAGGATATTGTACACGCATCCAACCAAACTAATTGGTTTGAAGTCTCTCACACCCACCAAATCCTCCCTCATGATTACCCAACACCACTGGAAAAAAATCTACAGTGAAATCACCTGGATTGGGGGCTTTTTCTCCACTCATAGACTACAGAGCCTACACTACCACCTCTTCAGTGAATATCATTTATAACCGTTTAGCCTCATCTCTAGAATTGCTACCTAACTCTTTCCTGTCAATCCCGGGCCCCGACGCTTCCTCTTCTGTGAATAATATTTTATAGAACTAACAGATACTATCTCATTCTTCTCTGTATACCCATCCTCGACCACTGTAATGTTCCCAATGTGGTTAAAGAGGCGATGAGAGTTGGCCACTTTTTGAAAAAATTTAGTGTTCTTATCCCCCTCCCTCAACGACAAAGCCCGATATTTTTTTCTCCAACTAAATTCTTCTTGGAGAAACCTCCTCCCTACCTCCCCCTACTTTCTTCCCTTCTCAATTGTTCTTCCCCCGTAAGACCTTCTCGCCCTTCCTTCTCATCTAGCTCTCGAATAACTTCCATATATCTTTTAATTCACTCCCTAACATTCCCAAGCACCTATTTATTAAACCATTTGATGTCCTCCTTCAGCATATAAAGCTAGTTTCCCAAGGAATAACTATCTCCACCACATACCTTTGCCACCATTCTTTAACCCTATCCAAAATATTACCCTCTTTCATCCACACATTCTCAAATTGAAATGGCATCCCACCCCCTTTATATTCTGTAGGAAATGTATTTCTATTACTATGATATTTATGAAATTCATAAATAAAGTAGTTAATGGTGGGGTTACCATTATCTTTTTTGTAGTGACGAATCTTGTATGTGTTCTTAAGAAAAGGAATTTGTCCATTTTTTGGGGTCTCAAAGGGGAGTGGAAATACATAAGAATTCCTGAATGGAAATAAATAGAAAAGTGATGGAACTCCCTCAGTAAGAAAGACTTAGTCATCCCTATGAAATGCTCCTCCCAATCGGGGGATAGTAAAAACCGATCAATCAGAGATAGGGAAGGCACATCCTTGTTACTTGACAAAGTAAATGCCCACCTTTCAGTGGGAGATCTACCAATTCTATTTCATCATTGAAATCATAAAAATCTCTCATATAAGTTTTGACTCTCCCTCACCCACTACGTTATGAGGAAAACCTCACAATGTTAAAATATCCCCCGTACACCAAGGAACCCTCGACACCTCCCTTATACCAGATAATTCCTCCCACAATTCCCATTTAATCGAGTCCTCAACTAGACCATAAACCCCTTAAAAAGTCCTTACGAACCCATCCTCCACACTCCTAAATAGGCAAGGCAATGAGTAGTTTCTTAGAAAATCCTCTAACTTTTCTACTATCCTAAAACCCCACATAATTATCACACCTCTCGAAGAACCTACTACGTTTAGTAGGTAAATTAATAATTTGAGCCCTAATATTATTGAAAACTGAACAATTACTTGAAACTTGTAAATTTGTACCCTTATCCCCACATGGTAAACAATTATCAATATGTAATATATGCTTTCTAAAAATAATATCCGCAGTGGGAAGAGCATTATGACAAAGAAACCAAATTAAGGATTTAGTTTTTTAATTACAAGGTAACTTCAAATTGTAGCCCATGGAATTTGAGGTAAAACATGTTTAAATTTTGCATTATAAAGTGTAATACCCCATAATTTTTATGACTTTTAAACTGGGTTATATTTATAATTAATGGATTAATTGGATTTTATTATTAATTAATTCATTTGGGTTTTTATCCGAATTAAGGATATTAAAATGTATGATTCTGAATATTACTTAAAGATATTTAGGTAATATATGAATGTGATGATTATTGATATGGTTGTGTGATATTAATTCGGTAATTTGAATTTTTAGTCGGACGCGGTATGGGACGTGTCGGGACTAATTTGTTTAAATTAAAAAGGGAGATTATTTTCTATTGACCTTATAGTCATTTTGACCGCGTCTTTGCGTCCGAAAGGTTTGAAATAGTCAGAAAAGTCTATTTGGATGTTGGATTTGGGTCTCGGGTCATTTGGAAATGAAAAGACAACTCAAAAGGGCATTTTGGTCATTTTTACAAGGGGGATGAATAGTAATCTCGGGTTTTGTCTTGTTATAAGTATTTGGAGATTAAGTGTACGTGGGTTATTCACATCTTCTACACAAAATAGAGAAGTCATCTTCCTAGAGAGAGTGAAAGGTTGCTTGGGAAGAGAAAAGCTTACTTGGGAAGGAGAAGAACCAAAGACCAAAGGTCACCACCACCAACCACCACCGGAAGTTGGCCGGAGAAGGGAGAACCACCTGTGATATACTACACCAAAGGATCAGATATTCATTAGAGGCAAGTGTTTGATATTTTCAATCTAAGTTTGTATATTGTCCATGTTGGAATAGTTATAAAAAGAAATAATTTTTCATGTTTGGAAGATAAAGATGGAGTTGTAATGGATTTCTGGAAATATGAACATATATAGGAATCAAACTCATGTTGTAGGTAGATAGTCATCCACGAAATAATCATAAATCTGTTGGAGAAATTCTGAAAACCATTGATGTGTTCTTGAAGATATTGTGTTGATAATTTTCTGGAAAAAGAGGATAGAAACATGCTTTTAATCCAATCTCTTGATGATTATAGGATGTTTAGAGAATTAGAAATCATTTATATATGTTGATATATCATGTGGTAAGGATTATAAGTCATTTGGGTTGTTAATATGAAGGTTTGAATGATCAAAAATGGTTAAACCCGTAGTAGAAGAAATGCAAAAAAACTGGGTTATTACCTGGGTGATCAATCGATCGACCCCCTGCCTTCAATCGATCGACCTCCCCAGAATTGTTAAAGTTGTTTCTTTTAATGTTGGTTCTTATCCCAAACCTTTTTTAGATCTTTTGTTATTATTAATTGGATATTATGGGACATAGAAAAGATCATTAGGCCCTAGTTAAGATTTGAATTAATTTGATTGGGATTTAATTGATTAGAATTATGATAATTAAATTGAAAGGAATTTCGGTTGCTAGATCCATGTGTTGGATTCTAAATTGGTATTCATGATGATTAAGGATAGGTCCAGTAGGGGAGATTTAATATAACACCTGAGTAGCCTTAGGTTTACAATTTGAACATCAAGGACTGAGTTTAAGCTCATTATTGATTGCGCAAGGATTGAGTGTAGTACAAGCGCTTAGTAGTATGGCTCCTGGATAGAGATGGGAGTTCAGAACATATTTGGTTGAAAGATGGAATGAGGTTATCCCGATCACGTATTTGAAGTTGACGGACCTTCTCGATCGATAAAGTTAAGTAGTAGTGTATTGGAAGGGTTCCTTATTTGGATTTCGCTTTGCGAGACGTTCCGCGCATGAACCTTAACGACGTCGGGAGTGGAGAGATGTTATAGGATGCGAGCATGTTGATTTTGTTGATAAGTCATATATTGTGGATGAAACACTAAAGACTATGAGCCATGTGATTATGGTATTCAATCCGAGTTGAAAGAAGATGTGTTTATAAGAGATTTAAAACTATCGATTTTAACCTTAATTAAAGGGAGAGTTTAATTCGTAGTAATTCGGGAGATATGACGATATGGACCAATAGGATATTAGTGATTTCTTACTGAATATACTATTGAGGAAAACATATTTGAACCTTGAGTAATGAGTGAGGCTCAGGGATAATATTAAATAAGTAAAGTCATAATATTTTAATACGTAGGATTTGAGAGATATAATGCTACGTATGGGAATTATCTTAGGGTAATGTGAGTACCTTGTTGATATTATTATAGGTATGATAATGCCTATTTGATTGATTGATGATTTATGTGTATGACATACCTAGCTTACTTGCTATCGACGGGAGGTTTGCGCGTGAGGGCAGTCATATCCTGATGAATCCATGGGATCTTTGATTTGTCGCTCGAGAACATAGGTCTATGAAAGACTTATCGGGGAGTTGATAAGTTCGCTGACTGTGGGTACGTAGGTATGTGCGTGACCCATGGATACGAGAACTATGTTCTCCTCCAACTTGTATGTTATTTTTTGTGGTTCGAGGAATCCTTACCGAACCTTTAGTCCCCTATTCGGCGACCAGCGATGATGGGACATGATAGCAGAGTAATGCATTGCACCACAGCTGTGGCTCGAGGTGCCGTATTATATATATATATATATATATATATTATTAATTAAAGGAATGTATATGGTGGTTAAATGATCTACTGTGTGATAATTGTAGATAACGGTGAATAGAGAAAGATAATGGAATTAAGTTAATGAATGTTTATTCTTAAAGAATTGAAAAACTTAATTCATATTAATGAGAAACGATACATGTTAATGAGAAATGTATATGAATAATTATATGACGTATGTTATGGGACATACGAGGTTATGATATGGGATAGAATCATAATATGGAGACTAGAAAAGAGAAACCATTTAACTAGGAGGTTAATAGGAAACGTTAAGTGTGCACTCTAGCTGAGAGGTGAGAATATCAAGTGAGAGTTGGATACTAACATGTACATAATAAATGATTTATTGCACTTGTTAAATACTTGCTGTTTTAAAAATCATCTTCACAATCGGGCTCTAACCTGTTTCCTTGCATATTCTCTTTTCTATTGCATCTTCTATATCAGGTGTCCAGTAGTAGGGACGCCAACCTTAGAGGATTATGACGAGCTATGGAGCTATGGAGTATTTCTTAGACTCCTATCTTCATTTAATTCACAATATTATTTTAGTTAGCGCATGTCGCCCAAAGGAATTCAGTTATCTCTTTTCTATCGGAGTCAAATACTCTTGTATTCGTGTCGTTTTAATACATTTACTATTGTTGGGATTACTGTATTGGATAATTATTTGGTAATGTTTATTTCAATTGCATTTAAATTCTTTTGGGTTATCTGTTTGGTTATTAGTGTTGTAGAATAATATGTGTAGTGTTATTCGTAAAATAAAAATGGATTTTGTTGAAATTAAAATTTGGAAAGTTTTTAACACCAGCTTAATTGGGTATTAGGTGAGTTGTAAATGTTTTCGACAGTGATGCTAAGAGTGAGCCAACTATATATTCTATTTTAATTTGGTATGGGACCGATCACCCGGTATTTAATTAGGTGGGGTGTTACATAAAGCTAGTAATAAGTTGATTTAATTGAGAAATTTTCAGTTTTGTCCCGTGGCCACATATGAGTGTCCTTTCTATTAACTTAAGGCCAAGGAATACCTATTTTTTTTTATAATTTCATCAGTGAAAAAAAAAACTTAAGTTTGTGAATATTCCAAGATGAAGAATTAACATTTTTAAAATTCGATAATTTTAGTAAATTATGATCTTGTAAATTAAACTTAACATTACTAAGAAGGTTAGTTTTTTAACCGAATTTTGCGCAAGTAAATTAATTTCTCCATATCCATTAGACGAAAAAAGCCCTTTTTTAAATACATCAATTTTAGAATAAATCCCTTTTCCATGCCCACGAAGATCTACAATTTTTCCTCGTATACAAAATATCAGTGTCTTAATAATATTTATTTTTAAAAAAACAAGCCCATAGATTGTTGTCCTCATTATAAAGATTCCAAACAGGTTTATGCATATAACATCTATTGATAATATCTAATTTTCTAAAATCTAGACCATCTAAATGTTTAGGAGTGGAAACAATAGTTCAATCCAAAGTAGATTTTTTCGTCCCCTCTTTTGATGCATTCCAAAAAAAATTAATTTTAGAAGTAAATTGTTGAATAGTAGAGGATGGAATTTTAAAAGAAGGCGCTGTAAAAATTGGTAAAGTTGATAAAAACAGTTTTAATGAGAATTTCTCTACCTGGATAAGAAATGAATTTATTGTACTAGGTATCAATTTTTCTTTCCAACATTAACATAAGAACTTGGAAAGAGTTTTAGTTACTCGACCAGTGATAAGAGGAATACCTAAATATTTACCAGGTCCTTTGTATATAGGCAACTTCAAAAGGACTTTTATTTTTTTTGTCTTATGATGTTAAGATTTCTTGAAAACAATAAAGAAGATTTATTTTTATTTATAGATTGATTAGACATTCATAAAAATTTTAAAGTTATTTTGTGGTGGATAATATTATTGTTTTTTCTTTTAAAAATATCGTACAGTCATCAACAAAAACGAATCATGGAATTTAAGGTCCTGGTCTAGATGAACCTAAAGGTGAAATACTTTTTTTTCCAATGTATCATATAAAAAGGTTCTTAATAAAGTATCAAGAGACAAAATAAATAGGCAATGTGATAATTGGTCTACTTGGCAAAGTTCTCTACAAGGTAAAATATAATCAGAGATATTTTCATTAATAATAGTTTGAAACCTTGTAGTGGAAACATATTCCATAATAATGTTAACCCAATTGTGGTGACAATTACTGTTGGTGACAATTATTGTGCAACACAAATAAATATGAGAGAAGTAATGACCAAGAAAGAACAAATAAAACGCCAATCACACAACAACAGGTGTACGTGGTTCAGCAAAGATGTGCCTACGTCCACGGTGGTGCAGTAAGTATTATTTCTCTATATTCTAAAGAATAAGTACCGAGAATACAACTTGTCCTTTGCCCCGGACCGAGGGTTTAATTTATACATGTGTATGCTAGTTAGTGAAGATGATGGGTTCCTTCATATTAGCCATCTTCTCTATAACTTCTTTTCATGGGATCGTGGGGAGAGACCGGGTCAATATGAAAGATAGAGGGCCTGGATTTTGGGCCGCCAGAACTGGGCTACACGTCCAGGCCCATGGTTCTCAATTCTGGGTACCTACAATTGCCCCTAAATTCGTTGGGCCATGTTTATGGGTCCAATGAATTTAAATAATCAGCCATTACGGATGATTTGTGATTCTTTAAAAACTGTGAAGTTGCTTTGGCGGCACCCGCTTCGCTATCCGTGCGCTATGATTAGAATTGAAGGCTTGTTGGAATAAGGCACATTTCTTTTCGTCGCTTCTGCTTTTCCAGCAATCTTTTATCTTCTGAGAACTCTTACGCTTTGTACCTTCTGCTTTCGATCTCTACTCTCGTTACTTCTTCGCCATTTGACATGATCTTCTGTCTTGTAAGTCTCTCGTGCTTTTTGCATTTTCTCTTTGGTTTGTAGTTTTTCTTGTATTTTCCAATGGCGAAGATTGGAAATAGGTCGGTCGCGGAGTTTAGGAAATTCTACAACATTCCTGAGTGGGTAGAGATTGAGTGTTGTGCCTCGCCTCCTAGGAGCGTTAGGGATATAGAGGATGCACATTGGATTCATGTTTTGTTGCTCCCCCAGGGGGGACTTACCTTTCCCCCTAATGATCTGTTTTTGCATTTCTTTAGCTATTTTAGTATTGTACCTGCACAATGTTCGTCCAACGTATGGAAAATAGTGAACGGCGTGCATAGGATAAATCAATTGTACGGCACAAGGTTAGGGCTTGCCGAGGTCTGCTTTTGTTACTCCTTCTCTCAAACGAGTTCAGGTGTCCTGTACCTTAAGGCTAGGAGCCCTGATAGGGTATTGGTAGTAAATTTACCTGATTCCCATAAGGACTACTGGCAAGAAGGTTTTCTTGTTAGGAATTGGCAGTTCTCCCCCCAGTCTGAAGGGTCGAGGTCTGAGAGGTTCACTGTTCCCTTTTATGGGGAAGAATATATAGGTAGATGTTATATTATTGTTTCAACCTTTGCTGACTTGTGATTTTTCTAACCTCTCTTTGCTTTTTCTTTCATAGCGAGGATAAAGAATTTGGAGCCTGCTCTCAGCGAGGTTCGTATCTCGGAACTGGTGAAAGCTTGGAATATTAGGGAGCCTCTGGGTGACGGCGAGCATCCTAGGTCTGCTGCTTTTTTGCTCGAGTACAAGAACACAGGCTCCAGCTTCATAGCATGACCTGTGGATAGTGTTCCAGAGTTTGACTCTTTCGAAGAGATTACGGCTGAGCCCATCCAGTTGGACGAAGAGGAGAGCAGCTCGAAGAGTGAGCCTGCAGGCGCTGTGAGTAATTTGGGTGTAGGGGGTGCTGACAGTAGCAGTTCTTCTGAAGAGGATTCCGAAGCTCAAGACTCGTCGAGCACTACCAGAAGTTCAGGCGGAAAGATGCCTCCAAGGAAGAACCTGGTCAGAGATGACGACGATGACGACCATGTGCTCCTTGCACAAAGGCCGAAGAAACAGAAGACTGCATCTGGGGTTGTGGTTACATCTTCTCGGCCTTCCTCTCAGGAGCAAGAGAGTAAGAAGAGAGAAGAAGAGCAAGTGAAGGAGAGGGAGAGAAAGAAGGAGGAGCAGAAGAAGGTGGAAGAAAGGAAAAGGGTCGAGGAGAGGAGGAAGAGAGAGAGCGAGAAGGAGGAGGAGAAGAGGAGAGCTGAGGCAAGGACAAAGGCCGGCCAGGCCTTAGTTCCAGTGTCTGCTCTGCCTGAGGGGGCTTCCGTGGCGACCTCTCCTCAGCTAGCTCCGGCCCTGCTTGAGAGAGCTGTCCTCCCGGCTGATCACCAAAGGGCAATAGGTTCGGAGCATCTGGCCCTTCAGGCTAGTCAGAGGCTTACTCTGGTATGGTATATTTCCTTCTCATGTTTTGCTGGCTTCTTTTGCTTTCCTCTTCTTATATCTTCTTCTTTTTTGTAGTCCGTTACCGACTTCGATGTGCTGTATCGCTCACGCGACGAGCTGGTGAAGAAAAATAGTGAACTGGAGCAAGAAAACTCTGCCCTGAAGCTGAAGGGTAAAGAGCTCGAGGCCAGTTTCAAGGCTGTTGATGCTGCTCGAATCTCGTCTGATTTAGCCCTTGCACCTCCGCTCGCGAGAGGGATGATGCGGTCAGGGAGCTGGGCGAGCTGAGGAAGGCTTATGATCTGGTATGTGCGAGCAAGCTGGACCTTGCAGAGAAGAGCAGAGTTCTGGCCGAGCAAATGGAGGCGGAGAAGGCCCAGGCATCCACCATTAAGGAGGACTCATACAACTCTGGGTGGGCTGCTGCTTATGATGATGCTGAAGTTCAGATTGGCTACATCAGCCTTCTGAATTTCAAGAAGGGCTGGAACAAAGCTCTTCTAGCTGCTGGTGTGGATGCTGAGTCTCCCTTGTTTGACGAGCACGACCCGGGTCCCAAGCCAACTGTGGACGAAGAAGCTCCTGCTCCAACCATCGGGGGTGCTGATCTTCCCTCGGATACAGTTCCTGCTGGGGGGTACTTCTGCTGCGGTTGATAAGGAGAAGCAGCCAGACACTGCTAGGCAGCCTGAGGTTGCTAGTTGATTTGTTCTTAGGGTTTTCTTCTGTACTTTTTTCTTGTAATTTCCCAATTTTTTTCTGCTCGGTGTACTCGGTCTTTATTAATGAATGATAAGATTCTCCTTTTGTTTACGCTGATCCCTTATCTTTCTTTTATCTGTAGTTGGTTGATGTGGATGACTATATTCCTGTTACCTCCCAACTAGGTAGGACTCTTGGTCCTAATGCAAGCCCTGCAGTTCGCTAGGCCTTTGCTAGACTTTGCGGGTTTGCTAAGTCAAGGAACCAAAAATATAAGGATCAGTCCGAGCTAGTGGCCAAGTTGAAGGACAGGCTCCAGGAGATGGAAGAAATCGGTGCTTCAGTGCAAGAAGAAGTCAGTGCACTGAGAGCAAGGTTGCTGGATGGAAGTCCTAAGGCTTAAGGAGCATTCGCCGAGCATCATTTCGACAGTCCTACAAGGCTCTTCTTCGTCGCGAGATGCTCGGCCTTCCCTCCCGCGTGCTGGTAGGAGTGCCAGGGGTAGGAATAGGGAAGTCGAGGAACAGCGTGAGAGGGAAATGGAGGAGCTGCGTGGCGATGTTCGGCGAGCTTATGTGACTGCTGCTGGGCTCCAGAGGGACGTCACCCGACTACGGCATTTATTCAAGAACGGTCCTCGACAAGTGTGGTCCGATGGCTACGATCAAGGCTGGCTGGAAGCTCCGACGAGACTATCAGAGTTCGAGGAGCTCTCCTTCATCAGGGGGTGGTTGAGTGCCCTCAAAGAGCTGCAGGTTTCGAGGAACTCGACGTTGTGGTATCGACACGAGATGTCCTCCTCTACTCTGATGCCCAATCCATTCAGGAGGGATGACCGATGGATCCCCTTTGATGCTATTCCCCGGCAACTCTTGGAATTGGACGCAAATGAGGTCGTGGAGGAGCTCGCCCCTGCTCTTGATGATGGAAGGAGAGCTAAAGTTGCTGATTATCTTGCTCGGAGGCTTCCACCTCCTTGAGCTTTTACTACTCTTTTTCTTTTTGATAACTGTAAATGCTTTGGGCGAGCTTCGCCGACTAAACATGTATTATCATTGTTTGTAAATATAAAAGATTAATGAAAAGTGTTCATCCAATCCTTTTATATTTTTGCTGCTCCACAATCCTTTTTATTTTATCATGTGAATGTCCGCCCAGTCCAGTATAAGAATACCATTGTGCCCTCACTTTACCTTTTAGGTTGTGTCGTCACACTCCCTTAGGCCTAAGTAGGGAAATTGGCGAGGACACACCTGGTATTGGCTGTCATCAACCGATCAGGATTTTGTTCAACCAAAGTAGGTTTGATGCCTAAGAATACTCTTTAGGGCTTCATATATTTCCAGGGGCAATGTTAGAGGTCTGTCGTGCTTTATGACGATGACCTGAGGAGGGGTGTTCCCCTGCTATGTCGACCATTGTGCCTGTGATTTGGAAAGGATGCGCAATAAAATATGACCGTTACTAATCAGAGAGTGATTAACTGAGAGATTTTCATTAGTGAAATGAGAAATGAACTGTCCTTTCTCATAACGAATACAATAAAAGATTTAACAACAGAATTCCTAAAAATAAAACTTCTTGAGATTAGCTGCGTGCCATGCTCGTGGTATCTCCCTGCCCTCCATTGTTTCCAAATGATAGGCACCCTGCAGGTCGTCTCTAATTATCTAATAAGGTCCTTCCCAGTTTGGGCCCAGTTTACCGTCTGATGGCTTCACTGTGTTGCCCAGGACCTTTCTTAGGACATAGTCCCCAACTCTGAATCTCCTCGGGTTGACCCTCTTGCTGTAGTGCTTCGCGAGCTGTTGCTGATAGCTCGCAAGTTTCACTAGGGCAAGTTCCCTGCGCTCGTCGGCTAGGTCGAGTTCAGCGAGCAAAGCTTCATCGTTCTCGCCTTGTTCGACAAGGTCGAATCTCATTGTTGGCAATCCCGCCTCTAGTGGGATGATTTCCTCCATACCATATGTTAGTGAGAATGGCGTTTCTCCTGTTGCTCGCCTAGGAGTCGTTCTGTATGCCCATAGGATATGCGGTAGCACGGTTGCCCATGCGCCTTTGGCTCGCTCTAACCGTTTCTTCAATCCAGCGATCACTGTTTTGTTGGAAGCTTCTGCTTGTCCGTTGCTTTGAGGGTAAGCTACCGAGCTGAAATGGTGCCTGATCCCGTGTTCGTTGCAGAAGTCTTGAAAAGGGACACTCTCGAACTGTGTTCCATTGTCAGTGATGATGGTCCTGGGGATTCCGAACCGAGTGATTATATTCCTCCATACGAACCGCATCATGTCAGCATCTCGGATGTTCGCCAGTGGTTATGCCTCGATCCACTTGGTAAAGTAGTCAGTTGCAACCAACAGATATTTGCGGTTGCCGGCAGCGGTGGGCAGTGGTCCCACGATGTCCATCCCCCATTGGGCGAAAGGCCAGGGGCTGGTCAGGGATTTTAATTCACTGGCGGGCTGGTGGACCATAGGAGCGTGAAGTTGGCATTTCAGGCATTTACGAATATATACTGCGGAGTCCTTTTGCATGTATGGCCACCAATAGCCTTCCTTCATTGCTCGGAAGGCTAGAAACCTTCCTCCAACATGACTTCCACAGATTCCTTCGTGAAGCTCGTGAAGCACTGCCTTGACATCGCCTGGGTGGACGCATCTAAGGTAGGGACCGGAGAAAGATCTTTTATACAAGTCGCCTCCTGTGGATAAGTGAAAGCGAGCAGCTTTGACTCTTATCTGGTGGGCAGTTCTCTTGTCCTCTGGAAGCGTTCCGTCCTTTAAATAATCCTTGAAAGGATCTCCAGCTGGGGGATGATTCCAATTGGAGTATTGGTTTCGCGTTTGGAAGCTCGCAGTTGCTGTGAATGCTTGGGCCACTGAGGAAATCGATAGGGATGACCCTTTTAAGGCTAAAATCAACCATCGAGCTTAGGGCTGCTAACGCATCAACGTGGCTGTTTTGCCCCCGGGAAACTGTTGGATGTTGATCTCTTCAAAGCTCGTCATTAAGTTTTTTACCAAGGAGAGGTAGGCTTCCATTCTCTCATCCTTCGCGTTATAGTCTCCACTTATCTGATTGGAAACTAGTTGCGAATCACTGAATACCTGCAAATGCTTTGCTCCCAGAGTTTGTGCCTTTTGGAGACCTGCTATTAGGGCTTCGTATTCTGCTTCGTTGTTGGAGGCTGCAAATCCCAGCCTGATTCCTTGCTCAAGGACTATATTTTCTGGGGTGATGAGAACAATTCCTACCCCTGCCCCCTTTGAGTTGGAGGCTCCATCAACGAATAGTTTCTAGCTTTCCACTGTAGCTTGGTAGTTTTGATCTGTTGGCTTAGGCTGGTCGAAGGGTTCTTCGCCTGTGAATTCAGCTATGAAATCAGTAAGGATTTGACCCTTGATAGCTGTCCTTGGTTGAAATTGGATGTCAAATCGGCCGATCTCGACTGACCATTTAGACAGCCTGCCCGACAAATCCGCCTTCCTTAGGATAGCCTTGAGGGGGTGTGATGTAAGGACGATGATCGAATGAGCTTCGAAGTAATGCTTCAGTTTCCTCGAGGCCATTACTAGGGCGAATGCGAGCTTTTAAAATGGTAGGTAGCGCTGCTCGGCATCTAATAAGGTTTTTCTCGCGTAATAGACTGGATGTTGGATTCCTGTAACTTCACACATTAGCGCTGAGCTGACAGTATGACTGGATACAGAGAGGTAGAGGTACAAAGAGTCCATCTGTTGTGGTATGACAAGCAATGGTGGAGAGCTTAGGTAGGACTTGAGCTCGTCAAATGCTCGCGAGCAATCTGGGGTCCATTCTACTGTTTTGCTGCCTTTTAAGAGTTTGAAGAAAGGCTTGCATCTCTCGGAGGATTTAGAGATGAAACGATTTAGAGCAGCGAGCATTCCAGTGAGCTTCTGTACATCTCGGACTGTGCGAGGAGGTTGCACTCTGTTGGTTGCATCAATCTGGTCCGGATTAGCCTTTATGCCTCGCTTGCTGACCAAATACCCAAGAAACTTTCCTGACTGGACACCGAAGGAACACTTGCTCGCATTGAGTTTCATTCGGTACTTCCTGAGGATTTCGAAGGTACTTGACAGGTCCGAGAGGTGATTCTTCTTCTCCTTGCTCTTGACGAGCATGTCATCGATGTAGACCTCCATTGTGTCTCTCATTTGATCTTTGAACATTTTAGTAAGTAGTCGTTGATAGGTTGCCCCTGCATTTTTTAGCCCAAAAGGCATGACCTTGTAACAGTATAAACCAACCGTCGTGATAAACATCGTTTTGTCCTGATCTGGGGAATACAGGGGAATCTGGTGATATCCTGAGTACGCGTCCAGGAAACTCATTCGTTCGTGAGCTGCGGTGGCGTCTACTAGTTGGTCTATTTTCGAAAGAGGGAAGCTATCCTTGGGGCAGGCTTATTGAGGTCAGTGAAGTCTATGCAAACTCTCCACTTCCCGTTGCTTTTCGGAACTACCACTGGGTTGGATAACCATTTGGGGAATTGCACTTCCCGTATGGATCCTGCATCCAGTAGTTTCTCAACTTCTTTTTCAATTGCTCTGGCTTTCTCGGGAGCAGTTCGTCGTGCCTTCTGCGCTATTGGCTTGAATGTGGGATCGACGTGCAACTGATGGCAAACCATATTGGGATCGATTCCTGGCAGCTCATAGGGTTCCCAAGCGAAAACATCTATGTTGCTTCTGAGTAAGGTTGACAAATCCTTTTGCTCTCGGTCGGTGAGTGACGTTCCGATCAGGAAGACTCTGCTGCTGTCGCCTTCTTCAGCTATCACTTCTACCAGGTCCTCGACGACACGCTCGGAGGGGAGGAACCTGGTCTCTTCCACTCCAGGCCTTCCATATTTTAATTGCTATTTGGAAGGAGTTGCACCTTCCTCCACTTTCTCGCTGGTTTGAACGGCTTTTCTCTCTGGCTTTGTTCGGATGGCCGCTATGAAGCATTTTCTTGCCATCGCCTGGTCGCCATGTATCTCCATTACTCCCCGCTCAGTGACATATTTGAGTTTCTGGTGGTAGGTCGAGGAGACTGCCTTCATTGCATGAAGCCATCCCCTGCCAAGGATGGCTTGATATGGTGAATCAATGTCGACCACCAAGAATTCGATCATCTTGGAAACATTTCCAGCGCACACTGGCAGTAGTATTTTGCCCAAAGGCATGGTCATCTTCCCAGCGAAGCCGACCAGAGGGACAGTGGTTCCCTTTAGGTCGGCGATGTTCTACTTCAATTTCCGGAACAGGTGGATATACATTACTTCGGATGAGCTTCCTTGATCGACGAGCAGCCTGTCGATGTCAAAGTTGGCTATCCTGAGTGTAATGACTAAGGCATCATGATGTGGGGTCCTTACTCCCACCAGATCTTCATCCGTGAAAACAATATGCTTGTTGTAGTTGATATCCGCTCCTCGCCGACGTTTTCCTGATTGTGATTTTGCTGGGTCAATCTGAAAAGCTTGCATTACCGCTGTCAGTTTCTTTACCTCCATTCGAGGTGAGTTACCTAGGATTTGCTTGACGTCAGATACTCCGTGGATTACTGCGAATTCGTGTCCGGCGTCATCTTCCAATACGTTGTCGGGTCTCATCTCTTTGTGGGCAGCCACTTTCTCTACCTTCTTTTCCACAAAGTCATTCAAATGTCCGGACTGGGCCAACTCCTCGAGGTGGGACTTAAGATCCTTGCAGTGCTCGGTCTTATGCCCTCCCTATTTGTGGAAAGTGCATCTTAATGCATTGTTTCTTTTCGAGGGGTCTCCTCCCATTTTCCGGGGCCATTTGATGAACGGCTCATCCTTGATCTTCGTGAGAATTTTGTAAATTGGCTCTTAAAAGACGGTGTTGACCGCCTGGAACGATTTTGTAATGTCAGGGCTCCCTCCGTTTTTGGAGCCATTCTTGCCCCCACTTTTTCCTCCTTTTTTCTGGTTCTCAAATTTCTCACATCCCTTGGTAGTGAGCTTGGCTCGACCGTTTTCTCCTACATTAAGGCGTGTGACATCTTCCACCTTTGCGTATTTCTCAATCCGGGCCATCAGGTCGTCAATGGTCGTAGCTTCCTTTTTCGTCAAGGACTGGTAAAGGAGGGAAGAGCTAGGTAGCCCAATTTTGAATGAAGCCACTGCCACTTCTTCCACGCAGTCCTCGACCTCGTTGAATAACTCCCAGTATCTATTCGCGTAGTCTCGGAGTGTCTCCTGAGGCGTTTTCTTCATTGTTAATAGAACATCCGTCCTTTTGGGATGGGAGCTGCTGGTGATGAACCGGGCCGTAAAGAGCTCGGCCAGGGATTTGAAATTTTTGATGGATCAGTGAGTGAGTTTCTCGAACCATTTCTGGGCCACGTCATGGAGGCTCAAGGGGAAAATACGGCACATCAGTGCATTTCGGTGATTCCAGAGGGTCATGGCCTGTCGGTACTGCCTGACATGATCAATGGGATCAGTCTTCCCGTCGTAAATCTTGAACCTTGGAATGGCAAACTTCTTGGGAGCCTCTTCCTCTTCAATTTCCCTCGTGAAGGGTGACTTTATCTGGGTCTTGAGGGCTCTCCTGGCGAGTTCTCTGGTCGACCTGGTTCCGCGGTGAGCTGGATGTTGGTCCATTTCTCTGCGGACCAGGTTCCGTATGTTGTCGTCGCTGCGAGCAGAGCTCTGGTAGCGGCGAGCTTTTCTTAGTTGTTCGCGGAGGGCATCGTCTGAGTCGCCACCTTCGTCCCCTGGATATTGCCGCCTAGGGCTCCTTCCTTGGCTGCGAGATTTGCTCGCCTGAGGGCTAGGAGTGCGATAGGGATGTCTCCTGGTATCAGGACGTAGTTCCTTCTCCAGTCTTTCCAGTTTTCTTTTCAAGCGAGCATTCTCAGCCTCATATCTGCGAGAAGACTCCCTCTGCTCGTGGAGCCTTGCCTCGTATGCATCGATCAATCTGGATATCTGCGTGGACCTTGCTGGTCCTTGACTTTCTTCTGAGGCTGGCGTTTCTAAGCGAGCCCCTCGATCTGAACGTCGGACTTCGGACCTAATCCTGCGAGGAGCAGGTGGCTCTTGAATGTCTCCTGCTTGAGGAGCGTTGCTGCTGTGACCAGACATCTTAGATTTTTTCTTGGCCTGGGCTCTTCTCAAGGAAATATGAACGTTTCCCACAGACGGCGCCAATTGTGGTGACAATTACTGTTGGTGACAATTATTGTGCAACACAAATAAATATGATAGAAGTAATGACCAAGAAAGAACAAATAAAACGCCAATCACACAACAACAGGTGTACGTGGTTCAGCAAAGATGTGCCTACGTCCACGGTGGTGCAGTCAGTATTATTTCTCTATATTCTGAAGAATAAGTACCGAGAATACAACTTGTCCTTTGCCCCGGACCTAGGGTTTAATTTATACATGTATATGCTAGTTAGTGAAGATGATGGGTTCCTTCATATTAGCCATCTTCTCTATAACTTCTTTTCATGGGATCGTGGGGAGAGACCGGGTCAATATGAAAGATAGAGGGCCTGGATTTTGGGCCGCCAGAACTGGGCTACTCGTCCAGGCCCATGGTTCTCAATTCTGGGTACCTACACCAATTATCAGGTGATTTATGATTCTAAAGAACTTTGTAAATAAAATCCCATTGTAATTGGTAATAATCTTTTGATAAATCTAATTTAATAGCTACACCACCAATTTTAGATTTTGAAATCTTCATAGAATGGATAAATTCATAGGATATTAAATATTGCCCCGAATATGTCTCGCTTTTAAAAAAGCATTTTAAAGAAGAGAAACATTTTTATTAATAATAAGATGATGTTTTTGCACAATTAAAGCAGAGATAATTTTGTTGATAACTTTGCAATGACTAATAGGTCTGTAGTAAGTTATTTTGGTCGGATTCTTAATTTTAAGAATAAAAATCAGATGCATTGGGTTCATCTCTTTTGAAATATGACCTGAATGAAAAATATTTGTAACCATATTAATGATATTAGAACTAATTATGTGTCATTGGTCTTCGAAAAAATCGATTATTATCCTATGAGGACCCGAATATTTATTTAATGGCATATTCCACACCATATTCTTAATATCTAAATTTTTTATGGGAATGTTCAAATTATGTATATCATTAGAATTAAGACTATGAGAGTGAGGATTCAAAGTATTGAAATAAGTTGTAGGATTAGAAGTTTGGATTAATTGTAGATAAGTAGTACAAAAATCATTTTCAATATCCTTATTATCATAAATACACCCTTTATTAGGATAAAAAATAGAATTAGTAGTGTTATTTTTTCCTACATTGATTAATAGAAGCATGAAAATATTTAGTATTTAAATCACGATTTCTAACCCAGTTGAGTTGAGCTTTTTTTCTTTGAAAGAATATTCTCATGAAGATATAACATATTAAGTTTGTTTTGAAGAAAATTTTATCGAGTTAATAAATTATCAATTAAATTTGAACTAAGTTGATCACGACAAAAATAAATTTGTTTTTGAGTACTATTAATCGGAGTTTGTGCATTTTGGAAAACTTTATTTTTATATCACTTATATATCATATAATCTTTTTGGAGAATTGATAAGCCCAGGAGCCTTTCATATTTTCCTCCCAATAATGTTTAACGAACCCGTGATAAGAAGAATGAGTATTCCACGTATGATGATAAATAAAACGTTGATTAGTAATTTTTAAGTTAAAGTTTGTATCTAACATTAAGGGGAAGTGATCTGAAGTCGAGTTAACTAGATGGCGTATCTTTGTATTTTGAAAAAGATGATTCCATTTATCATTACACAAACACCAATTAAATCTTTCACGAATGTGTGTTTGTATAGTATGTTTATTAGTCCAATTATGTTTAGGCAGATAAAACCCTAAATCCATCAATTGGCAATCAACCACACAATTTCTAAAATCACTAGTTTTGTTAAAACTAAAGGAAGTTCGTCCTATTTTTTCATGGGGGTAAAGAATAGAATTAAGCATAATTATAGACAATAATTACCATGATTGGAGGGGTTGGAGGAGCCATTTTCAAGAAGAACCTGTGCTAATTATGATAATTGATCAATCATTAAAGGGTGATATATTTGTATTAACTTATTTTTTTTTAGGGGGGGGGGGGGGGTATAAGACCTATAGAGATGTCATCCATGTTTTCTTAAATTAATATGTTACCTTGTTAATTGTAAGAAAATATCAACATGAATAATTCAGTTCGTTATTCATGAAATATGTAATGGTCGCTCATAGGTGCATCAACCCTTTTTTAAATATTGAACATAAATGAGAAAATTGAATACATTATTTATTTATGTAACTCGTTACTTAATATAATATTCATACTATGAATGATTAGTAGTCACCCACCTACAATGGTTTGAATAATAAATATAAAGATAAAGATAGTAGTAATAACTCATCATTCGTATAATAGCAAAAATATTAATAAGTTATATTCAGTTTATTTATTCATGCAAGATTATTCCTCTCAAGGAATCAATTTATGTAATTCAATGAACATTAAGTGGGAACGTATGTTATCTAATTAGGTAACCATAAGTTATCCGTAGATAACATGTCCATTTAACTAAATAACATAATAGCGCATAAAGTTATATAAACCAAATTAATATAAACATCAAAATAAATACTTTATAATTACTATCGAAGGAAAACAATAATCATGTGTTGTTAACTAAAAGCATTAATATTGTGAGGTAATTTATCTAATTATTTTGTCATGTTATTGCATCCCAGTTTTTTTCTCTATAATTGCATTTATTATAAGTTATAATGCTCTCGAAATTAATTTCCTAGAATGAATTAAAGAAGTTAGGTTGCAATCAACAAATATAGATCTTTATGTGTAAATTTTAATTTATGAACCCACTATTAATGATGAAAGCAATATTAGATGCTCTTTATAAATTTAGGGAGAGATTGGACACACTGAGAATTGTGTTTGTGCAGATGACTGTTGCACATAATGTAAATCTAGTAAAACTAATAATGTTGGAGATTAAATATAAATATGAAATAGCATCTTTATATTAATAGGTGACTACGATGTAACATATCTGATAACTTAAAGGTAGACTGTGTGAAGTATAATTAAAGGTATTATGATTAGGTTGATGCACGTGGCATGACACGTGTAATGAAGAGAATTATAACAATATGGTTGCCCAAAGATCATAGACCAGGTAAAGGCGAATCACCAAGAATAATGATAAATATCACCGAGCACAATCTTACTCCAACTAAATCTCTTAAGAGATAAGACTAAAGTTAAAGGCCAACTACATCAGAAACGCCTACGATTATAGTTGACATAGTTAGGACTCTTGTATGTATAAATATAGTGACCATAATGATTAAAAGGAATGTATTATAGCATTGTACCCATGACTTCGACTCTCAGCTAGTCTTCTTTATCAATCCAAGTCTTCTTCTTCACCTTGAAGTAATAAGAATCTCATACTTTTTTCCCTGTGGACGTAAGTAGGCTAACCTATCAAACCACGTATATATTTGTGTCTTTTTTTATGTTGAACTTATATTTGTGGGACAAATTGGTATTTATTTTTATTATAGGATTAATATCCCTTATAATTTGGCATCGTTTGTGGATTAACTCTAAACCCCACTACTTATGAATACCATCCTTTAATCCAAATGAGTGCACATCTGTCCTAGGAACCATATTCGATCTGAGGTATAGATTGAGGAGGGAATAGAATCGTTCGAGATCTCTTGCCCCTCCCAGCAACATGAGATTACGGGGACATAAACCTCGTAGTTCTTGTGCCATTAATCACCTTAACACTCCATCTATAGTGCCTCCTACTATGATTTTAACATCATGGCTCATCAACGTTTATGAGAAATAACTGAATGAACACATTTAGAATATTGCCACACTAAAGAAATAACTGATTGAGTAGTATAAAGTGTGTGGATCTAGATCCCATAAAAACTTAAATGCCTTAGAATAAGTAGAATTAAGTTTCCTATAATCCCTTATAGTAAAATAACTACATGGCATCTAGTTCTAGAAGTCTTAAAGAGGCATATCTTAATCAACCCTAATCATGACATTCCTCTATCCATATATCAACTAGTAATGGAGGTCGACCAGTTTAACCAATTGAATCCAGTCACAAAAATAGTTTGGAAAAATCTTAACCTCCCAAAAACAATGTCAAATGTGATGACCTACGTAATTTTAGTAAGAAATAGGATGCCATAATCCCAACCTAGAACAAACTCCAATATTTCTCTGCCTTTCCTGTTATTGTTGATATTGCATCATCATATAACCTAAAGAAATTCTCCATAACAAAGATCACAATATATAATAGAAAGATAAATCCAACTCATTCTACCAGGAACTATAGATAATCTATATCCATGTGGAGCCATCACATTTCCTAATGTGTCATGTTTTCCAATCTATTTTGGGAGATATCAATCTTGGGTGGTTTGAGAAGCTAGAAACTAGATCGATCTCCTCCTTTAGAAATTATGTGGGTTATTTACCACTCAATTTATCATCGTCAACAAGATAGTAAAGTAGGACAACTCCGTAAACGCCCTCAAAGGAAAAAACAGAGTCTCTCAAGAAGTATTTTCATCGATATTAAATAAAGCAGACAACTATAAAAAGCATTTGGGGATTTTTTTTCTTTTAAATTTGGCCACGTCGAATCCGATGATATTTATTAATCTCTCATTAAGAATTCTAAATCGTCAATGGACGACCAGATGGAGCGTATTGAAAATTATCCCAAGGGGAAGGACGAGCTTCTAAATGTTGATAATTAGGTTGAAAAGCCTTCTAAGACATCTAGGGAGAAGAACATGAATAAAGGACCAAAGGGAGAGGCATATAACTGACCTTTGTCAAAAGGGAGGTAAAGAAAAGAATCCTAAGGGATGATCAAGAATGCCGACTAATGAGAATGTGTACTAAGTAGTATACATAAGGAGTTAATCTTTAAGCTCGTTTTATAAATAAATGATAATACTTGCTACAAGAAGTGCCCAAGATGACTAGAGATCCAAATGAGAGACAAACTAACCTCCAATGCACTTCTCATCCGGATCATGGACATACGATTGAGAACTGCAAGATGTTTAAGCATCACTTCGAAGAACTTGTCTAGGTTAACCATCTCGGGGAATTCGTTATAATGAAAAAATAAAATATTTAGGTCGAGTCAATGCCACATAAAACGAATGATGGCAACCTCCCACCATCGATAATGATCATATCCATAGATGGCTACACCGATCCATCCCAGTCCATAAGCAAGAAGATTCAAATGATAGCCAAAGGTATAGCTATCTTGAAATAATCATTCTAGGTGGAGAGATCCAACAAAGTCCTTAGCAAGGGAGAGCACAAGGAGGTTTATTTTGATCGGGTGGTCATGTTCTCTTATCATGATCTAGTCGGCGTCAACCTTCCACATAAATATGACTTAATTCTTACTATCAATGTGGATAATTTTGAGGTAAAAAGGATAATGGTTTATCAGTTGATCCCGTCAGAGATTATTTATGTTAACCTCCTCTATAAACATGGATACAACATCCAAGACTTGGATACAAAGGCCGATCCTCTGATCAATTTTAATGGAAACCTTGAGATATCGTTAGGAAATTAAGTTGTCGATTAAAGTTATATATGTCAATCATAAGGTTGAGTTTCACATTATCAAATTATACTCACCCTACAACACCATTCTAGGAAAATGTTGTCTTCATACATAAGGGTTGTGCCTTATTCGTTGCATCAAAAACTAATAAGTGTGAATGATTAGGGAATCATCGAAGTCAACGATGATTAAGAGACATTACCCAAATATTTCATCATTGATATTAAACTAAATAAAGTCCGTCCTAAGAATATTCAAGATGATAACAATGTAGAGGGTGATCAGCCCAACTAGAACCTTAAGGGAACTCGACTTGGCATGGAAGAGACCAAAATAACCCCCTTTGACCGATTGATGGAGGAACTCATAAATGTTCCTCTAGATTCATCATAGTGAGAGAAAACTTTTTCTAAAATGTTGGAAGACGAGTCATAAAAAATCATTCATTTCCTTATAGTAAATGTCGATGTATCCACTTGAAAGACTTATAAACTTTTGGGAATTGACCCAAACATTTCCTATCACTGATTGCACAAGGATTCGTTTTGTTGGCCTTTCAAGAATAACCCTAGGAAATCATCCCTAAAAAAATGTCAAGGTGATTAAGAATGAAGTTGAGAATCTACTTCATGCTAATTCAATAAAAGAATTCCAATTTTAAGATTGGCTTTCTAACACGATCATAGTCAAGAAGAAGAGTGGAAAGTAGAGAGTATATATTTATTTTACAAACTTCAACAAAGTGTTCACAAAATGATAGCTTCTCTCTCCCTATGATCGATCAACTCATTGATTCAACCACATGCCATCATTGCATGAGTTTTATGGATTCTTACTCGGGTTACCACCAGATACCCTTATTCTTCCTTAGTCAAGAGAACACATCCTTTAATACACCTTTGGGACTAACTACTATAGAGTCATGTCATTTAGTGTCAACAATGGTGGGGAAGCATATCGGGGCCTCGTGACAAAAAATTTTAAGAAGTAGATCGATTTGAGCATGAAGTTTTATAATAATTATATGCTCTTAAAGAGAAAATATGAGACTGTCCACATCAGTGTTCTCTCCAACACCTTCAAATTTATAAAGAATTATGTAATGAACTTAAACTCTTCCAAGTGTGCCTTTAGGGTTAGCTCGAATAAGTTTTTGGCTTATCTCATGACATATAGAGGAATGGAAACTAACCCCAATTAAATTGAAGCCTTATAATATATAAAGAAAATGACCACGGTAAGAGATGTTCATGTCTTGATCGGGATGATAGAAAATCTCATTCTGTTCACACCTTAATCATCGTAAGTGTTGAACTTTTATTCAAGCTTTAAATAGGGAGAATACAAAAATATAGACATGGGAATGCAATGAAGAACTGGAGAAGATTGAGAAATACTTGAGATATCCCTTATTATTATCAACATTGATGATTGGTGAGAAGGTCCACTTGTAGCTAACTATTTATCAGTTTACAACTAGTGATACATTGGTTTGGTTTGAGGATAAAGTGAAACAACCAATTAATTACATCATCTAGGCTCCCGTTGAATCTAAAAGGAGATAAATTCCTATAGAGAAGTCAGCTTTGAAACTTGTAATGTCGTCAAGGAAGATACAACACTATTTTGATGTCCACACTATATTCATTATGACTTCTTTCACTATTAAATAGGTTTTAAAAAAAATAGTTTGTCTAACAGGATGACTAAGTGGTCATTGGAATTTGCCCAATTGGATATCATTTATGAGTCCCAAACCACCATAAAAGGGAAAGTAATAGCTAACTTCATTGTTGATTTATCATAATGTATATGGGAGGAAGTTATTCATCCCAATCCTCTCTCAGAGATGTTCAACTTGTTACAAGTTGATCAAACACCCAGGTTGAAGTTATTCATTGATGGCACATCTAATAAACGTGGTACTAGTGTTGGAATCATTCTCATTATCCAACATGGATGCCTCATCAATCAATTAGTTCAACTTTAGTTCAAGGGTTCAAACAATTAAGTAGAGTATGAGTCCATAACAACTATCCTCAAATGGGATATCTGCATGGGAGCATAATATATAAGTATTTATTGTGACTTTCGTCTGACAACAAACAAGTTAAGTGGAGAATATCAGGTCATATATACCAAAATGATCTCCTACTAGGAGAAAGTAAGGAAAATACTAAAGAACTTAAGGTCGATATTAATAAACCAGTTACTAAGACATTGTAATAGTCATATTGATGTCCTATGTGTCCATCTCAATCCAACAGCACGTGCAAAACGTTAGACCTGGGGGTGTTATGCGACACTTGAGGTTTCTCAAATCCTACTCATGTGCCTATGAGAATCTTGTTCCTTTAGTGTACTTAGACACACCATTAATGGTGGCCTATGAATATCTAGGCGGATAAAGTTGAGTGAGAACCTTCAAGGTGCAAACGACATAAACAACCATAATCAACATTTGAGATGTGTGGATGTGTAGAAATTAGAGTTACAGAGTGGGAAAGTGTTAGGAAAAAACTCCTCCCTTTTGGTCTCTTTTGGTCTTAACAATATGGTCTCCTTCTATTTAATACATAAATGTGTTTGGACATGTATGTGTATTAATGTGTCGTGTGTGTTAGGAGGACAAAGGTGGAATAAAGGTGAATGTGTGAATGGATGTGCACATGTGCATATATGAAGAGTCGAGTGAATATATAATGACCATCAAAAAGTTGTATACTTATACTCCTAAGGAGAAATAAATGTGAGTGATGCCTCAAAATCGTGACCTCATTATCGAAAAGTGAGTACGCATGACAAGAACCACTAAAAAGTCAAAATTGATTATGTTAACTAGAAATAGTGAATAAAAATGAATAAAATGTGAAATTTTGTAAGGGATGGCCTAGAATCATAACCTTACAATATAAAAGTGAGTGAGCATAATGAGATCACTAAAAGAGTAATGCAAGTGAAAGAAATAACTATATATGAATAACATAATGAATGTAGATGCGAGTGAAGCCCCAAAATCAAAAATTCACTATAGAAAAAGTGAATAAACATAAATGAGATCTCAGAAAGAGTAATAAAAGTGAAAGAACCAACTACATGAATAAAAACGAAGTAAATAGATGATTAAAATATAAAATATGTAATAAACTAAAGTAAATAAATAAAGCATACTTGAATCCCAAAAGTGATTTCAGGATGCCTACATAGCCAGAAAGGCACCAAAGTCCATGTAGTTTGTATGAAGCAAGAGTGGGTCTAAGTCATAGTATTAATTTAGGGTGTATCCTATTATTTTGTGAAAAGAGTGAAATATGAGGAAATGGTGTAAAATATAATGAAACCCCGCCAAATTTTGAATATCCCTTAAATCTAATTTTTAGGATTTTTTTGTTTATGAAAAATAAGTTTGAAAGTGTTTATAATAATAAAAAAGTGGAATTGAGGTATTTTTTGAAGCCAATAATAAAATATGACAAGTATAACAAGAATGAAGAACTAAAACACGAAAAATAATATATATTAAAAATGGAAAATGCAAAGAGGTTTTGAACCTTAAAGATCTTTTAAATTCTATTTTTTATGATTTGTTTTTTTGAATTTTGGTGTTTAGGTGGTGGTTGTGTAAGGGTGGTTGATGGTGGATTAAGGTGATGTAAGGGAATTGTTAAAGAATGTTGTGAAAGTAAAGTGTACTAAATTTTATGTTGACGTTGCATTAAAATTGAGGACATGTGCAAATGATGTTAGGGTTTCCTTAAATGAGGTAACCCTAAAAGGGGAAAGGAAAAATCTTCGCCATAGGTACCCGCCAATTAGAAGGTCACTTGGGCTACCGAAAAAAAAGTTGGTAACACTTGCTCACTATGTAAGGTCCACTTGCTTATAGGTAGGTGAGGTGTGCTACTTATGGGCAAGTTCCATGAGTTCTATTGCATTTTTATTCCATCACTTTTAATTTGGGAGTCCACTTTGCATACATGCACAATTGTTCGAAAGAGTATTCAGATCTCTATGATTTTATAAGAAAATACTCTCGAGTTCAAGAGCTAAATAAAGTCAAATGGGCCTGGGAAGAGCGATGATGTTCTTCAGTTAGGGTTTAAAAAAGAACCAAGGGTTTGGGAGTGAAGGGAATATGTTTAGACTATTATGGAAAAGCTTAGGGGTATAGGGATAGGTTTTTTACACCTTAGCCACATTGGCTTCAATGAGACATACTGATTGGAAGGGGATAATAGAGGTTGAATATGTCTGCCGACCAAGCATTGATGAACTAAAATCAGAGCCAGATGTCACATAGATTGATTCGGACCCATATTGGATAGAACTTATCATTGAATATCTAAAGAACACGTACCATCTAGAGGATATTAAGGACACCAAAAAAATGAAAATCAAACTGATTAGATATTGCCTCAATTCATAAGTCAAACTCTAAGGGAGATAATTTACAACGCCTAGTCAAGTGTGTTCATCCAAATCAGTTAGTCGGAATCCTCAATGAGATACATGAAGTAAGTTTCAATGAACATGTGGTAAGAAGGTCATTGTACTACATGGATATCTCATAAAGGAATTAGTGAACCTATATGAAAAATTATGCGATCAAGTTCATTCAAAAGTGCCCCAAATGCTAGGACTTTTCTCCTATCATCAGGAAAATGGTTGTCAACCTAAACCCTTTCATAAAGCCATGGTCCTTTACTGAATGTGGTATGAATATTATGGGAACTCTACCCATAGATCCTGGATATTAAAGTTTCTTGATAACCAAAAATGACTATTTCACTAAATGGGTGGATATTAAACAACTAACCCATGTTAAGGGAGCAGATTTCAGAGGTTTCATATGGAGAAATATAATCACTAGATTATTCATCCATAGGGCATTTGTGTTAGAAAACGTGAATCAGTTTGATGATGACACATTCTGGGAATTATGTGCAAAGTATGGGGTCTGTAATCATTACACATCATTGGTCTTCCCATAGTACAATGGGAAGGTCATTGTTTTATATGTATATCTCATAAAGGTATTAATGACCCCTTATGCAAAATGATGCAATGTAGTTCATTTAAAAGTGCCCCGAATGTTAGGACTTTTCTCCTATCATCGGGAAAATGGTCGTCAATCTAAACTCTCTCATAAATTCATGCCTCTTCTCCTAGTGTGGAATGGAAATTATGGGACCTATACTTGTAGCTCCCAAAAATTGAAGGTTTTTAATCACTGCAACTAACTCTTTCCCTAAATGGGTGGAGGTTGAACAACTAACCCATTCTAAGGAAGCCAATATTAGACGTTTCTTATGGAGAAATATAACCAGCACATTCTTCATCCCTGGGGAATTAGTGTCAGACAACATGACTCAATTTGACAATGACACATTCAAGGTTTATAGATTCACTCCAAGAAGGTCGACGGGAGAAACTTCTTATGCCTTGGATTACGAAGTTGAAAAAATCATCCCTATGGAAATCATTATACCAATAATAAGGTCCAAATATTTTTAGAACGTACAAAATAATGATCACCTAGCCCATAAACTTGATCTATCCGAATGATAAAAAGAGAAATATCTTATTTACTTGAAGCATATGAGCAGGAGATCCCTAAAAACATGACAACAAAGATCGTAGAGTTCTGCGTCTATGACATGGTTCTCAAAAAGGTGATGCCGACCACTAAAAAACCATTTGACGAGAACCTAGATCCAAAATGGTTAGGCACCTATAGAGTAGTATCAAAAGGATGTAGATACTCAAATCGTCTATGAGAATTTGATGGAATAGTAGTGCCTAGGTCATGGAATGCCATGAACATTAGGATATTATTTTCATAAGTATATTAAATTTATTTTTGAAAATGTTATTCGAATGAAGATGATTCATATTAAATAATGCAATAGTTTAAAAAAATATACGTTTACAGTTAAGCCTTACAAAAACCCAGCTGAAAATGGTGGTATAACTCAACTTCGGGTTAATAGACATCAAATAGACATCAATCCACCTAGGAACGAGTAGTATGACTTAGAATAGGTAGGTTTTTCCTAATTTAGGCATAAGCCCATCTGTAATGACTTAGAATAAGTCAGTTTTTCCTAGAACAGGTGCAAACCCACCTAACATAGTGATTAAATGTTATAAATAAATGGTGTTAGTTACAAACCTAGACTCTGCCGGCAAAATATTTAAGTTAGATATAAATGTTAAATCACTAAAGTTTACACATCCGTGGATTTGGCTATAGATTAAGTGATGAATGCTAACTTATTAATCAAATTACAAGTTAGTGGAGTCATCCACAGACACACACACTCTACTGACTGGAGATTAAGCTAAATATGAATATTAAATTATTAGTCAAATTTTACAAATCATTTGTCATAAACCTACTTTCCACTAATCATATGTATAAGACCTTTGAACATTCACAAAAAAATGATAAAAATGTACTAAGCATAATGGTATCTTTTCATCAATGAGAAAAATAACTCAAGGCCTATAGACTATGGCTACACAACCTACATAAAAAATGACAACCGAAAATCCTAACAACTAGGGTGTTTGGGGTGACCTCATTCGCTTTCGACAATTTTGTTGCCTTATTTTCCCTCATCTTCGGGAACATCTAACTCAGTGGTAGCTAATTAACTTCTTACAAAAATGCCAAATAGTCTTACCATTTGTCAATGACGGATGCTCTAAGTAAGCAAAGTCAACCACGGGAATGTTCCCCATCTTGAGAACAATTATACATCCTTTATTAAATAAAACCAACTCATGGTAGTAGAGTTACAGGGAACCCTCTTGGATGTCAGCCTCAAAAGCTTAACCATAAGAATTTTCTTATTCCTTCTCCACATTGGAGGACATGGTAAGATTTTGCCTATGGAGAATCAGTTTCTCCAATGTCTTTTGGGCAAAGTATGACACCCCGCCTATTAAAATAATGGGTGGCCAACCTATTAAATAAAATGGTAATCTCATATGGCTCATTCTTAGCATCACTGTCGAAAGTAAACTAGTTACTAGCCACCCATTAGTTTAACAAGCAGTGTTAAATTTTAATTTGTAACTACCATGCCAAAGTAAAACCATTTAATCATAAATCCAATGAGAATGAAACTAAATAAATAATCCACACCATATGAGGAAGTCGAAATGCATAATATGAAACTCGGTACCAAATAAACCACGAGTTACCAAAATTCAATCCAAGATTGAAATAAATAATTAAAATAATTGAGTCTAAAATAAAGGGGAAACACGCCTAATAGATAACTAAAATAGAGCCTAGTCTAAGAAGCAATGAACAAAGCGGCTATTCAGAGCTCTGGAGCCTCCACATTCACTGCAGCTACGTATCCCTGGAAAGAGTGATCATCCATGGCGTCCCTATGGATGGACACCTAAAAGGTTTTGTAAAATAATCTTAACACGGGTCAGAGCCCCAAACCATTGAAAAATATTTGCAAGTAATTAAGATGCAGCAAATAAATATGCACAAAATAAATATGCAGTAAAACTTTCCATATTTAAGTCGGTGTCGCACTCGCATGGGATAATTCTCACCTCTCAATTGTAGTGCACACCTAGCGCATACATCTTAACCTGCCTAGTTTTACTACCCCGCCTATCTAGTCGTATTGCAAATTTCACTAATACACCACTTTAACCTAAGAATTGTTTATCGTCCATTTCTTAGCTATTTTTCTCATTAGCTTAAGTAACCATTCATCATTTATCATGTTCATAACTTTACCCGAGTTATTTATAACATTCATCTTAAAGTATTAAGCCCGTATATATTTACCACACTAATATATATATACATAAAGTTATACTACAACAAACACACATATGTCTCGTATAATCCTCATCCCTCGAGTAATAACTCATTAGATACCATCCCCCGAGTACTAAATAATTAGATGTATTCCCTCTAATACTAACTCACTGGACGCCTTTCTCTACAATGTTATCATCATCCAGGGCATAATCACTTCATCCCGATTACCGATGGTTGGACTCTCACACCGACTCGGTAAAATCACAAACGTATTGGAGGGGGTCATAGTCCTTTGGTAGTGAGTCCCAACCATAACCTAATCGTCTCACTTCGAATAACCATCGCACAAGGTATAAAAATGGCGCTATAACATGGGGTCGATACTTAGCTTGTTGTGTTTCCCCAGGGAAGATCACCCACATCGCACAACCTCTGTTGATAGTGGTAGAGAGGTATGTTTTACATAAATATCACGCACACATGCGCACGCGCATATATATATATATATATATATATATATATATATATATATATATGCAAATTCGGTTAAACCGTGACTGTCGCTCAAAGCACTAGCCTACTATCCTGAGTGTACACCCCGAATTTTAAATTTGATTTAGTTATAAGTTATTAACTAAATAAAATAGCATCACTCGACTAAAATACTAGGACTTAACCGACCATCCTGTACATTAAATATTTATGAATTCACCCCACCTAATTCGTTATTTAAAGTTACTCGTCAATTATTTTTTGCATTATCTCTAATCCAACTTTAATTATCCAATCATCCTTAGGTAATTTTAAATCTTTCTAAATATCCCTAATTTAGTATCTCTTATTCTTACGGTTTATAAATTCCATTTGAACCATCCGAAAATAACCCATTAACCAAACAATCAACTTGGACCTTCCAGAAAACCGAACCGGTTCGGCCAGACTGTGAACCGGTTCGCCCAGCAATCCGAGCCAGTTCGGTTGGACCTGCGAACCGGTTCGCTACCTTTATTCAGTGAACCCTCTTCTCCAATTTCAATCCAAACCCATTCAATACGATACAAAACCTCCATTAGAACATATATAACCTAATGGAATGAATCCTAGATGGTTATAAGAGTAAATAACCATCCAAATATCAAAGATTTATCTAATGTCATCAATTAAATTCATGAATTGGGCTTCTAAAAAGAACATTCCATTTAAACCTAATATTTGGTTTCAAAATCCCCAATTAAACATATTCGACCTCTAACGTTCTGATACGATTCTAGCAATATTAATGGGTACTATATCATCAATCAATCATCTAACCTACACATGATATCAATTTCACTAAAAAATCCATTTTCATGTAAAAACCCTTCTTGAAAGTGGTTTTGTTCTACACTTACTATGATATGAACATGAATCACCTCAATTTAATTTAAAGCAAGTTAATTACTTGCCTTGGATTGATTGTAGGGTCTAATCTCTTTTGTGTGTGTTGATTTGATGCTAAGATCCCTTGATTTTTCCTCTCAATTAGCCTCTCTAGCCTTCTCCCTACTTTCTCCTCTCTTTCTTCTCTCTTTTAGGGTTTACAAATAATTGTTGGGTTGACTCACACCTAACTTTTATATTTTAATCCACAAATCCCAAAATTAGGTTATTAGGCTATTTTAAAATGACCCAAATTCGAGCTAGTCTAAAAATACCCCAAATACTACCCTCGGGTACTCAATTATGCCTATCTCGGCCCATTCGGAACCAATAATGAACTCGTAATCTCCATCTAAGTCATTCTACATAAATTCCTATCTCAACCTTAAAATAATCTACTCATAAGTACCGATTGAGATACCGTCAAAAATCCCGTCATTCTCACTCACTACGACGTACTAACAATTCACCATATTTTATTTACTATACACACTTAGTAAATTTAACACATATATATTAATCTTAGTCTCTCCCAATTAATATTTAATAAATATGCAATCTTCCATTTTAATTAAATTACTTCACACGTGTAACTTAAAAAATGCCAAAAATAATTAAATTCCAAATTATAAAAATACGGGGTGTTACATACTTCCCCCTTGCAAAGGAATTTCGTCCCCAAAATTCGGACATACCTACATCAAACAACTTGGGATACTGCTCTCACATATCATCCTCCTACTCCCATGTAGAATTATTTGCCCCAATGAACTCGAACCAAGGTCACCATTTTAAATCGCAACTTACGCTCACTACGATCGATAATAGCAATTGGTCTTTCCTCATATGAGATATCTTATTGCAAGTCTATCTCCTCTAATGGAATGTGCCAATAGGCCCTCCCACTCCTCTGATATCTCTTCAGATGACACGTAAAACACATCGTGGATTCATTGTAGATGCTCTGACAAACCCAACCTATAAGCGATTACTCCCACTCTCTCAATCATCAGGAAAGTCCTAACATACCTCGACACTAGCTTCCCCTTCTTTTTGAATATCATGACTCTTTTTATAAGAGACACCTACACCAAGACCTGATCCCCTATATCCATCTTTATATGCCTCCTATCTGCATATGTGTAACTCTTCTTCCTATCCTGAGTTATTCGTATGTGTCCCCGAATGAGCTGGATCTTGGAAGTAGTACCTGAATCATCTCCGATCCCAATAGCTTGTTGTCCCCCACCTCTAACTAACAAGTTGACGAACAAAAAGGTCATCTATAAAGCGCCTCAATTGGTTCCATGCCAATGGTAAACTGATAGGAGTTATTATAAGTGATCTCCACCAATGGAAGGTACTACTCCTAACCTCCCCCAAAGTAAAGTATACATATCCTGAGCATGTCCTCTAACATTTGATTAACCTGCTCAGTCTGCGGGTGATATGCGGTACTCAATTTCAAATCGGCGCTCTCTAAAAAATGGGACACAAAAATATTATCCATATAGGACACGATATTAAACGGCACCCAATGTAATCTCACAGTCTCGATAATAAACAACTACACATATTTTTTGTATTTTATAATCCGTACACATTGGTAGAAAATAGGCCACCTTGGTCAATCGATCCACAATCACCCAAATGGAGTCGTGGCCTCTATGTGATGTCGGTAACCCAATAATGAACTCCATCGAGATGACCTCCCACTTCCACACTGGGATCTTAAGTGGATGTAACATCTCGATTGGTATCTGGTGGTCTATCTTCCCTAGCTAGAAAGTAGCACAATTCTCACATCATCATCGACCATCAATACTACCTACGCATATCTTCGTACATCTTATCCCTATCGAGATATAACACACACCTCGATTCGTGAGACTGAGTCATCACTACATCTCAAATATGCATTCTCCAGGACCACAAGCCTCCTATCAAAGCATAATCCTCCCTCGAAACGGATGGAGTAGGACTCGGCCGCATCCACTAATAACTGTCTCATCCTGTCCTGACAGAACTGGTCCCCCACCTATGCTTTCACTACCCGCATAATGATCTCGGGTGTGATAGTCAAAATTAACATGCAAGCTCTGGCGATGTCGTCGTCATGTCTAAGCTCACCCCACTTTTCCTTCCAATCCTCTGTTACCTCTTCAATAGGTCGTCAGCTCAACACATATGCCACCACATTATCCTTCCCATGATGATATTGAATACCAATCTGGTAATCCTTCACAAACTTCAACCATCTCTTCTGTCGCATATTTAGATACCTCTGCATGAACAAATACTTAATGACTTACGATCTGTGAATAAACTGAACCTCTCACCCAAAAGATAGTGCCTTCAAATCCTCAAGGAAAATATGATCGCTGGTAACCCAGGTCGTGTGTGGTGTAATTCCGCTCGTGGGTCTTAAGCTTGCGAGATGCGTAAGCTATAAGCCTATACTCCTGCTATAATACACCCCCAAGCCCCTAAAGAGATGCATCTGTGAAAACACGGTACTCCACTCCTCCCCTAAGCAGTGCGAGCACAGGTGCTGAAGTTAATTGGTCCTTAACTCATTTAAAGCTAACTGAAAATAGTAATCCCAGACGTACGGTACTACCTTACGATCTGTAAACGCTGTGGTTTATGGAACCCCGGGTTTTAAATAATTCACTCGATTAAAAAATATAATTTCCTTTTTAATGTAAACCCAATATAGATGATGCGGAAGCGTTATAAAACAGGTGATGGTTCAACTTCCAAAAGTTAACAACAACAAGTTTTAATTAAATCCAAGTCCTAGAATTTGCCTAAGTCATAATTAACAATTATATCCAAAGTTAGGCGAAACCAATTTTAGCAAATGACTTGAATAAACCAAATTTACCCAATATTTAATTTAGTCCCAAATTAAATATAGTGTGAGAATTAAACCAAATTTTATCTTGAAATTATCCTAAAGCATGCGTTCTAAATTTTGTGCAAGATAAAATAAACAATATCACACTACGCCGAGATGTACGAGGAAAAACCCAAGACGGGAAACAACCTCGGACGGCCCTAGCCACAAGTCCACTAGATATGGAATTACAATTACAAGACAGATAGACTTACAACGACTGACTCGATCCCTCTCAAGCCTCGACGCTTCTTCTCGTAGAAACCTCTTCCTAGCGAACAACCTCGGAACACCACCGTGGTCTCGGAATCCACCGATGGGGCTTTATATGGTCACCGTCACCCAAGCATGGAGCCTTTCTCCGTGTGGGTAGAATCTCAACAAAAGTCTTCTTTGTGATGGGGTGTAGAAGCAAACCCAAAACGTCTCTTGAATTCGGTAGAGAAAACCGGTGCCAAAAACTCCAAGCAATTGATATAAATATAGAAACTTGGATAAACACAATTGGGTGTAAAATAGAGTGTGTATGAATTTTTCTTTGAAAGAATAACACTCAAAAACATGAACATATTCCTAAACTATTTTTGCTCTCAAACTCTCTCTAGGAGATAAACAAGGTTGGAAAAGTTAATTAGAAAAATGTGATTCCCGTCCATAATAAGTCTTGAAAAAGTTGGTTAAAAACCAAGTGGGGAAAGTGGGTGAAAACTGCAAAAAACTGCTCAAAACTGTTCCCGCCCTGGCGTCTCGTTCGAACGAACTTGACTCTCGTTCGAACGAGACTTCTAACGAGCGACCAGTCTGGGCTCGTTAGAATCTCGTTAGATACCTCGTTAGAACGAAAAACTCGTTCGAACGACATATCGAACGACTGACCAGTTTAGGGTCGTTGGCAGACTCATTCGAACGAAACTGGTTCGAACGACAAAACTCGTTCGAACGAAATCTGGTTCGAACGAAAAAACTGGTTCGAACGACATTTCTAACGAACGACCAGAAAGTTTGTAAAATTCGATTTTGGCCCAGAAACTTTTATATACTTATTTTAAAGTTCTAAATGATTCTTTTTGAAAATAAAATGCAGTTTTTTATTACACCTAACACCCAATACATATTGTTCCAAGCTCTTATATAAATATAATTACATTCATACCTTGGGAGCATGGAACCTTAGTTGATGACGTAGAAACGAGGCACGCAAATCGGCATGTTGATGAAGCTTTAAATTCTTTGCCGCTACGTCTTCAATACATACTTCATAGGCTTGAGAATATTACAAATAAATACTATCCTATGAATAAATGTTTTTGTCCGGAATTGAGCCAAAACTACATATGGACTCAATTGGAAATTTGTGTCCTTACAAATCTCCCCCTTTGGCTATTCCGGGACAAAAACCAAACAAAAATCCTAAAGGGACGTCAAGATCTACTCGACTCAAAACATAACCCGCCCAATCTTGACTCAAACCAAGGATCAAACGCTTTGCCATTAAACAATGCTTCTTTAGTAGAATTCCTGCACACTTAAGCAAACTCATCAAATGCATAGGGAATATCAAATATAAAATTCAGTTAATTAAATTATTCCCCCTAAATTAATTCTCCCCTTTATCAAACACATGACCTACTTAGAAAGACGTCTCCCCCTAAGATAAATCTCCCCCAAACGAAGATACGATAATAATAGGATTAGATACCATTTCTCCCCCTATCATCATTCTCCCCCTTTTTGTTCAGGAATAGGCAAAGGATAAAGAACTAATAAACAGCATGTGGAAGCTTAAAGTGATAAGACATGAAAGCATATGGACAATAAAAGCAGGGCAAAGACAAATATCATATATATAGATACCAAAAATATACCAATAGAGCACTTGCATATATATATAGATATAAACACACACATGACACAAAATACAATAAGTTTGCACACTCGTATTGGCAAAAATGTGTCATATGGAAACGGAAGTGTAGGGGTGTGTACTAGCAACAATTAAATTTAGACCCAAACACTTAAGAAACGTTCACGGAGTTCTCATTTGATTGCAAACTTCATCACAGTTAAATATAACCGCATGTGACAATATAGATTGAACTCAATGAACAAACATACACAATGCATACAAGCCTAGCATGATGATGATTCTACAAACCAAATAGAGTCATGACATTAAAGACAACTAGGATCAACGGACATTGTGCAAACCGTTGATATACCATCCAATTCTCCCTCATTGAGCATATATATTCTTGTATTTTTTGAATGAATATATCAAGCAAACATAGGCCTTGGCAATTGATTTCTGTTTAATGCCAAATATTCTGTTTTTAGGCCTTTGGATCACGTATTTCTTTTAGATCCAATCAACGGTGGCTTACTATCGCAAAGGATTTAATTCATCCTTTCGGAGCCCTTCCCCATGCACATTTAGATTTATCATGTTTTCATTTTTCACACAAATCTCACATGCAACGGATTTTGACATGCACTAGTCCTCCTAGGTCATAGATATGTAGATGACTAGATTTATAGGAGAACACCTCAAAAAGCTCAAATATAACATGTGAAATTAAGATTTCAAAAGAGCTCGTGCATGTGTGAAAAGAGGCATATAGAAATAGAATCCATTTAAACAATACAAAATCCAACTACTCCATATAAAACATGGTAAAGAACATTTTAAGGATTGAAAATCTAAACCAAAAGTTCTAGCCACATGGGAGCGTAAACGATAGGATTCAAACACAAATATATGCCACATAAAGTGTGTCAAACTAAAATACACACAAAATAAAATCTTTTTGAGTTTTTAACATTTTTTAATAAAAAATAAATATTTACTCAAAAGGACAAACAAAAATCATTTGTATTTTTCATTAAGCTTAAATGAAATAAATAAAACACAAATGATAAAAAAAAAATCTTTTTATATTTTTCAATTAATACAAACACAAAATATAATACAAAAAGATAAACAAGTCATGATTTCTAGCATGGGATATGAAATAAGGCGATGACTAGAAAATGACTAAACAAGCATACATTTAGCATATGAATATAGCATGAAGTACAAACGCTAAATTATGCAAACACTAACACATTCATCCTTTAGATTTAGAAAGGGAGGAAGGATGTGTAAGTAAATGAGAATCAACAACCCTATTTTGTAAGGCAACCAAGTCGGATTTCCTAACCCAAGTTAATGAGGAATGACTATTTTGGGGTGTAGGAACGTTAACTACCGTGGTTACTTTACTATGGGGTTTTCTAGGAATTCATTTAAGATCTAAACAAAATTTCCTAAGATGACCTTGTCGACCACAATGTGTACAAGTGAGAACATGTCGAAAAGATTTACTTAAGGAGTGATCTTTAAAAGTATTCCTAGTTGATTCTCCTAAAACATTGGTTTGGGCATTATGAGTAAATTCATTACAAGGATTGAAGCCTAAACCACAAGTGTCATTTTTAATTTGGACCGTTCCTAACATTTTATCTAGTTTTTCTGAACGACATTCCAAATCAAATTTGACATTACTAGAATCTTTTAATTTATTTTCCAATTCGGCAATGTTAGATTCTAGTAAACCATTACGCTCTTCAACGAGAAGCTCCTTTTTCAAGGATTCCATTAAATCCCTAAGGCTATCTCTTTCGCCTTCTATATAATCAAGCTTCTCTTGAAGAGTCCTCACATGTGTCCTAAGGTCTACTATTAAGGCACTATCATCAACGACCTTGACACTCTTTCTTAAACAAGCTTCTAACTTCAAATTAGTTCTTTTCAAATTAATAGATTCTTTATATAATTCATGAAAATCATTTTGAAGTTCACTCACATCAACCTCTTCTTCATTTTCACTCTCTTCACCACTCTCACTATCATTAAAAATAAGGGAATCGTGAACAATGACCTTGGAAGTGGCATGTGCTATCGTTTCATCAATCGATGAGTTGTCACAATCACTCACATGACTAGCCATAAAAGCCACAAAATTTTTCTTAGTGGGGGAATCGGGCTTTTCTTCCTTATCACTATCACTAAGGGTTGAATTATATGCAGTGGGTCGTTTACCCTCTTTCCTTAGTTTAGTGGGGCACTCATAAGCTCGATGGCCATAACCTTCACAACCAAAACACTTGTTAGACTCGTCCCTATCTAAATTATCATTACTAGGTTTAGGGATCCTCTCGGCTTTAGAAATCTTCTCGCTTTTATCATTTTTAGAAGTATCAAATTTCTTGAAATCATTTTTAAATTTATCTTTGTTAAATTTAAGAAATTTTCTAAATTTGCGAGCAAATAAAGCCATATCTTCCGAGTCACTTTCACTATCGCTCTCTACTACTTGTTTGACCTCTTTTCGGGCTTTTAAAGCAACACCCTTTTCAATTTTCTTTTCAGTTTTAGAGGGAAACATATCTAGTTCATAGGTTTGTAAATCGCCTATAAGTTCTTCTAATTTCGTAGAGGCTAAAGTGGGTAAAGAATTTAAAACGGTCACTTTAGGAATAAATCTATCGGGTAGGGACCTCAAAATTTTCTTTACAACACGGTCGTCAGGTATTTTCTCTCCCAAGTTAAAGGATGAATTAACAATGTCAGAAAGTCTAGCATAAAATTTATCAAAAGTTTCTTTTTCATCCATTTTGATAGTTTCAAATTGAGTGGTGAGGTTTTGGAGTTTTGAAGCTTTAACGACACTAGTTCCTTCATGAGTTAATTGTAAAATATCCCAAGCTTCTTTAGCGGTCTCACACGTCATAATGCGTCGGAATTCATCCGGTGTGACAGCGCTAAACAAGGCATTTATACCTCGGGAATTAAAGTTAGCAAGTTTAAACTCATTTTCAGTCCATCTATCGGCGGGTTTGATAACACGTTCATTTTCAACTAAATAAGTTGGTGGGGAGTATCCGGTAACAACAGACATCCAAACTCTCTCGTCGATAGATTTTAGTGCTGATCTCATTCGCGCTTTCCAATACGCGTAGTTTGAACCATCGAAAATAGGAAATTTTGAAAATGGGGAAAAATCCATTTTAGCCAAAAATTAAAAAGATCTTAACGAAATAATTTATCGTTTTTGGCTCTGATACCAATTTGTGAACGCTGTGGTTTATGGAACCCCGGGTTTTAAATAATTCACTCGATTAAAAAATATAATTTCCCTTTTAATGTAAACCCAATATAGATGATGCGGAAGCGTTATAAAACAGGTGATGGTTCAACTTCCAAAAATTAACAACAACAAGTTTTAATTAAATCCAAGTCCTAGAATTTGCCTAAGTCATAATTAACAATTATATCCAAAGTTAGGCGAAACCAATTTTAGCAAATGACTTGAATAAACCAAATTTACCCAATATTTAATTTAGTCCCAAATTAAATATAGTGTGAGAATTAAACCAAATTTTATCTTGAAATTATCCTAAAGCATGCGTTCTAAATTTTGTGCAAGATAAAATAAACAATATCACACTACGCCGAGATGTACGAGGAAAAACCCAAGACGGGAAACAACCTCGGACGGCCCTAGCCACAAGTCCACTAGATATGGAATTACAATTACAAGACAGATAGACTTACAACGACTGACTCGATCCCTCTCAAGCCTCGACGCTTCTTCTCGTAGAAACCTCTTCCTAGCGAACAACCTCGGAACACCACCGTGGTCTCGGAATCCACCGATGGGGCTTTATATGGTCACCGTCACCCAAGCATGGAGCCTTTCTCCGTGTGGGTAGAATCTTAACAAAAGTCTTCTTTGTGATGGGGTGTAGAAGCAAACCCGAAACGTCTCTTGAATTCGGTAGAGAAAACCGGTGCCAAAAACTCCAAGCAATTGATATAAATATAGAAACTTGGATAAACACAATTGGGTGTAAAATAGAGTGTGTATGAATTTTTCTTTGAAAGAATAACACTCAAAAACATGAACATTTTCCTAAACTATTTTTTCTCTCAAACTCTCTCTAGGAGATAAACAAGGTTGGAAAAGTTAATTAGAAAAATGTGATTCCCGTCCATAATAAGTCTTGAAAAAGTTGGTTAAAAACCAAGTGGGCAAAGTTGGTGAAAACTGCAAAAAACTGCTCAAAACTGTTCCCGCCCTGGCGTCTCGTTCGAACGAACTTGACTCTCGTTCGAACGAGACTTCTAACGAGCGACCAGCCTGGGCTCGTTAGAATCTCGTTAGATACCTCGTTAGAACGAAAAACTCGTTCGAACGACATATCGAACGACTGACCAGTTTAGGGTCGTTGGCAGACTCGTTCGAACGAAACTGGTTCAAACGACAAAACTCGTTCAAACGAAATCTGGTTCGAACGAAAAAACTCGTTCGAACGACATTTCTAACGAACGACCAGAAAGTTTGTAAAATTCGATTTTGGCCCAGAAACTTTTATATACTTATTTTAAAGTTCTAAATGATTCTTTCTGAAAATAAAATGCAATTTTTTATTACACCTAACACCCAATACATATTGTTCCAAGCTCCTATATAAATATAATTACATTCATACCTTGGGAGCATGGAACCTTAGTTGATGACGTAGAAACGAGGCACGCAAACCGGCATGTTGATGAAGCTTTAAATTCTTGGCCGCTATGTCTTCAATACATACTTCATAGGCTTGAGAATATTACAAATAAATACTATCCTATGAATAAATATTTTTGTCCGGAATTGAGCCAAAACTACATATGGACGCAATTGGAAATTTGTGTCCTTACACGATCAAATTAGTCAACGAAACAATAATCTTCGAGAAGCCCTTTATAAAGCGATGATAATACTCGACCAACCCCAAAAATCTTCAAACCTACGTTGGTATCGTGGTCTATCCCCACTCCCTCATCGTCGATACCTTACTCGGATACACAGAAATCCCTCTATCTGATATTATGTTCCCCAAAAACTGCACTTCCCTTAGCCAAAATCCACATTTCTCGAACTTGTCATAGAACTGGTGATCCCATAATGTCTACAAAACTAAACACAGATGCTTTACATGTTATTCCTGAATAGGAGGATAAATCAGAATATCGTTAATGAAAACAATCACAAACTAGTTCAGAAACTCCCTGAAGACCTTGTTCATAAGGTTCATGAACACTATCGGTGCATTAGTCAGCCCAAACGGTATCACCCCGAACTCATACGATCCATACCACTTCAGGAATGAGGTCTTAGGAACATCATCATCCCTAATACGTAACTGGTTATACCCCGATCCTAAATCTATCTTCGATAAGAATTTTGCTACTCTCAACTGATCGAACAGGTCACTAATTTGAGGTAATGGATATTTATTATGAATCGTGACATTGTTCAGCTCCCGGTAGTTTACACAGAGATGAAGTAACCCATCCCTTTTCTTCACAAATATTACTGTATGACCCACGACAATGTACTCCGCCTAATAAATCCCTATCCCAAGAGGTGTTGAATCTAATCCCTCAGCTCTCGCATTTCTAGCGGGTCCATACGGTACGGTGCACGTGCGATTAGCCTCATCCCATGCGCTAAATCAATCACAAACTCGATCTTAGGGATGGGTGGCAACCTGGGTATCTCCTAAAAAATGTCTACAATCTCTCTCACAACCGGAATAGAATCCAAGGAGATAACCACCTTCTATGAGGTCTCCTCCTCAATGCAGTACAAATGAGTGGTCGATCCTCCCTCAGGTAGAAGCATCGCCACTAGAAATATCTCCTGCCTCGAAATGGAGAATACAATGGTCCTCCCATAACAATCTATTATCACATTATACCCCGCTAACCAATCCATGCCTATAATGACATAATACCCCTCCATATCAAACACTTGTAGGTCGACTGCTAGACATAATCCTGCAATTTCTATTTTTACCCCCACCACATATCGAGTGTATAAGGGACCCACTGCCCAAATGTGACTCTACACATATGATAAGGTTGTCGGTTGTCTCTAATAGACCGACTGTGCGTGAAAATTTAGTAGCTATAAATGAATGTAAAGCTCCCGTATCGAACAAAACCCTACCCATTTTCCCATGAATAAGAAACGTACCCTCTATTGCTGGAGACGCCTGCGATGCCTGAGGTATAATTGGATCTCGAACATTATAGACACATCCCATACAGCAACTGCCCCTGCTACTGTGGGGCTGGTAAAGTTAATGCTGTCGGTGGTAACTGTGCCTAATGACCCTACTGGGCATCCAGTATTAGTCCTCTGACTGGATGTGGGAAACATCTCTTTCGATGGCCCGTCTCTCCATAATTTTAACAATGACAAAAAAAATCTCTATGTCTATGGACCTGTGAGGGCTTCTCCTGATGACCCTGACCCCGTTGGTCGTCCCTATTGTTCCTTTGGCCCTGGATTCCCCCATTGTTCCTTTGGCCTTACTTGCCCTGTCTAATCCCGCCACTCTCGGGTTTGAAACCTCAGGTTTTGAACCTTTTAGTCAGATCTCCCTGATAAAAATCCACTCATGTTGCCTACTCACTTGCTATTATTGTGCCCCACTGACATGATTCCCACCAGCCTTCCCACTCTGAGTAGTCTGTCCCACTCTCTTATTTCCCTTTATGGGGAAGAGATGATCCTGGAAGTGTAGCAGTCCAACATTAACCTTAATATAGGTCTTTAATGCCAGGTTACCAAGAAAGTGCTGCCTGATCCTCTAAGTAAGTCCATCTATGAACTTCAGCATTTTATTCTCTTCGTTGTTCAACTCATCAAGCACAAAGTTTTCCATACAGGTCAAATCCTCCTCATATTCAACTATAGACCGATCTCCTTATACCACCTTATTAAATCTCTTTCGCATTTATGTTTGAATTATCGGAGGAAAGTACTTGAGATCGAACCACCCCCCAGAACTAAGCGATCGTCATAGTATCTTTATCATTGGAAGTGGTGATCGATTCCCACCCCTGTAAAACTGCACCCACTAGATTAAACATCGCCAAAATACACTTATGAGTGTTGCTTCACTCAACCATACAGAGGTGGTGATGCATGGCTTTCTTCTACTGACTAGCAACGACTACATCTGAGCTACCCTAAAACTCCAATGGATGACCTATTTAAAATGTCTCCCTCACTCTCTGCCAATCATATGGCCCTGGGTGGGCCTAAACGACTGGTGCCACTAGCTACTATGGAAGAGTCTATAGAAAATGTTGTGCCATTACGGTCATCACCGCATTAACTACTTGTGCCATAATGTCAACCACGTCTCAAGCCATAATGTTCACCTGTGGGGCTCCCTCCCCAGCACTAGGTCTTGTCTGACGATCTCTCCTTGGTGGCATCTAAAACGGGATCGAAATTTCATTATCTCGTGATCAAATACAAAATAATCAGCAGAAGAACGTAAATGTGTAACGCGCAAATATGAATGCAACAATCCTAAAATAGGACTCTATATCAAAGAATGCTACACTGAAATGTAAAAATCCACATAGATCCTATAGGATACTAGAACCTGATGCTCTGACACCATCTATGACACCCCGCCTATTAAAATAATGGGTGGCCATCTCGTTACCAAAATAAAATGGTAATCTCTTATGGCTCATTCTTAGCATCACTGTTGAAAGTTAATCAATTACTAACCACCTATTATTTTAACAAGCAGTGTCAAACTTTAATCCTCAACTAACATGCCAAAGTAAAACCAATTAATCATAAGCCAACAAGAATGAAACTAAATAAAAAAAATCCACGCCACACGAGGAAGTCGAAATGCATAATATGAAATAAACCATCGATTACCAAAATCCAATCTAAATATCTGAATGAAATAAATAACTAAAATAACTGAGTCAGAAATAAAGGGAAAACATACCCAACAGATAACTGAAATAGAGCTTAGTTTAAAAAGCAATGAACGAAACGGCTACTGAGAGCTCCACAGCCTCCACATCCGCTGCAGCTATCTATCCCTGAAAAAATTAATCATCCATAGCGTCCATGTGGTTGGATACCTAAAAGTATTTAAAAAATAATTTTGACACGGTTAGAACCCCAAAACTTTGAAAAATATTTTCATGTAATTAAGTTACAGTAAATATATATGCAGTAAAACTTTCCATATTTAAGCCGTTGTCGCACTCCCATGACATACCCCTCACCTCTCAACTGTAGTGCACACCTAGCGCACACCTAATGCAATACATCTTAACCCTCCTAATTACACTACCCCGACTAGCTAGTCCTATTAAAAATTTCACTAATACACGACTCTAACCCGAGTATTGTTTATCGTTAATTTCTTAGCTATTTCTCTCATTAGCTTAAGTAATCATTCATCATTTTTCATGTTCATAACTTTACTCCAGTTATTTATAACATTCACGCTTAAATTATTAAGCTCGTATATAATTACCACATTAATATATATACTTAAAGGTATAATACAACAAAACCATATATGTTGCGTATAATCGTCATCCCCCAAGTAATAACTCATTGGATACCATCCCCTAGTACTAACTCATTAGATGCCTTCCCCCAAGTACTAACTCATTGGATTCCCTTCTCAACAATGCTATCATCATCTAGGGCATCCTCACTTTATCCCGGTTATTGACGATCGGACTCTCACACCGACCCTGTAAGGTCGCAAACATAGTGGCGGCGGTCATAGTACTTTGATAGTGAGTCCCAAACATACCCTAATTGTTTCACTTCGAATAACCATCGCATAAGGTATAAACACAATGCTATGACCTGGGGCCAATACTTAGCCAGTTGTGTTTCACCAGGGAAGATCACCCACATCTCGTAACCTCTGCTAATATCACTAAAGGGGTATGTTTCAAAGAAATATCATACACATAGATATTTTATATATATATATATTGATGAAAATTCGGCTAAACAGTGCATGTCGCTTAAAGCACTAGCCTACTATCATGAGTCCACACCCCAACCCTTAAATTTATTTTAGTTCTCATCTATTAATTAAATAAAATAGCATCACTCAGCTAAAATACTAGGAATTATCCAACCAGCCAGTACAATAAATATTTACGAATTCATCGCACCTAATTCATTATTTAAAATTACTCATCAATTATTTTTCGTAATATCTCAATTTAACTTTAATTACCCACTCATCCCTAGGTAATTTTAAATCTTTATAAATCTCCCTACTTGAATATCTCTTATTCTTACGGTTTATAAATTCTATTTTAACCCTCCAAAAATAACCCTTTAACCAAACAGCCAACCTTAGACCTACCAGAAACCGAATCTGTTCGGCTAGACTACGAACCGATTCGCCCAGCAATCCGAACTAGATCAATTGGACCTGCGAACTGGATCGCTTCCCCTGTTCAGCGATGATACCAAACCTCCATCAGAACTTATATAACCTAAGTTAATGGATTCTAGATGGTTCTAACAATAGACAATCATCCCAATATCAACGATTTATCTAATGTTATCAATTAAATTCATGAATTGGGGGTCTATAAAAAGAACATTCAATCTAAACCCTAGATTTGATTTCAAAATTGCCAATTAAACATATTCGGCCTCTAAATTTATGATACGATTCTGATTCCAGCAATATTAATGGTTAATATATCATAAACTAATCATCTAACGTACACATGAAATCAATTTCATCAAAAATCACATTTTCATGTAAAAAAACCTTCCCAAATGTGGTTTTGTTCTACACCTACCATGATATAAACATGAATCATCTCAATTTAATTTAAAGCAGGGTAATTACTTACCTTAGATTGATTATGGGGTTTGATTCTCTTTCGTGTGTGTTGATTTGATGCTAGGATCCTTTGAGTTTTCCTCTCAATTAGCCTCACTAGCCTTCTCCCTATTTCTCCTCTCTTCCTTCTTTCTTTTAGGGTTTGCAACTAATGGTAGGGCTGACTCGCACCTAACCTTATATTCTAACCCAAAAATCCAGAAATTAAATTATTAGACTATTTTAAAATGATGCAAATACCCCTACATGAGTCTGGACTAGTTTAAAAAGCCCCCAGAATCTAAATACTACCCCCGGATACTCAATTCTGCCTATCGCAGCCTATTCGAAACCAACCGTGAACTCAAAATTTCCATCCGAGTCATTCTAAATAAATTTTCTATCTCAACCTTTAAATATCTACCCATAAGCTCTGGTTCAGATACCGTCAAAAATCCCGTCATTCTCACTCACTACGACGTATTAACAATTTATCGTATTTTATTTACTATACACACTCAGTAAATTTAACACATAAATATTAATCCTAATCTCTCCCAATTAATATTTGATAAGTACGCACCATTCAATTTTAATTAAATAATTGCACACGTGTAATTTACATAATTCCAGAAATAATTAAATTCCAAATTATAAAAATACAAGGGTTAAACAAAGTCCTTCAAAGCGGACAACTGGGAATACTCCGTAATGTATTCCAACTGCAAGGCTTCACCTTGCTTCACAAGTTGTTCCTTATTTGTGGACTTGTCCTTCAACTTTCTATCCATCTTAAAAATCTAACTATCTTTTTTGCTCATTTGATTCCTAATATGGTTGGCTTTTATACGAAGGACATTATTTTTGTTTGACAGATTATTGATCCACTTGGTAAACCCATACATAATCTACATGTATCATCAAAGGAAAAAATGTGTAGTTATAATTAATAATATCTAAAAACCTTAAAAAATAAAGATAGTTAAATATGAACTTACCAATACCATCTCAGGGAACCCTTCCTCTTGAAGGCGCTCGAAGATAAATCCCCTAAGGGTCAACATGTCCTTGGGTAACAAGGCGGTCTGGGCTATAACAAATTTGATCTCTACTTTTTGAATTGCTGAGTCATAGGTGGTGAAAAGATCCTTATCCTTGGAGAAACTGATCATCCAAGGGTGATCCCTGACATTAAATGTGTTGAGGGATCTTGTTGTCGTGGTGTAATCACCACCAGTTGATTTTTCACCCTAGTTGTTTTTTTCCAACTTAGCCTCTCTCTCCTTATCCTTGTCATTCTCCCTATTTTCTTTCTCTCGAGTGGAGATAATTATTTTCTTGGAGATAAAATCTTCACATTGGGAAGCCTAATAAAATGGGTCTTCCTTATTCTTTAAGTTCTTCCAAGAGGCATCAAAATCAATCATATGCCTAGGACAACCACTCATGTAAATGTATTTGTAGTGATAGAGTAATAGGGAAAGATAAAGTCTTATTCTCTCCCTTCCTAATCTTCTCCAACCTCTTCCTAGAGATTACTTGAGGTGCCTACCTCCTTGCATAAAAATATGGGGGAAAGATAATTGTAGAAATGGTTTTCCTTTTTTTGAACCAATTCAGACCCTTTGAATTAGCGGAGATAACATAAGTTGATGAAAATGATTTACCAATGTAGACTCACCTAGCATTGCAATTGAAGATGGGGGTGGATGTTAGGATTGAATATTCACTGACCACCGTGTAATTGGTCGTTGGATGGGAGGGAAAACTATAAAATTCTTTGTTGAATCAACAGTCAATTCATAGCCAACAAGAACATGATTCTCTCCAACAATACCTTACTCCATAGGGAGTCTATTAATCCCATACTTTCTTTTGGTTGGATCATCTGACTTCAAAGTATTTAGGATTTCTCTTATGATGGGTATTTGCATCAAAGTAGCAAAGGTCGATTAGTAATTGATGAAATTATGATTCTTATGAAGTCCAAATAGATGGTAAATAACTTTCCAAGAGATTTGAACTCCATATGCGTAGGTGTAAGGACACAAATTTCCAATTGAGTCCATATATAGTTTTGGCTCAATTCCGGACAAAAACATTTATTCATAGGATAGTTGTAATATTCTCATGCCTATGAAGTATGTATTGAAGACGTAGCGGCAAAGAATTTAAAGCTTCATCAAAATGCCAGTTTGCGTGCCTCGTTTCTACGTCATCAACTAAGGTTCCATGCTCCCAAGGTATGAATGTAATTATATCTATATAGGAGCTTGGAACAATATTTATTGGGTGTTAGGTTTAATAAAAACCATGTTTTACTTTCAGAAAAAATTTAATTGGAACTTTAAATTAACGTATATAAAGTTTCTGGGCCAAAATAGAATTTTAGAAAAATTTCTGGAAGTCGTTCGAAATCTCGTTCGAACGAGTTTTTCGTTCTAACGAGGTTTCGTTCGAACGAGACTGCCAACGAACCTAATCTGATAAGTCGTTCGATATGTCGTTCGAACGAGTTTTTCGTTCTAACGAGGTTTCGTTCGAACGAGTTTGCCAACGATCCTAAACTGGTCAGTCGTTCGATATGTCGTTCGAACGAGTTTGTTCGTTCTAACGAGGTATCTAACGAGTTTCTAACGAGCCCAGTCTGGTTGCTCGTTAGAAGTCTCGTTTGAACGAGAGTCAAGTTCGTTCGAACGAGATGCCAGCGCGGGAACAGTTTTGAGCAGTTTTTGGCAGTTTTTACCCACTTTCCCCACTTGGTTTTTAACCAACTTTTTCAGACTTAATAATGTGCGGGAATGACTTTTTCCAATGTATCTTTTTCATACCATACAAACTCCTAGAGAGTGTTTTGAGAGAAAATTTGTTTAAGGAAAAAGATCATGTTTTGAGTGTTATTCTTTAATGAAAAATCCTACACACTTTAGTGTTTACACCCAATAGTTGTTTATCCAAGTTCTATATACATATCTTTACTTGGAGTTTTGGCACCGGTTTATCTCTACCGAATTCAAGAAGAGAAGTTTTGGTTTGCTTCTACATCCATCAAAGAAGAAGACTTTTTATTGAAGATTCTACCCACTTGGAGAAAGGCTCCATGCTTGGGTGACGGTGACCATATAAAGTCCCATCGGTGGATTCCGAGACCGCGGTGGTGTTCCAAGGTTGTCCGCTAGGAAGAGGTTTCTACAAGAAGAAGCGTCGAGGCTTGAGAGGGATCGAGTCAGTCGTTGTAAGTCTATCTTTCTTGTAATTGTAATTCCATATCTAGTGGACTTGTGTCTAGGGCCGTCCGAGGTTGTTTCCCGTCATGGGTTTTTCCTCGTACATCTCGGCGTAGTGTGATATTGTTTATTTTATCTTGCACAAAATTTAGAACGCATGCTTTAGGATAATTTCAAGATAAAATTTGGTTTAATTCTCACACTATATTTAATTTGGGACTAAATTAAATATTGGGTAAATTTGGTTTATTCAAGTCTTTTGCTAAAATTGGTTTCGCCTAACTTTGGATATAATTGTTAATTATGACTTAGGCAAATTCTAGGACTTGGATTAACTTATTTTAATTTGTTTTGAAGAAATTAAAATTCGACTTTGTGTATTTGTTGAACCATCACTTATATACGCTTCCGCATCATCTCGTGTTTTACGTAAAAAGGAAATTATTAACTTTGATTTTAATTGAGAAAATCACCATCCGGGGGGTCTCAGCTTTTTCAAATTGGTATCAGAGCCAAAAACGATAAATTATTTCGTTAAGATCTTTTTATTTTTTGGCTAAAATGGATTTTTCCCCATTTTCAAAATTTTATATTTTCGATGGTTCAAACTACGCGTATTGGAAAGCGCGAATAAGATCGGCACTAAAATCTATCGACGAGAGAGTTTGGATGTCTGTTGTTACCGGGTACTCCCCACCAACCTATTTAGTTGAAAATGAACGTGTTATCAAACCCGCCGATAGATGGACTGAAAATGAGTTTAAACTTGCTAATTTTAATTCCCGTGGTTTAAATGCCTTATTTAGCGCTGTCACACCGGATGAATTCCGACGTATTATGACGTGTGAAACCGCTAAAGAAGCTTGGGATATTTTACAATTAACTCATGAAGGAACTAGTGTCGTTAAAGCTTCAAAACTCCCAAACCTCACCACTCAATTTGAAACTATCAAAATGGATGAAAAAGAAACTTTTGATAAATTTTATGCTAGACTTTCTGATATTGTGAATTCATCCTTTAACTTGGGAGAGAAAATCCCTGACGACCGTGTTGTAAAGAAAATTTTGAGGTCCCTACCCGATAGATTTATTCCTAAAGTGACCGTTTTAAATTCTTTACCCACTTTAGCCTCTACGAAATTAGAAGATCTTGTAGGTGATTTACAAACCTATGAACTAGATATGTTTCCCTCTAAAACTGAAAAGAAAATTGAAAAGGGTGTTGCTTTAAAAGCCCGAAAAGAGGTCAAACAAGTAGTAGAGAGCGATAGTGAAAGTGACTCAGAAGATATGGCTTTGTTTGCTCGCAAATTTAGAAAATTTCTTAAATTTAACAAAGATAAATTTAAAAATGATTTTAATAAATTTGATACTTCTAAACATGATAAAAGCGAGAAGATTTCTAAAGCCGAGAGGATCCCTAAACCTAGTAATGATAATTTAGATAGGGACGAGTCTAACAAGTGTTTTGGTTGTGAAGGTTATGCCCATCGAGCTTATGAGTGCCCCACTAAACTAAGGAAAGAGGGTAAACGACCCACTGCATATAATGAAACCCTTAGTGATAGTGATAAGGAAGAAAAGCCCGATTCCCCCACTAAGAAAAATTTTGTGGCTTTTATGGCTAGTCATGTGAGTGATTGTGACAACTCATCGATTGATGAAACGATAGCACATGCCACTTCCAAGGTCATTGTTCATGATTCCCTTGTTTTTAATGATAGTGAGAGTGGAGAAGAGAGTGAAAATGAAGAAGAGGTTGATGTGAGTGAACTTCAAAATGCTTTTCATGAATTATATAAAGAATCTATTAATTTGAAAAGAACTAATTTGAAGTTAGAAGCTTGTTTAAGAAAGAGTGTCAAGGTCGTTGATGATAGTGCCTTAATAGAAGACCTTAGGACTCATGTGAGGACTCTTCAAGAGAAGCTTGATTATGTAGAAGGCGAAAGAGATAGCCTTAGGGGTTTAATGGAATCCTTGAAAAAGGAGCTTCTTGCTTTTAAAGAGCGAAATGTTTTACTAGAATCTAACATTGCTGAATTGGAAAATAAATTAAAAGATTCTAGTAATGTCAAATTTGATTTGGAATGTCGTTCAGAAAAACTAGATAAAATGTTAGGAACGGTCCAAATTAAAAATGACACTTGTGGTTTAGGCTTCAATCCCTGTAATGAATTTACTCATAATGCCCAAACCAATGTTTTAGGAGAATCAACTAGGAATACTTTAAAGATCACTCCTGAAGTAAATCTTTTCGACATGTTCTCACTTGTACACATTGTGGTCGACAAGGTCATCTTAGGAAATTTTGTTTAGATCTTAAACGAATTCCTAGAAAACCCCATAGTAAAGTAACCACGGTAGTTAACGTTCCTACACCCCAAAATAGTCAATCCTCATTAATTTGGGTTAGGAAATCCGACTTGGTTGCCTTACAAAATAGGGTTGTTGATTCTCATTTACTTACACATGCTTCCTCCCTTGCTAAATCTAATGGATGAATGTGTTAGTGTTTGCATACTTTAGCGTTTGTACTTCATGCTTATTCATATGCTAAATGTATGCTTGTTTAGTCATTTTCTAGTCATAACCTTATTTCATATCCCATGCTAGAAATCATGACTTGTTTATCTTTTTGTATTATATTTTGTGTTTGAATTAATTGAAAAATATAAAAAGATTTTTGTTTATCATTTGTGTTTTATTTATTTCATTTAAGCTTAATGATAAATACAAATGATTTTTGTTTGTCCTTTTGAGTAAATATTTATTGTTGATTAAAAATGTTAAAAACTCAAAAAGATTTTGTTTTGTGTGTATTTTAGTTTGACACACTTTATGTGGCATATTTTTTGTTTGAATCCTATCTTTTACGCTCCCATGTGGCTAGAACTTTTGGTTTAGATTTTCAATCCTTAAAATGTTCTTTACCATGTTTTATATGGAGTAGTTGGATTGTGTATTGTTTAAATGGATTCTATTTCTATATGCCTCTTTTCACACATGCACGAGCTCTTTTGAAATTTTAATGTCACATGTTATATTTGAGCTTTTTGAGGTGTTCTCCTATCAATCTAGTCATCTACATATCTATGACCTAGGAGGACTAGTGCATGTCAAAATCCGTTGCATGTGAGATTTGTATGAAAATGAAAACATGATAAATTAATATATGCACGGGGAAGGGCTCCGAAAGGATGAATTAAATCCTTTGCGATAGTAAGCCACCGTTGATTGGATCTAAAAGAAATACGTGATCCAAAGGCCTAAAAACAGAATATTTGGCATTAAAAAGAAAACAACTGCCAAGGCCTATGTTTGTTTGGTATATTCATTCAAAAATAAAAGAATATATTTGCTCATTGAGGGAGAATTGGATGGTATATCAACGGTTTGCACAATGTCCGTTTATCCTAGTTGTCTTTAATGTCATGACTCTATTTGGTTTGTAGAATCATCATCATGCTAGGCTTGTATGCATTGTGTATGTTTGTTCATTGAGTTCAATCTTTATATTTTCACATGAGGTTATATTTAACTGTGATGAAGTTTGCATTCAAATGAGAACTCCATGAACGTTTCTTAAGTGTTTGGGTCTAAATTTAATTGTTGCTAGTTCACACCCCTACACTTCCGTTTCCGTATGACACATTTTTTCCATACGAGTGTGCAAACTTATTGTATTTTGTGTCATGTGTGTGTTTATATCTATCTATATATATATATATGCAAGTGCTCTATTGGTATATTTTTAGTATCTATATATATATGATATTTGTTTGTCTTTGCCTTGCTTTTATTGCCCATATGCTGTCATGTCTTTTCATTAAGCTTCCACATGATGTTTATTAGTTCTTTATCCTTTGCCTATTCCTGAACAAAAAGGGGGAGAATGATGATAGGGGGGAGAGAAATGGTATCTAATCCTATTATTATCCTATTATTATCGTTTGGGGGAGATTTATCTTAGGGGGAGACGTCTTTCTAAGTAGGTCATGTGTTTGATAAAGGGGAGAATTAATTTAAGGGGGATCATTTAATTAATTGCATTTTATATTTTGATATTCCCTATGCATTTGATGAGTTTGCTTAAGTGTGCAGGAATTCTACTAAAGCAGCAGTGTTTAATGGCAAAGCGTTTGATCCTTGGGGTTGAGTCAAGATTGGGCGGGTTATGTTTTGAGTCTAATGAGCTTGACGGCCCTTTAGGATTTTTGTTTGGTTTTTGTCCTGGAATAGCCAAAGGGGGAGATTTGTAAGGACACAAATTTCCAATTGAGTCCATATATAGTTTTGGCTCAATTTCGGACAAAAACATTTATTCATAGGATAGTATTTATTTGTAATATTCTCAAGCCTATGAAGTATGTATTGAAGACGTAGCGGCAAAGAATTAAAAGCTTCATCAAAATGCCGGTTTGCGTGCCTCATTTCTACGTCATCAACTAAGGTTCCATGCTCCCAAGGTATGAATGTAATTATATTTATATAGGAGCTTGGAACAATATTTATTGGGTGTTAGGTTTAATAAAAACCATGTTTTACTTTCAGAAAAAATTTAATTGGAACTTTAAATTAACGTATATAAAGTTTCTGGGCAAAAATAGAATTTTAGAAAAATTTCTGGAAGTCGTTCGAAATCTCGTTCGAACGAGTTTTTCATTCTAACGAGGTTTCGTTCGAACGAGACTGCCAACGAACCTAATCTGATAAGTCGTTCGATATGTCGTTCGAACGAGTTTTTCGTTCTAACGAGGTTTCGTTCGAACGAGTTTGCCAACGATCCTAAACTGGTCAGTCGTTCGATATGTCGTTCGAACGAGTTTGTTCGTTCTAACGAGGTATCTAACGAGTTTCTAACGAGCCCAGTCTGGTTGCTCGTTAGAAGTCTCGTTCGAACGAGAGTCAAGTTCGTTCGAACGAGATGCCAGCGCGGGAACAGTTTTGAGCAGTTTTTGGCAGTTTTTACCCACTTTCCCCACTTGGTTTTTAACCAACTTTTTCAGACTTAATAATGTGCGGGAATGACTTTTTCCAATGTATCTTTTTCATACCATACAAACTCCTAGAGAGTGTTTTGAGAGATAATTTGTTTAAGGAAAAAGATCATGTTTTGAGTGTTATTCTTTAATGAAAAATCCTACACACTCTAGTGTTTACACCCAATAGTTGTTTATCCAAGTTCTATATACATATCTTTACTTGGAGTTTTGGCACCGGTTTATCTCTACCGAATTCAAGAAGAGAAGTTTTGGTTTGCTTCTACATCCATCAAAGAAGAAGACTTTTTGTTGAAGATTCTACCCACTTGGAGAAAGGCTCCATGCTTGGGTGACGGTGACCATATAAAGTCCCATCGGTGGATTCCGAGACCGCAGTGGTGTTCCAAGTTTGTCCGCTAGGAAGAGGTTTCTACGAGAAGAAGCGTCGAGGCTTGAGAGGGATTGAGTCAGTCGTTGTAAGTCTTTCTCTCTTGTAATTGTAATTCCATATCTAGTGGACTTGTGGCTAGGGCCGTCCGAGGTTGTTTCCCGTCTTGGGTTTTTCCTCGTACATCTCGGCGTAGTGTGATATTGTTCATTGTATCTTGCATCATAATTTAGAACGCATGCTTAAATTAAATTCAAGATAAAATTTGGTTTAATTATCACACTCATTTAATTTGGGACTAAATTAAATATTGGGTAAATTTGGTTTATTCAAGTCTTTTGGTAAAATTGGTTTCGCCTAACTTTGGATAATTGAAAATTATGACTTAGGCAAATTCTAGGACTTGGATTAACTTATTTTAATTTGTTTTGAAGAAATTAAAATTCGACTTTGTGTATTTGTTGAACCATCACTTATATACGCTTCCGCATCATCTCGTGTTTTACATAAAAAGGAAATTATTAACTTTGATTTTAATTGAGAAAATCACCATCCGGGGGGGTCTCAGCTTTTTCAGTAGGAAGACATGCATAGTTCTAACTAAAGATTTTCTTAGGTAATGCAAAAACCTAATGGGCCTGAGAAAACCTAATCCAACTTGGATTATAATCTTACCCCATTAATTATAATTAATATCACTACATAATTATAATGTAACTCCACTCCTTAATTCAAAATTATATTTCAAGCTCGCTATTATTAATTACTTAATTCTTCCCACGTTAAGGTTACAAATACTCATTAATAAAATAAATTAGTGATGATTTATCTGGTTAACTTCTCTAAGTCCTTGAGCGGTCTTGCAGGATTTCACACGTACAAAACTTATAAGCATCTCAAGGGGGTATCACCAGTCTCTATATCGAGACGTGGATTCCACTCATAAAACACTTCCACTATACATTAATCATTGTTACCCAATTTATCAATATTATTGATCCAATAATGAATCTCACACGATAGGTTAAAGAAATAAACAATTAGTGCACGTGTCCATCAATCATATCTAGATTAAGAGCCTTAAGAAAACCTAATGACCATGATGTGTACATTATCTTATGAAATTGGTATAAAGATAATGACCTCAAAGTGGTCTCGTTCAATATACACAAAGTGTACTAGCACAATAAGTTGAAATTATATTGTTTCTCGTAATCAAGATAGACTTGCTCAAATATTTTGCTATAGTCAGTGTGTCTATTTTTATCTAAGACTGTGAACGATAAAACTTATATTCTATGAGAACTGATGATCTGATCCTCTGTGTGTAAGTCGTACTCTGTACACCAAAACACCTACTAAGTAGAATAAAAGACACAAGCAATATATAAAATAATGCAAACATTATATCCATACGTGATTCTCATTATAATAGGAAAAACTGATTTTATTATTAAGAATAAATCTTTAACTAATACTATTATATAAAGCATGATTTTAGTCTACTTACCTAACATTATTGTCTCCAACACCTTCAATATAAACAAACTGAGTACAGTCTCAAGTGAGAAAAAGTATAAAACTCGCATAACTCAAAAATATGAAAATAAAGATAATATCCAACACCAACATCTCTGACTCGTGGTGAATGTAAATATGACTCGGTGATCTAAGGCAGAAATGCTAAACCTAATGAGCAAGAGAACCTGAAGCAACACGACGGGTCAAACCCACCGCAAGATAAAAGCTACGCAACTCAAGTAATAAAACTGACAATCATGCGTATAAATAATAAATCCATTGTTATTAGTTTAAGTGTTTAATTACTTACCCAACTATTACCGGTGTTAATATGTCATAATGTGATTTTTATGAAATCTTTTACAATCCTACTAGTTTTAATTAATGAAGAGATCATTGGTATACTCAATATCCACGATAATATCTTCATAAGTAAAATTGATATTAACCCAAACTAACTAAGGGTAATTAATACACCAAAACATAAATCGGGAACGAGCCCTCACTAACTACGTGGTCATTAGTACACCAAATAATCCGTAACTATACGCCATTAACTATAGGGTCACTAGCATGTCATTGCTCTATTTTTTTGCCTCGTATGAACAAATTCAGCCACAACTAGCCATCACTAACTACCGAGGTCACTAATGAAAAGTTCACTATTTTTTAGCTAGTGTGGACTAAAATAAACAGGCAATACCACCTTTGTCCACCTTTAGAATAATAACCAAACATAACATAACCATAACAATATACCGAGTCATGCCAATAACTATAATTATCCATACCCGACCCATTTTATCACGTTAACCTAAAGGATAATTAATATTCTTTAAAACATTACTTTCTTTTAGTCCAAAAGTTAATGTTTGTATATTTATATTCCCAACGTATTTAAAGGGTAACATTCAATTAAAATTCCAACCAGAACAAAGTCCAAATGTTTAATTTATAACCTAAAATTCTATGTGCTACGTTTCACGGGGAGAGTTTTCAACATATGAGAAATCATACTATAACTAATTCCAATGTAAGAACATAATAATACCTAATATATTATTCGATCCCAATTTTCACATCTTTACTTTCTAAAAGCATTTCAATTTAAAATTTACCAATTATGTATCACGGTTAAACCCTTGAGAATTCCACATTATGGATAGTATGTAAATTAGAGTTCTTATTATTTTAAACTAAAAGATGGAATCACATGGCAATATTATAATTTTCATAATTTACTAACAAATATATGAATTGAAATCCAAATTTAATTTAAAGGAAAGAAAATTATGCTAGTATATTAATCCTTATAATTAACTAAAAATGTGTGAATTCTAATTCAATCTCATGATTTTAAGTCACATAATTATTAATATATGTGTATTTATTGTACCATTTCGGTTGCAATATAGAATTAGGTTGAATTGGGAACATACTTGATTGAAATTTCATAAATTGAATTAACATACATAAAATTACATGAATTGGAGTGTAAACATTTCATATAATATTTCTTACTAAAAAGAAGGGAGCTTGACAAAAAAGTCCAATTTATATAGGATATTTTCTAATAGGTCTGATCAACATATTTTTTTCTCAATATGTCATATTCATACATGTGGTGAATTAACTACATGTTACAAACGAAACCTATCAGAGAAAAATTCTTTATTCCGGGGATCTGTTGGAGCAAAAAAAGTTAGTAGGACCTATTGAACTACGTACTTAGTAAACGAGACCAATTTGTAAAAAACTCTTAAAAGAATCATAAGTTAGATATTTAGACTTACTTGTTTCTAATTAGTTTTAAAATTAGGATTATGATGTATGTAAAAATTATTACTTATAAGCATGAGAGGAGTGAGCAGTTTTATCTTGCCTTTGATTTTGAAAGAAAAATGTATGATTATGGTCCAAGATCTAATTTTGTAAGGACATTTTTCTCATGTCCAACATGTTACCTTTATGTATGTCGTACGCCGCTACATTTGGCACGTCACCTCACGATCTCACATGACGGCCTCTATCCGAATTCCGGGAATCAAGCATTCAATATCTCCATAAATGTGTCCCACATCTGCCTCAACGACTTCACGTTCCAAGATTTTAGGGACTTAATGCAAGTGGTACGCAAGGGAAGTCAAAACAGTGAAAAAAGGCACGATAGGAGAGTTCAAGGGCATTTTCGTAATTTCACATCCATAGTCTGGAGGTCTGGTCAACTTGAAAGTTGAAGAGCTCGCCGGAACGAAGATACTGGAAGAAACGGCACCTCAATCCGAGCTACGGTGAAGGAGTTATGACCTTTTGAAGTTGGAGAAAATTCCTTGAAGAATGCTGTTTTTTTTAACCCCAAACCAGAAAGGTACCCCAAACCCATGTACCCCAAACCGCATAAGGTACCCCAAACTGGTTCGGGGTACCTGTACGCCGGATAGAATTTCAGTGTTTTTATTTTGCGAAACTCTTCATATGTTTTGCTATTTAAATCACCTTCGAGGGAGCAGTTTTGCAAGACTTTGGAAGACGTTTTTTAGAGTCCAAATACCTCTAGTCTTCATATTTTTTGAGTCCCAAGACTCATGTTTTGATTCACACAATTCCCAATCCTTTGTGAATCTTTTTGGTAACCCAAGAACACAACCTTGTGTTTGTTCAAACCTTTGTGGAGAGATCTTTGCAACCGAGGGCTGCGTGTCATTGCTAAGGGAGTCTCTACAAAGGTTTGAACAAACACAAGGTTGTGTTCTTGGGTTACCAAAAAGATTCACAAAGGATTGGCAATTGTGTGAATCAAAACATGAGTCTTGGGACTCAAAAAATATGAAGACTAGAAGTTGAAGAGCTCGTCGCAACGAAGATACTGGAAGAAACGGCACCTCAATCCGAGTTACGGTGAAGGAGTTATGACCTTTTGAAGTTGGAGAAAATTCCTTGAAGAATGCTGTTTTTTATAACCCCAAACCAGAAAGGTACCCCAAACCGCATAAGGTACCCCAAACCGGTTCGGGGTACCTGTACGCTGGATAGAATTTCAGTGTTTTTATTTTGCGAAACTCTTCATATGTTTTGCTATTTAAACCACCTTCGGGGGAGCAGTTTTGCAAGACTTTGGAAGACGTTTTTTAGAGTCCAAATACCTCTAGTCTTCATATTTTTTGAGTCCCAAGACTCATGTTTTGATTCACACAATTGCCAATCCTTTGTGAATCTTTTTGGTAACCCAAGAACACAACCTTGTGTTTGTTCAAACCTTTGTGGAGAGATCTTTGCAACCGAGGGCTGCGTGTCATTGCTAAGGGAGTCTCTACAAAGTTTTATGGTTGCGTGTCATTGAGGAGTGCTACGGTTCTTCCTTTGTTGATTGGACTGAGGTTCATGTGGGTTCGCTGCGTGTGGATTCATTGCTGACGACACCGACCGACGCCTGCGGGTATTCGTGTGTCACTGTATTTCATTGTAATCTGTGTAAGTTGCGATTTACTTATTATAGTGAAATAAAAGGTTTTGCCCTGCGGGGATTTTTTCTTAAATTTATTTGTTTTTATCCTGCATGCTATATTTTATTTGATAAATCATCTAGATGCATGTCTTGGGGTTTAACTAAAATTTGGGTTTAATTAAAATTGGTTTTTATTTGAGAAGTCGCAATATTTCCGCTGTAGCTGCTCTCTCAAATGTATGTTTGAATTTACCCTATGATTCTTCCTTGCATTTCTTTCTTTTAGACTTCTTTCTTCTTGGTGTAATCCTTCCCTTTAATCTTCTTAAGCTTGAAAATTGAGTTGTAATTGTGTTTTTAGGCCTTAAAAATAACAAGGGTTTATATCTCTAGAGAGGGGGAGAATTATGGTTTGAGAGTGATAAGTTATGGGTTAAAATGTATGCCACAATGAGATTAAAACCTCTTATAAATAGGCCTGCCCAAACCTACCCTTAGGTGAACTGCAAGTCAACTGCGATCACGATGTGGGATCCGCGGTCGCGGACCAAAAAGGATGCAGGTGCGACCTGCCTCCTTTTTTCTTGTCTCTTTTATTTTTTTTGTACGAAAATTATTTACTTAATAATTAAATCCACCTCATTTCTTACCCAACCAAGCCTTAGCTTACCCTACTTCCTCACTAAGTCATTACCAAATTACTTTTATATCATTGGGTCTATTTTTGTATTACCAACCAAAACAAACTTTTCCAATATAAACAAATCAAGACTAATATGAACATGACCCAAACCAGTTAATATAATAAGTCCAATTTCAAATAAACAATGTATTTTATTTCATTCAAATTAGTTATTCAATGGAAATAAGGACAATTTAAATTATATTAAATCCCCTTTTTCTTTTAAATTAATTATTTTGGTAAATTACTAAAAAAATTGGTTATTACATTAATAGATGAATTCATATTAGAATGATTATGATCCATGTTGGAATACTTGTTTTTGGATTTATGTTTTTCAACATGTATTATGTCAATTAATGTTGTTAATTTTAGGGGGAATTGATAAATTCGTTTTTTGGATGTTAACAAATATTGTTTTTTATCCCTCAACAGTTATCAAAACGTTCAAACTATTCTGGATCGATTAAAATTAATTTTAACATTAGTTTTGGGTTGAATTATGAAACAAAACAAATCAAGAAAAGAGGAGAAAATTCGGGTCACAAATGTGGATCGATCCGAAAAGGTGCCAAATTAATTCGACCCTCGGGATGTGCCAAGTTGAGTTTAGATGCATTTGTGTTTAATTTTATTTTGTGTTCATTTGGGATGAACTTTAAATACGGTTAACTAATATTTTGAATCAATAAATTGAACTTAAGGCTGGGGATGTGTAAGAACCAAGAATATTAGGAAGATTTAATTAATGGCTACTATAGTGAGTATGCTTTACATGATGTGGGTAGTTTACAAAACAAAAGTATTGGTTAAAACACTCCTAAAATATGAATTAAGTCCTGATAAGATTCAAGATTATTATTTGGTTACAAAGAAAGTGAAAAGAGAAATTTGAAAGATGAGAAGAGAGAGAGAAATGAATCTGAAATTTTACAGTTTTATATCTATTGAAAATGAGATACATTAAGATTATATACACGATCAATCACTTGAGCAGCTAACAACTTATGTTGACCTGGCAAAACTAACTTCATAACAACTTGACCACCTAATCCACCTGACTGTGACCTGTCCATTTGAGTGATATGGCATAACAACAGACTAACTGATTCATAAAAGCAAACTAACTGATTTTGTCATGGCATATACTCTAACATCCCCCCTCAAGCTCAAGGCGTAGAACAATATTGAGCTTGGAACGAAGATAGCAGTGTTGATCAATGCTTAATGGTTTGGTCAAAACATCAGCAATTTGTTCTTCACTAGAAACATGAACAATCTGTAACTCACTTCTTTGTATATGCTCCCTCACAAAATGTAGATCCAACTCAATATGCTTGGTATGAGAGTGATACTTAGGATTGCTAGCTAAACCTTCTGCACTTTTATTATCACAATGAATAAGGGGAACATCTGCCATAGAAACCTGTAGCTCTTTTAGCAGGTATGTAATCCACAAGACTTCAGAAGTAACTAAGGCAAGATCACGATATTCAGCTTCAGCTGTGCTCCTAGAAACAATAGGTTGTTTCTTAGATGACCAAGACACAAGATTAGTACCAAAGTAAACATAATAGCCACCAATTGATTTGCGATCATCCAAATCTGACCCCCAATCAGCATCACAATAAGCTTTAAGAGAGGATACCCCAGAGTGATAGAATTGAAGTCCAAAATCAGAGGTACACTGAAGATATCTTAATACACGTTCGCAGGCCATCCAATAAAGCATAGTGGGAGCACTTAAAAATTGACTCAGCTTATTAACTGAGTATGTTATATCTGGCCTAGTAAGCTGATCATACCAAGCTCGAGGAGCTTGTTTAAGGCCATAGAGGGCCTTCTGAAGCTTACACGCATGAGAAGGGAAAAGTGGATCAATGAATCCTTCAGGTTGCTGCATAAACACATCTTCAGATAATACGCCATTCAAGAATGCATTATTAACATCAAGTTGACGTATAGGCCACCTGTTCATGACTGCCATACTTAGAATCACTCGAACAGTACATGGCTTGACAACTGGGCTAAAGGTCTCAAAATAATCAACTCCATAGGTTTGATGGAACCCTTTAGTAACCAACCTAGCCTTGTACTTGGAAATGGTACCATCGGGATTATACTTGATTCGAAACACCCACTTATTACCAACAACTTTAGAAGCTTCGTGTGGCGGAACTAGAGTCCATATGCTATTTTTCATCAAGGCACTCATTTCATCATTCATGGCAGCCTTCCATTTTGGATCAGTTAAGGCTTTCTTTATAGAGGTAAGTTCTAAGGTTAAAGCTATGGAAAGATAAGTTTTAGGCTTTATGACACCAGATTTTAGGTAAGTTTTAGGTTTTATGACACCAGATTTGAGTCTGGTTGTCATAGAGTGAGAGCCAACAGATTGGTGATGGAAAGGCATGATGTTTGGGTCATTTGATAAGGATGGACCAGAGGAGAAAGAGGATGAATTTGTAGTATGGGGAGTGGATGAGGTAGGAAATATAGGATCAGTAACAGGAGAAGGAGAAGAGAAATTATTACTTACAGGTGCATATGTTGAACTTGAAATTGGTGATGCCATGCCTGCCCTTTAAGTAGTTAAAGATGGTGATGAATGAGGATCTGAAGCAGTAATTTTGAGTGTTTTGGAAGGATTCGAAACATGAATGAATGAATAAAATGATTGAGAATCAGTAGGAAATTGATCTAATTTAGACAAGGGCATTTTGGCTTGAGCTAACAGGGTAAGCCCCATTTCAATAATATGCCTATGCTTCCTCTCTACTACCCCATTTTGATGATGAGTATGAGGATAACTATGTCTGAACAGAATTCCTTCCTCACTTAGAAATTTTGTGAAACTTCTAAATTCTCCCCCAAAGTCAGATTGAACACACTTAATCTTGAAATTTAATTGTTTCTCTATGATGTGTTTCCAAGTTTTGAAAGTAGAAAAGGCATTGGATTTGAGAGCTAAGGAAAACACCCAAGTATACCTTGTATAATCATCAACAAAACTGATGTAATACTTAGAACCATCATTGCTCACTAAAGGTGATGGTCCCCATAAATCTGTGTGAACTAACTCTAATGGAGCTTTTGATTTTATGTGATCAGTAGGAAAGTCAAATTGATGAATTTTACCATATTGACATGCATCACAAAACTCAAGAGAAGATAAAGAATTAGAAACATAAGGAGAAGAAGATTTCATTACAATTTGCAAGACATGCTTATTTGGATGTCCCAATCTTTGATGAAGGATATTAGAAGTAATTCCAACATTTGCACAAGGATTTACAACAAGAGACAGACTAGATGTATTTTTGCAAGAGGAAAGCATAGAAACAGGAATGGAAGATGTTTCAGAAAGATGAGCAATGAAGTCTTCTTTGGTGAGCAATTGGTAGAGACCATTTTTAGCCACTCCTTGAGCAAGATGGATCCCCTTCTCTTTGTCCTTCACAAAACACATATGAGCAACAAATTCAATAAGAACATGGTTATCTTTTAGTAACTTAGATATGCTGATGAGATTTTTGGTTATTTGAGGTACAAGCCAGATATTATTTAGATGCAATTTATAACCACAATATGACTTAAAAAATGCACTGCCAATATGAGTAATTTTTAAACCTGCTCCATTTCCCACAATTAGAGACTCGTGGCCTCCATATTTCTCCATCAACTGAAGATTGTTCATGTCATTTGTGATGTGGTGAGTTGCTCCACTATCAAGAAACCAAGCTTTATCAGCAGCTCCTTCTACCATCATATTTAACCTGTCACCAATAATTGAATTGCATCCATTGTTTGATCCTTCAAAACAAGTCATGTTCTGCCCCTGTGCCACAAAAGCTGAACTGTTCACATTTTGGCCTTGTCCTTGACTTGGCAAATTTGGCCTTTGATAGCCACTATATTTATTGCCAAAGTTTCCAAGGTTACTTCCATCATTTCCTTGATAACCATACTGATATCCACCACCAAAATTTCCTTGAAAACTATTTTGATATCTATTTATACACTCAGCAGCTGAATGATTCCATTTGAAACAAATTTGACATTGAACACCAGGACTATTTCCTCTCAACACCATGCCTCTTCCACCAAATGAATTGAATCCACCTCTGAATTGGCTATTAGTATTGACTCTTCCACCTCCATTATATGAATTATAACCTCCATTAAACTGATTTCTGCCACCACCAGATCCTCTTCCTTGATCAAATCTTCCTCTATTTGAGTTACCTCTACCACCTCTATTCCAATTATTTTGGTTTTGCCCATTCCATCCTCCATTTTGCATATGCATACTGTTATTCCAACCATTAGATTGAAACTTATTAGTTTGTACTAAGTTTGCACCAAAATTCTCTTTCACAGCCTCTACTTCACCCAAATTATTTTTCTCAATCCGAGCTTCATGAGCTACTAACATGTTATAGGCTTCACTCAACTTCATTTTACTAATGTTTGCTTCAATATACACTACAGGGGGATCAAATTTTTCTCCTAAACCACTGATCAGATATGTAATCATCTCTATATCATTTACAACTTCACCAGCAAGCAACAGTTCATCAACTATTTTCTTTAACTTTGTATAGAGTTGTGTTATAGTTAAGGTACCTTTCTTTGTATTCAAAAGCATTGTTTTAAGCCTTATTTTCTTAGCTAAACTATCTGCCCCAATCTGTTCTTCCAATTTATACCACAAATCACAAGAGGTTGAAGCACTACTTACCACACAAAGCAAATCCTCACTGATTGAAGACATCAGCCAACTTAAGAGCAACTGATCCTTTCTTTGCCATAGAACATAGATTGAACTTAATTTCTGAACTTCAGCATCTTCTTTTGAAGCATATTTTGGAGGAGGAGCTTTATCTTCATCAATGAAGATTTCTAAACCATTACCTCTGATCGAAGATAACACTTGTGCCTTCCATACGGTGTAGTTACTTCTATTCAGTTTGGTTGGTACAGTGAAACAAAAATTAGAGGCCGAAAATGAATCTTGATCGAAATCAGCCATTACTGATGCAAGATCTTGTAAAAGAAATGATAGAATTTCTTAGAAAAGGTTGGAGAGTAGCTCTGATACCATGATAAGATTCAAGATTATTATTTGGTTACAAAGAAAGTGAAAAGAGAAATTTGAAAGATGAGAAGAGAGAGAGAAATGAATCTGAAATTTCTACAGTTTTATATCTATTGAAAATGAGATACATTGAGATTATATACACGATCAATCACTTGAGCAGCTAACAACTTATGCTGACCTGGCAAAACTAACTGCATAACAACTTGACCACCTAATCCACCTGACTGTGACTTGTCCATTTGAGTGATATGGCATAACAACAGACTAACTGATTTATAACAGCAAACTAACTGATTTTGTCATGGCATATACTCTAACAAGTTCGGTAGGTAGACTTCCTTAGTTTATGGAATGTTATAGAACCCTTGGTGATGGTTGAAAATGTTTGGGATAATAATAAATGGTTAGAATTGATGTGTGCTTTGAGAGTGATGATGTATAGATGATGTGTGTTTATTTGTGTAATTATGGTTGTGTAAATTATGTGGATTTAGCTAGATGATTTAATTGAGCACTTTATGTGCATTAACATAATACGAATGGGTGTGTAGTCTTATGGTGAATCTATTAGCCTAGAATTTGATGGGAATGCGTGTGGGGCCACGATCTATTATCATTATCCTAAGTATTGAGGTGGTTGTCTTTCGACTTAGGACAATAAGACTAGATCATTCCGTATACAATTTTTCTGTAGTATATTTTTTTTTAATATTTCAAGATTTTTTTAAAGTTTATACAAATTTAAAATTTTTGAAATTTTTAATAACCCTATCATATTGAATTAAAAAATACCATTGTGGATCATGCAGTGCCGGCTCATGCCTTAGGCAGGTGAGGAGGCTGCCTATGGCCTCACCATATTTAAGGGCCCCTAATTTTAATAGTTATTTATTATATTATATATAAATAAATACATTCATTGAAAAAACTAAAAACTCTTCCTATTTTCAAGGCTATTAAAAACAACTCAATAAACAACTAAGCCCATTAAAAGTACACGATTCATTTCTTCTAAACTAAAAATCTCTTCATTTCTTCTCTCTCTCTCTCTCTCTCTCTCTCTCTCTCTCTCTCTCCTGTTTCTCCACTAACGGTTCATCTATTTTCTCTCTCTCCCTCTCCAAACTCCACTCTCCTCTTTCTCCTTCTATTTTGCTCATACAAAGAAAGAAAAAAAAAATTGCTCATCCAAAAAAAATCGGGTGGCACTATAAAATTTATCTCATATAAGTTTTTTTTACACATATATATATATATATATATATATATATATATATATATATATATACACTATATGTTATGTATATTATATTGTTAATATTATAATATTTTTTTTTTACTTTTTTGCTCTTTTTTATTTTATGAAATTGTTTAAACTTAAATGGTTATTCTACTAATATGATTTTAAATGTTGACAGGTTGAAAGTGATTTTTTTTTTCAATTGGAGAAGTTTGTTGTTCGGATAATCAGATTAAATATACATTGGCGTGATCAGGTTCTATTGTTAATACTAATATTTGTGTGTTTATGTGAAATAATTAGAAGAAATTATATTTTAGCAGCTAGATTTACTTTTTATTTGTGAATATATTCATATTTGTCGCTAACTATATATATATATATATATATATATATATATATATATATATATATACATATGTCTACAATAAAATATGAAAACGGGTGTCAAAAAAGAGAAAAAAAAATGAATTTATGCAATCTCAAAAAGGTGCTATGGGAAAATTTGTTGTGGGTAATAAAATAAATGAAACAAATAATTTAAATGAAAACGTATTAAATGAACATGTGGAGATGTTAAATGAACTTGAAAAAAATGAAATAATAATTGAATGTGATCCTAATGAAGATATTCATGAAAGTGTAGAAGAATGTGAAACAAAAAATAAAAGTGAGACGGCTCCATATTAAAAAAATGTAACATATATTTAATATAATATAATAATTTTTACAATAAAAAGGGCCCCGATTTTGTTTGAAACGGCCCTGGAATTATGCTCATGATGTAATAGCACTATTGAATTGGACAAAATATCCTTAATCATACAATTGCGTAATGGTCCCTTATATTTAAATGAGTGGGGTATTAATAAGCGTAATAGGTACTTAACTTTGTTACATAAGCATTATTCTAGTGAGTGAATTTATTGATGGATTTGAATTATTATTCGGATCAATCGAAATTGATTTGCGATTTAACTCGTGTTGTTAAGAAATAAAAGTTTCCAAATTTGTTGATCCGCTTTACATATGGATAGGCTGGTCAACGGATTGGAGCCGGGTCGGGTTTAGGGAGATCCAGATCTGTGTAATCGGATCTTCATCGGGTTCGGAGCCGGCCGAGTTTTCATCGGGTCTACAATATTGGATCCAGATCCGAATCCGTTCGGGGCTTCGGGTCTCGAGTTCGGGTCTGGATCTGGCCAAATATATACATTTATTTTATATTATCCCCCTTTTTTATTTTCTAATCTTAAATTAAAATATTTTGTAATGTATTATATAATATTATTAGTATAAATAAAATATATATTATCTATATTTATTATATTTATAAATATATATCAATTTATAGTATATGTATATATATTTAAAAAATATTAATGTACAACTCGGGTCGGGTCTTCGGATTCGGATCTTATATAAGATCCAGACCCTACTCATTTAATAAACGGGTATTCGGGTCTTCGAATCTCGGAACCAAAAAAATATGCTCAGACCCTATTATACAGATCGGGTTCGAATCGAATCCGGGTTCAGACCCGACCCATTGACAACACATAAGAGCAAAAAAGACAAAAAGTATATTATGCAACCTTTTATACCGTTTACCGAAGCATCCCATTTCTATGTTTGAAGCATTATATGAGGGAAGCATTATCTCCTTTTTTTATCTCAAAAACTAACAGCCTGTTTCATCATAATAGCATATTATTATACCACTCCAACCCATACGAATTGAACTCCCCTCCCCCAACCCCCGAAAAAAAAAAAAACATAACCTTATAAATTGCACCTGTATAAAGAATATAATCATTTGGGTCTTGACCCCCAATTATTATTGATTATTGAGTCAAGCACCCACCATTTTTTTGGGGGGGGGGGGGGGGGGGGGGGGGGGATTTGACTCTCAAACTAACACATTTCGTTAATTGAGAGTTCACCTTTATTGGCATTTGTTTTTCTCACAATGGCCCACAAAGTGTCAATTACCAATAAATAATATGTACAGATAAATTATTCATAATCAAACACTCTTTTTTTTAAATAAAAAATAGCTATTATTTTAAAACCAAACTATTTTTACAAAAAAAAAAAAAACTATTTTACAAAAATAAAAAATAAATTTTATTAAAAAAAACTGTTTTGACTATATAAGAAGATATTTTTTATATAAGTTTTTTATAGCATTATTAACAAACTGTTTTGTCTATAAAAAGTTGTTTTTCTATAAGAAACTGTTTTTAAAAATAAAAATTGTTTTTATTGAAAACAAATTGTTTTAGCGATTTTTTAACTTTAAAAAAAATATGTTTACGCAGTATTCCTACTTTTTATTTATAGAAAATAGTTAAAAACAATTTACTTTTTATAAATGTAGTACATGAATTGTTTTATGTAAAAAATATATGTTTAAAATTGTACCCAAATTGAAAGACTATTTTTAACTTTTTTATATAAAAATGTATGTTAGCTTAAAAATCAAACATTATTTAAAATTTTGACTATTTTTATAAAGAACACTATTTTATATTGTGCTTTGTCTGATCATGTTAATACAAAGTTCAAAATATACATAGCTATTATGGACAAAACATTAATTGCCCCTAAAAAAATTTGTATTACGTAAGTTTAAAAATAAAATAAAAACACAATTTTGTGTCGTTTTGTACTCTATCTTCAATTTTATTATGTTCTCACACCTCGTTATGTAAAAACATGACCCCAAAATAATAATTTTCAATCTACTTGTTTGTTTAATAGATAAGATTAGAGAATGACCCTAAAACTTTAATTCCCACTCCACTTGTTTATATTTCAAACCACACACCCCTTGATGTTAGAAGGGGATGTTTATTTTCCAAATCAAAAGCAATTTTGGTTATGCAAAAGAAAAAAAAATGCCTATGGAGACAAAGTCAATAGAAACAAAATAAAAAATTGTATCAATATACAAACAAATAACCCCAAAACATAAAGCACGTAGTTTTAATGTTTATAGTTTTATATAAAAACAATTTTCTAAGGTAACATCTTTTTATAAAAAAATATAGTTTTTTATATAGACAAAATATTTTTTTTAAATAAAAAAGCTATAGTTTTTTTTTTATAAAATATAGATTTTTAAATAACAAAAATAGTTTTTTTAAATAAAAAACTGTTTTTTAATTCTTGTATAATAGTTGTATTTTAAAATAATTGATATTTTTTAAATATGAAAAAGTGTTTAACTATAGGCCACACATTAAAAAAAAATCTGAAAAAGAAATTCAAAGAATGTAGGCTTTTTTTAACTTCACATCAGATTAGCAGTTCTAAAGATTCCCACACAGTTTCAGTATCAAAAACATAATAAAAAAAATCCCCACACTAAAGCTTGTAAACAGGACACCACCCAAACTTTTATTCCTAACCTTTAATCATTCATTACAATTTTTAATAAATGAAGGCTATAATACGACAATTAAAAGGCAGGTATTCCTCTATAGCTTGAGATTGCGCCACTATAGAATGCGGTGGGTTTTCTTCTATTGCGTGAGGGTTTTTATTAGAAAATATCAAGGTTTTAAAAAACGTGAGTGGTAATCGAGACGTGGAGATCAAGTTTTAAGTCTTAGAAGCTTAGGCGGGCCTTGGCGTAAAAAGGCATGAAAAGGCGCTTAGGTCTTTTTAATATATTTTAATATTTTTAACCATAACAAGGCTATTAAAATACTAAAATTGTATATATCATAAAAATATGTCTGAATATTTGTAAATAAAAATACTATTTGATTATTTTGGATGAGATAATGGTCTGGTATGCAAAAAAATCTTTAAAATGCGATATCGTTTCACTAAAGCATTGTTGTTTTTAGAGAAAAAGTATGCCGGTTTTACCAAACATAAGGGGTCAAAATCTTAAGGCGGGACGTTTCTCCCAAGCCTTAAGCCTAGGCGGGTTTTTTAGAACAGTGAAAAAAATGGTTATTGGACAATAAATTTTGAGTAATTTTGAGCTCAAATTTAGATGGGATTCACATCACGATAATAGTGGAAGTATATGCGAACGCGTTCTCCTTTGCAAGGAGATCAACGTAACATATTCACATGTCCAATTTCATTAAGTTATGAATGATAAATATATCTCCAAAGTAACTCATAAAGTAATAAAAGTTAATAAATTGGGTATGTTTTAACTCTTGTCCCACACTAAAAGAGTAGTGAAAATTTGAAGAGTTAATAAAAACACAATTATGGACTAAGGCTTAGACGCCTTTTGGGTATCTAACTCTTCGAAGGGCCTATACTATGCAAGTGTTGGGTTGGGCAAAAATCCCACACGCACATGTGTCGTCCGTCCGGCCGGTCAGCGCGGTTCGGGCTTATAAAAAATTCCTTTAATTTTGGACTGTAATTAATTATAAAATTAATTAATTAATTAATTAATTAATTAGTTGATTTGACAGTTATATTCTGAACAGTCACCCGTCTTTGCTATATATACATATGTTCCCCTCCAATTTTTTACTACTGAAAAATTCGAAAAATGCAACATCTTTACCCAGAAAATATTTCCCCCATTACTGCTACTGCATTTATCCCATACATTTTCTTTCTTGTGTCTGGTTGAGTAAAAACAGAGAAATTGTGTTCGCTCAGATTAATTATTGCTCTACTGCTTAATTAATCCAAAAATCCATTCCATCTTGGGAGACAATTATTCATTAACCTTAAGTACGTTGGGGAGAATAATTTTGTCTTAAGGAGACTGTTCAACAGGGCTCAGATTTAATTTCTTATATTCTGGCTATTCTGTCTACTGAAAAAGTACGTTTCTGAATTTTAATTTGTTCTGCAACTACTATAATTAATTATTCTATTTTATTTCGAATTTATAATATCAGTAATAATAATCTTAAGACAAAATTATGATTACTGTTTTTATAAATTCATATAGAAATATTATTTTACGGTCACAGTTAAATAATTTTCTACTTTGTTTATAATCCGCATACTGTTTTTTGAAAATAAAATTTTATTTTCTAAACTTTTTTCTAATCTGTTTTGTACAGATTTTTGTAAATTCTTAATAATTTTCTTTAAATATGTTTTGTACATATTTTTTATATTTAAAAAAAACAGTTTGACACAGATTTTAATTTAATTTAGACTAGTAAAAAATAGTGTTTACTATTTCAGTTTAGTTCTGTATTATTTAATTAAGAATTTTAATTAGAATTCCTGTTAGAATTGATTTAGTCTTAATTGTATTTTGAGAAAATTGGTGTATAAAATTTTGTAATATGTTTTGATAAATTCATTACAAATGAATAATATAATTAATAAAAATTATGGTTTTGTAACAGAAATGGAATCACAAAGTACGAACATAGTTCCACCAACAGTGAATATGACACGTGCGACTATTGCTGCCGCCGTGAACATGCCACACGGGGAGAAATCAGGAAAAAAATTCAGGGCCGATTTCAAGCGATGGCAAGAACAGATGTACTTTTATCTCGTAGCCTTCCAATTGGCAAGGTTCGTTTATGTGGATTGCCCCCCTTTGCAAGAGGGGGATGGAACTAAGAAAGTTGTCGGCGTGGAAGCATGGAAACATTCTGACTTTCTTTGTCAAAACTACATCCTGACATACTTGGACAAGATATTGTACCATGTGTACAACGCCATGACAACCGCTAAGGAATTGTGGAATTCTTTGAAGAAAAAGTAAAAACCTGAAGATGAGGGTATGAAGAAATTCATCGTAAGCCGTTTTCTAGACTTCAAAATGGTTGATACCAAACCGATTATTGCACAAGTTCAAGAACTTCAGGTTATTCTTCATGACATTCACGCTGAAGGAATCTCAGTCAATGACACTTTTCAAGTGGAGGCAATAATTGAAAAGTTGCCTCCATCTTGGAACTTGTTCAAAAATTATCTCAAACACAAACGCAGGAGATGAATGTTGAAGAAATGGTAGTGAGACTAGGGATTAAAGAAGACAACCGTGAATCTCAAAAGAAAAGTGGTAAGAACATCATGGAGTCCATGGCTCATGTGGTTGAAGGTCCTAAATCCAAATGTAAGCGTGATAGGGAAGTCACATCTAAACAAAGAAATTGTGACACCCCGCCTAATAAAATACCGGGCGATCACTCCTATATCAAATTATAACAGAAGTTTCATATGGATCATTCTTAGCATCACTGTCGAAAACCAAATTAATTACTATTAACATATTAGGCTCGCGTCAAAATTTTACTTAACTACTCTTTTTAAACGACTACTAAATTAAAACATCCACACAGTATATATGAATGAAACTGAAATGAAAGAAAATAACCGAACACTCGGTTCAAATATGATACAACCAAATCGAATGCCGCACTAAAAGAATAAATAAATGCAATTGGGCCATTGGCTCGAATGTTTATACAGTACCTCCTATCTAAATTACAAGGATAGAAGCGTCTATGGTAAACTTGCATACATCCACAGCTGCTGCAGCAGACGTCTGACTCGAAAGATGTGTCATTCAGGCGTCCCTATGTCTGGACACCTATATATATATATATATATAGCAAGAGAGGAAAAGTAGATAAACGGGTCAGAGCCCGAGTTTTGAAAATATTTAGCAAGTGCATAAATGCTTTATTTTTAGAAAAATAGATTTTATCTCATATTTAAATTTGGTATCGCACTCCTCTGAGATACCCCTCACCTCTCTTCTAATAGTTCACACCTAGCGCATCCCTCTAAACATCCTAGTCAAGCTACACTGCCTAACTAAATCGTCATCCATCTACTAACCACCCTAGTTATTACCAAGTACTAAGGGATAAAATTCTCCCCATTCTCAACACTATGCCATGTTCGTGCTTGGGGTGTCTCGCAGAGCGAAATCCAAACAAGGAACCCCCCCCCCCCCCCCAATACACTACTACGCGACAAGGTCGATCGTCGGGATCCATTAGACCCTCTGCACACGAAAGATATATAAATATATACATATATGCGCCATAAAAGAAATCTCAATATTAGAGGACTAAGGGTTAAACTTCTCCCAAGTCTCAACACTAAGCCAAGTTCGTGCGTCGAGTGCCTTGCGAAGCGAAATCCAAACAAGGAACCCCCCGATACACTACTACGCGGCAAAGTCGATCGTCGGGATTCATTAGACCCTCAGTACTCAATTTATACATATGTAATCATATTTTATATACGTATCATGTTACACGTCCGGATATATATCCCAGAATGAGAATTCATTTTCAACATGTTTACTAATTTCATTTTTTTCATTTTTTCATTTCAAAACTTTCCATTTCCTTTCTTCTATCCAGGAAAGGTATTTAAAATCCAATTTTATTATCATAAAAATGTTTTTCATCTCATATGCTCCCATTTCCCTTCTTCCATCCAGGAAATGTATCTGAAGCCAAATCATTTATCCCATTTCCCTTATTCCATCCAGTAAATGTATTTAAAGTCAATTTATTATCATAAATTGCTTTAACACCAATAATTCCCCACATTATTGAAAATAGTTATATATCATATCATATAACGCATCTAAGACCGCCCGTTCGGGTTTCTCCACTGTGCGCGCCCCTAAATGACTATCATCTTCCAGGGCCTATCAAATAAGACAGCCTGGGATCCTACAATGCAAGACATCGGGAAGCAGACATATGCCCGCGGGAGAGTCATAACGACACCCATAATTACCTCACCATTGCAGAAAACATACAGTAATCGCTCATATGGCCTAGGACTATATCCACCCTGCATTCATTAGCCAGGGGTCTTCACCTCACGCGCGAACTTCCCTTATGATAGCATTTAGAGAGGTGTGTATACATAAATTATTATTTATGAAATTCATTTCTTTTCCATTTTGAAAACATTCATTTTTCCATTTTCAAAAGTCATTTACATCACATCATATATATACTTTAATCACATAGTATACATACTATATATTCCTCCTCGAATATATACAAATGGCCATAATTGCCAATCACATCTAGCGATGAGCAATAATCCCAAAGATTCTCTCAAAGAATCATAATCATGCATTCATATACGCATGATACTAAACCCAAAGTATAACACTCCTTACTTTGATAAATAATACATACCTTAATCCCGTCTAAGGATTTATTGGATATTTCCAATTATAACACTCCCCACTAAGTAAATATATATCTATATTCCCAATTTATCCGAATTATCTCATAGGATATACTCAACAGTAATCGGTATAATTATGCGTTCTATACGAATAATTATATAAGCCTAAGTGCCCACTGAAATATCCTACGGATTATCCTTTCCCCGATAACCTTAAATTTAGTGGGTCATGGATTTCATTTCCATGAACCCAAGGACTACATCTCGTCCATAGAATCACCTAGAGGTCCCCACCCTAACTTAGGCACACTAGACCTTCAAATTCTACAATTATTTTATTTTCCTCAAAAATATAATTTAAGGGTTACACATTTAAAACCCTCACTTTGCCCTCCTAAATTTCCTCAATTGGAGGACTATATACTCCTAAAAGATCCCTTATGTTATCCCATAATTAACCTCGAATCAATTAGAATTGGAATCCATCCCATCCAATTCACCCTAGGAAAATTGCCTAACTTTCATAAGGGGTCGATCGATCATGACGGGCAGCTTCTTCTCCGAGAAGCTGTTTCGGCCATTAAAGCTTCTCCCAAGCTTTTGTCTCTGCACCCAACATCCTACAACCTCAACCAACTACAAATACACATACAATAAGGGTTCTAAACGTCCTAGAACCCGAAATCACCAATTAATTTGGATTAAATCCTAAGTTCCTCAGATTGAAACATTATTGGGGTGTATTCATTTTAACTCCCGAAAACCCGTTTTATCCACTAACACCCAACCCAAAATCTTTAGGGTTTATTGTTACCAAACTACGATATGAGATTTATGCTCAAAAGTAAATAAATCAAGTAAACACTTGCCTCGTGGATAAAATCTGACGATCCCGAGTCGAGTCCGACGGAGTTTGGACCGAGATCTCCCTTTTCTCTCCACTTTCTTCCTTCCTCTCTCTCTTCACTTTTTTCTTTCCCTTTTGTTTCTATTCTCTCCCTCTCTCCCTCCTTATATAAGGAGAAAACGGTTTATACCCCTTAAAACTCAAAAACGACTCGTTTACTCAATTACGAGTCATTTTAACTCTAAAATTCTCCGAAACTCCATTTCGACAATCGGACACTCTTTTTCGACTATCTCGGCCATTCCGAGACTCACGGCGCAGTCAAAATTCCCATCTGAGGTACTTGACTGTAACCCCATATTTTAACCCATACATTCCAATGCGGGTTTTCCAATTAAAAATCTTACCTTTTGTCGCTTTACTCAACGGCGACATATAATTAAAATACTTCGACCTATTTTATCCCAAAAGTAATTACAACACCCATCGAAAATCATCAAATCCTCGAAAATCCCAAAAATTACTATTTTAGGAAAATTCTCCAAATTCCAATTCACATCCAATTATGAAATTTAATCATCTCTAAAAGGACGGGTTATTACATAAGTTCAAAGGCAAATGCTATAATTGCAACAAGCCTGGACGGCGCCCAAGCTAGTGTCGCAAACCAAAGAACGCTAAAAAGAACAATGCTCAAGAAAATGTGATGGAAAGTGAGAACATTTCTCATGGTATCTCAGATATAAATTTTGCTGATGTTGTCTCTGAATGAAATCTAGTAGGAAATAACAAAGAATGGTGGGTGGACACTAGGGCTACTTGCCACATTTGTGAAAATAAATGGATGTTCGCTACTTATAAGGCTTTAAAAAATGATGAGACCCGCTTTATGGGGAACTCTTCAAGTTCTAAAGTCACGGGACAATGAAAGATTATTCTGAAGATGACTTCGGATAAGGAGCTTACTCTTAACAATGTGTTGCACATGCCTGGCATCCGTAAAAATTTGACTTTCGGATCGCTTTTAAACAAGAATGGGTTTAAGCTTGTGTTTGTTTCTAAAAAGTTTGCATTGTCCAAAAATGATATGTATGTGGGAAAGGGTTACCTGTCTGAGGGTCTCTTTAAAATGAATGTAATGACTTTGATGTCTAAGGCATCCCCAATGAATGAAATTGCTAGTTCTACTTACTTGACTGAGTCTTCTAATCTTTGGCATGCTAGATTAGGACATGTTAATTTTGATACCTTGAATAGATAAATTAACTTGGAATATTTTCCAAAATTTAATATTGATAAAAAATATAAATGTGATAATAGTGTGGAATCAAAATTAGCGAGACTACCTTTTTAGTCTATTGAAAGGATCACTGAACCACTAGATTTAATTCACACGGATATTTGTGATTTAAAATTTGTATAAACTAGAGGTGGAAAAAAGTATTTTATTACTTTTATTGACGATTGCACAAAACATTGATATGTATATTTATTACATAGTAAAGATGAGGCTATTGATGCATTTTAAAAATACAAGAATGAAGTTGAGAATCAAGTAAGCCAAAAGATAAAGGTTATAAGGAGTGATAGAGGAGGTGAATATGAATTATCCATCAAGCCATCTCTCCTTATTCTCCTCAATCGAATGATATTAGTGAATGCAAAAACCGTTCATTGAAGGAGATGATAAACCCTATGTTGATAAGTTCAGGAGCTCCTGAGAACTTGTGGGTGGAAGACATATTATCTGGTAATCACATTCTTAACAAAGTACCACATAAGAAAACTCATAAGACGCCTTATAAGTTATGGAAAGGTCGAAAACCTTGCTATAAATATTTACGAGTGTGGGGGTGCTTAGCCAAGGTAATGGTTCCTAAACCTAAAAAGGTAAAAATATGACCAAAGACCGTTGACTATGTATTCATCGATTATGCTATTAATAGCAGTGCATATCGTTTCTTAGTTTGTAAATATGAGAATTCGAATATTCATGTAAATATGATTATTGAATCAAGGGACGCTTCGTTTTTTGAAAATGAAGTTTCGTATAACATGACCCAAGAATCTGGTCCTTCTAAAAAGACAAATCAAACTACTACAAGTGGTACTCATCAACCTATTGAACAAATAGAGGATAAACCAAGACGAGTAAAAGAGCAAGAACCTCGACTTCGTTCGGTCGAATTTTTTAAAATATTTGCTAGAAAATGAACCTCAATCATACAAAGAAGCGATATCCTTACCCAATGCTTCTAAATTGGAAATAAGCAATTAACAGCGAAATTGAATCCATTTTGCAAAATCATACAAGGAACTAGTGGATCTTCCACTAGGTTCAAAACCGTTAGGTTACAATTGGATCTTCAAAAGGAAGTTAAAGGTCGATGGATCGATTGATAAATATAAAGCAAGACTTGTAGCTAAAGGGTATAGGCAAAAGGAAAGGTTGGATTACTTTGACGCATATTCACCGGTAACGAGAATCATGCCCATTCGAATGTTAATAGCAATAGCTGCCATTAATGGACTTGAAATACATCAAATGGATGTAAAAACTGCATTCTTAAACGGTGACTTGGATGAGGAAATTTATATGGAGCAACCTGAAGGGTTCAAAGCTCCCGAAAAAGAAGAAAAAGTATGTAAGCTTGTGAAATCACTTTACCGATTAAAACAAGCACCTAAAAATGGCATGAGAAATTTGATAATGCAATGTTATCAAATGGTTTCAAAATTAATGAGTGCGATAAAAGTGTTTACTTTAAAAGCACTCAAAATGAATATGTCATTATATGCCTCTATGTTGATGATATGATAATCATGGGTAGTAATCTAGAAATTCTCAAAACTACAAAACATATGTTGAGTAGTCGTTTTAACATGAAAGATTTAGGTATCTCCAATGTTATATTAGGAATTAAAATTTCTAAAACATTGGATGGACTTATATTATCTCAATCTCATTACATAAAGAAAGTAATTAAAAAATTCAAGAAGTATGATATCAGTCCCACCAAGACACCTGTAGATGTAAATTTACATCTAGGAAGAAATAATGGTGAAAGCATATCTCAACTAGAATACTCTCATATTATAGGCAGTTTAATGTATATCATGAGCTATACACGACCGTACATAGCATACTCGATAAGTAAGCTAAGTCGATTTACGAGTAATCAAGGGACAGATCATTGGAAGGCAATATTAAAAGTTTTGGAAAATACACTCAAAACTATGGACTGAACTACTCAAAATATCCAGTTATTCTTGAAGGACATTGTGATGCAAATTGAATATCTGATACAAAAGACTCTAAGTCTACGAGTGGGTATATATTTACCCTTGGAGGTGCAGCTGTATCGTGAAAATCCTCAAAACAAACGTGCATTGTTAGATCGACAATGAAATCTAAATTCATTGCACTAGAAAAAGATGGAAAAGAAGATGAATGGCTTTGAAACTTCTTTGAGGATGTTACAAATTGGTCCAAACCTGTGCCCACAATGTGTATACATTATGATAGTCAATCGGCGATTGGAAGGGCACAGAATCACATGTATAACAGAAAGTCACGACATATTCATCGTAGACATAATAAAGTTAGACAACTCCTCTCAATTGGAATTATCTCAATTGACTATGTAAAGTCAGAAGATAATATAGCGGATCCACTAACAAAAGGTTTAAATCAAGCGCAAGTTGAAAGATCATCGAGAGGAATGGGTCTAAAGCATATAAATAAATAAAAATTAATATAGTGGCAACCCAACCTACCTAACTGGAGATCCCAATATCTAAGTTCAATGGGAAAATCGAACGACAAAGTATTCAGTAAGCACTAGAGGATATTTAATCATATCCATTCCAAAGATGAGACAGTGCACATCTGCCGCGAATATAGGATAAGTTATGCTTTTAATGACGTCCATATATTAGTATGTCTAAGTGGGGTATTGCATGATACTCTGTATGGAAGTCACCTACGTCAGTATGAAGGGGGCACTTCAATAAAAATAATAAAAGGCAAATTCTCTAAAATACTCACGGAACCAAGTTGTGTTCATGGCGAAAATGAAAACAAACGTGAGAACTAACTCTCTTGAAGAATTATGGTGTAAATATTATTATCTAGGTTTACAGAAATGGTTGATGGTTCAAAGACATGAAATCTACCGATTAAGCAAGTGAATTCGATAGTATATCAATAAGGAAAGTTCAAGGCTACTGGGCTACTTCTCCCGACGCAATAAATTTTCAAATTTACTCAACATGTGTCTGCATCTGCATCTTACATATCTTTATATAGCGATATATCATTCATGTGGGGGATTGTTAAAAAAAATGGTTATTGGACAGGAAATTTTGAGCAACTTTGAGCTCAAATTAAGATGGGACTCACATCACGATAATAGTGGGACCATATATGAACGCGTTCTCCTTCGCAAGGAGATCAACGTAGTATATTCACATGTCCAATTTTATTAAGTTATGAATGATAAATATGTCTCCAAAGTGACTCATAAAATAATGAAAGTTAATAAATTAGGTATGTTTTAACTCTTGTCCCACATTGGAAGAGTAATGCAAATTTGAAGAGTTAATAAGACCCCAATTATAGACTAAGGCTTGGATGCCTTTGGGGTCTTTCAACTCTTTGAAAGGGAGATGGCCCACATTATGCAAGTGTTGGGCTTGGGACAAAAGCTTTCATTTTGGACCGAATTAATTAATTTCGTAATTAATTAATTAAACTTTCTGAGCTGTAATTAATTACGAAATTAATTAATTAACTACTTTGACAGTTATTGCCAACAGTCAACACTGAACAGTGACCTGTCTTTTGCTATATATACAAATGTTCCCCTCTAAATTTTTAGTACAAAAAAAATCCAAAAAATGCAACATCTTTACCCAAAAAATATTTCCTCCATTACTGCTACGACATTCATCCCATACATTTTCTTTCTTCTACCTGGTTGAGTAAAAACACAGAAATTGTGTTTGTTGGGACTAATTATTATTGTGATGCTTAATTAATCCAAAATTTTGTTATATCTTGGGAGATAATTATTCATTAACCTTAAGCACGTTGGAGGGAATAATTTTGTCTTAAGGAGACCGTTCAACTTGGCTCAAATTTAATTTCTTATATTCTGGCTATTCTCTTTACTGAAAAAGTGTTTCTGAATTTTAATTTATTCTGCAATTACTGTAATTAATTATTTTGTTTTATTTTGAATTTATAATATCAGTAATAACAGTCTTTCGGCTACTAAGTGCTTTGACTGGTTTAGATATTAAAAAAAGGAAAGTAAATGGTTAGGTGTGGAGTCTGACCTTACTCACACAGTTCGGCTAAACCGTTGAAAATGAATTCGCGCTTTCATCTTCCAAACTTGTGTGTTAAGCTGGAGCATAAAAATGCATTTCGGTCTCATGCATTTTCAGTCCGGTGGTAACTATTTCAGTATGATGTTTGGGGTTTTTTGGTGTTGGATTTTTTTGGGGGGGTTGGAGAAGAAGATGGGTTTTTTGGTTGTTCAGGACGACACATGTTTCAGTGCATTTTTAGGAAGGTTGGTGAAATTGTGGGTGGATTTTCAGGATGATTGGTGGGATCGTGGTGATGTTGAAGATAGATGGATTTTCAGAAACACAAACCAGGGCCCTTGCTTTGATCGGTTTGTCTGTGAAATGATGGTTTTGTTTTGCTGGTTTTGATTTGTGCTTTATGACCACAAAGAAACATCTATTATATTGATAAAAAAATAATGGGTATAGGGAGCTACATTATTATTTTTTTTTTGCTTTTATGTGGAAGTATTAAATCATAATGAAAATACCACCTCACCCAAGTGTGAATTATAAACATTTACGTGCGAATTATAAACATCACTGTGGTGACAATTATATTCAACAAAAATAAATAAGAAAAGCGCAATCACCAAAGCATGTAAAGAATGTAAGAGATGCCAATCACACAATAGAGTATATACGTGGTTTAGCGAGAATGCCTACGTCCATGGTGGTTCAATCAGTATTATTTCAATGTACTCCGGGGAGTGTTTCCCAAGAATACAATCGTGCCTTCTGCCCCAGGCTTAGGGTTTATTATATACATGTTTGTTCTCGGGTAGTGGGGGTGTTGGACTCCCCCACGTCCATATTCTATTCCTAGAATATATCCCTACGAGATTTTAGGAGTGGAGTAAGTCCTAATTGAATTCAGTTGATATGCGAGGGGCCCATACTTTTGGTCGTTTCTATTAGGCTTACTCGTCTAGGCCTGTGATAGCAAATTCGGGTACCCACAATTGCCCCTAAAGTTGTTGGGCCACAATTTGGGCTCAATAAATTTAAATAATTTGTCATAATGGCTCTTTTGTAAATTGTGTAACTTTTTCCAATATTGGAGCTCTCTACTTGATTTTGGCGGCATCCTGCTTCGTGTCTTGTGCATCATGATTGAAAACATTTAAGAAGTCATTTGGAGTGGCATTTTCGTATTGTCGTTTCGAGCTTCTTAACATTTCCTCATCTTCTGCAAGCTTTAGCCGTTGCTCCCTCTTCTCCAGGTCGTCATTTTCTTTGCTTTCAATCTCCCTCATTGTCTGGGCTTGTGATCTTGCATTGTCGAAGCCAAAATTTCATTTCGTAAGTCCCTTTTTCTCTCTCTTTGTGCTTTCTCTGTTGAGTTTTCTTCAAATTTGTAATCTAGGGTTTACAAATTACGAAGATAGGTAATAGATCAGTGCCTGAGTTTAGGAAGTTTTATAATATCCCAGAATGGGTAGATATTGAGTGCATCTCTGTCCCTAAGAATCTTAGAAAGATAGAGGGCGCTCATTGGATTCACGTTCTGTTGCTTTCCCAAAAGGGTCTTACTTTTCCTTCAAGCAATTTATTTTTTGCATTTATTTAGTTATTTCAACATCGTCCCTGCACAGTGTTTGCCAAATGTATGGAAGATAGTCAATGGGGTTCATAGAATAAGCCAACTATATGGCACCAATTTAGGGCTCGTTGAAATCTGTTTTTGCTATTCTTTCTCTCGAACTAGATTTGGCCTTCTTTACCTCAAGTCCAGGAGTCCTGATAGGGTATTGGTAGTAAATCTACCTGATTCCTATAAGGATTACTGGCAAGAGGGCTTTCTTTCTAGGAATTGGTAGTTCTCCCCCCATACTGAGGGGGCGAGGTCTGATAGATTCACAGTCCCCTTTTATGGGGAGGAGTACATAGGTAATCTTCGCTATGTTCATTGGTCTTCCTGTTAATGTTTGATTTTTCTGATACTTTCCTATTTTCTTTTCAGCGAGGACAAAGAACTTGGAACCTGCCCTTAGCGAGGTTCGAGATGCCGAGCTGATTAAAGCTTGGAATATCAGGGAGTCTTTGGCTGACGGTGAACATCCCCGGTTAGCTGCTTTTATTCTAGAGTACAAGAACATTGGGTCCAGTTTCATTGCGAGGCCTGTGGACAGAATTCCTAACTTATATATTACTGAAGAAGCTGCTGCTGACCCCATCCAGTTGGACGAGGAAGAGAGCAGCTCTGAAAGTGATATCACAGGAGGTGCTGAAGGTGGTTCCAGCAAGTTGAACTCTAGTGGTGAAGAGTCTTCCAACTCGAACGAGGTCTCTGAGGCTTAGGAATTTTTAAGTACATCTAACAGTTCTAGCGAGGAAATGGCTCCGCCCAGGAAGAGCCTGGTCCGTGATGATGATAATGAGGATGATGTGCTTTTCGCTCAGCGGTCGAAGAAGCAAAAGTCTGGCAGTGGAGCTGTTACCACTGGTTCTTAGTCTGTTGCTTATGAGCAGGAGAAAAAAAGGAAGGAGGAAAAGCTGTTGAGAGAGAAAGAGAGAGGAAGAGGGGAAAATGTGGAGGAGAGGAGGAAAGCTGAGGACGGGAGAAGAGTTGAGAAGGAGAAGAAGGATAGGAAAGAGGAGAGGAGGAAAGAGGGGGCAAAGACAAAGGTTGGGCATGCTCTGGTGCTCGTGTTCGCTTTACCAGAGGGGGCATTTGTTGCCCTCTCTCCTCAATTGGCTCCTGCATTACTCAAGCGAGCAATTTTACATGTTGATCGTCAGAAGGTGATGGGGGCTGATCAGCTAGCTCTGGAGGAGAGCCAGAGGCTAGCTTTAGTAAGTCTTCTTCTTTCCTTTATGCTCACAATTTAATTCTTTTTCATTATTACAACCTCCTGCTCAATGTTACTTTTCCTTGCAGTTTGTGACTGACTTCGTTGTCCTGTACCGTATTCGCAATGAGTTGGTAAGGTCGAAGGCTGATTTAGAAAGACATAATGCCGAGGTGCGTGGGAGGAATGTCGACCTGAAGGCCAGTTTGAAGGCTGCTAATGAGGCCCAGAAGTCTTCCTATCTTGCTCTTATCAAAGCCAATAGAGCGATGGAGGCGGCAATGAAGGAGCTGAATGAGCTGAGGTAGTCTTATGACTTGGTCTGCACTAGCAAGCTCGCTGTGGTGGAGGAGAATAAGGTACTGGCAGAGAAGATGAAGAAGATGGAGTTCGAGGCAGCTGTTCTGAAGGAGAGCTCTTACAATGATGGTTGGGTCGCGGCGTATAAAGATGCCGATGTTCAAATTGGCTACATCAACCGACTGAACTTCAAGAAGGGCTGGAATAAGGCTCTTCTTACTACTGGGGTGGATACTGACTCACCCTTATTTTATGAGCATGACTCAGGCCCAAAGCCCATTATAGATAATGTGCCTACCCCGGTCATTGAAGGCGTAGTCCCTGCTTCTCAGACTGCCCTTGTTAATGCTCCTCCTGCTCAGGGAATAACAGTTGCCCATCGAAGGGAGGTGCTGTCAGTGGTGTCGACAAAGGAAAGCAGTCGTCTACCTCTGCACAGCTTGAGGTCGCTCGGTAGCCTGCTCTTAGGACTTTATTCGTATTTTTGATTTGTTTGTAATGTTCATTTCTGATTCCCAATGTACTTTGATCCTTTATGTTCGAATGAAATGAAAAGACTTTTTCCTTCAGCGTACTGATTCATTTTATTCTTTACTGCTCTTTATGGCTTGTAGTTGATAGATGTAGATGATTATATACTTGTCACCTCTCAACTGGGAAAGATCGTTGGTCCTAACGCGAGCATCCACGTTCGTCAAGCCTTTATTAGGATTTGCAAGTCTCTTAGGTTGAGAAATAAGAGCTTTAAGGACCAGTCCGAGCTCGTTGCCAAACTGAAGGATAGAATTCAGGAGATGGAAGAAGTTGGTGCCTCTGTCTAAGAGGAAGTAAATACACTGAGAGCTAGACTCCTTGATGCCACTGAGATTAACCAAGTCGGGGAAGTTTTGCACTAGGAAAATGAGACTCTGAGGAGAGAGGTGTCACAGCTTAGGGAGCATGCTCCGAGCATCGCACCTCGTGTTTTACGAGGTTCCTCTTCGTCGACTGTTCCGCGATCTGTCACCAGGCCCAGCGGTGCTCCTCCAGTCTTGTGAGGTTCTACCTCATCGGTCGCTCTGTGGGCTGGTCCAGATGCAAGGGGTATAGCTAGGGAGATGGACGAGCTTCGAGAGGATGTCCGTCGAGCATATGTGATTGCTACCGGGCTTCAAAGGGATATCACACGGCTGAGGCATCTGTTCAGGAAAGGACCTCGGTGAGTGTGGACTGATGGTTACGATCAAGGTTAGACAGATGCTCCGACGAGGCTGACAGAGTTCGAAGAGCTAGCCTTTATTAGGGGATGGTTAAGCGCCCTCAGGGATATGCAAGTTCCAAGGAACTCTGTACTCTGGTACCGTCATGATATCTCTCCTTCAACTTTAAGGCCTAATCCTTTCAGGAGGGACGACCAGTGGATCCCTATCGATGTCATCCCCAGGCAGTTGTTAGAGTCAGATGCAAATGAGGTTGAGGAGGAATTGGCTCCTTAGCCGGACGACGGTCGAAGAGCACAAGTGGATGACTATCTTATTCAGAGGCCTCAGCCTCATTAAGATTTTACCAGATGTAACTCTTTGTATATATTTAATGAAGTAATGTAATATTGATGCTTTGGGCGATCTTGCCGACTAAACACGGGTTGTACATTCTCATTGTAACTGTGATGACGTAATATAGTATCTATATTTTGGGCAACCTCGCTGACTAAACATATGTTCTATATCATTTATTTCTTACTTAATTATCTTGGGCCCCTTATGGCCGACTAGATTAGTAGGGTTGCATTGTTGAGTAATTGTCCTCCCAGTCCAGTATGCTTATAAGATACCATTTCGCCTCACTTTACCTTTTAGGTCGTGTCATCACACTCTCTTAGGTCTAAGTGTTGCAATGGCGAGGACACACCTGGCGTTGGATGTTCTATCCGAGCAGGGTTTTTTATCCAAACATAGTTTGGTAACCAATTCGTTTTTATTCTAATTGCCTAAGGATCCCCTGTAGGGCTTCATATATTGTCGAGGCAATGCTAGGAGGTTGTTCGCGATTCATAACGAATACCTGAGGAGGGTGATACCCTGCTTTTATGCTTTGAGTAAGGTATCTGTTACTTAGAAAGGGTGTGCAAGTTATAAAGTTCTCAATACAGAATTAACACTTCATAGAATGTAACTGTCAAACATCTTTCATTAATTCACGAATAAATAAAAAATGATTTGCCTATTCCAAAAATTTGATAAAAGAGCCAAGAAAAAATTAGAAATAGAATTTCTTTAGGTTGGCTGCGTTCCATGCTCGGGATATTTCTCTGCCCTCCAGCATTTCTAAGTGATAGACTCCTTGTAGACCATCTCTTGTTATCTTGAATGGTCCCTCCCAATTTGGCCCTAACTTATCGTCTGATGGTTTTACTGCGCTGCCAAGGACTTTCCTTAGGACATAGTCTCCAACTTGAAATGTCCTTGGATTGACCTTCTGGTTATAGTATTTCGCGAGCTGTTGCTGATAGCTCGCCAGCTTTACTATGGCTAGCTCTCTGCGTTCTTCAGCTAGGTCAAGTTCAATGAGTAATGATGTATCATTCAGGCCTTGGTCGACAAGGGTGGTTCTCATTATTGGTAGACCAGATTCCAAGGGGATGATTGCTTCCATTCCATACGTTAGTGAGAATGGGGTTTCCCCAGTTGCTCGCCGTGGGGTAGTGCGGTAAGCCCACAAAATATGTGGCAACTCGTTCACCCATACGCCCTTGGCTCGCTCTAGTCGTTTCTTCAGCCCATCGATCACCATTTTATTGGAAGCCTCGGCTTGGCCATTGCTCTGGGGGTAGGCCACCGAGCTGAAATAGTGCTTGATCCCGTGTTCTCTATAGAAGTTTTAGAAAGGGCCACTTTCGAACTGTGTTCGGTTGTTAATGATGATGGTTCTGGGGATTCCGAAACGGATAATTATGTTTCTCCATATAAATCTCATCATATCTGCATCTTTGATGTTCGCTAGTGGTTCTTCCTCGATCCATTTGGTGAAGTAATCTGTTGCAACCAACAGATACTTGCGATTGCCGGCGGCGGTAGGGAGAGGGCTTACGATATCCATTCCCCACTGAGCGAAGGTCCATGGGCTAGTTAGTGATCTTAGGTCTCTAGAGGGTTGGTGGACCATAGGAGCATGTAGTTGACATTTCTCGCATTTGTGAGCATACACTACTAAATCTCTTTGCATATATGGCCACCAGTATCCTTCCTTCATTTCTCGAAAAGCCAGTGACCGAGCTTCCACAGATTCGTTTGTGAAGCTCGTGTAGGACTTGCTCGACGTCCTTCGGGTGGACACATTGAAGGTAAGGGCCGGTGAATGATCTTTTGTATAGTTTTCCCTCAGGAGATAAGTGAAAGTGAGCAGCTCTGACTCTTATCTGATGAGCGGACTTTTTATCGTCTGGAAGTGCACCATCTTTCAAGTAGTCTCTCAAAGGGTCCATCCAACTGGGTGCTGACTCGATCTGGAGCATATGTTTCACATTTGGAAGCTCGTTGCTTTAGTTGATGCTTGGACCGGTGAGGAATTCGATGGGGATCGTTCTCTTTAAGTTGGAATCGATTGCAGAACTTAGGGCTGCCAAGGCATCGGTGTGGTTGTTCTGTCCTCGGGGAAACTGTTGGACACTGACTTCCTTAAAGTTGGTCATTAGCTTCTTTGCTAAGGCGAGGTAGGCTGCCATCCTTTAGTCTCTTGCGTTAAAGTCCCCACTTATCTGGTTTGAGACCAATTGTGAGTCACCGAACACCTGCAACTGTTTTTCCCCCAGCACCCGTGCCTTCTGTAGGATGGCTATCAAAGCTTCGTATTCTGCCTCATTATTGGAGGCTTCAAATCCAAGCCGGATTCCGTGCTCAAGGATTATATTTTCTGGAGTAACGAGCACTATACCTACTCCTGCCCCCTTTGAGTTGGAGGCTCCATCGACAAACATTTTCCAGACTCCTACTGGTGGGTGATCCTCCATTTGCTTTGTGGGTTGAGGCTAGTCACCTGTGAATTCTGCGATGAAATCGGCGAGGACCTATCCTTTGATTGCGTTCGTGGGACAAAATTGGATATCAAATCGTTCGAGTTCGACTGGCCATTTGGACAGTCTGCCAGACAGATCCGCTTTTCGCAGGACCGCTTTAAAGGGGTGTGATGTAAGGACGACGATAGTGTGAGCTTCGAAGTAGTTCTTTAGCTTCCTCGAAGCTATTACTAATGCAAAGGAGATTTTTACCAGTGGTAGGTACCGCTGCTCGGCGTCCAATAAGGTTTTTCTTGCGTAATATATTGGATGCTGAATTCCTGCTTCCTTGCATACTAGTGCAGAACTTATGGCATGGCTGGAGACGACGAGGTATAAGTAAAGGGGATCATCTTCCTGAGGTATGACGAGCAAAGGTGGATTGCTAAGATAGGCCTTGAGCTCCTCCAATGCTTTCGAGCAATCTTGATTCCACTCTACTATTTTGTTTCCTTTTAAGAGCTGGAAGAATGGTTCGTATTTCTTAGAGGACTTTGAAATGAAACGGTTCAAAGCTGCGAGCATGCCTGTGAGCTTCTGCACGTCCCGTATCGTGCGTGGAGGTTGTACCCTGTTGATTGCATCGATATGGTCCGGGTTGGCCTCAATGCCTCTCTTGCTAACCAAATATCCGAGGAATTTTCCTAACTGGACACCGAAAGAACACTTGCTCGCGTTGAGTTTCATTCGGTATTTCTTGAGGATCTCAAAGGTATTTGATAGGTCTGAGAGATGGTCCTCTTTGCGCTTGCTTTTGACGAGCATATCGTCGATGTAGACCTCCATGGTATTTCCAATTTGATCTTTGAACATCTTAGTGACTAACCTTTGGTAAGTTGCTCTTGCATTCTTGAGCCTAAAGGGCATGACTCTATAGCAGTATAATCCGATAGTAGTGATGAACGTTATCTTGTCTTGGTCTGGTGCATGCAGGGGGATCTGATGATACCCCTAATATGTGTCCAGAAAACTCATTCTCTCGTGAGCTGCTGTGGCGTCCACCAACTGGTCGATTTTGGGAAGAGGGAAACTGTCCTTAGGTCATGCCCTGTTAAGGTCAGTGAAGTCAATGCAGACTCTCCATTTCCCATTGCTCTTTGGAACTACTACTGAGTTGGATAACTATTTAGGGAATTGAACTTCCCTTATGGATCCTGCGTCCAGTAGTTTTTCAACTTCTTTCTCTACGGCTTTAACCTTCTCTGGCGCGGTTCATCATGCATTCTGCGTGATAGATCTGAAGGTGGGGTTGATGTGTAACTGATGGTAAACCACACTAGGATCGATGCCAGGCAGCTCGTATGGTTCCCACGCGAAAACGCCGAGGTTACCTCTCAACAATACTGTCAGTTCCTTTTTTCTTGATCTGTGAGAGAAGCTCCAATTAAGAACATCCTATCTTTCTTATCCCCACCAGCTGCGATTTCTTCCAGGTTTTCAACGACCCGTTCAGAGGGGGGAGCCTGGTCTCCTCCACTCCGGGTCTTTCATATTTTAATTTCTATTTTGAAGGTACCAAACCTTCTTGCTCCTCGACCTTCTCCCTGGCCATCTCGACCTTCTTCTCTGGTTTCGGGTCGATGACTGCTATGAAGCACCTTCTTGCTATCGCCTGATCCCCGTGAATCTCCATTACTCCTCGCTCAGTTATGTATTTGAGTTTCTGATGGTAGGTCGAAGGTACTGCCTTCATTGCATGTAGCCATCCCCTGTCAAGGATAGCTTGATATGGCGAGTCGATGTCGACTACCAGAAACTCGATCATCTTGGAGACACTTCCTGCCCTTACTGGCAGCACGATCTTTCCTAATGGAATAGTCACTTTTCCAGCGAAGCCGACTAGAGGGAGTGTGGCTTCCTTCAGGTCGGCGATGCTTAGCTTCAATTTTCTGAAGAGGTCGAGATACATCACCTCGGATGAGCTTCCCTGGTCGACGAGCAACTTGTCGACGTCATAGTTGGCTATCCTGAGCGTAATGATCAATGCGTCATGATGTGGGGTTCTTACTCCCACCAGATCTTCCTCTGTGAACACGATATGTTTGCTATAGTTGACGTTGCTTGCGAGCCGATGCTTTCCTGATTGTTTCTTTGCTGGATCGATCTGAAAAGCTTACATTACCACTGTAAGGTTTTTCACCTCAATCCGAGCTGAATTCCCTTGAATCTGCTTCATATCAGATGCCCCATGAATTACTGTGAATCCATGGCCAGCATGGTCCGCGAGTACGTTATCGGGCCTCGTGTCTCCATTGGTAGCGACTTTCTCTGCCTTCTTCTCCACAAACTCGTTCAGGTGCCCAGTCTGGGTCAGTTCTTTGAGGTGAGACTTTAGAGCTTCACAATGCTCAGTCTTATGTCCCCCCCTTCCTTATGAAAAGCACATCTCAGCGCGTTATTTCTTTTTGAGGGATCTCCTCCCATTTTTCTGGGCCACTTAACAAATGGCTCGTCTTTGATCTTTGCCAGTATCTTGTAGATTGGTTCTTTGAAGATAGTATTAACTGCCTGAAATGCTTTCGAAGCATTGTTCTTTCCTCCGTACTTGGAGCCATTTTTGCCCCCATTCTTTCCCCCTTTCTTCTGATTTTCAACCTTACCATTGCCCTTGGCAGCGAGCTTAGTTCGACCATTCTCCCTTGCACTGAGGCGGGTCATATCTTCCACCTTGGCATACTTCTGATGCGAGCCATCAGGTCATCGATGATTGTGGCCTCCTTCTTTGTCAGGGATTGGTACAGGAGGCAAGAGCTGGGTAGGTCGATTTTGAACGAGGCCACCGCTACCTGTTCCGAGAAGTCCTCAACCTCGTTGAACAACTATCAGTACCTTTTTGCGCAGTCCTGGAGGCTTTCTTGAGGCGTCTTTTTCATTGTTAGTAAAGCATTCATCCTTTTGGGATGGGAGCTAATAGTAATGAAGCGAGTCTTAAAGAACTCGGCTAGGGACTCAAAACTCCTAATAGACCTGTGAGGGAGTCTCTCGAACCATTTTTGGGCCACATCATGCAGACTCGGGGGGAAAATCTGGCACATCAGTGCATCCCGGTGATTTCAGAGAGTCATGACCTGCCTGTACTGCCTAACATGATCAATATAGTCAATTTTTTCGTCATATATCTTGAATCTCGGAATAGCAAATTTCTTGGGGGCTTCCTCTTCTTCTATCTCCCTTGAGAAAGGGGATTTCATCTGGGTCTTGAGAGATCGTCTAGCAAGCACCCTGGTTGATCTGGCACCTCGATGAGCGGGGTACTAGTTCATTTCCTTCCGGACCAAATTTCGTATATCTTCATCACCTCGAGCAGGGCTCCTATAATGGCGAGCTGGTCGTTGTTGCTCGAGCGAGTCATCATCTGACTCGAGCTTCTCATTTCTTTGGGATCCGCGTCTGGGGCTCCTTCCTCGGCTACGAGACTTGCTCGCCTGAGGGCTAGGAGTGCGGTATGGACGTCGCCGAGTGCTGCGATGGAGCTCCTTCCATCCTCTATAATTTCCTTTTGAGGTAAGCATTCTCAGCCTCTTGATTGCGAGCGAACTCCCTCTGCTCTTGGAGCCTTGCCTCATAGGCATCAATCAATCTGGAGATTTGTGTGGACCTTGCTGGTCCTTGGCTCTCCTCTGAGGCTGACCTCTCCGGGCGAGCCCTCTGATCTGAACGCTGAACTTCAGATCTGATCCTGCGAGGGGTAGGCTGTTGTTGAATATCCCCTGCCTGAGGGGTGTTGCTACTATGACCAGACATTTTAGTTTCTTTGTTGGTGAGAGCTTTCTTACGGGAGACAAACGATTCCCACAGACGACGCCAATTGTGGTGACAATTATATTCAACACAAATAAATAAGAAAAGCGCAATCACCAAAGCATGTAAAGAATGTAAGAGATGTCAATCACACAACACAGTATATACGTGGTTCAGCGAGACTGCCTACGTCCACAGTGGTGCAATCAGGATTATTTCGATGTACTCCAGGGAGTGTTTTCCAAGAATACAATCGTGCCTTCTGCCCCAGACTTAGGGTTTATTATATACATGTTTGTTCTCGGGGAATGGGGGTGTTGGACTCCCCCACGTCCATCTTCTATTCCTAGAATATCTCTCTACGAGATTTTAGGAGTGCACTAAGTCCTAACTAAATTTAGTTGATATGCGAGGGTCCAAACTTTGGGTCGTTTCTATTAGGCTACTCGTCTGGGCCTGTGATGGCAAATTCGGGTACCCACAACCACCCAATGTGTGTTTGATACATGAATCGTGTTACAAAAAAATGTCTATATTGTATTACTCTATATTCATATATCATTTAATATTATTATATAATTTTAAATTGATAAATTAATAGGCGCTCTCTCGCCGCTCCCGCATTTATAATTTTTTGAAAAATGACGCACTCGTGCATTCGCTTTGCGTATTTGTGACTTAAGAGTCTGACCAGCTGGGCATTCGGTTTGGGATCGGGAGAATGAGTCGGGAAGAGTAGTATTATTCTTCTGTCATTATTATTATTTTACAAAAATATTCTCTTCATAAATAGTACGACGTAAAACTGATAACTCTCTGTGGTCCGTGAGTAGAGGATTCAAACTCATAACTTGAGGGTGCGAACCCTTAGTCATGAATAATCAACCAGTAAATCGATCCTTTCCGGGCCATGAGCTTACAGCCTTCTGCAAGTCCATCATATATGTTTGATATAACTTGATTGAATAGAAGAGTTATTATGGCTACGCTTAACCCGTATGTATTTAGTCTCTTTGGGATAATTATTTCTAACAACACTCACAAAACATGTACAAAAGTTTGTTTTTTTGTGTGTGGGAGAGAGTGTTCTGGCAGGTTGAATTTAATGTGTTAAACCGACAGGCTGCTAAAGAAAATGACTATACCTGCGCAGGTACGCATCTATGTAGGCAGGCATTTGGGAACCAGAAGTTTCTCTCCTGCAGTTAAAAATCAACGTGTGATGTCGCTATCTTTATTATGAGCTGATCATGTGAGCTCTCCCAACTAAGCTTGTGAAGGAATGCCACATAAAACTGAAAATGATAGCCCACTGTCTATATATTCAGTGTAATTCGATCTTTCTTCAACATTTTATACGGACATCTATGTGGTTTAGGCATTCAAATGAGTCAATTTATTACACTATAAAACGCCAATGAAAACAGAACTGAGAACCCCAAGATTAACTTAAAACACATTTTTTTCACTATTCCTTCCACTTAATATTGAGAGTTTTTTCCCAGATTAAAATTTATGTTTCCAAAAATTAATTTTTTTGCTTATGTGTTGGTGGTGGCCTGTTAATAAAGTACAGATTTTAACATTTAAATGAATAATTCGTTAAAATTTGTAATTTTTAAGGACTCTCGATTTGACAAGAAAGGATTATGTATCTTTCTCATACATAAATATTTGTACGATTAAAACTATACAAGATGTTCGCGTAACTATACTATACTAAATGAGATTTTTTTAATTCTATTCAGATTTCATATATATGTCTACGAAAAAGTTCATTTAATAAATTCATCTACATGCCAAAAGGTTACAAGTGTTAATGTTACAGGTTGTTGTTTTTACCTTACTAATTTGAATCTCCCAATCCTTGGTACATTAGAAGTAGCTAAAAGTCTTATTGGGCTCCTAATACTTAACTGGAGTTAGTGATTCTAAATTTGAACACTTAATCTCTCTCTCTCTCTCTCTCTCTCTCTCTCTATATATATATATATATATATATATATATATGAAAATGATCAAGTGATGTCTCAGTTTGAGAACCCTGAATGAGGGCCATTTTTTTAAAATAGTAAAATATATATTTTGGAGCTGATTTTTTTCTTTGACTTTTAAACATTTCAATAGAACCATAAAAAAATAATCAACTCAAAATGATTTTTTTTTTTCTATTTTAAAAAAATCGGTCAAACTGTGTTAGTTTTTAAGTTGTTTTTAAGCTCTTAAAAACTGACAAAATTTGACCGATTTTTTTAAAATAATAAATAAATTTATTTTCAGCTGATTATTTTTTTATGGTCCTACTGAAATGTTTAAAAGCCATAGAAAAAAAATCAGCTCCAAAATATATTTTTTGCTATTTTAAAAAAATAGACCACCTTCAGGGTTCTCAAACTGGGGGACCTCACCCGATCCTCTCTCTCTCTCTCTCTCTTATATATATATATATATTGTATTATTTTTTTATTAAATATTTTTTCAAATATATATATATATATTTAATTTTTAATTTTTTTTTCTTTTTATTTTTTTAAAGGTTTTTTTTTTAAAAGGCGGGTTATTATGAACTGAGTTTTATCACTGGGACAAATTTATCGCAGTGCCCTCGGCACGGGTATATATAACACATGACATGGATGATATTTTGCATAATATCTCATACATGACATTTTATGGGTTGCATGCATACATGACATACATATATTATTAAAATTTTTATTAATTTTTTTTATAAGTTTTTTAAATTTATTTTTTGCTTTTTTTGTTCTTTTTCTTAATTATTTTTCGTTTTTTTTCTTGCCATCGACACAGACACGGACAATACTAGTATATATATAGAGCACGACTCTTGTGCGGACCAATCCGCATTTTAAGAGTGCGCTCCGGACATGTATCACCTGGCGGTGAGCCTAAAAAAGAGAGAGTATGCCTATAATTTAGCCGATAATTTTTAGGGTTACTGTCAGGTGACACATGTCAGGTCCGCACTCTTAAAATACGGACTGATCCGCACAATAGCGATAGTATATATATATATATATATATATATATTTATTTAAGACAAAATAGTAAGTTTTTTATATTATGATTTTAGATTTCATAAAAGAAATATTGTTTTACCTTGTTTGGTAATATAAACTATATAAGAATAAGACATGCACACAAGAGTACAGATTACGTGTGTGGTTTAATAGAATTCTACTTACATTGAAGAATGGCACCAAAATTTTACTCTCTTCTTGACAAAGGGGTTACAATAGAAAGATCTTATGCAAACACAAATCTCTCAAATTATATACATATTTACACAATGATAAAGGGCAATTAATCCACTATATAAGAGTTACCACAATTACATACATATCTGTAATACTCTCTTTGAAGGAAGAGTTACCGCATGTCTTATGCTAAATGCATTTATCATGAAGGCAACAATTTAACTCTCATTTTCACACTATACCGAATAGATCACAATTGGCTTTTATGATTACTTATTTCATATGGTAATTGTATGTTTGTCACAATAAAAAATACTCAATAATAATATGATAGGTTTCAAATTTCAAGATTAAAATTTATTTTATTTTTCAATGTTAAAAACTCAAATAAGTATTTTCTTCGGTTAAGTTTAGTAAACTGACTTGAATTGATTAGGTTGAGAAACTACTTTAAACAAGATAAGCTTTTATTTTCTTTGAAGAAAAAACCTAAATACATCATTTTAGAGTAACTATATGCATGTAATTTAACATATTAAACTGTAAATGTTATTAGGTCTTACAACAACTCAATAATATGCTGAAATTTAGTTATTTTCTCCAATTAAGACTCAATAACACAATTTTTTTTGGCTCATGAGTTGAGGTGAAATGGTTAATAGGTCAGGCATTTAAAAGATGAAAAGATTTACTTTTTTGCAATACATAAACTAAACAATGCTCGCACATTGCGCAAGCTGAAAAACTAATATACTTAATATAAATATCGATTAAGTAATTCTAACCTATGGAAGTTACCTACTAAGTAATTCTATTAATTTATATCTAATACTAATTTATCGGCAAAATCTACTATAATATAGTTACTATGAAAAACAGATAAAAGATATGTGCATACTCACATGCATATAATACACAAAATATTAGTTTAAAGAACAAATTTAAAACATCATAGATCTCATTTTTTATATTTTTTTCTTTATTTTTTTACTTTTTTGTGCAGTGTCTGTTCCATGAAAAACTATGTGCGTGATTTTCACTAATGAAAATGATAAAAGGGACTTTCTTCTATATAACTTTAGGGGTTTGGGGAAAATACAACGTGTAAGTAACTACATTACATAAATAAGACATCGATCATCTAATTTGTAAAAATAGTCCAGTTTTTTAAATCTACTAAAAGCTTAAAAATGTGTCCAAAACATGGCCGGCCCTGGCCATGTGTCAAGTGGGCAATGACACAGGGCCCATTTTAGAGTATGCATATATATATGTATATTATAGTGGTCCAAAATTATTTTATGTATATTAAAAATGTCAATTTTTTAAATAAGTTAAATTTTTTAAGGGCTCATTTTTTTTAACGACCAAAAACAATCTGTACAATGAATTATTCAACTACCCAAAAATCTCATCCAACTAAAATGAGCCCCTAAAAAATAAGTTTAATTTTTTAGGGGCCCATTTTAGGTATTTAATATCTTTGTACAATGTTTTTTTAGAAGGGCCCTAAACTGATTTTCACACAGGGCACTCTCAATCTTAAGACCGGCCCTGGTCCAAAATACGAAAAAATGTTTAATTATTAATTAACTTCTTTATCCCTCTCTCATTATTGAACACCCATCTAATGGTTTTATTTTCTTGCTATTTTCACTTTTCTCGTAGTGTTACTAAATGAAACCTCCGGGTTTTTTTTTTGGAAACTAAATAACACTCTATTTGGTTATCGTATTCCTAATTAGATTGAGTGAACTGCTTTCTTCATTATCTTTAGGTGACGGGATTTAATGGGTAGCATGGAATCCACTTTTTTTGTCGGCATGGTTTTGATATGATGCAAGGAACTTCTTGGCTTTCAAATTATTTTTACCTTGGTGACTTTTATTTTACACTATGGTACATTTAGCGTAGATGATATAGAATGACACGCTCAGCTATTATGTGATGGGTAGTGGTGAACATAGTGTGGGGTTGGTTCTATAATTATTTAAAGATTAAAACTCAAAACAAATTAATCATATAGAATAAAACTATTTATAAAAGTGGAACCCAAAAAAACATTATTTTTAAAAAGCTAAAAAGGTCGGTTCTCTACACAAAAAATGCATTATTTTGACTGTATATAAAAATGATTAGTGTCGGTTTGAAGTATACAGTCATTAAAAGTAAATACTACAAATTTTATGATTGTTTTAGTTTAAATTGTCATAAAATTCTAGTTCACGTTATTTTACATGACGGTTCAGAAAAAGAGAAGCAAAAAATATATGTTCTATGACTCTATTTGTGAAATTTATAAATCCAACTTTTTAAAAAATTATTATGACAGTTTTTTCGACTAAAAACTTCCCGCGCGATAAGATTGTGTGGTGCACTTAACTTAATTCGATGAAAGGAGAGACGTGGGGAAATCGATCCCTATGTTCAGCGTGAACAGTTCAGATCGCTTGATCTGCCTTTCCGTCACAAAATTATATGATCCTTAGTCCTCTCACTCGCCAAATACAATACTGCAATCTTTTCCTTATCCGTAAGAATTGAAAAAAACTATGGTCGTAATTACTGTGTCACTTCATCACAAAAAGTTAGCGCGCGCTCTCTCTCTCTCTCTTTATCTATCTCTCTACCTGAAGGCACGACGAATATTTTCAAAGTACGTAATCGTAAAACGACGAAAAATTTCAAAGTATATAATTGCAAAACGGCAAAAATTTCATTCCCCAATAAAACATAAGGTAATTTTGCAAAACCAATAAATAAAATTGTCCAACAACATTCAAATAGTCTAAATTCGTCAAACAAATTCACATATAATTTTGAAAATTCTATAAAAAACACACAGTACAACTCCACTAATTATAAATAGCTATATATTGATAGAAAAATAAAAAATAAAAAATATTAAGTAAATAATTTTAAGTAGAATACTAAAGAAAAAATGTGATTGCATTAAAATACCAATTAATCTCAATTTCAAAATACAAAAATTCGACCACACCTATCCACATTAGAAAAAAAGGTGATGAATTAATTATCCAAAAATAAATGTAAAAATAAATAAATGTGTTAGTCATCATATTATTCATAAATAACAGAAAATAGTAGATACGCAAAAGGAAAAGTAAAATAAAATAAATAAAAGATGTTATCAAGTGGTGCCAAATACGGGTGGCATAGTGCCTCATCAATTGCAACCCATTAAAGATGTTAGAATATGAAAGGGCCATAACAGACACATTTTATCGTCCAGTTATAAAAGAATCCCCCATCACAAATTTCAGATTCATGTCTACATATTAATATCTATAAGACCGAAGTAAATAACTAAACTATAATAAAAGTAAGCCTCTTAAAGAAAAACAAAGCACTGGGAGAGAATCGTATCAATTAAAGCAGAAAAAGTATGCTATCTAAAAAGCTAAAACTAAAGCACAAATGTAGAAAACTAAGATAAATCTTGCTTACTCATTGCTAGACCATGTAAGTTTGACTATGGTTTTCAACATATTGGACTTCATAAAGAACTACGATAAGAATTGATCATTGAGTAAGATAAAATGCCATAAAAAATCACGCCCAACACATTATACTATGGGTGTCAATACCATAATCTACATTAAAATACAAAAGCCAAACCAAGTATTAAGATCAACCAAATTGAAGCTTATGTAAATATTTTACAATAAAATTTCACTATCAGAAGTTGTTATATATATCAACTGTTTCTAAGACTGCAAAGTAAATATAAGTTAATGTAAATTTATATATACATATCTATATCGCACCAATAAACCATAAAACAAACCAATATACGACCATATATTAAACCTAAAGGGTACAATCAAGTTCAGTCCAGCTTAGCCATAGCATCGAATTGGATCGTTGTAGCCTTTCTCCGAAGATTGCTTGAAACCGAATCAGCCACCCTTTGTAAGGTATTGCTGGTGATACTCCTGGACTAGGTAGAACATTTTGGCAGGCAAGATTTCGGTAACAATCTTTTTATTAAGGATTTTTTGTTGTCACTCCCTCGACTCTAATGCGACCTTCTCTTGCTCCGGTGTGTAAAAGTATATTCCAGACTTGTATTGTGTTCCCACAGCATTTCCCTGCACATCATTTCCCTACAAAACATAAATGCAAGCCCATATCAAACCAAAGATGGAAACATAAAATAATCGTACAATGAACTCAAAACACCCAAAAAAAAAGAAAATATCCCTGCAAAAAATACCCAAATTTCGTTGAAAATACTCAAAAGATGACGAATATAGGAGGGAAACCCAAATAATAGAGGGAGGCACAAAACCATAAAATATGTAATGTCCTTAGGTTTAGCCCTTTAAAATATGAATTCCAGTTATATACAATTCAGAGCTGGCAATGAAAGTGCGAAAAGATAACAAAAATAAAGTTTAACATTCTTTTCCCCTATTAACATTGACCACTGGTTCAATATGAATGTCAACCATGTTAGCTGCTTGTCTTGACTACCTCTCATTCCCTTGTAAAAACTGTCCAATATCTACCTCCAAAGTATAAGGTGGATCAATGAACAAAAACCCATCCACCTGTATATATTATTTATATATGTAAATTTGCTTTGGTTGGGCATAAAATAATCCCATGCCTTCCCAGGCCAGAATAAAAAGTAGAAACTTGTGGTAATTGCATCTCCTCTTTATCATCTTGCACTTCTTGGATCCGCCTTTTCCTATAAACTGTAACAATTAATGTGGTAGCCATCGTTACAACAAAACCAGCAACATTAAAAATAATGTGTGGTGTTGCAAGAGAGTGTTGCTCCTGTGAAGCATTTGCCAATGTTCGTAACGAGATACCAGTATAAATTGCAACAAATATTTCAGGAACCGTTCCAGTCAACGACCCTAACAAATAAGGACCATATTTATATGTGTTGCCACAACACAGTAATGTATACAACATACGAAAATGGAGAAATCTGGATGATGCGCACAACAGAAGAAGAATGAACAATGTCTAAAAATGCAATATAAAAGTCATAAACATCAATATAATAAAGAATGACAGTTAAGAAATGATGGAAATCATCTTAAACTAATAGTAAACCTATACAGGAATCAACATAAGTCCCAAACCAGTTAAGTCTTCCTTTTTTATCTTTCATCTGAGAATAACACAAACAAAATGACCAGTGAATATTGGGACCCATCTCCATTTAATCCATAACTAAAAACTAAACTATAACTTGTAGTGTGCCAATATCCAGGTTCAACAAACTAAACAAAATTTCAAATTATATACAAAAAACATAATGCTTCAGAACATCAACCTCGGGAAGAAAAATAGAAATGGAGTTACAAAATACTCTTGTAAATTAAAATTGTGATTAAAAGTATTTGTACTCACTCAATAAATTGGATCAAAAAGATCATATTTACCCTATCCACCACACAGTGTATCTTCAATAGCCCAAATTTAAAATTTAAGAAGAAAAATGGGAAGACAAATATAAGATTACCTCCAAATAACACAATACCCTCCACAATGTAAAAGGTAGGAGTATGTCCAAAAATACAACTACAACTCACTTTCACAAATAAAAAGTAGGAGGATATCCAAAACATACTATTATGAATAATAGTAACTTACACCCCTATATTAAACCCAAACGATATTTATTTTTAAAAAGCAAAAGAATTGAACTATAGTTCAAATGTAGATTTCTCACATCAAAAGATATATAATAAAAATATAATGAGATAGAAAATGAAAGAGAAAGGGAATGAAAGTATAACTATTTAGGATCTATTAAAAAATCAAAATAAAGGTACGATTAACTCAAGATATTCATGAATGAAAGCTTACATACAAATCATAAATATAATTAACAAAAACAAACCACGATCCTAGTATAAACATGTACAAATTCGAACCCGCAAAGCAACACAAAATCCAAACTTGCAAAGCAACTGTACAAATATGAAATTAGAACACACAAAATAATTAAAACAAAATCCAAATTAATAGTTAAGAGGTTTTCTAAACCTTGGAGAGAGAGCACCTTATGGTAGCAACAACATGATATTCCACTTACCCCATGCTAATCCGTTGTCAAACGCATAGATCTGGTGGAATAAAGAAAATTTAATTTTGAAAAAAATCAAGAAAACCCTCCTTTTTGTGGTAAAGTAAAAGTATTTTTGTGAATACCAAAGAAGTTACAAGAATAAAACACTAAAATTATTACCATCTTGTGGTTGTCACATGAGGAAACCCTATTCCGAAAACTTATGATTCCAACAGCCTGAAAATTCCCAAATTTGTGAAACCTAAATACAAACATAAATAAATAAATACACACATCAGAAGAAATGTATGTAAAGAATTTGTAATGGGAGAAGTAAAAAATGAGGCCGAGAGAGAGAGAGACAGATATTGAGAGAGAGAGAGAGAGATGGGGTTGCGTGTGTTTTTGTGAAATAAGAAAGTGTATACTAATTGATTAAAGTGGGTGGAATGGAGAGTCTTGCAAAAATATCCATCTTTTGAATTAAAGTGAAAGTTGGATGAGGAGAAAAAGTGGGGAAAACCAAATAATAGAGGGATACAATTTTAAAAGAAAATTGAGGGTAGCATGATTGAAGCAGTGTGGGAGAAAAAAACTCGGTGGTAAAATTTGAAACCCTTGGATTCTTTAAATCCTAGCCTTTAATTGTGTTATATGTTTATGGAATAGTAAAACTACTCCTTATTATATATATATATATATATATATATATATATATATATATATATGTATACAATTATGGTATTCGTGTGTACTAGTGTGTCTACATATTACTCTTTCTCCGTAGTTACTTTTTAATCGCCGTCACTCTACTCCGCCAATTCGTCATCTTTGTCGTACCTTGTGGCCATTGTCACCAGTTCCTCCAAGAAATATTCTCTAGCTTTTGATTGACGGCTATTATCGTTGTCACTCGATCTCTTTTTTCTCATTTTGTTTCTCTTTTATGATTTATTATGGTTATACTTGTTCAACTGTTCATTTTATTTAATTTTTTGTAGTTCTGGTGTAGATTATGTGTTGTGAAGGGACTTAATTTGATGTCTAATTGATAATTTTTCTTATATTGAAAACTATATGACCAATTAATGGTCGCATTTTTTTCCTCGATGAATGAGCTTGCCTAATTACTGATGTGGATTATCTATGCTTGGGAAGTTGCACCCACCAATCTGATGGTGGAATTGAGAAAAAAAGTGGTTCCCGGTATGATAGTTTAATATAAATAGAAGTAAACTGGTATCAATTTCCCTTTACTTATATCGTCAATAAATTATGTTTTCATGGATATCGTCAATAAATTAATCAGTAAATTTAAATGTTTACTTTATGCTTTATTTGAAGCATAGGTATATACTCTTTCCTTTATGGTTGTTACGGTAGATGTTTAAAATAGAATTATAAGTAGCCCTAACAAAAATGCAAAGAAGTTTGATAAGAGCATGTACAAATTAAAATTTCAATGAACTGATTTAAACTTATAGGATTTGTAGATATTTATGTTATCATTTAACAACTTAGCGTTATAAATTTAATTTGTAGTTTTTTACATGAGCTTTGATTTCTTTCTATTATATTAATGTTTATTGCGAAAAATTGAACAGCTACCTTGATGTTTCTGGCAATTGTCAATATTTCTCCTTTGTCGTTTTGAGTTCATGTGACAGGTTTGGTTCATATATCTTAAGATAACCATTTCCATTAGTTAATTGATTGCATCATCATTGGGATCCGCAATATAGTTTATAAATTCGAAATCGTGAATCGTATGCAAATGAAAATTTAAGTATAAGTAAATGGAAAGTATAATAACTCGTATAATATGACACTAGGGTTGATAAAGTCCTAATAGTGACATATACAAGTTAATAAACACAATTTAAATAACAGTCTCAACATGTAAAGAATCAACATAAAACATATGTAACAAGATATAAAGATGTGATATAATAAACATTAAATATACTTAATCATGCAGATAAAATGAAGGTATGAAGATAAAATGAAGATAAACAATTCCATCAAACACATAAGAGACAAATATTTTTAAAGTGGTTCGGCTGTAAGGAAAGCTTATGCCCACTGTTATTTTATTTCTAGGGGTTTACAATAGCACAACTTGGTGTGATGAGAATGATTGTGTTATCTCTTTAGCTAAGGGAAATCATGTATTTATAGGCATTATTAGGAAGGGGAGAGATGGAATGCCTTTATATCTCTAGACATTTACATCCGTATATAATAATTGAGACCCTTGATATTCACGGGTGTATAATGACTCGATGCCAATGGCTTTTGATATTTATGATGGTTCATATTCTCTAGGTTGGTCAGCTGGTTGGTCGACTAACTGTCTTCGGGAATCGACCAAGTGAGTAATTAATGTGAACATTTCCACGTAGGAGAACAGGTGTCCATTTCTCATTAGTCCACATAGATGGATAATTTTTTGCATCAATAGAAGCCCCCAATGCTCCATGCTTGATGATTTACTAAGAGAATGGAGTATTTATTCTGAAAATGTACTCGGTGCTTATACATAATGAGATTATTGGCCTTTCTAAAGCACATGTGGAATGTTATAATGTCTTCTTGCTTGGTTCAGCATATTGGTGGGCCATCTCATAGACAATGGATGATTCAATGTGATCGATAATTTTTGTTTTCTTTGGAGATAAGCTCTCTTCCAAAGAAGTCTGCTCGGCAGGCAAACTTGGGTTATGGATAACTTCGGGGTATCTAAATTCAATAATGAAATCTGTCATAGTTTGCATCTCTTGGCTCATAAATGATATCATAATATTCAAGCTCCACGACTTGACACATTAACCTGCGTAATTTTTTTGGTTTGCAGAGTTCTTGTCGAAGAAGTACATTAGTGTATACTACGATGGTGTGTGCTTGGGAGTAGGGTTCCATCTTTTTTTATGCTTCAATAAGAACCAAAATAAATTTTTCTTTTTAAACGTGGATACCTAATTTCTGCTCCTCTGAATGCATTACTAGTGTAATATACTGGCTTTTGAAACCCATTCTTCAGTCTGATCAGTGTCGAGCTAGTGGCGAATTTTTAAACATCTAACTATAAGTACAACTTCTTACTCAGTGTTGGTCGGAACAGCAGTAGTGGAGATCTAAGTGATGTACATACTGAATGTGACTCTTGATCTTCAAAAGAAAAAATAACTCCTGCATGATATGACTGGACAGAGCGCCAACCATGTTAAGATCTAGAGACGAATCTTATGATTGACTAGTGATGTCATCAATTCTTCTTGCGCTCCTTGGAATATCTTAGCAACATGAGCAATAATCCCCCATGGATGGAATATGAGCTTTGAGTAATTTCTCGATCTTTAAGTATGATGGTGGTTAGAAGCCAACCTACTGGACTTTGTAGAATACTTCACTAGAATTCTTGTAGTTTGAAAAAATGTGAATTGTCAAAAGGTACTCAAAATGCTTTACCCTTTTTATTGCTTCGGCTGGGATGGATAAGGACGAGGAAAAATACCCCATAAAATAACTCCTAAGATCTTTTGGATTTTATTATCGTTGGGATATTAATTAAAACTCAACTACGCCCTATTAACATATTCTTTATATGATATTGATGCTGAGAATGGTATTAATTGACAAATAAGCCCTATCTTCGGCGTATCATGTCTGGCCAACCTTACGTGAGAAAGTGGGGTTTATTACAGAGACCTCATTTTTTTCATAATTCTCTTATATATATATATATATATATATATAATGTTTAATTACTAGAAATTATTTTTTAAAATATGGGAATGCAACCATATAAAAAATAATAATTTAAATATTGTTACAATGAAACCATAAGATTAATAAAAACTCAAAACTAATGAAAGAAATGAAAATCTACATGCAGCCATGTAAATTCCACAAATACTATGTGGGATTGTTTGGGCAAAAGTGGACCATTTAATGTAAATTCCATCAGCAAAGATAATATGCCATATACATGATCGCCCATTGATAACTTAATTGCACTCGAGGGCCTTGCCTTTTATGAGTTCCTCGAAAAGGTCTGATTGGCCCAATACGTTTAAATTGTTGTTCACACCTGAAATGCCAAAATAAACATGCCAAAACTAGAGGTCATAATCAGCTACAACCTCCAGTATTATTTTAGCTTTCCTGTGAAGACCTCAGTGTGTCCCCTGCCAAGCCACTGGATAATTTTTCCACTCTTAGTTCATGAAGTCTATATAACCTAGAATGAATGAAAAGCCAAGTTCCACCCCTTTTGCGAGCAATATTGTACATCATGGGCAGTAGATGTCCTTAGGTATTGGATAAAAAATACAACATCTGCATTATCTAAAAATCTCTACAGCTTCTCTTTGAAAGTGATCTCCATAATTCTTACATAGTCATTATAATACCTTTAAGAGAAAATTTTATAATTGCTCGTATTTTTATTTTATTTGGTTTGGTGTATCCCATTACACAAACGCGGCACTAACATAACTTCTCGGTATTCAAAGACTTCGTAGAAGACCAAAAGAGATTGGAAGATTTGTTCGTCTCAACAATCATGGCAGAAGATTGCGATTGTGAGTGGTAAAAGTTTTTAAACATTTTCTGGGGTTTACTTATTGTTTATGAGGTTATTTTTACGTAAAGGAACTTAAATTTCTTATTAGAAAATTTTGCTGAATGAGATTGTCGTTCGATCGAATGAGTTTATATAAGTCGTTCGAGCGAGATTCAAATGATGCATTTGCCTTGTTCCTCTGGAATCTCATTAAAAGGCCTCGTTCAAAGTCATTCTAATGAGTTGCATGTGTCATTCAAATGACCTACCTTTTTGTTCGAACGACGGGGCGAATATTTGTTTTTTGAAGATAATCAATCCCGTATCTTTTGTGTGTATCCTTTTTATCAACCCTTCTTATAAAAAAACTCAACAGGAACAGATACTTTAAGGACTCTTTTCACATAGAAAAAACACCTTTTTTAGTTCTCTTTTTGTGATCAAATGCCTCATATCATGTTCCTCACCCCTGGGAATTATTCAAGATCACTTTACTAATCACAAGAAGGATTCTTGCTGAAATCATTTTATAGAGATTTTTCTCTACTATAGAGATTGTGGAACAAGGTTTCACGGTAGAAGAAAAAGACGAGATTAGTCGAATACCGATGGTAGATCGCTACTTGTGGACGGGTCTGGAGCTAAGTCGTATCTGTTGAAGTTTAGAAGACTCTGCGCATCTAACTTAGTGTAGTTAAGTGTTTTATAAGTCGATTGTATTCAAAACCCTCAATAGTGCTGATATAAAAAGGTTTTGCCCTTCTTAGGGATGTTTCCTTATCTCATGTTTATTTTCATGCTTGGCTTGGAAATAAAAATTGAAAATCATCTCACATACACATCAAAATTAATTGAAGATAAAATATGATTAAAAATTGAATTGTGTGTGTGGCATTTAATTATATAAATCGATCCATTAGATGACGTGCACTCTCAAATTGGTATCAGAGCAGGTGACACTAAAATAACGTGTGATCCTGATTTTTTTTCTTTTGAATTTTCTTTTGAGATACCAATTTTCTCAAATTGGTATCAGATTCAGTTACACCAAAATACCGTGTGATCTATTTTCGTAAAAAAAAATTGATATCAATTTTTTTTGAAAAATTATTGATCTTTAAAAATCCCGAATTTAATGGATAATCTGTATAATCGAACACCCATTTTTATGGTTCAAGCTATAATCCCGGGTTAGTTTGTGAAAGAGGGTGGAATCCACCCACAGTGATTGTCGACAATTTTAAAAGTCTCAAACATGTTTCTTCCTGGATGGAGGATGAATTTAAATGGAGTACTTACAACTCTCGCGGCTTAAGTATTATTTCTGGAGCATTCACTCCTACTGAGTTACGTCGCATTATGATGTGCACCATATCTGAAGAATCTTAGGATACCCTCCAGCTCACTTATGAGGGAACTTATGTTGTTAAATCTTCTAAGCTTCAAAATCTCACCACATAATTTACGACTATTACTATGCTAGAGTCTGAGTCTTTCGATGAGTTTTATACACGTTTATCATACATAGTTAATTCTAGTTTTAATTTAGGTGAAAAAATTCTTTAAACGAGAGTTGATAAGAAAATTTTGAGATCCTCACCAACTCGCTTTATTCCTAAGGTTACCGTGCTAAATTTGTCAGGGATACTTGATACTCATACGTTAGAAAAACTCGTAGGAGACCTTCAAAAGTATGAGACATATATCTTTCCCAAAACTATTAAACCTAAGGAAATAGGTATTGCTTTGAAAACTCAGACTAAGAAAAAGAAGAAAGAGAAAGTTTGTGAGCCCGAGCTTGAGTCTGAATTTGATTTTGAGTTGGATGACTTAGCCATTTTTGAAAAAAAAATTCTCAAATTTTCTAAAGAAAATTCTTCCAAATAAAAAATTTTTGAGAAAAATAAAAATAAGAATAAGGGCGACAAGGTTTGTGAGAAATATGGGATAAGATGCTATGAGTGTGAGTGTGAGGGAAAAGGGCACAAGGCACATGATTTTCCCACTAGGCATAAGAGACAGGGAAAAAAAGTTGCAAATAAGGCCACTCTTAGCAATAGTGACGTCGAGTCGGTGGATTCAAGGGAAGAATCACTAAATGAATCATGCATTGCATTCATGGCTAGTCACGTTAGTACTTCTAGTTTATTCGATGCCAATAAGGACATTTCCAAATGTGAGAGCCTCGATGATGTTTCAAGTCATTCTAGAGAAAGTGAGTGAAAATGAGAATTTAAGTGAGTGAGAAGGTGATCTTCAAAAAGATTTTAGTGATCTTTACATAGAGACTTTAAAAACGAAAAAGGCTTAATAAAGATTTGTCCCTGAGGGTATTAGATTTGTAGAAGCAATTGAAAGTCTTGAGAGAGTGAGAAGTGACAATGAGTTGACTCAAGAAGGTGAAAATTTATTTGTGTAAGCAATTAATTATTTTAAGTAGGGAGAAGATCGATTTGACCAACATAGTGGCTAGTCTTATGAAAGATCTTCAATCTTCTTTGGAGACTCATGAAAAACTTGAAGCCCGTGTATCCCAACTCAAGATAGATTTTGAATGTGCCCGGGAGGTCAATGTCACATTAGAGGACACATCTAAGAAGGTTGGAAAGATGTTCCTCGATCCCGCGTTAGGTAACGTTGAAAGGCAAGGAATAGGTTATGACGGTGCATCCACTTCCAAAGGCGTACCTTAGCCAGTTCCTGAGTTTGTGATGGATTCTTATGGCCCTTATCCTAACTGACCTAGGAGAGCTCGTCCTAGACGTTTCGAGCAAGGTGGACATAAGTATGTATATGTTTGTACCCATTGCAAACAAAGAGGTCACCCTAGAGAGTTTTGTTTTAAGCTAGGGAGAGTTTCTCATATGCGTGTTCCCCACTATGCTCCCACATAAGTTTCTACACATGTTCCCACATGCAGTCCCATACATGTTACTCTATATGATCCCCCACATCACCATAGAGATTTTGACAATTTTTTAGAGCAAGTTGAGTTTTTAGTCAAGACTTCACAATGTTTGATGGAGGAATTTCATAGGATGACTTCTCCTTTTGAGAACTCCTTCGGGACTAATAATTGAGGTTGAGAAGTGTAAGATGATTATCATGATTATATCCAATATTCATATTGCTACATTGTATTACCATTGTATTATCATTGTATCAATATTTTTTTCGTTTTGATATTTTAAGAAAAATCCAAAAAGAGTTTCGTTTTTTTCTGAAAAAAAATTAAAATACAAAAATATTTTCAATTTTTTTAAGAACAAGTGTAAAAAGGCAAAAAGATTTTATTTTGATAAAATTTTTGAAAAAGACAAAAATGATTTTGTATTTTTTTTTTGTCACCCAATATGGATGAACATTTAAAATGTCTGGATCACTCATTCGTTCCATTCTTCAATGTGACTTTTTCGTAGTGTTTTGAGACATGGCATTATATTGTTTGTGTGCTTAATAATGTGTGGAGTCATTACGTTGATCATTGAGGACTACTATATCCTTGTTAAACTCCTTGTCACCTTTATTCCACACCTGCACGAACTTGTTTGAACATTGTACTTATTTGTCACTTGTCAAATATGATGTTCTCATCTCAATTTTGTTTTATAACGAACCAAATGTAAAAGGAGATAAAGTTGTTCATGTAAGAACCATTGTCCGCATTACATCTATTTCAGAAAAATATTGTTAAATATTAAACAATGGAAAGAGGCTATGAAAGATCAAATATCTTTATGTGAAAATCCACCATTTGCATAAAAGAGCCTAAAAAGATTAGAGGCAAATAAAAACAGAAGTGTCAGGCCAATTTTTGATTCATTGATGCTTCGCTACATATGCTCATTAATTTCTTCAAAAATCATTGAGAGTTTATCATCATATATCCAAGGTTTTGAGGGAGTTAAAGTAGAAGATCAATGGGTTTGCATAACTATAATGTCTCGAAAAACATTACATAGTTTGGCATCATTGGTGTGAGAATCATTTATGTTCATGGCATGTTGATTAAGTTGAGTCAATTTCACACGAGTTAACAAATTTTAACACCTAAGGTAGACTTTGATATCTTTCGCCAGAAGTGTCTCAAAACTTCATGCACACATATTATGACTATATATGTTGATTAACCTATGGAAATTTTCACACCCTAACATTCCGCATTCATAATTCGAATATTTTAATATTAATTCATGGTGTGTTGTATTCGTACGATTTAAACATTTTGGTTGGAAAAATGAAAATTTTCAAAAATAGTTGATTCATATTGCCTTTTGAGATTATTATCACCTATGCTTTCTTGATTATACATGTGATGATATCTTACTTCTTCGTGTGATGCCTATATTTATCAACTAGTTTCCACTCCTTTGTCTATTACGGATAAAAAAGGGGAGAACAAATTAAGGGGGATTTTTTATTACTATTTAAAACTATATGCATCACGGTATCTTTGTTTGTCTCATGTGTGTAAGACGTTCCTTTTGGATGATGATCATTTGGACCCACACAAGATGAAGATAAAGTTGGCCAAAGAAAAAATCCAATTTATTGAAGACTTGCACAATTTCTACATTCCACTTTTTGTAATTTGGGGAGGGTAGTTATTGTATTAGGATTCAATTTGGCTTAAGTTTGTGTTTTGTACCGGAATAGACAAAGGGGGAGATTTGTTAGAGAAAGTTTTATAATTGCTCATTTTTTATTTGATTTGATTTGGCGTATCCCATTACACAAACATGGCATCGTCACAACTTCTCGATCCTTGAAGACTTTGTGAAGACCAAAGAGATTGGAAGATTTGTTCATCTTAACAATCATGGTAGAAGATTATGATCGTTAGCGGTAAAAGGTTTTTGAATATTTTATGGGGTTTACTTATTGTTTATGAGGCTATTTTTACACAAAGGAACTTAAATTTTTTATTAGAAAAATTTATTGAAAAAATGACACTTCGTTCAAACGAGAATGTCATTCGTTCGAACAATGCATTTACCTCGTTCATCTGGAATATGGTTAGAAGGCCTCGTTCGAAGTTGTTCTAACGAGTTTCATGTGTCATTCGAACGACCTACCTTTTCTTTCCAATGATCAAGCGAATTTTTGTTTTTTTAAAAATAATCAATGTCATATCTTTTATGTTTATCCTTTTTATCAACCCTTTTTATAAAAAGGCTGGACGGGATCGAATACTTTAAGAACTCTTTTCACATTAAAAAACACAATTTTTTGAATTCTCTTTTTGTGATCAAATACCTCATATCATAATCCTCACCCCAAAAATTATTCAAGACCACTTTACCTATCACAAGAAGGATTCTTGCTAAAATCACTTTGAAGAGACTTTTCTCTTCTGCTGATATTGTGGAACAAGGTTTCACGGCTAAAGAAGAGGACGAGGCTGATCGGTGGATATGGATGGTACATCGCTACATGTGGACGGCTCTTGAGTTGAGTCATATTTGTTGAAGTTTTGAGGACTCTGTGCATCTAACTTGGTGTAGCTAAGTGTTTTGTAAGTTGATTATATTAAAAACTCTCAATAGTGCTGATACAAAACGATTCTTTCCTTCTTAGGGATTTTTCCTTATCATGTGTTTATTTTCATGCTTGGCTTGAAAATAAAAATTGAAAATCATCTCGTATGCACACCAACATTAATTGAAGATAAAATTTGATCAAAAATTGAATTTTGTGTCTGGCATTTAATTATATAAATTAATCCATTAGATCACGTGCACTCTATATACCCCGTATTTTTAAGGAATTAAATAATTATGAGTGATTTAATAATAAATAAGCAACCCATATTAATTATATATTTGAAAGATATAAATTGGAAATTTTTATGTGATAATAAATCAAAATGAGTTAATTGGTGAATTTATAAAGTTAAAATAAGTTAATTTGGAATTTTAGAGCTCATTTGATTAATTAATAAAGTTAGGGATAAAAGTTGAATTATCTAGAATCATAGGGCTAATATGGTAATTATAATAAGTCAATTCATGAGTTTGACATATGGAGGATTTTGGTTTAAGGTTAGGGACATTAGGTTCATTGGAACATTTCTTGAGTATCGAGCTTGGGGGGTTTAGCGCTTTATTATAGAAGGGAAATGATTTTTATTTTAGCGGGGCACTTAGGTGCAAGCTGCTATAACGGTAGGGATGTTGTGTTAATATGGGCAATCAACCATTATTTTCCCCATTTTTCATGCAACCCTTTTCTCTCTTCTTCAAAGCTCCTAACTCACTATTTTCTCTCCCAAACTCAATTGGCTCTTTAATTCCCAACCCAAATTAAGTTCCATTTTCAAATCTAAACACTATATTATTATTTCCATCTTTCAAATCAAAATTTAAAAGAGGGTTTCGAAGCATTTCAAGGGATTCACATGACTTTTCAAGGCAAAATTTCAAGTTTTTTCTTCTCACTTAAGTAATTCAAGTTTGAACCATGTTTTGAGGCAAGTTGTTTTCCACTCTTCTCCTTTTATATATGCTTATCTTAAATTTCATCTCAACTTAAAGTGTAAACTTAAAATAAGTTACAAACCCATAGGATTTCTAGGGGTTTTAGTGTATGACATTGATTTGGTGAAATTGATTAAACTCTCAAGTTTTATATTCAAAAAATTTCTCTTATTATTGTTAGATACTGTATATGGAACTCTCGCCAATAGAAATGGCAGGTTAGGGTTTCAAACTTATTCTTAAGTGTATGGCATTTGAAATATATGTTGAGAAATTGAAACATAATTATAGCATAATTGAGTATTAAAAAGTGCATGCTAGGTAGAGTTGTACCTTTAGCTCCTTGAGTGATACTTTTGATATCATCCACTTGATTTATGAAATTTATAGTATAGAAATGTGAAATTCATGCTTATTATCCATGAGAATAATTTATGTTAGTTTACCCCATGTTATACCATTAAAGAGCTAATTGAGTATTTTTATTAAATATGTTCTTAGAACTTAATACACTAATTATATGAGTATTATCTCGAGCCCTATATTTCCTGAAAGGAAATTTATCAAGTAGGAGTTTTAGAAGGAGTACAGAATAAACTTGTGGTTTGATTATTGGGTATGTGGTTGTTATGGTTTGTGTTGAATGAATTGGGGTTGAATATGGAGGTTAAATGTTTAAAAACTTGTATTCTTTATTTAATTCCTCATAATAACCCTTTAACTAATTAATAATCTTGACGACTAGCTTTCGTAAATGGAAGTGCATCGGGGGGTTCCTTGTTTGGATCTCATTTTTATGAGAGGTTTCACACATGGAGTTTAGACACGGGTATAAGTAATAACATGAGAACCTTTAATAAAATCAATACACCATTTACTTTAATGCTTCATCTTATGAGTAGTTCTTATTAGACTTATTATCCCTTTGACTCCTAGTGTAATGTCATAATAAGCGTCTAAATTCTTTATTTAAAAATAACCTGAGGGTGGGAAAATGATATAATAACAATGTAATAATGAGTGATGAAACACGATTGGAATTCAGAATGTTGTTGATAAATGAAAATATGAAACTTAGATTATTGGGTGAGTTCCAAGAAGTAATACCATTATGTTGATATACTTGATGAGTACGATTTGATATGGACTGTTATTGCATCACACGGTATTGTGGAATTCTGACACTACGTAACAAGGTGGCTACGAGTTTTCTGGTACTGTAAAGCAGGCGGCTACGGGATGTGCGACGGTTTTATACGTGAGTACAACATGTTCTTGAGATGGACGGATAGAAGGGGAACATGTCGGTTATATGTTAATTAATTAAGATAATAATTAATTGATTAAATGAATTGGGATAATTCTAATTCAGTGTGAGGTTATGTGATATACATTGTACTATCATTATTCATTATAAAATTCAAGTTTACCATTTGTATATCTAACTGATTTGAGTTCTGTAACTTAGCAACTTATTAGGGTTGTGACCTAATTTATTCATGGTGATTCTAAGGTGATGGGGTTGGACCTCGCGTTTAAAGTTCCTTACTCCAATTAGCACACATCATTTATTCCAGAACTAGTCAATGATAATTGGGAAATGATATAGGTTAATTCCCTATGTAGACTTTCACTTAATTTTCATTTGAGAGAGAGGTATTTCATTAGACTTTCAGTTAGCATCTATTTTGGATAACAATATTGGCATCTATAATTTTTTATTTAGTGTGGGACTTGCATTAGAGTGTTGATGTGTGGAAGTTGTTCTCTCTCTATAATGGCTATGGACACCTTATCATGAGATTTATATTAGAGGACTTTCATATTGTTTCTTTGTATTTATCTCATGTTTTCATTTGTTAGTTTCATGCTAAGAATGGTATTTAAACTGTTTAGCAAACTGTATGATTTAATATTTAGACTTGATAAACCTGAGTATTAAGTATACAGGGTGTCATAGTTAGTATAAGAGCATGGTCTTAGACCTCGAGTGTTATAAGTTCTCTTAGACTTCTGCGTAACATTCTTTGATAGGTGTTTATTTTTATATTTGTATATATGTTTCGTTACTGATAGGTATACTATCTTGAATTTCATATGTCCCCTAGAAGGAGAGTTCGACAGGTGAAAACATCTATAGGGTCAGGCTGAGCCCATAACACCGGCACCTCAGGCTCCACCAGTTATTTAAATTGATTATCTAGACAATCCAGGCCGGTTTGGCGCCAGCTAGGTTTTGAATACTGCACGAAGTCCCTCAGCCCCACATCACTAGTCATTATGGGATAGGAGAAGGCCTAGGAGACTTTATTAAGAACAACCTACCCATATTTGTGGGCTCTATCCATCCCATAGCGACGTAATTGTAGCGCCAGGACATTGAGAAACATTTGAGCCTATTGGATTGAACTGAGGTATGAATGCAGGTTTTGGTTATGTTTTGGATGGTTGGGGACTCTCTTTAGTGATGGGAGAGTGTGACATTTATGAAGGATAGAGAGAGGTTTACCTATGAGGAGTTTATAGTAGGGTTTAATGTTAAGTATTTACCAAAGTCAGTTAGGGACTAGAGGAAGACTGAGTTTCTTCTCCTTGAGCATAAATCCCACACCACGATAAAGTATGAGGGGGAGTTTACTAGTTTATCACTTTTTTTACTTGATGAGGTTGATATGGAGGACAAAAAGATAAGGTGGTTCATTAAGTAACTAGCATAGCCTATTATGTAGGTTATTCTGGGGAACCCGACCACTACCACTTACACTTAAGTGGTAGACACCGCACTTATGTATTGCCAGGGTATGAAGGGACATAAGAGAAAGCTATAGCAAGTGGGATAATATAGTGGGCTTAAGGTGATGATGAGTTCAGAAGAGGATACACATGGTGTGCAGGGCGTGTAGGGCTAAGATCACTAGAGGTGTTTCCGACCTGGGCAGTAAAGATGCCAATAATAGTTGCAAGGACCCCCTCAAACTGGGCTGAGGCAGAAGAAACCCAATCCCCACAGCAATAGAGGTAGCTCGTGGCACCCATAACCCCATTTAATAGAGTATAATCTAGATGCGGTGCTAGGGGCTATAGATCTCGAGTTTGCTCGAGTGCATGGACTCCGAGGCAATAGAGGCATGGCCAGTTGGGCTAGGACCAACAGGGACAAGGCCTAAATTGAAAACGTTAAAAACATGGTCAGTGTGGTTACAGGACCCAACAACAACAATAGTAATAACCATAATTCCCTCAACAGCTTTCAATGCTGAGGACACAACGAATAGAGGCACTACTCGCACCCCCAATTTCACATCAATAACCCCAGATTTAGCATAGCAAGGTTTATCAGATTTTACATCCCCGTCGGGAGGGCCAGGGGCAGGTCCAAGCAGTGGATGATACGTTTTATGTTTATAGCACCTTAGCTAGGGTTTTATTTGACACCGGCACCATAAATTCTTTTGAATCGCATAGTTTTATGAAGTATTGTGCTTTATTACCTAGACCTTGCGACAAGGCTTTAGCTACTCTGTTAGGCTTATTTACTTTTAACTTGGAGATTTGTGTTAATGTGGAGATAAATGTCGGTACATTATGCTTTATGGAGTATTTGTTAGTCTTAGATACCCATTCCTATGATGTGATCATGTTTATATATTGGTTGGCTAGATATGAGGTTCTTATAAAATTTAGGGTTCAAGCTATTCTTTTTACGATAACGGGTTAGAAGATGTATATTATGGTTATGCCTAAGCCAGAAGGTGGTGCCATGATGCAGTTGTATTTTATTAATGAGGAGTCATAGAGGGAGACTACCACTTCATTATTCAATGTCGATTCGACGTGGATTGAGGAGGTGCAAAGGTTACCACTAACCTGAGAGATTGATTTTGTAATTGACTTGGCCCCCGACATCAAGGGGATATACAAAACTATGGTAATTATAGAGGAATCAAATTGATGGATCGCACTATGAAATTATGGAAAAATAATACAGAACAAAGATTAAGATATGAGTCAACTATTTCGGACAATCAATTTGGATTTATGCCAGGGCGATCCACCACAAAATCTTTTTACTCATTAAGACAGTTAATGGAGAAATGTAGAAGTAAGAATAAAAATTCATACATGGCCTTTATAGACTTAGAAAAGGCATATGATTGAGTGCCTAGGGGTATAATATGATGGGCGTTAAGGAGGAAAAGAATTCCTATGAGTTATATTAATGTTTTTGAAGATATATAGATAACAAAAAGACTAGACTAAGAACTATTTGTGGAGAAACTAATGATTTTACGATTAAAGTGAGTTTACATCAAGGATCGGCATTAAGTTCGTACTTATTTGCCATAGTATTAGATGATATTACTAAGAACATACAAGAATATATCCCATGGTGTATGTTGTTTACGGATGATATAATTTTAGTTGAAACTTCAAAGGAGGCCTTAGAGATGAGAGTAGATACTTAAAGAAATGCCTTAGAGTCTAAGTGACTGAAAATCAGTAGAAATAAAATTGAATTTGTGGAATGTATATTTAATAATGAGACGTCTGATAGCATAATGTCAAAGATTAAAGAAAAAGTAATAAACCAAACTAATAAATCTCGTTATTTAGGCTCAGTGTTACAAATTAATGGGGATATTAATGAGGATGTTACGAGTAGAATATCAACTGGTTGGATGAAATGGAGACAGGAAAGGGGGGTGTTATGTGAAAATAGGATAACTAATAAATTAAAAAGAAAATTTTATAGAAAAGTTGTTAGGCCAGTGACTCTATATGGAGTGGAATGTTGGGCTAAAGAAAAAATACGAACAAAGTCTCCATGTTAGTGAGATGAGGATGCCCCGATGTATGATAGGAATTACTAGAAAGGACAAGATTAAAAACCATACGTGAGAGAAAAGTTAGGAGTAGATTCCATTAGCAATAAATTAAAAGAAGGCAGACTTAGATGGTATGGACATGTGTTGAGTACACCAATAGATGCACCTATAACAAGAGAAAAATTATTGGAAATAGAGGGTAAAAGAGAAAGGGGTCGCCCTAAGCTATCAGGGGAGGAAATTATTGGGAGAGATTTTAAGGAATTAAACTTGAATGATAATATTGCTAATAATAGATTATAATAGAAAGGGAGAATCCACGTGGCTGACCCCGTGTGATGGGATTAAGGCAAGGATGAAAAAGGTGATGATTAAGCAGTTATTGGAGTAAATATTCATTAGGTGTAGAACCTCGCCATGGGGATCTCCAGCTCTCTTTGTGAAAAAGAGAGATGGTTCACTACGATTGTGTGTTGATTATCGTGAGTTAAATAAGGTGACAGTGAAGAACAAGTACCCTTTGTTAAGGATCGATGATTTGTTTCATCAGTTATGGGGTTCTTCATTCTTCTCGAAAATAGATTTATGTTCGGGGTATTTGGTTGACCAACGCCCCGGCCATGTTCATGGATTTGATAAACTTGGTATTCCAATTGTATTTGGATTAGTTTATTATCATATTCATATATTGAATTTTAATTTATTCACGGGCTAAAGAGGAGCATGCCGAGCATTTGAGAGTTGCTTTTCAGACATTGCAAGAGCATAAGTTGCATGCAAAGTTCCAGAATTATGAGTTTTGAGGACGGGAGGTAGAGTTTTTGGTCCATGTAGTTTCGGAGTTGGTATTATTGGTGGATCTGAAGAAGGTGTCAATCATGTTGGATTGGCGATAACCCATGACACCTACGAAGGTTCGTAGTCTTTTGGGTTTGAAAAGTTATTATCAAAGATTTATTTGGGGATTCTTAAAGATAGTGAGACCATTAACCGAGTTGACTCAAAATAGGATAAAGTTTATTTGGACTCAGAGGTGTCAGTGTTCCTTTGATGATCTAAAAAAGAAGTTGACTGCGACTCCAGTTTTGTCCCTTCCTAATAGTAAGGTTGAGTATTTGGTATACACCGATGATTCTCTAGGTGGATTAAGTGGGGTGTTGATTCATCGGGATCATCCTATTTCCTATATTTCTCAAAAGTTGAAACCCCATGAGAGTAACTATTCGAATCATGATTTGGAGCTAGCAACTATAATGTTCTCAATACACATTTGGAGACATTATATGTTAGGTGAGAAGTTCAGGTTCTTTAGTTATCATAAGAGTCTTAAATATTTTTTCACACAAAAGGATTTGAACATGAGATAATGACAGTGGTTCGAGTTTATAAACGACTACAAGTTCACGATTCAACATCGATTGGGGAAAGCCAATGATATGGCAAATGCTTTATGTCGATGACCGAGTGGAAGTTTTTCTATTCTTCACTTGACCGATGTGGGGTCCATTTAGTTAATTAGCAATTTGATTGGTGAATTCATGGGGATGCTCACCGTAACTCCCAATATTCTTATGCAGGTGTTTTGAGCACATGTGGATGGTGTGATGTCTAAGGAGAAGGTGGATAAGCTTTTAGCTGGTGGTGTAACCCTTTATGCCACTGGTTCGAATGGTGGAATGAGATACAAAGGGAGAATTATTATGCCGCATGACAAGGAGTTGTTTAGGATTGTCAGGTAGGTGGTACAGGGATTATAATTTTTGATAAATCTTGGTGGGGATAAGATGTACCAAGACACGAGGAGATAATATTGGTGGATCGAGATAAAGCGAGATGCTGCTATGTTTGTGTCCCAGTGCACCACATTTCAAGTGGTGAAGGTGGATCACCACCGACCGTCGGGAAAACTTCATCTCTTACCCATTCTCGAGTAGAAGTGGAAGAACATTTTAATGGACTTCATTTTTAGTTTTCCTTTGACTCCCAGGAATCATGACTTTATTTTGGTTATAGTAAACCATTTGATGAAGATTTCACATTTCTTTCCCGTTCACAAAGACTTTAAAACTGAGCAGTATGCACTTTTGTATGTGGTTGAGATTGTTTGGTTATACGAGATACCTTTATCGATCATCTCGGATTGAGATTCGACTTTTGTCTCTCGAATTTTGGGTAGTTTCCATGAGGTTATGGGATCTAGGTTTCACTTGAGTATTTCATATCATATGTAGACTAATGGGTAGATGAAGTGGGGGAACCAGATTTTAGATAATATTCTTAAAGTGCATGCATTGTACTTCAAGGGTAGTTGGGAGGTGCACTTACCTTTAGTTGAGTTAACCTATGAGAAGGCCCCTACACTATGTCCTATAGGTTATGGTGGTATGAATAAACATAAGTTCAATATTTTTATGTTTTTGCAATTTTAATGATTAAACATTTAAACTAAATTCTCTCGATTAAACTTAGCACCAATTAAACCGTTCTTGTGAAAACCAATTTACCAAATTTTATCTTTTTACCCTAAACATGCATCTAGGTGATAACAGACAAATTAAATAAATCAAACCACAAGACGTCGATGTACGAGGAAATCACTAAGGGAAAAAACCTTGGACGACCCAGCTATACAATCACTATAATATAGTTTTACAAAGCATAGACAATAGAATTACACAACGACTCTATCCCCCAGAAGTCTTGACGCTATTTAATTTTCAACCACTCCTCCACAGTAAAACGTATGAGTCCACCCAAGCAAAGTGTCCACAGTATACGAGTCCATGTGCACCTCGGTATCCACCGTCAACGATTTAATCACGGAATCCGCCGTTTCTTCACCGCAATCAACACGTACGGAGTCCACCGCATGAGAATAACATCTTTTAAGATGAAATAAATAAACAAGGTGCCCAAATAAGATATTAAAGTATATGATTTACGAATCTTGGATCTTGTAAACAAAGGGTGAAACTTTGGGAGTTGGAACTTTTGAAAACATGTATGCTTGAGGTTTTCGTCAAAAGTCATCTGAAAAACTGAGACTAAAATGCCTTTTATAAATTCTTTGAGGTAGCGTCTCATTCGAACGACATTTGAGTCTCTTTCGAACAAGAAATGAACATTGTTAGAACGACAACATGTGTCGTTAGACCAAAACCAAAATCTCGTTGGAATGATCTTCAAACGAGCTTCGAACGACGTAAAACAGTATGCCCTCGTGAGATGTTTGATTGAAGTAGCCTTCAAATGATCAGTTCAAATGAAATTCCAATCTCATTTGAACGAGATGTCCATCTCGTTTGAATAAGATACGCGCATTTTAAATATTTTTAAATCCAAAAAAAATTCCTCGGATAAAAATAAAATAAACTCAAGAAAATATTTTTCTTGAAAAAAATATTAAAATAAGTTCCAAATGAATTTAAATAAAAACATTATACCCTTAATAAAAATTCCAAGAACTCATAAATTATATACATTCAAACATGTGAGATCCTCAGTATATGTGAAGACAAACTAGGCACGGTAAACACGGCTTAGAATATCCACTCTTTGAAGCTTGGCTGCTACGTCTTCATCAAACAACGTCATCGGCTCATGGGATCAACTGCACAAAGTCTATCCCATGACTCAAACAGTTTTGTTTGGAATTACACCAATTACATACAAATTGACTCGATTAAAAATTTGTCCTTATAAATCTTCCCATTTGGCTATTCCGGGACAAAATCCTATGGACTGGCAAGCTCTCTAAAAAGACTCATTCCCCAAACCCAAAAAGGAAAAAGAGTACAAACGCTCGACAGACACATAAACATGAGTAGATTTGCTTTACTTGAAAACTTTGCCACATTAAACTCAACTTGTAATTCTGCAAAATTAAACACACCTTTAAATGCAAAGAGAATATAACAAGTATAAATCCACAAATGAATAAACATCTAACAATATCTAAATAACCTCAACCTAGGTAAGACGTCTCCCCTTAAGATAAAGATATCCTAATCATTCAAATGAAAGATACCTTTTCTCCCCCTTTTTGTTCAGGATTAGACAAAGTAAGATAGCATAAATAAATACTCCCCAAAACTGAATCTCCCCCAAAATAAGTGATCATAAGATACCAATTTTAAAACAAATTTAATATCATAATTAAATTGAAGGAGAAGAGAATAAAATTATGCAATAGTGTAAAGTGTAGCAACCACACAACATGTCAACTCAAGCATAAATAATCCAAAAGATCAAGCATGTGATAAACATTGACTAAATATAAGCCGCAAAGACTCGAAACACAATACCATATATAATATATACAAAATATATCAAATAAAATCCGGCACACATATATAGGTATAAACTACCACAAAATATGACACAAACACATAAGCTTTACACACTAGCATAGTATCGACATGTCTAAACATGTGGGATGGAATGAATGGGTGTGAACTAGATACAAATGAATTATAACCCAAACACTCAAATATGTTCAAGAAGTTCTAATTGGCCAAAAAAATTTATCAAACTAAGCTTTAGCCTCAAGTGACAAATAAAGTTGAACTTAATGAACAAAAAAAGCACAATGCGCACAAGCCTAGATTATTTATGATTCTACAAATCAGTAGCGTCACGAAAAAATAAGAATAACTAGGTTTCATTGTGCAAGCCCATTGATCTTCAACTACAATCCCTCAGAAGATAAACATATATATCATATTTCTTATTATTTTTTTCTTTTTAAAGTGAGTTATTTTTTAATGATCAATCAAACTAAATTATGTTGACCCCTTTTTGGCAATATTTTGCTCTTTTTATTGCCTTAATTTTTTCTTGAGCTCTTTTCAAACGGTGGCGTTCACGCAAAGTGAACTTGTCTTTCGCAACCCTTCTCTGTTTACACTTATATTTTTTTTCAATAATCAATAAATATCCTCACAGGCAACGGTTCTTGCATGCACATATTCCCGATAGTCAAATAAACATGTAGATGAAAAAATTGATGGGAGAACATATCGCTAAGCTCAAATACGCATAGTGAAGTCAAAATCGAATAAGCTCGTGCATGTGTGTGGGGCGGCATATACAAAGTCGGATTCATAAAGCAAATCAAGCTCGAAACAACTCCATAAATAAGGTTAAGATCAATCTAAATATCTAAAGTCATAACCAAATGTCCTAGCCACATGAAAATTGCGAAGTGAATTGGATTCAAACACACCAATATGCCACACTAAATGTGTGAAACTAAAATACACAAAAACTAAAAATCTTTTCGTATTTTCCAAAAATTTTATCAAATTTTTTTTTCCAATATGACTCTATAAAAGAAAAATAGAAATATAAAAGATACACATGTCATAACACTATCAAGCATATATCATGAAGCACAACTAGAGTATGACAAACAAAATCATAAGCAATCAATGATAAGAGATAACATGTGAAGTATAATGTGCAAGAATGTGAGAATCAACCAACCTAAAATTTAGCGTCTCCAAAATGGATTTCCTAACCCAAACAGGTGTATACCTAATGCGAGGGGTTTTGGTAATCGACGGGACGCTCAACTTCAACTTTTGAGGGTATAATCTAAAATTATAGTAAAAACTCCTAAGGTTACCTTTCCTACCGCAATGCGTGCACGTCTAAATACGACATGGAATGGGAACTTCAGGTTGACCTTTTCTAACACGTTGGGATGTGGTTGACCCTCTAAAAAAATTATGGTTTTGACTTTAGCAACGGAATCATTAGAAATAGAGATGCCATAACCATCACTACTTCAATCTTTTAAATCATCTTTTAACTTCAAAATTTTAGACTCAAGCAATAAATTAGACTCCTTAAGCTTTAGGGACTCCTTATTTACATTTTCTATTACCCCTAGACGGTTATCTCGCTCCCCCTTAATGGAAGTGAACTTATCCCTAAGAGTCTTCTATCATGCCCTAAAATCATTAATCAAAACACTATCCTCAACGGCACAAACATTAACCTTATAATTTTTCAAATCCTCTAATTCTTTCTCTAAAAATCATACTCTATCATTTCTCTCTTTCTTGGACACTTCTAAAATTATAAAGTCATGGTCCAAGGAAACAAGCTTCTCACAAATGATATCTATTTGATTTTGAACAGTTTGCAAAAGTGCCAAAACATCTTTAAGATAGGAATTTTCTTTTTCAAGAATTGTAATTCTTTTGACAAACTTCAAATTCAAATGAGGATCCATCGAGAAACAAAATAAGAGAGAATGAATAAAAATAAGGATCTACACGATAACTTAGTGTATGAGGCTCTGATACCAATTTGAGAAGGCCCATATATTATGTATTATAGGTTATGGTGGTAAGAATAAACACAAGTTCAATATTTTTATATTTTTCCAATTTTAATGATTGAACCTTTAAACTAAATTCTCCCAATTGAACTTATAGCACCAATGAAACTGTTCTTGTGAAAACCGATTTACCAAATACTATATTTTTATCCTAAACATCCATCTAGCTGATAGTAAATAAATAAAATAAATCAAACCACAAGACGCCGATGTACGAGGAAACCACTAAGGGAAAAAACCTTGGACGACTCAGTCGAACAATCACTATGACATGGTTTTACGATGCATAAACAGTAGACTTATACAATGAATCGATCCCTCATAAGTCTTGACGCTCTTCTATCTTCAACCACTCCTCCACCGTATAATCTGGAGTCCATCAACTCAAGTGTCCACAGTACACAAGTCCACGTGCATCTCAGTATCCACTGATGCAGCTCAGCAATCGTCTATGATTCAGAATACGAAATCCAATTTTTCTTCACCGTAATAAGCACGTACGGAGTCTGCACAAAAATAACTTCTCTAAAGATGAAATAAATAAATAAGGTGCCCAAACAATATCAGAAAGTATATGATTTATGAATCTTGGATCCTGTAAATAAAGCCTGAAACTTTTGGAGTTGGAACTTTTGAAAATAGGTATGCTTTTCATTTTCGTCAAAAGTCATCTGAAAAACTAAGTCTAAAATGCCTTTTATAATTTGTTTGAGGTGGTGGCTCCTTCAAACGACATTTGAGTCTCGTTTGAATGAGAAATGAACCTCGTTAGAATGACAACATGTGTCGTTAGAACGAAGCCCAAATCTCATTTGAGCGAGCTTCTAAAGAGGAAAAATAGTACGCCCTCGTGAGATGTTGTTTGAAGTAACCTTCAAACGACCACTTCAAACGAAAGTCTAATCTCGTTTAAATGAGATGTCCATGTTGTTGGAATGAGATACACGCATTTTAAATATTTTTAAATCCAGAAAAAATTGCCTCGGATAAAAGAAAATAAACTCAGGAAAATATTTTTCTTGAAAAGAATATTAAAATGAGTTCCAAACGAATTTAAATAAAAAATAACACCCTTAATACAAATTCCAAGGAGTCATAAATTTTATATATTCGTACCTGTGAGATCCTCGGAATATGTGAAGACAAATTAGGCACGGTAAACATGGCTTAAAATATCCACTCTTTGAAGCTTGGTCGCTACGTCTTCATCAAATAACGTCATAGGCACCTTATGAGACATTATATAGGTGACCATGTAGGTCACTGGTGTGTTGGTTAGATCCGAGCAAGATTAGCCTGTTGGGATCTGAGCAAATAAACTACTTATGCGTACTTGGATATGAATAATATTGAGTTTCAAGTTGGTGATCAGGTATTTCTCAAGGTGTCACCTATGAAGGGGTTGATGCATTTTAGGAAGAAGGGGAAGTTGGACCGAGGTACGTTAGGATATTTATGATCAATGATTGTGTAGGGTCACTTACGTAATGTTTAACACTTCTATACCATCTAACTCGTGTACATAATGTGTTTCATGTATCGATGATTTATTGATTCTTACAGGGTTAGGATGCGCACCGAAAAATTGACTTAGAGGATATTCAATTAGATGCTGATGTCTTATATAGTGAGGAACCACTCCATATTTTAAACCATAGGGTCCAGATTCTGAGGACTAAGGAGATACCATTAGTTTTTCTTCAGGGGGATCACCATAGTGAGGATGAGTCCACTTGAGAGCACGAGGATGTCATAAGAGAAATTATTTTGAGACATGTACATGTTATCTTCGATGAATTTCGAGGATGAAATTCTTTTTATCAGGGGGAAAAAATATAATACCCTGTATTTTTAAGGGATTAATTAATTATGAGTGCTCAATTAATTCAAAAGAAATCCATATTTATTATATTTTGAAGTGAAAAATTAAAATTATACGTGTGAAAATAAGTTAAAATAAGTTAACTAGATGAATTGATAAAGTTAAAATAAGTTAATTTGGAATTTTAGAGTTCATTCAATTAATTAATAAAATTAAACCTTGAGCATTAGCTCAGCTAGTCAGGCCTTCGGTTTGCTCCATATGTTCACCAGTTTGAGTCCTCTTAGGGCCACTAGAGGTTTACTCGATCATTAACTTTAGGGCCTCGTGGGATTAGTCAATGTGTGCGCAATCTAGCCCATACAACCATAGTTATCATTTTTTAATAAAGTTATTGGTCTAAATTTAGAATTATATAAATGTTTAGGGCCCATATAGTAATTTTTATATGTTAAGTCATGAGTTTTATATAATGGGGTTTTGGTATAAGGTCATGGCCATTAGGTTCATTAGCACATTTCTTGATTATCAAGTTTAGGGTTTATGGGGTTTTATTATAGGAGGAATATGATTTTTATTTTAAAGGTGCACTTGGGTGCAAGCCGCAATAACGGTAGGAGCAAGACGATATAGCAGGATGCTATGCTTATATAGGCAATCAACTTTTATTTTCCCCATTTTACAAGTAACCATTTTCTCTCTTCTTCAAAGCTCCTAACTCACTATTTTCTCTCCCAAAATCAATTAGCTATTTAATTCCCTACCCAAATTAAGTTCCATTTTCAAATCTGGACCCTGTATTATTATTTCCATCTTTTAAATCATTTCAAAGGATTTAAAGGACTTTTCAAATGTCTTCTTCTCACTCAAGTAATTCAAGTTTGAACTATATTTTAAGGCAAGTTGCTTTCTACTATTCTCCCTTTATACAGCCTTATTTTAAATTTCACATAAACCAATAATGTAGACTTAAAATGAGGATTTATAGGATTTTTGGGGTGTGGCATTAATTACGTGAAATTGATTATACTCTCAAGTTTTATATTTAAAAATTATCCTTTACTATTGTTAGAAATTTTATATGAAGCCCTTGTTAATAAAAATGACATGTTAAGGTTTTAAAATTATTCTTTAGTTTATGGCATTTGAAATATATATTGAGATATTGGAACATAATTGTATCATAATTGAGAATTAAAAAGTGCATGTTGTGTGGGGTGTACCTTTAACTCCTTGAGTAGTAAACTTGATATTGAACACTTGATTTATTAAATTCTAAGTATAAATATGTAATATTCATGCTTATTATCCATGACAACAATTTGCGTTAGCTTACCCCATATAATACCCTGGAAAACTTAATTAAGGCTTTTTGTTAAATATGTTATTGGAACTTAATTCACTAAATGTATGAGTATTATTTTGATCCCTTTATTTCCTGAAAGGAAATTTATCAAGTAGGTTATTTAGAAGGAGTGCGGGACAAACTTGTGATTGGATTGTTGGGTTTGTGGTTGTTGTGGTCTATGATGAACGAATTTCAGTTCGATATGGAGGTTGGATGTTTAAACGCTTATTATCCCAATTTAATTCCTCATATTAATACTTGAAGTCATTAATTGTCTTAACGTCTACCTTATCTAAAAGAAAGTATATCAGGGGGGTTCCTTATTTAGATTTTATTTTTATGAGACGTCACGCACAAGGAGTTTAGAGACGGGTAGAAGTAATGACATGATAACATTAAATAAAATCAATAAGCCATTAAATTTAATGCTTCGTCTTATGAGTAGTTCATGTTAGACTTATTCTCCCTTTAACTCCTAATGCAATGGCATAATACGCATCTAAATGCTTTACTTAGAAATAACTCGAGGGTAGGGTAATGAGATAATAACAAGATAACAATGAGTGATGAAACACAATTGAAATTGAGAATCTCATTGATAAATGAACATATGAAACGTGGATTATTGGAAAAGTGTCTAAAAGGAACACCTTTATATTGATATACTTGATGAGTTCGATTTGATACGAGTTGTGGAGTTCTAGCACTATGTAACGAGAAGGTTATGAGTTTTTCGACATAATGAAGCAGGCGACTACTTAATGTGTGACAATTCTATATGAACATACAACATGTTCTTGAGATGGCCAGGTAGAAGGAACGCATGTCGGTTACGTGTTAATTAATTAAAAGACTAATTAATTGATGAAATGAATTGAGTTAATTATAATTCACTGGGAGGTTGCATGACATATGTTGGACTATCATTATTGGTTATAAATTATGAGTTTGCCATTTGTATATGTAAGGAAAAATTTCCAATAGAGTCAATTTGTATGTATTTCGGCTTATTCTGTGTTTGGACAAAACTTTGTGTCATAAGTGAGGTCTTGAGTGTGTTTACCCTTTCAAGAATATGACATATTTTATTGAATACGTAGTGGCTAAGATATCATGTTCACATCATCGTGCCAAGTTTCGTGCCTTATTTTTTGTCCTCGTGTCTCCAAAATCTCTCAGGTATGAATGCGTATATTTTTTATCCTTGGATATTTAATAATTGGGTGTTAGTTTTTCTAAAATGTTTTAAAATATTTTATAAACTTGTTTTTAGAAAATTTTCCAAGTTGTTCGAACGACTCTATTATGTTTGTTCGAATGAGACCAGGCATCCCATTAAAACATGATCCAATAAACTGAACAAGGTAATTTTAGGCTACATTGGCTTTTTATTGAAAGTTCCGTTAGAAAGGTATTCAAATGAGAATAGGTGTTTCGTTCGAATGAACCTTCTGACTTCGTTTGAACGAACTAATGAGCCTTTTGTTTTTAGGGTTTCTCCATCTTTTCATCCTTAACTTTTTTCAAAAACCCTATGAATAGAAGGGAGGTAGGGCTGAAATTTTTTGAGAGATTATTCCGTGCCTTTTGAGTTCCAAAACTCTTCCAAAACGTTCTCCAAGTTTCCTTGATCATTTCGAATTAAGTTCTCCAAACTAATTTACACCCATATTATTTAATATCCAAGTTTCAATTCATATATGTTTTGAGACACCATAGTTTAGTTCTCTTTATATTATTAAGAACTTATTTCGTGCGGTAGAATCCGTACTTGTCGATGTTTACACGTGGTGGACTACATGGTGTGGTGTTACAGTGAAGAAGTGGTGGATTCCGCGTTCCAATCTATTGGCGGTTACTGAGCCTTATCGTCGGATACCGAGGCGTGTGTTGAGTTACACGTTGTGGAAGTTGTGCAGGTGGACTCTTGCATGTCGTTGTACGGATGTTGAAGGAATGAAGAGAATCTAGTCTTACGAGGGCGTCGAGTATATGGTGTAAGTCTACTGTCGTGTCCTTTGTAATTCCATACATAGTGAATTTGCATGGCTAGATCGTCCGAGGTTTTTTCCATTATGAATTTTCCTCGTAAGTCGGTGTGTTGTGTGGAATGATTTATTTTATCTTACCACTACCCAGATGCATGCTTTAGGATAAATATAAAATTGGTTAATTTATTTTTACAAAATAATTATTTAATCGATGCTAAGTTTAATTTGGGTTAATTGTTTAATTGAACTTACATTTGAAATTTTTTAAAATAGTAGTTTGTTGGCATTTACACCCTTTTCCATATTAGAAACCCTTGCACGTAGTATATAAGATTCTCAAGTGGTGTCAGAGCGGGAACACTAAGTTTTTGTGTTAAAGCTATGCTTAGTCATGAATCTTAACGATTTTTATAAGAAGGGTTTGCCACTTTCTAGGCTACCGATGTTTGATGGATCTAATTACATGTATTGGATATTGCGTATAAAAACAACACTTAAGTCAATAAATGAGAGAGTATGGCAAGCAGTTATAAGGGGTGGTCTCCATCCACAACTTTAGTAGGTGAATTTTGTGTCCCTAAAATCGTAGAAAGTTGGACGAAGGATGAGCAAAAAATAGCTAATTATAATTAATGTGGTTTAAATGCCATATTTTGTGAGGTCGCACCGGAGGAGTTTCATTGTATCATGAAGTGTGAGACATCCAAAGAAGCTTGGGATATACTCCAACTTACCCATGAGGGAACTAGTGAAGTTAAGGCTTCCAAACTCCAAAAACTGACCATTCAGTTTGAAACTATTATGACAGAGGAGAGTGAATCCCTTGATGAGTTCTACTCTAGATTGTCTTATATTTTGAACTTGTCATTTAACTTGCGAGAGAGAATACCCAAAACCCATGTAGTCAAGAAAATCTTAAGGTCCTTACCTGGAAGATTTAATTCAAAAGTGATAGTTTTGAATTCCTTGGGTACTTTGGACTCTAAGAAACTCGAAGAGCTTATAGGTGATTGTTGATACCAAAATTAGTATGTTGATGTGGACGAATAATAAGAAGACACGTGTCAATCTACGTGGCACAATAGCGACGAGGAAGTTTATTTCCCCGACCTAGTCATACTCACTCCGAGCGACAGGTATACTCCGAGGAACTCCATCTCTCCGAGGAACTCCAACGCTCTGAGGAACTCTTGAACGACAAGCAACTAAGGCGGTTCGAGCTGCATCTCGACCACAGTATTGATTGCCAGATAATCAACAGTTCAACTATTCATTAAATGCTTATCATCTTGACGCACACGCTTGAAGAGCATTAAATGAATTACCCTTTCATATGTATATCATTTAATGTATCACCCTTTCAGATTATAGCCTCAAGGCTATAAATACATTGTATTACCCTCATTCAAAGGGACCGGAATTTCTTGATAGTACTTGTAATCGAGAATTCTCAAACACTCAGTAATAACATAACAGTGGACGTAGGCCATTCATATAAGGCTGAACCACTTTAAAATATTTTGTCTCATTTATTTATCTGTGATTGAATAATTAGAGTAATCTAATTTTTTACATCAACAGATTGGCGCCGTCTGTGGGAACGATTGTTATTATCGTTTTTCACCAAAAATCATTCATCATCAATGGAAGATAATCCGGAATTCAGCAATCGAAATGCTGGAAATGCTGGAAATTCTACAAATCCTTCTGCACCTCCAGATCTGGATGGAAATATGACGAATCTGGCTCAAGGACAAACCGCCATGCAAGAAACAATGCGGTAACTCATACAAACCCTTCATGGCGGTGCACCTGCACATTCGGGACAGCGAAGTGGTCAGAGGAAAACTTATTTACTTTCTTCACGATCCAGGCGTACATATGCATATCGTAATGAAGAATCCGATGATTCCTCTTATCAACCTGGGCGAACTTCGTCAATACGGGCTACAGATACTGATCAACGTATCACTCTCTCTCCAGAGAGACCCAGTGCCTTGGAAAGATTGAGCAGGGTATCTCCTTTCAGCCGATTAGGCCCCAGGAGGAATAGGAGTCCACCTAAGGCCATGTCGAGGAGTTTTCGACAACCATCAGATCTAAGAGAAGGATCAGCACAATCACGACCAGTTGCTCATCAAGAAAGATCTCAGGAGGCCACGTCAGAACAATCAATTGCTCGAACTAATAGGCCCGAGGAAGGAAATGATGCTTGGAAAGGTTCCATTCAGCGGTTGGAGGATAGATTGGGAGAAATGGCTAAGGCGAAGAATCCCCTACAACGAACTTTTGTTCAAGGGACACCTTTTGTCAAGGCTATTATGGATTTTCCTACACCGTCAAAGTTTAAAGCCCCTGTGGTGACCCCCAAATACGATGGAAAGACAGATTATGTTCTGCACATAGAGCAGTATCAAGCTGCTGCCGACATCTATGCTGTCCCTGACTAGATGAGATGCAGAGCATTCTCAGGAACTCTTACTGGATCTGCCCAGATATGGTACAACAATCTTCCTCGGGGTAAGATTTCGACTTTCTTTCAATTGGCCGAGTTGTTCATTGGCAATTTCTGTTTTGGAGCAAAGCCAGTAAAACGAGTAGCACACTTGTTAAGTGTTAGACAAAAATCTGGTGAGAGTACTAGAGATTACATAACTCGTTTTAATAACGAGAAGCTGGAAGTCATAGATTATGAAGAGAAGACAGCAATCACCGCCTTGATGAGTGGACTGTTGCCTAACAAGTTGTATTATACCTTGGCCAAAGATCCACCTACAACTATGTCAGAGTTGATGGCAAAAGCGGCCAAAATCATGAATGCCGAGGAGGCTATGGCTGCGAAGAAGAATATGGATAAAAAACCAGGGAGGAAGGCGACAAATCTAAGAAGAAAGAGCATAAAGTCAATGGCGGTGACAAACATTCCAAGAATAATAGGTCGTCATGGGAAGTCCTGAAGAAATTCGATAATTATACTCCTTTGAAAATGGGTATTAATCATGTCTTGGAAGAAATCAAGAATAACGAGGAAGTAAAGTGGCCAAAGAAACTGAGGTCAGACCCTGACACGAGGAATAGGGAGAAATATTGCGAGTTCCACAAGGATCGTGGCCATATGACCAAAAATTGCATAGCTCTTCAGAACGAGATTGAAACACTCATCCGAAGAGGGAGACTAGCAAAGTATGTTGATCGGGGAGGTGAAAGAAGAAATAATGACCAAACTAGAGAGAGGTCTAGATCTCCTCGTCGAGTAGAGGAGAAAAAGAAGAGAGACCATGAAGATAATCCAGATGATGACCCCGATCTCCCCAAGAAACCAAGGCAGCCAGAACGAGAGGTATTTTCAATACGCTTTGGGTCATTTGATTGTAATGTCATTACAGGTGGAGATGCAGGAGGAGGAGACCTTACTGCAGAAAGAAAAGCTTACCTCGGTGAGGCTCAGGCTTGCTCATACATTAAGCGAATAAATTTGGCTGAAGAGGATCGCCCGAGGAAGATAAACAAAGAGAAGTTGGTCATTGGCTTTTCAAAAAATGACCTGGCAGGTGTTCTTTACCCTCACGACGACCCTTTGGTGATCAAAATGAGGATGAAAGAAGTAGTGATTTCAAGGGTTTTGGTAGATAATGGTAGTTCGGTGGACATCATGTACTACTCATGCTTTGACTGTTTAAATTTGAAATTATCTCAATTGGAACCTTATCACAGACCTCTCCTGGGTTTTGCTGGCGAGAAAGTTTTTCCACTTGGGACGATCAAGTTGGATATATTCATTGGAACTTGGCCTGCTTGTCAAACAGAGAGAATACGCTTCTTTGTGATGGATAAGAATGTGCAGTCAGCTTACAACATCATCATAAGAAGAGTTGGTTTGAAGAAGTTCGAAGCAGTCCCATCTACAGTACATCAGTGCTTAAAATTCCCAATAAATTTCGGAGTAGGAGTTGTGAAAGGTGATCAAAAAGTAGCTCGGGAATGCTATTATTCATCTGCCGAGCAAGAGGAGCTTGAAGAATCAAGGAAAAAGACCACTACCTACCAGGTGGATGAAGGTACAGAAATTGAAACACTGTATCCTAGAGATGAATCCCAACTTGTAAAATGACAGGTGGTAGAATCTACAGAAAATGTTATTCTGGACGACGAGCACCCTGAACGAGTAACCCAGATAGGTTCGATGTTGTATGCTTCAATAAAACAGGAGTTGGTAACTTTCTTGAGAAGCAGAAAAAAAACTTTTGCATGGAGTCATGAAGATATGCCAGGAATAGATCCAAACTTCTTATGTCATGAGCTCAATGCGAGTAAGGAGATCAAACCCGTAAAGCAGAGAAGAAGAGTATTTAGTCCCGAGAAGAATCAAGTTATACAAGAGGAGGTCGAGAAGCTCCAGAAAGCTCAATTCATTGAAGATGTGAAATATCCAGACTGGTTAGCCAACGTGGTGATGGTAAAGAAGAAAAATAATAAATGGAGAATGTGTGTTGATTTCACCGATCTCAACAAGGCATGCCCAAAGGATCACTTTCCATTGCCCAGAATTGACCAACTAGTGGATGCTACCTCGAGACACGAGCTGCTCAGCTTCATGGATGCTTACTCTGGCTACAACCAGATCAAAATGAAACCTGAAGATAGGGAAAGTACTTCTTTTATTACCCCTAGGGGAACTTATTGTTATAATGTTATGCCTTTTGGTTTGAAAAATGCAGGAGCAACATACCAGCGGCTGATGAACAAGGTTTTTACCGAACAAATCAGTTGCAACATGGAAGTCTATGTTGATGATATGCTGACAAAGAGCAAGAAAGCTGCTGATCATCTAGTTGACTTAAATCAGACCTTTGATCAACTGGATAAATACCAAATGAAGCTCAACCCGACGAAGTGCACATTTGGAGTACGAGAAGGAATGTTCCTCGGGTACATCGTCAACCAAAGAGGCATTGAGGCAAATCCATAAAAGATCAAAGCTCTTTTAGGGCTGCGATCTCCAACGTCGAAGAAAGAAGTGCAAAGTCTTATAGGACGAGTTGCAGCGCTCAACAGATTTGTATCCCGAGCAACTGATCGATGCCTTCCATTCTTCAAAACACTTCAAAAAACTTTCGAGTGGAATGATGAATGTGAAAAAGTCTTTCAAGACTTGAAGAAATATTTGGGAGCACCTCCACTGTTGTCCAGGCCAGTAACGGGAGAAAAGTTATACTTATACCTGGCAGTATCGGAGAATGCAGTCAGCTCGGCATTGATCAGAATGGAGAATGGAGTCCAGAAACCAATTTATTACACAAGTAAGGCTTTCCGAGGTGCAGAGATCAGTACCCAAAGCTGGAAAAATTGGCATTGGCATTAATTGAAGCAAGTAGAAGAATGATGCCATATTTTCAGGCCCATACTATCATCGTGTATACCGACATGCCATTGAGACAAGCCCTTCATAAGCCAGAAAAATCAGGGAGACTGATGTATTGGGCAATAGAGCTCGGTGAATATGATATTGTGTATGAACCCAGATCATCACTAAAAGGGCAAGCTGTAGCAGATTTTATAGCAGAATTTACTTATCCTGATACCCCCGAGGAACAAAAGTTGCTCGCTGATCAACCTGTGGATGTTACAGGATCATCAAACACGAGCCCATACCAACTTTGGTTGGTAAAAGGTCTTGTGGATGTTGAAAGATCATCAAATTCGAGCTCAGACCAACTACGGTTGGTAAAAGGGCGAGAAGAGATGATCGACGAGGAGCGAAAAATATCAGGGGAGGATGAAAGCAAACAACAAATATTTCACCGAGGAACTTTGTCCGAAAAGAAATTTGACGACGAGTTACCTACATGGAGATTATATGTAGATGGGTCATCTTGCACAACAGGTTGTGGAGCAGGGATTGTTTTAAACACCCCAGACGAGATTGACATGGAATACGCCCTGCGATTCCAATTCAAAACTTCTAATAATGAGGCGGAGTATGAGGCCATGATAGCAGGTCTTAAATTAGCAAAGAACATGGAAGCGCAACAAGTGATGGTATTCAGTGATTCTCAATTAATTGTGAATCAGATGATGGGAACATATGCAGTTAAAGGAGAATTAATGGTCAAGTATCATGCAAAGGCGATAGAGTTGTTGGCAGAATTTGATGCCATTCAGTTGATCAGAATACCAAGAATGGAGAATGCACAAGCAGACGCACTGGCCCGACTAGCATTAGCTACTCGTACCAAGCTGTGAAGAACGATACCAATTGAAGTATTAGAAAGTCGGAGCATAGATGAAGGCCTGACGATGAATATTATTACCCTTGATTTAGGACCATCTTGAATGGATCCCATCAGGGCATATATTGAGGAGGGAGAATTACCAGAAGATAATCTCGCTGCAAAGAAATTGAAGTTTAAAGTTGCTCGGTATGTACTAACTAATGGTATTTTGTATAGACGAGGAATTATGGCAGGTTTGCAAAGATGTGTACATCCCTCTGAGGTGAAAGAATTGATTGAAGAGATCCATGAAGGGTCTTGTGGAGCACATGTAGCAGGTCGGACACTTTTGCAAAGGGTGATGATGCAAGGATACTACTGGCCAACGATGAGGGCTGATTGTATAGCCTATGCCAAGAGATGTGATAAATGCCAACGTTTTTCCTCCATTCGACGAACTCCACAAGCATTATTGACACCCATAACTTCCCCTTGGCCATTTTCCATGTGGGGAATTGATTTGGTTGGACCACTGCCAACTACCCGAGGAAGATTCAAGTACCTCGTCGTCGCAGTGGATTATTTTACTAAGTGGGTAGAAGCTGAGCCACTTATTGAAATGACATACGAGAAGGTGTACCAGCTCGTTTGGAAGAACATCATCTACCGATATGGTCTCCCTCATGCCTTCATCACAGACCATGGAACATAATTTGATAACGAGGAGTTCGCAGCCTATTGTCGTCAGTCAAACGTTTTGAAGATTCATTCAGCACCAGGTCATCCTCAGAGCAATGGACAGACTGAAGTGACAAACAGAACATTACTGAATGGTTTCAAGAAGAAGCTAAGTGAGGCTAAAGCTAATTGGATTAATGAGCTACAGTCAGTATTGTGGGCTTACCGAATAACTCCCCGAGCAGCAACTGGAGAATCACCATATATGCTGGCGTTTGGAAGTGAGGCTGTAAAACCTGCCGAGTTGGGTCTTCCAACACACAGAGTGCTGAATTTCAATTCCCCAGTCAGCGACTTAATGAGGAGATTAGATTTGGACATGCTCGAGGAGGTTAGAGAAGAGGCAGCCATTAGGAATGCTGCTTACCAACAACGAACAACTCTGTTCTATAACAAGAGGGTGAAGAAGTGCGACTTAAAAGAAGGAGATTACGTGCTAAAGAAGGTCATTCAGAAGCACAATAAATTGGAAGCAAACTGGCATGGACCTTACCGAGCTACAGAAGTTGTTCGACCAGGAACTTACCGCATAGCAACTCTAGAAGGAGAGGAGTTTAAGAATGCATGGAATGCTGAACACCTACGCAAGTATTATCAGTGATGTAAAATGTAAAGCAGTTCCATAAATATGAATAAAATGATGATGTTTCGCCATCCCCTTTCTTTTATTGAAAGTTTTTCGGGGAATACTAGTGTACAACACTACACTGTTCAGCAATAAAAGCAACACCGATAGTTCAAACCCAGATCAACTCCGGTTGGTAAAAGGGCGAGAACAAACTATACTCCTTTGGTTAGGAGGTGTACACTAGCTCAGACCAACTCCGGTTGGTAAAAGAGTTGGTGGACATGATAGTTCGAACTCAGACCAACTCCGGTTGGTAAAAGAGCGAGAACACGATAGTTCGGACCCAGACCAACTCCGGTTGGTAAAAGGGCCAGAACACCCCATACTCCTTTGGTTAGGAGGCGTACATTAGCTCAGACCAACTCTAGTTGGTAAAAGAGTTAATGAACATGATAGTTCGAACTCAGACCAACTTCGGTTGGTAAAAGAGCAAGAACACGATAGTTCGGACCCAGACCAACTCCGGTTGGTAAAAGGGCGAGAACACCCCATACTCCTTTGGTTAGGAGGCTGACACTGGCTCAGACCAATTTTGGTAAAAGGGCAAGTGGACACGATAGTTCGAACTCAGACCAACTCCGGTTGGTAAAAGAGCGAGAACACGATACTCCTAAAAAGGCCAATCTCGGTTGGTTAGGAAACAAGATATGCTCTCAAATGCCAACTTATGTTGGTCGGGAGGTAAGATTATTACAGAAAATACAAAAGTTCCTCGAAGAACAAAATATTCCAAACTGTACCAAGTATGGTTGGTCGGGGATAAAAACCCACGAACTGTAGTTGGTCGACGAGGAGAATTTATCGACCTTGGTTGGTCGGACACATTTTATGAAAAAGACAAAAATTTACCAAGTATGGTTAGTCGGGGATAAAAACTCTCCCTAACTATAATTGGTCGACGAGCATAATTTAACAACCTTGGTTGGTTGGAAAAATTTTAAACATTTTTATACTCATTACTTTATTATTAAGTGATCGAGCAACATTACTAATACTTGTAACTTTTTATTACTAAGTTGGTCGATGAACCACACAATGTTGTTATGCAAGCACAAATATAAAATGTTTGACAGATACAAGACAATAGCAATACAAATTTGCGAACAAAAATGAAATTCTTTCATTAAAATTCAAAATGAATTACACAAGTTTATTACATTGATATTAAATTGTGTACTAACTATTACATCATAACCTCCTATTCTACTGGTCTTTTCCCTGCTGCTTTTGAAATAGGCTCCTCGCCAGCAGGAGGATCTTCCAGGCAAAGGCGAGAATTGATGAAGTTAGGATCTCGAAGCATTCTGGCGTTCATTATTGAAGGTGTGTCCAGAAGATGCTCGGGACGAGATACCTCGATCTGAGAATGAAGATTGTAGTCATCGAGGTATTTTGCAATTAAGCTCCGAGGAATGGCACGAGCTGGGATCCATTCCATGTCCAAATTATATGGTGGTACTGGCAAGTCAAGTACCCCAGGATCATGATAGTCCCAAAGATAATGTCCCTGATCGAGTTTCAACACACATAAGGCATTCAGCCAACCTTGCTTGTAGCCCTCGTTATTGGCATTCGGGATACGATCATCTAAGTGGAATAACGCTTCGTTGTATCCAGCCATCCAGAACTCCCTGGGCTGTTTATTAAATTGAAATGTCAACTTTTCAAGCTTCTCGTGAAGGTTTCTGGCAAGAACATCCTTATTATCAAGAGCAGACTTTGTCGAAGCAAGTTGATCCTCCAAATTTTGGATTTTCTTGGACATTTCAGACAAAGCCCGATCTTTTGCATTCAATTGGAACGCTTGGGTTTCCAATGTTGATTGAGTACGAGCTTCTTCAACAGTACGATAAAGAGTTCTTGATCGGCCCCAAGTAGGTGGAGTACTTTGTTCCTCGACAACATCCTGAGCAACTCTTCCTCGTCCACGAGAACCTCTTACTCGTCCCCGAATAGCAGTAGAGGTACCCGACCTTCTCAAGGAGTCCAATTCTTGCCTTAATTTGGCATTCTCAACCTCTAAAAATGAAAATCCCTCGTCGGTCACTGGGATTACAGCTGTTGAAGATGAAGCTGCAGACTTATACTGTGCCAACTCTTTCTGCAAATTGTTATTCTCTTGCTCCAGCAGCTTGGCAGTCTGTCTGCATGCTTCGACTTCACCCCTTAGGGTTCTCTCTCTCACTTCATAGCCAGCAAGCATCTTGTCATAACCTATTTCAGCACTAAATTGTTTGAGTTTCTTCTCATACCCTTCATGCAAATGAACTGAAGACTCTTTATACTGCTGCTGAAGTTCATCGAGAGTACCTTGCAAGTCTTCAATCATTTCGTAATAAGCCACATTGTTGGCTACAGCACGATCAAGAAGACATTTCAAGTATTGATATGCCTCCACTGCTTGATCTGAAGCATCATGACCAAGGATATCAGCAATTTCTGATGCACTCAGGTCAGTATGGCCAGCTTTAAAATATGCATGGCATTGCTGCATCAGCTTTGTATCATTGGCAGATAGTAATTCCATTCTAGCCATAAACTAGTAAAGAAGAGAAGGCAGGAGGTAATAAAAGAAGCAGACAGAACATCAACAACGTAGAGGAACAAAAAGGTAATTTTTATTACATCATCAAAAGGAGTACAACGTTCAAAATACAGAGTACAAGTAAAAGAAAATAAAATAGATACCGAACAACTTCACACCTTTTCCTTGTCTCCCAAGACTTTCTCGGGAGGCTGGGACGAGGAGCTCAGTTTCTCGGTGGAAACGATAATTTGGTCGGCTGGAGTTGGAACTTGTTCGGGAGGAGCAGGCAAAGATGAAATTTCCTCGATAACTGTCTGAATAGGTTGGGAAGTAAGGACTTGATCACCCACTGTCATTGAAGACTCCTCGGACGCAGCTTCGTCTTCTTCCTCATCTTCAATTATAGGAGGAGGGCCAGGAAGATATTGTTGAAACAGTTCTGAGTTCTCATCAACCTTCAATTCTTGCAGGACAGCAACCCAACCATCTCGGAAGTACTTCAAACTCCAATACTGCACCTGGGTCATCATGGCTGCTACCCCCCTGTCCCATCCTTTATCCCAACCGGTACGAAAAGATTTTTTCACAGCCACCTTTCTTTTCATTCTCTCCGAGGAGAGCTTCTCGGATAGAAGATCCTCGGAGGCTTTCAACTTGGCCTCCACCTCATCCTTCTGGAGATTTACTTCTCACAGAAGGGTTAGCTCTTCCTCAGCCAATTTCAACTTATTTTCAAGCTCCCCAAAGTTTGTGAGCTTCTCGGAATATTTTTTATTCTCTCTCTCCAAGTCTTTCACTTTATTTCTCAACTGCACCTTCTCTTCCTCAGATGCAGCCAACTTCTTCTCCCATTCACCCCTATCCTCGTCATACTGTTGACGAGAATCCTTCAAAGATTGGGCCAAACCCTGAAAAGCATCCTCTACTCCAGACGAGGAGCTAGAAGCCTTGATCGCTTCATCTTTCTTCACTATGGTGTTAAAGCAACTCACCAGCTGGAAAAAGAAGAAAATAATGATAAGTCATTGCAGAGATACTTGTATTGATGGAAAGAAAGAAAAATTCAGGATAAGAGAAACTTACTGAAGCAATGTGATGAGTAGCTAGGGATGTCAGTATATCCCTAGACATATTTTCCTCAATTCCTTGGACTTCAGGAATGGTCCAAGTTTTTACCGAGCTCATTGCAGAACTCGGGGGAATAATAGTTGGAACACCAGCTCCACTAGCTTGGAGCTGGGGAATGGTTTCAGAAAAACTGATCGAGGAGGACTTCTTCAGTCTCCTCGGTGGCACTTCAACAGTTTCAACCAAAGAAGAGCTTTTGGTTGGGGAAATGGTGATCACTTCCACATAAGCACTTTTCTTGCTTGGAGCCACTGGGGGCTTCTCGGCAGCCTTCTGAGGAGCAACAGAAGGGGCAGCATCTACTTTCTTTGTCCCCTTGGGGACGTCATTCTTGTTTATTTTTCCATCTCCAACAGAGGAAGTCTCCTCAAAGATGGCAGGAACTCTTCTCCCATTTTCTGACTCGGAGGAATGTGAGAGTCTGGTGAAGAGTCCTCAGAAGCTGGCAATGGTTCACTAATGCTGACCAAGGACGAGCAGTAAAAGATGATGTATAGCTCCTGTACTGCAACACGTATGAAGCAGACCTGACGTGCTCGTCTGTAATTTTCTGATGCAAACTCCAGATATGTTTCAAATGCTTGATATTAACTTCTGATTCTTTTGGAGTTTTTCTCTTACTGTCAACTGTAAACAAATAAATAGTGAAATATCAGTCATACATTTTATCAAACATAATGAAATCATGATTTCAGAAATAACATAAGATGAAAATAACCTATCCCATTGCCATATGGAGGGCATTTGGGACCTTCATATACTTCATCTCCAGTCACAGGGGCATATTGCCAATTTTTGATAATTACCCCATGTTCAAAATAATCCCTATTTGCATCAGGGAGGTTAACTACTAAAGCCCTATTCAAAAATCTAGTTTTTAGATAATAAACATTGTCTAGAACAGCCCATCTATAACAATACATAATCTCAGGAATTCCTATACGAGTTTCATGAGTTTGATTTAACCTATATACCCCATTAACTATTCTCCATGTGTTGGGGGCTATTTTTAAAGGAACAACATCGAAATACTGACAGAACTCTAAGCACAGAGGTTTTGGTGGAAAAGAAAATCCACATTCAGCAATAAAGAGACTGGGGAACCAGTGTCCCTCAGCTAAACGAAAATAATCTAAAGGCTCAGAAAGATTCTCCAAAGTTACCCAAGATGGAATGGAAAAGTCAGAACGGAATTTCTCAAGAGATTCATTAATATATACCATGGTGAATAAAAGAAATGAAGAAGAAGGAAGAAGATCTTACAGGAAAATGGGAGATCTGTTGACAACGAATGAAAACAAGGATGAACGCACAAGAGAGAGAAAGACTATGGAAAACTCGAATGCAGAAATTGGAAAAGGTAGAAGACGGTGATATTGTCTATGAAGTTTAAATACTTTGCCTTGGGAAACGGCGAAAGAAATGATTACAAAAAGAAACTATTACGCTACCGGCGGCTAAAAGGACAAAAAATGCACGAAGATCGAAGCGCTTATAAAAATGCAAAAAGGCGGATTCTGTGAATTGGGAAGGAAATTCAAATGCGGAGAAATGTTCCTAAAACCCAGGAAGATCATTTAATATTGCCATATACCGAGAAAGAATGTTCCATACTCCTCAAAGTTCGAAATATAAAACATTGGGGGCTTCTGTTGATACCAAAATTAGTATGCTGATGTGGACGAATAATAAGAAAACACGTGTCAATCTACGTGGCACAATAGCGACGAGGAAGTTTATTCCCCCGACCTAGTCATACTCACTCCGAGCGACAGGTATACTCCGTGGAACTCCATCTCTTCGAGGAACTCTTGAACGACAAGCAACTAAGGCGGTTCGAGCTGCATCTCGACCACAGCATTGATTGCTAGATAATCAACAGTTCAACTATTCATTGAATGCTTATCATCTTGACGCACACGCTTGAAGAGCATTAAATGAATTACCCTTTCATATGTATATCATTTAATGTATCACCCTTTCAGATTATAGCCTCAAGGCTATAAATACATTGTATCACCCTCATTCAAAGGGACCGGAATTTATTGATAGTACTTGTAATCGAGAATTCCCAAACACTCAGCAATAACATAACAGTGGACGTAGGCCATTCATATAAGGCTGAACCACTTTAAAATCTTTTGTCTCATTTATTTATCTGTGATTGAATAATTAGAGTAATCTAATTTTTTACATCAACAGTGATCTTTAAACGTATGATCTCAACATGTTTTCCTCCAAAAAGATGAAGAAAGATAAGAACATTACTTTGAAAGCCCGGAAGGACAAAACACGTGTTTCGATTAATGAGTCTGACATCGATTCTGATAATATGGATATGTTTGCAAAGAAGTTTAAAAATTTTCTCAAGTTTATAAAAAATCAAAAGATGAAAAGAAGTTTGAGAAAAAAAAGTTTAACAATGCCTAAAATTCCCTAAAAATCGTAATGATGATTTTAAGAGGGATGAGTCAAATATATGTTTTAGGTGTGAGGGGTATGGCCATAGGGCAACTGAGTACCCCACTAAGCTAAGTAAGGAGGGCAAGAAACCGATTGCATATAATGCTAACCTTAGTGATAGTGAATCGGGAGAGGAAATTGATTTGCCATTGAGCATAACTACACTGCGTTTATGGCTAGTCATGTGAGCCTTGATGAAAAATATTTCAATGACGATAATTTTATGCATAATAATTTTGAGGCAGTTATTTGTGACTATTAAGTTGGTGATGGTGGAGAGAGTGAATAAGAAGATGAAGAAGAAGAAGTAGAGGACGATAGTGAACTTCAAGTTGCCTTATTTGAGTTGTATGAGAAGACGATGAAATTGAAAAAGGTTAACTTGAAGTTGAAATCTAAGTTGAAACATTATGTCATAGGTAATTATGAGAGTATTTTGATTGAGGATCTTAGGAAATGTGAGAAGATTTTTACAAAATAACTCGTATTTGTTGAGGGGGCGGGATAAGCTTTGGGTATTGATAGAGATTTTGAAGAAGGACTCCTTTATTTTTTATGAGTCTCGTCATTTGCTCGAGTCTAGGATAGTGGAGTTAGAATAGAGATTGAAATACTTGAGTAATGTCAATTTTGATTTAAAGTCTAGGTCAAAAAAGTTGGATAAGATGTTAGGAACCGTCTGAATGAAATATGACAGCTGTGGGAATAGCTTCGATGATCCAAACGCTTCCTCTACTAAATCCAAGACCATGATTTAAGAGAGTGTATCGGTGGTAGTAATGTTAGAAAAATCCAACCCAATGGTATCATTCCTCATGTCTACACGTGCACATATTGTGGTAAAAAAGATCACCTCAAGCACTTTTGCTTTGGTATTAGAAATGGCCTTAGGAAGTCTAAGTTTAGAATCATCGAGGTTTCCAAAACCCAAAAGCGTCATGTTACACCTAAGTGGGTTTGGAAATCAAAGTTGGAGGCTTTACATGTTAGACTTGTTGATTCTCGAATGCTTGCACATAATACTTCTCATGCTAAATCCAATGGTTGATTTTGTTCGCATGTTTACATATAATAGCTTTTGTACTTCATGTTATATGTGTTTGCTAGTTGTACGTGGTTTGAATCTTTTGTATTTTGATTTTTTATTTATTTGGTCTTATTGAAAACTAAAAATAAAAATTGTTTATCTTTTGAATTTTATTCTCATGTGATGTTTTTAAAAAATGCTTGTTTAAACACTTTTTTTGTGTGTAGTTTAGTTTTACACGTTTTTATAGCATATCAGTGTGTTTGAATCCATTTCCTTCAATGTTTCCATGTGTCTAGGATATTTGATTATCATATTCAATGCTTAGATTGTTCTTAATCATTCTTGCATGGAGTAGTTTGACTTTGACTTGCTTAATCCATTCACTTTGTATATGCCTCCTCAAACACATGCACGAGCTCTTTTGAATTTTAACTACATATGTTACATAAGTTAAGTGAGATGTTCTCCTAATAATCTTATCATATAAGTATATTTGATTGGGGGATTTGTGCATGTAAGAACCATTGCCCACGAGTTTACTATATTGAAAAATATGAGTGTGCATGGGAAAGGGCTACGAAGGGAGGAATTTTCTTGCGTGAAAGGCCATTGTTGGGCATGTTTTGAGTGATTGGATCATATTTATTTTATTTCCAGTTCACGCCCCTTCACTCCGTTTACCACATGTTTGTTTAGACACATCGATACTCTGCTAGTGCGGAAAACTTATGCGTTTTGTGTATACTTGTGGTCGTTTATATATATACCTGTGTGTCTTTGGTATTTTTTGCATATTTATATATATGGTATTAGTTGGTCTTTGCATTTGCATTTAAATCATATGTTCATCTTAATTTTAAGTTATTTCCATTGGTATTCTATATGATCACCTTGTTATTTTTTATTGCTTGGTTTATATTGGTATCCTATGCTTTCTTATTATATTCAAGTTGGTATTAATTGATTGTTGTTTGGATTATTTGTTCTTGTGTAGCCTAATTGTTTGTTATTGCTTATTGCACTTTACACCACTGCATGATATACTTATTTTTTCTTTATGCTTACCCATGTTTCCTTTTGGGGGAGTTTTGGTTATATTGGGGATAAATGAATTTCTTATGCATCTTTTCTCTGTCTATTCCTGAACAAAAAGGGAAGAAATGGTATCTTAATATTTATAGTCCAGGGGAGATTTTTTTCTTAAGGGAAGACATCCTAACTTAGGTAGAGATTGTTAGATAAAGGGAGAGGATTTATTTTTAGGCAAATTTATATTATTATATATTCCTTTTGCATTTGAAGTTTGTATAAGTGTTCAGGTTTGTAATAATGCGACAAATCAACGTGAGTCTGTCAAGTGTCTATACTTTTTCCTTTTCGGTTTAGGGATTGAATCTTTTAGATGAGCCAGACGGCCCATTGTTTTTTTTTTATATTTTGCCCCAGACTAGCCAAGAGGAGATTTATAATGACAAATTTTGCGATAGAGTCAATTTGTATGTATTTTGGCTTATTCCGTGTTTGGACAAAACCTTGTGTCATGGGTTAGGTCTTGAGTATGTTTACCCTTTCAAGCCTATGATGTGTTTGATTGAAGACGTAGCGACCAAGATATTATGTTCACATCATCGTGTCAAGTTTCGTGCCTTGTTTTCAACTTCATGTTCCAAGGATCTCTTATGTATGAATGCATATATATTTTTTTATCCTTGGATATTTAATAATTGGGTGTTAGTTTTTCTAAAATGTTTTATACTTTTTTTTAAACTTGTTTACAGAAAACTTTCCAAGTCGTTTGAACGACGTTATTATGTTCATTCGAACGAGAATAGACATCTCGTTAGAACTTGATCCAATGAACTTCGAACGAGGAAAATTTGGTCCGCCCTGGTTTCTCATTGGAAGTTTCGTTACAAAGGTATTCGAATGAGAATAGGTGCTTCGTTCGACCGAACTCGTGATCTTTTTGTTTTTTAGGATTTCTTCAGCTTTTTATCATTACCTTTTTTGAAAAAACCTATTCATAAAGGAGAGAGATGACGTTGTAGATTTTAGAAAGATTTTTCTATGTGTTTTGAGTTCCAAAATTCTTCCAAAAATCTCTCCAAGTTTGCTTGATTGCTTATGATTATAAAAACCTAGTTTATACCCATATTGTTTAAGATCCAAGTTTCAATTCATATATGCTTTGAGATCTTTATTTGGGCACCATAGTTTAGTTTCTCTTCATCTTATTGAGAACTTATTTTGTGCGGTGAAATCCATACGTATTTTTGTTTACACACGGTGGACTCTGTGGTGTGGTATTACGGTGAAGAAGCATTGGATTACGTATTCCAATTTGTAAATGGTTGTTGAGCCTTATCGATTGATACCGAGGCGTATGTGGAGCCATTCGTTGTGGCAGTTACGTGGGTGGACTATTGCGTGTCCCTGTGAGAAGGCTGAAGGAATGAAGAGTGTCAAGGCTTAAGAGGACGTCAAGTCTGTGTTGTAAGTTTAGTACATAGTGAATTTGCATGGCAGGGTCGTCCTAGGTTTCTCCTGTTGTGGGGTTTTTCTCGTACATTGGCGTGTTATGTGGATTGATTTATTTTATCTTGTAATTACCTATATGCATGCTTTAGGATAAATATAAAACTGGTTAATATTTTTAACATAATAATTATATAATTGGTGCTAACTTTAATTTGGGTTAATTGGTGTTAGTATTTTCACCCTTTGCCATATTAGAAACCCTTGCACGTAGGATATAGTACTTTCAGCATATATAACTGATTTGAGTTGTGTAACTTAGCAAGTTGCTAGGGTTTTGACCCAATTTATTCGTGATGACTTTCAAGTGCTAGGGCTAGACCTACCGTTTATATTTCCTTCCTCGAGCTAGTATACATCATATATGCCATATCCAATCAGTGACAATTGGGTATTAATGTAAGTCCATTCCCTATGTAGACTTTCACTTACTTTCCATTTGAGAGAGTTGTATTTTTATTTAACTTTCAGTTATCATGTATTTTGGATAACAGTATTGGCACGTATCATTTTGGGAGTTATTGTTGGACTTGTATTTGAGATTTGGTGTTTGTATGTTGTTCTCTCTCTATTATGGTTATGGACACTTTATTATGAGCTTTATATTGGAGGACTTTCATATCGTATCTCTGTATTTGTCTCATGTTTTCATTTGTTCCTTTCGTGCTGCGAATGATATTTAAATTTTTTAACAACTTGTATGATTTAATAATTAGACTTGATCAACACGTGTATTAAATATACAGGGTTTCACACTCGTCAATTGGATCAGTAGGCCACCTGTATGCGAGCATTCAGGGAAACAGAGTCATTTTATGCTTGCCAAAAAAACTCTATTTCCCCTTGGATTTCTCTTTCTTATGAAGTAAAAATTTTAAGAACTCATTCCGTCAAGCATATAGAGGAATAATGAGCGTCGCATAAGGAGTCAACACCAGAATACAATGTCCTTTTATGTTGGGTCTCAATCAATAATCTTTCATTAATCATTGACGCCCTCTTTCCCTATCTTTATCCATAACCCTACGCACCGGTATATATCCTTGATGGCACGAGCAAGTTTATTGGACGTCAATCTCTAAAAGCCATGGAACTGCACTTCTCATCAATTATAACATTTGTTCATCCGAATTGACGAAGATAATAACTCATCAATAAACTTGGCAATGGAATTACCTAATGAAGAAGACATTAAAATCTGAAGTTGTTGAGAAAAATTGATGAAGGTGATGGTATGAAAATTGAAATTATGTGATATTTTATAAAGTTTATTTAAAAAACTAGTCATTTATGACTGATGGTCTTGTGACAAGTGGATTCTTATGGGACCATCCTCCCGCGATAAGCGAACTGCCACGAGGAACCAAAGTTCGCAAATTGCGATGAGATAAAAATGCAATTTCTCATTTTGGGACAACATATTTGTGCTCATGTTATGAAAATGGTCTAATAATTGTATTATGTGTATAAAACTAAGATTCTTCTAGGGTGAGTAGTTTAAAATCGCTGGACCAATTTTAAAAATTAATTTATTTTTTGACTTTTTTATGGGTTTTAACCCATTTAGACCCTTAAACAAATATTAATACATGATTAGTCCAAACATTTTATTTTGTTCCAAAAAATTCCTCATCACATAAAAACACTCAAAACAGAGACATACATAAACCCATTTACCCACCCACCCCCACCTCCATTGACGAAGCTTCGGTGACCACCACTGGAGATCCGACAAGACTGTCGAAACTCCGACGAGGGCTTGCCGGAGCTCCGGCAGTGAGGAGGTGGGGTGCGGGGGTAGGAGAGGTGGGAAATGGCTGCCTTTAGTGCTAACTTTCAAAATAAGAAAATATTAGGTAGTTGTCGGAGCTCTGGTGGGGGTCACCGAAGCTCCGACAGTGGGGGGGGAGGGGGAGGGGGTGCCCGCTAATGCGTACCTTTAAAAATAAGAGAATATTGGGTAAATGGATCTTCGATGGACTATATGTGTTAAATTAAAAATAAATATATTTTTTACAAAATCTTTTATATACTCTAAAATGCTTAACAGAACCTTAATGCTACTCATTAGAGAGCTTATCCACGTGGACATTTTTTTTATCACCTTCTCTCTCATATGGATAATGCTCGGTCACTTACTTCTCGCTTTCTATTATTCATAGCACCCACCTTATTCATTTTCTATGTGACTTTTCATTTCCTTTATTCAATAGGTAAACTAAAGTAAATGAAGAGTCAGATGGATAATGAATAAGACAGTTTCTCTCGTTTATCCGTCCCTTATAAAATGCCCATGCCGACAGAGTCCTGTAAAAAGGTTTTTGGTCCCGTTTTACTTTACATCAATTCTGGTACGGCCCACGAGGATTATCGGGCAATCTGAAAGGATGCCAAAGAGAAGGTGTCATTGCATTCCTGTTCATTTTTTTTTATCTATTTTTAATTTTGTTGGAAGATTTACTAACATCTTAATAAGAACAATCATTTCATATGAATCTACACAATGTTGTATATATAACAGATTTTAATATAAACATGAAGCTAGCCATACAATTTTCCACTCTCAAAAGACTTCCCTCATGCTGATTAGAGGAGTACAGATAGTTGTCAATTACGAATTCGTGACACGTATATTCCGCATGTACTCCAAATTCTATAAGGGACCCATGTCGATTTCAAAGGGTATATTTGGAATCAAATTTTATTTTCTACGGACCTAAATGTGTAAAAATACAAGACATGGAGTATGAATATGTTTTTAGCGGTCAATGCAAATGCAATTTAGTTTTTAGTGAAAAGGAATATAAAGATACGATTATATGTTAAAATTGGAGATATTAAAATATGATACATGAGAGATCTTAAAATTTTGATTATATGTCAGTAATAATATAAAAACGGTGTCTCTAAATGTGGTTCTACCACCTGTTTGAATTTTAATGCATTAAAGTTTTTCAATGCACTAAATACACGTGGATTTTGCTTAAAAAAATAAAACGTTTTCATTCATCTACAATTAATGGTAAAAAAATCATTATAATTTATTTTCTCCCTCTTCTTAATGACTAAATCTTTTTATTTCTCATCTTTTATCTTTTTATTAAACTATGCACAACATTGAACTTTTCGAAAAGAGTTGTACAAAACTTTATAGGAGTTAAATTTAATGTATTTTTTTTTGGTTGGAAAGTTTCTTTCTATTCTTATTTGTGGCCTCTCTAAATTTATGTTGATGTTTGTGTTGGTTGTGGGTTTTTTAGGGTTCTTTGGATAAGTTGAATGATTTTTTAATTTTAATATGTTGTAGTTCTACACCTTATGTTTGACAAAAAGCGTAAATAAATTTAATGTATTTGTTTCTATGATTGTTTTTTATCTTTATATTCTTATTTGTGGTCTTTGTAAATTTATGTTGATGTTTGTATTGGTAATGGATGTTTTAGGGTTCTTTGGATAAGTTGAATGATTTTTTAATTTTGTCATTTTGTCGTTTCACGTCTTATGTTTGACAACAAGCGTAAATTAAAATAAGTCCCATATTGACTTTTTTCAATTTTCAATTGACTTTACATGTGTTTTGAGTTGTTTGCATTATTTGTTTATGAGATTTGACTTATACTTTATTATAGCATTTTGTATTTTTTGTCTTTTTACTATTGTTAATTCGTAGTGGTTATGCTTTGCAAGACTATGCATGTCATATTATTTTTTATAAATTTTGTGTAAACTCTAACTGTACTGTTAAATAGTTTACTTCTACAAAAGCTTCCTTGAAGTTACTCACAATCCATTAAAAGAAAGGAAGACTTATTTGACAAGTGAACGAAAGAAAAAATAAAGATTTATATGAGATTATTATACTACCTCATCATGACACACCATGGCCTTTCTCACAAATTGATGAATAAATTTTATGGATTTTTCATTCGATAAAAGATGAAGGTTTTGGTTCTCTTTTATTATGTTTATCTTTTTTGCATTTAAGATAATACATACTTTGTTAGTTATTTGTTTTCAAAAATTGATTATGTTTCTTTTGATTGAATTCCCTGATTATTTGATTGTGTATCTTCTGATTGATTTCATTTTTATAAATATTCAATCATTTGTGTCATTTTTAGTTTTCAACACGATGTTATCAATTGTGTTATTAATTGTCTAAGATAATATTGTGTTCATTTTAATTATATAATTTGAATGTAGTATTTGTCTTATATATATATATATATATATATATATATATATATATATATATAGTGAGTGCAAAAAAATTCACAATAAAAGAATCTACGAAAATAATCACAAATGGCAGAAAGTAAATGAAATCACACACAACAACGATGGACATGGTTCAACAACTTGCCTACGTCCACAGAGAGGTTACTTGTTCTTATTAAGTGTCTCTCAAAGTTACAAGTTTTTCATCCCTTTGCCCCCGATCAGAGTGTACAATTTATATATGTTGTTACAGAGATCGAGTTGCTTAAGGAACCCCATAAGAGGGTGCGGATTGGCCATGAGGTGCTTGAATATCTTAACCGAGATTCTTGGTACCTGATTTGACCATATTTGCGAGTGTCCTGCTTCAACTAAACTACCTGTGCAGAAATTAAGTCATGATTTGGTCTGGGCCATGGCATGTTTGTAATAACAAGACTTGCACAAGGGGTACACTTGTCTTAAAGATAAATTGAAATGCCAAAATCTTCCTCAGAAGTCGAAACTCATCATTAGAGTGTTCTGGTGATCAGTTGGTGTATACTCAACTGTTCATTCACTGTATTTGGTCGGTCTTGCGCATACGTCGCTCCTAAGCTTCTCTTCTACTTCAAAAATCGAAGTCCTTCTTCTTATGTTCTTTCCCAAAGCTTTGTTACTACCTGTAAGTTCTAGTCTCTACCCTTTTAATTATTTTTCTTTGTATTAGCTAGTTCTTGTAGTTAGTATTTCTTATTGCTTGTTCAGTTATGGCAATGGTAGATAATAAGTCCGTAGAAGAGTAGAGGCGTCAGTATAACATTCCTGATTGGGTGATTATCGATTGTGCCCCCCTTCCTCATAATGTTCATAAAGTTGATGGGGGCACTAGATTCACACCCTCTTGGTAACTCAAGGGGTCTTGACATTTCCCCCAAATGAGTTGTTTCTTAGATTTTTAAAAATTTTGCCATTGTTCCTTCCCAGTGTGCCCCCAATGTGTGGAAGATAGTAAATGGAGTCCACAGAATAAATACACTTTATGAAACAAGGTTAAGTCTTGCTGAGATATGTTACTGCTATGTGTTCTCAAAGACCAAAGAGGGTTTGTTATATATGAAAACTAGAAAAGCTGAGCGAGTTCTGGTGGTAAATCTTCCGGATTCCCATAAATACTACTGGGAAAATGGGTTCATTGCTAGGAACTGACAGCGCCCTCCATCATTGGAGCGAGGAATACCTCGTGAACCCACGATTTTTTAATACGGAGAGGTCGAAATATGTTGTTGTTTTTTCCTTTCTGTTAACTTCTTGTGAATTCTTCCCATTCTTGTGGCTGATAGTCCTCTTCTTTGTTATTATAGCTCGTGTTAAGAATCATGAACCTGATATTAGGGAGATTAATGCTGACGAGCTCGTGAAGTCCTGGAGCATTAGAGAGGGATTGGAAGACGGTGAACATCCAAGGTCGGTGGCCTTTCTCTTAGAATATAAGAATACATGCACCATCTTTATTGCTCGACCAGTTGATAAGGTCCCAAATTTGAAAGCTCCAGAAGTAGGTCCTTCTCATCCATTTGTTATTGAAGAGGAAATTTCTAAAGAAGAGGAAGAAAGAGATGAAGAGGGAAGAGGAGAAGTGGGGGTAGAGGAAGAAGAAAACAAAGAGGAAGAAGAAGAAGAAGAAGAAGAAGAAGAAGAAGAAGAAGAAGAAGAAGAAGAAGAAGAAGAAGAAGAAGAAGAAGAAGAAGAAGAAGAAAAAATACATGGATCCTTTGGTTAAGAGGAGGAAGTTAAGGCTTCCTAATGATGAAGACGACCATACGGTCCTTTTTTACAAGATTCCATCTTTAAAGAACTCTCTAACAGACTCTTCCAAGGGCAGTGGTTCTGTCCCATCTGATAGGGAAGAGAGCAAGAGAAAGAGATGGATAAGAAAAGAGAAGAAGAAGAAGAGAAGAAAAGAGAGAGAGAGAGAGAGAGAGAGAGCGAAAGAAGAATAAGAGAAGAGGAAATAGAAGAAGAGGGTTGAGGCTAAGAGAAAGTTAACCCTATAATACTCTGGGGTGCCCACTTTCCCTATCCTTGATGGGGTTAATGTGGGTGATTCCCCCTCTTTGGCCCCTGACCTCCTAAAGAGGTCGGTGCTCGCTGCTCATCGCGAGCATTCCTCTAGGATGGGGCCAACTCAACTCACCCTCAAGACTGCACAAGGGATGGCTCTGGTATGTTTTCCTGCTTATTTCTTTTTCTTTGCTCTTTCTGTTTCTGTTCTAATTCTCTGTTATTCTCTCTTGTTCATAGATGCTATCTGATTTTATTACTCTTTTGGACAATCAATCTGATAGCTTCAGAAGAGAGAAATAGCTAAAAAAAAGCCCTAGAAGCCGATAAGGTGGCCTTTGTCAACCCTCGCCAAAAGTGGAGCATGAAAAGAATGAGATGTCAAAGGCCTATGATGCTCTTGGGGCTACTCAGAAGGTGATAATTACTGAGAAGTTCAAACTGATAGAGGCCAACAAAGATTTAACTGACAAAGTTTCCAAGCTGGAGGGTGATCTTCCCCAATCCAATGATGACAGCTACCATGAGGGTTTTTATAAAGCTTATGAGGACGTAGAGCGCCAAATGGCTTATTCTTGCAAGGTCTCTTTCAAGAAGGGATGGGACTAAGGTTTGAAGGCTGTTGGAACTCCTGTATATTCTAATCTTTTCAGTCTTTATTCTCCTGGTCCTGACCTTTATGTTGAAGAGGAAGAAGGAGAAGGTGGTGATCATGATGCTGGTAACACTGAGATTATTCCTATTGAGGTTAGCGGGAGTACTGGTACTGACCAGGAGCAGCAGGTGGTTGATAAAGGGAAAGCCATAGTTGAAGGATACCAGGTAAAAGACTAGGGCTTTGTAGACTATGAGTTTATATTTTCCTTATATAATTTTTAGTCTTGTCAGTCTGTACCCATTTTTTGAGAACTTCATGTATTGGCCTTTGGCCACCTTTTTATGTTATATGGCAATTGAATTATTCTCCTTTTTCATGTGTTAATCTAATTTTCCATATGCTAATAAACTTGCTTCTGGTTTAGTGTGTATCATTTGTAGTCTGCTGATTTAGATCACTATATTTCTCCCAATTCTCACATGGGGAGAATTGTTAGACTTGATATCAGCCTATAGGCTCGCAAAGACTTTGTGAAAATCTATAAGTAGTTAAGAGCGAGGAACGAGCAGTACAAGAACCAGACTAAAGTAATTGCCAAGTTAAAAGACGATCTCAAGGAAATAGAGGAAATAGGGGCCTCAATTCAAGAGGAGGTAAATTACTTGAGGGCCCAATTATTGGATAGGGTTGAGGTCGACCAAGTGAGGGAGGTGCAGCAGTCCGAAAATGATGCTCTGAGAAAGGAGGTTGCTTGCTTGAAGTCTTTTATAGGCACGCTTAAAGACAATGTCAAGAAATTGAGATATGCATTCAAGGTGGGAACCCGAGAGGTATGGGGAGAAGGTTACAATGTTAGTTGGGTAGATGCCCCAACAAAACTTAAAAAGGCAGAAAGCGTTGCCTTTTCTTGAGGATGGAAAAGTTTCCTTAAGGAGGTGAAAACTCCAAAAGAATCTAAGTTTTGGTATAAGTACCAGATTCAATGCCCTACCTATATCCCTAACCCTTCTCCAAAGATGATGAATGGATCCCATCTGATGCTCTTCCTTCCAACTCTTGGATCATAATCTTGATGAAGATGTAACATTTTTGCCTCAAAGCCAGATAATGGTCAGTGAGCGATGGTATCAGAATACCTTACTCGTCACCCTGACCCTTCTTAGGCCTTTATGTATTTCTTTTTAGTTTGTAGTTGTAACCTTGTATTTTAATAAAGAGTTTTCTTATATTTTGAGCGTATACTGACTAAACATGTGTTGATTTCGTCTGCTCGAAGTTTACCTAGTACTTTTATTGACCAAAACGATATTGATTGACCAATCGTAGACTTTATGTAGGTTCATACTTAGTTTGAATCATTTTCGGCTTTTACAGCCGACTAAACGATGTTTAAGTATTTCCACACTACCTTTTATGTGTTCGAACATTCTCCCAGTCCAATATGCCTAAGCAATATCATTCCATTCACTTTACCTTTTAGGTCGTGTCGTCACACTACCTTAGGCATAAGTGAAATGATGGAGAGAATGCACCTGGCTAGTGGGCAATTCATATGAGCAGGCTTTTTTCAACCAATAGAAGTTGGCGACTAACCAGGGTTGGCTTTATTGCCTAAGGATACCCTGTAGGGCTTTTGTTATTATCGGGGCAACTCATGATGCTTCTTGTGTTTGTAACAAGGGCCTGAGGGTAATTTGAAGTGCTCGTAGTTAACTTGCTAGCCCTGGTCATTAGGCATTTAGATATTCGCAAAGGAGTTGTCATTGGAAAAGGTGCAAATTAATGAGATATAATCAAGATAAGTTAAGCATCCGATGTAAAGTACGAGAATAGAGGCGCCAACCGGCCTTTATTCATTAGAAATTGTCTTATCAAGTAATAAAAAATAAAAATTCTGCTAACTTAAAAGATAAAAAAGAAGATCTAAATGTAAAACTTCTTGATATTAGTTGCGTTCCATGATGCGTTTCCAAATGATATGCTTCTTAAAGATCATCTTTGATGATTCTGAAGGGATCTTCCCAGTTTGGTCCTAGTTTATTATCTGATGGTTTTACAGCACTGTCGAGGACTTTTCGCAGAACATAGTCTCCTATTGAAAACTTCTTCGAATTGACTCTTTTGTTGTACTGCTTGGCTATTTACTGTTGGTAAGAGGCCAACTTGATCAAGGCTAGCTCTCGTCGCTTGTTTACAAGGTCAAGTTCAGTGCGTAGTGCTTCATCGTCGAGGCCTTGGTCAACCAGAGTGGTTCTCATAGTGGGGAGACCTGCTTCTAAAGGGATGACAACCTTCATGCCATAAACGAGGGCAAATGGTATTTCTTCAGTTGGCTTCCCAGGCACCGTGTGATAGGCCCATAGAACATGAGGGAGTTCATCCACCCAAGCGCCCTTAGCTTTTTCCAACAGTTTTTTCATTCCATCGATCATGGTTTGTTGGAAGCTTACGCTTGCCCATTACTTTGGGGATACGCCATAGAACTAAAGTGGTGCTTGATGTCGTGCTCATCGCATAAAGCTTGAAAGAAACCACTTTCAACTTGTATACCATTATCAGTGATGATGGTCCTTGGTATCCCAAAACAAGTTATGATATTCCTCCATATGGACCTTGTCATGTCATAGATTTGTTGTTTGCCAATGGTTCTGCCTCTACCCATTTAGTGAAGTAATCTGTGGCGACTAGCAGATACCTGTGATTTCCAGACACAGTAGGTAGTGGTCCCATGATGTCTAGTCCCCATTGAGATAAAGGTTATGGATTAGTAAGTGATTTTAGGTCGTTGGAGGGCTGGTGAACCATATGTGAGTGCTTTTGGCACTTTTTACATTTGTGAATGTATGCGCCATCGTCTTTCTGCATGCGAGGCCAGCAACATCCTCCTTAATCTCTCAAAAGGCTATTGATCTTCCACCTGCGTAACTCCCACATGTGCCTTCGTGAAGCTCACTAAGTATTTGCTCGAAATCTTATGGGTGAACTCACTAGAGGTAGGGGCTTGTGAATGATTTCTTATAAAGCTTCCCTTCAGGGTTGAGGTAGAAATGAGCAGCCTTGACCCTGATTTGATGGCCGATCTTTTATCGTCTGGCAGTATGTCACTACGTAGATAATTAATTATGGGGTGTATCTAACTTAGGGCTTTATCTGGGAGGAGGACTTTCTCAACTACAACTGTATGATAGATACTGGGTTGTGTGAGGAACTCTGTATGGATTATCCTCCTTAGGTCAGAGTCAATTATCGAGTTTAGCACTGCTAAAGCATCAGCGTGATTGTTCTGTCCTCGTGGTAACTGTTGAATTTCCACATTTTCAAAGTCTCCCATGATTCATCTTACTACATTGAGGTATGTTATCATTCGATCGTCTTTAGCATTGAAGTCTCTACTTACCTACTTGGAGACCAAATTGGAATCATCGAATACATTGAGGTATTTTGCCCCCAGTAGTTTGGCTTTTCACAAACCGGCGATCAATGCTTCATACTCAGCTTCGTTGTTGTAGGCTTCAAATCCCAACCTAATTCCCTAATCAATGGTGGTGTCTTCGGGGGTGATGATAATAATTCCCACTCTTTCCCTCTTGGAATTTGAGGCTTCATTAACATATAGTGTCCAATCTTTAGACGGTGCTTCACATGTGATCAATTGCTCTTCGTTCAGCTGATCTGCTGGGTGATCTCCTGTGAACTTAGTAATGAAATATGCTAGGACATGTCCCTTGATTGTCGTTCTGGGCTGGAAGTGGATATAGAATCTCCCGAGCTAGATCGACCAGTTTGAGAGTCGCCCAGAGAGGTCAGCCCTTCGTAGAACGACTTTGAGTGGGTAAGATGTGATTACTGTTATGGAATGGGCTTCGAAGTAGTGCTTCAACTTTCTTAAAGAGATCACTAAGGCATATGGGAGATTTTCCAGAGGCAAGTACCATTATTTAGCATCTAGTAGCGTCTTGCTGTCATAGTAAATCGGGTGTTGTTCTCCCTCCTTTTCACATACTAAGGCAGAGCTTACAGCATGGTCTGATACTGCCAGGTAAAGATACAGTTGTTCTCTATCATTTATAATTACTAGTAGTGGGGTCTTGATAAGGTAAGACTTGATCTCTCCCAGAGCTTACGAACAGTCGTCATTCCATACTAAACCTTTGCCTTTTTAAAGAGCTGAAAGAATGGTCGGTAGCGTTCTAAAAACTTGGAGATGAAGTGATTGAGCGCCGCGAGCATCCCAGTATGCTTCTGAACATCTCTCAATGTCTGAGGGGGCTGAACCCTGGTGATACCATCGATTTGATCTAGGTTGTCCTCCATTCCCCTTTTACTCACTAGGTAACCTAAGAATTTCCCTGACTGGACACCGAATGAACACTTACTTACATTAAGCTTCATTCGATACTTCCTAAGGATTTTGAAAGTTGTTAAATCTGAGAGGTGATCGATCTTGTTCTTTCTTTTAACGAGCATGTCGTCGATGTAGACTTCCATTGTTTCTCCTACCTGTTTGTTAAACATCTTGGTTACCAATCTTTGGTAAGTTGCCTATGCGTTCTTAAGGCCAAACGACTTGACCTTATAGCAGTACAACCTAATTGAGGTTATAAATGACGTCTTATCCTGTTCGGGACCATATAAGGGGATCTGATCATATCCTGAGTAAGCGTCAAGGAAGCTCATCCTCTCGTGTGTCTCTATGGCGTCGACCAGCTGATCTATTTTTAGGAGAGGGAATCTATCTTTAGGACATGCTCGATTGAGGTCGATAAAATTAATGCACACCCTCCAACTACCATTGCTTTTGGGTACCACCACTGGGTTGGATAACCATACAGGGAATTGAACTTCCCTGATGAATCCTGCATCCAGTAGCTTCCTTACCTCTTTCTCCACTGCCTTAGCCTTCTCAAGGGACGTTCGACGAGCCTTTTGAGTAATTGGCTTAAAAATGGGATCGACGTGTAAGCGATGGCACGCCATGCTAGGGTCAAACCCTGGTAACTCGTAAGTCTCCCATGCAAAAATATCTATGTTATTTTTAAGGAGTGGAACCAGTTCCCTTTTCTTTTGATAGGTGAGAGCATATCCAATAAAAAAATTCCTTTATGTCAAGTTTTCATCGACTACAACTTCTTCCAGGCTTGTAACGACCCTGTCGGCGGGGTGGATCGTGGTCACTTCCACCCCTGGTCGATCATACCGTAATTATTGTTTAGAGAGAACATCCCCCTCCTGGGCTTTCTCCTGGGCATTCTCTGGCTCCTTCTTCTCTTTCTTTGGGTGGATGGCTTCGATGAAGCGCTTTCGAGTTATAGTCTGGTCATCGTGAATCTTTCCCACTCCACGATTTGTAATGCATTTCAGGATGGAACGACCTTCATGGCGTGAAGCCAACCTCTGCCCAAGATAACATAATATGGGGACTCGATGTCCACTATTAGAAACTCGATTAAATTCGAGATGTTTCATGCAGGTAGCTTTTCAACATCCTAGTTAACAATCCTGAATGTGATCACCAGTGCGTCATGATGTAGTTCCTCACCCCGACCAAGTCTTCTTCGGTAAACACGATGTGTTTGGTGTAATCAACGTCTTCTGGTCGCTGACGCTTTCCTTCCTGAGTTTTAGCATGATCAAGCTAAAAAGTTTCCATTACGATTGTCACCTTCTTGAGTTCCATCCAAATGGCATTGCCCTGAATCTGTTTGAGGTCTGACGCCCCATGAATTACTACAAAATCGTGTCGTTTATCATCATCGAGGACGTTATCTGGCTTTTGGTCGTCGTTGGTTGCGACCCTCTCTGTCTTCTTTTCAATATACTCGTTGGGGTACCCTGCCTGAACTATATCCTCCAGATGTGACTTCAGAGCTTTACAATTCTCGATTCGGTGACCGCCCTCCTTGTGGAATGCACATCTCAGCGCGATGTTCTTTTTAGTTGGATCGTTGTCCATCTTCTTCAGCCATTTGATAAAAGTCTTATCCTTGATCTTGCTAAGAATTTTGTAAATGAGTTCCTTGAAGACTTTATTAACAGTCTGTAATGCCTTGGAAGGGTCACTCTTATTCCACCTTTGGAGCCATTCTTGCCCCCGTTCTTGCTTCCCTACTTATGGGTGTCATTCTTCTCCGTCCCCTTGTTCACTTTGGCTGAACCATTGTCTCCCACACTAGGATGGACCACGTCTTTAACCTTAGCGTACTTCTTGATACAAGCCATAAGATCATCGATTCTTATGGCTTCTTTCTTGGCGAGGGATTGGTGCAGCAAAGAGGTGGTTGGCAAGCTGATTTTAAAGGACACAATGACAACAAGCTCCGAGCAATCCTCAATTTCATTAAAATCTTCCTAGTATCTCTTGGCGTAATCTGTGAGGTTCCCCTGTGGCTTCTTCTTCATAGTGAGCAGTGCATCCAGCCGCTTAGGATGGGAGATGCTCGTTATGAATCGTGTCATGAAATCCTCTGCCAGTGCTGCAAAGTTCCTGATCGACCTATGGGTAAGCCTTTGAAATCACTTATGTGCTACATCATGTAGGATAGAAGGAAATATCCTGCACATCAGTGCGTCATTGTAGCTCCATAAAGTCATTGCTTGTCGATATTGCCTGACATGCTCTATAGGATCTGTTTTCCCGTTATAAACCTTGAACCTAGGAACAACGAATTTCTTGGGAGGCTCATCGCGTTCGATCTCCCTTGAAAAGGGGTGTGACACCCCGCCTATCGGGTGATCAGTCCTATATCAAATTAAACAGGTATCTCATCTGGTTTATTCTTAGCATCATTGTCGTTAAATCATTAATTACTAACCACCTAGTGTTTCATTAAGCTGATGCCAAATTTTATCTTTATTAATCCAACTCAATCAACAAACTAGGAAAGCAAATAAACTAATACAAGAAATAAACTAAACATTCCATAACGTAAGTGCAAGAGGTTGTCGAACAACATCGACTACAAGCCATCCACAAAGTGCAAGTAAAAAGTATACTGATGCATGCCAAGACTGAATAAAAAGTACAACCGAACAAGTCTCTATCTAAAGATAGAATGAAACATGCGTCTACACAAAGAACCCACAACAATCCACATAAGCTGCAACCACGCACCCTACAGGAAGGAATCAGGCCTGGCGCCCCTGTGGGAGGACACCTAAAAGGTTTTTTAAAATATTTTATAACAAGGGTTAGAACCCAAAACATTTAAAAATATTTAGCAAGTGAATTAAAATGCAATAAATAAATATGCAAATGCTCTCTATATTTAAATTAGTGTCGCACACTCCCTTGAGTTTACCTCACCCCTCAATTAATGTGTACGCCTAACGAATTTGACATAATACACATAGCCACTCTCCTCATAACTAGCCTTGCCCCAAAAATACTATACTAATTACCCCACTGTTACACCCCAAGCGAGTATAGTATTTTTCTTTATGAGTTATTATACACATTAACTTTCATGAAGCATCAATTCTTACTTTAATTCATATAACATCCACAAGTTATATTACCTATACATTTCACACCATGTATATATATATATATATATATATATATATATAAATTCCCGTATATAATTTTGCACTATATATACGTATCATATCTCAACATTCACACACATGTCAGATATAATTTTTGGGTTATTATTTTAATTAATTAATTAATATCCGACATGTGTGTGAATGTTGAGATATGATACGTATATATAGTGCAGAATTATATTCAAAAATTTATATATATATATACATGGTGTGAAATATATAGGTAATATAACTTGTGGATGTTATATGAATTAAAGTAAGAATTGATGCTTCATGAAAGTTAATGTGTATAATAACTCATAAAGAAAAATACTATACTCGTCTAGGGTGTAACAGTGGGGTAATTAGTATAGTATTTTTGGGACAAGGTTAGTTACGGGGAGAGTGGCTAGGTGTATTATGTAAAATTTATTAGGCGTGCACATTAGTTGAGGGGTGAGGTAAACTCAAGGGAGTGCGCGACACTAATTTAAATTTGGAGAGCGTTTGTATATTTATTTCTTGCATGTAAATTCACTTGCTAAATATTTTTAAATGTTTTGGGTTCTAACCCATTGCTATAAAATATTTTCAAATGTCCTCCCACAGGGGCGCCAGGCTTGATTCCTTCCTATAGGGATCGTGGCTGCAGTTTATGTGAATTGTTGCGGGTTCTTTGTGTAGACGCATATATATATAATCAAATTCAAAATGTATATGGAAATATTTTGAATCTCTATACTACTATAAAATGCTATACAAGCATTTAAGACTCTTCAACAATGAGGCTGTCCACGTATGCATCAGTGACATGCCCATATAATATATACAAAGGAAATATGATTCTCAATATTCACATTCCGAAAATTCCCACATGACAGTGATAAGGGACCATTCATCTCCATAATTGAATACACGAAATACGGGACTATAAACCCATCAAACTACGCCTATGTCTGTCTCTCATATTGATAATTTCATGTCCATTTCATTTCTCTAACTCTTCGATTATTCTTCCCTTTTGTTTATTTATATTCCCCAAAAAAATTCCGAAGCCCTATGTTAAACCCTTTCATAATATCCTCTCTATTAAACCCTCTTATAATATCATCTTCTCTCTCTCAAACCCTCTTTTAAGGCTGCGTTCGATGTTGTCCTACAACCCAGATCAAGTTGATTGCAATTTAGATGTATCCAAGTTAGACATGGTTGCAATGAGGCTTGAGAAGAGAAACAAGTTAACCTTGGTTAGTGACGATGAAGTTTCACATGTTATGTCATCATTATTTATCTATATAGCTTTTTTATAATCGGGAATCAAAGCAGATGATGTTTGGGAGTCGAATTTCAGTGGAATTGCTCTCTGGCTATGTTGTTGTCAATGGTCAGCTATGAGTACTTCAAGCAGTTCAAAGTGAGCTATGATCATAGAGCTCTATTAATCGATGGAAAACGGAGAATGCTCATTGCTGCGGGAATTCACTATCCTCGATTCACTCCTCAGGTGCTCAATCTCTTTCTATTTTCGTATACATACCCATATGATTATTTTTTATGTTATTGCAGGGTGTTACCTTTTCATCATACTACTGTTTAATATAATCGCATAGCCTCGTCCCTGGATTAAGTTTGACACCCCTACTCATAATACTGTTCAATTTGATTGTCCCTCAATTGTTGGAATGGAATTTTCAAATATTATGCCCCTCTTCAGTTGTACAAAACTATTTTAAGTAATTTGTATTAAAATACTCTCGTATATTGACCATTCTCACTCTTTCTACAATCACTTGCTTTATATTTTAATGATTTGTCCATTTCTTCATACCCAAAGTTAAATAAGGTTCGGTATTTTTTTGTAGGTGTAGAGATTATGTTGGAGTGGAGTAGTAGACTAAGGCCGGAGGAGCCGAAACCCACAAAGTTTCTCCCATCGGTTGCTGAAAAAAATTAGTCAATTAAGGCTGGTGTGGCCTATCACGTTGTTCTGGCAGACATGAGTTGGGTATTGACACTGAATTAGTGCATTTTCTTTGCATTTGTTGATACCAAGACTAACTCTACAATGTTTTACATGGTGTGTATCTGATTTTCATTGAATACAGTATTTTTGTTAAGTTTCCATTCATTTCCATGCGTCCGACAAATTTTTCACAACATTTAAACAAGTTTTGATACATTTTCAATGTAAATACCCTGTTTTTGTTGTTTCATTTGTCTTCAATATTTCAATAAATTTCTATAAGATGATTTCAATTATGCACATTAATTATTTGACAAAATGTTTATGTCGATGGTTGCGCTTTTTATTGAAAAACAACTAAGAAATAAAAGAGATGCATGGTTTCGGTTGAAATTATGACATTACATATGTTGTGTTTGTTGATAGGGCACTATGAATAGGAAGACATACTTGGTTGTTTGGCAGAATAATTTTTAGGACGTTTCTTCATGATGAATTTTTTAATTATTAGGATAGACTTCATAATAATGACCCATTTACTTTTATAAACATAGGAATATGACATGTTCATAAGTTGCTCCAAGAGGCAAATTTGTGAATGTAATTTAATTATTTTCTATTTTGGGTTTCAAACTTAGATGTGGGTAAGTTATCTACTGTGTTAATTAAGTAATGATTGTAACTTAGAATTGTTGGGTTGACGTGTTTTGAGTAAACTATGCAGAAATCAGTTGAGTTTAGGTTTGTTTTGGTAAATAGTGGTTACAAAGATAATTGGGTTGAAAGAATTTGAGGTTAACTCTGTAGACAGTGTTATATATATATATATATATATATATATATATTGTCTTGGTTTCTGATGAGTTGAAATAAGCTTATGGTGTTCAGAAGTTGCTGTTTTGATTTGGTATGAGCTTGTATAAGTGTAGATTTTAGAGATCTGCAAATATAAAGGAAAATTATATTTGTAACCATCATTTTCTTTATACTCATTGGCATGATTAAACTAATTCAATTAGGCCTCACCGTTTCAGCGAGGATTGGGTGATCAAAAGAGGCGGAGTCAATCTAGGATTAGAACAAAAGCCTTATCTCTCGCCTCATTGAATTGAATTCAATCCGTCCGTGGATCCTCAATGAATTTAATGTGTTTTTTAAACTCATTTGAGTATCATGTCTGGATTTAAAGTGTATAATTGTATAATTAGTTCTTTCCTTGGACTATTGTTTTATAATGTGGTTTAACTTTTGGATTATTGTTTTAATACATGCGTTTCTTTCTTAATGCCTACCTTTTAAAGCTTAGTTAGATTCCTTACGAGTTTCATTTCGGGCCTAACAAAGTTGGCTCTAAATTTTTGGTGTGGTTGATTGAAGACAACGATTGAGGTGCTAAAGGTTCTATGTATATTTACTTTTGTAATTTTTCATAGACCTCATGTTTAATTTTCTATTTGAACTGTATGCAATAAAAAAAGATGCTTGGTTTTACTTGCGCACTACAAATGCTTGATGGATGACTCAAGTGAGCATCTTCTTTGTGAGCTATTTGTTTTCGATTAATAGTAAACATGTATATTTCATTTTATTATGTGAAGGAATTTTTCGACCAGTATACAATTTCATGCGTTATTTGTGTTTTTCAAAGACCAACTAACTATACGGCAAGAATTATTAAATAACCAACATAATTCTTCACTACAAACATAGAGTTTGAACACACACTTTCACACACACAAGGCTTTCGAGGTTATTAAAGAACCAACTAAATTATTTACACAGCAGAACATATGTCAGTTTATTCACACAACACAAACTCAATATGTACAATTAGTGGACAGTAATTAATCAGTCCAGTGGGGGGAAAAAGTATCGACTAGCAAGAGTTTCAAGGTTGATAACGTTTCTTATCTATGGCGTGTAACATGATCATTCCATTTATGTGAGCTCATTTCGACAAGCGCATATGTGAATTAGAAAAACTTGCAATTCAAGATTATGACAAGCAATATAATACAAACCATAAATTTATGAGGGTTAAGAGGGCAAATCGAAAGACCTCTAAAGGGAGGCGACATTTCATTACATTTTGTGCCAGGGATGTTAATGATGAAAAAACCTTTCAAGTAGATGTGTATATAGAAATAGGCACAAAGAAAATGAAATTTTATCTATTGATCTTAAACCAAAAGAAACAAGAAGGGAAAGCTATGGTAGAGAACTGTCCTATTGCTACTGCTAATGCTGGGGATAAACCAACTACTCCACAAGATGCCAGTTGTGCCTTGCAATTAAAAAGTAACTGGGTTCAAGAATTTGTTTTCCTTCAATTTGACTAGGGAATGGAAAAGGCTAGAATGTGTATGAAGATGCATTCAATCTCCTTCAACTATGTTTCATAGTACTTTCTCTCTGTATGCTTCATATAGTACATGTTTAAAATGTAGCTATTGTTCACCAGGTTGTATGTGTTCATTCCAGTTGATTGATTCTATAGCTATGGTTTAGACTTCATATAGCAGAGCATGTGTCATTATATTCAATTTGGTGCATATGGTTTAGACTTCTATTAGTTATAAATAGCATGGTGTATGTTTCTAACTATCTCATGCACAACTATATGCTGGGCTGGTGTATATTTAGCTAGATTGGTGTATGTTTCTAATTATCTTAAATGGGACTTTCATTATGAGTTTTGATATTGATCTTATGATTTTCTAAACATAAAGTTCCCTTTTTTACATATTAGGTTTTAAGAGTTCCCTTTTAGTACTTGATTCAAAAAATTGATTCCTCTATGATAATAAATTTGGTTTTAGTACGACCTGCTGAGCTTGGATAATAAATGGTTAGTTACTAAGTTGAACTCTATTTTATGTTTTGTGCAGAGATCATTTTTAATATCCCATTTTACTTTTTTATCACAACTGGTGTATATTTTTTCTTAACTTACTGATATCAGTTTGGGATGGGAAAATAGGTCTGGTCATGGTATTTTGGCGAACCAAGACTGCATTATTAGTAGAGTACCTGACAGTCTTATTTAATGTCGATGGGGAGTGAGATCTCAATAAATTATGTTCTTATTTTCCTTTAGAGAAGAAAGGAATCCAAAAATTGAGTATGTAAGAATCCAAAAATTGAGTAATCAGGCTTCCGATCAGATGATTTGGAAAGGAAATCGCTATGGTATTTTCTCTCTAAACTCAGATGGGAACTATATTAGACAAATCAAAATTTCATTCTGGTCTTCGAAGTTTATATGACATAGGAAAATTCCTCTTAAAATTTACTTTCTACTTTAAAGAGTTATGAAAAACATTTATCTCTTAGGTTGATTGTTTATATGATGCTTATCTCCCACGGTTGATTGCTTATCCTCTGTTTCTATATTTATTTGTTCGGATTTGATTTCAAATTTAATTCGGATCAAAATCACGGACTCGATTTTTAGGAATTTGATTTATGGCTTAGGTTGAAAGGATGTTTAAATTATTTTTTCCTTTTTTTCTTTCATAGTCTTATACCTCCATCTCTTCATATTTTTTCATTTATTTGGGTTCTTATATTTGCTATACAAAAGGCGTATTATAATGTTCTATAACTTGGGACGAAGTGAGCCTTGAAGAAGACAACATGAGTTGTCATAATACTCTTAATTAGGGACGAAATGAGTATTTTGATAATTTCTTATTAGGCAAGATGCTAATGTATTACACTGTGCTATAACTGAAGGCACTTAGTTTATTTTGTACTCTTATTAGGCATAACCTCGATTTTATATATTAGCATCGTGCCTTCCGTCAAATATACCTGGACAATGTATTACATTGTGCTATACCTGTGCTATACACTGTGTAATACACAATGTGCTATACATGTGCTATACCTGTGTAATACACCGTGCTATACCCGTGTATCGTGCCTTCAGTTAAATATACCTGATAAATTTGCCTTCAGTTATAGAACAATGTAATACATTAGCATTATGCCTTTAGTCAAATAAACACAAAAGACGTACTCTTATTAGGTAACGATGTATTACACCGTTAGAACTTGGAAAATGAATTAATGGTCTCTTCTTCGTAACAATTATGCACCGCTGTACTACTCTGTTATTTGTAACAACACGGATGTACTACTCTGTTACGCATTGATGTATTACACATCAAAAGTGAGTATAAACATGAAAGTTTTACTTGATTTGAAAATAATGTTGCGGCTATGATTATAAACAATTTGCAAATGCTATAATAGGTTCATTCTCGAACTGTCTCTGAGGGCGTAGCTACATTGGAACCATGGGATTTCAAGATATCATATAACAAGTTAGTTATAGCAGCTAGAGCAGAAGCTACTACTTTCGGAATTAAGGGTGTGAAAGAGCATGCATTTTTTCTTCATGAAGTTTATTACGCATAGGAGATCTGCAGAAAACGACTTCTAAACTGGATAGTGTCTGATATCCCAGATATGAAACTGAGCTAATAATTATTATGACAATTGAGAAATTTCAGTTGAGTTTTTGAATGTTTCTTTCGAGAAAACAATATGGTAACCATGCTCCGAACAAGGATTTCAAATGATGAGTTTTTCTTCTTTTTTTTCTCTTTTCAAGCGTGCTTAAACTGTCAATGGATATTTTTATTTACTACATGCTCATATTTTGAAGTTTTCCCCTGTTTTGTGGTTTGAATATACTGTGCAATGGTATTTGATGAGAGAGAACTCTAAAGTCCTTTATTACATAGCCTTGGTTTGTTGGAATGGTACAACAAAACTTCTAATCCTCCTAAGCCAATGCAATTGGTTTTTTTTGTTATGATCAGTTTTTCGGTGTGGTTTGGACTTCATTGTGCAATGTGAAACTACCATTAGTTGAAGTTCATCTGCTTTCACACCGCTTCATTAATGTAGGCAAGTAAAGTGCCTGATATAATTCAACAACACACTTTTATGGAATTATATTCCACGCTTACTTTGTAGACCCATTGCAAGGCAAATCCTAAATTCAGTTTTCCAGAACTACATTATTCGATAAATCTGTGCATAACTTATAATTTTAATTTGTAGAATAAATGTTTACCATCATGTTGGATTAGTGTTATATTGATAAAGACTTCATTTTATGATTTCTTGGAAATTTTAAGAACTCACGCATCGCGATCTTCAATAATCAACAATAATGATATGAGGGCCATGAACTTCCAATGAGATGGCATGTTCATCTTTATATGTTCTTTTTCACTATGATTTTGGGTTTCTTTCTAAATATATAAAAAAGCCTGTAATTACAATTCTGAAGTTCATGGGTTGAGAATAGTTCTCTTGTATTTGAAAGTTTTTATATTGGCATTTAGAATTAACTAGACACAAAAAATAAATGGATTCAAATCTTATACTTTTGCATTATAACCTGGATGGAACTTAGTAAGATAATTGCTCTTACAATGACAACATAAGTCACTATAATAAATCAGAGGCTGCTTCTTTTAACTTCATTTATAATGGATGATGCGTTGAACTTCTGACAGATTCTTTGTTCTAATATTAATACGATGTAATTCTTTTATTGTGCTGAATTTCGAAATGTTCAAAAGTAACATTACTTTATTTACCTCTTACCATATATTATCCAAATAAAGAAGTATAATTTTCCAGATCTTTGTTAAAATCTTCTCCGCCTATTTAGTTGTACAACTGTTTATAACAGTAACTGCATCTTATATCTTTGGTTAAATCACTGTTACTATAATACGTTTCATACCATTCATTGATAATTTTTACTTACATCACCAAATTCATTTTTTCTCCTATTAATATAGTTACATTTATTTTTTGTTTATGTATGTAGTAAGTGTTTACACTTGAAATTAAATATGTTGTATTTTTACATATCTTGGCTATTTTTTTTATATATATGGGATGCTTTCTCTACTTATTCATGATGTTAAATCTAATTTTGGGTGCTACTCTAGAGTGTGTATACCTAAATTATTTTTAATCGTTTCCTCCCATCTTTATGATCCAATATTATTAACATATATTACATATGACCCATGCCTTAATGATGCAGTGAAATAGTGCTGAGGCAAGAACCACTTTTTCAGCATTGATGGAGAAACATGTATTCGAAGCTGATAGTTATTATTTTTGTGAAGACCCCAACCGAGGCTCGAGACTTTAGTGTAAGCAAACCAGCAGATCTGACATACTGGGAGAGTGTCGCACGTATGATAATTGACGTGTCAAAATCCAACAAATCATAGTTAAAAAATCAACCGTCCCCGTTAAAATAGCTGCAGTAACTGAAAAAATTCTGACCCACAACAACAAAGGAATTAGCTTCCAGATTCTCATAAAACCCGAGTTCCTTACTGAAGGGACCACAATTGAATATCTTTCCCAACCTGACCGTTTCCTCATTGGATGGCGGGAGACCCCAGAAGGACAGAAGGCATATCAATCATTTAAAGATGTTTATACTCACTGGATCCCTGAAGATTAAATCATCACCACCAATTTATGGAATGCAGAAATCTCAAAGCTTGCTGCCAATGCCTTCTTGGCACATATAATCTCCTACGTTAATGCTATGTCAGCACTATGTGAGGCCACTGGTGCAAATGTCTTAGAGGTGGCTTATGCAGTTGGTAAGGACACAATAATTGGTCCCCAGTTTTTGAACGCAAGCGTTGGTTTGGGTGGGTCTTACTTCCAGAAGGACATTCTGAACCCGGTATACATCAACAAGTGCAATGGCCTTCCAGAGGTGGAAGGATACTGGAAACAAGTCATTAAGATCAACAATTACCAGAAAATTCATTTCGTAAACTGTGTTGTTGCCTCCATATTTAACACTGTCTCAGACAAGAAAGTTGCCATACTAGGGTTTGCCTTTAAGAAGGATACATATGACACTCGTAAGACTCCCGTCATTGACGTCTGCAAGAGGTTGTTAGGGGATAAAGCTCGATTGAGCATGTACCATCCACATGTGATTGAGGATCAGATCCAGAGGGACCTTTAAATGAATTTTTTTATTGGGACCACCCACTTCACCTCCAGCCAATGAGTCCCACCACTGTGAAGCAAGTGAGTGTTGTTTGCTTATTCTGCGAAAAACGATGCACACTGTGTTTGCATTCTGAGTGAGTGGGATGAGTTTAAGACTCTTGATTATTAGAAGATATATGACAACATGCAGAAAGATGCTTTTGTTTTTTATGGGAGTAACGTTGTGAACGCCGATAAGCTGGGGAGATTTGTTTCATTGTGTACTCAATTGGTAAACCACTTGATGCTTGGCTCAAGGACGTAATTGAATAACGAAATTTATATCCATTTTCACTTAAATCTTTGAAATTTCAGTTTGTTTTACTTTATTTTAAAAAATACTATGTGACCTTATTATTAGCTCCATTTCCTGCATTAAGTTGAGTTGTTTGGATTAAAAAGTTAACTATAGAAATGAAGGTTCATGGACCTTAATGCAGATATAATTTATTTCATTTTATCTTAAATTTAATTCTCTGTTGAATTTAGATTCCATCTTGATTGCTGATGAAAACAGAAAAGTTAAAATATGGATTTTTTCTATATATCAACTACATTTTCATTAGTTGGTGTTTAATTAATTTTCCCTGGCAGTGTTTGATTAGTTGTCCCTACAATATTGATCATTTAGTTTTTCATTAGATCTTGATTTTTTTAAATACCGATTCATATGATATATGCAGGCATTTTCTTCTGAATTTCTTTAAAATGCAAGGAATTGAAGCGTTTCCATAATCATCATTATTGGCCAACTCTCCTGGAAGCACTAATTTTCTACGGAGAACTATGATTTTGTCCCATATGTTAGTGTGTTGCATTTGACTTCGGAGGTAGAAAATGCTACTTAAATTACTGATCAATTAAGACCTCTTTGTACAACAGTTGCTTATATTTCCATTTTTTAAAATTGTGTACTTGGGGCATTTGCGATAGGTAATTTTGTGAGTTGTTTTGGTTAAATCCTTTTTATGAGTTTTTGAGCTTTTGTAAAGATTTTTTGAATAAGATTTCGTTAGTTTCTTAAATAGTTCTCCTTATTGTTCAGGTCTTCAATTAGTAGCGCTCTGCTAAAACATGTCAAATTAAGGAACTAATGGGTCCGAATGAGACTTTCAGGCACATATTTGTGCAACGACGAATTCAAAAGAATTTTATCTACAAACCATATTCTGTAAGGGGAACCGTAATTCGAACTAGCATTATAATCAAGTTTCCATCTTCTTCACATTTTAAGAAATATATCCTCAATTCTGTCTCGATGAATTTAGTCTCGGTAAACCTTATAGTACTCCACCCCTGCCCAACCTTAATTTCGGTGATTTTTTAGCATCTATTAAAGCATGAATATGTGTTTTATTATTGTGAATTTGTTTTTTTTTTTTTGGGGGGGGGGGGGGGGAGGTTTTTTATGGATAGTTGATATTTCTGTTTCTTTCTTCGTTATTTTTTTAGTAAACATTGTGAATTTATATGGATTTTATGAATTGCATAATTGCTCGATATGCCTACTTTCTTTTAATGTAATCAATTTTCCACTTCCACTAGCACCTCAGCATGTGGGTTAAACTTCGAAATTGTCATTAAATTTACGAGTAAAATGTTGATAACTTTTGAATGGTGATTGCACTCAGAATTATAAAAAAAAAAAGTAAACGATATCCTCCATCTTAAGAGCAAAATTGAAGCCTACTTCGTTGAAGATAAAATTTATGCACCTGTAACTATATCTTGCTAAGACAATTAATGAATGCAAAACTAGAAGATGAAAAACATCCATCTTCAAGAAGAAGAAGAAGATGAAGAAGAAGAAGAAGTAACTGTTTTGTTAGAAGAATTTTAGTGTATGAGGTGCTGAAACATGTGGACACGCAAGCGTTAGGTTTGGCAACGAGCGTTAGCAAGCAGTGGCACAAGACTGCCCAGAATGAGCGTTTGTGGGAACTGATCTGCACAAAACTTTGTTCGGTGCAAATAAATGCAAAAAGAGTTTAGTTTTTTTTATCTGAATAGTTAACTTTGGTTTATGTCAAGCTCAAAGAAAGGGTAATAATTATTTTTATGGTTAAAAACATCCGATTTGGTGTTATATATGGTTTCGATGGTTTGAGTATTTATGTGATTTCGAATGTTCATTATTTCATTCAAATTCACTATAGGGTTCCATTTTTCTACTTCAGAATACTTTTCCCTCTGTTGATCAGTGCATCATTATTTCACAAATCTAAAGAACAACTTGAAAAATTCAGATATATTAACCAGTGTACCATATCTAAATTAGAAATTTTCAAGCTTTGCTTTAAAGTAACATATCAAAATTAGAATTTTTTAAAGAATATAACATATCTCCACAACCACAACACTAATGTAAGATTTGGTGTTTATACAAATAATTTATTTAAACTCCTGGTAGCATTCAAATATAGTTATAATGGCCATCAATTGAGATTTTGAATGGTATAAATAATATTTTTTTTATTGACTATGACCTCTCACAAAATGTCTGATATATGATAGCATCAGTTTGAATGGTGTTTATTTTTTTAGTTTTTATTTTATGTGTTTGCTCTAGCTAAAAATGACTGTGCTTGGTTGTTGGTATGTTAAAATTCAGTTTTCATTTGATGATTATGTTTCTTTTTTCATTAAGTTAAGCAGAACTTTACTGTGGAAAGTAAATATTCAGCGGGAATACATATGTGAAACTTGAGTGTAGTTGTGGAATCAAGCCGACTTCCGGAGACATTCACAATTCATTGCTGTTAAGCTTCCACGAGTTTTCGGAAAGTAAAATGAAGATGTGTAAGGTTCACATTAGGAACTTCCAACCCAATCTGAAACTTGAGTTGCGGAATCAAGCCGATTTTTGAAGATTTTTTTTAAAGCTCTATAAACATATTTTCTCGAAAGAACTCATATAACCAATTCCGAGCAGGCAATTTTGAATCCATTCATACATTTTCAACAGTTTAGTCGATTAAAATATGATGATGGTATCGACTGTTGAGGAGATCCAAACCAGTGATTATAGCAATTTAAGTCGATGTCGACGGTAATGTGAGAAACCCACTAATAGAAAGAAATTTCAAAGTTGGTGTTTGTGTCGATTTTGGTGAAAATTATCACTTCGTCGTTGGCCCATTGTTTAGTATTAGTATATCGTCAATTATATGTCAATTTTGTTTCATTGTTCTTAAATGGATGTTTGAGTTTTCTATTTTTCTTTAATAGATCAATGTGAAAATTTTATTGATCTGGATTATATTGGAGTACGCAGTCTGCTAAGTTATTTTGGACAAACTATTATTATTGTTGCTGTTGTATTTTTTTACTTCTTATACAGGGTGGATAGTCCTATAAATAAAGGAAATTTTGCCCAATTTTTAAAAAATTATTTACACTTAGTTAAATTATATGTAACACTTAATTGATGTTATTTCTGTGAGGTCTATGACAGTATTTTTATTATTCTAATATTTCCTAAAATATTTACAGATTTATGTTGTAAAAAATAATGCCCAACTTAAAAGCAAGATCAATTTAAAATCAAACCTTTTGAGTTGGATCATGCCGCTTTTCTAAATTCACTTTTGGCGTACCAAAAACATCCTTACTTATTTTTCTTGATAAGAAAATTTATTCCTTTGTTGTTTCAGGAAATTTTTTTAAATTCATATGATCATTTGATGCTTAGTATATGCTATTTTCAATTCTATTATTGTTCAAAATGGATATGGAAATTATTTTTTTACCCTATATATATATATATATATATATATATATATATATATATATATATATATATATAGAGAGAGAGAGAGAGAGAGAGAGAGAGAGAGAGAGAGAGAGAGAGAGAGATTTCTTTTTATTCACTGTAAGACGTGTACTTTAGTAACAAAAATACTACGCCGACACATATTGGTGCGACACATTGACATGTCACACTAACATTATCTTTTGCAACATATATTCGATTTATTAAAACCGCATTCTTCTTACACCTAGTTTAGCATAATAATGAGCTTTTTCATATGCATTTATATTTCAATTATATGATATTTCAATCATTTTAAAACAATTAGGGTCCGTTTGGTTGGCCAAATTTGCCTAAACAAATGCCAAAAAGTTGGCAAATATGAAAATTTGCCCACATTTTGGCTGTTTGGTTGCACAATTTGCCTAGGCAATATTTGCCAATATACAACACCTCCTATGCACAATCTGTGGGCAAATTTTGCTTACCTATTTGAGTGGAAAATATTTGCCAACAAATTTACCAACTTCTTAAACGGTTTTAATGTTTTAAAAAATAATTTAAAAATTATTTTAAATAATTAAAAAAACTGTTATGAATATTTAAAAATTATTTTGCAATGTTTTAAAAACTGTTTTTAATATTATAAAAAATTGTTAAGAAAATGTTTTACAATTTTTTTAAAAAAAACATATTAACAAAATATTGTAAAAACTGTTTTTAACATTTTTAAAACTATTGTGAATATATTATAAAAACAGTTTTAAATTTTTAACAAATAATTTTAAAAACTGTTTTAAATACTTAAAAAACTGTTATAAATATTTAAAAACTGTTTTGTAATGTTTTGAAAACTAGTTTTAATATTAGAAAAAATTGTTAAGAAAATGTTTTACAAATTTTTTTAAAAATTGTATTATAAAAATATTGTAAAAACTGTTTTTAACATTTTTAAAAACTGTATTGAATATATTATAAAAACTGTTTTTGAGTTTTAAAAAACATTTTTTAAAAGTGTTTTAAATAGTTTCAAAAAATTATTGAGAATGTTTAAAAATTATTTTGTAATATTTTAAAAACTGTCTTTAATATTTTAAAATTTTGTTAAGAGAATGTTTTACAAATTTTTTGAAAAACCGTAATATAAAAATATTGTAAAAATAGTTTTTAACATTTTTAAAAACTGTTTTGAATATAATATAAAAACAAATTTAAAGTTTAAAAACAAAATTAAAAAATATTTTAAATAGTTGAAAAAAACTGTTGTGAATATTTAAAAATTATTTTGTAATATTTTAAAAACTATTTTTAATATTATAAAAAATTGTTAAGAAAATGTTTTACAATTTTTTTAAAAAACCGTAATATAAAAATATTGTAAAAACTATTTTTAACATTTTTGAATATAATATAAAAACTATTTTTAAATAAATTAATTGGATTGACTTTAATTTCGCCTAATGGTTGTTTGATAGCGTCATGTGAAAAAAACTAGGCAAAATTTGCATCATGCCCACTCTTTTGCCTTTACCAAACGGACCCTTATATATATTTTTTAAAGTGTCCGCGTATCGCGTGGCGTTAAAACATAGTATATATTTATATCGGGACGGTACACTATTTGACTTTTTATTTTTAAACCTTTATCGATCACTAATTAAAACTTTATTGGGTCATTCAATCCCGTCTCTGCCCTAACGTGCTAGAAGACCCTCCCGATTCGTACCGTGTTTTGCTATCAAGGTCTTGGTGGTGGTCTTCATCGAGGTGAATTGTAAACTGCTGAGGTAAATTGCGTCTTAACACATCAGATATTGAAAATTATGTTGGTATGTAAATGTTGTTTTGTTTAAACAATCATGTTATCCTTCAACGACTACTTAAGAATGATCTGATTTCATTACTTTTCTTCAACATTTGTTCAGTTGTTTTCGATTGTGATTTTGAACACCCATTGATTTGGGTGGAATCCTCCCACACTTGTTCTATGTTTCTGTTTCCCAATGTTTCCATTTATACTGACACATGGTGTGCTCCATTTCCTAATTAATTATCTCCTGATCAGGGTCGGCCCTGAGATTTGTAGTACCCTGTGCGATACTCAATTTAGGGCCCTTCCAAAAAAATATTGTACAAAAATATTAAATACCTAAAAACTCATTGAAAAATTGTTCTTCTAGCATTTCGACTTGCAAACTACAATTGTTTTTTTCGTTTTTGATATCCGGATGCTTGTTTTTTTGGTAACATTTCTAAAAGTTTTAAATTTATAAATAAAATACGCAATTAACAACGAATCTAATAGATAATTTTAGTCTAGAAATATCTCAATTGATTGAATTAAAAAAATATGGAAAAATGTCATTTGTTTTGAGCCTTTTATTCCCTCTCCAATTTCATCGACTTGATTAATGTAGAAAGAAGCAACCTGATAAAAAAAATTAATTGCATAAAAAACAGATTAGTAAAACATTGATGAATTTAAAAAAAATAGATTATTAAAAAAAATAGTAATAAAAAAGATTAACATATGTATAAAAAAATAATGAAAAAAGAAGAGAACAACTTGCAAAAGAAGACAACTTACCTTTTGCTGCAATTGCAAAAGAAGAAAACAACTGTCAAATGAAAAAAGAATATATCCTCCAACTTGCGTACAGTAGTAAAATGGTAATGGACAGCCTCCATCTTCTGCAAAAATTAAAAAAGAAAGCTTGCAAGAGAGAGAGAGAGAGACGGGAGGAGAGAGTTAGAGTGTGGGCTGGAAAAAGAAAGAGAGAGAGAGAGAGAGGAAACCAAAAAGATGTTGTGGGTAGTTGAAAAAATGACTCCAAAAAAACTGATAATCTTAAATGAGTTGGGTGAGTTTTTTTGGGAAGTTGTATCATTCTTTTTTTGAATAGTTGAAAAAATGGGCCCCTAAAAACTAAACTCATTTAAAAAAAATATTTTTTAATATATATAAAATATTTTTAGACCCCTAAAATACACATATACTGGTACTTATTATAAAATGGGCCATGTGCCACTACGCACCTGGCACCTGGCCAGGGACGGCCCTGCTCCTGATGCCATTCTATTCTGTTTAAAACAAATACCAGGTTTTCTCCTTTACAGCTAGAGTGTTATATTGTTCTATAAAAGCACCTTATTTAAAGGCAAAGTGACCTGCAAGGGACTGATGATGTTTTTCATGCACTGTGCATATTTCAGTTAAAGCTTGATGTCCAGGCCTTCTTTCACTAGTATTGCACCCCATGAAGCACCCACATGGACAAGGGTGTCGTACCTAACATGACACGGACATGCTGACACGGCATATATAAATTTAGTACAAGAGGAATCATTAATAAATAAATCTATATTTATCAAATTATACAGGAAAACCAGGACATGAAAAGAAAAGAGAAAAAACATGTTTGGATACTTATTACAAAGAATGAATTAATATCTTGAAGCAAAACATGGGAAGGGAGTTTTTTTAAGATAATAACTTTCGTGGAGAACTTTTTTAGTGCGTGTAGAGCGGGGGAGAACCGTTTAATCAAGTACCATTGAATGATATCATATTCTTTAATGGATGAGGCCCAAAACGATGCCATTAATTTAACTTCTTTTGTTATATACTAATACATTAACTATAGAGACATGCAAACAAGTGTTTGGACACGTGAAAACAAGTATTGGACACGTGAAAAAAAGTAGGGCAATTTACAATTAGGTCCCTTGTTGACAATTTTTAAACATTTAAGGACAATTTACTATTAGGTCCACTTGTTATGCCACTAGCATGGACTTCTACAAGAAGAGAATTAATGGACCTAAATGTTTAAAATTTGTTTGTAAGTGACTTAAGAGTACTTTCCCCAAATAAGCTAAGAAGCACGGACTCGACACGTAATACGGGATACGCGATTTTTCGAAAATGTAGGATACGGATACGATAAATATTTATTATTTTATTTTATATATATTAATGATATACTTGAATAAAATGAATGTAAAGTAAAGCATCAAATACCATTATATTAAAGTGCTCAAATATGATAATCGTTGTCACCAAACAAACACCATTACAATAAAACACCATTAACATAAAAGGTTGTTCCAACAAAAATATAAGACAAAAATAAAGATAATATCCGTAGAAAAAATAAGATAGAGAGAAGCCTCCCGAGAGCATCCAGGCTTCAGAGTATCGCAATCACTAAGTAGATCCAACATCAACGGCATCATCACCTCCTTCAACCATATCATCAAGTACCATGTTTTCCAACTCCGGCTCATCAAGGGAGAGATTTGCAATTTGAAGTTCTCGAGCATCTTCAAGTGTGTCAAACGCATCACCAGCAATATCCCACATTTTAGTATCTCCCATTGTGTATTCCGGGGTCCTCATTGATAGGAGGCGGAGGTTGCTATGAATAAACATCAAGTCTTCACCCAGTTTTGGTGCCATTTTATTCCTTTTAGTTGAATTCACAAAGGAGTAGGTGCTCCAATTTCTCTCCGCACAAGATGAAGATGACGGTTGCATAAGAATCTTCGTTGCAAGCTTTTGAAGTGTGGGGGCACAAGCGCCGTAGAGAACGCACCAAGCCATAGGTTCCATACTATAACGATTGCTCAAGGAGTCAAACTCATCAAATCCCCCGGACTTTTGTGCGAAATTGACATACTCAATACCAACTCGATTGCGTTCTTCAAGATTTGGAAAGTATTTTTTTGAAGCATTTTATTCTTCCATTCATAATCTCAGTATCATTTTGGGGAGGTACTCTGCTTCGGTCTTCAAAAAGCCATTGACCACTATAATACCTTTTGAATAAAAAAAATAAGAATTATTTCAAACTCAAAAAGTAAGGGAAATGGATATACTTATGCAAAAATAAATAATTACTAAAGTTGAGTATTAACCTTGGAGTCATAGAGTGTGCCAAACAATGAAGTGGGGTGTTGTTTTTATCCCAACGAGATACAAGTATTTCATACACTACTTCGTAAAAAGGTGAATGATCTCCATATCTTATGCGTTCATGTTGATATATAGCCGCCTTCACTTTTTCAATCATCGTATCCCACATGTCGTATACTAAGTGAAGACAAGGCTTATCAGTGTCACACAACCTAAGCATATCATAAATAGGAGCCGTAAAAGAGAGAATATAATTAATAGAATCCCACCATTTTACATACAACACCTTCTCCCTCACAAACTCCGCTTTTCCTTGGTCATCATCTTGATAACAAGCCCATTTGTAGCTTATTAACATTGCTTGGAGACCCCCCTTTATAAGCTTGAACCTTATAAGCATCACCACAATCGAAGCAAATCGTGTATCCGCTACCGAAAGTAACTTCAAATTCACAAATTCATTGAACATAGCAAGTCTCATACCATGATTCATAATAAAAAAAATTATTTGAATGGAATCCCCGGAAATATCGGTTATCCAACTACAAAGAGAATAAGTGACTTCATTCATTTCAGTATTCTTCGCGGCACAAATGTTCTTCAACGCAAAGTTAAGTGTATGCACAACACAAGGGGTCCATGTAATGTTTGGATATTTTGCTTCAATAAGTTTCCCCACACCTTTACAATTGGTGGCATTATCGGTAATAATTTGGATCACCTTTTCACTTCCAACTTCATCTATCACTTCAATGAACAAGTTAGCAATAAAAGCACTATCCTTTCTTTCCCCCGAACAATCCACCGCCTTCAAAAACATTGGTTGCCCATTCGTCACGGCAATAAAGTTGATAAGGGGCCTTCGTTGGGAGTCGCTCCAACCATCGCTCACAATACTTACACCTTTCTCCATCCACATGGATCATGTAGGACCCAACAACCGATCAATATTTGCTCTCTCTCTTTGCAAAAGAGTAGTCCTCAATAAATTGTAACCAGGACACTTATAACCCAGAATTGAAGTGTTTGCGGCAAATTCAATGCATGCCCTAAAATATGGGTTACGTGATAAGTGGAAAGGCAAACCAGCCGAGTAAAATGCCCTCGCAACCAAGGCATTCATTTGCTCCCGTACCCCCATATTAAACGCCTTCTCAAGGGATCCACTTGCACTCGAATTTGCCTTTCTCTTTTTCGCGCTAAAATTTTGAAACAATCCACCCATAACAGTTAAAGGTGGTAGTGGAATATTCTTAGGCTGTGATTGCTCTTTCTTTCTCTCTACTTCTTCTTCTAATTTCTGCATCTCTACAAGATCCTCTGATTTAACCTTTTTACAAGCCCCGATGCCTTGTCCCGACATCTTAAGCAAATGTGCACGCACTCTTGTATATGAGCTTGTGAATTCTTTGAAACAAAAATTACAACTCCACTTCATATTTCCACCACCTACTACAAGTTTATCCTTCTTTGTAGTATAAGCCCAAAGTGGCTTACAAGAATCCTCATCCATTGATGATGATGCTGTACTGTTTGTACTAGATTGATTAGCTCCAGATGCCATTTCAAATAAAATCTACAAACATAATTATAAAACACAAAAAACAGTTAAGAAAAAAATCTAAAAGCAATACAGCAACAGCTCCGAATGAGGTCTAGAAAGAAGTGGAAAAAAAATACAACACATGAGGTAAGGGGTAAAATAAAGAACAACAGTTAAGGAAAAAAAAATTACAACACAGAAATAAAAAATACAACACAGACTAGTTAAGGGGAAAAAAAGCTCCAAATGAGGAAAATCATAAAAGAACAACACACACAAAAAAATCATAAAAGAACAAGACATATGCGAAAAAATCATAAAAGAAATACCAGATGTGAAAAAAAAAACATACCTGATGGGTTTAAACCCTAGCCGGAGCTCCAAATTGGTTCGATTGAGTCGGAATGAGGTCGGATTGAGGTGGGAAATGAAAACCCTAGTCGGAATAGTCAGATGGGTTGAAAATCGTAGTTGGGTTGGAGGTTTGTTAGCCGTCGGGGTGAGAGATTTAAAACCTAGCTGGGTTGGAGTTTTGGAGCAGGTCGTGAGTTAAAGTTTTTATGTTTTAGAGTTTTGTTATAACTTCAAAGTTTTCATTTTTATGTTTTTAGCCACAAAACATATGTTTTAAAATTTCAAAAACGCCCCACGTATCCTAAAACGTATCTTGAAACGAATTTTAACGTGTCCAGAACGTATCCTAAACGTATCCGAGCATTTTAAAAAAAATGGGATACTCTAGGATTCGCGTATCCTAACGTATCCCAGCGTATCCCATGTCCGATACGTGTCCCAAAAAAATTCGCGACCTCCTGAGAGTATCCGTGCTTCATAGCAAATAAGTATTGGACACGTGAAAATAAGTATCGGACACGTGAATTTAAAATTTAAAATACGGGCACATGAAATTGAGTGTTAGACACGACGAGTTCGATAGTGTCGGGATAGTGTCAGTATTCAACACGTGTCGAACACAAACATGTTGCTCTCTCATAGGTGTTCGTCCTTCCTAGGTTATGCCCATTCTAGCCTACGACCGATCATAGCCTACGACCGATCATGGCAGGATGTTTCGATACGAACTGCGAAAGGAAATGATTTTATCTTTGTGATAGTCGATCGTTTCATTGATATGGCATACTTTATTCCTTGTAAAATGACATCGAACACCTCCCATGTCACCAAATGGTACTTTTAAGAGATTGTCTTTACGGTGTGCCAATGAGTATTATTCCAGGATGTTATGTTCATATGGCGCCTATTCTGTTGCACTTTACTGGAGGTTGCGAATTGACGATTGGGGATCTTCTCCGGTATTTGAACTCTGACAAGCCTTGACAGTTGGAATTTATTATTACCCAGGCCGAGTTTGTATATAACAACGATGTTAACAGGTAGTTGAGTATCTCCCCATTTTAGATTGTGCTTGGTATGAACGATAGACTTGTTCGAGCTTCACCGGCCCAAGAGTCCGTCGTTTTTTGACTTCGTGACCCACATCATTGCCATCTATGTGTTTATGGGTTTACAAAGGCAATATCCACTATCAAGAGGTCAGTTTTTAGTCCGGTTATCTTGTTATATTTGTTGTGCTTCAATTGTATGACATCTAACCAAAACAAAGAAATATTTACCACGATGAACACAAGAAATTTAATGTGAATTGGATTGGCAAATATATATGTGTCTACATCCTTCGGAGAGAGAACAATTTCACTATTTGATAAATTAGGTTCCAATGAAGGATCTTACAAGAATCATACTCACTCTCAACTCAAACCACATATACACCTATTTTGGGTAAATGTGGCATGGAAGTGCTGTAAATTAGATGCGCAAATATGGTCCTTTTTGGGTATATGAGCACAAAGTTTCAAATTTACAGGAACTTTAATGTCGTCGACTTGTCTTCTTTCTATGCGGCCAAAGTTTCACCGATTCTGTTACCGACATATTCTAGTCAGCTGATTCGTTCGCAGGTTGACAATGTCGAATCTATTTTGCACTCGTTCATATGTTGACAAAAATGAGTCTATCTTGCACAAGGAAATTGGTTCAGATGCCGTTAGGAACTCGAAGTCGTAATTTTATTTGTTGGTGAATGAGGATACATGAAATACTGTGACAACTTTCTAGCATATCGATCCAAATGACAATTATAAGACTAGTTGTAGCAATGTTTAAAAAGGCGAACGAGGCGTACGCCTCGATGCTTAAGCCTCGGGGTTGAATTTGAGGCTTACGCCTCAATGCGCCTCACGCCTTTTTGCTGAGGCGCAAACAAACAAAAAAAACTCATTTTCTTCTTTCATCACAAAGTCTGTTTTTTTAAAGGTTAAAGTTCTTCATTTTTCTAAAATTGCACTTCACTTAAAAAATAGTTGTTTTAATCTACTAACTCTTATTCTTTTTTTTTTTAATTCTTTTTTTGTTTTAAAATTGCAGTTAATTTTGTTTTTCTGTGAAATAAGTGTATAAATTTGTTTGAAACTATATTTTTGTTATAAATATATAGTTTGTTTGAAATAAATGTACTAAATTAACTTCATTATGACTTTTTTTAAAAATTTATTGTCATATTATAAAATAACCATTATGTGAATGAAGCTAAAAAAATAATTTTGCCATTACAATTTTGCATTGATTAATTTGTTGTCATATTGTAAAATAACCAATATGTTAAAATTGATTTTCTCAGATTACTTTTTTTAAAAGTTATCTCGGGGGAACAAAAAAATGTCAAAACTATGTGAGAAAGCCCTCAAGGATGTTTTTTTTGTAGTTTTATTTTGTATTTCTTTGTTATTTTATTTTTATGGTTTTATTAGTATTTTTTAATATTATTTTGCTCTTTTTTTTTTTCTTTTCGGCGAGGCTTACACCTTAAACGCCTCGAGGCTTACGCCTCTCCCCACCGCGACTAAAACGCCTCGCCTCGCCTCGCCTCGCCTCGCCTCGCCTCGCCTTTTTAAACATTGAGTTGTAGGGGGAGTGATGTGGCGAGGCCTCTGTGTGGGTTTTGCCGATCCTTTTTTATTTTTGTATTGTTATCTTGGATTTTTTTTTATTTGTTAGGAGTTGGTATTTATCTATAAATAAGGCCTGACAACTCATTGTATTCGTTCAATATTAGTGAGAGTTTAATGATTATTTATGTGTTCACATCACAAATTGAGCATAACAATTGCTTTCAAGAATTTCCCAACCATAACTACCACTAAGCACCCGCTGTAAAATTGTACACCCTCATGACTATTTAAATTCTTATATGAAGCATGTCTTACAGACAATGCTATGCTGTATGTACCAAATTATAAGGCTAGTTGTAGTAATGTTTAAAAAGGCGAACGAGGCGTACGCCTTGAGGCGTACGCCTTGAGGCGCTGAAAAAAAACCTCGAGGCTTAAGCTTCAGGGTTGAATTTGAGGCTTACGCCTCGATGCGCCTCACGCCTTTTTGCTGAGGCGCGAAAAAAAAAAAACTATTTTTCTTCTTTCATCACAAAGTCTGTTATTTTAAAGGTTAAAGTTCTTCATTTTTCTAAAATTGCAGTTAACTAAAAAAAATGTTGTTTTAATCTACTAACTCTTATTCTTTTTTTATTTTATTTTTGTTTTAAAATTGCACTTAATTTTGTTTTTCTTTACTAATTTGTTTGAAATAAGTGTATAAATTTGCTTAAAACTATATTTTTGTTATAAATATATAGTTTGTTTTAAATAAATGTACTAAATTAACTTCAATATGACTTTTTTTAAAATTTATTGTCATATTATAAAACAACCAATATGTGAATGAAGCTAAAAAAATGATTTTGCCATTATTATTTTGCATTGATTAATTTATTGTCATATTGTAAAATAACCAATATGTTAAAATTGATTTTCTCATATTACCTTTTTTTAAAAGTTATCTCGGGGGAACAAAAAAATGTCAAACTATGTGAGAAATTCCTCAAGGATGTTTTTTTGTAGTTTTATTTTGTATTTCTTTGTTATTTTATTTTTATGGTTTTATTAGTATTTTTTAATATTATTTAGGCTTACGCCTCAGACACCTTGCCTCGCCTCACCGCAACTAAAACGCCTCGCCTCGCCTTTCGTCGTTTTAAACATTGAGTTGTAGGGGGAGTGATGTGGCGAGGCCTCTGTGTGGGTTTGGCCGATCCTTTGTTATTTTGTATTGTTTTTTATTTGTTAGGAGTTGGTATTTATCTATAAATAAGGCCTGACAACTCATTGTATTCGTTCAATATTAGTGAGTGCTTAATGATTATTTATGTGTTCACATCACAAATAGAGCATAACAATTGCTTTCAAGAATTTCCCAACCACAACTACCACCAAGCACCCATTGTAAAATTGTACACCCTCATGACTATCTAAATTCCTATATGAAGCATGCCTGACAGACAATGCTATGTTGTATGTACCAAAGTATTTTTTGTGTTGATCCAATTTTTTCGTTCTATTCTTTTTTTTGAAATTTTCTATTGATTTCTAAAAAAAGTTTGCCACTTTAAATATTGATATTGTTAGCAATGTTTGAAAAGTGGCGAGGCGTTTTGTTTAGGCGAGGCGAGTCATGTCATAAGTCTTGATGCGCATTGAGGCTCACTTGCAAAAAGAAAATCAGCAAATTTATATAAATAAATATTTATAAAGCCACAAAAATAACGTAACATAACTTAATTAATATAAATAAAACAATGAATGATTTATTATCATCACATCATCGTCAAATAAGCGTAAAATCAACATCAACAAAGAATGGTTTGTGTATATATATACATAAATATGTAAATAAAGCACTGTGTGTATCATTAGAATATACAATTGGAGCTCAAATAATTTTAGAGTAATAATTATTTAAGGAACCAACTTCATTCAAGGGTGAGTACTTAATATATTGTTTTTAATAACTAATAAAACTCTAAAAATAACCTCTTATTTTAATAATGATTAGAATGGAATTTAATGAACTATATATATGCATATGCCAATATTTATGTAAATTAAATTGATGTGAATTATATTTGAGGGCATTTTCGTCATTTCCTTATTTTTTGTTATTGTAATTTTTTTTTATAATTTTCAATTTTATTTGTAGTTATTATGTTTAGAAGAGGGTTATAATATGTATTTTGTGAAGGGAATGTTCTAGTCCATGTGGTGTCATTAATGATGTCATTCATGACATTACATTTGACCTAAGCATTCCTTAGTGGAAAACTAATGGACCCTTTCTAGATACGCCGTATAAGGTGTCCGGATAGGATAGGATAAGAGTCGGATTGGATAGGGTAATGATGGGCTGTATAAGGCTTATTCCAATACTGCATTTGGAACAGTTCCGAATAAGAAGACGGGATGGGATCTAATAATACAGTCATGTGTTTGAAATGCTCCGGATATGATTTATTTATCTCTAATTTTCAAAAATACCCTTCTTTTGTATTTAATAATAAAAAAATAAAAAAATATATTGTTATCACATATTTTAACTCAATAACATAATATTTAATTTCACATGGGATGTTAAAAAAATAGTATTATGAGTTGTATTTGTATTTATAATTTGTATACATTCAACCACCAGTAATCACTTACACGCATTCAAAAACCTTGTGTACACAAACTAGCCGCCAGAAATAATGAGATAGTAAAGCTGGTTGCTTACTATCTTCTCTTTCGATTCAAAACAAATCAGTTGCAGAAAATTGCTTGAAGTCACAACTCAATAACATCAATTTTACCCAAAATAGTCGCCGAAAACATGCAGAAACAAATAAATTGAATTGTACACAACTTTCAACTTGTCTAGCATATAGGTTAATAATACATTAAAAAAATACGTGTAACAAAATATTAGGGGTGAATTAACAACACATAACTTTCAACTTGTCTAGTAGGTGAGTTAACATAATATTTGCATCGACTTAAACCAAAATAGTAGTTCATGATAAAGCAACAAATAGAAAAAAATAAAAAAATAAGGAGGTTACCTACCGTGATGAAAAATATGAATGGAGAGTTATGTGAATCAAAGTGACCGTCGACTGCTATCTAATACTTGAGATAGAGTAAGTTGCGTGAATTTTTTTTTATAACTTAATAAGGATAGAGTAGTAATTTTTAATCAAATTTTGACACTGTATAATTTTATACGACATTGGAGGTGGAATTTTTTTATCCCACTCCTTGTGGGATAAAGAGCTCACTTTGGATAACTTATTCCATCTCATATCTCATCCTAAATTACACCAAATATTAGATAGGATAATTTTATTCAATACAAACCTCTTATACGGGACATCAAACGACGCTTAATACCTCAATTCGGGGAAATGATTCAAGTATTAGTTAATTTTGAGTATAACTACTTTTTGTTTGAGTATAATTTTTCTTTTGTGGCCAGCGAGTGAAGAATTTCATATCTCAGAAATCAAGAATCGGAGAGAGAAAGTGAACCATAGAAAAGAGAGAAAAGCTTTCTTCATTGATTTCATTCGATGCTAATTACAGGTTTTATATGGAACTAGGTGGAAACCCGCGCGATGCGCGGTGCATAAGGTATCGAAGTCATAATACAGGAACCTATTTAAAACTTAACAAATGCGAGTACATATGAGGTTTGTAAAGAGACCCGTTTCCAAACGAATTTAAATTCCAAGTCCAAATGCATAGAAAGATAGGCAATGCTTTACATTGTGTTAGGAAATAAAATAGTAATTAGATGAAGCAGAAGAAGTTTTAATAAGCTGATGAAGAATGAGCTTTTGAAAATGAAGTTAAATCATCCTTTTTTTCCTTGCGTCCATGTTCCTACAAAGAATTTAAAATATATGTTAAAAAAACATATTGAAGTATTGTATAATAAATGCGTGTAGAATTTAAATGTAAGAAAATTTAAAATACCTTGAATGAACCTTCCTTTTTGGGTTAACTTCTCTTTCGCCATCATTTCCATGAGAGGAACTGTCATTGTCTGTGATAATGATTGATTCTTGTGTTGTTGAGACTGGATTTTTTTCCTATTATGTAAATGAGATTTGATTAGAGTAAGAAAAGAAATTTTAATATAAAATTATTAGTTAGTATGTAAAAATACCTTTTGAATTTTGTTGTTATTCATTGAAGTATTTCCGTCTGAAGAATCTTTAAAAATGGTTGAGACAGTGAAGTTTTCATAGCCACGTATTAAGTTGTAATTATTGAGCTTCAGGCGAAATTTGTGAGATGTGCCGATTATCCTTGTGATTGCTAGCGGAAGTGGTTCTTTTGGTACCTGCGAAAAATAGTGAAAATATTATTTTTTAAAAAGTAAAGGGTAAACTGAATGTAGTCATAAAATAGTAAAATTATAATGAACAACGTACGGGAATGTCATGATTTATATTTGCAAGCTCAGAACATTGGACATTAATTAAAGATTCAGCTTCTTTGTTAAAGAGTACGAATGTGGTGGTAGCTGTTTGGTCATTGACTGAGATTTGAATTTTGTACCTATGTATTCAGAAGTATATGTTTGTCAAAATTGATGTGCACAACAATAAATGAAAATAAGTTTTACGAATAAAATACCTTGGAGAAGGAATAACTTTGTCTGTGTTGCATGTTTCACAGAAGAAAGAAGTCATATAATGTTTAAGTTTCTTATTGCAGTAATTGCATGCTGCATAATACCAACCCCCATGTTCGTCTACATCTGTTATTCTTGCATTGCAGGTGACATATATAACCTGTGAAATATATAATCTTTATATTATAATTATTTAATTTAGGAGAGAAATGAAATGTATATTTAAAAGGGGATACCTCATTTGGAGAGTCTGAACGAAGGGATAAGATATCTTCAATGGATTTAGATTCTTCTTCAATTTGAAGTTGTGAATTGTTGCTTCTGGTTGGATCAGTTGTCATGGTGAAAGAACGATTTTCGTTATGAAGTCTGTATATATATCATAAAGATAAAACGGTAATATGTGAGATGTGAACAAAGGTAAGTGTAACCTCAAAGCAATTTGTACTAATAGGATTGATAAACTGCATATGTTATTGTAAAAAAAGTCTTACTTGGTCATAAAGTCTTGAATGCATAGGACATCAGGATTTATATAGACTTTGGATGCATTGGTTGTTGACAATGAGTAATCACCTATTGAGTAAAAGTTGTACTACTTCGCAAAAAATAAGCATTACAGCAAATAGGTCACGCAATTGATTACCCGTTGCCCATTGTGAAGCCTGTTCTAGAGCTTCGTGCCATTCTTTGTCATCTTCTAACATGCCTAGAGCATAACATGCTTCTTTGCACGTTGGATAAACAATACCATTAACCATTTTCACCTCGTTGTAATTTCTTGCTCCGCGAACAACGTTTAGGATCATACGAAGGTAAAATCTCTCACCAGATGCTGGATGAGCATATACTATACGGCCTAAGCATGTGCCTAAATTTTTCCTTCTAAACCATTCCTTTGCCGTTGAGTCCCAAACCCATTTTGAAGGAAATTCTACATAAGTTAACTCCCTTGCATCCTCGTTGATGCAATTTGTGGTCATCCATTGTGTAAACATAGTCTTCTCAACATCTATCCTGTCAATCACAGTATTCAGATTGTCAGAATCTTTAAAAGTGACAACTTGCTCATCTGGTAGATGGAAACTCAATCGCTCTACACCGATGCTTCGATATTGTACATGAAACTGATTAATTCTCCAGTAAGCTTCACATGTAGATAAGTAACGACAATCGAGGAATGTTTTAATTTCATCAACCTCTAAGATTTCGTTATTACAATCAACATCGTTACGGGCAATTGATTGCGTGAGCTCCACTGTGGTTTTGTCCGGTCCTTTATTTATGTACTTGAAAAGATACTTAATTGCCCTTGATTTATTACACCATTCCACATTTATGTGAGCTTGGTATTTGACGACCAAGTCAATATTGTGTGGAACAACAAATCTGTTATCAAGTCTGATTCCCATCTTTTCTACAAATCTCCCGTCATCTCTACGCCTATAAATTGGGAATCCATTATCATCAAACTTGGTCATGGTTGTGAATTTTTTGGGGAATTTCTTGGAGCAACAGCCGTCTGTCATACAAGGTGAACGGGGATTTACATGCCCGCAGGGTCCATGCATCATGAATTGGGAAACAGATGCGTACGCAACTGGGTCGCCGATACAATCAGGTAACTCAGATGAAATAATCTTATCAATGTCATATGATGTTGGTTGTTTTGCATCTGCATGTAGGAATAGAAGTATGTGTGCGTGTGGCAATCCCCTTTTTTGGAATTCAATTGTGTAGATAGCTATCATAAAATATAAATGTTATAGCTGTCTACATATTATAAAATGTTAGAAAATCAAATAATATGATTTATAATATACAGTCATTAATTATTAAATATGAGATACGTACCTGCCACTACTTTCCCAAAGTGTTTCCCTTTAACTAAATCCTTCATTAGAGCATCAAGTTTTATTTTAAAAACTCTTGTGATAATATCCGGCCTATCCTCAGGCTTTTGTCCAGGAATCATATTAAGAAACTTTGTGATTTCTGGCCATTTAGGATTAGCCGTGAAGGTGATAAACAGATCTGGATTACCAAAGAATCTACAAATAGCCATCGCGTCTTGGAAGTTTTGAGCCATATAACGTGGTCCCCCAGTGAAACTTAATGGAAGGACAATACGTTTTCCTACAGTCGAAGCCGTTGAATCTCCTTCAAGGACAGCATCTTTCAATCCTTTATATAGCTCAGCCCTTAATTGTGGTTTGTTGTTTCTAATCCATCTTAACCTTTCATGTTCAATGCATGTATATGCATCGACAACATATTGTTGAAAAAGTCTTCCGGACATTAAAATGGTGGGGGCTTCATTTGTTCTTTGATGCAGACGGTATCCGTAATATTCTCTCATAGTCAAGCAATTTCGTTTAGTCTTACGTTTTCCATTATTTCTTCTATAAGTTATACCCAGTTGGTAGCCATCTTCACCGTATGGGAATAACAATGGGTATTGCATAGCCATAAAGGATGGATGAATATCGCTAATTCTTTGCAACCCATTTGACTTATGGTCAACAATAATATCTCTCATAACATTCTCCTCAGTAAAATCCCCAACAATGAGTGCTGCTATTTCGGAAGCAGTGGGCAAATTGTAAACCGATGGGTCTTTCGAACGGTTTTTAACCAACCTAATTCTCACAGGCATGACATTTGAATTGTCAAAACGGTCACGTGCCATTCGAAAAACTTTTGCTATCTGATTGTGCTCATCAAGCATCGATAGTAACTTTGAAATAACTTCTACATCCAACTTTGATTTCCGTCTATCTCCTCTTAAAGATTTCATTCTATTTCTCAATTCATTCTCCGTGTCATAAATATAAAGTTGCGCAAATTTTGGGCATTGACCTTCAACTGGAACCAAAGAACCAAGCAAATGATGGTTTTCCCCACTAATGCGATAGACATAGGGACCGAATCCATTATTTATTTGATTATCAACTTTAGCGCCAGAAGAGGTAAACGCAAACATTGAATTGTATGCTCTAATGCTCTCTTTAAATTTAGATGAACCGCCATCATTTGCAGGATTCAGTAGATCGTTCAAAATATGTGGTGCTGCTTTTATAATGGGTAAGATGATCTTTCCTTCTTGGCAACACAATGAGAATTTAGGACACGTAGGAGTACGATTCTTATCAATTCTCTCCTCATACCATAGGATTGCACTACAATTGTCACAAACGGCACTTGGACCACCAAAATCCCATGCTTCTTTAAACTTTCCTATAAATTCGTTAAATTTTGACTTCGTTAAATCATAATAGAAGTAAATACATAATTTTTCACGATTTTTTTCAATGAACACTTAATAATACCATACTTACTTTCGAAAATCCTATTTAACTGATCCTTACTTTGAGTCGTACGCTCAGTTGGTGTTGTATCACCTACATTTCCTACATTACATATAATTGGCATTAATTATATTACAAAAAAATATATATTTGTTTATAATATATATACGTGTTACTATTATGTACAGTTAATAAATGACTTACCTGATCCAGTTACAGCCTCGAATGACTCCAAAGCATGGTTTACAAAGTTAATACTATATCCACAAAAGTTACTGGGATGGTTAATCACATTCGATGAGTCATCAGCAAACGTTGTTGTCATGACATCTCCATTTTCTAGCACTTTTGTTCGAGACGTAATTGTCTTCCGTTTCTTTCTGGTAGCAATGCCTTGATTCCTTACATTGTCAGCATTAAAGCTAACATGCTGAATGGAAGACATGTCTTGAATCGGGGGATGAAGATTATACGCCATATTACTTAAAGCGCTACTTGGCGTTGACGTACGATATACGTTACTTGATCGCTTATGAAACATTATCAACCTACGACGGGATCTAGCAATGCTGCATTGGTATGCAGGATCCATCTAATTTCAACGAAAATAACAATTATGTTTTATTTGTTGAATAATATCATGATATATATATATAACACGGCATAGAGACGTTGGTGAGTCGCCAATGTATAGCCACATCATAGTATCCCTAAGGCCAGAGGCCCAAACCTCATTGTGTCATGTAAAAGAAATGATAAATATGAACAAAATATATAATAAAAATATCATGTTTAAATATCATGTTTAGGGCAATTTAAACGTCATAGGAAAAAGATATCCCCAAAAATCGAATCTTTTGACACAGTTTAACTGATGTTAATTATGACAATGTATATTACGAAAGTCGAATCTTTTGATCAATTACAATCAAATACTTAATCTAATAGACAGAGAGAAACATAAAAAACATTTAGCTTAGAATTGTCAACGCAAAAGTGTACGTTGTTTTTCTTAAAAATATAACAATAAATATAATTTAAGGGTAATGAATAATACCTTATTTTGAATGACGGTCAGAGACAGAAACAGTATTCACAAAACAAAATGACTGCAACATAGAATATGAATTTATTTTTGAGTAAAGTAAATAAATGATTACCTTTTTCTTAGTCGTCACCAAACTTCAAGTATCAAACAACAAATGTATCTACCGTAACCCTGATACACACAGAATGGAGTAAATAATCTAAAAAAAGCAACAAAGAAATAAGGTACAGTCTTGATTAAGTAGATTTGAAAGAGAAACTATAAAATGAAAATTAGGAGAATCGTTACCTTATCTTGATTGCTCAACGAAACATAACGTTATGTACCAATTTCCAAATGACTAATCTCTGCACATAGGAAATAATTTATGCAAGAATATAAGCATATAAATTCAGAGGCGGTGCGGCTCAAAAATTACTGAACAATAAAGCACATAAAACTGTTTATATGTGTAGCTTTTTCTGAATAGGTATAATTGACACGATGAGGTGCGGGCCGAAAAGACGCTAATGAAATGTTTATATGTGCATCCCCTCAATTTTATTCTATGAATTAGACTATACACGCATGTATACAGTTATATGTACACGTGTGTATATACATTTTGGATCAGAGACAGAAGTTCAAACTTCAAGCAAGATTATTTGAAAATTAGTAAGTGATTTCTTTATCTCTATTAGGAATCCCACATATGTTGCACATATACTATCAAATAATTATAACAAAGTCAATAGAAGAGAACACACGTTGCTAAGTATACAACCGAAGCAGAGTATTAACCGTAGTAGAATATTAACTGTAGCAGAATTTAAAGGAATTACCTATAGGAATACGACACCTCAATGTTATTGTTTGCATTAGGATGCATAAAATAGACGTCAACGTAATCAGAAATTCAAGTGCATCGGTTGCCATTCGATCAAAACATGAAACTCGAGTAAGACTTTAATGCCTATATCAACTTCAAATTCTTTACAGATCTTGAATTTGATTTACAATGCTAAAACAGTCAACGAAAACTGTCAATGATATTTGCTTATCAGTGTAGAGGGATGCCAAAGAACCCAAGTTTGATTCTCTAACAAAAGAGTTCAATCTTGTTTTTAGCTAACAGGGTGAGCTTCCCCTTGGCTTTGTTCTGACAGTGAGAAATTTTTCACTTTCAGTCCCTCTTCTGCGCACACGGCCTGAGGGGTGTGTGATTTGTCCATTCTCAGTTTTCCGTTTTGATATAGAATGCAATATGTATAACACAACAATATTGCCCTCTAATAGAAAAATAAAATCTACTGGAAATCAAACTATAAAAGACAGGAGTAGTATGCGACATTTGCTCGACGATTACTCTCTTAAAAGTAAATGAGCATTTCATTTGAATCTCAATCAATGAAAGTACAAATATAGTGTCCCATGTCAACTATGAGTTATCTTTTTCTGTAAATCTGCATCTCAATCGAACATCATATCTCAATTCAATTCAAAAAGGAATCAGTGCTCAAAATTAATATCAGATATCATCTATATAAAGCACATATCAGGTATATCAATCATATATCAGTGCTCAATCCTATATCAGTGCTCAATTCAATGAGGAATATCAGGATTACTCTCTTAAAAAAAAGAGCATTTCATTTGAAACATCGAGGCAGGTGCAAATATCTGCATTAGGATGCATTAAACAGACATCAACGTCAAACAGAGTTGAAGTAATATGCGATATTTGGTCGAGGATTACTCTCTTAAAAGTAAATGAGCATTTCATTTCAAACATCGATCAAACTATATGACTATCAAAAATGAAATGCATTTATCAGTCCTTAAATTGAATTCACAAAAAAATTTATGAGAAATCAATTCAATTCGATTCAATCAAATATCAGGTACATTATGTCTAATATCTCAGCACCATGTCTAATATCGCATGCCTACTATGAATACCAATACAGTTCATATACAGGTATCATTTCTGTGAATCAGCGTCTCAGTCATATATCAAATCTAAATTCAATTCAAAAACATAGCAGTAATCAAAATTAGTATCAGATAAAAGCAATATAAAGCACATATTAGGAATATCAATCATATATCACCGCTCAATTATCAGTGCTCAATTCACAATCATATATCAGTGATCACTTCTAAATCAATGAAAATACAAATCTAGTGTCCCATGTCTACTATCAGGTATCTCTTTATGTAAATCTGCATCTCAATCGAATATGAAATATCAATTCAATTAAAAAAGAAATCGGTGCTCAAAATTAATATCAGATATCATATATATAAAGTACATATCAGGTATATCAATCATATATCGCTGCTCAATCCTATATCAGTGCTCAATTTAATCAGGAATATACACATTAATCTCTTAAAAAAACAGAGCATTTCATTTGAAACATCGAGGCAGGTGCAATTATTTGAATTAGGATGCATAAAACAGACATCAACGTAAAACATAGCTGAAGTAATATGCGACATTTGCTCGAGGATTACTCTGTTAAAAGTAAATGAGCATTTCATTTGAAAAAAAATACAAATATCATTTTCATATATCATTGAAAATACAAATATACTGTCCCATGTCTACTATCAGATATCATTTTCATGTCTACTATCAGGTATCTCTTTCTGTAAAGCTGCATCTCAATCGAATAGCAGGTGTTGTTTTTGTATTGCCATGTGAAATTTTGATCGCAACTTTTATTCACTTGTGTTTATTGTATTCAAAGTATGTTTTATATATTTTTAGAAAGATGTGTCATTTTGTCATAGAAAGTAAGTTCAATCTATTGTGCTAAATACAATAGGATAATAAGAATCGATTTTAGGGAGGTTTCATTTAATGGTAGCTGGGAACGTTGTCATTGGTGGAATGGCAGTACGTGAGAGGCCAAGTGAACTTCCACTTATAAGGTGACAACTGCTCCATGAAAAATAAATATTATTTGGCCAAAATGATTCGATATCTGTGAATCGGCGTCTCAGCCATATATCAAGTCTCAACTCAATTCAAAAACATAGCAGTATTCAAAATTGGTATCAATTATCAGTTATATAAAGCACATATTAGGTATTTCAATCATATATCACCACAGAATCCTATACCAGTGCTCAATTCAATCAGGAATATATCAGCTAATATACGACATTTCGTCGAGGATTACTCTCTTAAAAATAATGAGAATATCAGGTATTAGTTATCAAGCAAAGAATCCAATTGACATATCAAGCATATATCAGGTAATATGCGACATTTCGTCGAGGATTACTCTCTTAAAAATAATGACAATTTCATTTGAAACATCGATCATACTATATGACTATCAAAAATGAAATGCATTGATCACTCCTTAAATCGAATTCCCAAAAAAACTTATGACAAATCAATTCAATTGAATTCAATTAAATATGAGGTACGTTATGTCTAATATCTCAGCACCATGTCTACTATCGCATGCCTACTATGAATACCAATACAGTTCGTATATAGCACTGCTATAGAAGATATCAGTTAACTGAAAGAATTCAATCGTGAATACCAATATATCAGTGCTAAATTATCAATCATATATCATTGAAAATACAAATATACTGTCCCATGTCTACTATCAGGTATCATTTTCATGTCTACTATCAGGTATCTCTTTCTGTAAAGCTGTATCTCAATCGAATAGCAGGTGTTGTTTTTGTATTGCCATGTGAAATTTTGATCGCTACTTTTATTGACTTGTGTTTATTGTATTCAAAGTATGTTTTATATATTTTTAGAAAGATGTGTCATTTTGTCATACAAAGTAAGTTCAATCTATTGTGATAAATACAATAGGATAATAAGAATCGGTTTTAGGGAGGTTTGATTTAATGGTAGCTGGGAACGTTGTCATTGGTGGCATGGCACTACGTGAGAGGCCAAGTGAACTTCCACTTATAAGGTGACAACTGCTCCATGAAAAATAAATATTATTTGCCCAAAATGATTCGAGATGGGATATTTAAAATTCAGTAAAACAGATATTAATGAACTACAAATGTTAAAGTATGAAACAATTATGTTGATAGTCGGGTAATAACCCTCATGTATAGAAGTTCTTATATTTGGTTGTTTTTGTATACAATTTAAGTTCTACATAATGTTGGAAAAGAGTTTTGTAGCTGATTTAAATGTTCTATTCTCTGTGAAGTGTTTGTTTTTTTATTGAGTAAATTCAGCAGTGAATCAGGTGTATCAATCATATATCAACCCAATCATATATCAGTTATGAGGGCTTCATCATAAATCTAGAAGATATCAGTTATCTCAAACAATTCAATCATGAATACCAATATATAAGAGCTCAAAATAAGAGATAAGTTCTGCTGAACATTTCATTGAGCAAATGTCGTGCAAAAATGATTGACATATCCAAATTTCATACTTCAGCCCATCAAACTATTAAAAATAGATGAACAATTAAAAGCATCAAAATAAGAGATAACTTTTCGACACTTTGTCTCCTAAAATCCGAAAGAAATTTATGACAAATCAATTCAATTCAATTCAATCAAATATCAGGTACGTTAAATCTAAAATATTAGCACCATGTGACTATAAAAAATGGAATGCATTTATCAGTCCTAAAATTGAATTCCCAAAAAAATTTATGACAAATCAATTCAATTAAATTCAATCAAATATCAGGAATATCTTAGCACCACAAAGAGTTAAATACCTTGATGTGTCCTGGGAATAATTGGATTCTGAAAAATACTCTTGCAGAACAAAGTTTTCTTGATGATGAGGAGACATTGTGGAAGAAATATACAAATACCATTGTAGACAATCACGGATGTCGGATGGGGGATGAATGTCAATGAACCTGGAATCGAGGGAAGAGTACGGAGGGATGTGAGATTTGAAATGTGGGATGTGGGAGATGTAAGAGTTTGAAGGGATGACAACCTTTTGGTTTCCCCATAACAATCGTGTATCTGCATCTCATTAAGAGAGAGAGAGGTCGTGTATCTGCATCTCATTAAGAGAGAGAGAGGAGGAAAAATGCAACAAATAATAGCGCCACGTGGATAGGAGAGGAGGAAACATGCAATAAATATTAAGTGCCACGTGGATAGGCTAATTGCAAAGCATAATAAATGCCTTGTTTTGCATTTTAAAGTATTAAGAGATTTAACTAGAGAACTGAAGTCAGCTGTAACAAATCAGAACATGGGTTGAATCGACAAGCCTCGATGTTGGTTTAGCCCCGGCACCATTCCAATAGCTCAAACGGTGACGACGATCCAACTAACCAGCGACAACATTGAGGGGGTGTGGCAGCCCTAAACTGGTGTTTGGCCCCAACGGAGGTCATTTATGGCTGGGTTCGAGAGTAAAAAGAGGAAGGAAAAGTGAGAAGAAGATGGAGGAGGACGGTATCAGCGGCGGTCAGTTGTGCTGCCTCTGGCAGAATCATAGTGAGTTCAGGTGGGAAGCGGTAAGGGTTTATTCGTAAACCCTTGCTAAGGGGTGTTTGGATTCAGGGCACCCAAAATGTCGGTAGGCTTGCTCTTATTGAAGGTGAAAGGAAGTCTGGGCCTCTTGTTAAAGGGAGACTCGAGCCAAAATAAATAAGAAAAGAGAACATGATGACTCATTTGAAGCTGTTGGTTCTGATTCTACTCGACCACCTCCTTTTTGCACATTTCGGGGCTGAAAATTCTGGAGTTTTGAAAAATCTGCTTTGGCCCAATATTTGGATGGTAATATTTTTGGCCCTCCATAATTTTGACAAAATTATATTTGGGACCCAAAGAGTTTTTCTTTTCCTCTTCGGCCATATATTTTGGTATTGTTCACTCAGCTCCAATTTTCAAAGCTTGAGGACGAGCTTGGTTTTAAGTGGGGGAGTGTGATGTGAATTATATTTGGGGGCATTTCGACATGTCCTTATTTTTTTATTATAATTTTTCTTTTTATTATTTTTCATTTTATTTGTAGTTATTAGGTTTTGTAAAGGGGTAGAATAGGTATTTTGTAAAGGGAATGTTATAGATCATGTGTTGTCATCAATGACATCACACGTGACCTAAGCATTCCGTGACACTCCGCCTATTTTAATCACGGGTGATCTGTCCTTTATCAAAATAAACAGGAGTCTCATCTGTTTTTTTTTTTAGCATCACTGTCGAAAACTTTTTAAATTACTATCCACCTAAGTTAAATTAAGTTGGTGCCAAATTTTATCTTTTATTAATATAACAACATGCGGAATATAAATACAATAACCAAACCATCCACACGAATAAAATAGCCTGAATCACCCACACGATAATAGATAAATAAATAATACCGAATAAACCATCGGGTCCCAAAACAAGGTCCAACAATGAATCTAAAGAAAATAAAACTGAATGCAAATACATCGTCCAATAAATAAAAATGAAACAATGTATCAACTGAAGTGGCAATATGCCCCATGGAATGAGCCATCGAGCTTGGCGTCCCTGTGATTGGACACCTAAAATGTTTTGTAAAATATTTTGACACCGGTCAGATCCTAAAATCATTTGAAAAATATTTAACAAGTATTTAGATTGCAATTATAAAAGCAGTTATTAGATACACACGTTAGTCCGGCGTACACTCCCTTGAGTTCCTCACCTCTCATCTATAGTGCACGCGTAACGCCACGTATTTTACCTACCTGGCCATACTACTCCGCTTAACCAGGCCTAAGTATTTAACTAACCACACTAGGTTGAGCTCCCCATACTGCCCATACGATACGCTATTGTTAAACCAGGAATTCATTTTAATCGAATTGTTATTATTGCATCATTCATTTAAATTTTCTCATACTTAATTTACTTTTAGATATACACTATTTATCTTTTCTACTATTACAAATAAGTAGAATATCCGCACTTGTATATATAAATCACACCATAATATATATACAACTACAACATCTCCCAGAATGACTATCGCGATGCAGGTTTACTCTGCTATAAAGTCCATGTACCTCTCGTACTAAATTAGAGACTACCGGTTCGGAATGTCTCCTCGAACCATAAATCAAGGCGAACATAGTTCTAAGTTTTTGGGATACGCGCATACCTAACATATCCAAATGACATGCCGGTCCCACTAATACACAACACGTAGTGAGCCGCCCTAAGTTTTATGTTCTGGGGCACACATCCAGACCTCACTGGAATCACCAAGGTGGGATCGCCCTCTGCGCGGAACCTCCCGTGATAACAGGCAACGTAGGTATGTTCACACACATAGCAAATCACATCATAGGTATTCACATAACCTATATGTATATCATCAGTATAGGTATACACACAACATATAATATATCCCGCACGTAGTATTTATATCTCTCGAATACTCGACGTACTAATAATTCACACATTTAATTATTTTTCGTACTCTCCGAGTATCACTCACTACCCGAAGGGTCCTAATTTTTCTTTAAGTAAATTTTAGTAGTACAACATCTCTATCCTACTGGTACTGGTCTTAGGATATCGTTTACACTTCTCGTAATCCAAACTTCGTAAATTCTCGATACGCGACACAGTCAGTTAGCTATCGTTGGTCCTAATTTCCAATTCTACACTCATTAAGGATAACCGATCCTTAATCATGTACCTACTGACCTTCCCTAAGCCTTTGTACAATTATTAAACCATTCCAAAGTTTTTCCATAATTAATTTCTCGAAGAATTTAAATAAATAAAATTTCCTAGCAATAACAGGTCATCCGAACCGGTTCTAGTATGCAGGTGAACTGATTCGCTGACGAACCAGTTCTGGGGGATGTCCGAACCGGTTTGAAACCTCTGACAGATCTTCATCTTCACTGTTACGGGTTTCTTCCCTTAAAATTCAATCAAACCTCTGTGATACAATCCCAAACTCCCATCCAACATCTTCAATCATCAAATATAAGTGTAGGAATGATTTCTAACGTAAATAGTGCATTAAATCCATAATAAATTTACCCCGAAACGGATTTAAACCTCAAATTTCTCAAACCATAGTTTATGGTGTTCTTCAAGCGTAACCATCAAGATACCTAGATTTCTTTCGTTATATTCATCACATAACATCTGATTTCGAATCCCCTACGTAAAGGAATTTATTCTACACGCATTCCTACATCAAATCATGGATTATCCCCTTCCAGTTCCCAAGAATTTATCAACATGTAATTTAAACTCTACACTACATGGGTATTATAGCATGCTTAAAAAAATCGCAAGATAAACACTTGCCTTATATTTGCAGGTCTGATTTTTGTTTTGAGATGGTGATGATCTCCTTTCCTTCCTCCAATCATCTTTTCAAACGACTTTTGTGGTGCAAAACAGTGTGGATTAGCCTAGGTTTCTTCTCCTCTTCCTCTTCTATGGCCTCCTCTCTCTTTAAAGTGTTGTAACCCTAGCCTCACCCTCAAATGGGCTGATATACGTCTTTAATTTTCGGAGTTCTCTCTACCCTAAACGCTTAAATTACCGAAAAGCCCTGACGTAGTGCAGGGTTGGTCTAAAATCGCCCTGAGACCCAATCTATACAACTGAGTACCCTATTCCGACTATTTCGACCCATCCGGAATCAACAGTGACCTCGAAATCACCGTCCGAATCACTCTACACAAATTTCCTATCTCGACCTCATTTAATCTAAACTCGACTCCCGGTTGAGATGTAACAGTGTTACGTCATTATCACTCGTTATGATGTAAAAATAATTATTTACTATTCACGTAGTAATTATATTCCATAAATATTAATTTTTATCTCTCCCGATTAATACTTTGATAAACACATAATATTTAATTCAATTAAATTACGTCACACGTGTAATTTAAAATAACATAATTAATTAGATTTTAAATGCTCGAAAATACGGGTTGTTAGTGGGCAAGTGATAGACCATTTCTAGATCCTTTTTTTATCCATATAAATAGTTTAATACCCACATTGGAGGAAATGATTCAAGTATTAGTTAATTTTGAGTGTTACTACTCCTTGTTTGGTTGTAATTTCTTTATGTGCCATTGACACTGTTTACTTCATAAATAAATAATAGGTGACAAGAAAAGATACCTTACTTGGAAATAAAAATTAATTCCAGTTCAAATTATACAACAAAGCTCTAAAATAGAAGGCAAAATTTCTTCCCATAGAAAAATAGTTGAATGCATATGATATTACCATTGAATTCACACTTAAAAGGCTCGTAAAGTTTTTCATATTTCTCTAAATATTGTTTGTATGTGTATTTAAAATTTTACTTTATCTTATAGTTTGTATTTTATTATATAATGTCTACGAACCCATATATTCAAGAAGAAATTAACAAATAAAATTAATCCAATTTATTTATTAATGTTAAAAAAATGAGAATATAGAATAAATTATTGGAATTAAATTGTAAAAGTTACATATGTAGGCCCAAAATAAGACAAAGCTTCCCCAAAAAATGAAATTCAATCACAATTAACATTAATTTAAGTGTATTAAAAGTGATGATTTGAGACTCTTAGTCAAGAATGAAGAGATTAAGGGAATATGTAAAAATTATTTTGAGAGGGTATTATAGGAAGATAAAGAGAGTAGAGTATATATGATGGAACTTAATTAGATTCGAGAAAATACAATTTCTCGCAGAATTAGGATAACAAAGTTAGGATTGCCCTAACAAGATGAAAACATGGAGGACTTTAGAATCACATGGTATTCCTATTGAGGTTTGCAAGTGTTTAAGGAGGAAGGAGTGTATTAGCCTATGAAGCACCGACACTCTCCGGGAAGACACGAATCTTGTTTGACACATGTCGAACAGGCGACACGCTCCGACACGCTGGACCAGAGTGTCCTTTTTTTTAGCTGGACACGTCCGGACACGCCGTGAACACTTTGTGGACACGTAAATTAGGGCACGTGGGGGGTAAAAAACAGAATACTATAAACATAAAATGTGGTCTAGACAAGGTTCTAAAAAACGCGGGGCGTGATCGAGGCGTGGAGGCCAAGCCTTAAGCCTTAGAAGCCTAGGCGGGCCTAGGCGTAAAAAGGCGTGAAAAGGCGTTTAGGCCTTTTTAATATATTTTAATATTTTTTAACCATAACAAGGCTATTAAAATAGTAAAATTGTACATATTATAAATATATGTCTGAATATTTGCAAATAAAAAAGCTATTTGATTATTTTGGATGAGATAATGGTCCGGTTTGTAAAAAAATATTTAAAAGGCGATATCGTTTCACTAAAACATTGTTATTTTTAGAGAAAAAATACGCCTTAAGGGTTTTACCAAGCCTAAGGCGTCAAAATCTTAAGGCGAGGCGTTTCTCCCAAGCCTCAAGCCTAGGCGTGCCTAGGCGGAGCCTAGGCGGGTTTTTTAGAACAGTGGGTCTAGAATTAGTAAAACTATAACTAAATAACATAACAAAAAAACAAAAAAGAAAGGAAAGTTACTAAAATACTCTATAAAAACAACCGATCTCTCACCAACAAAACAGTTCCACGGGACAAACCAAAATCTAATCCAACCCTAATATCTTCTCTCCATCGTCACTTCTCTCTCACCCTTTTCTACATCTCACAACCCTAAACCCAACAGAAACCCTAATCTCTTCATCTCCTCCATTCAACTTCTGTCTCTCCCTCCTCCACCACAACTTTCCCTCCTCCATCGCTACCCTAACCGAGAAGAAAACCAGCTTTCACAAATCGCCGGTAAGTTTCTCCTTTTTGCTGCTTCCTTTTTTTATTAGTTACGAAATACTCATACTCCTTCATTCTTTGTTTTCTCCACTGTTTCTTCTCCCTCTTCATGTTATGCAACTACAGCAAAAAAAAAGAAAGAAAAGAAACAACAAAAAAAGGAAAAGAAATAGCGAAAAATAAGGGTAAAGAAACAAACAAACAAAAAAAAGAGTAGAAACAGTAAAAAAATAAGATAGACAATTAGCACAAAAATAAGATAAACAGTTAGCAAAAAATATATGAAATTATGTTCAGAGTGTTCTAATGTGTTGGTGATTCCGTTTAATTCATGGTTTTTAAAGTTAAGGTGTGTTTGAATATTGTTTTGTATGTCCATTTTCTTATTTTTTTTGTTAAGAATGGTCTAGTAATGTATTTTATGGAAAAAAATTGTTTTATTTCTTTTATATATATTTTAAATGTATATTATATATTATACGTATCCTAGTTTTTAGAAAAATCACATATCGCGTGTCGTGTCGAAACACGTATTACGTGTTGAGTCCGTGCTTCATAGGTATTAGTTAACAACAAAAGTGCTCAATAAAACTATAATGACCAAAAGAATGCTCGATGAATGGATATAGAGTGTTCTAGTACCTATTTATTAAAATAAAGAAGATATACATTATTGTTTAAATTATCTTGGTTTTAAGTTAATGAGCTCTGAGAGAGAGTGATAGAATATAAATTGAGTTTGAAAAGAGCAACATCTAGCATTTGAGAATCAGGTTAGGTTTTATGCTTGGGAGGTCAACAATGGCCGTTATTTATTTATTAATTAGGGAGATAAATGAAAATGTTTATTGAGGAAAGATATATCTTTATATGTTTTTTATTGATTTGGAGAAGCCTCGTGATGGAATGCCTAGAGATATAATATGATGGAATGGGTCCTATTTTAGGGTTTTATTAGTTTTTTTATTTTCTTTTATTATTTGTATTTTCATTTGTTTTACTTTAGTATTTAAAGGTAAGGAGTAGTAATGACATTTTTGTAATTAGTGCCTTAGCTTGGAGCCTAATCTACTCTTCCCCTTTAAATACCTCCATGTACGCCTCATTTGAGGTAGACTTGAATTTTTGAAATAGAAAATAGTGTTTCTCTCCGAAGTGGTGTGTAGATATTTGTAGGAGTCTTTTGACGTGTAGTTTACGTTAAATTGGTATTAGAGCGGGTGTCGCCCTACATTGGTGTTGGTGTATTAGTGTATTTTTGTTATCAAAATCGTACGCTACAATCAATGGCTCCAAGAAGATCCAATTAACTATACGAGGAGATTAAAAACGAACGGGAGAGTGAGTACAATCACAACAACAAATCTATACCCATTTTCAAAACCCCAACCCAAACCCTAGAAATCCTTACCCACAACCCTTGCGCTACCTCACCCTCTACACCAAACCCACCACTATAAAACCCACCACCCTGAAAACCCAAATCTTGAACCCTAATTTCCCCCCAAACCCAAATCCATTTCATAAACCCTCCATTCAAGATCCAAGACGTCCCACTTTTAGGGTTTCACCTACCATTTTACAATTCAATCCATAATTTACAAATCATAGCCTCTAACCCTACAAAATTCCTCTACCACCAACCCGAATCCACCAACCTATTGCCCATTTTTCAAACCCCAAACATAAAAAAATTTACGTTTTCGCCCCGATTCACCCTTGAGGCTCAATTCAAGATTACCAGCGGCTAGTCCAAGATTGGTTGCTCCACCCAATCATACTCCCTCACTCATACACCCAAGTGGGTCAAATCAACGATAAAAAGTCCCCTCCCAGGCCGGTTGATTGCAAGAAAAAAAGAAACGACGAAATTGGGTTGTGTATTGGGGATTTTTTTGACATTACATTTGATTTGAGCGACTTCTTCCCAATCTTTGGGCACGGGGATGACGATTTTGATGAGGTTGGATTGGTGTTTATCTCTCCCGGGGATGAGGTGGTCATCTTGGGTAATGTGATAGGTGGTGGGTATGTGGACACATTTATGATAGCTTTTGATATGCGCTTGGAGGAATTTTTTTGCGACATAGCGTTAAGGAGGTTCATCATGGGAATCTTGGGTCGCGATTTTGTTGGTCGGCCAATGTTTGGATTGCGTTCTTATTCTCCCTGCATCCATTGCAAGCCGGTACAAGGGACATTTTCGAGGATGGCCCTTCTTCCTAATGAGGAGCTCTTTGATAATTGCATTACTTTCTTATCGTTCATCTCCTACGCCTGAGGACGAGTTTTTCGAAGTCGGGGAGAGCGATGGAAATGGGCTATATTTTAGGATTTTTTTAGTCATTTTATATTCTTTTATATTTTCTTTTCTTTTCTTATTTGTATTTTCATTTGTTTTGCTTTAGTATTTAAAGGTAAGGAGTACTAATAGCATTTTTGTAATTAGGGTCTTAGTTTGGAGCCTGAGCTACTCCTCCCCTTTAAATATTTCCATGTACGCTTCATTTGAGGTAGACTTGAATTTCTGAAATAGAAAAGAGTGTTTTTCTCTCAAAAGTGGTGTTTAGATATTTGTAGGAGCCTTTTGACGTGTAATTTACATCATATATGGTTGGTTTTGAATAAAAATGAATAACTAATATATATATTGATGTGATAACCGATATGTATGATGAAAGAACATGTAACGCCCTGACCCGGATTTATGGGCTAGCGGTGAGTCAACCCAGTCCGACCCGAGCGTTAGGTGTAAAGTGCAATTGAACAACCTATTTTATTTTAACCAACGTTTCACTTGTTTAGCATGCAATTCCAATTCCAAGATGAACTATGTGAGGGACCGATGGGGAAACACCCCGAAGTCCAAGTAAACAGAGCTACTAACGTAAACATAAATAAATTGTACAAAATACGAAACCGCTCCCAACTTGCTGTAACAAAGTGAGGATGTGAGCTTATGCCCAGTGGGATTTATACAACAGCATAGAAACAAACGGCAAAAAGGAATACTCATGCTACAATCACATGCATGCGAAAATATGTATATATCTACATAAGTATACCTTTAAAAAATACGTATTCCAATGTATTAACCATTTTAGTACCGAAAACCTTATTTGCCCAGATTAATTGACCTTAATCTTATTAAAGTTTTTCATTATTCATACATCGCATTCTCACTTTATTTAACGCACCCGGTTCAACACTTGAAACCATTTCACTTTATTTATCAAAACGCATTCCTTTACCGGAATTTACCCCTTTCATTCATTTCAATACACTTCAGTATTTTCATTGAAAATCACCATTTCAACACACGCAATCACCATGTTAGAAAATACTTATTTAATATCTGAAAATCCTTTTTACAACACATTCTTGTGTTAAATATGGGTTTAACCATCTAGATTGCTTAACCACCCGTTTATTTACTTCCTTTTAACCCCTTTTTATTCCTTTATGGACATTAATAGATTTACGCATTTACTTTTCCATTTCACCTTTATCGGAACATATATTACATTCATTAAAGTTAGGTTGTATCAACACATTTTACCACACAACCCATTTCTTGATATGTTCTATATTTCCTTTATGTTTTCTCGAAATCTTCCTATATCGCATACTTCCACGAGCTCCACACCTTTGGCTATGCGCACTATATGCTCTGGCAAGTGATTTAGGGCTTTTCACCCAAGGGCTTCGAGCCCTTCTTGCTTTATCCTGGTGTCATCCGAGTTCCCTTTAATTTGTTTTAATATTTTACAAATGTCCACATCATTCCACTTTTTTTTTTTACCCGGCCGAAGCCAAAACTCGGGACTTTATCACCCTATTTGGTGTTACACTTTGATTTTTTTATTACATAAAAATGTTCCAATTTAAGTAAAATTACCATTTTACCCATTTGTTTCCAAAATCACCTTTTACTCCATTTTCACAAGTGTTAATTTCACCCCAAAACGCTATTATGTTATTCACACCAACTTCTGAAGTGTTTTAACCCTTCAACACTTCTTTACACTTGGAGTAATCTTTTACTTGACTGGAAACACTTTTACACCTTTAATCCCTTTTAAATACTTAAGTGTTAATAATTCACAACATTAGTAAGTTACACTCACTAACCTTCCCATGTTTACCCATTAGTAATTAATACTTTTATCAACATTTTCCAAATACACAATTCCTTTACTTCTTCATTCAAGAAATTCATCCACACTTGAGACTACTTTTATAAGAAAATTTTCATTTTTCTTATTTGACATATAGTCTTTTAACTTCATACTCATTATATCTTTTAGTCTCAATTACACATACTTTGAAGACTAAAATTCCAACTTTTATTATTTCTTGTTTAAACCCAACAAAGTCTTCTCTAAACTTGTTTTTTACATTTAATATCAAAATACTACAAGTTTATATGCATGAGAAGATGAATTTTAACCCCCAAATCCTACTCCATGGTTTAAACATATTTTTCACCATATATTTGCCAAGTGAACCATCAATTCCAAACCTTTTATATCATAAAATGTTTTACACCAATATTTCTAGAAGTGCCCATTTCATAAAAATACCATCTTTCAATATTCCAAAACCTTGAAATACTTGCTTATTATGTAATTTCAACAAAATCACATTTTTTTCAAACATTTTATTCTATAAAATGTTTTTCATCAAAATTACTAGAATATACACCATTTTCATAAAAACATCAACTTTTATTATTTCAAAACCTTGAAATAATTATCCATCCTTTATTTCATTTTTCCAACATTTTTATCCCCCAAAAATGTTTATTGTCTTCTATACAACAATTATATCATTTAACTAATTACACCCTGCTCTAATAGCATAAATACAAGGTTACAATGCAAAAATAACATTCTTACACTAAGAGTAAGGTTACCCACTTCTAATGGCTCTAATGGTGATGGTGGTGTAGGAAGAGCAACCCCCACCTTCAAAGGTGGCCTCAAGGGGTTACCAAATGCTTCCTCCTAAGTCCCAATGCAAGACCCACTTCATCTTCTCCAAGAAAAACCCGCAAATACAACTCCAAAATTCGTAGCTCTTCTTCAATCATGGTAGAAATTGGTGTTTTTGGTTCAAATGTGGATAAAGACGTCTTGAAAGTGGTGGTTTATGGGTGGTCTATGGTGGAGGAGTGGTGGTTTGATGGTGGGTGGTGGTGGAAGACCACACACCTTTCTCTATCTTTCTCACTCTCTCCTTTTATTATCTCCCAACAATAATAAACCCTTAAACAACCAAACAACACCTTATAAAACACCCCTTAAGCCCCAAAATCCCTTTTTACCCTTGTTGGATTGATCTGGGCTCGACAACGCTCCAAAACGTGACAACGCACGAGGGCAATCTGATATAAAAACTTGACTAAGGTCGTTCGAACGACTTAACATGGGTCGTTCGAACGACTTAAGCTACATCGTTCGAAATGTGCTTGTAATGACCCTTCTAACGACCTGCTATTGTAAACCAGTAGCATGTCGTTAGAAGCAACCCTGCTTCGAACGACCCTTTGAACGACCTGTGCACAGTCGTTCAAACGACATCCCTTATCGTTTGAACGATCCAATTTCTTTTTCTTTACATTTTACTTCAACTTTTTACCCAGAATTCCTCCATATTTATAATTAAGTTCTCCTTAATTATCATTAATATGCAGTCTAAGTACAATTTGATTAAATCATCGGGACGGGATATTACAAACTTCCCTCCTTGGAGAATTTCGTTCCCGAAATTCTCGTTCCATTATTCGTCAAACCACCAATTTCCATCTTAAGTCCTATAAATCCTTCAAGACAATTCATCGAAGTCCTTGGCATTAAAGTCACCAAATATTTAACATGCTCCAATGCTCCAATGCTCACCATTTCGTCAAACATGACACTACATAATCGACTCCGATTCTTCACTCGCCTTATGACCAAGTCCAAACCATACCTAACACTACCTATGCTAGTATCTAAGGCATATCAGTGACTTTACGGGCAAACCGTCTTTAGTGATCAACGCTCACCCAAAGCAAATCATGATACACCCACTAGTCATATATACCACCAAATTTTATTTTTAGCTTAGGACCGCACATCCCGTGTCTCGCAAATTCCCAGGTTATCCCAACTGTGTAACTCGCATGAATTAGTCGATAACCATACCACGCCATCCTTTCGCTCCAAGGAGAAATAAATCCATCAAATTAATATTGCACCCCCGGTTTACGCCTTCAGTTGCGTCACTCTGATGAACCAATTTTCCGATGTGGATTGAAAGGAAGTTGGGGATGGACATAGATCCTTCCGCCTATCCGGAGTGTTGGAAATAAAGCAATGGTTTTTGTATTTCTTATTTCCCGATCATTGGAAGCAATCTTCACTGGCACAAGGATCTCCTCACAGCAACCTCCACTACGATAGAACCCGACAATGAGTTTACGAAGGCTTCGAGTAGTGCGGGATAGGCTAATCGCCAGACTGCTCTGGAATAGGCTAATCGCCGGAGACAAGAACGAGTGAATCTAGTTTCGAGAGCATGCCTTACTCTAATAGGGGGCGTAGAGTTTCTAAGTGAAGGCAAGCGCAACTATCTATTTCATATCCTCCCTGTCAGCAAGGCAGGTCCGCTATAAAGCCTACCGGCCAGAAAGTCCTCAAGAACGAGAAAGTCGACCAAAAGACTATTCCATAACCGACTCTTGTTGCCGAATCAAGGGAGCTTGGCTTGTAACAGGCTCTAAAAGAATTTTCTTCGAGCGAGCGGTCTTTCTATATTTTTGGGTTGCATGCCCAAGGCAATGCTTTTTGTAGATTGAGATGGATTGATCTTCGCTATCGTGCCTCTTCCTTGTACCAGTTGATGCTGCGGCAGTGCCTAATATGACTTTGCTCCTGCCCCAGACAGCTTCGAGGTTCCCATCGATCGATTACAGAGGTTTCAACCACTGAACTTGCTTATGCTCCCCTTTGATCGAGTGCTATTTCTATAAAAAAGATGGAGTAGGAAAATCTGGAATTGGCTTCAATCGAGATTGCCTCGGCTTCTTAGGCACATGAGGAACCGACCTAACATCTTTTCAATCGAAATCCCAATCAAAGACAAGTTCTACCAAGGCCAGGATCTGAAAGAGAAGATTCACTTTCCTGAATTCCAAGTGACATGATTCCTTCAGAAGCGAAAGTTGAATGATCGAAGTCTCCTTCAGGTTCAGTCGAAGAGATCGAAGTGAAGTTATCAATTCAACCATTCGCATGGTCTCCCCTAAGACTGACCTCTTTTCCAAATGAACCGAACCTCGATACCACATTCTTAGCCGTCCTCCGAGGGCCCCATAGATCAGATCGTGAACTCATTCAGACCCTTAGTTTCACTTGGTTGGGGCAGAGTTTCAGCCTGCCTTCCACCGAATATAAAAAACATTAGAGCTGCCTAACCTGCTGACATCCCGACGAAGAGAGTCATTATTTGTGTCACATCTTCGAATTCGAGAGAAGGCTTTCCTGTTATCTCTCAAATTATAGGCATTGAAGCGATCGAGCGAGAGAAAGAAAGAAAACTATTGCACACGCCCCTCATTCGCCCTTTACTAATATAATAGAAGGCAAAAGCACACTACCTTAGGTGTCTCATCCTCGATTACCCGCACGTATCTAACTTCAATCCACTCACCGTGGCAAAGCAATATCGTATGCTAAGTTTTCGTTGATTTCCAACACTATACCGTGTCCTCAAGCCATTATCCCGCTCTTCACAACCCGAGCCACTGACTGCCCAGTTTAGAGTCCACTAGTCTAAGGGAGATGGATACTACGAACAAACCAAATGGTCGAAAGCGAAGCCACCCGTACGCAAAATTTTTATGCAATAACAAGAATACCTCAGATGAGCGCACCCAGTTATCGAGCTGTGTTGACCAAACTCGATCCCCCGCACTCTCCCGGGTTCAACCATGCCGTATCATGACATGACACCAATCTGAGTCACCACGCAGGTTAGAATATCGATTCTCGATTACCGAAATTGAAAGGAACACACTTGAGTCGAGGGTCAAGCAACCGTCCCAAGGAATTTCGCCCATAGGCAAATCAATCTCGGCTTATGAAAGCGAACCTACAACGTATACTTGTAGTCATGTCATTCGTTCTCAAAACTCTCACCGAGCATTACTTCTGACAATATACCCTGGCCAGAGGCACTAGCCGTGACTAATCGAATCCCAACCATTCACTCTCATAACACGAATGCGATCACAATTTACCGATCAGTAGTCCTCAAGGAAGTCAATGCCCGACTTCCCTCCTTGGGAGCAAGGCCCTACCTTTCACACTTGGTGTAAACGAATCATTCTGATTGGCGTATGCCCCACGTCGTGTCTACATCGACCTTGTGTAATGGCTAGTGATGACTTCATCAACCTATTACACCCTGGTCATTGTCAGCTATAACATATCGTGATTGAATCTCAAATCCCGCAGACAAGGGACCCACCTCAGTTACCATCTGGCATCATCACTCTATGTCTCGAATATATTTCCTAGTACGTCCTAAAACTAAGTATTACCACACCCATACTAGTCATTCCATGACGTCCGCGCATCATTTCCATGAAGGCACGACTACCTCTCTAACTTAGGGATCACCCCCCCCCCCCCCACCCCACCCCATCTGTACCGATTGAAAAGCCATACCCGCCACATATACTATGCGACTGTTAATCTGGGATCGTCACCTGACCCTCAACTAAATCATTACTAGAATGCTATACTGCCTCTTCTTCCCGGACTTAATTGGTCTCCTAAGAACACAAAAATACATTTCACGTGAAAGTCCCAATTTTGACGAAATTTCATCGTCCACATCTTTATCATCTCAGGTACACTCTTCAAACCGTTCGATACCCACATCGATATTACTTGGGTGCTTGCAAGACACTAGTCCACGAGCTTCTAGCCGTAGTGCACATTAATCCTTAAACACCTCAAGACATCACAAAATTCGATATTTATCCTCAATGATGCCACACTTAAATTGTTTTCCATGGGCACCCCAACGTGCCTATGAACTATTCACGCACTAGGATTTCCTCGCACCTAGCCATTACCTCGACGGCTAAAACGAGTTTCAACACTTAAATTCGAGTCTTACCTTCTCCCAAATGGCTGTGGCTATAAGTCACGTACAAACTATAATTATTGCTACTACCAATTATGGCAGGACGCAGGACGTCGCCTACGACCTATAAACCTCAATGCTTGCCTTACCCGAATTTTCGATGACTGTTCAACTATGGCAACCAAATTGCTTTGCTATGTGAATATCACACTAAGTGCCAATCCACGAGTTTAACACAACTATATAGATCTTGGTAGGATATGGGCGTCAGGTATTGCCTATAAACACTGGCCCTCCCCACGAACGCCGCACGAGATCCTATTCCTCAATATCATATCATAACCAAGGTACACCCAACGCAAGTCCTCAACCCAATGGGCTAATACGTCTTCACCACAAAATTCTGTACTTGTGAATGCTATTCAGCTATATAGTCTCCATACAGGAAATGCATAACCTTTACCACTAGGTCGTAGCAAACATTACTCATAGTTGCCACTACGAAGCTACTCTCACCACCAAAGTCATCTCAAGACACCTCTCGCACAAAGATTACTGTGTTGCCACTACTAGCCTACGCAACTTCATGTGTTCTCCGAATTACCATAAATTGTGATATCACCCCAAAGATTGAATTTTTGCCTAATTACATCACCGGCATTAACTATCCGTATACGCCGGGTTATACATGCCCTTTTTTAATCACCAATCACTAGTGCCTAATCGAGGCGCCCTAAACCATCAGCCTCCATCGTTGACTATATGCAACTCGTGCCACTTGCCCATTGAGCGTCTTTTCATTCTATATCATCAAAATATAACACATGCATCTCACACTAATAACCACGGTGTCACCACTATAGGCTTGCATGGACAACCGTAAATTACTACAACTCTAATCAGAAATGCGGAAGCGATTAATAATTATCAATCTAATCGTGTGCCACTTGGCACTAGTCTAACTTGTCTTGCTAACCTCTTAAACTTTACTGTCGAGGACACAAACTAAACCGTCATCAAACTAGCATGACCGGCCCAAATCACAGCGACGTCGAAAGATCCAATGCCGACCTCACCTCACCACGTCACACTCGAAAGGAACCTTGAACCTAGAACTCTGATACCATTTGTAACACCCCGACCCGGATTTATGGGTTACTCGTGGGTCAACCCGATCCGACCCGAGTGTTAGGTGTGAAGTGCAATTGAACAACCTATTTTATTTTAATTAACGTTTCGCTTGTTTAGCATGCAATTCCAATTCCAATTCCAAGATGAACTACGTGAGGGACCCATGGGAAAACACTCTGAAGTCCAAGTAAACAGAGCTACTGACGTAAACAAAAATAAATTGTAATTACTTGTATAACGCCCTCAAAATACGGAATCGCTCTCAACCTGCCGAAACAAAGTGGGGATGTGAGCTTATGCCTAGTGGGATTTATACGACAACATAGAAACGAACGGCAAAAAGGTATACTCACACGCTACAGTCGCATGCATGCGAAAATATGTATATATCTACATAAGTATACCTTTGAAAAATGCGTATTCCAATTTATTAACTATTTTAGTCTTGAAAATCTTATTTGCCCAGATTAATTGACCATAATCTTATTAAAGGCTTTATTTATTTTTACTTAGCATTCTCACTTTATTTAACGCACCCGGTTCAACACTTGAAACCGTTTCACTTAATTTATCAAAACCCATTTCTTTACCGGAATTTTCCCCTTTCATTCATTTCAATACACTTTAGTATTTTCATTGAAAATCACCATTTCAACACACGCAATCACCGTGTTAGAAAATACTTATTTAATCTCTGAAAATCCTTTTGACAACACATTCTTGTGTTAAATATGGGTTTAACCATCTAGGTTGCTTAACCACCCATTTATTTACTTCATTTAACCCCTTTTCATTCCTTTATGGACATTAATAGATTTACGCATTTACTTGTCAATTTCACCTTTACCGGAACATATATTACATATATTTAAGTTAGGTTGTATTAATACATTTTACCACACAACCCATTTCTTGATATGTTCTATATATCCTTTATCTTTTCTCGGAATCTTCTTATACCGCATACTTCCACGGGCTCCACACCGTCAGCTATGCGCACCATATGCTTTGGCCAGTGATTTAAGGCTTTTCACCAAGGGCTTCGAACCCTTCTTGCTTTATCCCGGTGTCATCCGAGTTCCCTTTAATGTGTTTTAACATTTTACAAATGTCCACATCATTCCACTTATCCTTTTTACCCGGTCGAAGCCAAAGTCCGGGGCTTTACCGCCCCATTTTGTGTTACACTCTGAAAATTTACCATGTTCATGTCCTTTTACACTTTAACCTTGATTTTTATTCCAAAAAATCATTTTCGTTTAGGACCACTTTGTGCAACACCCTTTCTAACATTTTTATTACATAAAAATGTTCCACTTTAAGTAAAATTACCATTTTACCCATTTGTTTCCAAAATTTCCTTTTACTCCATTTTCACAAGTGTTAATTTCACCCAAAAACACAATTGAGTTATTCACACCAACTTCTGAAGTCGTTTAACCCTTCAACACATCTTTATACTTGGAGTAATTTTTTACTTGATTGGAAACACTTTTACACCTTTAATCCCCTTTTAGTCCCATAAGTGTTAATAATTCACAACATTAGTAAGTTACACTCACTAAGCTTCCCATGTTTACCCATTAACACTTTATTAATACCTTTTATCAACATTTTCCAAATACACAATTCCATTATTTCTTCATTCAAGAAATACATTCACATTTAAGACTACTTTATAAGAAAATTGCCATTTCTCTTATTTAACCTGTAGTCTTTTAACTTCATACTCATTATGTCTTTTAGTCCCAATTACACATACTTTGAAGACTAAAATTCCAACTTTATTATTTCTTGTTTAAACCCAACAAAGTCTTTCTCTAAATTTGTTTATAGATTTAATATCAAAATACTACAAGTTTTTATGCATGAGAAGATGGATTTCAACCCCAAAATCCTATTACTTGGTTTGAACATATTTTACACTAAATATTTACCAAGTGAATCATCAATTCCAAACATTTTATTTCATAAAATGTTATACACCAATATATCTAGAAATGCCCATTTCATAAAAATATCATCTTTCAATATTCCAAAACCTTGAAATATTTACTTATTCTTTAATTTCAACAAAATATAATTTTTTCAACAGAATCACATTATTTGCAAATATTTTATTCCATAAAATGTTTTTCACCAAAATTGCTAGAAAATACAACATTTTCATAAAACATCAACTTTTATTATTTCAAAACCTTGAAATAATTATCCATCCTTTATTTTTAACAAAAATCACATTTTCCCAACATTTTTATCCCATAAAAATATTTATTGTCTTCTACACAACAATTATATCATTTAACTATTTACACCCTGCTCAAATAGTCTAAACACAAGACTACAATGCAAAAATAACATTCTTGCACTAAGAGTAAGGTTACCCACCTTTAATGGCTCTAATGGTGGCGCTGGTGTAGGAGGAGCAACCCCCACCTTCAAAGATGGCCTCAAGGGGTTACCAATGCTTCCTCCTAAGCTCCAATGCAAGACTCACTTCATCTTCTCCAAGAAACACCCCTAAATACCAAGGTTCTAAAAAACGCGGGGCGTGATCGAGGCGTGGAGGTCAAGCCTTAAGCCTTAGAAGCCTAGGCGGGCCTTGGGCGTGAAAAGGCATTTAGGCCTTTTTAATATATTTTAATATTTTTTTAACCATAACAAGGCTATTAAAATACTAAAATTGTACATATCATAAAAATATGTCTGAATATATGTAAATTAAAATACTATTTATTTTGGATGAGATAATGGTCCGGTTAGTAAAAAAGTTCTTTAAAAGGCGGTATCATTTCACTAAAGCTTTGTTGTTTTTAGAAAAAAGTGCACCTTAAGGGTTTTATCAAGAATAAGATGTAAAAAACTTAAGGCGGGGCGTTTCTCCCAAGCCTTACGCCTAGGTGGGTTTTTTAGAATAGTGCTAAATACAACTCCAAAATTCGTAGCTCTTCTTCAACCATGGTAGAAATGGATGTTTCTGGTTCAAATGTGGAGAAAGACATCTTGAAAGTGGTGGTTTATTTGTGGTCTATGGTGGAGGAGTGGTGGTTTGATGGTGGGTGGTGGTGGAAGACCACCCCAAATCCATTTTTACCTTTGTTGGACTGTTCTGGGCTCGACAATACACCTAATCAACGCACCAAAATGTGACAGCGCACAAGGGCAATCTGATCTAAAAACTCGACTAAGGCCGTTGGAACGACTTAACATCGGTCGTTCGAACGACTTAAGCTATGTCGTTCGAAATGTACTTCTAACGACCCTTCTAACGACCTGTTACTGTAAACCAATAGCATGTCGTTAGAATCCCTGCTTCTAACGACCCTTCTACCGACCTTTCTAACTAACTTTTCACCCACAATTTCTCCATATATTTTAATTAAGGTGTACTTCTAACGACCCGCTACTGTAAACCAATAGCATGTCGTTAGTAGCCCTGTTTCTAACGACCTATGCACAGTCGTTCGAACGACCCTATTTCTTTTTCTTTTCATTTTTCTTCAACTTTTCACCCACAATTTTCCATATTTTTTAATTAACTCCTTAATTATCATTAATATGCAATCCAAGTACAATTTAATTAAATCATCGGGATGGGATGTTATAGAACAAGTGGAAAAATTAGTGAATTTTCAATTACATAGGTTTGCACCCAGGTTCAACACTAAGTCCATATATTTTTATTCTTGTTATCTATTGGACATCCGGCGTATGTTTTTTGCTGTTGATATTGTTTTAGTCGATGAAACTAAGGCATGAATTGATGTTAGATTGGAAGTGTGGACAAGAGGTTTTAAAATAAGACTAAAATAGAGTATAAAGATTGCAATTATAGTAATAATATTAAAAGGACAAAATGGGATGTGGTGAAACTTAGAGTCGAGAGATACCTAAAAGTGATTATTCTCGTTAATTAGTCTCTATTATTCAAAGAATGCATATAAGTGATGATGTTACCCAGATGATTAAAGCGGGTTGGGTAAAGTGGAAAGTGGAGAAGTGTTATCAACATATCATGTGATTGGCGTATACATTTGAAGTTTAAGGGGAAGTTATTTGGGACAACCATTAGACGTTTTATATGAGGCGGAGTGTTGGGGAACCCCGAAACAAAATTTGTAGAAAATGAGCATGGCGGAGATGCGACTGTTAAGATGGATGTGTGCTAAAACTCGAAAGAATAAAATTATAAAATAACATATTCGTGAAATAGTAGTAGCTGCTATTGAAGATAAATTGAGACAAAATTGGCTTAAATGATTTGAACACATCAAATGTATAGCAATAAGTGTCTCATAAGGAAAAGAGTGATTTAGTTAATATTTTTATCATACGTTAGGGGTAAGGTAGGCTTAAATTGATTTGGTGGATAATGTTAAAAAGGACATTATATCATGTGGTTTAACTGAGGATTTGTGCTGGTCGTTTGAACGACTTAAGCTACGTCGTTCGAAATGTACTTCTAACGACATGTGCACAGTCGTTCGAACGATATCCCTTGTCGTTTGAATGACCCTATTTCTTTTTCTTTTCATTTTCTTCAACTTTTCACCCACAATTTCTCCATATTTTTTAATCAACTCCTTAATTATCATTAATATGCAATCTAAGTACAATTTAATTTAATCACCGGGACGGGATATTACAGAACAAATGGAGAAAATAGTGAATTTTCAATTACATAAGTTTGCACCCAGGTTCAACACTTAAGTCCATATATTTTTATTCTTGTTTATCTATTGGACATCCCGTCGTATGTTTTTTGCAGCTGATATTGTTTTAGTCGATGAAACTAAGGCATGGATTGGAAGTGTGGACAAGAGGTTTTAAAATAAGACTAAAATAGTCTAAAGATTGCAATTATAGTAATAATATTTAAAGGACAAAATGGAATGTGGTGAAACCTGAGTCAAGAGATACCTAAAAGTGATTATTCTCGTTATTAGTCTCTATTATTCAAATAATGAATATATTAGTGATGATGTTACCCAGATGATTAAAGCCGATTGGGTAAAGTGGAAAGTGGAGAAGTGTTATCAACATATCATGTGATTGGCATATACATTTGAAGTTAAAGGGGAAGTTATATGGGACAACCATTAGATGTGTTATATGACTATAATTGCAATCTTTAGATGTATATGAGTTGAGGGCTCTACATCTTTTTCATCAACCAGTACATTGGAACTTATGATTAATTTGTGAAGTTGGTTATGCTGAAAATTCGTTTGCAACTTGTCAGGTAGGGGAGATTCGGCTTTTATCATTCCCTCATGGAAGCTTCAGGTGTAGCAGAGTATGCTGCATTTGAGGAGAAGGTGAAACGGACAGTTTACATTGACAACCTCTCACCTCAGGTCACCGAAGCCGTTTTAAAAACTGCACTTAATCAGTTTGGTAACGTAGTCAGTGTTCAGTTCATCCCAAACTACATGGAGCCTAAGAGTATTCCACGTGTCGCTCTGGTTGAGATGGAAAATTCGAAGCAGGCATCACAGATTGTGTCAGAGATGGCCAATTTTCCATTTATGATGTCCGGGATGCCAAGACCTGTGAGAGCATGTGCTGCTGAAAGGGAGATGTTTGATGATCGCCCAAGAAAGCCTGGTAGAAAGATTCAATGCCGGTGGTTGGGACCACAGGAACCTGATTTTGAGGTAGCAAAGAAGATTAAGCATCTTGTCAGAAAACATACATCTGAAGCGGCTTTTTTGCTAAGGGTAAAATCCAATTTTCCTTGTTGCAATCCATTTTCATTGAACCCCTTTTCTTCTGGCCTTATGTAATTTGTTGATTCCTTTATATTGTAGCAACAACTAGCGGAGGAGGAGAAGCTTGCAAATCAGCAAGCAGAGACGTTAAAAGCAAATCATAAGAAGTATGAGCTGATAGACAACGTCTTGGGTGATGGAACTGCTAAGCGATTAGGGCGCCATTATAACATGAATGTCACCAATATGAATGTCAAGGACGCTTGATAGGTTCTCCCTTCTCCAGATGGGGTGGTTATCCTTCTCTAGAAAGCTAGAAATATGAATACGAGTTGTGCATTTGAATTGAATGCTACAAGTTCTCTTAGAAATTAACATTTAGGGATACAGAACCTCTATTATACTTGATTCAAACAGGGTTAATTTTTCTAATATGACAGACTTTTTCTTCAAATACCACTAGCTCTGAAGTAGTTGGATGCTATTAGATTATAGTGGTAGTATGTGCAAAGTAAATCAAATTTTATTCAACTCCGGGGAGTATGATAGCTTTCATATGGAATCTACAAAAAAAGCAATCTTTTGCTGATGATAGTCTTGTCACCATTTGTAGTTGTTTCACTTTTTAATGCTAATATCAAAATGATCCTTGCACAAGTTTTCACGAAAGAAGTCTGTTTCCAAAAAGATGTACCAAATCGATTCAAATCTTGCACTCTCTCCTTCCAAGTGCGCCTTTAGTGAGGATCACTTGTAATTTTGGATCAATTTGGGAAGTCTTTTGATTTTGTGGATGGATTTGGGAATTCTTCTTGGATATAGATTTTTTTTTTGTTGGGTGGGGGTGGGGCGGATAAAACAGGACCAATTTGTAATTTTTTTTTTTATGTTACATTCTCTTCCCTTGAAATCAAATTGGGTCAAAGGACGAATATATGAAAGGTGTCAGCCCTTAATGTGTATTTTAGCGGGCATGCCTTTTGTTTAATTGGAAGTATGTACTTTTCTTGGGGGAAGATGGACAGAACGCCCAAAAATAAAGGGAAAAGGAAGTTTTATTTTTATGCATTTAAAAAAAATACTCTTAATTTCTAAAAATACATTATATAACATTTTTTTTACTTTACTTCCTTTTCTAAAAAGGAAACTTGGGGACTTAAAAAAGAGTTAATTAATATGTAGCCCCTAAACAAATGTTTCATATAATATCTAGTCCAACATATCTTCAAATATAATGTTTGCTCCTTAGAGTAACATTATCACACGGATAGTGACGTTAACTGACACATGTAACATCCCATATTTTTTAATGATTTATATATGGGGAATTAATTAAATTAAAATGGAAAATTAATTCGACTTAAAATACATATTAATTAGCGTGATAAGGGCTGATATTTATTTGTACGAATTATATTGAGTATTACTTAGTGAACGAGTAATAAATTAATAAGAATGCATAATGATTGTTGTGAGTGAGAAATACGACAGTTACGTTAATTTAGTCGGGACGCGCGTGTCAGTATTGTCGGGACATAAATTTATGAGATAAAATGAGATTTATTTATGGGTGATCCAAATGGTAATTTCGAGTGAGTTAGTGTGTCCGGAAGGGTCGAGATAGTCATAAAAATGTACTCGTAGGTTTGGATTGGGTCCCGGGGCATTTTTAGGCCAAACAGGCACCTGGAAGGGTATTTTGGTCTTTTGACTTTTTAGAGTAAAAGGAACTATGAATTTAATATGTTTATATCATCATGTGGGTTGAGAATGTTAGCGTTAGCAGTTACAAAAAGACAACAATGCCATTAGAGGAGTAAGGAGAAGGGTTCCAAGGCTTCCCACACCACCACCACCGGAGTTTAGATCAGGAGGAGAGGAAGGCAACTCCACCACTTTTTTGCACAAAATCAGACTTGCAATCTCAAGGCAAGTGTTTATCTTGCATGTTTCTAAAAGGTAATAATACCCATTAGTGTAGGGTTTTATATTGGATGATTAATTGATGTTCTTGAGGGTTTTGAGGGTTAAAATCCATGAATTGGGATATGATTTGCATGTAGAATGAACCTATGTATGTGGGTAATACGAAATCAGATGTGATTGAATTAAGAACATGAAAGAAATCTGGGTTTATGATTGATTATGAATGAAGAGTAATGAAAACTAGGGTTTTAAGTATTTTAGAAAATAATCGGTTCTTGGATTGAATTCGTGATGATTTAATGTTAGATTTACGTTGGAAATCATTCCTACACACTTATAAAATGTTTAGTAATGTTGGTTGAAAATTTGGTTAAGTTTCATGAAGAATTAAGAAAGTTGAAATGGTGAAAAATCGTAAAAACGCAATTGTGTAGATGAATAAGAAGAACTGACAACTCTCGAATCGATTCGGCCCAAGAGTGAATCGATTCGGAAAGCGAATCGATTCGGCCATTGGGCGAATCGATTTGGCTTCCCCAGATTTTGACAATTTTTCCCTTTTAAGCCTATAACTTAAGAATTATGATCAGGTGAACTTTTGAAGTAACTTTAAATATAGTGAGAGATATTTTGACTTCCAATAGGCTAATATCAGGGTTGAGATTTAGTCATAAATGAGAAGAATAAAGACTAAGGTTTATTGGGTATAATTTGCAATGTAAGAGAATTCGAGAGAATGAGAACGAATCACAGAGAGAATGAGTGATACTATGATAAAGACCAGTAGGGTATGGGGGTATAACTACTAAAATAACTTAAGAGCCCTGCGGGTAGAGATTAATACTCAAGAAAATCTTATGGAGAGTTATAATCGTATACCGATAATACGTTGAGTATTCGAGAAAAATATTACGTACGGATTATATATACAGGCCGAGGGTATACCTATACGGATTATATTTATAGGTTGGGTGTATACCTATACGGATTATACTATAGGTTGAGTGTATAGATATACGAATTATATTATGGGTTGAGTGTAAACTAATACGGATTATATTTATAGGTTGTGTTTATTCCTATATGCGACATATGGACAGGTTGAATGTATGCCTATTATGTGCTTTCTTATGTGTGAACATACCTACGCTGTCTGCTATCACGTCAGGTTTCGCGTCATGGACAGTCTTATCCTGATGACCTGATTGGGGGGATTTTAGACTTGCTCCCCAAAACATAGACCTTAGGGTTGAGCACTACTTGTGTGTATGATAATGTGATCGGTCATTTGGGTGTGTTAGGTGAGTGCGTAGCCCCAAGGCTTAGAATTGTGTTTGCCTCCATTGTATGTTGTTTGATTTATGGTTTGAGGAGACATTACGAATCGATAGTCCTTAATGTGGTACAAGAAGTACATGGACTTGATAGCAGAGTATGCAATCATGCATCGCGGTGGCCAGTCCGGGAGATGCTGTATATATATAGTGTGACATATATATACTTGGGTGATTTATCCTACTTATGTTCAATAGTAGGGAGATTAGATAATGTATATCTAAAATAATGCTTAATCTACTTAGTGTGTGATGGTAGTAAAGTTAGATAGCATATATCTAAAGATGATTTAAGTAGAGCAACTTAATGAAACAGATTAATGATAACATACGTGAAATGTTAATTATGGTTAATAATAAGATACGAGACATGCTAATTTTTAGTGTTACGATAGCGTACTGTATGGGCGGTACGGGGGAGTTAAAGAGAAATTTAACTAAAGACTTAATCATTAAAGATTGGAATACTGTAGCATACTGTATGGGTGGTACGGGGGAGCTAGACCTGTTAGTGGTTAGATAGTTATTGATGAGACCTAGTTTGGGCTGGGTAGCATAGCTAGGTAGAGGACATTAGGCGTGCGCATTAGTTGATAGGTGAGGAATTCAAGGGAGTGTACGTTGAAGTAACACGTGTAATCAATAACTGCTTTTAAACTATGATAACTACTTGCTAAATATTTTCAAACGGTTTTCTTGGGCTCCGACCCATATCAAATCAATTTTCAAAATCTTTTAGGTGTCCAGCCACAGGGACGCCAAACTTAATGATCTGTTCCGGAATGTGTAGTTGCAGCACTTGTGGATGCTTGCAAGATTTAGATTAGACGCTTCAGTTGCTTCATTTCTAGAGTAGGAGAACTTTCAATTATTTCATTTGGGCATGTCTCCCCTTCAGCTATTTCATTTATTTAATTGTATCAGACTATGTATTACTGGATTCAGTTTTATTTCATAGACTCATAGTTGAATTTTGCATTGAGAACCGATGGCTTATTCTGTATTATTTATTTGGTTATTTATCTTGTGATGGATTCACATTATTATTATTATTGCAAGGATGGTTTGGTTATTGTCTTTATTTACGCATTGATGGTTTAATGAAAGATAAAATTTGGCACCAATTTATTTAAAACGTAGGTGGTCCGTAATTTAAAAAGTTTTCGACAGTGATGCTAAGAATGAGCCTAATGAGATTCTTGTTTTATTTTTATAAACGAATGATCACCCGATATTTAAATAGACAGGATGTGACAACATATTTAATGTCACTAGAAAAAACTAAGCATTATTTTTGAAAACATGTTAAACTAAAAATTAAATGAAAATATATATTCGACTTTTTGTTAGGTCTTGTTGCTGCGTAGAATTGAGTTGGATAGCATACTTTCATTCATTATTGTTTAGTTTTAAACGGGATAAATAGTAGGTTTACTGAGTAATTTTGAGTATACTATTTTTTCTTTTTTATTTTTGGTACTTGTGGAAAAATTATTCTACTTCCGAGGTGCGCACATTGATAATTTATTTGATTCAGGTATATTATATGACACATCAAGAGTGTAAGGCTTATCATTAGAAGCAATATTGTATTATTATAGTCTTTTTGTTTACTTTTCTCATATAGATACCCCTTATCGTTAGATAACTTTTTAAGACCGTCAAGTTCAGTGATTAACTTGAGAAACCTGTGAACCTTTTCATGTGTGTTTATCCACATAGTAAGAGGGGGTTTTCCACAAGAATTATAGCCAAAGCAAATGTTTAAATGACTCCCCATAGGTGGACACTACTCAAGAGAAATGAAAGTGATTTATGAATTATTTAGTTACTAGAGGTCCCATTGGGCCATCCTAGAGAGTGATTTACGGGTCTCTTATGTCTTAGTCGACATCAACAATCCAGAACCTCCACCACCTTACACTCATTGCCATCTCAAGGATATTGGGAGTCCTAGGCGATTATTTAAAATGGAGCCTTTTATATATAAAAATATATATACATTTTTTTATTTTTATAAATTATTTTCATTGAAATTTATTTTTCTTGCTTTTTGAGAAGCAAAATTAAGAATTATATTTTTATATTCAAGGTTTTCTAAAATATTTTTTTCAATGAATAATGTAACTAATCCATTTAGACTTTTTTGTGACATAGTTGATCGTAGGTCTGATTTTATTATTTTTAATTTAAATCCGAAGTATTTAGATGTTCACAATGAAAAGCTGTTACTTAGGCCGTTTAATACAAGATTAAACTATTGAAGTAACTCCGAACTATTTTTTGAAGAAACTCTTTTCTTTAAATCAAAATAGATTAATCACAAGATGTGTTTATTAAAACATGCACGAGATTTGTTCAAGATTTTATAACAGGTTTCGAAACTCAAAACTACGACAGTTTATGTTAGCACACTATCAAGAATGAGATGAGGAGATGTAGACAGATTAAGTACACAGTTTTTAACGTGGTTAAACCTCACCCAACTGAGGAAACATCCATGGTGACTTCTAAGTCACAAACTAAAAATCCACCAAAACAAAATATACAAGTTACAAGCTATTTAACACACATGCAAACAAATCAGACCTATACAAGTTTAGAAATATACCCACTGGTTTGATTTTAACTTTTCTGCAGTTCTGATGTTGCTGTTGCTTTCTCAGCTTGCTAACTTCTCAACAATTTATTTCAGTCTTTACGTCGACTCTTGTTGTATCAAGATCTCATGTCCAACACTTTTGTGTTGTAGTGTGAAAAGTTTTTGTGAACGTGATCTAACACATGCATGCACACACACACACACACACACACACACACACACACACACACACATATGTATACAAACAGTCCTATCAAATTACAGAACAGATCTAAATGACTTAGGGTTTTTAGTTTCTCTCTTCTTTAGAAACAAAAGGCTTTATTTGACCTTTCAAAGAATCCCAGAATCCAAGGTTACCTTGCTCGAAAGACTGCCAAGGTTTTAAACAATTTCAGGAGTTTTGAAAATGATTTTGAAATTGTAAACCACCAATTGCGATTCCAACTAGGTCAAAAGTCTTGTTTCGTAAGAACTAGAAACATAAAATAGATTTGTTTATTCTGGAGTTTTAAAAAACATTTACAGAAAGAATAATCAACAAATACGATTTCTCAAGATGAGAAACTAAAATATGTAGATCTAAGTATAATATGACATGCAATAGTCAGATCTATTGTTTCTATGAAAAAGAAATAGATTTCGAACCAAAACATCTAAGTTGGTTACAAGATTTGAAACTTAGAGGATAAAACTCTTTAAACGACCTTCAAACCCCCACCAACAACACTCTCAAACACACAGGTATAGTGTTTGGTAAATACTGTTTAGGAGAAATGAGTTTAGTGTTTGAAAATAAAATAGGGTTTGGACGATTTTGGGTTTCTTTCTCTCTCTGGTTTAATTCTCTCTCTCTCTGGTTTAATTCTCTCTCTCTCTCTCTCTCTCTCTCTCTCTCTCTCTCTCTCTCTCTCTCTCTCTCTCTCTTCTCTCAGTTTACGAACTGGACAAATGTCCCCAAATGCTGAGGGTAAGCCTCCTTATATAGTAGGCTAGTAAGGATCGAGAAGGTTGGTGAAAATCTAAAGGCTGAGATTTGGTCTTGGCCTTTTGACTTTTATCCAATGGTTTAAGATCAGCGGTGATTTAAACAGGTGCTGATTGGGCTAGAGAGGTTCACAGGGATTGGAGAAAAACGCATGCAGGTCGTTGATTGAATTGATCCAAAGGCTGAGATCGATTACAAGATATGAGTCTACCAACTAACACAGATCAGGCCGATATAATGCTGACAAGTGTAAGGCCCCAGATGAACTCACACACGCGTGTTTTCAAAATAATTACACACGCACCCTGAAGTCTCAAGCGCATTCGGATTCTACCCAACCAAATATTTAGGCAAAATGAGATAGAACCAGAATTTACACAATGACCCCAGAAGATTATAATTTTTTTTAATTTCTTAAAAATCATTTAGAAAATGTTTAAAAATTCCCAAAAATTATTAAAAACAAATTTAAAGGGGAATTAACTCACACAAGCATTTTATGCAATATATATGATATGTATGCAATCCTAATGTGTGTGGGTGATTGAGAATATACCTTTAAACGACAATCAAGAGGAATTAAGTAGAAGGTTCTGAGGTTCTTTGGTATCTAGGGAAGGAACTTAATTTTGTCACTATTTCTAAACTAGATGAGCACTTATACAATATAGACTCAAGTGAGTCAAGAGTATAGGGTGCTTCAATCTCCCCCTTTGGAAATATGAGACCAAATCTCCTTTGAGTCATCTAGGACTCGTAGGGAAACAAAAGAATAAGAAAAACCTATTCCTATACAAAGTTCTATCTACCTATTTCCTAGAAACAAAAAATTACATAACTCAACTAATTATACATCAATACCCTAATGACATCTGTTGAAGACAACGGTACAGATTCCTAAAAATAACGCTAAGATCAAGCTTATTAGAAATATGTACAAGGAAAAAATGAACTCATAAGACTCAAATTTCTCCCCCATTTTGTCTCAAATGGACAAAGGGAAAAAATACATAAGTCATAGAAGTTTATTCAGCGCAAACCATTCCTATCGATTTTCGCAAAGAATGAAATCTATTGTAGTCCAAAGGTTTTGTAAACATATCTGCAAGCTGCAAATCAGTAGGAAGATAATTAATTTCTAATTCCTTAGTCTCAACTAATCCACGTATAAAATGATGTCTAATTTTTATATGTTTTGTTCGCTAGTGTTGAACAAGATTTTTAGAGATATTGATCGCACTTTGATTATCACAATAGAGATGCAATTGGTCTTATTGAATACCATAATCATTGAGCATTTTCTTAAGCCAAAGTAATTGGGCACAACAACTACCAGCAGCTATGTATTCAGATTCAGCTGTAGATAAAGAAGTGCAGTTCTGTTTCTTACTACTCCATCCTATCAAATTATTACCGATATAGTAACACGCTCCTGATGTGCTCTTACTATCATCAGTACACCCTGCCCAATCGGCATCAGTGTATCCTATTATAGTACTAGGAGTATCATTAGTGTATTAAAGTCCTAAATTTAGAGTGCCTTTTATATATTTAATGATTCTTTTTACACAAAATAAGTGGCTCTCTTTAGGATTGTTTTGATAACGGGCACACACGCAAACTGCGTACATAATATCAGGACGCGAGGCAATAAGGTATAGTAAGGTTCCTATCATACTACGATATAGAGTAGGATCTATAGATTTTCCACTCTCATATTTAGATAATTTGGTCATAGTACTCATGGGAGTTTTAGCTTCTTTGGCACTTTCAAGACCAAATTTCTTGACAATCTCTAAAGCATATTTCGATTGCGACACAAATAAACCATCTGAATTCTGTTTGACTTGAAGACTCAGGAAAATTTGTAACTTCCCCATAAGAGACATTTTAAATTCTTTATGCATAATTTCAGAAAAAGATTTAACTTCTGAGGGGGATGTTGATCCAAAAATGATATCGTCAACATAAACTTGAGCTATAATGATATCTTTGCCAAAATGTTTGACAAAAAGGGTTTGATCATTTCCACCTCTCTTAAAACCTTTGTCTAAGAGAAAGTTGGAAAGATGCTCATACCAGGCTCTTGGCGCTTATTTTAGACCATACAATACCTTTTTAAGACGATAAATATGATTTGGATATTGAGGGTGAATAAACCCTTTAGGTTATTCAACATAGGTCTCTTCAGTCGAGATTCCATTAAGAAAGGCTGATTTGACATCCATTTGGTAAAGCTTAAAATGCAAGTAACAAGCTATTGCAAAGAGAAGACGAACAAATTCTAACTGAGTAACAGGGGCCAAAGTCTCGTTAAAATCTATTCCTTCAATTTGAGAATATCCTTGAGCCACTAATCTGGCTTTGTTTATAATGATTATCCCACTTTCATCAGATTTGTTTTTAAATATCCAATGTGTGCCAATAATCTTTTTATGGTCAGGCCTAGGTACAAGATATCAAACATCATGAATGACAAATTGAAGAAGTTCTTCCTGCATGGAAGAAATCCAATGAGGGTCATTCAATGCCTCATTTTCATTATTTGGTTCCATAAGGGAAACAAAACATGCATAATGAGCATAGTTTATTAATTAAGATCTTGTACGTACAGGCTCATAAGGGTTACCAACAACGTTATCTATGGGATGATCTTTAGAAACCCAATTAGGTACTTTAGGTGTCTCAATTGGTAAGGAATCATCTATTTCTGGAGAGTCATTTTCTACAACATTTTCAGACTCTTCCACAATAGTTGGTTCTCCAGTCTTACTCTCAACAATAGTGTCACTTACAATAACGTTTATGGATTACATTAAGGTCTTGGTGCGGAGATTATAAACACGGTAGGATCTACTGTCAGGAGAATATCCTAGGAAGATAGCTTTGTCTCCATGAGTCTCAAATTTGGATAAGTGTTCTCTATCTTTGCAGACACAACACGTACTACCAAAGGTTCTAAGGTATTTAAGATTGGGCTTTTTCCCATACCATAGTTCGTAAGGAGTTTGTTTAGAATTCTTCCTAAGATAGACCCTATTGATAATGTGACAAGCAGTACGAATAGATTCTACCCAAAAATATTTAGGTAAACACTTGGCATGAATCATAACACGTGCCATCTCTTAAAGGGTACGATTCTTTCTCTCAGCAATTCCATTTTGTTGAGGAGTCTTAGGAGCACTAAATTCATGTTTGTAACCATTATAGTCACAATACTCTAAAATACCAGTATCTATGAATTCTCCACCTCTATCACTACGAATCCTATTTACTTGAGTGTCCTTATCATTTTCAATCCGAAGTAAAATTTTCAAAAATGTTTGGAAATTATCTGACTTTTGTTTTAAGAAGGCTACCCAAGTAAACCTGGTGAAGTCATCAACCATAACTAGAATATAACCGTGTCCACATAGACTAACAGTACGAGAAGGACCCATTAGGTCCATATGGATGAGCTCCAAGGGTTTAGAGGTAAGGATATCTTTAACTTTCTTATGAGGTGCCTTAATAATTTTTCCTTCCTGACATGATCCACAGATAATATTAGAGATAGGTTTGATCTTTGGAATTCCTTTAACTATTTCTTGTGAAGACAATCTACTGAGGGTATCGTAATTTATGTGACCCATCATATTATGCCATATTTCATTGTCATCCATTCTGGCAATGTTACAGACTTCAGGACCGCTCTGGACAGTATAATTATTGTAGGGAGTTGTAGGGAGTCCTGAGTCCTGAGTCCTGTAAGTATGCACTCACATTTTTCATTTAAAATGTTGTAATTATTCTTTGAAAAGGTGATAGTATGATTTGATTCACCAAATTACGAGATACTAAGTAGATTAGCCTTAAGACCTTTTACTAGAAGAACATTTTCAAGCATAGGCATTCCTTCTTCTTTGAGTGTTCCTTTGCCAATGATTTGAGATGATATACCATCATCGAAAATAACTTTTCCTCTAGCAAAGATGGTTTTTTCTAAAAGTTTTGTATCATCCCCAGTCATATGTTTTGAGCACCCAGAGTCTAAATACCAACCAGAAGAGGTGTGTTCAGCTTTTGAAGCAGTAATCACAATATTACACTTCATCTGGGGCAATAGTTCATCTTTTCTAGCCCAAATAGCTCTTATTTTTATTTTGCGCATATTTGCTCTCATTTGATAAAACTTGCGAGCATTAGATTTTTATTGAAAAATATTTTGCGCATGCATTTGAGTTTTATGGAGGATATGAGCATTTGGTTTAGAAAAGTATCTAGGAATCCTTCTTGTAAATGATCTTTTAGTTTTAGTCTTTCTCTTTCTATAGTTAGAGTTTTTATCTGGTTGTCTAGGAAGAACATAATTGTTACGGCTTCTCCTAGAGTAGTTAAAGTTTTGGTATACATGAGTATTATAGGCATGATTAGCTAAACGTTTAGAGTAGCAACCTTAGAAAGAATGACCGTATATATCACATTAAGAGCAATATAGATTGCTTGAAGATGGTATCTCCTTAGGAAAATCTCTAAACATAGGTTTCATAGAATTTTGATTTTGAGCCTTGTTCCTAGGGAGTACAGTTTGAAATGCAGAATCACTCTTCCTAATAGGAGGGCAGACATATTTAGCCTTAGATGAACTTTCACACTTAGAGTTACTTGATTCCCCAATATCAAACTTTTATTGTTTTTCATCAAACTCATCTTTTAGGAAATGAAAATTTGGGCAAGTTTCTATGGGTCTTTTGCCTCCTGACACAAACTTGATTGATTCAAAGTTTTTAGTTTGTGTCTTTAACTTTGGGCAAAATTCTATTCTAGTTCGATCATCAGAATTGGTTTTTGAATCAGCAACAAAATCTGCAAAACAATTGGAATTATTTTCAAACTTAGCAATTTTTTTGAAAACAGTTGCTATATTTTCTTTGGCTTGTTCCAATTCTAATATTGTCCCTTTATATTTTTTCTCCAGACTTTCATTTGTTTCAATCAAATCTTTCAATTTTTGATCAAAAATTTTGACTTCATTTTGATGAGTTAGATATTGGGTAGTGTACTCTTCAGCGTTAAGTTTAACCATTAAACTTAGGTCTTCTAGTTTCTTAGTGAGATCTTTCACTATCTTCACTAGTCTAGAGATTTTCTTGAGAGTTTTGGCATAAAGTGTGTGAACATCAGGGAGGTCTTCAGTGTCCGAGTCACTAAGTGTAGTGTGTGAAGTGACCCCTAAGGATTCAATTCTTGAACTCACACACACATTGACATCGTCATTATTGCTTTCCCTTTGAATAACACACCCCGCTGTAGAACTAGTAATGTTCTCATACATTAAAGCATCTAAACCAGTAGCAGCATGATTCATAACAACAAAAATAGAGCTATTATCATCATTATCATACATAGGCACAGGCATATCATCATTATAGATTATCTTAGCAAAGAAATACATGCAAAGATAAAAAAACTTTAGATGACTCAGGTCCCTCATTATCAGAGTCACTTGAATCATCCCAAGTCTTGCAAATGTTGGTTAATTTCATGTAAAAGTCATCAAAAGATTCAGAGTCTGACATGATTAAAGAGTTATACTACTGGATAAGCATCTGTGTTTTATTAGCCTTAACTCTAGTGTCACCTTCATGAGCAGTAACCAGAGTATCCCAAGCTTCCTTAGAAGTGGTACAAGATGAGATCCTTTTGAACCCATGTTCATTTATAGACATAAAGATAACATTCTTGCCTTTGTTATTGTTTCGAGAAACTTGCTTCTCTTCTTGAGTGAATTCACTTAATACTTTCTTAATCCTCTCATTACTTCCTTCAGTGGCTGGTTTTGTAGGATAAGTATATCCATTTTCAACAATATCCCAAACATCATCTCCCAAGGTTCCTTATATGAAAGCAACCATCCTTACTTTCCAGTAAGAATTTTTTTTTCCATAAAAGAGAGGAGGTCGAGTCAAGTTACCAGATCTTTCATTTTTCTTGTCCATTATTTGATTTTAAGAAAATAATTTCAGAAACTCAAGATCTTTTAAAAGAAATTTCTCAAGCTCTGATACCAATTGAAAAGCTGTTACTTAGGCCGTTTAATACAAGATTAAACTATTGAAGTAACTCCGAACTATTTTTTGAAGAAACTCTTTTCCTTATATCAAAATAGATTAATCACAAGATGTGTTTAATAAAACATGCACGAGATCTGTTCAAGATTTTATAACAGGTTTCGAAACTCAAAACTAAGATAGTTTATGCCAGCACACTATCAAGAATGAGATGAGGAGATGTAGACAGATTAAGTACACACAATTTATAACGTGGTAAAACCTCACCCAACTAAGGAAACATCCACGGTGACTTCTAAGTCACAAACCAAAAATCCACTAAAACAAAATATACAAGTTACAAGCTATTTAACACACATGCAAACAAATCAGACCTATACAAGTTTAGAAATGTACCCAATGGTTTGATTCTAACTTTTCTGAAGTTCTGATATTAATGTTGCTTTCTCAGCTTGCTAACTTCTCAATAATTTATTTTAGTCTTTATGTCGATTCTTATTGTATCAAAATCTTATGTCCAACACTTCTGTGTTGTAGTGTGACAAGTGTTTGTGAATGTGATCTAACACATGCATGCACACACGCACACACACTTATTTATACAAACAGTCCTATCAAATTACATAACAGATCTCAATGATTTAGGGTTTTCAGTTTCTCTCTTCTTTAGAAATAAAAGGCTTTATTTGATCTTTCAGAGAATCCCGGAATCCAAGGTTACCTTGCTCGAAAGACTGCCAAGGTCTTAAACAATTTCAGGAGTTTTGAAAATGATTTTGAAATTGTAAACCACCAATTGCGATTCAACTAGGTCAAAAGTCTTATTTCGTAAGAACTGGAAACAGAAAATAAATTTGTTGATTCTAGAGTTTTAAAAAACATTTACAGAAAGAATATTCAACAAATACGATTTCTCAAGATGAGAAACTAAAATATGCATATCTAAGTGTAATATGACATAAAATAGTGAGATCTATTATTTTTATAAAAAAGAAATAGAGATCGAACCAAAACGTCTAAGTTGGTTACAAGATCTGAAACTCAGAGGATAAAACTCTTTAAACAACCTTCAAACCCACGCCAACAACACTCTCAAACACGCAGGTATAGTGTTTGGTAAATACTGTTTAGGAGAAATGAGTTTAGTATTTGAAAACAAAATAGGGTTTGGACGATTTAGGGTTTCTTTCTCTCTCTCACTCTCTTATTTCTTCTCTCAGTTTACGAACTGGCCAAAAGTCCCCAAATGCTAAAGGTAAGCCTATTTATATAGTAGGCAAGGAAGGATCGAGAAGGTTGGTGCAAATCTAAAGGATGAGATTTGGTCTTGGTCTTTTGACTTTGATCCAACGGTTTAAGATCAACGATGATTTAAACAAGTGCTGATTGGGCTAGAGAGGTTCACAGGGATTGGAGAAAAATGCATGCAGATCGTTGATTGAATTGATCCATAGGCTGAGATCGATTACAAGATATGAGTCTACCAACTAACACAGAACATGCCGATATAATGCTGAAGGTGTAAGCCCCAGATGAACTCACACACGCGTATTTTTAAAATAATTACACACGCACCCTGAAGTCTCAAGCGCATTCGAATTATACCCAACCAAATATTTAGGCAAAATGAGATAGAACCAGAATTTACACAATGACCCCAGAAGATTATAATTTTTTTTAATTTCTTAAAAATCATTTAGAAAATGTTTAAAAATTCCCAAAAATTATTAAAAACAAATTTAAAGGGGAATTAACTCACACAAGCATTTTATGCAATATATATGGTATGCATGCAATCCTAATGCGTGTGGGTGATTGAGAATATACCTTTAAATAACAATCAAGAGGAATTAAGTAGAAGGTTCCGAGGTTCTTTGGTATTTAGGGAAGGAACTCAATTTTGTCACTATTTCCAAACTAGATGAGCACTTATACAATGTAGACTCAAGTGAGTCAATAGTATAAGGTGATTCACACAATCTATTTTTTCATTTAAATTATTTATTTCATTTGTCTTATTACCCACAGTAAATTTTTCATAGCCCCTTTTTGAGATTGCGTAAGTTCATTTTCTTTTCGTTTTTTACAACGCTTTTGTTATCCACATTCATATTTTCTTATGGACATTTGAGTATTTATAATATTTAAACAATAAAATATGTTATATGACTTTCACACAATTATACAAAAAAATAAATACCATATTATAGAACAATAGAGTCTGATAAAAATGAATATATATTTGAATTGAAGATTACTTCTCTTCAATTTGCAATTTACTTTCAAATATAACCAGTCAATAAACAATTGAGTAAAGAAGTTAATTGGTAAGTATATGAATATACAACTCTTATTATAAGTAATTAAAAAAAATCAGGAAATGAAATTATAATATATAATATATTAATTATAAATATTCCTTATCGAGACATCTTGAAGATTGAATGATAGAATATAAAAAATAATCGAGCTTGAATTGCCGATAGAGAGAGAGAGAGAGATAAAGAAAGAAATGGTGAGAAAGAGATAAAATGTAATGTAGATGTGTGGGATAGTGGCGGAAAATTTAATAATATAAATAATATATTTGGGTGAGTGTGATGGGAAATCAAGTTAAAAAAAAAACTAGCTGTTACGATTCTTGTATTTCTAAGAGCAAAAGAATTGGAACTCCAACCTATTTATGGCCTACGACTATGCTAGTTTTAGTAAATATAATATTATATTATCTATCTATCTATCTATCTATCTATCTATCTATCTATCTATCTATCTATCTATCTATCTATCTATCTATCTATCTATCTATCTATCTATCTATCTATCTATCTATCTATCTATCTATCTATCTATATTATGTTCTATACATCATCCATACATCACACCTAGTTGTAGGTCCTAATTTTTTTTTCAAATTTTTTTTCTCTTGAAATTAACCTTCCAATAAACCCATGTTTAAAAAATTAGGCCAAAGTACATTTTGTAGATATTTTTAAACAATTCACAAAAAACTGCTCTATGCCAACAGTTTTTGTGATTTTTTTAAAAATAGCTACAAAATGTATTTTGGCCTATTTTTTTGAATACGGGTTGATTGGAAGGTTAATTTCAAGAGAAAAATAAAAAAAATTGAGAAAATGTTTCTTAGGGACTAGAATTAGGTGTGATGTAGGTGAGGCTTCCTCTCCCTCCCTCTATCTCTCTCTCTCTCTCTCTCTCTCTCTCTCTCTCTCTCTATATATATATATATATATATATATATATATATATATATATATATATATATATATATATCATCCTTGCCTTAATCCCCTCATATGGGGTAGGCCACACGGATTCTCCTTTTCCATTCTAATATATTATATGCATTGATGATGCCAGAATCAGCACCACCAGATAAGGTGTTTTCAAGCTCAATCTAAGAACAATAATGGCAGCACAGTTATGTAAAAAGGTGAGAGAATGAGATGAGGAGAAGAGGAATCAACACCAGAATATAAGTGGTTCAGCCTAGATTGGCCTACGTCCACTGTGTGTGTGTGTGTGAATAATCTCACTGCAATAAGGCACTAATGGCCATGGATACAATCTCTCAAGCTTTCTCTCTCTACTGTATATCTAGACAGAGTTTCAGCTAGGTTTGAATATCTGGATCCCTTTGTAAGGTAGGGGATGATCTCTATATATAGTACCTAGGGGGTGTAATGCACCCTCTATGCATGCAATGAGCATGTGTGTGGTTACCTCACCAATATGGGAGTGCCATCTGTCACTGACACATGTAGAGAATGATGATGCAATATTCTCCCCGCGTGTGGGGAATAATATTGTTATAACTGATTGGTGTCCACGTGTCTTTATCCAAATATCAGCAGGTGCTCGGCTATCACATCTGGGGTATGACCTCGGCCTCACCAAGGCCGAGGTTGGTGAGTCTTGATACCTGTTCAGTCTGAGGATTCCATGGAGGTCTCGACCTAATCCTGACCGAGACAATGGCCAAGGTCGGCCTGAGACGAGGTTGCTGGTGGCCTCCTGCGAGCTCGGCCTACATCTGGCCGAGGTTGCCATTCCATGGTATACAAGAATGCTGTCGATCCTTGTGACGCACCTTGGAGAGGCTCATAGTAGTGTTGGCCTGGGCCGACCTTGATATGGCCGAGGGGTGATATCATGTTCCCAAGACTCGTCCAACGTCTACCATGATCTCGGCCGAGGTTGGTGTCTCTAGGCTGAGGTTACACTTGGGGCATATCAATCACCCCCCAGCCCTTAGTCATATGTGAGAGCAAGTGACTAGGGGATTACTACACCTCCGAGGCCTGTTTGTTACAAGCCAATACTTGCTTGACACTTGTCCAATGCTGGAACATGCTTGCTTGGTAGGCGTGTGCTGTCAGCCGCCCTTTGGGGCTCCCAAGGCAATGATGGGTATTAGGAGTTGTGCTTGAGTATATAAGGGTTTTTAACCCTTCTTTCCTTATTTCTTCTTCATTTCTTCCATTTCAGCCGCTTTCGTTCCTGCAGCTCTCTCTCTCTAGAAAGATCTTGGTTCAAGGCTTTTGGGTGGTGATTTCTCGCGTCTTCTCCTCTCTTCCTTACCATTTCATCCTCAGGTAAGGTCTGCCATACTTTTTCCTTCATTTTTCCTGCAAGCACCCTTATTTTCGTATTTTTTGGCGAGCTTCTTAGTTTTCCGGCGAGACCACCATAATTTCAGGCGAGCTTTTCTTGACAAATTTAAGTAGTTTGATCTTTAGATTCCCTTGCTTTATCAGCTAGTCTTGTTTGTAATTTTTGGAGTTTAGGAAAATCCCTAAGTGTAGTGTCGTCCTCTGATGCTCAGACCCTTATATCATCTTCTTGAGGAGTTCCCCTCTCTTAGAGAGAAGACTTTAGAAAAGATTAGGTAAATAGAAAGAGCACAGGAGGAGGCTCGTAGATCACAAGAGTTTCCCATTAGACCCATATTTCCACCACCTTTGAAGGTGATATATCCTGACCCCCCGGAGAACTTCTATCAGACAGGGGTTCCTGCTGATCCCATACCTATGTCTGAGTCTGAATCTTCTACCTCAGACCCCATGTCTGTGGATTCCTTTCAAGAGGCCATGGACTTCACACCCAGGCCTGATCAGACCGAGGTCTTTAGCCGAGCCTTGTCCCACAATCACTCAAGCACCTCAGGGTCTTCCTCATAGGTTGAGATTCTTGAGCCGAGTGTGACCATTCCACCACCAATTGACGCCATCCCTATGTCGGCCATCACCGGGGTAGAGTTTGCTCAGAGGTTTTCGAGTTACCCATCAACATCTTCTCCGGTCGACGTTGAGTTAGATGATGATGATGAGGTTGAGAGCGATGTCGACGTCTCTGAGGCGGCCGAGATCGAGAGTACAATTACCGAGGTGGACCTTCTCTGCTTCAGATATCTGTATTCTATCAGCCCCTCAATAAAACTTAGGAGACCTCTGAGGGAAGAGAGGGATTATCATGGCCGAGACCGCGAAATCTGTTTGTACGAGCAGATGTTTAAGTTGGGGTTCCGTCTGCCTATTCACCCCATTATCAAATCCATCCTCTCTTACATTAATTTGGCCCCCTCCCAACTCTCTCCTAATGCCTGGAGAATCCTAATAGGGGCCATAGTGTTATGGAAGACTGTCCACCACTCAGACCTTCCAGTTCAGGTCTTCGTAGGTTGTTACGTCCTTTCCTCTGCCAAAAATCATCCGAGCTACTACCATTTTGTAGCTCGGAGGCCTGAGAAGAAATTGCTTCAGGTGACTCAGACTTCCAACCATAACTGGAAGCCTCGGTACTTCTTTGCTTCAGGGGCATGGGAGTTTGGCTCAAGTGTTCCCTCGTCCAATCTGGAGCAGAGGATGCCCCTGAGGTGGGGTAAGGTCACCTTGTTTGCCAGGGCCGACCCTGGCCTAAGTCTACAAAACCTCCAGAAGGTGAAAGCCCTTCAAGATCAGGGGGTACATGGGCAGTTTGTCAGGTTCGAACACTTGATGACTCCCCATTTCCTCTCTGGGACAGGTCTGGGTGGAAGTCCCCTTGCCGAGCTTGGTAAGCATTTTTGTTTTGCAAGTTTAACCTCTGAGTTTATTCATATCTGATTATCTAACTCAGGTATACTAATTTTTTGCAGAGCGACCAAAGGATATTCCAGATGAGCTTTGGGAGATGGCTGAACCAAGCTTGACGAGACTTGCCAAGAGAGAAGGGCTTAACGCTCCTCCCCCATCTCCCTCTGCCTCTAATCCCCCAGCCAAAAAGAAGAGAGCTGCCGAAGGTCATGCCCCTGAGGATCAGAGGCCGAAGAAGAAGACTACTAAAGCTTCCATCCCTATCTCTTCAGCTGACATCCTGTCGTCTCGTCTGGATCAGTTGAAGTTAACTGACAGTGTAGTCGGCCACAGTATGCAGGCCCTGGATGCCATCAGCTCTGTAATGACCGAGGCTGACAAACGCTTCTAAAGGCCTATGGACACCCCCTTACTGGTTGAGTTCGGCCTTCACAGAGCCGTTCAGGTATGATTTGATCCTTCATTACAAATTCTTCTAAGTGTAACATCTGATTCTTCTTCATCTTACTCATGATCACTAAATATGCAGGGCTTGACCGCTATGCACCATTTATCGAACTGGACTCTGAGGAAGTTGCCTCTCATCCAAAAGGGGCAAGAGGCCGAGAAAGTCCAGAGTACTCTGACCTCAGAGATCGAGCGCCTCAAGTCTGAGCTGAAGGGCTCTGAGGAGAAGGTGAAGGGGTTGAAGAAGGACATCTCCCAGCTCGGCAAGGATCATGCTACTGCACTAAAGGCTAAGGACGACATCCTGCAGCAAAAGGTCAATTCAGCTATCAGGGCCGCCCTTGAGGACGCCTCTGAGAAGATAATTGCTGACTACAAGGCCTCTGACGAGTTCATAGGCTTCGGCTTTGAATACCTTGAAAGAGGTATCAAAGCCACTATTAAATGGGCAGATGTCAGGGAGAGAGAGGCCGGCACTTTGAAGGCCTCTGATTTCATTGGTCTTGTCTTTGCTGATGCTCAATTTACCCAAGCTCTTCAAGAGGTTGAGGAAGAGGCTGCCGCTCCTGCCGAGACTGCTACCTTAGAGGTCACCGAGGTTGGAGGGGCAGACCATTGTGATGATGCGGCCTAGGTGACTAACCAAGCCGAGGATTTCAACGTTCCCCCCTCAGACTCTTAGGATATTTTGATCACTGTTTGTAGCTGTATTGTGGAACTTTTGTCTGTAGTCATTGAACATATAATTTCTGAATATATATATCCACCTCTGATGAGGACCATCTTTACTTTCTTTTCATTGAATGTCATGTGATGTTTTTCATTCTTAGTTCCATTGTGATGGTGTCTGCTAAAAATAAATTTGCAATGAGCTTCAACCTCTGAAGCCCTCTTTCTAAGCTTGTCTTTGCAATGGTCTTGTTTAAACTCAACCAATGGTCCTGAGCTCAGACCTTGTCACCAATGAATGGTGTTATGAAGGTCTGAGGTCATTATATAAGAGGTTATCCTCATAATGAATCTCACAAAATTAATGATGTTAAGTGTCTGAGGTTATCTCATTATGGTGTCTGACGTCTGACCTTGTCGCCAAATTATGATGTTATAAGGGCCTGAGGTCATCACCTAAGATGTTATCCTCATAACAAATCTTCACCAAATTAATGATGTTATGTGTCTGAGGTCATCTCATTTATAGTGTCTGAACTCAGACCTCGTCACCACTGAATGGTGTTATGAGGGTTTGAGGTCATCACCTAAGATGTTATCCTCATAACTAATCTTCACCAAATTAATGATGTTAAGGGTCTGAGGTCATCTCGTTATGGTGTCTGACCTCAGACCTCGTCACCACTGAATGGTGTTATGAGGGTCTGAGGTCATTACCTAAGATGTTACCCCCATAATAAATCTTCACCAAATTAATGATGTTATGTGTCTGAGGTCATCTCATTTATAGTGTCTGACCTCAGACCTTGTCACCAAATTATGATGTTATAAGGGTCGGAGGTCATCACCTAGGATGTTATCCTCATAATTAATCTCACCAAATTAATGATGTTAAGGGTCTGAGGTCATCTCATTATGGTGTCTGACGTCAGACCTTGTCACCAAATTATGATGTTATAAGGGTCTGAGGTCATCACCTAAGATGTTATCCTCATAATTAATCTCACCAAATTAATGATGTTAAGGGTCTGAGGTCATCTCATAATGGTGTCTGACCTCAGACCTTGTCACCAAATTATGATGTTATAAGGGTCTGAGCTCATCACCTAAGATGTTATCCTCATAATTAATCTCATCAAATTAACGATGTTAAGGGTCTGAGGTCATATCATTATGGTGTCTGACGTTAGACCTTCTCACCAAATTATGATGTTATAATGGTCTGAGGTCATCACCTAAGATGTTATCCCCATAATATATCTCTGATCTAAGAGCCAAGCAAGAACTGTCATGGGAACTGATCTTTATTAATAACCTCTTCACAATAAGATGGTACATTTACATAAAACTCTATGCAACATCATATGTAATATCTCTTTAGGTGGTCAGCATTCCATGGGTTAATGAAAGGTTCTCCTTCTAGGTTTTCTAGCCTGTAAGTGCCAGACACAACCTCTTCTGTTACTTTGTAGGGGCCATGCCAGTTTGGGTGAAGCTTATTTGCCTTCTGTAGGGTCTTCTTTAGCACTAGGTCTCCCACTGCAATGGGTCTTGACTTCACCCTCTGGTTGTAGAATTTTGCTGCCCTCTGCTGGTAGGCTGCTTTTCTGACCTCTGCGTACTCTCTTCATTCTTTGATAAGATCTAGGTCTAGCCTCCTCTCTTCCCCATTGTTGTCAGGGTCGTAGGTCTGAATTCGATGAGTTGGGAGTCCTACTTCCGTTGGTATGATGGCCTCTGAGCCATGTGCCAGCATGAACGGGGTTTCTCCTATTGGTGTCCTTGCCGTGGTTCTGTAGGCCCATAACACAGCGTAGACCTCTTCAGTCCATCTTACCTTCGCATCTTCTAACCTCTTCTTGATTCCGTCCAAGACAGTTCTGTTTGTGACCTCGGTCTGACCATTTGCCTGAGGTCGACCAGGAGATGAGAAGAACTGCTTAATCCCTACTCTTAGGCAATACTTTTCTAAGGAGGAGTTCTTGAACTGGGTCCCATTGTCCGATATGAGAGTGTTTGGGAGGCCATATCTGCATATGATATTCCTCCAAATGAACTGGAAGGTCTTCTGCTCTGTGATTGTTATCATCGGCTCTGCCTACACCCACTTTGAGAAGTAGTCAATGGCAACTATCAAGAATCTATAGTTGTTGACAGCTCTTGGCAAAGGTCCTACTAAGTCAATTCCCCATACCGCAAATGGCCATAGAGAAGAGGTTGACGTCATAGGCTGATGGGGTTGATGAGGGATAGTGGCGAACCTTTGGCATTTTTCGCACCTCTTCACGTAGTCTTCAGCGTCCTTGGACAAGGTAGGCCACCAGTATCCCTGAGTGATGATCCTCTTGGCCAAGGGCCTTCCCCCTATGTGGCTAGAGCAAGAACCCTCATGAACCTCCTGTAAGACCCGGGGAACTTCCATGGGATGCACACATCTGAGGAGAGGCAATAGAAACCCCTTTTTGTATAAGACGTCTCCTACCATTGAGAACTTGGCAGCCCTATACCTCAACTTTCTCCTTTCTAGCTTGGACTCAGGCAGCTCTCCCTCTCTTAGGTATCTGACGAGCGGGTCGATCCATGAGTCTCCTAGGTTAAAATTGTGACAAAGGTTACATACCTCTTCCTCCTCGATGGTTTCCTTCCTTAAGACCTCGATCGGAATGGTCCTTCCCACATCTGTCTTCATTGCCGAGGCCAGCCTTACCCATGCATCAGCATGATTGTTACTTAGTCGAGGCACTCTCTTCAATTTTGCTTCTTCAAAATATTCTAACAACCTTCTTACCCTCTTTAAGTACTTGGCCATCCTTTCGTCTTTGGCCTCGTATATCCCCAGTACTTGATTGACAACCAACCTTGAGTCGCTATGGAGTAGGAGTCTCTTTACGCGAAGAGTTGTTGCCAATAAGAGACCTGCTATCATGGCCTCATACTCGGACTCATTATTTGAGGCCTGGAAGTTGAATCTCAAGGCGTATTCTATGTTGGCACCATCTGGAGCCGAGAGTATTAGCCCCGCACCGCTTCCACTATCACAGGAAGAGCCATCAACGAAGAGGCTCCAGACGTCTGTTTCTGATGAGAAAACCCCTTCTGTCATAACTCCTTGCTTGAAGAGGTACCGATCCTCTTCGTTCTCTTATATTCTGCTCCGGGTTTTACCTGAGATGACCTCTTCCCGATCTCGGAAGACGTTTGGTGCTGTCTCTTCCGAATTTCAGAAGACACTACGGTTTGTCTCTTCGCCGTCCTCTAGGCCTTTCTCTATCTCGGCCTCTTCCCAGGTGAATTCTGAGACAAAGTCCGCGAGGGCCTGCCCTTTGATGGCTGTCCTAGGCTGGTAGGTAAGATCATATTCTCCTAGTTCGATGGCCCAGGTCATCAACCTCCAGGACTTCTCAGGTTTATGCAGGACCTGCCTTAGTGGGGAGTCAATGAGGACTACCATGGAGTGAGATTGGAAGTAAGGCTTCATTTTTCTTGAGGCATGTATTAGGGCATAAGCCAACTTCTCCATGCGGGGATAATTTTGTTCAGACCCTTTAAGGGCCTTACTGTTGAAGTACACAGGCCTTTGGATCCCATCCTCTTCCCGTATGATGGCCGCGCTGATGTCTGACTCAGAGACTGCCAGATACATAAACAACCTTTCTCCTGCGATGGACCGAGACAGCAATAAGGGAGACCCTAAGTAGGACTTGAGTTGGTTGAAGGCTTTTTCACACTCTTCGTCCCATTGAAAGGCCTTTCTTAGAACTTTAAAGAATGGAAGACACTTGTCCGTTGCCCTAGAAACAAACCTATTAAGGGCAACCACTCTTCCCGTGAGTCTTTGGACATCCTTGATACTCCTAGGAGTCTTCATGTCGAGTAATGCCTTGATTTTCTTAGGGTTTGCTTCAATTCCCCTCTAGTTAATGATGAATCCTAGGAATTTCCCAACTCCTACTCCGAAGACACACTTTGCTGGGTTGAGTTTCATTCTGTACGAGTCCATAACATCGAAGGTCTTCTCAAGGTCTGCTACGTGAGTGCAAGCTTTCAAGATCTTCGTTAGCATATCGTCTACATACACCTCCATGGTCTTACCTATTTTCTCTTCGAACATCTTATTGACAAGACGTTGATACGTTGCCCCTGCATTTTTCAGACTGAAGGGCATCACTTTGTAGCAGTACATCCCTTTGTCAGTAATGAAGGTTGTCTTCTCAGAGTCTTCAGCATCCATGAAGATTTGGTTATAGCCTGAATACGCGTCCATGAAGCTCATGAGCTCGTGTCCCGCCATCGCGTCCACCATCTGATCTATCCGAGGTAAGGGATAACTGTCTTTTGGATAAAATCTGTTCAGGTCAGTGAAATCCACACACATTCGCCACTTCCCATTGGCCTTAGGCACGATGACTGCATTTGAGAGCCACTCCGGATAGGTAACCTCTCTTATGAACTCGGCCTCTTCCAACTTTTTGACCTCTTCTCGGATTATGTCGTATTTCTCCCTGGAGTAGACTCTTCGTCTCTGTTTGATCGGCTTGGCATCTCTGGTCACGTTGAGCTTGTGGCTCATCACCTCAGGGTCGATGCCAGGCATGTCTGCGTGACTCCATGCGAAGACACTCTGTCTCCTCCTGAGGAAGTTTATCAGCTCTTCCTTGGTTCCTGGCACTAGGGCCTTACAGACCTGGATGGTTTTTTCTGGCTCGTCCTCATTGAGGACAATGGATTCTACCTCTTTCGCGGCCTCTCCCTTCTTCAACTTTGTTTCATCTCTTGGGTCAACAGTGTCAATGCTATAAGTGGTGGTTGCCCTCTTATGGGCTTCTCTCTCTTCGGCCGAGTTAAAGTAACACTCTCGCGCTGTGGTCTGGTCCCCTTGAACTTCCCCTACTCCATAAGGAGTCGGGAATTTTAGCATCTGATGGACCGTCGACGGCATAGCTTCAAACTCTTTAAGGGCCACCCTTCCTATGATGAGGTTGTAGGCCGAGAAAACGTTCTCTTCCATAACGAAAAAGTTTATCTTCTTAGTCAGCCTCTTAGTCCACTCATCACTCATCCGTACGTCCATCTCATACATGCCCAAGGGGTGGACCTTTTCGCCACTGAAGCCTATCAACGGGTGATGATAAGGCACCAGCCTTGCTCTGCTAAGACCTAGGCTCTTGAAGCAAGGCCAGAACATCACGTCCGCTGAGCTCCCCCCGTCTATGAGGATCCTCTGTACCTCGCACCCATGCACCATTGTTGTTATGACCAAAGGGTCATCATGGGGGGCTAAGATACCCTTGAAGTCGAGTTTGGAGAACCCCACTACGAGGGTGTCCATGTCCACCTTCTTCCTCTTCTGCACTGTATCGGAAGACGTTAGATTCACAACTTCAAGTTTGGCCACTGACCTGGCCTCTGCTACATGAGCCTTCCTATCAGCTAATTCAGAGCCACCTCCTGCAAATCCCCCACATATGGTGCTAACACCAAAGGAGATCGTACCGACCCTCTTCATCGGGGTGTTGTCATCTTTTGGCGAGAGACCCAGATCGTCTTCGTCATCTCCTTCTGAATCATCGTCTCTTCTGGCCGGAACATTGTCACGGCATCTGTCATTTCTTCTTTTCTTAGGGTCATCTCTTCCACCCTTTGGGGCCTTACCATCCACATACTTCCTCAGCTTTCCAGATTTTAACATCTTTTCAATCTCATCTTTTAAAGCGAAGCATCTATCCGTGACATGACCATGATCTTGGTGAAACTCACACCATAGGTTTTTGTTCCTCTTATATGGTGGGGCTTTCAACTTCTCTAGCCATCTCAGAGCCCTGTCATTCTCAATCTCATTGAGGATGTGCTCATGACTCACAGTTAGAGGAGTATAGTGAGCGAACTTGTCATCACCCGATCTCTTCTTCCCATCTTTCTTGCCGTGGGACTTTCCACTGCCACCGCGGTTCTCATCCTCATACTTGGTGGCCATTGCCTCTTCCGCATTCATTACTTTCCCTGCGATTGCCAGCAGCTCCGCCATAGACCTAGGGGGCTCTTCCGCCAGTTTCCACAATAGCTTCCCCTTCTGGAGACCTCCTATAAGGACGATCATGTCTATGCTCTCTTCATAATCTTTGACCTATAACTTTTCTTTATTAAATCTTGCTATGTAGTCTCTTAGGCTCTCACCCTTAGCCTGCTTGACATACATCAGGTGGGTAGTCTTCTTTTGAGGCCTCACCCCAAAGCAGAAGTTGTGGATAATTGCTCAGCCAAGCCTTTGAAGTTCTCAATTGAGTTCTTCGGAAGGGAGGTGAATCAACTGTGCGCTGCCCCTATCAAGGTCCCTGAGAAGGCCCTACACTTCATCTCATCGGGTATCGAGTAAATTTCTACTGCTGACTGGTACATCTCGATATGATGTACAGGGTTAGTGCTGCCATCATATTCGGGAGACACTGTAGGAGGCTTGAACTTAGATGGGGTTTGGAACCCCACTATCCTAGCCACAAATGGGGAGCCCTCTGAGTAACCCCTTTGTAATGGGTCCATGCTTTTAATGAGGTCTCCTATCTTCTCCTCAAGGCATTGGATAGAATCATTTCATGGTCTTCTGTCATCAACTTGGCCGAGGTTATCCCCTGCCACCTCCCTGCGATGGACCGAGGGTTCCCCTGCCACGACACGTTGGCTGTTGACCTCTTCCTGTTCCCTGCCTCTTCTTTCACAGCGTCGGCCTTGGTCTGGCCGACCCTGCCTGTTCCCTCTCTGAGAGCCTGCTGCGCTCCTTGATCTCGATAGTCTATGTCTTAGGTCATTTATCGGGCCCAGTCTCTCAAAGGCTGACCCTCTGCTCAACCTATCAAAGACCGACCCTCTTTGTTGGGCCTCTTCACCTCTTCGGCCGACACAACCTTGGCTTTGCCTAAGAGGCCGTACAGTGTTATTTGACACCTCATACGGCTCCCATCAGTCTTCTGGGACTTCTTCCGCCTCTAGATCATCATACCTGTCCTCTGGGCAAGGGTTTCCCTGCCTCCCCAGGCGCAAGCGCCTAGGGTCAACAACGTCCCTTCTCTACTGGGGCGCAGGCTGGTCCTTCATTGGTGCTTGGGGTGGTCCCCTGGCGTCAGGATGAGGCTGAACAACCGTCGGATTGATCATATCCGGTGAGACTCTAGGTGGCCTCATCATAGTTTGGCTGAGCTGTGCAAATTTCTCCTGCATAGCTTGTTGCGTTGCAGCTAAGGATCTCAAGGCTGCAGCTACCTCCACCATTTCGGACTGGGGGGCACCTGACTGGAACTAGGCCCTCCACCCCCGGGCGGCGGAAGAGGCGGTGGTAAGTCTGGTGCCATATGTTAACACTATAGAGCTTAAGTAGAAGATGAGCTTGGTACCTCACAGGACCTCTTTCAATGGTGAAACAGCTCCGCGCTAGAGGGAGGCCTGGTTCACCACCAGAATCTCCGGTGAGGTTAAGCAGAAAAAGAGGAAGAGATAGCTTCTCTCTTCCCACAGACGGCGCCAAAATGATGATGCCAGAATTAGCACCACCAAATAAGGTATTTTCAAGCTCAATCTAAGAACAACAATGGCAGCACAATTATGTAAAAATGTGAGAGAATGAGATGAGGAGAAGAGGAATCAACACCAGAATATAACTGGTTCAGCCTATATTGGCCTACGTCCACTGTGTGTGTGTGTGTGAATAATCTCACTGCAATAAGGCACTAATGGCCATGGATACAATCTCTCAAGCTTTCTCTCTCTACTATATATCTAGACAGAGTTTCAGCTAGGTTTGAATATCTGGATCCCTTTGTAAGGTAGGGGATGACCTCTATATATAGTACCTAGGGGGCGTAATGCACCCTCTATGCATGCAATGAGCATGTGTGTGGTTACCTCACCAATATGGGAGTGTCATCTGTCACTGACACATGTAGAGAATGATGATGCAATATTCTCCCCGCGTGTGGGGAATAATCTTTTTATAACTGATTGGTGTCCACGTGTCCTTATCCAAATGTCAGCAGGTGCTCGGCTATCACGTCTGGGGTATGACCTCGGCCTCACCAAGGCCGAGGTTGGTGAGTCTTGATACCTGTTCAGTCTGAGGATTCCATGGAGGTCTCGGCCTAACCATGGCCGAGACAATGGGCAAGGTCGGCCTTGGCCTCCTGCGAGCTCGGCCTACATCTGGCCGAGGTTGCCATTCCATGGTATACGAGAATGCTGCCGATACTTGTGACACACCTTGGAGAGGCTCATAGTAGTGTCGGCCTGGGCCGACCTTGATATGGCCGAGGGGTGATATCGCGTGCCCAAGACTCGTCCAACGTCTGCCATGATCTCGGCCGATGTTGGTGTCTCTAGGCCGAGGTTGGTGTCTCTAGGCCGAGGTTACACTTGGGGCATATCATGCATTATTATCATTCAAGTTTAATTCCTTAAGGTCTTTGCTAATAATTTCCTCTCACGATAGCTTAGGGCGACCACTTTTTCTTTTTCCCACTATTTTTAACTATCTTTCTCTTGTTATTGGGGCATCTACTCGTCTACGAAATACATGACCACACCATCTAATTCTACTTCCTCTTAATTTATTGCTAATGGGAGCTACTCCTAACTTTTCTCTCACGTATTGATTTTTAATTTTGTCCTCTCTAGTAATTCCTATCATCCACCGAAGCATCCTCATCTCACTAACATGAAGACTTTGTTCATGTTTTTTCTTTAATGCCCAACATTTTTCTCTATACAGGATCGCTGGCCTAACAACTGCTCTATAAAAATTTTCTTTTAATTTATTAGTTATCCTCTTATCACATAGCACCCCACTCGCTTATCTCCATTTCATCCGACCAGTTGATATTTTGCTCGTAACAACCTCATCAATATACCCATTACTTTGTAATATTAAACCTAGATAACAAAATTTATTAGTTTAGTTTATCACTTTTTCTTCAATCTTTAACATTATGTTACTCGATGCCTCATTATTAAATTTACATTCCACAAACTTTGTTTTATTTTGTTGATTCTTAGACCCTTAGATTCTAAAGATTTTCTCCAAGTATCTACTCGCATCACTAAGCTTTCCTTTGAAGTGTCTACTAAAACTATATCATCCGTAAGCAACATACACCATGAGATATCTTCTTGTATGTCCTTAGTAATGTCATCCAAGACTACGACAAATAAATAAGGACCTAAGGCCGATCCTTGGTGTAAACCCACTTTAACCGTAAAGTCACTAGTTTCTACAAGTTCATTCTCTAGTCTTTGTTTTATCATACATATATTCAATAAATTTAATATAAATCATAGGGATTCTTTTTCTCTTTAAGCCCACTCTATCATAAGCCTTTTATAGATCTAAAAAGACCATATATACATTTTTATTCTTACTTCTACATTTCTCCATTAACTGTCTTAATAAGTAAATAGTTTTCGTGGTTGATCTACCTAGCATAAATCCAAATTGATTGTCCGAAGTAGTTGACTCATTTCTTAATCTTTGTTCTATAAGATTTTCTCATAATTTCACAGTGTGACTAATCAATTTAATTCTTCTGTAATTATCGCAGTTTTGAATATCCCCTGTATTTTTATACAACGGTATTATGGTGCTTTTCCTCCACTCATCTGGCATGTTTTCTTCTTTTAAAATTTTATTAAATAAGCGTGTTAACCATTCTACCCCTAAACTTCCAAGGATTTTTCAAATCTCCATGGGTATTTTATCCGGGCCGACTGCTTTATTCTTTCCCATTTTTCTTATTAATATATCCACTTCTTTTTTAGTAATTGGACATACCATTCCTATATTATGTTCAATGTTCTCGACATCTTTTTTTCGGATATTCTTCATCCAATAATCCCTGAAAATATTCTTCCCATATATCTAGCATTTATTTATCATTAATTAATATATTTTAATTTATGTCTTTAATACACTTAATTGGATCCATATCCCTTGTTAATCTATTTTTATTCTTTGCCAATTTATATATTTGATTTTCACCTTCCTTGGTACCTAATTTATTATAAATATTATCTAGTGCATTTTGTTGCGTATTTCTAATAATATTTTTTACTTCACTGTTTAACTTCTTATACTTTTCTAAATCTTCTTGATTTTTTGTCATTCTTTAAAACTTACTCATTTCTTTTTTATTATCTTTTGCACTTCCTCATTCCACCACCAAGTTTCTTTTTTTATGAATCCTTTTCCTTTAGTCTCACCTAAACTTGCTTACTTATTTCCTCGATATCATTATTTATTCTTAACCAAATATTGTTAGCATTGTCGTTCCAATTCCACTTCATGTTTAACATATACTTTTGTCTAAATTCAATCTCTTTGCGCCCTTCTAAATCTTTCTATTTTATATTTTGATAACCTATTTTCTCTTTTCGATACTTAAATCCTTTAATTGCTAAATCTATTACTAATAGACGATGTTAATTTGTTAAGCATTCACCTGGTATAACTTTACAATCTTTGCATGTGTACAAGTCTCTTCTTTTAAGTAAGCAATAGTCTATTTGATATTTATTCTCTCTGCTTTTAAAAGTTATTAAATGTTCTTCCTTTTTTTTTTTTAAATGTGTTTGTTAACGCTAGATCATACGCCTTAGCAAATTCTAAGATAGTTTTCCCTCCTTCATTTCTCTTACCAAAACCACAACCTCCCTGTATTCTTGGATAACCATCTCGTTCTACTCCTACATATCCATTTAAGTCGCCATCCAAAAATATGTTTTCATGCGTAGGAATTTGTTGTAATACTTCATCCAATAATTCCCAAAATGATTTATTTACATTTTCATCTAATGCTCCTTGGGGCGCGCAAGCACTTATAATATTCAATATTATTTTATCTAAGACGATCTTATTACTCATTAATCTATCTCCCCATTGTTTAACGTCCACGACTTTATCTTTCATATAGTGATCAACAACAATACCCACCCCATTTCTACGATTATCTATGCCTCTTGAGTAAAATAATTTATAACCTTCTCCTATCTCTCTAGCCTTTTCATCCTTCCATATAGTTTCTTGCAAGCATGCTATGTTGATTTTCCTCCATTTTAAGGTATCCACAAGTTCTTTACAGTTGCCAGTTAGTGATCATAAATTACACGTACTAAATCTGATTTTATGTCTGTTATTTTTATTTACGTTTCTTCTTTTAATTAGAGAATCCATCACAATATTTGACATAGATTTTATAGTTGGCTGTCAATATGACATTATCCCACTTCATTTCACATCCGGACTTAGGCACTGGAAAAGGTAGAGCCAAAGATATTAATTGGTTAATTATTTATTTAATTAATTAACTACCTTTTTAGATAAAAATGCAAAATAAAGTGCTAACCACTAAACCAACAATATAATATATATACCGACAAAAATTAAACAACACAAATATAACATAACTAAGTAAAAAAATCATACAAATTAACTAGAATAGTAAATAATGGAAATAACACACCTGGGTAATGCAAATCTCCCGAAAATGAGTCCGGCTTTGCAGTGTTGCTCACGCAAATAAACTTGAAAGAAAAATAACCCAGTTACAGAATGTACCACCTTAATTCGATCGATCACAACCCTATTATACTTTGAGATGGAACTATTTGGCCTGCGAAATTGTTCCTCTCACAAATATACTTGAAAGAAAAACACCCCTGTTATACACTTCACAAATCTGACTTATGCGATTTTCTCAAGTGGAACAACCCTTATCAAGAAATTCGTGGGTACGTTGGAGAATTCCAATCGATTTGTGAAAACAAGAACGTAAAATACCCACTCAGGTCATGTAATAAAACTAGGCTCGATTTTGAAATCCGACCCAAAATCTTAAAAGTATGATCTTTAATCATACGAAAAAAATCAAATTGGTTTTGAAATCAAAAAGTATAAAACTCAGAACGTAAAAAAAAAAACAAATCGGGTATATATATATTTGTGGGGCCCCTAAAATTTTATGGCCCTAGGCACAAGCCTAGGTTGCCTTATGCTAGAGCCGACACTGCTTACACTTAGTTTTCCCATGGCGCTATCATCCCAAAATATAACTACCAGAACTGGAAGATGTATCTCTATCCATTGTGGCACACCAATCCATTATATGACTCGTGATATACTCTCATAAAGTGTAGCCAACCGACTCTCATTCCCACCCCGTGACTAGCTCAATCATCCCATATCCATATATAACTAGTTTATGGTGTTGGAGATAAATATTTATAATTAATCACGAGTGAAAAAATAGAAGATTAATCCACGAACTAGATGGTGAAGTTTAAAAGAAGAGAAATTAGAACTAATTAAAGATTAAATATTAAATGAAGCGTCATGGAACAAGTATATTCTCTTGATGTTTATTTAGGGTCCAAGCCTTAGGGATGGTTTAGGGCTGATCTAGAAGAGAGGGATTGAGATTATACATGATTAAAACAAGTTACTTTACTTTTGTAGATTGGTTCCTAAAGTACAACAAAATAAAATTAAAGTTATCTAGGCTTCTGAGCATTTCTTTAACTTACTTGAGACATCAATCAAGGGCTTGTGATGTATTGCTTCCACGAGTTGGATCGAAGATTGTGTGTTGAGATGGAATTTCTTAAATTTAATGATTGCCTGAAGAGTGCATATGAGGTTACTAGTTGGAGCTGGCTTCAAGTTAGTCTTGTGAAATTCATTGTCTTTGGTACATGATAATTATTGACTTGATTTTGGGCACTTCATTGTCTTGGTTGGATTGTTGCTTGGATAGTTTAATGGTTGCTTAGATGAAGTGTTACTACTAACATTTATTATAATGTATTTGTGGTGACCAAACTATAATTGGACCCAACTCAGGCCTGCCCATCCAAGCCCAACAGTGCTTGAGGCACGCCAGGCCCAGTCTACTAATAAGAAGGATTAACATAAACATTTATAATATGTATAATTATAAAGCAGTTAGCATTTGAATAAGCTCACATCGATTACCCAAAATATCGGATGAGATATTTAGGAAATCACCACACAAGCCAACAACAACACAAGGGAGTTCCTTGTACAATTAAACCACTGTAGTTTTAAACAACTATAAATATAACTCACACCCCAGGGCCAAGGGGAATTTTTTGTACTTTGAGAGAAGCTGATAAAAATTCAGTGACCTCTCCGTGGACATAGGTTGTCTCGCCACCCAAAAAGTGCACCCTAACCTTGAGATATGTGAGCTGATTTGGCTCTATTGAGGGTCAGGTCTGAGGTATGTCAAGATAAGAACCTAAGATCTCGACCAGAGTAATAGCCTTTCGAGGAGAGCCATGAGCAACCTAGATCTACCCAGATCTCATGGTTGGTCGACACATACGAGGCACGGTTTCAACAATAAGAGGAGGCGGCTCGCTTCCAGATGAAGGAGAATTATCGTCTCCAATGATAAGTAGAAAAAATGGAGAGAGAATTTTTTCAGTACTAAAAAAGTCATTCTCAAACTCCTAACCCTCAAGTGAGCAAGATTGACAGCTGAGGAAGTAGAACCAGGCGCAACCAAGAGCATTCAGAACATGGAATTCATCAAGGAAGCACTACCAAGACAACATGCACCACATGGATAACATAAGGAGTTTGTTCTGAAGGGAAATGGACCATCACCCCACTCACCGAGGAGATAGGTCTACGAAAGAGATAGCAAGGAGATCTCTAATTACCCTGATGAAGTCTCCTTTCTCAAGGGCTATTAAGGATGTGGAACCTCTGAAGAAGTTTGCAACCTCTAGGTTCAAAATATATGATTGCAAGACTGACCCTATATATCATGTTCGGAAGTATAGGCATGCCATAACTTTATGGAGTCATAACGATGCTCTGATGTGTTGTATTTTCCCTTCCATCTTGGGCGATGTTGCCCAGAAGTGGCTTGAGAGGCTGCTTCACAGATCCATTAAGATCTTCAAGTTCCTCGTCGAGGCCTTCACTGCTCTCTTAATAACTAGCAGTTCACATAAAGATGATGGACTCGCTGCTCACAATGAGGAAGAAGCCACATGAGACTCTGCGTGAGTACGCCAATCATTATTGAGAAGTGTTCAATAAAGTGGAAGACTGCTCAGAGCAGGTTGTCGTGGTATCTTTCAAAATCGATCTACCCCTACTTCTATGCTGCACTAGTCTTTCACCAAAAAGGAGGCTAACACTGATTTTTCATGAATATTGCATTTAATACCCTTTATTCTGACACATTCTAGTATTCTCATATTCGTTAATTCCTATATTTAAGATCATATATTGGGTGACCATTGTTCAATCTATTTATATGTTTTATGAGATATATTTGAGCTTTTGTAGGTATTATGGATGCATAGTATGAAGTTGGATGCATTTTTAAAAAGTTTCGTCGCAAAATGCAACTTCAAGGGTAAATTTGGTCTTTTCAAACTCCATATTTTGCTGGTATAAAATTACCAACATGTATATCATCAAATTATCATCATGTGCCCATTGATCGTACGTCATTCTGATCCCGAATGAGGAAGTTATAGCCATTTTCAAAATATTTTGACATGTTCTTCTATTTCAAGGGTAATTTGGTAATTTCATACTTCATAATTTGGAGTGTTTCAAAATAACATCATGTAGAGAATTGAATTATATTTGCATGGGTTCTGACTTTGCATCATTCTGAGTCTGTATGAAGATTTTATTGCCTTTTTCGTGCGATGTGCCAAATTTGGATCAAAATGAGAGGGGCGGACAGAGGCAAAGTCGACCGGGTCATTTTAGAGGTCAACTAGGTCTATCATAAAATAACGCAAATTGACATTTTTTGTGTTATTTTTCTTTGTTTTGTTTGTATTTTTTAGGGGTATAAATAAAATGTCGGGGCTTTTATTTTGGGGATATAGATCAGATTAGGGACATTTTTTGGGCGTGGGAGCTTTCCTCCTTTCTCTCTCCAAGGGTTTACCAATTTTGGGTTTTGTATGTACTATTCATTTTTGTCTCCATTAATTCAAGATTTCTTAAGTTATTTCAAGGTTTGGTAATTAGTTTTCGTGCTTTGACAATTTGTTTTACTTGTTTATTTATTACTTTCCTTTCAACACATGTCATTTAATATGATTTCTTAATAAATTAGTTTATGTTGAGATTGATTGAATTGGATTAATTTGGTTTCTTTGCTTTGGTGATGGATTGGAGTAGTTTTAATGGGTTAGGTTGTTCTTTATTTTACGCATAGGAGATTTAACGGTGTAAATCATGTATGTGCCGTATTTACGACATTGAGTGAGTAATCTCGGGGATATTTGTTGACGACAAAATCAGTAAACTTTTATGAGACTTTAGGGGTGATAACTCTAGATTTTATTAATTGTTGAAATTAGATTTAATCTTGAAAGACTTTTCTTCCCATGTAACCATTTATACAAATAACCCGAGGTGAGGGATATTATTCTCAATCTATAGTTTTTACTCATTTTGCTAATCTTAGTTTCAATACATGCCTAGATTAATCTTTAGTTAACCCTATCATCTTTTACACTTTTATTTGAGAAATAATAAGTCAATTATAGTCTAGCACTCATTCCCTATGGATTCGATACCCGAACTACCGCTATACTTATAAAACAAGTGTAGTAAAAGTTTAGGTTTTGTGGTATTGTGGTGGGAAATGAAACAACAACGGTGTCCTTACATGACCACTCAGTTTTCCCCATTATCAAATGGCATCGTTGCTAGGGAATTGTTTGTTTTATAATTTAAATATTTTTAAAATTTAATTATTTTAACAACGTTAAGTGTATTAAAAGTGATGATTCAAGAGTCCTAGTCAAGGATAATGAGATTATGAAAAGATGGAAAAACTACTTTGAGAGGTTATTAAATGGAGACAATGGGTGTATATTAGATATAGAGGAACTTTGAGAGACTCGAGAAAATATATTTTTTCGCAGAATTAGGACAACAAAGGTTAGGATTGCTCTAAAAAAATGAAAACAGGAGGCCTTTTGGACCATATGGTATCCCTATTGAGGTTTGAAAGTGCTTAGGGGAGGAAGGAGTATCTTGGATTATAAAATTACTTAATAGAATTATAATGACTAATAGGATGCAAGAGGAATGGAAAAGTATTATTTTAGTACCTATTTATAAAAATAAAGGAGACACACAAGGTTATTTAAATTATCATTATATTAAGTTAATGAGTCATACAATGAGACTTTGGGAGAGAGTGATTGAATATAGAAATTAAAATCAACAGTATCTGAGAATCAATTTGGGTTCATGCCTAGGAGGTCAATAGTGGAAGTAATTTATTTGTTTAGGAGATTGATGGAGATGTATAGGGAGAAAATGAAGGACCTTCATATGATGTTTATAGATTTGGAGAATGTGTATGATAGGATACCAAGAGATATAATATGATAGGATAGATTTTACATAAAAAGAGTGATTTGTAGATAAATTGATGTGATAAAGGATATGTATGATGAGGCCATGACTATAGTAAGAATCTCAGCTGGGAAAAGTAGTGAATTCACAATTGCTATAGGTTTGTACCAAGGTTGAGCACTAAGTCCTTATCTCTTTGCTCTTGTTATGGATGAGTTGATTGGGAAAATACAAGATGAGGTACCGTTTCGTATACTATTTGCATATGTTATTATTTTAGTGGATGAGACTAAAACGATGATTAATGCTAGATTGGAATTGTGGAGAGAAACTCTAGAAACAAGAGGATTTAAATAAGCAGGACTAAAACAGAACATATGGAGTGTAATTTTAGTAGTAATAAGAGGACAAATGGGTATGTGGTGAAATTGGTGATCATTTTCATTATTTAAGCTCGATTATCCAAAAAGGTGGAGATATTAGTGATGATGTTACTCATAGAATTAAAGCAGTCTGGGTTAAGTGGAGAAGTGCTACCGACGTATTATGTGATAGGTGTATACCTTTGAAGTTAATTTTTTTTATAGGACGACCATTAGACCTGCCATTTTATATGGGACATAGTGTTAGGCAACTAAAAATATAAAATGTGCAGAAAATGAATGTGGCGGATATGCGAATGCTAAGATGGATTTCTAGAAAACCTCAAAAGGATAAAATTAAAAATGAACAAATTCGTGAAACGGTAGAAGTAGCTCCTATAGAAGATAAATTGAGACAAATCGACTTAGATAGTTTGGTCAAATCAAGCATAGACTAATGGATGCTCCCGTAAGGAAGAGTGATTTAGTTAGTGTTGATGGTTACACAAGGGGCAAATGTAGGCTTTATTTGACTTGGTAGGATATTGTAAAAAATGACATGATATCAAGTGGTTTAATCGAAGATATTGCATTGAATATAATTTAATGGAAAAAAAGGATTCATGTAGCCGACCCCAAATAATTAAAAAAAAGGCTTTGTTGAGTTGAGTATGGTTCTAAGTCATTCCAGAGACATTACCAAAAGAGAGAAAGTTAAGATAAAAAATAATCTGAAAGGTTTTTATAACAACTCCCATTTTTTCACGTAAAGGTTGGACGGATATGGTACGCCGAAGATGGGACTTGTTTGCTAATTAATACTATTCTCAACATCAAACCATATCAACATATATTGATAAATCATAATTGAGTTTGAATTAATATTTAAGCCGATAATAAAATCCAACCAAGCACTAAGTGTATAAGATATCCAACATAACAGTAAATATCTCAAACCAATATGAAGTAAATAAATCTTGGGCTAAAGCCCGTAAAAAATCCCAAGTAAAATAAATAAACTGAAGCGGAGTAGCACCTAAACTAGAATCAATAATTCTGAAAAATCGATGTGCAAAAGGAGACTGTAAGGCTGATCTGTCAATAGTCCTGCTATGCCTGTCTAGGAGCACCTCGGGGGGAGAAAACATTCAAATTTGGGTAAGCGCCTTAGAGTTGCAAGAATTAACTTATTTAATTTAAAGTGCAATAAATGCAATCGATTCAAAGTAAATATCCCCCATCGTCGCTCACATATGTTTAATATCTCACCCCTCATCAAAGTGAGATATTACTCGTATCCAAACAAGTCCCAAAATAATAAATGACAACTTTGCCAATTTAATATCAAATGCATTAAATATAGTAAACATGCTAAAATGTAACCATCTACATTTATATTATCAATGCGCAAGTATTCCAACCTCATATAACTCATGAAGGTGATAACTATCTATTATGGACAACATAGTATGGGTCCGTACTTTACTGTCAACATTCTTAGACAAATTCGTCAATCTCCTTTAATTCGGGTAGTTATATATATGTCTGTGAGTGAAGAAAATATCACAATAAAAAGATCTACGAGAATAATCACAAAAGCAGAAAAATAAGGATCACGCACACACAACAATAATGTACGTGGTTTGAAAATTTGCCTATGTCTACGGAGAGGTTACTGTTTATTAAGTGTCTATCAAAATATCAGGTTACAATACCTTTGCCCCGGGTCAAGGTTTATAATCTATAGATTTTATTGTGTAGAGGTTAACTAGCATAAGGAACTCAATAAATCACGTTGGATATATCATGAACCACTTTAATAGCACTTCCGAGATTCTTGGAGGTTGATTTGAGTATATCCCCAAGTATTCCATTGTATATTAAATATAAGTTTGTTGGTCAACCATTAGATTTGGTCCGGGCAACTCCGTAAGTGGATTGGGCTAGGCCTATTCGGCTACTCTTATTGATCATAAAAAATGGGCCTTCACAATTGCCCCTAAATTATTGGGCTTTTATGAGTTATGGGCCAATTATTTTTAACTACACTAGTTGTAAGGCCCTAAAACATGATTAGGAATGTTCATTACATGATTAAGTATAAGTTTTGAGTTATAAGTTGGTGATGGGTGTTGAATATGTTAATTATCAAGATTAGGGGATGCATACTCGTGTGATATATGTGTTACTTACATTAGATGCTAATTGAGCTTATGATCGGGGATAACATGTTTAGATCATATGATTAGTTATGTGGTTAAATTCATCATTAAAATGTTATTCTAATGCATAAGTTTGTTTATAAAAGTAAACTAGGGTGTTGGTGTGAAAGTGGCGATGTTTGGTCGCTAAATGTGAAAGTTATGAAATTTTGTGTAAATTATTACTATTCTGTTCGAGCCCAAATTAAGCGTACTAATTTTATGATTTTAGGAATAATAAAGTTGTAGATATATAAGTTATATACACATATACACAAAGAGGGAGTATATTGGGTCCCGTAATAGTGAGTTATGGTGATTTTACCAATGTGGGACAAATGTGTCATTAGTGGAATTGTCTGATTGGACCTTTCGTCCAACCAATCATGCGTTACCACTACCCCTATTGCTACTGGACCCAGTAAAAATGTATGTATGATCTTAAAACATATGTATAGCTTCTTCCTCATAAGAAAGAATAAGCTTGTAAAGATTTGCCTAAGGAGAGAGAAAGGAAGTTTAAGGAAGAAAAAACTTCGAAAAATTACCATAATTCAAGGAGATCTTATAAGGTAATTACCTCTTTATTAAAGTTGGTCACAAGGATGAGTTTTAAGCTTTGTATGTTTTTGTTTCTTATTTTGATAAATATTTAATGATACCCATATTGCCAAATTGTGTTAAAACACGGATGGCTTAAGAACATATGTAAGAAAGCGTGTTAGGATCATAAATGTTAACTTTAAAATCCTAAATTTGAATCACCTTCTTGTGGATATTTTGAATTAGGAAATTCATGTATATGATGTTTGTATGTACTAAAACATGTTTAGTATGTGTTTCCATGATTGACGAACGAGGTGGAGGTTATGTAGGCTTAGAAATGTTAAGTTATGCTTTAGTGTTCTATTCCAACCTAGTTGTGCTAAAAATGGCATAAATCATGGAATACTTATTAAAATTGTGTAATTCGAGTTGAAGATTAAAATCGACTCATATATGTATAACAAAGTCGAAAATTATGTAAAAATACCAAGGAATGAATCTTCGGTGATAGTTTGAAGTTCAGGTATAAAATTTGCCCCAAAAGAGTAAGTATGCACACCACGGGTTTGATGTTTTGCTGACATAGCAAATGAACTCAAAATATTATGGAACTTTAATTTTTTATTATTCAAGATGTTTATTGATATCGGGTGGAATATTATGGAAATTTATGATGTATAAGAATTATGAAAATTTCTGGAAGTTGGCTGAATAATAGGGGACCTATAGGGAAGATTTGCTATATAGTAAAGAAACGGGAATAACTTGTCTAGGTAATTCGCAATTTAATTCAGTAAATTGTGTTAGAACCCTAATACATAGGGGTTTTATAGAAATTTTAAGTTTTATATTTAATTTCTTTTTAGTTATTTCAGATTTACCAACTGATGTGATGTGTTACCGAGTTTAATGTTATTTGGTGTATTCAAATACTAATGATGTTGAATTGTTAGGTGAGAAAGCGGCTAATACTGCCATACTAAGGAAATAATTTTGGTAGTAATCTTAGTAACAACTTTAAGATGAGTGACCTTCCCTATGAAATATAAATGTTTATATTTTCATATAGAATTGTGTAGTTAAATACATGTGTTAAACTATTTATGGAGTGATGTGGTATTTGTGAAACAAATGCATATGATTAAAAATGTTAAGTGAAGTTATTTAATGTTATGGATTGTGGCGGGTACTCTATTTAATATTAAGGACTATGGTGGGTCCTACGGGATGTGGCGGTCCCGTTAATCCAACTTAAAGGTTTATTGTACTTGGGCCTAATTACGGGATGTGGTGGTCCCCATTAATTATGGTGGGTTAATTACACTGTGGTGGGTCCAGGCTAGCGAGAGTTACGAAATTCCTGCTGTGTAATAACATTAGAAAATAAAAATGGTTATTCAAATTGGTTATATGTGTGGCGTATGTGTGGTATGTGATCATTCACTAAGGTTGTATTGCTTACACTCCTATAATGTTATGTTTTAGGTATGCCTATCGTTTGGAATTCAGTGTCAAGTTAGGATCTTAAAATAGGGGAGTGATGGATATCTAATATGGGTTGAATATCAACAAGATTTTTGGGTAAATGTTAAACTAAATAACTCTTGTATGTAAAGTTGTTAGTACTTGTAAGTTATATGTAAATATATATAGTTATGCTTCGTCCAAACATACCTTGGAAAAAAATATGGTGCTATTATCCGAGACATTTAAAGTAAAGCATTGTTTAAGGAAGTTTATCTCTGAATAAAAGGATGATTTTAACTTAATTAAGTCGGGGATAGACAACTTGGTATCAGAGCATGATTATTAGGTTCTGGATGGGGTGTGAGGGTCTAGACTGTAAGTGGACAATAGAATGTGAGTTTGTTATGCGTCAGGATTTTGACTAACAATGTTAATGTTAAACTACTGGTATTGTATTTTGTTTAAGTTAATTATATTGCAATAAGTGATGGATCCATAAGAGAAACATGATAGAGCAGAGGGTGGGGAAGCCTATGTACCTAATAGTCAACAAGGACAAGAACATATTTAAGTGGATGAACTAGAGGTGCAACAACAACCTATTGATGACATGGGAAGAATATTATGTGCTGTGGCACGACTAGTGGAAAAAGTGAGAGGTGGATCACCTGGTGGAGATAGGGATAAATTACATGAGAGCTACTTGAAGTTAAATCCTCCAGCATTTACTGGGACTAATGATCCGTTAGTGGTAGAGGGATGGATTAGAAAAATGGAAACAATATTCAAGGTGATGGAAGTGGGAGATAAACAAAGGGTTTTGTTAGCAACCTTTAGGTTAGAGGATGATGCAAAGTTATGGTGGGATGCTACAGAGAGGTTACTTACTATGATTGGGGGAGTGATGCCAGAAAATCCTCCACCAATTACATGGGAGAGGTTTGTGAATGTGTTTTTTGAAAAATACTTCCCAAGGCTTTACATGAAGGAGAAAGAGGACGAATTTATTATGCTAAAATAAGGGAACCAAATAGTGGCAGAGTATGAAACTTTATTTATATCCTTATCTAGATTTGCACCCGATTTGGTGAGGACGGAAGTAAGTAAATGTGATCAATTTCAGACTGGGTTGAATGTAGATATAAAAACCATAGTTGCTAATATGAAGATCACAAATTATGTGGACCTGGTGGACAGAGATATGGTGTCTGAAAAGTCAATGAAAGAAATGCAAGCCAAACATTCGAAGAAAGTTAGACATGATAGTACAAAATCATATGGATGGGAGATGGGAATATCAACTCAAAATGTAGCACGAGGAGTACCTAAGGGTCAGGGATTGAAAAATAGCATCAATGCATCTGGAAGATTTCATGCTCGAAGTGGGAGGACTGGAATGAGTACGTCAAAAAATGAATCCGTGTTGAGACCGAGGGCCATATTTTGTTATAGATGTGGTGGTTAAGGGCATATGTCATGGGAGTATACAATAGCTGAGATGACACATTTATGTTTCCATTGTCATCAACCAGGTTACTTACGAAAGAGTTGTCCAGTGATGGGAGCTACAACATCAGTTGGGAGTGTGACGGAAGGAGGTACGACTTCTACACCGAGTGTACACAGGGGAGGTAGAGGAGGCACGTCTCAAAACTAAAACCAAGACAGAGTGTTTGCACTGACACGATAAAATGCACAAGCTATGCCTAATGTCGTGACAGGTACACTTACTATCTATGATAAAGATGCTTATGTGTTGATAGATCCTAGTTATACACATTCTTTCGTGTCTTTATTTTTCTTATTACATCTTATAAACCATTATCATCATTAGATTCTGGTTTAGCTATTATTACTCTAGTAGTGGGGGGTGGGGGTTATTGAGAGGGTATATATGGAGTGTGTGGTGTGAGCGAGTGAAAAAAAGAATTACTGGTTGACTTGTTACCTCTTGATATGCGTGACTTTGATGTGATACTGGGTATGGATTGGTTGGACTCATATCATGTATGTTTAGATTGTTTTAGAAATGATGTAATGTTCTAGTTACCGGGTGAACCTGAATTTAAATTTATTGGGAACAAAATGTCACTCCAACATGTTTGATTTCTGCTACAAAATCTTATGAATTGTTAAGGAAAGGGTGTCAGTTTCTTTGCCATGTGGTGGACACACGACAAGAGGCTGGAAAACTATCAGATATACCAATAGTTAATGAGTTTGCATATGTCTTACCAAAAGAACTCCCAGGGTTAGAACCAGACCGTGAGGTAGAATTTTGCGATTGAGTTGGTACCAGGCACTGCACCGATATTTATTGCACCATATCGTATGGCACCTGCATAATTAAAAGAGATAAAAAACAGTTGCAAGATTTGTTAGATCATGGTTTTATAAGGCCTAGTGTATCACCGTGGGGAGCCCCAATATTATTTATGAAGAAGAAAGATGGAACCGTGAGATTGTGCATTGATTATCGTCAATTGAATAAGGTGACGACCCGTAACAAATACCCACTACCCCGCATTGATGACTTATTTGATCAGTTACAAGGAGGCAAATTATTTTCAAAGATTGATATCATATCGATATATCGCCAATTCAAAGTAAGAGAATGTGACATTTCTAAAATAGCTTTTTGTTTCAAGTATGGACATTATGAATTTCTAGTCATGCCATTTGGGTTAACAAATGCACCAGCCGTATTCAAGGACTTGATGAATCACATATATCACCCATACGTGGATTACTCTGTTATCGCCTTCATTGATGATATTTTGATATATTCTCGTGGTAAGGAGGAGCATGAGTGCCATTTGCATATAATTTTATAGATCTTGCGAGAGAAGCAGTTATAAGCTAAATTTTCTAAATGTGAATTTTGGCTAGAAAAAGTTGTATTTTTGGGCTATGTTATTTCTACTGATGGCATTTTTGTTGATCCTAAGAAGATGGAAGCCGTAATGAATTGGGAAAGACCAACTAGTGTGACAGAAGTACGTAATTTTCTGGAATTGGGTGGATATTATAAGAGATTCATACCAGGTTTTTTCTTCTATTGCATTTCCATTGACTAAGCTTACCAGAAAGGAAAACAAGTTTATGTGGAGTGATGATTGTGAGAAAAGCTTTGAAAATTTAAAGAGTAGATTGACGTCAGCTCCAGTATTGACTATTCCAATGGGTACAGAAGGTTTAGTTATTTATAGTGATGCGTCGTATCAAGGACTCAGTTGTGTGTTAATGCAGCATGGAAAGGTAATTTCTTTTGCTTCTCGACAGTTAAAGATACATGAACGCAACTGCCCTATACATGATCTTGAGTTGGTCGCAGTAGTTTTTGCACTAAAGATTTAGAGACATTACTTATATGGTGTTAGTTGTGAAGTTTTTAGTGACCATCAAAATTTAAAATACTTGTTTACTTAAAAAGACCTGAACTTGAGGCAAAGGAGGTATATGGAACTTATAAAGGATTATAACTGCACAATACATCACCATCAAGGTAAGGCTAATGTTGTTGTTGATGCTTTGAGTAGAAAATCACTAGGTAGAGTATCTTATATTTATTGTATTCGAGTTGACCTGTTGAGAGAGTTAGATTTAATGGGAGTGGAATTAACTTTAAATGAGTCTCGTGGAATACTAACACATTTAAATGTTAGACGTATGCTGATAAATTGGATAAGACAAGCATATGCAGGAGACATATAATTGGAGAAAGTTAGAGACGATATGAAAAAGGGTAAAGTAAGTGAATTTTCTATTTGTGATGATGACATTGTTATGTACAATAACCGTTTGTGTGTACCTAATGTGCTTAATTTAAGGAAAATAATTTTAGAAGAAGCCCACTGTTCTTTATATGCTATGCATCCAGGGAGAACAAAACTGTATAGAGATTTGAAACAATGTTATTAGTGGTCGGGAATGAAACACGACATTAATGATTTCGTTGCTAGATGTATAGTTTGCCAACAAGTGAAGGTGGAGCATCAGAAGTCTAGTGGTTTACTACAATCCTTACCTATTCTTGAGTGGAAATGGGAGCATGTTACTACAGATGTTGTTATAGATTTACCAAAATCATCACGAGGGTTTGGTTCTATTTGCGTTATCATTGATAGGTTGACAAAGTCTGCACATTTTCTTCTTGTTAAAACTACCTACTCCATGGATAGATATGCCAAAATATACGTGGATGAGATTATTAGATTGCATGGTACAGTTGTTCCTATTATTTCTGATCGAGATCCTAAGTTTACTTCTCACTTTTGGCATAGTTTATAACAAGCTTTGGGGACTAAATTTGAAATTTAGTACAAATTTTCATCCACAAACTAATGGGTAGTAAAAAAGAACTATCCAGACACTCGAAGACATGTTACGAATTTGTGTATTAGAGTTCAAAGGCAGTTAGGATGAACACTTGCCACTAATAGAGTTTTCTTATAATAATAGCTATCATTCGAATATTGAGATGGATCCTTATAAAGCTTTGTATAAGAGAAAATGCATAACTCTAGTGTGTTGGACTGAAGTAAGAGAACGAAAACTACTTGGGCCAAAAATTGTGCAGCAGACTGCTGAAAAGATAAATCTTATCCATAATCACTTGAAGGTGGCCCAAAGTAGACAAAAAAGTTATGAAGACAATCGAAGAAAATAATTGAAATTTGAGGAAGGTGATCAAGTATTCCTACGTGTTTTTCCTTATAAAGAGGTTAAGAAGTTTAGGAAGAAAGGAAAATTGAATCCAAGGTACATTGGCCCTTGTGAGATAGTGAAACGAGTTGGAGCAGTGGCTTATAAGTTGGCATTACCACTATAATTATCTGCAATATATGATGTTTTTCATATATCGATGTTACGAAAGTATATACTAGATCCTTCACATGTTTTTACTTCACAACCGACAGAGCTTCAAGATGACTTAACCTACGTGGAGGAACCAATTGCTATTTAGATAAATAAGAGAATGTGCTACGTAAAAAAACTATTCCATTAGTTAAGGTAATGTGTATAAGTCAAAATATGGAGTTGCCACCTAGTAAGGGGAGGATAACATGAAGAAGCAATATCCTCATCTTTTTGGCTAGTTTCTTATTTGTCAAATTTCTAGGACGAAATTTTTATAAGAGGGGTAGAATTGTAAGGACCTAAAACGTGATTAGGAATGTTAATTACATGATTAAGTATACGTTATGAGTTATAAGTTGGTGATGGGTGTGAAATATGTCAATTATCATATTTAGGGGATGCATACTCAAGTGATATATGTGTTACTTACATTAGATGCTAATCGAGCATATGATCGAGGATATAATGTTTAGATCATATGATTAGGGTCCTCGATTATATGATTAGTTATGTGGTTAAATGCATCATGAAAATATACTTCTAATGCATCATTTTGTTTACAAAAGTAAACTAGGATGTTGGTGCGAAAGTGTCGATGTTTGGTCGCCAAATGTGAAAAATATGAAATTTTGAGTAAATTATTACTCTTCTGTTCGAGCCCAAATTAGGTGTACTAATTTTATGATTTTAGGAATAATAAAGTTATATACGTATAAGTTATCAACACGTAGACACAAAGAGGGAGTAGATCATGGCCCATACAAGTGAGTTATGGTGATTTTACCAATGTGGGACAAATGTGTCATTAGTGGAATTTCCTGATTGGATCATTCGTCCAACCAATCACGCGTTTCCACTAACCCTATTGCTATTGAACCCATTCAAAACGTATTTATGATATTAAAACATATGTATAGATTCTTCCTCATAAGAAAGAATAAGTTTGGAAAGATTTGCCTAAGGAGACAGAAAGAAAGTTTAGGAAGAAAAAGCTTCGAAAAATTACCATAAATCAAGGAGATCTTATAGGCTAATTACCTCTTTATTAAAGTTGGTCACAAGGATGCGTTTTAAGCTTTGTATGTTTTTATTTTTGTTTCTGATTTTGATAAATATTTAATGATACCCATATTGCCAAATTGTGTTAAAACAAGGATGGCTTAAGAACATATGTAAGAACGCGTGTTAGGATCATAAATGTTAACTTTAAAATCCTAGATTTGAATCACCTTCTTGTGGAGATTTTGAATTAGGAAATTCATGTATATGATGTGTGTATATACTAAAACATGTTTAGTATGTGTTTCCATGATTGACAAACGAGGTGGAGGTTATGTAGGCTTAGAAATGTTAAGTTACGCTTTAGTGTTCTATTCCAACCTAGTTGGGCTAAAAATGGCATAAATAATGGAATACTTATTGAAATTGTGTAATTCTAGTTGAAGATTAAACTGGACTCATATATGTATAACATATCCGAAAATTATGTAAAAATATAGTATGAATTCAGGTATAAAATTTGCCCCAAAAGAGTAAGTATGCACACCACGTGTTCGCTGTTTTACTGACATAGCAGATGAACTCAAAAACTTATGAAACTTTAATTTTGTATTATTCAAGATGTTTATTGATATCGGGTGGAATATCATGGAAAGTCATGATGTATAAAAATTATGAAAATTTCTGGAAATTAACTGAGCGATAGGGGAGCCTATAGGGTAGATTTGCTATGTAGTTAAGAAATGGGAATAACTTATCAAGAGAATTCGTAATTTAATTCAGTAAATTGTGTTAGAACCCTAATTCATAGGGTGTTATAGAAATGTTAAGTATAATATTTAATTTCTTTTTAGTTATTTCAGATTTACCAACTGATGTGATGTGTTACTGAGTTTAATGGTATTTAGTGTATTCAAATACTAATGATGTTGAATTGTTAGGTGAGTAAGCGGCTAATACTGCCTTACCAAGGAGATAGTTTTGGTTTTAATCTTAGTACCAACTTTAAGGTGAGTGACCTTCCTTATGAAATATAAATGCTTATATTTTCATATGGAATTGTGTAGTTAAATTCACGTGTTAAACTGTTTATGGAGTGATGTGGTATTTGTGAAACTTATGCATATAATGAAAAATGTTAAGCAAAGTTATTTAATGTTAAGGACTGTGGCGGGTCCTCTATCTAATGTTAAGGAATGTGGTGGGTCCTATGAGATGTGGTGGTCCTGTTAATCTAACTTAAAGGTTTGTTCTACTCGGGCCTAATTATGGGATATGGTGGTCCCCATCAACTGTGGTGGGTTAATTGGACTATGGCGGGTCCACGCTACCGAGAGTTACATAATTCCTATTGTGTAATAAAATTAGAAAATAAAAATGATTATTCAAATTGGTTATAGGTGTTGCGTATGTGTGGTATGTGGTCATTCACTAAGCTAGTATTGCTTACACTCCAATAATGTTATGTTTCAGGTATGCCTATCGTTCGGAGTTCACTGCCAAGTTAGGATCTTAAAACGGGGGAGTGACGGATATTTAATATGGGTTGAATGTCAATAAGGTTTTTGGGTAAATGTTAAGATAAATAACTCTTGTTTATAAATTTCTTAGTAATTGTGTAAGATGCGGGTTCTTCAAATACAATTAGTATTAAGTGAGGCGTAACCCCTTATCAAGATCGGGATTAACACCGTTAAGTATTAAATGCTGGCAGTGGCCGCAGGTGAGTCAGAGACAAGAGAACTCAATATTCAGACTTATATTAAATAGTATATTGGCACAAAAGATGCATAACAAACACAATAAATAGATGGGACCAGCAGGAAATGTGGTCGAAGGGAGAAAGAACAAGCACTCTTGGCACAATAAAGGAAAGGCAGGAACTTCAAGCTCAGTTAATTCTCAATGATGAGTGTATTAGATGGGTCTGGGGAGTTAATGTTCTCTCGGGGGTTCTCGATTGTGGAGGAATTTGGGCAGTAATTCTAGGCTCAGAATGCTCTCCCCTCTAACTTGTTCAGCTTGTGTATATATATGGGAGGCAAGGCTGCTTCAGTAAGCTTACCTGCGATCAATTTGATTGGGTGCATTAAATGAATGGGATCTCATGGTTTTGGTGAGAAACCATTCTATTGGCTAGAAGTATGATGGGCATTAATGAGGGACATGACATATCAGCTTGAGGCTTACTCGAGGATGGTTAAATGGTCAAGTTTGATGAACTAGGACTGCCATCCTAAGGAGAAACCCACTTAAGTGCTACATTTTCGAGTTCCTAAATGCCATACGTTATGACGTCAGATTGTGGTTTAAATAGTGACTCAGTTAGGTATCTGGTCACATCAGTCGAGCGGGTTGGTATCTGTTTCGAGGCTGCTCGGCTGATAGGTGGCTCGAGTGTCTTGGCATCTATTTATCGGTTAAGAGTAATTTTGGGTCCAACGTTCAAGACAGAAGTACCTCGAGGAGGTTCCTTTAAAGAGATAAGTGTTAAGGTGGCTCGACTATTGTGGCTCGAGTGACCATCTGTTCTGAATGAAGTTTTGCCCAAGTGTGCCAAGAGGATTAGTAACTTTATTCCCAATGTTGCCTTTTTCTCAATCCTCCAAACCATGTCCCTGCGTGGTTCCCAAGAGGAGGTTGCTCGATAGAGCATGTTAGCTCTCCCATGCCCTGCTAAGCATGGTCCCTCATGGGTACCAAACAACCTCACTCAACATACATTTATAAGATAAAGTAAATGACACTGTATTCTATTACTTATTACAAAATGTTATCATCTAGGTGACTTTGATCTACGAATTGGATCCTTCGAACCAGGTAAATTAGAGAATTTCGAGGTGGGTCCTTCGAGCCACTTCTATGAATAATCTTTGAGGTGGGTCCTTCGAGCCACTTCTGTGAAGGCTCTTCTAGGTAGGTCCGTAGGGTAGCCTCCATTATGTTTCTTCGTGAACTAATCAATCTGTTTGACTAAGTTAACCAGCCTTTGGTGGGGACACCCCCTACATTTTCCCTCCGTAGAGATATTTATTTATCGCATGAAGAAATATTTGTATGAAACCCTCTATAGATATTCAGTCTTTTCTTTGGGTAAAATGAAGAGGTTTATTTAAATTTCCTCCAAATCTCTTCATTCCCCAAGGCAAACAAGACTCCAAGCATGTCGATTTAACTGTAATTGTCGTTTGTTCTTTCGTATTGTGACACGCGGTAACCCCAGGGTGCACGCATGTAACCAATCATCGCTAATCCGCGCGTCAGCCCCTGAAGCATCATCATTGCAACCTTTGATTTTCTGCAGCCATGTATGCTTGACGGCCACGCAAACTAAACCTTTCATTATTCTGTTTTCCAAATCGTCACCTTTTTACTATCTTTTGGGGTCCGTGTTGCCCCTATAAAAGGGGCATCCTCATTTTAAACAATCACCTTTGGGTTTCTATTCTCTTGTACCGAGCTTTTGCGAAAGTTTACGATCTTCATCTCTTTCACTCTTTTAACTTGACCTTTCGTCCCCATCTTTCTAGACTTCCATGGAACCTAGTGTGAAACTAACCCACTACTCTAGGAGCGCTTCTCCTGAGACTCAAGTGCCCCAACACCAGTGGGCGCACTATCATCGTGCTCTATACTTTGGCGAGGAAGACTGCTTCTGGCAGACGATGGAGAGATTCCCCGGTGAACTGGTTCCAAATGAGGACCCTAACCTGCTAATGGAGGATGGTGAGACTGCTGAAGACTTTGCTTATATCCCCACTGCTACTGTTACTCATTTTTTCATTGAACTTGGTGATTTCCCCTGTTCGAAGGTAGAGTTTAAAGCTTCCTCTGGTGCTTGCGAGGGGTTGGGCCCTTGGACGGAGTATATTCATTCCAAGTACTCTGTTAAGTTAGCTCTTGTTGGTCTCTCTTTCTCTCTCTGGATAGGTGATCTTAGCTTTGCTAAAGATAACACCACCCTCCAATTGATGATTTCCTATTGGAGCCATATGTCACACACTTTTGTGGCCGCATGGTGTGAGTTCACCATCACCCTGGAAGATGTTTGTGAGCTTCTGGGGTTTAAAGCTTCCGATTTTGATACTTTCTTCAAAGTGTCCGTCTCCAATGAGGAGAAAACTTTGAGAGCCGAACTAGAGGCAGCGGTAAAGGATTGCATGGTCACTAAGTGATTCGATAATTTTATTTCATTGAAGAGAACGCTATTATTAGGGCCCACGAGGCGGCCAAGGAGAATCCCCGAGGGAAGCAGGTGCTTGAACATACCCCGACAGGAAAGGGATTTGATTCCAAAATTGAGTTAGCTGGCTATAATTGGGTGATGTTATCTAAAGTCTACCTTCTGGGCACGACTTATGACTGCCCCAGAAAGGACTTAATCAATATGGCTGTTTGGATGGCGAGCGCCGAGAAGCTCCCCCTTATTGCTATCGTTCTTGACTCCCTGTACACCTGGTTGGACCATGTGGCGACAGATTCTGCATGAAGCATCAACAGGTTTGATGTCTCTAATTATGCCAACAATGTCCTTTTAACAGTTTTCCTTTATGCCCGTTTCCCAATTATGCTCCTGTTGGCAACTACCCCGGTTCTCAGCCCATAAGGATCCCCCGTATTTGTTGTTGGAAAAATAAAATCGTTAAGAAGACCCTTATTTCCCTGATCGATCGAGAAAAAAATTTCTTACCTCTCCCCTATGTTAGGGTGGATCAATTATTTACAAATAACTTTTTTGCTGAGGAGGAGCGCCCCATTGCTTATATTGATGAAGCTCTTGCTAAAAATTTCCCTGAGAACAGTGTCCCGCTTTTGTTAATCCCATCTTACTTGCCCTCGCATATAAAGTGGTCTTGTTTCAATTCTGTTTACAATCCCCACCATGTAGCCATTCAATTTGGTTATGATCAAGGAGCCCCTTTATTGAGCCATTTCACCCATGAAAAACCCATAAACTTTTCTTTTGCCTATGCTAACTATCTGATTTCAGCTGTCACAAGTCTGTGTGCAGTTATCCATCCAATCCCGTGGTCCCGAGCAAAGAGGCTCGAGGGAAGAGATCGTCTATGTACCTGAACATGTTCTGGAAAAACCAACTGGTCCGTTTTCAAACTAACATTTTGAAGGAACCCCAGTACCCTAAAGTTGAGAGATTCCCACCCATAGAGTTGGGTTTAGGAAATTACACTACCTCTTCATTTATTTTCACTCTTAGTACTTCCAACACCAGTGTTCCCTTTGAACTTCCACCAGTAGCACCTATGGACCAGGCAGTTGTAAGAAAGAAGAAAACTTCCCTTCCAGTCGAAGTTGCTGCCATTGCCCTTGGTCCCTCAAGACCAGTTGGGAGAATTGAATCCCCGCACGTTGCCTCATCCGAGGCGACAGTTAGGGACACCCAAAAGGCACCTGGGAAACAACTCAAAACCATCCAACAACCTCCAGTTGAGCACACCCCTGATCCTAAAGTCGCCTAAGAGGTGAGCTCAATGTTTGATCTGCTTCTCCAAACCTGGGAGAATTTTAGCGAAGAAGACATAGAATTTATGTCGGCCCATATGGCTTCTCGAGTTTTTTTATATGATCCTCGCATTGATGGTAGTGGTAAAAAAGGAAGGCGATCAGTCCTTTGAAGCTCATGATGGAGGAATCGTCTAAATCCAGTGAGGAAGAACTGCCCGAGGAGCAAGCTGCTGTTGATGCGGGTGGTAATGATGATGAAAATGAGGAGGATGAGGAGAGAGAGAAGGTGGTGGAGGAAGAAAAAAAGAGGAAGAGGAAGAGGAAGAGGAAGATGAGGAAGAGGAAGAGGAAACTTCATTTGTTCAGAGACGTAGGTTTAGGAGAATGGTTTCTCCTTCTAAAACCTCCTCGCCTCCCTGAGATTATGAGGTTCTGGAAGATGTGTTGGAGGAAGAAGTAAGCCCCTCGATCTCTCTTACTCTGAATGTTTTCTTCTTATTTTCTTTTCATGCTAATAACTCCATTATTCTCTTAACTTGCCTTTGTCTCTTTTTTAGGTTAATGTGAGAGGTGATACACACGATGATGTTGGAGAGGATCGTCCCTTCGAGAGGGCTGCCCCTACTACTTCATAGGTAATCTCCCATTTCCCCTAGGGGAAGTTATATCTGATTCTTCATCTGAGTCTAGTAGTGGATATTCCCTCGATCCCTATTTTTTGAGCGAGCAGGCTGGCCTTGAGAGGGATGTTCCTGGTGCGAGAGCTATTGAGGATATACCTAAGTCCCCTGTGCCTGTTTCTTCATTGCATGTGGTTAGTTTATTTTTCTTACTTGTTTAAGCTATTGTTGCTCCTTCAACTTGTTATTCTAACTTGTCTCTTTCTTTTTATTTTCTTCGTCCTTCGCAAGCTCCTGTATATGTTCAAACTACTCCATAAGTCCCCCCTCCTTCGAATGACCAAGTACTTGTATCTGTGTTAGGGCCTTCCATCCTAAACCAGGAAAGTGGCAATCTTACTAGAGATGATCAGGGGGAGGGTGGACAAGAACATGTTGCTGAAATAGGGGAGGATGTGATTGCCTCCCAAAGTCAGCATCCTTTCATGGCTCCTGGTCCAATTAAGGAGGAGAACATAGTATGAATGGCCACTCGCGAATTTACCGGCGAGAAGCTTCCAGAGGTAATTTTCTCATCCATCTATCTCCTGTATATAAACTTGTTAATTTTGCCAAGTAATATTGGGCTTTATAAATCTCCCATAACCGAGGGTCAGGTGGGCTAAGTCTTATTGGCATTATATCCCATAATCGAGGGTCAGGCAGACGAAGTCTTATTAACACAATCTCCCATAACCGAGGGTCAGGAGGGCAAGTATTATTGTCATAATTTCCCATACTTGCAGGATAGTTTGTGTATGCTTTACTCATTTTGTTTCTTACTTAATTTACTTTTTGTATTCCAGGTGGAGGTTGACCAACCTGTGGCCCATAGACCAGAAGTTGAACTTATTACTAAGGAAATGGTGCAAGCGAGGACCTTAGCCAAAGTCGCTTATTTAGGTAGGGCTCCTACTATGCTAGTCTAAGAAGTGGCCCCTAGGGTTGGTGATGTGCCCAAAGTGATTGTTCCTCAGGTTCAGGCAAGTAATATCACTTCACATACTCAACGCCCTTCTGCAAATGATAGCATTTTAGGGTACATCCTCCTGAGGCAGCACCCGAGGCGGTTGTGAGACAAACTTTAGCTAATTTCCCTAATATTTAGACTGAGGGACCTCACTTACTAATCGAGCAGTTATTGGTCCATCTTCCTTCAATATTTACCACCCGTTGCCTTCAACTTATTCTTGGAATGATGGCATATCGCTTGCTCGGGCTCACTATGGTCTTAGAGGAAATCCTCAATACTCCCCTTGAATCTCTTAGCCTTGATACAGTCAAGACTTTATTGGGAAGTGTTAATGTGCTCACAAATGATGGATTTTCCATGTCCTAGTTGGTGGAGATGCTTTGTGGATTTAAAAAGGCTGACCTTCCCTCCGTCTGTCATTGGCTCTAAAGTTCACATTGCTCGAAGGTGGCCATTTCAAAAGAGCTCGTAAGCCTGGAGACCAAGTTGGTGGTATCTGAACAAGAGGTGAAGGAGGCCCGTGAGGCCGTTGCTCGTGCGGAGGCCAAGCAAATCAAGAAAGAGCAGAGTTGGAGTCCATTCATCATACGATGGAGCTTCACCAGAAAGATTTGGCTAACCTCATTTCAGACCAAAGCAACCTTGTGCGGATTCTTCCCCAACATAATCATAGGCTGCTTGGATCAGGGAACCTTTATTTTATCATGGACAACCCCTAGCTCCTTTGTTCAATGTTTCTATTGTTGATGTTTCTCATTTGTGGGATTTTGGATTTCCTTGCTTGCGTGTAACCATAACTATATCTTTTATTGAATAAAGAAACATTGGTGACTTTGGTGTCTTCTTCCATTTTCTTTGTTTTCTTTTAACAATGGCTAAACTTATTACATCAATGCGAACCATATCATTTATGATGAGGAAAACAACAGTCGTTGTATATATAAAAAAAAGTAGTGGCCTAAAATTTTCCACATGGACATTGCTTCGAGCTATATTAAACAAACAAACCAATTGTTTTAAAACATACGTCCCCCTTTTCTTTTAACAAAAAAATAAGAAAATAATTGACAAGGCACATGACAATGAACGAAAGTGTTGACCCAAACATACATTTTAAACATAGTAGATCTTCAGCCACTTGTTGTTCAATTTGAAAGTAACATTGTCTTCCATCTTAGATATCTCGTAGTAACCCGGATTGTGGGATTATCGAACGATGTAAGGCCCTTACCAGTTGGCCTTGATCTTGGGTAATGATAAACTCGTAATATGCCTCGTGCATGTTTTCAGAATCAAGTTCCCCTCTTTAAACTTCCTCCGCCTCACCAGCTGCTCATAGGATCTGGACAACTATTTTCTATATATCTTAAAATGCCTCACATCATTATCCCTGTGCTCTTCGAAGGCTTCGAGTTGTACATGACGGTTGTGGGGCAGCATAACACTTCACAAGTTGTAATGAGTGTACGGTACCTCGAGTTCGATCGGTAACACAGCTTCTGCCCCAAATACTAAGTAAAATGGTGTCTATCCTGTTGGTTTCCTTTTCGTTGTTCGATAGGCCCATAGAACTTCGGGGATCTTATCATCCCATGTACCCGGAAAGTCCTTTAATATTTTTGCCAAAATGTTTACTAAAGTTTTGTTGGTGGCCTCTGCCTTCCCATTGCACTTTGGGTATGCTACTGTTGACTTGTGATGGATGATGGAGTATTTTCTATTAACAGACGTACCTCACTGTTCATGAAAGGGGTACCATTATCTGATAAAAACACCTTTTGGATGCCAAAACGATAGATAATATACTCCTTTACGAATCGAGCTACTACCCCCGCTGTGGCTTTCTTAAGCGGTTTGGCTTCTTCCTAATTTGTGAAAAATTATGTGGCTACTAAAATCCAGATCTTTCCTCGCGACGAAGGGTTTATGGCCCCTACCAAATCAAATGCCCAAGTATGAAAAGGATATGGTGTATAGAGGGAGTTCAGGTCCACGGAAGGAGCATGGATCATATTCCCATTTAGCTGACAAGCCTTGCACTTTTAAAAGAACTCCGTCGAATCTTTCTCCATCGAAGGCTAGTAATAACCTAAGGTCATTAGTTTATCGTAAAGTTTGGCTCCTACGATATGCCCCGATTTGTGAGCTTTCTTTAATAATTATTCAGCCTCTTCTCCTCTTATGCACCTTAAGGACTTGTCATGATAGCTTCGCCGGTATAGCTGCCCATCTTGTATAAAGTACCTCAGTGCTCGCCTTTTTATCTTGGTAGCGTCCTCTTTGTCTGTCAACATCACTCTGTCTATCAAAAAATCCATATAAGGGTATCTCCAGTCTTGCGATTGGCCAATGAAATTGCATTCTGCTGCCTGATAGAACAGGTAGAACTTCGAGCATTCCCTTTGCACTGCAACGACTTCTTGTATCATCGAAGACCATAATTACCCTTCCCGTTGTTTCCTCCTAGACAAAGGGACCTCCGTGGTTTCACAGTTATCTTTATGCACCCCGATTAATCTTCTTTTGGCTTCTTCGGGGTTTACATACTGGGACAACCAACCTCCTTTATTCTTGTAATACAAGTTGCCTCTTGTAACAAAGTACTGCACCCAATCGGCTAAGTTGAGCGTCCCTTCACCCCTCTCCAGTTTCTTTCTGATCTCACCCCTGCAATCATCTTTGTCCTCTGAGGGTAGCATTTCCGACAATGTCGAGGGGTCCGTTCTCTTCGTTATTTGTACCACAGTTGATTCCCTGTTAAAGATAATTTTTTATGCGATGGTTGCATAGGCATACGCGTGTCTATTCATCATTCAAGGGTGTCTCTTGATCCTCACCACCTCGAACTGTCAAAGGAGTCATTGAATGATCGTTCAGTAAGGCGCCAGACTCATGTGCTTCAAAGTGAATTCCCCCGTTACCTGTTTTACCACCAAGTTAGAATCCCCTTTGATTGTTAGGACTTGGATAACTCTTCTTAGTGCTTCGAGTAATCCCAGGACCAGTGCCTCGTATTCGGCCTCATTAGTCGAGCTTTAAAACTCCAACTTGAAAAATAAATGAATTTCTTCATCGTCTCTTCGTAGGATGACTCCAACTCCCCCTTTTTTCTCAGTCGAAGAGCCATCGAACTCCATACTCCACTCGTCGAAGCTGGATGATCTCTTCAAGAGGTGACTCGAACGTCCCTGATGGGAAGATATCCAACACATCCGCATATGCCTGGATTTTGATGGCACGTGGGACCATACGCTTGAGATCGTACTCTGTGAGGATTAAAAACCACCGAGCTGCCCTACTTATCAACACTGTTCTAGCAAGCAAAAACTTTATAGGATCACTCCTAGTTACGATATGAACCGTAAATGAAAACAGGCAATGCCTAAACTTTTGTGCTACAAATAAAAGGGCTAAACAATGCCTCTCAATGCTAGTATATCCGGGCTCAGCCGCTTTATGATCCTACTCAAGTAATAAACAGGTTTTTCAATGCCTTCCATCTCTTGGGCCAACAAGGCCCCAATAGATCGTCAAGTTGATGTAAGGTATAAACGAAAAGGGATACCTACCTTCGGGGGGGGTCATTGTCTGAGGAGAAGTGAGAAATGCCTTCAGCTTGTCTATGGCATCTTGGTGCATTATTTCCCATGCAAACTTTACACCTTTTCTCAGTAGCTCCATCAAGGGGTGTGTCACTTCGGCCAGCCCCAGGACAAACCACCTCAGGTAGGAGACTTTTCCAAGAAAACTTTTTAGCTCTTTTGCTAATTTTGGTCTCGGCATATCAAGGATGGATTGTAGCTTGTCCAAGTCCATTTCTACCCTTGGAGATTTACCACGAACCCCAGGAATTTACCACTTGTCACCTGAACACACATTTGAGAGGGTTCATTGATAAAAGAACTTTTCGATTTTGGCTGAGAACTGGGTTTGGAGGTCGGATGGTCATCTATGGGAGTTTCAGATCGGGTTAGGAAGGGAAGGTTAGTGGTCACGAGTTTGGACGGAAGGGGGGTCCGGGTTAGGGAAGTTTTGGGTTTAGCAGGTGGTTTAAAGGTTTGAGGTGGCGGTTATGGCTGTCTCTGGTTAAAGGTGAAAACGGGTTTGGGTCAGCAAGTGGGTAGATGGGTGTTGGTGGTGCTTTGTAATTAAGGGATATTTGGATGTGTTGTTAATGGGGGATTGAGGAGAGAGAGAGTGGGGGAAGATGATGATGAATAGTGGTGGGGGTGTTGATTTGGTGTGGGTGAGTGTAGGGAAGTAAAGTGTGGGTGAGGGAGAGGTGAGTTAGGTGTGTTTATGGTGTAATCAACTAAGGTGTGAGTGAGTGATGTAGGATTATGAGTGTGTGTGTTTAATTTGGACACCTAAAAATAAAACTAATAAAACTAAAAATCTAAAAATAAAATCCTACTCTAAAAATAAAATAAAGACTCAAATTAAAAATGAAACTAAAAAGGAATAAAAATAAAAATAAAATCTATTGAACTAAAAACTAAAAACCTAAAAAATGTAAAATCTAATAAAACAAAAAAAATTGAAATCCTAAAAAAAAACTAATCCTAATAAAATAAAAACTAATAAAAATAAAATAAAAATACACTAATTAAAAAGAAAATAGATAATAAAACCTATAAATTCTAAATAAATCTAAAATAAACCCTGAAAATAAAAACGACTCAAACTAAAAATCTAAAACATATTAAAAAGGCACAAACTAAACACACACGGGGTTCGGGGTAGGTTTAGGCTCGGTTTAGGCTCAGGTAAGCTTACGAGAATGGGGAATTAGCTCCATTTGATTCATATTTGCCTCGAAATAATGCTTTTTGAACCGCAAATGCAATCAAGCCTGCACATGGAATATTTACGTGCATAAGACCATTATTGTCGAGAATTAGAAACTAAAATACGTCTATTCGGGGTATATAATGTACACTTTTGGGTGCTTATCACACCACCCTCAAACAGAGCGTTGTTAGTCCTCGAGCAATAAGATAGAGAGAAAGATAAGATAAGAAACTAAAAGTGTACCACTTTCGCGGGCACTTGTGATTGCACTTAGCATGTGCAACAAGCCTTTAAACTTATAGGTTGCCCTACAGGACGAGTTGTGTCTCGTGAGGGTTTGAGAGGAATATACCCACAGAATTCTTATTTGCAAACGATAGTCAATCTCTTATTAGACGTAGAATAATCGCACAATCCATCACAAAAGAAGAATTTAAGAAATACAAGCTAGAATGCATAAAAAAGTTTATCTAAGTAAATACTCAAGGCACATCCTTTCTAGAAATCAACGTGTGTAGTGTGAATCAGTCAAAACGGGCCGAGTATCATAAGAGTAATTCCTAGATTGCCTCTTCGGAATCAACGCTTCAACTTCAAAATCTCACGGATATATCTCTCTCAATCGAACTCACGAGATTTGGGTAAGTGTATCACTCTTGTGTGTAATGAGGTGAGTAAATGTAAGCAAGTTCAAACGTCTCACACATACATAAGAAAAAACGTATATTAAGAAAGAAAGGTGATCTCATGAAAGAATGCTAATCACTATAGTGAGAACGTCGAGTTATTCACCACGTTGACTTTCATTTGCCCAAACACCTAGGGGAATATTGATGTTTATGGGTGAGGGGAAATTACATGAACTATGTGGGATGAGATGAGGTAAGATAGGATGGGTGATATGATGGATGATTGATGGATGAGCGAGAAGAGTGTACACAGGAGGAGCAAATGTATTTATTTCAAAACTAACTACTAACTCTCTTTTTTTTTTTTCTCGATTGTTTTCTTCCCTTTTTCTCTTTTTTTCTTACTTTTTTTTTACTCTCAACACATAAGACATTTTACATTTGAAAAACACTCTATTTCTCAAAATGATGGATGATATTTAGATGGAGTGGGGAATGTATGATGTGGGGAATATGGAAAAGCATGGGAATTTAATGGGTGAAGTGAATGGTAACATGATATGAAAATGAAAAGTGAATGGATGAAAATCCTAGTGATCGGGACAAATTTCAAGATATGTATTTCTTAAAACTCGAAAAAGATGTCATTCTCAGTGATCAAGCCAAAATTTAGTAAAGGATAATGAGATCATACAAAGATTTAAGTGCGGACCCAAAAGAAGTTGAATCAACTTGTGACTCGGAGATTGCATAAAACACTCTAAAAGGGTGAAAGGCACAAATCTCACAAGCTAAAGTCTCTACCAGTGATCCTTAAGATTCTCTTGAAAATTATAATACTCTTCAACTCTAAACCGCAGTGACGTGATAAGTGTGCAAATTTTATTGAGTCTAGAAATTCATGGTGCAACATGCCTTGGGACGTATTACATAAACTATTTAGAAAAAATATTCTTTAGCTTTATTCCTAGACTTTGAAAGATGGATGATAGAAAAATTCACGTCAATGATTGAGATGAAAGAAACTGCAGGAAATTTTTAAAAAAATCAGGTTTTAAAAATCAAATTTTTCTAAAGAGGCACAATTTTGATAAAATTCCCCACCCCCAAACAAAAAGGAACATCGTCCTCGATGTTAAGTAAAATGATTTTTAAAATGGAGAGCATAAGGGAGGAAAAAGATTACCAGAATCAACCGCTAAAGAAGTAGATAAATGAAGCTAAGAATAAAACCTGAATAAGAAATGAGATAACAAAATTTGTACAAGTCTAAAAACATGATAACGCATTGGGTGGTGTGACACACCACCCCCAAACAGGATGAGACTCATACAACAAACAACGAGCTGCCTCCATACCCGAACCATACACCTCAACCACGTCCTAACCTGCGACCCACACCCACCTGCTTTCCATCCGACCCAACCAACAATACCCATTTCTTCCAAAGCCCCAATTCGATTTCCTCTTCTGCCAAAATCGTGCCTACCTCCTGCATAAGACCAAAAGCCAAAAGTTAACAAAACCCATTTAACTCATGTGTTTTAAAATATATTTACCCCAATACCCATTATACCCTCAACACATGTTTTGTAACCCACTTACTTCATTTTCCCATCTTACCCTCATAAACAAATCTGATTTTTCTCAGACCTATCCCACATGCTCACCCAAGCCTATTTTCCCAATTTACCCCCTTAGCCTCCATGCGCATATATAAGCTTACTCAAGGCCATTTAAAGACTTATCTAATAATCAAATTTGTAGAGAGAATTCTAGAGAGAGTTAGAGAGAGTTTAGTGTAGAAAATAAATTAGGTAGAACATTTTGTAAATAGTTTTTTTTAGAGATTAGTGAGTGATAAATTAGTTAGAAATTCAATTGAGTGTGTTTTTATTATTAAAAATCACTTGGAAGCTCTAATTGAATGGATGATATGCAAATTCAAGGAATGAAGTCCAATTTCACTCAAAGAGATTTGGTTTGATTGTTCTTCTCTTTTATTTCATTTTATTAGCCTTTGATTGTTTGATTATCATGTTTAATATGATGTTAGGCTAAATCCCCTTTCAAGGGGTGGGGTGAAACCTTATTTGATGTTATTTTAATTTAATTAGTTTAATTACTTGAAAATTCCCTTTGAATATTAAATTTGATCCCTCACCCTTAAATTTACGCCTCGAGATAGGGTAAATGATTTTCGAGAGAAAATAGAAATTCTAAGTCATAATACCCATTTTAGATTCGAACTAGCGATCGTGGTTTCTTAAGTGTGGTATTATTCCTTGAATTTTAACTCTAAATTTATGTTATAAGATTCACATAAATTTTAATCGATTGATTCTAGCGGGTGGTTAATTAAAAGGGGTGTAGATCTATTTTCTAAGAGTTGTGGGGGGGGGGGGGGGGTAAACTTAATTTTCTAAAAGGTACTATTAAAATTACATTTGCAACGAGAGTTGATTTGTAATTTTGATATTAATTTGGGATAATTCAATTAATTCGTTAAAATAGCTAAAATTTGTGGATGTAGTCCCACTCCTTGATTGTTCTCACATTTATTTACCCCACTTTATCTATTATTTTTGTGTTAGACTTTATTTTTCATTTTAATCACTTTTTATTGTCCCCGACAACGACGCCACTTGATAAAGGAACTTTTCGAAGTTGGAGGTCGGATGGTCAGCTATGGGAGTTCCGGATCGGGTTAGGATGGGAAGGTTAGTGGTCGCGGGTTTGGACAGAAGGGGGGTAAGGGTTAGGGAGGTTTCATGTTTAGCAGGTGGTTTGAAGGTTTGAGGTGGTGGTTATGGCTGTCTCTGGTTAAAGGTGAAAATGGATTTGGGTTAGCAAGTGGGTAAATGGGTGTTGGTGGTGTTTTGTAATTAAGGGGTATTTGGAAGTGTTGTTAATGGGGGATTGAGGAGAGATAGAGTGGGGGAAGATGATGATGAATTGTGGTGGGGGTGTTGATTTGGTGTGGGTGAGTGTAGGGAAGTAAAGTGTGGGTGAGGGAGAGGTGAGTAGGTGTGTTTGTGGTGTAATCAACTAAGGCGTGAGTGAGTGACGTAGGATTATGAGTGTGTGTGTTTAATTTAGACACCTAAAAATAAAACTAATAAAACTAATAAAACTAAAAATAAAATCCTACTCTAAAAATAAAATAAAGACTCAAATTAAAAATGAAACTAAAAAGGAATAAAAATAAAAATAAAAATCTATTAAAATAAAAACTAAAAACCTAAAAAATGTAAAATCTAATAAAACTAAAAAAATTGAAATCCTAAAAAAAACTAATCCTAATAAAATAAAACTAAAAACTAATAAAAATAAAATAAAAATACACCAATTAAAAAGAAAATAGAAAATAAAACCTAGAAATTCTGAATAAATCTAAAATAAACCCTAAAAATAAAAACGACTCAAACTAAAAATCTAAAAGATATTAAAAAGGCACAAACTAAACACACACGGGGTTCGGGGTAGGTTTAGGCTCAATTTAGGCTCAGGTAAGGTTACTTGAATGGGAAATTACCTCCATTTGATTCACATTTGCCTCGAAATAATGCTTTTTGAACCGCAAACACAATCAAGCCTGCACATTGAATATTTACGCGCATAAGACCATTATTATCGAGAATTAGAAACTAAAATACGTCTATTAGGGGTATAAAATGTACACTTTTGGGTGCTTATCATTCATCTTCAACTTGTACTTCCTACAGCGAGTGAACACCCTTCTCAAGTCGTCAAGATGGGATCCCTCCTTCTTTGATTTAATCACCAAATCCTCAACTTAAAACTCCACAGTCTTGTGAAAAGGCCATGGAAGATGGCCATTATCGTCCTCTGATAAGTATCCCCTGCGTTCTTCAATCCAAAAGGCATGAATGTGTAAATGAAATTTCCCAAAGGCATTCGAAAAGAGGTCTTTTCTGCGTCGGTCGGATCCATTTTTATCTGATTATATCCCACATAGCGATCCATGAAACTTTACATCTCATGGCCTGCTATTTCATCAATCATGCTATTAATGGAAGTTAACGGGAATTCATCCTTCGAGCATGCCCGATTTAGGTCTCTAAAGTCTACGCATATTCTGATTTGGCTCTTGTCCTTCTTTCCCACAGGTACAATGCTAGAGAGCCAGATTGGGTATTGGATCTAAACTATGAAATCGACCATGAGCAACCTCTGAAATTATTCTTTAATCTTCAGATCTAACTCCGCCTTGTACGTTCGAGTGGTCTGTTTCACCGGGATGGCTGAGGGTAAAACATTCAACCTGTGGCAACTCATCTCTTTATCTACTCTAGGAATCTCGGTGTACTTCCATGCGAAGACATCTTTGAACTCCAATAACAACTTGATCAGTTACTCTTGATGATCTCCCTCCAGGTCCTTCGAGATAAAAATAGGGTTTGGGTACTCACACTCTCTAGCCAAGTCGACCTTCTCCAACTCTTGGATCTGCGGCCTGGGGATATCCCTCATGTATTCTATTTCTTCTTCTAGCTCTTCCATAAACTCTTGTACCCCAGAGTTATCAATTACCAAGCATTGCCCCTGGCTATCCACTAGGAAGCATTCATAGACCGAGTCAGCTTCATCGTCCAGACTCTCGGCTGCCCACTCACACCTTCATAGGTTATAGATAATTATACCATTAGGCAAAACCACCCGTTTACATTGTTGGGCCACTTGCTTCTGAAAAGACCTCTTCCTATGATTCTCATCCACCTCACTCACTGTTCGTCTGCTAAGAACACTATGCGTTTGGACTTGGTGCTCAATAGGGTCAATGCGCGGGGTCATTTGATCACAGAGCCGCCTTGATAGACTATGGGGCCTTATTGCTCCCTGGTCGCGCTCTTCTTCATAAGTTACCACTATTCGAGCAGGTGACCTCACCCTCTCTTGATTTGACGGGACCTTTATCCCCTCGGTATAACTTGTTACTATGGTATCTTTTTCGTCTAGATCAGTATAAAAAATGGCATCAACCATGTGAGATTCCTCATTTGCAAAAGGTTTCTTAGTAGCTCGAATCACCACCTCCTTACCCTTTATGTTTGCCTTAGCCCATTGATGATAAGTGGAGGGTACCAAACCGTGGTTGTGCATCCATACCCTACCCACTAATAGTTAGTATAGCGGTTCACAATTTATGATGTGGAATTTAATGTGGGAAGTTATATTTCCCATCATGATGCCCACGTTAACATAACCCATCGATTTGGAAGACTGATGATCGTACCTTGATATTGCCAACGAATGGGGCACTATACTTGTTTTCGACAGCTCGGTATCATAAAAGGATCCAATGGGAATTATATTGATGGATGCCCCTCCGTCTAATAAGACTCGTGAGAAAACACACTCATTTACTGACATAGTAACATAAAAGGGTCTGTTGTGGGGATACCTAATCAGTCTATCAACCTCTGAGAATGTGACTCTTGAGAGATACCTCCTTAAGAGTATATCCATAGGTCCCTTCCACTTTAGGTGTGATGCCATATTTGTCTTTGCAATCACCAAGATGGATCACGTGACCTCCAATCGGGAGTCTTCAGGAAGGGTAACATGATAAAAGAACCAGCTAAACTTTAGCGAGCAAGCAATAGTCACACATTCGATCCATGGGTCTTCTTGGTCATATTCTAACTCATAAACTTCCTCCACATTTTTATACACGACCTTATCGTACGCTATCATTGCGTTTACTTCCTCCAGAGAGCAGGCTCCTAACTTCCTTCTGAGTCCCTCAATGAAATCGTATGTTCCTTTCTCTTGGCCCTCTACCCCTTCAATCTTGTCACCCAAATGGAGCTGTGCCAACTCAAAGGTGCACTCTTCTATAGACTCTTCGAAGTCATCCTTAATTATTCCTTCGGAGTCACTCCCTTCGAACCATTGTTCCATCATCAATCGCTTGGCCTCCTCATCAAAAGTGCGAGACATATGGGCTCTATGAGGTGGTAGAGGGTCATTATTTATATTAGTCTGTGATAACTCGATGTCTACGTTCTTCACATGATAGTCAATCAACCTCCTTAGTGAAAAATACACTTTGATAGGATGGTTTACCCTAGTATGGAGTGCGCAATAATGAGGTGTCTCCCTATCCTCTTGTAAGAGATATGCAGTGTTGACATTAACCGACATGTATACTTTGTCACAGACCATGAGATCATAAAGGTTCAAGGCCTGTTCCACCGTGTAAGGCAGTTCAGGGGGATCCTCTTCGCTTTTGAACCTTCTCTTGTTATTTCTGCACCTTCTACTTCCTCGATCGCCACTACTGTCCTCTTTGGCCCCATTGTCCGTATAGTTGACCCTCGAGGATATTCCCCTCCATGAGGTAACCGTTGGCCTGACTAGCAAACTCAGTAAAATAGGCGGGGGTACTACGAGTTTTACCACTAAATCGATATTCCTTGCTGCTTTTAAAAATACAGTGAACCTACCTTCTCTCGTTTCGTTAATCAGATGGCATATATAATCGGGCAACAGGCCCTCTGTACACACTTGTGGAAGTTTGTCTTCTCATGTATCCTCTCTCACATCCAAAGAGCATTCATGAAACCTGCTGATATAATCCACAACGTCCTCCCCGGGCTTATGTTTCTCATGTGTGTGTTGGTGAGTGTAAACTCATCCTCAGCCAAGAAGAACTTTTGCACATGTAAACTTTCTCTGTAATGGATTTTGAAATCTCCCTCAACCTTAGCTTTTTATCGTTGCAATGGCCCCCAAGACTTTTGATAAACCTCTTCACATGTTCCTTGGGGTTAACACCCTTCCCCCGTGTACTTCTTATAAATTGGTGGAATATACCCTACTGGGTAGGGTTTATTATTGTATACCTATGGATAGGGGGTACGGTAGTCATCGTACACCAAAGAACTATCTCCTTTAGATACATCGATAAACTTTAGTAGCTCTTTCTTCATTTCCTCCAAGCTGGTCGGCGAAAGGCTAGCTGGCTACAATATTGCTACCACCGGGATCGTTGAAGCTGGTACGCCTATTCCTTGGCCGACTGTTGTGACTGGGGCAATTGAAGTTGCTCCCCCACCTTGCATCATTGGTCCTATTATCATGGGTGGCACCACGGTAGGGGGCACACTGCCCAAGGGTGGTGAAGTGGTGAGGAAGGCTTTATTAGAAATAGGTGTAGCCACGCCTCCTGTAATAGTGGGAGTTGGTATAGATACAGGTGGTGTAGTGAAAGAGCTCGCTCCCATGGGAAATACCAACATCATCTGGGCTGTCACAGTTTTAATAAAATCTGTGAACAAACCCATCAGTCCCTTTATTTGCACCGAACTTATTCCCGCTTGCATGGGCGTTGTTTCTGTAATGCTAATGCTGGGTATGCTTGACTCCGCTCTTGGCCCTCTCACCCCATCAGACGATGCAAATTGGTTTGCCTCTTCTTCACGCAGTATGGCGTCAAAGTCAAAGACTCTAGCGGTGTTATCCTCTGTCATCTTTCAAAAGAGAATAGCTTCCCAGTGGAGTCGCCAAATGTAAGATGTGTGTTCTTCAAATACAATTAGTATTAAGTGAGGCATAACCCCTTATCAAGACTAGGATTAACACCGTTAAGTATTAAATGCAGGCAGTGGCCACAGGTGAGTTAAAAATAAGAGAACTCAATATTCAGACTTATATTAAATAGCATATTGGCACAAAAGATGCATAATAAGCATAATAAATAGATGGGACCAGCAGGAAGCGTGGTCAGAGGGAGAAAGAACAAGCACTCTACGCAAAATGAAGGCAAGGCAGGAACTTCAAGCTCAGTTAATGCTCAATAATCAGTGTATTAGATGGGTTTGGGGAGTTAATGTTCTCTCGGGGGTTCTCGACTGCGAAGGAATTTGGGCAGCAATTCTAGGATCATAATGCTCTCCCCTCTAACTTGTTCATTCGGTGTATATATATGGGAGGCAAGGCTGCTCGAGTGAGCTTGCCTGTGATCGATCTGATTGGATGCATTAAATGCACAAGATATCTCATTAAATGCATGGGATCTCATGGTTTTGGCGGGAAGCCATTCTATTGGCTGGAAGTATTGTGGGCATTAATGAGGGACATGACATGTCATCTTGAGGCTTACTTGAGGATGGATAAATGGTCAGGTTTGGTGAACTAGGCCTGCCATCCTAAGGATAAACCCACTTGAGTGCTATATTTTCGAGTCCCTAAATGCCATACGTTATGACGTCAGAAAGTGGTTAAAATAATGACTCAGTTAGGTATCTGGTCACATCAGTCAGGTTGGCCGATATCTAGTTTGAGGATGCTCGACTGATAGGTGGCTTGAGTGTCTTGGCATCTATTTATTATTTAAGAGTTATTTTGCGGCCAAGGTGCAAGGCAGAAGTACCTCGAGGAGGTTCCTTCAAACAAGTAAGTGTTAAGGTGGCTCTGCTGTTGTGGCTCGAGTGACCATTTGTCCTGAATGAAGTTTTCCTAAGTGTTCCAAGAGGGTTAGTAACTGTATTCCCAATGTTTCCTTGTTCTCAATCCTCCAAACCATGTCCCTGCATGGTTCCCAAGAGGAGGTTTCTCGAAAGAGCATGTTATCTCTCCCATGCCCTTCCAGGCATGGTCCCTGGTGGGTACCAAACAACCTCGCTCAATATACATTTATAAGATAAAGTAAATGACACAGTATTCTATTACTTATTACAAACTGTTATCATCTATGTGACTTTGATCAACGAATTAGATCCTTCGAACCAGGTAAATTAGAGAATCTTCAAAGTGGGTCGTTCGAGCCACTTTCGTGAAGAATCCTCGAGGTGGGTCCTTCGAGCCACTTATGTGAAGAATCCTTAAGGTGGGTCCTTTAAACCACTTCTTTGAAGGCTCTTCGAGGTGGGTTCGTAGGGCAGACTCCCTTCTCTTTCTTCGTGAACTAATCAATCTATTTGACTAAGTTAACCAGCCTTTGGTGGGGACACCTCTCTACAACTTGTAAGTTAGATGTAAAGATATATAGTTATGATTCATCTAAACATCCCTTGGAAAACAAAAAAAATATGGTTTTATGTTCCGAGACGCTTAAAGTAATAAAGCATTGTTTAAGGGAATTTATCTCCAAATAAAATGATGATTTTAACTTAATTAAGTCGGGGATCGACACTAATGTACTTAGAAATAGAATGGAATTTTTATAAATTTGGTGAAGTTGATGAGGGTACGCCCGTCACGAGCCAAACACCAGGGCATACATGTAATTTGTTTGATTGAGCGAGGATGCTGTTGCCTGACGAGGCATTTGGACTGCCAAAAATAATTGGGAAATTGTGTGTAATCATTATCACAGACTCCAAACTGGAGATACAATTCTTTTTGTCAGTTAAGTTCAGTGCATCTTTTTCCTTGTTTCCTAGGCTTCGTAATCTTCGTCTTCTTTAGTGTTTACTTTTTTCTCAGAGCTTCGTCAATTTTTCTAAGTGTGTCTCACCTTATTTGTTTACTTCTTCTTCACACTTTTCTGTAACTGCAACTAGGATTCTTGTGTGTTCATGTAAAAGCTTGATAGTAAAGCTGTAGAAGAGTTTAGGAAGAGATACAACATTCCGGATTGGGTAGATATCGACTGTAACCCCTTTCCCAAAAATGTGCATGACATTGAGGGAGGGCACTAGATTCATACCATAATGATTACCCAGGGGGATTTCACATTTCCCCCAAACCCTCTTTTCCTTAAAATTTTTAGATACTTTGAAGTAGTTCCTAACCAGTGTGCCCCTAATGTATGAATAATAATGAATGGGGTTCATAGAATTAATAGCCTGTATGATACAAAATTGGGTGTTTCTAAAATTTCTTACTGTTATACATGGATGAGAACAACTGAGGGTCTCATTTACTCAAAGACCAAAAGGGATGATCGAGTCCTGGTGGTGAATCTTCCAGATTCGCACAAAGATTACTGGGACCAAGATTTTATTGCCAAAAATTGGCAACATCTTCCTACTCGTGAAGGCGAGAGACAAAGGGTCATGTAATTTCAGATTATGTGAAAGAACGCATAGGTCGCTATTTTTTATCTTGCTTTTGTATTATCTGGTTTTTAATTTCTCTTTCTTACTTTCGTATCTTCTAATAATTATTCCTCCTTCTTTCATTTTACAGATCGTGAAAAGAATGTTGATCTAGATATTAGTGAGATCAATGTTAATGATCTCGTGAAGGTCTAGAATATAAAAAAGAGGCTACCTGATGGCGAGCATCCTAGCTCGATAACTTATCTGTTGGATTATAAAAATAGCACAACCATATTTATTGCCCATCCTATTGATAAATTTCCTGATTTAAGAGCTGCTGATGTTGGTCCTTCTAAGCCAATTATTCTAGAAGAGGAGAGTTCAGAAGAAGAAGAGGAAGAAAGGGAAGAAGGATTGTGTGAAGAGAAAGAGGAAGAATAAGAAGAAGAAGAAGAAGAAGAAGAAGAAAAATACACGGACCTTCTGATTAAGAGTAAAAAGTTAAGGCTACCTAAAGATTATGACCACATGGTCTTGTCTAATAGGAGGATCCCGTCTTTGAAGACATCTGTAACTAATTCTCCTAAGGGCAATGGATCTAGCCCATTTAATAAGGGGAGAGAGATAGAGAAAGAGAAAGAGAAAGAGAAAGAGAAATAAAAAGAGAAAGAGAATGAGAAGAAAAGAGAGGAAAATGAGAGCAACAGGAAGAGAGAAGAGGAAAAGAAGAACAAAGAAAAGAGAGTGGAGGCCAAGAGGAGGTTGGTTCTGCAGTCCTCTGGGGTAACTCCTTTTCAAAGTCTCGAGAGGGCTAGTGTGGGTAAAAGACCTTCTTTGGACCCTAACCTTTTGAAAATGGCGATGTTCACTGGTGATCACGAACATTCAACTAGGTTGGGACCATCCCAACTCGCCCTCAAGACTGTACAAGGGATGGCTATGGTAAGTCTTTCCTGCTATTTATTTTCCCTTACTCTACCCATCAATGTTATAATTCTTTGTTCTTTTCTTCTATTCGCAGATATTATATGATTTTACCACTCTTTTAAAAACCCAATATAACATCTATAGGAGAGAGCAAGAACTAAAAGATAATCTGGAGGCCGAGAAGCAAGCCTTTACTAATGCTTTCCAAGAGTGGGAACGTGAGAAGAAAGAAATTTCTAAGGCCTATGATGCACTTGGGTCTATTCAGAAGGTGGTGATTTTTGAGAACTCAATGTATATGCCCCTGACCACTTTTACTTGACGAATGAGAATGGACTTTTCTTCCTTTCTGTATGTGTTCTCTCTATTCACTATGTTCTAATGCTTTGCTTTTGGTCTGGTGTATGTCGTTTGTAAGGATTTCCAATTCTTTGAGGGCAAGGAACGAGCAGTACAAGAACCAGACTGAGGTGATTGCCAAGCTGAAAGATGATCTTCAGGAAATAGAGGAGATATATGCCTCTGTATCGGAAGAAGTAAATTCCTTAAGGTCCAAACTTTTAGAGAGGAATAAGGTCGACTAAGTGGGCGAAGTCCTTCAGTTCGAGAAAAATGCCTTGAGGAATGAGGTTTCCAGTCTGAAAGCTTTTGTGCTTAAAGAAAATGTCAAAAAGTTGAGGAATGCATTCAAGATGAAACTTCGAGAAGCCTGGGTAGATGGCTATAATGCTGGTTGGGTTGATGTCCCAGAAAATCTCAAGGAGACGAAAAGCGTTACCTTTACTCGAGGATGGCTAAGTGCCCTTAAGAGGTGAAGGCTCCCAAAGAATCCAATATGTGGTACAAGTAACAAATTGAGTGTGCGACTTATTTTCATAACCCTTTCATAAAATATGATGAGTGCATTTTGAATGATGCCATTCCTTCCCAACTTTTGGATCTTGACTTTGATGAAGATGTAGAAGAGCTTGTCCCAAAACCAGATGATGGTCAGAGAGAGATTGTAGCAGCGTATCTTGCTCGCCGTCCTGGGCTATCTTAGGTTTTTATGTATTTTTGGTCTTTGGTGTATCTGTAACCTTATATTTCAATAAAGAATCTTTATTATATTTTGAGCACATTTTGACTAAACATGTGTTGATATTATCTTTCTTGTTGGTTACTTGATATTTCTGCCGACCAAATAATATTGGTAGATTAATTATTTTGGGTTTTTTAGCAGACTAAATGATTTTTATGTATTACTCTTCTACCTTTTATGTGTTTTAACATTCTCCCAGTCCAATATGCCTTAGTAGTACCATTCCATCTAATTTAACTTTTAGGTCGTGTCATCACACTCCCTTAGGCCTAGGTAAGATGATGTAAAGAATGTACCTGGTTGGTGGGCAATCTGTCCGAGTAGGATTTTTTCGACCAATGACTGTTAGTGACCAACCTCAGTTGGCTTTATTGCCTAAGGGTTCCTTGTAGGGCTTTTATTGTTGCCGGAGTAACTCATGAGACCTCTTGTGTTTTAGATAAGGGCCTGAGGGTGGTAGTAATGTAAAGTGTTTATATTTGATTTTGCCATAACTACTGCAAACCCTATTCCTCAGGAATTTTGATATGCACAAAGGAGTTATCATTGGAAAAGGCACAAATTAATGAGATGTAACCAAGAGAGGTCAAGTAGCTAATGAAAAATATGAGACTAGAGGGGCCAACCGACCTTTATTCATCAAATATTATCTAATGAGCACCACAAGTTTGGAAATAGAAAATTGTATAAACTAAATGTGATAAATAAAAATAAGGAAGATCTAAAAGTAGAACTTCTTAAGATTAGATTCATTCCACGCTCTTGGTATCTCCTTACCCTCCAACGTTTCCAAGTGATATACTCCTTGAAGATCGTCTCTGATGACCCTGAAGGGTCCTTCCTAATTTGATCCTAGCTTACCTTCTGATGGTTTCACAACACTACTTAGGACTTTCCTTCAGACGTAGTCCCTTATCAGAAACTTCCTCGGATTGACCCTCTCGTTGTATTTCTTGGCTAGTTTTGGTAGGATTCTAACTTAATCAAATCCATCTCTCGTTGCACGTCTGTTAGGTCAAACTCAGTGCGTAGTGCATTATCGTTGAGTCCTTAATCGACCACGGTAGTTCTCATAGTGGGGAAACCTGCTTTCTTAGGGATAATAACCTCTATTCCATAAATGAGTGCAAAGGGGCTTTCCCCAGTTGGTCTCCTAGGAGTAGTACGATATGCCCATAGAACATGAGGGAGCTCGTCTACCCAGGCACCCTTGGCTATTTCCAACCACTTTTTTAGTCCATCGAGCATGGTTTTATTGGAGGCTTATGCCTGACCATTTCTTTGGGGATACGCCACAGAGCAGAAGTGATGCTTAATGTCGTGCTTATTGCAAAAAATCATGAAAGAAACCACTTTTAAATTGTGTACCTTTATCGATGATGATGGTCCTTGGTATCCCAAAGCGTGTTATGATGTTCTTCCAGATGAACCTTATCATATCAGAGTCTAAAATGTTTTCTAGTGGTTATGACTCTACCCATTTGGTGAAGTAATTTGTACCAACTAATAGATACTTACGATTTTCCAATGCGGTGGGTAGTGGTCCCACAATATCTAACCCTCATTGAGCGAAAAGTCGGATTTCATGTTGCTGGTAGGCTGGTGGACCATAGAAGAATATTTCTAACATTTCTCTTATTTACGAACATAGGCACCTGCGTCCTTCTGCATATGAGGCCACCAATATCTTTCCTTGATTGTGCGAAAGGCCAATGATATTCTACTTGCATGACTCCCATAAATGCCCCCATGGAGCTCACTAAGTACTTGTTCGGCGTCTTGTGGGTGAACACGCTGCAGATAAGGGGTTGTAAATGATTTCTTATAAAACTTCCCTTAGGGGTTGAGGTAAAAATGAGCAGCCTTTACCCTAACTTGATAGGCTAACCTCTTGTTGTCTGGTAGCACGTCACTCCGCAGATAGTGATGATGGGATCCATCTAACTTAGGGCTTTATTTATAAGGAAAACTTGCTCTGTTATGACTACTTGGTCAATACTAGACTGCGTGAGGAACTCTATCTAAATGGTTCTTTTTAGGTTAAAGTCGATTACTGAGCTCAATGTTGTTAGAGCGTCAGCATGGCTATTGTGTCCTCGAGGGAATTGTTGAATATCCACTTGCTTAAATTCGACCATATGTCCTCTTACGATAGTGAGGTAGGCTGCTATCCTATCATCCTTGGCGTTAAAGTCTCCGCTTACTTGCTTGGAGACTAGTTTTGAGTTGCCGAATATGTGAAGTCGCTTTGCCCCTAATAACTGGGCTTTGTGAAGGTCACCAACATGATGTCTACTCATCCCCCCCTTAGAGTTGGAGGCTCCATCAATGTATAGGGTTCAGTCCACAGACTCTACTTTCTTCATCGTTGACTGCCCCATTTTTGGTGCGGTTATTGGTTGGTCGTCTATAAATTCAACGATAAGGTATCTATATTTTAGGTTGAAAGTGGATATCAAATATCCTAAGATCTACTGACCACTTAAAGAGCCTTCCGAAGAGATTAGCTTTCCTTAGAATGGCTTTGATAGGGTAGGAGGTGTTTACTGTTATTGAGTGGGCTTCAAAGTAATGCTTTAATTTCCTCGAGGAGACTTCCAGTACATAAGCAAGCTTTTCTAAAGGTCGGTATCGTTGTTCAGCGTCCAAAAGTGTTTTACTAGCGCAATAAATCGGGTGCTTCTCTCCCTCCTTTTTATATACTAGGCAGAGCTCACAGCATGGTCTGATACTTCTAGGTAAAGATATAGAAGGTCTCCATTATTTTGAATCACCAGTATGGGTGGCTTGCTAAGGTAGGACTTGATTTGTTCCAGAGTTCGTGAACAATCGTCATTCCATATGAGGCCTTTGTCCTTTTTAAGAAGTTAAAAGAATGGTCGACAACGTTTCGAAGACTTAGAGATGAAGCGATTGAATGCTGCAAGCATTCTAGTAAGCCTTTGGACATCTCTCAATGTCTGATGAGGCTGGATTTTAGAGATAACATTGATCTGGTATGTATTGGCCTTGATTCCCCTTTTATTGACTAGATAACCTAAGAATTTCCCTGAATGGATACCAAACGAACACTTACTTGCATTAATCTCCATCCGATATTTCCAGAGGATCTCTAAGGTTGTTGCTAAGTTTGTAAGGTGATCGACTTTATTTTTTTCTTTTTACTAGCATGTCGTCGATGTATACCTCCATTGTTTCTCCCATCTGTTTTCCGAACATTCTGGTGACCAACCTCTAATAAGTTGCTCCTACATTTTTTAGACAAAAGGGCATAACCTTATAATAATATAACCCAATGGGGGTTATAAAGGAGGTTTTATCCTGGTCAAGCCTGAATAAAGGGATCTGATGGTAGCCAGAATAAGCGTCTAGGAAACTCATCCTTTCGCGCGTCGCTGTAGCGTCGACCAACTGATCTATCTTTGGAAGAGGGAAGCTATCTTTGGGGCATGCCATGCTGAGATAGGTGAAATCAATACAAACCCTCCAGCTACCATTGCTTTTGGGTACCACCACTGGGTTGGATAACCATTTAGGGAACTGAACCTCCCTGATGGATCCTGCATCTAGTAGCTTCCCTACTTTTTTTTCCACTGCCTTAGCCTTCTCGAGGGCTATTCGGCGAGCCTTTTGAGCGATCAGTTTGAAAGTTGGATGGGCATGCAGGTGATGGCAGGCCATGCTTGGATCGATCCCTGGTAGTTTGTATAATTCCCAAGTAAAAACTTCCAAATTGCTCTTGAGGAATGCTACTAACTCTATCTTCTCTTGATCAACGAGAGTGGCTCCGATAAAAAATTTCCTTTCTAGCAAAGTGTTATTGGCTCCCACTTCTTTTAAGTTTTCTACAACCCTATTGGCAGGGTGGACCCTGGTCTCCTCTACCCCTGGTCGATCGTACCATAGTTTCTATTTAGAGGGTACAACCCCACCTGAGATTTCTCATGGTCCTCATTTACCTTCTTCTTTTCTTTCTTGGGACGAACGGCTGGAATAAAGAACTTCCTAACTGTGGACTGGTTGCCACAGATTTCGACCACGCCTCAATCGATAATGCACTTCAACTTCTCGTGGTAGGTCGACGGTACGACTTTTATGGCATGAAGCCAATCTCTGCCCAAAATCGCATGATATGGGGACTCAATATCCACCACTAAAAACTTTATTAACTTGGAGATGTTACCTACCCTTACCGACATGATTATCTTGCCCAGTGACATGGTGATCCTCCCCGCAAAGCCGACCAACAAAAGATTCTCCTCTTTGAGGCCGACGATATTCAGCTTCAGTTTATGGAATGATTCCATGTACATCACCTTGAATGAATTTCCCTGGTCCACAAGTGGCATATCAACGTCCCAATTAGCGATCCTGAGTGTGATCACTAATGCGTCATGATGTGGGGTTCTCACCCTAACGAAATCTTCTTCGGTGAACATGATATGCTTAGTGTAGTCGACATCTTCTGGTTGCCGACGCTCTCCTTCCTGGGACTTAGCTGGAATAATTTGAAAATCTTTCATCAAGGTAGTCACCTTCTTGAGCTCCATTCGAACGACGTTGTCTTGAATGAGCTTAAGGTCTGATGCTCCATGGATTACTGTAAACTCGTGTTCTGTTTCATCATCGAGGAAGTTGTCTGGATTCTGGTCGCCATTGGCTGCAACCTTATCTATTTTCTTTTCGACATACTCGCTGATGTGCCCAGCTTAGACTAGCTCCTCTAAGTGGGATTTCAGAGCTTTGTGATTTTTCGATTCTGTGGTTGCCCTCTTTGTGGAATGCGTATCTCAGCGCATTGTTCTTCTTAGTTAGTTTGCCACCCATATTTTTGATGAATGACTTATCTTTGATATTGCTGGTGACTTTTTAAATAGGTTCCTAAAAGACCGTGTTAACAACCTGGAATGCTTCGAAGGGGTTAGCCTTATTTCCATTTTTGGAGCCATTATTGCTCCCGTTCTTGTTTCCCTTCTTCTGGGTGTCGCTATTCTCTGTTCCCTTATTCTCCTTTGCTCGACCATTATCCCCTACATTAGGGTGAACAATATCTTCCACCTTGGCATATTTCTCAATACGGGCCATAAGGTCATCAATGGTGCTGGCTTCCTTTTTGGTGAGGGACCAGTGCAGCAAAGAGGTGGTTGGCAGGGAAAGTTTACAGGATGTTATGGTGACTTGATCCAATCAGTCCTCAATATCATTAAAAACTTCCTAGTATCTCTTGGCATAATCTCGAAAGTTCTCTTGTGGCTTTTTTTTCATCGTAAGTAGTGCATCCATCCTTTTGGGATGGGAGCTAATGGTTATGAAACGGTTTGTGAAAAGATCTACCAGGGCTTTGAAGTTCTTGATGGATCTGTGTGGAAACCTTTGAAACCACTTCTGTGCTACGTCGTGTAGGCTAGAAGGAAATATTCGACACATTAATGCGTCATTATGGCTCCATAAGGTCATGGCATGTCTGTACTATCGAACATGGTCATGGGACTAGTCTTCCCATTATAAATCTTGAATCTGCGGATTGCAAACTTCTTGGGGGACTCCTCTTCTTCAATCGCCCTCATAAAAGGCGATTTCCTCTGAGTGTTAAGATACCTTCTAGCGAGCTCTCTAGTGGTTCTGGCTCCATGGTGTACTAGGTGCTGGTTTATCTCTCTATGGACCGAATTCCTAATCTCGTCACCTTGTCGATCGTGGCTCTTACTTCATCTTTATGGTTGGCCATGTTTTGATCTACTGGGCTCTGATCTGTCACGTTCAGTTCTGTCTTAATTTCACCTAGAGCTCCTCCCTCGGTTGTGAGTATTACGCACCTGAGAACTGGGGGTTCTACCACGATGCTTCCTGGTTTCTCTTTGGATATCTCTCTCCACTCTTTCAAGGAACCTTTGAAGGCAAGCGTTCTCTTCTTCCTGTAGGCGTGTAACCTCCCCTTGTTCACAAATCTGCTCTTTATAAACATCGACCAACCTAGAAATCTGGGTAGACCTAGGTGGTCCTTGACTCTCCTCAGAAGGTTGCCTACTTTGGTGGAACCTGTGGTTCATATGTTGGTGAATTTCAGACCTAACCGTAGGGGGAACAAGGTTTTCTTGTGCATTGCTAGTTTGAGGAAAGTTGCTGCTATGGTGAGACATCACTGCTTTATATCAATGAATGTTCTTCGTAGGAATAAAATTCGTTTCCGATAGACGGTGCAATTGTAAGTGCAGAAAATATCACAATAAAAAGATCTACGAGAACAATCACAAAAGAAAAAAAATAAAGATCACGGACACACAACAATGATATACGTGGTTCAGCAATTTGCCTACGTCCACAGAGAGGTTACTTTTTATTAAGTGTCTCTCAAAATCTCAAGTTACAATCCTTTTGCCCTGTGTCAAGGTTTATAATTTACAGATCTTATTGCATAGAGGTTGAGTTGTACAAGAAACTCAATTAATCACGTTGGATATATCATGAACCACTTGAATATCTCTTTCGAGATTCTTGGAGGATGATTTGAGTATATCCCCAAGTGTTATATTGTATATTAAATATACGTTTGCTGGTCGACCATTAGACTGGGCCGGGCCGCCCCATAAGCAGATTGGGCATGTTCGGCTACTCTTATTGGTCATAAAAAATGGCCCCCCATAATGTCCATTCATATATGCGACACTCAGAGGCATCTACCAGTGGTGTCTCGTTCGTGATCTATCGGTAAGTCCGAAGGAATGTTCTATCCAATCAGACATTATAAAATACACATAAGTGGGGCGATCCCTACACAGTACACCACTTCACGACCCATACCCAGCGTTGACAAAGGATTCCAACATCTGCTCCTACCTTGTGATACCCTGCCCAATTAAATATCAGGTGATCAGTCCTTTATTAAATTAAAAGAAGTTTCTCAATGGGTTCATTCTTAGCATCACTGTTGAAAACTTTTTAAAGCTTACTGTTCATACCAAATTTAGTCTACTGACATGGCTCAATTGGGTGAAGACACGTGGCAATCTAAGAGGAACTCGACTTCCCCAACCCACTCAGATACTCCGAGCAATAGATGCTTTCCGAGGAACCATACTGCAACGAGGAACTCTGCTTCCCCGATCAACCCAGACGCTCGGACCAACAAGAGTTCTCCGAGGAACTTTAATACACCGAGCAACCTATGAGTACCGAGCTACCTAGGCGGTCTGAGCAGCTTAGGCGGTCCGAGATGCACCTCAAACAGAGCATTAATAGCAGGATAACCAACAGATTGACTGCGCATTAAATGCTTATTATTATCATACAGATGTATACGCCTAATAGACAATTATTTATTACCCTTTCACATGTACATCCTGAGGCTATAAAGACATTGTATCATCCTCATTGTAGAGGGACCGGAGTTTCTTGATAAAACTTGTAATCGAGAATTCCCAAACAGTCAGCAATAACAGAAACAGTGGACGTAGGCCATTCTTATAAGGCTGAACCACTATAAAATTTCTTTGTCTCACTTTATTTTATCTGTGATTAAATAATTAGATATAATCTAATTTTTTACATCAACAGATTGGCGCCGTCTGTGGGAAACGACTGGTAATATCGTTTTTCATCAAAAACAATTAATTATAAATGGCTGATAATATAGAACCCAGCAATCGAAATGCTAATCCATCTGCTCCGCCAAACGTTCCAGATCTGGCTGGAATAATGACAAATCTGGCCCAGGGCCAGACAACCATGCAAGAAACTATGCGACAACTCATACAAACCCTTTATGGCGGAGTATCGACCCATTCAAGACATTGAAGTGTTCAAAGAAATACCCGTTTACTTTCTTCGCGTACTAGGCGTACTGATTCATATCGTACTGAGGAGTCTGAAGATTTTTCTTATCAACCTGTACGATCTTCGTCAGTACGAGCCATAGATACTGAACAACTATCACACTCTCTCTAGAAAGGACTAGTGCGCTCGAAAGGTTAAGCAGGGTATCTCCTTTTGATCGATTAGGTCCTAGGAGGAACAAAAGTCCTCCTAAGGCTGCGTCGAGGAGCTTTTGACGACCATAAAACTTAAGGGAAGGATCTGCCCAGTCACGACTAGCTGCTCGTCAAGATAGATCCCAGGAAGCCACATCAACGCGATCAGTTGCTCGAACTAACAGGCCCGAGGAAGGAAACGATGCGTGAAAAGGCTCTATTCAGAGGCTGGAGGATAGATTAGGGGAAATAGCTAAAGCCAAGAACCCTCTACAACGAACTTTCGTTCAAGGAAAACCTTTTTCCAGGCCATTATAGATTTTCCCACACCATCAAAGTTTAAAGCACCTATTGTGAACCCCAAATATGATGGAAAGACCGACCCTGTCCTTCATATAGAACAATACCAAGCTGCAACCGACATCTATGCTGTTCCAGATGAGATGAGATGCAGAGCATTCTCGGGAACTCTTACCGAATCTGCTCAAATATGGTATAATAATATTCCTCGGGGAAAGATCTCAACTTTCTTTCAACTGGCCGAGTTATTCATTGGGAATTTCTGTTTTGGGGCAAAGCCAATTAGACGAGTAGCGCATTTGTTAAGTGTTAGACAAAAAGCTGGTGAGAGTAACAAAGATTATATAACTCGTTTTAATAACGAGAAGCTCGAAGTCATTGATTATGAGGAAAAGACAGCGATTACCGCCTTGATGAGTGGACTACTGCCCAACAAGTTGTACTGCACTATGGCCAAAGATCCACCTAGAACCATGTCAGAACTGATGGGAAAAGTGGCCAAGATTATGAATGCCGAGGAGGCTATGGTTGCGAAGAAGAATATGGATGCCAAAGAAACCAAGGTGTAAAGTGATAAAGCTAAGAAGAAAGAGCATAAGAACAATGGTAGTGACAAACACTCAAAAATAAGGTCATCATGGGAAGTATTGAAGAAATTTTGTAATTATACTCCTTTGAAGAAAGACATCAACCATGTTCTAGAAGAAATCAAGAACAACGAGGAATTAAATTGGCCAGAGAAAATGAAGACAGACCCTGACAGGAGGAATAAGGCAAAATATTGCGAGTTTCACAAAGATCATGGCCATATGACCAAAAATTGCATAGCTCTTCAGAATGAGATTGAAACACTCATCAGACGAGGAAAACTGGCAAAGTATGTTGATCATAGAAATGAAAGAAAAAACAGCGACCGAACAAGAGAGAGGTCTAGATCTCCTCGTAGAGCAGAGGAGAACAAGAAAAGAAACCATGAAGTTAATCCAGAAGACGACCCCGATCTTCCCAAGAGACCAAGGCAGCCAGAATGTGAGGTATTTTCGATACGCTTTGGGTCATTTGGTTGTAATGTTATTACAGGTGGAGATGCAGGAGGAGGAGACCTTGCTGCAGAGAGAAAATCTTACCTCTGTGAGGCTCAAGCTTGCTCATACATTCAACGAATAAATCTAGCTGAGGAGGATCACCCTAGAAAGGTAAACAAAGAGAAATTGGTCATTGGTTTCTCAAAGAACGACCTCGCAGGTGTTCTATATCCTCATGATGACCCATTGGTGATCAAATTGAGGATGAAGGAAGTGATGATTTCAAGAGTACTGGTAGATAATGGTAGCTCGGCAGACATCGTGTTCTACTCGTGCTTCGACAGTTTAAATCTAAAACTATCTCAACTGGAGCCTTATCACAGACCCCTCCTGGGTTTTTCTGGTGAGAAAGTTTTTCCACTTGGGACGATCAAGTTGGATATATTCATTGGTACATGGCCTGCTTGTCGAACAGAAAGAATACGCTTCTTCGTGATGGATAAGAATGTTCAATCAGCATACAATATCATCATGGGAAGAGTAGGATTGAAGAAGTTTGAGGTTGTACCATCTACGGTACATCAATGCCTAAATTTTCCAATAAATTTTGGAGTAGGAGTTGTGAAAGGTGATCAGAAAGTAGCTTGGGAATGCTATTATTCATCCACCGAGCAAGAGGAACTGGAGGAATCAAGGAAAAAGACTACTACCTATCAAGTGGATGAAGGTGCAGAAATTGAAACATTGGATCCTAGAGATGAGTCGCAACTTGTGAAGGGTCAAGTGGTGGAAGCTACTGAAAACATCATTCTGGACGACGAGCACCCTGAACGAACTACTCAAGTAGGTTCGTCATTGGAAGCCTCACTAAAATAGAAATTGATAACTTTCCTAAGAAGTAGAAAGCAAACTTTTGCGTGGAGTCATGAGGATATGCCTGGGATAGACCCAAATTTCTTATGTCACGAGCTCAATGTGAATAAGGAGATCAAGCATGTGAAGCAGAGAAGAAGAGTATTCAGTCCCGAGAAGAATCAAGCTATACAGGAGGAAGTCGAGAAGCTCCAGAAAGCTTGTTTTATTGAAGATGTTAAATATCCAGACTGGTTAGCAAATGTGGTAATGGTGAAAAAGAAGAACAACAAATGGAGGATGTGTGTAGACTTCACCGACCTCAACAAAGCATGCCCAAAGGATCACTTTTCACTTCCCCGAATTGATCAACTAGTGGATGATACCTCGGGACACAAGCTGCTGAGCTTCATGGATGCTTATTCTGGTTACAATCAGATTAAAATGAAACCTGAAGACAGGGAGAATACTTCTTTCATTACCCCTAGGGGAATTTATTGTTATAATGTTATGTCTTTTGGTTTGAAAAATACAGGTGAAACATATCAGCGGCTGATAAACAAGGTGTTTACTGAACAAATCAGTTGCAATATGGAAGTCTATGTTGATGATATGCTGACAAAGAGCAAGAAAGCTGATGATCATCTAGTTGACTTAGGTCAGACCTTTGATCAATTAGATAAATATCAAATGAAGCTGAACCCGACGAAATGCATATTTGGAGTACGAGAAGGCATGTTTCTCGGGTACATTATCAATCAGCGAGGCATTGAAGCTAACCCTGAAAAGATCAAAGCTCTGTTAGGGCTGCGATCCCCAACGACGAAGAAAGAAGTGCAAAGTCTTACAGGTGGAGTAGCAGCACTCAACAGATTTGTATCGCGAGCAACTGATAGATGTCTCCCATTCTTCAAAACACTCCGAAAGACTTTTGAGTGGAATGATGAATGTGAGAAGGCTTTTCAAGACTTGAAGAAATATCTGGGAGCACCTCCACTATTGTCCAGGCTAGTGATGGGAGAAAAATTGTACTTGTATCTGGCCGTGTAAGAGAATGCAGTTAGCTCGGCATTAATAAGAGTGGAGAATGGAGTGCAAAAACCGATTTATTACACTAGCAAAGCCTTTCGAGGAGCAGAAATCAGATATCCAAAGCTGGAAAAATTGGCACTAGCATTGATCGAGGCAAGTAGAAGAATGAAGCCATACTTCCAGGCTCATACTATAGTCGTATATACCGATATGCCATTGAGGCAAGCTCTTTATAAACCAGAAAAATTAAGAAGATTGATGTATTGGGCAATAGAGCTCGGTGAATATGACATAATTTATGAACCCAGATCATCGCTTAAAGGGCAAGGAGTAGCAGATTTTATAGCAGAGTTCACCTATCCTGATACCCCCGAGGAGAAAAAGCTGCTCACCGATCAACCTGTGGATGTTACAGAATCATCAAACCCAAGCCCAGACCAACTTAGGTTGGTAAAAGGGCAAGTAGATGTTACAGAATCATCAAACTCAAGCCCAGACCAACTTAGGTTGGTAAAAGGGCAAGAAGTGATGATCGACGAACAACGAGAAATATTAGGAGAGGGTGAAAGGAAGCAACAAATTTTCCACGGAGGAACTTTGTCAGATCAGAAATTTGAAGACGAGTTACCTATATGGAGTTTATATGTGGATGGCTCATCTTGCACAACAGGCTGTGGGGTAGGGATTGTTCTTAACAGTCCAGACGAGGTCGACATGGAATATGCCCTACGCTTCCAATTCAAAGCTTCGAATAATGAGGCTGAATATGAAGCCATGATTGCAGGTCTTAGTTTGGCAAAAACCATGGGGGCAGAGCAGGTTATTATTTTCAGTGACTCGCAATTGATCGTAAATCAAATGATGGGAGTATATGCAGCCAAAGGAGAATTAATGATCAGGTATCTTGCAAAGGCAAGGGAATTGGTATAAGAATTTGCTGCTATTCAGCTGGTCAGAATACCAAGAATGGAGAATGCGAGAGCAGACGCCTTAGCTCGATTAGCATCAGCTACTCGTACCGAGCTATGAAGAACAATCCCAGTTGAAGTTTTAGCTGGTCGGAGTATAGATGAAGATCTGACGATGAATTTTATTACCCTTGATTTAGGACCATCCTGGATGGATTCCATCAGGGCATATATTGAGGAGGGGGAATTACCAACTGATAAAATTGCAGCCAAAAAACTGAAGTTTAAAGCTTTTCGTTATGTACTGAATAATGGTATTCTGTACAGACGAGGAATTATAGCAGGTTTACAAAGATGTGTGCATCCCACCGAGGTGAAAAACTTGATTGAAGAGATCCATGAAGGGTGCTGCGGAGCCCATGTAGCAGGTCGGGCTCTTTTGCAAAGGGTGATGACGCAAGGATACTACTGGCCAACGATGAGGGTTCATTGTATAGCCTATGCTAAGAAATGTGACAAGTGTCAGCGTTTCTCCTCCATCCGAAGAACTCCCCAAGCGTTGTTGACACCCATTACTTCCCCTTGGCCATTTGCCATGTGGGGAATTGACTTGGTCGGACCACTTCCAACAACCAGAGGAAGATTTAAATATCTCGTCGTCGCAGTAGATTATTTTACTAAGTGGGTAGAAGTTGAGCCTCTTGTCGACATGACGTACGAGAAGGTGTATCAATTTGTTTGGAAAAATATCATCTGTAGATATGGTCTTCCCCATGCATTCATTACCGACCATGGAACACAATTTGACAACGAGGAGTTCGCTGCCTATTATCATCAGTCAAATATCTTGAAGATCCACTCGGCACTAGGCTGTGACACCCCGACTAATTAAATACCGGGTAGCTACTCCTTTATAAAATTAATTCAAAATGCCAAGTTGGCTCAGTTAATAGCATCACTGTCGAAAACATTTTATTATTACTAACCACCTAGTATTTAAAAAAAAGCAAGCTGCCAAATTTTAATTTAAGTCTAATTAACATGCAACAAAAGTAAAATGAAGAAATAGATAACACCATTCACCATGCTGAAGTAAAATGAATAACCATCACAATAGTGTAAATAAAGTCTGGAGGAAACCCCTCATTACAATCCCATAACTGAAATAAATAAACTGAAACAATAAATGCTAAAGTCTGAAAACTGAAATGTAAACGATGCTCTAAATAGAAATGGGCAACATGCCCTACAACTGATAGATAGTGACTCTGGAATCCAAAAGATAGAAGCGTCTACTTGCAAATCCCTGTAGCTTCAACAAACCGCTACAGCTCATCACCTGAATGGATAATCTATGCTTGGTGTCCTTGTGGCTGGGCACCTAAAAGGTTTTACAAGAAAAAGATTTGAAAAGCAAACGGGTCAGAGCCCGAATGTGGAGTTATATTTTAAAAACCTGCAAGTGCTTTAAAAACATTTAAAACATTAAATGCAAAGTACATGTTAGGACGTGCACTCACATAATATTCTCACCTCTCGTCTAACTGTGCACTCCTAACGCAATTACCCATCTATAACTACCCATACTACTAGCTAAGTGACAACATATCTAGCTAGACCGCCAAAGGTCCTGCCCATAATACTTGGTTCCATTAACATAATAACGCTCGTAATTAAAAAGTTTAACGTGAACTCAGTTACTAAATATACCATTGATATATCTATCAGTTAACTCATTATATAACTCGAAATAATACCGTAATATTTTTACAATATTAACATGAGGATTCCCATTAATTTAATGTATATTATTCACATCATAATTATACAATATAAGCACCCCGCAATCTAAGCTGTAGTGCACACATACTCTGCTATCCATCCCGGTACATCACGTACATAAGGATTACACATTCCGAATCTCTCAGGAATAGTTCAGATAACACAAATCACAAATAGTGGAGGCGAACACAGTCACCATCACGTGGGTCACGCACATACCTACGCTCCCACGGTCAGCGGACTTATTAATATCACAATAAGTCTTTCTATGACCTATGTTCATCAAGGTACCAGTCTATATCCCCCCCGTAGGCACACAAGGATTAGAGGGTCCTAAGCGAACGCAAACCTCCCGTGATAGCAAGTATGGTAGGTATGTCATACACACAATCCATATACCAATACTAAGTAAACACACATCTTAGTAATACCGTATTTTAATCGTAGTACATATCGCATTCTCGTACTAACTATACTTATCACAATTAGTACTATACCGGTTTATAATCATACGTGTCATAATTAATTCTCACGTCGTAGTGGACACTCACGTCTCGACCCAAACCGTCCATGTAATACAACTCTCGTATGTAAATTTCTCCTCATAAATACCCAAATGTCCCAAATCTATCATTATTACATCTACGGAATGATATCTATATCCTCGAACAAGTTTACGGAACTCCAAAAGTCAAAACAGTCCAAAAAGGACCAAACTGCCAGCTCGTTAGAAGTCTCGTTCGAACGAGGCTTCGAACGAGTTTGGACTGTCAGGTCGTTAGAAGTCTCGTTCGAACGAGGATGTTCGAACGAGATCCCAGTTCGTTCGAACGAACTGTCCCTTCTAACGATATCTCGTTCAAACGAGATATCGAACGAAATCCCTACTCGTTAGTAACGACTGGTCAACTCGTTAGAAGCTCGTTCGAACGACCTGGGGGCTGCTTCTAACGAGCTACCAGTTTCGGCCCAGATTTTTCCCAAAATCGTTTTTCACCATTTTTATCAATTCTAATCTCTTCCAAAGTTCATCCAATCAACGTTTTAGGGTCTCTAATTTATCCTAAACATATTTACATCATCTCCTAACATGTTTTCAAGGATTGAATCATCATAACATCAACCAAATTTACAAATCTCTACACTTTTCCCAATTTCTCTAGAACATGAACCCTAGGTTTATATCATCATCAAATCCCAGAATTTATTTCTTTTTAATTCCTTCAAATCACAATTATTATAAGGGAAAATCATCTACCTATCATACTACATGCAATTCTCTTCACAGTTTCTCAAGTTCTATGATCTAAACTACATGGGTTTTCATATTTTCTTCAAGAACAAACCATAAATCCGAATTTTCTAACATGGAGGAAACATTCTCAGAAATTAAATGGAATAAAGTCACTTGCCTTGGTTGTCTCTGAGTTTGGTGTAGACTAGATGCAGTTTTCTGCAGAAATTCCTCTCTCTCCAAGCTCTTCTCCAATGGTGGCTTAAGGTGGCTAGGGTTTTGATTTGGGGAAACTTAGAAAACCTAAATGACAACCTACATAGCCTTCTAGGTTAATATGGGTTGGTTAATGGGCTTAATGGGTTTAATCCACATCAGATTTACATCTCTAATTTTCGTCACTTTTAATTCCTAAAAATGTAAAATTACCAAAATACCCTTTTTGTTACCGGTATGGCCTAAGAATACCCCGGGACCCAAACTATACCCCCGGCTAGTGTTTTCTGACTATATCGACCCTTCCGGACGCGTTGGCGCACTCAAAACGACCATACGACTTATAGATTTTAAATTCACTTTTTTTTATCATCAAAATATAATACCGTGACGCGGCGGTCCCACGCGTCTCAACAAAATTTCTAAAATGTCGTATATAAATCCCACGACAAATTTTATAATACCAAGTTCATATATAATCATATATGCACATAATCAAATACTAACTCGTATCACATTAGTATTTTTCTCCCGGATTAATTTTCGATTAATACGCATTTAATTAATTAATCCTCAAAATAAATATAGTTAAACGTACGGGGTATTACATACTCCCCCCCTAATAACTGAATTTCGTCCCGAAATTCAAAACTAGAAAGTACCTGCTAAAAATAGCTCTGGATAACGTTCGCGCATCTCATCCTCGCGCTCCCATGTGGACTCCTCGACATTGTGATGTCGCCACTGAACACGCACTAACGGGACTATCTTTGACCGCAGTTTCCTCTCGCTTCGGTCCAAAATAGCAATTGGCCCCTCCTCATAGGAGCTATCCGGCTGGAGATCGATGTCTTCCACAGCAATGTGAGAATGAGCCAAATCATCTCTAAGGTATTTCCTCAGCGAGGAAATATGGAACACGTCGTGAATCCGATGCAAGTGCTCCGGTAGTCCAAGTCTATACGCAACGGGTCCGATCCGCTCAATAATAGGAAACGGCCCCACATACCTCGGTGCCAACTTCCCCTTCTTACCGAATCGCATAATCCCCTTCATTGGAGATACCCTGAGCAAAACCTGGTCCCCCACTTGGAACTCCCTGAAAAACCTCTTCGCATCAGCATAACTCTTCTGCCTGTCTTGAGCTACCCGAATGCGACTCCGAATCAACTCAATCCTTGCCGAAGTATCCTGAATCACTTTCGGCCCAAGCAGTTTATTGTCCCCCACCTCCAACCAACATGCTGGGGAACGACAAGGCCTACCGTACAACGCCTCGAACGGAGCCATGCCAATCGTGAACTGATAGGAGTTGTTGTAAGCAAACTCCACCAGTGGAAGGTACTGCTCCCATCCACCCCCGAAGTCAATAATGCACATGCGTAGCATGTCCTCCAACATCTGATTGGTGCGCTCTGTCTGCCCATCAGTCTGCGGATGATAAGCCGTACTCAACCGCAATTCCGTGCCCATGGCCTCCTGGAAACTCTCCCAAAACCTCGAAACAAATATCTTGTCTCTGTCAGACACGATATTTAGGGGCACACCGTGAAGTCTCACAATCTCTGAAATGAAGAGCTGGGCATACTGTCCCATAGTGTAGTCAGTCCTTACGGGTAAGAAGTGAGCGACCTTGGACAACCTGTCCACAATTACCCATACGGAGTCGTGACCCCTCTGCGACGTAGGCAATCCCGTGACAAAATCCATGGATATGCTCTCCCACATCCACACCGGAACCTCCAACGGCTGTAGCAATCCTTCCGGTCTCTGATGATCCACTTTTCCGAGCTGACAAGTGGCGCATATCGAGACAAACTCAGCGATATCTCTCTTCATACCGCTCCACCAATATTGCCGTCTCATGTCTTGGTACATTTTATCCCCTCCGGGATGTACCGCGAACCGTGAGCCGTGCGACTCTGCCATAACATCGTGTCGTAATTCTTCCCCTTCCGGAACTACCAATCTCCCATTGAAGCGCAATCCCCCGTCTGAGCTAACGGTATAGGACTCGGCTCCCTCTGCTAGTAATCGAACTATCTGCTCCTGACAGAACGAGTTATTAGCCTGTGCCCGTACTACCTTCGTGATAATCTGCGGTGTAACGGTCATTACAGACATGAAAGATCGGGCCACTGCATCCTGGTGTCCCAATTCCTTCCACTTAGCTTTCCACACCTCTGCCACCTCATCTGCTGGCCTGCGGCTCAACGCGTCTGCTACCACGTTAGCCTTACCTGGGTGGTACTGGATGTCGAACTGGTAGTCCTTCACAAATTCAAGCCACCTACGCTGCCGCATATTCAACTCCTTCTGCATGAACAAATACTGTAGTGACTTGTGGTCCGTGAACAGCTGAAACTTCTCCCCCAAAAGATAGTGCCTCCAAATTCGTAAGGCAAATACTACCGCTGCCAACTCCAAATCATGCGTGGGGTAATTCTTCTCATGAGGTTTAAGCTTACGGGAAGCATAAGCTATGGCCTGTCTCTCCTGCTGCAATACACCTCCAAGCCCTTGCAAAGACGCGTCGGTGTAAACCAAATACTCAACTCCCGGTCTCGGCAATGCTAACACAGGTGCTGAGGTCAACTTGTCCTTCAATTCATCGAACGCCAACTGACAGGAATCACTCCAAATGAACGGCACACCCTTACGAGTAAGATGTGTCAAAGGACCTGCTATCTCTGAGAAACCCCGAATAAACCTCCTGTAGTATCCTGCTAGACCCAAGAAACTACGAATCTCTGTTGGTGTCGTGGGCTGTCCCCACTCCCTCACCGCTGATACCTTCCCTGGATCAACTGATATTCCCTGGTCGGAAATAATGTGACCCAAGAACTGGACTTCCTTCAACCAAAACCCGCACTTCTCTTATTTTGCATACAACTCGTTCTGACGAAGTGTCTGCAAAACCTGCCTCAAATGCTCGGCGTACTCCTCCTCTGTCTGAGAGTAAACCAGAATGTCATCAATGAAGATAATGACAAACTGATCCAGGAAATCCCTGAACACTCTGTTCATCAAGTCCATAAACACTGCTGGAGCGTTGGTCAAGCCGAAAGGCATAACCCGAAATTCATAAGAACCATATCTCGACAAGAACGCGGTCTTTGAAACATCCTCCTCCCTGATACGCAACTGATGGTATCCCGACCTCAAGTCAATCTTCGAGAAGAAAGAAGCTCCTCTCAACTGGTCGAACAAGTCATCGATTCGAGGCAACGGATACTTATTCCGTATCGTGACCTTATTCAACTCTCGGTAGTCCACACACAACCTCAGTGAACCGTCCCTCTTCTTCACAAACAAAACCGGAGTGCCCCAAGGTGAGGTACTCCTGCGAATAAAGCCTTGTCCCAACTGCTGCTCTATCTGATCCCGTAGCTCTCTCATCTCAGCTGGGGCCATACGGTACGGTGCGCGTGCTATAGGTCTCGTACCTGGTAGCAAATCTATAACGAAGTCTATCTCCCGACTGGGCGGTAAGCCTGGTATCTCCTGAAACACATCTGAATACTCCATGACAACCGGGATTGAATCTAAAGGAATCACAACCTCCTTAGAGGTATCCTCCTCAATGTAATACAGATGAGCGGTCGATCCTCCCTCTGGGAGAGGCATCGCCACTATAAACATCTCTTTCCCCGGAATGGCAAAAACAATGCTCCCGCTGAAGCAATCAATCATGGCCCTATATGCTACGAGCCAATCCATACCGATGATCACATCGTGAACATGCATGTCTAACACTAACATGTCTGCAGGCAATACCAGACCACCGATCTCTACTCCCCCTCCCCGGCATATAAAGAAAATAAGTGACCCACTCCCCAATGGTGAGTCGACACACGTCACTGTGCTCTCTGCCGTAGCTAACAATCCTAAAGCTTTCGCGAAGTGTGTAGCTATGAAACAATGTGTAGCACCCGTATCAAATAACACCCGACCCATAGTGCCATGGATAGAAAACGTACCCTCGATCGCGGGCGGTGCCTGTGGAACTGCAGCCTGGTGAACGTTGTAGACACGTCCATACTGTAGCTGCCCCTGCTGAGCTGGGACTGCTGGAATGGGTGGCAATGCTGCCATCTGTGGCGGTGCGGGAAGAGCGGCGGGAAATATAGGTCTCTGTGGCTCCTGGCGAGCACCCTGCTGCTGCTGCTGTGGGGCCCTGCCCCTATCAGGACAATCCTGCTTCTTATGGCCAGTCTTGCCACAAGTAAAGCACTTCCCTGGGAAATTCCCTCCCCTCTGCCCCTGCTGTCCCCGGTCCTGGTGGCCGTTACCATTCCTCCCTTGGCCCTGCTGGCCCTGGTGAAACTTCTGCCCATTCTGTCCCTGTTGGCCCTGATGGCCGTTTGGACCCTGATGGCCCTGACGGAAACCTCCCTGTCCCTGCCTGTAGTTCCCTGACCGGAACCTCTTATTATCCCCCTGCTGGGTACCCTGCTCACTCTACCTCTGCCCCTGACCAGATTGTGCCCCGCTGGCACCATGTCCTCCAGTCCTACCCTGATGGCTAGACTCCCCCGACCTCTTGCCATCGGCCATATGGAAACGGTGGTCCTGGCAGTGTAATAATGCTGCGTTAACCACATCAGAATAAGTGGCCAACGATAGGTTCCCTAGCAGATGTTGACGGATCCTCCAATTCAACCCGTCGGTGAACTTCTCTATTTTCTTCTTCTCTGTTGGAATCTCGTCTGGAACGATATTCAACAGGTTAGTGAACTCGGCCTCATACTCGGCCACTGTCTTGCCCTCCTGCTTCAAACTCATCAGCTTCCTCCTCATCTCTGTATGAACTGCGGACGGAAAGTACTTGCGGTCGAACCGCACCCAGAACTCCTGAATTGTGAGGGTATCCCTCTCCTCCGCGGTGGTAATAGACTCCCACCACTGTAGTGCAGATCCCACTAGCTTGAAAGTAGCTAGCACCTGTTTCTGAACATCAGTGCACTCATGCATCCTCAAATGCCTCTGTATGTCCTTCCTCCATTGGCTCGAGACTACCACGTCTGAGCTACCTGCAAACTCTGGCGAATGCGCTTTCTGAAAAGCATCACGTACACGCTCCCAAGCAGACGGGAATGCATTAACCTGTACTGGCGCGGCAACCGGCGCCTGAGGTGGTGCCTGCTGAATCACGGCAATCGCGGCATTTACCGCTTGGGCTACTATAGCAGCAACCTCAGCGGCGTTCATCATACCCTGAACTGGAGCGGGCTGGGGTTCGGGCATTGCATTCCTGGGAACTTGTCGTGCACGTCGTGGAGGCATCTGAAATAAGAACAAAGTTTATAAGTTCACGATTTATAAACTTAATATAGCTGAAGAACGAAGCATACACAAAAAAAGTACAACAGTCCTAAAATATAGGGCTCTATATCAAAGAAACGTAGCAGAAACATAATAGCCGTACAGATCCTAAAGGACACTAGAACCTGATGCTCTGATACCACCTGTGACACCCCGACTAATTAAATACCGGGTAGCTACTCCTTTATAAAATTAATTCAAAATGCCAAGTTGGCTCAGTTAATAGCATCACTGTCGAAAACATTTTATTATTACTAACCACCTAGTATTTAAAAAAAAGCAAGCTGCCAAATTTTAATTTAAGTCTAATTAACATGCAACAAAAGTAAAATGAAGAAATAGATAACACCATTCACCATGCTGAAGTAAAATGAATAACCATCACAATAGTGTAAATAAAGTCTGGAGGAAACCCCTCACTACAATCCCATAACTGAAATAAATAAACTGAAACAATAAATGCTAAAGTCTGAAAACTGAAATGTAAACGATGCTCTAAATAGAAATGGGCAACATGCCCTACAACTGATAGATAGTGACTCTGGAATCCAAAAGATAGAAGCGTCTACTTGCAAATCCCTGTAGCTTCCACAAACCGCTACAGCTCGTCACCTGAATGGATAATCTATGCTTGGTGTCCTTGTGGCTGGGCACCTAAAAGGTTTTACAAGAAAAAGATTTGAAAAGCAAACGGGTCAGAGCCCGAATGTGGAGTTATATTTTAAAAACCTGCAAGTGCTTTAAAAACATTTAAAACATTAAATGCAAAGTACATGTTAGGACGTGCACTCACATAATATTCTCACCTCTCGTCTAACTGTGCACTCCTAACGCAAGTACCCATCTATAACTACCCATACTGCTAGCTAAGTGACAACATATCTAGCTAGACCGCCAAAGGTCCTGCCCATAATACTTGGTTCCATTAACATAATAACGCTCGTAATTAAAAAGTTTAACGTGAACTCAGTTACTAAATATACCATTGATATATCTATCAGTTAACTCATTATATAACTCGAAATAATACCGTAATATTTTTACAATATTAACATGAGGATTCCCATTAATTTAATGTATATTATTCACATCATAATTATACAATATAAGCACCCCGCAATCTAAGCTGTAGTGCACACATACTCTGCTATCCATCCCGGTACATCACGTACATAAGGATTACACATTCCGAATCTCTCAGGAATAGTTCAGATAACACAAATCACAAATAGTGGAGGCGAACACAGTCACCATCACGTGGGTCACGCACATACCTACGCTCCCACGGTCAGCGGACTTATTAATATCACAATAAGTCTTTCTATGACCTATGTTCATCAAGGTACCAGTCTATATCCCCCCCGTAGGCACACAAGGATTAGAGGGTCCTAAGCGAACGCAAACCTCCCGTGATAGCAAGTATGGTAGGTATGTCATACACACAATCCATATACCAATACTAAGTAAACACACATCTTAGTAATACCGTATTTTAATCGTAGTACATATCGCATTCTCGTACTAACTATACTTATCACAATTCGTACTATACCGGTTTATAATCATACGTGTCATAATTAATTCTCACGTCGTAGTGGACACTCACGTCTCGACCCAAACCGTCCATGTAATACAACTCTCGTATGTAAATTTCTCCTCATAAATACCCAAATGTCCCAAATCTATCATTATTACATCTACGGAATGATATCTATATCCTCGAACAAGTTTACGGAACTCCAAAAGTCAAAACAGTCCAAAAAGGACCAAACTGCCAGCTTGTTAGAAGTCTCGTTCGAACGAGGCTTCGAACGAGTTTGGACTGTCAGGTCGTTAGAAGTCTCGTTCGAACGAGGATGTTCGAACGAGATCCCAGTTCGTTCGAACGAACTGTCCCTTCTAACGATATCTCGTTCGAACGAGATATCGAACGAAATCCCTACTCGTTAGTAACGACTGGTCAACTCGTTAGAAGCTCGTTCGAACGAGTTCGTTCGAACGACCTGGGGGCTGCTTCTAACGAGCTACCAGTTTCGGCCCAGATTTTTCCCAAAATCGTTTTTCACCATTTTTATCAATTCTAATCTCTTCCAAAGTTCATCCAATCAACGTTTTAGGGTCTCTAATTTATCCTAAACATATTTACATCATCTCCTAACATGTTTTCAAGGATTGAATCATCATAACATCAACCAAATTTACAAATCTCTACACTTTTCCCAATTTCTCTAGAACATGAACCCTAGGTTTATATCATCATCAAATCCCAGAATTTATTTCTTTTTAATTCCTTCAAATCACAATTATTATAAGGGAAAATCATCTACCTATCATACTACATGCAATTCTCTTCACAGTTTCTCAAGTTTTATGATCTAAACTACATGGGTTTTCATATTTTCTTCAAGAACAAACCATAAATCCGAATTTTCTAACATGGAGGAAACATTCTCAGAAATTAAATGGAATAAAGTCACTTGCCTTGGTTGTCTCTGAGTTTGGTGTAGACTAGATGCAGTTTTCTGCAGAAATTCCTCTCTCTCCAAGCTCTTCTCCAATGGTGGCTTAAGGTGGCTAGGGTTTTGATTTGGGGAAACTTAGAAAACCTAAATGACAACCTACGTAGCCTTCTAGGTTAATATGGGTTGGTTAATGGGCTTAATGGGTTTAATCCACATCAGATTTACATCTCTAATTTTCGTCACTTTTAATTCCTAAAAATGTAAAATTACCAAAATACCCTTTTTGTTACCGGTATGGCCTAAGAATACCCCGGGACCCAAACTATACCCCCGGCTAGTGTTTTCTGACTATATCGACACTTCCGGACGCGTTGGCGCACTCAAAACGACCATACGACTTATAGATTTTAAATTCACTTTTTTTTATCATCAAAATATAATACCGTGACGCGGCGGTCCCACGCGTCTCAACAAAATTTCTAAAATGTCGTATATAAATCCCACGACAAATTTTATAATACCAAGTTCATATATAATCATATATGCACATAATCAAATACTAACTCGTATCACATTAGTATTTTTCTCCCGGATTAATTTTCGATTAATACGCATTTAATTAATTAATCCTCAAAATAAATATAGTTAAACGTACGGGGTATTACATACTCCCCCCCTAATAACTGAATTTCGTCCCGAAATTCAAAACTAGAAAGTACCTGCTAAAAATAGCTCTGGATAACGTTCGCGCATCTCATCCTCGCGCTCCCATGTGGACTCCTCGACATTGTGATGTCGCCACTGAACACGCACTAACGGGACTATCTTTGACCGCAGTTTCCTCTCGCTTCGGTCCAAAATAGCAATTGGCCCCTCCTCATAGGAGCTATCCGGCTGGAGATCGATGTCTTCCACAGCAATGTGAGAATGAGCCAAATCATCTCTAAGGTATTTCCTCAGCGAGGAAATATGGAACACGTCGTGAATCCGATGCAAGTGCTCCGGTAGTCCAAGTCTATACGCAACGGGTCCGATCCGCTCAATAATAGGAAACGGCCCCACATACCTCGGTGCCAACTTCCCCTTCTTACCGAATCGCATAATCCCCTTCATTGGAGATACCCTGAGCAAAACCTGGTCCCCCACTTGGAACTCCCTGAAAAACCTCTTCGCATCAGCATAACTCTTCTGCCTGTCTTGAGCTACCCGAATGCGACTCCGAATCAACTCAATCCTTGCCGAAGTATCCTGAATCACTTTCGGCCCAAGCAGTTTATTGTCCCCCACCTCCAACCAACATGCTGGGGAACGACAAGGCCTACCGTACAACGCCTCGAACGGAGCCATGCCAATCGTGAACTGATAGGAGTTGTTGTAAGCAAACTCCACCAGTGGAAGGTACTGCTCCCATCCACCCCCGAAGTCAATAATGCACATGCGTACGTAGCATGTCCTCCAACATCTGATTGGTGCGCTCTGTCTGCCCATCAGTCTGCGGATGATAAGCCGTACTCAACCGCAATTCCGTGCCCATGGCCTCCTGGAAACTCTCCCAAAACCTCGAAACAAATATCTTGTCTCTGTCAGACACGATATTTAGGGGCACACCGTGAAGTCTCACAATCTCTGAAATGAAGAGCTGGGCATACTGTCCCGTAGTGTAGTCAGTCCTTACGGGTAAGAAGTGAGCGACCTTGGACAACCTGTCCACAATTACCCATACGGAGTCGTGACCCCTCTGCGACGTAGGCAATCCCGTGACAAAATCCATGGATATGCTCTCCCACATCCACACCGGAACCTCCAACGGCTGTAGCAATCCTTCCGGTCTCTGATGATCCACTTTTCCGAGCTGACAAGTGGCGCATATCGAGACAAACTCAGCGATATCTCTCTTCATACCGCTCCACCAATATTGCCGTCTCATGTCTTGGTACATTTTGTCCCCTCCGGGATGTACCGCGAACCGTGAGCCGTGCGACTCTGCCATAACATCGTGTCGTAATTCTTCCCCTTCCGGAACTACCAATCTCCCATTGAAGCGCAATCCCCCGTCTGAGCTAACGGTATAGGACTCGGCTCCCTCTGCTAGTAATCGAACTATCTGCTCCTGACAGAACGAGTTATTAGCCTGTGCCCGTACTACCTTCGTGATAATCTGCGGTGTAACGGTCATTACAGACATGAAAGATCGGGCCACTGCATCCTGGTGTCCCAATTCCTTCCACTTAGCTTTCCACACCTCTGCCACCTCATCTGCTGGCCTGCGGCTCAACGCGTCTGCTACCACGTTAGCCTTACCTGGGTGGTACTGGATGTCGAACTGGTAGTCCTTCACAAATTCAAGCCACCTACGCTGCCGCATATTCAACTCCTTCTGCATGAACAAATACTGTAGTGACTTGTGGTCCGTGAACAGCTGAAACTTCTCCCCCAAAAGATAGTGCCTCCAAATTCGTAAGGCAAATACTACCGCTGCCAACTCCAAATCATGCGTGGGGTAATTCTTCTCATGAGGTTTAAGCTTACGGGAAGCATAAGCTATGGCCTGTCTCTCCTGCTGCAATACACCTCCAAGCCCTTGCAAAGACGCGTCGGTGTAAACCAAATACTCAACTCCCGGTCTCGGCAATGCTAACACAGGTGCTGAGGTCAACTTGTCCTTCAATTCATCGAACGCCAACTGACAGGAATCACTCCAAATGAACGGCACACCCTTACGAGTAAGATGTGTCAAAGGACCTGCTATCTCTGAGAAACCCCGAATAAACCTCCTGTAGTATCCTGCTAGACCCAAGAAACTACGAATCTCTGTTGGTGTCGTGGGCTGTCCCCACTCCCTCACCGCTGATACCTTCCCTGGATCAACTGATATTCCCTGGTCGAAAATAATGTGACCCAAGAACTGGACTTCCTTCAACCAAAACCCGCACTTCTCGTATTTTGCATACAACTCGTTCTGACGAAGTGTCTGCAAAACCTGCCTCAAATGCTCGGCGTACTCCTCCTCTGTCTGAGAGTAAACCAGAATGTCATCAATGAAGATAATGACAAACTGATCCAGGAAATCCCTGAACACTCTGTTCATCAAGTCCATAAACACTGCTGGAGCGTTGGTCAAGCCGAAAGGCATAACCCGAAATTCATAAGAACCATATCTCGACAAGAACGCGGTCTTTGAAACATCCTCCTCCCTGATACGCAACTGATGGTATCCCGACCTCAAGTCAATCTTCGAGAAGAAAGAAGCTCCTCTCAACTGGTCGAACAAGTCATCGATTCGAGGCAACGGATACTTATTCCGTATCGTGACCTTATTCAACTCTCGGTAGTCCACACACAACCTCAGTGAACCGTCCCTCTTCTTCACAAACAAAACCGGAGTGCCCCAAGGTGAGGTACTCCTGCGAATAAAGCCTTGTCCCAACTGCTGCTCTATCTGATCCCGTAGCTCTCTCATCTCAGCTGGGGCCATACGGTACGGTGCGCGTGCTATAGGTCTCGTACCTGGTAGCAAATCTATAACGAAGTCTATCTCCCGACTGGGCGGTAAGCCTGGTATCTCCTGAAACACATCTGAATACTCCCTGACAACCGGGATTGAATCTAAAGGAATCACAACCTCCTTAGAGGTATCCTCCTCAATGTAATACAGATGAGCGGTCGATCCTCCCTCTGGGCGAGGCATCGCCACTATAAACATCTCTTTCCCCGGAATGGCAAAAACAATGCTCCCGCTGAAGCAATCAATCATGGCCCTATATGCTAAGAGCCAATCCATACCGATGATCACATCGTGAACATGCATGTCTAACACTAACATGTCTGCAGGCAATACCAGACCACCGATCTCTACTCCCCCTCCCCGGCATATAAAGAAAATAAGTGACCCACTCCCCAATGGTGAGTCGACACACGTCACTGTGCTCTCTGCCGTAGCTAACAATCCTAAAGCTTTCGCGAAGTGTGTAGCTATGAAACAATGTGTAGCCCCCGTATCAAATAACACCCGACCCATAGTGCCATGGATAGAAAACGTACCCTCGATCGCGGGCGGTGCCTGTGGAACTGCAGTCTGGTGAACGTTGTAGACACGTCCATACTGTAGCTGCCCCTGCTGAGCTGGGACTGCTGGAATGGGTGGCAATGCTGCCATCTGTGGCGGTGCGGGAAGAGCGGCGGGAAATATAGGTCTCTGTGGCTCCTGGCGAGCACCCTGCTGCTGCTGCTGTGGGGCCCTGCCCCTATCAGGACAATCCTGCTTCTTATGGCCAGTCTTGCCACAAGTAAAGCACTTCCCTGGGAAATTCCCTCCCCTCTGCCCCTGCTGTCCCCGGTCCTGGTGGCCGTTACCATTCCTCCCTTGGCCCTGCTGGCCCTGGTGAAACTTCTGCCCATTCTGTCCCTGTTGGCCCTGATGGCCGTTTGGACCCTGATGGCCCTGACGGAAACCTCCCTGTCCCTGCCTGTAGTTCCCTGACCGGAACCTCTTATTATCCCCCTGCTGGGTACCCTGCTCACTCTACCTCTGCCCCTGACCAGATTGTGCCCCGCTGGCACCATGTCCTCCAGTCCTACCCTGATGGCTAGACTCCCCCGACCTCTTGCCATCGGCCATATGGAAACGGTGGTCCTGGCAGTGTAATAATGCTGCGTTAACCACATCAGAATAAGTTGCCAACGATAGGTTCCCTAGCAGATGTTGACGGATCCTCCAATTCAACCCGTCGGTGAACTTCTCTATTTTCTTCTTCTCTGTTGGAATCTCGTCTGGAACGATATTCAACAGGTTAGTGAACTCGGCCTCATACTCGGCCACTGTCTTGCCCTCCTGCTTCAAACTCATCAGCTTCCTCCTCATCTCTGTATGAACTGCGGACGGAAAGTACTTGCGGTCGAACCGCACCCAGAACTCCTGAATTGTGAGGGTATCCCTCTCCTCCGCGGTGGTAATAGACTCCCACCACTGTAGTGCAGATCCCACTAGCTTGAAAGTAGCTAGCACCTGTTTCTGAACATCAGTGCACTCATGCATCCTCAAATGCCTCTGTATGTCCTTCCTCCATTGGCTCGAGACTACCACGTCTGAGCTACCTGCAAACTCTGGCGAATGCGCTTTCTGAAAAGCATCACGTACACGCTCCCAAGCAGACGGGAATGCATTAACCTGTACTGGCGCGGCAACCGGCGCCTGAGGTGGTGCCTGCTGAATCACGGCAATCGCGGCATTTACCGCTTGGGCTACTATAGCAGCAACCTCAGCGGCGTTCATCATACCCTGAACTGGAGCGGGCTGGGGTTCGGGCATTGCATTCCTGGGAACTCGTCGTGCACGTCGTGGAGGCATCTGAAATAAGAACAAAGTTTATAAGTTCACGATTTATAAACTTAATATAGCTGAAGAACGAAGCATACACAAAAAAAGTACAACAGTCCTAAAATATAGGGCTCTATATCAAAGAAACGTAGCAGAAACATAATAGCCGTACAGATCCTAAAGGACACTAGAACCTGATGCTCTGATACCACCTGTGACACCCCGACTAATTAAATACCGGGTAGCTACTCCTTTATAAAATTAATTCAAAATGCCAAGTTGACTCAGTTAATAGCATCACTGTCGAAAACATTTTATTATTACTAACCACCTAGTATTTAAAAAAAAGCAAGCTGCCAAATTTTAATTTAAGTCTAATTAACATGCAACAAAAGTAAAATGAAGAAATAGATAACACCATTCACCATGCTGAAGTAAAATGAATAACCATCACAATAGTGTAAATAAAGTCTGGAGGAAACCCCTCACTACAATCCCATAACTGAAATAAATAAACTGAAACAATAAATGCTAAAGTCTGAAAACTGAAATGTAAACGATGCTCTAAATAGAAATGGGCAACATGCCCTACAACTGATAGATAGTGACTCTGGAATCCAAAAGATAGAAGCGTCTACTTGCAAATCCCTGTAGCTTCCACAAACCGCTACAGCTCGTCACCTGAATGGATAATCTATGCTTGGTGTCCTTGTGGCTGGGCACCTAAAAGGTTTTACAAGAAAAAGATTTGAAAAGCAAACGGGTCAGAGCCCGAATGTGGAGTTATATTTTAAAAACCTGCAAGTGCTTTAAAAACATTTAAAACATTAAATGCAAAGTACATGTTAGGACGTGCACTCACATAATATTCTCACCTCTCGTCTAACTGTGCACTCCTAACGCAAGTACCCATCTATAACTACCCATACTGCTAGCTAAGTGACAACATATCTAGCTAGACCGCCAAAGGTCCTGCCCATAATACTTGGTTCCATTAACATAATAACGCTCGTAATTAAAAAGTTTAACGTGAACTCAGTTACTAAATATACCATTGATATATCTATCAGTTAACTCATTATATAACTCGAAATAATACCGTAATATTTTTACAATATTAACATGAGGATTCCCATTAATTTAATGTATATTATTCACATCATAATTATACAATATAAGCACCCCGCAATCTAAGCTGTAGTGCACACATACTCTGCTATCCATCCCGGTACATCACGTACATAAGGATTACACATTCCGAATCTCTCAGGAATAGTTCAGATAACACAAATCACAAATAGTGGAGGCGAACACAGTCACCATCACGTGGGTCACGCACATACCTACGCTCCCACGGTTAGCGGACTTATTAATATCACAATAAGTCTTTCTATGACCTATGTTCATCAAGGTACCAGTCTATATCCCCCCCGTAGGCACACAAGGATTAGAGGGTCCTAAGCGAACGCAAACCTCCCGTGATAGCAAGTATGGTAGGTATGTCATACACACAATCCATATACCAATACTAAGTAAACACACATCTTAGTAATACCGTATTTTAATCGTAGTACATATCGCATTCTCGTACTAACTATACTTATCACAATTCGTACTATACCGGTTTATAATCATACGTGTCATAATTAATTCTCACGTCGTAGTGGACACTCACGTCTCGACCCAAACCGTCCATGTAATACAACTCTCGTATGTAAATTTCTCCTCATAAATACCCAAATGTCCCAAATCTATCATTATTACATCTACGGAATGATATCTATATCCTCGAACAAGTTTACAGAACTCCAAAAGTCAAAACAGTCCAAAAAGGACCAAACTGCCAGCTTGTTAGAAGTCTCGTTCGAACGAGGCTTCGAACGAGTTTGGACTGTCAGGTCGTTAGAAGTCTCGTTCGAACGAGGATGTTCGAACGAGATCCCAGTTCGTTCGAACGAACTGTCCCTTCTAACGATATCTCGTTCGAACGAGATATCGAACGAAATCCCTACTCGTTAGTAACGACTGGTCAACTCGTTAGAAGCTCGTTCGAACGAGTTCGTTCGAACGACCTGGGGGCTGCTTCTAACGAGCTACCAGTTTCAACCCAGATTTTTCCCAAAATCGTTTTTCACCATTTTTATCAATTCTAATCTCTTCCAAAGTTCATCCAATCAACGTTTTAGGGTCTCTAATTTATCCTAAACATATTTACATCATCTCCTAACATGTTTTCAAGGATTGAATCATCATAACATCAACCAAATTTACAAATCTCTACACTTTTCCCAATTTCTCTAGAACATGAACCCTAGGTTTATATCATCATCAAATCCCAGAATTTATTTCGTTTTAATTCCTTCAAATCACAATTATTATAAGGGAAAATCATCTACCTATCATACTACATGCAATTCTCTTCACAGTTTCTCAAGTTCTATGATCTAAACTACATGGGTTTTCATATTTTCTTCAAGAACAAACCATAAATCCGAATTTTCTAACATGGAGGAAACATTCTCAGAAATTAAATGGAATAAAGTCACTTGCCTTGGTTTTCTCTGAGTTTGGTGTAGACTAGATGCAGTTTTCTGCAGAAATTCCTCTCTCTCCAAGCTCTTCTCCAATGGTGGCTTAAGGTGGCTAGGGTTTTGATTTGGGGAAACTTAGAAAACCTAAATGACAACCTACGTAGCCTTCTAGGTTAATATGGGTTGGTTAATGGGCTTAATGGGTTTAATCCACATCAGATTTACATCTCTAATTTTCGTCACTTTTAATTCCTAAAAATGTAAAATTACCAAAATACCCTTTTTGTTACCGGTATGGCCTAAGAATACCCCGGGACCCAAACTATACCCCCGGCTAGTGTTTTCTGACTATATCGACCCTTTCGGACGCGTTGGCGCACTCAAAACGACCATACGACTTATAGATTTTAAATTCACTTTGAAGTTGTTCGACCAGGAACCTACAGAATAGCAACTTTAGAAGGGCAGGAGTTTAAGAATGCATGGAATGCAGAACACTTGCGCAAGTATTATCAGTGATGTAAACTCTCAAACATTTTTGTTAGTATGAATAAAGTGACAATATTCAGCCCAGTTCTCTCCTTTTGTTGGAAATTTTTTGCGGAATACTCGTGCTACGCATTCAGCAAAAGTACTACTCAGACTACTCAGAAATCTATTCCCGAAAACGCCAACTAAGGTTGGTCGGGAAGTAAATCTATTCTCGAAAACGCCAACTAAGGTTGGTCGGGAAATAAATATATTCCTAAAAATGCCAACTAAGGTTGGTAGGGAAGTAAATATATTCCTAAAAATGCCAACTAAGGCTGGTTAGGAAGTAAATCTATTCCCGAAAATGCCAACTAAGGTTGGTCGGGAAGTAAATCAATTCCTAAAAATGCCAACTAAGGTTGGTTAGGAAGTAAATCTATTCCTAAAAATACCAACTAAGGTTGGTTAGGAAGTAAATCTATTCCCAAAAATGCCAACTAAAGGTTAACTATAATTGGTCAGAAGCATTTTAAAATATGAGTATGTGAAAATGATCAATAAGTTGGTCGAGAAACAAAGTATCATCAATTTTGGTTAGTCGTCAAATGATTACCACAAATTTAAGATAGCCGACAATAAGTTTTAACGAACTCCAGTTGATCGACAAATAACACAATGTTGTTATCTTTTTAACAGATATACATGCACAGATGTAAAGTGTTTTATGATTACAAAACAATGGCAGTCAAGATTTGCAAATAAAATTATTTCATTAAATGTAGAAAAAAATACATCAAGAATGAAATACAAATTAATTATTACATAAAGATTCCTATTCTATTGGTTTCTTCCCCTTTGCTTTTGAAACAGGTTCCTCGCCAGCAGGAGGATCGTCTAAAGCATAAGGGGAATTTATGAAGTTAAGATCTTTAAGCATCCTGATGTTCATCACAGATGGTCGATCGAGTAGGTGCTCGGGACGAGATATCTCAATATTGGAATGGAGATTGTAATCGCCAAGGTATTTGGAAACCAAACACCGAGGGATGGCCCGAGCAGAGATCCAACTCATGTCAAGCTTGAATAGTGGCACTGGTAGGTCGAGCAGCCCAGGATTATGGTAATCCCACAGGTAATGACCCTGTTCCAGTTGCAGTACACCTAAGGCATTTAACCATCCCTGTTTGTAACCCTCATTATTTTCATTTTGGATACGATCGTCCAAATGGTAAAGATCCTCATTGTAGCCAGCCATCCAGAATTATCTGGACTGCTTATGGAATTGATATGTCAATCTTTCCCGTTGCTTATGGAGACTTTTTATAAAGAGTTCTTTATTCTCCAAGGCAGACTTCTGCGTAGAAAGATGCTCATCCAGATTCCTGATCTTCTTAGACATTTCAGCCAATGCCTGGTTCTTTGCCATCAGTTGGAAGGCCTAGTTCTCCAGAGCAGATTGAGTTATCTGTTCCTCGACAGTAATCCGAGCAGCTCTTGCTCGTCCCCGAGGAGATCTTACTTGTCCCCGAGTAGATGTAGAAGGGCCAGCTCTCTTCAAGGTTTCTAATTCATCCCTCAGGTTGGCATTTTCGACCTCCAAGAAAGAAAATCCCTCGTCGTTCACAGGGACCAAAGCATTTGAGGTGGAAACTGCAGACTTCAACTGAGACACCTCTCTTTGCAGGTCATTATTTTCCTGCTCTAACAACTCAGCTATCTGTCTGTGCTCTTCGATCTCAGCCTTCAAAGTTCTCTCCCTCACATCGTAAGCAGCAAATAGTTTATCGTATCCCTTATCAGCACGGATTTGCTGATACTTCTTCTCGTACCCTTCGTGCAAAAGGGCTATAGATTCCTTATATTGTTGCTGAAGTTCTTTAAGAGTGCCCTGGAGATCTTCAATCATATCATAGTATGCTACGTTGTTAGCCACTGTACGGTCGAGCAGGCACTTCAAATACTGATAGGCTTCAATTGCTTGCTCTGAAGCACCTTGACCGAGGATGTCAATGATTTGAGCTGCACTCATGTCTGAATGACCAGCTTTTGAAATACTCATTGCATTGCCTTAACAGTTTTGTATCGTGAGAAGATAATAAGTTCATCCTGGCCAGAAACTAGTAAAGGAAGAAAAAGCAAGAATCAATAAGAGTACAAACAGAGCATGAAGAAGAGAATCAACAGTATGCATAAGAAAAAGTTCAAATTTTATTACATCATAAAGGAGAAGTACAAAATTCAGAGTTACATTTGACAAAGAAAAATAAAATAAGAGAAATCCGAACAACTCTACACCTTTTCGTTGTCTCCCAAAACTTTCTCGGGAGGCTGGGATGAGGAGGTAGGTTGCTCGGATGGAACAGAGGTTTGCTCGGGAAGTGCTGGAGGTTTCTCGGATGAAGTAACGGGTAGTTGAAGTTCCTCGCCAGTGGGCTGGATAGCTGAGGGATGATAAATTTGATCTCCCATCACCATGGAAGATTCCTCAGAGGCAGCTTCGTCCTCTTCTTCTTCTTCAGGAGTTGGAGGGGGGCCCGGGATGTGTCGCTGAAATAGTTCAGAATTTTCATCAACTTTCATCTCTTGTAGAGAAGCGACCCATCCATCTCTAAAGTATTTGAGGCTGCCATATTCCACTTGCGACATCATGGCAGCCAAACCTTTATTCCACCCTTTATCCCAGCCGACACTGAAGGATTTTTTGACAGCCAATTTCCTTTTTGTCTTCTCCGAGGAAAGCTTCTAGGAAAGAAGATCATCAGCAGCCTTCAATTTATTATCAACTTCCTCCTTCTGACGACTTACTTCCCTAAGTTGACCCAACTCCTCCTCAGCAGTCTTGAGCTTATTTTCAAGCTCCCCAGCATTTTTGAGCTTCCCTTCGAGCTCTTTATTCTTCTCCTCCAAATCATTTATTTTTTCCTCCAACCCCTTGGAGACCTCAATAACCGGATCCTTCTCCTGTTCGATGGAATTAAGCTTCTTCTCCCAAATAGATTTATCATCATCATATTTCTGACGAGAATCCTTCAGAGACTGTGTCAGGCCCACCAAAGCTTCCTCTACACCAGACGAGGAGCTTGGAGCTTTAATAGCTTCATCCTTCATCAAAATTGTATTAAAACAGGTCACCAACTGGGAAAAGAAAATGATATTAAGTCAGTACACAGATGTAACAGGGGAAAAATGAAAGATGAGGACAATGATACTTACAGAAGCTATATGACGAGCAACTAATGAGGTAACCATGTCCCGATAAAGATTTTCTTCCATACCTTGGATCTCGGGAATGATCCAAGACTTCACCGAGCTCATGGCAGAGCTCGGGGTAACAAAAGTGGGAACACCACTAGTCGGGGGCTGAGAGATGGATTCAGCCAAATTGATAGATGAGCTTTTCTTCAGCCTCCTCAGAGGAGCGTCAACGTTCTCGATTAATGATGTAGTCTTAGTCGGAGAAATGACAATCACCTCGCTTGGAGCAGCAGCCTTGCTCGGGGCCACTGGGGGCTTCTCGACAACCTTCACAGGAGCAGACGAAGGAGGTGTATCAATTTTATTTGTCCCCTCTCCTGGGACATCAAGCTTACTTTTCTTTTCCTCTCCAGCACCAGAGGCAGATTTCTCAAAAAGGGTAGGAAGTCTTCTTTTCTTCATCCTTTCACTCAAGGGAATATGTGACTCAGGTGAAGAACTTGTAGAGGATGGTATTGGTTCTGCATCGCTTATCACCGGACGAGCAGTAAAAGAGGAGGTGTAACTCTTGTACTGCAGCAAATATGAAGCTGACCTAATATGCTCATCGGCAACAGTCGGATGCAAACTCCAGATAAGTTTTAAATGCCTTATGTTAACGTCTGTCTCTTTTGGAGATTTTCTTTTGCTGTCAACTGCAAATAAATCAAAATTAAAATATCAGTGACACATTTTATCAAACACAAAGGAAGCATAATTTTGAAAATAAAATAAAAACAACCTATCCCATTGCCATAGGGAGGACATTTGGGAAACTGGTAAACATCAGCTCCAGTTAATGGAGGGTGTTGCCAATTTTTCATAACCACCCCGTGCTCAAAGTAGTCCTTATTGGCATCTGGGAGATTGACCACTAAAGCTCTATTTAAAAACCTAGTTTTTAAATAAAAAGTATTATCACCCACATCCCATCTATAACAAAACATAATTTCAGGAATTCCTATACGAGTTCCATGAATTTGATTTAATCTATAAACTCCGTTAACTATACTCCATGTATTGGGGGCTATTCTTGCAGGAACCACGTCAAAGTATTGACAGAATTCCAAACATAAAGGGTTTGGGGGAAAAGAAAAGCCACATTCAGCGACAAAGAGACTGGGGAACCAATGTCCCTCAGCCAAATGAAAATAGTCTGAAGGCTCAGAAAGCTCTTCCAAAATAACCCATGAGGGAATAGAGAAATCAGAGTGAAACTTATCAATCGATTCTACAGGATAAACCATGATGAAAGAAGCAAATCAAAGAGAAAGAAGAAAATCTTCCAGGAAAGGGATGAGTCTGTTGACAACAAATGATGAAAGAGATGAACGCACGGGAGAGAGAAACAATGGAAAAATCAAAGAGATAAGAATGAAAAAGTAGAAGACAATGGGGTTTTCTGCAATGTTTAAATAATTTGCCTTGGGAATGGGTAAAGATAATGATTGCAAAAAGAGACGGTTACGTTACTGGTGGCTAAAAAGACAAAAAAGGGCGCGGGAATCGAAGCGGTTATAAAAATTCAAAAAGACCGATTCTACGAATTTGGAAGGAAAAATAAATACAAAAGAAAATACTCCTAAATTTCAGGATGATCATTTAAAAACCGCCATATTTCAAGAAAGAATGTTCCACACTCCTCAAATCTCGAACTGTGAAACATTGGGGGCTTCTGTTGATACCAAATTTAGTCTGCTGACATGGCTCAATTGGGTGAAGACACGTGGCAATCTAAGAGGAACTCGACTTCCCCAACCCACTCAGATACTCTGAGCAATAGATGCTTTCCGAGGAACCATACTGCAACGAGGAACTCTGCTTTCCCGATCAACCCAGACACTCCGACCAACAAGAGTTCTCCGAGGAACTTTAATACACCGAGCAACCTATGAGTACCGAGCTACCTAGGTGGTCCGAGCAGCTTAGGCGGTCCGAGCTGCACCTCGAACAGAGCATTAATAGCAGGATAACCAACAGATTGACTGCGCATTAAATGCTTATTATTATCATACAGATGTATACGCCTAATAGACAGCTATTTATTACCCTTTCACATGTACAGCCTGAGGCTATAAAGACATTGTATCATCCTCATTGTAGGGGGACCGAAATTTCTTGATAAAACTTATAATCGAGAATTCCCAAACAGTCAGCAATAACAGAAACAGTGGACGTAGGCCATTCTTATAAGGTTGAACCACTTTAAAATTTCGTTGTCTCACTTTATTTTATCTGTGATTAAATAATTAGATATAATCTAATTTTTTTACATCAACACTTACTAACCACTTAGCATTCAAAAAGCCGGTGCCAATTTTTTTTTTTTTTATCTAAACACAACAACAAGTGCAATAATAACAATAACCAACCAACCAAGCAGTAAAATAATCTAAACTAAACCCTAGATAAATGACTGTAATAAAATGGTATCGAATAAACTCTCGGTTCCCAAAATAAAATCCAACTAAACATCTAATGAAATCAAACTGAGTCCACAAATACAAGTATGATAAATTGAATAGAATAAATAACTAAGGGGGCGACATGCCCAATTAAAATAATTGAACTACATCTTACTCTAGGAATGAAATAACCGAAGAAACTAAGTCCAAATCCTGCAAGCATCCACATGTGCTGCAACTACACATCCCTGGAACATATCGTCAAGTTTGGCGTCCCTGTGGCTGGACACCTAAAAGGTTTTGAAAATATTTTGCAAGTGATTAAAATGCAACAATTAAAATGCATAAATTCTCTTCATATTTAAGCTAGTGTCGCACTCCTTTGAGATACTACTCACCCCTCATCTAAAGTGCATACCTAACGCTTTCTTCCTAACCCTCCTAGTTATACTATCCCGTCTAACTATCCTTGTTTTGAAAACTTCCTGACACACTACTCTAGCCCAAGTAAGTCGTACTTTTACTTCATAAGTTATTTATGACATTAACTTAATTAATCTTTTTTTAAATACAACTATATAACCGTCTCACTAGTTATATACAAATTCACCCGTATATAAATATCTACTATATTATTTATGTATATACAAAATACAATTGTACTACATGTATTCCACCCGTATATAAACATCTACACTATTATATACTTACCATTATACTACAACATTCACACACATGCCGTATATATATCCATCCTCTCGAGTAGGGACTCATCGGATGTTTTCTCTAAAATGCTGTCACCCCAAGTATACTCAATCCACTCGAATACCCCAAAACGGTTAACTCACCGAATCACAATAAAATAAAAATAATCATAGCAGAGGTGGTCGTAGTTCCCCGGTTGTGAGACCGAATCATACCCAAAGTGTCTCACCCCGAAAAGAACACAATATAAAATAATGAACGCTATGACCTGGGAATTATACTCGCTCTTCATTCTCTAGCCAGGGGATTCACCCACATCATGCAACCTCCTGTGATATCACTAGAGGGATATGTATTCCTATAAATATTATTCACACCAATATTTATAAAGATCAAATATATATACACTACACAATCACTGCATATATATGTAAGCTAATTGAACCGACTAACCTGTGCCTAACCCCCATGGCACTAGCCCATAATACCCGAGTCAAATTTCCCGACTCTTAATTTAATTAATTTATAAAAATGGTATCACTCAACAAAAATGTTCGGACTCACTCCCTTGGCCCGTATCATAACCTTTTAGAATTTATCACACAAATTCTCGTAATTAAGTTTGACACACTTTTCAAATTTATAATATTCCTTAATACCGATCCCCCAAATTCTAGGTATTAATCTCCATTTACTTATTTCACTAAATACATCACTTTTTAATCCAAAAAAAAAATATCAGGCCACCAAGAATTTAAGTAGAACTGCCCGCATCCTGTTCACGTCGTTTGAACGAGGTCTTGGATCATTCAAGCGATTTCAAATTGTCGTTTGAACGACATTCCTGGTCGCTCGAAGGACCTTTCATTTCCAACATCGTCTCCTTCTTCTCCACAACCAACGTTTCTGCCATTGATATCTCTCCAAGCTATATTTTTTTAACATGGAACCTAATTCAAACATTCCCCAACAAAATTTCTTCTTTCGAACAGATTCCAACCATGGATTTAATCTATAAACATCAATAATTTGTATCACCATTTATTAAATCCCAATTTCGAGTTTTTCTATGGGTTTCGTTAATTCGTCTTTCACAGATCAATATCATAAACTAAATTTCTCATATCCACAACTAGATTTCTACATAATTTGATTTCACACCATTCAGACCTATACGATATTATCAATAAAACTTTCAGTCTATTTCACGAGTAAAATTCCTTAAAAGAACCCATTTCAATGCATCAACCCACCCAAAAACAAATTTGATTTACACCCACTATGATATGAATTGATTACCAAAGATTTACATTGAAACAAATTAACCACTTGTCCGTATTTATTCGTAGTGTCTGATTCCTTTGGGGTAGACGATGATTCGATGAATAACACACTTAATCTCTTGTGATTTGGCTCCCCTAAACTCCCCAAGTTATCCCTCTTTTCTCCTCTGTAAAACTAGGGTTTTCTATTTGAGTTGTGTTTACCACAAACTCCCAAATGTAGGTTTCATATTGTTAATTCCGTAATTGAGCTTATGGGCTAATTTAATGCCCAAAACACCCCCGTGTGAGCCCGGTTGTGCCTAAAATTGTCCCGAGACCCAATTATTACCCCACGTACTCTTTTTCGACTACTCGACCTATCCGAAATCAACTGTGCACTCAGAATTGTCATCCGAGTTACTCTATAGAATTCTTCAATTTCGACCTCAAAATACAACACATGTGCAAATTTAAAAATAACCCTAATTATTTAAATCTACGTCACCGAATTAAATAAATTCTCCAATTTAAGTAAATTCCCCAAATTAAATAAATTTCTATTTCACCAAAATAATTAAATTCCATGCCCTCAAAATTATGGGGTGTTACATACCTCTCATAGATGACGCTGCTACGTAGTACTTATAATAATGACCTACACAACATCTAGCCCACCTGTGCCAGTGTGTGCTACGGTTTCGAACCTGTGAAACCTCAAACGGATAGGACCGTCCACGAACATTGATATGCCCACACAAATAAATATACATACATATTATTCGTAGGTAATTACTCTATAATTACCTAAGGTATCCCACATAATATCCATAAATATCCACCCATTAATAATTAACCATCCAGTTAGTTATTAATTCCTTCATCTTTAAAATATTATTTAACCATCTATTTAAATATAATTTCTCAATTAATATATGTGCCACATTAGCATTTTTAATAAAATTATTGTTGATCCAAACACCGTCCCACCAACTCGTTTGGTTTTCAAAAATACCTCGGATCCATCCCCGGTCCCATCCCAACCTGCCCCGAGGGCCGAATTGATTCGCCTTAATGGGCAGAAGCCCAGATCTATTACGTTTTTCTATTACGGGATTTTTTAATTTCTTCCCAAGATCCATTCTAATGGTTAATTCTTTTTCACAAACCTATGAACAGGTCCCCACGACTTAGTTACTCATCTTAGAATAAGAAATTTCATATATTAACATTAAGTTCTTTCCCTAAATCCCAGAATTTACATAAATGGGTTAAGACCCTTAGCCTAGATTTTCTACCAAAATTTCTTATATATTCAAATCAGATTTGGGGCATATCGCATGGGTTCAAAGTCACTAAATTTTCAAATCTTAAACATATATAAAAAAACCTCTACATGTGAATCCAACTTTCTAAATTTATCCTGAAATCCTAAGGCATCCATAGTCCAATTCAAGATAATGATCAACCTAGATTTCCGGGTTAACTATCTAAGTTCTAATTACTCATCTACATGGATAAGATTAGATCCTACCATATTAATCACCAATTACAACTAAAACCCAGAAATCACATGGGGTTATTACGATGAATCAAGAAACACATTGAACGTTAAATTAAGCAAAAGAATTCTTGTCTGGATATGTGATTGATGAATTTCTCCTTAAATTTCTTGTTCCTTCTCCTCCTTGGCTTCTGTTCCTTTCTTTCTTGAGGTGGGACTGCTAGGGTTATGTATTTGTTTATGTGTGGGGAGTATTAATCTTTTCGTTAATATATTAGTCCTAAATCCCGAGTTAGCTTATTTTCTTAAATTTTGGACCCCCAAATGGGCTCGAACCCATAATTGGACTAGCGCAAAAGTTTTTCAACTTATATACCTATACCCCGTGATCATTTCTAAAGGTTTAAAACACCTAAGCGAGCCCATACAGCTTTCCGGAATGCGTCTCAATTATTTTTATTCCACAATTATATTTATAATCAAGTCACACATCATTTATAAATTTTCTACTACACATGCAATTGTTTCCAATTGTAATTATTCACATAAAAATCAATCTCACGTGATTATGACATAATAAAAGTTTATTTGTTCGTAATTCTTAAATTAAATTCATCGATTAAATTTAATTTTCACAAATTTTATTTTATTCCAAAAATGTAGTTTTATTTATTCTAGAAAAATACGGGGTATTACAAGTGCAATGTCTTTCATGACTGGCCGGTATTACAGAACTAAAGTACGTAGTCCGTGTTAATTCTCAACTTCTCCCTCCTCTATTATCTCTGTAATTATAACGTTGATTATATGTTCATATTCGTGAGGTGGGTTATATAGTTTTATGTTATATCTAGATTTTTTCAAATGGTACGTTTGATTGTAATTATAAATATTTAATAATAATTCATTATTGCAAAACTTAAATAAAAAAGTGGGAAAATAGATAGTTTATGATAAGAATTGAGTTGTACTGAAAACATTTTTATTTTTTGTTTTTGTTGGACTGGGGGGGGGGGGGGGGGGAGGGGGTTATCAAAGCCATTTCTCCAACATTTTATATAAAAAAATATATTTTTCAAATTTTGTTATCAAACACAACCCAATGCGCCGTTTGGTACGGGATAAAGTTGAGTGAAATTTGATTCCTTCTAAATATTTTTGGAAAAGTGTAAGATTACTAGGTGCGAGGTAAAGTTACACGAGAATGCGAGCACCAATGAAATCAAATTACCTCATTTATGAAAAAATGAGTGGAATCAAAATCCATTCAATATAGGTGATATTCTTACTTTCCCATGAGAATATTTACAAATAATTTTTGTGAAGACAAAAGTGCCCTTAAAGTATTAAATCATAAAGACTACCCATAAAATCTAAATACTTATTTTGTAAAGATAATTTTGTTATGTCATTTTGTATTAAATTTAAAGTCGATCATATTTTATTTACGCATTTTTTTCTACTCATGTAATAATTAATTTGATTAACTTACAATATAATACACACATATCTCTAAAAATTTATTATATTTGTTAAATGTTGAAAAATATATATTTTAAAAATAAAATCATATTTGAATTCAAACATTTATAAATAGTGAACCGTAATATATATATATATATATATATATATATATATATATATATATATATATAAAATAATGCTCTTGTGCGGACCGAACATGTGTCACCTAATGGTGCGCCTAGAAATTATTGTCTAAATTATAAGCACTCTCTCTCTTTTCTGGCTTACCGCTAGGTGACACATGTCCGGTCTGCATTCTTAAAATGCGGACTAGTCCGCACAAAAGCATGACTGTATATATATATAAAGAGAGAGAGAGTATTATTGGTATATATTATATATTTTTATGTCATTTTTCATGCATGAACTAAACACAAAATTTTAACTCCCAATAGAAATCCATTGGTAAAGGTTTCGCGGTAATCACAATTCATCCAAAATATTATCACGAATCAAACAGGACCGTGTCGAGGAACACTCGAAAAAAAAAGAAGAATATAAGCAAATTTACTCTACATTTAGAATTTTTTCTCCTTTTCCACGCACATTTTCTTTTATATATTGAAATGATGAGCCTTACCCCTCATTGAAGTAATAAAGATGCAAAATGCATCCATCTCTAATTTCACATGATAGTGTCTACCCTAACAGAAATTCGACATCGATTTCATACGAGTCATTCGACATTACATAACAATCAATGTTACTACAGAGCACCAGCGGTCGAACTCTGGTTTTATTCTGGAACGGAGGATTAACCTACCTAGTACAGAAAAAAACTACAACATAACACTGATGCATTCTCATCATACATTCAATTTTTCTTGGCAATGAACAAGCCCCAAATCTGCTCCCCAGATGAACTCCTCACGATCTTTGCCTTCCAGCCACCAACTATGTCATTATAATCTTCCTGCAGGTTATTTCACAATACATATAAGAACAAACTGTGGATAAAAAACATAAAAAAAATAAGTGGACGAAAGATGTCGAAGCTCTCACTTCAGAGAAGTCTTGTACGAATTCATCCCTTTCCTTCTCAACAGTGTTTAGTTCCTTCTGCAGAACTTTCATGAACTGCAACACAAGGAAAACCATTGTTTTAGATTAAAAAACCAGCATGAAATCATAAATACCAAACATAAACAAGAAAAACATAGGTACCTGATCAGTTCTATCCTCCGCAATGACCTCATCAAAACCAGCATCTATAAGCATCTGTACATTATCCAAAAATTAATAACAGCATAATATATGTATATCCGTGACAGAGAGAACGACAGAGGGGTAAACAAAATAGTTTTCAGACATGAATATACCTGGCCGTATGCTTCAACATCATGGAGATCATATCCTCTTTGCTTAATATACTCTGCAAATTCTTCTGACGGATTTCCAGCTCTTCGACAATAATCACTTATTAGGACTTTGCCTCCTGGCTTCAACCACTTGTAGAAGGATTTAAATAATGCCGGTTTATCCTGAAAATATACCATCCAAATTTCATAGATTTTAGGAACGAGGTGTGAGGGGTAAAAAGGTAAAGCAAAAAAAATATAATAAAAAAGGAAAAAAAGCCGAAGATGGGTCTAAACCTACAACAAATGCTGATACATTTGATGAAGCAGAACGTATCAATAAACAATTCCAATTAAACTCTTATTTAAGTAAAGACAGGAATGTTTACTTGAATGTGGAGAATGGTGTCACGGCTGTAAATGACATCAAATGTGCCGTTAGGATAAGTTTTCTTGGTGCAATCAGCAACCTCAAATTCAACTGCGCACTTGAGCCCGATTGCACGTTCAAGGGCAAAAGAAATCATATTTACAGAGAGATCAATGCCCACAACGTGAACATCAAAGTTCTCAGCCATGTAGAAGTCACCTCCTCCAATGCCACATCCCACATCTAAGACTTTCTGCCCAGGCTTAAGATCCAGTAGTGCAACAAATTCTTTTGTTGTCTCTGCTCATGGACAAAGAAACAACCAATTAAAAAAAATGAGTAAAGAATAATAATAATCAGAAATTTCACAGAATTGAAGGTAAAATATGAGTATTTGAACCTGGGCCCTCTCAATTTTTAAATATCACAACAAAGTATCCCTATGTACATATACTTTTCTGCCAAATCCCACCCCACCTTTCAAACTCAATTTTCTCGATCCTCCACTAGCAGTTGCCATCTAGAAGTAAATAAGTGACACTCCCTCCGTCCCATATTAATAGTCATGCTTTCCTTTTTATCCGTTCCAAATTAATAGTCGTGTTTCCAAAACAAGTATATAAAACTAGGTGAGATTACGAGGTTACCCTTCCAAACAATACGTTCTTGAAGTGCGGATTATAACCTAACCTAGCCTATGATTCAGCACCTTGAACGACAACCTTCGACACCAACTAAATAAGCCTGCTTGAACCAGTAACCAAGGACATATTAGTCGCCTGGGCACCAATCCGTACCAGTTCCTCCGAGTGCCATATAAGAGAACAATGATCCAAATGGACGTCTTCCTTTTTATCCTTTCTAAATTAATAATTGTGTTTCTTAAATAAGTATATAAAAATAGGTGAGATTACGAAGTTACCCTTCCAAAAAATACCTATAAGGGAACAATGATCCAAGTGGATGTCTTGCATTTCAAAAGGTATTTATAATTTTTAGGAGGATAAATTTGGAAAGTAAATACATCTCTTGGTATGTTTGACTTTCAAATGGCGACATCTAATTAGGAGGGAGGGAGTATTCAAATATCTATTTTATATATATATATATATATATATATATATATATATAGAGAGAGAGAGAGAGAGAGAGAGAGAGGGGTCCCTGAGTTTGAGGTCCCTGAATGAGGTCTGTTTTTTTAAAATAGTAAAAAAAATATTTTGGGATTGATTTTTTTTTTATGATTTTTAAACATTTCAGTAGAGCCATATAAAAAAATTAACTCAAAATGATTTCTTTTACTATTTTAAAAAAATTAGTCAAACTTTGTCAGTTTTTTAATAGCTTAAAAATAACTTAAAAACTGATACAGTTTGACCGATTTTTTTAAAATAGCAAAAAAATTCATTTTGAGTTAATTATTTTTTTATGGTCCTGCTGAAATATTTAAAAACCATATGAAAAAAATCAACCCAATAATATTTTTTTACTATTTAAAAAAAATGGACCTCATTCAAAGACCACAAAGTAGGATCACACCTTTCCATATATATATATATATATATATATATATATATATATAGAAGAAGGCTCACTTACATCATGCTCTATACATCACCCATGCATCACGCCTAATTCTGGGCCATAAAAAACTTTTTTTTTCAAATTTTATATTTTTCCCTTGAAATTAACCTTCCAATCAACCCATATGCAAAAAATTAGGTCAAAATACATTTTGTAGCTATTTTTAAAAAATCCATAAAAACCTACTAAAAATACTGCGCTAGCAGTTTTTTGTGGATTTTTTTAAAAATAGCTACAAAATGTATTTTGACCTAATTTTTTGCATATGGGTTTATTGGAAGGTTAATTTCAAGGGAAAAATATAAAATTTGAAAAAAAAGTTTTCAAGGGCCTAGAATTAGGTGTGATGTACGTTGTGATGTATAGAGCATGATGTAGGTGAGCCTTCCTCTCTCTCTCTCACTCTCTCTCTCTCTCTCTCTCTCTCTCTCTCTCTCTATATATATATATATATATATATATATATATATATATGCTATGCATCGATTATAGTAGCCCTTAAAGGATTTCAGTCAATTTAGCATACCAAATCCTCCTGTGCTCACATAGCCTTGTCCAAAGATGCGTTCATAGCGCAAGATGCCTCTGCATTTGTACTGGACATTGTCCAAGAACTGCTGAAACTGCTTATCTTCCTCTGATTTGACTTTCTGCCATATCCAGCAAATCTGCATCAAGCAAACAACACGGATGCAGCTTTCAGTTACTAAATTTTAATAAAGACACAACAAAGAAGTAGAAAATATTGAGAAACAAAATTTCTCACCTGGTTTTGATTTTTCTTGTTCTTCACATAAGCACCAATGCATTTGCAGCCAATGAAAGAAAATTCATAGGAATTTCCAGAACCATCTTGGGTATGACATTCTTTAAAGACCTGTGGTATAGTATTAATCAGAAAAGGCAGGTAACTGAAATTTTTATATCAAATATATAAGGTAAATCCCTAAAAGGAACATTCGGTTGTGTTCAATTATGAAGAAAGTCCCACAAAGATCACCTAAAGTCATGGCAAAGTAAATTGTGAGTAGGAAAATTGATAACATAGTTTATTATTGGAGGTTTGATCCATAGTTTATTATTAGAGTTTGATCCGTAGGCATCTGTATCACTTAATCCACTCAAAATAAAAACCCAATTTTTTATAACAAAATATTTAAAATATAAAATATAAAATAAAAATAGAATAACCACTAAGGGAACTTAGGCCAGGCAAGGTTTATTTGTCAAGGGCTCTTTGAAATGGAGCTTTGTTAAGGAAGGTCAAAGAAACATTACTATTGCTTAGTCGAATAGATGGAGCTATATAATGTTCAATCCAATTTGATCAAAGTATTACTTTATACGTTTAACTATTTCTGGACAACTAAATTCCACAGTAAAGTTCAAACCTTTGTATAATATCTGGGTTCCCGATAATGGGTTGGGTTGTTCTTTCGCTTGTGGTCTCCAGATTGATGGAAACATGATTCCCTGAAGAAAATAAACCCACCAACCTTCAACCATTTGGCAAATCTTACTGCAAGATTCTCAACCTGCGATGAATGGAAAAGAGATTTTTTTTTTCTATGTTATGATATTGCTTTTTATTAAATGAAAGGACTGGAAAGAGATAAGTTCACCTCTTTATCAGATAGATACATCAGTAGCCAGTTTGAGAAAATCAAGTCTACTGAATCTTCTGATATATTCAGGTCGGGAGATGTGACATCAGCACACATAAACTTGACATTCTTATGATGGCCATTGATGCTTTCATTCTGCAAGGCAGGATTTCCAAAGGAAATCAATATATAACAGCGAGAGAAGAAAACAATAATTGTTCCAGTGTTACACGCAAGGAATAGGTGAATAATCTTTTGCTAAGGCGTGTAATACATAACCTTCTTTATCACACTTTCGATGAAGTCCAAAGCTATAACCTGACCAGCATCTTTAGCCAATTCACCAGTGAAACGGCCAATGCCAGCTCCTAGTTCCAGAACTGATTTCCCTTCATATGGGGGAAGAAGAGACAGTACCTGTATGGACCAACAATTGATTGGGTTAACAAACGAGCAATCCTATTGGCATTTCAAATAGTGATGACTCTCGATACTCCTAAATCTATCACATCATAGTTCAATTTTTTTTTATAGTGTAAGTAGCTATTTTTCTACTGTTGATAACATCATTTGTTGTCAACAAATATAAAGTGAACACAGATAGATAATATTTATGACTTAAGAAGATAACTCCATGACCTGTCAGATATAAATAAATAAATTAAAATAAAAACATGAGAACAAAAACCACTGAAGGGACGTCATCCATTAAAATATTTGGCAATGGATTAAAACCGAATGACAAACTATGAAAGTGTTTGATCCTGGAAACATTCACTAATATCAAGTATGTTGACTGTATTTTAAGTTGAAATATAACATTATCTGGCAATCAAAAACAAGGATCTATCACAATTTGTGTGCTTTGAATATTAACAAAACATCATGATTGTTCTCATTAACAAAACATCATGTTAGTTTTATGTTTTTGTGATTTTTATTAAATACTTTAGATTAACAAGTCATTATTTAAAATCGTTAGAAATTGAGAATAATTACATTTACATGGTGAAGTAGAGAGTAGAGAGTAGAGAGTTTCTCCTTTTTCCGGATGTTGACTTTATACATTTGCACTTTGCCGGTAAAGGAGGAAATTGATTGGGGAAAGTTTAATGAAAACATAGATCTTAGTGGGAAGTTTAAAGAACTTAGAAGTTACAATTGTAAGGTGAATGTTAATTACTATCATACCCATAACATCAAGATATGAATAAGAGAAATATATACCATGAGGCTATACTATAAAAGTACATAAATTTGGTGTGAGAACGGTCTTTTAAAAGTAAGAGTCCTCTTTGCTTTATATTAGTATAGAAACTAAAGACTAGAGAGAATTTTTTCTAACGAAGACATCAGGATAACCATCTTGCAAAAAATAAGGTCAATAAAGCCCTATCAAGTACATCCCCAAGAAGGAACACAATTTGTCACAAATTGTGGTTTCAACATAAAATAAGGTGTGATAAGATAAGATAAATCTTGAATTCAAATGTTGAGCATGTTTAAAACACAGATTTAATTAGATCTGAATTTGATAAAATGGTATGTTTAATTGTCATTTTACAACTTGCGCTTGATGAGGAAAATAAGTGATGAAGGGCTAATGCAATGAGATAACTAACTAGCCAACTTGACCTTGGTCTAGTCTGTTTCCCAGTTCTGATGGCAATAAAATCTCAACAGAACAATCAAATTAAGATTCGGTAGATAGATAGTAGAGAAGCACATGGATCTATAAATTTACAGAATTTCCGAATTTTTGACCGAATTTTGGGTGACAAACTGACGTGTTGGCTTGTTATGGTTGGTTTATGGGATCCGCGCCAAGGGGATCTCAAAACCTACCAATAACAAACCGACACGTCAATTTGTCATAAAAAATTCTGTCAAAAATTCGGGCTCCTTAGAAGTACTCATAAATTTAATATCTCATGGAACTGAACAGCAACATAAAAATGTCTAACCAAACACTGTATAAATCAAGCACATCAGGGGAAAAAACTCATCATGCTCTTAAGCGTAATATCTTAGAAGTAATAGACTAACCAAGCTGAGAATTCAATCACCTCAGTATGAACTTCGAAATCCAGGTAAATATTTAAAAACTATGTAAAGGCTTCTCTCATGCGGAGCTAAAATAGTAAAAAAAAAAGAAGAAAATTTGGTTAATTTTTTTGTGTGGTTTTTAAACGTTTCCGAGAATCACAAAAAACAAAATCAGCTCAAAATGATTTTTTTTTCTATTTTTAAAAAATGGGTGTGCTGTTTTTTTTTTTTAGTTCTTGAAATGTTTAAAAATCAAAGAAAATGGTCCACAGGTGTCGACTAAAAAATGAGGTCCTCACCTGAGAATCCGCCAAATTATATATGTAAATAAAATTTATAAGAAGTGGCAGTAGGTGTGGACTCAAAAATGAGGTCCCACCTAAGAATCCTCCAAACTATATATATAAATAATATTTATTAGAGAAGCAAATAAAAAAAAATAGTAACACACAGCAGATGCAAGAATTACCTTAAGAGGGTACTATCAATTTATTTTTATTTCAAAAATAAGACAAGGTTTTATATTATACTTAAACAGCTCTAAAAAACAATAAATGTTAATAACTTTTTTCTTTCCCAAAAGTAAATTGGGGCAGGGTGGCCCCACGCCGCTAAAATTTGGAATTTTAGCAGTAAAGTTCATAATTTTTAGTTACATCTTTATATTTTTATGTTTTGCCCCAGTCCAAAATAATATACTGGCTTTGATCCACTGTCCAACTCCTTAATCTGACATTGCAAGGGTCAGAATAAATTTGATACGTTTGGGTCCTTCAAAAATAATTATTTTGACTTTGGTTCATTCTCCATAGTCCAATTCTCAGATCCGAAATTACAAAACAGTCTTTGCCCCCTAATTGTTAAGGTATGTAGGCCTGTTGCTTTGATCCAAATTGAGGAATAAAAATCACTAGCAGAGTAGACCAAAACATCAATAGTTGTTAGTTGTTAAAATAATATTTATTTAATCAGCTAAATCAGACATAACTATAATGATCAGTAGACAATCGCCAAAAAGTCATGTAAAAGTAAGTACATCTCAAATTCAATGAAAACTGAATAAGATGATAGGAACACGTAAAATTGACTTTATAACGTTTGCTATTTTAATCAGACAGAATATTCATTATTCACAACAAACATACTATAATCATAATCAGATAGATACGTCTACGAATAAAAGATTAGCACATATTTGACTATCAAAATCATAAACGCAAGTAATAAAAAATAAGAGAGGGAGAGAGATGTATATATATATATATATATATATATATATATATATACTTCAGGTCTTTCTTCTTTGTCAAGGTCAGAGGCTTTGGAATCGAGCATCATAGCCTCAACGGTGAGGTCAGCAGAGTGCTCCTCCCAGTAGTTCTTCTGGATCTCACGTTCTTGTCCTGTGTACATTAAATACATACATACATAAATCAAATAGTGTAATTCAGTTATGTATAAAGAAAGAATAGGAAATGAAGTTCACCTAGAGCTAGAGCAGCCATGGTATACGATCGGATCGAGAGAGAAATGAGGAGGATGGTAATTTTAAATTAGCAAATAGGTAAATTGGTAACTCTATGAGCCCTCAACGGCAGCGCGGGATCTGGAGAAGCTCCTGGATCTACGGTTATCTGCCCTTCCTCTCTGCTGCATCAACACACTGTCTCGGTGGTTCCGTTGGTGTGGTTTGTGTTGCTATTTATAGACACAAAAAGGATTGGAATGCAAATGACTTTGCTGATATTGGAGGAGAGAGGATGATGGGATTATTTTTAATTAATTAGTGGTAGGGCTAGGGCTCAACATAAATTGAAGGAGAGGTACAGAACGATCGTTAAAGGCCATTTTGTGACTCAATCAAAGTGGAATTTGAGTTTTTATAACATAAATTTGCACTTTCATAAACATATATTTAATTACAAATATTATGCACATAATAAACAAAGTTAGATATATTTTGGTACTCTAAAAAAAAGACATTGGGTCTCACTTTCAATATGTCTTATTAGAAAAGAGGTCAGGTGATAAATATGTAATGCAAAAATATTTACTATACGTGAAAAATATGTAATAGGAACTATTTGGAAAACCTCATAAAGGAATTAAATTACGTGTCATACGACCTTAGTATAACTCACATATATTTGAATCCATATTCTTAAAATAGTAAAAAAATCCTCTTTAATTATTATTTATAGGTCCTTGAAATATTTAAATACTCCATAAAAAATCAAATATATATTAATGTTATTTTAAAAAAATGATCGGTTTTTTAGACCCTTTAAAAGACACTCGTTGTGGTTCCTCCACACACACACACTCCTTTCATCTTCCTCCACACCCTTTGAGTGACAAATGACATTTGTGCCCTTATGTTCATCCATCTCATCTTCTCCCACAGAAATGACATTTTTACCCTTATGTTTATATAATTTAAATGTTATATTTTTTCACCTCCAATTAAAACAAATACATTTAATAAAAAGAAATAATTATATTTTTCAATAAAAAAACTGTTTTTTTATAAAAAGAAAAATTGTTTACAAAACGTAAAATTTATTTTCTTAAAAAAGTTTTTTTTTACAAATTTTATTTTTGATTAAAAACTGTTTTTTTTTTTTTACTTTTTTAAAAATGATCTTTAAAATAGACAGTTTAAAAACTGTTTGATTATAAAAAAAACTGTTTTGATTAAAAAAAATTCTTTTATTATAAACTGTTTTGATTATAAAAAAATACTTTTATAATCAAATTTTATAAGAAACTTTATTACCTTAATTCCGACTCTCATTTAATTAACGTACACATTAATTAATTTATTACCTTCCCGACCTTACATCCCGACTCTAATCTAATTAATTACACATTAATTAATTAAGTAACTTCCCGGGTCCTCAGTCCGACTCTAATTTAATTAATTACGCATTAATTAATTTAATACTTTCCCGAGTCTACAATCCGACTCTACTTTAATTAATTACTCATTAATTAATTCAAATACTTTCCCGAGTCTATAATCCGACTCTAATTTAATTAATTACTCATTAATTAATTTAAATACTTTTCCGAGTCTACAATCCGACTCTAATTTAAGTAATTACTCATGAATTGCTTTAATACTTGGTGTCGCCCAACCATTATACCCGAACTCGCTCACTTGCCCGTAACTTAATATTTCCTGAGTCTATGTTCCGACTCTAAATTAATTTATTTCTCTCAATAATTAATTTAAATACTTTGGTGCCAATTAACCAAGATACCCGGACTCGCTCACTTGGTCTGTAACTTAGTATTTTCTGAATCTATATTTTCCCCATTACTAATTTATTTCACCTCAATTCCTTTACTAATGTAGCGTCACCCAACTACAATCCCCGAATATTATTCCTCGGCCCAATGTCAATACTTGTGAATTATTTCCCAAAGTTCGTTCATCTCATGACATACAATTTTCACCCTCCTAAACCCAATTATATCACCCTATAATTGTTAATGAATATATGCCCCATATGAATTTCTCACTAAATAAAAGTAAGGGGTTAAATCTTAAACAATTTTCTCTTTATACACAACACTGTCCGAATTGCCAAAATTCCTGTATCAACGATCGATCGAACTCCATGGGTCGATCGATCGATCGTCCCAGACTTCGTCTTCTCTAGCCTTCTGTTTGGCCATTGACGAACAACTAAGGTTTCTCTTCTCAAATTCCAACCTCAAACCAGCCTGTTAATCATCTTATTACATCTCTCATGAACTATAAACATCATCTAAACCTTTTAACATCATTAACACTACGAATCTTTGCTCACTCAAGAATACAAATCTCTGTGGTACAATCCCAATTTCAGATTCAAATTCCACCATTTTATGTTCCGGTTTTTCACATTCAAATCAGATATTCCTACTCATAAATATATAACACAACTAATTTCTACTTTGAATCTCATTCAATGGTTCCATTAACAAAAACCCCATTTTGTACCCATTTATCCCCAAAATGAATTTTAGTTTACACATCACTAAAATATGAATTGGATATCACCATTTACACATTACAACAAGTTAACCACTTGCCTAGAATTATTCGTAGGGTCTGATCCGTTGGTGTAGTCCTTTAATTTGGCTCCAATAATCCCCAATTGGCTCTTGATTTGCTTTCCCCCAATTTCCCTCTCAATCCCTAGGCTTAGAATTGTGTTAGCTGCCATACCCTAGTCTCTCAATTAGGTTAAAAACCCTTAATCCCATTTTTGTCCGTATGGGCCTAATTAAATGGCCCAACTCACCCCGTGTGAGCCCGACTATGCCTAAAAATACCCCGAGACCCAATTACTACCCCCGGGCACTCTTTTATGACTATCTCGACCCATCCGGACTCAACCGCGCACTCAAAATTGCCATCTGAAATACTTTTTTTGACATTCCAAATTTCGACCTCAAAATGCGACACACATTAATTCGGACAATAAAACTTAAAAATCACCAATTATAAATAATTTGGCTCACTCAAATAATTTCTCCAAATCATAAATTTAAGTTTCTCCAATTTAAATATTTTTATATCTCCCAAGATAATTAAATATTTAATCCTCAAAATTACGGGGTGTTACACCATGTTCCTTCCCTTATTTCTTAAAAAATCTCAACGACATCATTTTACCTATTAATCAAAATTCTTATTAGTCGTGGGGAGATACTAGAATCTTTATTCTGTTTTGATTTCGTGAATGAATGATTATAATTTTTATTTTATATAATGAGAATCGTTTCATTTCAGTCAAAAATGAGACAAAAAGTAGATCAACTTCCGTCAGATTGTAATGAATCCGTCAGTCGTAAAGACGAGATATTTTATGAAGTCCTGGGACCTGATAAACACGGTCATTAATGGACCATCTCCAACTGATGTGCATGGAACTAAGCGGTATAAGGTTAATGAAATAGAGTATGAGCGACTACGATCTGAGATTCGATCTGAATTTCAGGATAAATTTGAACATTTAGAGGGTCAATTTGAGTTGATACGCACGCACATGATGACTTGCCCTTCCGTTGTATCCGAACAGGGTAATAAGTACACACTTTTATCTTTTGTGCTTAATTATCATGTGTATATATAAATGTATGTTCTAGTATGAAATTATGCTATTAACAGGTTCCTCAATCCTCCAACGAGCAAAACATACCATCATATAGGTCTATTTTGCATCCCGAGCAACAATTAGAAGAAACCAACCAAGTTCAACCTGTAGTGGTACCACAATAAAATCACCATTTAGCTCCATATCAACAGGCAAGTAGAGAAATACTTTTTAAAATCATAATTTAAAACTATATGTTTTCATGACTGAAATAATTTATTTTTTGTAGATTGTACATTCTCAACACTTGGCTGCCCCCGAGACTGCTGTTCGTGTTAGTGAGTAAACGAATGCTACTTCAATTCAGGTATGTTATTAATTTAAAGGATTTTAAAAGGCACAATATATCTGCACTTTCTTGTGGAGTTTATGTATACTTGACATTGAGTTGTTAATTTATTTGGTTGTATATAGTTTTAGAATTTTTGGGATGTCTTAAAAATAAATAAAATTGTGCCTATTTTTTTCCAGAAATATATAGTTGATGACATATTCATCTTTTTTATAGAAAGAACCATCAAAAAGGAAGAAGAAGCACCATCAAGCACGCCAAAGGGTCTCAAATAATGCACTTCCTAAAATTGTAGACCTTATTACTTCCGGACTTCCAAAAGTGGTTGTGGCATGTGGATTCATTGTGAGCAAGGACCCTTCAACAAAAGTAGGGGGTACACCACTTGGTGAGGACTTTTGGAAAGTGTACATTGAGAAAATATTTATAACAAATAAACCATTGCCTAGACCTTATGGAAACAAGTCCATAATTGGAGATGCACATCATTCAACTGTAGCGTGGCATATTGCTAATGTACTAATTTTTAATTTTAATTTTATAATTAAAATACTACGGAATAAGTATCAATGACTAACGATTGACTTTTTTATTTGTAGATCGAAGAGGATGTTTGAATTTGATGAAGAAGGATCGTATATTATATAAAATTTCATTTCGCTTCATGTTTCCTCGCCTTTTCTTATTGGACAAGTGATACATTTTATTTTGTGGATGAATAATTGTTCCAAGCACAATTATATATATTTACGATGAATACTATTGGTTTTAATTTAATGACGTTTTAATTTTATTACTGCCCTCTTAATTTAATGTTATGTTAATGTATTTGCCCATAAATACAATACTTTTTATAATCGGTTTTTTTAACACTTGTTCCTAGTCATATATTAAAAAATAATATTAACATTTTATTTAATGCCGCTATATTTATTCTCGGCTTTTTTTGGTGCCGCCAAAAGTGTGTTGAACATTTAATAGGTGTTGAAAAAGGTTATTATCAACATTTTTTTAATGCCGCTAAAAGGTTATTACCAACATTAATATAAATGCTTAAAAATGCTGCTAACTTTTTGCGGCATTTTTTAAAATGCCATTTTTCTTTTACCACATTGGCTACCGTACTTGTTCAAATGCCGACAAAATTGCCGCAAAAAGTGTTACCGATATTTTTAGTACTTTTCTCGGCATTTGATTTATGCCGAGAAAAATCAATATTCCTGTAGGTAGTGAGATGATTAGTTACTTCTTTGGACCATGGCTTATTTCCTATTTTGTTTACTTAGGATGGTTTATCATTTGGGAAGATGCCCAAATAGCTAGAAGACGTGGCCATGTGTGGGTTTTAATATATGTGCACACTCAAGACCATGTGATGTTTATGGTTTCTTCTAAAAATTTTAATTACGTTCTAGCCTACATATAACAGTTTAAATTTTCTTTTGTTAAGATTTTTATTGGAACAAAAGCTCAACCATATTTCTACATCTTTCTGATCCAGCTATTCTTCTAATTTATTTATTTATCCATTAAATAGGTGACAAA